>CM029768.1:8947292-11907208 GCA_017562165.1 Ectropis grisescens
AGTCATTATTGTTGATCTGAGTTTTGTACTTTTTTTTTATTGCTTTTTATTATGAACACTGTCCTAAAAGTGTCCATTACTGGGTCCTTCACCCTAACTAACTGGAAAATAATAGTATAAACTTTAGGACAAAGAAATATTTTTTTTTGTAGAGTTGTGTAATAAGCTTTTAAATACACTATGTTAAATTTAGTGACTGTATTCAGAAACAAGATTAGGCGACTAAATTTAGCAAACAAGCCTCGCGTCCGAATTGGGTATGCGAGCTTAGTGAACGCTATTGCACTGCACTAAATACAGTAGCGTTAAAATGTAGCCAAGTGTAATATACCTTTAGTAGTAGTTTGCTCGGTTGCCTAACGTCGAAATGAATCGGAATGTAGGTTGTGAAATACGAATTGAATCGCAAATTTATCGAAGTTGCAACCGCAACTTCAACTTGCACTCAGTTGGACAGCTTACAAATGCGTGCATAGTGCTGAATCTTATTATTTTTATTTTATACCTTCTAGCATCCTACATAGGTCTCCTGGTGTATCATAATTATGACCCATAATTGTCGTTCACGGGCCTGTAGTCTATTATGAAGCAATAACTATTCTTTACGTGAAAAGCATAGAATAGAGGCTTTGGATAAATGGATATCCCCATTGTCAGCTGCTGAAATTGCATGCAAATTCAAATCCGCTTAATAGTAGCTTTATGTTCTATAACCTTCCTCGATAATTGGACTATCCAATAGAAAAATAATCTTTCAATCCGGACCAGTAATTCCCGAGATCCTAGCGTTCAAACAAACAAACAAACTCTTGAGCTTTATTATATTAGTATAGATCAAATAAAAAGTGTGTACTTAATACTTGTAAAGTGCGACATCTATTGTAGTATACAGAACTAGCAGCTTGTTGAAAACTTTTTTAATTTCTACAAAACTCACTAGATGGCGCGAATACCAACGTTACTACCATTTTCACATTTATTGATTTTTTTATAAGTTAAGAGCATTATTATATCAAAATTAATGTTTATTAATAATAACTTGTGTAATGATATATTTTAATTTAGTGAAAAAAGAACATTTAAACAATATCTTGATGTAATATTATAAAATTTTCTAAATCGCGCAAGTTAAATTTTTTAGCATTTTAGCACGTATAAATATCAAAATGCTAAGTAAGCGTACTTGCTTCGGCAGTACATATACTAAAATTGGAACGATACAGAGAAGATTAGCATGGCCCCTGCGCAAGGATGACACGCAAAATCGTGAAGCGTTCCACATTTTTTGAAGATTTCTAATTCTGTTATAATATTGCAGTGATCAAATTGAGTTTGCTTTTTTTTTTTGAGGGGCAGAGCGTTTACTAACAAAACTAAATACAATGAGAACTACACTACATACCAAACTAACTACTTACACTAAGCACACCTGAATTATACATAGACCAATGAATGACCAACTGGAACGGGAACTACGCGGGTAAAACCGTGAGACGCTACTAGTAAAGTATTTTTACTCGATTTATTGTATTTCTACTGGTGACCCCCCCAAAATCTGAGGCTTTGTACCGGTGACCCCTTCCAAAATTCGAGGCTGGGACCGCACCTGGCTATCGACGCAAGTGGCGTCCCACACTGGGGCCGACCAACTCCAAGGCACAACCAGTGCCGGATTAAGCCAACGCAGGGCCTGTAGCAATTTCTGTCAAGGGGCCTTGGTTTGCTTAGGTTTAGGAAGAGTAGGGTAAAAAATCAAAAACATTTTTTTTTTCTAAGCTAACTTCATCGTAGACGGTCACGCGTAAAATATTAAACAAAACGCTTGCCGAAATATCTTAGTACAGTCGTTATTTTTCAGAGTCGGTCAGATATTTGGCTCTTGCCTCTTGAGTTTTAGACTTTTAGGTCGGAGTGAAGCATAGACTAAGTGCTTCGTGGTTAAGGCTTGCAAAATATTTTCGCTCCTATTATCTATACTTATAATAAAACTGTAACGGGTCGAATTCTGTACATTGAAGATATTTAGAAAAAATTTTTTTTGGGGCACTCCATAGTCGATACTGATGGCGAAACTGCATTTTTTTTCTTTCATGTCTGTCTGTCTGTCTGTCTGTCTGTCTGTCTGTCTGTCTGTCTGTCTGTCTTTCTGTATAGGGATCACGCATCACGCCGAAACTACTGATTCAATTCACCTGAAACTTGGCATGATTTTAGTTTATATTAAGGACATTGCTGTAGGCTACTTTTTATCCCCAAATTCTGGCCGGTTTTCTTGCGGGAGGGGGTGAAAGTCAGAATATGTATTTGGTTGTAACTCATGTTTGCGTTGTTTAATTTCTTTAATTCTTTTTTTGTTAGAAAGAACACATTTTTATATTGTCCCGTCAAAATTTGAACAATATCGGTCTGTTGGTTCGGAAATTACACAAACATTAAATAATAACGACACGCGCGGCGCGTTCGGTACATACTAACTTCTAAGTATTCTGTGTATCACAGACGATCCACAGAATATCTAGATTCTAGATACTAGAAAGTGCCCACGTGATCGCGTCGCGTCATCTTGGATGACAAAATAATTGTCAAAAATATATTTTTGTGTGGAAAAACAAACATCATTCGGTTATAATCGACTTCATACAAGGAGGATGTTCTCAATCGGGTTGCATGTTTTTTTATTTGGTTTTATTTTACGCGATAACTCCGCTAATTGTTAGTTGATTTTGATAATTCCTTTTTTGTTTGATAGAAAATACTTCAGAGGTGATCTTAGATATCGAAAACAGGGAGGTAGTTTTTCAAATATCAACAAAAAACTAAAATCAGCTTAGTTTTATCTGTACGATATAGTTATACCTTCTTATAAAATTTAGTCGAATGACAGAATTAAATTACCTGTCATTGAAGTAGGTTTTTGTATTTTGGAGAAAACATATCAGCATAATAAGTAGCAGCATAAACAACCCATTAAAAATGTTCCCACTGCTGGGCGTCGGGGCCTTCTCTCGCAAGGAGAGAGACAAGGCTATAATCCACCCCGCTGGCCCAGTGTCGGTTGGTGGATGACATATGACTTAGAACTTAGATTATAGGTAGATTTCGGTTTCTTCACGGTGTTTTCCTTCACCGTTTTAATTACCGGCATTACGAACATGACTGAAAAGATAGTGGTGCGCGCGGTTTTGAACCCTGTGTCTCCGGATCGACAGTCGCCGTTCTCCCGACTAGGTCAGCTGTAACTTACTAGACCAGCCGTAACTTATTAGAAAACGTATTATTTCAATCCAAATACTATTTAAAATTTTTTTTTTTTTTTTTTTTTATTGTTTATTGTTTAATTGCACATATACAACATATTTAAAATACTTGTACAAACCCTGCATTAAGGGTGTTGCAAACAGTAGTTTCTCTTAAATCTAGGTAGTTTGACAAAGTTACAGTTATAAGAAACTTAACAATTAAGGTCTTTAAATATTTGGTTTGCATAAATTATTATTACAAGAATCTATATTAAGTATTCGACTTGTTTACAACATACTTAGTATTAACAATATAAAATCTAGTAGTTCTTATCCTCAATGACATAATAAGCAAAGCAAAGTTAGGTCTAAATATCGCGTGAAAAAAAATCTTTTAGATCATAGTAACATTGTTGTACTAGAAAGTGATGTAGTTTATTTTGGAAGTTAGTGTTACTTGTTTCTTTCCTTATGACTACTGGAATATTATTGTAGATTTTAATTGACGTGTATAAAGGACCATTTTGTACATTTCGAGACGTGGTTCTGGTAATTTTAGGTTGTATTGTCTGCGTGGATTTGTTTCGGGTGTATATAGATCAGGATTTTGTCTCACAAATTTCGCGGTTTCGTAGATGTGTATACATGGCAATGTCAGTAATTTTCTTTTTTTTGAAGAATGGTTTGCAGCTTGTTCGTTGATTTATGTTAGCGATAATCCGAATGCACTTTTTTGCATTATTAGGAGCCTACCGGCATCGACACTATTTCCCCATAAAATTACTCCATAACGGAGCCACGAGTATGCATAAGCATAGTATGCAGCCAGAGCTGTCTGTGAGTTTGTGTTAACTTTTAAAATTGCTAGAGCATAAATAAATTGTGATAGTTTCGATTTTACTTTTTCAATATGATGTTTCCATGTAAGGTGAGTGTCTAGGTTGATACCTAATACAGTGCATTCGTTAATTTCTTTAATGTTCAGATTTTCCGCAAGGATTTCAAGACATAATGTTTTTTTCTGGGGTGGTATAAATTGAATTAGTTTTGTTTTATCTTCGTTAACTTCTAAATTACAGAGGTGTAGGTTTGCTTTAAAATCTTTAAAAGTGTTTTCTATGTATTGGAGTGAAGCAGAGTCTTGTGTACATTTGAATAGTAACGAAATGTCATCGGCAAATAAAATACAGGTTGATTTTGTAATTTTAGGAATATTGTTAATATAAATCAGGAAAAGGATGCAACCCAGCACACTTCCTTGGGGTATAGACCAATTTGTTGTTCGTATGTCAGATTGTATAAGTTCTATTAAACCTGTGTCATGATGGTAGTGCTGTATTTGGACTAACTGTTTTCTGTTTGCTAAGTATGAGATTAGCCAGTTAAGTGGTTTACCTCTAATGCCGATTGCTGAAAGTTTCTGTACTAGAATATCGTGTGAGACCCTGTCATAGGCCTTTGACATATCTAGCAATAATCCGACAGAATGATGTTTATCGCGCATATTATTTAAAATTTCCTGTACGTAGTTAAATAATGCTAATGTAGTCGAAGATTTTTTCCGAAAGCCGAACTGGTTTTTGTCTAGTAGTTTATATTTTTCTAGGAAACTGTATAGACGATCTGACATTGCACGTTCAAAAATTTTTGATATAGCTGGGAGTAATGATATAGGTCTATAGTTGTTTACGCTTGAGGACTTTCCGTTCTTTTTTAAGATTGGTTTAATTTTTGCTATTTTAAGGAGATCTGGAAAGATTCCTCTTCAATTGATTTATTTATCAGTATTGTTAAAATTGGGGTGAGTTCTTGTGCACAGGATTTAATTAAAGATGGAGGTATATCATCTATTCCATGGCTAGTTTTATTGGGGAACCTTTTAATTATGGCCAGGACTTCTTTTTCAGTTACTAGTGACATATACATAGAGTTTGTTTGGTTGGTGTCATAAAAATAGTGTTTTCCATTAAGGGTTTTCAACTTGTTTGATGTATTAATTAATATTATTAATTATTAATAATTAATAATATTAAATATTATTAATTATTAATAATTTAAAGGTAGTGTTCAACAAGCTTCGGTGACCGAAGTAGACCGTTGTTAGGGTTCCGTACACAAAGGGTAAAAACGAGACAGTATTCTATAGACTTCGCTATCCGTCCGTCCGTCCGTCCGTCTGTCACCAGGCTGTATCTCAAGAACGGTGATAGCTAGACAGTTGAAATTTTCGCAGATGATGTATTTCTATTGCCGCTTTAATCATGGCGGAACGTATCAAGTGATCGGGTTGAAATTTGAAATAGAATTAGATTACAGTCTGGAAGAACACATAGGCTAAACATTGCCTATGTATAAGTACCTACTCTATGTATTACGTAACAAACATCCAAACAGTGACATTCATAATATTTACCGGACAACGTTGGGACGGCTGAACATATTTGGATGGAATTCGAAACACACGTAGTTTGAACTCAGAAAAAGCAAATCGGTTACTTATAGGTTACTGTGACGTAGGAAAGACTAAGCAAATTTGGTAGAAAATTGAAACAGAAATAACTCATAGTCTGAAATACCACATTTATGTATTTATTACCTATCAACCTGAAAAGAAGCATGGGCCCTAAGGAAACAAATATTAACTATCACGTCAAAACGGCACAACGAATTGGGTTGACATACGAAACACACATATAGTTTAGAGTCTAAAATTTCACATGGGCTATAATAAGTCTACATTTTCATTTAACTCCATATTAATATAAACATATATTTTCGTCAGGAACTTGATGTGATGGTAAGGTAAAAGCCAAAAATGAAAAAATATGCACCCGTTTTGGCGTAGATAATGTAGGTGATTTGCGTTCACAATCAAAATAACAAGCAACATAATATTCTCATTAGACGGCGCTAATGCCAGTTTAAATCTAAAAGCACTAAAGGCCATTTAAATCGATGTTTTGCTATTGTGGTATGTATTTTTTCTTTCATCACTAGGTGGCGTTACTGGTATTCTAAATTGTACTAATAAGTTTTTGCTGCTAAAAGGATTATGATGCCAAATTTGGATTCTTTCGTTCTTGATTTTTTTGTGTGTTACCTACAATTAAATTCATACATTAACATTTCACTAGGACTTGGCTTAGATTTACGGGTTCAACTTGCTTGAATATCATTAAAACTCAAAATTTTAATTATTTTGATTCCACACAGGCTTCGTTCAAAATTTTACGCCGGCGAAGTCGCGGGTAACAGCTGAAAACAGCTTGCGGATAAAAAGAAATAGGTAAAAAAAATAGGTATCAGATCATGCACATTAGCTTCAGACTTTTCATAATGTATCCTATAAAAATCCTACAAACTTAACACTTGCGGCTATGTTCGATACTACGAAATCTTACTAAGTATGTTTGATTTTGTTTAAAAAAAGAAAATAAAGATGATAAAATTAAATAAATTTTTGTGTGGAAAAACAAATTCACTCAAACTCAAAGGTTTTTCAATGACTACTTATCCAAATATTTGACGTACGATACTTCCAATTAATGTATAAGTCAGTAACATCTGCTTACGCGAACGAAGTAGCGGGTTCAGCTAGTATTATTATATTTACAGTCAGGCAGGCGTCATTTGCTACTCCTGCTATATGGATAATCCGGCACTGGGCACAACAGTCATGCCGTCAGGTCTTTTGCCATCGTCACGCGCAAGACCACTCGGTTCGAGTATGGCTGGGACATTGGCGGTGGAAAAAGCCCGGCGTATGATGTCGTTCAGGCTCATTAGGCTGGCGTGGCGGCCAATACGATCCGCACTTTTCGAGCAAGAGAGACCGTGGCGACCGAGTTGGTCGACGGCAGTACCACAATGGCAGCGATGGGCTTCATAGCACCTCGCACCCAAGCGCAAGCTAACAGCTAGACGAAATGCAGTTGGATCTAATAGGCTACCGGTATTGAAAGTTGGCAAAGCTTGTAACCAAAGGCCCGATTCCCTCACAGACACAGCAAAAACCTTTCCGAGCGCTTGGATGACGCGACGCGTGACCAAAATGCTGGCGTTTATTTGGCCAAGCACATAAGCATTGCCATTCAGCGTGGCATAATGCCGACAGTATGCTGGGCATGCTTCCTACCGGTAGTGGGTTTGAATATCTAGTAGGTAGAACATGGGGAAGCACCACACCTTTGCCAGTTATTCAAATTCAAATTATCTTTATTGCTGGAATATAGGTATTAGTTACAGATTTAAAATAATAAATTTATGAAAGGTATCACTATATCCGCACCCATAGGGCGTGCAACATTACACATAAATACAAATAGTCTCAATTATAAAACGCCAATTATACAATAATAACTTCATTAATTTCTTTACAATGTCAATATTCATAATGTCAATTTAATTGTCAATTTTGTCATTCAAATATTCAATGATAGTATAATATGCTTTGTCAATGAAAAAAAAAAAATCTGCCGCCAACATTACTGATCCGGTTTGAAGGGCAATGTTTACAGAAAAATTACTGGGCTAAGAGATAAAACACCTCCGGGGGACGAACGCAGTGCAGTAGGTAGGTAGTTAATGATTTAGACTCTTGACACAGACATCTAATTTAGATTACTGTGCTTAAATTTTACTTAGAAATTAACACCCACTAATGTTGCATAATACCTACGTTACTGGCTTACCTACTGGTAGGTATAGCCATAATATTATAGGTATTACGCAAGTCGGTGATGCGAGCTAGCATTTAGCAAGCTAGATTTCACTGAAATTACTTGATTTCACAGAAAACATCAACACGCACGTCTCGTTTCAACATTGCTTCATCACCACTCAGACCGACGCGACGCGACGCCAATTCTATGCCGACGCGACCCTTCCTACGTCGAGTCACTACGCTGGCGCCATAGATCAAATCTAGAAAATACTTACATATGTACTTACTAATATTAAAAATCTGAAGAGTTTGTTTGTTTGAACGCTAGGATCTCGGGAATCACTTGTCCGAATTTAAAGATTATTTTTTGACCCCCGACCAAAAAAAGGGGTGTTATAAGTTTGACGTCGATGTCTGTCTGTCTGTGTGTGTGTCTGTCTCTGGCACCGTAGAGCTCAAACGGATGGGCCGATTTCGATGCGGTTTTTTTTATTTGAAAGTTAATATTTGTGCGGATGTTCTTAGCTATGTTTGGTTAATATCGATCCAAGATGGCCGCCACCACAAAATGGCGAATTGTATTATTTTTTCACTACCACCTCAATATGGGCACCAAACGAAAAGGCTTGACTAGTAGAATACATTGCTCTATGACAAATTTCAAATCCAAGATGGCCGCTTCCACAAAATGACGAAATACGTGTATTTTTTCACAACTCCCTTAATATGGGTATCAAATGAAAGGACTTGTCTAGTAGAATGTTGTACAGATAACAAATCTGAGGTAGCCGAGAGTTAATCAAAATTTTTAATTTTGTTCTTGTCTATTGGATAGTCCATTTATCGACGAAGGCTATAGGCTATAGAACATAACGCTACTATCAATAGAAACGGAGCATGTTTTTTTTAAATAAAGAGTGACTAGACAAGCAGCACATATGTCTGATGGTAAGCAACATGCCTGCCACATACTAGCACAGTGGCACGCAGCAATTGGACCATGAAAAGTCCAAAGCTTTACCAAGCACTGCACTGCGCGCGTCACCCAGAGAAGATGTATCTCTAAGCCATGTATTTCTTCTGGAATCATGGCCCTTCAAACCGGAACAGTATGTTTTGCATATACTGTTTGCCGGTAGAATAACTGGCAAAGGTGTGGTACTTCCCCAGGCGAACTCTGCCAAGAGTCCTACCATCGTATGAATGAATGAATGCATGAATGAAGAATGTAACAAAATCGGGAAAAAATATTCCTAATTGAGAGCTTTCGTACCGTGAGTCTAAATTGCGTCATTACTCATTATACATAAACCTTTATAAACTTATCAATTTTCTTCTAAATCTGAGTTGGTACGACCAATTTCCGACAGGTGGCGTAGTTAAAAAAAAAAAAAGTTGAAGAGGTTTTTTGTTTGAACGCGATATTCTCAGGAATTACTGAACCGATTTCAAAAATTCTTTTACCGTTGGATATGTACGGGATCCCTGAGTGCTATATGCTATATATTTTATGACGGTTGACTTATTATTATAAGGTACGTAGGTATACGACAAAAATATCTTGTGTCTGCACACTGAATTAATTACCTACTACCCACTTACTTATCTATTACTGACTTTTATTGCGTCTGCTGATTGAATATTACTAGTTTCTCACTGCTGTCGGTTGGCTTATTAATTAGTATTAGGCACGGATCCAGGGGGGGGTCATGGGGTCATGACCCCCCCTGGGCTGGGTCCAGTATCTAGGTAGACCACTGATTCAAAAGCATGCACGTACTTATCGCAGTTTTGTGACATGACCACGACTATGTGGTACCCGTGACCCCCCCTGGGGCCATGTCGGTCAGATGGCCCCAGGGCGGCCCATTTGGCCCCTGGAGCTAAAGCTGGATCCGCCCTTGATTGGTATTGTGTCTGCTGATTGATTATTTTTAGTTGCTAACTGTTGTTGGTTGACTTATTGTTACTACATAATTACTGATACTATTGGTATGAAGATCTACCTATTATTTTGTCGATTTTTAATTATTTATTGGGGTAAAATCGGATGCCGATAAAAATTCAAAGTTCGCATCTGAAATATGTACTTCGTTTATTTACAAAATTACTTAAATTATTTGTTCGGATAAATAAGTATAATTAATTCAATTAAAATAGGCACTTTTGGCGGCGGAACTCATGTTTTCAAAGGCAGGATGACAAGATTTCGACAACATAAGTTATCATGTAGATTATAATTTTATACAATAACATAATAAGGCACTTGTAACAGTCTTGTACTATTACTCATCCTAAATACTAAAATTTTCTTCCAACCTCCTTAAATGATCGACATTAGTATCTTGCGTTGGACTGCTATGGCTTAAAATATTATTTTTATAAACCTCCAATCCTCTCTGTGCCGTCGCCATATTGTTATACACTTCGCGAGGAAGCATTCTATTTTGCGCGGGAACTTTGACATTACAAAAACTCCTTTCTACGTAAGGAGGTGGCGTCAAAAAAGGTGGGATGTCTGGTTTAGGGATGGCACGGAAAACGTTTCGGTCGATTATGTTGAGTTGATTGTGTGATTTGAGCCATTGTTGGTGTTGTGGGAGTCTGTTGGGGTAGTTGAAGATCCAGAGGCGGTCTCCGACGAACATCGGCCTGGGGGCGACGATGCCGAGGCTGCTGTAATACTGCTGGGCTAGGAGCTCAACGTCGTTTGTGTATTTTCGTTTCCATTTCGTTCTGCGGTTTTGGAACCAAATTTTGATCTGGAATAAAAAAATTGCATGGTTAGTGAGGAGCCAATTTTAAACGCATTCTAAACACCCACCATTTTTGTACAGAATGCTAATAAATGAGTTACCAAAGATAGATTTTACTTAGTTATGAATAACACTTTACTCGTAGATCTGACAAGTAAGAAGGTACGGGTTTCAACTCACTTGTCACCTAAGTTAACTAAATTCATAAATGAGTTTCCGAAATTCCTTCTGTGCCAGCCCAGAATTGGCTAGGCAGTAGACGCTACTTGAGGGCAACTGCAAAAGATAATATTATTAGAAATAATAATATCTTAGATAATTAGTATCTTCTTTAAATACCTATATAAATTACGTGTCACGTTGTTTGCCCGCGATGGACTCCTAAGAGTCCAATGCCTAAACTACTTAACCGATTTCAACCAAATTTGTACACCGCATGTAAGTTTTTAAGCCTTCTTGAAAGATAGGATACTTAGTTTTTATTATACGACTATATCAGGACTCAGGCGCGGCCTTGAATTTTGGAGGGGGTCACCAGTACGCAGCCTCAGGTTTTGGGGAGGGTCACAAGTAGAAATATAATAAATCGAGCAAAAAATACTTTACTAGTAGCGCCCCAAGGTTTTACCAGCGTAGTTCCCGTTCTAGTTGTTTTCCCGCGTTAAAAAATAGTCTATGTACTATTAGATATTTTTAAGTTTCTTAGATTTTTTGTTTAACGTATACGATTTTGGGGGGGGGTGGGGGGGCATGTCCACGGACCGCGCATGTCAGGACTGCTACTGTTATAAAGATAAGTAAATATACGAGTATACTCTTTATTATACACACCAAAAAACAAAAACAACACTTATACAGGAGAAGAAAAACCAATAAAAACCACAGTTACAAGCGGGCTTATCGCTAAAACCGATCTCTTCCAAGAAACTTTATTTTTTATATAAACTTTGTCGAGACGAGCAGAACATTTGCCTGATGGTAAGCAACATGCCTGCCACATAACAACACAGTGACACCCAGTTATTGCAACATGAAGAGTCCAAATCATTACCTACACTGCACTGCGCTCGTCACCCAAAGATGTTACATCTCTAAGACCTGTAATGTCTCTGGAAACGTTGCCCTTCAAACCGGTACACAGTAATGTTCGCACATTACCCCCTGGCAGTAGAATAACTGGCAAAGGTGTGATATGGAAATTAACGGGCTTAGCCGGTTTACCTGTGTCTCTGTGAGTCTCAGCTGTCGCGCCAGGCGGCCGCGCGCCGCCACGGACAGGTAGCGGTTCTTCTCGAACTCTGCCTCCAAGCTCTTGATCTGCTGCGCACTGAACGCGGTGCGCGCGCGCTTGCCGCGGGACGATCCTGCGGAACATACGCCCAGTTATGCTGGGGCCACACTAACGGGGAATGCCATTAATTAACGCGTTAACTGACGTTAACCGTAGTTGTAAAATACACCTAATGGACGTTTACCGATGGTGTATTTTACACCTACGGTTAACGTCCGTTAAAGCGATAATTAATGGCATTTCCCGTTGGTGTGGCCCAGGCATTACAGTTACTGACTCACTCATTTGATCCTACTTACTACTAATACTAACTAACAGCGCCCAGCGGTTTTACCCGCGAAGGTCTCGTTCTCGTTGTTTTCGCGGGATAAATAGCCTATGAGTTTGTGCGGGAAGTAGCCTATGAGTTTTTCAAATTTATTTTATTTGCCAGCAGATCAAGACGTCACTTTCGTCGTATTTTTCTTACGGTTTCAGTTGCACATTTTTTTCTGTTCGGTCCCACAGCAAAAATCCCTATTTTCCTTTAGTAAGGAACTTCATTCCAATCATCATTGGAATTCTAATGCAGTCCAAAACTGCACACGACGAGAAGAAGAAAAAGCGCGGTTGGGCCAAATACGGAAGCGTAGGTACATGTAATGCTAATTCTTAGGATTTTCCCCGAGTAAAAAGTGCTCAAAAACTTTTCATTTCAATAATTAACTCGCAAAGAATTCCTATGTCAGTTTTCGTTTCCCAGACTCTAGCATCTACCATACTTAATGTCTTGCTACAATCTATCAGATTAAATTGAAAAATAAATAGAACCAAATTATAAATTGTCGTCTTTCACAAACCCATGTTATTATCCAAAGTTTTGACAAGACAAAGTTTCGGAGTTCAAATGTTTTAACATAACAATAAATCACTGAAAGTCGAGCCAAGAGTAAAAAAAAAACGTTTAAAACGTCGCGACTTCGCGCCTTCTCGACTCATTTGACAGCACGCCATGCCCGCGGTATTTTTGGCGCCAATTAATATGTTATTTAAGACGTTTTTTTATGATAACCATCTTTTATGTATCAAATTCGAGGTGGTTTCAGGTTTCTTACAGAAATTCAAATATTTCATTAAGTGGTAGCGGTTCTCATTAAAAATTCCTATGCTTTAGAAGCTCTTTAGTAGTGTTTTGCCAATTTGGTAAACGAATGTAGGTAGGTATACCTATTCATAAAGATTAATAACCATTGACTTAAGTAGGTATACATAATTATATTACTGCCTAGGTAGGTAATTTTTTTAAATGTATGTACGAGTAGGTAGTTCATGTCACTATACCCATAAATTAGACAGATAATAAATAGATTGATTAACTCTTAATTGGACTAAATTATACAAGTAAAACAAAACAACCAACAAATAAACTAAGGAGGTACAAGAACAAAATTAAAAATTTTGATTAACCCCCGACTACCTCAGATTTCTTATTTGTACAACATTCTTAGTAGAATTGCTTGACTAGTGTCAAGCCCTTTCGTTTGATACCCATATTGAGGTAGGTTGTGAAGAAATATTTTGTCCGCCATTTTGTGGAGGCGGCCATCTAGAATCGATATTAACCAAACTTAGCTAAGATCATCCGCACAAATAGGTATTAACTTTCAAATAAAAAAACCGCATCGAAATCGGCCCATCCGTTTGAGCTCGGTGCCACAGACAGACAGACAGACAGACATCGACGTCAAACTTATAACACAACTTTTTTTGGTCGGGGGTTAAAAATAGCAAAATTTAACAAATAAAGTAACAATTCATCTGATCGCTAAGAGCGATCAGTAACTTATATGAAATCGAAGTCTCAGTTATTACACCTAGCCACTTAGATGTCTTTAATAAGGTACAGTGCTAGAGAAAAGCTTAGGCTAGCTGACCCACAACCATGTGCCGGACGGTGTAGGAGCTGGAACATATTTTTTTAAACTTTATAGTTTCGCACTTGACCACCATCTTATGATCACCTGATGTAAATATTGGACCTAACTCTGCGCCAAGGACGTTGCTTGAGAACGCAATAGTCAAGTTAATAATGATAATTTTATTTTAAAAAATCTGACTGTGTCTGGGTGTTTCTACGAAGGGTATAATCTATATCTATACTAATATTATAAAGAGGAAAGATTTGTTTGTTTGTTTATTTGTAATGAATAGGCTCTGAAACTACTGGACCGATTTCTTTTTTTTTTTTTTTTTTTTTTTTAACTATAATAGGTTTGCACTTGACCACCATCTCGCCTGATGTTAAGCGATGATGAGATCTACGATGGAGCGTGCTTACCTAGAAGAAACCGATTCACTCTCGATTTGAAGACACCAAGATTGTAACCATCAGGGAAAGCCCACTCAGGCAACGCATTCCACAACCTAGACGTTCTTATCACAAACGTGGAGTCAAACCTCTTCGTTCGCGTTTTTGGAACATCAACCATGAAACGATGTCGCCCTTTTGTGGAACGAGAAGTCCGATAGAAGAAAGGGCAAGGTGGTATTAGATCATGCAGATCAGTTGCACACTCTCCGAAGTGTATCCGATAAAAAACCGATAAGCTAGCGATTTTGCGGCGATGATCAAGACTTTGAAAAATTCTTTCACCTTTGGAAAGCTACATTATCCCCGAGTAACATAGGCTATATAATATTTAAAATAAATTTAGGAATCCTTACTAAAACTCCAATAATGTAACATAAGGTGTAAAAAAAAGACCTGAAAAATTCCTTACGTCGCGTGCGCTGCGAAAACTATTGATGATAGAACAAAATCATTTACTACGACTTTGCAGAACTCATCATTATCTACAAAAAGTGTCGCGAGTCAATGTAATAAAATATAGTGCCGCGCGGCTCACTCGCGCGATCGGCTCCCTACGCAGCGGTCGTGTGCGTGATCGTATGATTTTAGCTTGAAAATTTTTGAATTCGCTTTAAATTCATTTCGTAGGTAAATAAGTATATGATAATAAATATTATATTTTAATGTAACTTTTCAAACTGCTTATAGTAGTATTTTATGGGTATTCATTCCTGTTCAAAATTTAAGCAAAAATTTAGTAAAGGTAGTTTTCTGCGCCCATATTTTTAATTTTCTTTCAATAAGTACCTACTACTTACCTGATAATAAATATTATATTTTAATTATTCAAACAGCTTAGTACTTCATATAGTTCAATAAGCAAAACTTTAGTAAAAGCCTGTTTAATTATTTATTTCCTTCTATTTTTCATTTTATAATGCCCTAAAATGCCAAAAGATCAAGATATCAACTTTCTAAACATAGTTCCCAGGCGAGGGCAATAAAAATACGGCGTAATGAGGAATCTTCATCAGAAACTGAAAATCGCCTTGATCGGAGAGAATACGCGTCGCAATCGCGTACTAGAGAGTCAAGTATCGAGCGTTCGCAGCGGCTTGCTGAACAAAATGTTATCACTGGCCCAGCAGCTGGTCAACTAGCTCATATACCGAGGATACCGATGATTCCAACTGATCTGCCAATCCCTTTTAAACGACTTCAGTTTCCGGTGAAATCATCTTTCGCGTTAACTATTAACAAGTCCCAGGGCCAAACCTTCGAATTATTAGGGATCGACCTACGAAAAGAATGTTTCACTCATGGCCAACTGTATGTTGGCCCACGTGTCGGAGCTCCTGAAAATCAATTTATTTTGCTGCCACAAAATAAAACTACTTCAAATATCGGGAAGTTCTGACTCACTAAAACTAATGGCATTTTTTTTGTAAATAATATTATATATGTATAAAATTTTAAAATAAAAAATACAAAAAAACATTAATAAAAAAAATCATAAAAAAAATTCAAACTCCCTTTATAATTTTACTTTTTTAAGCCCGATACAAAAAAAAGGGTGTGTGTGTGTGTATGTACCCGTGCGAAGCCGGGGCGGGCCGCTAGTATGTACATAAATACCTATGTATTTCCAACTATATGAGTAGGTACTTAATATATCTATTTATTAGCCATTGAGCTCCAATAGTACAAGCTTTACTTAGGGATTGACATACGAGTCGGTCATCGTAATTAAAACTAAGGTAAACATGAAGCTGCACGAGAGCGTGCCTCATGCGGTTGTTGCAATCTCACGGCACACGGGGACCTTCAAATACCACGCTGACGACACCGACGACGCCATCGGTCGGTTCGTACGGCGAGCGTAAGCTGCATCACCAAATACCATCCGAGAGTTCAACCTACAGATGGCCATAAAGGACAGAAACGCGGCCGTAGTGGAGGCTTTGCGCCGGGAGGAGGCGGCTTAAGCAAAAGACGATGTCGAGTCGATTACTATCGGACACCCAACCGGTAGTAATAGGCTCAACAGACGAAATCGGACTAGTACTAGAATTAAATGTTCACAACACCCCCCTATTAAAAGATAATTGTAATGACAAAGGTCACGGACCCCAGAGTTTGTGGAGCGGCAAAATAATTAAAAAAAAAGCTTTACTTAGTTTGGTGTCAGACGGTGTAGTGTGTGAAATGTCTACCAACATTTATTTATATTTATTTAAATGCCTAGGTACGTCACAAAAAGTGCGTACTGTACATCTAGAAATGTTGATAATGTACAGGACTTAATCACGATTGGCTGCCGAAACGTCGAGGTATTTAAACAATGAATTAAATCGTGATTAAGTCCTGTACATTATAAACATTATCTAGAAATGCTGACGCATTTCTAAATGGCCAATGCCTATGGTCCCGAGCTTACCAAAAGATTTCTTATCTTACCGGAGCGTGACGCTGGAATTCAATTCACAACCCACGAAAAATCTAACTGTGGACCGCCAAAACAAGTTTTCTCTTCAAAAAATACTCTCATAATTTTTCCCTAACGCGCCAAAAGAAGTACAAAAATAAATTAATTCAGTAGGTACATACATATGCGTTACATGCAGGGTGAAGTGGGAAATCGGTGAAGTGGTTTTTGAAATATGACCAAAAAGCAACTAAAATTCACTTTCGTTACCTCGATGTGTTAGTGATTGCTTCATATTGAATTTGTAGTCCGAGAGCCAGTAACAGATTTATATGACCAAGTTCCTCTCAAGTGATAATTAGTAAAATGCATCAGAAAATCGAACCATAAAGTCTCGTGAACGTCCGCTGCGGCTCGGTGGGGGGGATGAAGAGTTGCGACCTCCCACGCTCGAAGAAAAAAAATACATTCACTCATTTCCTCTCGGCTAAAAATTTATCAAATTATAGCTAACCCAATATCTCAAGAAAAAAATAATATCAGCTGGCTATAACATAGTGTATTGTACGTCAGCTGATGTCTTGATCATGGAAAAAAAACTTCACTTTCAGTGATATCCTCTGAAATAAAAATTTACGTGATGATAGCTTATATGTAACTATTGATAAATATATACGTCAGCTGGCTGTATCTCTGTGGAAAAATCGTCAGCGGACACTTTGAAGGTTGTTACGTAAGAGTTAGCCAGAAGCATTTACTGACTATGACGCATCAGCTGACTAGGTTTCCCTCGACTTACTGCCAGCTGATTTTTTTTTATTTATCACAGAAATATATTTAAAATCAGCTCACAAATTTTCATGTGGGAGGAAATGACATCTCTTTAATTATTCGGCATAGCACTCCAATATGAGTGTTGAGGTGAAACAAATATTCCTTATCAATATTTTTTAAACTTATACGTGTATATTCAAAAAAAATTAGTTCTATTCCAATATTTAAATAATCTATTTGTTTAGTATAAATTAACAAGTTAATTGATAAAAGATATTTATTATAAAAAAATTAAGAAAAATTACAATAAGAATGTTATTTAATCCATTTCGCTCTCACTATGGCTTGAGTCACAACCATCTTCCTCTGATTCACTGTCGCTGTCAGAGCTGTCTGCAGCAATATTTTCATCGTCATCATCTGTACAAAAAAAAATTAGAATGCATATTTTAGCATAATATCATTAATATGATAATAAAATAGTACCTTTTTCGGGCTGGATAGTTATTTCATCAATCGATGTTGGTAACTGACTTCCAAAGAACCAGGTGAAACCATATTTATTGTCAGTTTCTTCTCAACCATAGTCTTCCGGATCATCAGAAGTTGGAACCTTCAGGTATGCATTTGACCAAATTTCAGCTATGTAACATGCTCTTAAAAATTGCTGATAGGATAGCTCTGATTCGCAAGGTGGTAGAGAAGAGCCATCAATACCTTTTTTTGGTAACTTGAATGTGTCAGTATCCAAGAATTTGTATGTTTTTTCAAACAACGCTATTCTTGCCTCATGGACCTTTTTCAAACTATTAAATCCAAACATATATGGCAAACAAACTGTTGTATTTTTTCAAAAATATTGTCTCTATCTTTTAATGGTTTTCACATTTGGATGAAACACTCCATGAAATCATGTGACTTATCCATTATTGAAAAAGGTCGTTTTTTTCCTTTTCGAAAGAAGGCCGAGTTAAAATCACACCCTGTAAATGCGTGAAATGCCGGAAGTGCTGCGCTCAAATCAGATCCTAAAGATTCATATAATTGAGTAACGTTAATAAATCTTCGAGTTTTTCCAATTCCAATTTCCATGCAAATGCGTATATTTTCTGATATATTAGCCATGTAAGCTAACATAATTATTAACACATCAGTGTCGGAGCAACGAATTGTCACGTTCGCATTAATATCAATGTTGCAGACATGGAAAATCATTTTTGTGTCCGCTTCTTCGTGAGCCGGGCACGAAAATTCTTCAACACGAGTTTTTATAACTTTTGAGTCATCAACTGTGAATCTAAAACAAGTGTCTGCACTCACATAAATAGTTTTATCCTTTATGTACGGCCACATAAAATCTTCTTCCCAATTTTCAATAAGAAACTGTACCAGTGCTTCCTTAAAATTAACGTTCTTCAGTTCAAGGGAAAAATCTTTTTTTCGCACTTGGTCAGGGCCTTCGATATGGAAGTTAGCTTGCTCCATGTCTCGTAGCTTGTGTTCTGTATCTTTTATTGATGGAAAAACGTATTTATCAAAGGCAATGTATATTATCTTAGCTGAGGTTGCACATATCATTTGCAGCAGGTACTTTTTTTGAAATATTTCCAAAGCTCAGGGGTACATCTTTCATCTGATGTAACATAAAATACCCGTCATACACTATAACTTCTGGATTTTCTGGTGGCTCCGAATGTTCATATTTTTCTAATAGAGCCATTAATGATTTTTGTGTTTTACACATAGTGCCATCAAGGTGGAAGAGAGACAGTGGAATCGGTGTTAAAGGATACGTGAGAACTTTATCTAAATCAAGTTCCTTTTTTAAAGAGAAGTAATTGTCCAAATAAATCACGTTGCATTCGTAGCTCCACGATTCCTCGAGCAACTGTAACTTTTTTTTTCTTCATCATATCTACGAAACTATGACATTTTACCCTCGAAATAGCCTTCTCAAATTGGTTTGGGTCATTTACACAACTGAGAATATTATCTTCTCGTTTTGTATTACCTTCTTTTTCAACATTGAGCAAGAAATTTTCAATATGCTGAGGTGCTCCTTCTCCAGTAGAAATGTTATATAAATCGATTTTTCCACCGAGATACAGCCAGCTGACGTACATATTTATCAATAGTTACATATAAGCTATCATCACGTAAATTTTTATTTCAGAGGATATCACTGAAAGTGAAGTTTTTTTCCATGATTAAGACATCAGCTGACGTACAATACACTATGTTATAGCCAGCTGATATTATTTTTTTCTTGAGATATTGGGTTAGCTATAATTTGATAAATTTTTAGCCGAGAGGAAATGAGTGAATGTATTTTTTTTTTCTTCGAGCGTGGGAGGTCACAACTCCTCATCCCCCCCACCGTGCCGCAGCTGACGGTCATAAGGCTTCATGATACTATTGTCTGATGCATATCACCAATTATCTCTCGAGAAGAAATAATTAACCAAATTTTCACCTGGCTCTCGGACTATTGGTAGAATGCCTGAATTTAATTTCGAATTGAACCCGGTTTTTGTTTTATTAGGGAAAATCTTAGATACCTACGTAAAATTATATTATTAAATTAAATATTATTTTATTTTTACATTATTATTTTTAATCAGTTATTACCGACTCAAATTTAAAATTAAAATTCTGACTCCACCAAATTGCATTAGAATCTATAACTAAGTCCTCTAAATAAATAAAATCAAATTAAATATTTTCTTCATACCTATTTCCTAAACGGCTACATCGATTTCGATAAAATGTATACTATGGGATTACCTCTGAACTATGTTCTACCCAACAAAAAAGTACCATCAAGATTGATTCACATTTGGTGGAGCTAGCGCGTAACATTGGTAAATATAAAAAAGGCAACCGAATCGAGAACCTATTTTTATAGTGGTAGGACCATAGAGTAAATATAAGTACTTACTTTAGTTATTTGTCCTCTATGGGTAGGACTCTTGGCAAAGTCCACCTGGGTAGGTACCACACCTTTATCAGTTACTCTACCGCCAAGCAGTAATATGCAAACGTTACTGTGTTCCGCTTTGAAGGGCAATGTTTCCAGATAAATTACAAGGCTTAGAGATATAACATTTTAGATCTCTGGGTGACGAGCGCTGTGCAGTGCTAGGTAATAATTTGGACTTTTCATGTTCCAATAGCTAGTACGGTTGTGTGGCAGGCATGTTGCTTACCACCAGGCACATGTCAGGCTCGCCTCGTCACTCTTTATTAAAAAAAAAGAACCTCCTCCTTTTTTGAACTCGGTTAAAAAATGATCGATCGTAATATATTATATTTTTTATTTTAAGCATTTAACAATATGGTAGCAACTTCTTACTGTGTTTATTTATCTTTAGTTTCATTTATTTGTTTTTTTTCTATGTCTATAGAGACTGGACGAGCAGGACATGCGCTCGTCACTCTCACAACACGAAAAGTCCAAGTACGTTACTCAGCACTGCACTGCGCTCGTCACTCAGAGATATTATATGACTTATTTCTATGCCCTGTGATTTCTCTAGAAATGTCGTCCTTCAAGCCGTGATGCTTGCATTCATTGCTTTTTGGCAGTAGATTCACTCAGTTGGACAGCTTTCAAGTGACAGCATAGTACTGAATCTTATTATTTTATGCTCTTCTATCATCCTACACAGGTCTCCTAGTGGTTCATTTGACCCATCAATTGTGTTCACGGGGCTGTAGTCTATTACAATGAGACGTTTGTGGAATGCAAATAATAATAATAATAAATAAATATTGGTGGAAATTTCACACACAGCACTATCTGACCCCAAACTAAGCAAAGCTTGTACTATGGAAGCCAGATAGCTGATATAATACTAATGGGTACTTCTTCGAAATTTCATTCTTCGACTGATTCATCTGGCCAAAATTTTATTTCACTTTCAGCTCTGCCACACATGTTCATATGTAAAAAAGGTAACTAAAGAACATATATTTCAATGAGGGACTTGTTTTTATAAAGTAGTTTTCAAGATATCTACGTTCAAATATTTTGTGCCCAGATGAATCAGAATTTGTATTACAGATGAATCAGAATCCGAAGTAAAAATGAAAAACTTTATGTAACTGTACTACTTTTGGCTCTTTATTGACGAAAATATCATATTCACACACATAATAGTTAAGTATTTGTTATACAAGAGTGCAAAGTTGATTTTTAACCGCGAGCTCAATTTTGATGACCGAGCAAGCGCAGGATTCTAAAATTGAATGTAATTGGAATGTAATTTAAAATTGATTCAAAATTAGAATCCTGAGCGTAGCAAGAGAATCAAAAGAGCACAAGGTAATAAATCTTTGCACTCGAGTGCAACACGTAACTTTTCATTCCACCTCAGCGAGGAATGACTAAATGCACATTTTAAATGTTTTCGCGCCAAACAAATTAAAAAAAGTAAGTACACCAAGGAGGTTCCGAGTCTTAGTTTTTAACATATTAAAAAAAAAATGATGCATTCGGCACCAAGGAGGTAGAAATAAAAAGGTTGAATTATGTTTTGAATTCAAAACCTCAGTACACACGATGTTCTAAATTCAAATTTACTTTAACCTCTAGACCTCTAGAGGGTAAAACGACTTTGCGCCCTGATATCGAGGAGCAAAAGTACTCTTTCGAGCTGGTGGGATGAAAATATTTTTTTTCATCCCTATAGAGGTTGAAGTAAATTTGAATTTAGAACATCATGTGTACTGAGGTTTTGAATTCAAAACATAATTCAACCTATTTATTTCTACCTCATTGGTGCCGAATGCACCATACATTTTATTTAATATGTTAAAAACTCAGACTCGGAACCTCCTTGGTGTTGGTACTACTTTTTAAATTTGCTTAGCGCGAAAACATTTAAAATTTGCATTTAGTCATTTCCTCGCTGAGGTGGAATGAAAAGTTACGTGTTGCACTCGAGTGCAAGATTTTTCACCTGTGTCAACTCTTTTGATTCCTTGCTACGCTCAGGATTCTACTTTTGAATCACTCGCTGTGCTCGTGATTCAATTTTAGAATCCTTCGCTTGCTCGGTCATCAAAATTGAGCACGCGGTTAAAAATCAACTTTGCACTCTTGTATAACAAATAACTATTATTTATGACAACAATTATCAATGATCTTGATCAAACGTAAATATCTGATTCATCTGGATCACCAAGTGCAGATGAATCAGATATTTACCTTTGTAACTCCGAGATCCAAGTGAACCAGCCCCATGTCCACCTTCTGGTGCATCCGTTACACGACTGGCTTCCGGGGGAAGTCAGGCTCTCATTATTATCACCCGACCCAGCACGGTCAAGCGCAGCTTATGCCAGATTAATCAGTATTATATGCCGGACACTTATTTGCCTATTTATAAACAGACTAAGGTAGGTATAACTAATAAAATATTTTTTTATAAAAGGGCAATTCATTTCCTTGTGATTATAATTACAATTCATAATTATTTTTTCATGAAATTATGTATACAGGGGGTATACATAATTTCATGAAAATCGTTCAAGTCGTTTCCGAGATTCAGATTCTATATCTATACTCTATACTAATATAATATTATAAAGAGGAAAGATTTGTTTGTTTGTTTATTTGTAATGAATAGGCTCCGAAACTACTGGACCGATTTCAAAAATTCTTTCACCTTTGGAAAGCTACATTATCCCCGAGTAACATAGGCTATATAATATTTAAAATAAATTTAGGAATCCTTACTAAAACTCCAATAATGTAACATAAGGTGTAAAAAAAGACCTGAAAAATTCCTTACGTCGCGTGCGCTGCGAAAACTATTGATGATAGAACAAAATCATTTACTACGACTTTGCAGAACTCATCATTATCTACAAAAAGTGTCGCGAGTCAATGTAATAAAATA
Source organism: Ectropis grisescens (assembly GCA_017562165.1). NCBI lineage: Eukaryota > Metazoa > Arthropoda > Insecta > Lepidoptera > Geometridae > Ectropis > Ectropis grisescens. The sequence continues at coordinate 8,970,673 of CM029768.1, forward strand.
TAGTGCCGCGCGGCTCACTCGCGCGATCGGCTCCCTACGCAGCGGTCGTGTGCGTGATCGTATGATTTTAGCTTGAAATTTTTTTGAATTCGCTTTAAATTCATTTCGTAGGTAAATAAGTATATGATAATAAATATTATATTTTAATGTAACTTTTCAAACTGCTTATAGTAGTATTTTATGGGTATTCATTCCTGTTCAAAATTTAAGCAAAAATTTAGTAAAAGGTAGTTTTCTGCGCCCATATTTTTAATTTTCTTTCAATAAGTACCTACTACTTACCTGATAATAAATATTATATTTTAATTATTCAAACAGCTTAGTACTTCATATAGTTCAATAAGCAAAAATTTAGTAAAAGCCTGTTTAATTATTTATTTCCTTCTATTTTTCATTTTATAATGCCCTAAAATGCCAAAAAGATCAAGATATCAACTTTCTAAACATAGTTCCCAGGCGAGGGCAATAAAAATACGGCGTAATGAGGAATCTTCATCAGAAACTGAAAATCGCCTTGATCGGAGAGAATACGCGTCGCAATCGCGTACTAGAGAGTCAAGTATCGAGCGTTCGCAGCGGCTTGCTGAACAAAATGTTATCACTGGCCCAGCAGCTGGTCAACTAGCTCATATACCGAGGATACCGATGATTCCAACTGATCTGCCAATCCTTTTAAACGACTTCAGTTTCCGGTGAAATCATCTTTCGCGTTAACTATTAACAAGTCCCAGGGCCAAACCTTCGAATTATTAGGGATCGACCTACGAAAAGAATGTTTCACTCATGGCCAACTGTATGTTGGCCCACGTGTCGGAGCTCCTGAAAATCAATTTATTTTGCTGCCACAAAATAAAACTACTTCAAATATCGGGAAGTTCTGACTCACTAAAACTAATGGCATTTTTTTTGTAAATAATATTATATATGTATAAAATTTTAAAATAAAAAATACAAAAAAACATTAATAAAAAAAAAAAATCATAAAAAATTCAAACTCCTTTATAATTTTACTTTTTTTAAGCCCGATACAAAAAAAAAAGTGTGTGTGTGTGTGTATGTACCCGTGCGAAGCCGGGGCGGGCCACTAGTATAGTATATATACATATATATATACAAGAATTGCTCGTTTAAAGGTATTTGAAGTTTGTTCTTCTGATTCATATGGCGCGTCCGCTTGCCATTTTCCGGAAGAAAAGAGTCTATACCGCATTTTTCCTTTGATAAATAATTATGAATTGTAATTATAATCACAAGGAAATGAATTGCCTACCTTACGAGTAGTTTCGGGGACGATAAATCGATCTAGCCAGGTTTTATTTAAAAAAACACCTACCTTTTTATGCGCGTTTTTAGACAACAAAAAACTGTTACATAAAGATTAGAATGCGATGGTAAATTTCGCAACGGAGCGCGACAGTATATTAGCTTTTTTAGAAAATCAGTATGTATCTAAGTAACCGAGGAAAGCTCGGTCACCCAGGTACTAATTAATACTCAGACTGCAATAATTTGAAAAAAAATTACTTGACCCAGTTAGAGCTAAAGCTAAACTGTATAAAAAATTAAACACGCCATTTTGTTAGTTAGTTTCGGAAATAACCCCATAGACGTCCAAAATGTTGTCTTTGAAGAAGTACCCTTATATCTTAAATAAAGATGGCAACTATGTTTCGTTTTGTGAAATTCGCTCCAATTAAATCAAACATTGGCGTCACATTTGGCGAAATTAAGTACTTACTGTCTTTGAGTTATATTTGCATTCTCAAAATGCCTCATTGTAATAAATTGTCTTAGCGCAAAAAATCAAAGCACGCCCGAGTAATAATCCGCATTTACGAGTAATTCCCGAAAAGAACCTCGTAATATCTAATTTATTTACGATCTGGCAACGACATGGCGTCTCTAACGATTCCCTGTCCCCGCCATCGCGACTCAAATTAGCCATTTCAATTGGTTTCCTGACGTTCGCACACAAACAAATAAACCATCCCAATGTACGTACGCACACACGCACGCTTAAACGAGCTACTGATGTCTCATTTTCTAAATTTGTTACGAAAAGATAAATCTCCTCCCGTCCTGAGTCTCGTTAGCTAAATCTTTCTGCCCCCTAATTATTCACCGCTTAGAAAAAAAAAGGAAATAAACATGAAAAGAAATGTCTCTCGAGTGAAATTTAGTAAGTGCCCTGAGCTCATTAAAAAGCTGTAAAATTCTATTACAGAGAGCGGATGAGAGAATTCTGAACGCGGTTGAATCTGTCAACGCTGAAAACAAAATTAGTTGTGCTGTTACGGGAGTCAACGATCAATCGAAATTATACTTTATGTGCGCGCATTAGAGACTTTCATTGTTTTTTTATAGGTGAAAATAGTTGGCAGTGGACGATGGCGCGAAACAAAGACATAGTCCGTTGACAAGTGACGATAAATTGACATTAATTGCTTTACCGCTGTCAAAGTGGTTTGCATGCGTGTTTTGTCACTTGTTTTTGTCTAGGCCGGATTATAGAGATTATTTTGGACGCTAATTAATTTATTTCTTACATAATTGTGTTTGAGGTGATTTATTGAGTGGCCAAGTGCGTAAATCGTTCGAAACTCTGATTGATACAGAATACAGAATGCGTTTTAATTTAGAAACAACTTTGAGCTTTTAGAATTATGTTTCGTAAGGGGGTAACACCCTCTGAGAGGAAAGCTCCGAAAAAAATGTCATGAGAAGTAACTTAGGCTACTTTTATATGAGAAATACAGTAAGCAAGTTGCACCGCGAGACATAGCTAGTGTTAAATCAAAATTATGTCAAAAGGCTTTCTTATATACGTTATAGGCCTATAGGTAGGTAGGTAGTAGTCGGTAGAAAGTGCTTTAATAAAAAAATATATGTGTGCTAAGTGCTAAGTATGCACCTACGCGCGCAAGAAATTAAAACTTCTTAACTTTTTTGCTCGTGCGAAAAAGTCTAATTTCAACCATAGAACAAATAAAATCTTCAACACAAGTTGAAGTTAGTAACTGTTAATATATGCTACAAGAACAAAATTAAAAATTTTGATTAGCCCCCGACTACCTCAGATTTGTTATCTGTACAATATTCTACTAGTCAAGCCCTTTCATTTGATACCCATATTAAGGAAGTTGTGAAAAAAGAAATGTAATTCGCCATTTTGTGGTAGCGGCCATCTTGGATTTGAAATTTGTCATAGTGCAAAGTATTCTACTGGTCAAGCCTTTTCGTTTGATACCCATATTGAGGTAGTAGTGAAAAAAATATAATAATTCGCCATTTTGTGGTGGCGGCCATCTTGGATTTGATTTTTTTATAGTGTATATTATTCTACTAGTCAAACCCTTTCATTTGATACCCATATTGAGGTAGGTTGTGAAGAAATATTTTGTCCCCCATTTTGTGGCGGCGGCCATCTTGAATCGGTATTAACCAAACATAGCTATGAACATCCGCACGGATATTAACTTTCAAATAAAAAAAAACGCATCGAAATCGGCCCATTCGTTTGAGCTCTATGGTGCCACAGACAGACAGACAAACATCGACGTCAAACTTATAACACCCCTTTCTTTGGTCATTAACTTTGTGGCGAATCGCCTATAACCCCTTTGGTCGGGGGTTAAAAATTCAGGGTGTCGATGTCGGTTTCTTGGTTTTTTAGTGACGATGTGCGCGCACATCGTAATATTTAATATTTTCATTTTAATATATTTAAGATTTTCCCTAACGCGCCAAAACAAGAATATGTAACTTCAAAAAAGAGAAGAGTCAAATAAATGAAGTAACATATCTTTTAACGTTAAGGTCGCCATTTGGTTCACTAGTTATGTAAATATATCCCTTTGTGACAAAATTGAGCTGAAGTACACTCTTATAACACATAAAACACGGTAGTAAATCTCTTCCCGCGTCCAATAATCGAAATAAAATACTTAATACCGTACAAACAAACCAATTTAACATAATAAATGTCCCGACGATTTATTATCGTTAAAGAAATTAAGTGAGTAGTCTCTCATTTTAATGATTTAACGAGCAGAGGCGCGTTCTTAAAATATTGGAATAAAAAATTGCATCCGGCGCGGTGCTCGGGCCACTTGGCTGAATGATGTTTCACCAATCGTAATTTAAAAAAGTATTGTTTTGCGTTTTGGCGGGAATTTGCAGTAGAGTGAGTAGAGAATGTAGAGATGTGATAATATTTTTCCACTGAAAAATACATGGTTAATTTAAGTGTCATCTACACTTGAGGCTAACTGCCATAGGAATTTGGCTGTTGGTGTGCTCACACATCGTTTAAATAAAAATTAATCAGTATTTTAACAATAGTCAAAAGTCAATTTATGTCGTATTAAAATAAAACTACTTACTTGTTGATAGTTTACATGGTAATGTATTTATATACACTTTTTTTTCTTATTTTAGAAGTTACAGGGGGGGAGGGGCACACTTTTTACCACTTTGGAAGAGAAGAGTCCCTCGCGCAAACTATTCAGTTTAGAAAAAAAAATGTTTGGAACCTCAATATAATTTTTGATGACCTATCCATAGATACCCCACACGTTTGGTTTCTAGTATTTTAGTTCTAAGTATCTACTTACCAAGTTTCAATAGTATAAGCTCTTATAGTTTCGGAGAAAAGTGGCTGTGACATACGGACAGACAGACAGACATGACGAATCTATAAGGGTCCCGTATTTTGCCATTTGGCTACGGAACCCTAAAAACACTCAACATTTTTTTACAAGCGCGCCACACGAAATAAAACTTCATAAAATATTTATCAACTAGCGTCCGCCCTGGTGTCGCCCGTGTACATATAGTCTAAGATATCACTCAAGGACCACGTAGTAGGTACATGTCCAACGGTGAAATATTTTTTAAGGCGGTCCAGTTATTCCTGAGATCAGCGCTTTCAAACAAAACCGCTTCAACTTTATAATATTAGTAAAAGTAGATATAATACGTAATAGGCACAGTAAGTAGTACAGGTGGGACAAATTAAAGGAAAAAAAACATTCTATAAGTATACAGAATGTGGATGTTAATCATTTTATGTATATGCAAGCTATTTTGCCGCGAAATTGGCTTATAAAATTATATTTATACCAACTTTTGTAGGTACTAAAATTAATTATGCCTACATAGGATATTAAAAAAAAGTAACATGAATACTTAATAAAAATAATATTGTCAATAGGCGTTATACCATTTAGCCATATACACGACAAATAGCTTACACAAATGCACACCACGGACACTTCACTAAAAGTCCATACAAACGGCGCTGGCGAGTTACCTACTCTTCAACAACTATTATCTATTCTATGACACAACTACGCAGATATCGTTCGTACTCACGCGTTAATGCGTGCGTTTAGTCTAGGTTTACTGAATTGTTTTATTATTACAAATCTTTCTTTTCTTTTTTTTTCGGTTCTGATTCTTGTACAGTTGGAACAGTTTTTCGTATAGCCCATTCGCGTTCATTATTTAAGTGGACTCTCTATAATAGGCAAAGAGCTTTAGAAGGTTGGAAGAAGACTGCAAATAAATAAAAGCAAGTCTAGCCTTATCCAGAGTTTTCCTTTAATTTTATTTACATAGGTACATATATGCGTATTAAAATGTTGACTCTGGCCATATATTGTTATCCTAACTAAACACTTCGTAGAAACGTTATGGCGGACGCGCGTGTTGTGACCTGATGGTGTCAGCTACGTATGCAATTATAGCAGATCCGATACTGCAAGTTGAGTCAGTTCTACCATACACCAAGAAAGATATTGAATGGAAGAGACAATACCCGTCTTTGGGCAACTACTTGGTAGCTAAGTTCATCGTCGTCTTTTGATATTATCTTGCGAACTTTCATTTTCCAACTTCTTTGTGCGAAATCAAACACAAATAAACTCTACGAAGACAGCGACTATGCAGAAGGGGGGAGGCATTCGTCCAGTAGAGGGAAGCAATAGGCTAGATTATATTAGAAGATATCTCTCACTATGCTGGATATTTGCAATGACAGTCGAAAGAGTTGGAAAATCCTTTTCCAATAACTTCGGGTCTGAGGGGGAAGGCGTTATGTTCCCGCGAACCTGCATAAGTTGCTGACCTAGCGTTTGCGCCTACGCAGGATCAGGCGACATCACGTCATGCCACCCAGAAATACATGGTTGCGTCTGGGTTAGATTATAAGTTTTCTTTAAGCGTCATTGTAATAAGCAAATTAAGTCTCAATATACTCTTCGGCTCATCTACACGTAGTTAGTTTTATTTAAATTATTTTTTAAAAACATTTCAACGCGCTCCCGAAAGTTGTTATAACTAAGTTGAATATTTTTTGTAAAGGCGGTATGTCGATCTTTAGTAGTTTGGTTGGGCTCGTTGGGTGTTTTCAAATAAGGGGCACCAGGAAGGTAGGTAGATTTTCGATATTCCTAGTTTTTATAGTTTTCCTTTTATGTGGCCATTAAACCCTAAGTCTGTACCAAATTTCACCTCTCTGAGTTTATGGGAAGCACTAGTTTTATTTTGATGATCATGAGTTAGTGTCGTAAATGCGAAACTTTGCCTTCGCTTAACTTCGGAACTAAATGACGTACAGACTTCAAATTTTGGATTTTAAGCATGTGATTATAGCTTACTAGATGACGAAAATTTCAGCGTTCTGGTCTTATCCAAAGGGTCTCAAACAGGGGCCTGAAAATGCAGCGAAATGGTTCCAGTAAAGGATGGTACGGCAGTGTTTGCTTCGCGCTCGACTTGGCGGGGGCACTGCCGTGCCCCCAGATTTGATATAATGACAGTATTTAGATAGAATACAATATGTACCAATTTTAATTTTGATATTTTTTAATAACTTCCTTTATGATCATTAAAAGCTAGACGGGTAAGTCCATTTTAAAAGTACGAAATTATTAGAAAATGTATTTACCCTTGGATAACCCATTTAATTTCACGTTACTTTTGTTATGAAACCAGTTTCCTAAACGCAATATTTAATTATTTTTTTAAAAATAAGAAGTGACAAAACAAGCATGACATGTGGCAAGCAACATGCCTGCCACATAACAGCACAGTAACACGCAGCTATTGGAACATGAAGAGTCCAAATCATTACCTAGCACTGCACTGCGCTCATCACCCAGAGATCTAAGATGTTATATCTCTAAGCCCTGTAATTTCTCTGGAAACATTGCCCTTCAAACCTTCAATATAGCTACCATACAAACTTTACGCGCGACGCATAGAAAATACGACAGTGTGACGTCACGCTTCTGTAGTGATTTGTATGAAGCGTTTTTGGGAGAGTTCAAAATTGTGATTTTAAAATCGTGATATCTCGGGAAGTTTTTAAGATAACAAAGTAATTCTTTCACCTATGGTTCAGTTATTGGGTAGCCTTTTGATGCGACATAAATAAAAAATGAGTCGTCATGCCTATTCCCTGTTATCTAAACAAGAAAACGTGAAGCAAAATATTTAGAAGTAGTCTTTTTTACTAAAATAACGGAGGAGTATGAGAAAACGTGAAGCATAATATTTAGAAGTAGTCTTTTTTACTAAAATATCGGAGGAGTATGAGAAAACGTGAAGCATAATATTTAGAAGTAGTCTTTTTAACGAAAATATCGGAGGAGTATGAGAAAACGTGAAGCATAATATTTAGAAGTAGTCTTTTTTACTAAAATAACGGAGGAGTATGAGAAAACGTGAAGCATAATATTTAGAAGTAGTCTTTTTACTAAAATATCGGAGGAGTATGAGAAAACGTGAAGCATAATATTTAGAAGTAGTCTTTTTACTAAAATAACGGAGGAGTATGAGAAAACGTGAAGCGTAATATTTAGAAGTAGTCTTTTTACTAAAATATCGGAGGAGTATGAGAAAACGTGAAGCATAATATTTAGAAGTAGTCTTTTACTAAAATAACGGAGGAGTATGAGAAAACGTGAAGCATAATATTTAGAAGTAGTCTTTTTTACTAAAATATCGGAGGAGTATGAGAAAACGTGAAGCATAATATTTAGAAGTAGTCTTTTTTACTAAAATAACGGAGGAGTATGAGAAAACGTGAAGCATAATATTTAGAAGTAGTCTTTTTTACTAAAATATCGGAGGAGTATGAGAAAACGTGAAGCATAATATTTAGAAGTAGTCTTTTTACTAAAATAACGGAGGAGTATGAGAAAACGTGAAGCATAATATTTAGAAGTAGTCTTTTTACTAAAATAACGGAGGAGTATGAGAAAACGTGAAGCATAATATTTAGAAGTAGTCTTTTTACTAAAATAACGGAGGAGTATGAGAAAACGTGAAGCATAATATTTAGAAGTAGTCTTTTTACTAAAATATCGGAGGAGTATGAGAAAACGTGAAGCATAATATTTAGAAGTAGTCTTTTTTACTAAAATATCGGAGGAGTATGAGAAAACGTGAAACATAATATTTAGAAGTAGTCTTTTTTACTAAAATAACGGAGGAGTATGAGAAAACGTGAAGCATAATATTTAGAAGTAGTCTTTTTTACGAAAATTGCGCGGACGGAGGAGTATGTAATTTCCTACATTCGTTTATGAGAAAGAGAATAAAAAATGATTTATTTTTAAATTTCATTCGATTTAATTAATCGAATTTATTAGACTTCGTTAAATTTATTGTTGTAATTGGATGATAATATCTAATAATATCATTTGGAATTTTGATATGTTGTTTTAGTGCTAATGTAAGTATGTACCTAAAGTCAATTCTACAATTTTTTTTATAAATTTTGCTAGGTAAAGTTATGAATACAATTATTACAATACAATACAATTACAATGAATACAATACAATTACAATGCATACAATACAATTCTTTATTTAAGTTATGATCGCTTTTCGACCACATGGCGACTATTGCGACCTATCCTATTTCCAAATATTTGTTTATAGTATGGAGTGACGAGACGAGCAGGGCATGTACCTGATGGTAAGCAACATGCCTGCCCATAGCAGCACAGTGACACATACTCACATACACCTATTGGAACATGCCGAGTCCACATCGTTCGTGCGTAACGCGGCTGAAGAACCGTGTTACGCACTTTTTAGCAGACGAAAATAATATAAGCTAGCGTCAGCGACATACTGACCAGGCGCGGTCCCAGCCTCGTATTTTGGAGGGGGTCACCAGTACGCAGCCTCGGGTTTTGGGGGGGTCACAAGTAGAAATACAATAAATCGAGCAAAAAATACTTGACTAGTAGTCCCCCAAGATTTTAACACGCGTAGTTCCCGTTCTAGTTGTTTTCCCGCGTCTATGTACTATTAGATATTTTTAAAATAGTCTATGTACTATTAGATATTTTTAAAATAGTCTATGTACTATTAGATATTTTTAATTTTCTTAGAGTTTTTGTTTAACTTATACGATTTTGGGAGGGGGGTCATGTCCCCCGTGACCCCCTTGACTGACTGACAGCGTCAGGGCAGCCACGAAGGCTCTATATAAGAAAGACTCTGCACGTTAAAAGAATGTGATTAAAGTTTCCATTCGTTTTTTTTGTAGTATGAAGTGACGAGACGAGCAGGACATGTGTCTGATGGTAGACAACATACCTGCCACATAACAACACAGTGACACGCAGCTATAGCAACATGAAAAGTTCCAAATCATTACCTAGCGGGTTATCATTTGGGTGACGAGCGCAGTCCAGTGCTAGGTAATGGTTTGGACTCTTCTTATTCCAATAGCTTACCATCAGGCACATGACCTGCTCGGCTTGTCATTCTATAAAACAAAAACAAAACAAAAAATTGGCAGTTATAGGAACTGCTGATAGAAGTGAACACTTATAGTTCAGAATTTGATAGCTTACTTTGGAAACTACGCGGGTGAAACCGGAGGGCGTGGCCACGTGCAAGGTCATCTAGAAATCCTGACGCATTTCGAGATAGCCAATGGAAGATGCTGAGGCGTTTCTAGATGGGAAATGATGACGCATTTCTAGATGGCCATTGGCCATGGTCCCGAGTTTACCCGAAGATTTCTTATCATTTCCGACCGTGACGTTAAAATTCAATTCACAGCCCACGAAAAATTTGTATGTGGTGCGCCAAAAGAAGTCTTGACTTCAAACCTAACACTGCACTGCATTCGTCATCCCGAGATCTAATATATTATGTATGTCTCTAAAAGCCCTGTAATTTTGTCTGGAAACACTGTCCTTCAAACCGGAAAACAGTAATGTTTGCACATTACTGCTTTGCGGTAAAATAACTGGCAAAGGTGTGGTACTTCCCCAGGCGGTCTCTGCTAGGAGTCCTACCACTACATAATATGCTTTACTTATTACCTACTTATAACAAATTTTCCACTTACGATTTGGACTGAGACACCAAATTAGTGTCTGAAGCTAGGTACGCTAAGTTAACAATATTCTAGATTCTCCAAAATCTGAATATAAAGGGACTTACACGAACATCTAGGAACTTCTTCACATACGTTTAATACGTCCAGCTTGAAGATGTGTCTATTTAGATTCGACAGCGAGAGATTGAATTAAATTATTTACAGACCAATTGCATAGAATAAATAATATTAGACTATTAGTGGCAATGGACACGGTATGACAGCAATGTTCGGCTGGGGCCGTATCACGAGCTTAAATTGCGATTCAATAAGGTGTTTTCAGAATGTACTTAATTATACCTAGGTACACGTAACCAAACCAAATTACGGAACAAAAGTGGTGACTCCCGCTCTGGTTCGTTCCTGAGTGGAGTAGTTGGAGGATTTAGTAGTGGTAGGACTCTTGGCAGAGTCCGCCTGGGGAAGTACCACACCACTGCCAGTTATTCTACCGCCAAGCAGTAATGTGCAAACATTACTGTGTTCCCGTTTGAAGGGAAATGTTACCAGAGAAATTACAGGGCTTAGAGATAAAAATAACATCTTATATCTCTGGGTGACGAGCGCAGTGCAGTGCTAGGTAATGATTTGGACTCTTAGAGAATAAGTAAATAGATTAGTTTTTTCTTGGTGGAACCGTTTCCTTTGTGCCAATCGTAAGCAGATGAAATGCATACTTGGTATGCCAACAAATATGCTATGATGCTATGTGCCGCGACAAAAGTATGACACTTCCACAAGAGCGCAAAGGCAAGAGCGATTAGACCCGTGCCACCTTTTAATCGACTTCGAAAACGGTGGCAATACAGACATAAGACAGATTAAGTAGGTAATATACATAATTACATACATGTCAAATAAAAATATTACCAAAATAAAAGTGCACAAAGTCAATAGCTAAAATAATCCACCCTGAATCGTTCCTGGGGCTAATGTGCCCAAAACGCTGGCTGCAATGCCTCGCTGAATATCAACAGCTTTTTTTTAATATAGAGAGACGAAACGAGCAGGATATGTTATGGTAACAGCCTGATGGTAAGCAAAATGCCTGCCACATAATATTATTTTCTCGCAATGTATCTGCCTTGAGAGGAGAAGGCGCCGAAGGCGCCGTTTGACTTTTCCTATAAGCTCCTTGTTTGAGCTTGGATCAGCACGACTAACAGCAGGAGTCTAAATTTCAAAACGACCTCTAGTCATGCAGTTGTGAAATTATCGATTTCGGAATAGCGATATTGAGTGTTTCAATTCCGGAATTGAAATATCGGAAATATATGTCCGAGATTCCAGAATCACGAAATATCGGAATTCCGGTGTACAAGCCCTATTTACGTAGTGTCAGTGCTGTGATAAATATAAAACAGTAATTAATATATTACAACTAAAACTTTTTGCAATGGATGTGAAATGCAAATTTAATAATATTTCGTGACAGGTTACAGGTTCAATTAATGTTATTAATGTGGTAAGTACCTAGCAGTTAAAGTCGCGATAAAAAAACATGAAAATACTAAACACAGCAGTTGTCTATATTATCTTTCTCCCTCTGGCGCACTTGTTCACTATATTCCTTTCTCGCTCTAGCATCTTCTGAGTTCACCCGAAAATTTGTTATCATACCCGAGCGTGACGCTAGAATTCAATTCACAGCCCACGAAAACTCTATCTAGGCGCGCCAAAAGATGTTTTCACTTCAAAAAGTGTGAGGCGATGTAATAAAAGTTTCACTTTAAAAACTCATTTATATTGTAGTGTTTTACCTGCTTGTTGATAATCATTCTTCCCAGCGGCAAAGTCCTGGACATCAGCTACAGTCGAGCTCTCCACGTCGACTTGCTCAGAGGAGTTGCTGTCTTCATCAGATTCCACGTTTTCAAACTCATTGAGATTGAAGGCTCCAGTGTTATTGGCACTAAATACACTAGCATCATTGGCACTAAATACACCAGCATTATTTGCACTAAATGTAGTGACGTCTTTGGCACTACAACTAGCATCGTCCATGAAACCGTCATTTGAAGGATCCTTTTTAGCGAGTAAGTTCTCGATCGAAAATGCTAATTTAGTTTCATTTTTTTCAGTTTTGAGACTGTTTTGTGTTTCTTCGATGTCCATTGCGCTTGTTGTCGACATTTTGATTGCACTTGTATTGCAATTTGTTTAATATTTTGTTTGTTTATCGGATATGAAAGTTGTTTTGTTGTTCTAGAAATTTGTGATTATTTTATTTGTTATTTTTTTTAAATGAACGGTTCTTGCTTTCTCCGTATTTTCTAATCATTTGAAAAAGTATCTAGTTAAATAAAATAAAGTTGCTCCACATAAGTATTTCACCATTAATTTTATTCAATGCCAACGAAAGCAATATTGTGCTATGCCAGATAGCTGATATATCGTAATTAAATTTGGTATTTATAATATGGAATAGGTAAATTTTCAAATTACACTGATACGTTTCAGATAGATTACTTTAAATACTAGCTAGTTCTAATACAAAAATTGTAAACACTTTTTTCTAAACACAATTAAAAACACTCGTAGGTAATCCGCACTTTTTAGTCATCTCTAATCACATTTTGTTCTAGTTTTGGTAATTTGATGAAGTAACGAAACAAAAACTTTATTTATTTTATATTTCAACAGGTTTCCAAATTGACACGTTATTTTACGTTCATTGATTTTCAATATTTTTGCAATAAGTTGTTTTTTTACACTTTTTTCGTAACAGCGCAATGCATTCCAAATTTGTAACCTATTTGTTCGAAATTTCCGTCATTTATCGTAATCAGCACCAATCACACAGCACAGAATCACACTATTGTATTAAAATTCGTATAGTTTTAGGGATTTTTTAAACTAATGAGCGTCACCATTCGACTGCACTCCAATACAATTCCAACTAATTTGATCCAGTGATGTGTTTTTGTCAATTGGCCCGCTGAAACTTCTCCCGAGTATCTTAACTGTTCCGAATAACAAACTGAAAAGTATCTCCAAACTAAAACCTTTATTTTTAACGGAATACAGTTGAAAATCCCGTGCTAATGACTCCTGAAACATGTGCCAGATAGAAATGAAGACAGAGTATCTTTGCTAATGGGCGTTTTTCGGGTTGACAATTTTGTTATTCAAATCTATTTTAAATATGAATCTTGTTCGGTTGAAGATAGGGTTTAATTTTGATGTTGGGTGTGTTAAATGCTGCAAATAGCGGACTATAATGCTATAATTAGAGACCAGCCAATGGGGAAGGAAGGCGTGGTGGATCCAGTCTTGGCAGTCGTACGGTTCTTTATCAAATCTAAATGCGGAGAGGAGATTTATGGGCTTGGGAGTAATTGAGATGGTTATTTAGTGGAAGTGGTAATTGGGACTTGTAATTGGAGTAGACTGATTGTCGACTGAATTAGAATGGGATAAGTTTGTTGATATAGAAAAATAAAAATCGTTTATTTGACGAAACGATAAATTACAACTTACCTACGATAAAATACAGAAAATACTTAGGTAGGTACGCTAGAAATAAGTTTGTTGTTATTATGTACTATATTTGGTATTATATTGATACACCAAAAGAACAGGATAAGTACACAATTAACAATAAACCATAAAAAGTTGGCGGTCTTATCGCTAAAAGCGATCTCTTCCAGACAACATTAGGATGGCAAATAATGTGTGGACAATTCAGAAAACGGGATGTAAAAATAAGGTGTAGAAAAATCGAAAGAAGTTTGAATTTATGTACATATTATCAAAATATAATAGTAACCTAACATAAAATACTTACTAGTAGGTACCTACTAAGAAAGACATATAATATAGGTAGGTATTACACATATCTACCTATTATAGATACGTAGGTTGTCAGAGAAATCAGTTGACATACCTACAGCTATAATACTGTTTACTGTACCTACGGCATACTTACGTATCTATACCTATTTTATGCGCTGTCTGATTTCATCAAATATTATTCAGTGTGAATAAAATAGAAATAGGTGGACATTTATTGTCCTTATAACAAATTGTTACATTATTTAAGTCACTGTAAAAACAGTTTCAATCTTATTCATATGTCAGTTATAATCTTAGTTAATTAAAATAGGCATTTTTCTCGCCTGAAACACAGCTTCTACCTAGTTCAGGCTAATTTATGAAATTAATATACCTACCTACCTGTTTATAGCTGTAAGAAAATATTGTAGGTATGGTTAAGATCTATGTTATTGAAATAAATTTTATTATTTAATCTCCGTAAAATAAAAATTAAAAGTGGTCAAGTGCGAGTCGGGCTCGCCCATGAAGGCTTCCGTAGCAGCAAGTATGTAACATAATACAAAAGTTCTTGTACTTCGTTGTTACTTTAATCAGTGTTTTAAGAATAGTCCATTTATGACGTATTAAAATAAAACTACTTACTAGATATCATTCAAACCAATTTTCGTTGATAGTTTACATAGTAACGTACATCATAGACTTTTTTTATTTTTGTCATTCTCTTATTTTAGAAGTTACAGGGGGGGGGGACACTTTTTACCACTTTGGAAGAGCTGGAAGAGAGTAATTTTAATTAAATAAATGAAATTGATACATTTAGCTGTTTTTATAGCTGTTTGTTTTGACATTTTATAACACCGTTCATAATTACAAGAACGTTTTATTCATCGATATAAAAAAAATATAAGCCATTGGTATCTCGGCTCATATCTGGATGTCTACTCTCATTCTCATTATAATTTCGAAATAAACTCGCGAATTTCCTGCTCCAGGGTCTACTGCCAAACTAAAACTGTCTTAGCTATGATATTGCACTCTCTTTTCTTCTCGCCGATTTCATGAAGCGTTATAGGGAATAGAGACCGTTCATCCGATCATATCATTGCTGAGCGTGACGCTAGAATTCAATTCACAGCCCACGAAAAATCTGTATGTGGTGCGCCAAAAGAAATTATCACTTCAAAAATCACTGCATTTTTTGTTGTCAAAAATAAAATTTTAATAACAATATAGTTTTAGATACATATCAAATACTAGATGTCCGCCCCGGCTTCGCCCGTGGTACATTATATAGCACTCATCGGGATCCCGTACATATCCAACGGTGAAAGAATTACTGAAATCGGTTCAGTCATTCCTGAGAATATCGCTTTCAAACAAAAAAACCTCTTCAGCTACCTGCTACACCACCTATCGGAAATTGGTTGTGCCAACTCAGATTTAGAAACAAATTTGATTAGCGAAGGTTTAATTCAATGACGCAATCTTAGACACATGCTGTCATGTCAAAGAACGGTACGAAAACTCTCAAAATGGAATATTTTTTCCCGTTTTTGTTACATTCTTGATTCATGCTCAGCTTCTATTGATAGTAGCGTTATGTTCTATAGCCTATAGCCTTCCTCTATAAATTGACTATCCAATAGAAAAAGAATCTTTCAATTCAAACCAGTACTTCCCCAGATCCTAGCGTTCAAACAAACAAACTCTTCAGCTTTATTATATTAGTATAGATTTTTTTGAAATGTATGTTACGTAGGTATATTGTGAAATATGTAGGTACTACTTCAATGCATCAAATTACGTAACATGTGACATGCCGCATGCAGCAGGCCTTGCCAACCTACCCAAACACTCAAATGCTACAAAACAAAACCATTTCCTTCGAAATCGACATTTAAGTCATACGTAACCCATAAAACAAATATATTACAACAAAAACGTGGACTTCTGACTTCGTTCCGAATAACCTGCATATTTCGTCATCATTAAGAAAGGTGGCGCTACTCGTTTTTTCAAACTTTTTTTCTTGATGAATGTGGCTTGTGAAGTTGTGACTTTGTGCGACGCGACGTTTGCATTCTAAATTGGGTGAGGTTTTAAATAGTATTTATGAGAGGTATCCTTTGTAAGGTATTGGGTTTTAAACCCAAACAACGAACTTTACTTTAGAAAGTTACGGCTAGTCTAGTCAGGAGAACGGCGACTCCCGGTCCGGAGCCTCCGGGTTCGAATCCCACGACGCGCACCACTGTCTTTTCGAAGTCATGTGCGTAATGCCGCTAACTTAAAAAAACGGTGAAGGAAAACATCGTGAGGAAACCGACATATACCTAGAATCTTTCGAGGTCATGCGTCATCCACCAACCCGCACTTGGCCAACTAGTTAAATATTCTCCTGCTGGGACTCTGGGCCTGGGGTGCGTGGCTCGGGAACCTCCACGTGGTGCCCCCTGGGCATCACACAACAACTTGCCTCGGTTGATCTTGTTGTGTGATGGTGAAACCCGGCCGGCGCTGGGAACTTCTACACGCGCTCCTCACCCCCTTGAGCAGTGCGTGTAGAGGTTAAGGGACTGGAAGACTTGGGAAGGTTACTCGGGTGACATATCGGCCAAGTAAAATTCCTAAGTCTTACAGATGAGGGTCCTCCACGAGCATTCTGATTAGCAGAGTGCTCAGTGGAAGGACAAGAGGCGGAACCGCAGCTAT
Source organism: Ectropis grisescens (assembly GCA_017562165.1). Taxonomy (NCBI): domain Eukaryota; kingdom Metazoa; phylum Arthropoda; class Insecta; order Lepidoptera; family Geometridae; genus Ectropis; species Ectropis grisescens. The sequence continues at coordinate 8,987,570 of CM029768.1, forward strand.
AAAATATTGAAACTGACTTCAAATAGATGAGTGAATAGCGCTTATAATAATGATATCAATTTATTTTTCGCTTTTCAGTGCCTACTTGTGGTTTGAAGTCGGTTTAATTTTTTGTACGAAAATAGTTTATTTTACCCACATCCGTGATTTTACCCTTTTTAGTGCAAAACAAGTTTTTATTAATGCATTTACACAATTATAATATTGACAGGATCGAGTTTCATAACTTTTGTGAAATCTACAACTATTACGTCTAGTCATCCAGAAAATTGTACGCTTAGTTTATGGTTCATATTTCAAAAACCACCAAACTTATTTCGATAAGATTTATATGGGACCATTCGGGAAGCAAACCCATCCGAACACAAAAATAATTTTTAAAATCGGTGCGGCGGCTCTCGAGAAATCAGGTAACATACATAAAAAAAACATTGTGGTCGAATTGGTAACCTCCTGCTTTTTGGAAGTCGGCTAAAAACCAACAATAGGTATCGGTTATGTGGCGTTTTCAAAGTGACAGATAAGCTCGAAACATCTGTCAAAACTTATTTCTCAATTAAGTACACTACAGCTTCTTGACGCCTGGAATATTGAGTGGCAGAAATCGAAAATTATCAAAGGGAAATTCTATGGCCAAATTCAACCCACTATCCCCCCAAAACCCTGGTTCTTCAAATTCCAAAAAATCAATAAGCAAACTACGTCTACCATTTGTCGCCTAAGGTTGGGTTTTGTTTGTACTCCAGTGTTCCTCGCCAAAATAAGAGTACGCGACCATTCCCTTTGCGAGTGCGGATTGGCTGAGGGCACAACCGATCACATCTTTTTCGAGTGCACCAAAAATCGTGGTTTTCTATAGGACTTGATCCCAGATGACCTTCCCCGTCCTGCTTCCTTTTCCAACCTACTCCCACTAGTAAATTCCCCCTTTATTTATGTACTTAATAAATTTATGAACATCAATAACATTAAGTTATAATTATATTGTATTTTATTATATTCTACATTTGTAAATACATATATTATTGATTACTTTACTTATTAATATTTATCTTCATGTATATCTGTATTGTGACGTCATGTTTGTGTTTGTCAGTAGTTATAGACTAACAACCAGTAAAACTACAAGAAACCAACTGACCAACGGCCCATGCCAACGTAACGCTGCGCCTTCACCGATCAAACTGGAAAAGATTGAAGCAGCAACCACCTACAAGACACTGGCGAAGTTGCGGTCACGCCGCATACAGAAGCCAAAGATAAAAGTTGAAGTTGAAGTTGACCACTACAGCTTTACCAAAATTTTCAAAATGTGCATTTTAGTTAACATTGTAACTAACTTCAGGTTTAATACCTTTTGCGGCGTTTATGATATTATTTATTCTGTGGCTGAAAGTAGACTTTTTGGTGTGAGACATGGACGTTTAAAAATACTTTTTTTATACGTCCATGGCATGAGAAATAAAGACAAGTGTTAACTTACGCGCAGACTCTTTTAAAATATAGAAATAGAACCGAATATGTCGAAGTCGGTAAAAAAATAGGGCTACCTACTCTTATTATACAAATTCTCGGCTACACGCGAAAAATGCGTGATGCCGCGACGCCGCAAAAAGTAAATGTTTCCGGATATTTGAATTTGGAATCCGAAACATTCGTAATGAGTTTCAAATCGTTTCGGTATGCGGCGGGCGCCAGTGACAACATTCGGCGTTAATTACACGAGTAGGACGGATGGCGACGTAACTCCTAATTAGGGACTATACGACCGCAGTACAAAGAAATACATACTAGTTTGATTTAATAGACTATGACTATTTAATACAGCTATAGGCGCGGTCCCAGCCTCGAATTTGGTAGGGGGTCACCAGTACCCAGTCTCAGATTTTAGGGGGGCCATACAATAAATCGAGTAAAAAAGACTTTCTAGTAGCGCGATTTTACCCGCGTAGTTGCCGTTCCAATTGTTTTCCCGCGTTAAAAAATAGTGTGTACTATAAGATATTTTGATTTTTTTTATATCTAGACACATGACAGTGTGGCCAGCCAAGTTCATTCAAGTAAATTGGCGAGCCACACCATGTCATGCGCGGTCCGAGGGGGGGGGGGGGGTCACAGGGGACATGACCCCCCCAAAATCGTAATGTAACGGGCCATGTACGACCTCGTTAACAGAATTCAAATCAAACTTCTTTAAAGTACATATTGCGTTTCAATTTTATTTTTAGATATTCAAATTTTGGTATTCTTTTATTTTTTAAGTCAGAGAAAAAATGAGGGACGTCACTCGGGGGGACTCGGAAAAACGCTCTCCAAAAAGAAACTCCAAAAAAATATGAATTTTCAAGTATAAATTTTCAAGAAAATATCCTTTAACTCGTGTGTTAAAAGTGCTACTAAGTTCCGTAACCTATACTGAGATCCTGTTGTAATTTGGAGCTAAAATGAGGCATCGTGTTAAATAGACGAGGAAATGTTGAGGTTTTATACCTATCACAGAAGAACCTTATTTGTTTGTAATGTTAGTGGCTAGTTAAATTCAAACTAGGAATGAAGTGTTTTTTTGCCTTTTGTCTTTTCTCTTCTGTCTTGATATAACGCGCAAGATAAACATGTCGTAAAACTCGGATTAAATATATAAATTAAGAACCATTCTATTATTTTATCCCACATGGTAGCAGAGCGTGGTTCTCCGAATCATGGAAAATCTGCGAAGTAATGCATCGGGTGACACAAGTGGCCTGCATGCTGTACAAGGATCAAGTGGATTGTATATGGGTATAGAAAAACTTGAAGGAGCATCAAACTATGCAACGTGGAAACTACAAGTGGAACTATACTTAGAAACAGAAGATCTTTGGGATTTTATAGAAGAAACGCCATCGACTGCGGCTGGTCTTAAAATCGACAGAAAGGTACGTGCAAAAGTACTGCTTCTAGTAAAGCCGAACTGTTTAGTGCATGTAAAGAAAGCAACTACTGCTAAGGAGACATGGAATGCTTTAAGAGATGCATTTGAAGACCGCGGAGTAAACAATAGATGCCGATTACTGGGACGGCTTGTTAGCCAGAGGCTGCAAATGTACAACAGTCCAAGAGATTACGTCACTGAGATAATGTCACTTGCCAATCAGCTGGCTGACATGGGAAAAGAGGTGGACGATGAGCTTTTAGCTGCGCTCATGTTGCAAGGACTGGGAAAAGAGTACGAGCCAATGCGTATGGCTATTGAAAACAGCAATATAACGTTAACAACTGACTACGTTAAAACAAAATTGCTACAAATAGAAGTTTCAGTATCTAACAATGTACCACAGAATGCTTTGAGTGTTATGAAAAAAGAAAATAGATAATAAAGCAAAGAAGAAAGACTCAGAAAAGACAGCTATTAAGAAGATAGAATGCTTTGTATGTGGAGAAGGACATAAAGCTCGTTTTTGTCCAAAGAAGCATAAGTGTCAAGCCCACACTACAAATACAGCCCTTCATATGTATAAGAATACTTCGCAAGAGTGGATTTTGGACTCCGGAGCATCATTTCACATGACTAACAGGAAAGATTGGCTAAATAATTATGTAAAGATGCAAGAGCCTGTTCAAATATCCTGCGCGAATGGGAATAGAGTGGAAGGTGAAGGTCGAATGAAGTGTTTTTTTGCCTTTTGTCTTTTCTCTTCTGTCTTGATATAACGCGCAAGATAAACATGTCGTAAAACTCGGATTAAATATATAAATTAAGAACCATTCTATTATTTTATCCCACAGGAAAGAAGGAAAGATCCTTCATATGTGAGTGCTAAAATTTATATATTTTGCAGCATTTTCTAGACCCAGGAATCCTGAGTCGAGTACAGGCGTGTTTTATGTCTTGGAAGTCAGTCACGTATTTTACGGTGATGCTACAGAGCTCTGGATCGAGTCCAGGCATGTCAACGTATTTCTGAAGGAAATCAGTGGAGTACTTTTTCCTTTAAAAAAAAAATAGTTTCTAGTCCGTCTCTAAATTTCATCTGTGCAGCATCGAAGAGAGGAAATACAGCCATGAATGAAATGATGCAGAATCACGCTTTGTTCAAATGAGGATTTAGAGTAAATTTATATGAGCGGTTAATTTTGAATGCAATCAGCAAATATAAATGAGTCTATTATGATTCACATTGAATCTTGATGTTTTCTTAAGTGTTTTAAGATGACAGCGGTTATTCAGAATATGTATTAACTTTGTACAGAATTTTGTAATTATTGATTAATTAAGTTGTATGTTAGTTTATTCCTTGGGGTTTATAAAACTCTTAGTTCTTCAACTCTAATAGAATGAGTATTTTGGTCTGCCAGACTTGGAAGACGGTCTGAGAGCCAAGCATAGCTGAGGTCGTTAGTTTCCTGTTACTTAGAACGGACAGGATACTGACACTGTGACTTTCCTTCCGAACTTGCAGGGCAATATCCTGATTTTATTACTATCTAGGTAGTAGTAGATTAGATTATAATCCCCAAAGAATACCTTTTTTGGGTAAAGTGTAGTCGCTTACCCCGACTTGAGGTTTTCTTTGTTATTTTATTTCCTCAAGTCTAGGGCCTTGCGAAAATAACGGTCACAAACTTTGCAATGAGACGTGAGCATCCTCTCGGAGTCCGTCTATGCTGTTTAAGCCAAAAATAATAAACCAAACTAAAATTCATATACTTGTTTTTCATTTGTAGCATTTGTAGTAAAAGTAGTTAGCGTTAATTATTTTAGCCGTATTATATTGCAAATATGGCGGCTATCAGCCGCCATATTTGCAAGTTTGTAATCCGTCAAAGTCACATTGTCACAATGTCAGTTTAACATAACGTAGTATTCATAAAAAAAAAAAAAAAAAAAAAACATAACGTAGTGATTACTTACTCTGTGGTTTACGCGCCATTAATTGATGTTGAAGTTACTCTGTGGTTTAAAGTTCAAATTTTCTTCGTTGTTTGTGATTGTGTTGTTTAAGATGGCCGCCACCACAAAATGGCGGATCACATTATTTTTTTCACGACTACCTCAATATGGGTATCAGACGAAAGGTATTAACTAGTAGAATACTTTGCACTATGACAAATTTCAAATCCAAGATGGCCGCTACTACAAAATGGCGAATTACATTTCTTTTTTCACAACTACCTCGATATGGGTATCAAATGAAAGGGCTTGACTAGTAGAATGTTGTAAAGATAACAAATCTGAGGTAGTCGGGGGTTAGTCAAATTTTTTAATTTTGTTCTTGTTAAACCGAGCAAAGCTCGGTCTTCCAGGTATTTATATTTATTATTGTACCCAGTCTGATATGTATCCGATTATATATAGACACACGGCAGTGTGGCCAGCCAAGTTCATTCAAGTAAACTAGCGAGCTGCACCATGTGTAATATTACATGAACCATTTGGAGCTAATTTAGCCCTCTCATAACTTAAAAACTATTTCACATTAAGCTTATACTTTAATATTTAGACTTACATATAATAATTCCTTTTTAACCCCCGACCAAAAAAAGGGGTGTTATAAGTTTGACATCGATGTCTGTCTGTCTGTCTGTGTGTGTGTGTCTGTCTGTGGCACTGTAGAGCTCAAACGGATGGACCGATTTCGATGCGGTTTTTTTAACGGAAACTACGCAGGTAACACCGCGAGCAGCGGCTAGTAGTAGTAGATAAGCGTTAATCTGTCTACAAAAAAGATATCGTGTTTTGACCAGATAAATTATAGTGAATAAGACATACTTAATCCATTCTAAATTTGTTGCAGAACCTCCACAATCAACACATCCGTAGGCCAGATACTTCAGTGGAGGTGAAAAATGCGGTAGTAGTTAATTTTGCATTAAATATTATGTCTTAGCTATTATTAAGAAATATAGCTATTATATTGTAATTTAAGAGAAATAAAAAATAAAAATCGGTTTTGTTGTTTTTTGAGAAAATTAAAAGTTGCAACTAATGTAATCGATCTATTACGGTTTATCGATAAACGATTCTGATTCGATTTCACTACCCGTCCCTATTTTTTTGGTAATGTTGGCGATGGTTTGTTGAAGCTTTAGTTCGGCTGAAGAAATAGTATCCATTGCCGAGATTAAATTTAGAAAAAAATTGAAGTTTTAGTTAGGTTGGTATTGAACCATTCCATCTGTTTCATACATTGGCATTGGTTCGTTTTTTTACTATGAAGTCCCGTCTCTTATAACGTAGGTAGTGATTACTTCCTCTGTGCTTCTGTGCTACAGACTACCTACAGACTCGACACTGTTGTGTTGTTTGTTGTGAAAATGGCTAAAGTCAAGTGCGAAATATGCGGCGCTAGAACGTCTCGGCAAGGCAATGAAAGGCGAAAATTTATGGCAAAATTTCCATTGGACAAAGACCGGTGAGTAGATTATGTTATATTTAAGATAAACTTGATTCGATTAGACTTAGACTATTCGAACATCGTAAATAGCAATAAACTCGTCATAGTAACTTCATAACCTAATGTTTTTAACCCCCGACCAAAAAAAAGGGGTGTTATAAGTTTGACGTCGATGTCTGTCTGTCTGTCTGTCTGTCTGTCTGTCTGTCTGTCTGTCTGTCTGTCTGTCTGTCTGTCTGTCTGTCTGTCTGTGTGTCTGTCTGTGGCACCGTAGAGCTGAAACGGATGGGCCGATTTCGATATCTTTTATTTGAAAGTTAATTACCGTGCGGGTGTTCTTAGCTATGTTTGATTAATATCGATTCAAAATGGCGGATAAAATATTTCTTCACAACCTACCTCAATATGGATATCAAATGAAAGGGCTTAACTAGTAGAGTACTATACACTATAACAAATTTTAAATCCAAGATGGCCGCCACCACAAAATGGCGAATTATTTTTTTTTTTCACTACTACCCCAAAATGGGTATCAAACGAAAGGGCTTGATTAGTAGAATACTTTTCACTATGACAAATTACAAATCCAAGATAGCCGATATCACAAAATGGCGAATTACATTTCTTTTTTCACAGCTCCCTTAATATGGGTATCAAATGAAAGGGCTTGACTAGTAGAATGTTGTGCAGATAACAAATCTTAGGTAGTCGGGGGTTAGTCAAAATTTTTAACTTTGTTCTTGTATGTAAACAATAACAGTGCTGAGAGTGCTGTCAGTCACTTAGCCTATAGTGCTATAGGTAAGTTGCGGTTCTACATAAATTGGTTGTTGACAACGAATAACGATAGGTATAAACGGCCGGCGGTCACCGCTTCTTACAATCGACTAAAACGGAGAGGTCGGAGAGTGAGCTCACTCACAACGATAACATAATTCCGTACGTCTGAAGTTTGGGAGGGCATCCAATGATTTATATCAATGGTCATCATCATCACCCAAATAGTCCACCTTTTATTATGTAACATAATTTTCCTAGATTTGGCTATAGCATTATATGGTTTCTGTCCCTATTAGGTACTGGAATTTTTTTAAATTACAAGTGAGCAACTAGCGCTTTTCAAGGACTACTTAACTGATAAAATTCATAGTAATATAGGTAAGCACATTAGCGATTTATATTAGCCAAAGGAGAATATTCACTAATATTGAATGTTAGCTTCAAAATAATAAATACTCGTGACAGAATTATTTCAATATATAGATTCCAAGATATAGAATTTTAAAGTGCATGTGACCTCTTACCAAAACACTCTCAGTTCGTTCACAACTAGAAGCGATGAAACAAAAGAAAACATTGCACAAGTAAACTACTGCTAGCTACAGCTGCTGACTAGCACCTAACTGGAGTGGATCGTTGTGTAATGACGTCACACGCGTTAGATATTTTTGTGTATTTTAAATGCTTGTATAATTATAACAACTTGTTATTTCTTAACAATACTAAAACTACTGTATCTGTATTACAAAGAAGCTTTACTGTAACAAAGTTTCAAGTGATTTTACATACCTATTAACATTCCCCATCAAGGTGAACATATTTGTACAAGTTTTACTTATCAAAATAATGATTATGATTAGCCATATGTCTTGACATAGCTGCCGCTTGCCAGTTCTCTCACCGTTGTTCTTGTGGCAAATGGCAGACAGGCTCGGAACATAACCCTCTGTTCACAAGCCTAACTCACACTTGGCCAGTTTACTCTTTCTTTGTCATTTTGCAAGGCTTTGCAGCTGAACCCACTTTTAAGTATCTGCGCCATTCCTCATTTAATGCAAATGACCTATTAGTTGTTTGACAATTATTACGTATTAATAACAAAGAGAGACGATCTTCTTAGCATTCCATGGATTCACCGTGCGGGTGCTGGGTCCATCGTGTGGCAGAGAGAGAAAACCCGAGTAGATCCCGAGACTTGTGACTCAAGCGTAGGTTTAAGGGGCCCCTTTCTGACGTACATCAACACTCACCTTCACTACTCGTTTTTCTCTCCCTGCCCAGTCAAATCTGATATGAGCCTACTAGTGCAGCTTTAGATACTCGTTCTAGTATAGAACTTACTGCACTTCTAGATAAGCCAAGGTCTTTCAGCAGGTTATAGAGAGATTTTGCTGGTATACCTCTCGCTCCCACTTCTACAGCGTATAAAGTATAAACTAATATTACAGCAGTTTATATATATTAGTTAATATTACAGCATGTAGTACGTATTAGTAACAGTTGCTCTACCATTAGGTATGTTTTTGTGTTCAGAGCATATTCATAAAAATCAATGCTGGCCATAATTTGTTCCCTCTGTCTACCATCGGTTGGAAAAAACAATTGTTGAAATATTTAGTTGTTTCTATGTACAATAAGTATGTATTTACAACTATTTAAGTATTATATCAGCTATCTGGCCGCCATAGTACAAGTTTTGCTTAGTTTGGGATCAGATAGTGTTGTGTGTGAATTGTCCACCAATATTTATTTTATTGTTGTATTTTAAATTTTGATGAAAAATTGTTAAATTGGTTTTAAATGACTGTATCAGTGTTTATCTAATTCCTTCTTGCTTAAATATTTTGCGAAGTTATATCTCAGTTTTGAAGGAAATCATTACAAAAATCGCAACCATTTTTTCTTGTAAATTTTTTGCATTTTTTATTCATAGACAAATTCTTGGAACTGGTAAAACAGCAGCAACAACAACTCAGAAATAAACTCTGTGCATCCTGTGATAGGTGATCAAGTCAAAAATCTACATTTTACAGGAGTACAAAACAAGTCATATTAGTTAAAATCTAGTTCATAAACTCAGTGGGCTAAGTTACATTTAAGTACCATTTTTTACTGATAAAAACAAGGACTTTCACTGTGCACTTTCATTTTAGTGGTAGAATTAGTTTTCAAATAATTCATAAAAAACCTGTAAATTGTATCTTTTTGATGTCTTAAAATTATGTGATAAATAATACAGGTTCAATTAAATTATTTTGCACCTTTAAGTTGCTACCGAAGGGTTAGGTTGAAATAGTCAATTTGGCTTTCGTTTTAGACCAATCCATAATAATAATATAATAGCCCTTTATTTTGGGAACGGACTTCTTTTTTTTTTAACTTTTATAGGTTTACACTTGACCGCCATCTCGCCTGATGTTAAGCGACGATGCGGTCTACGATAGAGCGTGTTTACCTAGAAGAAACCGATTCACTCTCGATTTGAAGACACCAAGATTATAACTATCGGGAAAAACCCACTCGGGCAACTTATTCCGCAGCCTAGACGTTCTTACCACACACGTAGAGTCAAACCTCTTTGTCCGTGTCTTTGGAATATCCACGATGAAACGGTGCCGCTTCTTCATGTTCATTTAGTTTTGCTTATACTAGTTTGTGCGCTCATGTAATTGCCCCTCAGTTCGGTGTGTCTTTTGACATGGGCATCCTCCAACTGTTTCCACTGTACTCTATCGGTTGCTACTCTGGTCCAATATGGCCCCAAGGTTACGCGGAAATCATCTTCCCATCTTTTTGTAGGACGTCCTCGTTTTCTATCAATCTATGTATAGTCAAAGATCTCAATACAAAGATGTGCCCTCCCAAACTTCAGGGCGCACGAAATCATGTCATTGTTGGGAAGAGTGAGCTCTAGATTGGTTATGTGTAAACTACTTACGACACACATAGAGACGCAGTTTATTACCAATTTCAAGTTACTCAGGGCACATCCATTGGTTTATATCGATGGTCCAGAAGATACATTACTCATTTCACGTATTTTCTGATAATTGATTTTCACGTATGTTATAGGCAGTATCTTTAAAAATAAGGCCCCGATACTCCCAGACACTTTCCGTCGGCCGTTTTGCTGAACAGACGCTTTAAAACTCCCAAAATAATAGAGTCTAGGAGGTTCTCAATACGGTTGTATGTTTTTTCTTTATGAGATTGTCATTTATTAAATTCGAAATTATTTTTCAGGTGCAAGCAATGGGTGAAAGCCGTGGGGAATGAAGATTTAATATATGTTCCGATAGAAAAGTTACACTCATTGAAACACGTATGTGGAGATCATTTTGAAAACAAATGCTTTAAAAAGAAAAAAACTCAGCTAAGAAAAACTGCCGTGCCGACCAAAAACCTCAAGGCTGCCCCCATTCCTGATAAAATGCTAATCGAATTTCCTTGCTATATATATTCGGAAACAAAATTGACTGTCAACGAAGATATAAGCAACAATGAAAATTCTCAATTGCAGCTTGATGAAGCAATGGGTGGGACTAGTGGCTCAGGTATTGTCTTGTTCAGATCTTGATTAGGTACTTTCTTTAACTATCACAAATAGGTTTTGGGCATTTTCAGAAAAAATTAGTTCAGTTTATTAGTTCTTGGTTTTCAGGGCTTTGTTTTGACTTTGTCGTAGTTTGTCGGCAAGTAGTACTCAATTTATCGTATTGTGACTGGTGACCCCCCCTCCAGACCAGACCAGACCAGCTGTAAATTCTAGACCAGCCGTAACTTCTAGACCAGCCGTAAATTCTAGACCAGCTGTAACTTCTAGACCAGCCGTTACTTCTAGACAAGCCGTAACTTCTATACCAGCCGTAAATTCTAGACCAGCCGTAACTTCTAGACCAGCCGTAAATTCTAGATCAGCCGTTACTTCTAGACAAGCCGTAACTTCTAGACCAGCCGTAAATTCTAGACCAGCCGTAAATTTTAGACCAGCCGTAAATTCTAGACCAGCCGTAAATTCTAGACCAGCCGTAAATTCTAGATCAGCCGTAACTTCTAGACCAGCCGTAAATTCTAGACCAGCCGTAAATTCTAGACCAGCCGTAACTTCTAGACCAGCCGTAAATTCTAGATCAGCCGTAACTTCTAGACCAGCCGTAAATTCTAGATCAGCCGTAACTTCTAGACCAGCCGTTACTTCTAGACAAGCCGTAACTTCTATACCAGCCGTAAATTCTAGATCAGCCGTAACTTCTAGACCAGCCGTTACTTCTAGACCAGCCGTAACTTCTAGACCAGCCGTAAATTCTAGATCAGCCGTAACTTCTAGACCAGCCGTTACTTCTAGACAAGCCGTAACTTCTATACCAGCCGTAAATTCTAGACCAGCCGTAACTTCTAGACCAGCCGTAAATTCTAGATCAGCCGTAACTTCTAGACCAGCCGTAAATTCTAGATCAGCCGTAACTTCTAGACCAGCCGTTACTTCTAGACAAGCCGTAACTTCTATACCAGCCGTAAATTCTAGACCAGCCGTAACTTCTAGACCAGCCGTAAATTCTAGATCAGCCGTAACTTCTAGACCAGCCGTAAATTCTAGACCAGCCGTAACTTCTAGACCAGCCGTAAATTCTAGACCAGCCGTAACTTCTAGACCAGCCGTAAATTCTAGATCAGCCGTAACTTCTAGACCAGCCGTTACTTCTAGACAAGCCGTAACTTCTATACCAGCCGTAAATTCTAGACCAGCCGTAACTTCTAAACCAGCCGTAAATTCTAGACCAGCCGTAACTTCTAGACCAGCCGTAAATTCTAGATCAGCCGTAACTTCTAGACCAGCCGTTACTTCTAGACGAGCCGTAACTTCTAGACCAGCCGTAAATTCTAGACCAGCCGTAACTTCTAGACCAGCCGTAAATTCTAGATCAGCCGTAACTTCTAGACCAGCCGTAAATTCTAGACCAGCCTTAACTTCTAGACCAGCCGTAAATTCTAGATCAGCCGTAATTTCTAGACCAGCCGTTACTTCTAGACAAGCCGTAACTTCTAGACCAGCCGTAGCTTCTAGACCAGCCGTAAATTCTAGATCAGCCGTAAATTCTAGACCAGCCTTAACTTCTAGACCAGCCGTAACTTCTAGACCAGCCGTAAATTCTAGACCAGCCGTAACTTCTAGATCAGCCGTAACTTCTAGACCAGCCGTAAATTCTAGACCAGCCGTAACTTCTAGACCAGCCGTAACTTCTAGACCAGCCGTAAATTCTAGATCAGCCGTTAATTCTAGACCAGCCGTAACTTCTAGACCAGCCGTAAATTCTAGATCAGCCGTAACTTCTAGACCAGCCGTAAATTCTAGATCAGCCGTAACTTCTAGACCAGCCGTAAATTCTAGACCAGCCGTAACTTCTAGACCAGCCGTAAATTCTAGATCAGCCGTAACTTCTAGACCAGCCGTTACTTCTAGACCAGCCGTAACTTCTAGACCAGCCGTAAATTCTAGATCAGCCGTAACTTCTAGACCAGCCGTTACTTCTAGACAAGCCGTAACTTCTATACCAGCCGTAAATTCTAGATCAGCCGTAACTTCTAGACCAGCCGTAAATTCTAGATCAGCCGTAACTTCTAGACCAGCCGTAAATTCTAGATCAGCCGTAACTTCTAGACCAGCCGTTACTTCTAGACAAGCCGTAACTTCTAGACCAGCCGTAAATTCTAGATCAGCCGTAACTTCTAGACCAGCCGTTACTTCTAGACAAGCCGTAACTTCTAGACCAGCCGTAAATTCTAGATCAGCCGTAACTTCTAGACCAGCCGTAACTTCTAGATCAGCCGTAAATTCTAGATCAGCCGTAACTTCTAGACCAGCCTTAACTTCTAGACCAGCCGTTACTTCTAGACAAGCCATAACTTCTTGACCAGCCGTAACTTAACTAGTGATGTGCTGGATATCCGTATCCGCGGATATCCGAAGGAGAAGAAAGATACGTATTCGTAACCTTAACTTTTTGGGCGGATCTTTTACCTTATTGGTTTTCAATTCATAGACGAAATTAAACGTGAGTAATGAAATAACTATGAAAAACCTTTAAAAATTCTATTCAGATTATTTTTATGCCTTAAAATTTGAAGGGCAATGTTTCCAGAGAAATTACGGGGCTTAGAGATATAACATCAACTCGCGTGACGAGCGTAGTGCATTGCTAGGTAATGATTTGGCTCTTCATATTCCAATAGCTGCGTGTCACTGTACTGTTATGTGACAGGCATGTTGCTTACCATCAGGCACATTTCGTGCTCGACTCGTAACTCTTTATTAAAAAAAAGAATATCTAATAAAAAACACAAATATTCCTTAGTGGAGACGCAAGCGGACAGCAGCGACGTCGAAGGAAAGTGCTTCTGCTGTCTCGTCGAAGGAGAACATGAGCTCGCAAGCCAATACCTCGGCACGCTGAGAAAATGCCTTAATCTAATTGTAAGTAATACATTATGTTATTGTGAACAATAGGTACTATGTTCGACAGTGTATAATTATTTTCTCCGAAAAAATAAAGCTGCGTGAACAGCCCACTAAATGTTCCCACTGCTGGGACTCGGTGCCTTCTCTCGCAAGGAGAGAGTCAAGGCCATAATCCACCACGCTGGCCCAGTGCGGATTGGTGGATTACACATGACTTCGAAAGATTCTAGGTATATGTCAGTTCGTCACAATGTTCGCGGCATTACTTCTTCTAACTCAAAACGATGAAGGAAAACTTGACACACATATACATGACTTCGAAAATACAGTGGTACGCGTGGTTTTGGAACCCGGGGTCTCCGGATCGGCAGTCGCCGTTCTCCCGACTAGACCAGCCGTAACTTTGAAATAAAATAGTTTAAAAAAACTAAAAAACACGCTTCCAATCATCTTCCAAAAATATTGGATTGTGACGATCTTCTTAGCATTCCATGGATTCACCGAGCGGGTGCCGGGTTCATCGTGTGGCAGAGAGAGAGAAATCCCGAGTAGATACCGAGACTTGTGACTCGGGCGTAGGTTTAAGGGACCCCTTTCTGACGTACATCAACACTCACCTTCACTACTCGTGTTTCTCTCCCTGCCCAGCCAAATCTGATATGAGCCTACTAGTGCAGCTTTAGATACTCGTTCTAGTATAAAACTTACTGCACTTCTGGCAGTCATGTGACAATTTTTTTCGTATTCCTGACATCAAACCCTTTAATTTGATACCCATTATGGGGGAGGATTTCAAACAGCCAGTCAAACGCCATCTTGGGGGAGGCCGCCATATTGGATGTGTAATGACGTTTCTTAGCTAGTCGTGTATTGTCGTCAGAACTCGGAACGTGTGCAAAATTTCATCCTAATCGAAGATCGGGAAGTGGGTCAAATTAAGATTCCAAGATTATCTTACATACATAGATACAAGTGAAGCTAATAAAAGCGTGTTTAAAACGAAAACAGTCTTCAATTTAAAACTGAATTCACCAAAACAGACATTCATCACTGAACATAGGAATCAATCACTGTATCGTCTAAATAGTAAATACATGAAAGCATATTGTAGTTTTTAACCCCGGACCAAAAAAAGGGGTGTTATAAGTTTGACGTCGATGTCTGTCTGTGTGTCTGTCTGTGGCACCGTAGAGCTCAAACGGATGGGCCGATTTCGATGCGGTTTTTTTATTTGAAGGTTAATATCCGTGCGGATGTTCTTAGCTATGTTTGGTTAATGTCGATTTAAAATGGCCGCCTCCACAAAATGGCGGACAAAATAATTATTCACAACCTACCTCAATATGGGTAGGTATTAAACGAAAGGGCTTGACTAGTAGAATACTTTGCACACTGACAAATTTCAAATCCAAGATGGCCGCTACCACAAAATGGCGAAATACATTTCTTTTTCACAACTCCCTTAATATGGGTATCAAATAAAAGGGCTTGACTAGTAGAATATTGTACACATAACAAGTCGGGGGTTAATCAAAATTTTTAATTTTGTTCTTGTTAGGGTTCCGTAGCCAAATGGCAAAATACGGGACCCTTATAGATTCGCCATGTCTCTCTGTCTGTCCGTCCGTATGTCACAGCCACTTTCCTCCGAAACTATAAATACTATGAAAATTTGGTAAGTGGATGTATTCTGTGAACCGCATTAAGATTTTCATACAAAAAAATAGAAGAAAAATAAAATGTTGGGGGTGTCCCATACTTAAAACTTATTCGCAGAAAATATTCAATTGCTTCAAATTCGCAGGTAATGCCAACGAAGGAGAATGAATTACGAATGTGTGCCGAGTGCGTTTCCTTCGTGAGCAAAGTGCAGACGTTCAGAGATATGGTTAGAACATCACAGACGCAGCTACAAGAAGCTTTCAGTATTATGGGTGAGATACGAAAAGATTTCTTTACACTCTGCCTGGGTGCTATATCTATCATATCCCATTAATATTAGGTCCAAATGAAATTGGTGTTCTGTAGGGGAGGAACACGATTTTTTTAATCTAATATATAAAATTCTCGTGTCACAGTTTTCGTTGCCATACTCCTCCGAAACGGCTTGACCGATTTTGATGAAATTTTTTGTGCTTATCCGGTATCTATGAGAATCGGCCAACATCTATTTTTCATCCCCCTAAATGTTAGGGGTAGTTCACCCCTAAATTTATTTTTTTATTTTTAGACAAAATTTTAATTTCTATTTTTTTATGATACAACATACAAAAAAAAATACAATCCTAATTTTCACCTTCTACGATCAACCCTTATTTTATTAGGAAATTATTTAAATGGCAAAACAACGTTTGCCGGGTCAGCTAGTATAATATATTTATAATCAAAGTATGTGCCATAACTACCATGGGTATCTTTGCACTTTTGCAATTCCTAACCAAAGAAGAGATATTTGATATCGAAAGTGAAAAAAAAAAATTGGTTGCCTGTAAAGTCGGTATACGGGCGAAAGTTTTACGTGACAACGACTTTGAGTGGTAAAATAATTTTACGGAAGGGACGCGTGCCTTTCACTTTTTATGTCTGTCTCTCCTCTCTCTCGCTCTTAGGCGGGCTAACCATGCCCGAGTGGAAGGGACGCGTGCCTCTCACTCGCTCTCGTTGTGAGCGCATAACGTGAGCGGAGCGTAACGCAGTTTCTTGAAGTGTCACCCGGCAAACCAATTTATAAGACGTTGTCACGTCAAAATGTATAAATAAATGTTGAAGATATCCCAAATTTTGAAAAGGTAGATTTTTATATTAAAGGTATCCCAAATTTTAGACATAATATTAAAGGGGTTGTTAAAATTAATACGTTAAAATGATTTCCAGTCCCAATTGAGGAGACCTGTGATGTACCCGAGGCAGCACCGGACAAGACGGAGATGAAAGAAGTCTGCCAAGAGTTGGAAGAATCAGTAGTACCAAGTAAGATTAATCTACGCTACCTAATGTGTAATACCCAAATTATTGTATAAGTCAGGGGCACCAAATGGCGGACCGCGGACCGCATCCGGACCGCCAACCCATTGCGTGCGGACCGAAATATATCCCCCGCAGTAGCGGCGTAATCTCAATAGCTTGCCCCAATTTCATTCCAAAGTTCAGACAGATAAACATGACACTTTTCTCATTAATAAATACATAGAGACCTTTGTAATTTAATTCTTTTTTTTAATGAAATGTGGGGACCGCGAAGGTCATTTCATTTCTTAAAATGGACCCCGAGCGAGTCTACTTGGTGACCCCTGCTATAAGTTATACTCAAGGGGCTTCTTTAACCTATTCGAGGTTCTGGGCGCATTGAGATAATAGGTCTATATGACCATAATAAAGCATTTTTTTGAAATGAAAACTCTTTTGGCGCGCCGCACACAAATTTTTCGTGTGAATTGAGCTCAAACGTCACTCTATTTCATAAATAAATATTGGTGGACAATTCACACAACACCATCTGACCCCAAACTAAGCAAAGCTTGTGCTATGGCTGACAGATAGCTGATATAATACTTAGGTATTATATTTGTGAATACATACTTATTATTACTAATGATAGAGATCTTCGGGTGAACTGGGGTCCATGGCCAATGCTGACGCATTTCTCGATGGATAGTACGAGTACCTATATTATGAAATATGATTGATGGCCTGAATTTAATTATAAATTGGTTATTTTTTCAGAGTAAATAAACTACATATTTGTATCATTTTCCAGGTGTGGATAATGAACTGGTAATATCCAAAACAGATAATGGCTTCTCGACAGATGATAATTTTTTTAACGGTATGTATGCTACCCTCAAAATAATTTTACTAATATAAGTTAACCACTCAATGTTGAAATGATGGCTGATTATGAAATTGCAAATTTGAAATTGGTTGAACCTCAAAATTTTTGTTTATTAATATACAGTGACTTGACTAAAAATAAAAGGTTACATTAGGTAGAACCCCTTGAACGTGGTTTAGATATTGCGTCACGATATGTAATGATCATAGATTTAGACTACAGATATGCCATTCAACAACTTCAAGGCGCACGGTATTATGTCATCGTTGGAAAGAGTGAGCTCGCTCTTTCTGTTCTAGTCCGTCGCAGGAAACGGTGAACGCTGGACGTTTACCTGTCTCTATTAGTTGGCAACAACCAAAATAAGTACATGAGGCACGCTAAAAGTTTTACACATCTAGGTAATTGGATCTATTTGAATTTCGAATGTTATATTTTTGGAAACGTTGCAACCATCTTAGTTATAAAAAAGCAATGACATCCAGTACTTCCCAAAAAGGCAGTGATAGCGTTCAATCGGCACGCAGAAAACATGCCGTCAGATCTGTGGTCCTCCTGTTTAAAAAAATGATTCGATCGCATGAAATTAAAAAAAAAAATGTAAAGTAGCGTATTTTGACAAGCAATAAACATAATGTTTGGATTATGACATGTAGTTTTTTTTTTAAGTTAGGTGCGCAAAACTTATAGTGTGACCTACGTAAAACCACAGCATACCTCGCCGCTAGCGATTCTAGGGGTCAAGTAGGTTGGTGGTGTCTAAATCACTCCGCTGAACACAGAGACGCAGTTTGTTGCCAATTTCAGGATTCTCAAGGCACGTCTATAGCTCTAAATCGTTGGTAATGATTTTTTTAACCCCCGACCAAAAAAAGGGGTGTTATATATAAGTTTGACGTCGATGTCTGTCTGTCTGTGTGTGTGTCAGTCTGTGGCACCGTAGAGCTCAAACGGATGGGCCGATTTCGATGCGGTTTTTTTTATTCGAAAGTTAATATCCGTGCTGGTGTTCCTAGCTACGTTTGGTTAATATCGATTCAAGATGGCTGCCTCCACAAAATGGCGGACAAAATATTTCTTCACAACTTACCTCAATATGGGTATCAAATGAAAGGGCTTGACTAGTAAAATACTATACACTATAAAAAAAAAATCCAAGATGGCCGCCACTACAAAATGGCGAATTATATTATTTTTTTCACTACTTCTTCAATATGGGTATCAAACGAAAGGGCTTGACTAGTAAAATAATTTGCACTATGACAAATTTCAAATCCAAGATGCCAAAAAATGGCGAAATACATTTCTTTTTTTCACAACTCCCTTAATATGGGTATCAAATGAAAGGGCTTTACTAGTAGAGTGTTGTACAGATTACAAATTCGAGGTTGTCGGGGGTTAGTCAAAATTTTTAATTTTGTTCTTTTATAAATTACAGGTGACAAAGGAACAAATGAAGAACAGAATGAACGTTCGCCAGTTAAAACGAAACAACGCTCCAAGAAGAACCTGTCGACACGAACGGACCGACAAAATATGCGGTTAAACATAGCTCTCATACTTTACCATTCCACTATCGTTCCATTCAGGTTTGGTTCAACTGCCAAATGTTTCTACTGTCCAAAGTTGCACTTCACCTTCCAAGAATTGAAAGAACACACTCTGACAGAACATTCCGATCAAACTGAAGACACTATTTATACTCTATTGAAATCCATACCAGACCCATTTGTGTGCGGTGATATAAGCTGCATCCAATGCAAAATATGTCAAGAAAGAATAGACTCCATAGAAAATCTAATAGAACATCTACAAAAACGGCACTATAAAACATATTATAAAACTACTAGATTTTACCCACATGGTGTGTTAGGGTTTGGCATGAGCACCGAGACACCAAACTGTCATATATGTCAGAAAGAGTTTGAACATTTTAGATATTTGAAAATACACATGAACGACCACTATGGATACAATATGTGTTATCTCTGTGGTAGGCAATATATGTCAGATCTGAAATATGCGACCCATATCAAATTTTGCAATAAAACTAGGGAAGCTAAATGTAAATTTTGCAATAAAGTGATGAAAACTGGAGGTAAATTGCAGTATCATATATGTAAAGTTCACATTAAACGGGTAATTAAATGTTTGGTGTGTCCAAAGACATTTCCCTTTCGTCGGTATTATGATCGGACTGATCATATGGTAAAAGAACATGGCCTACGAAAACCAGTTTACAGATGCGACCCATGTAATAAAGAGTATTCCAGTGCTAGTGGTTTGTACGGACATCGGAGTCACATTCACAAACGGTTGAAGGAATTCAACTGTGACATATGCGGTTATATCACAACTAATTGTACATGCATGCGTTGCCACATGGACATGCACAGTGGAGTGAAGAGATACAAGTGTAGCATATGCAATAAAGAATTGGCAAATACTACGTCCTTGAATCGTCATTTGAAGATACATAAGAATGACAAGAGGTATGCTTGTGAGTTGTGCGATGCCGCCTTTATACAGAAGTGTAATCTGCAAAATCACTACAAGTCGGAACATCCTGATAATGATGTTAAAATATAAGTACAGTTGATTGTATTTTTAATGGAAGAAATAAGTCTGAAATATTATGTGTTGTTTTATTTTGTGTGCTGGCAACGGGGACTAGACACTTGACATTGTGGAATTGCCAGTTATTCTACCGCGAAGCAGTAATGTTCAAACTTTAATGTGTTCCGGTTTGAAGGGCAATGTTTCCAGAAAAATTACAGAGCTTAGGGCTTTAATATCTTAGACCTCTGGGCGACGAGCGCAGTGCAGTGCTAGGTAATGATTTGGACTCTCCATGTTTCAATAGCTGCGTGTCACTGTGCTGTTATGTCGCAGGCATGTTGCTTACCATCAGGCACATGTCCTGCTCGTCTCGTCACTATATTAAAACAAAAATGTATAGGCGCCAATTCGCGCCGCGAACGCGACACGTGTCTCGGTCTCCTGTCGCGGCCTCGGCGTGAACTGGCGCCCATACAATATTATAATGTCAAGTGCCTGTCGCGGTCTCCGCGCGAACCGCTACCTTTAGTGGTAGTAATTTGAAGTAAATAAATTGCTTGCTACAGACCTGTGAAATAACGTGGAAATAACTAAACAAAAAGGTGTGTTAATAATTTCGCGTTATTTCAAGAATACTTGTAAATTAACGTTATTTTTGTCGCGTCACTAGCTTTTTGCGTGATAAATATTGAATCCGGCCACAGATTTTTTTATGGGTCATGTGGTCAAACTTATCATCTAATAAATGTCTGGCCTCGTGGCTTAGTGGGTAGTAGGTCTTCATGCGAAGCCGAAGGTTGTGGGTTCGATTCCCACCCAGTGCAAATATTTCTGTGGTCATTTCAAATATGACTTTGGGACTGACTGTGTGGCAACCCACACAGGTTGCCATCTGTGTAAAAAAACAACTATTGCTGACGTAATCACCCAGCGAGCAACACGGAAGGGAGTAGGCATACACAGCGTTTCCCCTCTGTCAAAGTACAAGTCCGCGTGGACCATGGAGTTTGATAATATACTGTGGCTGAGGGCGGGGCTAGATTTGTTAATGGTGCTTAATTTTTTATGTGTTAGTGTTTTGGCTGTGTGAGTATGATTGCCAATGGATCGGTACAGATATGTTTTGTATGTAATAGTGCGGCTTTGCGCTAGTGTGCAATTTTCCCCTCCCGCAAGAAATGACAGAAAGTTTAGAACAATATTTTTTAGCTAAGGCTCGCTTTCCGTGCTCGCGCGGAAGATCGAGTTGCTCGATGTACCTAATCACCATATAGACCAAGTCATGTTCATTGTCCGTGTCATCGAAAATAAGCAAAACACTCACCCCCTCGAAAATTAGTTCATTTTCTACAAATAAGAAATCTGGCATGTACGAAGTTTTTGCTTCAGATTTTGTGGCCTACAATTTTATAGAGGGTCCCTAAAACTACTACTTTTTGCAGTGGTAGGACTCCTAGCAGAGTCCGCCTGGGGAAGTACCACATCTTTACCAGTTATTTTACCGCCAAACAGTAATGTTTTCACATTACTGTGTTCCGGTTTGAAGGGCAATGTTTCCAGAGAAATTACAGGGCTTAGTGACATAACATCTTAGATCTCTGGGTGACGAGCGCAGTGCAGTGCTAGGTAATGATTTGGACTCTTCATGTTCCAATGGCTGCGTGTCACTGTGCTGTTATGAGGCAGGCATGTTGCTTACCATCAGGCACATGTCCTGCTTGTCTCGTCACTTCTTATTCTTTATTTAAAAAAAAACTAAATAATACAATACATGTCTTGTATCTGAGGGCACGGCAGTGTCCCGCCAAGTCGAGCGCAAAGCAAACACTGCCGTACCATCCTTTACTGGTCAAACTTTACTGTTCAATACACTTTCTTTTGTACACATTATACAACGAACGGAAGATAAAATACGGTTTGCTTTTTTGCTATATTTGTGTGTTTTTATTGTATACTTAAATAGTTCCGTATACGTATATCTACGTATTCGCCCAAAAATTGGGGTTTTAATAGTCATGGAATAAAATTGGGGATATACGGAGCGGAAAAAATAGATCGTTTTTTTTTTGTAAAACGGGTTTACAGTTTTTCACCTAATACGGCAAATAACAAATAATACAGTAAGTGAGTGGTTAACCATAGGTGAGTTCTGTATCCCATTAGCTCTAAAATGGCGCACCTTGATCTATGACTGGTCCCCTGCCTTATTAAAATTTTATCTAAATGCATTCCAAATGACCCTCCCTGACCAGAGTAACTTGGTAAGGTGGGGAAAAGCCTCTGAAAAATGTTGCTATACTTGTGGAGAGGCGATATGTACAGCAAGGCACATATTGGTGGGATGCAAGGTGCTCCTTAATGGGGGTCATTACTCACGGCGTCATGACAGAGTACTTGAAATCATACGTGAAGCCATGAGCCTTTCAGTAGCTAGAGCCCAAAAGGGATTGACGACAAACAACAGACAAATTAACTTTGTAAAAGAAGGCTCAACTTCAAACTCCAGGAACAAGCCTTACTCAATCCTGGGTACAGCACCTGATTGGACTATTTTAATGGACACGTATGAAAAGCACTACAAAATCCCAGAGGATGTGGGTGTTTCGTCATCCAGACCGGACATTTTCCTTTTTTCTAGAGCTACGAAACGCATAGTCCTTGTAGAACTTACCGTACCGTGGGAAACTAATATACCTAAAGACCACGCGATGAAACAAAATAAGTATTACGACCTCCTAAACGAATTAACAAAAAACGGCTATGTAGTTATTTTATACGCTGTAGAAGTGGGAGCGAGAGGTATACCAGCAAAATCTCTCTATGACCTGCTGAAAGACCTTGGCTTGTCCAGAAGTGCAGTAAGTTCTATACTAGAACGAGTATCTAAAGCTGCACTAGTAGGCTCATATCAGATTTGGCTGGGCAGGGAGAGAAAGACGAGTAGTGAAGGTGAGTGTTGATGTACGTCAGAAAGGGGCCCCTTAAACCTACGCCCGAGTCACAAAACTACTCGAGTTTTTCTCTCTCTGCCACACGATGGACCCGGCACCCGCACGGTGAATCCATGGAATGCTAAGAAAATCGTCTCAACTTAATACAAAATTTGAACTGCCGTTTTTATGTGAAGTTGTCGATGCACTAATAGAGTAATGGAGTCTATTTCTGAAATAGCGTTAAATTTTAATTATGTTGTATGAGATTATAAATTTTAATGTTTTTTTTTTTTTTTTTTTTCTTGGAACCCCATTTTTGGGGAGATTTCGAGAACATAATGAGGGAAATTGAGGTGGTCCTCTGGCAGCACTCGTCATCACCATCATAATCAGGCCTCAGTCGTTTACTACTGGCTTTTCCAATAGCACTCCACTCAGCCCGATCCTCGGTTTTACGTTTTCAACCGCCACCAGCTGCCTTTCAGATATCGTCACTATATCAGGCTCAGGGCGCTCTACCGATATGCGGTCTCCACTCCAGAACTCGACTATCCCAACAGTTATCGGTTCTGCCAGCACTGCTTATAATTTACTCAGATCAAAATCTTTATGTCTATGCCTCAAGTGACTTTTCATATTAACTTTCTGTATAAAGCTGGCATCACATAGTGGACACGTAAACCGCTTATCATTCTTATGCATCATCAGATGACGCGTCAACGAATACATCTTCAAAAAACGCTTCTTACAATACTGACATTCATGATTCTTCACCCCAGTATGTGTTTTAATGTGGTTTTTAAAATGGGAGTTGTTAAACGTAGCATAACTGCAAACATCACACCTGTATTCTTTACTCCGTTTGTGTGTTAAATTTATGTGACTAGATAGAATACCAGATGTTTTGCATTCTTTACCACATATCTGACATTTGAATATTGGTTTTTTGATGCCGTGTACCTTTTCCATGTGGTCTAACCTTTGAGCGTAATGTTCGAAATGGAAGGTTTCAGGGCATTTTAAGCATTTTATTTTGGATTTTATATGTTCTTTCCTATTGTGGTGACTCATTGCTGATTTTGATACGAAAGTTTTCCCGCAAATCTTGCAAGTGGCCTCGCTTTTATCGTGTTTTGATACGTGCGACCGGTATTTGCGTTCAGAAAAGAATGTTTTGCCACAGATATAACAAACGAAAGAACCGTGCTCGTTCATATGCACTAACAAGTTTTTGAAGAACGGGAATTGTTTTTCGCAAACATGACACTGTAAGATGTCCTTACTAAGATCGAATCCTATGATCCCGTGGGATGGTTTTTTGTCAGTCTCATTGTAAATTTTATTGTGAATATTTGTTAAATGTTCCGTTATATTTTCTATAGTTTGAAACTGTTCGTTACAAATTTTACATTTGATACAACTAACATCGGCAGTGACGATATATTCTGGAAGTTTTCTTAGCACTTTTTTAACTGTATCTTCGCATATATTTACATGCTGGGTTTCTGTATGTTCTTTGAGTTCCCTAAAAGGTATGTATTGGTTGTCGCAGTAGAAGCATTTGTAGGGAGATTTGAAGTTGTTTAAGAAGGGTATGATGGTGGAATGTTTTAGGAGTAGGATTATGTTAGATCGTATTTTGTTATTTTCCCCTATTATGGAGCGTAGCTGGGATAGATCTGCCGGTGATAGTGTGGGTTTGGGGTCTGAAACAAAGAGAATATATATTTTTTTAAATTGGCAGCAGTAGGTACTGCCGATGGAAGTGAAAAATAACTCAAAATTTGATATTTTTTTGGAAACCACGCTGGTGGAATAGGTAGGCGTGGCCATGACCATGGCCAACTAGATCTAGATCATCCGAGTTTACCCGAAGATTTTATAATTTACGAGCGCGATGACGCGCTGAGTTCAATTCACAGTTCATGGGAAATCTACATTGACATAATAGAATACATTATGACAAATTTCAAATCCAAGATGGCTGCGACCACAAAATGGCGGATTACACAATATCTATCACAACTCTCTCAATATGGGTATCAAACGAAAGGGCTTGACTAGTAGATTACACGATAACAAATTTCAAATCCAAGATGGCCCCCACTCAACATAACGACAGTTTTTTAAACTTAATTAGCTTGTTTTAAGACAATACAGACTATGTATACCTTTTTTCTGTGTCTGCTGAGACTTCTTCTCTTTAATTTGAGATATAGGAGTGTCGGATTCAGACTCTGATTTTAGCCGTTTTCTTTTAATTCGCGTTTTGTCATTTTTCAATCGTTTTCTTTTAGTTTTTGTTTTTTCTTCACACTCAACATTGATATCTGAAACATACAAATATATTCTACTAATATTATAAACGCGAATGTTTGTTGAGTAAAAGTAGCCTATGTTTTCCAGACTATTATCTACCTATACACCTAATTTCATCTAGATCCCTTCAGCATTTTTGGGGCAAAAAATTATCAAATAACCATACATACAAACTATATATTTGTTTAATATCTAGTAGGATTTATAAATGTTTGATAATAAGACAGAGAGATCAAGATATATAACAAATACCAGTACGGGAATCGAACCCACGACCCACGGTGCAGTGAGTAGACCTTACGAATGAGCTATGGGGACAATTAAAGGATTGTGGATTGTAAATTGTTTGATAAATTATACTCATTTGACTAATCAGTTTACCGCGGCGTTTCCCCCACCTAGCTTCTTTATTAATCCATTGTGTACTCTTTTGACTAATAAGAAAACTTACCTTCACTTTTAATTTCTTTTCTCGAAAACCTTTCATCGGTTTCATTTTTTAAACTTGTTTGATCATCTGAAAAAATTACATTAGAATTGATGTAATAGCACTACATGCTGTTTACTAATACTAAATGTTATAAGTTTTCACTTCTATCAACTAATTTTGTATTTTTTTTTCTTTTTTATAGGTCAGGTTTACACTTGACCGCCATCTTGCGTGATGATGGAGCATGTTAACCTAGCAAAAAATGATCCACTCTCGATTTGAAGACACCAAGATTATAACTATTGTGTACATTATTATTGATCCTTTTTTGTTACATTGGTTGTTTTTTTTTTCACTGATCGTTTTTTGGTTACCTGATATATTATCCACCACTCCATCCTCTGGCCATACAAACGCCGGATCAAGATTTACCGGACTTTTTTCCAATTTAACTTTCACTTCGTCTTGTATTATCTCTGGGGTACTTTTGAAGTTATTTATCGGCAACACTGAAATATTAAGTTTTTAAAGATACGTTATCCTTGGTCAAGAATAAATAAAAAAAAAATTAAAGTTACTTAATTTACTTCTTTTGGTGTCATAGAGAAAATATATGAGGGTATAATTCAAGCAATCTCGCCCATAAAAAAATTAAATTGGCAGTTATAGGAACTGCCGATAGAAGTGGAAACTCAGAATTTGATAGCTTACTTTGGAAACTACGTAAACCGGAACGTGAAACCGGAGGGCGTGGCTATGAGCATGGCAATCTAGATATGCTGACGCATTTCTAGATGACCAATGGGAAATCCTGATGCATTTCTATATTTCTAGATGGCCAATGGTCATGGTCCCGAGTTTACCAAAATATTTCTTATCATTCCCGAGCGTGACGCTAGAATTCAATTCACAGCCCACGAAAAACTGTCTGTGGTGCGCCAAAAGAAGTTTTCTCCTCAAAATGTGTGTGTACTACTTATGTAGGTACCTACGCACGCGAGAAATCAATGTCAATACATTATTCCTCGTGCCAAGAAGTCTAACTTTTACCATAGAAAGACTTCAGTTTTCGCAAGAAGTATTAACCTGAAGTTAGTTCCAGATGTTACGGAGCACCGACTCCGTTAAGTCGGAACTTCCGATTATTATTACACCTTCGGTTCCGACTTCGGCTCCGAAACTTTTAAAACGGAGGTTTTAATCGGAGGTAAGGAGTATAGGTAAGTATTTGAGATAATCCCTTATTGTGGTAGAAAGTAAATGGAAATACAAAAATCCTAAACCCCTTAAATCAATTGCCCGCCAATGTTTCTCTTGTCCATGTGTATGAGAAAATAATGTTTTATTAGAATATAAATCTCTTTCATGCCACCACTTCTGAAGCTGCCTACGCCTCCGACTTCGGTTCCGACTCCGATAAATCAAATTTGAAAATTCCGACTCCGGCTTCGGTTCCGATAAAATGACCTCCGTTACATCCCTGGTTAGTACAATGTACACTGAAATGTTGCCTGGCTAACTTCAGGGTGTCGGCTAGTGGAACCGTGGCGCGCGCATCTTAAAAATTTACTCTCACAAATATTTCGCGCCAAAAGATTATAACCTAAAAATCTAAAAAAAACATGTACGTATAAAAAAATCGGACGTAGTCTCGCTAAAACAAAAACTGTGTCCATCGAGTCGGTCACATAATATGCACGTTTGCGCTGTCACATACAGGCTGCCACGCACACATCAGTGGGTATTTACACGCGCTACTTGTGTATATGTGTGCGTGTCAGCCTATCAGTGACAACCTGACAACGCACACTGGCAAACGTGGCCGAATCTAGTGACACAGTTTTTGTTTTAGCAAGACTACGTCCGATTTTTTATCAGCATCAACAGCCCGCTAAATGTTCCCACCGCTGGGACTCGAGCCTTCTCTCACAATGAGAGAGTTAAGTCCATAATCCACCACGCTGCCCCAGTGCAAGTTGGTGACTTTTATACATTCATGAAATAACATACCATCGAAGCTCGAGCAGTCATTTTCAGTGACTTTTAGGAATCCATGTAGCCGTGTTTGAGATGCGAGCACCATGTCTCTGAACCTCAGGACTTCGTTCACAAACCCGATGCAAGCTGCGCACATGAGTAGTGACGTGTCACGTGACGTCACTACCTGAAACACATAATTAACTACATATTCTACCATTCCTACTAATTTCTAATTTACTAATGTTTTGAATGATTAAATTATCTTTATCTAAGCCCAGTACCCGTACCAGTTAAAACAGTGTTGTGACCTTGAAAGCTTCTAGGAAGTTACTGGTTTCTTCATGTTTTCCTTCACTGTTCTTAATTTGAACAAATGAAACAATTTACCTGAGATTGTTGTTTCAGCAAATTTGATCAAACCAGCAGATATAAAAAATGGGAACCCAGTTTTCTTATAGTATAGAGTGACGAAACAAGCTGGTCATGCGCCTGATGGTAAGCAACATGCCTGACACATAACAACTCAGTGACACGCAAAATTTGAAAATTAAGAGTCCAAATCATTACTTTACCGCACTGAGATTGTCACATACGAGTAGATATCTAAGATGTTATATCTGTAAGCACTGTAATTGATCTGGATACATTGCCCTTCAAACTGGAACACAGTTAATCTATGAAATATTTTTTTTTCAAATAAGCAAACAATTCTGAACTTTTCTTTAAATAATTACAATTTGTATACAAAATAGTAATGTACTTTAAACAGCTGTAATGTTGTCTTGTCAAGTATTGCAACTATAGAGGGGATTTGAAACGTATAGCTTGGCCTGTTGGTCTACCACCTAACTAAATCGGCTATGGCTTTGCTATTGCTGTCTCTATCATTTCAAGGGAAAAGAAAAGAGAGACCAATCAAAGCTAAGACAGTTTTTAGTCAGACGGTAGACTCCGGTGGCATTGGTAGTAAGTCTGCCTGCATTGGTAGTATGTCTGCCTGCATTGGTAGTAAGTCTGCCTGCATTGGTAGTAAGTCTGCCTGCATTGGTAGTAAGTCTGCCTGCATTGGTAGTAAGTCTGCCTGCATTGGTAGTCTGCCTGCATTGGTAGTAAGTCTGCCTGCATTGGTAGTAAGTCTGCATTGGTAGTAAGTCTGCCTGCATTGGTAGTAAGTCTGCCTGCATTGGTAGTAAGTCTGCCTGCATTGGTGCCTGCATTGGTAGTAAGTCTGCCTGCATTGGTAGTAAGTCTGCCTGCATTGGTAGTAAGTCTGCCTGCATTGGTAGTAAGTCTGCCTGCATTGGTAGTAAGTCTGCCTGCATTGGTATTGGTCTGCCTGCATTGGTAGTAAGTCTGCCTGCATTGGTAGTAAGTCTGCCTGCATTGGTAGTAAGTCTGCCTGCATTGGTAGTAAGTCTGCCTGCATTGGTAGTAAGTCTGCCTGCATTGGTAGTAAGAGCATTGGTGTAAGTCTGCCTGCATTGGTAGTAGTCTGCCTGCATTGGTAGTAAGTCTGCCTGCATTGGTAGTAAGTCTGCCTGCATTGGTAGTAAGTCTGCCTGCATTGATAGTAAGTCTGCCTGCATTGGTAGTAAGTCTGCCTGCATTGGTAGTAAGTCTGCCTGCATTGGTAGTAAGTCTGCCTGCATTGGTAGTAAGTCTGCCTGCATTGATAGTAAGTCTGCCTGCATTGGTAGTAAGTCTGCCTGCATTGGTAGTAAGTCTGCCTGCATTGAGTCTGCCTGCATTGGTAGTAAGTCTGCCTGCATTGGTAGTAAGTCTGCCTGCATTGGTAGTAAGTCTGCCTGCATTGGTAGTAAGTCTGCCTGCATTGGTAGTCTGCCTGCATTGGTAGTAAGTCTGCCTAAGTCTGCCTGCCATTGGTGATAAGTCTGCCTGCATTGGTGATATTGGTAGTAAGTCTGCCTGCATTGGTAGTAAGTCTGCCTGCATTGGTAGTAAGTCTGCCTGCATTGGTAGTAAGTCTGCCTGCATTGGTGATAAGTAAGTCTGCCTGCATTGGTAGTAAGTCTGCCTGCATTGGTAGTAAGTCTGCCTGCATTGGTGATAAGTCTGCCTGCATTGGTAGTAAGTCTGCCTGCATTGGTGGTAAGTCTGCCTGCATTGGTAGTCTGCCTGCATTGGTAGTAAGTCTGCCTGCATTGGTAAGTAAGTCTGCCTGCATTGGTAGTAAGTCTGCCTGCATTGGTAGTAAGTCTGCCTGCATTGGTGATAAGTCTGCCTGCATTGGTAGTAAGTCTGCCTGCATTGGTAGTAAGTCTGCCTGCATTGGTAGTAAGTCTGCCTGTCTTGAGTAAGTCTGCCTGCATTGGTAGTAAGTCTGCCTGCTGCCTGCATTGGTAGTAAGTCTGCCTGCATTGGTAGTAAGTCTGCCATTGCATTGGTAGTAAGTCTGCCTGCATTGGTAGTAAGCTGCCTGCATTGGTAGTAAGTCTGCCTGCATTGGTAGTAAGTCTGCCTGCATTGGTAGTAAGTCTGCCTGCATTGGTAGTAAGTCTGCCTGCATTGGTAGTAAGTCTGCCTGCATTGGTAGTAAGTCTGCCTGCATTGGTAGTAAGTCTGCCTGCATTGGTAGTAAGTCTGCCATTGGTAGTAAGTCTTGGTAGTAAGTCTGCCTGCATTGGTAGTAGTCTGCCTGCATTGGTAGTAAGTCTGCCTGCATTGGTAGTATCTGCCTGCATTGGTAGTAAGTCTGCCTGCATTGGTAGTAAGTCTGCCTCTTGGTAGTAAGTCTGCCTGCATTGGTAGTAAGTCTGCCTGCATTGGTAGTAAGTCTGCCTGCATTGGTAGTAAGTCTGCCTGCATTGTCTGTAGTAAAGTCTGCCTGCATTGGTATTGGTAGTAAGTCTGCCTGCATTGGTAAGTCTGCCTGCATTGTAAGTCTGCCTGCATTGGTAGTAAGTCTGCCTGCATTGGTAGTAAGTCTGCCTGCATTGGTAGTCTGCCTGCATTGGTAGTAAGTCTGCCTGCATTGGTAGTAAGTCTGCCTGCATTGGTAGTAAGTCTGCCTGCATTGGTAGTAAGTCTGCCTGCATTGGTAGTAAGTCTGCCTGCATTGGTAGTAAGTCTGCCTGCATTGGTAGTAAGTCTGCCTGCATTGGTAGTAAGTCTGCCTGCATTGGTAGTAAGTCTGCCTGCATTGGTAGTAAGTCTGCCTGCATTGGTAGTAAGTCTGCCATTGGTAGTAAGTCTGCCTGCATTGGTAGTAAGTCTGCCCGCATTGGTAGTAAGTCTTCCTGCCTGCATTGGTAGTAAGTCTGCCTGCATTGGTAGTAAGTCTGCCTGCATTGGTAGTAAGTCTGCCTGCATTGGTAGTAAGTCTGCCTGCATTGGTAGTAAGTCTGCCTGCATTGGTAGTAAGTCTGCCTGCATTGGTAGTAAGTCTGCCTGCATTGGTAGTAAGTGCCCGCATTGGTAGTCTGTCCTAAGTCTGCCTGCATTGGTAGTAAGTCTGCCTGCATTGGTAGTCTGCCTGCATTGGTAGTAAGTCTGCCTGCATTGGTAGTAAGTCTGCCTGCATTGGTAGTAAGTCTTCCAGTATTGGTATTGGTAGTAGTCTGCCTGCATTGGTAGTAAGTCTGCCTGCATTGGTAGTAAGTCTGCCTGCATTGGTAGTAAGTCTGCCTGCATTGGTAGTAAGTCTGCCTGCATTGGTAGTAAGTCTGCCTGCATTGGTAGTAAGTCTGCCTGCATTGGTAGTAAGTCTGCCTGCATTGGTAGTAAGTCTGCCTGCATTGGTAGTAAGTCTGCCTGCATTGGTAGTAAGTCTGCCTGCATTGGTAGTAAGTCTGCCTGCATTGGTAGTCTGCCTGCATTGGTAGTCTTCCAGTATTGGTAGTAAGCCCGCATTGGTAGTAAGTCTGCCTGCATTGGTAGTAAGTCTGCCTGCATTGGTAGTAAGTCTGCCTGCATTGGTAGTAAGTCTGCCTGCATTGGTAGTAAGTCTGCATTGGTGGTAAGTCTGCATTGGCAGTAGTAAGTCTGCCCGCATTGGTAGTAAGTCTTCCAGTATTAGTAAGTAAGTCTGCCCGCATTGGTAGTAAGTCCGCCAGCATCCGCCCGGTAGTAGGTAAGTCTGCCCCGCATTGGTAAGTCCGCCCGCATTGGTAGTAAGTCTGCCTGCATTGGTAGTAAGTCTGCCCGCATTGGTAGTAAGTCTTCCAGTATTGGTAGTAAGTCTGCCTGCATTGGTAGTAAGTCTGCCCGCATTGGTAAAGTCTTCCAGCATTGTCTGCCTGCATTGGTAGTAAGTCTGCCCGCATTGGTAGTAAGTCTGCCTGCATTGGTAGTAAGTCTGCCGCATTGGTAGTAAGTCTGCCTGCATTGGTAGTAAGTCTCCAGCATTGGTAGTAAGTCTGCCAGCATTGGTAGTAAGTCTTCCAGTATTGGTATCTGTAGTAAGTCTGCCTGCATTGGTAGTAAGTCTGCCTGCATTGGTAGTAAGTCTGCCTGCATTGGTAGTAAGTCTGCCTGCATTGGTAGTAAGTCTGCCTGCATTGGTAGTAAGTCTGCCTGCATTGGTAGTAAGTCTGCCTGCATTGGTAGTAAGTCATTGGTAGTAAGTCTGCCTGCATTGGTAGTAAGTCTGCCTGCATTGGTAGTAAGTCTGCCTGCATTGGTAGTAAGTCTTCCAGTATTGGTAGTAAGTCTGCCTGCATTGGTAGTAAGTCTGCCTGCATTGGTAGTAAGTCTTCCAGTATTGGTAGTAAGTCTTCCAGTATTGGTAGTAAGTCTGCCTGCATTGGTAGTCTGCCTGCATTGGTAGTAAGTCTGCCTGCATTGGTAGTAAGTCTCCAGCATTGGTAGTAAGTCTGCCTGCATAGTCATGGATCATGAGTTTGATCCTCACCCAGTGTAAATATTTGTGTGATGAACATACAAATATTTGTACTGTGCTAGAATGAATTCCGAGTATAAAAAGTATGTATTTAAAAAATAAACAAGCATTATGTCAGCCAACTGACTCCCAAAGTACAAGCTATGTTTAGTTTGGGGCAAGATGGTGTTGTGTGTAATATCAACTAATATTCATTTATTTACAACATGATTATTATTAGATATGAATCTTATAAGAACTACCTGGACTAGTAGTTAGTTTTCAAAAGATTTCCATGTAAAGAAAGTTAATAATGTAATGATAAAGTAAATAATAAAAAAAACACTTAAAGAACAACATCTTTTTTTAGTTTCCAATACTGACTTATATAAATATATGTATAGATAGGCACATAGGCTTACCTATCATAGAATAAGTAATTTAAATGTTCAATATTTAAAATCTTGTATCACTGTATTCATATCCTTCTCAAATGGATTGATCAAAATAAATGATCAAAAAGAATTGGTTGAAGAGAAATAAATTATTTTTAAAAGACTTCAAAAACTTCTCAACATAGTTGTTTTTTTTAAAACATTTGATTGATTGCAGAATGTTTTCAGAGGATCTTTCATCCATCTGCCCCTAATCAGTATTGTATTATTTAAAAAAATAATTAAACAAAAACAAAAGAACAGCTGTTAGCTTCCAAACTTAAAACTTAACAAAATATCCTTAACAAATCTAAGTGGCTAGTAATGTCAGCCCTTACTATAGTAAATAACAGCTATAATTTTGCATTGAAAATATTAGTAAATAAATAAATATTGATGGACATTTCACACACAACACCATATCGACTAAGCAAAGTTTAGCTTAGCCTACTATGGAAGCCAGATAACTGATATACTAGCTATATAGTTGCAAATACATCTTATACCTTTAAACGACCAATTCTTATAGGTATATATATACAGAATCTGAATCTCAGAAACGGCTTAAACGATTTTCATGAAATTATGTATACAAGGGGTTTCGGGGACGATAAATCGATCTAGCCAGGTTTTATTTTTTAAAAACATCATTTTATGCGCGTTTTTAGACAATGAAAAACTCCTACAATGTCATTAGAATACGATAACTTATTTTGCCACTGTTCTTTAAGTCTAAATGGCTCAGACGAAATATGCTCGCTCTCAGAGTCAACATGCCCCAGTTTGAATCCTGATGGTTACATTCGGGTCTTTTCTTTTTGTTCTTTTTTTCTGCATTTTTTTTTTACTTAGAGCCCTTTATAAACGCTTTTAAACCGAGCAAAGCTTGGTCAAACAGGTGCTACTTATAATTACTTATTATACATAGAAACACCCAGACACAGAACTTGCACATATATGTATTAGTCACACAAATATTTGTACTGGGTGGCAATCGAATCCACAACACCAAGACACTCAAGAGTAGAAGCTGTTTAATTCTGTGTTTGTGTGGTGTTCTTTCACATGACATACGTGTTTATAGCGTTTTTTTTTGTTTCCTTTTATATTTTGGGGTCTTGCTGCTAAATGTTTAATACTTACAATCAGATTGAGGCATCTTCTAAACATTTCTATATTCGGAGCCTCAGTTTGATCTCTTAGTTCAATGAGACAACAAAAGCATCTGCTGTAGCCAGTGCCGCTGATATCAACCTGCATGATTCTCTCAAGACTTGCTATTTATGATTGAACATGAAAAATCCTGTGATTCTAGAAAATAAATCAATCCATAAATCGCTGCTGAATCTAGACACACGGCAGTGTGACCAGCCAAGTTCATTCAAGTACGTTGTCTCATCCCAACAAAGTTTACGTCCAACTTCCAAATACATATTAGACTGTAGTGAATAACAACATAGCACTGTTGTTTAATGTACTGATTACTTGCTTAGTGGATAGTACGATAGCAGCGTAAATGCGTAAAATACCATATCATTAAACTTGATTAACGACTAACGAAATCTGTGCGACTAACTATAGTCCGTTCCACGGAGAGGTGTAGAAAATGTAAACAAATCAATGTCACTCTCAAAGTCTCAATATGACAGACCAGCATTTCTCAACCTTTATTTTAGAAGATAGTTCGTTGTAGTCGTCTCTGTTTGCCCTTTTAAATTTTCGTCACATTACAAGTTTAAATATATTCCAATAAGTCCGTTTCCAACCTTTTGTCTTATTTCTATTATTTTATAATTATACGTTTATTAAATATGTGGTGCGCATAAGTTTTAAACATTAATTTAAAAAAAAATAACTTGTGTGGTTGGTTCATGGAACACAATAGTAACATATAAACAGTTATTATTAAGTACAGCTTTGTTTTGTTATGTAGTACTTAAATTCCTTTTTCATGATGTATGTGAAATGACAGACTTTTTAGTAAACTTAAATTTAATGAGCTATATATATATAGAATATAAGAGCTAGACTCGATTGTATATATATATATATATATACAAATATATCCAGTCTGAGTATATAGCTAACGTGGTCCTTATACTTGATTCCGTAACAAACAAATAAGGTAAGTAAAATGACAAAACAAATGGTGGCACACAAAAGATATTGGTGGCACTATTCCTACCCATTCTGAGAACATTCAAATAGTTTTAATATTAAGTGCCCCATTGGATATTTTTTTAATAAGAGTGGTACGTGTAATTCATTAAAAAATGCAATTATCTTATTAATTTCTACTGTGTTAGATGCTGTTGCAATTAATTTTAAAACGTTTCGAATACTGGGTAGTGTTTTCATCTATCCTAATATAAGATTTTTACATCCAAAGAAATTTGTTAATGAGCGTTCTGTTTTTATATTAAGTTGTTTTTACAGTAAAATGTATTATTTTAACATTAAGTTATTGCTCGGCGCGGGTGGTCTTGTCACGCCAATACGCAGATGCAGTGCCTGGTTCTAATCTCACGCCCACCTCTGCCTTTTTGAATTCATGAGCGTAATGCTGCTAACGGTAAAAGAAAACATCTTGAGCAAACTGGCATGTTCCTAAAAATTTTCGAGGTCAGAGAGGTTTCTCATTCACCACCAACAAGGAAGAATTATAGCCCCAGCAAGGAACTTTTGGTGGGTTGCTTATGTGAGCAATGTCCCGCAAATTTACCCGCTTAGATCCCTTTTCCGTAATTTTCCCTCCATAAAAATAAACTTATACCTATGCATTCCAGATCATAATCTAACCGTGTTCCGCGATTAAACCTGAGCCGTTTAGCTGTTCCAACTTGATTGAGCAACGTAGTACATCTAAACTTTTGCACTTATAATAAGTATTAGTAAATTTTCTTGCGAATGAATAGACATTATTTGGTGGTTCATTAGGTAAACGTCTTATAATTTACGTGCAAAAAGTTATGGTATCTCATCAGAAATATGCGTATACTTAAGTGAAGTGAGATCAAAGTTCAGTATTATGATATTATATGCCTTGTTTGTTGACTTCAACGACTAAAGAATAGAGATCTAAATGGTATTAAATGGTCAGTTCTAAAATCTATTTATAATAACATAGACTAGTTTTAAACACTTAAAATTTGATTTGTTATTATAATTTATTATGAATATTAAAAGCAGTCTGACTTGGCTGGTTTTAATATCATATTCATATCATATCATATTGAACTTGTCTTTCACTTCACATTTATATTTTGATGAGATTCTCAGTTTGAGAAACATAGATCAAATTGCCACTGTTTAAAACCGTATCTACCATATTCTACTATTACTATTTATAACTTTCAAGGTAAGTTAATAAATCATTATTTGATCAATACACATCCAAGTATGTTGTATTTAAGATCACAGTAAAGTCGTATCATATTTGTGAAAAATATTTTAAGACAGTTTTAGAAAATACTAAGGTTAAACGATTTTTATGTTATGGTAGCACCTTTGCTTACATTTTCTATACCTCTCCGTGGAACGGACTAACGGACATAGCTACCTATTACCTATGTGCTTTTTTCTTGTTTTTGCTAAAATCCAGTGTCTTTATATTTTATCGATATACATTTTTCCGTTGTATTTCGTCATGAAAGAGAACCTACGAAAATGTGCTAAGTGTGGCAGATCGCCTGCTGGTGATTCTACCACCAAGCTGTATCGTTTTCCTAGACCTGGAAAAAGGAATCTTCTACGGTAAGTACTTATGTTGTTCTTTTTACCAAATTGCGAATATTGTTATGATATTATCATAAATTTCATGACGTATGGGCGCCCGATGGTAACTAAAAGACATTTGTAAATTATGCTTGCAGTTGCGGGTTGTGGGCAAAGTATTGCTATCCTAATGAAGAATGGGCTTCACATCAATTTCAAGAAGAGCTGTATAAAAAGCATCTTATGCTGTGTAACCATCACTTCAAGCCATTTCGTTTTATTTCTGGTGGAAACCATCTTATAAAATCTGCTACACCAGATGAAAGCTGTGATGAGGTAAATATATTTTAATCGTTTCCTAAAAGATAAAATAATATTATTATAGTCAAAGAACTCTTAAAAACGGAAGAAGCGGCACACACTCCTCAACGATGGCGATGTAAAATCAGGTGATTGACTCGTCTCCTGATTGAGATCAGTCTCTATGTGAGTGACCAATGGAGCTCATGTGTGCTAATAATTCCACGAACTTCTATTTGAGCTGTTACAATGCCATTTTGTGTGTGTACAAGGTCACAAATAGTCCCAAGACCAAGAAAAAGTTTTGTGGCATCACTATTCATATGCAATTACACAAAATCTTCAATTATTTCAATTAGAATAATATTTTCTGTTGTAAACAAATTTGTCATTCATAAAAAGGGACAGATATACATGACGTGAAAGAGTGGGACACAACCAGCAATATGTTGATTGCAGTGATAACGGGTAAAACACTACTTCTCTTTCATGCCAGTGTCTTCATATGTCTTTCTATTCTTATTGAAAAAAATATTTAAACAAATGTGTAACTGGTATGGATAGCTGTCTCATTCCCATCTACTGCCAATAATGTCTATGTCATTCATTAAAACATATCTGACAATGGAAGTGTAGTTATGTGCATGTTGTGTATTTGTGTGAAATGTTCGCCACACTATGTTGTTTACATATTAGAACGTACCTAACTTTCCTTTCCTTATTTTGATCAATGATTATAGTGGATGATTTGGTTGGTAAAATAGTGAGTAAAATGTTTTGTGGGCGCAGCCCCATAATTCTCTTCATCTCTTCTTAATTAAGCTCACCGATAGTTGAATTAAAAGATCTATTGTGACAGAATATTGTGCAGTGATCACATGCTAAAATGTAAAGTTTAGAGAACGGTTTATCATGTGAGATATGCAAATACCGAGCCATGTACGTAAAGGGCGAAAAAAGGAATTTCATATTGAGATTTCTTAAAGATTAGATTTATTAGATTAGATTAGATATTTCTTAAATTAGATAAATATTGTAAAAATTGTATGTTTGACAGTCTACTATGGTATAAATATCTAATTATTTGTACCTTAACTTCAACTCTTGGTTTATTTTTCTCTTGTATCGTGGTTTAGAGCTCTGCCTCACTAGGCCGCCATGGCGACGTCGCCGGCGGCGCAAGTCTGGCTACTTCTGGCAACCGATGGTCGCCATGTGGAGTGGCCATGGTGTTTCGACTCTCGACAGTCATTCGTTTACTCGTTTCTTCGTCAGGAATGGATGTAGAAGAAATTGCACTTCTTTGAGACGATTTTCTTAGCATTCCATGGATTCACCGTGCGGGTGCCGGGTCCATCGTGTGGCAGAGAGAGAAAACACCCGAGTAGACCCCGAGACTTGTGACTCGGGCGTAGGTTTAAGGGGCCCCTTTCTGACGTACATCAACACTAACCTTCACTACTTGTCTTTCTCTCCCTGCCCAGCCAAATCTGATATGAGCCTACTAGTGCAGCTTTAGATACTCGTTCTAGTATAGAACTTACTGCACTTCTGGATAAGCCAAGGTTATAGCAGGTTATAGAGAGATTTTGCTGGTAGACCTCTCGCTCCCACTTCTACAGCGTATAAACTAACTACATAGCCGTTTTTTGTTAATTCGTTTAGGAGGTCGTAATACTTATTTTGTATGTACGTCGCAGAAACATGGAAAAAGAAAAAAACTATTTTCGTACAAAAAAATTAAACTCATTTCAAAACCACAATCAGGCACTCAAAAGCGAAAAATAAACTAAAATCATTAGTATAAGCGCTACTCACTCATCTATTTGAAGTCAGTGCCAGCCAAATCTAACAGGTAGTGGATAGATTTGTGGCCACAGAAACTACTCCTTTGCAGGTCAATAGCAGGATTAATAACATTGCCAATCTTCTGGAAAATAAATAACAAGAACAAAGTAAAAAAAATTGATTTACCCCTGACTGCCTCGGAATTGGTATCTGTACAACATTTTACTAGTCAATCCCTTTCATTTGTTGGGTATCATATTATTATTAAGGCAGTTGTGAAAAAAGAAATGTATTTCGCCATTTTGTGGTAGCGGCCATCTTGGATTTGAATTTTTATAGTGTATAGTATTGTACTAGTCAAGCCCTTTCATTTGATACCAATATTGAGGTAGGTTGTAATGAAATATTTTTTTCCGCCATTTTGTGGAGGTGGCTATCTTGAATCGAAATTAACCAAACATAGCTAAGAACATCCGCACGGATATTAACTTTTAAATAAAAAAAACTTCATCGAAATCGGCCCATCCTTTTGAGCTATCGGTGCCACAGACAGACAGACCGGCAGACAGACATCGACGTCACACTTATAACACTCCTTTTTTTGGTTGGGGTTTAAAAAAGCTATTTAACTTTCCTTTCCATGTATATTCGGAAACAAAAAGTTACTGCGAATGAAGAGATAAGTGACGATGAAAATTCTCAATTTCAGGTTGAAGCAACAGCAGGGGCCAGTGACTCAGGTATTTGTTTTTTTCAAATCTTGATTACTTTTTGAAGTGAAAAATTCTTTTGGTGCACCACATGCTGATTTCCGTGGGCTGTAAATGAAAGAGATCTTCGGGTAAATTCAGATGATCTAAATGGTCATGGTCACGCCCAACGATTTCACCCGCGTAGTTTCCAAAGTGAGCTATCATATTCTGAGTTATAAGATTTCACTTCTATCGGCAGTCCCTGTGACTACAAATTTTTTAATAAAAATATTTATTTCATTCATTCACCTACCACCCTCACAATCTAATTTTTTTTTGATGATCTTTTTAATGTAATATTCTTTTTTATTGCCAATTTTAATACCTATGCTACATATTCTATTTTAACACATTTAATTTCTAATTTTTAACAAATTTTTATTGTTTTGTTTTACAGATTCAAGTGTGCCAGATCGACCACAGATAATGGTAGTTGACGGTAACAATTTGATTCAGCCACGAATAAGAACACAACCTCCTTCTCCAGGTAAGTTAAGTGTAAAATAGGATTTATATGAGGGTAAAGAAATGGGAAGGGGGAATGGCGTTCACTTAAGAAATAGATGCTGAAATTTTTAAACTAGTTAACTTATAACTAACGGTCTGCCGCGGCTTCGTCCGTGGTAAATAATATATAGCTTATAGCGCTCAGGGATCACAAATATATCCAAAGGTGAAAGAATTTTTGAAATCAGTCTAGTAGCTCCTGAGATCCTAGCGTTCAAACAAAAAAACCTTTAGCTTTATAGGGGTTAGGAGCTTTAGGACTAAATCTCGATATGACTAGATAGCGGGTCTGACTAAATAGATATAAGACTAAATCGAGATACGACTAGAACGCGTTAGGGTTAAGTAGCTGTCTGACCACATATCACTACGCTTTATTATCAGATTGACTTGATATCGATATGACGTACAATGATATTTAAAAGTGGTAGGTACATTATGTAGCTCAACCTCACATTTCAGCATTTTAACATTTCAGAGGTATATATTATGTTACCGGGAAATGTACGAATGGTATACAACTCCTAAGAAATGTATAGGTACAATTCCCCACGCTATTTAGGAAAAGTATAAAATATGGTTTTCAAAATTATTTTAAATTATTTCACACATATCCTGGGAAATGTTACTACTACTTAATGGTATCACTGAGATTTGACTCCAGGTGGGCTCCCGCCAGAATCTCTGCGGTCAGCCCTGAGTATCGCTTCACCATACTCGCTCCACTCACCTCTCTAGAGCTTCTGGCTCCCGGATTTTTATAATACTCTCTTGGGGTAGTAGCTACAAAACTAGGTGGAGTCAGGATGCTCCGAGTTGGGCTATCTTGAATGTTTCACTACATTTCAGATTGCAATTTAGGAAATGTGTCTAATGTTATTTGTTTTGATTCTTTTGAGAAACACAGGACAAATAACTGTTGAAGAGGCATGACAAAGTCATCGTCGTACTTGTCGCACCACAAATATAAAACGCTGTTATTTTTGTTTAATTTAAAAAAAGAGACACAGATTCACGGCAAAATAAGCCAAAATGCGTAATTTGTAGTTAACCGAAAAAGGAACCCCATAATATTTAATCGCAATTATAAAACGGAATCAACCAAGCTCGAGACACAAGACATTACACCTTTCGTACGAGGGGTGATCCAAAAGTAATGATAATCAATAATAAACACAATGAATAAAATCAAAAACTAAATTTATTTCTCAACATAGTCTCCTAGCAAGTCTATACATTTAGTCCATCTCTTTTCTAAACCTAAAATTCCCTTAGAAAAAAATCTTTATCTTGACTCTCAAAAGTCCTCAACCGCGGCCATCACGTCGCTATCATCGTCAAATTTCTTGCCCCGGAGGTGTTCCTTGAGTCGTGGAAAGAGATAGAAGTCACTGGGGGCTAGATCTGGTGAATAGGGGGGGTGTTCCACCAGCTCAAAGCCCGCTTCCTGAATGGCAGCCATGGCAATTGCAGCTTTGTGAACCGGTGCGTTGTCTTGATGGAACAGCACTCCAGCCCGCAGTTTGCCTCGCCTTTTCTCCTTAATAGCCTCCCGCAATCTTCTTATTTGTTCTGCATAGTAGGAGCCTGTAATAGTGGCCCCCTTTTCCAAGTAGTCCACCATGATTATTCCTTCAGCGTCCCAAAAACAGACGCCATAACCTTCCCTGCTGAGATTGACACTTTGAATTTCTTCGGCGTCGGTTCATCGGATCGTTTCCATGTCATCGATTGTTGTTTTGTTTCAGGATCAAAATGGTGGATCCAGGTTTCGTCCATGGTCACAAAACGTGACAAAAAATTATCCTTGTCTGCCTGGAACTTTTCGAGATTTGCTCTTGACATGTCGACTCGTTTCTTCTTTTGCTCGTCGTTTAACATTTTCGGTACCCAACGCGCGGAGACCTTTCTCATATGCAATTCGTTCACAAGGATTCTTTGAATGCTGCCATATGAGATCCCTGTGACCTCAGCTACATGCCTGATAGTCACTCTTCGATCTTCCAATACAACTTCTTCAACTTTTTTCACATTTTCTCCAGTGAGGGACGTCGATGGACGCCCTTCGCGGTGTTCGTCTTCCGTCGATGTTCTTCCCAGCTTAAACTCCTTAGCCCAGCGTGGAGGAGAACAGTCCCCTAATGTTTCCACCAAGTCGCTGTGTATGTCTTTGGTAGAAATTTTTTTCAAGCAGAGGTATTTAATGACAGCTCTGATTTCGTGTTTTTCCATTTTGATGTTCACTCCTTGACAGTCCGTATTCAAATGAATGTAGCTCCCGGGAATCGTGGCCTATTTATATGATTTTTTTTTCCTGAACTAGTGGGTAATTGAGCAAGTGACTGTAATTTTTTTGTATTTTTGTGTGCACTAGAAATAACTGATTATCATTACTTTTGGATCACCCCTCGTATATTAAAAAAATGTCAGTGATTTAAAACTTAGACACAAGAAATAATTTAAGATTATTTAATTTAAATTATGTGTTATCACAATGGTGACATAATATGACATAAAAGTGTAATTTGTTAGGAGTAGATTTTAAATGATCCTTGTTACTTTTATTTTTTTATTTGTAAGCATGATTAAGTATTATTAGTTCCTGTAATAAAATTTGTACGCTGTAACAGGCAAGAACATTAGGCACTATACTTGCATGACATCTGTACACTACTGTTAATGTATGTGATTACACAACCATGTTCTGACAAATAAATAATTTGATTTGATTTGAGAAAAAAATATTATTTAGCTATAATACAAGCAACTATTTAGAAAAAACTGCATTGGTCTGATTTATCGACGTAACTGTACTTTAGAAAACAAACGACAACATAGTCGTTACACTATTTGGTCTTTTCGCGATCTAGTTCAAAAGCGATGTGGACCTAACGCGATGTAGTCGTATCGAGATTTAGTCTCAAATCTATTTAGTCAAACCCGCTATCTAGTCATATCGAGATTTAGTCCTAAAGCTTCTAACCCCTTTATAGTATTACCACAGTAAAAAAAATACTACCAGTAGTTCATCGCCTTTTAAGAAACGCCGATTATGTCTAGATAAAACATACATAAAATATATTTAAATGTAATCTATACTAATATTATAAAGCTGAAGAGTTTGTTTGAACGCTAGGAAGTACTGGTCCGAATTGAAAGATTATTTTTCTATTAGATAGTCCATTTATCAATGAAGGCAAAACATTACGCTACTATCAATAGAAGCGGAGCATGAAACAAGAATGTAACGAAAATGGGGAAAAAATATTCCTCTTTGAGAG
This sequence comes from Ectropis grisescens, assembly GCA_017562165.1. Lineage (NCBI taxonomy): Eukaryota > Metazoa > Arthropoda > Insecta > Lepidoptera > Geometridae > Ectropis > Ectropis grisescens. The sequence continues at coordinate 9,030,847 of CM029768.1, forward strand.
TTTTCGTACCGTGCTTTGACATGACAGCATATTTCTCAGATTGCGTTATTGAATATAAATCTATGCTAATTAAATTAGTTTCTAAATCTGAGTTGGGACGACTAATTTCCGACAGGTGGCGTAGCTGAAGAGATTTTTTGTTTGAAAGCAATATTCTCAGAAATGACTAAACCGATTTCAGTTATTCTTTCACCGTTGGATATGTACGATATCCAGATTAGTGCTATATATGTACCACGGGCGAAGCCGGGGCGGACATCTAGTGGATAGATAAAACAGAAATCTGAACCGCGCCTACGAAATACCAACAACGTAATGTTGGCAATAGCGGGGAGCGCGCTTCCCGCGTCTCACCCCGCACGATTGCCTTAACTAACTAAGTAATCTTCTTCCTCCCCTTGGGGGAAGTCAGGTGCCGGCTTCGAGGTGTGCCCTCCTTACCGGGGTAGGGCTCCTGGGGTCACTGCCCGCAGGGGTAGTAGCGGGCCATACTGGTGGCCCGGTCGGGCCCGACGCGGCGAGCGCCGCGTCTAGGCTTTCGGTGTCATTGATGTAGCTCGTTCTGCGGGTCGCCGTCTATCCATAAAGTGTTTGGACGACGGCGATCAACGCTCGGGCCGCGGCTTGCTCGGCGTCCTCGCCAGCTGCCGCGGAGGCGCACGCGCCCCTCAGGATACTCCAGATCACGGACATGACCTGGGTTCCGAGTGGGCCGTGCGATGATGGTAGTCCCACGGGTGGGTGTGGGAAGAATTGTTCGTTGCTGGGGGGACCCCAGCCCGGGGGCCCGAAACCGGGCGGCTGCTGCGCCTGTTGCCCCAGCCGCGGGACGGGGAAGGGTTGGTAGCCTCCCCCGCCGCGGCCTGGGCTCTTCTTGTTCGCGGCGCCTGTCCGGGGCGCGCGACAGGCGCTGGTCCGCGCATGTCGGCGCGACCTCTGCGGCGCTCGTGGGTGGTAGTGTGACCGCCGGTGTCGCGACCGGCGGCGGTGCGGTGTCGGCGGCGGTGGAGGGGCCAGGCTGCGGCCCAGCCGCAGCGGGCCCCACAGGCTGCTCTGCCGGCGCCTTGCTCTTCTTGCCCACCCCCTTGCCCTTGGCCGTTGAGGTCATAGGCATAGGGGCGGTGTGCTGGGACGGATGCGGGGTCAGCCGGGGCGGCCCTAGCCGCGCCCTGCTGCGCCCCTGCCTGGGGCTGAGGCCCCGGCTTGAAGGGTGTGAAAGGCGGTGGCCTCTCATACTGCGGCAGCAAGGTCGAGGCTGCCGCAGGAGAGTTCCTGCGCCTCTTCCTCCTGCCCCTCTTCCTCTTCTTACGCCCTCCCTGGCCAGGTAGGTTGGCCGGGGGAGCGAGTGTAGTCGGGGCAGGGAACATGTATGCGGGGGGACCCGCCACGTGCCAACCCCAATCGAGGGGTGGCGCTGAGACGGGCCATGTTCGTAGCGGAGCAGGGCCCCGCGGCGGACCGTCCTGTCGGTCCGCCCGGAACCCTTGATTGAGCCGCGCCGGGCCCCCTTTCGGAGGCGGCGCAGGCTTAGCGGCTTGTGTCTTCTGCGGAGGTGGGGAAGGGCGCGCGCCCGGAAGGGCGATCTTCCGACGTCTGGCCTCACCCCGGAAGATAGCGCACTGGCGGCTGTTAGCCGCGTGCGCGCCCTTGCAGTTTGCGCAGTGTAGTGGATCGTCAGGGGCCCGGGGGCACTCGGCGCCGATGTGGGGGCCACCGCACTTAACGCACTTTGCGTTGCGGTGACAGTTTGCCGACGAGTGCCCGAAGAGCTGACAACGGTGACATTGTGGCACCGTCGTCTTGCCCCGCCAGGCCTCGATGACGATCTGCGGCATGTTTAGCAGCTCGGTTGTTTCGTATAGGCGACCAAGCTGCTCTCTTGACATGGGGTCAAGTTGTATATGGACCACTGTTTTGGTGGCCCGCGGTCTTCTTGGGAGGGGGCGCGCGTAGCTGGCGGGAAATCCCAGCTTTCGCAGCGCCCCGATGATTGTTTCTGGAGCCGTGCCCTCGGGGAGGCCCCATAAGGCCACCTTCTGCGGCCTCTCTCGCTCCAGGGCGAAACAGTAGAATTCTACCTCGGGACATCTCTTTTTGAGGTCCACGAGGTAGCGCTGAACTGTGCGGAATTCTTCATCGGTCTTAGGACGAAATCTCATACCCTTGAGGTAGGGCCTGACGTTCGGAGTGAAGCCTAGTAGCTTCTTCAACTCTCCCAAGTGCATCGGCCAATCTTTCAACTGGTCGACCACTATGGGGGGATGTTTGTTGCTTCCCTGTTGTCTACTGCTGGCTATCTGCGCCGGCGGTTGAGGCGGGGTCCTGTCGCCAATAGTGGGCAACGGACTCCCAGCAGTGGGCATCGACTCCGGGGTGGCTGACCTCTGTGTCGTCTGTGACGTCAGAGGGGGCGTGGTCACCTTGTCCGCATACGACGTCGACGCTTGCGGGGGTGAGGGCGGTGAGGTGGGGGAGAGCGATCTGTAGTAACGCCCTCTTTTGTCGTCGTTTGACGATTCTTCCCTGCTGATGTTAGACCGCTTCACAGGAGCAGGGGGTGGTGGTGGTGGCGAAGGCATACTCTTCGGCAAGGTCGATTGGATTGTAGGCGGCGAGACCATCAGCGGCTTCGCTATCAAGCGCTGGGCACCGCGCTTGAGTACGGCACCGCGTCCCGGAGCGCGCTTTTCTTCGCGCATGTAACGGTAAGCGCGCGGCGATGGTAGGCTTCGCATCCAGCGCTCGTGCGCCTCACGCTTCGCTCGTATGCGCTCCTGCTCTTCCTGCCTGGTAATCAGGGATGGTTCTCCCTGAGGTCCGGTTACGGTGACGACGTTGCCGGCGGCCGAGATGCTCCCTGTCGGCGTTCCCGGCTCTGCGACGGCGGTCGAAGGGCCCGCAGGTGCGGGGGGTGAAGTGTGGGGGGATCGCGCCTGCGATCCTTCCTCTATCTCCATGCTTCCTGAGCCGGAGCCGGAGGTGGCGGATGACCCGGACCCTGCCGAGGATGACGGGTCCGAGTTTTGGTCACTCATTTTTTGAGGGAAATAATGTTTGTACATGTCACTATTACGACATTGTACATGTACAATGCCGTTGTTGCACTAGTCCGCGCGAACGTCCAGAGACTAGTACAACAAAACACCGATCACTTTAGTCCGTGGGTTGGCGAAGGGCACTGTATGTAGACTGAACGGACGTCTATATGCAGTAGGTTGAAATTCGCTAGCCCTCGCACCGTCCGAGTCGCGAGCCCAGCACTCGGGAGTTTGACTGCCTGGCGATACAGAGCTAGCCGGATGAGACTTTCGGCGAACCGAAAGAGGTCCAGCTACTCGATCGCGACACGGCCGGTCACTCCAAAGCGCTACCTGGTTCGGGGCTCGCAGGCGGATGAGGGGGGGTGCGAGGGGTAGGGGGGTGCTCGAGCGGGCCGGCGGCTTCCTCCGTTTCTTCAAGAAGCGGTTTGAGCACGTCGGATGCGCCCGGGCGTGCGTAGGCACACGAGGCGGTGGGGGTCTGGATTCGGGCTAGCTACACGCGGACGGAGCTCCCGTAATCCAGACAGTCGCAGGTAGGCGTTATCGGCGGCGCGCGCGCACTGCGGCGGGGAATCTGCTCCCACGGGGGAGGACTCCGCCCAGCCGGCAGTGGTACGTGGGGACGATAACTGTAGGCACTCGAATGTGGATGTTGCGAGCGGATGCCACGAAACACACACAGAGGCCCACGATTGCCTTGTCAATGCGGCTTCGTTGAATGAATGGATGATTTAATAGACTGGTATTACTGTAGACTAGCTAGTCTGTTTAACTTTATTGGGCCAAAATAATTTAAATTGGGGTTAAAATTGAAAGTAAAAGGCCAGCCATAACTTATTAAACCAGCCCTAACTTCTAGGCCAGCCGTAACTTACTAGAACAGCCGTAACTTACTAGACCAGCTGTAACTTCTAGGCCAGCCGTAACTTACTAGAACAGCCGTAACTTACTAGACCAGCTGTAACTTCTAGGCCAGCCGTAACTTACTAGAACAGCCGTAACTTACTAGACCAGCTGTAACTTCTGGGCCAGCCGTAACTTACTAGAACAGCCGTAACTTACTAGACCAGCTGTAACTTCTAGGCCAGCCGTAACTTACTAGAACAGCCGTAACTTACTAGACCAGCTGTAACTTCTAGGCCAGCCGTAACTTACTAGAACAGCCGTAACTTACTAGACCAGCTGTAACTTCTAGGCCAGCCGTAACTTACTAGAACAGCCGTAACTTACTAGACCAGCTGTAACTTCTAGGCCAGCCGTAACTTACTAGAACAGCCGTAACTTACTGACCAGCTGTAACTTCTAGCCAGCCGTAACTTACTAGAACAGCCGTAACTTACTAGACCAGCTGTAACTTCTAGGCCAGCCGTAACTTACTAGAACAGCCGTAACTTACTAGACCAGCTGTAACTTCTAGACCAGCCGTAACTTACTAGATCAGCCGTAACTTACTAGAACAGCCGTAACTTAACGTACCCGCACGAAGAATACTACTTACTAGAACTAATTTTATTCATATTAGATTAAAATATACCAATATTTCTTAGTTGAGACGCAAGCGGACAGCAGCGACGTCGAAGGAAAGTGCTTCTGCTGTCTCGTCGAAGGGGAACATGAGCTCGCAAGTCAATACCTCGGCACGCTGAGAAAATGCCTTAATCTGATTGTAAGTACCCAAAGAGTTTACATATACTACGTATAGAGTTCGAACAAACGCTTTACACCGAAAGCACGGGTCTGATCGCTCCTATCTTGTCGCTCTTGTGGAAGTGTCAAACTTTTGTCGCGGCGCATCACTATGTCGCCATAGCTAACATACACCTCACCTTCTTATGATCGGTACAAAAGAACCGTGCGGAAAACCCTGATTTATTTACTTATTCTTTATCAAAGTAAGTGCCTAATTAACAGTAATGTAATAGATTTGTGCGTGAATCGGTTTCTTCTAGGTAAGCACGCATCGTAGATCTCATCATCGCTTAACATTAGGCGAGATGGTAGTCAATTGCGAACCTATTACAGTTAAGAAAATTGGTCCCTAAGTGTGGGGCTCAATCTGTGATAAAAATTGTTGATGTAAAGAAATAAAATTGAAGTGTCAGTGTGTAATTAAATTTAATTTAATAGTTATTCACTAAAAGCTATATAATCCTATCTTATTAGTAATTTATAAATGCAATAGTTTAGATGTTTGTCCAGAAGAGGATTCAAATCGGATTTTTGACGAGATTCAGCGAGGGATACAACTCACTACAAACTTCGGTACATCTTTGAGTCCAAAATACCCCAATACCTGAAGACGAAAGTCATCAATCAGTGCGTGTTGCCAGTGATGGTTTATGGAACTGAGACGTGGTCCTTAACTGTGGACCTCATAAAAAGCTCAAAGTCGCTCAGCGAGCTATGGAGAGAGCTATGTTCGGAGTCTCTGCGCGATAGAATCCGAAATGAGGATATTCGCAATAGTACGAAAGTAGCCGACATAGCTCAAAGAGTAAGCAAGCTGAAGTGGCAATGGGCAGGCCACGTCGCACGCAGAACTGACAACCGATGGGGAAGAAAGATTCTCGACCACGAACCGGAAAACGCAGTGTTAGACGGTTTCCCACTAGATGGACAGATGACCTCACAAAGGTCGCTGGAATCCGCTGGTTGCAGGTTGCGCAGGACCGTTCGTTGTGGAAATCTAGGGGGGAGGCCTATGTTCAGCAGTGCACGTCTTGCGGCTGATGATGAATAAAATGTATCCTGTTATTGTGAACAATTTAAATTGTCCAATTCATCTATTACCTACCCCAAAACCGAACTGTTTAACGATCTTTTCAATTTTTGAAGTGAAAATCTGTTTTGACGCACTACAATCAGATTTTTCTTGGACTGTGAATGAAGCTCATCCAATCGCTCGGTAACGAAAAAATGTTCGGGTGAACTCGGGACTAATGTAGATGGCCATTGGCTATGCTTAGGTTTTCCAGACTAGCAGCGCTCTCTGCTATAAATGAGACTTTTTAACCCCCGACCAAAAAAAGGGGTGTTATAAGTTTGACGTCGATGTCTGTCTGTCTGTCTATCTGTCTGTCTGTCTGTCTGTCTGTCTGTCTGTCTGTCTGTCTGTCTGTCTGTCTGTCTGTGTGTGTGTGTATCTGTCTGTGGCACCGTAGAGCTCAAACAGATGAGCCGATTTCGATGCGGTTTTTTAATTGAAGGTTAATATCCGTGCGGATGTTCTTAGCTATGTTTGGTTAATATCGATTCAAGATGGCCGCCTCCACAAAATGGCGGACAAAATATTTCTTCACAACCTACCTCAATATGGGTATCAAATGAAAGGGCTTGACTAGTAAAATACTATACATTATAACAAATTTCAAATCCAAGATGGCCGCCACCACAAAATGGCGGATTACATTATTTTTTTTCACTACTACCTCAATATGGGTATCAAACGAAAGTTATTAACTAGTAGAATACTTTGCACTATGACAAATTTCAAATTCAAGGTGGCCGCTACTACAAAGTGGCGAAATATATTTCTTTTTTCACAACTACTTCGATATGGGTATCAAATGAAAGGGAAGGGAAGAAAAAAAATTGACTAGTAGAATGTTGTAAAGATAACAAATCTGAGGTAGTCGGGGGTTAGTCAAAATTTTTGATTTTGTTCTTGTTTGTGAATATATTTTTAGCATAATTAATAATAATAATAAATAGTTTATTTCCAAAAATTACAATATTTACAGCACTTTTAACATTACAGTAAATTCATTGTTAATTAACATATGTCTACATATAACCGAGGGCCCCAAACTAGGCAAAGCCTGTATCTAATTAAACAAATAAAATAAAGAATTTGGTTCCAATTCGCAGGTAATGCCAACGAAGGAGAATGAATTACGAATGTGTGCCGAGTGCGTTTCCTTCGTGAGCAAAGTGCAGACGTTCAGAGATATGGTCAGAACATCACAGACGCAGCTACAAGAAGCTTTCGGTATTGTGGGTGAGATATGAAAAGATTTCTTTGGAGAAATAATAAATCCGGCCACAGAATTGTTTTTTTTGCGTCGTGTTCAAACTACTCATTTAATAACTAAGCATCGGGAAAATGAGATAGCCGCTAATAAACTAATTCACATGCTTTATAGTGCCAACTAGTAGAAAGCGTCAATTCGAATTCAACAACTATTTTTACGCTTACCATACCAACCAACATCTCGCCTGATGTTAAGTGACGATGCGATCTACGATGGAGCGTGCTTACATTAGAAGAAACCGATTCACTCTCGATTTGAAGACACTAAGGTTGTAACTATAGGGGAAAACCCAATCAGGCAACGCATTCCACAACCTAGACGTTCAATCTTATCACAAACGCGTAGACAAATCTCATCGTTCGTGTCTTTGAAACATCAACCATGGAACGAGGTCGCTTTTTTTCGAGATACGAGAAGTCCGATAGAAGAAATGGCAAGGTGGTATTAGACTATGCAGACCAGTTGTATATACTCTCAATAGGATAAGAAAACTCTTTATTAAAAGCCAACATACATACAACAAGAACAACGTTTAAAATTTTGATTTATCTCAGACTACCTCGGATTTGTAATCTGTACAATATTGTACTAGTCAAGCCCTTTCATTTGATACCTATATTGAGGGAGGTTGTAAAGAAATATTTTGTCAGGCATTTTGTGGTGGCGGCCATCTTGAATCGATATTTACCGAACACAGCTAAGAACCACCACACGGAAATTTACCTTCAAAGAAAAAAACCGCATCGAAATCTGTCCATCCATTTGAGCTCCTACGGTGCCACAGACAGACAGACAAACCCATAACACCCCTTTTTTTGGTGGGGGGTTAAAAATATAATAATAATAAGTTTAAATTATTTCCAGTCCCAATGGAAGAGACCTGTGATGTACCCGAGATAGCACCGGACAAGACGGAGATGAAAGAAGTCTGCCAAGAGTTGGGAGAATCAGTAGTACCAAGTAAGATTACTCTACACTACCCAGTGTGTAATATCTAAATTATTACATAAGTAATTAGCTGAACTCTGCTACGCCATCTGTCGGAAACTTGTCGTATTAACTCAGATTTAGAACAAATTTGGTTAGCGTAGGTTATAATGTTGCAACCATTAAAAATAGGACATGCTGTCAGGGACTTCGGCGCACGTCAGCGCGCGTAACGAAATCGCTCGAAAAGGAATATTTTTCCCGTTTTTGTTACATTTTTCATTCATGGTCCGCTCCTATTGCTTATTGATAGTAGCGTAACCTACTTGAAATCCAAGTAGATATTGTGGGTTTCAAGCCATGTGATTGGTGAATCGCGGCAGAGCCCGTCTTTGCTCCGCTCCGCCTCAGTGGAACTGCACCCTAAGTTTCGCCGTATTGAATGACGTATGGCGCCGGCGCCGAATACATTCCGGCCGATTTCAACCGACTTACAAAAATGAGGAGGTTATCAATTCGAATACCATTTTGTTTTTTATATATGTTCAATGTTTCTTTTTTTGTTCAAATGGGTATGCTTTCCGAATAGTCCAATATAAATTTTATCGAAATCGGGCAGGTTATTTTGACATGTGAACAAAAAATTAAAATTTTCATACTATTTTGTCTGGATGACATTGTTGAAGATTTCACAAAAAAATTCGACCCCATCAACACGAAATTACGTAACTAAATGAATTGATGAGAACTTGTTTTGCACTAAAAAGGTTAGATAGATACTATGTACGTAATAAGTAGGTAATATCTATCTACTGGCTGTTAGACTTGGATAGCGCTTATAATAATTATATATATATAAATCTCCTGTCACGATGTTTGTCCGCGATGGACTCTTAAACTACTTAACCGATTTTAATCAAATTTGGACACCGTGTGTAGATTGATCCAACTTAAAAGATAGGATAGTTTTTATTTCGAATGGTCTTTATGTGACAATATCCGAGCGAAGCCGGAACGGGCCGCTAGTAATTATATATATTTATAGCTGTTAATTTTTCGCATTTGAGTACCTGTTTGTGGTTTTGAAGTCGGTTTTTTGTACAAAAAGAGTTAATTAAATCAACCGCATTCAATCGGGCCAATCGTTGAACGCCGAATTTGAAACGCCTGGTGTTGTGGGCATAGCATAACCAGCCCACTAATTGTTTCCCACTGCTGGAAACTGGAACACTAGACCTCTCGTAAGTAGAGAGTCAAGGCCATAATCCACTACGCTGCCCCAGCGACTCATGACCTCGAAAGGTTCGAAGTACTTGTCGGTTTCGTTGTATTCCTTCCCGGTTTTCAGTTAGCGGCATTACGCACATGAATTCGAATACTTCGAAAAGACGGTGGTGCGCGTGGGATTTGAAACCAGGGGTCTACGGATCGGCGGGCGCCGTTTTCTCGCCTAGAGCAGCCGTAACTTGTGTTACATTATCCGGGCTCCTCTAATTGGAATTTTGTGAAAGTAGACTAAAAGACAATAAAAAACTTTAAGTTTATGTCTCTACAATGAGTTTACATATACTACGTAGGGGAGGTCAGCTCAAAGCGGACACCTTAACTTTGACTTTAATAATAGATGACAAAACGAACGATATTCTCAAAGACTTTTTGATGAATAGATAGAGAGTTAATTATATTTTCACAACATGTAAGCCGAATCTCCAAATGTGCGTTTTAACAAAATGTTTTTTTAAAATTTGAAAAAGTTGTCCTAAATCCGCTTTGCCCAAGTGGTCGCCTAAAGCGGCCACAAGGAATGGGCAAAGTGGCCAGCGCTATTTTTGACTTAATTAACAGGACATTCTTTGGCTTTTTGACAATAAAACATGACGATATACGAGACTGAATACATTCTCTTTAGACTGAGTCCATGTACTTGAGTTGAAGTAGGTATTTTAAGGATTAGATACTTTAATAATAATAATCTCATTTCACAGCATTGACTAAAAACTAAAATAATAATCAACCACATTAAAAACATTCATTTCGGCGTCTACTTTACTTAACAATCAACAAATTTTGCGTTTTGTATAAATCAATAGTCGGATTTAGGAGTACTTCTTCAGAATAAACAAGACCAGGTGACGAAGGTTTGTTGTCGATTAAAATAACAATTTGTGAGTTTTTTTAATACCTAATCAATAGTGTTGCTCGTCCATAATCCACAGTTTGGGGTTTCAGTTTGTGATTACGTAGGTAATCTCATCACTTATGATATCAATTGGTAAAATCAAATGCTCAGATATTGCAGGTATGGCAAAGCGGACAGTGGCCACTTTGCCCGGACCGCTTTGCCTTTTCAGGCATTTTGTTTTCAACGTAAATTGCACCCACCATTTCTCTATTTTGAAAAGAAAGCAAAGCTACACGTCCGTTTGCAATGAAACAATTAATTATACAATTGAACCACAAACACTAAAATATTATAAGATTGGGCCAAATCAGCAAATATTTACCAGCCATTTTTTTAGTCGCACGGATAAAAATCATACTTGTCACACCATGGCTCTGCGCATGCTGCGAATACGGGAGCGCGGCGACCCGGGTCAGGGCAGGGGATCGTCAATGCGCCCCAAATGGCAAAGTCACGCTAAAATTCAAGATAACCGAGTTATAGACCATGGCCACTTTGCCTCCTATGGCCGCTTTGAGCTGACTTCCCCTATAGAGTTAGATTTTCCGCACGGTTCCTTTGTATCAATCGTAAGCAGATGAGTTGTATGTTAGTTAGCTATGGCGATATAGTGATGTGCCGCGACAAAAGTATAATCAAAGAGTTTACATATACTACGTATAGAGTTAGATTTTCCGCACGGTTCCTTTGTGTCAATCGTAAGCAGATGACGTGCATACTTTCTATGGCAACAGAGTGATGTGCCGCGACAAAAGTATGACACTTCCACAAGAGCGACAAGGCAAGAAAGATGCTACCCGAGCTTTCGGTGTAAAGCGTCTGTGCCAACTCTATACCCACGCAATATATGTAAACTCATTGTGTGTCTACATAAATCTATATTTTGGTGATGGTGAGCAACATGCCTGCCATATAACAGCATAGTGACGCAGCTATTGGATCATAAGGAGTCCAAATCATTATCTAGCTCTGCACTGCGCTCGTCACCCGGATTATGAGCTATTATATCTCTAAGTCCTGTAATTTCTCGGTAGAATAACTGGCACGGGTGTGGTTCTTACCCAGGCGGACTCTGCTGTGAGTCCACTACCGCTGCACATTGTACAGATTGTTTGAGAATTATCATTGTTTTGTTACTCGACTGAAAGAAGGGTTATTAAATTTAAATTTCCTTATTCCCACGTATCTTCCAAACGGCTCGATGGATCTTGACAATTAATATATCGTTAGATTCGCCTCAATCACCTAAGTGTCCTTAGATAGCACTTTTAAAATGGTTTTGATTTTTTGCTGTCGAGTTTTTAACCCCCGACCAAACATGGAGTGGACGCCTTACTATCAGGTTGGATAGTAAAAATGTTGAGTCATCGCATCGTACGACCACCAGGTAATGCAACCAAAATAGCATTAGTTGCGAAAGGATGCCCCCAAGGGGGAGTCCTCTCGCCCCTGTTATGGAATATGGTGGTTAACTGTTTAATCGAGGTATTGAACGCGCAGCGCTTCTACACGATAGGCTACGCGGACGATATAGCAATACTTATAACTAGTATCCACGCCAGCACCGCTTGTGACCTGATGCACGCGGCTCTAAGACTAGTAGAGAGATGGTGTACGGACTCCGATTTAACAGTGAACCCGTCAAAGACGGAACTGGTCATGTTCACACTCAAACGCTCTCTGGGCTTGTACACACTACCAGGTCTGTATGGCGTGACGCTACAGCTGTCTGACGAGATAAAGTATCTAGGGATGATCCTCGACAGCAAACTGAACTGGAACAAGCACATAGAGAACAAGATCAACAAGGCCTGTATCACCTTCTATCAATGTCGTAGAATGATAGGTAAGACATGGGGACTTAACCCAAAGGTCACCCTATGGCTTTATACCACAGTGATCAGGCCAATAATCACCTACAGGGCTCTGGTCTGGTGGACCAGGACGACACTGGCTACAACCATCGCGAAGCTGCAGAAATTCCAGAGGTTGGCATGTCTGGCGACTACCAGCGGTATGTGCACGACACCAACGGCAGCCCTGGAGATAATGCTGGATCTGCCTCCTCTCCATTCACACGTGCAGCAGGAGGCGGCGATGTCTGCAATAAGACTACGGACTCTTGGTCTCTGGCACGACACAGGTATTCCTCACACGCGGGTCCTTCAAGACAATCTGAAGCATCAACCCATGCTGCTGGCGATAAGTGATAGAATACCCAAACAGTATGTATTTGATAAGAAATACAAAATTCAACTCGTGGAGCCTCCCTCCGGGGATCATAGCTCCACCGAGTTGATGGTCTTCACCGATGGTTCGAGAACCAACGAGGGCGTTGGATCCGGCACCTTCTCGGAAGACTTGAATATCAGGTACCACACATCTCTCGGGGCCCACAACTCCGTCTTTCAGGCAGAATGCGTGGGCATCACGAGGCTGCTACCATAATCACCGACAGAAGGGTACAGGATATAACATCCGCATACTCTCTGACAGCGCGGCGGTCCTACATGCCCTAAAGAGCAACACCATCGCTTCGGGACTAGTCCTTGAATGCCACAAGTCTCTAACGGAGGTTTGTGAACACAATCAAATCGTTCTCCAATGGATTAAAGGCCATAGCGGATCGAGAGGTAACGACGCGGCGGACGAACTGGCGAGGAGGGCATCAGCGGAACAGGTTCAGGGCCCTGAACCGATTGTCCCGCTCCCACTGTCGCAGGTACGGAAATGGCTGCGAGAGAGGTCACTGAAAGAACATAACGACAACTGGACCAAGAGGTCGGACTGTAGTCAGTCCAGAGCGGCACTGGGGGGCCGTAACTCACGGTACACCCGGCAGCTGCTAAGCCTGAATCGTCAACAGTTGCGACTGGTCACGGGCGCACTGACAGGTCACGGTTTGTACAATAAACACCTATTCACACTAGGTATTACCGACAGTCCTCTTTGCAGAGCTTGCCTTGAGGCTGAAGAAACGGCCGCTCATGTGCTCATGGAGTGCACAGGAGTGGCGGCGCATCGAGCGAAGTTCCTGGGCACACCGGGGACGCTCCGTGAAGCATGCGGCAACGTTAAGAAGCTGCTAGGCTTTCTGTTGGAGTTGGGTTGGCGGGAGTGAAGCCCACTTCCCCACACGCAAAACAGGCGCACCGAGACGTCGAGTTGCGGAAACAGCCCGCCCACAGAGCCTGAGCGGAGCGCTACTACTACTAACCCCCGACCAAAAAGGGGTGTTATAAGTTTGACGTCGATGTCTGTCTGTCTGTCTGTCTATCTGTCTGTCTATTCTGTCTGTGTGTGTGTCTGTCTGTCTGTGGCACCGTAGAGCTCAAATGGATGGGCCGATTTCGATGCGGTTTTTTTATTTGAAGGCTAATATTCGTGCGGATGTTCTTAGCTATGTTTGGTTAATATCGATTCTAAATGGCCGCCTCCACAAAATGGCGGACAAAATATTTCTTCGCGACCTACCTCAATATGGGTATCAAATGAAAGGGCTTGACTAGTAGAATACTATACACTATAACAAATTTAAAATCCAAGATGGCCGCCACCACAAAATGGCTGATTACATTATTTTTTTCACTACTACCTCAATATGGGTATCAAACGAAAGGTCTTAACGAGTACAATACTTTGCACTATGACAAATTTCAAATACAAAATGGCGAAATACATTTCTTTTTCACAACTACCTCGATATAGGTATCAAATGAAAGGGCTTGACTAGTAGAATGTTGTAAAGATAACAAATCTGAGGTAGTCGGGGGTTAATCAAAATTATTAATTTTGTTCTTGTTTAAATTAAAGTTATTGTATTTGTGTTCTAGGTGTAAACGATGAAGTGGTAATACCCAAAACAGAAAATGACATCTCTACAGACGATGATTTTTTTGACGGTATGTATGCTACCTTCATAATTAAATAAATTAATATTGGTGGACATTTCACACAGAACGCCATCTGACCCCAAACTAAGCGAAGCTTGTACTATGGCGTCCAGATAGCTGTGCTTGTCATGAGCTGCCCACTAAATATAATACAGCTGTATTACAACTTTCCACCAGGCCCGTTCATACGTTACGACGTGATTGAGCAGCAAACATGTTTTTTTTAGTATATAGTGACGAGACGAGCAGGACGTGTGCCTGATGGTAATCAACACCCTGCCGATAGTAGCACAGTGACATGCAACTATTGACATTACCTAGCTTTGCACTGCGCTCGTCACCCAGAGATCGAAGATGTAATATCTCTATGCCCTGTAATTTCACTGCAAACATTGCCCTTATTACTCTTATTATTAAGTTATTCGTAACCATAACAAAATTATATTGTGATTGCGATATGAATTGTGTCCAGTCACTTGGACCATTTCAACCATTTTTTTTTTTAGGTTTTAACGAAAAGAGCACTGAATTTCAAACACAAATGGACTCCGACGCAGATGAGGATTTCGAAGGTATGTAAGAACAATAAGGAGTTTGAGCAGATGAGCAGCCCACTAACTGTTCCCACTGCTGGGACTCGGGGCATTCTCTCGCGAGGGAGAGTCAAGGCAGACGCGGTTCCAGCCTCGATTAATATCGATTCAAGATGGCTGCCTCCACAAAATGACGGACTGAATATTTTTTCACAACCTCTCCCAATATATGTATCAAATGCGTGACTAGTAGAATACTATACGCTGTGACAAATTTCGAAACCAAGATGGCCGCCACCACAAGATTGCGAATTACATCCCTTTTTTCATTACTCCCTGAATATGGGTATCAAATGAAAGCGTTTGACTAGTTCGTGTTATAAATACAAATACATATGCAAAAATCTTTATTGCTGTTTGTAGGTAAGATAAGATGATACAAAACATTTTAAAAGTTGCCCCATACAAACTGGCCTCTGCGAGAGGCATACAATATGTCTGGCAAGACAATTTGTTGTAGTCTTAATTTTTACAATGAGATGTTTATCTGATATTAGTTTTTTTGATGATATTAGTTTGTATTTTTTTTTGTATGTAAGTTAGTTATTTTTAGATAGAGGTGGTCCCATATAAATTCTGTCGAAATCGGTGTGGCAGCTTGAAATAATTATGAACTAAAAAACTAAAATTTACATTCATTTATGACTTTATTTATAAATTACAGGTGACAAAAGAAAGAAGGACCTGGCAGAACGAAAATGTAAGTTTAAATACAAAAGACCCAATAGACCTCATCTTCCTCTCAGAGGGAGAGCGTGGTGTGTTTTGGGCAGGGGTCAATGCTCACTGGTCTCTTTGACCTAACGTGAATTGTATTTGTTTCTTTTTTTTAAATGAAAACTTCTTTAGGCGCTCCACACAGATATTTCGTGGGCTGTGAATTGAGTTCAAGCGTCATGCTCGTAAATGAAACAAAATCTTCGGGTGAACTCGGGACCGTGGTTGTCTGTCTAGTCTAGATGGTCATGCTTAGAAGACTTATTTAGACAACAATGCTTTGAAGATTTATTCCAGACTAGCACCGCCCTCCGGTTTCACCCGCGTAGTTTCCAAAGTAAGCTATCAAATTCTGAGTTATACGTTTTCAGTTCTATCGGCAACTCCTACGTTTGCAATTTTTTTTTCTATGTACATTTTACTTATTATGTAAGTATGTAAAATTGTGTGACAAATAAATCTATTTTTAACCCCCTACTAAAAAAAGGGGTGTTATAAATTTGACGTAGATCTGTAGTAGTCTGTCTGTGTGTGGCACCGTAGAGCTCAAACGGATGGACCGATTTCGATGCGTTTATTTTATTTACAAAGGTTAATTTCCGTGCGGATGTTCTTAGCTATGTTTGGTTATTATCGATTCAAGATGGCCGCCTACACAAAATGACAGACAAAATATTTCTTCACAACCTACGTTAATATGGGTATCAACTAAAAGAGCTTGACTAGTAGAATACTAAACACTGTAAAAAATCCTAATCCAAGATGGCCGCCACCACAAAATGGAGAATTACATAAAAAAAATCATCATCATCAACCTATCTTAGTCCACTGCTGGACATAGGCCTCTCCCATAGCTCTCAACTCAGCCCTATCCTCAGCTATACTTCTTCATCCACTGCCTGCTGTCTTCCGTATATCGTCACTCCATCTCCATCGGCCCACTGCCACTTCAATTTGCTAACGCGTTGAGCTATGTCGGTTACCTTGGTTCTCTGACGGATCACTTCGTTCCGAATACGATCCCTCAGAAAAACTCCAAGCATAGCTCTCTCCATAGCTCGCTGCGCAACTTTAAATTTGCGGACCGCTTTGGCTGTCAGTGTCCAAGTTCCGGCACCGTAGGTCATGACAGGTAGGACACACTGATTAAATACTTGTCTTTAGACATTGTGGAATGGACGACGAGAAGACACGATGTGGTTTGCCAAATGCTGCCCAGCCCAGCTGAATCCTTCTCATAGCCTCACTTTCGCAATTGTGCTTCCCTAGTTCGAGCGTCTGCCCTAGGTACACATATTTCTGAACAATTTCTAGAGGGACGCCATTCGATTCAGCCATTATGACGATGTCGTCAGCAAATCGAAGGTCCGTCCAGCCCAATCCAGCGTCTTAAACATATCTTCGAGAGCGTTTAAGAACAACAGGGGAAATCACGTCCCCTTGTCTCACTCCTCGACGAAGATGGATATGTTTCGTCTGCTGGTTTTGGTCTTGGACTGTCATCGTTGTGCCATTATACAGACATCTCAGCACCTCGATGTATCGCCAGTCGACTTGACACCGTTGCAAGGACTCCCAAAACAGCCCAGGTTTCGAACGAGCTGAATGCTTTCTCGTAGTCCACAAACGCTAAGCATTGGGGCCGATTATACTCTTTGGTCTTCTGTATAATCTGCCGCACTGTGTGGATGTGATCTACGGTACTGTACCCGCTTCGAAACCCAGCCTGTTCGGGGGATTGGAACTCGTCGAGTCTCCGCACCAGACGATTTGTGATAACCCTTGAGAACAGCTTATAGACATGGCTTAGTATAGATATCCGCCGATAGTTATCCAAAAACGTTTTCTCTCCTTTTTTGAAGAACAAGATGACCACGCGTCTATGCCATGCCTTCGGAGTTTTCCCGGTGAAGAGAACAATAATAAACAAGAAAAAAAATCACTACTACCTCAATATGGGAATAAAATGAAAGGGCTTGACTAGTAGCATACTATGTATTATCACAAATTTCAATTCTAAGATGGCAGCTGCCACAAAATGGCGAAATACATTTCTATTTTTCACAACTCCCACAATATGGGTATCAAATGAATGGGCTTGACTAGTAGATTGTTGTACAGATAACAAATCCGAGGTAGTCCGGGGTAAATCAAACATTTTAATTTTGTTTGTTTATTTGTTTCAGTTCGGATAAAGGATCGACGAAATATGCGATTAAACGTAGCTCTCATACTTTGCCATTCCACTATTGTTCCATTCCGGTTTGGTTCAACTGCCAAATGTTTCTACTGTCCTAAGTTGTACCTCACCTTCCAAGAATTGAAAGAACACACTCTGACAGAACATTCCGATCAAACTGAAGACACAATTTATGCTCTATTGAAATCCAGACCAGAAACTTTTGTACTTGGTGACATAAGCTGCATCCAATGCAAATTATGTCAAGAAAGAATAGACTCCATAGAAAATCTAATAGAACATCTAAAAAAACGGCACTATAAAACATATTATAAGACTACCAGAAATTGCCCACGAGGCGTGTTAGGATTTGACATGAGCACCGACACACCAAAATGTCATATATGTCAGAAAGAGTTTGGACGTTTTGCACATTTGAGAATACACATGAACGACCACTACGGGTACCATGTGTGTTATGTCTGTGGTAAGTTAATTATGTCAGAACTGAGATATGCAAACCATATTAAAACTTGCAATAAAACTAAGGAAGCTAAATGTAAATTAGAAGCTAAAATTTGCAATGAAGTGATGTTGCCTGGTAGATTGGAGTATCATATGAATAGATTTCACGTTAAACGGGTAATGAAATGTTCGATGTGTCCAAAAACATTTCCCTTTGGTGCGTATAAAGCTCGGAGTAATCATATGATCAAAGAACATAGCCTACGAAAACCAGTTTACAGATGTGACCCATGTAATAAGGAGTATTCGAATGCTAGTGGTTTGTACGGACATCAGAGTCATATTCACAAACGGTTGAAGGAATTCAACTGTGACATATGCGGTTATATCACAACAACTGGTTCACGCATGAATAGGCATATGGACATACACAGTGAAGTGAAGAGATATAAATGTAGCATATGCAATAAGAAATTGGCAAATACTTCGTCCTTGAATCGTCATATGAAGATACATAAGAATGACAAGAGGTATGCTTGTGAGTTGTGCGATGCCGCCTTTATACAGAAGTGTAATCTGCAAAATCACTATAAGTCGAAACATCCTGATAATGATGTTAAAAATGTTAAAATATAAGTACAGTTGATTGTATTTTTAATGGAAGAAATAAGTCTGAAACATTATGGGTTTTGTTTTATTTTGTGTGCTGGAAACAGGGAGTATTACGTAAGGTAATTTTGAAAGATTTTATCTCCCTCCTTGCAATGCACGCCCGCCCCTCTACTGCCTAACTAAATCGGCTATGGCTTTGCTGATGCTGTCTCCATCATTTCAAGCGAAAAGAGAGAGCAGGATCAAAGCTAAGACAGTTTGAGTTAGGCGGTAGACCCTCCGCAGTTGCCCCCTCCTCTCATTCTCCCTAAAAGTTTCGTAACGTCCAAGACCCGATCAGAGTTGGCAACCGTAGCAGAAATACCTTCATATAATCATCTATACTAATATTATAAAGCTGAAGAGTTTGTTTGTTTGAACGCTAGGATCTCGGGAAGTACTGGTCCGAATTGAATTATTCTTTTTCTATTGGATAGTCCATTTATCGATCGTAAAGTCAAAGAAATTATTCAAACCCGACTTTCATTGAAAAAATATTTATTGTACCCGATCTAAGAAATAATGTAATAAGTGTTATACCACTTTAGAATCCTTATTAAATGCTCTAACTTTTAAAGTTACTGGCCAGACTTGCGTGGTATAATTTTTTTTCAGGGCCGTCAGTTAAAGTAGGGCGAAAAACTGATCTGCAAAACATGACATCTTCTTTCAAGCTGGAGCAGTTAGGCTCAGATTTGAAGGTTACAAATTACAGAAGCACTATTCAGGATGAAATAAATGAAAAAAAAGGCAAAAAGTAAAGATTTGTAGCAACAGGAAAGTAAAAACTGTTACAGGTTGGTACATTTTCCCGAATATTTTGTTTTTGTAATAATTTTAAAAATAAAAGACATATATCTTTTTATATTTTTCTGATGACTGTTATGACCTTAACTTCGGCTTGACGTCGACTTATGGGACATCCTGTATATGGCCTTATAAGCAAGTTTTCTAGTTATGATTTGTCTCCTGGGTTTATTGCGTGGATATCGGACTTCTTGAGGGATCGATCCATACGAGTCGTCATTGATGTCTGCTCGTCGGATCAAATGGCTATCAATGCCGGAGTCCCTCAGGGGTCGGTACTCTCTGCGACGCTCTTCCTGCTACATATCAACGATTTGTTGAAGCCTCTTTGGGTACGCATATGATAGCACCGTTGTAGAGAGTTACACATCTAGCGCGAGAGCCAGTGGGCAGCAAACCCAGGTACTGAGAGAGAGTTTGATTGAGCGTTTGAACTTGACCCTCGAGGCGGTGTCTGAATGGGGCAATGCCAATCTGGTCAAGTTCAACGAGAGTAAGACGCAGGCGTGTCTTTTTTCCGCAAAAAGGAGTCCATTCCAACTGACTCCTACATTTCGAGGTGTGTCCGTGCCGGTTTCTGACCGTCTTGAGCTTTTGGGCGTTACTTTAACATCTACGCTCAACTTTGGCTCATATATCGAGTCCAAGGCCAAATTAGCTGCCAAAAAACTAGGTGTCCTCTCAAAGGTGCGAAGGTATTTTAAGCCTGAACAGTTGCTCACTTTATATCAAGCACAGATTCGCTCCTGTATGGAGTACTGTTCGCACCTTTGGGATGGATCAGCTAAGTATCAGCTGGAGGCACTGGAATTGATCGAGAGACGTGCCAAAAGGCTCATAGCCAATGATACTCTTGTGCGAAAAAGACTTCGAAGTCTTGAACATCGCCGAAAAATTGCTAGCCTATCGGTTTTTTATCGGATACACTTCGGAGAGTGTGCGACTGATTTGCATGATCTGATACCACCTTGCCCTTTTTTTATCGGAATGCTCATAGCTCGAAAAAGCGACATCGTTTCATGGTTGATGTTCCAAAGACACGAACGAAGAGATTTGACTCTAATTTTGTGATAAGAACGTCAAGGCTGTGGAATACGTTGCCTGAAAAAACTTGTCGTTGTTTTTTCGGGATAGAAGTAGCCTATGTGTTCTTCCAGACTTACGCGGGTAAAACCGTGGAGCACTCTTAGTAAGTAATAGATAGGAAAGTTACTAAACGCTTATCACCTCCAGAATTGCAAGTATTTTTTCTTAGATTGATGTAGGAACAATAGTGCAACTTCAATTTATCAGAAAAAATGGAAAATCTTTCACTCATTCGTTTAATCTTATCGTATGCCTTTAAACGACCAATTCTTGTAGGTATATACGAGGGTCAAACTGAAAGTTCTTAGAAAATCAAAAACTGATTACATTAGCCAGTTATTAGTTTTATTATATCTTTTCAAAATATTGTCCATTCACGTCAATACACCGCTGTATGCGATGGAACCACTGGGAAAAGCACTTTGCCCACTCGTCCTTAGGGGTCTCTTCAATGGCATCGCGATACGCAGCCACCGCTTCTTCAGCATTCATAAACCGCTTTCCTTTAAGTTTTTCTTTAATTTTTGAAAATAAATAAAAATCACAAGGCGCGAGGTCGGGGCTATACGGCGGGTGACCCAGTAATTCAACGTTTGATGTCGCCAAATAGTCGATCGTTCGCTTGGCGGTGTGCGATGAGGCGTTGTCGTGGTGAAGGAGGATCCTACTGCGAGGTCGTTTCTCTCGAACTTTTCCAAGACAAGTGGCAAACAATTGGTAGTGTACCATTCTGCAGAAACTGTTTTTGATCCTCTAACACAATTGTTGCGAAATGACCTATCCTTCCAAAGAACGAGGCCACCATTTTTTTCCCCGCACTTCGATCTCTCTTCACTTTAGTTGGCAACTCCTCGAAAGGAAACACCCACGGAGCAGATTGTCTTTTGGTTTCAGGATCATAACAGTAAATCCAGCTTTCGTCACCTGTTAGTATGTCGAACACAGCATTTGAGTCACCTCCGTTAAATCTTTCAATCATTTTACGGCACCAATCCACACGATGGAGTTTTTGAGCCTCAGTCAAATTATGAGGTATCCACCGGGCGCAAAGCTTCCTGACCGCTAAATGTTCGTGTAGGATTTTGTGCACTTGACTCATACCGATGCCTAACCTTGTCCGAATCTGCT
The DNA here is from genome assembly GCA_017562165.1 of Ectropis grisescens. NCBI lineage: Eukaryota > Metazoa > Arthropoda > Insecta > Lepidoptera > Geometridae > Ectropis > Ectropis grisescens. The sequence goes on from CM029768.1 coordinate 9,052,547, forward strand.
GATAGGTCACTCTTTTGTCAGTCTCTATCATACGCCGCACAACACAGATGTTATCTTCAGTCGTCGCCGTAGAAGGCCGTCCCTCACGTAAATCATCAGTGAGATTAGTGCGACCACGTTTAAACTCATTAAACCAGTTGTAAACAGTCGCACGAGATGGGGCTTCATCGTGAAAGGCCAATCGTAGTCTATCATAACTTTCTTGTTGACTTAACCCGTTGGCATCGGCTAGTGACAATCGTCACTGAAGGCGAAAGTACCGTTGGCATCGGCTAGTGACAATCGTCACCGTCCGATGTCAGTTGCGGTCCCAGCCGCTTTTAAACCTAATATTGTATAAGCGAAGGTGGATATTCCCATAACTTTTTAATGGATATAAGACCTATTGAATGCCGCTTCATAATCAGACCAATAGCGTAGTATCAGTCGGAACGAAATTTTTCGGTACAGATCGAAGAAGTCGGTTAGTTTCCCGCCATTTCGCGCCGTCAGTGCGCGTCCCGGTTCTCGCGAGTGAGGGTGTATTTGTTTTGTGAATTTAAGTGATTTCAAATAAATAAGTGGTAAGTGGCTATTTATTATACGCTTTAGAAGTATTTTTCCAACCCTTTTCATAATCACAATCGTATAATGTGTTATATATTTTGATACAACATCGAGTAAAAATATCTGGTACTTTCTGGTTCGCGGGCAAATTGACCGATCGTTTGGTTTTGATTATCGTTTTACTGTTTATTTTGTTTGGGACGTCTTAGAATATCTGTGTTTTAGTTGTAAAAATATCGTAAAATCCATTTTATTCGTCACCTTGGCCCGATATTCCTTATTTTTGTCTAAAATTCATGAAAAGTACGGGACCGTCCAGAACTCACACACAGACACGCCGGGAGCGCTCGAATGTGTGCGTGTCTAGGGTATCTAGCCAACTACAAGCTGCATACGGCTATGTAAACATTCTATGACGTCACGGAATTTTATCGCCGCGAAGTGTTTTTTAGGTATTTTTAGGTATTTTTGTCAGAGTATTTTCCGAGTTTTTGTTTTATGGTATCCACGTTTTTAGATTACCGAAAAGCATATTGTTTTGTCATTTTGAAAGATATATTTTATGCCAGAAAACATTGTTTATCATGTCAATAATTGTAGAATCAAAATCGTCGGATTTTATCACGAAAATTCTGTGATTCCTGACATTTTGCCTCATTGGGTATAATTTTTTTAATTATCGGTTCTAATATTATTTTTATAAAATTCCTGAATATATTTTCTATCGACCAGTATATAAATATAAAGCCTACATACTAAAATCTTACCACACAAGAGTTTTGAAAGAACGGCCCTAACGCATGCAATTTCTGTTCATCGCCAATTTCTGGAGTATGATTCAGAGTACAAAATATCAAAATATTTGTATGAAAGCATATACATTTTAGATTTATTTTATAAGAAACATATAAAGCTTTGTATAAAAACATAAAAACGAATACATAAAACAATTCATTTTCAATACAAATACTCACTTTTTCAAAATTATAACTATTTTTCAACTTTGGGTACAACGAAAGGTCCGTGTAAATTGAAATAAAAATACAATACAAAACAAGTTTACATCGTCTTATAGCTTACTTCAATAGCTTTAAGATAAAGTAACTCAAACCAGCCTAAATATAACTAATCTATCACAAGATATAAAATAATCCGCAAGGAGCGAAGGCCGTGCGCTCGCGCTTACTATCGCCGATTCGCGCGTCAACGCGAATTTTCGCAATTTTCCGATTAACGATTTCAAAGGGTTAAATGACATCGAAAGTCATAAAAAAATCATTGCACGAAAATTTCAAAGTTAAATTCATGTTGACGTGACACAGACAATTTTCAATTTTCCGCCAAATCGTAAAACAAATGACAAATCGAACTTTGACTCGTATTATCTCGTGATCTAAAGTGCTGAGGGGAAAGAAACCTTCGGAGATGAAGTCTATATCAGTGTTGGAATGACCTGTTAAAATATTGTTGGACCTTTCCGCCACACGCTGTATATAGAATCGGAATCTCGGAAACGGCTCGCACGATTTTCATGAAATTATGTATACAGGGGGTTTCGGAGACGATAAATGTAACTAGGTTTTATATTTTTAAAACATCATTTTATGCGCGTTTTTAGACAATGAAAAACTCCTACAATGTCATTAGAATACGATAACTTATTTCGCCACTGTTCTTTAAGTCTAAATGGCTCAGACGGAATATGCTCGCCCTCGGAGTCATAGACCCCGGTTCGAATCCTGATGGTCATACTCGGAGTTTTTCTTTTTGTTATTAATTTTTTCTGAGACATTTTTACACTTCGAGCCTTTTATAAACGCATTAAATTCGTATCTAAGTAGGTTTAGACCTACTCGGAATTATAAAAATAAGAGCGAATTACGTAGTGATGACTGAAAAATGACTGAAAATCGAGCAAAGTTCGGTCAACCAGGTACTTAATATAAATAATAGAGTAAGATCCCAGGGCCGCCAGACGTCACGTATTTTCTGATGGATGATAATAAGAACACATGCTTACACGCTGACTTGCTTAGACGGCCAATTTTGAGATATGGGGTCCAGAAGCTACATTACTAACTTCACGTATTTTCTGATAACTGATTTTCACGTATGTTATAGGCAATATCTTGAAAAATAAGGCCCCAATACTACCAGACACTTTCGGCAGACGCTTTAAAACTCGGTGTTTTAAATACGTGACGTCTGGCGGCTCTGGGATCTTGGACTATAACTGTTTAGTTTTCGTTACATGTGATTCCCAAAATCAAAGAGATCCAGTTACAATGGCAGGCTTCTTGACCGGCTGCTAGCTGCATCTCATTAGCGCTCGCTGTATTATATTCTAAATTCTTTCTTCATAGTTCATAGTTCTTTATTCACAACGGTGTTGTTACATGTCATAAAATTATAATTATACATCTGTAATTGTGTAGGTATATATCATCAACATAAGAATGACATTAGTGTAGTTCGTTAAGATTCAGCATGAATGTCCAATTATATTGGTAATGAAATAAATATCAATGTCAAAGAAAGTAATACAAATTAAAAATATTCAATTCTTCCTTGTCTTTACTATATTTCATTTGGTTGGTCGGTTGGTTGGGCAAAGTTCACGTCACGCGCTGCTGAACCAATAGCAGCGAGTTAGATGCCGCGGTGCTCGGGCAGACTTGAAATCGAACAATGAGAAATGTTCATTAATTTTATATATATGTTTTCTGTAATCTTCTTTCAACATAATAAATACTCGTGAAAGAATTATTTCAATACGTTAATCAGTTTCTAAGATATATCATTTTAAAATGAGCGGCCCGAGTTAGATGCGTTTGACGTCATACCACAACACTCGCTCATTTCGTTCACAACTGGAAGCGATGTAACAAAACAAATCATTGCGCAAGTAAATTACTGCTGGCGAATTGCGACTAGGAGTGGAGCGTTGTGTAATGACGTCACACGCGGTATTTATTTTTGCGAACTTTGAATGCATGTAAAATTATATCTACTTACTATTTATTTATGAACAAAACAAAACCTAGTGTACCTGTATAACAGAGAAGTTTTACTATATCAAAGTTTCAAGTGATTTTAGATACATATTAACATTCCCCATTAGGTATAGCCAAACATTGTCTCTCGGGATAGGTACTCTATACTCAATGGTGTAGATCTATAGGGGGTATAAAATCTTTAAAAATTACCTTATGTAATACTCCCTGTTTCCAGAACACAAAATAAAACAACACCCATAATATTTCAGACTTATTTCTACCATTAAAAATACAATCAACTGTACTTATGTTTTAACATTCTTAACATCATTATCAGGATGTTTCGACTTATAGTGCTTTTGCAGATTACACTTCTGTATAAAGGCGGCATCGCACAACTCACAAGCATACCTCTTGTCATTCTTATGTATCTTCATATGACGATTCAAGGACGTAGTATTTGCCAATTTCGTATTGCATATGCTACATTTATATCTCTTCACTCCTCTGTGCATGTCCATATGCCTATTCATGCATGTAGAATTAGTTGTGATATAACCGCATATGTCACAGTTGAATTCCTTCAACCGTTTGTGAATGTGACTCCGATGTCCGTACAAACCACTAGCACTGGAATACTCTTTATTACATGGGTCGCATCTGTAAACTGGTTTTCGTAGGCCATGTTCTTTGATCATATGATTACTCCGAGCTTTATACGCACCAAAGCGAAATGTTTTTGGACACATTGAACATTTAATTACCCGTTTAACATGAAATCTATTCATATGATACTCCAGTCTACCAGGCAACATCACTTCATTGCAAAATTTACATTTAGCTTCCCTAGTTTTATTGCAAGTTTTGATATGGCTTGCATATCTCAGTTCTGACATAATTAACTTACCACAGACATAACACACATGGTACCCGTAGTGGTCGTTCATGTGTATTCTCAAATGTGCAAAATGTGCAAACTCTTTCTGACATATATGACATTCTGGTGTGTCGGTGCTCATGTCAAATCCTAACACGCCTCGTGGGCAATTTCTGGTAGTCTTATAATATGTTTTATAGTGCCGTTTTTTTAGATGTTCTATTAGATTTTCTATGGAGTCTATTTTTTCCTGACATATTTTGCATTGGATGCAGCTTATGTCACCAAATACAAAAGTTTCTGGTCTGGATTTCAATAGAGCATAAATAGTGTCTTCAGTTTGATTGGAATGATCTGTCAGAGTGTGTTCTTTCAATTCTTGGAAGGTGAGGTGCAACTTTGGACAGTAGAAACATTTGGCAGTTGAACCAAACCTGAATGGAACGATAGTGGAATGGTAAAGTATGAGAGCTATGTTTATCCGCATATTTTGTCGGTCCTTTATCCAAACTGAAACAAATAAAAAAACAAAATTATTATTTTTTACTTACACCCGACTACCTCGGATTTGTAATCTGTACAACATTCTACTAGTTAAGCCTTTTCATTTGATACCCATATAGAGGTGGTTGTGAAAAAATAAATGTATTTCGCCATTTTGTGGTAGCGGCCATCATGGATTTGATATTTAAATAGTGCATAGTATTCTGCTAGTCAAGCCCTTTTATTTGAAATCCATATTGAGGTAGTAGTAAACAAAATATGTAATTCGACATTTTGTGGAGGCGGCCATCTTGAATCGATTTAACCCCTGGCTACCTCGGATTAGTTATCTGTACAACATTTTAGTAGTCAAGCCCTTTCATTTGATACCCATATTGAGGTAGTAGTTCCGCGGTCGCGCTGTCATCGTAAACAGTCGTCTTCGTGTTAAAATCATAAAAAAATAGTAATCTTTCGTTTTAAAGTAATAGTAGTTTGCTAAACTCGTAAAAAAAGTGTTGGTCGCATTGTGATAGTGTTATTTTAATGATTTAATCGCGTAAATACCGTTTTACATGAAAATAATACAAGTGTATGTGATCCCTATTACCGTTGAACAAAGTGCTTATTAGAAGAATTAGACTGGACTGTGGACTGTTTAGTGTTACATATTTAGTGGAATTAAATGAGGGAACAGTGTTAAAGACTCAGATTTAAAACCAAAAGTAGTAAAATCTCTTAAAGAACTTAAATAGTTTGAACATTTGATTTGATAACCCTCATTTATTGTGATTTAATTAAAGTGGACATAACAGTGCTAACAGGATTATAACTCCGTACCTACCTGCAGTTACAACATTCTAAAAAGTGATCTACTGCAACTAAGCGCTATTTTCGACGCTCTCTGCAAGCGACGTTTAGCGCAACCGCTAACATCTCGGCTGAATATTCGCTTCGTACCGGGTTCGATCCTCATCTTAAAGCCTGTATTTGGAATTTCGTTTTGCTCGTTTTTTTTTTTCTTTTAAATTTTTTAAACATTTTTTTTGATTAAAATATCTGCTAAACACATTATTCACTATGAATTGTGCTGCGTGCTGCGGTAGGATAGCCGGAGATAATGAAAAGTATTTGTGCTGTACTGCCCTGAACTGCAAAAAGCCCTATCACATTTTGTGTACTGGCGAAAGAAATTTCGATGATATTGATATCGCAAATTACATTTGTCCCGAGTGTAAATGCTTAGCTAAAAAAGGAGGGGACAACACCTTAACCCCAGTTGGGGTTTCTAAGAAACAACGAGATCCCAACGTAACGATCCGAAATAAACAAATACGTGTTCAAAACGTTGCTGAGCATACCACAGAGTGCACGCGAGAGCTGACACTCGAAATACAAAACTGCGTGATGAAATGACGACCGTGAGGGAACAACTTGCACAGTCAAGTTCCCTTATCGATGTTTACAAAATGAAAATAGAACAATCCGTGTCTGTGATTAACGACTACGACAATAAATTAAACTGTTGTATGACGACCATAACGAACTACGATAAAAAAATGGAATGTTACGCCTCCCGAATGGAACAATTTTTCAAAAAAATGGGGAATTTCGAGAGAAGAGGATTTTTTGCGAGTGGGGACATGTGCGTGCCATCAACGACGACGGCCGGACTTACGGCACGACAACCAACATCAACGACAGCACAACCTGGAGAAGTACTAACTGCGGCGCTGGCTCCTACACCATATGCGTCAGTGGCACAGCGAGGCCCCGCCCAGGCGCGCGTGCAGCCGCCGGGCCTGCCCGCGCGGCCGCGCAACCCAGCACCACCAGCGGGCCAGCCCACGCCGGCCACCGCTGAGCCGACGCCGAGCAAACTCACGCCGCCGTGCAACCCCCTCCCACCGGCGGGCCAGCCCACGCTAGCCGACACTGCGCCGCCGCCTGGCCAGCTCGCGCGGCCGCGCAACCCCGCACCACCGTCGAGCCAGCCCGCGCTGTATGTCACTGCGCTGCCACTGAGCCAGTTGGCGCCGCCGTGTGTGCCCACAACAGCACCGACAGCTGCTCCCGCGCCGCCGCGGAAACGCGGGAAACGCGCTCAGACATTAACCACAGTGTCATCTAGCGATAACGTGACGCTAACAACTGCAGGAACGAAAACGACCAAAGAACAAGCATCGGTTCGAGATACATCGTGGCAGACTGTGAAGGGGCGTAAAGACCGCTACTCTTTTACGAGAAAAGTCGTACGCGGAACAGGAACTTCCGACGCAGAGTTAGAAGCAGTTGAACGAGTAAAAAAATTACACGTCTGCTTCTTGAAACCGGCAACGACTCCAGAAACATTAAAAGCATATATGCTCAAGAAAATCCACGTGCCGAGTATCACGTCGAGAAAATTGTTTTGAAGCATACATATTACGCATCCTTTGCCGTAACCGTGCCTACAAGCAAATACGAATACTTCATGAGCGCTGATAATTGGCCAAGCAGAGTAGAAGTTAGTCCTTGGTTTCGACGCGGCGACTGGCGGGCGGCGCGCTCGTCCTCCAACACTACCGATGCCGAGGAAAACACGAGCAATGCCGGATCAACCGCAAGCACGGGGCAGCGAACGCAACACCGCCCCGCCGCTCCGCCGGCGTCTCAGCTGGCGATCGTAACGCAAAACTCGGTGCTTAGTTTGAACGCGCAATGCTCACCTCCGAGACAGTTGATTATTTGCCACCAAAACATTTGCTCACTTAATGATAAAACTCAACGTCTAGAAGTTCTCCTAGAAACTGAACTAAAGTGCGATGTTCTTGCGTTAACAGAACACTGGCTTACTGCCCCGAATCTACAATGTATACATTTAAAAGACTATAAATTAGTGTCTAGTTTTTGTAGAAATAATGTAATTCACGGCGGATCCTGTATCTTTGTAAATGAAGAACTAAGGTGTGTCGAAAACGTTGAGTTATCAACGTTGTCAGAAGAAAGATTTTGCGAAATCTCCGCGATTGACGTTATAGATTTTGACATTACTATCGTTTGCATTTATCGCACGGGCCTAGCTCATGTCAGAGGTTTCTTAGGTACCTTGGAACGTTTGCTCGATAAGCTCAGCGAAGCTGAAAGAACATTTATGATTCTCGGTGATATAAACATAAATGTCTTAGACAACTCTAGCGCTGATTTTAAAAATCTGTTTGATTTGCTGAACTCCCATAATGTGAGCTCGATTGTAGACTTCCCTACTCGTATAACAGAAAAGTCACAAACTGCGATAGACCTTATTTTACAAATGTAGCGCGAGAACTTACTTCCGCAAACTCCATAAATACGCTTCTGTCAGATCATTTAGCCGTCCGCGGAGTAGTGACATTCGCTCAGTCTATGCCAGTACAGCTCACTCGCCTGACGCGTGATTTCTCGCAAAATAACCGCGCAAATTTTATTATATCTGTTGACAGTATAGATTGGTCTGAAGTAAATCAGAGAAACAAGACCGCTCATGCATTTGTGTTGGCAATGATAAATATTTTAGCAAATAAGTATGACACTTGTTTCCCGATAAAACAAAAACCAAATAGTAAACGTGACGCGTCGTGGGTTACACCTCACATACTAAATCTGAAATCGTTGTTATTTGACATTTCTAAATTAGTTGACAAATTTCCTGAGGAAGAGGACTTAATAGCTATATTTGACGATCTCAACAGGAAATACAATTCAACTTTGAAGATGTCTAAAACAAACCATTATAATAGAATTATACACGGAAGTACGAATCCGTCTAAAGCTATGTGGGGCATCGTGAACACAGAGAGGGGGAAAATAATACACCTAGGTTGAATTTCACCGATATCGTAAAGGATTGCAACGGCAAAAAGTTTAGTTCACCAAAAGACGCAGTAAATGCTATGAACGCTCGTTTCTTAAATGCAGCTGCTACCTGTGGGGCTCCTAAAGCTGATGCTGCTACCGTTGGTAAAATTTTAGTGTCAGCGCGTCATCCAACTAACCGCTCTCTCAGACTGACCAGTTTCTCGGCGGATGAAGTATTCCGCATAGTCTCGTCTAGAATACCCCAAAAAGTCAAAAGACATATATGGTGTGTCGATGGAGCTACTAAAACTAGCAATTTTGCCCCTAGCTCCAGTTCTCGCCACACTGTTTAATAAGTGTCTTAGGGAAGGCTCGTACCCGTCACCGCTGAAAATATCAAAAGTGTCCCCGATATTTAAAGGCAAAGGCAAAAGGGATGACATTGATGGATATAGACCGGTATCAATTATACCAGCAATAGCCAAAGTGTTCGAAAATGGCTTGAGTTCGCGATTAGTGGCCTACCTATCGGAAACCGACGCGCTGTGTGAACAACAATACGCATACCGCGAAGGGAGGTCTACAACTTCTCTAACGCGTGAAGTGGTTCGTAATGTGTTGGCTGCTCGTGAACGCAAACAGCAAGTGGCAGTCTTGTGCTGTGACTTATCGAAGGCCTTTGATGTCGCAGACCATGAGACCTTGGCTTTAAAGCTGAAACACTATGGCATAGCTGGGAAATCATACGCTGTGTTGACTGACATGTTACGAGGCCGCTCTCAACTGGTGGATGCTGGCGATGGCGATAATAAATCAGACCCATTGTCTTCATCTATGGAGTGCCGCAGGGTTCGTCAGTTTCAAACATCATGTTTTCACCCTATTGAACGATCTACCTGACGCCGTAAAGGGTGCAGACATATTCATGTATGCAGATGATGTGGCTGCCATAGTAACCGCCCTTTCGATAGAGGAATTAGAAGATAAATTAAATACTGTAATTAACGGTTTAAACACATGGTTTCGTGCTAACGGTTTTATGGTAAACTCAAAAGACTCATTTTATTCACTTTTGTCTATCGGGTCACTGTACAAAATCGCTAAAAGTCTTACTTGACGGGGTCCGGATTGAGCAGGTACAAAGCACAACATTTCTGGGGTTCGAGATTGACCGCTGCATGACATGGGAACACCACATCGACAAGATGTGTGCTAAAGTAAGCAGTGCGTGCTTTGCACTAAGACGGGTATCCCGAGTGGTGTCTGCAGATGTATCTCGTTCGTGTTACTTCGCCACGGTGCATTCCCGGTTACAGTACGGAGCCGAACTATACGCACGCGCTGCCGACTGGGAGCGTGCTTTCCGCGCCCAAAAACGTGCCATACGCGCCATTGTGGGCGTGTCGAAATGCACATCCGTCAGACCATATTTCAAAGAGCTTGGCATACTTACGTTGCCTGCAATCTTGATCTACCAAGTAGCTGTGTATGTCAGAAACAACTTAGACTCATACGACACGCGAGGAGAGACATTCGCGCAATATACGTAACGCGGACAAGCTGGATAGTATACCTCACTCTCTCGCGAGATCGGAAAAACTGACTCACATTATGGGACCGGAAGTTTATAACACTCTTCCTAAAATAGTTAAATTAGCACCGAGTTCGGGTAGCTTCAAAACCGATTAAAAAGCTGGCTTATCGATCAAACTTTTATAGTTACAGCGAGTTTTTATATAGTGATGGCAAACTCACAATAAAATTGTAAAAAATTGACATTGTTCATTACAATTGTAATAAGTACATATATTTTAATTTTTGACACTTATTTGTACGATACCTATTATCGTACAATATAAAGTTCAATTTAAACTTTAAAAATGTATACTCTTTGTATACTCTTATTTTGTTTTTTTATAAAATTGACGTGTAAATTGTACATTTATCAATAAAGAACTTTGACTTTGTAGTGATTTTTTTATGTAATTCTCCATTTTGTGGTTGCGGCCATCATGGATTTGGATTTTTTTTACTGTGTTTCGTATTCTAGTAGTCAAGCTCTTTCAGTTGATAGGTTGATACCCATATCAAGGAAGGTTGTGAAGAAATATTTTGTCTGCCATTTTGTGGAGGCGGCCATCTTGAATCGATAATTACCAAACATAGCTAAGAACATCCGCACGGAAATTAACCTTCAAATAAAAAAAACACCATCCGTTTGAGCTCTACGGTGCCGCAGACAGACGTACACACAGACAGACATCGACGTCAAAATAACACGACTTTTTTAGTCGGGGGTTAAAAATAGATTTATTTGTCACAATTTTTTTATTATTTATTTAGTTATTTATTCTTTCTTATTATTATTTATTACTAGCCTAGATTGTCCCACTGCAGAGGCCTCTCTTCCCTCCTTCCAGATAGCCCGATTTACGGCTTTGGTGGCCCAGTTTCTATCGTGAGATTCTAGTTCGTCACGCCACCCACAAAATTTTACACTCGTAAAATGACAATAGAAAAAAAAATTACCATACAAACTTACGTAGGCGCTGCCGATAGAACTGAAAACGTAATCACTCCGAATTTGATAGCTTATTTCGGAAACTACGCGGGTGAAACCAGAGGGCGGTGCTTGTCTGGCATAAATCTTCAAAGCATTGTCGTCTAAATAAGTCTTCAAAACGTTGTCGTCTAACCACTTTTGCCTGTCCCTGGTCACTACGGTACCACATTTTTTTTCCGGTCAACTGTTACTGGTACTGTAGTGGCACATTCACGAAGCGTTCGGAAACACGATTTTGTTATTATTCTGCAGCACACACATGTATTGACTGTTTAATCAGGTTTTATTTTTTCGGCCATTTGAATTATTGAAATTGGGTCGCTGTCGCGTCGGGAACAATGGCCGCGTTGCGAGGAATCATTTAAATCATTTAATTTAGTAGACTTCTCATGTATCATTTCTTTGTAATAAATCATTATTTGAAAGGAAATATAGCTTAGTTTTTCAATGAGTTTAGAAAACTGTAACAGATGGCGTAAGTTTGTTGTAATAAAATAAAATTGGCGGGAAATCAGGATAAAAATATACAAATTTAAGTTTCAATTTTGTTTGTCGGTATGAAGTTTGAAGTTCATATTTTTAGCTAAAACGATGCCTTGTTTCATTAACTATCCAAATGTATTTTAATTTTTGGAATCGTTTTTTAATGAACGTTTTTATCGGGAGAGGTCGCGCGGTTTTTTATACGTGTCAATCGCGCGGCAGCGTTGGACAGTTGACCGGAAAAAAAATCTGCTAGCGCGGACTGTCAAGTGGCTAAATAAGTCTTCAAAGCATAGTCATCTAGACTAGACAGACAGCCACGGCCCCGAGTTCAACCGAAGAATTTGTTTCATTTACGAGCGTGACGCTTGAGCTCAATTCACGGCCCACGAAAAACCTGTGTGTGGAGCGGCTAAAGAAGTTTTCATATAAAAAAGAAACAAATACAATTCACGTTAGGTCAAAGAGACCAACGAGCACTGACCCCTGCCCAAAACACACCACGCTCTCCCTCTGAGAGGAAGATGAGGTCTGTTGGGTCTTTTGTATTTAAACTCACATTTTCGTTCTGCCAGGTCCTTCTTGGTGACTTGTTTCTTTTTAACTGACGAACTTTCATTCGGTTCTTCATTTATTCCTTTGTCACCTGTAATTTATAAATAAAGACATACATTAAAGTAAATTTTAGTTTTTTAGTTCATATTTCAAGCTGCCACACCGATTTCGATAGAATTTATATGGGACCACCCCTGAACTATGATCTACCGAACAAAGAAAGAACTATCTTTATTCACAACTAGCTGTACCCGGCCAATATTAGCTGTGTTACATTGTGATGCAAAAATTAGATAAAAACAATTCTTGGTGTGGATTATATATCACTGTAAAATTTCAGCTCGATCGGTGCAGAACTTTTTGAGTTTTTGAAGCGTACACAAACCAACATAACATTTTTATATATAAAGATTGGCGGAGCTATATAACTTACACAAAAAAAAATACAAACTTATAGAGAAACCCTAACTAGTCAAGCCCTTTCATTTGATACCCATATTGAGGAAGTAATGAAAAAAAGAAATGTAATTCGCAATCTTGTGGTAGCGGCCATCTTGGCTTCGAAATTTGACACAGGGTATAGTATTCTACTAGTCACGCTTTTGATACCCATATTGAGGGAGGTTGTGAAAAAATATTAAGTCCGCCATTTTGTGGAGGCGGTCATCTTGAATCGATATTAATCGAGGCTGGAACCGCGTCTGCCTTGACTCTCCCTCGCGAGAGAATGCCCCGAGTCCCAGCTGTGGGAACAGTTAGTGGGCTGCTCATGCTGCTCAAACTCCTTATTGTTCTTACATACCTTCGAAATCCTCATCTGCGTCGGAGTCCATTTGTGTTTGAAATTCAGTGCTCTTTTCGTTAAAACCTAAAAAAAAAAATGAAATTCGAAACAATACTTTTATAAAGCACTAACTCCCGCGGTTTTGTACGCGAATATAATTATGTTATGGTCCAAGTGATCATAACATACTTTCACACACGTAATAATAAGTGTGCAAATATAATTATGTGATGGTTACGAATAACATAATAATAAGAGTAATAAGGGCAACGTTTCCAGTGAAATTACAGGGCATAGAGATATAACATCTTCGATCTCTGGGTGACGAGCGCAGTGCAAAGCTAGGTAAAGTTTGACTCTTCATGTTCCAATAGCTGCCTGTCACTGTGCTGTTATGTGGCAGGCATGTTGCTTACCATCAGACACACGTCCTGCTCGTCTCGTAACTCTTTACTACACAAAAAAAAATGATGTTTGCTGCTCAATCACGTCGTAACGTATGAACGGGCCTGGTGGAAAGTTGTAATACAGCTGTATTATATTTAGTGGGCAGCTCATGACAAGCTCAGCTATTTGGCCGCCATAGTACAAGCTTCGCTTAGTTTGGGGTCAGATGGCGTTGTTTGTGAAATGTCCACCAATATTTATTTATTTAATTATGAAGGTAGCATACATACCGTCAAAAAAATCATCGTCTGTAGAGATGTCATTTTCTGTTTTGGGTATTACCACTTCATGGTCTACACCTAGAACACAAATAAAATAACTTTAATTTTAAAAATTTGACTGCAAAAAAACAAAACCATTTTAAAAGTACTATCTAAGGACACTTAGGTGATTGAGGCGAATCTAACGATATATTAATTGTCAAGATCCATCCAGCCGTTTGGAAGATACGTGGGAATAAGGAAATTTACAAACATACAAGACACGCGCGAAAAACATAACCCTTCTTTCAGTCGAGTAACAAAACAATGATAATTCTCAAACAATCTGTACAATGTGCAGCGGTAGGACTCACAGCAGAGTCCGCCTGGGTAAGAACCACACCCGTGCCAGTTATTCTACCGAGAAATTACAGGACTTAGAGATATAATAGCTCATATATCCGGGTGACGAGCGCAGTGCAGTGCTAGATAATGATTTGGACTCCTTATGATCCAATAGCTGCGTGTCACTATGCTGTTATATGGCAGGCATGTTGCTCACCATCAGGCACATGTCCTGCTCGTCTCGTCACTATATAGGTACTATAAAACAATATCTATGGAAAAAAAATATATATGTTGACACACAAAGAGTTTACATATACTACGTATAGAGTTGGCACAAACGCTTCACACCGAAAGCACGGGTAGCATCTTTCTTGCCTTGTCGCTCTTGTGGAAATGGCATACTTTTGTCGCGGCGCATCACTCTGTTGCCATAGAAAATATGCACGCCATCTGCTTACGATTGACACAAAGGAACCGTGCGGATAATCTAACTCTATATGTGGTATATGTAAACTCTTTGTAGACACAACGTCTTTCGTCTCTTTAGTCTACTTTCCAAAATTCTAATTAGAGGAGCTGGCTGCTCCAGTCGGGAGAACGGCGCTTGCCGATCCGGAGCCCCGGGTTCAAACCCCACACGCACGTCTTTACGAAGTCATGTGCGCAATGCCGCTAACTTAAAACTGGGAAGGAAAACAACGTGAGGAAACCAACAAGTACTTCGAAACTTTCGAGGTCATAACCTCCTCCTTTTTGTAAGTCGGTTGAAATCGGCCGGAATGTATTCGGCGCCGGCGCCATACGGCATTCTACACGGCGAAACTTAGGGTGCAGTTCCACTGAAGCGGAGCGGAGCGAAGACGGGCTCTGCCGCGATTCACCAATCACATGGCTTGAAACCCACAATATCTACTTGGATTTCAAGTAGGTTACGCTACTATCAATAGGAGCGGACCATGAAAAATGTAACAAAAACGGGAAAAATATTCCTTTTCGAGAGATTTCGTTACGCGCGCTGACGTGCGCCGAAGTACCTGACAGCGTGTCTATTTTTTATGGTTGTATCATAAGCTAACCAAATTTGTTCTAAATCCGAATTAATACGACAAGTTTCCGATAGATGGCGTAGCAGGGTTCAGATAATAACTTGTGCAATAAGTTGGGTAACACATTGGGTGGCGTAAAGTAATCTTACTTGGTACTACTGATTCTCCCAACTCTTGGCAGACTTCTTTCATCTCCGTCTTGTCCGGTGCTGTCTCGGGCACATCAGAGGTCTCTTCCATTGGGACTGGAAATAATTTTAATTGTTATTTTTAAACCCTGACCAAAAAAACGGATGTTATAATTTTGTCTGTTGTGTGTCTGTCTGTGGCACCGTATGGGCTCAAACGGATGGACAGATTTCGAAGCGGTATTTTTATTTGAAGGTTGATATCCGTGCTGTGGTTCTTAGCTATGTTTGTTGCACTAGTTTTATTAGTATAAAATGTTATATTCTTGTAAATTATTTTTATTTGGTGTGTTCAATAAAGTGTCTCTATCTATCTATCTATCTATGTTTGGTTACTATCGATTCAAGATGGCCGTCTTCTCAAAATGGCAGACAAAATGTTTCTTTACAACCTCCCTCAATATAGGTATCAAATGAAAGGGCTTGACTAGTACAATACTGTACAGATTTTAAATAAATACACGGGTAACTCACGTTTAATATAGTAAGTCCAGTCCGACTCAAAAACTACTAAACGAGCTGCGAACACGCGCGCGCACTCTCCTTGAAAAAGATCGCCGGACGCGATCGAAACTTGAGTCGGACTGGACTGACTATATTAAACGTGAGTTACCCGTGTATTTATTCAAAATGTGTAATAACCACGTTAATTTTCATACTATAATATTGTACAGATTACAAATCCGAGGTAGTCAGAGGTAAATCAAAATTTTAAACGTTGTTCTTGTTGTATGTATGTTGGCTTTTAATAAAGAGTTTTCTTATCCTATTGAGAGTATATACAACTGGTCTGCATAGTCTAATACCACCTTGCCATTTCTTCTATCGGACTGCTCGTACCTCGAAAAAAAAAGCGACATTGTTTCATGGTTGATGTTCCAAAGGCGTGAACGAAGATATTTGTCTCCGCGTTTGTGATAAGATTTAACATCTAGGTTGTGGAATGCGTTGCCTGATTGGGGTTTCCCCGATAGTTACAATCTTGGGGTCTTCAAATCGAGAGTGAATCGGTTTCTTCTATGCAAGCGCGCTCAATCGTAGAGAGCATCGTCGCTTAACATCAGGCGAGACGGCAGTCAAGTGCGAACCTATTATAGTAAAAAAAAGTACAGTTTCGGTCCCTTTTATAGTCCTTATGTCTAAAATTTGGGACATCTTTGGGAGATGTTTAATATTATTGTCTACTTGTTCTTAATTTGAGACATCTGTTATCTAATCCTATTAATATTATAAATGTCAATGTTTGGATGTTTGTTGCTCAATCCCGTCGTAATGTATGAACGGATCAAGCTGAAATTTGGAACACAGATTTATTATAGTTCTCATTATAGCCTGGAAAGCACATAGGCTACTTTTTGTCCCGGAAAAAACTACGAGAACTACACGTGGAAAAACCGCGAGCTGTTGCCAGTACTTATATATTTTTAAATACATACTTATTATACATAGAAAATATCCAGACACAGTACAAAGATATGGATCCTAATTTAGTTTTAAGTTCAGATCTAAGTTAAAAATCTAAGTTAAAATCGCTAACGCTCGGACGCGCTGCACATTCACTACGCCTCTGCGACGGCGAATGCACGCCAGTCTTAGCCCCCGCAACTACCACGATACGACCATCAATCGATGATCAAAAAAGAAGTCAATAAAAATATTAATTTCTTCTTCGATCCTAATATTCTAAATTTGTTCTGTTGTACCTATTGCATCTTTATGGAACAGTAAAATATACACAAATCGAAGTTAGATTGAATCCTGTTATTTTATTAGTGTTTTAGCGGGGAAAATCAAAACTTCTCTATTACCTATTGTATATTTACTCATAATCTCTGTTGGCCTAATTTTCTTTATGTATTATCTCTAATGTAATATTATTATTATCGAGAGTGAAACGGTTTCTTCTAGGTAAACACGCTTCATCGTAGACCGCATCATCGTTTAACATCAGGCGAGATGGTGGTCAAGTGTAAACCTATAAAAGTAAAAAAAAAACACTGTATTTAAACAAATGTTGTTTCTAGGCCCACATAGTTTGGAATGTAATACAGTTCTGTACAGTATACTCTTATGTTATAGTTTATGTTTATTACATTATGTTTTGTGTGCTCATTGAAAGAATAAATAAATAAACAAGCTTCTTTTTAATTTTAATCGCATTATTCGCCTAAGAAACTATAACTTAACTTCCAAATTACTAAATCGGCCACAACCAAAGTGCGTCTGAATAATAAAATCTCAGCCACTAGTTATCTTTTAAGGCCACTGTAAGTATAACTCGGCATGGTGGTTATTTTTTTAGCATCTAAATTTGTAGCAGGCATTAAATACCAAACTCCTAATAAAAATCTAACCTAGCTTCCGTGGCCGCATTAGTAAATTAGTTGGCAATGTATAAATCAGAAGGACAAGTAAAAATTCTTACGTATCGGAAAGACCTAAAAGCATAATGGCCTACATATTAAATTGATTTTTTAAATTGATTAAAACGACACAAGATTTAGATCTTGTATCGTTTTAATACGCCTAGTTTTTTTAATATGCTCGGCCACAGCAGTTAGGTTTGATTTTTTTTAGAAGTTTGATAAGTATATGTGCATTCGTTTAGATGCTATAAATGACCACCATGGTGCAACATATTATATGATTTAATATATAGGCGATTTTACTTTTAGTCCCTTCCGATACGTAAGCGTAAATAAAGTTGTTGATCTTGATTTGAGGCTTTTTACTAGTTGGCACTATAAGCATGTGAATTAGTTTATTAGCGGCTAAGTATCTCATTTCCTGATGCTTAGTTATTAAATGAGATTTTTGAGCACGAGGCCAAAACAAAATTCTGTGGCCGGATTTATTATTTCTCCAAAGAAATCTTTTCATATCTCACCCATAATACCGAAAGCTTCTTGTAGCTGCGTCTGTGATGTTCTAACCATATCTCTGAACGTCTGCACTTTGCTCACGAAGGAAACGCACTCGGCACACATTC
Organism: Ectropis grisescens; assembly: GCA_017562165.1. Taxonomy (NCBI): domain Eukaryota; kingdom Metazoa; phylum Arthropoda; class Insecta; order Lepidoptera; family Geometridae; genus Ectropis; species Ectropis grisescens. The sequence goes on from CM029768.1 coordinate 9,070,868, forward strand.
GTAATTCATTCTCCTTCGTTGGCATTACCTGCGAATGTGAGTCAAATTCTTTATTTTATTTCTTGAATTATGCTAAAAATACATAAACAAAAAAAAAATATAATTAACATGAACAAAATTAAAAATGTTGATTAACCCCCGACTTCCTCGGATTTGTTATCCGTACAACATTCTACTAGTCAAGCCCTTTCATTTGATACTCATATTAAGGGAGTTGTGAAAAAAGTTGAAATTTGTTATAGTATTCTACTAGTCAAGCCCTTTCATTTGATATCCATATTGAGGTAGGTTGTAACTCCGCCATGGGCGGTTCCAAGCCCGGGTGCGAAAGGAGGCGGGTTGCTGAGTGGAGACAGAACCAGCATAAAATGTCAACGCCGAGCAATGGGCGGCGGGAAATAACCCATACCGCGTGATCCATCATGAGAGCGGAAGGTGGCAGTGGCCTAAAGGGACTAAATCCTCTTTAAAAAACTGATGTGGAAGGACGTCGGAGCCCACCACTATTATAATCCCAAGAAAATCTTTGAATATGTCTCTCAATGAAGACTACTGATAATGGATTGCGTTTGTCGGACGACCCGGCTGATGCCCGGCGCCTTTCGGTACCCGGGCCGAATACTGTGAAATATGTTACCGATGCTATCAATGCCCCGAATGGCCTGCTTCATCAGGAGCCACAAGGAAGATATACTACTGCTGCTGAAAGTAACAATACTCGAAACATGAAGATCTCAATACTAGGCTACCATCGTATTGCTACATGGAATGTAAACGGACTCCTCCAAACAGGTAAACTTAGCGTCATCGAGGAAATGCTAAATGACAACATCTCCCTCCTGGGTATTTGCGAGACACAATTGCGCGATCAAGGTCATTTTGTCACCCTTGCAGGAAACACCTTGTATTTCTCGGGGAACAAAACTGCAGTAGAAATGGAGTTGGAATACTCATACCTGCCAATTTAAATAGATATGCACTTGGATATAACGCAGTATCAGATAGAATAATTACTCTAAAACTAAACACCAAACCGTGCATACTGAACGTTGTTGTAATCTACGCTCCTACCGCACAAGCAACTGATGAGGCAATTCAGAATTTCTACGAAAGCTTAGGAAAAACCCTTGACGAGCTACCAGGTCGAGAGATCACTTTAATGATTGGTGACTGGAACGCGAATGTTGGCGATACTACCAGGGATGAACATATCAGAAACACTGTCGGCAGATTTGGACTAGGCGTCAGAAACGACCGCGGACAAAAACTTATAGAGTTCTGCATAGACAAGAAACTGAGTATCATGAACACATATTTTCAACATCATCCTAGACGTCAGTACACATGGAGATCTCCGGGCGACCGTTATAGGAATCAGATCGACTATATCATAATAAACACCCGCTGCAAATCATCCATAAGTAACGCAAAAACATTTCCTGGTGCTGAATGTGGCTCTGATCTTATACTACTTGTTGCTACCTTCGCCATCCGCTTTAAATCACCACGAAGGCAGGCCAAGCTTAGGCCTAAAACTCTGAATCCACTGGAGCGTGAGCAATTTCGGATTAATGTGGAATCTGGGCTCATATTGGACTCAATAACGACGACAACCAGCGCAGATATCATGTGGAGTCATCTCAAAAAAGAAATACTGACTTCATTAGATGAGATAGCGTTGAAAAGAAAAACCACACAGAAAAGATCTTCGTGGATATCAAACGAAACCTTCCCAGGTTTCGTTAAGTTATAAGCTCCCGCTTATACAACGTAGGAAAGAAATTAAAGTTAGAGGTCTACAAAACCCAGGCGTAATGGAAACATATGCTTCATTGTGTTGAACCATCAAAAACCGCTGTAGACACGACAAAAACCACTACATCGGTAGCATATGTGAAGAAGTAGAAGCCCATTCGAGGAAACTACAGACCTCAGACCTCTTCAAAAAAGTACGGCTCCTAACAAAGCTGTTTAAAGCAAAATCTTGGGCTATTGAGGACAGCAATGGTAAATTGCTATGTGAGCTAGACCAGATTTCAGAAAGATGGCGTTGCTACTGCGAACAATTTTATGATGATCCTAGTTCAAATTACTCACATTATACTAGCTGGACAGAAATAGAACTAGAGCCGGACATCTTGCGCTCTGAGGTATTGGCTGCTATGAGCGTTCTTAAGGACAAAAAAGCCCCAGGTCCAGACCAAATAACTGCAAAAATCCTGAAATCACTGGGCGACAAGGGAATAATAATTTTGCACAACATCTGCAACCAAGTCTGGCGGAGCGGACAGTGGCCTAAGGAATGGACCGAGTCGACTATACTTCCTTTACACAAAAAGGGTTCGACCAAAAAGTGTGACAACTACCGCACGCTCGCCCTTATCTTTCATGCTAGCAAAATCCTGCTCCATGTGATAAATAGACGAATCCGGCACTATCTGGACTGATAGATTCCACAAGAACAGGCAGGTTTGTAAAAAGCAAAGGCACTCGTGAGCAAATATTGAATATCAGACAAATTGTCGAGAAATGCTACGAATACGACACTCCTGCTATAATGTGTTTTGTCGACTATAGTAAAAATGAAAATGAAAAAAAAAATTATTACCACAAAAATTACCAAGATGTACAAGACAAAGGTAGAACAATCACATCGATTTTTGGATTTTTGTACACAATTATTAAAATAATATAGTAATATCCGTTGGTTTCCCACTAGGCAAGCCTGTATCGGGAAAACCAAAATCCAGAGGAAACAATAACAATTAGACCAAGTCTCGCATTCAAGACAGACAACATTTGACAGGTTAAACTAAATGAATGATTATTACATTATTACAATGAATATGTGGGTACTAGGTAGGTACAAAAGACTTACACAAAACTTAAATAAATTTAAAATTTAAAATCCCCTTTTCAGTATAGCTTCTGTTTCATTATTTTATATATTTCATTTTTTCTGTTTCATTTTTTATAGTAAAGCCCTTGACTGCGTCAACTGGAGCTACTTATGGAGAATACTTTTAGAACTGGGTGTGCCTCGTCACTTGACTGGCCTGCTCCAATCCTTATACAGCAGCAGCCAAGGAGTGGTTACAGTGGACAGAGTAACATCTAACGCTTTCAGTTTTAAGAAAGGGGTACGACAAGGCTACATCATTTCTCCTATTCTGTTCAACATTTATGGAGAGTACATCATGAGGCGTACTTGCGAGAACTGGGACGGGGGTATTACTATTGGCGGCCGCAAAATATCTAACCTGCGATACGCGGATGATACCACTCTCCTAGCGGCAAATGAAAATGAACTTGCATCGGTTTTGAACAGAATGGATAGGATTAGTCTGGAAATGGGCCTCTCCATCAATAGATCAAAGACGAAGGTGATGGTGATCGTCAGATACTAGAACTCAGCGGAACTACCGGGGTGGAAATCGTTGACAACTTCATCTACCTGGGCTCAAACATCTCGAACAAGGGATCCTGCGAAGATGAGATCCGTCGGAGGATAGGTATGGCTAAAAACGCCATGACGCAGCTCCAAAGAATATGGAAGGACAGAAACATCTCTCGTAACACCAAGCTGAAACTAGTGCGTACTCTCGTGTTCTCTATATTTGCATATGGCGCGAAAACTTGGACTCTTAAAAAAGCCGACCGACTGAGTATTGACGCATTCGAGATGTGGTGCTGGAGAAAAATGCTCAGTATTCCGTGGACAGCTCATCGTACCAACGTGACCATCTTGAAGGAACTTAAAATACAAACCAGGCTATCCACCACATGCCTGCAGAAGGTACTCGAGTACTTCGACCACATTGCAAGGAAAGACAATGACAATTAAGAAAAATTAGTAGTCACAGGTTAAATCGAAGGAAAGAGACCAAGAGGAAGAAGCCCGACGCGTTGGACGGACCAGGTACCCATCACACTCGAATCCACAGTCCACACAGCCGCAGATCGTCACCAATGGCGGTCGATAATCAGAGAGAAGGTGCTCAAGAGAGATCACGACCCTCAGTAATTGGGGTATCGACGCACGGAGGAGGAGGTGAGGTAGGTTGTGAAGAAATATTTTGTCCGCCATTTTGTGAAGGCGGCCATCTTGAATCGATATTAACCAAAGATAGCTAAGAACATCCGCACGGATATTAACCTTCAAACAAAAAAAAAACGCATTGAAATCGGCCCATCCCTTTGACCTCTACGGTGCCACAGACAGACAGATAGACCGACAGACAGACAGACATCGACGTCAAATTTATAACACCCCTTTTTTGGTCTATACGTAGTATATGTAAACTCTTTGGGTACTTACAATCAGATTAAGGCATTTTCTCAGCGTGCCGAGGTATTGACTTGCGAGCTCATGTTCCCCTTCTACGAGACAGCAGAAGCACTTTCCTTCGACGTCACTGCTGTCCGCTTGCGTCTCAACTAAGAAATATTGGTATATTTTAATCTAATATAAATAAAATTAGTTCTAGTAAGTAGGTTACGGCTGGTCTAGAAGTTACGGCTGGTGTAGTAAGTTACAGCTGGTCTAGAAGTTACGGCTGGTCTAGTAAGTTACGGATGGTTTAGTAAGTTACAGCTGGTTTAGTAAGTTACGGCTGGTTTAGTAAGTTACGGCTGGTTTAGTAAGTTACGGCTGGTTTAGTAAGTTACGGCTGGTGTAGTAGGAATAACGGTGACTGTCAATCCCGAGCCCTCGAAAGATTCATGCTACGTGTCAGTTTCCTCGCGATGTCTTCCTTCACCGTTTTAATTTAGCACCATTACCCACATGACTTCGAAAAGATAGTGGTGGGCGTGGGATTTGAACCCTGGGCCAGTCGCTGTCCTCCCGACTAGACCAGCCGTATTGTCCGAAACTAGATGTAGCCGTAACGTAATTTTCACCACTTTCTAAACCACGAATTGATTTGAAACTTTGCACACTCATCAATGTCCCATGATAATGCAATACTTTTAGTTGGATTTATGTTCAAATGTGTGTTTTTATACTGTTAATTATTTATAAGATTTGCCGTTGATTCTTTAGCTTTTGTGGTAAGGTAATGTGGTAAGGGGTGGCCATCCCTCATTGCCCTTTACTTTCAATTTTAACCCCAATTTAAGTTATTTTGGTCCAATACCGTTTAACAGACTAGCTAGTCTACAGTAATACCAGTCTATTAATTCATCCATTCGTTCAACGAACCCGCGGACGCAGGAAGCGCGCTCCCGCCATTACCAACATTAAACATTACGTTGTTAGTATTTCGTGAGCGCGGTCCAGATTTCGGTTTTATCTACCCACTAGATGTTCGCCCCCGCTTCGCCCGTGGTATATAGCACTAATCGGGATACCGTACATATCCAATGAAAGAATGACTGAAATCCGTTTAGTCATTTCTGAGAATATTGCTTTCAAACAAAAAACCTCTTCAGCTACGCCACCTGTCGGAAATTAGTAGTACCAACTCAGCTTAGGAAAGGTTTATATATTAATGTGCTTGATTGTTTAGTTTTGGCATTAAAACTGCTGTTAGGTAATTAAATATTTTTTTTAGCATTTATTATTTTCATGTAGTTTATCCATTAAATCATAGCATTAGTAAATATTGTCAACAGCAATTGTAACTATGGAATTGTTTTCTTTCTGGAAACAGAGGAGGGAGCCCAAGATACAGGCTTTGCCTAGTTTGGGGCCCTCGGTTACATGTAGACATATGTTAATTAACAATGAATTTACTATAATGTTAAAAGTACTGTAAATATTGTATTGTTTGGAATAAAACTATTATTATTATTATATTCAATGACGCAATCTCAGACATAAATGCTGCCAAGTCAAAGCACGGTAAGCAACCATAAAAAATAGACACACGCTGTCAGGGACTTCGGCGCACGTCAGCGCGCGCAACGAAATCTCTCAAAAAGGAATATTTTTTCCAGTTTTTGTTAGGTTCTTGTTTCATGCTCCACTTCTATTGATAGTAGCGTAATGTTGTATAGCCTATAGCCTTCGTAGATAAATGGACTATCCAATAGAAATGTAATCTTTCAATTCGGACCAGTACTTCCAGAGATCCTAGCGTTCATACCAACTCTTCAGCTTTATAACATTAGTATTGATTATATTTATATATATGTATGTATGTTTCATCTGGACATAATCGGCGTTTCTTGGAAGGCGATGAACTACTGGTAGTATTTGTTTATACCATGGTAATACTATAAAGCTAAAGATTTTTTGTTTGAACGCTATAATCTCAGGAGCTACTGGACTGAATTCAAAAATTCTTTCATCTTTGGATATATTTGAGATCCCTAAGTGCTATAAACAATGTATTATTTACCACGGACGAAGCCGCGGCAGACCGCTAGTTATTAGTTAACTAGTTTAAAAGTTCAGCATCTATTCCTTAAACGAACATTTCCCCTCCTTTCCTCACATAAATCCTATTTTACACTTAACTTACCTGGAGAAGGAGATTGTGTTCTTATTCGTGGCTGAATTAAAATGTTACCGTCAACTACCGTTATCTGTGGTCGATATGGCACACTTGAATCTGTAAAACAAAACAATTGAAATTCGTTAAAAATTTTAAATTAAATGTGTTAGAATGGAATATGTAGCATATTAAAATTGGCAATAAAAAAGAATATTACATTAAAAAGATCATCAAAAAAAATGATTGTGAGGGTGGTAGGTGAATGAATGAAACAAATATTTAAATTAAAAAATTGGTAGTCACAGGGACTGCCGATAGAAGTGAAATCTTACAACTCAGAATATGATAGCTCACTTTGAAAACTACGCGGGTGAAACCGTTGGGCGTGACCATGACTATGGCTATATTTAGATCATCTGAGTTTACCGAAGATTTCTTTCATTTACAAACTTAATGCTTGGGTTCAATTTACAGCCCAAGGAAAATCTGCATGTGGCGCGCCAAAAGAATTTTTCACTTCAAAAAGTAATCAAGATTTGAAAAAAACAAATACCTGAGTCACTAGCCCCTGCTGTTGCTTCAACCTGAAATTGAGAATTTTCATCGTCACTTATCTCTTCATTCGCAGTTACTTTTTTTTTCGAATACATATGTAAAGGAAAGTTAAGTAGCTTTTTATCAGGAATTGGGGGAGCATTAAGGTTTCTTGTTGGCACAGAGGACTTTTTAAGCCGGCTTTTTTTCTTATTAAAACATCTGTTTTCAAAATGATCTCCGCATACGTATTTCAATGTGTGTAACTTTTCTATCGGAACATATATTAAATCTTCATTCCCCACAGCTTTCACCCATTGCTTGCACCTGAAAAACATTTTCAAGTCTAGATGACAATTCTATACCAATATTATAAAGCTGAAAAGCTTGCTTGTTTGAATGCTAGGATCTGAGGAACCACTGGTCCGAATTGTAAGATTATTTTTCTGTTAAATAGTCCATTTACCGAGGAATACTATGAATAAAACATTATTCTACTATCAAGATACAGTCAGCTGCTCTTCACTGCCACTACGCTGCATTGACACCAGAAGAATGTGCCATGACTCTATGGGACGGCCTAAGCTGGTTGAAGAAGAAAAAGGGAAGTATGCCACAATCAGTCACACACAATGGCCCAATAAAGAGGCTAGATGCGGAAAAGGCCCTGCCAAACTAGCTATAGATAGCGCGCGAGTTGAATGCCGTCGGGGCCTGAGGTGAAGAGCGGGAGCATCTCCCCCCGCCGCCCGCAAGCGGCCTCTCGCGCGCCTGCAGTGTAGTGGTGGGCTGTCTTTGACAACTATCATAGGTATGTGTATCGCATTCCTGAGCTCTGCATTCAACTCGCGCGCTTACTATAGCTACACACAAGTCATTGGTGAACTTGTGACAAAGCTGCTTACCGAAGCCAATGATAAAAGTTGAAGTGAAACCCATTTTGACAGTTTGGGGTGTTTCGGGATTAGATGGCAGAAAATGGAACTAAATTGATCAAATTTTGTAAACTGTCTAGGTAAATAATTAAATGTCAATGATTCAAGTTTTTTGCCTAGCTTTTTGATCACATGACTATCATTCACGCAGGTATTTAAACAGTGCTGTTTAGTAATCGAGCTAGGCTGTTAATTAAATAGCTGATCAAGCTAGTTGACTGCGACATACAAACAGACTCATGAACAATATGTGTTGTTCAGCCAAATACTTTTTGTTTTTAAACTTTCGCAATCTGAACACATAATATGTTTATATAGTACCTACGGACTTAATCATGAATAAATAAGTAATGAAACAAAATAAGTATTACGACCTCCTAAACGAATTAACAAAAAACGGCTATGTAGTTAGTTTGTACGCTGTAGAAGTGGGAGCGAGAGGTTTACCAGCAAAATCTCTCTATAACCTGCTGAAAGACCTTGGCTTATCCAGAAGTGCAGTAAGTTCTATACTAGAAAGAGTATCTAAAGCTGCACTAGTAGGCTCATATCAGATTTGGCTGGGCAGGGAGAGAAAAACGAGTAGTGAAGGTGAGTGTTGATGTACGTCAGAAAGGGGCCCCTTAAACATACGCCCGAGTCACAAGTCTCGGGGTCTACTCGGGTTCTCTCTCTGCCACACGTTGGACCCGGCACCCGCATTTTAGAAGTGACATGGGGGTGACACACATTTTACTACTTTATTTAGTTTAGAAAAAATTACGTTAGTAACCTCAATATCATTTTTGAAGGCCTATCCATAGATAACGCACACATATGGTTTTAATAAAAAACATTTTTTGAGTTTCAGTTTTAATTATCGGACACCCCCAATAATTATGGTTTTTTTCTATTTTTTGTATGAATACCTTAATACGGTTCAAAGAATACATCTACTTACCAAGTTTCAATAGTATAGTTCTTATAGTTCCGGAGAAAAGTAGCTGTGATGTACGAACGGACAGACAGACACACATGACAATTTTATAAGGGTCCCATATTTTTCCATTTGGCTAAGGAACCCTAAAAATGTGTGTGTTTAGGACTGCATTTTAGAAGTGAATACTAAAATATTAAAAACTATTGATTAGGTAGGTACCTAATTTTAATAGTTAAAAATAAAAATGATTAAGCATAATATATAAATTGAATATAGTAAACAGAGACACGAGAATGATAGCAGACGGACAAAAGCTGTATCTTTCTCAAATCTTTCACTTCCGAACGTGACGATCAGCCTCATTCACAGCCTACGAAAAATTCTGTGTAGAGCTTCGAAAGTTTTTACTGCAAAAAATATGGTATTGAATTGTCTCGCATGTATCCACATGTATAGAACATTAGCCACAGTAACAAGTACGATACTACAATAGACCTTGGATGGACATGCTGATCAAACTCAAAAAACAGGAAACAACATCCTGATGAAACACAAGACGTTGGCGAAATTGTGCTCACCAAGCATTTATCTCACACATATATACATATCACAACCAAATAGAAGCCAGAAATGAATCGAAGATGAAGAATCAGATGACATAAATAAAAACCAGAAATGAATAGATGAGGAAGAAGAAGACTTTAATCAGCTGACTATTATTTAATTTTTTTAATTGTTAAGAGTACAACATATGAATTAAGACTACAACAAATTGTCTTGCCAGACACATTGCACGCCTCTCGCAGAGGCCAGTTTGTATGGGGCAACTTTTAAAATGTTTTGTATCATCTTATCTTACTTACAAACATCAATAAAGATACTTGTATTTGATATTTATACCATAGTAGACCGTGAAACGTACAATTTTTACAATATTTATATGAATGCTTACCGTTTTTCATCCTTCGGAAATCTCGCCATGAAGTTCCTTTTTTCGCCCTTTACGTACATGGCTCGGTATTTGCATATTTCACATGTTATAAACCGGTCTTTCGGTCGCATTTTAACACGTAATCACCGCACAATATTGTGTAACAATAGATTTTTTAATCAACTATCGGCGAACCTACAGTGCAGTCTACAGTGCGTTCCACGGAGAGGGGGAGAGGTGTAGAAAATGTAAACAAAGGTGCTACCATAACACAAAAATCGTTTAATCTAAGTATTTTTATAAAACTGTCTTAAAATATTTTTAACCGACTTCCAAAAAAAGGAGGAGGTTATCAATTCGACCCCTATGTTTTTCACAAATATGATTCGACTTTACTGCGATCTTAAAATACAAAATACTTGGATTTTAATTGATCAAATAATGATTTATTAACTTATCTTGAAAATTATAAACAGTAATAGTAGAACGTGGTAAATAAGGTTTTTAACCCCCGACCAAATAAGGGGTGTTATAAGTTTGACGTCGATATCTGTCTGTCTGTCTGTGGCACCGTAGAGCTCAAACGGATGGGCCGATTTCGATGCGGTTTTTTTATTTGAAGGTTGATGTCCGTGCGGATGTTCTTAGCATGTTTGGTTATTATCGATTCAAGATGGCGGCCTCAACAAAATGGCGGACAAAATATTCCTTCACAACCTACCTCAATATGGGTATCAAATAAAAGGGCTTGACTAGTAAAATACTATACAATATTAAAAAATCAAATCCAAGATGGCCGCCACCACCAAAGGGCGAATCATATTATTTTTTTCACTACTACCTCAGTATGGGTATCAAACGAAAGGGCTTGACTAGTAGAATACATGTCACTATGACAAATTTCAAATCCAAGATGGCCGCCACCACAAAATGGCGAATTATATTATTTTTTTCACTACTACCTCAATATGGGTATCAAACGAAAAGGCTTGACTAGTAGAATACATGTCACTATGACAAATTTCAAATCCAAAATGGCCGCTTCCACAAAATAGCGAAATACATATCTTTTTTCACAACTCCCTTAATATGGATATCAAATGAAATGGGCTTGCCTTTCATTTGCTATCTAGACTAGTTGAATGTTGTGCAGATAACAAATCTAAGGTAGTCGAGGTTTAATCAAAATTTTTAATTTTGTACTTGTAAACAGTGGCAATGTGATCTGTGTTGCTTAAACTGCCAATCCCATCAAAACATAAATGTTCAGTGAAAGACCATATTATGATATTAAAACCAGCCAAGTCAGACTGCTTCATTTAATAATCATCATAAATTATAAAAACAAATCATATTTTAGTTGTTTAAAAATAGTCGATGTTATCTTAAATAGATTTTAGAACTGCCCATTAAAGACCATTTAGATCTCTATTCTTTAGTCGTTGAAGTCAACAAACAAGGCATATGTATACGCATGTAACTGATGGGTTAATAAAACAATTACTGTTTATATGTTACAGTTGTGTTCCATGAACCAACCACCTAAGTTATTTCTGTAATAATGTTTTAAACTTAAGCGTAAGAGCGTAACCTTGTTATGTAACGAAAATCAAAAAAGGGCAAGCTGGGCAAGCAGAGAAGCTTACAACGAACTATCTTCTAAAACAAAGGTTGAGAAATGCTGGTCTGTCATATTGAGTGAGAGTGACATTGATTTGTTTACATTTTCTTCACCTCTATTTGGAACGGAGTAGCAAAGAGAATATAATATAATATAATCTGGGTGACGAGCGCAGTGCAGTGCTAGGTAATGATTTGGACTCTTCATGTTCCAATAGCTGCGTGTCACTGTGCTGTTATGTGTCAGGCATGTTGCTTACCATCAGGCACATGTCCTGATCGTCTCGTCACTCTTTATTTAAAAAAAAAAAAAAAAAAAAAATCTACTACGTGAATTAAGGGGCTGCGCCTGTTTGTACGCAGTTCGATCATTCAATACAGATAATTAATTTATCGTTAATTGATTCGTTCAATGTTGCCATTCAAAGCCTTCAATATTTAACACTTATATGACCAATGTGTTTAATGGAACATTTTCAAGATGCAACAAGTCCTGTCAAAGCTAGTTCTCAATTTCACCATAGGCGCTATTGTTTTATTTTGTCAGATAAATTTTACAAAATCAAACAGTAGTGCCACACTTGCCAAAATTTAGAACTATTTTTGACAAGACAATTTGCATCTGGAAAACGCCTCATTTATAATTTTAACAAAAAAGAACCGACTTTCAACGGAAAACTTATAAAGTAAAAAAGTTTTCCTCGATTTCTCTAGGATCTCATCATCAGATCCTGGTTTCCTTATCATGGTACCACCCTTGGAATATCTTCTTTACAACAAAAAAATAATCATCAAAATCGGTTCATAAACGACGAAGTTATAACACACATAAAAAAAACATACATACGGTCGAATTGAGAAACCTCCTTTTTTTGAAGTCGGTTAAAACGCAATGAGTGACTTCACAATTTGTGGAAACGAGATAGTCTATTACCCATCCTTGACTACGCTGACGTCTGCTACCTTGACCTTAGACGGGACCAATTCGATATGCTCGAGCGTCTTCAAAACTTCTGTATTAGGTTTATTTTCGGTCTTCGAAAATATTAAGAAAGTTTCTCTTTTCCGATCTAAGCTCGAGTGGCTCCCTATCCGTTTACGTCGGGATACTCACATCGTCATCATCATCATCATCAGCCGCAAGACGTCCACTGCTGAACATAGGCCTCCCCCCTAGATTTCCACAACGAACGGTCCTGCGCAACCTGCAACCAGCGGTTTCCAGCGACCTTTATGAGGTCATCTGTCCATCTAGTGGGAGGCCGTCCAACACTGCGTCTTCCGGTACGTGGTCGCCACTCGAGAATCTTTCTTCCCCATCGGTTGTCGGTTCTGCGAGCGATGTGGCCTGCCCATTGCCACTTCAGCTTGCTTACTCTTTGAGCTATGTCGGCCACTTTCGTTATTTTGCGAATATCCTCATTACGGATTCTGTCGCGCAAAGAGACTCCGAGCATAGCCCTCTCCATAGCTCGCTGTGTGACTTTGAGCTTCGTTATGAGGCCCACAGTTAAGGACCACGTCTCAGTTCCATAAGCCATCACATACTCACATCCTATCACTTTTATATAACACACTTTTAACCCCCTCTTCCCCTCCGTATTTAAGTTCCCGTTTCACGTTTCTATGCGACACTCATTCAATAAATCTTAGGTCTTCTACAAATCTCCTATTATCTACTTCAGCTCATGCAAGCTCCTTTTACGGTTCGTCGTTCTGCGTGCAGGCTGTGGCCTTATGGATGCTCTTCCTGCGGCGATTAGGCGTGCGCAGAGCGTCGCTTCGTTCAAGGCTCGGATACGGCACCATTTTCTGACAAAAGTTGTTCACTAATAATTTGTGTTTATTTTTCTTGGATTTTTGTGTTTCTTGTTGTATAAATACTATATACCTATTTATACAAATATATATATTTAAACTTATTTATATATTGTATAAATAAGTTTAAATTTTATATGTATTTTGTTATTCTATTTTTAATGTCTATATAATTAATACACGTGTTTATTTATATTGTTAGTCGCACCACTGCCCAATATCTTACAAATCTTGTTTCCTCATAAATCAAAGGTTATCTGGAAGAGATCGCTTTTAGCGATAAGATCGCCTTTTGTGCCCATTATGTGTTTGTTATTTTATATGTTACTTATTGTCAATTTTGTTTGTGGTGCCAATAAAGTGTTTTGTATAGTATTGTATTGTATTATCTATTCCTTGTGAAAAAATGAGAATGAGATATCGATTTTCCGTCCTTATCACCGTGGCCGGGTTTTTCTCTGGCTAAGTCAGTCAGAAAAGGCTTGACTAGTAGGATGTTGTACAGATAACAAATCCGAAGTAGTCGAGGGTTTATCCAAATTTTTTAATTTTGTTCTTGTATTTACATTAGACTGCATGAAACCTGTTTTTAAAATGTAATTTTAGAATGGATAGAACACGGGTTGAATTCATAAAACTATCGCAGCACTACCCTTATCTAGTGGAGTATTTTCTTTATGGCAATACTTATTGAGTATTGTATTATTATTATTTAATACTAGATGCCCGCCCCGGCTTCGCCCGTGGTATATTATATAGCACTCATCGGGATCCCGTACATATCCAACGGTGAAAGAATGACTGAAATCGGTTCACTCATTCCTGAGAATATCGATTTCAAACAAAAAACCTCTTCAGCAACCTGCTACGCCACCTGTCGGAAATTGGTCGTACCAACTCATGTAGAAAAAAAAATAGCAAAGGTTTATATTCGAGGCACAGATTACTGAAATTCAATGACGCAATCTTTGACACATGCTGTCATGTGTCATGCCAAAGCACGAAACGTACGAAAACTCTCAAAAAGGGGAATATTTTTTCCCGATTTTGTTACATTCTTGTTTCATACTCCGCTTCAATTAATAGTAGAGTTATTTTCTATAGCCTAAAGCCTTCCTCGATAAATGGACTATCCAATAGAAAAAGAATCTTTCAATTCGGACCAGTACTTCCCGAGATCCTAGCGTTCAAGCAAACAAACAAACAAACAAACTCTTCAGCTTTATAATATTAGTATAGATTATTGAGTATTGTAGATTTTGTTCATAATTTTTCATAGATATCTGTACGTAGTTTATATGTGGTGTGTAAGTACTTGTTTGTTTGTGTAAATCTTGTTATTATTATTATGTTTAGTCCATGTTCAATGTATTGTTTACTTAATACTCAGTGTTTATAAATATGTTCATATTTTTTGTGTACATGCAAGTGCATGCATGCAATGGTGATGGCTGAGTGACGTATGACACTTATTTGTTAAATGATAAGTCAATCGTATTAAAGACACTAATTTTATTTTATTCACACAGCAAATCGTATTGGCTTTCGCGATACAGGCCTAGCCTAGTGCGGAAGCTACAATTAATTAATTTTTTTGTTTTACATGTTATTTTGGCAAATACATATTATTTTTCTTCTTTCTTCTTTATTGAATTGAAAATTTAATTAAAACTGAAAGAAGGAGAAGCACTATAGTAGCATGAACTTTGGATATCTCAAGGTGTGTAATCTGTGGCAGAAAAGAACATATTATTGTGATAGGAACTAAATATGACATAATGATATAATAAAATATTACGATTTTTTTCCAGAAAACGATGACTATTTGACAATTTATTGAATAAACATTTATTTTCATTAAATACAAAAATTTACGAATACATTTCAAATCGTGACTACTTAATTCGATTTGTTTTTTTTTTTCGATTTTCGAGATTCGATTTGTTTGGCGACGCGTCACTACACCGTACACACTACTGCATATAGACTGTATATATATATACCATCGTATCACATCGTATCGCATGGCGACGCGTCGCCACGCTAGAAATCGTTTGATATATGTCGCAATCGCGTCATAATCGAGTCGCAATTGAGTCATAATCGAGTTGCAATCTAGTAGTGTCCGGGACGCTAGCGCCACCTGGTGGTGCTCGATGGAGTTAGTGCCGCGAGCGCTGTCGAATGGACAGATCGTTTGAGGAGAGGAGTTCTCTTTTCTCTCTTGGCTTTCGACGGTCGGCACTGAACCATCGCGCGTTCTACGATAAGTACTTCGCTATAAAACCAACCTTGTTACCTGTGGTTCATAAATTCGATTGTGTTAATGAGTTTTCATCCAACACTACCCGCCGCTATGCCCCACAGCGGAAGGATGCGAAGAATAATGATGATGGCGAGACTCTCTTTGCCGACGTATAGATACATATTTATGTGTTTTAACTCTATTACAAGCAATAATTTATTTTTATGTCTACTATAGAACCTCGGTAACTTAAAAACCTCTATAACTTCAAAACATACCTAATACGTTCCCTTCCCATAAGAGCCCAAACCCAAAACCCTTGATAACTTAAAACCTCTATAACTTAAAATATTTTTTGTTTGACTTTAAATTATCGAGGTTCTACTGTATTTTGTGACGTCATGTTTGTGTTTGTCAATTACAGCTTTAAAAGTATCTACTAACAACAGTATCCAATCACAACTGATTATCAGAAGCGAGAATACTGTATCTTCGTTCAATATATGCAAGACTGGGCTTCTTTCATCTCAAGACTTCCTGAAGTACACTGATCATCTGAAGCAAGTCTCATAATTCTTCACTGAAAACCTCAGAAGACTGTCATGTCATGAAAATCATGAAATACTAGATTCTGGCGAAATTACGGTAGCCTTACCGAATGGAAGCCAAAAGAAAAAAATTGAAGTTGAAGTTGACGCTTCTATCGAGGTTTTCCCGGTGCTGCCAACTAAATGGATTTCCCGTCATTTCTAGCGGATCTAAGTTGAGAACGGGAAAATAACTTTCGGGAAATAATGGGATATCTAACAGAAATATAACTAAATCTCAATCCAAACTATAATGTGTTTGAAATCTCTTATAAATAATATGCCCATTAAAAAAATTGGCCGTCATAGGAACTGCCGATAGATGTGAAAACTTATAACTCAGAATTTGCAGCGAGCAACACGGAAGGGAGTAGGTATACACAGCGTTTCCCCTCAGTCAAAGTACAAGTCCGCGTGGACCATGGAGTATGATAATATACTGTGGCTGAGGGCGGGGCTAGATTTGTGAATGGTGCTTCATTTTTTATGTGTCAGTGATTTGGCTGTGTGAGTATGATCGGCAATGGATCGGTACAGGTATGTTTTGTATGTAATAGTGCGGCTTTGCGCTAGTGTGCAACTTTCCCCTCCCGCAAGAAATCACAGTGATTAGAAAATATTTTTTGGCTAAGGCTTGCTTGCTTGGCTAAGGCGTGCTTGCGCGGAAGATCGAGTTGCTCGATGAGAATTTGATGGGTTACTTTGGAAACTATGCGGGTGAAACCGGAGGGCGTCGCCATGAGCATGGCTATCTAGAAATTCTGACGCATTTCTAGATGGTCAATGGAAATGCTGACTCAGGACCATGACCATTGGCCATCTTGCCAATGGCTATGGTCCCGAGTTTGGCCATCTTGGCCAACAACTACATGAAATTTTATATTATGTTACTCGCTGCTACGGAAGCCTTCATGTGCGAGTCCGACTCGCACTTGACCTTTTTTTTACAGGAACCATTCAAAAGTATTATGAAAGAGATAGGTGCTAAGTTATTAGTGAATTAACACCTAGAAAACAAAAGATGTATAAAAGATGCAGAAAAACCTTTTCAGAAATCCTAAAATTATGCAGAAAGCTTAAGAGTAAAAAAAAAACAGAAATATTTTAGATGCATTACATTCTGATCTGGCAGTAAATGAAATTATGCAGAGCCAAATGTCGAGTCCATTTTATTTAATGCTGCAAACCCAAATAAAAAGCACCACAAGGAAGTTGTTGGGACAAAGGTGGACAGAAGACGACAAAGTTTTAGCTTTGAGCTTGTATAATAAGTACACCTCATGTTACCGCCTCTAATAGAGACTATTTTGTTTGCCTAACCTCAGCCCATTAAAGGCACTTCTTTATAAAAATCCATTGGAGTGTGGCATAAACAGCCAAATAATATACACCATTATGGAAATTGCGAAAAAAGGCCGGCTCAAGATAATTTATGCAAGTTGGATTTTGATGAAATGAGCATAAGGATATATCTTATATTACAAAACAAGACCAGATTGAAAAATCTGTGTGTGAAATGATGTTAAATACTCACTTCAGTGCCTTGTAAGCTTATTGGTAGATTTATCTTCTCTTCACGTTCTTGGGCTAAGATGTTTCGCGCCTCATGTGGAATGGCAAACTTATTCAAACGTTTTTTTTCATTGTCGGTATATGCACCATCATCAAAATGTTTTGCACATAAAACTTTGTTTAGCTTGTACAGTTTGTTCAATGATTGATCAGTTGACCAGTCATCATCAGGATAACAATACTTTGCCCACACTTTTACTCTGAAAGAAAAAATAGGTAAATAACAATATACCTACAAGTAAAACCACTGCTTTCATATTAGTGATTTATGCAAAATATTTTCTTACTTCATAGGGCCATGTATCGATGGAAGAGGAAATCTATGGAAAGACAAACCAGGGTTGTCTTTTGAACTTATACCACACTTGGCACAGGTCACATTCCTTTTTCCAACCATGATAAACGTCTATTACGCGAAAGGATATATCAGCGTTAGATCAGCTAATCACTGGAGCGTCTATGCCGCAATACGTCACATAATAACACAAAAAAGTGCGAATATCGCACTGGAGTTCATTTCTCACAAAATAAAACTATTTCAAAGCGTATCTATCGCAATCACTTATTCACAAACGAAAGTAGCGATGTTAGTGATTGTCGCTCCACGAAACTGCCACTGATTAAAACTATAACTTCTTCAGAAGTCTAGTGTACACAAATATCGCAATAAACACACCAAATAACAGGGCTGCGGCTATTTGTATGCAGTAGACAGATAAAAAATAATACAGATAATAAACTTATCGTTCATTCATTCGTTCAATGTTGCCATGCAAAACGTTCAATAAACAACACTAATGTGACAATGTGTATAACGAAAAGTCATGAATAGGATCTTAATGGATGAAATGTCACTGTCATATGTCATTGAGCAAATCAGAGTAGATGACGGTTCTATCGAGGTTTTCCCAGTGTTGCCTACTGAACGAAATTTTCGTCATACCTAGCGAATTTGAGTACGTTGAGAAAGGGCGAAAAACTTTCTAACGGTTAAGGATATAAATGTATAACGGAAATAAAAACTACACATTTTCATCCATCAGCGTTTATTGCGTTTTTCAAACCGTAAGGTAGGTAAGTACCTAATAGGAACGAATTATTTTAAATTATGATAACTACGTCGATTAAAGACTTCTTTTGTAGTCCAGGCGCAAACATTTCTTTAATTGGATAACGGGACACTCACGTATGTACGTACGTATGCACGCGCCCGCCTTGGGCCAAACGGGCAGCCATCGCGCGCGTTCACTCTCCTTGAAAAAGGCCGCCAGATGCGGCCGAAACTCGAGTCGGATTGACCGATCATATTATACGTGAGTGTCCCGATATCCAATAAAATATATGTAACAACCACGTTAATTTTAATACTAACATTTCTTTATTTATGAGTGGGACTTACCTCTACTGACTACTGCTAAACAGTGGAGCCTGATCACGCGATTTTAACACCCATGTTAAAGGTCACGTCCGTAAGACGCGGCTCGACAATTTCAACTTGCAGATGGCTATCAAGGATAGAAATGCGGCTGTGGTGGAGGCTCTGGGCCGGTAGGAGGCGGCTTAGGCAAAAGGCGATGTCGAGTCAATTACTATTGGTATCCCAACCGGTAGTGATCGGCTCAACAGACGAAATCCGACTAAAATGTTCACAACACCCCCCTGTTTTCTCCTTCTTCTCCTAATCCAAGAAATATGTAAAAAAATTGAAACGTAATGGCAATGGTCACGGTCTGTGGAGTGGCTAAAATTAATAAAAAAAATCGTGTGGTATGACTTCACTGCTGCTAAATAATTGAAACCAATATATATCTAGCACCGCCTTGCTATATTACCTGCGTAGTTCACATTCCCTTTGTTTTCCTGGGATAAAATGTAGCATATGTGTTCTTCCAAACTATAATCGGTGTTTCAAATATTATGATTATTAAATAAATGGACAGTCATAGGAACTCCCGATAGAACTGAAAACTTATTATTCAGAATTTGATAGCTTACTTTGGAAACTACTCGGCTGAAACTGGAGGACGTGACCATAAGCATGACCATCTAGAAATTCTGACGCATTTCCAGATGGCCAATGGCCATAAACCCGCGATTGCCCGAATATTTCAAATCAAACTCGAACGTGACGGTAGAATTCCATCCACATCCCACGAAAATTCTGGCTGTGGCGTGCCAAAACAAGTTTTCATTACAAAAATGCCAACATTAGAGCCATTGAAAGCATTCATACATGCTGGAGTAAAATACAGCAAGGATAATGATGATGATGATAGTGAAAGCCGGTACTGACTGCTTGATCTTATTGTTTCACAAACTGGCAATTTTTTTTTTCGAGAGAGAATATTAGCGAAAGTTTAATTTGAAATGCAGAAAAGAATATGATTTAAAATTTCAGACGCTGCCGCTGATGCACTCTCTTCACTCATATATTCATCGGTCACCAATTTCATTTTATAAAAATAATTATTATTATCTTATTCTCACTTTTAGGGGTGGGTTATTCGGAGATTAGTTTTTTATTTCTCTTTTCCATTTTATTTACACTTCTTAATTATTTTCTTTTTGTTTTTATTTATTGGTAGTAGCTACGCCTGCGAAGCCGAGGGTCGTGGGTTCGATCCCCACCCAGTGCAAATATTTGTGTGATGAATTCAAATGTTTGCACTGTGTCTGGGTGTTTCTATGTATAATAAGTATGTATTTAAAACTATATAAGTATTGTATAAGCTATCTGGCTGCCATCACACAAGCTTTGCTTAGTTTGGGGTCAGATGGTGTTGTATGTGAATTGTCCACCAATATTTATTTACATTTATTTATTTATTTATTGAAGGCCTTATCTTACCTGCAAACAGCAATAAAGATTTTTGTATTTGTATTTGACAAACTATAGAGAATAGCGGACTTTGTACTAAAATCCGTTATTATACCTACCTACTTAATAGTTATACCTATGGTGCAAACAAACATACAGGTAATACTCGGTAAAAAGTATTTGCAGATGCTACAAATTCACAAATTTTAATATAGAAATCTTGCATTGTAGATTATATTGTACGTACTGTATATATTATTATTATTTGTATATCTCAGGTTCACTAGTTGTTTATACAAAATATAAATTTTGGAAGTATGACAACTAATAAAGAAATTAAAATTCATAAATATGTAGTATGTAGTGTATATAAAATTATAAAACGCGCACATACGCGCGCATTTACAGGACCAAATTTTTGCGATATTTCGATATACGTTTGACTTAATGCATCAATTTTATTGTAAATTAACAATAATTTACAAATAGCGGGCAAGTGCTCAAATACTCAACGATTTCTGCAAGTCAATACAACTAATATTCTATTCTATCAACTTTTGTACCTTTCCAGTAAAAAATGAAAAGGTAATTTCTTAAACAACAAGAACAAAATTAAAAAAATTGACTAGCCCCCGACTACCTCAGATTTGTTATCCGTACAACATTCTACTAGTCAAGTCCTTTCATTTGATACCCATAAGGGAGTTGTGAAAAAAAGAAATGTATTTCGCCATTTTGTGGAAGCGGCCATCTTGGATTTGAAATTTGTTATAGTGCAATGTATTCTACTAGTTAAGCCCTTTTGTTTGATACCCATATTGAGGTAGTAGTGAAAAAATAATATAATTCGCCATTTTGTAGTGGCGGTCATCTTGGATTAGATTTTTTTATAGTGTATAGTATTCTATTAGTCAAGCCCTTTCATTTGATACCTATATTGAGGTAGGTTGTGAAGAAATATTTTGTCTACCATTTTGAGGTGGCGGCCATCTTGAATCTATGTTAACCAAACATAGCTAAGAACATCCGCACGGATATTAACTTTCAAATATAAAAAACCGCATCGAAATCGGCTCATCCGTTTGAGCTCGACGGTGACAGACAGACAGACAGACATTGACGTCAAACTTATAACGTTTGGTCGGGGGTTAAAAAATTTACATTTTTTATATTTCAGCAAATTTTTGACAAGACCCGACTGGCAGCACTGGTCTTGTTTCTTGTTTTTGTTTGCTTACATTTACAATTTTCAAATTCAAATACATTTAAGATCTGTTTTAGTGGTAAACTTTGTAATAAATGGAAACATGTCATATTATTCAACAAGAGAACGAGCTCGGTGGCAAGAAGTATGAGAATCCTGCCCCGGAAAGGTTCAAGAATAGCAATGCGAAAACTAACCTCTCCTAGCCGTGTAATCAATACAGTAAAACAGAACCTCTTGTATAATTTGAAACGGACATTCTCTTTGCAATGCAAGCAAAGTAAGATTTGGGATGTATTATGTCATACTGCAAAGACGACTGATGGATATACAAAGTGACCAAACCACGAAGACGATAATTCAGACCATAACAATACAATACATGAAAGTAATGCCCCAACATAGTGTCTGTATAGTTAAATACAAAGGTTAATTGAAAGTAATGAAATATATAACTGCTATCAAAAGTTTTGTAATTGAAAGTGATACAGAGTTCATTGAATCTAGACTAATATTATAAAATTGAAGAAAATTTATTGGAAAACACTTATCTCAGGAATCACAAAGTAAGATAAATTGCAACTTTGAAATGTATGTGGTCTCCGAGCATCGATATAAACCAATCAATGTGCCCTGAGTACTTTGGAATTGGTAATAAACTGTCTCTTTGTGTAGCGGAAGTGGCTTACACACAACCAATCTACTTGATCCCTAGAATCGCTAGCGGTGAGATATGCTGTGATTCTACTTATTTTGGTTGTTGACAACAACGAATAGTGTTGAGTAAAAATAGGGTACACCGCTTCCTGCAACCGACTAGAATGGAAATAGTGAGCTCACTCTTCCCAATGATGACATAAATCCATGCACCTGAAATTTTAAAGGGCATATCTAGTGGTTTTTATAGACGTCTCCGAGTGCTATAGGATATATTTTATATGTACCATGGGTGAAGCAGGGCAGACCTAAGTTTTGTAATAATTTAAGAATGGATAGGTATGAAGTATTATGCAAACTGGCGGAATGTCATAAGTCATTGTCTACCTATACATCACAATCAAGGTGTAAATTTAATGTTTGCTTCGTGCTCGACTTGGCGGGGCACTACCGTGCCCCCAGATTAAATAAATTATTTCCTTCAACTTTGTGTTTTTATTTTGTACCCCATTCTCTGATGTTATGACATACGTTTAAACGAAAATGAATTGTAATGTAATTTACCTACTTGATCTTTTAAAATCTCATGTTTGGTCTTAGGACTCTTTAATTAAATCCAGTATACAGAATGCTAGTACTATGACATTTAAATCTTTGTATGGATTAAATAGATCATAGTTTACTTGAAAAATCTTAATTCCACTGTAGTCTTGGGAGGCTCGCTTTCTGGTGAAATTATGGATTGATATTATAATATGGATACATAGACAAGAAAGGAAAAGACAATTATGTTTGATGATCTTCATCCCAATTAAACCTCTCAACCATAAACTTGAATTTGTACACTACATATTTATGTTTTGTTTAAGATAGTGTTAATTAACTTTTATATCACAGGTAGGTACTCTTTCTCTCTAAACTAGTACAAATTTGTATTTTATTGACATCCTGATTTCTCGAGGATTGATTGTTGTCATAGAGAGGTAGCTGTAAAATCCGTTTAATGTACAGCAAACTAATTAATTATTGACTAATAATGACAGTTTTCTGAAGGTAGTGTGCAATGTACACACAGATTAAACACCTTAATGTACATTTTGAATTACAATGAGTGACAAAACGAAGTTATGTAAATATAGTAGGTACTTATCAATTCAGTATTAAGTATTTTATATTTGTACTGTTCATATGATTAGACTTTTTAGGTAAGATCTCAATTCAATTAAAAATGAAATACAATTATTTACTATTACCAACTTAATTTTTATTTGTTGAATTCTGATACCTTGCTACAACATACTTATGTGCCAAACCATTATCTTAGTATTAAATAAATAACAAACCAATTTCTCATCCAAGTATCGCAAAGAATAGTTCGACTTTTCTCATACAACACAAGTATTGTTTATTAAAGTATTATAATATATAAGTATATAACATAAATATGACAATACTGTACACATTGCGATATAAAATCAAAAATACTGTAGTATGTGGGAACCGTCAACATACATAATAAATTGATACTAACCACATACCTACCTAGTAAGTTACTAACAATGTAAATACTTGTTTTGAGTTAACAGTCAACAGGGTTGTCCTTATTTTAACAGACACTTATTATTGCTGGAGACATTTTCTCAATAATTAATTAGATGATTAACATCAAAAAGTTGTGATGTATCTACATAGTAACATTTTAAATTGTGATTGTAGTGACACAATATAAATATGACAACAGATTATCTTACAAATTGATTGGTTCATATAAATATAGAAACTCTGAAGTCTCTGTGGATTTTGTCCTCGTAGAGATCTCCCGTTGATTATAATTAGAATCATAGAATGCCACTTTACTTAACATTTTTTTGTGTTTGTTTCATTGGATGAGCTCGTAACTTCCTGGTATGATTGAGTACTTGTTGGGATAGTACAATTTTTAAGTCTCAGGTTTTCATCAATATTCAAGGCAGCAGCTAGTTTTCAACACTATTCTGTGTAGGTATATCTAGATTATTTGTGTGTTCGCCTTGAAAATGACCAGGAAACCCTAATTTCCAATCATTATTTGGTACCATTGGAACAAAGCAGACAATTAACTAGAGCGATAAGCTTTTAGGTTCGAATTCTATTCTAAGTACTAACTACTACTACTAACTGTTTACCACAAATGCAAATATCCTAGTGTTAATTTAATTACTATCGTGTAAATCAATCGGCGATCACAGCGTATGGCGGAAGAATGCGAAGGCCGAGGTAGGTAACGTGTGGAAGAGCTCCTTTTCACACTGTGGATGCGGCAGTGTTGATTTCTTGGAATCCTTTATTTCGACGGTGTTGGTGCTGTTTGATAAGACGACGATTCAAAGTTAGGCTCCGAGTAATTACTGCTTTTGAAATCCCAATATTTATCCAAGATGAAATAACTGCTGCAACCATGGCGATTTTAACAATAATGGCGATTGGCACCTCACGCTCCTCACGACAGTTGGACAGTCCTCAATATTGTTGTTGAACAATTGTTGAAATACAACAGCCTGACAGTTATCACAGTGGCGTTTATTTCAACTTGAGAAATTTCGGTATTTCTCATACCTAATTCATGTTCGAATTCAATGATTTCTGATTTGTGATTTCACTACTCGTCCTTTAACCTAGTATTACCGTACACTTTATAGCATCGAAAAGCCAGTTTCTGCGTATTATGGAACGTTAAATGTGTCTTTACACAGCAGCTCTCAGAAACGTTTATGTCGTGCTCACGCAGTAGGATTACCAAGCACAATTACAGTTATACACGGGAAAGTGTGCTCTATTTCATGACCAAAGGGTCAAATCGCATGCACTACCCGACGTGGTACTGCGTGCAAATAGCCACAAAGAAGCCGATTGAGGTTGACCTATCTTTGTGGTTATAATGATCGCGACTTGTCAAAAGCACTCGCACCTAGGAAGAAGTGGCCAGCGGAGTGAGTGAGACCAAACATAATCATGTCTGGTTACACCTCCATGAACAAATCCTCTTGACATACATGCGCAGTTTCCATATTAACGATTGCCAGTGTGGGCAACAGTTCTTTAATTTTTTATACGTAACTTACGAAAGTCATTAAATCCTAATTAATTGTTGAGTCAAAAACACGAATTCGCTAACAATATATACAGGGTTACTGGTAATCGGCCTGCATCCATTTAGGGTATGTTCTGTATGTTTAAAAAATTGGCAGTCATAGGAACTGCGGATATAATGAAATGCGGTTATAAGTGAAAACTTATAACTCAGAATTAGATAGTTCACTTTGGAAACTACGGGGGTGAAACCAGAGGGCGAGGTTATGACTGAATGAATGCTGACGCATTTCTAGATGTCCATAGCCATGCTCTCCGGTTTCACCCGCGTAATTTCCAAAGAAGTTTTCACTTTTACCGGCAATTCCTATGACTGCCAATTTTTGAAGTGAAAAATTCATTTGGAGCGGCTCAGACAGATCTTTCGTGGGCTGTGAATTAAATTCTAGCGTCATGCTCGGGAATGATAAGAATTCTTCGGGTAAACTCGGGACCATGTCCACACCCTCCGGTTTCCGTAGTTTAGATATTACAAATAATATAGTTTATAAGTTTTCACTTCTATCGGCAATTCCTATGACTGCCAATTTTTTTACTATGTACGGTGAATGCGCGAATATCGCGATCCCCAAGTTAATCTTACACGTAAAATCCAACAGACAAATTCATAAGCAGGAAAAAGAATAGGAGGAAATGGGACTTCACGAAATCTAGGTCGTAGCTCGGGAACATCCAGTAGGCGGCTGCCCAAGTATAGGCTAGCAAGCATGGTCTCCTCAAATACGTCACAAATAGCACAGAACAATGCAGTTTCTGCAGTTTTTTCAATTAAATAACATAGAGCACGTCACACCCCGTAACAAATCTCAACACACACCTTCTTCAAGTAAAAGTTCTTCGCACAATGCTCGTGCGACGGGTCAATTCGTCAATGAGATAAGGACGGATAGGGGGTGAAATATGGTAGGAAAAGGAGACGGAACATATGAAATGTCTGCTCATTCAATAATAGCTATTTAGCGCTAGCATACGGGGAAAAATACGAATTTATATAAACTGTCGAGTTGGTGTAGATATTTAATTCTAACATCCCATAAATAGGATGGAGGCTGATTACCAATAACGATGTATAATGCAAAGAAAGAAGATATAAAATATATTTCAAAAGTAATCTAAAAGAAATACTGATATACAAATGCTATGTATGATACAATAAATTAATTTTTAAATAATACCTAAAGAAATTAATTGGAATATTGATATTAAAGATATTGCTTAACATGAAATTTGAAATTCCATTAATGTCTATTATTCATTATGATATTTGATATTTAACTAACATAACACCAAGTAGTATAAAAAAATATTGTAACTGACATGTTGAATTAGATAGCACTGTATACATTCTATGACTTTGACATGATCAAACAAAAAACAGCATCCTGCTGAAACACAAGACATTGGTGTAATTCAAGAAGGGAAGAAGCTATTACATTAATCAGCTATTTTATTTTTCATTGTATAAATTAAGACTAAAACAAATTTGTCCTGCCAGACATATTGCATGCCTCTCGAAGAGGCCAGTTTGTCTGGGTCAACTTTTGTTGGGTGGAACAACAGGTGTTGTATCATCTTATTATACCTGCAGTAATAAAGATTTTGTATGAATGCATGTGTATTTGTAAAACTTGGTTAAAGGAATATTTGTTTGTACGGTTGTAATTATTGTTACAAATCACAGTTCATGTTTTGGAAAGAGCCTTTATTAACAAAACTAAAATACAATGAGAACTACTACACTACACTACAAACCTACCTAACTAACTATTTACACTAAGCACACCTGAATTATCCATAGACTGCTGTAGGTCTACAGATAATCAAGATGTTCAAGCCCACTACCAATCGGAAGCGTACCCAGCATGCTGGCGGCATTACCACGCTGAATGGCAAAGGCTCTGCCCAGATTAAGAAAAAATGTTTTGGAACCATTTGATTTCAAAACTACTTTTAAGTTGGAGCTGTCGAGTTACATTTTCTGTTGAGATTAGTCCAACACAATAACGTGACGCACGTGGAAGACTACTCTCTTCGGACGCGGACACAGCCCGAACGGTCTAACTTTTGGTACACTATTAGATATTAAGCATGTTAGCGACGCCGTACCCTTGTTGTCCCTTTAGATTTTTAACTTTAGGTTACAAAGACTGTTCGAATATCTAATGATATAATAGGGGCCTAAAACGTAGAATTGTATAAAGCTTGCTGTTCAAGGAAACGGCTTTTATACTCCACAGAATATAAAACAATTACTGTACTGTCAAATACCATTTACTGTCACTGTCAATGTCATTTAAATATTACTGTCAGATTATCAAAACTGCGTGAAAATAACTGTTCCGAAATAACAGCCGGCAACAACAAAAACAAAAATCCGAAAATAACAAGTTGTTATTTTCGCCTATTTGTACGCAGTCCGTTCATTCAATACAGGTAATAAATAATACAGATAATTAATTTATCGTTAATTCATTCGTTGTTTTTCGATGTTGCAATGCAAAACCTTCAATAAAAACAATAATGTGAAAATGTGTATAATGAGCCGTTTTCCGACGAGACAAAAATAGTTCTAACGTACGCACTAGATGGCGATTGTGTGGATTCAAAAAGATTTGTCTCTACCATAGACTCTCAAAAGTGTAATTACTATGAAGCCCCTCCCAATGTTCAGGGAAAAAGTGTAAATCTAAATAATTTGCGATAACTAAACATTTTGGAGGTTTCCCAAACACATCACTTATTTTATATAAATTATAATTTGCTTCTCAGCTCAGCTGATGTGTTTGGTTTGTTTACCTTCTATAAACCCCAAGTACTACACTTTTTCTTCGTTTTTAGTGTTAAAATATTGGGTATAAAAAAAGTCAATTAAGTTGATAATGCAATAAGAAATCGTTACTGATCACATTCGATTTTCAATAAAAATCTTTAAAACTCGCGATGCAGAGACACCAACTAAGCACAACTAAAAGGAAGATTCAAACATATAAATGGCAACACTGATACGAAAATATTGATCTGCGGCTGAAGGACTAGTATCCATCGCCAAGAATAAATAAAAAAATAATAGTGCTGGGACATTAGTTACCAAACGACGAGTTTAAAGAACCGCTCATTAAGTTTTAGTGAACTATGCGAATTAGCTCGACGATTATCTTGTTCCGTGACCGTTATTTTTCAGGGATCCACTATTGTTCAGTAATGCCGCATGGTCAACTGACTGATTTTGTTCGCTCTTACCCGAATTTCATGTTACGTATTCAACGATTTTAATATATGTTAATTTTAAAGATTTTAAGTATATTTTAATATATAATACATGTACACAAAGCGTTTCCGATTTTGCAGATGTTCATAAGCAATAGCAACCAACAACACAACAACAGTAACAACAATCGTAGATATCTAAGATCAGATAGCAAAAGCATAAGCAGCCCACTAATTGTTCCCACAGCTGGGACTCAGGGCCTTCTTTTGAAAAGAGAGAGTCAAGACCATAATCCACCTGGCTGGCGCACTGTGTATTGGTGGATGAGAGTCATGACCCCGAACAATTCTAGGTACATGTCGGTTTCCTCACGAAGTTTTCTTTAACCGTTTTAAGTTAGCGGCATTACGCACATATCTTCGAAACGATAGGATCCCAATCGGCAGTTGCCATTCTCCCGACGAGACCATCCGGAACTTTTCTTAATTCACGTGATTTTTTTGTATTTTACATAATATGAAATAGTAAAATTTTGGAGCGCAGTGCGAATTAAAAATTGCTATAAGTATTGTCTTTTGTCTTCTAAAATATTTGAAAAAGAAAATATCGCTACTATTAACAGAAGCGGAGCATGAATCAAGAATGTAACAAAATCGGGGGAAAATATTCCTTTTTGAGAGTTTTCGTACGTTTCGTGCTTTGACATGACACATGACAGCATGTGTCTAAGATTGCGTCATTGAATATCACAGATTACATACCTCTTGAATATAAAACCTTTGCTAATCTCTGAGTTGGTACGACCAATTTCCGACAGGTGGCGTAGCAGGTAGCTGAAGAGGTGTTTTGTTTGAAAGCGATTTTCTCAGGAATGACTGAACCGATTTCTAAAATTTTTTCACCGTTGTATATGTGCGGGATCTCGATGAGTGCTATATATGTTCCACGGGCGAAGCCGGGGCGGACATCTAGTATACTATATACAGCCAACTCTAGAATATTCTAGAGTTGGCTGCTTGGTCTAAGTTAACGTCACGCACGGCAGAACCAATCAGAGCGAGTTAGACGGCTCGAAGCTTGGGCAGATTTGAAATCGGACAATAGGCGTAACGACAGGTCCTGCAATTATATTAAATTATTTGATACTAGCTGTGACCCGCGGTTTCACCCGCGTCTATTCGAGGAAAATCAAAATGCTCAGCCTCATCACCCACCATCATCCGGTTGAAGAGGACGGGGACAGGAATTCACCGATATACCGCCACTCTTCTTTCCCTATAGCCCCACCGCGTCCGACATCATTCGTTGGCGACCACGCAAAGCCGCAGTGGGAACAGGGCCGAGCCGCCCATATGTGCGAAGTGTGCGGCGCACACAGGCGCCAAGACAACAGGGGGCGCCAGCGCCGCCACCAATTTTTTTTAAAGTTGCGCAACACCATGTTCTTTGTAGTAGAGTATCATCGATAAATAAGTAGGTAGGGTAAGCACAACATTTGCCTAGTCATAAATTGCTAAGTTGCTATAGTTTATTGTAAGAGTCTCCCAAGATAATGTTTACGTTTGTGGTTTAATTTTACGGTTTGGGTTTTGTATTACATACACTTGGTAGAAAGATAGATCACAAAGGACGTACACCATCATTAGAGGTGGTTGTTGAAAATTTCATGAACAACCTCAATAAGGTAGACCAGCAGCCTATCAGCAATATCAAAAAAGCATGGATATATGACAACTACCTCACATCACGTCTCACTTGGCCTTTCCTAGTATATGACATCGGTAAAACTCTCCTGGCAAAGCTAGATGCCAATGTCATAAAGATATTGAAGTCATGGTTCGGATTGGCACATCCGGCTGATCCTCTACTCTTTTAGGGATCACAATAGTTTTGGGCTGAAACTAAAGAAACCGTCTGAACTTTACAAACACCTAAGAGTTACAAAACGCATGTTTTGGGAAAGTCGCAAGACGACTTAATTACATCTCTCCCAAAAGACAAAACTGCTTCAGACCTGAATCTAGACTTCAATTCCATAAACAATTTATGGCAGGTGCACAAGTAAATACTGCTGGGTTGGGTGCGAGAAGGAAAAGGGAAGACCGAGACATGGTAAAAACTAGTGTCCGACCGAAACTGATTTTCCGGCCGAAACCGAAACCGAAACCGAATGTTCGGCCGTGGCATCAGTTTCGGCCGAAACCGAAACCGAAACCGAAACTCACGTGGTCAAGTATATAATTTATTAAAATACTGAAATTTGGTGCATTTTACCTATTATTTTGCCTTAATTAGGGCATGAAATGGAAACACAATATATTAAGATTGTTGTAATCATTTATTGAATATCAAATAAAAACATATTAATAACATTTTTAATATGAAAACTAACGTGGTTATTACACATTTTACATAAATACACGGGTAACTCACGTATAATGTAGTCAGTCCAGTCCGACTCAAGTTTCGATCGCGTCCGGCGATCTTTTTCAAGGAGAGTGCGCGCGCGGGTTCGCAGCTCGTTTAGCACAAAAAAACATTTTTAATAATTTTTCAAATTAAGTTCTCTGTCAAATCAGTCGTCTACCTAAATCAAGATCAGAAAGTAAGTAGAATGAAAGCGAAAATGAAATGTTTTATTAGTCGGGGATTTCCTTGTTAACCGGATAGATAAGAAATCAGTAAGAAGTCTTGTAAGTCCTTACAAGTTCTGATAGATGGCTCTAGTTTTCACTATTTTATAATAGCAATATTATAATCTCGTACTTATTTGGTCAATATTATAATCTCGTACGAGGTTAATTAATAGTGTCCTCGTACCTCATACGAAAGACTACAAATCTCGTATTTGTACGAGGAACCTCGTACGGTTGGCATCGCTGGTTGCTACAGAACTATCCGAACGGCGCACGATAATTCCCGAAAAGCGCCGACAGCGTCCGTCAAAGCGTTGCCACGGAAAACAAAAGTTAGGCGATCGCGAACGTGTTTGAACTTGTTAATTTTCGGTTTCGGCAAAAGTTTCGGCCGATTTTGGCCGAAACCGAAACTGTGGCCGAAACTTGATTTTTGGCCGAAACTCGGCCGAAACCGAAACCGAAACCGAACTTTCGGTCGGACACTAGCTAAAAACCTTTCTACAACAAGACGAAAATAACGGTTACAAAGTGCACGCTATGAATTTAGAAATGCAAAGTGAGTGGTTAACCATAGGTGAGTTCTGTATCCCATTAGCTCTAAAGTGGCGCACCTTGATCTATGACTGGTCTCCTGCCTTATTAAAATTTTATCTAAATGCATTCCAAATGACCCTCCTGACCAGAGTAACTTGGTAAGGTGGGGAAAAGCCTCTGAAAATGTTGCTATACTTGTGGAGAGGCGATATGTACAGCAAGGCACATATTGGTGGGATGCAAGGTGCTCCTTGATAGGGGTCATTACTCACGGCGTCATGAAAGAGTACTTGAAATCATACTTGAAGCCATGAGCCTTTCAGTAGCTAGAGCCCAAAAGGGATTGACGACAAACAAAAGACAAATTAACTTTGTAAAAGCAGGCTCAACTTCAAACTCCAGGAACAAGCCTTACTCAATCCTGGGTACAGCACCTGATTGGACTATTTTAATGGACACGTATGAAAAGCACTACAAAATCCCAGAGGATGTGGGTGTTTCGTCATCCAGACCGGACATTTTCCTTTTTTCTAGAGCTACGAAACGCATAGTCCTTGTAGAACTTACCGTACCGTGGGAAACTAATATACCTAAAGACCACGCGATGAAACAAAATAAGTATTACGACCTCCTAAACGAATTAACAAAAACGGCTATGTAGTTAGTTTATACGCTGTAGAAGTGGGAGCGAGAGGTATACCAGCAAAATCTCTCTATAACCTACTGAAAGACCTTGGCTTATCCAGAAGTGCAGTAAGTTCTATACTAGAACGAGTATCTAAAGCTGCACTAGTAGGCTCATATCAGATTTGGCTGGGCAGGAGAGAAAACGAGTGGTGAAGGTGAGTGTTGATGTACGCCAGAAAGGGGCCCCTTAAACCTACGCCCGAGTCACAAGTCTCGAACTACTCGAGTTTTTCTCTCTCTGCCACACGATGGACCCGGCACCCGCACGGTGAATCCATGGAATGCTAAGAAGATCGTCTCAAACAAAAATGACAGCCCGGAGAGACGGGATGACGCTGGAAAGACAGATGGCTGGTGGAAAAGACATCTGACGGATAGAAAGACATCTGACTGTTGGAAAGACAGCCGAGGGTGAAGGCCTAGCAAGCCAAGCCCGGGAATTAAATCGCTAAAAGTCCAAATAAGAATAATACCCTGGGACAGTCCGAGAGGCGGGGCGGAAGATCTGTCCACCGTGTGATAGTAATGACGACCCTGGCGCGAATACGGATTTGAGATGCCCTGTGTGCGGGAAAATTTACAAGAGACGAGCCTGGTACCAAAAGCATTTAAAGACACATGATGGTGTTGAAGCACGACAGCCGTCGGTCAGTACTTCGACAAACACTATGGATAGAGTTGACCCTCATATATCCCAAGGTGAACCATCGAGTGAAAACTACCAGGAGTCCATTGTCATCAGGACACGTCTTGGCATTCCCAGTTTAAAAACTCTACCTGGAAAGTTCATGACGAAAACTTGGCAATCTTATTAGAACATCCTGGGCCAAAACAAGACCTAAACAGCCAAGTAGAAACTTTCCAGGACACCATATATACATACTTCTCGGAACATTACCCACCATCAACTTGTTATGCTCAAAATAGCAAGGAAAATATGTTCAAAATGAAATTGCGGAGGAAGAAAAGAGAGTTAATAAAACGTCTTCGTGTAGCTAAAACCATGGGCGATAACCATCTAAGTCACCAACTGTCCAGGGCTCTAAGATCAATCCTTAAATTAATACAAGGAATATCGCTTCAAATTAGTAAAATCGTGATAATTTTAACAGAGCTAAACACGAAGTAGACTTTGATAAAAACCCTTTTCAATACTCCAAAAATATTTTCAGGGAGCAAAATGGAAAGCTTATCTTGACTAACGCGCAAATTTACGATCACTTTAAAAGCACATACGAAGTGCCTAAACGCGGGAGCTCGTACGTAGAACCAAACATCCAAAGACCTAATGATCCTCTGACAAACTTTCAAAGCACCCCACCTAGTGAAGAGGAAGTAAACTATCAAATTAAAAAAAACTACTAAATCAGCTCCTGGCCCAGATGGCATTCCTTACTTAGTGTATAAAAGTGTCCATCAGTTCGTAAACATATCTTGAATATATTCATTAAGATCTGGTCAAGAAAGCAAGTCCCAGTAGCATTCGGAAGAGCAATTTTGTCCTCATCCCTAAAAAGCAGGAAGTAACTCATCCCAAAGACACCAGACCGATAGCCCTAACCAATACAATTTCTAAAATCTTTTCAGTATATTGCAAACAAAATGACCACATTTATGACTAGCAATAAGTATTTCAGGCCCAATCACCAGAAAGGGTTCTTGCCTGGTATTTCTGGATGCCTGGAACACAATACATTACTAGCAGAAAGTTTGAAAGATGCCAGAACACATGAGAGGCAAATAACAGTCTGCTGGATAGACCTAGAGAACGCGTTTGGTTCTGTCCAGCATGAACTTATGATATTTGCCCTAAAATGGTATAACTTTCCTGCTGAAATTATTGACATAATTAATTCTTATTATTGCCACTTAAAATTCGTCATAGCAGTAAACAAGGAATACACAAAACCACTTGAATACAATGTAGGACTATTCCAAGGGTGCTGCTTATCACCAATAGCATTTAATATAGTTATAAATATTTTAGTAGACAAAATAATATCCCGTGAAAAGAAATGGGGCTACCGGTTTAAAATCAACAATAAGTACACTGAGTCAATCTTGGCCTTTGCGGACGACCTTGCAATACTTACACGTAATCCTAAACAGTGTCAAGAATTGTTGAACGAAGTCGATGAGTTCTGTACATGGACGGAGGAATGAGGACAAAACCATCTAAATGTCATTGTCTTTGTCTGGGTAGACGAAATACCAAATATACGTCTTACGATCCGGGACTCTCCATAAGTGGCCAAGGAGTTGCCACAATTGCAGAGGCAGTGCCTTTCAAATTTCTTGGTAGAAAGATAGATCACAAAGGACGTACACCATCATTAGAGGTGGTTGTTGAAAATTTCATGAACAACCTCAATAAGGTAGACCAGCAGCCTATCAGCAATATCAAAAAGCATGGATATATGACAACTACCTCACATCACGTCTCACTTGGCCTTTCCTAGTATATGACATCGGTAAAACTCTCCTGGCAAAGCTAGATGCCAATGTCATAAAGATATTGAAGTCATGGTTCGGATTGGCACATCCGGCTGATCCTCTACTCTTTTAGGGATCACAATAGTTTTGGGCTGAAACTAAAGAAACCGTCTGAACTTTACAAACACCTAAGAGTTACAAAACGCATGTTTTGGGAAAGTCGCAAGACGACTTAATTACATCTCCCAAAAGACAAAACTGCTTCAGACCTGGAATCTAGACTTCAATTCCATAAACAATTTATGGCAGGTGCACAAGTAAATACTGCTGGGTTGGGTGCGAGAAGGAAAAGGTAAGACCGAGACATGGTAAAAACCTTTCTACAACAAGACGAAAATAACGGTTACAAAGTGCACGCTATGAATTTAGAAATGCAAAGTGAGTGGTTAACCATAGGTGAGTTCTGTATCCCATTAGCTCTAAAGTGGCGCACCTTGATCTATGACTGGTCTCCTGCCTTATTAAAATTTTATCTAAATGCATTCCAAATGACCTCCCTGACCAGAGTAACTTGGTAAGGTGGGGAAAAGCCTGAAAAATGTTGCTATACTTGTGGAGAGGCGATATGTACAGCAAGGCACATATTGGTGGGATGCAAGGTGCTCCTTGATAGGGGTCATTACTCACGGCGTCATGACAGAGTACTTGAAATCATACGTGAAGCCATGAGCCTTTCAGTAGCTAGAGCCCAAAAGGGATTGACGACAAACAAAAGACAAATTAACTTTGTAAAAGCAGGCTCAACTTCAAACTCCAGGAACAAGCCTTACTCAATCCTGGGTACAGCACCTGATTGGACTATTTTAATGGACACGTATGAAAAGCACTACAAAATCCCAGAGGATGTGGGTGTTTCGTCATCCAGACCGGACATTTTCCTTTTTCTAGAGCTACGAAACGCATAGTCCTTGTAGAACTTACCGTACCGTGGGAAACTAATATACCTAAAGACCACGCGATGAAACAAAATAAGTATTACGACCTCCTAAACGAATTAACAAAAACGGCTATGTAGTTAGTTTATACGCTGTAGAAGTGGGAGCGAGAGGTATACCAGCAAAATCTCTCTATAACCTACTGAAAGACCTTGGCTTATCCAGAAGTGCAGTAAGTTCTATACTAGAACGAGTATCTAAAGCTGCACTAGTAGGCTCATATCAGATTTGGCTGGGCAGGGAGAGAAAACGAGTGGTGAAGGTGAGTGTTGATGTACGTCAGAAAGGGCCCCTTAAACCTACGCCCGAGTCACAAGTCTCGGGAACTACTCGAGTTTTTCTCTCTCTGCCACACGATGGACCCGGCACCCGCACGGTGAATCCATGGAATGCTAAGAAGATCGTCTCTATTACGGTGTCAGACTTAAAATCAAAAGAACCGCCGCGCTGTGATTTTATTTAATTGAGATTGTAATAGCAGCTTGACACAATGTTTGCGATGCAAGTAGAATGGTGTCACAGAGGTTCCATGATTTTACTGAACGAGTGTTATCCACACGTAACGTATTTCACGTCAAAAATATTTGAAACAAAGGTGTTTTATAATGTGAAATTTACTTTGAATTCTTTCGCACAAGAGTGTCGTTGTCTAGGATCCCGATTGACTTCAAAACCCAGTTGATACTTAGCTGATCCATCCCAAAGGTGCGACCAGTAAGTAACACAAGAGTGAATTAGTACTTGATGTAGCGGGAGAGACTTGAAGTACTTTCGCACCTTTGAGAGGACACCTAAGGAGAGAGTCAAGGCCATAATCCACCACGCTGGCCTCAGTGCGGGTTGGCGGATGACACATAACTTAAAAAAAATCCAGGTACATGTCGGTTTCCTCGCGATGTTTTCCTGCAACGTTTTTAATTTAGCAGCATTACGCACATGGCTTCGAAATAATAGTAGTGCGCGTGGGATTTTAAAGCCGGGCCACACAGAGGCGGGAGCCGCGAGAAAGCGATCCGATAGCGATCGAGTGCAAAGCGATAGCGGTCCGTATCATGTCACACAGAGAGCTACTGCCCGCGGCGGGCAGATGGCGAGAACACAGCCGGTGTGACACCAAAAGCGATCAAATTGCTCACGACCTTAAAGCCGGGTCACACAGGGGCGGGAGCCGCGAGAAAGCGATCGCGATCCGGGACGGAATTTTTTGTAATATTCGAATTTGTATGCAACCTGACACATAGCAAGCGGGAGCGATCCAGCGCGATACGATTTCCCGCGCGACAAGATCGTGACGACAAACAAGAGATCGCTTCGCCATGCTTCGCGGGAAGGACGCGCGACGGACGGCCCGCGCGGGCGCTGTATTCTACGGTAGTCAGTACAAGCTGTCACACAGGACAGAGCGTTCGCGTAGCGATCGCGATCCGATCTCACGAGTTGTATTTTTTTACAACGTAAGGTCGTGAGCAATTTGATCGCTTTTGGTGTCACACCGGCTGTGTTCTCGCCATCTGCCCGCCGCGGGCTGCGGGCAGTAGCTCTGTGTGACATGATACGGACCGCTATCGCTTTGCACTCGATCGCTATCGGATCGCTATCGGATCACTCCCGCCTCTGTGTGGCCCGGCTTTTACGTTGTAAAAAAATACAACTCGTGAGATCGGATCGCGATCGCTACGCGAACGCTCTGTCCTGTGTGACAGCTTGTACTGACAACCGTAGAATACAGCGCCCGCGCCGGCCGTCCGTCGCGCGTCCTTCCCGCAAAGCATGGCGAAGCGATCTCTTGTTTGTCGTCACGATCTTGTCGCGCGGGAAATCGCATCGCGCCCGCTTGCTATGTGTCAGGTTGCATACAAATTCGAATATTACAAAAATTCCCGTCCCGGATCGCGATCGCTTTCTCGCGGCTCCCGCCTCTGTGTGACCCGGCTTTAAACCGGTATTGTTAACCAAACATAGCTAAGAACCATCGCACGGAAATTATTAACCTCCAAATAAAAAAAACCGTTCATTAATTTGAGACTGTGCCGGAGATAGACGCACAGACAGACAGACAGACATCGACGTCAAAGTTTTACCATCCCTTTTTTGGTCGGGGTTTAAAAAGCGGCGCCATAAAGGTTTTGCACACAGGCGCTGGTGGTCGTCGGCTCGGCCCTGAGTGGGAAGGGAGATCGGTATTCCTCTTCAGCCGGAGTCTCTCCTCTACGGCCACGGTACAAATCACCAAACATCTCAGCACGCCTTAGTCGGGCCGGGCCGGCACCGTCTACGCCGCGCGACTCCCTCCTGATCGGATATCTTGGACAGCAAGGCTAGGAGCCCATAGCCCTGACAAGCAGTCCCACTGCGGGTTTCTCTTAGCTTCACCTTGGCTGACCAGGCCACGGCTACTGAACCCCTTGCCTCGTCAATGCCTCGGGAAGGAAGCAAACGTTATCTCGTAGAGCAACCGGCGGCCGATCGCCGTCTCCTTTCTATTCGCCGCGATCTTTTAATAGTTGAAAATTTACGCATGGTCACGCATAGTGGGATATGTCGAGATCGGGACTGCTATCGCATTCGACCGCAACTCCGTTGCCTTTTGGGAGAACACTTCATGGGGGGCGTCCGAACCACCGTAGGTAATTGGTTCCAGTGACGCGTTAAGCACCAGCATGGTGTCCGCGGGAAACCATATCCCTAGGTGCGGTGCCGAACCGCCCTAACCGCCCGACACCCCAGACCCTCCGGTGGAGACAGGATGCGAGTTAAGTGCCCCTAAATAAGTCTTGGATCGCTCCCGTGTCCACTTTCGCCTC
Organism: Ectropis grisescens; assembly: GCA_017562165.1. Classification (NCBI taxonomy): domain Eukaryota; kingdom Metazoa; phylum Arthropoda; class Insecta; order Lepidoptera; family Geometridae; genus Ectropis; species Ectropis grisescens. The sequence goes on from CM029768.1 coordinate 9,109,577, forward strand.
ATTGGATGAGTGACAGGTAATGGCCTCCTCTCGCTTCTCCAACTCATCCGACCTCTCACTGGTGAGCGTCTTGGCTACGATGGTCGAGAGCGAGAGGTTTGCCCTCACTACCGCGGCTAGAGATGGCCGAGGTTCCGCCTCGGGCTACATCGCTTCGAGGTCTTTCAACTGGAATACAATGCTAAGAAACATCACGTGCCCAAAATAAAGTCGTCTATTGTTTTGTTACGGAGTTGTTTTAAAACTACGATATTTCCTAAAATATTTATTCAAATGAAATAATTTCGAGGGCAAATTTTGCTCAAAATTCTATATTTATGATAAATCATGTATTTATTCGGATAATTTTTTTTTTTTTTTATTTACATTAGCCACTCCACAGACTCCGGGGTCCGTGATCTTTGTCATTACAATTATCTTCTTTTTTTACACATTTCTTGGATAAGGAGAATAAGAGGAAAATAGGGGGGAGGTGGGTACATTTGAAATCTAATTCTAGTACTCGTCTGTAGAGCCGATCACTACCGGTTGGGATTCCGCTAGTAATCGACTCGACATCGAGTGTTTGCCTAATTGCCTTTTGCCATTTGCCTAAACTGCCTCCTCCCGTCCCAGAGCCTCCACAACGGCTGCATTTCTGTCCCTGATGGCCATCTGTAGGTTGAAATCTCGGATGATCTTCGGTGATGCAGCCCACGCTCGCCGCACGAACCAGCCGATGGCGTCGTCGTTGTCGTCAGCGTAGTATGTGAAGGTCCCCGTGTGCCGTGAGATTGCAACAACCGCATGGGGCACGCTCTCGTGCAGCTTCATGTTTGCCTTGGTTTTGATTGCGATTACCGACTCGTATGTTAGTCCCCGAGCTTCATGGATGGTAAGGATGCGTGACCCGGTGCCTGACCCATAACCCTGGCTTGCCAGGGTCTACTTCTCCCTCTTGAGTGTGAACTAAAAAAAGGGTGTTTGGTAGGGTGTTGGGTATTTGCGCTCCCTTATATCTTCTCTTTGCCCTGGTGCCCGGGCGTAGAATGTGGCATCGGTCCCCCCTGCCTGTGGTAAGAGCCCACAAATGGGGAACCGGCAGATGGCGGTTAAACCATCCAAATAACGGCGCAATTTAAATCCTCATCTCCAACAAAACGAGGACAAAAGAGCCACTCTGACACGTTACTACACCGAAGACCTGCCTGAGATAAGTCTGGACGAAATTGTGATGGCTCTTGGGCAACTTAGGAACTGAAAAGCCGCGGGTGAGGACGGAATTACTACAGAGCTCTTAAAGTCCGGTGGAACTCCACGTATTAAAGAGCTCCAAGAACTGTTTAATACCGTCCTCTTCACCGGGAGAACTCCACAGGCATGGCACAGAAGTGTGGTTATTCTGTTCTTTAAAAAAGGGAGATAAGACCCTTTTGAAGAACTACAGACCGATATCGCTTCTGAGCCACGTCTATAAGTTGTTCTCAAGAATCATCACAAATCGGCTCGCCCGAAGACTCGACGAATTTCAACCTCCTGAACAGGCCGGGTTTCGAAGTGGGTATAGCACCATAGACGGCAGATTGTACAGAAGAGCTTAGCGTTTGTGGACTATGAGAAGGCCTTTGACTCAATCGAAACCTGGGCTGTTCTGGAGTCCTTACAGCGATGCCAAGTCGATTGGCGATACATCGAGGTGATGAGATGTTTATATGACGCCGCTACAATGGCGGTCCAAATCCAAGACCGGCGGACGAAACATATTCCCCTACATCGAGGCGTGAGACAAGGGGATGTAATTTCCCCGAAATTGTTCTCAAACGCATTAGAGGATATGTTTAAGACGCTGGATTGGGTTGGACGTGGCCTAAATATAAATGGCGAGTGCATCTCTCACTTACGATTTGCGGACGACATAGTAATTATGACAGAATCGCTGGAGGACTTGCAGTGGATGCTGGACAGCCTGGCGGACGCTTCTCAACGCATCGGCCTCCGGATGAATTTGGATAAAACCAAAGTCATGTGCAACGAGTTCGTTGCTCCGGGACCGATTGCCGTTAGTGGAACCACTCTTGAAATTGTACAGAAATACGTTTACCTAGGGCAGACGCTCGAACTAGGTAGAGGTAATTTTGAGAGTGAGGCTATGAGAAGAATACAGTTGGGCTGGGCAGCATTTGGAAAACTTCGTCGAGTCTTCTCGTCACCCATCCCACAAAGTCTCAAGACAAAAATGTACAACCAGTGCGTCCTACCCGTTATGACCTACGGTGCTGAAACGTGGACACTTACAGTCAAAATGGTCCGTAAGCTCAAAGTCACCCAGCGAGCTATGGAAAGAGCTATGCTTGGAGTTTCTCTGAGGGATTGCATTCGCAATGAAGTAATTCGTCAGAGAACTAAAGTGACCGACATAGCTCACCGTATTAGTAAGCTGAAGTGGCAGTGGGCCGGACACATCTGTCGCAGACCTGATAACTGTTGGGGTAAACGGGTTCTGGAGTGGAGACCGCGAATCGGTAAACGTAGTGTAGGACGCCCTGAGACTAGATGGAGTGACGATATTCGAAAGGCAGCTGGTGGCGGTTGGAGACGGAAGACCGAGGATCGGGCTGAGTGGCGTATCTTGGGAGAGGCCTATGACCAGCAGTGGACAAGTACAGGCTGATGATGATATCTTCTCTGCTCTAGGGATAAATTTTAAAACTCCACAACCCTTTCTCCACAGTAAAAAAGTAGCCTATGTTCTTTCGCGGGGTCTAGTCTATCTGTGTACCAAATTTCATCAAAATCGGTTCACTGGTTTAGACGGTAAAACGTAACAGACAGACAGACAGAGTTACTTTCGCATTTATAATATTAGTAAGGATAGTAAGGATAATGACAGTATTTAAATAGAATAAAATATGTATGTACCAATTTTAATAAAATTTACTTTATGATCATTCAAAGCTTGATGGGCAAGTCCATTTTAAAAGTACGAAGTTATTAGAAAATGTATTTACCATTGGATAACCCATTCAATTTCAAGTTACTTTTGTTTTGAAACCAGTTTCCTAAACGCAATATTTAATATAGCTACCATACAAACTTTACGCGCGACGCATAGAAAATACGGCACTGTGACGTCACGCTTCTGTAGTGTTTTTGTGAAGCGTTTATAGGAGAGGCCAAAATTGTGATTTCAAAATCGTGATATCACGTGAAGTTTTTAAGATAACAAAGTAATTCTTTCACCTATGTTTCTGTTATTGAGTAGCCTTTTGATGGCACATTAAATCAACAATGAGTCGTCATGCCTATTATAGCCAAATAGTTACTCTTGTATGTATATTTTCCCCTATGTTACAATCATTAAAAAATCGCAGTACTTGCTTACTCCGCCACACAAAATAAAAACAATCTTTACAATAACAGCTCAGATTTATTTCAATAAAAATATTTAACTGTAAATATCGATATCTATTTCAGGATGTTTCGACTTGTAGTGACTTTTCAGACAATGCTTCTGTATAAAGGCAGCATCGCACAACGTACAAGCAAATCTCTTATCGTTCATATGCATCCGTATATGAAGGCTCAGGGACGTAGAACTAGCCAGTTTCTTATTGCATATGCTACATTCATATTTCTTCACCCCATTATGCATGTTCATATGACTACTCATGCATGTACTGTTAGTTGTGACATAACCGCATATGTCACATTTGAATTCCTTTGACCGTTTGTGATTGTATCTCTGATGAGCGTTCAAACTACTAGACCTGGCATACTCTTTATTACATATGTCACATTTGAAGACTGGTTTTTGTAAGCCATGTTCTTTGGCCATATGTTCAATCCGCTGCATATATTGGCCAAATGGAAAAGTTTTCGGACATTTCAAACATTTAACTTCCTCTTATGATGATCTTTATTTATATGGTATATCAATTTAGCTGTAGATTTCATTACTTTATTGCAAAATTTACATTTGGTCTCCTTATTTTCGTGGTAATTTTGACATGATTTGCGTGTCTCAATTCTGACATAAACTGCTTACCGCATACGTAACACACATGGTATCCATAATGCTCATTCATGTGTATTTTCAAATTTCTAAAATATGCAAATTCTTTTTGACATATATGACATTTCGGTGTATCGGTGCTCATGTCAAATCCTAACACACCATGTGAGGAGTTCTTAGTAGTTTGAAAATATGATTTATCGTGTTGTTTCTGTAGGTGTTCTATTAGATTTTCTATTGAGTCTATTTTTTCTTGACATAATTTGCATTGGATACAACTTATGTCACCGAATACAAAGCTTTCCTGTGATGATTTTAATTGAGCAATAATAGTGGCTTCAGTTTCGTCAGAATGTTCTGTCGCATTGTGTTCTCTCAGTTCGGTGAAGGTGAAATGCTTCTTCGGACAGTAGAAGCATTTGAAGGTGGAGGGAAAGCTGAAGGGAACAATAGTGGAATGGTATAGTATGAGAACTATGTTTGACCGGATCCTGTGTCTGTCCATCTTCTGAACTGGAACAAAGAACACAGAAACATTAATAGTTCAATTTTTTTTCAACACACTTGCTCATAAAGTCTCTCTAATTTCACAAGGAACATAATATAACATATAACAAGGAATAATGACGTCTGTAATCTGTAATCAAACTGTGACTTTGTCATTGTTATTATTCAAACAGGTGAGTTATAAAGTTTTTATTTTATTGGTTCAGTTGCTTTCCCCCATACGTATTAAACCCCGGCTCAACAGTTTTTGATGTTTTAAATAAATACACGGGTAACTCACGTTTGATATAGTCAGTCCAGTCCGACTCAAGTTTCGATCGCGTCCGGCGATCATTTTCAAGGAGAGTGCGCGCGCGTGTTGTCACGTTCGTAGCTCGTTTTTTAAGTAAACGAGTTTTTGATGTGTCAATCCAAGTAATAATTTACAAATTTAGTAAACAAATATTCATGTATATCCCACTGGGATAAAAAATAGTCAACCAGGTAATTTTCTTACCTTTCTTAATCTTAATATATATAAATCTCGTGTCACAATGTTTGTCCTCAATGGACTCCTAAACCACTTAACCGATTATAATAAAATTCGCACACCATGTGCAGTTCGATCCAACTTGAGAGATAGGATAGTTTAAATCTCAAATTATAGTCGCAATTTTAATTTATTTATTATTTGTCTGTCACAATTATCTGTTAACTCCAAATGAATCTAACAGATGTCGATACCTTTCGACTGGGTTGAGTAAGGGTAGGATTTCATGGAGCGGTTTCAAACCGCGCCCGCGCGCGGGCGCGAACCGCGACGGGCGACGATTTTTTTCAAAACTCACGAGACCGCTCATTGTAGGTTCGCGCCCGCGCGCGGGCGCGGTTTGAAACCCGCAACGTTCGCGGGCGAAAACCGCGCGGACGTGCGGTTGGAAGTCAGTAGCATAGCGTAGGGAGGGCGGTAGGAGAGGCCCGCTCGGGGCGGCACTTTTTAGGGGGTGGCAAATTTTAGATTAAATAATAATATATTTATGGTCAGGTTTTTCTGCCAAGGTAGGCATTTACGCTGCCTCGCGCTCTCTGATGCCCTACTTTGTGCGGAATCGGTGCCACAGTGCAGAAATAACACTAAAATATGGAATAAATTGAACTAAGTACTTAAACTTATTTTTAGTTCAAGATTTGTTTACAATTGTGATAAGAGTTTTGTTTCTTTATAAACCAGGAAATATTTCTCTACACTCGTAGGTACACTAAAATTAACCTTTTCTTTTTTGACGCTTTAAGTTGAGACCGGCATTACCAATTCCATTCATTATTTAAAATGTTGCCTTATACTTCGTAGATTTGTCCAAAAAAAAATAATTGTGCAGAAACTTAAGTAACGATACGGTTGCGTTTATGCCGATGATAGTGGATGAATATGATATGGTCTACGACGGCGCTTACTTCTCTAACAGAAACAAATTCACTCTCGACTCGAAAATCCCAAGGTTCGAACCATCACGAAAAACCCACTCTGGCAATGCGTTTCACAGCTTAAGTAGTCTTTCTTATTACAAAGGTGGAGATAAAACTCTTTGTTAGATTCTTTAATCAATAATAAACGATGTTGATTTTTTCGAGCAACGAGCAACACGATAGAAAACCTTTAATTTAAAAAACCCGACTGCAAAAAATCAACACATAAAAAACATTATGTACTATGTGATGATACTTTGGCGATTGACACTAATCTAAGAATATCTTAGTAATAAAAATCCAGGCGTTTGGAAGAAACGTGGAAATAAAGAAATTTAAAAACATACCAGATACACTCGAAAACCATAATTCTTCTTTCAGTCGAGTAAAATGGCAATAAAGGAAATAAATAATATTTTTTATCGCAGCCGCAAATTAAGAAAAGCTTATATTATCTGTAATCTGTACTTATATGTATCTTATTCCACAAATTGTTTTAATTACTTATTCTATGACGATTTCTGAGAAACTTTTTTTTTGAATCCGACGAAATTGACCAAGAACTTGTCAGAGTGAATCTCTACACGTAGAATCTTGCGGGAAGAGGCCACGAAATGTTTTGCGATGAGGCGTAAGAGCAAGATTAAAGTCGAAGCGTTCGAAACAGACTCTGGAAATGATGGAAGAAGAAGAATCTATTTAAGCTGTGTGGCAAATTGTATAGAAGACCAATGAGTACAATCAGCCCCTTGACATAGCGTTTGTGGGCTATGAGAAAGCATGACGGATTACTCGGTGAAAGTCTGGTTGGCCATGGAATCCCTACAGCGATGCCAAATTGACTGCCGAGAAGCCGAGATATATCGAGGTAATGAGATATTTGTATAACGCCGCAACTATGACTGTTCAAGTTCGAAACTCGCAGGATTAGACTGGACGTGACATTTATAATTACGGCAACAGGCGTATCACACCAAACGATATCGTCGCAATGGCCGAAATGCTGGGGGGATCTACAAGAGATACTGAAGGGCCTTGTTTACGCCTCCCAACGCATCGGTCTCCAAACGAACCTATATAAAACCGTGCACCAGTTGAAAAGCGTGCTGTGAAACGTGCAATGGTTGGTGTTTTTCTGAGTGATCGTATACGAAACGAAGTCATCCGTCAGTGAACCACAGTTATTGACATAGCTCAACGTATTAAAACAAGCGGAAGTTGACTGTGTCCTCGAGGTAAACCATAAGTTTAGCATGTTTCAGTAAAACTTGACATAACTGATGCTCTGGCAATGAAAAAGTCACTAAAATAAACACAGGTTTTTTTTTTTTTACCTTAACCTTAAATCATACAAAAATGTTCCGCCAGGCTTTAAAAACTCTTGGCTGGATCACCTCCGTGGGACCTGGAGGCGGAGTTTTTTTGCGAACATGTATGCATGGCGTTTGGACCTCCGCAACCAGGGACAACGGGTGTCGTCGCTGGAGATCGAAGCATGGAAACTCCAAGCTCGACGCTCCATGCTAATGGAATGGAAGGAGCGGTTGGCCCACCCTAGTGCTGGAAGTTGGACAATCGAAGCTGTCCAACCCAACATAGAGAGATGGCTAGACAGGGCACATGGGTCGCTTACCTTCCGGCTTGTGCAGGTGCTTACTGGGCATGGCTGCTTCGGTAAGTACTTGTGCCATATAGCCGGAAGAGAACCGACTACCATGTGCCATCATTGCAGTTGCGAAGAGGATACGGCGCAGCATACGTTAGAGGAGTGCTTAGCATGGGCAAATGAGCGTCGAGTCCTCATTGCAGCTGTAGGAAGCAATCTCTCGCTTCCAGCGTTGATCAGTTCGATGCTGGATTGCGAGACATCGTGGAGGCGGCCGTTTCGTTCTGTGAACAGGTCATGCTCCAGAAGGAAATAGCCGAGCGTGAACGCGAGATCTTGTCCGATCTCCCGATGCGGCAACGTCGGCCTGGGCGTCGGAGGAGAATCTTCCACGCCCTCCTCCGACCTCCATGAAAAGGGACTCTGAGCGACGAATCTGGGGGTTCGCCGCTCCACAACTATAGCCCCTGAGATGGCGCGCGCGGGTCTCCGCGCGCTACTTAATGAAAGTGGGGTGGAAATCCATCATCTCTACCCACGTAATAGGACGTGTCCTAGGGGACAAGCGCTGCCGGGGCCGCGGTAGAGTGCAAAAGTGTTCTCGTAGCCTCAGCACGACGGCGCATGGATGTAACAGGGTTTTTAGTGGGTAGGCCACCATTGGTGGAGAGTCCCACATATCCACTGTGCTCCTTCAGGGGCCAGTGGAATTCATTAAGAATTTTCCCTGAGAAAAAAAAAAAAAAAAAAAAAGGCTTTAAAAACTCACTAGATCTAGTGACAAAGTCAAATTCATTTAGCCTCATTATTATATTACATTATTTATTATAACTAGTTCCCGTTATTTTCATGTGATGAAAAGTAGTCCATATGTAATCTATCTAATCTGCAATAAACTTATATTTTATTGCAGATAATAGATTACAAGCAAGCAAATACTTGATGTAAAAAAAAAAAAAAAAAAAATGTGAATGCCGATATTATAATGTTTGCAGACGATACCGTCCTCCTATTTCATGAGTCTAGCTGGTCGGGTGTACGTCAGTTGGCAGAGGAAGGTGTGGCGCGTGTCACATCGTGGCTAGAAAATAATCTACTTACACTAAACACTGCAAAGACAAAGTATATGTGCTTTCGAAAGACAAGTAGAAATAAAATTCCTGCAAACTTTGTGATACGTGCCCACACCCATCCATGTAATATTTTCACCACTAACATCAGTTGTGCAAACTGCGAATGTAGTGCACTTGACCGCGAGGAATCCGTGAAATATCTGGGAGTTACTGTTGACGAAAGAATGACGTGGGGACCGCACATCCAAACAGTTTCCAAACGAATAAGAAAACTTATCCACGTTTTCAAACAACTTCGTTCAGTGGCGGACAAAAGCTATTGATTGACACTTATAAAGCTCTCGGTGAGTGCATAATAGGGTATTGTATTTGTTCTTGGGGCAGTGCGGCAAAACGCACATACTTCAGGCAGAACGTGCCCAACGCGCTCTTCTTAAAGTTAGTTTATCTCTCCCATTCAGATACCCGACTACTGACTTATACAAGGACTGTAATGTATTATCGGTTAGAAAATCTTTGTTCGCCAGTGTATCAAAAGGTATCACTCACTTACGGTACCCCACTTACCAGTAAATAAAAAAGACGAGCTAAATGTCCGGTTCCTAGCTATAAAAGCGCCTTAGCGTGGAGGCACTTCAACCATATAGCACCAGTACTGTATAATGAAATAAACAAAAATAAAAACTTAAATGAGATGACTAATTATAAGATTAAAAAATATATGGTAGACTGGCTAAACCAGTTGGACTACGATGCGGTGGAACACCTATTGTTAAAAGTAGAGTAATCCTATCTGCAAACTCTGACTCTATAATGGACTTGTACTGCAGAGAGGACAACCACACATTCACAGACACACCCTCTCTCTCTCACACACACACACACACCTCGTACATTCATGCACACATATCCCTACATAAATACGAACATATATACACACACACACACACACATATACTCACATACATACACGTACATAAATTGGTTAAATATCTTACTCGTTAGTTTGTAATAAATAAGTTAATTAATTGATATAGTGTAAAACCTCCCATTTACGTTATTTAGTTTTATCTTTATTGTTATTTTTAGTTAGTTCAAGTTTAGGAAGACACTGCCTGCAGCAACACAGCTAACGCTAAGGCTACAGGCAGGGGCTACTAATGTATTTAATCTAAGTTTTTATTCAATAAAGATATTTGTATTTGTATTTGTATTCGAGAGGTAGAAAAACCCTATCCTATTTTACTGAATAGCCTACAAACACTAAAAAGTACAAAACATAAAATAAAAATACATAAAAAGTTACGTTTAAAATAACCGACTTCAAAACCGAAAAAAGGCATTCAAAAGCGAAAAGTAAATTAATAAGTGCAGCACTATTTTTGTTTCTCCCGCCCCTCAACCGACTGCCAGAACATTGACTTATATAAAGATGGACCAGACCAACCGTACGAAAAAAAAAAACACCGCATTGGCCCTAAAAATATTTTTAGGGCCAGTGTGACTGAGTTCACAGTGTTCAGTAGGCGGAAGGGAACGAGTATTTGGTGGGCATTAAAATGCATAATTGTGTGCTAAAAGGTTGCAAAAACTACGACACAAAAGTTACAAAGAAAGATGGGATATGGTGTCATCAGTAAGTATTTAACCTTAATTTTCTTTTGTTGCTGTTTGTTAGATTAATAGGCATACATTTTTAAAGTGATATTATTATTTCTACGGATTTCCACAAAACAACCGCCATTGAACGCGTGAAGTGGACGAAGTAGCCTTGTACAAACGTGATTTTTGTTGTTGTTTTATTGTTGTCGAATTTAGTGCAAGTGATTTTGAATTTTGGGATTTAATAATAAAACAAAACGTAATCCGTCTTATTCCAAAACACGGACTAATTATAGTACTGGAATTAAGCCAGGTTTAAACCAAGTCTAAGTCTAAGCGTTATTACAAAACGAAGTTTTTCTCTAAGCCGCGTACTATCTATGATCCTAAAGATTAACAGTCGAACCGCTAGTTTAACTATGAACTTACTTCGGATCTGTCATTTTAAGGTTAGGACAACGCTTGTTTCTTCCATATTTAACAATTTGAACTCTCGCAATAGGGATGTTACACATTAATGTTAATTTTATGATAGTTTGCATTAATAGAATATCGAAAATCACATTATTATAATTTAATATTACGTAGTAAATTTATTATAAATGATTTTAAATCCTATATTTTTAATCTGTTGTCACGTGACTGGCTACACCGATATGAATTATTACGTCACTAGTCGCAAAACAAACTGTCAAAACTGATTAAACTGTTTACATTTGTGCTTTTTTATAGTTTGCGGTCTTAGCGACAACAATTTTGATTGTTTGTATTCAAGTAATGATAAGAAAACACATAACCTAAACATACAGTCATGAATCGCGACCAGTATTTTACGACTAGTGACGTCATGTCAGTCGTTAGTGTTTCAAAATTAGTCTAATATTGTATATTAGTATATTTACTCATCGAAAATACTAATATTTTGAAATGAAATGTAATTTTTTACGGTAAACAAGGGTCAATCTTCAAAATAAAAGCATTTCCAAAAATTGTTAATATTGTTGTATAACTTTGGGCTATCTCAGGCTTAACCTTAGATACAGGCTCTGCCTAGTTTGGGGTCTATCGATATCTCAAAGCGAAACAATGTAACAAAGAAACCTGGCAATTATAGTTATAAGTGAATTGTATTGATATCTCTTAAAGGAAATAAATGATTATCTTATCTTATCTTATCTTACCTTGGACTAAGTAGTCTTTGGATAGTCAGAGTTTTGTAATAGGAACACATTTTAAACCTGGTCCTAAGTTTAATACCGTATCAAACCTGGATTAGTTAGTCCTGGTTTAAATCTGTACTACGAGTATCTTAGTTTTTTGGAATAAGACTGAATAGGTTTAATATAAACTTAGGTTTGAGTACATTACAAAGAGAAAATATTTGTACATACTTTCGAATTTTTGTGTTTGCATTGAATAGGATTCGAAACTAATGAACCGATTTGAAAAAAAAATGAATGATACTCGTACAATAATAAAAATACTTTTTTACTATGTTTATTATTGTATTTAAATATTTGAGAAACTATTTTGAATACCTATACATATGTAGTTCGTTTAGAGTTTTCACAGAAACTTAAAAGACATTTAACAGCTACATGATGCTTTTTGGCTGTTGGTGTGCACACGTATAGTAAAAATTTTATTCTCATATATTATTCCAATTGCAAATAAAAAAAATATGTATGAAATTACGGTTTTTTTTGTACAATGTTATACCGTCTTTTGTCGTCAACGCGGCACTCACGTAGTTCGTATGATTTACAGATCTTACTGTTTTTGCTTGTATTAAGAAGTTTTCTAAAAAATGTATAAGTAGGGCGCATCCTTCCTTTTGAAATCATTGGCTGCAGATGGCTACCTCGCCGCTGCGCGCTGCCGGGCGGTCGCTACGCGGGCGCCGCGCGGCACCCGCGTAGCGACCGCGCGGTTGCGCGCGCAGCGGCGCGGTCGCCACGCGGGCGCCGCGCGGCACCCGCGTGGTAGCGCGGGCGTAAACCGCCTCGTGAGTTTTGAATTCAATTTTTACATACAAATCTGCATCCTACAGAAGACGCGGGCCCGCGCCCGCGCGCGGGCGCGGTTTGAAACCGCTCCATGAAATCCTACCCTAAGTAATCAATAGATGGCGCTGCTATGGTAAATCTACGAACGTGTCATATAAGCTACATTTTAACAGCATAATCTTATCTTAATATATATAAATTACGCGTCACATTGTTTGTCCGCGATGGGCTCCTAAACTACTGAACCGATTTCAATAAAACTTGCACACCGTATGCAGTTTGATCCAACTTGAAAGATAGGATAGTTTTTATTCCGATTATTTGTCTATACATATGACAATATTCGAGCGAAGCCGGAACGGGCCGTTAGTCTACATATAAAAATTACGTGTCACGTTGTTTGTCCGCGATGAACTCCATAAATTACTTAACCGATTTTAATTAAATTTGCACATCGTATGCAGTTTGATCCAACTTGAAGGATACGATAGTTTTTATTTCGATCAATGGTTTTTATAGCCGCCGCTAGTTACATACAATATTTCATTCAAATCAGTTCAGACAGTAATACCCACGTGAGAACAAACGTACTTACACAGAAACATACAAACTTTCAGTTTTACAATATTTGTGACGGTCGACAGTCAATAGAATTTACGATTGTGGCGGTACCATTGTTACCTACCCTCTTTTGCCAAGTTGTATGAACGTGTATTTAGATTTTCAACTATTACAGGTTTACGCTTGACCGCCAACTCGACTGATGTTAAGCGACGATGCGGTCTACGATGGAGCGTGCTTACCTAGAAGAAATCGATTCACTCTCGACTTGAAAACACCAAGATTGATGTATCCATTGGGAAAAACTTACTTATCTGTAGATAATCTATACTAATATTAAACAAATACACGGTTAACTCACGTTTGACATAGTCAGTCCAGTTCGACTCAAGTTTCGATCGCGTCCGGTGATCTTTTTCAAGGAGAGTGCGCGCGCGTGTTCGCAGCTGGTTTAGCGTGGTAAACTATATCAAACGTGAGTTACCCGTGTATTTATTTAAAATGTGTAATTACCACGTTAGTTTTCATACTACAATCTATACTAATATTATAAAGCGGGAGAGGTTTCTTGTTTGAACGCGCTAATCACAGGAACTGCTAGACCGATAACAAAAATTCTTGCACCTTTGGATATGTAAATGATACCTGAGTGCTATATGCTATATCATTATGTACCACGGGCGAAGCCGGGGCAGACCGCTAGTTGTAAATACGTAGAAACCTAGAAACTTACTTTTTCGTTTCGTCTTGTCCAACAAATGGCTGGCTAGTTTCGTTTTAGCTGACGAGCGTTTATTTCTTACTTGAGTTTTTCTTCTGTTTACCCTTTCGGTGTTAGTTTTGTTACCTGTAATGTATTACAAATATACATTAATATTAAAATTAACGTGGTTGTTACAGATATTTATTTACACATTTTACACCCAAACGGGAAACTCACGTGTAATATTAATATGGTCAGTCAATCCGACTCGAGTTTCGGCCGCGTGCCTTCAGTTTGTCCACTGTCGCACTAATTTACTATGTTTTGTTTGTTTTTGTAATGTATCCTTTTTTTTTGTTGGTTTGTCAACTTCAACTTTTTCTTTTGGCTTCCATTCGGTGATGTCACCGTAATTGCGCCAATGTCCAGCGTTTGATCATTGGGAGTATCTTTGTTATATTAAGTTCTTAATTCAGGTGATCATTCTTCCATCTTCTTCATAGCTTCTGAGAATTTTGAGTTGGTTTGTCAATAAGGAGTATCTGTCTATCACGTTGACGCGTTTGCCAGTGCCAAACGGGCAGTCATCGCGCGAGTGCACTCTCCTTGAAAAAGGCCGCCGAACGCGGTCGAAACTCGAGTCGGATTGACCGACTGTATTACACGTGAGTAATCCGTTTCCGCAATAAATAAAATAATACATTAAATTAAAAATTTTAAAGACCTTCAACGGTTTCAAATTTCCGATGTTTGCAAGTAAAACAAATACCTATTATGCGTCAAATGAGCCCTATACACCCTGGCGCTTGCCGTCACACGGCCAGGCCAGGCGAGCGACAATAAGTGATCACAAGTCAAAATAAATAGTAGTCATATAGTAGTGGTAGGACTCTTGGCAGAGTCCGCCTGGGGAAGTACCTCACCTTTGCTAGTTATTCTATCGGAACAACGTTTGCACGTTGCTGTAGGTATTCCGGTTTGAAGGGCAAAGTTTCCAGTGAAATTACCGAGCATAGCGATAAAACATCTTATATCTCTGGGCGACGAGAATGGTGTAGTGCTAGGTAATGATTTGGGCTCATCATAGTCCAATAGCTGCGTGTCACTGTGCTGTTATGTGGCAGGCATGTTGCTTACCATCAGGCACATGTCCTGATCGTCTCGTCACTTCATACTATAAAAAAAATCTATTCCAACACACCTTCATAATCCTCATCTGTGTCCGAGTCCATTTCTGTTTTATATCCAGTGTGTTCTTCTTTTAAACCTAAAAATTAAATTATTTTAAATTAACAATACATATTTATAACCAGTAACCACCAACAGAATCTCGCTGTTTTATCCGAGTATATAATTTTCCCGCAATAAAAAATTGCCTGTATAAACCAGACTATAATAATATAATTAGTGTTGTAAATTTCAACCTGATTGGTATAGGAGATTAATAAAAAAACATTGAAGTGATCTAAAAATTTCGCGGGCGAAAATCTTACCCGCGGCAGATGTGAAACCGCGAAAATCAGCGGGTCTCGAGAGTTTTGAAATAAACCCGTCGCTCGTCGAAGTTCGCGCCCGCGCGGACGCGGTTGAAAACCGCTCCATGAGTTCTTAGCCTAAGGCGATTAACTACCACCCACCACGCAGCGTAACGCATGAATGCGTGTTTTAAATTTTTACGTTGTTAGTAAGTAGATAGATTGAAAACAAAACCACAAAAATATACATAAATTTAAAAACATATTAGCTAAAACGCATCTACGCAGAGAAATTACAGGGCATAGGGATATAACATCTTAGATCTCTGCGTGACGAACGCAGTGCAGTGCTAGGTAATGATTTGGGCTCTTGATGTTTCAATAGCTGCGTGTCACCGTGCTGTGTGGCAGGCATGTTGCTTACCATCAGGCACATGTCCTGCTCGTCTCGTCACTACTTATTTAAAAAATAAAATACTTTCATTAAATACATTTCTTGTATGTTGGTCTGTGTGTGTTTTCTATACAAACAGAAGTACTTAAGGGCGTGTGGGCCGTAATTTTGAATTTTTAAAACAACTTTAAAACCTTTAAAATAGTGTATTAAACTCTGAAAAAAATATATGTATTAGTTAAGGATCTTTTCTAGTGCAATTCGCAGTCAATAACACGATTTAATAAATTTTACTACATAGAAAAAAATCCCAAAGTTACCCCTTTTCAAAAGTTATTTCAAGTTTATGACTAAACTAATGAATTTTTTACTAAATTTTTGTACTCAACGAAAGCCACTAAAAGTTATAGATGCATTCGCAGAGTTTGACTTGATAAAAAGTATCAGTTATTCACTATGTTTTAATATCTACCATATATATAGCGCGCCGTTCGGCAGGCCTGATCAGTCGCGTTTCGGCGCTCACGGACGACGGGCCTGTGCTTGATTTTGCAATTTTGACAACCAATAAATTTTAAATATTACGATCATAGTGCCACAGTATAACAATATCAGTAGGTATTACTAGTGAAGCACGCTATGATCTTGATTTTTGATACCGTTTTCATTGAATTGCAAATAGACGCTGATACTAATTAGTACGCTGTTTACTTTATGTTGTAGACCAATAGGGAGTCTCAAAAACTGACGTCAATAACACATCAGTAAAAATTCAATGCAGATGCAATGGAAAATAGATAAGTATCGGTAAAATATTCGTGCGGCAAATCAGAGATAAGGAAATAATGAGAGGGAGAAATCCCTGCGTAAATCCCCAATATAAATCCTATGTTAGGTATCATAAATGATACCTAACTTGCATTTATATGCCATTTAGGTAAATTCTTTGGTAGTAAGGTACTTAGTACTTGGAAGAAAAGTCCTCGTATACAGATTTTACCACTTTAAAAGAGACTCTTGCGCAAACTATTCAGTTATAAAAAAAATGTTAGGAACTTCAATACAATTTTGAACATCTATCCATAGATACACGTATGATTTTGATAGTTTTTTTTTCTTTTCCAAGTTTGTGACACCACCAAAATTTGTTGTTTTTTTTTTTTGTATGAAAATGTTAATATTGTTCATAGAATACATGTACTTAACAAGTTTTCATAGTATACTTTTATAGTTTCGGAGAAAATGGCTGTCACATACGGATGGACAGACATAACGTATATTTTAAAATTCGTCTACGAATCCCTAAAAACCCAACTTCGTTCATTTAAAACTCATTTAAATGGAAATTTAGACACTCGACCAAATTTGATAAGAAGCCTTTTAGGCAGTAAAATTACTCGTAGAATTGAACTAAATTTCCGATTCGTATTTTTATATAAGGTTTAGAATCATTTCCTGAGCATAAAATTACAAAATAATAACAAATCCAGGTGGAGCTTCAAGCGCCAGCTCGAAAAAACGTTTTTGGCCGATATTCCGAAAAGTAATAAAGCCTATTATTATTGTAGAAAATAAAATTTCCCAGCTTTTGTTGCCAGTAAACTTTTTTTCGAACTTACCGATTACGATTTGTTATGTCCAATTTAATGATAATGTGAATTCTGTTCCCAGTAGCATAAACATGTCTCTTTTTACCGGAATGGAAGAAGAGTTTCGCGTTTCGCGCGTATCTTTATGTTTGTTAAACTTTTATTTCCACATATCTTCCAAACGGCTGGATGGATTTTGGTAACTAAGATATTCTAAGACTAGTCTCATTCGCCAAAGTGTCCTTAGATAGTAGGTAATATTTTTTTACGTGTAGATTTTTTTGTAGTCGGGGTTTTTAAATTAAAGTTATTCTATCATATTGCTCGTTGCTAGAATAAACAGCACCGTTCATCATCATGATTGAAGAGTTGAACGAAGAGTTTGGTCTCCACTTTTGTAATAAGAACAACTAAGCTGTGAAACGCATTGCCAGAGTGGGTTTTTGTCGAAGGTTCGAACCTTGGGGTTACGAGGTACACTGTGTTTGTTTCTATTAGAGAAGCAAGTTCCATCGTAGACCACATCATTTTCATCCACTATTATCGGCATCATCGCAACCGTATCATTAAATGGGTTATAAATCGTAAACGGTAAGTTTTACAAAAAGTTTACTAGCAACAAAAGATGCAAAATTTTATTTTCTACAATTATTGTCAAAATATGTAGTTTCAAAATATCGGCTAAAACAGTTTTTTTTTTCAATTAGCGTTTGAAGCTCTAGATCTGTGAGCATTTTGTAATTTTATGCTCAGTAAGTGATCTTTACCTCATAGAAAAAAATTGTTAGGAACTTGTGAATTATAAGGAAACATTTTAAAAAGATGCATGAAATTGGAAAAGCCGTTCTCAACTTATAGTGTGACCAAAAAAGAAAAGGTTGAGTTTTGTATACCTACCGTATAGTAATAGTATAGATAAATTTAATATTTCTTCGTTTATATAGCAACAAAACTCTAATCATAAACAAACAAACATAAACAAATCTTGAACAAAAAATGAGTTTAAATTACATAGTCCAATATTTTAATGTTATTTCTGCACTGTGGCACCGATGCCGCGGTCGGTGACGGTCGCGAGAACAAGACAGCGTGAAATGCCTACTTTGACAGAATTACCTGGCCTTAACTACAAGCAACTTTAGAACTCGCATTCACACTTCACGCTTTCAGTGTGTCGATCCCCTAACATCCAGAAGACCCCGAGTGGCATGGAAATATTTAGAGCTTATTCTGAAGAAACTATTGGATTTAATAATTTGGTTAGAAGGTAACATACATACCGTCATATTCATTGTCTGTGGAGGAGCCATTTTCTGATTTGTATGTTGCCATTTCATCTTTTGCACCTAGAAAATGATACAAATAATAAATCAATATTAATTCATAATGAGAACTGAAATGACTTTTAGGATTAATACAAGGTGTACTGTGTAACCTTAGATAAAGAATAAGTAGATCAAGTTTTTCCGCACTGTTCCTTAGTACCTTTGTAAGGAGATGAGGTGTATGTTAGCTATGCTGAGGTAGTCGTCAAGCGCTAACCTTTGTGTTATTAGCTGTTTACTGCACAATAATCTTACCTGGCGCTACTGATACTTCTAAGAAGTCCCGGGAGTCTTCTTCTTTCATATCCGTTTTGTCAGGAGCCTCGAATCCATTACAGATAGTTTCCTCCATTGGGACTGGAATTAATTATAACTTATTAGAAGCAGGTTCAACATCTTTAATAGCCACCTATAATAGTCTATAGTAGCCTATAATAGGCTTATGTAAACCTCTATAATAGGAAATGTTTAATTTAACAGTGTACACCTCCAAAATCTTGATAATCTTTAATCTAGTAGTCTTTATTAGCCGCTTGCGTCACTTTCGGCGACTCACATTTACAATTTTGGCGGAAAAACGGGTTTCAGATTACCTAAGTGCGTTTGTTTATGCTTCGGCATAAAGTGAAAGTGAAGTGCCGCGTTACTTGTACCTGTTTAAGCCCATTATTCTCAAGAGCGTTTCAAGACGCTTTTGGCGGTATCGTTTGTTTAAATTAATGTCTTTGAATTGTAAACTAATATTTAGACACTTGTGTCGGATTTTTTTCGAATTCTCAAGTGTTCTACAGCTATAATATCTTATATTATAAGGAAGACATAGAGATTTAATATTTTAAATGAATTGTATACAATATAACACGGAAAAACAAAAAAAAATTGGTTGCCTGTAAAGTCGGTATACGGGCGAAAGTTTTACGTGACAACGACTTTGAGTGGTAAAATAATTTTACGGAGGGACGCGTGCCTTTCACTTTTTATGTCTGTCTCTCTCGCTCTTAGGCGGGCTAACCATGCCCGAGTGGAAGGGACGCGTGCCTCTCACTCGCTCTCGTTGTGAGCGCATAACGTGAGCGGAGCGTAACGCAGTTTCTTGAAGTGTCACCCGGCAAACCAATTTATAAGACGTTGTCACGTCAAAAAACTAGAGTCGATAGCATAAATTGTTTTTTTTTTAAATTCAATGCTTTTTTTTTAATTTAACGATTTTTCTATATGAACGAACTTTTAACGTCGTCGTCGTCCACCAAAAGCCCGACCGCAAAGTAAATTTTGTAAATTTTCGTCATTCGGTGTAATATAGTTCCCAAAGTGTGTCAAGTGGTTAGCATTCCATGGATTCACCGTGTGGCAGAGAGAGAAACCCCGAGACTTGTGACTCGGGCATAGTTTGAAGGGGCCCCTTTCTGACTTACATCAACACTCACCTTCACTACTCGTTTTTCTCTCCCTGCCCAGCCAAATCTGATATGAGCCTACTAGTGCAGCTTTGGATACTCGTTCTAGTATAGAACTTACTGCACTTCTGGATAAGCCAAGGTCTTTCAGCAGGTTATAGAGAGATTTTGCTGGTATACCTCTCGCTCCCACTTCTACAGCGTATAAACTAACTACATAGCCGTTTTTTGTTCATTCGTTTAGGAGGTCGTAATACTTATTTTGTTTCATCTCGTGGTCTTTAGATGTATTAGTTTCCCACGGTACGGTAAGTTCTACAAGGACTATGCGTTTCGTAGTTCTAGAAAAAAGGAAAATGCCCTGTCTGGATGACGAAACACCCACATCCTCTGGGATCCTGTAGTGCCTTTCATACGTGTCCATTAAAATAGTCCAATCAGGTGCTGTACCCAGGATTGAGTAAGGCTTGTGCCTGGAGTTTGAAGTTGAGCCTTCTTTACAAAGTTAATTTGTCTTTTGTTTGTCGTCAATCCTTTTGGGCTCTAGCTACTGAAAGGCTCATGGCTTCACGTATGATTTCAAGTACTCTGTCATGGCGCCGTGAGTAATGACCCCCATTAAGGAGCACCTTGCATCCCACCAATATGTGCCTTGCTGTACATATCGCCTCTCCACAAGTATAGCAACATTTTTCAGAGGCTTTTCCCCACCTTACCAAGTTACTCTGGTCAGGGAGGGTCATTTGGATTGCATTTAGATAAAATTTTAATAAGGCAGGAGACCAGTCATAGATCAAGGTGCGCCACTTTAGAGCTAATGGGATACAGATCTCACCTATGGTTAACCACTCACTTTGCATTTCTAAATTCATAGCTTGCACTTTGTAACCGTCATTTATTTTTACTCATAAACGAAGAAATCTTTTGATATCTCACCAATAATCCTAAGAGCTTCTTGTAGCTGTGCTTGTGACGTTAGAATCATCTCTCTGAATGTCTCCACTTTGTTGACGAAGCTGACACACTCCACACAAATGGGCAATGACTTCTCCCATGTCGGCATCACCTAGAAATTAAAATATTCAAATCCTTTATTGTTAAAATCATATTTTACAAGTCATACATTTTGTTATTAAAATAAAGATGTACAGAATAATAATAGAGAGCAATATAGAAAAGCCTACACAACGACTCATCACTCATCAAAGTTGAGAAGGCAGTAAAGCAGTCCGAAGAGAAGGTCAGTCACATGATAGGGTCATGTACCGTATCAGATAAATTGAAAAAGTTCAAAATATCCAATAGAGGCTATTTTTATTTGTAGGAAAACAATTGGAACAGCAACTATGCAGAATCGTGGGACACTACTCACTAACTCTTGGTTTATGGCTTTAATGTGGTTACTTTTGTCGCAATTACAGCGTAACCCTCCATCTAGACAAGTGTATAATCAAAGATTGTTGACAATACCAGCACAATATAAAGAATATAAGGGATAAATAGACTGTGATATCAGTGTACATTATACTAATGACTTACAATTAGATTAAGGCATTTTCTCAGCATCCCGAGATATTGAATTGCATGTTGGTGCTTTCCTTCGACGAGACAGCAGAAGCACTTGCCTTCGACACCGCTGCTGCCCGCTTGCATTTCAAATAACAATTACTTTTACTGTTGGTTTAATCAATATGAATGTATTATGTAGTTTATAGTTTGTATTACTCGTACGGTTACGTTCGTTAAAAACTGCAAATGCAAATCTAAAACGCAGGTGTTCTTCACAAACTCACAAAGTCACAAACAGGATCCAAAACCTTAAAGTACAAAAACAACAACAAATAACAAATCTAGAATAGAAATATAAATCTAAGAATCTAGGATATATTCTGTGGATATATTCATTATGCAGTAATGCAGTATTCATGAGTATTCACACTCACAGACTAAGTAGAGATGCGCAGATACGATATATTTGAAAATTTGGATATAGTGCTACAGGGATTTATTCTGTTAGTACTTGGATGTTGGATGGTTCATCAGATGGTTGGATGACATATGTCACATGGTCAGGAGCTCAGGAGTGTGGGTGGGCAAAGAAATTACCGACAAAAAAATCTCCTTAGTTTTGGGGAGTTTCAATAAATATTAATGAGTTTCAAAAATATTAGACACGAAAGCACAATATTTTTATCCATATAAAGTTAAAAAATACTCGTATTACTTTTTTATCACAGCACTTACACTACGTAAACACACAAAATTATACCTATTACCATCACAGTACTTCCACGTAAATTATAACACAACATATTATTTAGTATGCATTTGTAGCGAAATACCTATAAAATAAATAAATAACACATACACACTAAACGTTTTGCGAGTCAAACGCTATTTCCGATACGCGTATTTTTGAAATTTAATCTTGGCCATGAATGCATTATTCTTTCAGCCAAACGTTAATCTCATGTTGTTGAGCTTACTAGGTATATTCCATTTCTATTTACATAATTATCGTTTTTATTTCTAATATAATTAAAAGTATTAAGTAGTCTTTAAATAGTTAAGGATTTCTTATTTTAGTGTTATTTTAAATAATTAAGGATTTCTTATATTAGAGTGATGAGACGAGCTGGACATGTGCCTGATGGTAAGCAACATGCCTACCACATAACAACACAGTGACACGCAGCTATTGGAACATAAAAAGTCTGCTGCACAATCACTGCACTGTGCTAGTCATCAAGAGATCTAAGATATTATATGTCTAAGCGGAGAGAGAGAGTACAAAAGAGAGAACTTGGTACAAAATACCCAATTAATATAATGTCTAAGTAGGATGTCAGCAGACTTATTTGAGAATTAAGTTTACATTAATTTGATAATATTGGCTACACTTACGAAGAATTGTATCACATATCTGTGTCAGTTGCGATACGCTGCAGCTGGGATAAATTGGTCCTCAAATTAAGTTGTTTCGTTCAAATTTTGAAGAATTTTGGTCCTTCGAGCATTAGATCCTTGTAGCACTGTAGCTGTAGATTGATAGTTAAATGCTTAAATGTTGTAGGTCAAAATTAATTAAAACCAAGAGCGTGACGTGAGGTAACGAGAACGAGCTGTCAAAAGTTCCGTAACATTAACATGGTAAACACAACATGATCCGTAACATAGTATAGATAAGCGAATAGAGCATTTTTACATCTCAAAGTTTTTCTTTTCCAAATGAGATGAAACTTAGTGTAATACTATATATGCACAGATTACGATTACATACCTCATATAGTGTTATACAGGCTTAGAGAGGTTCAGGGAAGTTTTGCTCTACCCACTTATCAAAGTCGTATTAAACAATGGACACACACACAATGGATGTATTAAAATGATTTGGTACAATCTTTTTTTTTAATTTAACTAATTATAATGTCATTATGACATTAAAACGAATGTCAATAATTTAAGGATGCCCAATATAATAAATTTTAAAGGTAGATTTTTGAGAACAGAAAAATTCAAAAATCGATTTCAAAATAAACAACATCTAAGACAAACTGAAAAATATTGTCACAAAACTTTGATATCTCAGTTATTCTCACATAAAAGAGCATTAATGGCGTAAGCAAAATACTCACTTTATGCTTGTACAAATGGGATTCGGGGCTTTGTTAAAATCCGTCTCGGTGACCAAGTCATGACCGGGCGGATCCAGGTCATGACCTCCCCTTAGCTGGATCTAGAACTTAAGTGGACCACTCATTAAAACGCACTTATTGCATGATCTCGTGACTTGACCATGACTACGTAACCTGCTGAGCTGGTGTCAAAATTAGATTCACCCTTCGATTAAGTACGGTTTGGTGGAAGAGTTATGTCCTCAAAAAATATCTTCTTGAGGTGTTTAATCACGGTGTTTTCCTTTATCGTTTTAGTCAATGGTAATGACGAATTTGTATTTTTACAATTTGGAAATATCTAGAGATGCCACCCACCATGGCTTTAAATTACATTCACATGATATGGGTATTTGTTTGCGTATATTTATGAAAACGTGTAACAT
This sequence comes from Ectropis grisescens, assembly GCA_017562165.1. NCBI lineage: Eukaryota > Metazoa > Arthropoda > Insecta > Lepidoptera > Geometridae > Ectropis > Ectropis grisescens. The sequence goes on from CM029768.1 coordinate 9,133,312, forward strand.
CATATCAGCCACCTGGCTTCTACAGTAAGTACAATCTGTGCTTAGTTAGTGGTTAGAAGGTGTTGTTTGAGAAATGTACACCAATATTTATTTATTTAGTAGTAGTAAAGCATACCCCCCTTTGACTATGCTAGAAATCCACGATATGGACTTCTGTAGGCAATTAGTTAAATGCCCAATAACAGCATTCATTTTGAAATCGCTGAGGCTTATGACACTCGAGTTAGTAAATAAACGAAACCATTTACTGTCATCATGACATGTCATGATTGTGATGGCGCATCACTATACTGTTTACTTGCTTTCTGCTTCGCTCTTGAAGTAGTTTATTTGACGTGTCCGTCGCTCTGTCGCCACCCATTGCATTTGGATTGGTGTTTATTGTGGTTGTGTACCACAAATTAACGCGATCTCGTTAAAAAGAAATGATTTTAAACTAAATACATCTGTTATAAAATGTCGTTTATCTTAAAATAATTGTTTTTCATTACATTTTTGCTCATATTTCCGTGTGATAAAAAATGTCTTTACTTATCGAATGTGATTAAAATACGATGTTTACTGTTTATTTTTCCGTGAACGGCAGTGATCTGACGTGGAACTTGGGTATGCCATGACCTGAAGATTCTTTGCAAGGCGCTAGTCAACGGATATTCAAGAAATTTGTTTAGATTTCGTGAAAATGCGTGTGAACATTCGAAAAGTTTTTCTCGTGTGTACTATTTTGTTTTGTGTGTGGATGCTTGGGGCGTTTATAAACACAGAGCAATGGGTGCAGAAAGCGGACCGGTACACCCTCAGTTCGCTGGAGAAGAAGGTGCTGATGCTAGAGAAAAATATGGATAAACAATTGGAAGACAGCAGCAAACTTCTGGACAGACTGAAGAAAAAACTGAAAGGGCATAGCTCTAAAAATGTAGAAGATAACGAGAAGATTGTCCATGGTAAGTACCTGTTGAAATTTTAAGCAGTTTTTTAAAATTAATGGACAAGATAAAGTGATGAGAAAACATGCATTTTTATTTATATTTTTTTAAACAAAGAGTGATGTGATGAGCAGGATATGTGCCTGTTGGTAAGCAAAATCCCTGCCACATATTAGAACACTGACATGCAGCTATTGGAACTGCGCTCGTCACCCAGAGATCTAAGGCATATCTCCCTAAGCCCTGTAATTTCTCTGTAAACATTGCCCTTCAAACCGGAACAGCGTAAATTTGCTCATTAATGCTTGGCGGTAGAGTTACTAAAGTATAAAAAGTTGCCTATATATTATGTTCTTCTATACTATAATATGTGTTCCAAATTTCAACCTATCCCTTCAGACATTGTGACGTTATTGAGGAATGAACATCAAAATTTTCACATTTATAATATTAAGTAGTAGGATTACAGAATGATATACTATATGTTATATTACACATCACATCCCCAGCAAGAGATTTTAACAGATAATTACTTATAATTTGTTATTTCAACACTGAGATATAGGCATATCAGCTAAAGCTGCTCGTCTATTAATAAATAAATAAATAAATATTAACGGAGACTCAAGGACCCAGCCAGCACCTTCAATTCAAACCATTGACATTAGTGACACTGTAGATTCACAAATAGTTCCTAATGAACTGGATCAGTGAATCTCAAACTGTTATCATCATACATACACCTCATTTTGCCAGGTTCCCCATATTGTGTTTGCTAGGCATTATCATATTACATGTGAGAAAAAATACAAATACAAAAATCTTTATTGCTGTTTGCAGGTAAGATAAGATGATACAAAACATTTAAATAGTTGACCCATACAAACTGACCTCTTCTTCTAGAGGCATGCAATATGTCTGGCAACGCAGTTTCCATTGGTCCGAATTTATACAATGATAATAATAGTCAGATGATAAAGTCTTCTTCTTCTTTTTTCATTTTGAACTTTTAATCGGTTGTATCATATATGTCATCTGATTCATCGTCTATTAATTTCTGGCTTCTATCCCGTTGTGTTATGTTAGTGTGATAAGTTTGATGAGTACAATTACGCCAACGTCTTGTGCTTCAGCAGGATAATGTTATGGACTTTGACAAGTGTGTGGTTTCATGTAGAATCCAAGGTCTTGCAGTAGTAGCTCTTGCAGTTCAGCCGTGTGAGCAATGTCAAAGAATGTCATTATGCATAGAAAAATCAAAAAATAATAATCAAAAATAATAATAATATAATATGTATAATATAATAAAACAATGTCAATGTGTATAAAGGAATGTCAACATGTATAAAATTTAATATTTGTATACCTACTCAAAGAACTCTCACAATATATTATAGAGTAATCTGATTCAACCTGTCCGTTACAATATATTATCTGATCTAACATTATGATTGATGACATATGATTACAAAAAGATATGAAAAAATAATTCTATTTGGCAGAAAATTAAATTTTGTTTTGTTCATATGTTTTTATTTACCCAAAAACCCAACCTCAAAAGACAAGCTTGTTTGGTTTAAATTAGTGAATGTAGCCAGAGCATTTTGAGTGGGAATGTGGGCGCACAAATGAAGTTTTCACTTCAAAAATAAACAACTACATTGTAGACCTTTATTCCCCAAACTTTGGGAGTCACTGAACCAGTAACTGTTATGTCAACATACATATGTGTACAGTATAAATTGGTTTACATTCGAAAAGTTGAATGCTCGCTACCTGTAATAATTTGTTTATTTTTCTTGTTAATAGTGATGTGTTTAGTTATAACGGTTACTAAATATTGGAAATTCCAATTCCATGTCGAGCAAAGAAGGAAAATGTTTATTAAAATACTTATTACACTATTAATATGTATTAGCTAGTTGTGTTCGCAGTTTTATCCGCGTAATTCTCGTGGTTTTCCCGCGTTAAAATATATAGATTTATATAGTATGTTATATAGAAGCGCGGGTAGAGATTCACTATGATAACATGACCCGCCCTTCCAGAATTTAAAACGTTTGAAAGTATTTGTAAAAGTATTTACAACGCACCACCACGCATGTGTGCGTACTGCTACTGAAGACGAATAATTACAACTACATACAAACTCTTTCGTAAGGATGTGACTACACACATTAAAACAGTAATTTGGAGGGGCGGGCCATGTTATCGTAGTAAATCTCTATTTGCTATTTCCTTCCGGCACCCCGCCTAGGGATAGGCCTTCGAGGAGGTGACGCGCCGCTGATTTCCGGCGCGTCACTAGAGCTAAATCCGGGGGTATTAACGCCCCCCGCGAGGCGGGTCCGCAAAGGCGGCAAGGATCAGGCTCGTTGACGGGAGTCCGACAAGTGACTCCCTGGCCATGCAGGAGAAGTCTGCGGGGGTTTTAGTCGGTAAGGATTACCATGTCTGTCGTCGTCATGGTGTCGAGCACCGACATACCTCACCATGTCCCTGCATGGTGGGGACACGTAAATGTATTTCCCCCACATAAAAAAAAATGGTATTATGCTATTTTAAACTTCAAACTATATAACAAGGGTCAGCAACAGGCGGACCGCGGTCCGTATCCGGACCGCGGAAGGTCGAACCTCGAACCGCGGAAGGTTGAACCTCGGACCGCCAAATATTGTATTGTATACCAAGTATACATTTTAAAATTTAGATAAGGTACACTGCACCTTTATTATTTGAAACAATGTTTTTGCCACGTAAAATCTACCTTAGTAAATACTATTACTATTTTTTTACTATATATTTTCCGTATAGCGGCCAAGAGAAACTCCACAATTTCAAATACACCTTCGTCACCACATCTGACGCGTTGTCCGTGGACACGAGCGTGGAATGCCGCCAACAACTACTAGAGAACGCAGAGAGGCAGGGATCTGTATCCGCGGATTGGCTCTCATCATGGACAACAACAAAGAAAGATTCGGATAAGCTTTTGCTGCGCCTGGGCGAGCCCGTTTGTCACCTGGATTGTCTTTCCTGCTCAATGGGAGTACCGCAAAGTCACAACGAAACAGAAAATCTACGACGCTATGCTATGCAATGTGTGAGGTTGATGGCCACTGATTTCGGTTGGTGTGATCGAAAAACAAAACGATTCTAATAGAGTACTCGGAAGGTCGGACGCCTTTCACTCACCTAAGTGCGCTATTCGCACACCTGAACAGATATGACGGTGAAACACCCCGGGTGATAAGCGTGGATGCGATGGCAATCGAATACTCAAGAGCGAAAGTCGTGAGGTCGTGAATACTCATGAGGTTGTCGTATACGAAGATAGGGGAGAAACTCTGAGCTTCCTGAGGCCCCTTCGCACGATCAAACAAATGCAACTGACATCTGAAGACACCCTGTTCCTAGTGCGACTATCCAAACCAGCTCCGAAAGCGCACAGCAGAGTACAGCCACGGAAAGAGCCGCAGCCAACCAATCCGGTAGCCTTCGTGACTGCCTTCAACGCAGCAACAAAGACCTTACTCAGAATCTCATCCAATGCATCATCCCCTTAGACGTCAAGGACGCCAAAGCCCCCAAAGCAGCTTCACAGCAAAAATAGAGCCGAACGAGAGCTGACATGGGACGGGTTGAACCGCCCCGCTATGCCACGGCTTCGAAGCCGCGGAGTCATGCACTTAATGCCTTTATCTAATTTATAGCCGTGTGGCTGAGACCGACAAGACAAGTCAACCTTAAGATCTGCGAAAACATCATGCAGACCTATAAGCTAGGAAGTGAAAACCTTTTAAAGGCAAAAATCGAAGAGGATGAACCAGGCCATTTACAATAATGTCACTTTCCGGGTCATCAAGGAAAGAGTGCAGAAAATGGCTTTGTGAGACTGAGGGTAGGATTTCATGGAGCGGTTTCAAACCGCGCCCGCGCGCGGGCGCGGGCCCGCGTCTTCTGTAGGATGCAGATTTGTATGTAAAATTGAATTCAAAACTCACGAGGCGGTTTACGCCCGCGCCACCACGCGGGTGCCGCGCGGCGCCCGCGTGGCTGCGCGCGCAACCGCGCGGTCGCTACGCGGGTGCCGCGCGGCGCCCGCGTAGCGACCGCGCGGTTGCGCGCGCAGCGGCGCGGTAGCCATCTGCAGCCAATGATTTCAAAAGGAAGGATGCGCCCTACTTATACATTTTTTAGAAAACTTCTTAATACAAGCAAAAACAGTAAGATCTGTAAATCATACGAACTACGTGAGTGCCGCGTTGACGACAAAGACGGCATAACATTGTACAAAAAAAAACCTAATTTCATACATATTTTTTTTATTTGCAATTGGAATAATATATGAGAATAAAATTTTTACTATACGTGTGCACACCAACAGCCAAAAAGCATCATGTAGCTGTTAAATGTCTTTCAAGTTTCTGTGAAAACTCTAAACGAACTACATATGTATCGGTATTCAAAATAGTTTCTCAAATATTTAAATACAATAATAAACATAGTAAAAAAGTATTTTTATTAATGTACGAGTATCATTAATTTTTTTTTTTTTCAAATCGGTTCATTAGTTTTGAATCCTATTCAATGCAAACACAAAAATTCGAAAGTATTTACAAATATTTTCTCTTTGTAATGTACTCAAACCTAAGTGTAGATTAAACCTATTCAGTCTTATTCCAAAAAACTAAGATACTCGTAGTACAGATTTAAACCAGGGCTAAATAATCCAGGTTTGATACGGTATTAAACTTAGGACCAGGTTTAAAATGTGTTCCTATTACAAAACTCAGACTATCCAAAGACTACTTAGTCCAAGGTTAAGCCTGAGATAGCCCAACGTTATACAACAATATTAACAAGTTTTGGAACTGCTTTTATTTTGAATATTGACCCTTGTTTTTTTAAAAAATACATTTCATTTCAAAATATTAGTATTTTCGATAAGTAAATATACTAATATACAATATTAGACTAATTTTGAAACACTAACGACTGACATGACGTCACTAGTCGCAAAATACTGGTCGCGATTCATGACTGTATGTTCAGGTTATGTGTTTTCTTATCATTAGTTGAATATAAACAATCAAAATCGTTGTCGCTAAGATCGCAAACTATAATAAAAAAGCAGAAATGTAAACAGTTTAATCAGTTTTGGCAGTTTGTTTTGCGACTAGTGACGTAAGAATTCATATTGGTGTAGCCAGTCACGTGACAACAGATTAAAATATAGGATTTAAAATCATTTATAATAAATTTACTACGTAATATTAAATTATAATAATGTGATTTTCGATATTCTATTAATGCAAACTATCATAAAATTAACATTAACGTGTAACATCCCTATTGCGAGAGTTCAAATTGTTAAATATGGAAGAAACAAGTGTTGTCCTAACCTTAAAATGACAGATCCGAAGTAAGTTCATAGTTAAACTAGCGGTTTGACTGTTAATCTTTAGGATCATAGATAGTACGCGGCTTAGAGAAAACTTTGTTGTTGTAATAACGCTTAGACTTAGACTTGGTTTAAACCTGGCTTAATTCCAGTACTATAATTAGTCCGTGTTTTGGAATAAGACGGATTACGTTTTGTTTTATTATTAAATCCCAAAATTCAAAATCACTTGCACTAAATTTGAGAACAATAAAACAACAAAAACCACGTTTGTACAAGGCTACTTCGTTCACTTCACGCGTTCAATGGCGGTTATTTTGTGGAAATCCGTAGAAAAAAATATCACTTTAAAATGTATGCCTATTAATCTAACAAACAGCAACAAAAGAAAATTAAGGTTAAATACTTACTGATGATACCATATCCCATCTTTCTTTGTAACTTTTGTGTCGTAGTTTTTGCAACCTTTTAGCACACAATTATGCATTTTAATGCCCACCAAATACTCGTTTCCTTCCGCCTGCTGAACGCTGTGAACTGAGTCACACTGGCCCTAAAAATGTTTTTAGGGCCAATGCGGTGGTTTTTTTTTCGTACGGTTGGTCTGGTCCTTCTTTATATAAGTCAATGTTCTGGCAGTCGGTTGAGGGGCGGGAGAAACAAAAATAGTGCTGCCCTTATTAATTTACTTTTCGCTTTTGAATGCCTTTTTTTGGTTTTGAAGTCGGTTATTTTAAACGTAACTTGTTATGTTTTTTTATTTTATGTTTTGTACTTTTTAGTGTTTGTAGGCTATTCTGTAAAATAGGATAGGGTTTTTCTACCTCTCGAATACATCAAGTATTTGCTTGCTTGTAATCTATTATCTGCAATAAAATATAAGTTTATTGCAGATTAGATAGATTACATATGGACTACTTTTCATCACATGAAAATAACGGGAACTAGTTATAATAAATAATGTAATATAATAATGAGGCTAAATGAATTTGACTTTGTCACTAGATCTAGTGAGTTTTTAATGCCTGGCGGAACATTTTGTATGATTTAAGGTTAAGGTAAAAACCTGTGTTTATTTTAGTGACTTTTTCATTGCCAACGCATCAGTTATGTCAAGTTTTACTGAAACATGCTAAACTTATGGTTTACCTCGAGGACACAGTCAACTTCCGCTTGTTTTAATACGTTGAGCTATGTCAATAACTTTGGTTCACTGACGGATGACTTCGTTTCGTATACGATCACTCAGAAAAACACCAACCATTGCTCGTTTCACAGCACGCTTTTCAACTGGTGCACAGTTTTATATAGGTTCGTTTGGAGACCGATGCGTTGGGAGGCGTAAACAAGGCCCTTCAGTATCTCTTGTAGATCCCCCCAGCATTTCGGCCATTACGACGATATCGTTTGGTGAGATACGCCTGTTGCCGTAATTATAAATGTCACGTCCAGTCTAATCCAGCGAGTTTCGAACTTGAACAGTCATAGTTGCGGCGTTATACAAATATCTCATTACCTCGATATATCTCGGCTTCTCGGCAGTCAATTTGGCATCGCTGTAGGGATTCCATGACCAACCAGACTTTCACCGAGTAATCCGTCATGCTTTCTCATAGCCCACAAACGCTATGTCAAGGGGCTGATTGTACTCATTGGTCTTCTATACAATTTGCCACACAGCTTAAATAGATTCTTCTTCTTCCATCATTACCAGAGTCTGTTTCGAACGCTTCGACTTTAATCTTGCTCTTACGCCTCATCGCAAAAGATTTCGTGGCTTCCTCCCCGCAAGACTCTACGAGTAGAGATTAACTCTGACAAGTTCTTGGTCAATATCGTCGGAGTCAAAAAAAAAGTTTCTCAGAAATCGTCATAGAATAAGAAATTAAAACAATTTGTGGAAAAGATACATATAAGTACAGATTACAGATAATATAAGCTTTTTTTAATTTGCAGCTGCGATAAAAAATATTATTTATTTCCTTTATTGCCATTTTACCCGACTGAAAGAAGAATTATGGTTTTCGAGTGTATCTGGCATGTTTTTAAATTTCTTTATTTCCACGATTCTTCCAAACGTCTGGATTTTTATAACTAAGATATTCTTAGATTAGTGTCAATCGCCAAAGTATCATCACATAGTACATAATGTTTTTTATGTGTTGATTTTTTGCAGTCGGGTTTTTTAAATTAAAGGTTTTCTATCGTGTTTCTCGAAAAAATCAACATCGTTAATTATTGATTAAAGAATCTAACAAAGAGTTTTATCTCCACCTTTGTAATAAGAAAGACTACTTAGGCTGTGAAACGCATTGCCAGAGTGAGTTTTTCGTGATGGTTCGAACCTTGGGATTTTCGAGTCGAGAGTGAATTTGTTTCTGTTAGACAAGTAAGCGCCGTCGTAGACCATATCATATTCATCCACCATCATCGGCATTAACGCAACCGTATCGTTAATTACTGACAACCGATGGGGAAAAAAGGTTCTTGAGTGGCGACCACGAACCGGGAGACGCAGTGCTGGACGGCCTCCCACTAGATCAACAGATGACCTCACAAAGGTCGCTGAAACCGCTGGTTGCAGGTTGCGCAGGACCGTTCGTTGTGGAAATCTAGGGGAGGCCTATGTTCAGCAGTGGACGTCTTGTGGCTGATGATGATGATGATCGTTAATTAAGTTTCTGCACAATTTTTTTTATTTTTTTTTGGACAAATCTACGAAGTATAAGGCAACATTTTAAATAATGAATGGAATTGGTAATGCCGGTCTCAACTTAAAGCGTCAAAAAGAAAAGGTTAATTTTAGTGTACCTACGAGTGTAGAGAAATATTTCCTAGTTTATAAAGAAACAAAACTCTTATCACAATTGTAAACAAATCTTGAACTAAAACTAAGTTAAAACTAGTACTTAGTTCAATTTATTCCATATTTTAGTGTTATTTCTGCACTGTGGCACCGATTCCGCACAAAGTAGGGCATCAGAGCGCGCGAGGCAGCGTAAATGCCTACCTTGGCAGAAAAACCTGACCATAAATATATTATTATTTAATGTAAAATTTGCCACCCCTAAAAAGTGCCGCCCCGAGCAGGCCGCTCCTACCGCCCTCCCTACGCTATTCTACTGACTTCCAACCGCACGTCCGCGCGGTTTTCGCCCGCGAACGTTGCGGGTTTCAAACCGCGCCCGCGCGCGGGCGCGAACCGCTACAACGAGCGGTCTCGTGAGTTTTGAAAAAAAATCGTCGCCCGTCGCGGTTCGCGCCCGCGCGCGGGCGCGGTTTGAAACCGCTCCATGAAATCCTACCCTGAGCGAAAAAGAGATCGATCGCACGGGAAGATCTTTTTATGCGACATCTCCAATCGACCTAGAAGAGAGAATCTAGAGATGGCCAAGACCATCGAAGGGAACTCAAACGTCAAAGTGGATTAGGAAAATTGGGGGTACCGAGAATACAGTGAGTCAACGGAAAAACCTGGTCAAAACTAGAGTGCGAACCATGGCTACTGCTCTGGTAAATGGTTTCAAAAAATAAAGATTCAGTCGCCTCAAGGTGGACGAAGATCTCATGAACCATTTTGGAGCCATTGTTGCTGACATACTGCCAAATTGTTTAAATTGTCAAAGACTTCTCTTAAAATCGAAATAATTAATACTCAAAAAGATGTATCTTTGCATATGTATGAAACTGTATCCACTGAAGAATTTTGGGCCAAACACATCTCAGAAAAATACGGAAATTGCAAAAAACTAGCTATCAATTTGGCTACAATGTTTGGTTCGACTTTCGTATCATCATCATCAACAGCCCACAAAACGTTTCCACTGCTGGGACTCGGACTTTCTCACGCAAGGAGAGTGTTAAGGCCATAATCCACCACGCTGGTCCAGTGCGGGTTGGTGGATGACACATGACTTCGAGAGGTTTTAGGTACATATCGGTTTCCTCACAATGTTTTCTTTCACCGTTTTAAGTTAGCGGCATTACGCACATGACTTCGAAAAGGCAGTGGTGCGTGTGGGGTTTGAATCCGGGGTCTCCGAATCGGCAGGTGCCGTTCTCTCGACTAGACCAGACGTTACTTTCTTTCCGACTTCCGCACAAAAAAATTCTTCATTATTCATCATCTTTCACAAAAAAAAAAAAATTAACCAATATTTTCGAGATCGACCGACGGACGCCCAATTACTCGTAGAAGACACACTTCGAAGTTGCTGTTCTTCTTGAGAACCAAACTATAAAGAACTGGCTCAAGAGGATCGGTGTAATTTATCGCATTGATTTTAGGTCTTGTTGTGTTGTCGACCGAACCGGTGAGGAAACCGACATGTACCTTGAATCTTTCGAAGTCATGTGTCATCCACCAACCCGCACTTGGCCAGCGTGGGAACATTTAGTGGGCTGTTTGTGCAATTATTACCTCTAGTTTTTTTTCTGGACCTCATGAAAATTTTTGCTCATCATCCGGACTCCACCTAAAACTACTTGCCGACCCCTGCTATATAATCATAATGTATATAATGTATGTTTTCAAAATCCAGGCCGTTAACTATAGTTTTGTGGCTCTAGATTATAATCTCGCGTTAGATTATAATTTGACAGTGTTGACAATTGTACGTTGACAAAAAAAAAAAAACAAATCTTGACAAAGTTAAGATGTCAATGTTCGGATTGAATTAGCAACTAAATTCAGTCGACTAAATTTAGCCAAGTGTAAAATGCCGCTACAAATAATTTATCTTCAAAGATAAATCGCACTTAAGGTGAGACTAATCCGTTAATTTTATTTACAAACACTTCATAGACGTATAATCCTAACATGTTAGGAGATTAAGCTAAGTCGGGGCTATTTTTGGTGTTTGTTTTTGATAAGTTATAGGGCCCAATCCTACATCAATATAAACAGGGTTGCCAAAGCAGTGCACAAAAAGTAATTTATAACTTAGCCATTTTGACGGTTGCGGCATTATAACCTTTTTTATCTTATTTAAATCGTGGATAAACGTGTCTTGAAATGTGTATATATTAAATTATCCAGGCGAAGCAGGAACGGGTCGCTAGTTTTCATATAAAAAGAAATGGCAGTCATAGGAACTGCCGATAGAAGTGAAAAGTAAGAATTTAGATTTTGATAGCTCACTTTGAAAATGCGTTGTGGCGTACATGCTGGTATGTCGCGTCTGCGAATCCAAATTATAAGTTACAACTTTACTTATTGTTGCTGATTAAAACCGCTACCGTTTATAGCGAGTAGCGACCTCTTTACTCCGTTGGGTTCGCAGGGCGACATACAGATCGCGCATGCGAGGAGCTCGCGACACTCGCTGTCACTCGGACGTCTTGCGCTTCTCGCCGTCTACCAAATTTTCCGAACTATTATTTTAATTTATATTTCTTTGTCTCATTGTTCTTCTATTATCTTACGTTACATTATATTACTAACTGGATCAAGCTACGTGTTTGATTTGAGCACCCACTGCACTTCGCAACCTTCAAAATCGGTGACTAGTAGTCGGGAGGCCAGGCCGACTAACTACATACGCGACTCCACACTAGCCACCACAGCGTCAATAATGCGTCAGCATTTCTAGATAGCCCAATGAACCAATGGCCATGGTCCCGAGTTCACCCGAAAATTTCTTATCATTTACGAGCGTGACGCTAGAATTCAATTCACAGTCCACGAAAAATCTGACTGTAGTACGCCAAAACAAATTTCACTTCAAAAAAATATCCATGAAATTATTAATTCGTATCGTGAATACAGTCGACGTTGAATCATGACGCGATAAGCAATTATTTATTGTATTTGTATGTTCGCTTTTATCATGCGCATGCGTTGAAGTAATCGACACTAATCGTTGACCACATGTTTGGAGGACGTCATTTCATCACCAGATCATAAACAGTCCACTAAACTGTTCCCGCTGCTGGGACTCGGGGCCTTCTCTCGCAAGGAGAGAGTCAAAACCATAGCCCACCACGATTCCCCAGTGCGGGTTGGTAAATAACCACGAAAGTTTCTAGGTACATCTCGGTTTCCTTGGGGTGCTAGTTTGCCTGCAGCGTTTTAAGTTAGCGGCTTCATGCACATGACTTCGAAAAGACAGTGGTGCGTGTGGGATTCGAACCAGGCACCGGATCGGCAGTACGGCAGATCGGATAGACCAGCCGTAACTTATCACCAGGTCGATTATTAATAAATATTTTTCTTAGCTTAGGTTTTTAAATTTTACGTATACGATTTGGAGGGTACCTACCAGGTCCTACCAGTGGTAGGACTCTTTGCAGAGTCCTCCAAATCGTATACGCTAACTTTAAAATCCTAAAATTTACAAAATATCGAATAGTAGGTACATCGGCAATTTTTACCGCGGGAAAGCAACTGGAACGGTAACTAGGCGTGTAAAAGCCTGGGGCGCTACTAAAGCCTTTTTAACACTTTTTTATTACCTTCATTTGTAACTATGTATGTAAGAATATCTTGGAATCTTAATTTGACCCACTTCCCGGTCTTCGTAATTTTGCACACGCTCCGAGTTCTGACGACAATACATGACTAGCTAAGAAACGGCATTACAAATCCAATATGGCGGCCTCCCCAATATGGCGGACTGGCTATTTGAAATCCACTCCCATGATAGTATCAGATGAAAGGGTTTGCTGTCAGGAATACGAAAAAAATAGTCGCGTGACTTAAATCCAATATGGCGGACAGGCTATAAGTGGTGTAGAATTATTTGTAAGAGTCATTTCTATTATTAGAACTGATGATCATTGACACACAAACACTAAATTTAATTAAATGATAATAATAATTACGTTTTATCAAGCAATTCTGTGATGAATACGGCTGTTTCTTGTGTCCGGATGTTCATTCAACATTCACTCTCTTGTTATAGTAGGGTTCTTTTTTTATATTATAGAGTGACGAGACGAGCAAGACATGTAAGCAACTTGCGTGCGACATAACAGCACAGTGACACGCAGGTAATGGAACATGAAGAGTCCAAATCATTACCTAGCACTGAACTGCGCTCGTCAGATCTAAGATATTATATCTCTAAGCCCTGTAATTTCACTGGAAACATTGCTCTTCAAACCGGAACACAGTAATGTTTGCAATTTACTGCTTGGCGGTAGAATAACTTGCAAAGGTGTCGTAGTATCCCAGGCGGACTGCAGTCATACTACTACAAAGGATTCACACATTTCTTGGATATGGCGGAGAAGAGGAAAATAGGGGGGAGTTGGGTACATTTAAAATCTAATTCTAGTGCTCGCATGTAGAGCCGATCACTACCGGTTGGGATTCCGCTAGTAATTGACTCGACATCGAGTGTTTGCCTAATTGCCTTTTGCCATTTGCCTAAGCTGCCTCCTCCCGGCCCAGAGCCTCCACAACGGCCGCATTTCTGTCCCTGATGGCCATCTGTAAGTGGAATTTGATAGCTCACTTTGGAAACTACGCGAGCGAAACCGGAGGGCGTGGCCATGATCATAGCCATCTAGATCATCCGAGTTTACCCGAAGATTTTTATTGTTAACGAACGTAACGCTTGAACTCAATTCACAGCCACACGGAAAATCTGCATGTGATGCGCCAAAAGAAGTTTACACTTCAAAAAGAATTAAATTTATATTAAAACTAGCGGCTCATTCCGGCTTCGCTCGGATAATAACCTAGATAGAACCAACTGTAGCGCCATCTGCCGGGGTGATTTGTGAATCTAAACCATCCAGGGCCCTACCCAAACGTATACAAAAAAAATCATTCAAATCTTACTTACAACGAAAAGTGGCATTGATTTATATATATAAAGATAGAAAAATATGCTATATCCGTTTAGTGGGTTTGTGTTATCTTGCGCTGAATCATACTGCTGTTAGGATAGCATTACACTAGAGATTAAATTGGGAATACAAATTGATTCATGCCCGCTAAACTTGTTATCTCTCATCCTCACATGTCTACGCCCACCGTTTATCAATTAAAGCAATTCCTTTCATTAAATAGGCGCTAGGTTGCTAGGCGGTTTCCGCATTTCTTTCAACTTGCGTCAAACAAAATAATTTATACGTTTTTCATCATCATCATCAGCCTGTATTCGTCATCTGCTGGTCTTTTTTTTAACTATTATAGGTTCGCACTTGACCACCATCTCGCCTCGCTCAATGATACGTCAAGTCAAAGAAGAAATAAAACTCGCCCAGGGCGCTGGTACTGCTAAAACCGGCACTGGGAGAGGCCATGTCTTCAAATCGAGACTGAATCCGTTGCGTCTAGGTAAGCACTCTCCATCGTAGACCGCATCGTTGCTTAACATCAGGTGCAGGTGAGATGGCGGTCAAGTGTAAACCTACAAAAGTTAAAAGAAAAAAAAAATTCAGTGTATCATCCCTACTAACATAATAAACGCGAAGGAAATTTTGTCTGTCTGTTACGCTTACAGAACAAACTTATTTAAAAAAAATTGGTAAGTACAAAGATAGTCTAAAGCAGCCTTTCTCAAAGTGGGCGACAACGCCCCTTGTGGGCGCTGCAGGCCTAAATGGGAGCGGTAAGACGCCCAAAAAAATGGGGGCGTTGTGTAGAGGATTGGAGTCCGTGGTGTACTACCTACTGGGTACTGGGTTGAGGTCTCAAGACTCTCGCAGGTTTTTTTTAACTACAATAAGTTCGCACTTGACCACCGTCTCGCCTGATGTTAAGCGATGGTGAGATCTACGATGGAGCGTGCTTACCTAGAAGAAACCGATTCACTCTCGATTTGAAGACACCAAGATTGTAATCATTGGGTAAAACCCACTCAAGGAACGCATTCCACAACCTACACGTTCTTATCACAAACGTGGAGTCAAATCTCTTCGTTCTCGTTTTTGGAACATCAACCATGAAACGATGTCGGCCTTTTGTGGAACGAGAAGTTCGATAGAAGAAAGGGCAAGGTGGTATTAGATCATGCAGATCAGTTGCACACTCTCCGAAGTGTATCCGATAAAAAAGGGATATAGTAAAAGTCTCGTTTTGAACGAATGTTTAATTTCCGCTAATGTAGCTTGCTATTGTAGTTAATTGATTTAATTTGAAGTCGTAGTGGTTTTTAAGTAAGTATGTGAAAAAAAGCGGGCTCTAAAAATAATTTATTCTCAAAGTGGGCAGCAGACAAAATAAGTTTGGGAACCTGGTCTAGAGCCTGAGAAAAGGAATTGGCTACTCCTTAATACGAAAAAAAAAAGATTTTATGCGGCTTAAATCATCATCATCATCATCAGCCGCAAGACGTCCACTGCTGAACATAGGCCCCTAGATTTCCACAACGAACGGTCCTGCGCAACCTACAACCAGCGGTTTCCAGCGACCTTTGTGAGGTCATCTGTCCATCTAGTCACTAGATTCTAGTGGGAGGCCGTCCAACACTGCGTCTTCCGGTTCGTGGTCGCCACTCGAGAACCTTTCTTCCCGGATTTGTATTGTAGGTTCGTCATTTTTTAAAGATATGACTCAAAATCTTTGAATAAACTAAAGACTTCAAATCTTTGACTGGCCTCATGGCTTAGTGGGTACTCTAACTCTGCCTGCTTAGGCGAGGGTTGTAGGTTCGATTCCCACCTAATGCAAATATTTGTGTGATGAATTCAAATATTTGCACTGTGTCTGGGTGTTTCTATCTATACTAATATTATAAAGCTGAAGAGTTTGTTTGAACGCTAGGATCTCGGGAAGTGCTGGTCCGAATTGAAAGATTCTTTGTCTATTGGATAGTCCAATGTAACAAAATCGTGAAAAAATATTCCTTTTTGAGAGTTTTCGAACGTTTCGTGCTTTGATATGACACATGACAGCATGTGTCTAAGATTGCGTCATTGAATATCACAGATTACATACCTCTTGAATATAAAACCTTTTTGCTAATCTCTGAGTTGGTACGACCAATTTCCGAGAGGTGGCGTAGCAGGTAGCTGAAGAGGTGTTTTGTTTGAAAGCAAAATTCTCAGGAATGACTGAACCGATTTCTAAAAATTTTTCACCGTTGGATATGTGCGGGATCTCGATGAGTGCTATATATGTTCCACGGGCGAAGCCGGGGTGGACATTTAGTGTATAATAAGTATGTATTTACAACTATATAAGTATTATATCAGCTATCTGGCCGCCATAGTACAAGCTTTGCTTAGTTTGGGGTCAGATTGGGGATGGTGTTGTGTGTGAATTGTCCACCAATATTTATTTATTTATTTATCTGGAAGCATGATAATAAACATGAAAAAAATTATATATGTGTTAAAAATATTGTCCTTCAAACTGGAACACAATGCATGTTTTCTCCATTCTGCTTATTGAAGTTAATCTGCAAATGTATTTTGTAATAAAATCGAAAACCCGTACGAGGTTCATGAAATGTTTATGTTTCGTGCGATTAGAAAGTGTTAGGTATTTTGTTCAGTGTTGCGGGATTTCAATCAATTTTGAAACGACTATTGGGATTTATGAAGTTAGCTTATCAGATGAGAAAACATGTAGCTAGGGAAAATGTATTTAAAAATAATGAATAAATTAATATTAAAACTAATCTCCGATTAGCCCACCCCTAACTGCTCCCGTGGTCCTTGCGCAAAGGTGCCTATGACGCTGGGGCCGAGTTCCCACGTAGAATGGCAATGACCAACCTATTACCAACTAAACTTTACAAAATAACTTTTTTTTTAATATACATACATACAAGAATTGCTCGTTTTAAGTTTATAAGATGCATGTACTTATCGCACAGTTTTGTGACATGACCCCGACTATATGACCCCCCCTCCTGTAGCCAAAGCTGGATCTGACCTTGAATATACCTTTTCTGTTTCTAGATCCATCCAAATTGGTGATACCGGTGCTGGTGATAGCCTGCGACAGGGTCACCGTGAAGCGGTGCATCGACAACCTGGTCAAGTTCCGACCGGACAAGGAGACATTCCCTATCATTATTAGCCAGGTATGTGTTTAGAAATATTGGTGTTTCTGTAGTGGTAGGATTCCTTGCAAAGTTCGCCTGGGTAAGTACTACACCTTTGCCAGTTATTGTACCCCCAAGTGGGTATATCGTATTCCTCCTATAATGTGGGGATCTACTAAGAAAGGATCTATCAACATTTCATCTCCAAGGAGTGAAATAGGGGATAAAAGTTTGTACAAAACTTTTTATTCGTTGTACATATTGGGGAAAAAATGAAACTGTCATATAAGCGCTTAGGTGTTACGCCAACGACTTACAAAACGCGAGAGAAGCCGCGGGCAAGAGCTAGTATATTATGTTATGGTATATTGTTGTCAGGACTGCGGCCACAACGCGACCTACCAAGTCGTAAAGTCCTACTCAGACTCGGACCCGACGATCACAGTAGTTCGCCAGCCGGACCTGTCCGAGATCCCGCTGCCCTCGGCCAAGGTCAAGTTCCGGGGGTACTACAAGATCGCGAGGCACTTCAAGTTCGCGCTAAACCACGTTTTCAAGGACCTGGGCCATGAGGCTGTCATTATTATTGAAGGTTAGTCACTCTTAGATTGATAAGTCTCAGATCGGTTAGTGTTGGATTGGTCAGTGTCAGATTGGTCGGTGTTGGATTAGTCAGTCTTAAATTGGTCAGTCTCAGATTGCCCAGTCTTAGATTGGCCCGTCTTAGATTGATCACTAATTAGTCTTAAATTAGCCTGTCTTAGATTTGTCAGTGTCAGATTGGTCAGTCTTAGATGGGTCCGTCTTAGATTGATCACTAATCAGTCCTAAATTTGTCAGTCTTAGATTGGTTAGTATTGGATTCGTCAGTTTGAGAGTGGGCAGTCACAGATTGGTCAGTTTTAGATTCGGCAGTCGCATAATGGTCAGACTTACATTAGTCATCTTTAAATTTGACAATCTTTAATTGGTCATCCAGGCCACCCTTACATTACATACCCTTTGGTCTATTTCTACAACTGTTTTAAAATATCTTTGTCACTTTCTTACAGATGATCTGGATATATCGCCGGATTTGTTCGAGTATTTCCTGGGCACATACCCTCTGCTCCTAAAAGACCCAAGTTTGTGGTATGTATGAATGGTATTTTACAATAAACATACTACACAGCACTGCTAGTACCTGGAAAAAGCGACTCTGTTCCGAAGAGTCGACAAAGCAACATCGTGCCAATGAGTTGAACGAAAAGGTTTGACTCTACTTTTGTGTAACAAGAAAATAAAGTAAAAATGATTTACCTCCGATTACCGACTACCTCGTACTAGTAATCTGTACAACATTCTACTAGTCAAGCCCTTTCATTTGATACCCATATTTAGGGCGTAGTGAAAAAATAAATGTATTTCGCCATTTTGTGGTTTTGTGGCGGCCATCTTGGAATTGAAATTTATCATAGTGCATAGTATTCTACTAGTCAAGCCCTTTCATTTGATACCCATATTGAGAAGAATAATGTATTATTTTGAGGATCCATAATGAGGTAGGTTGTGAAGAAATATTTTGTCCGTCATTTTGTGGAGGCGGCCATCTTGAATCGATATTAACCAAACATAACTAAGAACGCTGCACGCAAATTGACCTTCAAATAAAAAAAACACATCGAACATCAAAAGCTCTACGGTGCCACAGACAGACAGACAGACATACATTGACGTCAAACTTATAACACTGGGGGGGAGGTGTTATAAATTTGACGTCGATGTCTGTCTGTGTGTCTGTCTGTCTATAGCACCGTATACCTCAAACGGATGGACCGATTTCGATCTATAAACGCTAATAAAAACCATAGATTTAACTAACTCATGTCAAGAACAAAATAATGTGTATTTCTAAAACACATTATGCTAAAATAGGCCCTAGTTCTTCATTATTTGGATGTACATTATATCAATGTAGATCGACAGTAGGAAGAAGCATTTACATAGACATGCCCCAATCAAACTGGTCACATTACTCTAGGCCTCTAGGCTAATATAACAAATTTTTTTTGTTGGTTAGGTGCATATCAGCGTGGAACGATAACGAGAGAAAAAGGACGTCATAGACATGCCTGGTCTCAGACTTGCGAAATTTGTTTAACTTAACAAATTTGTGACAGGCTAAAATAGCACGTATTTTTTACCTATTAGGTGCACATCAGCATGTCTTGTTCAGACTTATTTTTTGAGCTAAACAAATTTGTGACAGAGGCCATAATGGCACTTATGTTTTTACTCCTTAGGTGCATATCAGCGTGGAACGATAACGGCAAAAAGGACGTGATTGACATGTCTCGTCCAGACTTGCTACACCGCACGGATTTCTTCCCCGGCCTGGGCTGGTTGCTGCGTGCGGACACTTGGCGCAAGCTGGAGCCAGTCTGGCCGTCCGCGTGAGTTTTTGTTACACTACTTGTTGTAAGCGTAAATTATTGTTACAACAGCTATAGCCCGCGTGAGTTCTTGTTAAAAAAAATGTTTGCGTGAGTTATTGTTAAAAAAGTTACAGCCCGCGTGAGTTCTTGTTGCTATCTTTACACAACTCACGCGGATTGCCGCGTGAGTTGCAGTTGATCTAGTTATTGCCTGCGTGAGTTGTTGTTTCAATAGCTAAAGCCCGCGTGAGTTATTGTTAAAATAGTTATAGCTCACGTGAGTTATGTATACAAGAACAAAATTAAAAATTTTGATTAACCCCCGACTACCTTAGATTTGTTATCTGTACAACATTCTACTAGTCTAGCCCTTTCATTTGATACCCATATTAAGGGGATTATGAAAAAGGAAATGTAATTCGCCATTTTGTGGTAGCGGCCATCTTGGATTTGAAATTTGTCATAGTGCAAAGTATTCTACTAATCAAGCCCTTTCATTTGATACCCATATTGAGGTAGTAGTGAAAAATATTATATAATTCGCCATTTTGTGGTGGCGGCCATCTTGAATTTGAAATTTGTTATAGCGTTTAGTACTCTGCTAGTCAAGCCCTTTCATTTGATACCCATATTGAGGTAGGTTGTGAAGAAATATTTTGTCCGCCATTTTGTGGAGGCGGCCATTTTGAATCGATATTAACCAAACATAGCTAAGAACACCCGCACGGATATTAACTTTCAAATAAAAAAAACCGCATCGAAATCGGCCCATCCGTTTGAGCTCTACGGTGCCACAGACAGACACACACACACAGACAGACAGACAGACAGACAGACAGACAGACAGACAGACAGACAGACATCGACGTCAAACTTATAACACCCCTTTTTTTTGTCGGGGGTTAAAAAGAGTTATATCCCGCGTGAGTTATTGTTTAAATAGTTATAGGTCGCGAGAGTTGTGTTTAAAATAGTTATAGCCCGCGTGAGTTATCTTTACGGTAGTTATTGTCCGCATGAGTTATTGGTATAATATACTAGTCATACTCGTGTGGGTTTTTGTTTGACTGGTTTATTCGCGTGAATGATTGTTACACTAGTTATTGTCCCGTGAATTATTGTTGCACTAGTTATTGTTCGCGTCAGTTATTGGCAAACTAGTTATGTTGCCGTGAGTTTTTGTTACCCTCGTGAGTTATTGATATACTAGTTATTGCTCGCGTGAGTTATTGTTGCACTATTTTTGCCCACGTGAGTTATTGTTACACTAGTAATTGTCCGTGTTATTGGCGTATTATTTATTGCCCACTTGAGTTACTGTTAGGTTAGAATTCATTCTATCATAGCATATATAGATATATACTCGTAATAGTAGAGTAATTATTACATTTGTTAATAAGGCATTTGAATGTTGTGTGAGAAATGTCTACCAAGTAATACAAATACAAAGATCTTTATTGCTGTTTGCAGGTAAGATAAGATGATACAAAACATTTAAATAGTTGACCCATACAAACTGGCCTCTTGTTCTAGAGGCATGCAATATGTCTGGCAACGCAGTTTCCATTGGTCTGAATTTATACAATGATAATAATAGTCAGCTGATAAAGTCTTCTTCTTTTTTCATTTTTAACTTTTAATCGGTTGTATCATATATGTCATCTGATTAATCGCGTATTAATTTCTGGCATCTATCCCGTTGTGTAATATTTATTTATTCCTTAATCATTATTGTTTCAGATTCTTCGATGACTGGCTCCGGAATCCGGACAACGTGGAGCACAGGGCGTGTATCCGGCCGGAGATATCCAGGACCTACTCGTTTGGGAAGGTGAGAATTTGAAACAGGGTTTCACTCCTGACTCTGACTTGACAGATTACAACGAAATTCATCTTTATAATAATTAAACTAGCCGGTTTACCCGCGAATTTACCGTTCACGTTAATTCCCCGCAAAAAAGTTGCCTAGGTACTATATGTGCTATCCCAGACTATAGTCCAATTGTGTTCCAAATTTCGACCCGTTGTTGCTTTCAGACGTTCCGAGGTTCCGACGTGATTGAGCAACAAACATCTAAATACCTAAATATCCAATTATACATATATGTATACATTGTACATCTTTTATGTTCCATTTTTAACTCATAAGCAAAAAAAGGGGTGTTATAAGTTTGATCGATGTCTGGTCTGTGGCTCCGTAGAGCACGAACGTATGGACCGATTTCGATGTGGTTTTTGTTATTTGAAGGTTAATTTCCGTGCGGTGGTTATATTATGCTTAGCGGTTAGCTATGGTTGATTAATGTCGATTCAAGATGGCCGCCTCCAGAAAATGGCGGACGAAATATTTTTTCACAATCTACCATAATATGGGTCTCAAATGAAAGAGTTGGGCTAGTAGAGTACACTATGACAAATTTCATATCCAAGATGGCCGCCACCACAAAATGGGGAAATACATTTTTCACTACTACCTCAATACGCGTATCATATGAAAGGGCTTGACTAGTAGAATGTTGTACAGATTACATATCCGAAGTAATCGGGGGTAATTCAACGTTTTTAATTTTGTTCTTGTGTGTAATGTTTTCGTTACAGATCGGTGTGAGTAAAGGTCTGTTCTTCGACATGCACCTGCGGAACATCCATCTCAACATGGAGTACGTCGAGTTCACCAAGCTCAACCTCACGTACCTCCTCAAGGTTTGTCACACTTCTCACTAATGTGCCCAATGTTTGTCACACTTCTGCCACATCTACTTAATAGACTACAGGCCCATGAACAAAATTTATAGGTCATACCTCTACTAATCCATTATTCCGCAACGCTGTACAAAAATCATGCGACAAGGAGAAATGATCGAGGGTTGCAACCGCCCTTCAACTTGCACTCAGTTGGACAGCTTACAAATGCCGGCATAGTGCTGAATCTTATTATTTTAATCATAATCATAAATCGTTTATTGGCCATAAGTAACTATACATTACAGGCAAGTCATCATAATTTAAGTTAACAATAATAAAAAATAATTCATTCGTCACTATAAATTTAACTATATTTTTCCGTTTGTCCTTTATACAAAAATGAAGATTCAGATAGATTCATTGACATAAATTCACTAAGTTTGTAAAATGGGTTGCTCATAAAGAAGTGCTTTATCTTATTTCTAAATTCGTTATTATCTAGTCTTGTTATGCTGTACGGTAATTTATTGAACATCTGGATTTTTATAATAATAAAAATCTTCTATCATCCTACATAGGTCTCCTAATGGTTCATATGACCCATACATTTTGTTCGCAGGCCTGTAGTTCTATACGGGACCACCACTGAACTATGATCTACCAAACAAAAAAAAGTATAATCAAAATCGATCTATATTTGGCAGAGCCCTTGGTACAATTTTTGAATTGATTACCATCAAGCTCTTTTTGCGTGAATAGAGACGCTCAACAATTTCCTGTAAGAAACTCTCGATTGCGGTAGTTAACAGTGATAGCTAGGATACAAAATTTCTGACATGCGCGGTCCGAGGGGGGGGGGCACAGGGACATGACCCCCAAAAATCGTAAAAGTTAAACAAAAATCTAAGAAAATTATAAATATCTAAGAAATAATATATAAACGCGGGAAAACAACTAGAACGGGAACTACGCGGGTAAAACCTTGGGGCGCTACTAGTAAAGTATATTTTGCACGATTTGTTGTATTTCTACTGGTGACCCCCCCAAAACCTGAGGCTGCGTACTGGTGACCCCCTCCAAAATTCGAGGCTGGGACCGCGCCTGATTTCTGAGCGCTAGGACCGGGATAATATACCACGCAATTTGTAGAACAATATAACTTTTAAATTATGTTAATATTTTAGCTAAGTAACACAAAATTGTACCAGGGACGCTGGACTATACAGCGTAACATACATACAAAAAAATGAAGTGGAAATCGGTTATTAAGGGGCCACCCAACCTCAGCTCGAATTCAGATTTCGCCCCCACTTCGTCGCAACCGTCACTCGCTTCGCGGAGATCGCGCGCGGGGCGCGATCACAGGCTTGTAGTCTATAAGGTTTGTCACACGTCTCACTTATGCGCCCTATGTTTTTCAAACTTCTCACGTATGTGCTCAAGGTTTGACACACTTCTCACTTATTTGCTCAATGTTTGTCAAACCCATTCCGTTTCTGCCAAAGGTTTGTCACACTTCTCAATTATGTGGCCGATGTTTTTCACACTCATCCGGTTTCTACTCAAGATTTGTCACATATCTAACCACTTATGCGTCGTTTCGTGTCTCACACTCCTCGCATATATTAACTGGCCTTATGGATTAGTGGGCAGTAACTCAGCCTGCGACGCCGAGGATCGTGGGTTCGATTCCCACCCAGTACAAATATTTGTGTGATGAATTCAAATATTTGTACTGTGTCTGGGTGTTTCTATGTATCATAAGCATGTATTTACAACTGTATAAGTATTATATCAGCTATCTGGACGCCATAGTACAAGCTTTTAGTTTGGGGTCGGATGGTGTTGTGTGTGAATTGTCCACCAATATTTATTTCCTTTAATTAGGTAAATTGTAAAAGTTACACAAATATAGACTTACTTACTTGTTCACCAATATCTATTTATTTTATTTATATCTCCTCAAGGTTTGTCACACTTCTCATTTATAGTCCAAGGATTCCTCCAAGGAACTCCTAATTAATCTGTTCAAGATTTCTCACACTGATTTTTGAAGATTTCTCTCTCATATCCTCAAGTTATCTTATACTCCTCACATTTATGTGAAGTTCAAACTCATGGACCATGAGCACTTACGTGCTTAAACAAACTCGTTCAAACTCTACTTTTCTCCTGCCAAAAAGTGCTGAAGTTAAGAAGTAGGTACCTCAAATTACGTAATTTTATTCATTTTATATTTCCATTACTTCCAGGAGTATTACGACGAGAGTCTCCTCACGACGGTGGCGTCGCTGCCGGAGATGTCGGCGAGCGAGGTGGTACTCTCCGGGCGCGGCGACCGCGGGCCCGTCCGGGTGACGTACTCGAACGCGCAAACCTACAGGCGCAACGCCAAGAAACTCGGACTTATGGACGATTTCAGAGTTAGTAACATTGATTTTACTACGAAAACCAAAGTTTTTCGTACAAAAACGCTAAGAAACTATACTTACTCACGATTTTAGAGTTGTATACACTTATTTTATTACAAAAAAACGCCAATAAACTGGACTTATGGACTATGTTAAGGTTAATTATATAGATTTTACTATGAAAACGAATGTTTTTCGTGCAAAAACGCTAATAAACCGGCCTTACTGACGATATTAGAGTTAGTTTCAGTGAATTTAATACGAAAACTAAAGTTTTTCGTCCAAAAACGCTGAGAACCTACGAGTTATGGATGATTTCCAAGTTAGTTACAATGAATTTACAACGAAAACAAATATTTTTGTACAAAAACGTTATGAAACCGGACTTATGGAAGATTTCAGAGTAGTCGCAATTAATTTACTACGCTAGTTAACAAATGAAATGCTTAATTTCTTCTCTACTTGTTTTTAATAAATAAAAAAATATTTCAGAGTGGCGTCCCACGGACGGCATACCACGGCATAGTGACCTGCTTCGTGCACGGCCGCAGGGTCTACCTGACCTCCAGCTACCCGTGGGTCAAATACGACCCCGCGTGGGGCTAGCACGCGGCGTCTCGCAGGCGGGGCGAGAAAAAGAGGTCCCACAGACCCCTATACTAAATAACCGGAACCAGTGAAAACGAGACATTCTTGTGAGTGAAATTGAAAAACTAATGTGGAGTTTTACACGAGGCTCAGTGAACCCAAGACGCTGATATTAGGCGTGGTGACTAAAAAACTATTTAGTCTGTCAATTTAAATATAAAATATATTGTACATGTACTTTTGCATTTGTTGCTCTGACAAAATAATAAATATTGGTGGACATTTCACACATAGCAACAAAAAAGATATAATGTTTAGAAGTTTCGAGTGACGTCACTTCATTGTACGATTTCTACGTAGACGTGACGTCACAACCCCTTACTCCGTTTGATCTATATTTCAGTTGATTTTTAATACTTTGATGAAACAAAAAAAATGTGGCCCATATTTTTCAATAATCTACCTGACAGACTAATTATAATGGTGCGTTATTTTTACTCAGTCGTTATCCCAATTCTTGTGTGTGAAGTTATAATGGTGTAGATATTTTTGAAGTCTGTGACTTCAAACAAATACGGAGACTATAGGGCGACCGTTTATCTGAGTCCTCGCCTGCGGGGTACAGTATGACGACAGAGGGGAGTGAGACAGGGGCGGGCGGCGGGGGAAACACAATCTCTCTAAGCGCCCCCGCCGCCCGCACCTGTAGCAGTCCCCATTGTCGTCATACAACCGCGCCCCTGTACCGCGCAGGCGAGGACTCCGAGGACAACGGTCTGCCTATAAACGTGTGCTCGATTGAGCGTTGGACTATGGATTCCACAGTGCATTTTTAGACAGTTCTTTATAAAGTACTGGCAGCATTCCGCAGTCTCACCTGCGACTTTTAGTAGAGATTTTAACCCCCTTAAGGTGCGTCCCCCAGCAAAACGAGATTTTTGTCCAGTTTTTATTTATTTTAAATAAAGAACGACGAGACGAGCATGACATGTGCCTGATGGTAAGCAACATGCCTGCCACATAACAGCACAGTGACACGCAGCTATTGGAACATGGAGAGTCAGAACTATCTACTCATTAGCCAAAACAAATATCAACTGGTAAAAAATACATTAAATTTCTACAGTTTCTTGGCTTCAAAATGGTAGTTTTTTTTGTGAATGAATTTATTGTTTGAATAATCTCCTCACAATGAAACCATAAGAAATTGAAATAATTGTGATTATCATGCGTCTACTCGATAAACTGCCATTATTTGGAATTTGTACTTACACCAACGGATAGGCAATTACATTACGAACATTTTGGTGGAAATATGTTTTTTCAAAAGACCAAAATTTGATTTTAGAAAGAGTTTATTCTAAAATTTGAGCGTACAACAGCGAGAAATCCTACTGTTTCTCTCTTGCTCTTTGCTCGTGCGATGACGTAAGAAATACTCAAGGTCATTTGCTCGGGGTACGCCCTTAAGGGTCTTATTTTTACAAAATTTTAGTTTAAAAAAGCTACTTTTTGACCCGAAACGTTTAACCATACCTGTGAAATAACAAACAGAACTGCGGACCGCAGCTAGTTTTAGTATAAAAATATGTATGTAATTCATTATAAGTAGTTACAATCCATACTAATATTATAAATGCGAAAGTAACTCTGTCTGTCTGTCTGTCTGTCCGTCTTTACCGCCTAAACCAAGCAACAGATTTTGATGAAATTTGATACATAGATAGAATAGATTCCGAGAAAGGACATAGGCTACTTTTTGTTTCGAAAAAAGGGTTGAAAGGGTTAAAATAAGGGATGAAAGTTTATATAGAAAACTTCGTCATTGTTGAAGAACTATGAAACTTTACGTCTAGATATTTAACACGAAACCATAAAATGTATGTTTTAGCAGTTTTGTAGTTTCGAACTGTACCTACGGGGGTGGAATTGGGGGGTGAAAGTCTGGAAGTTCAATACTATTGAAGATAAAACCATGAAACTTTGTATCTAAACACTTGAAATGGAGTCGATAAACGTTTGTTCCAGCAATTTTATAATTTCTAACTATACGGTGATACTTATATAACCGCTTGATACACTGGCCGCTTTTCGCGTTTTACAAATTTGGCGGGAAAACGGGTGTCAGGTTACATAAGTGCGGTGTTTATGTTTCGGCATATGAAGTGCCACCTTACTTTTACCCGTTTGAGCCATTTACTCTCGAGAGCGTTTCAAGACGCTTCTAGCGGTATCATTTATTTATAATTAACCCTTTGAAATCGTTAATCGGAAAATTGCGAAAATTCGCGTTGACGCGCGAATCGGCGATAGTAAGCGCGAGCGCACGGCCTTCGCTCCTTGCGGATTATTTTATATCTTGTGATAGATTAGTTATATTTAGGCTGGTTTGAGTTACTTTATCTTAAAGCTATTGAAGTAAGCTATAAGACGATGTAAACTTGTTTTGTATTGTATTTTATTTCAATTTACACGGACCTTTCGTTGTACCCAAAGTTGAAAAATAGTTATAATTTTGAAAAAGTGAGTATTTGTATTGAAAATGAATTGTTTTATGTATTCGTTTTTATGTTTTTATACAAAGCTTTATATGTTTCTTATAAAATAAATCTAAAATGTATATGCTTTCATACAAATATTTTGATATTTTGTACTCTGAATCATACTCCAGAAATTGGCGATGAACAGAAATTGCATGCGTTAGGGCCGTTCTTTCAAAACTCTTGTGTGGTAAGATTTTAGTATGTAGGCTTTATATTTATATACTGGTCGATAGAAAATATATTCAGGAATTTTATAAAATAATATTAGAACCGATAATTAAAAAAATCTATACCCAATGAGGCAAAATGTCAGGAATCACAGAATTTTCGTGATAAAATCCGACGATTTTGATTCTACAATTATTGACATGATAAACAATGTTTTCTGGCATAAAAATATATCTTTCAAAATGACAAAACAATATGCTTTTCGGTAATCTAAAAAACGTGGATACCATAAAACAAAAAACTCGGAAAATACTCTGACAAAATACCTAAAAATACCTAAAAAACACTTCATGGCGATAAAATTCCGTGACGTCATAGAATGTTTACATAGCCGTATGCAGCTTGTAGTTGGCTAGATAGCCTGACACGCACACATTCGAGCGCTCCCGGCGTGTCTGTGTGTGTGAGTTCTGGACGGTCCCGTACTTTTCATGAATTTTAGACAAAAATAAGGAATATCGGGCCAAGGTAACGAATAAAATGGATTTTACGATATTTTTTACAACTAAAACACAGATATTCTAAGACGTCCCAAACAAAATAAACAGTAAAACGATAAGCAAAACCAAACGATCGGTCAATTTGCCCGCGAACCAGAAAGTACCAGATATTTTACTCGATGTTGTATCAAAATATATAACACATTATACGATTGTGATTATGAAAAGGG
This sequence comes from Ectropis grisescens, assembly GCA_017562165.1. Lineage (NCBI taxonomy): Eukaryota > Metazoa > Arthropoda > Insecta > Lepidoptera > Geometridae > Ectropis > Ectropis grisescens. Next base: position 9,162,124 of record CM029768.1, read on the forward strand.
TTGGAAAAATACTTCTAAAGCGTATAATAAATAGCCACTTACCACTTATTTATTTGAAATCACTTAAATTCACAAAACAAATACACCCTCACTCGCGAGAACCGGGACGCGCACTGACGGCGCGAAATGGCGGGAAACTAACCGACTTCTTCGATCTGTACCGAAAAATTTCGTTCCGACTGATACTACGCTATTGGTCTGATTATGAAGCGGCATTCAATAGGTCTTATATCCATTAAAAAGTTATGGGAATATCCACCTTCGCTTATACAATATTAGGTTTAAAAGCGGCTGGGACCGCAACTGACATCGGACGGTGACGATTGTCACTAGCCGATGCCAACGGTACTTTCGCCTTCAGTGACGATTGTCACTAGCCGATGCCAACGGGTTAATGTACTTATGTAAATTCAAGATGGCCGCCGCTACAAAATGGCGGATAATTTATGTTTTATTAATCCCATCAATATGGGTATCAAATGAAAGGGCTCAACAAGCAGAATCCAATATACCATAAAAAAATTAAATCCAAGATGGCGGCCGCTACAAAATGGCGGATAACGTAGGTTTTATCAATCCCATCAACATGGGTACCAAATGAAAGGGCTCAACAAGCAGAATACAATATACTATAAAAATTGAAATCCAAGATGGCGGCCGCTACAAAATGGCGGATAACGTAGGTTTTATCAATCCCATCAATATGGGTATCAAATGAAAGTGCTCAACCAGTAGAATACAACGTACTATATAAAATTAAAATCCAAGATGGCGGCCTCTACACAATGGCGGATAACTTAGGTTTTATCAATCCCATCAACATGGGTATCAAATAAAAGGGCTTGACAAGAAGAATACAGTGCATTATACAACCTCAATATTTAAGATGGGCGCAGCCACTAAATGGCGGATCAGACAGAATTTTTGATAGTCGACGAGATTTCCATGGTGTCTTATCAAATGTTATGCATGATGGACGCTCGATTAAGGCAAATTAAGAACTGCGAAAATGTGTTTTTTGGAGGAGTAAACGTATTACTTTTCGGTAATCTTTTACTACTGTGATGAATAACAAGTAAAACAAGTGGTTTTATAGTTAATTATTACTTTTATTTTTACACACTTTTACACTAACAGTTGTACTACGCCATATTAGAAAGTTATATTAAGAAAAGTGTTGCCACTACAATATTCCTAACAACACCGATTACATTGCATTTTGCCAACACCCCCCCTCAATGTAATCCCTACATCCTACATCTCTAAATTCTATTTAAACTAAATAACTAACACTTCTTATAATAATTCATGCAAACCACAGCTTTTGGTAAATTTTAACAAGTTTTTATTCAATGCCTTCGTAAACATATCAGCTGTCTGATCTTCAGTTTTTAAATATTTTAACACTAGTTTACCATTTTTAATTAGCTCCTTAATATAATGAAACCTTATATCTATGTGTTTTAACCGTTTAACACAGTCCGTGTTAGCAGCCATTATGGCACTCTGACTGTCACTGAGCATAACAACTGGGCACACATTTTCAATGTTAAAATCCTTTAACAAATTTATTATCCAGCAAGCTTCACTTGCAGCCATGCTAATCGCTACATATTCTGACTGTGTAGAAGACAGACTCACATTAGCCTGTTTCTTTGAACACCAATTTATTAAACAATTAGCAAACTTAAAACAATAACCAGTTGTTGACTTTCTATCCTTTAAATCTCCTCCCCAATTAGCATCACAATAACCCACTAGTGAATCATCATTACATTTATATATTAAGCTGTAGTCAAGAGTGTTGTTTACATATCTCAAAACACGCTTTAGAGCTGTTAACAACATATTGTTTGCATTGTTTTGATATCTACTTAAAATCGAGATTGCTACACATAAGTCTGGTCTTGTACCATTTGCTGCATAGGCCAAACTACCTATAATTTTTCTACATTTATTTTCTATGAATTTGTTACTAACAGACTCATTTTCATCAAATATTATAACATTAAAATTTGGATCCATGGGTGTTGACATTTTTTTACAATTTTGCATTTCAAACCTTATCAATACATTTTTAAGATATTCTTTTTGACTCAATGTTGTTATACCATTTTTCAAATCCTGATTTACATGTATTCCTAAAAAGTTAGACACTAAACCAAAATCTTTCATTTTAAATTCACTGTTAAGCATTGACTTTAGGGCACATATTTCAAATTCATTGTTGCCAAAATCAACAAATCATCTACATATAATAATACATAAACTCTGGAACTACCACTACATTTTGAATATAGGCATGTATCACTCTGAGATCTTATAAAACCGTGTTTAATTATTACACTATTAAATTTATCATTCCAATACTTTGGTGACCTTTTAAACCATACAAGGATTTTTAAGTTTGACAATATTTTTATTATCGCTATATGCACCTTCAGGCAATTCTAAATATATAGTTTCTTCTATATTCCCATACAAAATGCCCTATTACATCCATCTGATAGATAGGTAATTTTAATTTTGTTGCTATAGATACAAAAAGCCTAAAAGTAGACAACTTAGCTACAGGTGCATAAATGTCATTTAAATCAAACATATCACTTTGTTCAAATCCCGTGCTACTAGCCTTGCTTTATATTGATCATTGTTGTTTTAATCTTAAAAACCCACTTACTACTTACAGTCTTTGAATTAACAGGTTTTTCACAGATTTCCCAAGTATTATTTTCCTTTAAAGTCTGTAGTTCTTTTCTATAGCCTGTTGCCACTTGTAAGCGTCCTTCCTCTGCATAGCTTCTTCATATGTCCTAGGTTCGATGTCTTCCGAGGAGACATAATGGCAATTGTAGAATGGATTCTGTTTTCTTAATCGAGTAGACTTTTGACGTTGCACTTTCTCACCTCCCTCACTTTCATCACTGGAAGCTTCATCACTGGTACATGGTATATATAGGCTTCCATCGCTATCTGATGTTTCTGGTTGTTCATGGCTCTCGAACATCTGATCAGATACCTGCTCACCACCACCAGACTCCAGTTGCTCCTTATTATCACTAGGTGGGAGTTTTCTGTCTACCTCATTTGCCGTTTCATACTCCAACTGAACAATCCTCTCTTCCCGAGCTTGTTTTAGAAATACCACATCTCTCATCATAGTTTCTACACTGTTGTATTTCTCAAAATAAATTCTATAGCCTTTAACATCCTCACCATATCCAACCAATATACCCCTTTCTCCTTTTGAGTCCCACTTTGTTCTCTTTTCTTTTGGAATGTGACTATAGGTAACAGTGCCAAACTCCTTTAGATTATTTATATCATAGTGTTTGTTAGTCCAGGTTTCATATGGGGTTTTGCCAGTTTCGTTGCTTTTTCCTGTTCTGTTTAGCACATATGCTGCAGTTTGAATGGCTTCTGCCCACAGCTTCTTAGGTAACTTTGCTGCACATAACATGGTCCTAGCTGCTTCTGTTAAAATTCGAATTTCACGTTCTGCCTTTCCGTTTTGTTCCGGGGTGTATGGAACCGTCCTCTGATGTATAATACCATGTTTAGAAAATAGGTCTTGCACTGCCTTATTTACAAATTCTAATCCATTGTCTGATCGGAAGTAAAGTACTTTATTGTTGGTTGTATTCTCAGCCCTTTTTATGAAGTTTTCAATACACTTCTTTACTTCATCCTTTCCTTTTACAAAGTATACAGATCTGAAGTTTGAGTAGTCATCTTTCAGAATGACAAAGTATCTAGAACCTCCACAGACGGCACCTCCATCGGTCCACATGTGTCTGCATGTATAAGTTCACATATCCGGGTCGTTTTGGTTTCACTAGTGTTGAAAGGCAAGCGATGTATTTTGCCCTCCAAACAACTTTCACACTTTACTTCAATATCGTCTTTCACTGAGATATTATTGTTTTAAGCACGGCCTTGACATGTTGCATGTTTTGGTGAACGAGTTTTCTATGCCAGTCCTCTAGGCTCGACTGTGACTGAGCTATGTTCGCCATACCGTGTTTATTACGCACTTCCAATACATACATATCTCCATTACGATATGCTACTGCGCACACTTTGTTTTGTTTCACAATTTTACAAGTTTTTTGTTAGTGATCACAACATAACCTTTATCTGTCAGGCATTTCACAGACAATAATAGTTCGTTTTTAATTCCGGCACATACATAACGTTTTCTATTGTCGTATCAACCCATTTACCACCGTCATAGACCTGCACCGCCATCTGTCCGAAACCATGCACACTACACTGGTTACCGTTACCGACCGTAACTGATTTGTTTGTTATTGATGGCGTATAAGATGTAAACAAGTCCCGATCACTGCACATATGATCACTGCAACCCGTGTCCACAATCCACTGTACTTTTTGTAATTGTCCAGGTGTTCTTACTGACACGAACGCGTTACTTTCTCTGTCTTTATTTTCCTAAACCAACATTCACTTATCAAATGTCCCGGCTTCTTGCAGTAAAACACTTTTTGCTGTATTTATTTTCACTGTCCGTGTTATTATTATTTCGCTTACTACGACACTCACTTGAAACATGTCCTCGAAAATTACACTTGTAGCACTTAATGTCTTTCTTATTGAATTTCTTCGCAACAAAAGCCGTTGACGACAACTGTGATGGCTCGTCTTGTTTATCTTTCAGCCGCTCCTCTTCTATTAACAATCTAGCGACGAGATTGTCATATGTTTGCTTGTCGTCTGGCGCAGATTCCCAAGCAGAAACAAAATGCTTGTAATAATCTGGGAGTGACATTAATACTTTTGTTATCACGAATTTTCTGAGATATCTTCTCCCATCTGCTTTAGCTGATTTTCATTTCTTCTATTTTCGATAAGAATGTAGACATAGCCGTTCCCTCTTCGAACTTATACTGGAAGAATCGCTGTTGCACTATGTGGATGCTTGTTTCGGATTTTTGTTCGTAGACACTAGCCAATTTCTTCCACATTTGCGCTGCCGTATCGCAAGTTATTATATGCATCATTGCACTTTCCGACATTCTGGTAACAAGCCATGTTTGTGCTTTGGCGTCTAGTTTTTCCCATTTTGGTATTTCAGTTGCAAGTTCCGGTTTCACCTTAGTTCCTTGTACTATTTCAAGAAGATCATGGCTCCGTAACAGGATCATAGATTGGAATTTCCACACATTCCAGTTTGACAATCCTTCTAATTTTATGTGATTTCCGGATATTTTGTTTCCTCCATTGCGTTTGTTAGCTGCCTGCTCGTCCCGTCCTTGCGTTTCACCTGCAAGTATTTTCTTTCCCGCCGGTTTAAGCTCAACGAGCACGCCTCGTGCCGCGCCGACTTCGACGGTTGTATTTTCGACGAAAACAGTGTCTTACCCAAATGATTTACTTTATATTACAGGATTATGTGCCTGGGCCCATAACCTGATGAATAACAAGTAAAACAAGTGGTTTTATAGTTAATTATTACTTTTATTTTTACACACTTTTACACTAACAGTTGTACTACGCCATATTAGAAAGTTATATTAAGAAAAGTGTTGCCACTACAATATTCCTAACAACACCGATTACATTGCATTTTGCCAACATACTGCCTCCTATAAAATGATCAGGAACACCTGTTTTCAATTCTAATACGAAATTATATATATGAAAGTAGCTCTCTCTGTCCGTTGCCATCTAACGCCTAAGCCACTTAAAGAGTTTGTTACAATTTGGTGCACAGATAGACTAGACTTAGGAAAGGACAACGGCGACTTTTTATCACAGAAAAAGAGTTGAAAAGAGTGGAAATGAGGAGTAAAAGTGTGCATGGAAGGATCTTTGCACTCTTTGTATGCTATTTTAACCGACTTCAAAAAGGAGGCGGTTATCAATCCAGTTGTATTTCCAATTGTGAATCAATTTAGATGGTTATTTTTTGGTTGGTAGATTATAGTTCAGAGGTGGTCATATAAATTTTATCGAAATCAGTGGGGCGGTTTTGAAATATGAACAACAAACTAAAATTTGCGTTCATGTAATCAGACGATATATCTACTAATATCTACTAATAGACTCTAATAAAATTTGGTGGACCGTCCCAATATGATTTTAAATTAAAGTCTGTTTTTGATTAATTTTTGAGAACATAGTTTTTTTTTTTTTTGTATTTTGTCGTAAAATTGTACATTTATTAATAAATATAAAACTTTGACTTAGACCGATTTTGATTAGGAAACGTGAATTTGTATGGTAGTAGACATACGAGTAGGTACTGCCTCAATTACTTTAATAAATATGTGGTGCGGACGAAGTCGCGGGTAAAAGCTAGTTTGTAAATATTTATATAATGTGTTTAGTTAGGTTTCCAACACAGTGATAGTAAAGTTTACTAAACCATGAGGCGTTTTCCAAATGACATAAGAATGACGTGAAAATATAATACTTATGTCAAATTGACAGTGACACATGCTTATCAAATTTTTTTGAAGTGAAAACTTGTTTTTGCGCCCCACATACAGATTTTCCGTGGATTGTGAATTGAGCTCAAGCGTCACGTTCGTAAATGAAAGAAATCTTCGGGTAAACTCGGATGATCTAGATGGCCGTGATCGTGGCCACGACCTCAGGTTTCACCCGCGTGGTTTCCAAAGTGAGCTGCCAAATTCTGAGTTATAAGTTTTCACTTCTATCGGCAGTTCCTATGACTACCAATTTTTTTTTTTGGAGTTCTCTTCCGCCACGATTATGCCTTGGCTATTAGTTTCAATTGAGAACTATTATTCTATAAAAACATTTCCTTTGAAATGGTGAAAAATTTATTCATATAATTGTAGTCATTCCTCTTATTTTAAAATGACTACTTTTAAAATCTTCATTCACTGCGATCCTATGGTGAAAGTAAGATATTTGTACAACTCTCTTGCCTTAATTTTAAAGTTTGTAATACTTTCCATTTATAATACGGACTGAAAATTCACTGAACTGTACTGACTGAAAAATTTCAAAACATACAATTCTAATATAATAGTATAAATGCCATTTGGTGAAAAAAAATTGTCAACAAAAACCATATTTTCCATTATTTATGGTATTAAGTTACGGTTGGTCTAGTCGGGAGAACGGCGGCTGTTGATTCGGAGTCCCGGGTTCAGACCCCGCGCGCACCGCTGTCTTTTCGAAGTTATGTGCGTAATGGCGCTAATTAAAAACTCTGAAGGTAAACATCGTACCTTAGATAGAGAATACGTAAATAGATCAGGTTTTTCCGCACGGTTCCTTTGTACCAATCGTAAGCAGATGACGTGCATACTTTCTATTCAACAGAGTGATGTGCCGCGACAAGAGTATGACACTTCCGCAAGAGCGAACAGACCCGTGCTTTCGGTGTAAAGCGGTTGTTCCCACTCTATACGTAGTACATGCAAACTCTTTGCATCATACCATGTACCTAGAATCTTTCGACATGTGATATCCACCAACCCGCACTGGGCCAGTGTGGTGGATTATGACCTACTATCTCCTTGCGAGAGAACTCCCAGCAGTGGGAACATTATACTGTAATATAAAATTTCGCATTACTTGACGTGAAGTTATTTTAAAGTGTTCCTTGACTGTCATTTGATTCGGTTGATATTTGTATGGCAGATAAAGTTTTTGTATTAAGCTAGTATTGTATATTATGTATATACATAAATGTTTTAAACATTTCGTCTAATAAGCCGAATAAGACTGTGATGTACATTGTAACTTTGCTATGTATTATAGCTTGTGTCGTGTTATTGTTTCATTTAAATAAATATTAATGGTTTTGTTTAAATTGCTTTTTTATTACTAGTAATTTAACGCTGTGTTAATATTTCCACTCGGTCTTGTTTACTTGACGGGGAACTTCATGTTAAAGAATACAGGGCCGTGAACAAAATGTATGGGTCATATGAACCACCAGGAGACCTATGATGATCGAGGGGTATAAAATAATAAGATTCAGCACTATGCTGGCATTTGTAAGCTGTCCAACTGAGTGCAAATTGAAGGGGGAGTTGCAACCCTCGATAATTTCTCCTTGTCCCATGATTTTGTACGGCGTTGCGGAATAATGGAATGGATTAGAGCAGATATTGCAGACGAAGTCATATAGTCAAGCCACTAAATTGTGCGGCAAGTACATGTATGGTTCTTAGTAGTGGTCCACCTAGCTACCCGACCCAGCCCAGTAGGGTCATGCCCCCCGGATCCGCGCCAGGTTGCTAGATAACTTTGGTAGAGTGATTTCGTGGAAAGGACAGAAATGTGTATTGTGTACCAATGAGCGCGTGCGGTTGCGGTGAGATAGCTATAGTGTATTTCTCTACTTAGTCTGTGATAGCTATGCAGTAGTGCCAACTTATTTTGCGTGAGGTTGGTACCACGAACTGTATGTGAATGCCAGTGTGTGCGTGTTTGTGACGAGGAATAGAAAAGGAAATAGAGAAGGAGAATGCACGTACACTTTCAAAAAATAACATATTAAATGATACATACAGATTGTACAAAGTTGCCTTAAAAGTTGAAAGCATTGCTTACAGTGTTGCCAACAATGTATAATGTTTGTAGCATTTATTTACCCTCACATGATGATTAGTGGTTACCAGCACCAATATTTAAAGCTATGTTTCTCTGCATCCACCACAGATTAGTAAGATTTTCTTGCCTACTAATAAAAAACCTACTGCAATATTTGTAAGATTGTGAATGATAAAACAAATTAAACAATTGCTTTAACTTGATTGAGTGTGATTAACGGGTCTTTATTTATCTTTTCTTTTTAACAAAAGGCATACCTTCTTCCACTGCTTCTAAAGGGCTTTGCCAATATTAAATAATACCACAAAAGTAAGTGGTGTACTTCGCACCAATACCATAGAATAGATAATATAGATAGAACGGACACTCCCCACCCCCCGCCAATTTCAAGCTTCCTCACCCCTCAGGCCATTTCGGATACGCTAGGAGCACTCTACGAAGGGCTGGTATCAAACATCTAATTCCTAACGAAATATCATCATAGTGGGTTGTTGTTTGTTGTGCTGTTTACAGCTGTCCGTCAACTAAACGAGACAAGATTAAAAGCTTTATTTAATTTCCTAATGATAAAATAACGTAAGATTAGAAACTTTTCAATAACGTTACTTTATAATAGTATAAGCTTTGCTTAGTTTGGGGTCAGATGGTGCTGTGTGTGAATTGTCTACCAATATTTATTTATAATAACGAAGTCATTTTAACTCAAAGTTCGTAACTTACACAGCCAAGTACTTGCGTGCCCAAGCACGGATTGATAATGCCTGGAGGAATAATTATAGTGACAGAATAAAGTTTCCTTAAAGACAGAATATAGGTAAGTGTAAAATAAAATGCGAATGTGTACCTACTAACAGAAATAGATATATTATATAAATATATAAATAAGGTACCTGATCTAATCTACCATCGGTTTCGTTTCATTTTACGCGGCAATACAAACACCCACAGATTTCTAAAACAATTAAGAAATCTGTGCAAACACCAATTTAGCTCCATTCTATTTATGTAACTCAACATTATAGCAAGTTTATAGACTACTTTACGTCACCAGGTGAACTCAAGGGGCACAACTATTCAATAAAACAATTCAGTAGCCCTAGCGCTAACGCCCACATTCACGCTTGTGTACGAACGACATCTGCGTAGTTGTGTGAAGAGTAGGTAGCTCCACAGCGGCGTCTGTATGGAATTTTAGTGGAGTGTCCGGGGTGTGCCAATACACAGACTAAGTAGACAGATACACTCACCAATATTTGCCAACCAAACTGACAAATTATTTGAAAAGCAATGGTGCCAACATTACAACCAGGGGACAAGTTATAGTGTCTTCCTCTTTCTAAAGGCTTGTTCGCATTAGGCTAGCAAATTAGTCTAGTAGAGAGTAATTTAGTAGCTAAAATACTCGCTACTATTCAAAAATCGTTCGCACCGTGCTTTAGTACAGTTCACAAGTGAGTAGCGTTTCACAACATGAAGATCCTACAACGCAATAAAATAAATGAATGAAAAAGCTAATCTTATCGAATCGTAATGGCTATTTTAGAAGAGGTGAATAAGGAAATTTGTGTGATCAATAAAATAAGTTATTCCACAGACAATTTCGTATTTGGAAAATTGTTTGAAGTTATGTTACTCTCCAGACTAATTCGACAAGTTCGAACCTGTTTTAATCGGCGAGCCAATGAGCGCACCGCTCCCAACGAACGCGTGGTGGGGGGTGCTACTCGCCCGTTGAAAATAGAACAAAATGGATTGACTCGACTAAATCACTTCCTAAACTACTCGACTAAAATTTCACTGTTCATACACGTTTAGTTGCTAAATTACTCGCCACTAGGCTAAATTACTAGCCTAATGCGAACAAGCCTTAAGAGTTATAGTGAACGGACTATACACATCATATGCGACTATTGTAAAGTTATCAGGTTTTTAATTTTGGGACCGGGGATCAGTACACTACACTCATATGATGAGTAGTAAATTCATCAAGAACTGCTATTTGGTACTGGTTTTTGAAGTGCAGCACCAAATCGATTTAAGGTGTTTTATCTCTTAGCCCTTCTAACCAGAACACAGTAATGTTTGCGCACTACACTACTGCTTGGTGGCAGAATAACTGGCAAAGGTGTGGTACTTCCCCAGGCAGACTGCAAAAAGCTGCACCAATTAAGTTATTCAACAATTTGTAAATAAAACAAACTATTTTAACAAAAAACCTTTTATTCAAAACCAATCACATTTTATATCAGTCCGTTTCAGTAGACCTATGCTATTTTGAAGGCACAGAAGCAAATATCTAAATAGAATAATACAAGAAACTATATTTAACATAATATCAGATATTTGGCTACAGGTAAAAGCTTTTAACAAGCCACATTAACATGTTGGTGACGCGATCCATTAGATTTTCCTCATCAACGAATTGCAACATTAATTGCAACGAATTGCTGTTTCATAATAAAGTTCTTATTTTTACTGACCCTTTTTTAATAATAGCTCATATCTATACTAATATTATAAAGCTGAAGAGTTTGTTTGTTTGTTTGAACGCTAGGATCTCGGGAAGTACTGGTCCGGATTGAAAGATTCTTTTTCTATTGGGTAGTCCAATTATCGAGGAAGGCTATAGGCTATAGAAAATAACGCTACTATTAATAGAAGCGGATCATGAATCAAGAATGTAACAAAATCGGGAAAAAATATTCCTTTTTGAGAGTTTTCGTACGTTTCGTGCTTTGACATGACAGCATGTGTCTAAGATTGCGTCATTGAATACCACAGATTAAACACCTCTTGAATATAAATCTTTGGTAATCAAATTCGTTTCTAAATCTGAGTTGGTACGACCAAATTTGTTTCCGACAGGTGGCGTAGCAGGTAGCTGAAGAGGTGTTTTGTTTGAAAGCGATATTCTCAGGAATGACTGAACTGATTTCAGTCATTCTTTCACCGTTGTATCTGTACGGGATCCTGATGAGTACTATATATTGTACCACGGGCAACGCCGGGGCGGACATCTAGTGTTTAATATTTCTACTGTGCCTTCACCACAGCTATAATATTACCCTTATCACCTATTAATTAGCCGGGCGGCCAGCGCATCTGTCGTCCGCCGAGAACGTGCACATGCAGATGGTATACGCTCTGCGCTCCATTCTTGCCGTCGTTGATGACGAGACGGAAGCCAGACTTGTCCAGTCCCTCCTGTTGGGCGACCTTCCGGGCCACCACTAGCAAATGCCCTGTAATATTGTTGCTACATTAATAGAGAAAATATTCTATATCCTAAATCAATCAATAATGAATCATTAATATCACATATGCTAAGTTTTTTTCATTACATTTATTTGTTTGGAATAACGCATAGGCTACTTTTGATCCCGGGAAAATAACGAGCACGGGAACTACATAGGTAAAACCGGAGTGCGCTGTAAAATGTTTATTGGACAAACATTAAGCGTGCAAAGATTTAGAAGATAATTATGTTTATATATATATAACTAGCAGCCCGCCCCGGCTTCGCACGGGTGTTATGGAAAATAAGTATAAAACAAAATTATTAGACTTACAAATTTTAACACACTCTTGGCAGAATTGCCATGCTTAGGACATAAGACAAAACAAACAATCCCAATCATCTGTTTATCATTTAAAACGCATGCTTTTTTGCCTATTTTACTTTATAAAAAAAATGCGGGAGCCAGAAGCTCAAGGGAGGTCCTGAGAGGAGCGAGCCAAGCGAGGTCGTCGCCGTAGCGAGAGGTTACACTCAAGGACATAGAGCTTCTGGCTCCAGGAGCTCACCCGGGAGTCGTACCTCAGTGATAGACCATAATAGGACCAATTGTTATGTTTAGGTATTGTTATGCTTCTCTCAATATGTGCCATTAAGCTAAGTTAAACATTATGCTAAGTTATGTTTATGCTATATACGGTAGCAAAAATTATGCGAAAACTGTTATCGTTAGTTGTTATGGTATATTATCATTAGTCCTAAAACTTTAGGCGTGTCTGGCGTCGTTGTTATTCCCCTTTTACTTTTACGCATTAAATCAAAAATTAAATCAGTATTTTAGTAATTTAGTGTTAAAAATCTGCTAATGCCACCTACGACGTAGTTTATGGTTGTGCAATGTTTTATGTAGGTACTAAAGTCTATTAGTTCTAAATACGTACTAAATAGTTACGGCTGGTCTAGTCGGGAGAACGGCGGCGGCCGATCTGGAGCCCCGGTTTTAAATCCCACGTGCACCAGGCACCACTGTCTTTTCGGAGTAATATGCGTAATAACGCTAACTTAAAACGGTGAAGAAAAACATCGTGAAGAAATCGCTTAATATTATATATATATAATGTACTTAGAATCTTTTGAGGTCATGTGTCATCCACCAACCCGCACTGGGCCAGCGTGGTGGATTATGGACTTGACTCTCTCCTTGCGAGAGGGCCCCGAGTCCCAGTTGTAGGAATATTTAGTGGGCTGCTTATTGAATCTATTGACACAGCTAGATTTCTGATCGTCTCATCATCGTAGTCCTTAATGCTCCGTTTTATTCTACTTTAGTAGGTAGAATAAAGGGACCTTTGGGATGACCTATATCGTATCCTATCCCCAGCTCAAATTACACGCGTATCACTATTTTTCGAAAGGCATGTCCGTAATGCCTCCAATTTAAAACGGTAAAAGAAAACATCGTGAGGAAACCGAAATGGAATAAATTTAATGTAATACTGTGTAGAAAGTGCGAGAAAACTTGAACAATAACAGTAAAGGTAGAATAAACTTATACAAAAGTAGTTCTGAAAAGAACATTTTGACAGGAACACAAAAAAGTGTTACGAAAAAATGTTTAATATTTAATATCATTTGCGTCCACTACCTACGTAGCGAGGCGACCACGCGAATTAGTAGACGCGCGCGCGCTACTCGTACTTACCTATTTCATAGCTGCGAACACCTCTCCCCCGTGCCTCGGTGTCCTCTCTATCGGTGTTGCGCCGCGCGGCGCCGCATTTTGATAGGATTGATATTTTTAATTTCGTTAAATCTTTTGAATGGAATGTCCAACTTCAATAATTCAAAAAGTAATCAATAGGTATTAAAAGAGTCTTGAATAAGAAATAATTTATTTGGATAAGAATTAATACAAATGTGTTGATAACATGGTCTGAATTTGATAGGCATTTTTCTTACTTTTAGAATGTAAAAAAGTAGTTGTTGCGAGGTAATTACTGTAGTTAGACATATGGTCTCGCGAGGTTTTTTGTAGATTTTAATACGCTCTATAATATTGTAGAACATTGTTTTGGTCTATCATTAGTACTTTCCGCAGCGTATGCGATGAAAGCCATTTATGACTGTTTTTTTATACCTTGCGTTGGTTTTAGTAAAATTTACGTAGATATCTCATTTTTTTCGTGATAAACATAGCCTATGTTACTCAGTGATAATGTAGCTTTCTATTGGCAAAAGAATTTTTGAAATCGGTCCAGTAGTTTTTGAGTTTATTCGTGCCATACAAAAATACAAATCTTTCCTCTTTATAATATTAGTATAGATAAATATTTGCAGTTTCACCCATGTAGTTCCTAATTCTGTTATTTTCTTGGGATACAAATTAGCAAGTGTTGTTGTGACTGAGTTAATGTTTCTTCCTCTTTGATGCAAATACATATTACATATTTTAGTATTAAAATTCACGTGGTTGTTACACATATTTAATTGGATAACGGGACACTCACGCACATACGGTCGGTCAATCCGACTCGAGTTTCGACCAAACGGGCAGCCCCCGCGCGCGTGCACTCTCCTTGAATAAGGCCGCCGGACGCGACCGAAACTCGAGTCGGATTGACCGACCGTGTATACTTGAGTGTCCCGTTATCCAATTAAACATATTACATACTACAGAAGTACTCTCTAGATGAAATTTGATACATAGATATGTCTTGAATCATCATCATCAATTGTGTACATAGTAGTGATATAACATAGAAAGTTCTTTACCAAGTAACTGCTCATCAGCATCCTCAGATTCGGAGAGCTGAGAGATGGGCTTCCGCGGGATGACCAGGATGTGTGTTGGAGCTTGAGGGCTCACATCGTGGAACGCCACACACTGCAAGGACGAGTTATTATTGAAGAAATCTGATAATCAATCATGTTACAAGGTCAGAATGGATCAGAATCAGAATTAAATATGGAACACAGAGACAGGCGCGGTCCCAGCTTCGAATTTTGGAGGGGGTCACCAGTACGCAGCCTCAGATTTTTTGGTCACCAGTAGGAATACAATAAATCAAGTAAAAAATACTTTACTACTAGCGCCTCACGACTTTACCCGCGTAGTAGCCGTTTCAGTTGTTTTCCTGAGTTTAAAAAGAGCCTATGTACTATAGAAATGTTGAATTTTTTTAGATTTTTAATTTAACATATATGATTTTGGGGGGTCCCCTGTGACCCCCCTTTCGGACCGCGCATGCACAGATAATGTTTTGCAATATCACATAAGGTATTTTTCATCGCAGGAAAATAAAGAGAATGATGGGCTAGTTGCATAATAATACAAAGGTGACAAAACAGGCCAAATAGTTACCTTGTTTAGGGTACAGCATTAGTGCTAATCATATAATAAAAAAATTAACTTCAATGGTAAAAAAAACTCGTACTAAAGTAATGCTGTAGGAGTACGATATATATTTTTTACAGTATCCTCTAATAAATAATAACTACCACACCTTTGCCAGTTATTCTACCGTAGTAGCGCAGCAAGTAGCGCAGTAATGTGCAAACATTACTGTGTTCCGGTTTGAAGGGCAATGTTTCCAGAGAAATTACAGGGCTTAGAGATATAAGATCTTAGATCTCTGGGTGACGAGTGCAGTTTTAGGTAATGATTTGGACTCTTCCATGTTCCAATAGCTGCGTGTCACTGTGCTGTTATGTGTCAGGCATGTTGCTTACCATCAGGCACACGTCCTGATTGTATCGTCACTATTTAAAAAAAAAAAAAGAAAAACTAGTGGCATTCTCCAGTTCCTCATCCCAATATTTTCCCAGGACAAAAACTTATGTATAATTATTTTACCTACATAAGTTAGGTTTTTATCCTAGGTTCTATCCAGCAACAATTTAGAGCTGCGGCCTGAGAATCCTGAAATTGGTAACAAACTACGTCTGTGTGTGTAGCAGTGATTTACACACTATCAATCTCAAGTAGATTCTCCTAGAATCGCTAGTGGTCATAGTCATAGTAGCGCTCCGCTCAGGCTTTGTGGGCGGGCTGTTTCTGCAACTCGACGTCTTGGTGCGCCTGTTTTGCGTGTCTACTGTATCGCTAGTGGTCTACTTATTTTGGTTGTTGGCAACAAAAGAAATTATATTAAAAAACATCATTAGACATCTAACTTGCTCTCGCTCATTGTTATTGTTATTATTCACTCTCTGTCACACTGATGCTTGACATTTTAAAATTTAGATGCGTAAATAGATCTTTATAATTCAAGAAACACAAATAATTCCCTTAGATTTGTTTTTCTTGAATTATTAGAACACTTTCTGAAGGCACATGAAGACATACTTTTATATTCATGTACCTATACAGTAGAACCTCGATAACTCAAACCTTGGTAACTTAAACACCTCTATAACTTATATGTTCCCTTCCCATCAGAGCCCAAACCCAAGACCCTTGATAGCTTAAAATATTTTTTGTTTTCCTTGGTCTTTAACTTACTGAGGTTCTACTGTATAATGATCAAAATCAGTGAGAGGTAAAAACGTCCAGTGTTCACCACTTCCAGCAACCAACTGAAACGGAAAGAGTGAACTCACTCTTCCCAACGATAACATAATCCTGTGCGCACTGAAGTTTGGGAGGGTACATCTGAAGTCAAAATAGACTATTATCTACATAGGTACCAAATATATTCCAGATCCTTTTACCAATTTTGGCTTGAAAGACAACTAAATCCATAAATACTACAAACATTCATACTTTTAAAGTAGTACTTACCATATACATATTTAATTATTTATTAAGTACGGTTTATTAGTGTTGGATGTCTACTACGGCCGGCTAATTTTGTTCTTCATAGGTTAGGTACTCTAGGTAAGTACCTATATTTCTTACAGTAGAAACTTCAGCTTAACAAAAGAATTTCACACGTATGTACTTCAGGCTTTTTCATGTAGTTGTCTTGTTTTTATATACCTAAGTTGCTTTGAAAATTGGAAAAGTCGAGAACAGATGACAATACATGCTAATAATGTGATAAGCCGGTAAAATTGACTGGTAAGATTTATTTTTAATAGCTACCTGCTCGTCTTCGTAGACGAATTTAGCGGGTATCTCCTTCCTGAGTATCTTCCCGAAGATAGTATCGCCGCCTGGAGCCGCGGCCTGCGCCTTTTCTACTTCACCGTCAGCCATTTTTATTTTGCCTTATGCCATCTTATGCCACAGTAGGCTTGGGCAAAAAAATCGATATATCGAAATATCGATTTTATTTTCGAAAATAATCGATATTTATCGTCGATTTTTTATTTTCCGATATATCGATTTTCGATATTTATTTTCGGATATCGAAAACGATATGTTTTGCCTCGAATTTTCAAGCATTTATACACTTTAATTCTCCATTTGCAGTATTTAAATGCTATATGAAACACAAGCAACTATATTCGCTCAGAATATTCTTCAGTGTCAAATTTATTCAGCACATCGTTCTCCAGATGTGAGGTCTGACCGAGCAACATCAGCAAAAGCAAAATAAATAAAACGTCTGTATGGTGCAGACATGAGCAGCTTTAAATCTGAAAACAGCTACGCCAGAGATTCCGAGCTCTGGATCTGTCCCAATAAGCAACCAGTGTCTGGACCAACCACTTTTTGAGAAGAAGTCAGATCGGATACACATCGGAGAGTGTGCGACTGATTTCCACGATCTAATACCACCTTGCCCTTTTTTTAACCCTCGACCAAAAAAAGGGGTGTTATAAGTTTGACGTCGATGTCTGTCTGTCTGTCTGTCTGTGGCACCGTAGAGCTCAAACGAATGGGCCGATTTCGATGCGGTTTTTTTTATTTGAAGGTTAATATTTTTGTGGATGTTCTTAGCTATGTTTTGTTAATATCGATTCAAAATGGCCGCCTCCACAAAATGGCGGACAAAATATTTTTTCACAACCTACATCAATATGGGTATCAAATGAAAGGGCTTGACTAGCACAATACTATACATTATAACAAATTTCAAATCCAAGATGGCCGCCACTACAAAATGCCAAATTGTATTATTTTTTTCACTACTACCTCAATATGGGTATCAAATAAAAGGGCTTGACTAGTAGAGCACTAGGACAAATTTAAATCCAAGATGGCCGCTACAACAAAATGGCGAATTACATTTCTTTTTTCACAACTCCCTTAATATGAGTATCAAATGAAAGGGCTTGACTAGTAGAACTGATACAGATAATCCGAGATCCGAGGTAGTCAGGGTTAATCAAAATTTTAATTTTGTTCTTGTCTATCGTAATGCTCGTAGCTCGAAAAAGCGACATCGTTTCATGGTTGGTGTCCCAAAGACACGAACGAAGAGATTTGACTCTACTTTTGTGATAAGAACGTCAAGGCTGTGGAATACGTTGCCTGAGAGAGTTTTTTCCGATAGTTACAATCTTTGTGTCTTCAAATCGAGAGTGAATCGGTTTCTTGTAGATAAACACGCTCCATCGTAGACCGCATCATCGTTTAACATCAGGCGAGATGGCGGTCAAGTGTAAACCTATAAAAGTTAAATAAAATCCAATTGATTTTGGGTGAATTGCCAAATTTTTACTCCGGTTCTTTTGGAAATCGCTCTAATATCCGAAAGGGTAGCTTCAGTCGTTAATTTAACAGTGCCGGATAATAGGAGCAGATTGACAGGTATGCACTTTAAAGAAAGATTGCTGCTGATGTCTATATCAGACTATTGTATATGTAGGTTGGAGCGGAGCTAGTGACAACACGGTGGGTAAATGCGCACTCATGCACCTACATAACACAGACGAATACTGGTTTCAGTGAGGGTTAATTTTGAACATTAAAATATGTACGAATTATGAATAAATAATAAAATTGGTTGTCTGTAAAGTCGGTTAGTTTACAAACGACAACGTAAAACAAAACACTGATAGATGCGGTGCAAGCGTACAATGAGCGTAATGGGACACTTTTTCGTGCACGCAGCCGGCGTTCATCGATTTATTAGTCGTTGTCTCGTCAATAATATGCCAGATATTATGTATTTTCATTTATCTAATTAATAAGTGCTTAATATTTAAGTAACCTTCTCCTGAAAAAATCATCGATATATCGAAATATCGATATTTTTTGAAAATATATATCGATACATTTGGTAAGTATCGATACTATTAATATCGATATATTTTGTTTATTTGCCCATCCCTATGCCACAGACCACAGAGCACAGAGCACAGATTTTTGCTGATGGCTGGCGTTTTTTTCATATTTGTTTTTTTGCTCGCTTTGACCATGACATCAAATCTTCAATGTCTAACTTGACATTGACAGCATGTTAAGTTTGATTACAATAAGAATTTAGGGTGGAAAAAAATTTTTTCGATAGCTGTCACACGGGAGTCGTGAATTTTATTGAAAATTACGAATAATTGTGCCTTAACGGGCATTGTGTGCGCGAAATATCACGTATTTGTGTTTTTACTAGGTGGTGGTATAATTTAATACGGCGGGTGGATCTTATTTTGCACTTTTCTGGTTTTTTTATTAAATTTTGACGTCCATCATGGACGCCAAAAATCCAATTCCTCCTGTCCCTCCGGATATCTTCACGTCTTCATCATCAACTGGTGCTAAACGCCGAGCTACTGATGTTTCCGGTCAAACGGTTGCGAAGAAAACAGTTGTTAATCATGAATTATCTAACTCCTCTATGCAAAATGTGTATATACACCCATCCCTTGTAATAGGTATCAAACAATATACCGATTTAGAGAAAGGCCCATTTTTGGTTCATATTTCCCGCTCAGACCCTGACCTTGCTACTGACGCCTCAATAAGAATTATCAAGTTTGGCCAGTTTCTTTGTAAGAATCACGTCTCTAATATTTGCCCAGATGGAATCAAAAAAGTGGGTCGTAACAAAGTTTCTGTAGAGTTTACATCGAGTGAAGCAGCGAACAGCTTCCTAGATAATCCCATCCTGGAAGCCAACAAATTTGTCGCCTCCATACCAAATTATAATATTACGAAAATGGGTATAGTACGTCACGTCCCCGTCGACCTGTCGATGGACGAGTTTGCAATTCCCTTGTAGTCCCCAATGGATGTGGTATCCCGCTTAAAACTCGCAGACTTAACAGGAAAGTAGTTACCGAAGGAATACCCTCCTGGATCCCTACCCAAACTGTGGTCATAACCTTCCAAGGCCAATGCCTTCCCCAAAGGATTTTTCTTTTTCATACTTCCCTACAAGTAGAGTCTTATCAATTTCCTACTATACAATGCCTTAACTGTTGTCGTTTCGGCCATATTAAATCTCAATGCCGCTCGAAGCCCAGATGTTTCCGATGTGCCCAGCCTCATACTGGTGACTCATGCAATGTTGAGGAGACAGATGCCTCTTGTTTGCATTGTTTAGGGCATCATTTTGCTAGCAACAAGAGTTGCCCTGAGCAGGGCAGACAAAAGGCTGTAAAAATCCTGATGTCGCAAGAAAATTTATCTTATGATGAAGCTTCCAATCGTTACCCAAGATCAAGCCGTCCATATGCAGAAGTTGTTCAGTCATCTTCATATCCTTCATCACTCACTCCTTCATCTTCCTTCCCCATCCAATCCCAATCATCTACTAGTAGCTATAGAAAAACTGTTTTTTCTTCTCCCCGCCCTAGAGCTCCGTTGTCCAAATCGTTTGACAGATCAGCTCATAGTGCCATAACTGCGGAAGAGTCTTCTGTCCTTCCAAATGGGTTTGCTTTATCTCAATCTTCTCCCTCTCCCAGGATCATAGCATCCTGGATGCCCTTCTTTCTACACTTATTACTATTATCTCTTAGTATAATTTCAACCTACCGTCCCACGTTGCCCAAAAACTTTCCCAGATCTCATCGATTTCCAATTATGGACCAAGTCATTCTACAATGGAACGCAAGAAGCCTTCGTCCCAAGAAATTTAGCCTTCTTCACTTGATTAACAAGTTTAACCCATCAGTCATTGCCATCTCGGAGACATGGCTGGTGCCTGGTTCTCGTTTTCGAGTCCCTGGTTATTCTTGCCTGCGGGATGACAGGGCTGACGGGTATTCCGGTTGCTGCTTATTTGTAAAACGTTCTCTCTTTTTCCCAAATCGTCCTCCCTCCTCCCTCCCCAACATTAATATCGTAGCTGCTAAAGTAGTGGATATCACCTATGTTTCCATCTACATATCTCATCCCCATTCTTCCATGATAGCCGATATTCTCTTACTTCTCTCGGCAATCCAGCCTCCCATGATTGTGATGGGTGATTTCAATGCCCACCACACTTCGTGGGGCTGCAGTGCCGATGATGATTTTGCCCTTTCCCTTCTTGATATTTTCGATGATTTAAACCTTTGTATCATTAACAATGGTCCTCCCACCCGTAGAGTGTCTCCTACCCAAAACCTAAACAGTGCGGTTGACCTCACCATCTGTTCACCTGCTTTAGCTTCTGTTCTTTCTTGGCAAGTTCTCTCTCACACATATGGCAGTGACCACTTTCCGATCTCCGTCTTCTTTTCTAACAGACCTCTACCTGCTCGTAACTTTAACCCTCTACTTAAATACCGGCTATCTAACCCTAACTGGTCGTCTTACTCCTTAGCCCTTGAAACCCGAATAGAGTCCTTTCCTCCATCCAACTTCATAAACGTTCTCCAAATTTATCAAAATTTCGTGGAAGCCATTTCCTCGAGTGCTGACGAAAGTTTTCCTATAAAAAAACCATTTAATTTCAAGGTGTCAACTCCTTGGTGGGATGCTGAGTGTACAGCTGCTGCTAAGGAACGTAAGGAGGCTGAAAAAGTGTACAAGCACTCAATGACTATGGGAACTTCCTTGAGTACCAACATATTGCTGCCAGAGCCACTAGATTGTTCAAAAGAAAAAAAAACAAGGTTGGATAAATTTCTGTCAAAGTTTGTCACCTAGGACCCCATCTTCTTTGGTTTGGAAGCAAGTCAAACGTTACCGAGGATCATTCCGTCCAGACACTTCATCTAGTGTTGACCCTAGTGCTTGGATTGAGGATTTTACCAACAAGATAGCTCCTCCTTTTGTTCCTAACATAGATTGCTTTCCTCCATTTCATGTCCTCTTCCATCTTTACATAATCTGGATTCCTCTTTCTTTATTCCGAACTACAACTAGCCCTTAATGGACTAATAGACACTGCTCCAGGAGGTGACGGTATTCCGTATTCATTCCTAAAAACGCAACAGACAAGGTCAAGGATTACTTTTAAATATTATTAACACATTTTTTGAATATGGTATAGTTCCACCTGCATGGAAGTCCCAAATTGTCATCCCAATTTTGAAGCCTGGAAAAGATCCGTCCAACTCTCATAATTATAGACCAATAGCTCTATCTTCTGCTTTAGCGAAAATTACAGAGCATCTGATAAAAAATAGACTAGAGTGGTTCTCAGAACATAACAACCTTCTTGCTAAGACACAATATGGATTTAGAAAAGGTATGAGCGTTATGGATAGTCTTAGCATCTTGACTACAGACATTCGTACTTCAATAATTAAAAAAGAATATCTGGTTGGAGTATTTCTGGACATCGAAGCAGCATATGATAGCGTAATTCTTCCAGTGCTCAGGAGAAAACTGACACAAATTGGTTTCCCTCAGAAATTGGTTCGATTCATTTATAATATGTTGGCCGAAAGAACTATAACAGTTAAGACTCCCAACTTGTTAATGTCTGCTAGAAAAGTGTGGAAGGGTTTAGCCCAGGGCTCAGTTTTTAGTCCTATATTATATAGCCTGTACACCCACGACCTGGATCTGACAGTATTGCCTTTTGCGAGATTCTTCAGTACGCTGATGATTTAACCTTATACTATTCAGGTAATTCCTTTGAAACAGCTATCAGTCAATTGAATATCGCTCTGGAACATCTCATGAACTGGTTATCTCCGCATGGTTTTGCCTTAGCAGCCTCTAAATGCAAGGTAGTGGTGTTCACTAATAAAAGGATTGTCCCTCCGGCTGTAATTACAATCAACGACGAGGTAATTCCAGAAGATCTAAAAGTCAAGTTTTGGGTGTTTGGTTGGACCGGTAGTTATCAGGTAGTCCCCATTTTGAATTTGTCAACAAAAATGTGAAAAAACATTAATGTTTTACGGTCCTTATCTGGCGTATGGTGGGGTGCTCACCCTTTACACAAAAATTAATGTACAATGCCTTAGTTCGAGTCGTATAGATTACGGTTCATTTCTCCTGGACCCAGGAAACAAAGCAGGTCTAAAGAAACTAGATAAAGTACAAGCTAAATCGTTGCGAATAATTCTTGGGGCTATGAGATCGTCTCCTATAAACGCCATGCAAGTTGAATGTTGTGACCCTCCTCTATCTCTCAGACGTCAATTTCTTTGCGATTCTTTTGTCTCTAAACTGGCTCAACAGAAAGAACATAGCTTGCTGCTCAAACTAGAATATCTAGCCTCTCTTTATCACCCCAACGGTTATTCGACGATGACATACCATGCCTGCTTCTGTAGCTTCCTTTTCCTATTTCGTCTTCCTCACCCACTTTTTCAGGCTTCCTTGTTACCCCTTTATTCTACGCCTTTTGAAGCGCTTACTTTCCTTCCCAGCAATATCATTTTAGACTTTGGGGTTGACAAGAATACCATTGAAGCAAACAAGGTTTTCTGTCACAAAATTAACACGGAATACAAAGATTGGATCAAAATATTTACTGATGCTTCCAAGTCTCCTTTTTTTTCCTGTTGGTGCTGCTGTGTGATCCCTCACACTAATATTATATTGAGTTTTAAATGCCCCTCCGTAACTTCAGTTTTTACGGGAGAGGCTATTGCTATCTTGGAATCTCTCCTATTTATAATATCACATAACCTAAACAAATCTATAATTCTATCAGATTCTAAGAGCTGCCTCAAGCTATTCTTGCCAACCCTTTCGCTCAAAAACCAGGTTTCCTATAATTCTCAAGATCCGAGAAGCTCTTTTAGAATGCCTCTCTCGTAATATTAATGTAGTACTGGCCTGGATTCCTGGTCACGCAGGTATATTGGGAAATGAACGTGCTGATGCATTTGCTAGTGAGGCTGTTCAGTCCGGTCTTTCTACATACTCTCAAATCCATGCTCATGACTTATGTACTATCCTTAAACCAATGTTACGTAAATATTGGTCCCAAAAGTGGCAGGAATCTAGGATCGAGAAAGGTAAATTCTACGGTGACATCCAGCCTGAAATTCCCCATAAACCTCGGTTTTTCAAATTTTTAAAAGCAAATAAAGCTACTACTTCTGTAATTTCCGTTTACGTCTCAATCACTCATGTACACCTGTCTTCCTGGCCAAACTAAGGATTAGGAATCACTCATTATGCGATTGCGGTTTGGACGAAGGAAATGTGAACCATATTTTTTCAGTTGTCCCTTAATGCAGTCTTCATTACATGATTTTATCCTCCTGATATTCCTCGTCCCACCTCCGTTAAATGCCTGCTGTCTCTTGTTTACACCCCTTTGTTTATATTTTATGTAATTATATTAAAAGAAATAAGATTAAATTGTAAAATTAGTACTTGTGAATATTTTAAGTTAAATATGTGTGCATTAGATTATTATTAGATTTTTTGTGTATATGTCTGTTATGTAGCTTTAAGTTTTTGCGACCTAGTAAAACATAGAATACGTGACAAATCCTCTTAGTACAATACTCATATTACTGGCCCCTATCTCTTTGTTTGACGGCCTATCATTTAACGTGTCTTTGGCGGAATTGTGAGGCTAATCCACAAAGAGCCATTCATAAAAAAAAAAAAAAAAGAATTTAAGGTACTTTTCTAATGAAAGACAAATAAAATCGGATGAAACATCCTGAGCTTGTGGAAACATACCGACTATAATCGTAATTAGACGTGTGTAGCTCTTTGCTGAAACGACTCAGTGACATGAATCTTCACTATGATCCTAATGATTCGTGTCAGTTGGCCGGTAAAAGTGTCTCAGTGTCTCATTGAAAACGAATCAGCGGAACGAACGAACTCTAACAGCGAATCGTAAGCTGGGCGATGATTGCCGACACCAGTCGATAATAATTTATGAATAAGTATCAAGTCGTAGCATGGCGCGAAAGAGATAAACGCTGCGTTGCCAATAGTAAAGATGAGATGCAAAACAGTATGAAGTTCGTTTTTTTCACAAGGATTGCAACTTTCAATGCTAACCAAAACAAACAGGTTTGTTAATTACTCGGGTGTCTTGATCTGTGTTTTGAAATTACGAAGCGTAGTTGAAAGTATTTACATATATGATAAATAAACCTTATTTGAGCGTAAATAGTAAAAAATTTAAATAAACAATTTAGAATTGTGTAAATAAATAAGTTACGGACTTACTGCATGGTGAGAAAAAACAATTCCTTTAAATCAGTGTTCAAAATTTTCCGAACATAAATAATATGATAGTGGGTACTGTGATGTTAAAATTCTAAAAAAAAACTGTAAAGAAACAATTCGCTGTTCTCTGAAACCAACTCTTTACTATCTTAAACATTACTTTGACTCAGTGTTCAAAAAGAAACATAATATCACTGATCAACATTGTGATGCTCTATGACATCAACTCTTTAGCTTTTTACTATCATCGTTACTTTGACTCAGCGTTCCAAATGATCCAAATGAAACATATCACTGTTCCGGATCTTACAACTGATTCAGATACAAATGATCCAATCTCACCAAAGATACATTTTTATCACGTCTAATCGTAATTAATAGTGGTACATTGGCCTGCCGTAGTGCCGATAGAAGTTTTTTCTATACTATCTATATCTATACTAATATTATAAAGAGGAAAGATTTGTTTGTTTGTTTATTTGTAATGAATAGGCTCCGAAACTACTGGACCGATTTCAAAAATTCTTTCACCTTTGGAAAGCTACATTATCCCCGAGTAACATAACTATATTATATTTAAAAAAAATTAGGAATCCTTACTAAAACTCCAATAATGTAACATAAGGTGTAAAAAAAAAGACCTGAAAAATTCTTTACGTTGCGTGCGCTGCGAAAACTATTGATGATAGAACAAAATCATTTACTACGACTTTGCAGAACTCATCATTATCTACAAAAAGTGTCGCGACATCATATATCTAAATATTATAGTTATTATGTCACAGTAAGCAGTTTTTCATTCTAAAATATTAATTTATATATATGCCGCCTCTTGAAAAGGCTCTTCATTTGTACCTTGGTATTAATCCTTATCATAATAAATTACTTTATATTCAAGACGGCTTAAATACCTTTTCATATTTTTTTACATTTCATTCGGAAGATATCACGAGTTTAACAATGCAAGTATTAGAAAAAAGTCGCGTGGTTGTCGCTCACCGCGCTCAGCTAGCCAGCATGCGATGTAGGCTCCATGTAAGCGTCACTGGGGTACGGGGGAGTCAATGTAATAAAATAAAGTGCTTACGCAGCGGTCGTGTGCGTGATCGTATGATTTTAGCTTGAAAAAATTTTAAATTCGTTTCGCAGGTAAATAAGTATATGATAATAAATATTACATTTTAATGTAACTATTCAAACTGCTAATAGTAGTATTTTATAGGTATTCCTGTTCAAAATTTCAGCAAAAATTTAGTAAAAGGTAGTTTTCTAAGCCCATATTTTTAATTTTCTTTCAATAAGTACCTACTACTTACCTGATAATAAATATTATATTTTAATTATTCAAACAGCTTAGTACTTCATATAGTTCAATAAGCAAAAATTTAGTAAAAGCCTGTTTAATTATTTATTTCCTTCTATTTTTCATTTTATAATGCTCAAAAATGCCAAAAAGATCAAGATCTCAACTTTCTAAACATAGTTCCCAGGCGAGTGCAATAAAAATACGGCGTAATGAGGAATCTTCATCAGAAACTGAAAATCGCCTTGCAAGTCGGAGAGAATACGCGTCGCAATCGCGTGCTAGAGAGTCAAGTAGGGAGCGTTCGCAGCGGCTTGCTGAACAAAATTTTATCACTGGCCCAGCAGCTGGTCAACTAGCTCATATACCGAGGATACCGATGATTCCAACTGATCTGCCAATCCCTTTTAAACGACTTCAGTTTCCGGTGAAATCATCTTTCGCGTTAACTATTAACAAGTCCCAGGGCCAAACCTTCGAATTATTAGGGATCGATCTACGAAAAGAATGTTTCACTCATGGCCAACTGTATGTTGGCCTATCACGTGTCGGAGCTCCTGAATATCAATTTATTTTGCTGCCACAAATAAAACTACTTCAAATATCGGTTTACAGGAAGCTCTGACTCACTAAAACTAATGGCTTTTGTTTTGTAAATAATATTATATATGTATAAAATTTCAAAATAAAAAAATACAAAAAAACATTAATAAAAAAATTCATAAAAAAAATCAAACTTCCTTTATAATTTTACTTTTTTTTTTAAACCCGATACAAAAAAAGGGTGTATGTGTGTGTGTATGTACCTGTGCGAAGCCGGGGCGGGCCGCTAGTATTATATATGTATAAAATTTCAAAATAAAAAAATACAAAAAAACATTAATAAAAAAATTCATAAAAAAAATCAAACTTCCTTTATAATTTTACTTTTTTTTTTAAACCCGATACAAAAAAAGGGTGTATGTGTGTGTGTATGTACCTGTGCGAAGCCGGGGCGGGCCGCTAGTTTTTATTAATATGAAAACCCATAAATCAGAATATGATAGCCCACTTTGCAAACTACAACTACGGGGGTGAAACCATGGGACGTGGCCACGATTAGGGCCATTTTCCAGAATTTTCCTGAAGATTTCTTTCATTTACGAATGTGAGCATTGCGATTAATTCACGAAGTCTGTCTATGGCGCACCCTTGAGTTCACAGCCCACGGAAAATCTGTAGTATGTGGTGCGTCAAAAGAAACTTTAACGCATTGTCGTCTTTTTTTTTTAACTATAATAGGTTCGCACTTGACCACCAAGTCTTCGTCTCAACAAGTCTTTTAAGCATAGTCATCTAAACTAGATGGCTATTTAGGCATGGTCTCGAGTTCACACTAAAATTCCTTTCATTTACCAGCCTGACGCTGTAGCTCTATTCAAAACATTCGAATAATCTAAAGAAGAGTAAAGAAAAACCTAAAAGAAGGATTCACTTCAAAAAGTTCCTCAGATACCCTAAATATCTCTACCAGGGCCACTCTGCAGACACTGCATTTCCTTCTCGATCTTAAACTAACGTGAACGTGACCAAAGTATGCACACCAAACCGGAAATAAAATATACGCCATTTTAAAAAAAAAAGTGTGACAAGTTCACCCGTGAGTGAACAGGTCGCACTTCCGAGCCTGGAGATCATCTTCATTCACAGCCTACGGAAAAATCTTAGAGCAGTGCGCCAAAAGAAGAAAACTGAACACTTATCAACTTATTGTATAATAGACAATAATTAAAAATAAAAATTATTACATTACAAATTAAGTTTATAGTTAACACAGTGACATGACAGTGAAAAGTTGCAAGTGATTGTATATTTGCTGCTCGAGTATCTACATTCGGTGGCCTGGAGTTCACACGACAGACCCTTTCACTTCCGAGCGTGACGATCGGTATAGCTTCATGCATAGACTTTGAAAACATTGTTTGTGTGCGATGTGCCATAAGATACAAGTTTGTTTGATTAGCTGACAGAGATTAAGATGTTTGTCTTAAAATAGATCGTTAATATTTTTTTTGCTATTTTTCAAACTAAATCACGTCAAATTGTAACAGTAGGCAATATTAAAACTCCCCTTAGCAGATCAAAAGCATAATATGAGGTTCGTTCGAGCTTTGGCAGAGCGGATTTTCGTAACTTTCTAGTAGGTACGCGCAATCAGCATGTACCTTAAGGCATTTACGTGTGACAGTGACTGTGACATGTGTGTACATGGTTTGGTACTTGAAAGGTTGAAGTATTGCTTGTAGGGGGAAATTGGGGATTTTTCATTGCCGAGTTTTGCAGTTTTTTGGCGAATACGACACTTATCCAAGTGATTTTAATACAAAAATTTTACCGCCTTTTCTTATGGAAACTTGTCAAAACATTTTATGAAATAATATAAGCTATTTCTGAAATAGCGTTATGTTGTGCTTTAAGAGTTAGGAAATGTTTATCAATTTTGAGGTTTTTTTTTCTTAAACCCGGTTTTTTGGGGGGATTTTGATAACATTTTGGAGAGAAATTGAGGTGGCCGTCAACGTAAAATTATGTTTTAGGGGTACACGAATGTATAATTTACTTTGGGGGCTGTTTTCCAGAAAATCCGCTTTTTGGGGGGATTTCGAGAACATTTTGGGGGAAAATTGAGTTGGGCCTCTGACAACACTGACTACGTTTGGTCCGTGCTTCGTGTGCCGTAACCTCTATTCTTCAAAAAAATTAAAAATACAGTTAAAATGCCTGGAAATGCATTCATGTATGAATCATTTAGTCAATATGGAAATGAACTGGAAGTAGAAGCTGAAATCCGTGAGGTAAACACAAAAATAAACTCATAGATCTCACGATATTTCGTTATATATTTAATACGGTTTTCGTAAAATCTGAATAATTCAGTAGTTGGTGGCCCAAAGTAAAAGTATGCTATTGATGTGACTAACATAATTAATATTTAGTATGCGTCAGTCATGATACCTAACCATTTGTAAATTCCAGGGTATAAAGAAAGTTTGCAATGAAACGGATAAAATATCCAGGGAAATAACAATTGCACTGCAAGCAATACACCGAAACGAAGAAACCAGTGAGTAGGTAGTTAGTAAATAAATAAAATACAACTAAGCATGCTCCACTTATTCCAGCCCTGGGCCTCTATCATACAATCTTTGTAAACACTACTAAATTCACAGGCACAATTAACCGCCCTGTATTACTCCTACTTTGCAGAAATATTTAATTTTGAAAGAAAATTTATAGTAGAATGTATCTTGAAAGTTATCATTAAGCAATAACAATTGAAAACATACATGGTTTCCAAGAATAATTCCACAAATCTGATTTTGTCGCTAAGATTGAAGTGATGAAAAATATAGGTGGGATAATTAAGCCTGTGAGCATATGGACATAGTTTGTTTTTTCCAACATTTTGGAAAATGACCCTGGGGCCGATGATGGTGTCCGTTCTGTTGAAACCCTGAATATTGATTCAGTCTGAGTTGCTTAATGCTAACTAGCGGTATGCCCTGGCTTTGTCATAGTAATCAGCATGCATCCGTTTAAAATGTTCTGTATAAGTTCTGTAATAAGGTAAAAAAATATATGGTTGACTGGCTAAACCAGTTGGACTACTATGTGGTGGAAC
Organism: Ectropis grisescens; assembly: GCA_017562165.1. Classification (NCBI taxonomy): domain Eukaryota; kingdom Metazoa; phylum Arthropoda; class Insecta; order Lepidoptera; family Geometridae; genus Ectropis; species Ectropis grisescens. Next base: position 9,192,296 of record CM029768.1, read on the forward strand.
ATCTATTGTTAAAAGTAGAGTAATCCTATCTGCAAACTCTGACTCTATAGAGACTCTATATAGACTTGTGTATTGCAGAGAGGACAACCACACACATTCACCAACATACACCCTCACACACACACCCTCATACATTCATACACACATATATGCGTAGGCATATATGAAGGTGTATGTGTGTGTATGTATCTACATACACCCTCACTCACATACATACACACATACATTTGTAAAGTATCTTACTCGTTAGTTAGTAATAAATAAGTTAATTATTTGATATAGTGTAAAGCCTCCCATTTACGTTATTTAGTTTTATCTTTATGTGAGTAGTGAAGGTGAGTGTTGATGTACGTCAGAAAGGGGCCCCTTAAACCTACGTCTGAGTCACAAGTCTTGGGAACTACTCGGGTTTTCTCTCTCTACCACACGATGGACCCGGCACCCGCACGGTGAATCCATGGAATGCTAAGAAAATCGTCTCTTATTTTTAGTTAGTTAAGTTTAGGAAGACACTGCCTGCAGCAACACAGCTAACACTAAAGCTACAGGCAGGGGCTACTAATGTATTTAATCGAAGTTATTATTCAATAGAGATATTTGTATATTTAAATAAACAACTTATGTAAAAACTCAATACATATCCCAAAAAAATTTGTGTTTGTTTACTGCCGTGGGCACTGTTTAGTAGATTTTTAGTGTTTATTCACTCGACACATCATATATATGAAGTGTTATGAAAAGTTTGATGTTTCTAGACCAGGCAAATACACTATTTTTCATTTTGTATGGAAAAAAAATGTTAATTTTTATAAACTATAAAACCAATAAATAGGAAATGCATTGACTTTTAACGAACGTGGCTTTAAATGCATGCAGGCTGATTACCAGTAACCCTGTACAAGAATAAAAAGAACTGGATATAAGATTTTAAATCGCATTACAATTATTGTGTTTTCTATGTATAATAAGTATGTATTTAATAATATATAAGTATTATATCAGCTATCTGGCTTCCATGTTACAAGCTTTGATTAGTTTGGGGTCAGATGGTCTTGTGTGTGAAGTGTCAACCCATATTAAAAAAAAAAAAATTGAACTGCTCGTTGCCGCACTGCGCCGCTGCTGTTCTGGTGTGAGTTGAACCTTATAAAGATAAAGTTAGCCTTTATTTCTAGAGTATTGAATACATTTTTACAGTATATATTTATTTTATTCTAATTCTATAATTTACACCCCAGTTTGTCTTTCGACATAGGCCTCCTCCCAGTTCTTCCATTCCCCTCTGTTACCCTAGTTATGTTACCTCTGTTAGTTGAACCTTATAAACAAAGTTAAAGATAATAATTTTCTTTTCCAGTTTCATCAGCATGCCAAAAAGCCAGGCAGTTCTTCGATGCAGCACGAGAGGGCTATCAGAAACTGAAAGATGCTGTGCCGAAGGCATATTACTTCAAGTTAGTATGTCCTTTGCAATACTGCTGTTCTCTTTCTAGTATCCACAGCACATGCACAGAATCGCGTATGCAGTACTGCGCACCTTTGGGATCGGCTAAGTCAGCTTGAGGCTCTGGAATCGATCGAGAGACATGTCAAAATACTCATACATGTGACTCGTAGGTGACTCATACCATAGAATAGATAATATAGATAGATAGTGGAGTGTCCGAGGTGTGCTCATAGGTAACGACACTCTTGTGCGAAAAAGAGTGAGTTCAAAAAGTCTTGAACATCGCCGAAAAATCGTTAGCTTATCGGTTTTTTATCGAATACACTTCGGAAGGTGTGCAACTGATCTGCATGATCTAATACCAGCTTGTCCATTTTGCTATTACATTTTTTTTTCTTTAATAAAAAGTGACGAGACGAGCAGGACATGTGCCTGGCGGTAAGCAACATGCCTGCCACATAACAGCACAGAGACACGCAGCTATTGGAACATGAAGATTCCAAATCATTACCTAGCACTGCACTGCGCTCGTCACCCAGAGATATAAGATGTTACATCTCTAAGCCCTGTAATTTCTCCGGAAACATTGCCCTTCAAAACGGAACAGTAGAATATATAATATTAAAACAAATGATAATGTGTTTATTGTGCATTTTGATGCTGAAAACAGTATTTTGTATACTAATTGTTGTTTTGTATACTAAAGAGTATAATAAAGTGGCACTATAAAAACATTATTGTTGGAAACCCTCGTCGGGAAGTCACTTGTGGGTAAATATCGTTTCCATAAGTGACGTCACGTGAAACTTTTAACTACTATTTTGGTAATTTTTTGTTTGTGAAACAAAAAAAAGACGTGTACAATCAAAGAGTTTACATATACTACGTATAGAGTTGGAACAAACGCTTTACACCGAAAGCACGGGTATCATCTTTCTTGTCTTGTCGCTCTTGTGGAAGTGTCATACTTTCGTCTCGCCACATCACTCTGTTACCATAGAAAGTATGCATGTCATCTGCTTACGATTGACACAAAGGAACCGAGTGGCAAATCTAACTCTACTTATACGTTTTTTTTTATTTTTTATTCGTATTATATATAAACTCTTTGTGTACTTTTTAGCAATCAAGCTGGCGGAGTAATGGGGCGTTTTCAAGACGTAAAAATACCTGTCAAGTATAGTTCCCAATGTCACAGTAGGTGGCGCCACTGTTTTATTTCGTTAGAGAAATTTCATAAAAACCAACAGTAGTGCCACACTTGACAATATTTAGAACTATCTTTGACAAGTCTTTTTGCTTCTGTAAAACGCCTCATTAGTTATTTTTTTAGGATTGTAGCCTATTCACAGCCCTTGAAAAATCTGGAAATCATGGAATTTTTTTCGCTTCAATAAGAGATTGTTGTTTCGTTGTGTACAGGTACCAAGACAGCTGGCGATGTATGACGCAGAAATACTGCTACCTCATCTCGCTCACCATCTGGCTGGAGGCAGGCATCCTCGCTCGACACCAGACCGTCGCTGAAATACTCGGCTGTTCGTATATATCCGTCTTATCGTACACAAAACAAATCGTCCTTAAGGTCTTATTGCACTTGGCTTAATTTAGTCGACTGAATTTAGTCGGTACTGAATTCAGTGAAGTGTAATAGCGTTTACGTAACATGCTATATTCAGAAGCGTCGCTTGCTGCTACTGCTAAACTTGCTTTTGAATCCAGGCGGCTGACCTTGCTTTTAAATTTGCTGCTGAATTCAGTGACTAAATTTAGCCAAGTGTAATAAGGGCTTTAAAGCTAACAACACGGCTTAGCTCGAAAATTGGTATGATTGGGTCAAAAATATACCATTCTAATTATAGACTGCAGGCCCGTGATCAAAATGTATGGGTCAAATGAACCACCAGAAGACCTACCAGGAGAGTTAGAACCCCTCTCTCTCTACACTCTGCACTCAGTTGAACAGCTTACAAATGCCGGTAAAAAATAGTGCTGAATCTTATTATTTATCCTTTCGGCCGCCTTTGTAACTGTGCTTTGTAACCAGTTACAAAAGAAGATTTTTTTTCCTCTCTCGTAACCCGGTTACAAACTAGGAGATATTTTACTGGACTTAGAAATATTTTTTAATAGTTACCATGAAAGAATTTTTGGAACTACATATTTTGTAGTCGAGTTACGAAAAAAATCTTCTGTCTTAAAAATTTGACCTCAATGTCGGTTTACCTGTGTGTGTGTGTGTGTGTGTGTGTGTGTGAGAGAGGGCTTGTGTGTTTGTGAGAGAGAGAGAGGGCTTTTGTGTGTGAGGGAGAGAGAGAGAGAGAGAGAGAGCTTGTGTTTGTGTGAGAGAGAGGGCTTGTGTGTGTGTGTGTGTGTGAGACAGAGAGGGTGTGAGTGAGAAAGAGAGTGCGTGTGAGAGAGGGGGGATACCCTTCTATCATCCTACATAGGTCTCTTGGTGGTTCATGTGACCCATAAATTTTGTTCACGGGCCTGTAGTCTATTAGTCCGTTAGGAAGACTATGGAAAAATATGCTTTATCAATTCTACAAAGGTAGTATAATAAATAAATAAAATATTATACATTGAATAGATCATGAAACTGCCGGAGTGGGGTGTTTTGACGTCAGACTACAAAAATATCGTAAATAGATGTGACGTCACTCGCGATTTGTAATCACTGGGCCATCGTAATTTTTTGCTTCGTGAACCAAAAGAAGAAAAAAAATTGTCGATCATAGGAACTGCCGATAGAAGTGAAAACTACAACTCAGAATTTCATAGCTTACTTTGAAAATTACGCAGGTGAAACCGAATGGTGTGGCTATATGGCCATGGTCCCGAGTTTACTCCAAGATTTATTATCATCTCCGAACGTGACGTTAGAATCCAATTTATAGCCCAAGAAAAATCCGACCGATTGTGTTTCGTGGTATAAAACGTCCATAACTTCGGCCGATATATCGTTTATCGGGCTTCGTAGTAGACCTGCTGTTTTTCAACACCGCTTGTTTAATTTTGTCTCCTGTTAATTTGGTAAATTGGCGGTGTTAGCTAAGGTACGGAATGTAACTTACTAAATGCATTAACAATATTAAAAGTAATACCTACATGTCAAATTACAATAGAAAAAACAATTCACATTAGGATTCTGGTCAATGACGATATCTTAGATCTCTGGGTGACGAGCGCAGTGCAGTGCTAGGTAATGATTTGGACTCTTCATGTTCCAATAGCTGCTTGTCACTGTGCTGTTATGTGTCAGGCATGTTGCTTACCATCAGGTACATGACCTGATCGTCTCGTCACTCTATATTTAAAAAAAAAAAATAACATGGACACGTCTCAAACAAAAGTTAGAAATAGTGTCCTTATTTCGTCTATACATACTTGTATGTTTAAAGATTATTGTTTATTATGATCTCAAAAGTTTTAAACATAGCACTATTTCCTGACAGTAGTAGAGTAAGATCCTAGGGCTGGCAGACGTCACGTATTTTCTGAGGAACGAAATGTGTACCTTTGAGTAGAGTTAGTATGTACTAAGAACACATGCTTACCCGCTAACTTGCTTCGACGGCCAATTTTGAGACATGGGTTCCAGAAGGTACATTACTGGGATCTTGGACTTTAGGGCTTAATATAGATTGACGAGTTTAGACATCTATGCAAGTTGTCTAACTAGATTTTTTTTCAATTGTTTATGGACGGCTTCTTTTGAGTTATAACGCTTTGACGAATAACGAATTAACAACTTCCTAACTTGCATACTGAAAATATGATAAAGCATCGCTATTTTTCGCTTTTCTAGAGTAGATTTAACGACAATATCCACAGAACATCATTTTAGGGAATACGCGATACGCCCAGGGCAACTTTAGGTCGAATAACGGTTGTCGTAATAGATAGGTAAACTAGCCATTTTCTAGAGAGCCAAACTCTTTTGATGAGGACGTTATAAAACGCTTACGTCCTTTGAAAGATTTAACATCCTTGTTTAAATCGAGATATAAACCCTTAGGTCTTTGACTTTCTAATTATATTTTCAAATCACTGTACGTATAATGATATTCATACATATAATTGACCCAATTATTTTATTACTGATTAGTAGAATAGGTAATAGTTGGCTTGACTAGTAGATTAATAATCATAAAATTGACCCAATTATATGATAACTAATTAGTAGAATAATACTTGGCTTGACTAGTACGAGTAGAATAATGTACACTATGCCAGATTTCAAATTCAAGATGGCTGCCGCTACATAATGATGGAGTTTTTTTTAAATAAAAGCATGTAGATACCACAACTCATAGACTAGTAGAATGTTATATACTGCCCTATTTCAATTCCAAGATGGCTTCCGCTACGAAATGGAAGTTTTTAAAATGAATTAGCTTGTAGATACCGCGTAACTGAAACGTTTTTTCTTCACTATTTCATGCATATCATTCACACGTAGTAGACGCACAGGTTGACGAACGAGATGGCAAAATAGGTGAGTACAATCCACTCCACTCCACAATCCGCTTACCATTCCGCTTACTACATCGTATATACTGGCTTCTGCAATACACCTACATATATTACCTATACAACTATACATATATATTATACCTTTATATAAAATACATAAGTATATGGCCACACCTCGCCTGTAATATTTACTACAGTACTGATACTGAAGTCGGAGTAGACGACTAGAATTAACTAAAAATATGCAACCACAACGTTAGTTTTCATACCACACTTTTATCAGTTCCTGTCATGGACGTATAAAAAAATTCGGACGTAGTCTTTGTCCATCGAGTCGGCCACATAATGCACGTGTCACATACAGGCTGACACGCACACATCAGTGGGTCATTACATGCGCTGCTTGTGTATATGTGTGCGTGTCAGCCTATCAGTGACAAGCTGACAACGCACACGTGCAAATGTCGACTCTGCCGACTTTAGTGACACAATTTTTGTTTTAGCGAGACTACGTCCGATTTTTTATACGTCCATGGTTACTGTAGGTATATGAATTTTCCCACTGCTCAGATTCGGGGCCTTCTCTCGTTAGGAGGTTAGGAGAGTTGAGGCATTGATCTACCATGCTCTAGATCAGATGACCACGGTAGTGGTCAGGGATGTAACAAAGGTAATTTTTCGGAACCGAAGGCGGAGTCGGAGTTTTTGAATTTGATTTATCGGAGGCGTAGGCAGGGTCAGAAGTGGTGGCAAGAGAGATTTTTACTGGATGCTTATAAAGCATTATTTACACAAACATTTTTAGTTTTGATTATAAATTAAAATCCAAACAATTTAAAAAAAATAGCATGTTTTCAAATAAGCATGATACTAAATTAGATGAATCGAATCCCAAAGCGTAATACCTATGTGTATATATGAACAAAATAACATATTATGCATATTAAACGAACAAAAGCTTTGAAACAAATTAATTTGTATTTTCTTTTACTTTCAATAAGAGATCGTCACTAATACTTATACACCTTACCTCCGACAAAAACTTCGGTTTAAAAGTTTCGGAGCCGAAGTTGGAACCGAAGGTGTAATAATAATCGGAAGTTCTGACTTATCGGAGCCGGAGCTCCGTTACATCCCTGGTAGTGATTCTAAACGCGATCGGAACGGCTCAAATTCGGAATGACAATGCTTGTCTACGTCATTCTAAACAGAGAGAACAAAGACAGAGATGAGATTCCGTGTCAGGACAATCCGACTGGGTTCCGAATTGCCACGCAGATGTCACATGCCATCGAAAGATTCTTGGAATATGCCTATTCCCGCACGATATTTTCCTTTACTATTAAACCCAGTATAGATTACAAACTTGTACCTACATTCAATAAATACTTTTTTTTTTCTTATTTAACCTCAACTGTCCCACTGCTGGGCAAAGGTCTCCCCCAATTCCCTCCACTGTATCCGGTCCTGAGCTGCCATCGTCCAATCATTTTTAAACGCTCCGAGCTCGTCCTTCCACCGCGTTGGAGGAACTCTGGCCCACCGATCGGGGTGCATTCTGGCCACATGACCCGCCCACTCCCATTTCAGCTTGATACTTGATAGGTAAAATACATATTATATCTCTGGATGACGAGCGCAGTGCAGTGTTAGGTAGCTATTTATTATGACTTTACATGTTCCAATAGCTGCATGTCCACTGTGGTGTTATGTGGCAGGCATGTTGGTGACCATCAGGCACATGTCCTGCTCGTCTCGTCACTCTAATAACAAAAATTGGTGTGCAATTGTGCATTGAACCGCACGGCAGAATTGAAAATTTCATTGGCAATCGTATTTTTTTTTGGAAATACAGTAAAGTATAGTATTTTGTATTCAGTTATTAGTCTTCTTAGGGTCAGCGCAGATAGAACGGAGCGCAGCGGAGAGGATTTTATCAAAGCACTTGAAAGTAAACTTTAAAATGATTATCATAAAGTTCATAAATGCCGCGCGAGGATTTCTACGTATCTTCGAGGACGCGCGAGAATCTTTAGTCAGGTTCAAGCATGTATGCACTTTATTGTAATAATGTTGAAGTTGATTTTCAAATGTGTTGATAAAATCCTCTCCACTGCGCTCCGTTCTGTCTGCGCTGACCCTTAATCTCTAAGTTTTTACAATAAGTATAAAAATATAAAAGTTAAACTTAAAAAAATATTAGGCGTGGCAAGAGAAGTTTTCACTTCAAAAACAACAGCTTAAGTGTGGAATGTTTTGTCTGAGTGGGCTTTTCCCTTGCTCATTATATTTCGTAATGTAACTCTTTGACGTTTTGATGTTTCCAGCGGATATCAAAGAGAAGATCGAGGGCTTCCACATCGACATAGAAGACTACCTCATGGGACTGCTGATGCTGTGCACGGAACTGGTGAGGGTCTATCTTAAGACGACGCCTTGAACTAAGAAACATGAAAACGAGTAGTTTTGAATGCATAGTATGATAGCAACGAATGATATAATTCAAATTTTAAAAATATCGTAGATAAGGAGAAACCCTGTATAATTTTGTGAACCGGACAAATTTTTTGAAAATAGTCTGTATTATTAAAAAAAAATGTACAAACTTTCCACCAAAAAAGTTCGAATGCTTGGAATTATTAGCGACAACACCCTACTATTTTTTACGAATAAAATAGCCAGACTGCTATTCTATTTCATAGGCCGAGCAGTTATTTTATGTCATGTTTACATTACGAGTAATTAAATGAAAACCCAGTCAAAAATTAGTAAAATTACGTTCACTGTTTTCAACATCATCCGCTGTGCCAGGCGATTATCAACTTTTAACCGATCCGCTAAGATCTAAAATAAATGCGATGCAGACAGGTTTCGCCGCGCACCGTCCGTAGCGCCACGTACGATAGACCAGCCATGCCGTCCGCCTCTGGTACGGCCGGTCAAGTTTATCAATGCGTCACCTTAACACCCGTTCCGGCTTCGTTCGGATACCTTAAGGCCGTACCCCGTGCAAATGATCTTGAGTATTTCTTACCTCATCGTACACCGCAAGAAAGAGCAAGAGAGAAACAGTAGCATTTGTCGCTGTTTTACGCTCAAATTTTGGAATAAAATCAGATTTTACTATTCAATCTTTCATTCAATTAAATTCAATTAATCATTCTTTTAATTCTGATATTTCAAATACGGCTAGCCGTTTTGAAAAACATTTGATTTGTTTTGAATTATACGATCCGGCTGCGACATATATACAGTATCACATCTTCCAGAGACACATAGTAGGGCCGATGCAGCGGCTAATTCAGCTGAGCTACTCAAACGGCGCAAATATGCAACCCTCGGAAGTGGTTACATATTTGAGCCCTTTGGGGTTGAGACATTGGGCCCGTGGGGGCCGGGAGCTCACCTCATCTTCAAAAGTCTTTCCGAGCGCTTGGTCGACGCGACGCGTGACCAAAATGCTGGCGTTTATTTGGCCCAACGCATAAGCTTTGCCATTCAGCGTGGTAATGCCGCCAGCATGCTGGGTACGCTTCCGATTGGTAGTGGGCTTGAACATCTTGATTACCTGTAGACCTTCAGTGGTCTGTGGATAATTCAGGTGTGCTTATTGTAAGGTAGTTAGTTAGGTATGTAGTGTAGTTCTTATTGTATTTTAGTTTTGTTAATAAATGCTCTGCCCAGGTAAAAAAAAAAATGTTTATGCATTTAACCCTATAATAATCTATCTACTTTGAATTGTGCGCAGACGAGGTTCGCGGTGAACTCAGCATCGCAAGGAGAGTTCTGCCGCGTCGAACAGATATCCAAATTTATCCTGGAAGTGAATGCAGGTTTCAGGTAACTTATTAAAAATACATTTTCATCACACCTACTCAAGTGGCTAGAGCCGCTTGAAATTCTAATTTCACCGCAATCAGGCATATAGTGGCACCTGTAAACAAACTATGACTATTTCATTATTACATTACTAGTTTTTTATTGGTTGAATCGCTTCGTTCTTAACAATGTTACGATGCAAAAAAGATCGTGACTAGAACAAATGAATTAATGTACTTACCTATTGCTTGCTCATTTAAATAGATAAATCTTATTTACTTAAATAGATAAATTTGAAATTGTACTTGTCAAATATACTTTAAAAATCTAATAAAGAATAATTTAAATTTCACATTTTGTACGTGGCTAAAACGCTATCCGCAGAAAGAAAAAAATAACTTGTTCTTTTTTTATTATGGTCTTAATCTTATTACTTTATACCCTTCTATCATCCTACATACGTCTCCTGGTGATTTATTTGACCCATACATTTTGTTCACGGGCCTGTAGTCTATTATAGTATAGATACTGAAAACGCGCCATATTTTTTTTTCTACATAAACTCTTATTCAAATTTTCGTTCTCTCCACAGATTACTAAACCTAAAGAATGACATCCTCCGGAAGAGGTATGACAGCCTCAAGTTTGACGTCAGGAAGATTGAAGAGATTGTGTATGACCTCAGAATCCGCGCTTTCATCGAATACGTACCTCAACCGGGTGATATTATTATTGACAATGACGATGATGATGAGGAACTAATTTAAGTTTCAAGGACTTATTACACTTTTCTAAATTTAGTCGCTACTGGATTCAGTGAAGTGTAAAATCATTCAGTAAGTTAGCATACTCAATTCAGAAGCGAGGTATGCATTGCTTCTGAATTCAGGCACAAAATTTAGACAAGTGTAATAAGTGCTTTACAGTGCCACCAACTTATCTATAGAACGGCGAAAAATGGAACTACTGAGTTATGAGTAATAGAGAATACAGAAATTGTTGATTTTGTCATAGCTGGCATAGCTTTTTAAGCTATTGCATAGCTTTTATCGCGGGCCTGGGGACCGAATTTTAGTGATCGTGCATCTCTTTCTTATTTTCATAAGAAAGAGGGATGGAAGACCGTAACGCCGTCCTCCCCACTTGGTCATTCGACTTTGAATCTTATTTGTATTCGCTTTACAAACTAAATGCTCTTAGCAGTGTTGCCAACTTAACGGATTTCCGTGTTATTTTTAAGGTAAACAAATGTCACTCTTCAAAATAAAAGCAATTCCGAAAATTGTTAACATCCCTATTGCTTATGTTGATAAAATGCATGCAACATGCAATAGCTTTACCGCGGCAGTCCCCGAGTGCCACACTTCTTTTTTAATCGTGGCGCCATCCTACATACCTACGTTCTACAAATAAGTTTGTCGTACTTTAGTCAGAAGACTGAGTTTTATGTATTAAGACGTACTTAGTTTTATAACTAGCGACCCGCTCCGGCTTCGCACGGGTGCAATGATGATACTAAAAAAAAAAAAGTTATTGTGGGCGATCCCTAAGAGATAGACATATATACCATTGCGGACTTTTTTGTCGACTTTCTTAAGGGGCACAATACTGCAGTACATTATTTTAATCCATCTCGTAGGATCCAGCCAGCGTTTGCAATGTAATCGCAAAATAGGTTTATTTTTGACATCACATTAGAAACCTTTAACATTATCAGCGTTTCTCTACTATTGTATGCACATATTATACATAAATGTGTATAAATCTTTCTCTTGAATCACACTATTTAAAAAAAAGGCGATTCAAATCTGTTTGGTAGTTTTAAAGAGCTACTAAGCATAGATAGGAACGGACAGACGCGGAAAGTGACTTTGTTTCATACTATGTAGTGATAAGTGCAATAAAGAAGTTAAACTGTTTGTTTGTTTTTTTTTACCGATTTCAAAGGGGGTTCTGAATTCCTCTGAATATTTTCGAAGTGAAAACTACGGTAACTTTTTGTAGAGGAAAATCTTGAAGGTTCACGCCACCGACATCGTAACGTTGTTTCAGGGTAAATAACAGTAGAAAATTCCCCAATGGCGTTACTGAAGACAGAGGTTATGGTATGAATATAGCAATTGTAAACGAATTGAAGTATGCAGAGTTACAAAGAATAATATTATAGCTAACCACAACAGTTGGTTATACTAAATTTGAACTACGTAATACAAAATAATGTAGTAAGTATAATCTTAAATAATTAATGTGAGTAAACGTGTGAATCGATGTCCTTTAAAATTTACCCTGATACTAATGGGGCCCTATTAATTTAATTCATTTGGACAAACACTTTTTCATGTAAACATATGACGCTCCTTAGCTCAACCCTCCATATCTGAAATATCTTGATCAGAGTAGAGCGCTTACTTTATTTAAATATTAGAAACTCCACAGACTTAGGGGTTCGTCCTTTGTCACTTGGGTTTTTTTTTAAACATCTTGAATTAGGAAATGAAAGGAAATAAAACAGCAAATAGAGAGGTATACCACCCGGAATTCTGAAAACACTTCACGAAAGGTTCACCAAATGAATAAAAAAACAACATTTACCAAAAATCAACCTTTACTTATCAAGTAAACACATGAAATATAAATAACTTACAACATTTAAAGTTATCACTATGAACCTCCCTTGCCCATGGCCTTAATTCAATTGTTGAATAATACCACTCTTAAAATAAAATAATATTACCAACTACAATTTCGGCAAATATTTTTTCACAGCCTTGTCAGACAGACCCAAATAAAACAACAAGGTTTATATTACTATTTCTGGTATTATACCAGTACAAGCAAAGTTTGGTTTATCTGTGGTTCTAAAAATAGGACTAACCAATCTTCTACACTCAGAAGACACAAGTTATAAAAAATGCGGTGTTACTCACAGAACAATCTGTTCTGTGGTGTTACTACTGCATAATAAAAATTACCCATAAAAATACTATTTCTACAAATATTTTTCCATACAACCTTTCCAGATAGAACAAAAGAAAAAAACATGGTTATATGTTTTATTACTGTTTCCTGTATTTATGCTGCTATAATATCTAAAACATGAACCTTTAGGACCATCACAGGCTAATCATGGTTTGAGGTAATAAGCCAATTTCAAAAGAAAAAAGAACGTTCCGAACAATTAGATGGCGTTAGTGGATTTTAGTCTTAAATTAAAATCATAAACTTAATACAGCAATACCCCGACTTACGCTACCCCGTGTTACGCACATTTGGAGTTACACTGTTATTAATATATCCAATTCGTTCTGCCAGTGTTCGGTTAACGACAAGCTCGTACATATTCCACGTGGAATAATTTTCGTATATCGTGCACGTTAATAATTTATCTTTAATTGTGTCATTCAAACAAAATAAAAGGCATTTAAAAGAAAACACGAAAAACACAGTCTTTGAAGTTTAAACTAAATGCTATCAAAGACTTGAATAATAATTGGTAAATTGTTAAAGAAGTATGTCCTATCGAAAGCAACATTTTGAACGGATGTAAAAAATTAAGAAAAAAATACGGAAGCTATGTAAGTCTCCATCTTTGAATTCAAACATCATTCGTAAACGTCACCATATTATCAAACTATATTTTATAGATACATACATTCTTCAAAAATATTGTTTTTATAGATACATAAAATCTTAAAAAATATTGTTTTTTTAGTCTCTGGTCCCGATTACACAAACTTTGTACGTAGTTATATGCAAAATTGAACCCCGACTTACGCGACTATCGCTTGGTCCCACCTATCGCGTAAGTTCGGGGTATTACTGTATTTATTTTATGACAAATAACACAAATTGAATAGAACGGAACAACAGATTATTGCAAGACTTTTATAGAGTGACGAGACGAGCAGGACATGTGCCTGACGGTGAGCAACACCATGCCTATAGCAGCACACGCAGCTATTGGAACATAGAGTCCCAATACCTAGCACTGCGCACGTCACCTAGAGATATAAAGCGATGTATCTCTATACCCTGTAATTTCTCTGAAAACATTGCCCTTCTAACCGGAACACAGTGATGTTAGCACATTACCGTTTAACGGTAGAATAACTGGCAAAGGTGTGGTACTTCCCCAGGCGGACTTTTCACTATACAAGAAAATGAGGCGTTTTCCGGACGCAAAAAGACTTGTCAAAGATAGTTCTAAATATTGTCAAGTGTGGCACTACTGTTGGTTTTTGTGAAATTTCTCTAACGAAATGAAACAGTGGCGCCACCTACGGTGAAATTGGGAACTGTATTTGACAAGTATTTTTACGTCTTGATGAAAACGCCCCATTACCGTGTTCATGTGTGACCAGCAGCGGCCCGTGGTTTTACCCGCGTAGTTCCCATTGCCGTTATTTTCACGGGATCAAAAATAGCCAACGGGATAAATAATAGATATGTATTCTTCCAAACTATGTGTCCAAATTTCAGCCTAATTCGTTCATATGTACGATCTAATACCACCTTGCCCTTTTTTCTATCGGAATGCTCGTAGCTCGAAAAAGCGACATCGTTTCATGGTTGATGTTCCAAAGACACGAACGAACAGATTTGACTCTACTTTCGTGATAAGAACGTCTAGGCTGTGGCCAATACCTTGCCTGAGAGGGTTTTCCCGATTGTTACAATCTTTGTGTTTTCAAATCGAGAGTGAATCGGTTTCTTCTAGGTAAACACGCTCCATCGTAGACCGCATCTTCGTTTAACATCAGGCGAGATGGCGGTCAAGTGTAAACCTATAAAAGTTAAAAAAAAAACGTTACGATGTCATTGAACAACCCATCCAAACATTGACAGTTATAATATTAATTGGAGATGATAGGTAACAGTAATCAATAAATCTAATAGTTTAAACTATAAATATATACTATAAAACAAAACAAAAACGCCTTTAGCACGCACAAAAAATTACAAAAGTATCCCATTCGGCAAACCCTTTCATTTGATACCCATACCATGGGGGTGGATTTCAAACAGCCAGTCCGCCATGTTAGGGAACCCGCCATATTGGATTTGTAATGACGTTTCTTAGCTAGTCATTCGAACTCAGAGCGTGTGCAAAATTTCATCCTAATCGAAGACCGGGAAGTGGGTCAAATTAAGATTCCAAGATTTTCTTACATACACAGTTAGTTACAAGTGAAGGTAACAAAAGCGTGTTAAAAACAACGCTAGCCTCGACAATCGATAATTTCGGTTTAACAAATGTAATTTGTCAAAATATACTTCAATTAAACCAGTTAGGTATCATTGATGAGCATTGTTTTTTAACGTATGTTCAAATTACATAAGGTGTTTTTTGTTTTAAATGCTGAATGTTGACTTAATGATAGATAAGTAAAAGGTAACTAATTCATCTTTAAATAAATAACTATGTCTGTATGCCATATAGGGTGATACTAACTACGTGCGAAACTTAATCTGTACATAACCTAGTCTTCACAGGCCAATAAAGCATTGTATCATTGTTAGCTAGGCGCCATCCTACTAACACTGTAAGGTACGAAATTTGGATGTTTGTTGCTCAATCACATCGGAACGGATCGGGTGAAATTTACAACACAAATAGCCAATAATCTGGAACAGCACATACGCTACTTTTTATCCCCGGGAAATAACGGGAAAGGAGGGTCTACCGTAACTAAAACTGTCTTATCTTTGATATTGACCTCTTCTTTACGCCAGAAATGATAGAGACAGCGGCAGCTAAGCAATCGATTTCATTAGGCGATAGAAGGGTGGGAATTACGACCGCAACCGCAACGGGTAAACTGCAGCCCATTGGTAGGTAGTTAAGACATAAAATCATGTTAGGAGTTACTTAAACGCTATCTATTACAATGTTTATATTGTACAGGACTTATCACGATTTAATTGATTGTTTAAATACCTCGACGTTTCGGCAGCGTTACAACCCCGTGGTCACGAGAAGACATTATAAACATTATGTGTTCAAATCGCGAAAGCTTAAAAACAATATCTATAACAATATTTTAAAATAATTAATTCCTTTTGTTAGAAATCGGCTCACTTTAAAGGATTTATAAAATATATATTTGTAGACATTTCACAACACCTAGCCCCGAACTAAGCAAAGCTTGTACTGTGAGAGCCAGATAGCTAATATTAATAAAGGTAAAGATAATTTTATTCAACAGATATTGAGTAACAAAAATAAGACTTACGTACTTATTATAGAGGTACATAGTAATGGCACAGTCTAATAAATCACAGTCGTTCAACGAAGCCGTCTAGACGGGCAATTGTGCGGGGTGAGACGCGGGAAGCGCGCTCCCGCCATTGCCAACATAACAATGTTAGTATTTCGGGAGCGCGGTACAGTTTTCGGTTTTATCTACCCGTGTCTAGACACTATCGGCGTTTCAGATCAAACTACTGGTAGTATATCTTTATAGAGTGGTATCAGGCGCAGTCCGAAGGGCCGCCTCTGTGGTATCGGCTTTATACAAAATGGCATCATAACCACAAACATGATAATCCAGGATTCGTTTACATCTAAATATACCATTTCAAATGGTGTCGCCGCAGTTATCAATTTCTTTTCAGAATCAGAATAATTTATTGCAAAACTGTGTACAAAGGTGATGTTATAAACAAGATATATAGAAACAACAGTTCTACCCTTATCAGGCATGCAAAAATAAGGCCTCATTGGCATGAGGTTACAAAATATCACAACAATTTACACTAGAGGTTTGCACCGGAGCAGTGAGTACCAGAGAATAACCGGTGATTTACCGGTAAAAGTACTCGATTGAAATAATCGGTATTTAACCGATTGATCTCCGGTGATCGTCACATCTATTTTTTTACATAATAAAGTTACACAAATAAAAGTACCTATATTTATTGATTATTCTTATTTCTGCATTATGAATGTATACATTTATAAAAAAGAAACAAATTTCTTTATTCTCCGGTGACCTCCGTGTTTTCACCGGAGATTGCCCGATCACCGGTGAAATTAATTGGTTGTTAAAATCTCGCTCCGGTGCAAACCTCTAATTTACACAAATAATCTTACTCTATTTAACCAATCTAATTTATAAAAAGTATCTGGGTGTGACCGAGCTTTGGTTTGGTTTTTAAGTACTCAGTAGTACTTAAATACCTACAGGTAAAGGGTTCCAAGTAGATTAGATTTTCTACAACAAAAAAAAAAGGAACTTAAAAAAAAAGAAGCCGTCTGGATTCGAACCCTATGCTATCATACTGTCGCGCAATGCTGCGATATTTACCGTCGCATTCGTCGCATAATGTTAATGTGTAATGTAGTAGGGTGTTTCTATGTATAATAAGTATGTATTTAAAACTATATAAGTATTATATCAGCTATCTGGCTGCCATCACACAAGCTTTGCTTAGTTTGGGGTCAGATGGTGTTGTGTGTGAATTGCCCACCAATATTTAATGTAACATTTTTTCGTTGTCTAAAAACACGCATATAATGAGTTTTTTTTTAATTTATCGTCCCCGAAACCCCCTGCTTACATAATTTTATGAAAATCGTTCGAGATTCATATTCTATATATAGGTACAAGAATAGCTCGTTTAAAGGTATAATAAGATATCATGTTATTTCTCCTAGTGCAGTTTTCACCGCGCATCACCATTTGAAATGGTCTACATAATTATGACACTAAATAACACTGCTAAATCTAAGTGTTTATTTTCTACTCACTACAAATCAAACAAAATACAAATAATAATATCTATAGAAACTAGTAAATACAATTGAAAGCCACGAATTTGTGTAAAATGTTGGATATCGTGGCTCAATCACATTGGAACGCGTAAACCCTAAACGGATAGAGTTGAAATTTGGAAAACAGATAGACCAGAGTTTACATATACTACGTATAGAGTTGGAACAAACGCTTTACACCGAAAGCACAGGTCTGATCGCTCTTGTGAAAGTGTCATACTTTTGTCGCGGCACATCACTCTGTTGCCATAGCTAATATGCACGTCATCTGCTTACGATTGGTACAAAGGAACCGTGCGGAAAACCCTGATCTATTTACTTGTTCTTTATCTAAGAGATAGATTATTGTTGAGAATAACACATAGGCTTTCTATAGCGAGAAAATTATTGTAATTACGCGGGTAACACCGCGGAGCATTGCTAATATAATTATATTTCCATTTTGTTTAGTAATGCTAGGTTTACGCTTGACCGCAACCTCGCCTAATATTAAGCGACGCGCGACGATGCGGTCAACGATGGAGCGTGCTTACCTAGAAACTGATTAATTCTCAAATCGAAGACACCAAGATTGTATCTATCAGGGAAAACTCACTCAAGCCACTAATTCCAACTGAAAAATATATTTCCTTACAAGTAAGGTTTAGTTTATCTTGCAACGCCGACTGCATCTTTTTTTTTCAATTTGTTCATTTAGACGAAAATAGAACTTACGATGTTTCGATTTTCCTTCCAGTAAAGTCGATTTTCATCTGGCAGACTTAATCTTAGTAAAAATGATTTACAAATTAGCAATTTCAGGGGCTTCAAACGAAAATAGGCCTTACAAAGTTTCTATTCCCGTACAAGTATGGTCTATTTCCATCACAAGAAGTTCTAGCTGTGAAATGGTACATCATTTGACAAGTTCAGAAGCTTCAGACGAATATAGACCTTACAAACTCTCTATTTCCATGGGTATATTTTGAACTAGTCGAGTTGATCTTGCGTAATAGTTTAAATTATGGTAAAATCGAAAGCTTCATAACGAAAATAGACCTTAGCACACTTGTCTTTAAAGTTTTATTTAATTAATCAAATCACGTGGCCTTTGTTTTTAGACAAACGGTCCGTTACAATTCTATAGATATTATTATTAGTAGAAATTAAATTTCTTTGGACAGTCTTTTTAAAATTACATCAACTATGCTCCTATTCATTTGAATATGACTTTTTTTTTCAAAACATCAGTTGAAAAGACAACATCCTTTTTATTCAAATGCTTATTGTCTTTATAATTAAAACCATTTTTTTTTACTTAATTTAAATAGAATGTCAAGAAAAAAAGGAAACAAAAATAAATCATAATTAGAGCAATTATAAACAGTAGAGGGAGCAATACGGAGTCACCGCTACCCTGCTAGGATGACCAATTTCGACCGGCTAATAGGTCTAATGACCGAAATTGTTTAAAAATTTCGTTATTCAATAATTGAATAACATTCAATTGTGAATAATTAAGAAATGTTAGTCAAAGTTCAATTGCGTCCTTTTCAGACGCGTCGTCCATGAAGGAGAATAATATTAACAAAAAATTAAGCAATATAACTATATTTTTGACGGTTATTACTAAGATAAATTCTAAAACTAATTTTAAAATTTATAAGTTTATTAAAACAGAAGTATCATAATATAGACTACAGTAAAAAGAAAGAGATTATTTTATATACTTCTCGTATATCTTTGCAATCAGCAAAAAACCTCCTTTTTTATGTAAACTGATGGGCAAACTGCTGATAGGGCGACGCAAGCGGTTGCCGCAACTTACCACCAATTACATCAATTTATCTATACAATATATAGCAGTAGTATAGAATATCCGCTCAAATAGGCAACGCGGTTACGGCGCTTTGCTCCCTCTAGTAATCTTATTATCTCTCTCTCTATCCCTTCTAATCCCATATAATAGTAAATCTGGCACAATCATTGCCAGCAAACAAAACAAAATTAGCATCGCATATATAATTAAACGACGCCTCATCTACTTCTACGTGTATCACAGCAAAGTCTATATTTTTCTCTTTTTTATTGACACTCCATTTTGTTGAAAACAGCCCCGTATTATATACTTCTAACCTATTCAATATATGACAGACTGGTTCATTTAAGTAAGTATTAATTCTAAACTTCATTTTATGTGTTACTTTTTCCTTTACATCAAATTCGTATACAATTTTTAAATCGGCCATGTTTTGTACTACATTCTCCAAAAAGAACATACTTTTTTCATCCTGGCAACAGTAAATCAGACCGCCTTTTTGGATGCCTTGACACTTCAAACACGGAAGCGTTTCTTGCGTATAGTCTATGGATTTTAAAATGGCCGATTGTATTTTAGATGCTCTTTCTATGCCTATTTCAGTTTGAGGGTAATTTTTTGGTATGATATATAGTTTTTTGTAAGTAAGTTTACATTTCTTTGGCAACGTGTTTGGATAATCAAGAGAAGGTCTTTTTCTCGCTTGAATAGGATGTTGTTCGTTATTGAATACAGTTAGTGTATTACAATCTTCGGAGGTTTCTTCATCAATTATTGTAACTGCTTCATGCAAAAATCCTTTCTTAGAATCTATAACATCTTTTTCAATAGTAACCTTTTCTATTTGCTCTACTACGTTGTTTGTATGTTCACTTACTCCATTATCAGAAGCAAGCAGGAACTCCTCATCATCACTATCAATAATAATCGTGGAGACGGATTCATCAAACACAATTTCGCAGTCTACGTCGTCGTCATCAACATTTTCGCTTATATTATTTTGACATTTGTCTACATTACTGTTTGCGTGTTCATCTACGCCGTTTTCTGTTAAGCCTTCGTTTTTATCATTTACTATATCAGTAATTTCATGTCCAGATGCATGAAGGTCGGTTTCTATAGTTTCTACAGGTATAATGTACGCAACTGTTTCAGTATCATCTATTTCTATAACCCTATTGCTAATCGGAGATATGTTGGCATTTTCACCAATTGACATTTTATTGGCTTTGTTGCAAATAACGTCAGTTTCAGATACATCACTTTTTGGTGTACTGCAGTTGATTGGTGGACTTAAGTTTTCTATCTCTACGACATTTTTGCTGTTGTCAACTATGTTGGTTGCTTCATTGTTGGGCGTTGTAGCCATATGGTTGGAGATTGTAGCAATATTTTTGGGCGTTGTAGCAATATGGTTGGAGCTTGTAACCATATTGTTGGGCATTGCAACAATACTATTGGCTGTTGGAGCTGTGTTGGGTGGTGTGGCAATGTTTTTGGTCGTTGAAGCAACATTGTTGTCTGTCGGAGCAACGTTAATCGATTCGATTTCTTTTTTACAATTTGCAATGGTGTTTTGCAATCTTTCAGATACTTTCACAGGTTTGGTAGTATCTTTCACGATTCCAACATTTTTATTCTTTGTAGAATAGTTGTTGTTAATATTATTTATAACCAATTTTTGTAATAGCAACACGCTGAAAAAAAAACAATATTAGGTCAGTTAAGTCAGGTAAAATCAATCTATCAATGAATCAACCAATAGGTACTTGACTCCCATGTCGCCTGTTGTTAAGCGACGGCCTACGATCGAGCTTGCTTACCTACAAGAAACCGATTTACTCTCTTGGAGACACCAAGGTTTTATCCATTCGTAAAAAGCAACTCACGCAAAGAATTTCACAGCTTAGACGTTCTCTTATCACAAAAGTAGATTCATACATCTTCGTTTCGGTATTTGGACCGTGAAGCGAGAGTGTATCGGCTTCTTCGAGGTATGCCCGCTACATCGTAGACCGCATCGTTACCTAACATTAGACAAGATGGCAAAAGTTAAATGAAAAAAAAAAAAATTGGCAGTCATCGGAACTACCGACAGAAGTGAAAACGTCAACTCAGAATTTGATAGCTCACTTTGGAAACCACGCGGGTGAAACCGGAAGACGTGGCCATGGTCTCGAGTTTACCCGAAGATTTCTTATCATTCCCGAGCGTGACGCTAGAATTCAATTCACAGCCCACGAAAAATCTGTCTGTGGCGCGGCAAAAGAAGTTTTCACTTCAAAATTTGTGTGTGTAGTTTGCACTTCTGCCGTGCGGTCTTAAAATAAGATATTAATATTATTTTAATAATTAAATACTTAACTGTAAAAATATGGAGTAATTTTAATAATTAAAAATAAAAATGATTACATTTAAATTGAACACAGTAAACACAATGACAGCAGACACACAGCAGCGTCTTTCTCGCTCAGGCACAATCGGCGGTCTCGAGTTCACCCGAACGAAAATTTTAATCCCGAACGTGACGATGAGCTTCATTCACAGCCCACGACAAATAAATGTGCGTCTAAAGAATTTTTCACTTCAAAAAAATCGTAATTCCAATAGATTCCGTCTATACAGGGTTATTAGTAAGCAACCTGCATTCTTTTAGATATGTCAACTTTTGTTCTACAGTTTTCAAAATTCGTATTTTTTCCCATACAACATAAAAAAAGTGTTTGCCCAGTCTAAAAACATCGAACTCTTCGTAACAAGAGCGCGGGCACTCTTTAGGCCTGTTCAAACCGGAGCGGTATTCACTACCGCTGTGGGTAGAGGTAAATAGTCCGTGTTAGATAGTTCCGTGGCTGACTAAAATAAATAAATCTTGCAAAGTTAATTGTATCAGATTTTATAATATTCTACCAGAAACGCTGACAAATCTTAGTGATTTTAATTTTAAAGTGGCATTAAAGAAATTATTAGTAGAAAAGGCATATTATGACGTTGGTAATTTTATAAGTGAATCGAAATGGCGAAATCTTAAATTTGATATGAAATAAACGGAGGGAAATACATTGTAGGTATCTTCCTACTTAGTCAATGGATATATTTTACGCATTGTTACATTTTTTTTCCAATTCATTTTATTTATACTGCGAAAATGAATGACTTAATTTAATTTAAATTTATTTTATTTTTTATATTGACTTATGAACCTATTGGCATTTTTTATTTATTTCATTATGTTATGTTAATTTTCCAATTTCTTTGATGTTATGATAATAATGTAATGACAATTCATAAGTGTATTTTGTAATACCTAATTGAATTGATTTGATTTGAATACCGCGCGGGAGCCGTGCGGTTTTAGTATGAAGTTCCGCGGCTAGAGCGAAGCGGTACGTACTGACCGGGTAGGCGATATTTTTGCTTGTTTTGCGAAACATTCCGCGGTCGCAGGCAGCGAAATCCGCTTTGGTGTGAACAGTACTATTACCGCTTACCCACTCGGCTTTCTTTACCGCAGGCGGCAGCGAATACCGGTCAGGTTTGAATAAACCTTTTAACGCTCGATAAAAGAAGTCCAATTACGCGAATACAGCTGAAAGCGCTAGAGAGGACAACAAAAAGTGCAAAAATGTTTTTAGGATATGCATTGAGTTTTAACAAAAGTTGTTGAACAAGTATGTATTGTTTGTTTAAAATATACCCTAAATGAATACAGGTTGATTACCGATAATCCTGGTATATAAAGATGGGTTAGACATTTCTAGAAGTTTTAAAGTCTACATAGTAAGACATTATCATCGCTACTTACCATCAAGCGAGGTGGCGGCTTAATTTTTTTTAGCACATAGAAAGTTGTTTTGTTAAAGATTTTTTTCTATTTCATAAACATAGAAAAAAACTTACCTACTTTGAATAACTCACCCTGACGGTTTTTTAAATTCTGTTGTTTCTGCTTGTTTTGGGCTATCTGTTGTCTCTGGTTGTTTTTGTGAATGTGTTGTTTCTGGTTGTTTTAGCTGATTTATTGTTTCTGATTGTTTTTGAGGATTTGTTGTCTGTGGCTGTTTTGGAGAATGTATCGTCTCACATTGATTTACAGTGTTTTTTGTATCTTTTGTTTTATCCGGATTTTGTACATTGATATCAGCTTCAATATTTTGTGCCCTACAAGTAGCTACAAGAGCTAATGCTTTTAATTCTGGTATTTGTTTTTGCGATAACTTAAGTTCTTGTGGTTTTGATGTTACCGGAAAGTACCAGGGACGACCTGTTGTATTGTGTGTGGTATACAATGTTGTTTTTTGTATATTTCCTGTTATTGGATCTGTTGTTGCTGATTTTGGTTCTTTATGTGTTGTTTCTGACTGTTGTTTATTTGTTTTAGTGCGTTCTTCAATTGTTTTTGATCGTTCTTGATACCATGCCAATGTAATCTCATTGTCTTCTGAAGTTAAATCTGTTATTGTTTCATTTGTCGTTGCTGTCGTCGTTTGTTCATTTGTCGTCTCTGGCGCGTACTCGTTTGTTGTATCTTGATTACCGTAAATTAACATTATATCGTCTACGTCTTTCGTTGACGGCGATGGCATAACTTTCTTTTTTCTGATCACTAGCGTGTGTAGAAACATGGCGAACCTGAACAACAAACAGTTTCATTTTAAACTAGTCACATCCGCCGGGTTTAATTACTATGACTGACTTCTTAAAATGAGGAGATTCACAATTAGCTGGAATGTTTTTCTGCCATGTATTATTTTAATCATGAAAACTGATTTGGAAAACACTTTTTTGTATTATTTTCCAATGGTCACATTATCATAATTTTATGGAAATCACACATACAGATGATATTTTCAGTTACTCCGAAATATTTTTTATGAACACATGCGTTTTTTTTAGTGAAAAGATAATCTGATAAATGTGAAAATTTTGATGTTTTCTTACATACATCGTCGAACCGTTTTTAGGAACCGTTTTTTTTTTTTTTTTTGTTAATAAGTATTATTTAACATATATTTTTTATGTAGTAGTAGCAGGTATTATAAAATAAGTAATATTAAACAAATAATTAGTTACATCAAAGAGTTTACATATACCACGTATAGAGTTACAACAAACTCTTTACATTGAAAGAACGGGTCTGATCGCTCTTGTGGAAGTGTCATACTTTTGTCGCGGCACATCACTATGTCGCCATAGCTAACATACACCTCATCTGCTTACCATTGGTACAAAGGAACCGTGCGGGAAAACCTGATCTATTTACTTATTCTTTATCTAAGGGTAACATATTTTATGCGTAATATATTTTTAACCTATATTATATTACGAGGTTTGTCTTTTATAGGCAATGCCTCCACGTAATATCAATTACATGTGTTTACAGGTAAATCCATATATTGTGATTCAGGAATTACGTTCACGCGTACGCAGTACGTAGTAAGTACGTATAGTGCTTTTGTGTCTTAAAAACAGTTCGACGTATAAAATAAGGGTTAAAAGATAAGCCATGCATATGCATTTTAGTTTATTTTCTTTTGGTTTGAGGATATGAAGCATTTTTTTGCCACACCATGTTGTGTTTTTTAATAATGATACGAAACATATTTATTATATTTTAGCCACACCACATAGTTTTTTTTTAAATTTATATTGTGTACAAGATAAGTTTTAAAGCCACACCTTTTTAGCATAAACATAGAGCATCCATTTTTTTTTATTAAGCTTCAAAGCTGATTTTAAGCAGAACCCAGAAGACGCACCAAAACAAAAGCAGAATTTAAAAAATTGTTTACAAATAGAATAAAGTTCAAAATAAGCACAGAAATATATATAAAACAAAGCTAGCGACCATACCAATGAATGCGATCTCTGTATGACAATGCAGGGATGATAAAGAATATTTTAATGGAAGAGAGAAAGAGATATACATACTTACGTGTTTTATTTATTTGATACTTGATATTTGGTCCAAGAGCCAAATCGAGACGATATCTACCATCGAGAGACAGCTAGATGGAAGAAAATAGAGTAGGAGAGAGAAAGATATACTTACTTGTCATGTTTCTTTGATACTTGATTTTTGGTCCAAGAGCCAAATCGAGACGATATCTACCATCGAGAGATAGCTAGATGGAAGAAAATAGAGTAGGAGAGAGAAAGATATACTTACTTGTCATGTTTCCTTGATATTTGATATTTGGTCCAAGAGCCAAATCGTGACGCTATCTACCATCGAGAGACAGCTAGATGGAAGAAAATAGAGTAGGAGAGAGAAAGATATACTTACTTGTCATAGTTATTTGATACTTAGGTGTCCAAAGTGCGTGATATTTGGCCCAAAAGCGATATCAAGATCATTCAAGTCGACACAAAGTCTACCATTGAGAGACAGCTAGATGCATGGACGTAAAAAAAAGTCGGACGCAGTCTCGCTAAAACAAAAACTGTGTCCATCAAGTCGGCCTCATAATAAGCACGTGTGCGCTGTCACATACAGGCTGACACGCACACATCAGTGGATCATTACACGCGATACTTGTGTATATGTGCGCGTGTCAGCCTATCAGTGAAAACCTAACAACGCACACGTGCAAATGTGGCCGACTCTAGTGACACAGTTTTTGTTTTAGCGAGACTATGTCCGACTTTTTTATACGTCCATGGCTAGATGGAAGGAAATAAAGTAGGAGAGAGATATTTGGCCTATTTGTTTGATATAGCAGTTCTATTTTAAAAACACGTTGGCTGTTCATGTGTCCCTGAATACAAGTACCTAAAGGTACAAGTTCGCGCTGAGACCGCGACACGAGACCGCAACAGGAGACCGAGACCGGAGACCGCGACAGGCACTTGACTCTATAGAATTGTATGGGCGCCAGTTCGCGCCGAGACCGCGACACATGTCTCGCGACACGTGTCTCGGTCTCCTGTCGCGGTCTCGGCGCGAACTGGTGCCCATACAATTCTATAGAGTCAAGTGCCTGTCGCGGTCTCCGGGCGAACCGCTACCTTCATGTGTAAGTATGTGTGCGTGAAAGTAAATACCTGCGCTCGCGTCTCGCGTAGTACTCATAGCGTTCGCGTCATGAACACATCCACAGTGTTTGTGTACGTCGTTACCACAAGTAAAGCAGGGGAGAGAGACAGCTAGATGGAAGACAACAGAGTAGAAGAGAGAACGGTATACTCACTTCTCCTGTTGCCCTATATCGAGGAAGACGTTCCGGCTGATATCCATCGTATGTGATATTTGGCCGACTAGTGATATCAATACGTCATCGTTCAATTCCAAACGATGTCTGCCATTGAAACATGTCACGGCGTGTTTCAAAAATCCGAAGATTCGTTTTGGTGGCTGAAATATAAGAAATTAGTATTTAAATTTGTAGTGCTCATTGCAGAGTTCGCATGGGGAAGTAGATAGATAAATATACAGGGTTACTGGTTATGAGCCTGCATCCGTTTAAGGACATGTTCTGTATTTTTGACCGACTTCCAAAAAAAGGAGGAGGTTATCAATTCGACCCCTATGTTTTTTTTTTGTTTTTATATATGTTACCTGATTTCTCGAGAATCGGTGCAGGGGGCACCGATTTTAAAATTTATTTTTGTGTTCAAATGGGTATGCTTCCTGAATGGTCCCATATAAATCTTATCGAAATCGGTCGGGTGGTTTTGAATTATGAATCATAAACTAAAATTTGCGTACGATTTTCTGGATGACGTAATTGTAGATTTCACAAAAGTTATGAAACTCGATCCTGTCAATACGATATTAGGTAAATGTATTAATTTATTTCATTTATTTTTTTATTTATTATACAAAATCCACAGCCCTTAAAAAACAGACATTCATTAAGTTACAAAATATCTTACGGCCAATAACGGATTTACATTATGCGAACATACTGATACAAGATTACTGTGTAGTTTAATAAAAACTTGTTTTACACTAAAAGGGTAAAATAAACTATTTTCGTACAAAAAATTAAACCGACTGCAAAACCACAAATAGACACTTAAAAGCGAAAAATAAACTAAAACCATTATTATAAGCGCTACTCACTCATCTATTTGAAGTCGGTGCCAGTCAGGTCAAAAAGTTAGTAGATTGATGCTATGTAGGCACATGGTAAGTAAGCACTGGCAAGTAGTATCTATCCACTACCTGTTAGATTTGGCTGGCACCGACTTCTTAAACAAACAACTTTTGTTCTACAACTTTTTATTTTTATTTTTTACAATTCATACACAACACCATCTGACCCCAAACTAAGCAAAGCTTGTAATATGGTGGCCAGATAGCTGATATAATACTTATATAGTCGTAAACACATACTTATTACACATAGAAACACCCAGACACAGTGCAAATATTTGAATTCATCACACAAATATTTGCACTGGGTGGGAATCGAACCCACGATCCTTGGCTTCGCAGGCAGAGTTACTACCCAGAGTTACTACTTTTATATAGGAAAAAACAAACGAATCTTTACAAACTGTAGAATAAAAGTTGAATTATTTAGGTACCTAACAACCCCATAAACGATGCAGGCTGTTTACCAATAACCCTGTATACTCATTATTGACACAAAAAAAGGATACATAGCAGAAATATACAAAACACTGAAAAGTAGTGCGATAGTGGGGGGAGAAGGAGAAGGGAAAAAGAGAGGGAAGAGGGAAGGGGAGAGATAGAGAGAGATGGGGGAGCGATAGCATAGAATAAATAATATAGATAGAACGGACACTCCCAACCCCCCGCCAATTTCAAGCTTCCTCACCCCTCAGGCCGTTTCGGAGCACTCAACGAAGGGCTGGTATCGAACATCTAATTCCTAACGAAATATCATCATGGTGGGTTGTTGTGCTGTTTACGGCTGTCCGTCAACTAAACAGGACAAGATTAAAAGCTTTATTTAATTTCCTAATGATAAAATAACGTAAGATTAGAAACTTTTCAATAACGTTGCTTTATAATATTACAAGCTTTGCTTAGTTTGGGGTCAGATAGTGTTGTGTGTGAATTGTCTACCAATATGTATTTATTTATAATAACGAAGTCGTTTTTAACTCAAAGTTCGTAACTCACACAGCCAGTAACTTATGTGCCCAAGCACGGATTGATAATGTCTGGAGGAATAATTGTAGTGACAGAATAAAGTTTCCTTCATGGGAAAGTGTAAAATAAAACGCGAATGTGTACCTACTAACAGAAATAGCTATCTAGGTACCTGATCTAATCTATCATCGGTTTCGTTTCACTTTACGCGGCAATACAAACACCCACAGATTTCTGAAACAATTTAGAAATCTGTGCAAACACCCTTTTAATTAGAATAGTATAATTTGGCTCCATTCTATTTATGTAACTCAACATTTTAGCAAGTTTATAGACTACTTTACGTCACCAGGTGAACTCAAGGGGCACAACTATTCAATAACAAACAAATAACAAAAACAATTCAGTAGCCCTAGCTCTAACGCACACATTCACGCGTGTGTACGAACGACATCTGCGTAGTTGTGTGAAGAGTAGGTAGCTCCACAGCAGCGGTTGTATGGAGTTTTAATGGAGTGTCCGGGGTGTGGCGATAGACAGAGGGGGAGATAGAGACAAAGAGAGGAGCAGAGAGAAAGAGAGTGGGGAGGGAGAGAGGGAAAGACATCGTTTCTCACCGTAGTGGTGCAAAAGAAGTGTGTCTCATTGTTATCCGTGGAGACCAGCTCCAGGATACTCCGCAGTATGGCCTCGTGGTAGTCTTTGTTCAGCACCACGCTGTTAATCTTCGACGGCCCACCTGAAAAACACACATCCGTCATAAAACCTGTTATGCCATTTACTCTTCTGGCAATTAGGTAAATAGAAAAAGTAACATAAATACAGACACAATCTTATTAGAATTTCGGTTTAAAATGAACTGGAAGAGGGAAGTACTGTAGTGGTAGGACTCTTGGCAGAGTCCACCTGGGGAAGTACCACACCTTTTCCAGTTATTCTACCGCCAAGCAGTAATGTGCAAACATTACTGTGTTCCGGTTTGAAGGGCAATGTTTCCAGAGAAATTACAGGGCTTAGAGATATAAGATCTTAGATCTTTGGGTGACGAGCGCAGTGCAGTGCTAGGTAATGATTTGGACTCTTCATGTTCCAATAGCTGCGTGTCGCTGTGCTGTTATGTGTCAGGCATGTTGCTTGGCACATGTCCGGATCGCCTCGTCACCATTTATTAAAAAAAAATGTACTGGCCCACCAGTGAAACCGCGCCACTAATCGTATTAAAAAAAAAGTGGTCAAGTGCGAGTCGGACTCGCCCATGAAGGCAGCAAGTAACATAATATAAAAGCTCTTGTAGTTCGTTGTTACTTTATTAAGTGTTTTAACTATAGTAATAATTTATGTCGTATTAAAATAAAACTACTTACTAGATCTCATTCAAACCAATATTCGTTGATATGAATGTAAATACATCATACCCTTTTTTATTTTTGGCATTCTCTTATTTTAGAAGTTACAGGGGGGGGGGGAGGCACACATTTTACCACTTTGGAAGAGTTTCTCGAGCAAACTATTTAGTTCAGAAAAAAATTATGTTAGAAACCTCAATATAATTTTTGAAGACCTATCCATAGATAACCCACACGTATGGTATTGACGGAAAAAAAAAATTTGAGCTTCAGTTCTTAGTATGTGACACCCCTAAAATTTATTGTTTTTTTTCTATTTTTTGTATGAAATTCTTAATGCGGTTCACAGAATACATCTACTTACCAAGTCTCAATAGTATAGCTCTTATAGTTTCGGAGAAAAGTGGCTGTGACATATGGACGGACAGACAGACATGACGAATCTATAAAGGTCCCGTATTTTACCATTTGGCTACGGAACCCTAAAAACCATAGAATTATTAATTAGTCGGTCAGGTAGATTACGGAAAAATATAACAGGACGTGTTTTGTGTTTTATCAAATGATTAAAAGTCGACAAACATAGATTATGCACGGAAGCCTTCATGGGCGAGTCCGACTCACACTTGACCATTTTTTATTGACCCAGTCATCCCCTCACATTATTAATGTACCATAAGTACCTGAGGGTAAAATCCCTGGTGGTATTAGTTTCCCGGGTAGCGACCCCACGGGGTTGCAGCCCTCTGGCAGCCGTGGCGTCGTGGCTGGTGATGATGATGGCGGTTCTTTGGATTTCGTTTTCTTTGCTTCTATTGGTTTCGGCTCCGGTTTCGGTGGCTTCGATTTTGGTACGTGGCCTAGACCCGCTCTTTTAGCCTAAGAGAATAAATAAATATTTAAAACATGAAACATTCATGTTTGTATGTCTGTATGTCATTTATATATTCGTAAACTATGCATTTGATCATGTGATGATATTTGGCAAAGTTATTGTGTATGAGCCAAGGAAGGTTTCTAAATTTTGGTGCGACCAATTTTCGACAGGTGGCGTAGCAACGAGCGCAGGGTACAGCTAGTTTTTTACAAATACAAAAAATCTTTATTTAAATATATAAATATAAATATTGGTGGACAATTCACATACAACACCATCTGACCCCAAACTAAGCAAAGCTTGTACTATGGCGGCCAGATAGCTGATATAATACTTATATAGTTTTAAATACATACTTATACATAGAAACACCCAGACACAGTACAAACATTGGAATTCATCACACAAATATTTGCACTGGGTGGGAATCGAACCCACGACCCTCGGCTTCGCAGGCAGCGTTACTACCCACTAAGCCACGAGGCCAGTCAATTATTGCTGTTTGTAGGTAAGATAAGATGATACAAAACATTTTAAAAGTTGCCCCATACAAACTGGCTTCTTTCAGAGACATGCATTATGTCTGGCAAGACAATTTGTTCTAGTTTTAATTTATACAGTGAAAAAAAAAATAGTTTTTTGAAGTGAAAACTTTTTTTGGCACGCCACAGAAATTTTTTTCGTAAATGGAATTCTAGCGTTACGCTATATATGATAAGAAATCTACGGGTAAACTCGCGACCATGCCCATTTGCCATCTAGAAATGAATCAGCATTTCCTATTGGCTGACGCATTTCTTGATGACCATGCACATGGCCACGCCCTCCGGTTTCACCCGCGTAGTTTCCAAAGTAAGCTATCAAATTCTGAGTTATTAGTTTTCAGTTCTATTGGCAGTTCCTATGATTTTTTTTACACTTTTATAGGAACTTTGCCAACACTCTCTAAAAATTCGCTGTTGCGTAATCCCTTGTCTAAGTATTACCTACATATGTTTGAAAGTATACTCACGAGGTCTAGGGGTAGCGCGATAGGCTCCGTGATTCCATCCCCCCTCAGCCCGAGCGCTCCCCCCGTCCACCCCATACTCTCCATCATCCTACAGACAGACAAAACCACATAATTGGAGTTAAGTAACGCAATTTTTGAAAATTTTATACCCCAGTTGGTTTAACACAAGTCTTTAAAAATCATCTTCAACAAAATTTTAAGCGAAAACACAATAGGCTTGTCGACAGGTCCTGCAATTAATTATATTATTTGATATAATTACAGTATTTAAATAGGATAATAATATGTACCAATTTTAATTTTGATATTTTTTAGTTTAACTTACTTTATGATCATTCAAAGCTGGATGGGGCAAGTCCATTTTAAAAGTACGAAATTATTAGAAAATGTATTTACCATTGGATAACCCATTCAATTTCAAGCTACTTTTGTTAAGAAACAAGTTTCCTAAACGCAACATTTAATATAGCTACCATACAAAATTTACGCGGGACACATAGAAAATACGACGGTGTGACGTCACGTTTTTGTAGTGATTTGTATGAAGCGTTTTTGGGGGAGTCCAAAATTGTAATTTTAAAATCGTGATATCACGGGAAGTGTTTCAGATAACAAAGTAATTCTTTCACCTCTATTTCAGTTATTGAGTAACCTTTTTATGGCACATTAAATAAAAAATGAGTCGACACGCCTATAACCTACGTGATGTACAGTCAGTATCTAAGTAATCCCCGAAATATGTGAAAAAATAGACAAAGGTCACGGACCCCAGAGTTTGTAGTGTGGCTAAATCTATACTAATATTATAAAGCTGAAGTGTTTGTTTGTTTGTTTGAATGCTAGGATCTCGAGAAGTGAATTGAAAGATTCTTTTTCTATTGTATAGTCCATTTATCGAGGAAGGCTATAGTCTATAGAACATAATGCTACTATCAATAGAAGCGAAGCATGAATCAAGAATGTAACAAAAACGGAGAAAAATATTGCTTTTTGAGAGTTTTCGTACTGTACTTTGACATGTACATAAATAAACCTTTGCCACAGATTACATACCTCATCTTTGCTAATCAATTTTTTTCTAAATCTGAATTGGTACGACCAACTTCCTACAGGTGGCGTAGCAGGTAGCTGAAGAGGTTTTTTGTTTGAAAGCGATATTCTCAGGAATGACTGAACCGATTTCAGTCATTCTTTCACCGTTGGATATGTACGGGATCTCGATAAGTGCTTTATAATGTACCACAGGCAAAGCCGGGGCGGACATCTAGTTAAATAATAAAAAAAGATGTACAGTCAGTCCAGTCCGACTTAAGTTTCGGCCGCGTCCGGCGGCTTTTTCCATGGAGAGTGCACGCGACCGCTGCTCTTTTGGCATAAATACCTAACTGAATAAGACTGACTACATATTACGTGAGTTACCCGTGTTTTCATTTGCTGTGTTACCACGTAAGTTTTCATACTAAAATCTTCAACGCTAATTTAAAAATGTTGTTTTTCAAACTCTTCTTCTATAATTTTAACAAAAAAGAACCGACTTTCAACGGTAAACTTATAAAGAAAAAAAGTTATCCTCGATTTCTCTAGGACGTCATCATCAGATCCTGGTTTCCTTATCATGGTACCGCCCTTGGAATATCTTTTTTACAAGAAAAAAAGAATCATCAAAATCGGTTCATAAACGACGAAGTTATCCGCGAACACACATAAAAAAAAAGAAACTTACATACGGTCGAATTGAGAAACCTCCTTTTTTTGAAGGCGGTTAAAAAGAACTCACCTAAGCGCTATTTCGGAGCGCACGGGCTGCGCAAGCGCCGCTTTCAGCTTGTCCTTGACGCTGAGCCGCTGAGACGAGTCGGCGCGCGCCGCGGCGGGCCCGCGACGCTCGCTCGCTGCGGCTTGCTTCCTGCACACGACAGAAATCAAACATTCATGTAGCGGTATGACTCCTAGCAGAGTCCGCCTGGGGAAGTACCACATCTGTGCCAGTTATTCTACCGCCAAACAGTAATGTGGAAATATTACTGTATTCCGGTTTGAAGGGCAATGTTTCCAGTGAAATTACTGGGCTTAGAGATGTAACATCTTAGAACTCTAGGTGACGAGCGCAGTGCAGTTCTAGGTAATGATTTGGACTCTTCATGTCCCAATAGCTGGGTGTCACTGTGCTGCTATGTGGCAGGCATGTTGCTTACCATCAGGCACATGTCCTGCTCGTCTCGTCACTCTTTATTTAAAACAAAAATCAAAAAAAATCCATAGATCTCTTGTGTGTGAAGATTTTAAGACAAATTCTATTCTTTCAAGCCTGCCGCGAAATTAATAGTTGATAATTGTTCACTTTTGATTTGTTTTGTCAAAACTACCCTCAAAATTTATGTAGGGTAGGTTCAAATTAAAAAAACAATGGCAGTCATAGGAATTGCCGATAGAAGTGAAAACTTATAACTCAGAATGTGATAGCTTACTAAAAAGCCTATGTGTTCTTCCAGACTATAATCTATCTGTATTCATATATTTATATGTATTAGTATATTTTACAAGTATCGTAAGTATTAGTATGTAATCTGTATTCGTGTGTATGTTTATTTATATTGTTTATTTTTTTGTTTATATAACTGTAATTGCTTAAATATATTTTTAGATACACACCCCGCTTCATAAAATATTCTTACAAACCATTACCATCCTAAGATTGTCTGGAAGAGATTGCTATAAGCGATAAGGCCGCCGATTGTAACACTAGTTTTTATTGTTTTTCTTATACTGTATACGTGTTTTTTCTTTGTTTTTGGTGTGTACAATAAAGATTATCTATCTATCTAATTGTTATTACCGGGTGCCCAAGATACAGGCCTAGCCTAGTTTGGGACCCACCGGACATATTTCCGAGCTACAAATGGGTTAAAAATGTATAGAATGTGCTTTAACTTAAGGATAACAATAATGTAATCTTGTTTTTGGTGAATAAATGACTTATCTTATTTATCTATCTGTATTCCAAATTTCAGCCTGATTCTACGTTTCGACGTGATTAAACAACAAACATACACACATTATCATTTAGAATATTAGTAGGATTATGATTATATCAGCCATCTGGCCGGCATAGTACAAGCTTTGCTTAGTTTGGGGTCAGATGGTGTTGTGCGAAATATCCGCCATTTTCTTTCTTTTTTTTCAAATACATTTCCATGTAGACTTACCTTCGTTGTGCGCTCATCGATCTTGCTCTTTGTTTGACTCTGAAAAATAAATAGAAAATGAATCAAACACCAGTAAAAAAAAACATTAGTTTACCTATTTGTATTGTTATTGGACTATGAAATTTGATTGTTTATATTTTACTACCGGTATCCTAATAGTTAATACTTTACACTTTAGTTAATACTTTTTTTATATAACACACAAGAGACTGGCCTCGTGGCTTAGTGGGTAGTGACTCTGCCTGCAAAAGCCTAGGGTCGTGGGTTGGATTCCCCCACCCAGTGCAAATATTTGTGTGATGAATTCAAATATTAGCACTGTGTCTGGGTGTTTCTATGTATAATAAGTATGTATTTAAAACTATATAAGTATTATATCAGCTATCTGGCCGCCATATTACAAGCTTTGCTTAATTTGGGGTCAGATGGTGTTGTGTGTGAATTGTCCACCAATATTATTATATTATTACATAGACTACCTTTCGTCACGGGAACTGAGTAAAACTGTGGGCCGCTGGCATTATTATATACAGGGTTACTGGACACTTTGCATCCATTTATATATGTATGTGGTATATTCTGTGTGCTTAAACATTACTTCATAGCAGAAAAAAAGATAGTTATTGTTGTCCTCTCTAGCACTGTTTAGCTCTATTCGCATCGGCACTTCATTTATAGAGCGCTGAAGAGAGCGCGCGCTCTTGTTACGAATACTTGGATGTTTTCAGACCGAGCAAATACACATATTTAAATGGAAAAAAAACGATATTTTAAACACTGTAGAACAAAAGATGACATATTTACATTACTTAAAATACCCTTAAAAGGGCGCAGACTACTACTACCAATAACCCTGTATAACCGTAGTGTTGTAATAAAAATAAAAAAATAAAATCTTACTCATTCTTTTCTTTAGCGCCTATAGGCTGTTTCTTTATGAAAACTGTCCTGCAAAAAAAAAGATTACATAAGATAAATAGTCTACTTTATGTTCCAAATACAAGTCTCAAGATCTTATTAAAAAATTGACAGTCATAGGGACTACCAATAGAAGTGAAAACATATAATCGGTTTTTTCTAGGTAAGCACGCTCCATCGTAGATCTCATCATCGCTTAACATCAGGCGAGATGGTGGTCAAGTGCGAACCTATAATAGTTAAAAAAAATAAAAATATATATAATTTAAAATTTTAGTATTAAACAGTTGCACAATGCAATAATGTTGCACAATATAACACCTACAGCACAGTCCATTATTCTTTACACTATGGCCATAGAATAGATGACATAGATAGAACGGACACTCCCCCGCCAATTTCAAGCTTCCTCGTCCCTCAAGCCGTTTCGGATACGCTAGGAGCACTCAACGAAGGGCTGGTATCGGAAATCTAATAACTTATGAACTTATGTGCCCAAGCACGGATTGATAATGCCTGGAGGAATAATTATAGTGATAGAATAAAGTTTCCTTCATGGGTAAGTGTAAAATAAAATGCGAATGTGTACCTACTAACAGAAATAGTTATCTAGGTACCTGATCTAATCTATCATCGGTTTCGTTTCATTTTACGCGGCAATACAAACACCCACAGATTTCTGAAACAATTTAGAAATCTGTGCAAACACCCTTTTAATTAGAATAGTATAATTTGGCTCCATTCTATTTATATAACTCAACATTATAGCAAGTTTATAGACTACGTCACCAGGTGAACTCAAGGGGCACAACTATTCAATAAAACAATTCAGTAGCCCTAGCTCTAACGCACACATTCACGCGTGTGTACGAACGACATCTGCGTAGTTGTGTGAAGAGTAGGTAGCTCCACAGCGGCGTTTGTATGGAATTTTAGTGGAGTGTCCGGGGTGTGCTGTGGCTATAGATACCTACAAATATTATGCATGCGAATTCAAAAGCTTTCGTCCATCCAAAAATCGTATTAGCGTGTCTCGCTCTGCGTAACTCTTAATAACTAACTTTAACGATTAAAAATAAAAATGGTTACACATAAATTGAATGTAGTAAACACAGCGACACGACAGTGACAGCCGACAGACAGCAGCTGATTGTGTCTTTCTCGCTAAGGCACACTCGGCGGTCCCGAGTTCACCCGAACGAATTTTTCACTTGACGACGACCCTCATTCATTAGCCTACGAAAAGAACTGTGTGTGGTGCGCCAATGGATGCTTTCACTTCAAATTAAACACAATCAAACCTATATACACTATGCCCTTTTATTTCATGCTCATATTGTGGGAATAGGCATGACGACAGCTCCTGCAATTATATAATGATATATTTGATATAATGACAGTATTTAAATAAAATATGTACAAACTTTAATTTTGACATCTTTTTTGCTGAACTTACTTTATGATCATTAGAAGTTGGATGGGCAAGTCCATTTTAAAAGTACGAAATTATTAGAAAATGTATTTACTATGGGATAACCCATTCAATTTCAAGTGGCTTTTGTTATGAAACCAGTTTCCTAAACGCAATATTTAATATAGCTAACATACAAACTTTACGCGTGACGTATAGAAAATACCCGACATTGACGTCACGCTTTAGTGGTGTTATTGTATGAAGCGTTTTTGGGAGAGTCTAAAATTGTGATTTTAAAATCGTGATATCACGGGAAGTTTTTAAGATAACAAAGAAATTCTTTCACCTGTGTTTCATTGAGTAGCCTTTTGATGGCACATGAATGAGTCGTCATGCCTATTGAGTAAAAATATGTAATCCGCCATTTTGTGGTGGCGGCCATATTGGATTGAGTCATTAAACATACCTAAGAACACTCACGACTAGGTTCCTCGCAGCGCACCGAGTGATTCAAACATTACATCCTGAGCGTTAGCGAGGGAATCAAAAGAGCACAAGAAAAATTTTAGCACTCGAGTGCAACACGTAACTTTTCCACACATGCCACAGACGCACTCAGACACGTCAAACTTTTGTAGTTCAAAACAGAAACTTACCAAACATTTCCCTCCAGCTGCACCTGGAAGTTGAGATCGTAGCTCTGAGCGTTGAACTGGATATTCCGGAGAAGTTTCTGGCACTCGCGAGAGAACAGCGCGTAAGACGCTTCGAATTTGCTAAGGGCGTGCACACGCTTCAGGAACTGCACCTCGGCTAACGTGATATCCTCGAATATTAGCACGCTGAAAATATAAGGAAACTATTTGATAAGCCTCAAAAAAATATTGGCAGTCATAGGGACTGCATATAGAAGTGAATACTTATAACTCAGAATTTGATAGCTCTCTTTAGAAACAACGCGGGTGACACCGGAGGGCGTGGCCACGAGCATGGCCATCTAGAAAAATGCTGACGCATTTCTAGATGACCAATGGATATGGTCCCAAGTTCACCCGAAGATTTCTTATCGTTCCCGAGCGTGACGGTAGAATTCAATTCACAAGCCCACGAAAAATCTGTCTGTGGTGCGCCTAAAAGAAGTTTTCACTTCAAAAACATAGAACCGAATTGTGAACTACCTCTTTTTTTAATTAGGTTAGAAATATAATTTATCTTACTTGTCAGCGTTAGATTGAGTGAGGAATCTTGATATATCGTTGAGATAATGCTCGATGTACTGTTCACCGAATTTCCCCACGATCTTCTCCTTCAATTGCTTGTACTCGAGGAGCTTCTCTTGTTCCAGTTGCGTCAGTGGCGCCCCCACGCACGGTGCGGCCAGTATGTTGGTTCCGTTGACACTGTTAATTTGAAAAACATGTGTATTAATAATAATCATCTAAAAAGTAACGATTTGGTAGAAATATCGTTTTATAGTATCGATCAGGGGTTCCCAAACTTGTATTTGTCTGCTGCCCACTTTGAGAGTAAATTATTCTTTAGCGCCCCCCTGATTTCACACAGGTACATAAAACCACTATAACTTGAAACGACATCAGAGTAGCACAGAGAGCGATGGAAAGGTATATGCTTGGCATTAAGCTCCAGGACCGTAACCGAAATACCGAGATCCGACGAAGAACGAACGTTAGGGACGTCGGAACTACGGTAATGCAGCTAAAGTGGAGTTGGGCTGGCCACATTGCTAGACGCGGTGATAACAGGTGGAGTAGAGTAGTGACCGAGTGGTGGCCGAGGCAAGGTAAGCGGAGTGTAGGACGTCCAGCTGCAAGATGGGTCGACTATATCGTTTCTATCGCGGGTCCAACCTGGACTCGATTGGCACAGGACCGAGAAAGATGGCATGGGAAAAGAGAGGCCTATACCCAGCAGTTGGATAGAGAAGGCTGTGGATGATGATGATGAACTTCAAATTACATTAGTTAATTATTGTGAGCTATATTAGCGAAGATTTAACATTCATCATAAACGAGACTTACTATAGTAAAAGTTAACTGTAAGAGTTAACATGATCCCAGTAGGTAGTACGTACACAACGAACTCCAAGTCTCTACACAACGCCCTCCTTTAGGCCTCCAGCGCCGACAAGGGGGCATTATCACCCACTTTGGGAATCACGGGTATATATAATCATCTAAAAACTAACGATTTAGTAAAAATATCGTTTTATAGTATACGAGCAGGTCATGTGCCTGATAGTAAGCAAAATGCCTGCCACAAACACATGAACATGAAGAGTCCAAATCATTACCTAGCATTGCAGTACACTTGTCAACCAGAGATTAAAGATGTATTTATGACACCAAGACTGTAACCATCGGTAAAAATGCACTGAGGCAACGCATTCCACAACCTTGACGTTCTTAACACAAAAGTGGAGTCAAACCTCTTCTGTCTTGTCTTTGGACCATCAACCATGAAACGATGTCATCTTTTTGAGCTACGAACAGTTTGACAAAAACGGCAAGATTGTATTAGAACGCAAGGTGATAGCAGATCAGTCGCACACTCCGAAATGTGTCTGATTAAAAGTAGTACCTATAAGGGTTTGCTTAGTTTGGTGCTAGTTGGTTCCTTGCGGCAGATGTAGCTGCGTGATCGAACTGAAAATAAAATTGGCAGTAATAGGTAGTGCCGATAGAAGTGAAAACTTATAACTCAGAATTTGATAGCTTACTTTGGAAACTACGCGGGTGTAATTGGAGCGCGTGGCCATGAGCATGGTCATCTAGAAATGATGATGACCACTACCTAGGTCTAGACATGATACCCAATGGGAAATGCTTACGCATTTCTAGATGGCCAATGACCATGGTCCCGAGTTTACCTGAACATTTCTTATCATTCCCGAGCTAGAATTCAATTCATAGCCCACGAAAAGTCTCTCTGTGGCGCGTCAAAAGAAGCTTTCATTTCAAAGAGTAGTATAAACTTTTGCTTAGTTTGGGGCTGCTTTAGTTTGGTTGTGGGAGAAAAATGTCTATCAATATGTATTTTGCTAAGAAACTACGAGTATTTTAAACTCACTTTTCATTATTCTCTTTGACGTTATTAGTTTCCTTGGTCTTCGTTGATGTCTTTTCTAGTATCGCCGTTCTGCAAGAGAAAAATCTATATATATAAAAATGTTATGTCGGTTTGTGTACGCTTCAAAAACTCGAAAAAGTTCTGCACCGATCGAGCTGAAATTTTAGAATGACATTATAATCCGCATCAAGGATTGTTTTTATCTAATTTTTGCATCACAATGTGGCACAGCGAAGCGTGGCAGGGTACAGCTAGTTATTTATAGAAAAGATAGTTTAATTTTAACGCATCTATCAAATTAACGAATATAAATATGGCAGGCTCGGTTGCCTGGAAGAAATCGATCTTAGCGATAAGGTCGCCAATTGCTACTTTTTTCTATGTTTTTTTTCTGTGTTATTGTTATTTTTCTTTATAATTTAAGTGCAATAAAGAGTTTATCTATCTAGATAGATCTATCTTTCATTAGCAGCCCACTAAATGTTACCACTGCTGGGACTCGGGGCCTTCTCTCGCAAGTAGTCAAGGCCATAATCCACAATACTGGGCCAGTAGGGGTTGGTGGATGACACATGACCTCGAAAGATTTTTTTGAACATGTCGGTTTCTTCACGATGTTTTCCTTCACCGAAGTTAGCGGCATCACGCACATGACTTCGAAAATACAGTGGTTACATACGTTCTTTACATACATTATTTTAAGCATCCCCATCTAGAAATGCCAACGCAATTCTTTACCATTACCAAATTACCCGAGTTCACCCTAAGATTTCTTTCATTTACGAGCATGACGGCGGAGGTAAAACCCGTGGTTTTGAACCCGGATCGGCAGTCGTCGTTCGCCCGACTAGACAAGTCAAGTGTCATCCAGCAACCCACACTGAGCCGGCGTGGTGGATTAACTTTGACTCTCTCCTTGTGAGAGAAGACTCCAAGACCCACCAGTAGGCTGCTTTAAAAAAAAACAAAAAACTATTGAATAATTTTAAGAATTAAAAATATATATGATTACATATAATCTCTATACATAAAAATGTTATGTTGGTTTGTGTACGCTTCAAAAACTCAAAAAGTTCTGCACCAATGAAGCTGAAATTTTAGAATGATATATAATCCGCATCAAGAATAAGAATAAGAATAAGAATAATTTATTTCCAGAAACATGGTTACACACTTTAACAGAATAAAAATCAGAATTTACTAAACAATATACATTTGTTGATTAGCAGTGAGCTCCAAACTAAGTGCAAGACTTGTATCTTGGAGCTCGAGTGCGAAATTTCGAACAATAAATTCGTTACAGTTAGACTATAAATTATTTAATTCATCAAGGATTGTTTTTATGTAATTTTTGCATCACAATGTGCTACAGCGAAGCGTGGCAGGGTAGAGCTATATATAAAAATGTTATGTTGGTTTGTGTACGCTTCAAAAACTTAAAAAGTTCTGCATCGATCGAGCTGAAATTTTAGGATGATACATGATCCACATCAAGGATTGTTTTTATCTAATTTTTGCATCACAATATGCCACAGCGATGCGTGGCAGGGTACAGCTAGTATATGTATACAATTACATATTATGTAAATTTAATATAGTAAACACAGCAACACGACAGTGAAGAGCAACAGCTGACTATATCTTTCTCGCTCTGGCATACTCGGCGGGCCCGAGTTCACCCGAATAGTGCGATGAGACGAACACGAGCAGGCCATGTGCTTGGTGGTAAGCAACATGCCTGCCCATAACAGCACAGTGACACACACAGCTATTGGAATATGAAGAGTCCAAATCATTACCTAGCACTGCACTGCGCTCGTTACCCGCAGATATAAGGTGTTTAATCTCTTATCCCATATTTCACTTCCGAACGTGACTATGACCTTCATTCAAAACCCATTGGTTGTGAATGAAGGTCATATTCATTCACAACAAATTGGTTGTCTGTAAACTCGGTTGGTTTACGGACGGTAGTTTAACGTGACAACGTCATAACAAAACCGTAATAGATGCGGCGCAAGCGTCCAATGAGCGTAACAGGACATAACGGGACACTTTTTCGTGCATCCACCCGGCGTTCATCGATTTATTAGACGTAGCCACGTCAAAAATGATTGTGTGGTTATATGAAACCACGGTAAAAGTGAAACTTGTTTTCATATTGTAGCAATTTAACTAAAAATTTTTGAAAAAATATTCGATTTAAGTTAAGTAACTTAAAAAGTAACGCCGCCATATTGGCATCGGCTGCTCCGTCGAGCGCCTTTCACTCTACCCCTAGTCCCCGGCCGACCGTCACGCGACATGCGATAGGTAGACGAAACAGTTTGGTGCGGTGTCATTAATTAAAGTTCACTATAAAAACTCACGTGCCACCGCTGGATTTGAACGAATAAGTCCGGTTGTTGTTGAAACAGGTCTGTATGTCGGTCAGTAGCCGCTGACTCGGGGCCGTGAAGACCGTATGCCACGAAGGGTCGCCCGCTATCGCAGCCGCCATCTTGACGAAGCGGAGCTGATCGGGGTTCAGGTTTTGAAACACTGGAACAAAATTATTTTATACTACACCTGCTCGGAAAGTACCTTGATACTTTATCAAATTTACGGTAGAAAGTACGTCATTGCATATCGAACAAATATGCGGCGAGAAAACGCATCTGAGCGGGAGAGAAAAGTGTATGAAAATCCATTTCTTACGTGGTTTTTCTTTTTTAATTTTGGGTAAGACTATGCGTTGGTAACCTAAATATCAACAGCCAAAAAGTTTTTACAGTGAGTTTTTATCTCCAAGTTCGCAAAATGACACTGGCCACTAGCTGTGAGTTGGATGGTGTCAAACAATTTGAAAAAAAGAACATGTGAAAATTGCAGATGCCATTGGCGCCATTTTCAATTTGTGTGTTGTTTGAGGATTCAAAATTTCAATTAGTAAAGATTTAGTTTTTTATTTGCCTCGTAGGTGTAGTATAAAGCACTATGTATCACTATGTATCCCGATCTCGGGTGTTTACAACACCCGACACCCTCGACGGTAATCGGTCACTTTCTCCTTTCGGTGAACAATGTACTAATCTTTAGTTTTGAAACACTAGAATTCTAGACAAAGAATAAGTAAACAGATCAGGGGTTTCCGCACGGTTCTTTTGTACCAATCGTTAGCAGATGCGGTGCATGTTAGCAATGGCGACATAGTGATGTGTCGCGACAAAAGTATCACACTTCCACAAGAGCGACAAGACAAGAGCGATCAGACCCGTGCTTTCGGTGTAAAGCATTTGTTCTAACTCTATACGTAGTATATGTAAACTCTTTGACTGGAACAAAATTATTATGATTTTTTCAAACTAGTAGCCCGCCCCGGCATCGCACGGGTATTACGGGACTCGGGACATGGGTATAGAACATTGACATCAATATTTTAACGATACTAACTATTTTTTTAACTAGAATAGGTTTGCACTTGACCACCATCTCGCCTGATGTTAAGCGATGATGCGATCTACGATGGAGCGTGCTTACCTAGAAGAAACCGATTCACTCTCGA
This sequence comes from Ectropis grisescens, assembly GCA_017562165.1. Classification (NCBI taxonomy): domain Eukaryota; kingdom Metazoa; phylum Arthropoda; class Insecta; order Lepidoptera; family Geometridae; genus Ectropis; species Ectropis grisescens. The sequence goes on from CM029768.1 coordinate 9,236,081, forward strand.
TTTGAAGACACCAAGATTGTAACCATCGGGGAAAACCCACTCAGGCAACGCATTCCACAACCTAGACGTTCTTATCACAAACGTGATCACAAACGTGGAGTCAAATCGCTTCGTTCGTGTTTTTGGAACATCAACCATGAAACGATGTCGCCCTTTTGTGGAACGAGAAATCCGATAAAAGAAAAGGCAAGGTGGAATTAGATCATGCCGATCAGTTGCACACTCTCCGAAGTGTATCCGATAAAATACCGATAAGCTAGCAATTTTGCGGCGATGATCAAGACTTTGAAGTCTTTTACGCACAAGAGTGTTTTTTTTTTTTTTTTTTAAATTATCCACTCCACGTACTCCGAGGTCCGTGATCTTTGTCATTACAATAATCTTTTTTTTACACATTTCTTGGATAAGGAGAAGAGGAAAATAGAAGGGATTTGGATACATTTAAAAAGTGACGCACAAGAGTGTCATTGCCTATGAGTCTTTTGGCGCGTCTTCACTCAACTGTTTTGCCTTCCCGGAACCTCTCCACTAACACTTGAACTTTATGATATGGTATTGAAGTTCGAACTGAGTTTTAATTATTATTAAGTATCTTTTGTAAGAGAGTATAGAAGAGTGTTGTTTTTAGATTTTTTCAGACAATTTTTTAAATGTTTCTCTGTGTAAGAAACATACATCCTCGTACTTCATGATTATATTCTAAAAAAAGAATTTGCGAAATCGGTTTAGCTGTTCTCGATATGATACATATACCATGCTAAGTAACCTTTGATTATATGTATACTTGTCTAGATGGAGCGTTACGCTGTAATTGCGACAAAAGTAGTAGGCCAGTTTCTAAACCCTTGTGTGCGTAAACACAGACACTTGTGTTCGTGACATGTTTTTAAATATGGCGTCAAATGATGCTGTCCTGAGACACTATTAATTTTTTGAAATCAATTGTTTCTGTAACTAAATGATAATGTAAAGGCTACTTACCGATGATAGCTTGCTAACGTTGTTATTTTAAATCGTACTTTGCAGAATTTTATCTCGTCGTAAAATCTATCTGCTCTAGCAAATCGTCATATTCAAGAGTCACAAAACACGTGTTTACCGCACAACATCAGTGTCGCAACTAAACTGACAGATCAAGCATCAAGCTTATCAGGCAATAGTTGGCTGATATTTTTTTGGTGTTTCTACGCTCGAACATTCTATCTATATCTAGATAAGTGTATAATCAAAGGTAAAAACATAGTCTAAAAGAGATTTTACAAATATTATACAGATGATGATACCGCTAACTTAAAGACGGTGAAAGAAGACATAGTGAGGTAACCGACACATACCTAGAATCTTTCAAAGTCATGTGTCATTCACCAACCTGCACTGGACTCTCTTCTGGCGAGAGAAGGCCCCGAATCCCAGCATTGGAAAAATTTTGTGTCCTGTAATATGTCACGACGAGCGGTCCGCCCCGGCTTCGCCCGTGGTAGCCTATCAGGGATCACATACACATCCAACGGCGAAAGAAGTTTTAAAATCAGTCCAGTACTTCCTGAGATTACAGCGTTCAAAAAACCCTCTTTTTCGATTTTAGTATCTACTAGATACACGGTAGTGTAACAAGCCAAGTTCTAGCAAACTATAGATAACTTACCGATACTATTTTCGTGGTCATTCCTCAAGTAGTCTTTGATCCGCTGAAGGGTAGTCTGGATAAACTCCGAGGTGATGTTATCTCTACGCATCTTGACGTAAACGTTGGCGATGTTATTCTGTACTTTTATGAAGTGTTTCTGGCTGAGATTAGTCGGCTTCGGGGATTCTTTTGGGTTGATTTCTGATGGTTTCCGTTGTTTGGAGTCTCTGTGGGGAGAAATCATTTGAATTATTGTTATATTTAGAATTTGTTTTTAATTAGAATCTGATGACGTTATATACTAACAAGCAAGGCCCCGCGGTTTCGCCTGCGTAGTTGCTGATCTCGTTGTTTTCCCGAGATTAAAAAATAGCCTAAGTACGTATTTTTTGCAGACTAATATTATTATTACTACTACTATTACTAATATATAGTAGGGTGCCAAAGTTTGGGTGCTTGACCAATTCAACCACAGAACGAACGGCTGAACGGATCGGGTAGAAACTGGGAACGTAGTAAATTTATAGTTTGGAATAATACATAGGCTACATTTCATTGAGGGAAAATAACAGAAACGGGAATTAAGCGGGTAAACCATGGGGCGTCAATAGTTTATTTATAAATAGAATCTGCCTGCGACTATGTAGAATTTATTGAATGGTATTCATGCTAAAGAACTGTGGATTATTTCAGGATGGGTAAGTTGAGTTTTTACGACGTGATTGAGAAAAAAACATCTACACTTTCGCATTATTTATAACATTAATTAAATTTCAGTACCGACTATTTAGATCGCACTTCTTATATTGTTGAAGCCAACAACCAAGTCATAATAATAATATTGAACTTGGCTCTCATTTCAAATTTAAGTTTAATGGTAAATAAACGAAAATGTCTAATAATATTTAAAACACGTACAATTATCGTTACATAATTTATTATGGCTGACTTGTAAATACATGTTTGTCATTAAAAAACTATTACTTTGTTTTTTTAGATGGGATATTGTAACTAAACGAAATATCACGAAAAGTAGTTAAACCAGCACCCAATATAAATTGGAGACTTACCTATTAAGCTCATACATTTCTACATCAATGACTTCTGAAACTGCTGCAGGTTGTTTGAATATAGATCTGTGAAGAAAAAAACAGCAGTTTAATTTTCTCAGATTTCTCTTCTTTAGAATTTATTTTTCTCAAAACCCGACTTCGATTTAAAATTAAACTTAGACACTGAACTAAATTACATAATTTGGAACTGACTTCAATACAGGAGGTTCTGAATTTCTTGTTTTTTAAAACCCCCGACCAAAAAACGGGGTGATATAAGTTTGACGTCGATGTCTGTCTGTCTCTGTGTATGTGTCTGTCTGTGGCACCGTAGAGCTCAAACGGATGAGCCGATTTCGATGCGGTTTTTTTTATTTGAAAGTTAATATTTGTGCGGATGTTCTTAGCCATGTTTGGTTAATATCGATTCAAGATGGCCGCCGCCACAAAATGGCGGACAAAATATTTCTTCACAACCTACCTCAATATGGGTATCAAATGAAACGGCTTGACTAGTAGAACACTGTACACTATAAAAAAAATCAAATCCAAGATGGCCGCCACTACAAAATTGCGAATTTTTTTTTTTTCACTACTACCTCAATATGGGTATCAAATGAAAGGGCTTGACTAGTAGAATACTATACACTATAAAAAAATCAAATCCAAGATGGCTGCTTCCACAAAATGGCGAAATACATTTGTTTTTTCACAACTCCCTTAAATATGGGTATCAAATGAAAGAGCTTGACTAGTAGAATGTTGTACAGATAACAAATCTGAGGTAGTCGGGGGTTAATCAAAATTTTTAATTTTGTTCTTTTTTATGTGTACAAACACGACTATTGCGCCAACTGTGAATTCATCTTGATGATTCTTTTTTTTGTTTGGTAAATCATACTTCTAAGGTGGTCCACACAAATTTTATCGAAATAGGTGCAACAGTTTTTGAAACAATAAGATAGATATAAAATTTGCATATTTTACGGTGATGTCGATCTATCAAACAAAAAAAGACTCATCAAAATCGATTTTCAATTGGCGGAACTATTGTGTAACATAAATATGTACATACAAAAAAGACAAGAACAAAATTAAAAATTTTGACTAACCCCCCATTACCCCGATTTGTTATCTGTACAACATTCTACTAGTCGAGCCCTTTCATTTGATACCCATATTAAGGGAGTTGTGAAAAAAGAAATGTATTTCGCCATTTTGTGGTATCGGCAATCTTGGACTTGACATTTGTCATAGTGTAAAGTATTCTACTAATCAACCCTTTCGTTTGATACCCATATTGAGGTAGTAGTGAAAAAAAAATATGATTCGCCATTTTGTGATGGCGGCCATCTTGGATTTGAATTTAGTTATAGCGTATAGTACTCTACTAGTTAAGCCTTTTTATTTGATACCCATATTGAGGTAGGTTGTGAAGAAATATTTTATCCGCCATTTTGTGGCGGAGCCATTTTGAATCGATATTAACCAAACATAGCTAAGAACACCCGCACGCTAATTAACTTTCAAATAAAAAAAACCGCATCGAAATCGGCCCATTCGTTTGAGCTCTACGGTGCCACAGACAGACACATACACAGACAGACAGACAGACAGACAGACATCGACGTCAAACTTATAACACCCCTTTTTTTTTGGTCGGGGGTTAAAAAACGAAATGAGAACCTCTTCCTTTTTTAAAGTCGTTTAAAAACGATTTATTAATATTTAAAGAAAAATGAATTTATCAATAAGTATCACTTTTAAATGATAAACTATTTAAATTAAATTATCTGTGGCAAACACAGAACAACGTTTTACTCACTTTTGATTGGTTTCCTTCTCTTTAGTTGATTCTTTTGCGTGGAAATTTGGAGTTTTTACTACTATTACATTTCTGAAACAAAAAAAAACAGATACATCTGATTTTTCTAGAAAAAATACGAACAGAGACTGTTTTGGTAATAAATAATAATTCGTATATGAGAACTAGCCAAGTCAGACCTTAGACTGAAATAAATTATCCTAAGTTATAAGAAAAAATGTGAAAAAATAACATAATAAACAAAATTCTTGTAGTTCATGTGTTGTGCTTTAATTAGTGTTTTAACAATAGTGAATTTATGACTTAAAATAAAACTACTTACAAGATCTCTTTCAAACCAATTTTCGTTGATAGTTTACATGGTAATGTACATCATACATTTTTTTTAGTTTTGTCATTCTCTTATTTTAGAAGTTACACACACATTTTAGCACTTTGGAAGGGTCTCTCGCGCAAACTACATAGATTAGAAAAAAAATAATTTAAAACCTCAATATGATTTTCGATGACCTACCCATACATAAACCAAAGCACACGTATGGTTTTTATGGAAAAAAAATTATGAGTTTCAGTTCTAAGTACGGGACACCCCTAAAATTTATTGTTTTTTTTTCTATTATTTGCATGAAAATCTTAATGCGGTTCACATAATACACCTACTTACCAAGTTTCAATAGTATAGCTCTTATAGTTTCGGAGAAAAGTGGCTGTGACATACGGACGGACGGACGGACAGACAGATAGACATGACGAATCTAGAAGGGTCCCGTATTTTGCCATTTGGCTACGGAACCCTAAAAATTGTTGTTATAAATAAATTTCAGGGTCTGACCATTGTTTTTGGCACCCACTTAAATCTCACTTCTTTTGTCGTTGAAGTCAACAACCAAGTTACATATTTATCATAACTACCACAAGTACTGGGAAGTAGCACACCTTTACCAGTCATTCTACTGCTAAGCAGTTAAGTGTTACATTACAGTGTTTCGGTTTTAAAGGCAATGTTTTCAGAGGTATCACAGGTAGAGATAAAATACCTTAGATTTCTGGATGACAAGCGCAGTGCAGTGGTAGATAATGATTTGGACTTTTTTATATGTTCCAATATCTGCGTGTCACTGCGCTGTTATGTGGCAGGCATGTTGCTTACCATCAGGCACATGTCCTAACGTCTCGAAACTCTATAGTTCTATACTAATAAAAAAACGGATATTGTCATATAAAGACTAATAATAATCAATATAATTACAATCCCATCTTTCAAGTTGCATCAAACTGAACACGGTTGTAAGATTTTGATTAAAATGTTTTCTTTTTTTTTTACTTTTACAGGTTTACACTTGACCGCCATCTCGCCAGATGATAAGCGTCGATGCGGTCTACGATGGAGCGTGTTTACCTAGAAGAAACCGATTCACTCTCGATTTGAAGACACCAAGATTATAACTATCGGGAAAACCCCACTCAGGCAACTCATTCCACAGTCTAGACGTTCTTATCACAAAAGTAGAGTCAAACGACGCTACTTTTTCGAGCTACGAGAAGTCCGATAGAAGAAAGGGCAAGGTGGTATTAGATCATGCAGGTCAGTTGCACACTCTCCGAAGTGTATCCGATAAAAACCCGATAAGCTATCAAGTTTTCGGCGATGTTCAAGACTTTGCAGTCTTTTTCGCACAAAAGTGTTATTATTGCCTATGAGCCTTTTGACACGCCCCTCGATCGATTCTAGAGTCTGAAGCTGATACTTAGCCGATCCATTCCAAAAGTGCGAACAGTACCTACATGTAAGAGCGAATCTGCGCTTTACATAAAATTCTCGTGTCGCGGTGTTTGTGGTTAAACTCCTCCGAAACGGCTTGACCGATTCTCATGAAATTTGTGAGCATATTGAGTAGGTCTGAGAATCGGCCAACATCTATTTTTTACACCCCAAGTGATAAGGGTTGTTCACCCCTAAAAATATTTTTTTTAATTTTTGGTCAATTTTTTTGTTTTTATTTTTTACAATGTGGCATTAAAAATACATACAACCCTAAATTTTTACCCTTTCATCACCAACCCCTATTTTTAATCTATATATATATATAAAATGCCACTTTTCGTTGTAAGTGAACTCCTTCTAAACGGCTCGACCGATTTGAATGATTTTTTTTGTATACGCTTGGGTAGGGCCCTGGAAGGTTTAGATTCACAAATTAGCCCGGCAGGTTGATCACACACGCATACACACCTTAACACACCCACACACAAACACATACACACACATATCCACATACACACACCTTGACCATGAGACCATGGGAGGAGTCCTTGTCTTCCGATATACAGTTACGACTAGTTCGGAGATAATGGGTTCATATCGAAATTTTGTTAACTTTTTTATAGTATGAAAACTAACGTGGTTATTACACATTTTACATAAATACACGGGTAACTCACGTATAATGTAGTAGTAGAGTGCTAAACGAGCTGCGAAACCGCGCGCGCACTCTCCTTGAAAAAGATCGCCGGACGCGATCGAAACTTGAGTCGGACTGGACTGACTACATTATACGTGAGTTACCCGTGTATTTTTTATAGTGTAAAAATATTTTTTTTGTATAGTGTAAAAATAAATATTTTGTATTTAATTTTTCAGATGGCACTGCACTTGATATTTTGGTTAGGTACTATCCGAGCGAAGCCGGGACGGGCCGCTAGTAAGGTTATAAAATATAGTTTAAGTAAGTTTAGGAGTCCGTCGTGGACAGACAACGTGACGCGTAATTTATAATTTTACATTAAAATATGGAACTTGGTTCTATATAATTTTAGACTTACTTCTGCCCTCGGATCTGGTTCAGTTGATACTGCCGGTTAGAAGTGAAGTGTCGATTGATTTGAGCGAGAAGTCGGCCGGCCTCGCTTGAGAACACCTCGTACGTGACAGGTTCGCGCGCTATGAACGCCACTTGCTGGAAGAACTGGAGCTGAATCTGATTCTCTGGTAGAAGATCTGGAATATTTTTATAAATAGAACTTAGAAATGCCCAGACACAGAATAGGAATGTTAACACTAACCACAGATTAATGTTTTTATGATAGTTTGTATTAATATAACTAGCTGTACCCTGCCACGCTTCGTTGTGGCACTTTGTGTAGCAAAAATTTGATAAAAACAATCCTTGATGCGGATTATATATCAATGTAAAAATTCAGCTCGATCGGTGCAGAACTTTTTGAGTTTTTGAAGCGTACACAAACCAACCAATTTTTATATATAGAAGAAGATAATAGATGTAGAACATCACATTATTATAATTTAATATTACGTAATAATAATAAAGCCTTTATTTCCGAAATATTTACAGATTTTTACATACTGTTTTGCCTTAAGTGTATATTTTAGGTAGAAACTATTTAAAATTAAAAAATATTTAACATTTTAAGAATTAAAATTACACCTAAATTATAATATATCTCTTAATTCGGTTTGCCTTACAGCATAGGCCTCCTCCAACTCTCTCCATTGATTTCTGTCTGTCGCTACTCTCAACCAAAGTGGTCCTAAAGTCATTTTTAAGTTATCTTCCCACCTTATTGCTTTACGACCTCGGCTCTTCGTGCTATCCCTTGGGTACCAAACTGTCACCAGTTTACTCCACTTTTCCTTCTTGTCGTTGGCCGTCTAAACAAGTTAGCGGGTAAGCATGTGTTCTTAGTACGTAGTAACTCTACTCAATCGTCCAATTTCATCTATCAGAAAATACGTGACGTCTGGCGGCCCTGGGATTTTGGACTATATGGCGTGATGAAAGCGGAGATGTGCCTCGCTGACGCGCAGCGGAGACGAGAAACGTGTGCAGGCAGACGCGCGACGTAAGGCACAGCTTTGGTGGAGTCACCCGAGCTGAAAAATGTCTCTTCTTGCCTCCGCTTCAGACATCTCCGCACATCTCCGCCCAAAACCGTTGGATCTACCCACACTACCCTGTTTTTCTTCGATTATAAAATCGTTACCTACCCACACAACCCTATTTTTCAACATACTAATATTATAAATGCGAAAGTTACGATATTTATGGCCCCATCACGTCGAAACAGATGTATGTATCGAGTTGAAATTTAGAACACAATTAGATTATTGTCTGATAGATCACAAGGTTGCCTGGAAGAGATTGCTTTAAGCAATAAGGCCGCCAATTAAGAGTCTCATCCATTAGTTACTAAGTTAATTTTTGTTATGTTTTTTTTCTTTTTTCTGTGTGGTCTTTTAATAAAGAGTTTATTATTATTATTACATAGCCTATTTTTAATGCAAGAAAAAGACAGGAACTGGGACTACGCTGGTAAAATCGCGGGAATTGCTATTTGAAAATAATCATTATACCCACATTGGCTTGTTTTTCGTCTTTTATAGAATCGTTACCTACCCACACAGGCTTGTTTTTCGTCTTTTATAGAATCGTTACCTACCCACACAGGCTTGTTTTTCGTCTTTTATAGAATCGTTACCTACCCACACAGGCTTGTTTTTCGTCATTCATAAAATCGCAGACACGCTGTAACGTATTGTTTTTAAACTTTCGCGATTTGAACACATAATGTTTATAATGTACATGGCTTAATCACGATTTAATTAATTGTTTACTTACCTCGACGTTTCGGCAGCGTTACAGCCGCCGTGGTCACGAGAAGAGTATTCTCGTGACCACGGCGGTTGTACGTTGTAACTGCCGAATCGTAATGACATGACATGACCACCGCACTAGCCTATTTTTTGCCTTTCATACAAACGTTATACCTACCCACTACCCACAGTAGTAGTAGTTCATAAAATCATTACCTACCCACACTAGCCTGTTTTTTTTTAAATTCATAAATACGTTAGGTACCAACCCACACAGGCTTGTTTTTCGTCATTCAAAAAATCGCAGAGACGCTGTAGCGTCGCCACGATAAATTGGTTCGTCAACAGTCCCCGCTGCAGTTTCAGTCTGTACTCTGTCGTGACTTTGTTGAGTTTCTTCTTCCGTGCCTTTGCGATAGTTTCCTGTTTTTTCGTCTGCAGCGAAGTGTTTGAAGCCGTGCTGGCTACGGACTTCGATGAGATACTCGAGTTCCTAAAAAAATTGGTTGTCTGTAACGTCGGTTGGTTTACGGAAGGTGACAACGTCATAACAAAACATTGATAGATACGGTGCAAGCATACGAGCGTAACGGGACATAACGGGACACTTTTTCGTGCATGCAGCTGGCGTTCATCGATTTATTAGACGTTGTCACATCAAAAATTTCTTATTATGAGAACAATCTTTCTTTTATATTAATAATGACAGAATCTAGCAGAATGGATGAGCCCGTCTTTTTCCCCGTTTGTTCCTCCGCCTCCTAAGACATCCTCACTGTCAAACATTTCGGTTGAGATGGTCGGCAGTGAGAGATTGACACCACGACCGTGGCTAGGGTATCAGCGGCTGCGATGTCCGTCTAGTAACGCCTTGGGGCAGTTAGTGGTTCTTTATCATAAGCAGCCCAATAAATACCCCCACTGCTAGATCTCGAGGCTTTCACTCGCAAGGAGAGAGCCAAGACCATAATCCACCACGCTGATCCAGTGCGGGGTGGTGGATGACGCATGATAACGAAAGATTCTTAGAACAGGCTGGTTTCATCAAGTTTTCTTTCACTGTTGTTAAGTTAGCGGTATTACGCACATGACTTCGAAAAGACAGACAATGCTGACAGAACTTACTGGACTAAGAAATAAAAAAAATTAAATAAAATTATTTCGATAACATAGATCTTAACTATACAATATTTTCTTACAGCTATAAACAGGTATATTAATATTATCAGCCTGAACTAGGTAGAACCGGTGTTTCAGGCGAGAAAAATGCCTATTTCAACTAAGAGTTACATTAAGGAAGATATTAAAAGTAAACAATAAAACCAAACAATAAAATCGGTTAGAATACAAAGTATTTATGAACTACTTTGCTTATTAAAAAGATAGGTAACATGCAATTTCTTAATAATTTTATAACTAACTAGCTGTATCTGCCACGCTTCGCTGTGGCATATTGTGATGCAAAAAATTAGATAAAAACAATCCTTGATGCGGATTATATATCATTGTAAAATTTCAGCTCGATCGGTGCAGAACTTTTTGGGCTTTTGAAGTGTACACAAACCGACATAACATTTTTATACATAGAGATATCAAATGTTCAGCTTCCTCGTATGACAGTGTTAGGAAATATACACAGACAGTTTGTTTACAGTAAAAAAAAATTTGGTCGTATATAGATAGCAATCTATTTAGTCGGTTGTATAGTAGTGGACCAAGAAATATGAAAAATCTGCTTGTGAAAGCATGTTTTGTCTGTGCCAGTGAGCTACATACGATATCCTTACGTCTCTTGTTAGTAATATCAGTGCAGTAGGAAATTTTTTGTGCTGTTTTAGTGTCGTGTTCAAAATAAAGTCTTACTGATAGAATGTTGCAGGATTTATAGAGCTATTTCAAGAGAAGAGAAAGGGACGAAATGTTGCGACCTTCAGTATGGCTCTTTGGGCTCTTTCTACAGAAAGCATTAATGTCTTAGTAGCACATCCCCATTATGTGATACAGTATGTAATTATTGATTGACACCATGCGCGATCCGAAGGGGACGGGGGTTCATAGGGGACATGACACGCTCCCCAAATCGTATACGTAAAACGAAAAATCTAAGGAAATTAAAAAAAAGAAGTGTGGCACTCGGAGACTGCCGCGGTAAAGCTATTGCATGTTGCATGCATTTTTATCAACATAAGCAATAGGGATGTTAACAATTTTTCGGAATTGCTTTTATTTTGAAGACATTTGTTGACTATAAAAAATATCACGGGAAATCCGTTAAGTTGGCAACACTGCTAGGAGCATTTAGTCTGTGAAGCTAATACAAATAAGATTCAAAGTCGAATGACCGAGTAGGGAGGACGGCGTTACGGTCTTCCATCCCTCTTTCTTGTGAACATAAGGAAAACAACTAGAACGGGAACTACGCGGGTAAAATCGTGGAGCGCTACTAGTAAAGTATTTTGTGCTCAATTTATTGTATTCCTAGTTCCCCCCCCCCTCCAGAATCTGAGGCTGCGTACTGGTAACCCCCTCCAAAATTCGAGGCTGGGACCGCGCCTGATTGACACAGAGCTTAAACTATTATAGCTATTATAGCTAAACTCAAATTACGTCAGCTTTAAGAAAACCAACTTCATCAATCAACGCTCGTGGAAATTTGAAGCATTTCACGCAAAAGTGCGATCCCTATCTCGACCGCAAATTGAAATTATTAGAACACTTTGAAAGGTATATAGGTACTTACAACACTTCTGAAGCTTCAGGGTCTAATTCCGGTATGTAGACCTTTTCAAACTTCGTATTACTGAAACAAAAACATATCTTAATATATGTATTCTGAAATCCTAATATTAACACATCTTATCTTATTAATGTATACATGTATATATCTATACTAATATTATAAAGCTGAAGAGTTTGTTTGTTTGAACGCTAGGATCTCGGGAAGTACTGGTCCGAATTGAAAGATTATTTTTCTATTGGATAGTCCATTTATCGAGGAAGGCTATTATAGGCTATAGAAAATAACTCTACTATTAATTGAAGCGGAGCATGAAACAAGAATGTAACAAAATCAGGAAAAAATATTCCCCTTTTGAGAGTTTTCGTACGTTTCGTGCTTTGACATGACACATGACAGCATGTGTCAAAGATTGCGTCATTGAATTTCAGTAATCTGTACCTTGAATATAAACCTTTGCTAATTTTTTTTTCTAAATCTGAGTTGGTACGACCAATGTCCGACAGGTGGCGTAGCAGGTAGCTGAAGAGGTTTTTTGTTTGAAAGCGATATTCTCAGGAATGAGTGAACCGATTTCAGTCATTCTTTCACCGTTGGATATGTACGTGATCCCGATGAGTGCCAGAGATGTGACGTATCTTAGATAAAAGTATCTAAAATACAGATACAAGATACAAAATACGTATTTACATCTTGTATTTCAAATACTTTTTATTTTTTCTATTTTGTATCTTATATTTAGATACATTTTCGGGTTATCTTTGTATTTTGAAGATACTTTTTTCCGTAAGATACTTTTACTAAAATAAACTAAAAAAAAAGCAGTTTTTCTCTCCGAAAGCAACTGAACGATGCGCGTCGTTTAAAAAAAATCACGGATATGGTCGGGAACCAAATGACAGATGGCGACACTATCGTTCAACAAATGTCATCGACTAAGATGTCCTGTCTATTCCTGTCACTGTCACTCATTCCGTATTTTTTTCGTTTGCACGTGTTGTATGGTGTTTCGAACAGAGATGATCGATATTAGAAAACATCGATGTTAACATCGAACGTAAAACATCGATGTGGAAAACATCGATATCTAAAAACATGGATATTTTCTGTACAAAAAATTACGAAATTTGTTTACTGTGATTTTAATTTAAACTGGCACAGGAGTAGGAATGGACCATATATACATATATCGATGTTTTCTTACGATGCATCGAATCAAACTGATTATCAACATATATCGATTATACATCGATATTTTAAATAATAAATATAGTAAATAAGGTGAGTCAGTAAAAGTGATATACTCAGATAAATATATTAATCCAAGTTATGTTGTGTGCAAAATGAGAAAAATATATTTAATCTCTCGCACTAAAGTATAAAATCTTTTCTTTTTATGATATTAACTAGCAGTACCCCGCGGTATTACCCTTGTTGTTCCCGTTATTTTTTGGGATAAAAATGTCTTCCAGACTGGGGTTGAAAGTGTTCCAAAGTTACGACGTGATTGAGTGACAAACATCCATACAACGACATTTATAATATTAGTAGGACTAGCAGGATATATCGATGTGACAATCGGATGTTACATCGGAAAAACATCGATGTTTTATTTCCATGTCGATTACTACGACATAATTGAGCAACAAACATCCAATATATCTAATGTTAAAACATAAAATAATTTCATAAAGAAGAGCAAAATAAAAAAATTTGATTAACCCCCAACTACCTCAGATTTGTTATATTTACAACATTCTACTAGTCAAGCCCTTTCATTTGATACCATATTGAGGTAGTTGTGAAAAAAGAAATGTATTTCGCCATTTTGTAGTGGCGGCCATCTTGGATTTGAAATTTAACATAGTGCAAAGTATTCTACTAGTTAAGCCCTTTCGTTTAATACCCATATTGAGGTAGTAGTGAAAAAATAATGTGATTCGCCATTTTGTGGCGGCGGCCATCTTGGATTTAAATTTGTTATAGTGTATAGTATTCTACTAGTCGAGCCCTTTCATTTGATACCCATATTGAGGTAGGTTGCGAAGAAATATTTTGTCCGCTATTTTGTGGTGGCGCCATCTTGAATCGATATTAACCTTCAAATAAAAAAAACCGCATCGAAATCGCCCCTTCCGTTTGAGCTCTACGGTGCCACAGACAGACACACAAACAGACAGATAGGCAGACAGACAGGCAGATAGACAGACGTCGACGTCAAACTTATAACACCCCTTTTTTTGGTCGGGGGTTAAATACAACAATCCTCGTAAAAAAAAAACAAGTCTCGCCAGTTGTTCTAACGTAAAAAGTTCTGAGATCCATGTAGTACCAAGTCAATTATTATTAAATTGGTCAGTCCCTACTTTAATGCATCTGGAAAACTGGACCGAATAATTATTTAAAAATTAGTTAAGAAGTTTAGTTTTCCCTTGATTTATACGACGCGATATATTTATTCGAAAATTGTTTTCTCGCATGAATAAACTTAAGTTCAATTTATATGTTGTTTTCTTACAAAAGTATTTTATCTTTAAAAAGTATTTGTAAGATACGTATTTTGTATCTAGTATTTCAGATACCTTTTTAGAAAAGTATTTGTATCTGGTATCTGAAATCCTTTTTTCTTAAGTATCTTGCATCTTGTATTTCAGATACTTTGTATAGGGTATCTTATACATCTCTGATGAGTGCTATATAATATACCACGGGCGAAGCCGGGGCGGGCATCTAGTAATATTATAAAGCTGAAGAGGTTGTTTGTTTGTTTGTTTGAACGCTAGGATCTCGGGAAGTGCTGGTCCGAATTGAAAGATTATTTATCTATTGGATAGTCCATTTATCGAGGAAGGCTATAGGCTATAGAAAATAACGCTACTATTAACAGAAGCGGAGCATGAATCAAGAATGTAACAAAATCGGGAAAAAATATTCCTTATTGAGAGTTTTCGTACGTTTCGTGCTTTGACATGACAGATGACAGCATGTGTCTAAGATTGCGTCATTGAATATCACAGATTACATACGTCTTGAACATATAACCTTTGCTAATCATTTTTTTTTCTAAATCTGAGTTGGTACGACCTATTTCCGACAGGTGGCGTAGCAGGTAGCTGAATAGGTGTTTTGTTTGAAAGCGATATTCTCAGGAATGACTGAACCGATTTCAGTCATTCTTTCACCGTTGCATATGTACGGGATCCTGATGAGTACTATATAATGTACCACGGGCAACGCCGGGGCGGACATCTAGTATTAGATATATGCCACATTCGAGTCACCATCGAGTCAGAATCGCATTCGAGTTGTGTCCGGGTCGCCAGCGCCACCTAGTGGCCTCCGATGGCATTAGTGCCTGAGTTGTCGCCGTAATATCTATCTTAACACATGCACTCAAACCTTAACCCTATCATTGTAAACTGCATCAGTATCGGACACATATTGCATGCCTCTAGAAGAAGCCAGCTTGCAAGGGCCAACTTTTAAAATAAAAGTACCTACCTGGTTGACCGAGCTTTGCTCGGTTTTTTTAAATGATATTTAGGCAGGTACAAATTACGTAGTGATGACTTACTTAGACCTACTTAGATACGAATTAAATGCGTTTATAAAAGGCTCTAAGTATAAGATTTTCTCAGAAAAAAAAAATAACAAAAGAAAAATCCCGAGTGTAACCATCAGGATTCGAACCGGGGCCTGTTGACTCCGAGGGCGAGCATATTCCGTCTGAGTCATTTAGACTTAAAGAACAGTGGCGAAATAAGTTATCGTATTCTAATGACATTGTAGGAGTTTTTCATTGTCTAAAAACGCGCATAAAATGATGTTTTAAAAAAATAAAACCTAGCTAGATCGATTTATCGTCCCCGAAACCCCCTGTATACATAATTTCATGAAATCGTTCGAGCCGTTTCCGAGATTCAGATTGTATATATATATATACCTGCAACAATTGGTCGTTTAAAGGTATAAGATAATGTTTTGTTTCACCTTATCTTACTTGCAAACAGCAATAATACTTATTTGTTATACAAGAGTGCAAAGTTGATTTTTAACCGCGTGCTCAATTTTGACGACAAGCGAAGGATTCTAAAATTGAATCACGAAAGCAGCGAGTGATTAAAAATTAGAATCCTGAGCGTAGCAAGGGAATCAAAAGAGCACAAGGTGAAAAATCTTTGCACTCGAGTGCAACACGCAACTTTTCATTCCACCTCAGCGAGGAAATGACTAAATGCAATTTTTTAAATGTTTTCGCGCTAAGCAAATTAAGTAAAAGTAAGTACACCAAGGAGGTTCCGAGTCTGAGTTTTTAACATATTAAAAAAAATGTATGATGCATTCGGCACCAAGGAGGTAGAAATAAATAGGTTGAATTATGTTTTGAATTCAAAACCAGTAATCAGTACACACGATGTTCTAAATTCAAATTTACTTTAACCTCTAGAGGGTAAAAACGACTTTTGCGCCCTGATATCGAGGAGCAAAAGTACTCTTTCCGAGCTGGTGGGATGAAAAGATTTTTGTATTTGTAGTTTTAGAGAAAAATAGCAATTTGTGTTTGCACAAACATCCTCTCATTCCAAAAGCATATACAAGTATCGTCTGCGGTCCGTCGCGGGTAAAAAAAATTACTCACTTTAAATGCGTCAGTCCAAGCTCAGTAGGCCTTTTCATGTTTTTCATTTCGAACTGTACTTTTTTCTTGCTTATGCAGTACCGTATATCGTTGAGAAGCTTCTGACAGTCGCTTGAGAACAGCATATGGGTAGCACTGTCGCTGCTGAAGTTCTTGATGTTTGATAGGAAATAATGCTGCGGCGTCGATATTCCCAAAAATTCTGAAAAAACAACTTTTGACAAAACTTTTGCTGGCCACTTTTTAAAAAAAAACCTTTTCATCCACTAACAAGGACAAGATTAAAATTTTTAATTATCCCCCGACTACTTCAGAATTGTTATCTGTACAACATTCTACTAGTCAAGCCCTTTCATTTGATACCCATATTAAGGGAGTTGTGAAAACAGAAATGTTTTCAGAAATTTCGCCATTTTGTGGAAGCGATCATCTTGGATTTGAAATTTGTCATAGTGCAATGTATTCGACTAGTCAAGCCCTTTCGTTTGATACCCATATTGAGGTAGTAGTAAAAAAAAATATAATACGCCATTTTGTGGTGGCGGCCATCTTGGATTTGATTTTTTTTATAGTGTATAGACTAAAGTCAAAGTCAAAGTACTTTATTCATACATGTACAATTTACACGTCAATTATTTAAAAACAAAAACAAAAGAAAGAGCATACAAAATTGTATACATTTTCAAAGTTTGAAATGACTACTTTGCTATATTATAATAATTATTGTACAGAAAACTGTCAAGCATTATACGAGTATAATATGGTTTTAATACAATTGTACTGACCCATGTCAAATTTATTTCTTTACATTTTTATGGGAACTTTGCCATCACTCTCTAAAAATTCGCTGTAACTATAAAAAGCTTGATCGATAAGCCAGCACTTTAATCTGTTTTTGAAGCTGCCAAAACTTGGAGCCGATATAACTATATTCGGAAGAGTGTTATAAACTTCTGGTCCCATAATGTGAGTCAACTTCTGTGACTTCGTGAGAGAGTGTGGTATAACATCCAACTTGTCGGCGTTGCGTATGTTACGAGAATGTCTCTCTCCTCGCGTGTTGTACGATTCTAGATTATTTCTGACATAGACAGCCACTAGGTATATCAAGATAGCAGGTAACGTAAGTATCCCAAGCTCTTTGAAGTATGGTCTTACGGATGTACATTGCGACACGCCAATGATGGCACGTACGGCACGTTTTTGTGCGCGGAACGCACGCTCCCAGTCGGCAGCGCGCGCGTATAGCTCGGCGCCGTATTGTAACCGAGAATGCACTGTGGCGAAGTAACATGCACGTGACACTTCCGCAGACACCACTCGGGATATTCGTCTTAGCGCAAAACACGCACTGTTAACTTTAGCACACATCTTGTCGATGTGGTGTTCCCACGTCATGCAGCGATCAATCTCGAACCCCAAAAATGTGGTGGTCCGTACCTGCTCAATCCTAACACCGTTTAGCGAGACTTTTAGCGGTTTCGTGTGGTGGCCCGATAGACAAAAGTGAATGAAGTGAGTCTTTTTTGAATTTAACATAAAACCGTTGGCACTAAACCATGAATTTAAGCCGCCAATTACAATATTTAATTTATCTTCTAGTTCCTCTATTGTAAGAGCTGTGACTACGGCAGCCACATCATCTGCATTCATGAATATGCCTGCACCTTTTACGGCTTCGGGTAGATCGTTTAGTAGGAGAGAGAACATTATATTTGAAACTGACGAACCCTGCGGTACTCCCATAGACGAAGGCAGCGGGTCTGATTTATTATCGCCATCGCCAGCATCCACTACTTGAGAGCGGCCTCATAACATATATATATATATATATATTGGTCTTTATGTTCACGGGCAGCCAACACACTACGAATCACTTCACGCGTTAGAGAAGTCGTAGACCTCCCTTCGCGGTATGCGTATTGTTGTTCACACAGCGCTTTGGTTTCTGATAGGTAGGCCACTAATCGCGAACTCAAGCCATTTTCGAAGACTTAGGCTATCGCTGGTATAATCGATACTGGTCTATATCCATCAATATCGTCCCGTTTGCCTTTGCCTTTAAATATCGGGGACACTTTCGATAACTTCAGCGGCGACGGGTACGAGCCCTCCCTAAGACACTTATTAAACAGTGTGGCGAGAACCGGAGCTAGAGGCAAAATTGCTAGTTTAATTAGCTCCATAGACACACCGTATATGTCTTTTGACTTTCTCGGAGGTATCCTGGAGGAGACTATGCGGAATACCTCATCAGCCGAAAAACTTGTTAGTCTGAGGGAACGGTCAGACGCCTGACGGACTGATACTAAAATTTTACATACAGTAACAGCATTAGCTTTAGGCGCCCCACAGGCAGAAGCTGCATTGAAAACCGAACATTCATAGCATTAACGGCATTTTTTGGCGAACTAAACTTACTGCCGTTAAAATCTTTTACCATCATACTCATACTCATTTATTTCATACTATCCGTACATGTCAGCAAATTAATAGTAATGGTATAGTGAAAACATAGGTACTAATTGAAGTTCAAATTACACACTTAATAATTCAAATTACAAAATGTCATACAATTTAAAAAGTCATATTTCACATTCAATATATTAAATGCTACAAAATGTCAAAAATCAGATTGATTACTAAAGCATTAAATAAAAATTGTCAGAATTGTATATATGTATAATATAGCTAAGTGCTATCACGTAATTTCTTTTAGCGTCATGTACTCGTTATCAATGTCATAAAAAGCTTGTTTGATAAGCCAGCGTTTTAGCCTTGTTTTAAAAATTTTAGAATTAGGTGCCTCAACGACGTCAACGGGCAGTCGGTTGTACACCATCGTTCCCATGACATGAGTCAACCTCGCGGACTTCTCAAGCGATCGCGGAACGCATTTTAACCTGTGTTTGTAGCGTGTGGGCCGCTGCCGTGTCCTGTGGAGGGTTTCTCCCACTTTTTCATAAGACTCGAGGTTCGAGTACATATAGAGAGCTACTTGCATAATAACGATAGATGGCAGAGTAAGAACCCCGAGCGACGTAAAGTATGGTCTGGCCGATCGATCTTCCGGTATGCGTGCGGATGGCTCTTTTTTGGCACACAAATGCGCGTCGCCACTCTGCCCCTCTGCCCCACAGCTCCGCACCGTACTGAAGCACCGCGTGCACTGATGCGAAATAACAGGCACGGACCGCTTCCGTCGGCAGGAACCAGGCAGGGCGGCGCAGAGCGAAGCAAGCGCCGCTCAGTTTTCCACACACCTTATCGATGTGTGCCTCCCACGAGGGCCACTGTCGAGCTCAAACCCGAGAAACGTGGTCTTTTCCACCTGCTGAATTCTCGTGTTGTCAGCGTACACCGCGAGAGATGGCTGTCGACGTCCCGATAGGTCAAAACGCGGGTAGTGCGTCTTGGTGGAGTTCAGCACCAGACCGTTGTTCCCGAACCACCGATAGAACTGCGCCACGACAATGCCCAATTTCCCCTCTAGCTCCTCGCCAGATCGAGCCGTCACCACAGCCGCAACGTCATCTGCGTACATGAGTATCTCAGCTTCAGGAATGGCTGCGGGTAGGTCATTTAGTAGGAGCGAGAATAGAATGTTGGACACTGCCGAACCTTGAGCCACGCCCATTGTGGTAGTTAGGGGGTCCGATCTCAGCTGTCCACCATCGCCAACTACGACCTGAGATCTATCCCGGAGAAGGTCAGCCAATAGAGCTAGTGTTTTGCCGCGAACACCATAATGGGCTAGCTTCAGGCTTAAAATTTCGTGGTCTGCGACATCAAATGCTTTGGAGAGGTCGCAGCACAACACCGCCACCTGTAGCTTCCCCTCCCGTGCCCTCACTACGCGACGTACCACTTCCCTCGCCAGCGACGTAGTTGACCTCCCCTCTCGATAAGCGTACTGTCTGTCGGACATCGCCTGGACTTCCGACAAGTGTTCTATTAACCGCGCACTCAAACCGTTCTCCAACACCTTTGCAATAGCTGGAATAATGGATACGGGCCGGTAAAGTTCAACCTAGGGGTATTGTTTTTCCCCCTCTCCGTGTTCACGATTCCCCAGATAGCTTTAGATGGATTCGTACTTCCATGTATTATACTATTATAATGATTTGTTTTAGACATATTCAAAGTCGAATTGTATTTCCTGTTCAGATCGTCAAACATAGCTATTAAGTTCTCTTCTTCAGGAAATTGGTCAACTAATTTCGAAATATCAAACAACGATTTTAGATTTATTATGTCAGACGTAACCCACGACGCGTCACGTTTGTTACTTGGTTTTCGTTTTATCGGGAAGCAAGTATCATTTTTAATTGTTAAAATATTGATCAGTGCCACCACAAACGTTTGAGCGGTCTTGTTTATCTCACTTACTTCAGACCAATCTATACTGTCAATAGAGATAACAAAATTTGCGCGGTTATTCTGCGAAAAATCAAGCGTGAGGCAAGTGAGATGTGCTGGAGTTGAGTGAGTGAATGTCACCACTCCGCGTATGACCAAGTGATCTGACAGAAGGGTATTTATCGAGTTTGCTGAAGTAAGTTCTCGCGATACATTTATAAAAATAATGTCAATCGCTGTTTGTGACGTTTCTGTTATGCGAGTAGGTAAGTCTACAATCGAACTCAAGCACTAGTCAAGCCCTTTCATTTGATACCCATATTGAGGTAGGTTGTGAAGAAATATTTTGTCCGCCATTTTGTGGCGGCGGCCATCTTGAATCGATATTAACCAAACATAGCAAGAACATCCGCACGGATATTAACTTTCAAATAAAAAAAACCGCATCGAAATCGGCCTATCCGTTTGAGCTCTACGGTGCAACAGACAGACACACACACAGACATACAGACAGATAGACAGACAGACAGACATCGACGTCAAACTTATAACACCCCTTTCTTGGTCGGGGGTTAAAAATGTAGAGCCGTAGAAAATTAGGAAAATTCTTAGAAAAACGCCATTTAAAATTCTACGCGAAGTCACGCGGTCTGATACTAGCCCAGTATAAAGAAATACTACCAGTAGTCCTCGCCTTTGATCTTAGAAGAAACGGCGACAATGTACACGGGTAGATAAAACCGAAAACTGAACCGCGCTCCCGAAATACGAACATCGTAATGTTGGCATTGGCGGGAGTGTATGTGTAGGTACTTGTACGCACGCGAGAAGTTAATACTTCTTCTTATTATTCCTCGTGTTAGGAAGTCTAACTTCAACCATAATTATAAAAGTTTGTTGTGATGATGTGCGCGAGTTGTAAACATTTACTCTTATCCTTTTGCCGCTAACTATGGAGATTAGAACTAAAGAGGTTCGCCTCAAAAGGTAGATAATTTTAAAAAGTGGCTAGCTGTATGATATAAATAATAGTTCAAATATCTTCCACAATGGCGCTCGTGTAGACAAAGGTTATGGTCTGAATCTAGCAATTGTTTACGAATTGAAGTATCCCGAGTAAAAAAAATGTTATTGTCTACTAAAATAGTTACGTGGTACAAAATAATGCTGTAAATGTAATCTTAAATAATTAGATAACCCTCAATAAATAATCTAGGTTGATTTAATTTGGATGGCCACTTTTCATGTCCACAGAAGAAACTCTTTAGCTCTAATCTCCATAGTTCCTGACGCACCACAAGAAGTATAACTTCAAGTACATTTTACCCTGTCAAGAAAATAACGGGAAAAGATCAATAATACACAAAATGTTTGTTATTCGTCCAAATTTATTTTATCACCTTCAAAGTGTAAAAAAAAACGGTCAACATGACTTTGACTTTTGATCGACTTTGGCGTCGTTTTTTCGGTTTCGGTTCAGTTGGAAAGGCGTCACTCCATTGTTTGGCGGTCTATCTTTCTACATGACCTTGGCGAAATTATGAGGCTAAACCACAATAAAAGCCATAAAACAAAAGTTGAAGTCGACTAGTTTACATGTGAAACTCGTAAACCCACGTCTCGTCACCAGTAACAATACGTTTCATAAATGTTCGGTCGGAATTGACTAGTTCTAGCATGTCCTCAGCGACTCTCACGCGATTGAGTTTTTTGGAGAAAATTCAGGTCTTTTGGGACTAGCCGAGCGGTAACATGTTTCATTCCCTAATAATTAGTTAATATGGTACGGATCGACTCGTGAGATACAGAAAGTTCGGCGGCTGTCTCTCTCAAAGCGGCATAAGGGTCAGCTCACACCGAGACGCGACGCGGCGCGACGCTGCGCGCACATTTTTCATAGAGCGACTCAAAATATACTTTATTCACTACACGAAAAGATACACATTACATTGTGAGAATTCAGATTACGTTGCACCACGCAGCACTGCGCCTCGAGGTGCCTCGCGGCGTAGCGCGACGTATCGTGACGCAGCGGTGCATCGCCGGTACGCGCGGCGTGCAAGAGCGGTGCTGCGTCTCACGGTGCCGCGCGACGCCGCGAGGCGCAGCCTGAGGCCGCTGTGGCGACTTCTCTACTATTTCCGTTCAGACTTCGTTTAGAATTGATGCAGTTCGATCGAGTGCTCGATTGAAAATATAATGATAGACTGGGATCTTGTTATAATCGGACTTCTTGCAGAAGAGGAAGAGGAAGAAGTTTACAAAATAAAACTAAAAGAAGACATCACACAGGCGCGGGCGGGGCCGCGCGGCGCCCGCGGCTAGTAGATACGTTCCGCTGCGCCTCGCTGCGCAGCGAGGCGTCGTCCTGCTACGCTAAGGATGCTAAGGATTTTCTGTCACTATTTCCTTTACTTTTGCGATGTTAATTTCAGTTGCAGACGTTGATGGCCTTACCAAAGCGAAGCAAATCTTCCATCACATGTCGACGACTTTTAACCCTTTAATTCGCAATGTTGGTACACAACAACATTCGATTTGACAAAATCCTGATCATTTCTTATTGACAGTTGCTAGTATTTTTTTACGTAAAATATTAGTAAAACAAAACGCAACCTTATAAAAATATGTGAATAACAATTTATGAACGCATCTTTAATCTACGACAAAGATGGCGTCGAGACCACTCGCTATGGATGGATCGAAGGTAAAAAATATTTTAAAATTATTAATTAGCTTCGATTATGGAATTGCGTATTGTGTTTCTACTCACAAATATCACTTTTAATGATTGACACACAATTTACTCCATTTTATTTGTTATTTTACAAAATACAAGCGATTGAAGTGGTATGTTGTTCCTGAACGACACTGCGAAGTCACCACAAAAGTACCGGCCATTTTGTATGTTGTTTGTCAACAACATTGTCCCTTTACTAGATAATCATTTACCATTTCATATGTCGTTCACCTACAACACTGCCCTATTTTCAAGCACGTATTTTGTAATTTTTTTATATAAGTTACAGTTACTAACTTTTGTTTAAAAGCTTTTGGCTTGCGTTGGGAATGAGAAAAAGAATAATAGCTATAATGTTCGTAATAATGCTGATTTTTTTTGCACCATTTATGTTACGCTTTGGGTATGGTTTGCATGGTTTTTGTTTCCATTATTTTCAGTATAAACCAAAATGGCAGCGCACGCGCACAATTATGGCACTTGTGCCCCCAGAAAATGCGTCTTCTGCGGGTAGCAGCTGCGATAATTCAGATGACGAAGTAATTATCCAAAATTCAACACTCATTCAAGACGACAACCTCACCTACTACAGTTCTGAGCCGAGATCTTACCCGTCGTCGCTCAACGACCTAGACATTTTTTCGGACCCGGAACCCCAACCCGATCCAATAGATGCATTATTATCAGACGAAGATACAGTTCCCCTTTCGCCTGTAATAAACAACATGTTCCCTAATGGTCAGCCGCAAGAACAACTGCCTTTCATGCTACATTCCGTTTCTTCAATTCTGTCACCATTTACGAAGCCCCCGGGGACACCAATTTCAACAACCACAACTCGTTCCAAGAGGAAGTCGTCAAATGCAACTATATATCATACAAAACGAAAAAAGAAAAGAAAAAGTATGTTAGAAAACCAATAAATTTTAAATTCAAAAAACAAAATTTAATCATACGGCTGTGTTCGAACTACCTGATTATACACCACCCATTGACGCAGAAACAAAAAGTCCACTCGATTACTTTCAATATTTTTTTTCACCCAATCTAATAGATTTAATCATTGAAAACACAAACCTTTATTCAGTGCAATGCCAAACAAGAAGCATTAACATATCCACAGAGGACCTAAGAGATTTCATTGCTATTACGCTTTTGATGGGTATAGTGCGTATGCCAGCCTACCGCGATTACTGGAGTAAACCATTAAGATATCCTCAAATTGCCGACATAATGACTCTGAAACAGTATGAAAAAATTAGAAGACATTTACACTTCGTTGACAACACCATGCCAGACAATGATCGTTACTTTAAAGTTAGGCCGATACTTGAAACAATTCGTTTGAATTGCCTGCAACTTCCTGAAGAACGCCGCTACAGTGTAGATGAAATGATGGTCCCGTACAAGGGGACACGAGCAGGAAGTAGACGACAATATCTCCCAAAAAAGCCGAAGAAGTGGGGGTTCAAAATATTTGTCCGTGCAGGAGTTAGTGGTATTATATATGACTTCATACCTTACGCTGGAGAAGACACATTTAGGAACCGAACGTTCACTGAGTATGAGGACAGCTTAGGCCTGGGAGCGAAAGTTGTTATTGCCTTGTGCAAAACTATAAAAGAAAAACCTGCAACAGTGTTTTTCGATAATTTCTTCACATCATTGGAATTGATCTACCACTTAAGAAATGAATACGGGATATTCAGTTTGGGCACTATAAAGACGAACCGCCTCAGAGGTTGCCAAACAAAACTGCCGACTGATAAAGAATTAGCAAAGAAAGGAAGAGGTGCTAGCAGTCAAGTAGTCTGCAATGAAAAGAAAGTAGCTGTCGTAAAATGGTACGACAACAAGACAGTTACTTTAGCAAGCTCTTTTGTAGACTCGCACCCCATACAAAAAATCAAGCGATTTTCTAAGGAGGCTAAAACTAAAGTTGACATCGACTGCCCACAAGTAGTGAAGCAATATAATACACATATGGGTGGCGTTGACTTAGCTGACATGTTGGTGTCGTTATATCGGTCCAAGTTCAATGCAAAACGATGGTATATGCCATTATTTTTGCAAGCAATTGATATTTGCGTCAATAACGGTTGGTTGATCTACAGAAAAGACAATGTAGGCAACAAAAGCCAATGAGACTGAAACAATTTAGAATACAGCTGGTGACCGAATTGCTCCACAAAGACAGGCTGGCTAGAAACAATGAGTGTCCTGATGCTGTTCAGGTTGAGAAAATTAAAACTCCTGTAGCGCCAAGACCACCTGAATCTGTGCGTTTTGACAACGTTGCCAATATTTGGCAAGCAAGGCCGTTGTAAATATTGTAAAAGAGGCTATACAAGCGTTCTTTGCAATAAATGCAACTTACGCTTATGTTTACTTGAAAAAGGAACTGTTATTATAATTACCATGTTAGTTCATAAATAATACAGCTCTAATGGTACTTTTTTAAATTTTTCTTTTAATACATAGCATGAATAATTCTAATAACAAAGCCAGTGCGTAGTTTTTGTAGTGTCTGTCTAATACCATTGTTTTATAAATAAAAAAGCATGATTTAGAGTATGTTTTTTTTTATTTTTGTTCTAAGCTCCTCGCTCTATAGGAGTCGCAGTGTCGGTACAGAACAACATACATTTACCAGAATAATTTGTCATAACTGGGACAGTGTTGTTCCTCACCAACATATGTTTTCGCGAAAAATACAGCAGCTAGATTTTTTTTTCTATTTTTAAGAGTCCCCTTGTACTTTAACTAAACCCAAAAAACGTCAGAAAAACAAATTTTCAAAAAAAAAATGTCCTGCGAATTAAAGGGTTAAACGCTTTGTAAACGCATAAGTATTTGTATTTTTACATTATGAAATTCGCTATACACGCTAGATATGATACAACTAAAAACAGCACTGTATAATATAAATAACAGATGCAACAAACTCCGCGCTAAAATGGAAAACAGTTTTGCCAATCTAACAAAAACTTGAATTTGGAACCAATAACGAATCATCCATTCATGATACTTTTTTGACTGAATGAACCCACCAAGCGGCACGGAACGCATGTGTTTGGCGCCGAATATGACTCATCATGTGCAAAAAAATTATTTGAATCTACCCTCAACAATTTTAAAGTTAGCTTTGACAAAACAAATCATGATTGAAGGTTTATCAAATAAAATTTATTTTGCCCATGTAGAGAATAAATTATTTATTAGCGAACCCATATTTTTAGCAGATAAAAACCACTATAACTTAAATTAAATTAATTAATTAGCAATTATTAAACAATTGTAATTACATGTATGTAAGTATGACATTAGCGGATATTAAATTACTATAACCTGCTAGAGTCAACTTTAGACCTGAGCCCGGTAGGTGGTAAGTACACAACGGACTCTAAGTCCATGGATAAGGCCCAATTTTTTTGGTCTCTTACATTTGCCTTAGGCCTGCAGCCCCCACATGGGGGCATTATCGCCCACTTTGGGAAAGGCTGCTCTATACTGTAATAAAAGCACTTACCTATTTTCTTTTGCCGATCATCTAACAGGAACCCAGCCATACGTTTCAAAGCGTCCATGATGAACAATTCCACCAAATCACCTCTCTGCATACGAATACCGATCTTTCTGATCAATTTTCGATTTTCTTCGAAACCTTTGTCTGAATTGGCAATTGCTTGTTCATCTTTGTATTTTTGAACACTAGATTGTTATTTAGACTGACTAATGATGATGACGTTGAGTTGGCATCCCTGGAAGTAATTTAAATTTATTTAGATATTTGTCGTCCTAATTTAATTTGGGTTGAACAATTTTTTTTTTTAAATAAAGAGTGATGAGACTATCAGTACATGTGCCTGATGGTAAGCAACATGCCTGACACAAAACAGCACAGTGACACGCAGCTATTGGAACATGAAGAGTCCAAATTATTACCTAGCACTGCACTGCGCTCGTTACCCAGAGATCTAAGATCTTATATCTCTAAGCCCTGTAATTTCTCTGGAAACATTGCCCTTCAAACCGGAACACAGTAATGTTTGCACATTACTGCTTGGCAGTAGAATAACAGGCAAAGGTGTGGTACTTCCCCAGGCGGAGTCTGCCAAGAGTCCTACCACTACAATTACAATTTATACTATCTTTATGTTTTTATAGTTTAGAGTGACGAGACGAGCAGCACATGTGCATGATGGTAAGCAACATGTCTGCCACAAAACAGCACAGTGATAAACAGCTATTGGAACACGTGAAAAGAGTCCAAATCATTATCTAGTAGGTACTGCACTGCGCTCGTCACCCAAAGATCTAAAATATTATTTCTCTAAGTAATTTCTCTGGAAACATTGCCCTTCAAACCGGAACACAGTAATGTTTGCACATTACTGCTTGGCGGTCGTATAACTGGCAAATATAATCTTAAAAACACGAAAGTTTGTGTGTGTTTGTTTCTTCTTCACGTCTAATTGGCTGAAGCGATATTAAACAAATTTGGTATGGAGTTAGCTAAAACCCAGGCTACTTTTTATCCCGAAAAAAATAACAGGAACGATGGAAACTACGCGGGTAAAACCTCGGGGCGCTGATACTAATATTATCAAGCTGAAATTGTATTTGTATGAACGCGCTACACTCAGAAACTACAGGACCGATTTCTTTCTTTCACCATTTGATTTGTACGTTATCCTTAATATTACAAGATCCCAGGGTCGCCAGACGTCACGTATTTTCTGATGGATGAAATGTGGACGATTGAGTAGAGTTAGTACGTACTAAAGGCTTGTTCGCATTAGGCTAGTAATTTAGCTTAGTGGCGAGTAATTTAGCAACTAAACGTGTATGAAGAGTGAAAATTTAGTCAGTAGTTTAGGAAGTGATTTAGTCGAGTCAATCCATTTTGTTCTATTTTCAACGGGCGAGTAGCACCCCCCACCACGCGTTCGTTGCGAGCGGTGCGCTCATTGGCTCGCCGATTAAACAGGTTCGAACTTGTCGAATTAGTCTGGAGAGAAAAATAACTTCAAACAATTTTCCAAATACGAAATTGTCTGTGGAATAACTTATTTTATTGATCACACAAATTTCCTCATTCACCTCTTCTAAAATAGCCATTACGATTCGATAAGATTAGCTTATTCATTCATTTATTTTATTGCGTTGTAGGATCTTCATGTTGCGAAACGCTACTCACTTGTGAACTATACTAAAGCACGGTGCGAACGATTTTTGAATAGTAGCGAGTATTTTAGCTACTAAATTACTCTCTACTAGACTAATTTGCTAGCCTAATGCGAACAAGCCTTAAGAGCACATTCTTACCGCTAACTTGCTTAGATGGGCAATTTTGAGATATGGGGTCCAGAAGATACATTACTTACTTCACGTGTTGTCTAATATTTGATATTCAAGTATGTTATGGGCAAAATAAAAAACACAGATACACACACCTACACAGCCTTTCGAACTCATACACACCCACACAGACAGAGAGATAGAGTGAGGGAGGGACAAGGCACACTCTAACACCATGAGGTTTTTTAAATGGGAATTTAAAAAAAAAATTGTTAAAATCTGTAGCGGTAAAGCCGCAAGATGTACCGCGAAGCGCCGCTAGTGGTCGAATACTCACACATCATCCTCGTCGTCAGAATCAATAACGATCACAGGAGTACTATCTAAGCTGGCGACTTGTTTAATCTTGGATTTGGGAATCTTTTTGAAAACTACCCACCTGAAAACAGAACATAATTAAGTTATTGCTCATTGCGCAAAAAAAAGTGGTAAGCAAAGAGTTTACATATACTACGTATAGAGTTGGCACAAACGCTTTACACCGAAAGCACGGGTAGCATCTTTCTTGCCTTGTCTTGCTCTTGTGGATGTGTCATACTTTTGTCGCGGCACATCACTCTGTTGCCATAGAAAGTATGCACGTCATCTGCTTACGATTGACACAAAGGAACCGTACGGAAAATCTGACTCTATACGTAGTATACGTAAACTCTTTGGTGGTAAGTGTAAGCATATTATGATTACATTGTGTATTATCATTGAGTGTCACAAAGGGTATGATGAATAAAACAAAAAAAAAGTGTAAAAAAAAATTGTCAGTCAAATACACTATTAAAAACATACACGTAGCTTGTTTCCTAAACAATAAAAGGCTCAGGATATAGACAGATCCCTTCCAATCAGATTGAGATTTTGCCCCGCCCAAAAAATGTTGAAGATCGGCTGGAAGTTCTTGACGATAGATTTGGGGGAGATGGATTTTACTGAGCGAGAAAACTGAAAAAAATGTGAGACTATAACCGTAACAAAGATTTATAACGGAATTGACGCGTCCCCGTGACCAGTGTTGCCAAGTTTATTTTTCAGATGATTGTACCATAAATAGTAACTAAGTACTTATAGCATCTTTTTTTTCACAAATTGTTATTGCTTCTACATTATCCGAAGGAACTTCGCTCCTACGACACCACATCTTTTCCTCTTGATCAACGATTTTGTAAAAAAAATCTATGAATGAGTGTAATGAATGGTACACTAGATAAAAACATTTTTTTCTATAGACACGAATTTTTTGGTTGATAAATGTTCACTCATGAATTGTTTTGTCAAATCTACCCTCGAAAATTTTGAGGGTAGTCTTTATATATTTTTTTTATAATATGATCGTCATGGCGTCTGTCGAACCTATATATGTTCCTCGCCGATATCCGGGTTAATAAACAAAAACTATGTGTGCTACATGCTATATTCTACCTAACGTGCTAATTACAATGGTATATCTTTGAGTCGCCATCCCAACTGGTTTTTGTAATGTTTTGTGGTATAATGACGTGTATTTATTTTGGTAACAAAAATATGAAATGTAGGGTAAAAATATTGCGCAATATTTGTGCGGCCATGACGGTAGGTACTTACTTAGCGCCTTCCTTGTCGACGGGCGTGGAATTATCGTATTCTATACGGAACGAGTATTTCAAACTGAACACTCTCATAGACTCCCAGAGCGGAGCGTACATGCTGCGGTAACCGAACCCCACGTCTGACTTCTCTGTTTTACCTTCTATACCTGAAACAAATCACATCCTATTAATGTCATAAATGTTATAATTTGGATATTTGTTGCTCAATGTATTCTACTAGCCAAGCCCTTTCATTCGATACCCATATTGAGTGGGGTAGTGAAAAAATTTAATTCGCCATTTTGTCAAGGCTTGGATTTGCAAGATGTCATAGTGCTTAGTTAGTATTGTAATAGTCAAGCCCTTTCAAATTCAACTTTTATCTTTGGCTTCTATATGCAGCGTTTTATTTGATACCCATATTGAGGGTTTTGAAAAAATATTTTATCAGTAATTTTGTGGAGGACCCCATCATGAATCAATATTAACCAAACATAGCTAAGAACCACTGCATGGAAACTAATTTTCAAATAAACAAATGCATTGAAATTGGTCGATCTGTTTGAGTTCTATTGTGCCACAGATAGACAGATGGACAGACATCGACATCAAACTTATAAAACCCCTTGTTTTGGTCAGGGGTAAAAAAAAATACATACCAGGCAAGATCATATCCATGATGAATGTGGCCTCTCTCGCATCCATCTGAGGGAACCTCAATGTGACCTGGGAGTCGTCCTTCACAAACTTGGTGGCCATGTTAAGAGCGTGTGTTTTGAAGAAGAGAGTCAGGCCTCCGCCTAAAGGGAGCTCAGCAGGAGAACTTGCTACCACCGTACTGAGGAAAATAAATTTATTCATTTAGTAACAGACAATTTGAGCTCTTCGTGTTCCAATAGCTGCATGTCACTGTGCTGTTATGGGCAGGCATGTTGCTTACCATAAGGCACATCTCCTGCTCACCTTATCATTTCCTGAGAAGGATTGGAAAAAATTCTAGAATGGTGACAGTTTACATAATAAAATAATTGATGTAAGAAAAATCCTTACCTGGGTTTTCTCAATGGTTCAATGGCTATTGGTTTATGTGGATTTATTTGTATCTTTTTGTACGTTAGAACACTGAAAAATATTAAAAAATAAATATCAGTCTTTGTTTTGTAATTTTTGTTTTGTGGCTTTTTAATGAACAATTATTGTATTTTCCATCACACTTTTTTTCTATTAATTTATTTACCAACTTCAACTTCTTAATTCAGTTGTATCTTTTTTTCTTTTGTTTGTACATATGTAGCACAATAGATCTGCCAATTGTGAATCGATATTGATGTCGATATTCTTTTCTTGTTTAGTAGGTGTCTTCAGAAGTGGTCCCATACAAATTTTATCAAAATAGGTAAAGCAGTTTTTTATAAAAATTAACAAAAATATAGATACATCAATGATATATTTGTTTCTGGTAAATTAAATTTAAATTAGTGAACTGTGTTGGTTTAATTTAAAAAAAAAGCTTAGGCTGAAAAAAAGCTTAGGCGGCTAAAAATGGCTGAAGTTAGGGAGGGCACATCCATTGGTTTATATTGATGCATTCATATTCTTCCTCTCATTGTGTAGTATATAATAGATTTTTTTGTGCCCAAAAATGTTCGAAACTGACACTTCTTCTCTTCACTGAACTGAACTTCAGTTCTCTGAGACGCACAGTTATAAAAAAATATAACAAAAATAATAATAATGTTTCGCTCCTCCGGGGAACACCCACTCGGGCGACACATTCCTTGGCTTATATTGTATTAAATAAAACTTACATACTAATATTATAAATTTATGAATGTTTCCTATGTAATCATGTCATAAACCTCTGGACATATTAGTTTGAAATTTGAAACACAGTTAAATTATAGTCCGGAAGAACACAAGCTACTTTTTATCACGGGAAAATGATGGAAACGGGAACTACGTAATTACGTGGAGTAATAAGATCTTATTAGAACATCCTGGGCCAAAACAAGACCTAAACAGCCAAGTAGAAACTTTCCAGGACACCATATATACATACTTCTCGGAACATTACCCACCATCAACTTGTTATGCTCAAAATAGCAAGGAAAATATGTTCAAAATGAAATTGCGGAGGAAGAAAAGAGAGTTAATAAAACGTCTTCGTGTAGCTAAAACCATGGGCGATAACCATCTAAGTCACCAACTGTCCAGGGCTCTAAGATCAATCCTTAAATTAATACAAGGAATATCGCTTCAAATTAGTAAAAATCGTGATAATTTTAACAGAGCTAAACACGAAGTAGACTTTGATAAAAACCCTTTTCAATACTCCAAAAATATTTTCAGGGAGCAAAATGGAAAGCTTATCTTGACTAACGCGCAAATTTACGATCACTTTAAAAGCACATACGAAGTGCCTAAACGCGGGAGCTCGTACGTAGAACCAAACATCCAAAGACCTAATGATCCTCTGACAGGCTTTCAAGGCACCCCACCTAGTGAAGAGGAAGTAAACTATCAAATTAAAAAGAAAACTACTAAATCAGCTCCTGGCCCAGATGGCATTCCTTACATAGTGTATAAAAGTGTCCATCAGTTCGTAAACATATCTTGAATATATTCATTAAAATCTGGTCAAGAAAGCAAGTCCCAGTAGCATTTGGAAGAGCAATTTTGTCCTCATCCCTAAAAAGCAGGAAGTAACTCATCCCAAAGACACCAGACCGATAGCCCTAACCAATACAATTTCTAAAATCTTTTCAGTATTTTGCAAACAAAATGACCACATTTATGACTAGCAATAGGTATTTCAGGCCCAATCACCAGAAAGGGTTCTTGCCTGGTATTTCTGGATGCCTGGAACACAATACATTACTAGCAGAAAGTTTGAAAGATGCCAGAACACATGAGAGGCAAATTACAGTCTGCTGGATAGACCTAGAGAACGCGTTTGGTTCTGTCCAGCATGAACTTATGATATTTGCCCTAAAATGGTATAACTTTCCTGCTGAAATTATTGACATAATTAATTCTTATTATTGCCACTTAAAATTCGTCATAGCAGTAAACAAGGAATACACAAAACCACTTGAATACAATGTAGGACTATTCCAAGGGTGCTGCTTATCACCAATAGCATTTAATATAGTTATAAATATTTTAGTAGACAAATTAATATCCCGTGAAAAGAAATGGGGCTACCGGTTTAAAATCAACAATAAGTACACTGAGTCAATCTTGGCCTTTGCGGACGACCTTGCAATACTTACACGTAATCCCAAACAGTGTCAAGAATTGTTGAACGAAGTCGATGAGTTCTGTACATGGACGGAGGAATGAGGACAAAACCATCTAAATGTCATTGTCTTTGTCTGGGTAGAAGAAATACCAAATATACGTCTTACGATCCGGGACTCTCCATAAGTGGCCAAGGAGTTGCCACAATTGCAGAGGCAGTGCCTTTCAAATTTCTTGGTAGAAAGATAGATCACAAAGGACGTACACCATCATTAGAGGTGGTTGTTGAAAATTTCATGAACAACCTCAATAAGGTAGACCAGCAGCCTATCAGCAATATCAAAAAGCATGGATATATGACAACTACCTCACATCACGTCTCACTTGGCCTTTCCTAGTATATGACATCGGTAAAACTCTCCTGGCAAAGCTAGATGCCAGTGTCATAAAGATATTGAAGTCATGGTTCGGATTGGCACATCCGGCTGATCCTCTACTCTTTTAGGGATCACAATAGTTTTGGGCTGAAACTAAAGAAACCGTCTGAACTTTACAAACACCTAAGAGTTACAAAAACGCATGTTTTGGGAAAGTCGCAAGACGAATTAATTACATCTCTCCCAAAAGACAAAACTGCTTCAGACCTGGAATCTAGACTTCAATTCCATAAACAATTTATGGCAGGTGCACAAGTAAATACTGCTGGGTTGGGTGCGAGAAAAAAAGGAAGACCGAGACATGGTAAAAACCTTTCTACAACAAGACGAAAATGACGGTTACAAAGTGCACGCTATGAATTTAGAAATGCAAAGTGAGTGGTTAACCATAGGTGAGTTCTGTATCCCATTAGCTCTAAAATGGCGCACCTTGATCTATGACTGGTCCCCTGCCTTATTAAAATTTTATCTAAATGCATTCCAAATGACCCTCCTGACCAGAGTAACTGGGTGAGGTGGGGAAAAGCCTCTGAAAAATGTTGCTATACTTGTGGAGAGGCGATATGTACAGCAAGGCACATATTGGTGGGATGCAAGGTGCTCCTTAATGGGGTCATTACTCACGGCGTCATGACAGAGTACTTGAAATCATACGTGAAGCCATGAGCCTTTCGGTAGCTAGAGCCCAAAAGGGATTGACGACAAACAACAGACAAATTACGAGGGGTGATCCAAAAGTAATGATAATCAATAAAAAACACAATGAATAAAATCAAAAACTAAATTTATTTCTCAACATAGTCTCCTAGCAAGTCTATACATTTAGTCCATCTCTTTTCTAAACCTAAAATTCCCTTAGAAAAAAATCTTTATCTTGACTCTCAAAAGTCCTCAACCGCGGCCATCACGTCGCTATCATCGTCAAATTTCTTGCCCCGGAGGTGTTCCTTGAGTCGTGGAAAGAGATAGAAGTCACTGGGGCTAGATCTGGTGAATAGGGGGTGTTCCACCAGCTCAAAGCCCGCTTCCTGAATGCCAGCCATGGCAATTGCAGCTTTGTGAACCGGTGCGTTGTCTTGATGGAACAGCACTCCAGCCCGCAGTTTGCCTCGCCTTTTCTCCTTAATAGCCTCCCGCAATCTTCTTATTTGTTCTGCATAGTAGGAGCCTGTAATAGTGGCCCCTTTTCCAAGTAGTCCACCATGATTATTCCTTCAGCGTCCCAAAAACAGACGCCATAACCTTCCCTGCTGAGCTTGACACTTTGAATTTCTTCGGCGTCGGTTCATCGGATCGTTTCCATGTCATCGATTGTTGTTTTGTTTCAGGATCAAAATGGTGGATCCAGGTTTCGTCCATGGTCACAAAACGTGACAAAATTATCCTTGTCTGCCTGGAACTTTTCGAGATTTGCTCTTGACATGTCGACTCGTTTCTTCTTTTGCTCGTCGTTTAACATTTTCGGTACCCAACGCGCGGAGACCTTTCTCATATGCAATTCGTTCACAAGGATTTTTTGAATGCTGCCATATGAGATCCCTGTGACCTCAGCTACATGCCTGATAGTCACTCTTCGATCTTCCAATACAACTTCTTCAACTTTTTTCACATTTTCTCCAGCGAGGGACGTCGATGGGCGCCCTTCGCGGTGTTCGTCTTCCGTCGATGTTCTTCCCAGCTTAAACTCCTTAGCCCAGCGTGCAACTGTGGAATATGGAGGAGAACAGTCCCCTAATGTTTCCACCAAGTCGCTGTGTATGTCTTTGGTAGACATTTTTTCAAGCAGAGGTATTTAATGACAGCTCTGATTTCGTGTTTTTCCATTTTGATGTTCACTTCTTGACAGTCCGTATTCAAATGAATGTAGCTCCCGGAATCGTGGCCTATTTATCTGATTTTTTTCCTGAACTAGTGGGTAATTGAGCAAGTGACTGTAATTTTTTGTATTTTTGTGTGCACTAGAAATAACTGATTATCATTACTTTTGGATCACCCCTCGTAACTTTGTAAAAGAAGGCTCAACTTCAAACTCCAGGAACAAGCCTTACTCAATCCTGGGTACAGCACCTGATTGGACTATTTTAATGGACACGTATGAAAAGCACTACAAAATCCCAGAGGATGTGGGTGTTTCGTCATCCAGACCGGACATTTTCCTTTTTCTAGAGCTACGAAACGCATAGTCCTTGTAGAACTTACCGTACCGTGGGAAACTAATATACCTAAAGACCACGCGATGAAACAAAATAAGTATTACGACCTCCTAAACGAATTAACAAAAAACGGCTATGTAGTTAGTTTATACGCTGTAGAAGTGGGAGCGAGAGGTATACCAGCAAAATCTCTCTATAACCTACTGAAAGACCTTGGCTTATCCAGAAGTGCTGTAAGTTCTATACTAGAACGTGTATCTAAAGCTGCACTAGTAGGCTCATATCAGATTTGGCTGGGCAGGAGAGAAAACGAGTGGTGAAGGTGAGTGTTGATGTACGTCAGAAAGGGGCCCCTTAAACCTACGCCCGAGTCACAAGTCTCAGGAACTACTCGAGTTTTCTCTCTGCCACACGATGGACCCGGCACCCGCACGGTGAATCCATGGAATGCTAAGAAGATCGTCTCAAACAAAAATGACAGCCCGGAGAGACGGGATGACGCTGGAAAGACAGATGGCTGGTGGAAAAGACATCTGACGGATGGAAAGACATCTGACTGTTGGAAAGACAGCCGAGGGTGAAGGCCTAGCAAGCCAAGCCCGGGAATTAAATCGCTAAAAGTCCAAATAAGAATAATACCCTGGGACAGTCCGAGAGGCGGGGCGGAAGATCTGTCCACCGTGTGATAGTAATGACGACCCTGGCGCGAATACGGACTTGAGATGCCCTGTGTGCGGGAAAATTTACAAGAGACGAGCCTGGTACCAAAAGCATTTAAAGACACATGATGGTGTTGAAGCACGACAGCCGTCGGTCAGTACTTCGACAAACACTATGGATAGAGTTGACCCTCATATATCCCAAGGTGAACCATCGAGTGAAAACTACCAGGAGTCCATTGTCATCAGGACACGTCTTGGCATTCCCAGTTTAAAAACTCTACCTGGAAAGTTCATGACGAAAACTTGGCGATCTTATTAGAACATCCTGGGCCAAAACAAGACCTAAACAGCCAAGTAGAAACTTTCCAGGACACCATATATACATACTTCTCGGAACATTACCCACCATCAACTTGTTATGCTCAAAATAGCAAGGAAAATATGTTCAAAATGAAATTGCGGAGGAAGAAAAGAGAGTTAATAAAACGTCTTCGTGTAGCTAAAACCATGGGCGATAACCATCTAAGTCACCAACTGTCCAGGGCTCTAAGATCAATCCTTAAATTAATACAAGGAATATCGCTTCAAATTAGTAAAAATCGTGATAATTTTAACAGAGCTAAACACGAAGTAGACTTTGATAAAAACCCTTTCAATACTCCAAAAATATTTTCAGGGAGCAAATGGAAAGCTTATCTTGACTAACGCGCAAATTTACGATCACTTTAAAAGCACATACGAAGTGCCTAAACGCGGGAGCTCGTACGTAGAACCAAACATCCAAAGACCTAATGATCCTCTGACAGGCTTTCAAGGCACCCCACCTAGTGAAGAGGAAGTAAACTATCAAATTAAAAAGAAAACTACTAAATCAGCTCCTGGCCCAGATGGCATTCCTTACATAGTGTATAAAAAGTGTCCATCAGTTCGTAAACATATCTTGAATATATTCATTAAAATCTGGTCAAGAAAGCAAGTCCCAGTAGCATTTGGAAGAGCAATTTTGTCCTCATCCCTAAAAGCAGGAAGTAACTCATCCCAAAGACACCAGACCGATAGCCCTAACCAATACAATTTCTAAAATCTTTTCAGTATTTTGCAAACAAAAATGACCACATTTATGACTAGCAATAGGTATTTCAGGCCCAATCACCAGAAAGGGTTCTTGCCTGGTATTTCTGGATGCCTGGAACACAATACATTACTAGCAGAAAGTTTGAAAGATGCCAGAACACATGAGAGGCAAATTACAGTCTGCTGGATAGACCTAGAGAACGCGTTTGGTTCTGTCCAGCATGAACTTATGATATTTGCCCTAAAATGGTATAACTTTCCTGCTGAAATTATTGACATAATTAATTCTTATTATTGCCACTTAAAATTCGTCATAGCAGTAAACAAGGAATACACAAAACCACTTGAATACAATGTAGGACTATTCCAAGGGTGCTGCTTATCACCAATAGCATTTAATATAGTTATAAATATTTTAGTAGACAAATTAATATCCCGTGAAAAGAAATGGGGCTACCGGTTTAAAATCAACAATAAGTACACTGAGTCAATCTTGGCCTTTGCGGACGACCTTGCAATACTTACACGTAATCCCAAACAGTGTCAAGAATTGTTGAACGAAGTCGATGAGTTCTGTACATGGACGGAGGAATGAGGACAAAACCATCTAAATGTCATTGTCTTTGTCTGGGTAGAAGAAATACCAAATATACGTCTTACGATCCGGGACTCTCCATAAGTGGCCAAGGAGTTGCCACAATTGCAGAGGCAGTGCCTTTCAAATTTCTTGGTAGAAAGATAGATCACAAAGGACGTACACCATCATTAGAGGTGGTTGTTGAAAATTTCATGAACAACCTCAATAAGGTAGACCAGCAGCCTATCAGCAATATCAAAAAAGCATGGATATATGACAACTACCTCACATCACGTCTCACTTGGCCTTTCCTAGTATATGACATCGGTAAAACTCTCCTGGCAAAGCTAGATGCCAGTGTCATAAAGATATTGAAGTCATGGTTCGGATTGGCACATCCGGCTGATCCTCTACTCTTTTAGGGATCACAATAGTTTTGGGCTGAAACTAAAGAAACCGTCTGAACTTTACAAACACCTAAGAGTTACAAAAACGCATGTTTTGGGAAAGTCGCAAGACGAATTAATTACATCTCTCCCAAAAGACAAAACTGCTTCAGACCTGGAATCTAGACTTCAATTCCATAAACAATTTATGGCAGGTGCACAAGTAAATACTGCTGGGTTGGGTGCGAGAAAAAAAAAGGGAAGACCGAGACATGGTAAAAACCTTTCTACAACAAGACGAAAATGACGGTTACAAAGTGCACGCTATGAATTTAGAAATGCAAAGTGAGTGGTTAACCATAGGTGAGTTCTGTATCCCATTAGCTCTAAAATGGCGCACCTTGATCTATGACTGGTCCCCTGCCTTATTAAAATTTTATCTAAATGCATTCCAAATGACCCTCCCTGACCAGAGTAACTGGGTGAGGTGGGGAAAAGCCTCTGAAAAATGTTGCTATACTTGTGGAGAGGCGATATGTACAGCAAGGCACATATTGGTGGGATGCAAGGTGCTCCTTAATGGGGTCATTACTCACGGCGTCATGACAGAGTACTTGAAATCATACGTGAAGCCATGAGCCTTTCGGTAGCTAGAGCCCAAAAGGGATTGACGACAAACAACAGACAAATTAACTTTGTAAAGAAGGCTCAACTTCAAACTCCAGGAACAAGCCTTACTCAATCCTGGGTACAGCACCTGATTGGACTATTTTAATGGACACGTATGAAAAGCACTACAAAATCCCAGAGGATGTGGGTGTTTCGTCATCCAGACCGGACATTTTCCTTTTTCTAGAGCTACGAAACGCATAGTCCTTGTAGAACTTACCGTACCGTGGGAAACTAATATACCTAAAGACCACGCGATGAAACAAAATAAGTATTACGACCTCCTAAACGAATTAACAAAAACGGCTATGTAGTTAGTTTATACGCTGTAGAAGTGGGAGCGAGAGGTATACCAGCAAAATCTCTCTATAACCTACTGAAAGACCTTGGCTTATCCAGAAGTGCTGTAAGTTCTATACTAGAACGTGTATCTAAAGCTGCACTAGTAGGCTCATATCAGATTTGGCTGGGCAGGAGAGAAAAACAGTGGTGAAGGTGAGTGTTGATGTACGTCAGAAAGGGGCCCCTTAAACCTACGCCCGAGTCACAAGTCTCGGGAACTACTCGAGTTTTCTCTCTCTGCCACACGATGGACCCGGCACCCGCACGGTGAATCCATGGAATGCTAAGAAGATCGTCTCAAACAAAAATGACAGCCCGGAGAGACGGGATGACGCTGGAAAGACAGATGGCTGGTGGAAAAGACATCTGACGGATGGAAAGACATCTGACTGTTGGAAAGACAGCCGAGGGTGAAGGCCTAGCAAGCCAAGCCCGGGAATTAAATCGCTAAAAGTCCAAATAAGAATAATACCCTGGGACAGTCCGAGAGGCGGGGCGGAAGATCTGTCCACCGTGTGATAGTAATGACGACCCTGGCGCGAATACGGACTTGAGATGCCCTGTGTGCGGGAAAATTTACAAGAGACGAGCCTGGTACCAAAAGCATTTAAAGACACATGATGGTGTTGAAGCACGACAGCCGTCGGTCAGTACTTCGACAAACACTATGGATAGAGTTGACCCTCATATATCCCAAGGTGAACCATCGAGTGAAAACTACCAGGAGTCCATTGTCATCAGGACACGTCTTGGCATTCCCAGTTTAAAAACTCTACCTGGAAAGTTCATGACGAAAACTTGGCGATCTTATTAGAACATCCTGGGCCAAAACAAGACCTAAACAGCCAAGTAGAAACTTTCCAGGACACCATATATACATACTTCTCGGAACATTACCCACCATCAACTTGTTATGCTCAAAATAGCAAGGAAAATATGTTCAAAATGAAATTGCGGAGGAAGAAAAGAGAGTTAATAAAACGTCTTCGTGTAGCTAAAACCATGGGCGATAACCATCTAAGTCACCAACTGTCCAGGGCTCTAAGATCAATCCTTAAATTAATACAAGGAATATCGCTTCAAATTAGTAAAAATCGTGATAATTTTAACAGAGCTAAACACGAAGTAGACTTTGATAAAACCCTTTTCAATACTCCAAAAATATTTTCAGGGAGCAAAATGGAAAGCTTATCTTGACTAACGCGCAAATTTACGATCACTTTAAAAGCACATACGAAGTGCCTAAACGCGGGAGCTCGTACGTAGAACCAAACATCCAAAGACCTAATGATCCTCTGACAGGCTTTCAAGGCACCCCACCTAGTGAAGAGGAAGTAAACTATCAAATTAAAAAGAAAACTACTAAATCAGCTCCTGGCCCAGATGGCATTCCTTACATAGTGTATAAAAAGTGTCCATCAGTTCGTAAACATATCTTGAATATATTCATTAAAATCTGGTCAAGAAAGCAAGTCCCAGTAGCATTTGGAAGAGCAATTTTGTCCTCATCCCTAAAAGCAGGAAGTAACTCATCCCAAAGACACCAGACCGATAGCCCTAACCAATACAATTTCTAAAATCTTTTCAGTATTTTGCAAACAAAAATGACCACATTTATGACTAGCAATAGGTATTTCAGGCCCAATCACCAGAAAGGGTTCTTGCCTGGTATTTCTGGATGCCTGGAACACAATACATTACTAGCAGAAAGTTTGAAAGATGCCAGAACACATGAGAGGCAAATTACAGTCTGCTGGATAGACCTAGAGAACGCGTTTGGTTCTGTCCAGCATGAACTTATGATATTTGCCCTAAAATGGTATAACTTTCCTGCTGAAATTATTGACATAATTAATTCTTATTATTGCCACTTAAAATTCGTCATAGCAGTAAACAAGGAATACACAAAACCACTTGAATACAATGTAGGACTATTCCAAGGGTGCTGCTTATCACCAATAGCATTTAATATAGTTATAAATATTTTAGTAGACAAATTAATATCCCGTGAAAAGAAATGGGGCTACCGGTTTAAAATCAACAATAAGTACACTGAGTCAATCTTGGCCTTTGC
This sequence comes from Ectropis grisescens, assembly GCA_017562165.1. Lineage (NCBI taxonomy): Eukaryota > Metazoa > Arthropoda > Insecta > Lepidoptera > Geometridae > Ectropis > Ectropis grisescens. Next base: position 9,278,206 of record CM029768.1, read on the forward strand.
GGACGACCTTGCAATACTTACACGTAATCCCAAACAGTGTCAAGAATTGTTGAACGAAGTCGATGAGTTCTGTACATGGACGGAGGGAATGAGGACAAAACCATCTAAATGTCATTGTCTTTGTCTGGGTAGAAGAAATACCAAATATACGTCTTACGATCCGGGACTCTCCATAAGTGGCCAAGGAGTTGCCACAATTGCAGAGGCAGTGCCTTTCAAATTTCTTGGTAGAAAGATAGATCACAAAGGACGTACACCATCATTAGAGGTGGTTGTTGAAAATTTCATGAACAACCTCAATAAGGTAGACCAGCAGCCTATCAGCAATATCAAAAAGCATGGATATATGACAACTACCTCACATCACGTCTCACTTGGCCTTTCCTAGTATATGACATCGGTAAAACTCTCCTGGCAAAGCTAGATGCCAGTGTCATAAAGATATTGAAGTCATGGTTCGGATTGGCACATCCGGCTGATCCTCTACTCTTTTAGGGATCACAATAGTTTTGGGCTGAAACTAAAGAAACCGTCTGAACTTTACAAACACCTAAGAGTTACAAAAACGCATGTTTTGGGAAAGTCGCAAGACGAATTAATTACATCTCTCCCAAAAGACAAAACTGCTTCAGACCTGGAATCTAGACTTCAATTCCATAAACAATTTATGGCAGGTGCACAAGTAAATACTGCTGGGTTGGGTGCGAGAAAAAAAAAAGACCGAGACATGGTAAAAACCTTTCTACAACAAGACGAAAATGACGGTTACAAAGTGCACGCTATGAATTTAGAAATGCAAAGTGAGTGGTTAACCATAGGTGAGTTCTGTATCCCATTAGCTCTAAAATGGCGCACCTTGATCTATGACTGGTCCCCTGCCTTATTAAAATTTTATCTAAATGCATTCCAAATGACCCTCCTGACCAGAGTAACTGGGTGAGGTGGGGAAAAGCCTCTGAAAAATGTTGCTATACTTGTGGAGAGGCGATATGTACAGCAAGGCACATATTGGTGGGATGCAAGGTGCTCCTTAATGGGGGTCATTACTCACGGCGTCATGACAGAGTACTTGAAATCATACGTGAAGCCATGAGCCTTTCGGTAGCTAGAGCCCAAAAGGGATTGACGACAAACAACAGACAAATTAACTTTGTAAAAGAAGGCTCAACTTCAAACTCCAGGAACAAGCCTTACTCAATCCTGGGTACAGCACCTGATTGGACTATTTTAATGGACACGTATGAAAAGCACTACAAAAATCCCAGAGGATGTGGGTGTTTCGTCATCCAGACCGGACATTTTCCTTTTTTCTAGAGCTACGAAACGCATAGTCCTTGTAGAACTTACCGTACCGTGGGAAACTAATATACCTAAAGACCACGCGATGAAACAAAATAAGTATTACGACCTCCTAAACGAATTAACAAAAACGGCTATGTAGTTAGTTTATACGCTGTAGAAGTGGGAGCGAGAGGTATACCAGCAAAATCTCTCTATAACCTACTGAAAGACCTTGGCTTATCCAGAAGTGCTGTAAGTTCTATACTAGAACGTGTATCTAAAGCTGCACTAGTAGGCTCATATCAGATTTGGCTGGGCAGGAGAGAAAACGAGTGGTGAAGGTGAGTGTTGATGTACGTCAGAAAGGGCCCCTTAAACCTACGCCCGAGTCACAAGTCTCGGGAACTACTCGAGTTTTTCTCTCTCTGCCACACGATGGACCCGGCACCCGCACGGTGAATCCATGGAATGCTAAGAAGATCGTCTCAATGATAAAAATACTTTGACAAAAACAAACAGAAATGGCTGCGTGTCACTGTGCTGTTATGTGGCAGGCATGTTACTTACTATCAGGCACATATATTGCTCGTCTCGTCACTTTATACTTTAAAAAAATACAGTAAAACACTTATGGACTAACAGCACAGCCAACAGCTATTTATTTATTTATTGAGATTTCTACTTACAATTATCTCACACAATACTCACATTATTAACTTTAACATTTATCAATAGCATACAATTAAATTATTGTTCCTACATACTAAATTATCATTACTAGAAATACAATTAAGTTATTTTATTAGATCAACGTAAACAAATGAGATGAAACAAGTCAATGTAAAATATGCTATTTACAATCTACACAGATAAATTGTATCAAACAGCTTTTTATCTGAGAACAATCTAATCCAGGGAACCCATCGATATAAACGAATGGATGTGCCCTGAGCACCTTGAAATTGGTAATAAACGTGGTCTCTTTGTGTATCAAAAGTGGTTTACAAACAACCAATCTACTTGACCGCTAGAATCGCTAGTGGCAAGATATGCTGTCATTCTACTTATTTTGGTTGTTGACAATGAGCAGTGATAGGTATAAACGCCCGGCGTCCACCGCTTCCTGTAACCGACTAGAACGGAAAGAGTGAGCTCACTCTTCCCAACGATGACATGATTCCGTGCGCCCTGAAGTTTGGGGGTTTTGGGCACATCTTTGTATTGAGATCGTTGAGGGAACCAGCGTTAGTTGACATAATATGTACTTACTCAGAACCAAGTTTCCCATCAGAAATTTCATAAGCAAGTTTTACATTTGGATGGGTTTTCATCGCTGTAGCCAAATGTGCTGCCTCCAATTTTACAGCATTACTGTAATCGTCACTATTCAAAAACTCTGGAACTTCTGTAGTTAGCCTTACGAGAATAGCTTGGAGTTGTTGCGATATTCCAGGAAAGGATAAGGACTTTTTATCATTATCCAAGAATGCGTGTATTCTTTTTAGATAGTATGGCAGTGCGTTCAAGCCAATAATGATATCTGTTTGTGCGGCCATCGTGTAAGGCCTATTTATAGTTTAGTTTCTTCAATAGAAAATTGCCTAGAAACTTTATAAAAAACAAAACTGAAAACTGAGTAATCTGGGAATTACCTGCCATAATATTTTTATTAACAACAAATAACTACCGCTTTACATTACGTTAATTTATTGGAATTTGACTTCTATCTACGAACTTCTAAGGACTTCACCGACTTCACCTTTACGAATAAGCAGTGCTGCCAACCAGATTTTTAAAATCTATCAAGCTATAGTCGGGTCATTTTAAAATGTAACATTTGACGTTTGTCAGTTATGTCGTCATAGTGAGGTGACCTTGCTAAAACCTCGATTAAAGTGAAATGAATCGATACGGACTTGAAACACCAATATGTGAATTTTAAAAATCATCCGGCAAACCCTTGCCCCACAATAATATTTGTTTTCGTAAATTTAAGGAGCAATATATGACAAGTGCATAATTTAACAAAAAAAAATGTATTTATTAAGCAGTATCTGAAAAACAGTATTGTCATCTTCATCATTGGTGTGAGCACTCAAAGAAATTATTAATTATGTTCAATAATATTGTCTATTTTCACGCTTATTTTTAGCATTTTTTATTTATATTGGTATATAAAAGCGATAGATCACTCTTCACGAAAACTCAGAAATTTTGCATGGAGGTGTATTTTAGCACGCAGGTGCTCGTTAAGACGAGGTTTTGTGAAATACAACCCCTAAGAAGGTGAAACAAGGGATGGACGGTTGTATGAATGGTAATTTTCAAAGTTATAAGCATGAGATCCACACATAACCGATTTTAATGAAAGTTGGTACACAGATAGACTTAATTTAAAATAAGGACATAGGTTACTTTTTATTACGGAAAAAGGTTGAAATGAGGGATAAAATTATATGGAAATTCGTAATTTTTTAACACAAAACCATGAAACTTCGTAGCTAAACATTTAACGCGAAGCAAATATGTGTTTGCTTTAGCAATTTCGTAATTTAGAATTGTACGGGGTTGAAATGGGGGCTAAAATGGGGGATGGAAGGTTTATATGAAAGTTCGTTACTGTTGAAGATAAAACCATGAAACTTCGTATCTAAACGCTTGACGCGAAGCAATCGCTTCGCTATATAATAAGCTTCGCGTAGCAATTTTGTAATTTCGATTTCTTAATTATTCATTACCTGAACAGAGATGAAAGTTTTGTGTGGAAATTCGTTGTTGTTGAAGATAAAACCATGGAACTTTATATCTAACACTTGAAGTAGAGAAAAAAAGGTTTGTTCTAGCAATTTTGTAATTTCAAACCGTACGGGGATGAAATAGAAGTTAAAATGAGGGATGAAATTTATATGGAAGTTCGTCAATGTTAAAAACCGTAAAAATTTTAAGCTAGACACTTAAAATGCATTCTATTTTATAGTATACCTGTTAAAGTAACTCTACCTGTCAATTAAGTTTTGACGCCTAAACCACTGAATTGATTTTTATGAAATTGTAGGTACAAAAATGTTATAATATTAGTAAAAGTAAATTTGTATTCCCTCAGATACCTTAATACTTACATATTTTACGCGGAAGAAGTCGCGGGTAAAAGCTAGTAGTTAATAAAATAATAATAAATATATTTATGTTTTATTATAGTCACAACGTGGTCATTAATTTATGGTGATATTTTTGCACAAGTAAGTAATCCTTGCATTCGATTCAACTTATCAGTTTTCGATTTTACAGTAACAACCTTAGTGGTTAAAACCAAAAAAGGTTTACTGACGCAACATTGTAGCGACGTGCAGTTCTTTATATCAGATATTGTTTATTATGTTTAGAATGGTTTATAAGTGAAAACAAATAGTAAAATTGCTAGTATCAGTCATTAATATAATAAATATGTAGTCGTAATAGAAAAAAAATAAACAATATGCAGTTAATGCTAACAAAACGAAAAAATATATTATTTTATGCCCGCCGTTACAAGGTTACGTTGTCGAATTTTGATGAATGAGCCGTTTTCCGACGAGACAAAAATAGTTCCAAATTACGCACTAGATGGCGGTGTGAAATTTCAAAAAGATTTGTCTGTACCATAGACTCTCAAAAGTGTAATTACTATGAAGCCTCCTCCCAATGTTCAGGGAAAAATACTCGAAGAAATTTTTTTATACTAAAACAAATGTTCTTTTTTTGTAGTGTTAAAATATTGGAAATAGTCAATTAAATTGATAATGCAATAAAATTCGATTTTCAATAAAAATCTTTAAAACTCTCGGTGCAGAGACACAAATTAAGCAACAGTAAGAGGAAGATTAAAAAAATATAAATGGCAACACTGAAACGAAAATATTTATCTACGGCTGAAGGACTAGTATCCAATGTATCCATGGCCAAGAATAAATAAAAAAAGAATAGTGTTGGGACATTAGTTACCAAACGACGAGTATTAGAGAACCACTCCTTAAGTTTTAGTGAACTATGCGAATTAGCTCATCGATTATCTTGTTCCGTGACCGTTATTTTTCGGCGATCCACTATTGTTCAGTAATGCCGCATGGTCAACTGACTGATTTAGTTCACTCTTACCTGAATTGTATGTTACGTATTCAACGATGTTATTAGACTTCGTATTTTGTGAACAATTCTTTAGCATCGTTGTGATTTGAAAATCAAACATGAGACAACAATGAGACGAAAAAAGCTGCAGTAAAAATAACGTTAAGCATTTCTAAAGGATCACTTCTACCACGTATTTTTTTCGAGATACAGATTGTCTAGACATTTTTAAGAGATAAAAACATAGAAATGTTAGATGGCGCTTATGTTACGTCTAACATTACTTAACATTTCTATCCGAATCTAAGGTTTTGACAATATCCGTATATTGAGATTGGTGAAATTTTTAAATCAAACAAAGCGTTTCCGATTTTACAGATGTTATTAAGCAATAGCAACCAACAACACAACAATAGCAAATAACAACAATCGTAGACATCTACGATCAGGTAGCAAAAGCATAAGCAGCCCACTAATTGCTCCCACTGCTGGGACTCAGGACCTTCTTTTGCAAAATGAGAGTCAAGACCCTAATCCATCACGCTGGTGCAGTATGGATTGGTGGATGACACAGTCATGACTTCGAAAAATTCTAGGTACATGTCAGCTTCCTCACGAAGTTTTCCTTAACCGTTTTAAGTTAGCGGCATTACGCACATATTTTCGAAACGATAAGATCCCAATCGGCAGTTGCCATTCTCACGACGAGACCAACCGGAACTTTTCTCAATTCACGTGAAATGAATGAAAACGTTACGTAAAATACTAAAGTATTTTACATAACATGAAATAGTTAAATATTGGAGCGCAATATAGTCCTCTAAAATATCTGAAAAAGACCGAACGAACGAAAGATAGGAGCGAACTAGTTAGACACAGGTATGCGAACTAGGTTCAGTCAGTCCAGTCCCAGTAGTCCCTCACTATATGGCTCAGTGGCTTTTGACATTGACATCGCAATCTAAAATTTACAAGCGCCTCCTATCGTCGTTTTTTGGAACCATTTTTTTATCTCGTCGGAAAACGCCTCATTGTCAAATGTTACCTATCAAAATGCCCCGACTATAGTTGAGAATTTCGTCTTAGAATTAGATAATTAGTGTTTGGCGAAATTGTGAGGCTAAACCACAATAAAAGCCATAAACCAAAAGTAGATAATTAGTGTCTGTCTGTGGCACCGTAGAGCTCAAACGGATGGGCCGATTTCGATGCGGTTTTTTTATTTGAAGGTAATTTTCCGTGCGGGTGTTCTTAGCTATGTTTGGTTAATATCAATTCAAGATGGCCGCCTCCACAAAATGGCGGCCAAAATATTTGTTCACAACTTACCTCAATATGGGTATCAAATGAAAGGACTTGACTAGTATAATACTATACATTATTAAAAAAATCAAATCCAAGATGGCCGCCACCACAAAATGGTGAAATACATGATTTTTTACTACTACCTCAATATGGGTATCAAACGAGAGGACTTAACGAGTAGAATACTGAGCACTATGACAAATTTCAAATCCAAGATGTCCGCTACTAGAAAATGGCAAAATACATTTCTTTTTTCACAACTACCTCATTATAGGTATCGAATGAAAGGGCTTGACTAGTCGAATATTTTAAAGATAACAAATCTGAGGTAGTCGGGGGTTAATCAACATTTTTTATTTTGTTCTTGTTATATAGTGTTACAATGAGCCGTTTTCCGACGAGATAAAAAAATCGTTCGAAAAAAGGACGATAGAAGGCGCTTGTAAGTTTTATATTGCGATGTCAATGTCAAAAGCAACTGAGCGTTAGAGCTATTTTTGTCTCGTCGGAAAACCTCTCATTGGAGAATGACAGAATGTGTCTAATTTATTAGACTCCTGACATTGACGTTCAGATCATTGAAAATTGATCAACTCTGAGGTTCGGGATTGAGACCGGCAGTCATATATTTATATTATCTATTAATCACTAGTCAGACGAGACAGCGACTGCATATGTCTTAGTTTTGGACCATGTCTTCGGAGTGGAGTCCAACAATAATTTTAATTTTAGATTAAGTTTTTGTCTCAATAAAAAGTTTGTTTGTTTGAAAAAGTTTACTTGATTCGATTTTTAACCCCCGACCAAAAAAAGGGGTGTTATAAGTTTGACGTCGATGTCTGTCTGTCTGTCTATCTGTCTGTCTGTCTGTCTGTCTGTCTGTCTGTCTGTCTGTCTGTCTGTCTGTCTGTCTGTCTGTCTGTCTGTCTGTGTGTGTGTCTGTCTGTGGCACCGTAGAGCTCAAACGGATGGGCCGATTTCAATGCGGTTTTTTTTATTCGAAGGTAAATATTTGTGCGGATGTTCTTAGCTATGTTTGGTTAATATCGATTCAAGATGGCCGCCTCCACAAAATGGCGGACAAAATATTTCTTCACAACCTACCTCAATATGGGTATCAAATGAAAGGGCTTGACTAGTAGAATACTTTGCACTATGACAAATTTCAAATCCAAGATGGCCGCTACCACAAAATGGCGATATACATAAATTTTATCACAACTCCCTTAATATGGGTATCAAATGAAAGGGCTTGACTAGTAGAATGTTGTAAAGATAACAAATCTGAGGTAGTCGGGGGTTAGTCAAAATTTTTAATTTTGTTCTTGTTTTAATTCAATCATAACTGATTAAAAATACTTGCTATAGCGGCGGCAACCAGGACTTTCGTTGTGTTTTGTCGTTTTTAAAATAATTTGAGAGAAAAGGAACGAGCGTCTGTTAGGTAATTAAAAATTTTAAATGTTAGACAATTATTATTTTAATTTTAATTAATCCTATCCTAACCTGCCGAAAGCAGTAGCGTTAGGCGGTAGACCCCCTGTCCTGTCCTATCCTGTCCTGTCCTGTCCTGTCCTACTCTATCCTACTGTATCCTACTCTATTCTACTCTTTTCTATTCTATAGTCCCAACGTTTTGCAGCAGCGGAATCAGCAGCAGGTCTACTACGAAGTCCGATAAACGATATATCGACCGATGTTATGGACGTTTTATGCCACGAAACACAATCGTTCGGTTGATGACACAAAAACTGTCAAATCAGCGTCGGTCGGGATGAACGAAATGCCCGATCGGGTCAACCGACCGATTGTGTTTCGTGGTATGAAACGTCCATAACTTTGGCCGATATATCGTTTATCGGACTTCGTAGTAGACCGGCAGAATGACCAGGGTGACTGACACTGGATTTTTTCACTGAGTTGTCAATGTCAAAATTTACAATTGAGATATTTTGTTGTTTGTTTGTTTGTTGGTTTCGTTTTTTATTTCGTTGTTAGCATTTTAATGTTACCTATAATATTAACAATAAAACCTGTGCCCCGTTAAAAGTCTATTAAGTAATACACAATGTCTTTTGATGTAAAATGGAACGTGGATAAATACCGCGACGAACATGAAAGCGAAGAACATTGGGAGTTGAGGAGATCATTTATCATTAAATGGAAACACAATTACCCTGAAGAAAGGCTAATCTGCCTCGCCCGTGTATTCTCAAACATAGAACTGATGGGTTGCAGGTACCCTGTCGAAGTTATGACAGAAGTAGCTGGACTAGCTAAAGAGGTAAATATAACCTATAAAAAATATTGTTTTGCCCTTCATGACTGTAAGTGCGCTCGTATACATGGCTTTTAAATGTAAATGAGTATTAAGCAACGATGCAGCAATTGTTTCAGTCATGCCATGGTATAATTTTGTCAAAATCATAAAACTCTTTCTAGAACAAACTGGACAAATGGATAGTGAAATATAATGTACAATATTGTCTCTACAATTTGCCTTTTTTCCATTGTTGACAGTAATTTATATATAATAAAATTATTTAATAAAAAATATTTATTTATATTGTTAATCGCACCACTGCCCAAAATTTTACAAATTTAGTTTCCTAATGAACCAAAAGGTTATCTGGAAGAGATCGCTTTTAGCGATAAGATCGCCTTTTGTGCCCATTATGTTTTGTTATTTTATATGTTACTTGTTGTCAACTTTGTTTTGTGGTGCCAATAAAGTGTTTTGTATTGTATTGTAATGACAATATAATTTTAAGAATTACTTATAATTTGATATTTCAACACTGAGATATAGGCATGCTAATAATAGGCAGGCTAATGCTGCTCGCCTATTAGTCAATGAATAAAAAAAAATATATAATAAATACTAGCGGCCCGCCCCGGCTTCGCCCGTGGTACATATATATAACCTACAGCATTCAAGGATTACGCACATATGAAAGAACGGTTAACGATTTTTTTAAATCGAACCAGTAGTTCCCGAGATTAGCGTGTTCCAAACTATATTTGCTATAGGCTACTTTTGATCCCCAAATTATCGTCCTGTTTACTGGGTCAGAAGTGACACCTGTAGACAACTGGCGGGGATAACTAATTAAATGACGATTGATCAGTTATCGACCGGGGATGAAAAATGATTAAATTACTAAAAGGGCTATTAAAAATAGGGGTTGATCATAGAAGGGTGAAAATTGAGGATTGTATGTATTTTTGTATGTTGTATCATAAAAAATAGAAATTAAAATTTTGTCTAAAAAATAAAATAAAAAATCTAGGGGTGGACTACCCCTAATATTTAGGGGGATGAAAAATAGATGTTGGCCGATTCTCATAGATACCGGATAAGCACAAAAAATTTCATCAAAATCGGTCAAGCCGTTTCGGAGGAGTATGGCAACGAAAACTGTGACACGAGAATTTTATATATTAGATGTAATAAATAATAAATATGTAAACACTTCAGCTAATGCTGCCTATCACTAAAATTCAATAAAAAATAATGAAAATTCATTCTATTGTACTACAGGTAGGACATTCATACCGTGCGAAAAAGAAAACAAGGCTCCAACGAACATTTGTATCGGCATCGGACGCTGCAGAAGACAGAGCTCGAGGCATCAAACGTGAAGGTGGCATCATCAAAGAAGCTCCACCTGCAAAATCAACTCGGATCAACTTCGTCAGACAAGGAGAGAGTGACACCACTAATGATGTGTCACAAGATTCTGACAATGAAATCATAGATCCTAACGACGTGGAAATAGAGTCTGAAATACCAACAAAAGTTGAGAGCAGCTCTGGAAATGTTGATATAAGCATATACTTAAACGAGTTGATGAATTTGAAGTGTATTGACATTCGACGGTTCAGAGAAAGTATGTTTAATACATATTTTGGGAGACTAGTGCTGTTGATACGGCCGTGGACAAGTCCATTAGGAAATATTCAAGGTCTGTATAAATATACATGCTTGTAAAATCAATGCATTAGATGAGTCAATGAAGTAGCTGTGTATGTCAGAAACAACTTAGACTCATATGACACGCGAGGAGAGAGAGACATTCGCGCAATATACGTAACGCTTACAAGCTGGATAGTATACCTCACTCTCTCGCGAGATCGGAAAAACTGACTCACATTATGGGACCGGAAGTTTATAACACTCTTCGTAAAATAGTTAAATAAGCACCGAGTTCAGGTAGCTTCAAAAACCGATTAAAAAGCTGGCTTATCGATCAAACTTTTATAGTTACAGCGAGTTTTTATATAGTGATGGCAAACTCACAATAAAATTGTAAAAAATTGACATTGTTCATTACAATTGTAATGAGTACATATATTTTAATTTTTGACACTTATTTGTACGATACTTATTATCATACAATATAATGTTAAATTTAAACTTTAAAAATGTATACTCTTTGTATGCTCTTATTTTGTTTTTTTATAAAATTGATGTGTAAATTGTACATTTATCAATAAAGACTTTGACTTTGAGTCAAAAGCCAAACTAATTTGCTGTAACTGGAGAGTTTTGAGGCTTTGGCTTTGGAAGGACCTTTACCCATTGTTTTACAACCAAGCAGTAAAGTAGAAACATAAAAAAAATGTAGAAGGTTGTTAACGCCTTCATTACAAAGTCTGTGGTCATACTGACATTTACATACATTGACTGGCCTCATGGCTTAGTTGGTAGTAAGTCTGTCCTTGAACCCAAAGGTTGTGGTTTCGATGCCCCACTCAGTGCAAATATTTGTGTGGTGAATGCAAATATTTCTACTGGGTGTTTTCTATGTATAATAAGTATGTATTTAAAATTATATGAGTATGATATCAGCTATTGTAACGTGTAAGGGGGAAGCGCTTAACATCTAGCTTCCCCAAATGTCAACCTCTCCTGCGCGTGGTACACCCTGCTGCCAACTAACGAGGCTCTGACGACCGAACCAATGGCGGTATACCTATCCATTTAAAAACCAGTCCTAAATTGACCAGGCCGATGACGGGCAGCGGCGTCATCGATGCAAAGGGCTGGTTCCGCGGTCACCAACCCGCCTACCAAGCGTGGTGACTACGGCAAATACCCCCCCATATGATGGTCACAAAAAAGAAACACTTCGAATCCTTAGATGAGTGCGTAACGGCGGACGAAATAAAAGACTGGTTAGTGGAAACTGTTCATGCTGTTGGCAGAAAATTTTATAAGAGCCGACGCCAAAATAGAACCCAAAACTCTCCGATCAAACTCTAGATCTCATGGCGGTCAGACGAGATATGCGGCTACAGTCTTCGGTCGACATGACGGTATACAGACGGCTCAATAGATATATCTCTACTTGTGTGCGACGCGATATACGCTTCTTCAATACTTCGAGTATTGAAGAAGCAATGAAGCAGAACAAAGGCTCGAAAGTGTTCGCAAGAAATCTGTCTCTTGGGCAAAGTCAGCTGACCAAAGTGAAGACCGATAGTGGTAACATCGTCTCGTCGAAGCCCGAGATTTTGGAGGAGATTGAGAGGTTCTATGAACAGTTATACACCTCTACGCAAGCACAAACTGTCGTTAGCATGGCAAAAGACCCCAGAGCCAAGCTGACCCGACACTTTACCGAAGATATCCCGGAAGTCAGCCTGTATGAGATTAGGATGGCCCTCAAACAACTTAAAAACAACAAGGCACCTGGCGACGACGGAATTACGACTGAGCTTCTGAGAGCGGGTGGAAAACCGACACTTAAAGTCCTCCAGAAGTTGTTCGACTCCGTCATACTTGATGGCAATACGCTAGAAGCGTGGAGCAGAAATGTGGTGGTGCTCTTCTTCAAAAAATGTGACAACACCTTGTTGAAGAACTACAGACCCTCACTTCTATCTCACTTCTGAGCCACGTTTATAAGTTGTTTTCGAGGGTAATCACGAATCGTCTCGCACGCAGGTTTGACGACTTCCAGCCACCCGAACAAGCCGGTTTCCGAAAAGGCTATAGTACCATAGACCACATCCATACGCTTCGGCAGATTATACAGAAAACCGAGGAGTATAATCGGCCACTATGTATAGCGTATGTGGACTCTGAGAAAGCCTTCGATTCCATCGAGACTTGGGCAGTGCTTCAGTCTCTCCAGCGATGCCGCATTGACTATCGCTATATCGAAGTGTTGAAATGTATCTACAGTAAAGCCACAATGTCTGTCCGATTACAGGACCAGTGCACAAAACATATCCAGCTGCAGAAAGGCGTGAGACAGGGAGATGTTATTTCTCTGAAACTGTTCACTGCCGCGCTGGAAGATGTTTTCAAGCTACTGGACTGGAACGGATATGGCATCAATATCAACGGCGAATGCATCACTCACCTTCGGTTTGCCGACGACATAGTCATTGTGGCGGAGTCGCTGGAGGACCTCGGTGCTATGCTCAGGGACCGCAGTAGAGTATCCCAACAGGTAGGTTTGAGGATGAAAGAGGACAAGACGAAAGTCATGTCAAATGTTCATGTCTCACCTGTACCGGTTATTGTTGGGAATACCACACTCGAAGTTGTTGACGAATACGTCTACCTGGGTCAAAAGATCCATTTAGGTAGATCCAACTTCGACAAAGAGGTCCAGCGAAGGATCCAACTCGGATGGGCTGCGTTCGGGAAACTTCGGCACATCTTTGAGTCCAGAATACCCCAATGCCTAAAGACGAAAGTCTTTAACCAGTGATATGGGTGTTCCACAGAGACCTGGAGACGGGCAGGCCGCAGTGAGTTCGCGGAAGAGTGTGGGCGTCCCGTTAAGCGTTAAAGATGGAACTCCGTGGACGTTTTTGTCAGAAGGGGCACCATGGCCGTTCGTGATGTCGGGTGTGACACCAGTGACCAGTGGCTGTAAAGCGATCCACACACCACGCTGCATGTTCCACGATGCATCTACGCGCGTACTTGTGGGAGTGCAGATCTGCATCATCGTGCGGGCTTATCACGCACTCACGCGCGTTGTTGCGTTTTGCGGATTCACGGCGGCTCTGATTCATTTCATTCGAACACACGCCAAGCCCGTCCAAAGGCACACACAGCATTGCGGGGTCGGTGTGCTAACCTTGCGCCTCGCTCGCTTCTACACGCGAGGGGACGTGTCTTACCGCATGTGGTGCATGATTTGCTTGAACGCGCATGGATGCATTTTCGGTGTGTTGGACTGTGCGTGTTTATGTATACAAACTGAGATACATACAACGATGAAACGCACTACGCTACGTGGTACGTTGCAGTGTGATGGTCGTCAAACTCATAACATTTCACACAAAATTCAATTCCACTCCGCTGCTCCTGTTCAGTGGTGCTTTTAAAAAAAACTTTGTTGTATTAATTATTTTCCAGCCAGCTGTCAATCGTGCAGAGTGCCGTTGGAGAGCAGTTTCGAGAACAACACGTTTACGATACTGGTGAACAACCGTTTGCTGGCTCAGGGCCGGGGAGACACCAAGCAACTGGCGAGGCAGATCGCCGAGGCGCTGGCTTGGGATGTATGTACACTATCTCACATATTTTTTAAAGTGAAAATTTCTTTTGGCGTGCCTAGACAGACAGATTTTTCGTGGGCTGTGAATTGAATTCTAGCGGCACGCTCAGGAAAGATAAGAAATCTTCGGGTAAACTCTATTTATTTTGGTTGTTGACAATAAATAGGTGAAAACGTCCGGCTTTCACCGCTTCCTGCACCCGACTAGAATGGAATGAGTGAGCTCACTCTTCCCAATGATGACATAATTTTGTGCGCCTGAAGTTTGGGAGGGCACATCTAGTGATTTATATCGTTGACTAACACTACTAAATCGTTTACATTTTGTTCATCCGAAAATCGTGACGTCTAGCTAATAAATTCTCGGAAGACATTGTAATTACTTCTCTTACGTTTCTGACTCTTATTCCACAGAGAATAAAGACCGAAGTGATAAGCGTGCTGGTCAAGGAACAGTTTATCGCCCACGGGGACTCCCACATCGGCGTCAACGAGATGTCGGGCCGGAAACCCGCTGAAGACATCTTCGGGACTCCCATTGAGAGCAGTGTTGCTAGCAAGTTAGTAATGCTTCTTTTTAACCCCTGACCAAAAAAGGCGTATATAAGTTTGACTTCGATGTATGTCTGTCTGTCTGTCTGTGTGAGTGTCTGTCTTTGACACCATAGAGCTCAAACAGATGGACCGAGTTCGATGCGATTATTTGAAGGTTAATTTCCTTTGCTTGTTTGTTTCATATCGATTCAAGATGGCCGCCTCTACAAAATGGCGGATAGAATATTTCTTCACAACCTACCTCAATATGGGTATCAAATGAAAGGGCTTGACTAGTAAAATACTATGACAAATTTCACATCCAAGATGGTCGCCTCCACAAAATGGCGAAATGCATTTATTTTATCACTGCTCGCTCAATATGGGCTTGACTAGTAGAATGTTGTACGGATTTAAAATCCGAGGTAGTCGGGGTAAATCAAAATCAAAATTTTGTTCTTGTACATAGTATTGCCTGACATAGGTGCGCACGTGGGAAAGACTGAGGCATGTCTGTTCTCCGCAAAAAGAGTAAATTTCAACTGAGGTCTTTTTTCAACTGACTACTTTCCGTGCTGATTACTGACCATCTCACGCTCTTGGGCGTTAAGGTACAAGTTCACGCTGAGACCGCGACAGGCACTTGACTCTATAGAATTGTATGGGCGCCAGTTCGCGCCGAGACCGCGACACATGTCTCGCGACACGTATCTCGGTCTCCTGTCGCGGTCTCGGCGCGCACTGGCGCCCATACAATTCCATAGTGTCAAGTGCCTGTCGCGGTCTCCGGGCGAACCGCTACCTTTACTTTGAGCACAATGCTGTCAAAAATAGGTGATACGTGAAAAAATACGTGAGAAGAAGGGATAATCTGGCCAGCCCTTTTACTGCCTAACTAAATAAGGCTATGGCTTTGCTAATGCTGTCTTTATCATTTCAAGCGAAAACAAAAGAGCGAGCAATATCAAAGCTAAGACAGCTAAGGCGGTAGGGAGAGACGCAGTAGTCTGTTCTTCTCAAAAAGGAGTCAATTTTAACAACTTCTTGTCTTCGAGGGCTGTCTGTGCCGGTTACTTACCATCTGGAGTATCTCGAGCTCTTGGGCGTTACTTTGAAGCATTCGACACGCCCATTGAAAAAGGTTAGCAGTGCTGCTTTTTCAGTGTTGCCAGACAGGTGGGCACGAGGGAAAAGCGTGTCAGTTCTCTACAAATCAAAAAGCAGTAGTCAATTTCCTCTGACTTCTGCTTTTCGAGATGCATTTCAAAATCGTCCCCCAAATTGCACGGTTGAGGTTCCAAAGACTCTTACGAAAAGGTTTGACTCTACTTTTGTGATAAGAACGTCTAGGCTGTGGAATGCGTTATGATGGTGGTCAAGTGCGATCCTAAAAAAAAATTTACAAAAGCAGCACGTTTTATATTTCCACTGCCGGGACTCTGGCTTCTTTCTCACAATTTGAGAGTTTATTTCGTAAGTTGAAAGATTAGATCATGCATATCAGTTGCACACTTTCCGAAGTGTATCCCAAAAAAAATCTTTTGTGCCCTCATTTCCAGAATGATGAAGCTGATGGGTTGGAAGGGCGGAGGTCTGGGGGCGGACGCTCAGGGCATCGCTGAACCAGTCAAACCTCATCTACAAATGGTGAGTCAAATCACACGTTCAATACAATGACAGTCTTAAAGGCACAAAGTAATGATAATTAAAAAGATCCGTTAGATTATCTGTATTATTAATTTCGTCAAGGGGTATGGTAGACTTGATCGATACCTTATATGAGTAACAAAACAAAATATAATTGATTTTGAGTCATAACATATGGACATATGTTGTCGACAAATTTCGGATTATGGAAAATTTCGTTATATTCAGATGGCACTGACAAACAAACCGCTGTCGCCATCTTTGGTGTGAAGCACGTTTCGTTCCATCAATCAACACATTTCGTACGTCCGTCGCGCCAAAAAAATATCCATCACAAAAAACTGTGACTTATGTGACTACGTAAAACGAAACGTCTTGCCGCCGGACCGGAATTTTATTAGTTGGTACTTATATTTAGTATCAGCATTGAAACCGTGTGAAGCGAAGCGCAGAAGAATCGGTAGTAAAAAAATATTGCATAAGTATTTTTTTCTTTTGTTTCACAAACAGTCAAGTCACAACAAGTCGATTTTTGTGAGGTTGGCTAAAAAATAACAAAGTCTATAATTCCCAGGTTAACCGTGCCGGTCTAGGGAGTTCGACCTCAGATATACGCACGTTAAAACGCCTGGGGGCGTCTCTCATGCAGCGATACATCGCCAGCTCAGCCCTAGACGTGGACCTGGTGTTCAGCGCCGACTTCTCCAAGGAGGAGAGGGCAGCCTTACACCAGTGTGCGCAGAGGCAGGGGCTGGTGAGCCGGAGCTACGGGCGCGAGCGAGACAGGTGAGTTGATGGGAGAGTGAGCGGGATGGATGCAGTGCAGTGGGTATGGGATTGATGAAGAAGAAAAGAACTTTAAAGAACTTTGACTTTGACTTTGAAGAGGGTAGTTCTGTGGATGCTACGGGAGCGAGCGAGACAGGTAAGTGGGTGATGGGGTATAAGAGTCAGCGGGATAGGTGTAGGTTGTGCTGTTGCCGTAGGACAGGTGTAGATGCTACGGACTACAGGAGCGAGCGGGATAGATGCAGAGTAATACCGGGGGAGTGAGTGAAACAAGTGTGCTGAAACAGATTTGGGTGAAGTGGATAGTTCTGTGGATGGAACGGGAGAGAGCGAGACAGATTAATGGGCTGGGATATAAGAGTGAACGGGACAGACTGGCTGTGGGCATTGTTAGTTCAGCTCTGGACGTAGATTGGTGTTCAGCGGTGACTTCTCTAAGGAGCGGCCTTACACGGGACTGGCTAGCCGGCGCTGAGGGAGCGAGCGAGGCAGATGAAGAAGTCTGGAGGCATTAGAGTGAGCAGGACACGTATAGGACTGTAGCCGTAAGACAGGTGTAGAGGTGTAGATGCTACGGGCTACTGGCGCGAGAGAGACGGGAGTGCTGGGGAGGTATGAGAGTGAGCGGGATAGGTGCAGTGCTGTGGGTATGGGACGGTGAAGAAGGTACCACTGTAAAATGTAGATGATACGGTGTACAGTGTGAGATAGCAGTTATATATCTTAATCTTAAATTTTTGAATTGAAAACTTTCTTTGGCGCGCCACAGACAGTTTTTTTGTGGGCTGTGAATTGAATTCTAGCGTCACGCTCGGTAATGATAAGCAATCTTCGGTGAACTTGGGGCCTTCGCCATTGGTCAAATGCTGACGCATTTCTAGATGGCCATGCTCATGGCCACGCCCTCCGGTTTCACCCTCGCAGTTTCCAAACTATCAAATTCTGGGTTGTAAGTTTTCACTTCTATCGCCAGTTCCTATGACTGTCAATTTTTTATAAACGACTCTCCAGACGAGCAGGAAATGTGCCTGATGGTAAGCGACATGCCTGCCACATATACTACGTATAGAGTTAGAACAAACGCTTTACACCGAAAGCACGGGTCTGATCGCTCTTGTCTTGTCGCTCTTGTGGAAGTGTCATACTTTTGTCGCGGAACATCACTGTCGCCATAGCTAACATACACCTCATCTGCTCAAGGGCGGATACACCTTTGGGTACAGGGGGGTCACGGAGGTCACATAGTCATGGTCATGTCACAAAACTGTGCGATAAGTACATGCATGCTTTTAATTCAGTGGTCCACCTAGGTACTGGACCCAGCTCAGGAGGGGGGGTCATGACCCCATGACCCCCCCTCTGGATCCGTGCATCTGCTTACGATTAGAACAAAGGAACTATGCGCAAAACCC
This sequence comes from Ectropis grisescens, assembly GCA_017562165.1. Lineage (NCBI taxonomy): Eukaryota > Metazoa > Arthropoda > Insecta > Lepidoptera > Geometridae > Ectropis > Ectropis grisescens. The sequence continues at coordinate 9,296,801 of CM029768.1, forward strand.
TGATCCATTTACTTATTCTTTATCTAAGACTCGCCCAGATATAAATTTATAAGATGATTTGTATCTATGCTCTGGAATCGTTGCCCTTCAAACCGGACCACAATTGCATAGGGTTAACTCTACAGTTTTAATTTTGTTTTTGTGAATCATTGTTCTAGGTTCCTGGTCGTGAAAAAGAAGCTGAACCCGTTTTCGATAGTAAAAGCAGCGTTGGAAGAGGGCGGAAACACGGCTAAATACCAAGTATTTATACCGTTCACACTTCAACACAGCAGATAGTAGCATATGCTACTATTATATTACAGTACCTGGGTGATCGAGCTTTGCTCGGATACTTAAATACATACTGATTTTCTCCAAAAAAATAATACTTGAGAAAAGAAAGGCGGCCGGCTGGATTCGAACCCGGACCTACCATATTATGACCGCGCATCTTCCCGACTGAGCTAATATACTGTCTCGCGCCGTCGCGAAATTTACCCGTCGCTTTCTAATCTTTATGTAACAGTTTTTCATTGTCTAAAACGCGTATAAAACGGTGTCTTTTCAAAATAAAACCTGGCTAGTTCGATTTATCGTCCCCGAAACCCCCTGAATACATAATTTCATGAAAATCGTTCGAGCCGTTTCTGAGATTCAGATTCTATATATATATATATATATATATATACCTACAAGAATTGGTCGTTTAAAGGTATAAGATAGTATTGTATTATGTGTATTAGTAGTATTATCTCTCTATGTATAAAAATGTTATGTTGGTTTGTGTACGCTTCAAAAACTCAAAAAGTTCTGCACCGATCGAGCTGAAATTTTAGAATAATATACAATCCACATCAAGGATTGTTTTTATCTAATTTTTGCATCACAATGTGCCACAGCGAAGCGTGGCAGGGTACAGCTAGTATAATATAGAAGTAGTTATATTATAACTGTGGCTGTAGTTAGTGGCGGAATAAACCCGTCAGAGGCCCGGGGCGGCAACGCAGAATGAGCCCCCAATTAAAAAAAAGTAGTTTTACAAACTTATCCAGTTCACATTTGGACATATTTAAAGTCTTGCTTAGGATATCATTACGAGTATCTAAAGCTGCACTAGTAGGCTCATATCAGATTTGGCTGGGCAGGGAGAGAAACACGAGTAGTGAAGGTGAGTGTTGATGTACGTCAGAAAGGGGCCCCTTAAACCTACGCCCCAGTCACAAGTCTCGGGATCTACTCGGGTTTTCTCTCTCTGCCACACGATGGACCCGGCACCCGCACGGTGAATCCATGGAATGCTAAGAATATCGTCTCGTCTTGATCAGGGGGTATGCGGAGGCATTTGGGGGGGCCCCAAGATCGTAGGCCCGGGTCCGCCCCTTCCGCCCCTCTGTTAGTCCGCCACTGGCTGTAGTCTCATAATGTAATTTTTAAAAATATACCTCAATTAGTGCACTTAAGATTAGCAATACTTTAGAATTGTACAAGAATTAGATTTAAAATAAAAATAAAATTTGGCAGTCACAGGAACTGCCAATAGAAGTGAAAACTTATAACTCGGAATTTGATAGCTTACTATGGAAACTACGCGGGTGAAACCGGAGGGGGCTGCTAGTCTGAAATAAATCTTCCAGACTAGCGGCATAAATATTAAAGGTTACCAGTATTAATACAATCCGTCGAGTAAAAATAGACTATATTTATAACGCCCCACGATTTTGCCCGCGTAGTAGACTTTTCAGTTTGTTTTCTCGAGCTAAAACTTGTATATTATGTACTTATTAGAAATTTTGAAGTTTGGTATTTTAATTTAACGTGTCCTATTTTAGGGAGGCTAGGGAAGGGGGTACATGTAAAAAAAAAATGGCAGTCATAAAAACTCCCTATAGAAGTGAAAACTTATAACTGAGAATTTGACAGCTTACTTTGAAAACTTCGCGAGTGAAACCGGAGCGCGTGGCCATGAGCATGGTCATCTAGAAATGCTGAACGCGTTTCTAGATGGCCAATAACCATGGTCCCGAGTTTACTCGAAGATCTCTTATCATTCCCGAGTGTGACGCTAGAATTCATTTCACACCCCACTTTTTTTTTCATTTCAAAATACTTTGACGCCCTGTAACGTTTTACAAACACGCCCTCCCCCCCAAATTGCGTTATGTAGTACATGTACGCCCCCTTGTGTACGCTCGCAAGAAGATATAGGTTACCATCATCATCATCAGCCCGATCAGCCGCAAGACGTCCACTGCTGAACATAGGCCTCCCCCCTAGATTTCCACAACGACGCAACCTGCAACCAGCTGTTTCCAGCGACCTTCGTGAGGTCATCTGTCCATCTAGTGCGAGGCCGTCCATCACGGCGTCTTCCGGTTCGTGGTCGCCACTCGAGAACCTTTCTTCCCCATCGGTTGTCAGTTCTGCGAGCGATGTGGCCTGCCCATTGCCGCTTCAGCTTGCTTACTCTATGAACTATGTCGGACACTTGTTCTTTTGCGAATATCCTCATTACGGATTCTGTCGCGCAAAGAGACTCCGAGCATAGCTCTCTCCATAGCTCGCTGTGTGACTTTGAGCTTCGTTACGAGGGTCAAACTGAAAGTTCTTAGAACTGGCCACTTATAAACAATATAATAAAAAAATAATTCTATAATTTGAAAATAGAACTCTTTGCCAATATTACTGAGTATATACTTCATTCATTTGTCATTTGTTTTACGATTTGGCGGCAAATTGAAAATTGTCTGTGTCACGTCAACATGAATTTAACACGAGAAAATTTTCGTGCAATGATTTTTTATGACTTTCGATGTCATTTAAGTCAACAAGAAAGTTATGATAGACTACGATTGGCCTTTCACGATGAAGCCCCATCTCGTGCGACTGTTTACAACTGGTTTAATGAGTTTAAACGTGGTCGCACTAATCTCACTGATGATTTACGTGAGGGACGGCCTTTTACGGCGATGACTGAAGATAACATCTGTGTTGTGCGGCGTATGATAGAGACTGACAAAAGAGTGACCTATCATTAGATTCGGACAAGCTTAGGCATCGGTATGAGTCAAGTGCACAAAATCCTACACGAACATTTAGCGGTCAGGAAGCTTTGCGCCCGGTGGATACCTCATAATTTGACTGAGGCTCAAAAACTCCATCGTGTGGATTGGTGCCGTAAAATGATTGAAAGATTTAACGGAGGTGACTCAAATGCTGTGTTCGACATACTAACAGGTGACGAAAGCTGGATTTACTGTTATGATCCTGAAACCAAAAGACAATCTGCTCAGTGGGTGTTTCCTTTCGAGGAGTTGCCAACTAAAGTGAAGAAAGATCGAAGTGCGGGGAAAAAAATGGTGGCCTCGTTCTTTGGAAGGATAGGTCATTTCGCAACAATTGTGTTAGAGGATCAAAAACAGTTTCTGCAGAATGGTACACTACCAATTGTTTGCCACTTGTCTTTGAAAAAGTTCGAGAGAAACGACCTCGCAGTAGGATCCTCCTTCACCACGACAACGCCTCATCGCACACCGCCAAGCGAACGATCGACTATTTGGCGACATCAAACGTTGAATTACTGGGTCACCCGCCGTATAGCCCCGACCTCGCGCCTTGTGATTTTTATTTATTTTCAAAAATTAAAGAAAAACTTAAAGGAAAGCGGTTTATGAATGCTGAAGAAGCGGTGGCTGCGTATCGCGATGCCATTGAAGAGACCCCTAAGGACGAGTGGGCAAAGTGCTTTTCCCAGTGGTTCCATCGCATGCAGCGGTGTATTGACGTGAATGGACAATATTTTGAAAAGATATAATAAAACTAATAACTGGCTAATGTAATCAGTTTTTGATTTTCTAAAATGGGACTGGGCGGGTCATGTATGCCGAATGCCGGAACAACTCTGGGCAAAACAAACAACTATTTGGGTCCCACAATATGTACGACCAGCCGGGCGACCCAGGAAGAGATGGCGGACCGAACTCGATACATTTAGAGAAGATTGGTGGACTGTTGCTCTGAATAGGGAATATTGGAGGGAGGGGAGAGAGGCCTTTGCTCTGCAATGGGACAATATATAGGCTGAGATAATAATAATAATAAAGAACTTTCAGTTTGACCCTCGTATGAGGCCCACAGTCAAGGAAGATATAGGTACTTATTTAATGTTAAGTACTCGTATTAAGTTACGGCTGGTCTAGTCGGGAGGACGGCGCCTGCCGATCCGGAGTCCCCGGGTTCAAACCCCACACGCACCACTGACTTTTCGAAGTCATGTGCGTAATGCCGCTAACTTTAGAAAACGGTGAAGGAAAACATAGCGAAGAATCCGACATGTACCTACCTTTCGAAGTCATGTGTCATCCACCAACCCGCAGTGGGCCAGCGTGGTGGATCATGGCCTTAACTCTCTCCTCGCGAGAGAAGGTCCGAGTCCCAGCAGTGGGAACATTTAATGGGCTGGTGATGACTCGTATTAAATGTTTTTTTTTAAGTCAAAGCTTTGTGATTTATGTACGTTTGACAACAGCAATAAATATGTTGGAACAACTAGTGAGAGATAAGTGTGTGTACCCATGAACATACTTAAGAAGTTATACTTTTTTTTTAATTTTAAGAAGTACTTGTAGGTAAGGCTCATTACTCTTGACTAAATTAAGTGGTCAAGTGCGAGTCGGACTCGCCCATGAAGGCTTCCGTAGCAGCAAGTAACATAATATAAAAGTTCTTGTAGTTTGTTGTTACTTTAATCAGTGTTTTAACAATAGTCAATTTATGACGTATTAAAATAAAACTACTACTAGATATCAAAAACCAATTTTCGTTGATAGTTTACATGGTAATGTACATCATACACTTTGTTTTTCTTTTTGTTATTCTCTTACTTTAGAAGTTACATGATGGAAGATTTTTTTTTAGTTTCTGTTCAGTTTTCCGTATTGGCACACCCCTAAAATGTATTGTTTTTTTCTATTTTTTGAATGAAAATCTTAATGCGGTTCACAGAATACATCTACTTACCAAGTTTCAATAGCATAGTTCTTAGTTTCGGAGAAAAGTGGCTGTGACATACGGACGGTCAGACAGACATGACGAATCTATAAGAGTCCCGTATTTTTCCATTTGGCTACGGAACCCTAAAAACGCGCCACTAACATCAGTTAGCTACTTAGTAGGTACTATCGCGCCAAAAAAAGTATTCTAACTTTAAAAAAAGGAGATAGACGCGCCAACTATCTTTTTTTTTAATCAGACTCCGTGGTCCGTATCCTTTGTCATTTGGGTTCAATTTTGTAAAAGATAAGGATAACAAGAACAAAATTAAAAATTTTGACTAACCCCCGACTACCTCGGATTTGTTATATGTACAACATTCTACTAGTCGAGCCCTTTCATTTGATACCCATATTAAGGGAGTTGTGAAAAAAGGAATGTATTTCGCCATTTTATGGTAGCGGCCATCTTAAATTTGAAATTTGTCATAGTGCAAAGTATTCTACAAGTCAAGCCCTTTCGTTTGAAACCCATATTGAGGAAGTAGTGAAAAAATTATAAAATTCGCCATTTTGTGGCGGCGGCCATCTTGGATTTGTAATTTGTTATAGCGTATAGTATTCTACTAGTTAAGCCCTTTCATTTGATACCCATATTGCGGTAGGTTGTGAAGAAATATTTTGTCCGCCATTTTGTGGAGTCGGCCATCTTGAATCGATATTAACTAAACATAACTAAGAACACCCGCACGGATATTAACTTCCAAATAAAAAAACCGCATCGAAATCGGCCCATCCGTTTGAGCTCTACGGTGCCACAGACAGACACACACACAGACAGACAGACAGACAGACAGACATTGACGTCAAACTTATAACACCCCTTTTTTGGTCGGGGGTTAAAAATAGGGAGGAGTTGGGAACATTTTCAACTATCATAATTTTAAGAAACAAATTTTGTTGTCTTATCAAGAAATGACTCATATTTACGTTAATGTTGTTGTAATTTAAGAAATGTTAGTTAATAGTTAGCCAATAATTCATTTGAAGCAATAATTGAATGCCTAAAATATACAATGTTGTTGTACTTATCTATTTGTTTTATTTGCTAGCCGAACCCCCATCCCATGGTTGCCTGGAAGAGATCGCTTTTAGCGATAAGGTCGCCATTTGCAACTATATTTGAATATTTTTTTTTTTCAATTGTTTGTTTTGTTAAATGCAATAAAGTGTTTATCTATCTATCTAACCCCCTACTTCGTTCGGGTAATCATGTCTTGTGAATGAATTTCAGACCAAAACGATTTCGTAATGTAAACATAGGAAAACAGGACTTAGGCAGTTGTTCCACCGCCTCCAATCGGCTATTTTCTCGCTCAATAAGATGACCCGCAATTTCTTTAGTGGCCACGGCGGTTCGTTCTCGATGTTTCCAGGGAAATTACAGGGCTTAGAGATATAAGATCTTAGATCTCTGGGTGACGAGCGCAGTGCAGTGCTAGGACTAGATTTGGACTCTTCATGTTCGAATAGCTGCGTGTCACTGTGCTGTTATGTGTCAGGCATGTTGCTTACCATCAGGCACATGTCCGGATCTTCTCGTTACCATTTATTTAAAAAAAAAGTCTGTCGGGGCAATTAACAAAAAATATTGGCAGTCATAGGAACTGCCGATAGAAGTGACCACTGACTTGACTGCCCTCGTGGCTTAGTGGGTAGGGTAGACTGGGTACGGTTGTAACGGGGTACGGTTGTAACAATCGAAATATTGGCGGAACTATTAGTCGTGCAGGGAGGGGTACAAGGGGAAAGACACGCGGCTTACGTGTCCGGACATGATTACCAGTGTTGCGTCTCAGTCTGCGCGCTGTATAAATTTGCAGAGTGGCCTATTGTGTTTTGTTAAGCAAAAGTAAGTATTTTTGATTGATTTCTTTTCTTAATGTTATTGTTAATATAGTGTTCTAAGCTTTGCTTGTATTTTATATGTGATTAATAGACTTTAGAGTTGCAAATGCAGGATATCCTATTTTTGTAGGTTAATTTGCATTGTAACTGAGATCGTTTTATTGGTAGAAGGGTAGGGTGGGTACAATTGTAACATTTTTTGTGGGTACGGTTGTAACATTAATTATTTTTTATTTTACATTGCAGATGCCTAGAAAACGCGTAAGAAAGACTTCAAGAGGTGAAGCCAAGATATTCCGATATAGGGATGCTTACGATGAGGTTAACACTGGAGTTTCTTTGAGACAAGCGGCAGATATCCATGGTGTTACACTCCGCGAGATATAAGCTGAGCTTTGCATTTGTGTGAGTGTACATGGATAGTGTAGATGTGACAACCGGCCTTAGGCGCGGCGCCATTCTGTCTCGCCGCGCTCCTGCCTGATTGGTGATCACTCACACTAATGCAAAGCTCAGCCTATACCTCGCGGACAAAATTTCAAGCTTCTGCCTGATTGGTGATCACTCACACTAATGCAAAGCTCAGCTTATACCTCGCGCGGAGTGTAACTAAGTATGTCTCAAAAAGGTAAAGCAAAGAAGAAAGCTAACACATCACCTCCATCATCAGAAGAAGAAGAGTAATATTACTTGGTTTGCCCAGAAGCCTGCTCAGATAGTAGATCAGATAAACAATGGGTACACTGACTATGGACCTGTCGTCTTTGGTCAGACATTGATGATACAGACATTAATATATCATCTGTCATAACTGCAGTGAATCCGATTAAATATTTAATTATGGGAAATAATGTCATGTTTAAATTATTACATGTTGTTTGTAATTTTAGTTATTGTTCATATTTTCATTAAATTAAATAGATAATACCTACGATGTGACCTCAAAAATCAAAATGTCATAGACTGATTGAAAATACTGTTTAAAATGTTTCAAATGATGCCATATTAACCTTAACCAACTTGTAAGTACTTAATAGTGATTTATAAGCAATAAAAGTGATGGAAACATATGCACTGTGTTTTATTTGAGTGTGTTACAATTGACCCCCATCACTGTTACAACCGCCCCTGGTATGGGGGTCAGTTGTAACAGTAGCCGACATTCAGTTAGTTGTAACTGTCTGAAAACTATTGGCTCTAACTATCTGATTGTTATGTCTTTTGAAGACAAATGTTTACAGATGTATTTCAAACGTTTAGTATGTTGTTAGGACCATAAATGTCACGTGTACGAACGATTAACGCAAAATTGTTACAACCGTACCCAGTCTACCCTAGTACCTAACTCTGCCTGCGAAGCTGTGGGTCGTGGGCGTGGGTTCGATTCCCACCCAGTGCAAATATTTGTGTGATGAATTCAAATATTTGCACTGTGTCTGGGTGTTTCTATGTATAATAAGTATGTATTTACAACTATATCAGTATTATATCAGCTATCTGGCCGCCATATTACAAGCTTTGCTTAGTCTGGGGTCAGGGGGTGTTGTGTGTGAATTGTCCACCAATATTTATTTATTTTAACTTATAGGTATCTCAGAATTTAATAACTTTAGAAACAACGCTGGGAAACCGGAGAGCATGACCATGACCATGGCCATCTAGATATGCTAATGAATTTGTAGATAGCCAATGAGAAATGCTTACGCATTTCTTGATGACCATTGGCCATGGTCCTGAGTTTACCCGAAGATCTGATATCATTCCCGAGCGTGACGCTAGAATTCAATTCACAGCCCACGAAAAATCTGTCTGTGGCGCGGAAAAAGAAGTTTTCATTTCAAAAATGTACTTAGATCATGATTAAGTCCTGTATTAGAATAAGACCTCAAATCGCGATAGTTTAAAAACTTTCAATAGGTACCAACATTTTGAGTTATAAGTTTTCACTTCTATCAGCAGTCCCTATGACTGCCCTTATTTTGATTTGTAAAATATACCACATAAAATAAATAAAGGATTTACAGTATGATGAAAACACTAAGTCTCCATCGATCGCCGGAGATAGCGACGTTGATCAGGGTTAGTATTAGGATGGGTGACCGCTTGGAAACACCGCGTGTTTTTCAAACATCTACATTTGTTGTAACTAGGGTTGTAACGGAACTTCGCCTCCGCCTCCGTTACTGCGGAAGTTCCGCAAGCAATTGTGCCTCCGCCTCCGCATCCGTGTAATTTTTGCGGAGTCATAACGGAGGTTTATTTACTAATCATACGCGGGAACGCGGGCGTGGGGCGCTGGGGCGTACAAACGTTACTTGGCAACAGTGTTTCCACTTTAATAATGTCCTTTCCCCTCGCATCAATCAAGATTTCCCCTTTTTTTTCCCCCTCAAAAATTATTCTGATATTGTTTTTTGCCCCCCCGTCAGGAGCGATGCAAATTTTAAAATTGCCACTAATCTATAAATAATCAATAATATTTAAGCTTTCGTGCCTCATCAAAAACCATATTATAAGAAACATCGCTTTATTGAAAAAAAATTGGAACTGATATCTGTATGTACTAATTATACGACAATTTTCCTCAATATGACGAAGTTTTTGTACTTGTTTGATTTTAGGCATGATTTCCCCTTTACATCTCTTTCCCCTTTTTCTTCCCCTCTGGACCCTAATTTTCCCTCAAAAGGGGAAGTTCCCCTCATTGTGGAAACACTGCTTGGCAAAGGAATGATATGCGACAGGAATCAACCTGTCGAAATTTGCCTCTCCTTAATTTTACTGGGGCATTTTCGAGATGCAAAAAGACCTGTCAAAGACAGTTCCCAATTTCACTTTAGGTGGCGCCAATGTTTTATTTTGTCAGAGAGATTTCACAAAAACCAACAGTAGTGCCACACTAGGCAACAATATTTAGAACTATCTTTGACAAGTCTTTTTGCGTCTGGAAAACGCCGCATTGCTGGAAGCATTATCTCTGTCGCACACTACTTATGTATCGTTTTGTCAGTCGTTGTATTTCGTACGACAGAGACGAAGCTCTACGAAGCCGAAGTTGGCGGATTGTCTCTTTCCGACAGGTATCGATGTGCAATATTTATCGCCGGGTAGGTACTGTAGGTATATATTTGATATGTCAGCAAAAACATAACTTGTAAAATAAACCAACCCCTCTACCGCTTAACTAAACCGGCTATGGCTTTGCTATTGCTATCTTTATCAATTCAAGTGAAAAGAGCTAAGACTTTTTTCGTTAGGCAGTGGACCCCTAGGTCTCGCAACTTAGTTCTTCTACTGTAAAAAGTTGTGAGACGCATGTATAATGCTGGGCCACATTGACGAGAAATGCCATTAATTATCGCGATAATTGACGTTAACCGTAGGTGTAAAATACACCTAATGGACGTTCACCGAAAATGGATTTTACACCTTAACGTCCATTATCGCGATAATTAATGGCATTTCCCGTTAGTGTGGCGTGTGGCCTCAGCGTTATAGCAAATCGGTGAATTTATTCATAGTCTTACCCACTTGAGTCCGAAGAGACCGGGACCTTCTTTCTTAAGTTATTTTGGGTAATTAGCTAACATGGCTCATTTTACACCAAAGGAGACCAGACCAGCAACAAGCAGTTTCATTGTAATGCGATTTGAAACCTTAAAACATTCCCATAATAAGAAATCGCGAGCGCCCGTTGCCCGTTGCATATGTTTCGTCGGAGTACCTACATCAACCTATGACATCAACATATTAAGCTACACGCCTATCATAAATTTAAAAAAAATGAACAAATAGGTAAACGAATTTACACGAAACTTCTAGTACCTCTAGTCCGACCGCCACTGTCGTATTTATCTAATACACAAAACCTTTCCATACACAAAATTAGTTCCCTAATTTCAGCATACTCTCAGTTGGTCGAATAAGCTAGATTGTTATCTACCTACCCTCATCCATTTGAGATCAAAATCTACCTACTCTAAATTCTCACGGCCTATCAGATAGCGATACGAATCTTCAAAAGTGCGGGCTCAATCGAAACTGACTCCTATAAAACGAGTATTTGCGAAAATAACTTCACAATTTTATCAAACCTCAACTAAGCAAGTCCACCATTTTGGCGAAAATGTTTTTCTCAAAATTAGCAACCGCGTTCACAGTATTGTGCCTGTTTTACTTTTTTATTGCAACTGAAGGTTCTTTCTTAAAACCTAATAATGTACCGAGGGTTGGTAGGAGTAATGAAGCAGAAATGCCGTTTGAGAACGATCGAGGGATGATGGGATACGTTATTAAGACTAATAAGAATATTCCACGAATGGGTAGAAGAAACTACGATTCGGTGAGTACAAGTTTTAAAACAATTTCAAGCTGCAAACAGCATAGCTGCAGATCTGTCAATGATAGTTCTCAATTACGGCATTAATGGCGCCAAAGTTTCACTTTGAAAAAAAAAAAAATAATTTTACAGTCATAGGGACTGCCGATAGAAGTGAAAACGAATAACTCCGAATTTGATAGCTCGCTTTGGAAACTACGCGGTTGAAACCGGGTAGAGGGGGGCGTGGCGATGACCTTGGCCATCTAGATCAACCGAGTTTACCCGAAGATTTCTATCATTTACGAACGTGATGCTTGAGTTCAGTTCACAGCCCACGGAAAATCAGGATGTGGTGCTCCAAAAAAGTTTTCACTTCAAAAAATGCATTGTTGGTTTGTCGCTTGGCAAACTTGAGAGCTGTCATTGTCAGGTCTTTTTATTTTGCGGATGCCCATCTCCGGACACACCTCAGGGGGAAAGCTTCATGACCGGTGCAGCTGAACAGCCAAGGCTGGCCAGGACCAGTCAATATGGGCTAGCCCTTCACGTTTGCGCAGCCATGTTCCCTTGGTCCGGCTGTAGAGGACAGAGAGAGTAACGCACCGATCTATCAACACTCTGCCACTTCCCAGCAGGTCCACTGCGTCCGCCATCTAACAATGGCGTAGACGCAATGCCGCGGCTTATCAACCTACAACTAAATAAAATACACTCCAATATGGGCTTTATGCGATACATTTTAAGATACATATTACATTGACAACACAAATTAGCAGACTGCTCGCTGACAACCATCTGCTAATTTTTGTTGCCAATGTAATCTATATCTTAAAGGCAAGACATAAAGCCCATATTTGAGTGTATTTTATATGTCCAGTGGGAGCGGAATTGTATAAGTGGGCGCAGAATTTATTACCGGTGCTCCTCCCCATCACAGTCTAACTTCCGTCTTCACGATGTCGGATAACATCGCGGCTTCTACTCCATACTCCATTCCCGGTCGCTTCCCGCCAAGCTTAGGCGAACGGACTCACCTCTAGTCCGTGGTTCGAGTTCTGTAGCCGAGTTTATTGATCAGTTAACAAAATCTGAGCGACTAAGTTATGTATTGACCCCAGGGTGCTGATCGTGAAGATTCCTGCGCCAATCCAATTCTTTATCTCCTTTCAATATTTTTTTTCCATTATAAAGTATCCTACTTATACCTTTTCTCAGACATTAGACTATCTCTGTATATCTAAATTTCAGTAGCTTCCTTTTTTTCAGGAGAATCGTTTTGATATTCCGAAATTCTATCAGCTACCGATTGAAAATACTCTATATGAAGGTAAAGATTTATTTAAGTATATTAAATATTGAAACGAATAATGTTTTGCTACTAACGAGGGAAGTCAAGTATTACGGTTAGGGCCTAGCAGGGTTTCATTGTCTTAGGGCTGAAACTGCGTGACGCGGTTGCCTGCGCGGTTCTATACAACCGTACGACGCGTGTCAGTTCTGTTTGGAGCCGCGCGGGCGTGCGCGTCATGCAGTTTCAGGCCTTAGTGACCATGTTTTTGGTTATATTTTAATAACCTTACTCAAAAGACACTGAATTAATTTCTGAAAATGTTGAGTTTGATAACTGAAACTATATTTCAGGCGAAGATCAAGAATCCAATCAACCAGAGCAACTGGAAACGTATTTCAACAATCTTCGGAACATGAAGTAAAAAATCCCTCACCAGATTCTAATTTTAATCTACTGGTGCTAATTGAAACTCGAATGACCTGTGTTGTAATTTGTTTTGTATCTAGTCATTTATTTTAATAAAATGTTGTGAGCATGCTTGTATAAACATTTTTTCATTTTTACGAAGTGCCGTAGTTTATTTAACTTGCGTAGATTGAAGCGTTGCATTTAGAAAAAAACAATTTAGTTGTCAAAGGTGTCTTGACAATCGGCTATTTTCAAAAGTCGTTTGTTAGTGTTTTGTCTCTTTCTTTCAGGTGCCATATGTTGCTATTTCTCTTTCTGCAAGAGCATTTGCAATACGTTAAAATTTAGTAGGATATAATTCAATAATTCTTCCACGGATTCAGTGGGAGAATTTTGTTATTTATTTCGATTATTACCAACTAAATTCGCAGTCAGTGTTTCCTAAATAAAAATGGTCGTAACTGCGGACGTCCATTTACCGGAGGAATCCGAATTGACCGTAGAAGAGGTCAATTTGTCTGGCGCCACTTTGATCGCTAGTTCTTTCCATTTGGGAAAATATTGTGAACAGGCCAATAATGTGAGTAAATATTTGTTTTTAGCTTTAAATTTACTAGTAATTTTTATTTATTTGTTAAGTGTTTCATTGATAATAATGCAGTAGATTTGATTGCATAATCATAATGCAGAGGTTATGTTTTGGTTCACCCTAAATTGAGGATGTATGTCAGCTGTTGCCTATATTCTTAAAAGGATTAAATATTATTGTAATACATAGTCAATCAGGAAAATAAATACTTTTTTATAAGTATTTCTACTTGCATCTATAAATGTTAAACTTTTATTTGTTTACATTTAGTGAAGAATTGAATCACAACAAATTTAGTTTCTGAGTTTTGATATATTTCAAGTATTTACTATTTACTATGTAATTAATGTAATGGTTTTAATTTTGTCTATGGTTCCAGAAACATACACACACACACACACAATAAAATGTAGCCTGTGTGATATTCTAGTCTATAATCTAACTGTTCCCTAAATTTCGAGATGATCCATTTAGCCGTTTAAATGTGATTGAGCAATTAATAGCCAAACCTTGACATTTATAATATTAGTAGGATTATATTTATTTATTGAATAATAGGTGAGCAGCCTTAGCTAATATGCTGTATTGAATATCCTACACCTCCGTTATATCCTATACTCCTACAGTAATTAATATTATTAGTTGCTGCTCATCCAATGGAATTTAGAAAAAGATAATTCCTCCTTCTGTTAAACCTTTTTGATAAATGTTTTTTTTTCTTTTGTTGATCTTTACTCTTATCATTCCTACAATACCATATCTGCATAGCACAAGCAGTCCACTAAATGTTCCCACTGCTGGGACGTTGCGTCTTCCCTCACACAGAGAGAGAGTCAAGGACATAATCCACCACTTTAGCTCAGTGCGAGTTGGTGGGTGACGTATGACCTTGAAAGATTCTAGGTACAAATCAGTTTCTTCACAAATATTTTTTTCACCATTTCTAAGTTAGTGGCATTACGCACCTGACTTCGAAAAGACAGTGGTGCACGTGGGATTTAAATATGGTGCTCCACATAGGCAGTAGCCGTACTCCCAACTAGACCAGCCATTACTTGCAATACCATGAACTCAGCTTAAAATCAAATCATTATCAATTTCCTGTGCATATTTCAGGAGTACATGCTGTGTCGGTTCGAGGAGCAGGACCCTCGAAAGTGTATCAACGAGGGAAAGGCGGTCACTGCTTGCTCCATGGAATTCTTCCGGAAGGTCTGTTACTATTTTGTACAAGTTTAGATACACTGCAGATACTTAAACATAGATATACTCCCGAAAGTAAGTCTGTAATTCTTTATTTTGTGGGAGTACTAGGTGTTCCACTGGTGCAGCTTTGGGGGCACTGTTTGCGCCCCCGTGCCCTCACAAAAAAGCCCTGCTGCCTCTATGTTTTTTTCTACGGTTTACTTATGACTACCTACGTAAATCCTTGTTTATTAGGGTTCTACCGAAAGTTCGGTTTCGGTGAAAATATAGCCGAAACTTTCGGCTGCGCCCAAATTTTAGTGCTCGTGAATTGTCGTGGCCAACCTCATGGCTAAGACTCAATATACTCCAAACGAGCAACAAAGCGCAGCGCATCGACTAACAGTAGTTACATTTTAATGCGATTTAAAACCTTAGTACCTGGGTGACCGAGCTTTGCTCGGTTACTTGATACATACAGCTTTTCTAAAAAAAAGAACTTGAAAAAAATAAAGGCCGCCGGCTGGATCGCGACATTTACCGTCGCATTCTAAAGTTTATGTAACAGTTTTTCATTGTCTAAAAATGCGCATAAAACGGCGTTTTTTAAATAAAACCTCGCTAGATCGATTTATCGTTCCCGAAACCCTCTGTATACATAAATTCATGAAAATCGTTCGAGCCGTTATTCGACGATATATATAGCCGAGATTCAGATTCTATATATATATATACCTACAAGAATAGGCATGTCGACTCATTTTTGATTTAATGTGCCATCAAAAGGCTACCCAATAACTAAAACATAGGTGAAAGAATTACTTTGTTATCTTAAAAACTTCTCGTGATATCACGATTTTAAAATTACAATCTTGGACTCTCCCAAAAACGCTTCATACAAATCCCTACAGAAACGTGACGTCACATTGCCGTAGTTTCTATGCGTCGCGCGTAAAGTTTGTATGGTAGCTATATTAAATATTGCGTTTAGGAAACTGGTTTCATAACAAAAGTTACTTGAAATTGAATGGGTTATCCAATGGTAAATACATTTTCTAGTAATTTTGTACTTTTAAAATGGACTTACCCATCCATCTTTGAATGATCATAAAGTAAGTTATACTAAAAAATATCTAAATTAAAATTGGTACACATTTTATTCTATTTAAATACTGTCATTATATCAAATAATTTAATATAATTGCAGGACCTGTCGACACGCCTATTGCTCGTTTAAAGGTATAGGTAAGATATTCATTGTTATAATACATGGTATCTCTTGAGAAATTGGAAAAGTCGCACGCTCTCGCTCGTCGTGCTCTCGATTGCTCGATCACCCGACGACTCCTGCGCAGCGGCGGCGCGCGATTCGCGAATTTATTTAAACAATGGATATAATGTTTTAAATCGCATTACAATGAAACTGTTCTTCGCTGCCCTGCGCGCCTCTGCTCCTTTGGTGTGAGTTGACCCTTCACCGCTTTCCTTCATTAATCGTACTGCAATGATATATTTTTACTTTATTTAACACTCTCGTATTTTAACTGTCTGAATAGTTATGCAAATAATTGTGTAAAAAATTACATTAGGTTTTAATGTATACATTTTAAGTATACATTTTAAAGTGTACTCATGCGAGTTTTGGTTTCGTTCTAAACTGATAGCTTGACCGAAACTGAAAGCCTGACCAAAATTTCGGTTTGAAAACCACTGGCCGTCTACTCTCTTTCTACGAAAAACGTATTTTCGAAATAAACTCGCGACTTCCCTACTCCGGCTCTACTTCGTTTCGTCATATCGAACTTTGTTTGACGTTTTTCTAATTCTACTCAAGTTAGATTAGGCTTAGAACATTTAAGCGGACGAAACGACGGATCGAAATAGAACCGGAGAAGGAAAGTTGCAACACTATTTCGCAATTACGTTTTTCGTAGAAAGAGAGTAGATGCGTCCAGCAGGTCTACTACGAAGTCCGATAAACGATATATCGGCCGAAGTTACGGACGTTTTATACCACGAAACACAATCAGTCGGTTGATCTGATCGGGCGTTTCGTTCATCCCGACCGACGCGGATTTGACAGTTTTTGCACTGTGAGAATGTTAAAATTGCAAATGCTTGCACTGTGTCTAGGTGTTTGTATTTATTTACAATAAGTATGTATTTAAAACTATAAAAGTATTATATCAGCTATCTGGCCGCCATAGTACAAGCTTTGCTTAGTTTGGGGTCAGATGGTGTTGTGTGTGAATGGTCCACCACCAATATTTTTGTTTCATCAACCGATCGATTGTGTTTCGTGGTATAAAACGTCCATAACTTCGGTCGATATATCGTTTATCGGACTTCGTAGTAGACCTGCTGTTTCGGTCAGACACTGCTATTTATTAAGCTGTCCACGAAAACGTTTCAGGTGAAGCAGGCTTGCATGTCGGAGTTCAACCAGTACGCTAACTGCATAGACAAGAGCTCCGGGGACTACAGCTTGAATAAGTAAGTTCACTCAATTTAAAACTTATTAAAGTGAAAACTTCTTTTGACGAGCCAGAGACAGATTTTTCGTGGGCTTTGAATTGAATTCTAGCGGAATGATAAGAAATCTTCGGGTAAAATCGGGACCATGCTCATGGGCACGCCTTCAGGTTTCACCCGCGTATTTTCCAAAGTAAGCTATCAAATTCTGAGTTATAAGTTTTCACTTCTATCGGCAGTTCCTATGACTACTATTTTTTTTTGTTAAATCATGCTATTAAGCTATGACACACCCCGGACACTCCACTAAAACTCCATACAAACGCCGCTGTGGAGTCACCTACTCTTCACACAACTTCGCAGATGTCGTTCGTACACACGCGTGAATGTGTGCGTTAGAGATAGGGCTACTGAATTGTTTTATTGAATAGTTGTGCCCCGTGAGTTCACCTGATGACGTAAAGTAGTCTATAAACTTGATATAATGTTGAGTTACATAAATAGAATGGAGGCAAATTATACTATTCTAATTAAAAGGGTCTATGTATTGCCGCGTAAAATCAAACGAAACCGATGATAGACAGGTAGACCTAGATATATATTTCTGTTAGTAGGTACACATTCGCATATTATTTTACACTTACCCAAGAAGGAAACTTTATTCTGTCACTATAATTATTCCTCCATTGTCAATCCGTGCCCAAAACAGCCTGAGGGGAGGAAGCTTGAAAGTGGCGGGGGTGTCCGTTCTATCCATATTATCTATTATATGGCTATGATTGGATCGTAGGCAATATACCATTTATGTTAAAATTTTCAAACATTAGATTCATATCATTATTTTATTTTTATTATTTATTTATTAGATTTGATTATATTGTTTCGGATTATCCGTTGTTTCGGTTACGGCTATACCTATATGGCTTAGGGGCTGTTCAAGTATTACGTAAACACTATAGGGGCCGGGGGGATTTATGCTGTGCTTAATTTTTATGACATGGGGGGGGGGGTTTAGATGATGATTACGTCAGCAATAGTTATTTATTTTGTAGACAGATGCCAACCCACACATTGTCTATACTTGAAAACGAAACGTATTTTCGTGGAAATAGGTACCAATGTTTACGTAACCATGAGAGGGTCCTCCCTCCCATACTCCTGAAAGAGCTTTGCTTACTTTTGATGACAAGGGGGGAAGGGGGGTCAAAAGTGTAATAAATCTGCTGATATCTGGACGGCTCCTTAATAGCTGTAACCGAAACTAACGGATAATCCGAAGTTTACTAGATTGGAGTTATGTGCTGAAATTGGCGTTAAAAATGACAAAAATCTTCAGCTTCTCACTGAAAGGATTCGACGTAAAATTAGTAAATGCAGGAAAGAGGTATATTCGCATTCCAATGTGTGATGAGTTAAACGTATAATAATAAAAATAAAATCCGAAAATAAAATATCCGTATTCGAAGCCGATATAGTTTTATTTCTATGTACATATCCAGATCCGAAGTTACGGCTGGTTTAGTCGTGAGAACGGCGCCTGCCGATCCGGAGACCCCGGGTTCAAATCCCACACCCACCACTTTCTTTTCGAAGTCATGTGTGTAATGCCGCTAAATTAAAACGGCGAAGGAAAACATCGTGAGGAAACCGACATGTACCTAGAATCTTTCGAGAGAGAGAGATGATCTTAGCATTCCATGGATTCAGCGTGGTGGATTATAGCCTTAACTCTCTCCTTGCGAGAGAAGGCCCGAGTCCTAGCAGTGGGAACATTTAGTGAGCTGTTGATGATGATGATGATCCAGATCCGAATTATCATCCATTAAACCTCTAATTGGAATAGATTTTTTTTATTAGGCATTCTAATTGGGATGATCACGGGGTCAAACTAGCATAGTCTACGTAATATTTTGTAGTGGTAGGACTCTTGGCAGAGTCCGCCTGGGGAAGTTCAATTAAATTAAATTCATTTATTTCGAACCTTAGGCATCTTTGATACACTTGGTAACGTTAATAATTTACAAAATATCAAATATATTATCAAATAAATCAATATCAAATATTTTGTATTTTTTTTCTGGCGTACATAATACACTCATGAGATGTATAGCGATGGAGTGGTTAGGATCTTTATGCTTTTATAAAGGTCCCTTAATGATTTTCGTGGGCCTAACATATATATAGAGCGAATTGCTCTTTTCTGCAGCACGAAGATTGTATGTCTTTCTGCTGCTGATCCCCACAGTACAATGCCATATGACATTACACTGTGAAAATATCCATAATATACCAGTCGCCTAGCAGTCGCTACATCTGATATCTTTCTAATCTGACTAATTGCATGAGCTGCTGAGCTAAGCTTATCAGCTAGCTTATGAATATGCTGACCCCATTGTAGCTTTGAATCCACAGTTATACCTAGAAACACTGTTGATTCGACTGGTTCAATGTATTTTTCTTTCAATCTCAACCTTATTACAATATTGTTTTGTACGTTTGGAAGAGCAAACCTCCAACCACAACCACGATTCAAAACCAAGCTGTTAGCATCAAACCAGTTAGAAAGAATTTTCAATATTTTGTTTATTTCTAAAAATTCCGAGACACCTCTGTATTTTAAACATAATAGACGTGTCATCAGCAAATAAAACAATTTTGGTGTTTGATTGTTTCATAATAGTTCTTGGGAGATCATTTATATAGACCAAGAATAGAAAAGGGCCAAGAATGGATCCTTGGGGCACTCCGATGGATAGAGGAGCTCCTTTAGATCTAGTTCCATCTACATCTACTACCTGTGTGCGCTCTGTCAAGTAGGAACCAATGAGATTCAAGGCGCAGCCTTGAACGCCATAGAAAGACAATTTGTTCATGAGAGTTTTTTGACGGACACAGTCAAAGGCCTTGGATAAATCACAAAACACACCAATTGCGTCGTGACGATCTTCCCATGCTTCCAAAATATATTTAGT
This sequence comes from Ectropis grisescens, assembly GCA_017562165.1. Lineage (NCBI taxonomy): Eukaryota > Metazoa > Arthropoda > Insecta > Lepidoptera > Geometridae > Ectropis > Ectropis grisescens. The sequence continues at coordinate 9,316,917 of CM029768.1, forward strand.
TAGTAACAGTCCTGCTACAGTAGTGGACCTGCCTTTGATAAAACCGAATTGATGATTATCCAATAATTTATGTCTGTGAAAAAATGAAGAAAGTTGGTTGCACATGATTTTTTCAAATATTTTACTAAGTACAAGTACCACACCTCTGCCAGTTATTCTACTGCCAAGCAATGTTTGCACATTACTGTGTTCCGATTTGAAGGGCAATGGTTCCAAAGTAATTCCAGGGCTTGGAGATATAATATCTTAGATCTCTGGGTGACGAGCGCAGTGCAGTGTTAGGTAATAATTTGGACTCTTCATGATCCAATAGCTGCGTGTCGCTGTTCTGTTATGTGGCAGGTATATTGCTTACTATCAGGCACGTGACCTGCTCGTCTCGTCACTTTTTATTTAAAAAAAATGTCGGTGTCCTTACGATTTTTTCATCTCAATTATAGATAGATACTCTTTATTGAACACACCAAAATAACAATAATTTACAAATTGAAACAGGTTAAACACTTAAAGTTAGTGCGACAGACGGCGGCCTTATCGCTAATAGCGATCTCTTCCAGGCAACCTTAGGGTGGAAAAAGAAAGACGGGATCTTAAAATGCGGGGTGTGCATATGACGTAAATAAATAAAATATAATATCAGTACATAATAGATATATACACATATTTATATGAATAAATTGAAATATATATATCCTACTCAAACATATTTATTTTTTACCAAATAAAATACACTAGTAAGTACTTACAATTATTATCATAACGTACAATAATACATATGTAAAACAAATAAACAATTAGGTATTGTATCTATGTTGTGAAGGTATAAGAGGGGAAATACAAATCAAAGAATTGATAAGTAACACTAAAGCCATGTTATACTATGTAATTCGATCCCCACCCAGTGCAAATTTTTGTGTGACAAATACGAATATTTGTACTGTGCCTGGGTATTTTCTATGTATAATTAATATGTATTTAAAACTATATAAGTATTATATTAGCTATCAGGCTTCCATAGTATAAGCTTTGCTTGGTGTGGGGTCGGATGGTGTTATGTGTGATATATAAATAAATAAATAAATAAATATTGGTGGACAATTTACACACAACACCATCTGACCCCAAACTAAGCAAAGCTTGTGTGGTGGCAGCCAGACAGCTGATATAATACATATATAGTTTTAAATACATACTTATTATACATAGAAACACCCAGACACAGTGCAAACATTTGAATTCATCACACAAATATTTGCACTGGTTGGGGATCGAACCCACGACCCTCGGCTTCGCAGGCAGAGCTACTACCCACTAAGCCACAAGGCCAGTCAATAGTCATATGTCCACCAATTATATAATTTGGTTATTAATTCCAGCTGTCGCAAGACCCAGGGCGTTCTGGACACCTGCATGCTGGAGAAACTGAACATCGAGCGGCCGGGCTTCGGGTACTTCACCGAGGCTCGCGTGCATGACACCAAGAGGTGAGGGATTTACTTTTATTTTTTTAATGAAGATTGACGAGACTAACAGGACATGTGCATGATGGTAAGCAACTTGCCTGCCACATATCAGCACAGTGACACGCAGCTATTGGAACATGAAGAGTACAAATCATTACACTTCACCATACTTCATCGCTTTCTTTAAACTCTGACACAAAAACTAAGGGGTAAAAATATACAGTGTAAACTCCATGTAACGTCATTGGCTTTAACGACGAAACCCCTAAAGCGTCAAAATTACTAGCCTTTGGTTAGTTCAGCTTGTGTTCCATATAATTAAAATTCATTTATTTCAAGTAACGAAGACTCATACACTTAATGATTCACTCTATACGTATATTGACGTGTAAATTGTACATTTATGAACTTTGACTTTGACTCTTGAGCATTACACATACTCTCAATAACGAAGAAAATTATGAAAATAAAACAACAAAAAACTTTACAGTTACCAAAAAAGGTAAAAACTGCGCAGCTGTGCATGTTCTTTTGTAACTTTATTATTCTAGGCTTGTAACTTAACTGTCGGCTTCATACATACCGAACTTTCTAAGAAATTCATTCTTTTGTTTACAAATTCGGATTGCTTGCACGTGAAGACTGTGAGATACGAATAAAATAAGTAAAAACATTTAGTAAAATTACTGGTATCCGTTCTTTTGAAAACCTTTTTTTTCACAAATGTACACCTGATAACCAACGTTCGACAAACTCACGGGTCGTCAAATGATTATTACACAAAAAAACATTTCACAAATTGGTTACATCTCAAAATATTTATTTGACAAACTTTCATTACATAACGTATTATTTGACAATTGATTCGTTTAATATTTTAGTTAACTAATAAATGTTTAAAAACAAAACCAACACTTGACACATTTTTATTTTACAGAGTGTTGTTTGACAAACATTTCAAATTATATTTTAATTACTTAACAACTTAAAAAAACATTTCATTTAACAAAAAATAAAATTAAATTCTACATCATTGGCAAATTTTTTGGCCATGCCACTGCTCTGGATTTTTCTAAAAATAAAATACATAAAAAAGTTGTTTAATTCATCGGACCGGTTAGGTAACTTAGGACCCAGAACCGACTCAGAGCACCCCGACTTCACCTAGTCTTGTCGCTACTACCCCTAGAGTGTATATAAAAAGTGCGGGAGCCAGAAGCTCAAGGAGGTCCTGAGTGGAGCGAGCCATGCGAGGTCAAGCGTAGCGAAGGGGGAGGTGGCGAGCGAAGCGAGCCGGCGACCTCCGTAGTGGAGCGCAGGCCGAGTATGGAGAAGCGACACTCAGGGCTGACCGCAGAGTTTTCTGGCGGAGCCCACCAAGTCAAATCTTAGTAATAGATCCTAATCGGACAGGTTAGGTCAAAACTCTGTGACAGGACCTAATCAGAACGGTTAACTCCTATGGACAATTTAATGGGTACTTTTATGATTTTGTACCTAATTTCACAACGAAGATTTTTTTGGTAAATGTTAAATTTGTAAAATGAATAGTATATGAAACAAAAAATGTACAAATAACAAAATATCATTATAAATGGTTATAAAATGATGGTTTGTAAAATAAAACATTTGTTGATGTAAGACATTTATGAAATAAATATTATGCAAAACGCTGTTTTTAAAATGAAACATTTTTGTGGTGTAAAGTTTTCGTAATGAATATTATACGACTAGTTGGTTTTAAAGTGATGTTTTGTCAAAAAATGTTTGTGAAACATTAGTGAACCAAAATTACTGGTGCAACAAATGACGACAGACGAAAATAACAGACGATACGCGTTCAAAACCAATTATTTTGTCATTTTGTGGTTCATATTCTTTACCTTTAACGCCCCTCTCTATAACGTCAAAATATGCTCAGTCCCTTAGCCTTAGAACTCATGGAGCGGTTTCCAACCGCGCCCGAGCGCGGCTCCCGCGCGGTCGCCGCCTGCCCGTCACTCGCCACGTTCGCGTTCGAAAATCTTACCCGCGGCGGCTGCAAAACCGTGAAAATCAGCGGTCTCGTGAGTTTTGAAATAAAACCGTCGACCATCGCGGTTCGCACCCGCGCGTGGCGCGGTTGGAAACCGCTCCATGAGTTCTTAGCCTTAAGTGTCGTTATATAGAGTTTATAATGTATATCTATAATGAAAATAAAGTTATTATTGTTTAAAATGTTGTGTGTGAATTGTCCACCAATATTTATTATTTAAAATAATCGTTTTTTCCAGGCCCAAGCCCCTTCCTGAGCCCAAGATCGAGTACCCAGACGCGACGCCCAGTCTTCCGGACGACAAAGAGCGCAAGCCTGCGCGCTTGGGATCTCGCTTCTACTGGATGAACGAATAAGGCACATTTTGCCATGCACCCGTTGTCATTCCCGCCAATTTAGCTCTCGAACTTCGATCTAATCGTTCCATTATACGTATTTCTATTTTGTTTCACTTATAAAAGCATTTTACATGTAGGGTATCCAATTTCCTGAGGTTTTAGTCGTTGTAAAATAAAACTCATTTTGGTCTTCAGCTGTCGGCATAACGCAGCGAGAAAAGTGAAGCGTTTAGGAGCTTTGGTAGAAAACTAGAAAATGCTAACAAAAAATTATAATCAATGATTCTATGAGTTCAGTAAAAAATATCATAGTGGCGGATTTTTCGCAATCTTAGATTGTGTAAAATGGAACGATGTGAACCGTTGACAGATAATTTGGCGGGAATAACATTCTGTCTCGCTCTGTTTTAAAGTGTGTAAAAGAGATAGAATATAGAGAGGCAGATTGATTTTTGGACAAAATCATCAAAATGTTAACATTTTTTATAATTCTTTGAAATACAATTCTATTAAAATTTTATCTCTCTTGCATATTTTATGCAAAGTCGTTCTATACTAAAGTAAAACATTAGACTTGTAAGTCAAACCTTTTGTTATTAATTTTATTCAAAAACCCAAGATAATTTTTAAGAGCAACTTTTTTTATTAATTGAAAATCATGAAATATTTATCTAACTTGTATAATGATTTACTTTAGCGTGTTAGCTAATATGTAGAGTAATAAATGTTAAAATTAATTTGTTGTTTTATTACGAAAATGCTTTTATAGAATACTATCAATACGATTATTTATAAATTCAGGAGTAAATGCAGGGTTACTGGTAAACAGTCTGCATCCATTTAAGGTCATGTTCTGCTTATTTAAACAAACAATACTTGTTCTACAACTTTGGTTAAACTCAAAACATAAAATATGTACCACAAAATCATTTATTATATATTTAATATTATTTTTTTAGGTTTTTTTGTCCTCTCTAGCACTGTTTAGCTCTATTCGCGTTGGCACTTTTATTGAGCGTAAAACAGTGCGCGCGCTGTCACCAAAAGTTCGAAGTTTTTCGTGACATTGACATGTTGAATGTTGACATATCTGGGTTATGAGCTCTAAGATCCGGGGGTCTACCGACTTATGTCGGTTTCATCAGGCTAACTCGGTGGTGGTTTTAATCTCTACACGTGTTTGTTTCTTTTTTGTATTTGTGTACTATTTATTGGAATTTTATTGGTGAGTTTTATATATTTTACTTGCAAATAGACGGCAGAGACAATGGAGAATGTTTCTCCGTCGCCAAAACCCCCCGATCCGCCCGATCCTCCTAATACAATGGAAACAGAAACTACTTTGACTCCAAACCTCTTGAAGAGGCATTTAACTCCTCAGCCAGACCGATCCGCATCCGTAAAGAAGTCTGTTTCGAACCCAGAAACAACATCCGCGTCCATACAGCAAATATATGTCCATCCTGCAATGTCGATTCTAGGTATACAACAATACGAAAACATGGACGCTGGACCGTATATTGTACATGTCTCTAGAACGGAACCCGACCCAACCTTGGGCACGGTGATTAGACCGATGAAGTTTGGAAAATTCTTGCACACAACAAAAATAGTGTCTGCCAAGATGGGGTTAAGAAAGTAGGTAGGAACAAAATATCTATCGAATTTCTGAATGCTGCAGCCGCCAATAAATTCTTGATCAACCCTATCCTAAAAATCGGTAAATACGAGGCGAATATCCCAACTTATAATGTCACACGAATGGGCTTAGTGAGGGGTGTCCCTGTAGAATGGTCCATGGAGGATTTTGCAAACTCAATTCACATTCCTGGTAACAGTTACGTTCTCAAAGCAAGGAGGCTAAACCGAAAAAACAGAGTCGAGAATACCGTAAATTGGGTTCCTACTCAAACGGTGGTTGTCACATTTAGAACTCAACAACTGCCAAGTAGGATATTCTCGTTCTACTCATCCTTGACCGTAGAGGCATACCAGTACCCCACCATCCAATGCAACAACTGCCTTAGATTTGGACACATTAAAAATCAGTGCCGCTCTCAACCTCGATGCTTTCGTTGTACCTACACAACCTCACAGTGGAGACAATTGCGTGGTGCAAGAGTCAGAGGCTTCATGCCTATACTGCTCTGAGCATCACTTCTCCACAAGTAGATCCTGACCAGAGCAAGAAAGACAGCGAGCTATAAAAATGAAAATGTCAAGAGATGGGATTTCATACCAAGAGGCTTGCAGTCAAACCGCTAAAGTAAATAGAAGGTTTAACCAAGTTGCTGGAAGCGTTCCTGTTACACAAACACAAGCCTCACTACTCCCACCCTCCAATGCCACTCAACCTCCTCCATCCTCTTCATCACAACCCTTCCAATCCTACAGGAAGACTGTTTCCCACAGCCCTCGTCCAAAAGCTCTTCTTGGAAAATCCTACGACCGCATTGCCCACCAGAACATTATTGCCCAGGGTCCTTCCACAATCCCTAATGGATACCCCTTAGAACGAGCGCAATCCCAGTCCCTCACCCAACACCAGATTCTCATCAACTCTTACCCAACTCCTCACAATTATCATAAATATGATAACACATGACCCCAATTCCTTACCGTCCAACGTAGCCCACATGATCTTCCAACTCCCATCCTTAATAAACCACCATGGATCTATGCCCAATAATCCAATGGAACAGCAGGAGCCTCCGTTGGAAGCTTCCTGAACTCCTCCACCTCATCAACAAATACAGCCCTATCATGGTGGCCGTCTCGGAGACCTGGTTTGTTCCTGGAACTCGATATCGAGTCCCAGGATTCTCATGTCTTCGGGATGACCGCCAGGATGGAACAGCTGGCTGTGCTTTATTCGTGAAACTGTCTCTAACATTCTCCCAAATCCCCTCCCCACACAGTCCTGAAATAAACGCTGTCGCTGTACGTGCGTTTAATACTTCCTTCATTTCCTTATACATCCCTCATCCTTCCCCACATCTCATAGCCGATATCCTTCTGATCATATCCTCTGCCCCCTCCCCAGTTGTAGTTATGGGAGACTTCAATGCCCACCACACCTCCTGGGGTTCCTATCACAGTGACTGTTTTGGTCGATTACTGTTTGAGGCTCTGGATGAAGTTAATTTGTGCATAGGGAATGACGGCACTCCTACTCGAAGAGTTTCACCTACTCAAAATCCAAAATCAGCAGTGGATCTAACTCTCTGTTCTCCTGGTCTGCTTCCTTCCCTATCTTGGCAGGTACTCCCTCTCACCAATGGTAGCGATCATTTCCCCATCTTAATCAGCTTAGGTCTCAGGGTATCCCATCTCCCTCCTCCCACCCCTCTCTTAAAATATAGGTTAACTGGAGCCAAATGGGACTCATACTCTTCACAACTGGATGAAAAAACTACATCTCTCCCTAATCCAATGGAAGAAAATCCCCTGGTCTGCTACCAAAAACTTGTAGACATTATTATATCTTCTGCAGATGAGTCTATCCCTCTAAAAAAGCCCAGAAACAATCTCCTTTCCCCTCCCTGGTGGGATTCTGAGTGTACAAAAGCAGTTTATGATCGAAAATGTTCGGAAACCAACTACAACAGACAAATGACTACAAATAATTTCGTCATTTATAAGAAGACAGCTGCGAAATGCAGGAAGATACTTGCGTCTAAAAAGAAACAGGGTTGGTTAAGCTTCTGTGAAAGCTCATCTCCATCCACCCCATCTACCATTGTGTGAAACAAATCCGAAGATTCAGAGGCTCCTACAGAGATAATAACCCGACTAGCAATGATCCTGTTTCCTGGTTGGAACCATTTGCAGACCAGTTGGCTCCTCCTTTTGTACATCAGAATCCACATCTTCCCAGCCCATCACATTCCCATACATCTACTCACTTTGATGTCCCTTCTCGTTTGAAGAACTGCGATTGGCTCTAGATGGACTGACCGATTCTGCTCCTGGTGTAGATGGCATTCCTTACTCTTTATCACTAGAGCTAATGATGTAACAAAACTTTACTTCCTGAAGCTGGTAAACATTTTTTTTGACCAGGGCTATATCCCAGATTCATGGAAAACCCAAATAGTAATTCCCATCCCTAAACCTGGTAAACTTCCTTCAGATCCCAACTCTCGACGCCCTATCGCCCTTTCCTGCGTAGCTGCTAAGATTACAGAAGTTCTTATTAAAATAGACTGGAATGGCACATAGAAAGCAATAGATTACTTCCGGTATCCCAATTTGGTTTTAGGAAGGGAATGAGCACCTTGGATAGTCTCAGCATACTAACTACAGATATTCGCATTGCAATTAAAAAAAAAAAACAATATGTTGTAGCAGTTTTCCTAGATATTGCATCGGCCTATGACAACGTCCAGCTTCCAATACTCAGAGACAAGTTGTTGCAGCTGAGTATATCAGAGAAGATGGTACAGTTCATTAGCTGCTTCCTGATGGAAAGGACCATCCTCATTAAGAACCATGGTTCTATGCCAATGTCTAGAAAGGTCTGGAAGGCTTCCACAAGGCTCAGTACTAAGTCCCCGCTGTATGGCCTATACACTGCTGACCTAGACCAAACTGTCAATCCTTTCTGTAACATCTTACAATATGCTGACGATATTGCACTCTACTACTCTGGCGAATCTATCGAGGAAGCCGAAAATTCCCTAAACCTTGCCTTATTGTACCTCGAAGACCACTTAAATGAAATTGGATTATCTATTTCTCCTACCAAAAGTAATGCTATTGTTTTTACTAATAAAAGAACTATTCCTAATTTAAATTTAAAATGTAACAACGAAATTATCCCACAAAAAACTTGTGTTAAATTTTTAGGCTTATGGCTTGACACCAAATTAACAGGTGTCCGCCATTCAGACCATGTTGCCGCTAAATGTGAAAAAACATCAATATTCTTCGTTCACTTTCTGGCGTGTGGTGGGGCTCCCATCCATTTTCTCAGAAACTTCTGTACAACACCATTATTCGCAGTCACTTCGACTACGGAGCATTCCTGCTGGAGCCTGGTAGTAAATCTGCTCTGAGTAAACTGACATCAATCCAAGGTAAATGTCTTCGCATTGTTTTAGGGGTTATGAAAACTTCACCTACCAATGCCGTCCAAATTGAAGCAGGTGATCCCCCTCTTCACCTGCGAAGACAATTTTAGCCGACCGATTCTACTACAAACTAGTCCAGAATGCAGATCACCCTCTTTTGTCGAAATTAACAGAACTACACAGTCTGACTTCCCTACAGGAGATAAGAACACAAACCAATTTGCCATGTATTCTTCGCAGCTTCGTTAAACTCTCACTCCTCCCTTCCCTACCGCAAGCTTCCTGTTAATCCCTATTCACAACCTCATACCATGCCATAACATATCAGCCATCTGTTATACTAGATTTGGACATTAGTAAGGACACAATTGATCCCAGCAAGACATTTTCTGAAATAATTGGCAGCAACTGGAATGACTGGCTCCCTGTCTTTACTGATGCATCTAAGTTGTGTGCAGATGGCAATGTGGGCGCAGCCGTCTGGATCCCAGGATATAGCATTGCATTAAGGTATAAATGTCCCCATCTGCATCTGTTTTCACCGGTGAAGCAATAGCTATACTTGAGGCAATACAATATGTTACATCCCACTCCATTCCCAAAACCATTATCCTTTCGGACTCAAAAAGCTGTTTGCAAACTATCTTGGCCAACCAATTCAAGGCTAGAACTAAATTCCCATAATACTCAAAATCAAGGAAGAGCTTCTTAAGGCTCATAACTTAGGCTTACATATAGTTCTGGCTTGGATACCCGGGCATGCGGGTATACCTGGAAATGAAAACGCCGATTTCTACGCCAAGCAAGCCACTACTCTTGGTAACGAAGATCATTACTATGTATACTCCCATGATCTTTCCTCTACTTGTCAACCTCAGCTTCTTGACGCCTGGAATATTGAGTGGCAGAAATCGAAAATTATCAAAGGGAAATTCTATGGCCAAATTCAACCCACAATCCCCCCCCAAAACCCTGGTTCTTCAAATTCCAAAAAATCAATAAGCAAACTACGTCTACCATTTGTCGCCTAAGGTTGGGTTTTGTTTGTACTCCAGTGTTCCTCGCCAAAATAAGAGTACGCGACCATTCCCTTTGCGAGTGCGGATTGGCTGAGGGCACAACCGATCACATCTTTTTCGAGTGCACCAAAAATCGTGGTTCTCTATATGACTTGATCCCAGATGACCTTCCCCGTCCTGCTTCCTTTTCCAACCTACTCCCACTAGTAAATTCCCCCTTTATTTATGTACTTAATAAATTTATGAACATCAATAACATTAAGTTATAATTATATTGTATTTTATTATATTCTACATTTGTAAATACATATATTATTGATTACTTTACTTATTAATATTTATCTTCATGTATATCTGTATTGTGACGTCATGTTTGTGTTTGTCAGTAGTTATAGACTAACAACCAGTAAAACTACAAGAAGCCAACCGACCAACGGCCCATGCCAACGTAACGCTGCGCCTTCACCGATCAAACTGGAAAATATTGAATCAGCAACCACCTACAAGACACTGGCGAAGTTGCGGTCACGCCGCATACAGAAGCCAAAGATAAAAGTTGAAGTTGAAGGGGGTCTACCGCCGGACGAAAAATTTTCTCTCTTTTCTTTTTTACTTGAAATGTTAGAGATGGCAATAGCAAAGCCAAAGCCGATTTAGTTAGGCGGCTTAACTAAAACAGCCTTCGTTTTGCTGTTGCGGTCTCTATCATTTCAAGCGGAAAGAAAAGAGAAAAATATCAAAGCTAAGACAGTTCTAGTTAGGCGATAGACCCTCGGGGTTTTACGCGTTTTGTCTTGGTTGGTGGGTAGAGATGGCAAACCTAGCTCCGACCCAATATTAGCATGTAGTTGACGCGAACGTTAAGATTTTCTCCTATTATTATTGTTTACATTCCGACCGTAGACATCCGATATCCGTGATTCCGACACTTGTTATAGTTTCAGCAGTGTAGTAAGCTTCTAACTTCCGCCCATAGACTCCTCAGGTCTTAAAAAAAAACTAGCAACGGCCCGCGGTTTAATGGCGTAGTTACGAACGGTCCTGCGCAACCTGCAACCAACGATTTCCAGCGACCTTTGTGAGGTCATCTGTCCATCTAGTGGGAGGCCGTCCAACACTGCGTCTTCCGGTTCGTGGTCGCCACTCGAGAACCTTTCTTCCCCATCGGTTGTAAGTTCTGCGAGCGATGTGGCCTGCCCATTGCCGCTTCACCTTGCTTACTCTTTGAGCTATGTCGGCCACTTTCGTGCTTTTGCGAATGTCCTCATTATGGATTCATGGATTCTGTCGCGCAAAGAGACTCCGAGCATAGGCTCTCTCCATAGCTCGCTGTGTGACTTTGAGCTTCGTTATGAGGCCCACAGTGAAGGACCACGTCTCAGTTCCATAAGTCATCACTGGCAACACGCACTGGTTAAAGAATTTCGTCTTTAGGCATTAGGGTGTTTTGGATTCAAAGATGTGCCGAAGTTTCCCGAACGCTGCCCATCCAAGTTGGATCCTTTGCTGTTGGATCGTTCCCGTTAATGTCACATGATAGAAAGTGCTATTCCAGACTAATTTGTTTTTAAATATTGATGAATAATGTACACACAACACCATCTGACCCCAAACTAAGCAATGCTTGTAAGATGGTGGCCAGATAGCGGTTGTAATACTTATATTTTCGTAAATACACACTTATTATACATAGAAACACCCAGACACAGTACAAATATTTGAATTCATCACACAAATGTTGGGTCTAATTTATCTGGCTTTCCGGTATTACTTACGAACGAGAAGTTACAGGACATATTTATAATCACAGACTAAGTAGAAGTGAAAGACAAGGAAGACAAGCCTTGTCTTCCTTGTCTCTCACTTCTACTTGGTCTTGTCAGAAGCCCATCTCAATTTACCCCCAAAATGTTCTCGAAATCCCCCCAAAAAGCGGATTTTCTGGAAAATGGCCCCCAAAGTGAATTTTACATTCGTTTACCCATAAAACATAATTTTACGCTGACGACCACCTCAATTTCTCTCCAAAAACGTTATTTCAGAAATAGCTTATATTACTCCATAAAGTGTTTCGATAAGTTCCCGTAAGAAAAGGCGGTTAAATTTTTGTACTAAGTTCACTTGGGTAAGTGCAGTATTCGCTAAAAAACTGCAAAACTTGGCAATGAAAAATCCACAAGTAATTTTTTTCCCCCGTAAATCCCCCCAAATTTGGGAGGAATCCCCCCAATCTGGCTTGTCAGACAAGCAAACCTACAATAAAAGGGCTGCCAGATGCTACGATGCCGGGCCGTTAAATACACAGGCATAGAATAGATAATATAGATAGAACGGACACTCCCCACCCCCCGCCAATTCCAAGCTTCCTCACCCCTCAGGCCGTTTCGAGTACGCTAGGAGGACTCAACGAAGGGCTGGTATCGAACATCTAATTCCTAACGAAATATCATCATGGTGGGTTGATTTGCTGTTTACAGCTATCCGTAAACGGGGCAAGATTAAAAAAATTAAAAAAGCTTTACTTAATTTCCTAAGCATAAAATAACGTAAGATTAGAAACTTTTAAAATAACGTTGCTTTATAATAACGTAGGTAGTAATTTTTTATTCAAAGTTCGTATCTTACACAGCCAGCTTTGGGCACGGGTTGATAATGCCTAGAGGAATAATTATAGTGACAGAATAAAGTTTCCTTCTTAAGGTAAGTGTAAAATAATATGCGCAGGTGTAACTAACAGAAATAGATATCTAAGTTCCTATCTATAATCGGTTTCGTTTGATTTCACGCCGCAATACATACAGCCTTTTAATTAGAATAGTATGATTTGGCTCCATTCCATTTATGTAACTCAACATTATAGCAATGTATAGACTACTTTACGTCACCAGGTGAACTCAAGTGGCACAACTATTCAATAAAACGTTTCAGTAGCCCTAGCTATAACGCACACATTCACATGTTTGTATGTAGTTTTAGTGGAGTGTCCGGGGTGTGACACGGGCGCCGGACCGAACATTTCCGAAACACTTTTTCTAAAAACCTACGGGGAGCGTTTTTATTGTTAAATGTAGCTGTTCTGCGTACAAAGAGACGAAGAGCGAGGTCAAAGAGTATATTATAACCCTTATAACCACTACGTTTGGCGAGGTGTGTAATCTGTGCGAAGGGCGATGCGGCCGCTTTAGAAAACTGTGGATGCGGCAATACATGGTGAAACCCAGAAAAAAAAACAAATCTTTGCGAAACGCACTCTTATGTTCCGGGTCACATAAAATGTTTACTGATGGATCAAAACTGTGAAATTCGAGATACGTATGACAATGCGGCTAATCGTCAAACCAACGCTTCACAAAACGACCCGGGTTTTCAAAACGGCTAGCCGTAATGTAATACAAAGGATTATACGATCCGGCTGCGACACGTATATAATACGCCACTTACTAATTATTACTGAAAGCTAAAACTTATACAATATTCAGAGCTAAATTGTACATCATTTAAATAATGATTGTACACGTCAACTTTAAGTTGCTTAATAATATATTAATTTCATTTTTGTTAATTGAGATTAACTCTCTACTTAGTCTGTGATTGAGATGATGGTCAAATGTTTGGTTAAAATGATTTGGAACGTTTGGCACGAACCTTTGGAACTGTCAGATGCGCCTGGCAATGTTCCAAATTCAGAATTGTTTCTATAATGTAAATAGCATTTTTGATCCTGTGTCTCTTTTACATTCGTGTTTAAACGTGTGTTGTTTTCTCTGTCTCATTTTAAATACAATTGCAAAATCTATCGAAGCGAATGCAATCAATCAATCATTCCGCGACGAAATTCTGTTTTTATTTGCTTCGACATGATAAAAACATCCAAACAATGTCGTGATTCCCTCAATTGTGTGAAAAACATCTTCGTTAGTTATTTCTCATAAGTGTGCTTTGACTAAAGTGGTGTGAAGAAGTGTGAATGCACGACTATGGCTGAAAATGAACCTCAGTACTTCGCGGAGTACAGCTTGTGGAACGATTCCGCTTACAGCATGTTTAACATTCAGCCTTTTAATCGCATTGAGTTTATGAGGCCAGTGGCTGGCAGCATCTTCTTGTCTCCGGGTGATTTGGAAGATTCCAGTAAGGATTCCGGCGATGATGCAGAAGTCCAGGTGTTGCCGCCACAACCTCGCATGCGGACCAGCCCTGGTTTCGAACGGTACATGCGAAGGGCCTTGAAGGTGGTCACTCGCGAGGACCTGCTCCGGGACCCTTCTATGTTCAGAAAAGACCCTGAGTAAGTATGAAAGTAACATTATGTTGAGTTATTTCTACCTATTTTTTTCTCATATTATGTTCTATTTTGCTCTAAAATTTTTGATAATTTACTAAATTGTTAGGCTGTCTGAAGTTGAATAGGACTCAGCTGTGGCATTTTATAAACAAGGAATTCATATTTGAGAGGTGTTTTTTTTTAATGAAAGTATAAACTGTGTTGTCCTTGAGGCATGTTCATATTGTACAACTGCTTTTGTGTCAAAGATAAATAAATAAGTCCCTTGAACCAACTTCAGAAAAGGAAGAGGTTTACCAATCATGTGATTTTTTAAATGTTCGTCCATACCATATCAATTACTTGAAGATTCTTGAAATGATCGAATGTACTTCTTTGTTGTTCACACAATTATAAGATACACCAGCAGTGGCCTGCGGTTTTACCCGCATAGTTCCTGTTCCTGTTATTTTCACAGGATAAAAGTTGCCTGTGTATTCTTACAGACTATAACCTATTTGTGGTCCAAATTTCGTGTAAAAGAGTTATTATGATCCAAACTTACCTCAAAATGATCTTCAAAAAATGGTATATAGTCTTAGTAAATAAAATAAACAAATACTTAAATATTAGTGGACAATTCACACACAACACCAACTGACTCCAAACTAAGCAAAGCATGTACTATGACTGTCAGACAGCTGATATAATACTTATATAGTGGATAATAACTTCAAATTTCTCCTTGACACGAGGATGGAGTGAAAAGTTTGCAGCCTTAGCAAGAAAACAATATAAAATATAAATAAGTCATTTTATTTTTCCACATAATCTCCACTTAACTCAAGGCCACACGGCCCAAAAAGGCTCAAAACTCACCCAGAGCCGCTTCAACCTCCTCATTTGATGTTTTTTTTTTTACCTCCAAGGTGTTTTTTTATGTTTGGGAACAAATGAAAGTCTGAAGATGCCAAATCAAGGGAATAGACGGGATGGAGCAGTAATTCAAAGCCACAATTGTAAATTTGAGCTATAAATTCAAAAGACGTGTGAATGCGTGCAGTTTACTGATGGAACAAAACTTTCTTGCTGAGCAATCCTGGCCTTTTCTCTTTGATTGTTTCACGCAAACAACGTAAAAGGGTGCAGTAATAAGCTGAGTTTATAGTTTCATCTTTTGCAAGGTAGTCCACCATGATGACACCCTTAGTATCCCTTCGCCGTAAATCTTACACAGACAGGTTAAAAGCCCTGCACCTCACTACATTGGAAGAGAGACGGTTGCGGGGAGACTTGATCGAAACATTTAAAATACTGAATGGATTTTATAATCTCCCTCACATTAGGAACCTGTACAGATTAAAGGAGCATAAGAGAGACAGTCGGCGTCATAAGTCCCAGTTGTCCCACGCGCCATCACTGACGAACACTGCACATCACATCCTCAGCAACAGTGGTTTACAACTGGAACAGGTTGCCTGAGGATGTTATTTCGGAAAAGTCGTTAAACTCTTTTAAGAACAAACT
Source organism: Ectropis grisescens (assembly GCA_017562165.1). Taxonomy (NCBI): domain Eukaryota; kingdom Metazoa; phylum Arthropoda; class Insecta; order Lepidoptera; family Geometridae; genus Ectropis; species Ectropis grisescens. Next base: position 9,332,635 of record CM029768.1, read on the forward strand.
TGACAAATGGATAGTAAAGGACAAAATCATTTTAACAGACAATTACCTATAATTTGTTATTTCAACACTGAGATATAGGCACATCAGCTAAAGCTGCTCGCCTATTAATCAATAAATAAAAATAAATAAATAAAAAAAAGCTGACACCATCACCTTGCCGGCTGACAAAATTCTTTTGGCCTTTTCTTGGTGTTGTATAATCAGGTTTTTTCCACTGCTTGGAAAAATCACGAGAAATAGTGAGCCATATTCGTTTTTGTTCAACTGAAAGCAATCTGAGTACCCACTGTGCAGAAACCTTAGAAAATCTAAGTTCATTGACTATGATGTTTTGTGATTGTTCATACAAGATGCCAACAGTGTCTGCTATCACCCTGATGGTCAATTTCCGAACAGCCAATATCAGATCACAGATCTTCCCGATGTTTTCTTCAGTAGTAGATGTCATTGTCTAGCCGGACCAATTATCTTCAATAGTCTATCATCTGTGTTTAAATTCTGCAACCCACTTTTTCACAGTTGTATACAATGGAGCAGATTACCCCAATGTTGTTGATATATCTCCATGAATCTCTTTTGCAGTTCATTTTTTTTAAACATGTATTTGATGTCTGTACATTCCTCAATTTTCCATTCTTTGAAAATTCTGCACTTAGGCTCACACTATTCAGGGTCATTGATAGAATTTTACAATGTGACAACCAAGAGCGAATAAATTGAATGAGGTCAGTTAAGTACATTAAAATAGTTGCAAGTATTTATGTGTTAGCCCTCGAATATTTCTATCCACCCTCGTAATTACAACCATGAAATTCTCATTTTTATATCATTTGGCACGTGAATTGATTATGTTCCCTGAGTTTTGACACTTGTAATCTTAAAGTCAAGCCCATAATACCAATAATATGGACTATAACTCATTATTTGTTTGCAAAATATAGATCATTGAACAAATTAATTCAGCAAAGTCATTGAACTCTTCCAAGAACAAACTGGACAGATAGATAGCGAAAGACAATGTAATTTTATTATACAATATAATAAATATAACTTGAACACTCGAGATATAAGCTTATCAGCGAATGCTGCTTGCCTATTATTCAATAAATAAATCACAAATAGATAAAACATCCCTTAGAGCAGCGTATTATTTACGCCAGTGATGACACAAATATGGTGACACAGGCGAGCTTTCGCACAAAATTTGAAATTGAAAAATGACATTTACGCATTGAGTTAAAAAATACTATGCATTAAGCATGCATTAAGCATGGATATATGACAACTACCTCACATCACGTCTCACTTGGCCTTTCCTAGTATATGACATCGGTAAAACTCTCCTGGCAAAGCTAGATGCCAATGTCATAAAGATATTGAAGTCATGGTTAGGATTGGCACATCCGGCTGATCCTCTACTCTTTTTAGGGATCACAATAGTTTTGGGCTGAAACTAAAGAAACCGTCTGAACTTTACAAACACCTAAGAGTTACAAAACGCATGTTTTGGGAAAGTCGCAAGACGACTTAATTACATCTCTCCCAAAAGACAAAACTGCTTCAGACCTGGAATCTAGACTTCAATTCCATAAACAATTTATGGCAGGTGCACAAGTAAATACTGCTGGGTTGGGTGCGAGAAGGAAAAGGGAAGACCGAGACATGGTAAAAACCTTTCTACAACAAGACGAAAATAACGGTTACAAAGTGCACGCTATGAATTTAGAAATGCAAAGTGAGTGGTTAACCATAGGTGAGTTCTGTATCCCATTAGCTCTAAAGTGGCGCACCTTGATCTATGACTGGTCTCCTGCCTTATTAAAATTTTATCTAAATGCATTCCAAATGACCCTCCTGACCAGAGTAACTTGGTAAGGTGGGGAAAAGCCTCTGAAAAATGTTGCTATACTTGTGGAGAGGCGATATGTACAGCAAGGCACATATTGGTGGGATGCAGGTGCTCCTTAATGGGGTCATTACTCACGGCGTCATGACAGAGTACTTGAAATCATACGTGAAGCCATGAGCCTTTCAGTAGCTAGAGCCCAAAAGGGATTGACGACAAACAAAAGACAAATTAACTTTGTAAAAGCAGGCTCAACTTCAAACTCCAGGAACAAGCCTTACTCAATCCTGGGTACAGCACCTGATTGGACTATTTTAATGGACACGTATGAAAAGCACTACAAAATCCCAGAGGATGTGGGTGTTTCGTCATCCAGACCGGACATTTTCCTTTTTCTAGAGCTACGAAACGCATAGTCCTTGTAGAACTTACCGTACCGTGGAAACTAATATACCTAAAGACCACGCGATGAAACAAAATAAGTATTACGACCTCCTAAACGAATTAACAAAAAACGGCTAACAAAAAAGTTTATACGCTGTAGAAGTGGGAGCGAGAGGTATACCAGCAAAATCTCTCTAAACCTACTGAAAGACCTTGGCTTATCCAGAAGTGCAGTAAGTTCTATACTAGAACGAGTATCTAAAGCTGCACTAGTAGGCTCATATCAGATTTGGCTAGGCAGGAGAGAAAAAACGAGTGGTGAAGGTGAGTGTTGATGTACGTCAGAAAGGGCCCCTTAAACCTACGCCCGAGTCACAAGTCTCAGGAACTACTCGAGTTTTTCTCTCTCTGCCACACGATGGACCCGGCACCCGCACGGTGAATCCATGGAATGCTAAGAAGATCGTCTCTTTTTATGCCTTTTTATCAACTGGAGATTAAGATTAATTTAGAAAAAGCCTATTGTTTAGTTACACCACTGGACATTGCAAGTCTGTAATATAAATGCATATGTTTCCAGTTCGGATGACTCCGAGTCGAGCCTGGATCGCGCCCGCGACCGCGAGCTGTTCCTGAGTCCGCCGCGGCCGCGGTGGCGCACCCCGCAGCAGGTGAACGGGCGCGGGCGCAGGAGGAACCTCATGCAGCGCCGGCTGGAGCACGCCCTGTCGCAGCCGGCCAGGATCGAGCGAGGAGCCAGGTCAGTGAGCTGTCGTACAGACGAGCGGAACATGTGCCTGATGATAAACAACACCCCTGCCTATAAGAGCATAGTGTCACGCAGCCAATATAATATGAAGAGTCTAAATTTTAAATAAATACACGGGTAACTCACGTTTGATATAGTCAGTCCGGTCTGACTCAAGTTTCGATCGCATCCGGCGATTTTTTCAAAGAGAGAGCGCGCGCGTTTCCTGCTTGTTTAGCAAATAATGTCCCTAATAACCACGTTAGTTTTCATACCAAAAGAGTCTAAATCATTACCTAACACGGCACTGCGCTCATCACCTAAACTAGAGATATAGGAAGATTTGTTTGTATGCCCTATAATTTATCTGAAAACATTGCCCTTCATACCGGAACTTAGTGATGTCTGATAGATGGCTGGTATTCTAGCATGATGCACCGCATGGGATGGGACGGCGGCGCGTTGGGCCGCGGCGGCGGCGGCGGCATCGTCGAGCCCATCGCCCCGACCCGTACTACGTTCGGATGCTTAACGCGGCTTACGTAAGTCACCACATTACACCACCATTCCAAAGAGTCAAAGAAATTTATTCACTCAAATTTTTGGTTACGATTATAAACTTAAAATGAAATAGTCAGCACTGCACTATTACACTATACAACTTTAGCCTAAAAGGCAGTTGAAATTTTAATATTATTACACAATTTTCTGAACATCTTAGTATACAATAACAGTTTTTATAAATACGGAATTTTAAAACATTAACACAATCCACACAAATCTACTTTAATACTTCTAACTTATGTCCTCGTTTGTTATAATACACGGGTAACTCACGTTTGGTATAGTCAGTCCATTCAGACTCAAGTTTCGATCGCGTTTGGCGATCTTTTTAACCTCGAAAAAGGTATATCAAACGTGAGCTACCCGTGTATTTATTTATAATGTGTAATTACCACATTAGTTTTCATACTAATAACTGCTAATTGCAATGTAATTGAATATGGGTTGTGTCACCAGAAATAAATTAATTTTGATTTGAATTGATTTGATCTATGACATTAAGGCGGTTTGCAAATATCGGCGTGGGCAGGTCCAGTCAATAGCCATGATGACTAAAAAAATAGTCCCTCAGTTAGATTGTAAAAAAGTATTCTTAGTAAATGTATTTTTTTTGTTTCACAAACATAAAACGACGAAGATACAGTTTTTAGAAGTTTCGTGTGACGTCATTTCATTGTACTAATTTTACGAAGACGTGACGTCACCAGCATCACCAGCAGTGACGGCGGATTAGCCATATAGCAAGAGTAGCAAATGCTACGGGCCCCGCGCAATGTGGGGGGCACCGCGCTCCGACGTCTGTCTGACTGTAAATATGTAGTGAAAATATCTGGCATAACTTGACCCTACCCTTCCTAAACCTAAGCAAACCAAGGGCCCCTTGACAGAAATTGTTACAGGCCCCGCGCTGGCTTAATCCGGCACTGGACGTCACAATCCATCTTTCCAAAAGTTTAATAATTTACGTATCTTTGTCGATTATACTAATAAATTTGATAAACCAAAAAGTATGATGTCCCATATTTTTTCTACAATCTACCTGATGGACTAATTAAACGTGTAGATTTTTGGCTCAGTTGCCATCTTAATTCAATCCTGACCAATAGCGCACAAGGAAATACTGTACTACAAAGTTGGTAGTATAGGTTTCCTTAGTTAATAAGTTGGTAGTACCAACACACATTCGAGGGCAGAAAAACCGCAATACAGCTCCCCGCCGTACTAGCGTAAGTTAGGAAGTAGATGAGTTTGTTATCTGAGACATTAGCAGGTGAAGGAAAACATGAGGCATCTGATATATTTAAAAAAAATATGACTTTCGACAGCATGAGCTGTTTGCCAACTCGCCCAGTGTGGTGGATTATAGCTTGGAGTCTGTAGAGTGAATAATAATTCTAAGTAAGGTTCGACTAAAGAGGAATATAATTTAAATAGAGCTGAGTAACGCTAAAATAACCAGTGAAAACACAAACCCTATAAGTAAAAATTTTGTATGACTATGCGAACTCTAAAGTCACACTTACAGTAAATACTGAGGTAGACTAAGTAACTATTGAGTTAGTGTAAGCATAAGACAATCATTTAGTTTATACTGAACAATGCTAAGTAAATACTGAGTAAGAATAGACAGACAATGCATAAACATTAAATAATAGTTGATTTAAAAATGTGTATGACATTGAGTAATACTAATTTAGTGTCACACTGAGTAAGGCTGAGAGAACACTGATTAAGAACAAATGAACACTACATAAGCGTAAGCATAGAACAATGATTTACTTGACACTGAGTAAGGCTAAGTAAACACTGAGTGAGAACAGATGGACACTATCTCAGCATAAGTATAAAACAACTGTTTATTTGACACTAAGTAAGACTAACTAAACAGAGTGAGAACAGACACTGAATCAGCATAAGCATTGAACAATTGTTTAGTTCACACTGAGTAAGGCTAAGTAAACACTTAAGTGAAAACAGATAGACACTGCGTAAAATCAAACAATAATTCAGCTCACATTGAGTAAGGATAATGTTCGTAAATACTGAGTTAATAGAAGTATAAACAATCAAATAGTTTACACTGAGAATGGCTGAGGAATCACTAAGTTAGAATAGATGGTCTCCGCATTAATATAAGCATAAAACAATTGTTTAGTTGTCACTGAGTAACGCTAACTATAAGGCCAAGTAAATACTGAGCAAGGCTAACTAAACACTAAATGAGATTAACTAAGTACTGAGTAAGGCTAAATAAACACTTAGTAAGGTCAACTATACACTAAGTAAGGCTAACTAAAGACTGAGCTATGCTAAGTATGTGTTTTCTAATGAGATGGCTAACATGACAATCCTATTTTTGCTGCGAAGGTTCGTGAAACGTCGCTGCAACTCATGCAGGTAATATTACTATAATAATATAATCGATGCCTCCCACGTAAGCTGTTGTATCTCCGAAATTGTGATTTTACAGGAGTGTTCCAAAGGTAAAATGTTTACCTTAACGCTCAAGGCATAAGGCATATAAGGGTATTTTCACAAAGATGTATAATTCTTTTGGCACTTGTCACAAAATAAAACATTGCATTTATAGGCTGATAGTTTATCTGAGTCCTCGCCTGCGGGGTACAGGGGCGCGGGGGTATGACGACGAAAGGGGACTGCGACAGGTGCGGGCGGCGGGGGCGCTTAGTGAGACACACACGAGATGAAATGCCGCTCAGATACACGGTCGCCCTATAAATCGTAATTTCCTTGTTATATCATTGTGATATCTGCTGTATGTATATTTTTTTACACAAATTTAGCAAAAAATACAACAAAAGATAACGATTTAAGGGCGTTTTCACAAAAATTTATATCCCTCTTGACACTTTCCGGAATATTCACATTTGTGACCTGATTTTGCTACATTTGCTTTACAGTAGTAACAGTTGTTTTGAAACAAACGTAAAGACGGACAGACAGACAACCACTTTGGTACAATTGTAAAACAAATTTGATTAATTGATTTGATAAAATTGTAAAAAAAATCTGGTCAGATTTTACACCAAAATGTACCGGAAAATGCCAATAGGGATAAATATTTTTTGTGGAAACGCCTTTAAATCGTCATTTCTTGTTGTGTTTTTGTAAAATTTGTGTATAAAAATATACATACATCAAATATTACAAACATATACCGAGAAGTGATGATTTAAATGCAATGTTTTGTTTTTGGAACGCTCGCCTGTAAATTCACGATTTTAGAGAAACACCAACTTACGTAGAAGTCATTAATATTTGTCTAAGTGTATGTATTTGTGTAGTTGGATGGGGCTACGTTTTCTTTTAATAGCACGTTTTTTTTAAATAAAAAAGAAGTGTGGCACTCGGGGACTGCCGCGGTAAAGCTATTGCATGTTGCATCCATTTTTATCAACATAAGCAATAGGGATGTTAACAATTTTTCGGAATTGCTTTTATTTTGAAGAGTGACATTTGTTTACCTTAAAAAATAACACGGGAAATCCGTTAAGTTGGCAACACTGCTAAGAGTATTTAGTCTGTAAAGCTAATACAAATAAGATTCAAAGTCAAATGACCGAGTGGGGAGGACGGCGTTACGGTCTTCCATCCCTCATTCTTGTAAACATAAGAAAGAGATGCACGATCACTAAAATTCGGTCCCCAGGCCCGCGATAAAAGCTTATGCAATAGGTTAAAAGTGACGAGACGAGCAGGACATGTGCCTGATGGTAAGCAACATGCCTGCCACATAACATCACTGTGACACGCAACTATTGGAACATGAAGAGTCAATTACCTAGTACTGCTCTGCGCTCGTCACCCACAGATCTAAGATATTATATCTCTAATTTATCTGGAAACATTGCCCTTCAAACACAGTAATGTGTGCATATTACTGCTTGGCGGTAGAATAACTGGCAAAAGTGTGGTACTTCTCCAGGCGGACTCTGCCAAGAGTCCTACCACTACAAAACCACGTGAAAAAACGTGCAGCCCTTAAACTAATAAGAAAGGTTTTGTACTCACTTATATATTGGTAAATTAATTTTAAGACTTGGCAAACTCCGCCTGGGGAAGTATCACACGATTCTAGTTCATAAATGGTGAGCAACGTGTCTGCCTATTACAGCCCTGTGTCACATGCCTATATTACATATGTTAATGTATAATCTTTGTCGTGTCACTGTGAAACATTGCCCTTCACACCGGAACACAAAATTTGAACGACTTTCGTTTTTCCGGAGTTGGTCTCATAGTAAGGTTTTCATTTGGTAAAAGACGCTTAAGGATATATTTGCAGGCAGAACTTAGCAGGCCGCGGAGTATTACGAAATGAAACCTTGTCAAAGTTGAGACAGCGTTACTTTTCCCTTGGCAATTCATATGATTCAAATAACATTTCGGTTGATATTTTTTCAGGAACTTATGTAAAATGCGGCAAATATTTTAACAACGTCTATAAATAACAGTATAAATAGATGAAATCTTGTTTTATCTTCAAATTAATGTATTTTCGCCAAAAAAACAATAACCAACTACAATTTATAACTAAATTTAGACACTTAAACAAATTTCATAAGAATCTATCACAAGTCAAAGTAAATTTTAGATTTTTGTTCATATTTCAAAAACCACGAGACCAATTTCGATAAATGTAATTAGTACCTGGTTGACCGAGCTTTGCTCGGTTTTTTTAAAATGATATTTAGGCAGGTACGAATTACGTAGTGATGAGTTACTTAGACCTACTTAGATACGAATTAAATGCGTTTATAAAAGGCTCTAAGTATAAGATTTTCTCAGAAAACAACAAGAACAAAAAAAAGTCCCGAGTGTAACCATCAGGATTCGAACCGGGGCTAAGTAACTATTTTCTGATCTGTGCCAGGGCCTATTGACTCCGAGGGCGAGCATATTCCGTCTGAGCCATTTAGACTTAAAGAACAGTGGCGAAATAAGTTATCGTATTCTAATGACATTGTGGGAGTTTTTCATTGTCTAAAAACGCTTTAGTCTTTTTATTGTTAAATTTGTTTTATTTGTTTATTTATTTGTTTTATTATTACATACCTAGATGACTTGTGATAGATTCTTATGAAATTTGTTTAAGTGTTTAAATTTAGTTATAAATTGTAGTTGGTTATTGTTTTTTTTTGGAGAAAATACATTAATTTAAAGATAAAACAAGATTTCATCTATTTATACTGTTATTTATAGACGTTGTTAAAATATTTGCCCCATTTTACATAAGTTCCTGAAAAAATATCAACCAAAATGTTACTTGAATCATATGAATTGCCAAGGGAAAAGTAACGCTGTCTCAACTTTGACAAGGTTAAATTTCGTATCGCTCCGCAGGCTGCTTAAAGTCTGCCTGCAAATATAAAAAACCTTGGCCGAGCGAAATTCATCATTGACTCTGTAATTATAAAGTCTTTCCTAAAACTAATGTCAACCAAGATTCCCGGCAAGCAAAATTGAGTTTTATCACACAAACAGTAAGGGTTCATTTTGCAACGTTCACCGCATTAGATCACATCTCAGGATTGGCACAAATCTATCCATAAACATAAATTACTCAAAATGTAAGGATAATGTCAAACAAAATGCAACATTACCGCGTTGTTTATAAATTCTAATTTCAACTGATCGTTGTAAGTCCGCTCAGATTAATGCGAAACGAAACGTAACATGAACCGTGTACAACGTCGGGGAAATTACAACCTTAGCGTAGCAATAATAAAGCGTAATTTCGGCAGGCGCATACTACGGCTGGACTAGGGCTGCCTCAAGACTCGGCGGCCGACTCATCGGACTCTGACTCCGAGGTTTCGAAGCGCTCTCGCTCGCAGCAGCAGCAGAAGTCCAAAAAGATTAAGAAACAGGTATTATTATTATTATTTTATATAATTCTTATTATACTGTATGTATACCACAGTTTACACAGTATGGGTACAGAGATTATTATTTTATATTATTCTTATTATACTATTATATGTATAACACAGTTTACATAGTATAGGTGCAGAGACTATTAAGAAACAAGTATTATTATTATTATTTTATATTATACTATATGTATACCACAGTTCACACAGTATAGGTGCAGATAATATTAAGAAACACGTATTATTAATATTTTATATTATTCTTATTATACTATATGTATACCACAGTTTACACAGTATAGGTGCAGATAATATTAAGAAACACGTACTAGTAATATTTTATATTATTCTTATTATACTATATGTATACCACAGTTTACACAGTATAGGTGCAGATAATATTAAGAAACACGTACTAGTAATATTTTATATTATTCTTATTATACTATATGTATACCACAGTTTACACAGTATAGGTGCAGATAATATTAAGAAACACGTACTAGTAATATTTTATATTATTCTTATTATACTATATGTATACCACAGTTTACACAGTATAGGTACAGATAATATTAAGAAACAGTTATTATTATTATTTTAAATTATTCTTATTTTATTATATGTATAACATAGTATAAAGAGACTATTAAGAATCAGATACAGTTATTCTCGTATTAATTAGGCTGTTTACAATAAATTTATAAAACACTGACCCCCCGAATACCACCAAACCACCATATATTAATTTGTCAACATTTTCTAAACTTTATTACAAACCTTGGCTTGGCTATAACGAACATAAAAAAAAACAAAGTTTGCTTAGTCCATGGTTACTTATGCATTGACTTGTTTGTTCCAGGACATCATTCAGAACATATTGCTCTACATCCGCGAGTTCGTGAAGAACGACCTCCAGGTCGAGATGTTCTTTGAACCGAAGCTGAAACCTGCCGAGAGGTTAGTAGATATTTATCACTAAAAACATTGTCATAGGGACTGTCGATAATAATGGAAACTTTTTGAAGTGAAAATTTCTTTTGACGCGCCACAGACAGATTTTTCGTGGGCTGTGAAATTAATTCTAGCGTCACGCTCGGCCCTTCTACCGCCTAACTAAATCGGCTATGGCTTTGCTAATGCTGTCTCTATCATTTCAAGCGAGAAGAAAAGAGAGAGAGCAATAACAAAGCTAAGACAGTTTTAGTTAGGAGGTAGACCCACGGGAACGATAAGAAATCTTCGGATGAACTCGGCACCATGGCCATGCTCATGGCCGCACATCTAGACTAGAGGGCCATGGTTGGATGTGTAATGGTAACCATGGTAACACGCCATGGCCATCTAGAAATTCTAACACATTGGCCATCCCGAGATCACCCGAAAAAATCTTTCATCAACGAGCGTGACGTTTGAGCTCCATTCTCAGACTGCAAAAAATCTGTGTGCGGTGCGCCAACAGAAGTATTCACTAAAAAAAAAAAACGCTGGCAATGCCAGCTACCGCTACGTAAGTTTTAAATTGTTCTTGAATCATTGTTGTAGGAAGCTGATCCATCAGGTGGTGGGGAAGCTCATGGGCGAGGAGTCGGAGATCGAGTTCGACCGGATAGAGATGATGCAGCTGGTGGACGACATCGAGCGCCGGAACAACTACACCCTGGGCACGCAGAGCCAGGGGGACGCGCCGCAGCGGTGAGTACGCTAAGACAAAGTCACAGTCGAGGATAAGTCACAGACGAGTTAAGTGTATACGTAACACTGTAGTTAAAGTGTATAGTTATACGCAGTGCATGCAGATTTGATGTGATAGGCGGCAATGGTACGTACGTAAGTCAAAGTCGAGTCAATGTGACGGTCGAGTCAAAGTCACAGTTGAGCCAAAGTCACATTCGAGTCAAAGTCACAGTCGAGTCAAACTCTGCGCTGCAACAGTAAGTACGCTAATGCTAGACAAAGTCACAATCTTGTCAAATGCTCGGTCGAATCAAAGTCACAGTCAAGACAAAGTCACAGTTGAGTCAAAGTCACAGTCGAGTCAAAGTCATAGACGGGTCAAAGTCACAGTCGAGCCAACATTTAGATGTAATACTGTAACTATACGGATCAAATGCAGATGTGATGGGCGCCAACGGTACGTAGGCTAAGTTAAAACTAATCCGGTCGACGAGAAGTAACGACAAAGTAGAGTGAAATTTGAGTAAAAGTTGCCAGAAAGTAGAATTAAAGTCAAGCCAAAGTTGCGACAAAGTAGAGTTAAAGTCTATTAGAAGTTGCTACTAAGTAAATTCAACCAAAAGTTGCGACAAAATACCTCTAGAATAACAACTACACCCTGGACGCGCAGAGACGTGGGAACGCGCCGTAACGGTGCGTACATATGCTACGCAAAATCGAGCCAAGTCAATATCACAGTGAGACATAATATGTGTTATATTTTGCGTAGCGTATGCACCATTGCGTCGCGTCGCGTCTCTGCGCGCCCAAGATGTAATTGTTCTTCTACTTTGTCGCAATTTTAGTGCGATTTACTTAGTAGGAACTTCTACTCGAGGTAAAGTCTATTTTCTGGCAACTTTTACTTATTTATCTAACTAATACTAATTTAGCTTTACTTTTTCTCAATTTTTACTCTAAAAGTTACGAGACTCTATTTGTGCTACGCAAAATCTAGCCAAGTCAAAATCACAGTGGAGTCAGTGTACAAAAAATATATGTTCCCAATTACAACCCTATCTATGATGGAGCAAGCATCAAAACTGATATTGATAAATCGTTTTTTGTCTATTCGCAGTCAAATCTGCATATACAAGGAGGCGACGGAGGGCATGTACCTGGTGACCCCGGACGACGTGCGCTACCCGCAGCCGGGCGACCTGGAGGAGGAGACCAACCCCTTCCTCAGGAGCATCGCGCGCCACCTGCGGGGCGGGGCGCAGTCGGCGCAGGGGTACACCATGATCGACAGGTGGGGGCCACGCAATGCTGCTAAATAAGTGACATGAATGAATGTAGCGAAGGAGACGAATGAAGCAAATAACACGAATGAAGCGGAAGACACGAATGAAACTAACGAAACTCACGATACTGACGAATCTGACGATACTGACGAAACTAACGATACTGACGAAACTAACGATACTGACGAAACTAACGATACTGACGAAACTAACGATACTAACGAAACTAACGATACTGACGAAACTAACGATACTGACGAAACTAACGATACTGACGAAACTAACGATACTGACGATACTGACGAAACTAACGAAACTGACGAAACTACGACGACTGGTCGCCGCTTTCGAGAAGATACGTTATATGGCTGCTGAGTTCTCTGATGCTAAGGATCGACTTCTTGGTTTATATATTCGAAACTAAGCATTACATTGTTGCCAGGATAACAGACTTCTTTGTTTATCTCTTCGACATATTCTTCTTCGTCTTCGTTTTATCTCTTCCTGCTAACAGTGTAATCCTTAGTGATTACACTGTTAGCAGGATCGACTTCTTTCTTTAGGTCTCCGATACTTAGCATTTTTTTTGGCATCAGGATATTTGACTTTTTTGTTTATATCAATTTCTTTTTTTATATCGACTTAATTGTTTATCTGTCCGATACTTAGCAATACTTTGGCATTAGGATAATTGACTTCTTTGTTTAGCTCTCCAATACTTTATCGTTTCTTTGTCATCAGTATAATTGACTGCTTCATCGATACTAAGCAATACATTATTATCAGGAAAATCGAGTGCTTTGTGTAAATCGACTTGTTTGTGTAAATCGATTTGTTTGTGTAAATCGACTTCTTTGTGTAAATCGACTTCTATGTGTAAATCGACTTCTTTGTGCAAATCGACTTCTTTGTGTAAATCGATTTCTTTGTGCAAATCGACTTCTATGTGTAAATCGATTTCTTTGTTTATATCGTCTCCTTTGTTCATCTCACCGATACTAAGTATTACTTCATCATCAGGATAATCGAGTTGTTCGCGGAGTTCTCCTCGCTGGCCGAGTACACAGAGTTCCGCTTCCTCGGCGCGTACAACATCGACGAGATCGACGTGATGAGCTCGTTCTTCGGGATGGTCTCCTGCCTCGGGGGAGAAGCGGTCCTACCGGGACTACCCCGCGCGACTGGTCGCCGCTTTCGAGAATGGAAAACGCTATAAAGCCGCTGAAGACGCCAACGGATTTGTCTCGTGAGTAGTTTAATATAGAAAATATATATTATTTTTGTTTTTTGTTTGTTGTTTTTTTACCATACTTATAGAAGGGTTATGTTTTTCGCGCGTATCTTGTATGTTTGTAAATTTCTTTATTTCCACGTATCTTCCAAACGGCTGGATGGATTTTGACAATTAAGATATTGTTAAATTCCTCTTAATCGTCCAGGTGTCATTAGATAGCATATATGATGTTTTTCTTTACTTTTGATTTTTGCTGTCGGGTTTTTTAAATTAACGTTATTGTATATAGAGTGACAAATCGTGCAGGACGTGTGCCTGCTGGTAAGCAGCATGCTCTTTTTATGTAGGGGAAATACATTTAGGTACCACACCATGCAGGGACATGGTGAGGTATGTATGTTCGACACCATGATGACGACCTATCGTTCATGCCCCTACGGAATAAAACCCCCCAAAGATACAGTTTTTAAATTTATTTCGAGAACAATAATTATTACATATCAAAATAAATTCGCCCTTAAAACCTCAACAAGGTTTGTCTAGGACAAACAATTTTCAATATGTTTCTTAAAAAAGTAGACATTATATATCTATAAAACACCAGAAACTAAAAAAATACAATAAATAAAGCAGAGATCTGCGCGCGCGCACCCAAGAAAACCGTATGCGTTTTAGTTTAGTAAGTAGTAGTTAGTAGTTTTAGTTCACTTATTTCTTATTTTGGCACACACACTTTTGTTTTTTACTTATTGACAACTTTGTTTGTGTTGCTAATAAAGTGTCTTTGCATTGTATTTATTGTTTGCTAAGAGAAACGTTTTTCTCTTCCAGAATCAAAAAAGTTCTCAAATCTGACGAAGAAGAAAAGAAGCAGAAGGACAAAGAAGAAGAAGAAGCGAAAGAGTAACCGTTATGATTATATTTAAACCAGCTACGTATACCGCCTGTACTTACTATTGATTTAAACCCATTTATGTTGGTCATCGTCCATTTAACGGCTCAGCACCAAAACGGTCGTAATGATAATTTGACAAAAAAAGGTAACGCTCTATGTATCATATAATTTCGAAAAATAAAAACAGAACTCAAATTACTTCTTAATAATTATAGCTGTGTTTATTTTTCGAAGTTACATTTATGATCTTGTAATTCTTCTTATAAAAAAGCGATTTTTTTTAGAAATTATCTTAATGACTGTCTTGTACTTCTTCTTATAAGGAGTTGCTTCTTTTTCGAAATAATCTTGATGACGGTCTTGTGTTTTACAAGACTTCTTTTAGAGTGTTTTTTTTTTTCAATTATTTTGACAGTGATTTTGGTGCTGAGCCGTTAAATGGCCGATGACTTCTTTGCGTTGTAGTTACTAAGACTCGCTATATCCTTGTGAATTTTGTTAAAATCTGGATTGTTTAAAACACACATGTTCAATCGGAAGATATTAATTTTTAACATACTTTCATAAAAATAACTTAAATCATAGTACTATTTTCTTATTTTCAAATAAATGCCTTTATTACTTGGCATTAGGGCTTAAAATGGAACTAAATATATTCGACGTTACTAAAAATAATTAATTATAAAATCATTATTAAGTAATCTTAATTATTTTTGAATCTCACTGTCTGGCACCTAGCCCACTACGGCCAATGATTATTGGGTTATCAACCCAATAATCATTACAATATTATTAGATCCCTGACTTTTGCATTTATTCTAGAAACTGTTGCAAATGACAGTGATACTGAAATTGCTGCTATTTTTTATATTTGCGATGGTGGCGCCACCCTTATTTTTTTGCTCTTTTTTGTCAATGAACTTTCAATTTTACAAAACTGTTTGTGACAGTGTCACCACTATTATGTTGTGCCGTTTCTTTTCTAATAACACCTTCAATTATGTATTTCAATTCTGTATTTGCGATAGTGTCGCCACTATTAGGTTTTGTTCCTTTGCCAAGTTTTAAAGATTATGATTCCTCCTGAAGTAATTGTGTTAAATAATTATATATCAGCATGTTTCATTAAATAGTTTAAATAATTTCGATTGAACATAAGTGCTATTTTATGATATTTATACAGGGTTTCGCATTATATCTGTATTAAAAAAAGAGCGTTATATAGTTATTATGAACAACTTTTGATGAATGATGATCCCTTTCTGTTAGTACAGGTAATGTGCAGAACCCAATAATTGATTTTTTTTTTATAGTTTGTACCCTGAAAGTTTAATTCTAAAATAAAAACAATATATTTTTTGCAATTGTTGTTGTAAGAGTGCGAATGAAAATATTGTAGATTCCGACTCGGAATCGGTTTTACACTATATTGAGATGCTGATTCCGAATTGAAAACGGTTTTGAGACCCTAATTCCGAATCGGAATCGGTTTTAGACTGTGTTGAGATACTGATTCCGAGTCGCAATCTGTTTCACACTGTGTTGAAATGCCGATTCTGAATCGGAATCGGTTTTAGACTGTGTTGAGATACTGATTCCGAAGCGGAATCTGTTTTTGACTGTGTTGAGTCTGAAAGATAAAATGTTGTAAAGATGGATGTGAATGATAACGTAGAGACTGGTTTCCGAATGAGAAAGTTCACAAAAAAAACGCAATATACTCGTTTGTTTTTGCCGTGTAAATTCAAAGTCAAAATTCTTTATTTATAAATGTACAATTTACGCGTCAAAGTCAATTGTCGGCAAATAGATGTAAGTTTATATCTATCTAAAATATTTGCTGAAATTATACGCAGTATATTTCGAATGCATAGTGTATACGGAATCAATTATATACCTTTAAATATATACATAGAAACGAAACACATCTTAAACAATACACAATGAGAAAATGAGAAGTGTTCATTCTGAATTGGAAAAAAATCGAATATTTTCTAGTCCCTATCTCGACACCATCGAAAATATATATACTATAAGTAAATAATTTGAACTTTTGTGAATTAACTTTTAAACAGTTGCGTTAAGATGACGCCCACAGAAGGTTTTTGAGTTTTTTGAGTTCAATTCATTCCACAAAGTATTACATTGTAATAATGTACATTTAAATATTTTTTCCCGATTGTTTTGTGAACTATTAGAACACAATCGGAAAAAATAATAAAATACCTACTAAATCGGATTTTTTCCGATTCGGAATTTACACTTCCGATTGTTATGACTTGTTTTTTTTCTTGTTTGTCTCATACAATAGATTAGCAGAACTTTCGATTCGGAAACGGTAAAACTTCCGTTGTCAACTGCGTTCAGTGTAAAAACGTAGTGCGGATTCCGAATCAATGCATTGATTCGGAATCCGGGGTGTTTTGAAGATGCAAATAAAATTATCAACGATAAATCTAAATTTTAAGAATCCCACGTAAGTTGTTGTATCTCTAAAATCGTGATTTTACAGAACACTGTTCCAAAGATAAACACTGCGTTTAAATCGCCATTTATTGTTATATTTTTGTAAATATAACAATAAATGTAGTAGTTTTGTAAAAAATTAGGTAAATAAAATATACGTACACCAAATTTTACAAATATATAACAAGAAATGACGATTTAAATGCAAATTTTTGTCTCTGGAACGCTCGCCTGTAAAATCACGGTTTAGGAGATACCTACAACAAATTACGTGGGAGGCATTGAAATATCGGTGGCCGCCATCTGACCCCAAACTTAGCAAAGCTTGTACTATGGCGGCCATATAGCTGATATAATACTTATATAGTTGTACATACATATTTATTATACATAGAAACACCCAGACACAGAACAAATACTTGGTTTTATTCATTTATATATGTGACCTGGGTGGGGATCAAACCTGTAATAATTATCTATTTTATTTAATTGGATAACGGGACACTCACGTATATACGGTCGGTCAATCCGACTCGAGTTTCGGCCGCGTCCGGCGGCCTTTTTCCGCCGCCGCCGGCCGCCGGACGCGGCCAAAACTCGACCGATGTGTAACAACCACTATAATTTTAATACTAAAATTATCTATTTTAGTATAAAAAATGAGTATGTATTTAAAACTATGTAAGTATTATTTCAGCTATCTGGCTTCCATAGTGCAAGCTTTGCTTAGTTTGGGGTCAGATGGTGTTGTGTGTGAAGTGTCCACCAATATTTATATTTTATTTATATAGTTGGCGAAATTGTGAATGATCTTTGAAAAATCTCTATTTGCGTGTTCAAAACGTCTTATTACGTTTCTATTCGAAACAAACCTGTGGTTTTCCGCTTCCTAGATCGTATACAATTGTTTTAATTCGATTAGGCTTAATGAAAATTCATGCTATTTTAACTTCCACTGTACAGGGTTTCACAGAAAACTTACTAAGCCGAAAGAGTTGCTTGCTTTTTTAAACTTATTTTATATTAACCCCTTTCAAACGAAAATTACAGCTATTCTAAATTAGCCATTCTTTGTTGAAATTGAAAGTTAATTTTTGTAAGGTACTAATGATTTAGCAGAAATAAAGAAAAAGCGAAAAAAACAGTTATTGTTTATATTTTGCCGAATTTAAAGTTAATTTTTGTATGTGACTGTTAATTATTTTGTCAATGTTGGTTCTTCAGTGGAGTTTATTAAAACTATATTAGTAGAACCTAGCGTCTGTCCATGACTTTGTCCGCGTAGGTTTTATACAAACGCTATGTACTCCTTAAAAACTACATTTTTCGGGATAAAAAGCAGCCTATCTGCTATTCCGGACTAATCTATCTCAGTTCCATTTTGTTTCCACATGTCCTTACTTCATCCGTTAAGTGCTTCCAACGTGATTGACCAACAAACATATAAACTTTTGTACGTTACAAATATTATAAATACGAAAGTTTGGGAGTTTTTTTGCTCAAATACGTCGTAACGGCTGAACGGAAAGTATTGAAATTTGGACCTTTGTTAGATTATAGTCTTAAATAATACGTAAGCTACTTTTTATCTCAAAAAGAGAACTAGAACGGAACCTATGTACGTGGGTAAGGCTGCGTTTCCACCAGAGATGTGCGATGGAAATGTGTCGTGCGAGGATGTCTAGCTGTGCTGTGAAAATGTGTGGGTGTTTCCACCAAAGCTGTGCGATGATAATGTGCCTACGAGGATGTGTAGCGGAGCTGTGAAAATGCGCATTAATGTGTGGCGCGAGGATGCGTTGCGAAGCTGTATCTTCTGCTTCCATTTCTTCATCACAAATTGTTAAATATAAAAGTATTTTCTTTTTCCAATTATCCATATTATTATCTATTTTGCGCACTTCTACTTCCAACAAACTCCGTCTATGGACTGGCTGGTACAGTATGCGCAAACCTCGCAACACATCTTTCTCAACACATTCCTCGCACACTTCCCTCGTACACATCCCTCGCACACATCCTCGCACACATCCCGCGCTTGTTTTGTATGCACAAAATCTAGCTCCGCTGAGCCGTTTCCACCAGAGCTGTGCTGACCGAGGCAAGGTAAATGAAGCGATCCTATTGGTTCTTTACAAACACATCCCTCGCTATGCATCCTCGCACATCTCTGGTGGAAACGCAGCCTTAAGCCGTCACTCTGCTAGTCTCTATGTATAAAAATGTTATGTTGGTTTGTGTACGCTTCAAAAACTCAAAAAGTTCTGCACCGATCGAGCTGAAATTTTAGAATAATATATAATCCACATCAAGAATTGTTTTTATCTAATTTTTGCATCACAATGTGCCACAGCGAAGCGTGTCAGGGTACAGCTAGTTACTCTATAATTATAAAATATCTCTTTTGGCTTAGTACACTATTTTTGTGTAATCCTGTACAGTCATACAAGTTTAAATAGTATTCTAAGCATAAAATCGGTTGGTAAGATAGTTATAAACTCAAAATCTATTACAATTTACGAATATATAAATCTTTGTAAATTGTATTGATTTGTATGTGCATGTTTGTACAGCCGATATTCGATGTTAGTTGGTAAAAAAAGTAGAAAAAAAAAAACTATACCAGTACACAGCGACATGGAAAGGGTATAAGCATTCGAAAGGAGCAATTTCTCATGACAACTCTCTAAAGAGTATCTATATATTTCTTTATTATTCTGAAATTTTATATCTGTTTTTTTTATAAAGAGATCTTTTTGAAGGCAGTTCTTTGCTGCCTAAAAGTAAACGGCTTTTTGTGTTTTTATATTAAAAATAACGTGTCTTTGAACAAAAAAAAAATAATTGTTTTTACAATTACATTTTTTTTCATTCAAAAATTATATATTATTGTTTCCTTTCGGCCGTTTACACCTTTTCTGTATAAGCCAGTAGTTTGTAGTTTTTAAATAAGCGACGATCTTGTGTATTTAATAACTTGTTATTTTTCTAGCATTCTCTAATGTATAATGACGTGTGATTACGCTAACTGTCAAAGTTTTGCAATCTATATTGTGCTATTTTAATTGCGGTTTTAAGGTCGTTATTGGAATCACGGTTTAAGGCCCCTTTTATACGACTCCGCTCCCATCCCACAAACAAAATATCACTCAAATATGTGCTTTATGCTGTGCGAGTTAAGATATAGATTACATTGGACAACATACATTTACAGACGGTTGTAAGCTCGCTTTCAGCGTCTGCTATTATAATTGATGTTGCCAATGTAATCTATATCTTAACGGGCGTGGTATAAAGCCCTTATTGGAGTGATATTTTAAAGATTTTTATGGCTTTTAAGGTTCAAATTGAAATCGGCCGCTTATAAAGGTTACATACGAATTATCTATGAAAAGGTTTATTTTGTTGTGATAGGACACTTGCCAGAGTCTGCCTGGGGAAGTAAAAGGGAAAGTTCCGGTTTGAAGGGCAATGTTTCCAGAGATATAAATTACAGGGCTTAGAGATATAATATATTAAAGATCTGGGTGACGAGCGCAGTGCAGTGTTAGGCAATGATTTGGACTCTTCATGTTTCAATAGCTGCGTGTCACTGTGCTGTTATGTGGCAGGCATGTTGCTTACCATCATTGCTCGTATCGTCACTCTTTATTTAATAAAAAGAGGTACAAGCGACTATCATTTTACCGTTACCATTGAACTGAGGTCTGAGTACCTACTGATTCTAAACGCAATCAGGACGACTAAAATAAGGAACGACAATTCTTTTCTCTGTCATTCTAAACGGATGAGACAAAGACCGAGAGGTTTGATCCCGATCGAGATCAATCCGACTGGGTTCAGAATCGCTACGATGATTACGGTTGCTTTAAAAAATTTACAAACAATATTGTATTATTCCATTCGCGTCACTGGAGTTCAAAATGGCGTCATCTGCGAATTTTATCTATAAAAAAAAACATAAGTCACAGCTACTGCTTGATATCTAACGCAGAGAGCAACACTGAAGGGAGTGTGTCACAAGTCCGCGTGGACCATGGAGTTTGATAATATACTGTGGCTGAGGGTGGGGCTAGATTTGCTAGATTAGATTTGAATGGTGCTTTATTTTTTATGTGTTAGTGGTTTGGCTGTGTGAGTATGATCGGCAATGGATCGGTACAGGTATGTTTTGTATGTAATAAAGTGCGGCTTTGCGCTAGTGTGCAACTTTCCCTTCCCGCAAGAAATGACAGAAAGATTTGAACAATATTTTTTAGCTAAGCTTCCGTGCTTGCGCGGAATATCGAGTTGCTCGATGATCTAATGTGATGTGCCCTTATTGCCTCGCGTTCGATATGTAGCCGAATTCAATTTCATCATATTTCACCATTTTGAATTCTATTTTTACTCATCAAGGACCGTTTTTGAGTAAACAATTGTCAATGTGAAAACGAAAGCACAGTACCGATTTCATGTGACAGCTTACGTAGTGAGATTGCAATGTGTTCGTCTCTTTTCAATTCTATATGTGGAAAAAAGACGGGTAATATTTATAACGTTTTCTTTTTCATACATATTGAATAGAGGCGCATATATTTAATATTATTTTTAGAGAATGCTAGTAAAAACAAAGTTATTGACAACTTTCGTGGCGTAGCGAGTAGTCGAATAGTCTTAGGTTCGATTCCCGTTTTTGACTCGGAAATGCCACGACAGTTATTGTACGTTTAAAATTTATTTTAATACTTGTATAGGCGAAAGTTGTGTTAATATTAATGGTGTTTCGAGGATTTTCTCTGTATTTGATGTTTTCTGGAACAAATTGATAATTTTATTTTTATTTGTATATTCTTAGATTGCAATAAAATATGTAACAATATATTTATTTCACTGCATGCTAAAACTTAAAAATAAAAACAGAATTATCAATACTATCGATGACAGAAATGGATATATTCTGACATTGACAGCAGCGTCAAAATTAAGTTGTCAGTGTCAAATCATATTTTTGTCGTCAAAATAGTATTGTACTTACACCAATACAGACGAAAATCTTGCCAACTTACTAGACATAATTTTAACGTCGTTAAGTGAGTAATTGTAGTTATTATAAAGCCTTAAACATAGTTGTGTGTTGCCGCGTTTTACCAATTTCTTCTAAAATACTGCAATAATTTTGTACTGGTAACACTGTTTAGACTCGTGAAAAAAATTAACCGTATGACGGCGATTTAGTCGGAAAATTAGAATGTCACCGGTCAAGTTTATTTCCGATTGTTTGCCGTGGAACTTTATTGTAAAGCATTCTGAGACGTGCAATTTCTATGATGTCTTATCGTGTCAAAGGAACAAAATGACATTATGGCTGGATTTGTCATTAAAAGTTACCGTAATAGAGTCACCAAAAGGAACTATAGACGACTCAAAACGGCTCTTTAAAACGAATCAATCAAATTTCATTTTTATTTTAATTGTCATAAAGATGAACGTTGTGTGTAGTGTTCGATTTAATTTTACCTTTATTACAATCGGAATAAAGTTGAAATTTCGTTGGTCCATTTTAACAGAAATTCGTATGTGATTTAAGATGACTCCTACTTTACTTTATAGAAGACATCGTACTTTTGCTGACTTTTGAGACTCATAATTCATTGTGACCATAAAAATACTCTTTGAAGGAGAATATAAGAGATTATGTAACTTCTTCACAAAAAAAATATATTTTTAGTATGTTAGATTTAATTGGTGAAATGAAAAGAAGCTTTATACGAAATTATCAGCAAATGACGGATATGTTTAACTTGGGGGTTAAATTGATACTTTACTATGTACGTTTTGAAAATTATTATTGGATCGTGAATTGTAGTCACATACAATTTAGAAGACGATGGACAAATATTATGAAAATATAGAATTGTATTTTAAAACATTTGCAAGCGTTTACGTAACGTTTACCGTTGACGTTCGTATGTGTTGATGTTAGACGGATACTGGATTCAAACATGATAAAATAATGTCACTTTTTATAACTAGGAAAACTACCGTGGTTGTCACATATATTTTTTAATTAATTCACGTATAACTCAAGTGTGGTGTGGTAGATCCAGTCCGACTTAAGTTTCAGCCGCTTCTAGCGGTTTTTTGCGACTTATGTTTCAGCCGCTTTCGGCGGTCTTTTAGTTTCACCCACTTCCGTCGGGCTTTTGCGACCTAAATTTAAGTAGCTTCCGACGGTCTTTTGTGACTTAAGTTTTACCCACTTCCGGCGGTCTTTTGCGACCTAAATTTAAGTCTCTTTCGGCGGCCTTTTGCGGCTTAAGATTCAGAAGAGGACACCCTCTTCTCGCTTGGCACTGTTGAACCCACGTGAATAACCTGTGATTTAATTTAAAAAACATATGTGCCGTATATTTTACAATTAAACTTACTTAATTAAACTTACTATAAATAAGTTATTAAAAATATTCAAATAAACATTTCGAATTATCTAAGTAATATAACGTATCCAATCAACCCCTTAAGTTTCCTTTCGATATAAAGTTTTACAATGAAACGTCCTTTGCTGATAAGAACGTGAACGTAATTTTAATTTTTTTAATGTAACGTCGATTTTAGTCCAAAATGTACACTGAAAATGTCGCTTAAAAATCCAAATTTTATTTATACAATACCGGTAAACTACAAAAACTTCTATATAACTTTACCCAACATAAAAATATAAATGCTGCATCGATTATCATCAATCAACTTAATCTTTTTGGGGCCGTATTTTTAAACTCGCACGCACGACTGTGATATCGTGTGGTTCTGTATTGCTGTAGCAAATTGTACGACTCAAGCATCCGTCTGTCCTCTTCTCGCAAACCGCTTCGCTAGTGTGGGACGGGGATAGCTTCATTAACGAGACGTATGTTTTGTGCAACTATAGAAGTTGTCACAGCCATGTGAGACGAAAATGTGATTCTGAAGGTATTATTTTTGTTAATTATTCGCAAAAAATATGGTGTTTTTATGTAACATAAGTATGTATTTACCGTTACAGAAGTTCAGCTATCTAGGTCCCATAGTTCTAGCTTTGCTTAGTTTGGGGCTGGTTAGTGCTGTGAATAATGTCCAACAATATTTGTTTCATTATTTTGAACATTTATTATAACATGTGGATTTCAAATACACAAATAACACAAATGGTAATTCACATACTTATAATAGTAGACTTTGGAGGGTCGATCCTGCGAAAGTGGACTACTCAAGTAAAATGGTCTTAGCATATTGATGTGTCTTTAATTTTAAGGCGAAATAACCTCAGCAATGTCAAATGCAATACCGTTTCAATGCAATTGATTTATTAGCAATTTTAGTTGCGCGATAGACCTACAAATAAATCCATTTTACTTAGACGGAGCTTGAATGGCTGTTCGTTAACCGCCTAACTACAACAGTTAATATATTGCTATAGCTGTCCCTTTCATTACAAGCTTAATGAAAGAGAGGACAATAGCATAGCCAAGACAATAAGTTAGGCTTTAGACTCGCAGGTATTTCTTTGAGCACACAGTAATAAATTCTATTGCAATCACACAAATCACAGGACGCGTACATCTATCCTTCTTTATACGAATTGTTTTAGGTCACGTTGGCGATCGACTGATGATTGAGCCGTAAGATTATGCGAAGTTAAACATGTGCGAATGATTTCAAAAATGAGACCCTGATAACAGTTCTACAAGTGACTTTGGACTTTACCTTATTGACAAAAACTTAAAACGTTTTATAAATTGATATCTAACAGTTAACATAGTAGTTTGATTACGGTACATGGCATTTAAACCGATTGTGTAAAGATTTTGCTGGATTGTGCTATCTCGTTTTTGTTTATAGTAACTGTAGTATATTAAGAAGTACGTACTTAGAGGGCAGGCTTGAGTCATATCCTCATTAATATACTACCAAGCGTTGAAATGACACACGAAATGACGAGATGACACAGTATATTTTATTACCACAGTATAGAGAAATACTACCAGTAGTTTATCGCCTTTGATCTTGGGAGAAACGCCGATAATGTCTAGACACGGGTAGGGTTGTCGCAATGTTAAAAACGTGGCACCAAAATAAAATTAAAACACACGGAAGACGTCAGCCCTGAGCCGCGCTCCTGCAATATTAACATTGTAATGTAGGCAATGCAGGAGCGCGCTTCCCGCGTCTCACCCCGCACGCCCCGCACCATAGCCCCGTCTAGACGGCTTCGTCGAACGACTGTGTGGTTTATTAGACGTGACATTACGAAGGGGATAATGTCCCATTACTAAAATAAAAATAAGATCGTAAGATTATTATCTTCAGACTTATTTTTCTGTATATTGCGAACTATTCAATCCAAACAAAGAGTCCAATCCCTACAAAAGTCTTGTCATTTGTGACTTCAAATGACCTCGAAGAGACTTGAATTGAAATCAAGTTCAAATGGGCAAAGTTTGACGGTCGCGATGACGTATTCGAACTGCTATAAGTTTAAATTACGTTTTAATTTTTTCTTAATAAGGCGAGATTTTAAATGTAAATAAATGTGTAATAATTATTAATTTATTTTTAAAGGAAGCTATATTGAATCGATTAGGACGTGGTCTAAAGTCTGCATTTAACAAAAAACAACTTGTATAAATCTGACCAATCACAGCTTGCTATTTTGGGATAACATTGAAAGTAAGAGCTGTAATTAGTGCGTTTTCGTAGTGTGAGTGAAGCATCTAAACAGTGTATGAGGTCTTATGACTGGTCGGTCAGGTTTTTATTTTTGTGCATTTTGTGCTTCTGATATATTCTTAGAAGCACATATAAATATCTATATATCCCTTGGACACTGCATAACTTGAGAACGACATTACCTAGCTTTTTTTAGTTTTATTTTACTTTGTAGAATGTTATTGTGGTAAAAAAAAGAATTTTACATAAATACACGGGTAACTCACGTTTAATGTAGTCAGTCCAGTCCGACTCAAGTTTCGATCGCGTCCGGCGATCTTTTTCAAGGAGAGTGCGCGCGCGGGTTCGCAGTTCGAAACTTGAGTCGGACTGGACTGACTACATTAAACGCGAGTTACCCGTGTATTTATGTAAAATGTGTAATAACCACGTTAGTTTTCATACTAAAAAAAGAACGTTACGCATGCATGCCATTAAGCGAAAAAAAGAACCTTAATTCCCGAGCGACAGGCTAGTTTTTCAAGCTAGAATAGCAAGTGTTAGCAGTACTTGTAGCTTCGTGTAGACAACGCTATGCAACGTCAGATTTGATTACACGTAGTTAGAACACATTATTCCTTTTTTTTAAACACATATTACTATATAGAAGTACTACCTTCCTAGCTCACTAACACTAGCTTGCTATCTTACCTTGAAAAACTAGCCTCGTGTCGCTCGGGAATTAATGTTCTTTTTTTCACTTCATAGCATGCATGCGTAACGTTCTTTTTTTTTGCCACAATACCTAACATTCTACAAAGTAAAATAAAACTAAAAAAAGATCGGTAAAGCCGTTCTTAAGTTATGTGGTGACCAAGGCATATACATATTTATTGGTATAAACTTAAAGATAGTTTTTAAATCAACGTACGATTCCGTTAAATGTGGACTTTAGGAACATTACTCCCGAATCGGTAAATTAAATATTATAATGTACGGTTTTATTGTTTACTTACGAGTTATGGATGTAGATGTATAAATGATATGTATTTTAATCGTGCTAGAGGTAGAAAGGATTTACTGGGTCGATGAGAAAGGGGGGGAGGGGCGAGTGTTGGAAAAGAAGGTAGGAGACAGGTTTTAGGTGGACCAACTTCAATGAAGTAATCTATTTGATTGATATTTTTTCTAAAAGAAAAAGAAAAACGAATTAGTCTGTCAATTAGATACTAAAAAATAATGTACACGTATTTTTTTCTTTTGTTTCACAAACAACAAATGACGAAGATATAGTGCTTAGAAGTTTTGAGTGACGTCACGTCTCTGTATAAGAATGTTACGTAGTTGTGATGTCACAACCTTACACTTATTTTTGTTTTATCAAATTAATGAAAATCGACTAAGAATAGTCAATAGATCACCAAGCCTCCGGAGTGACGGGTAGTGACGTCACTTCATCTTAAAAAATCGTACCATGAAGTGACGTCACTCGCAACTTAAGCACTATCTTTGTCATTATTGTTTGTTAAACAAATATATATACGTGTACACTATTTTTTAATAATCTTATTGAACTAATTACTTTTTTTAGACATCTCGCGTATTCTACTGTCGCGTATCGTTTCGTGTTAAATTATGTTGTATGAAAAAATAAATCGATCAACTAAAATTTGTTTGTAATGAAATGGGTATGTTATGTATATTTTAATCGCCCACCGTTATTGAAAGTTTAAAATCCTTTCTACCTCGTTCCTTTGAGTAAAACAACACGATAGGTGATTGTTTTTTTAAACACAGTAAAAAGGTGAAATTGTTTTGTTTACGAAATTATGTTCTGTCTTTTTCTAACTTACGAGAATATGACACCGTTAAATTAATTGTCAACACGGTCAGATTATAATCTAATGCTTCGAGATAAATTACAGGGTATAGAGTTATTATCTTATGTCTTTGGAGGACGAGCGCAGAGCGCAGGGCAGTGTTAGGCAATGATTTGGACTCTTCATGTTCCAATAGCTGCGTGACAGGGCTGTAGTGGTCAGGCGTATTGCTTACCATCAAACACATGGCCTGTTCGTTCACTTTATGCTAAAACAAATCTCGCCAAACCAATTTCGTATGTTAGAAAAAGACAGCTATACAAGGCGTAAACGAAACAAAAGATTCACTGAGTATTTGAATTTGTCCTATTTTTTTAATGTGTTTAGTAAAAACAGTCGATTGTCGTATTGTTTAAGGGTCATGCTCATTGATATGAAGTGTTAGTGTTCGTAGAAAACCTGCTGATAATGTCGCTCGTTTCGCGGTCTATCTCTTTCGTTGACGTATGTTTAGACAAGGACGGAGATATTTACGGCTTTAGCTTTGCGACACGAAATTTTGAAGAGTAGAAACGCTGTCATGATAAGATTAACGAATATAGTTTTGTAAATTTTCCAGTAGAAGAAAAATAAGATTTACATCTAATGAGTACTTGTAACTTGCATGGAAGAGATCACAGTTAGCCGATAAAGTCGCTAGTTGTTTTAGGGTTTTAGGGTTTTAATGGTTTTAATTAAAGTGCAATAAATAATTAATTTTGTTTTCCCTATCTTTCTTTATTTTATCTATTTGAGTCCAGTTTGCTGAGTTAAAACCTCGAACAGGGGAATTTCATTTGCCGAGTTAAAACTGTAAATAAAAATGTACTTTCGTAACAGTACTTGAGCACAAACTTTGACCAACTAACGGTACGAAATGTTGTGTCCTAAAGTTATAAGACATTTACAGTAGTGCCGTTTAAAAAAACTACAAGAACCCAAAGTAGCACCATCGCAAATGTCATTTAAATTTACAATACGAAATTTCGTACCTGTCAAAATTTGTACTAAAGGTTCGGGTGCATACTTTTTTTGACAGTTTCGTGTAAACTTCGGAAAGTATATATAAATGTAAATAAATGAGCATGGCCCAGATATATATTTATGTATTTCCATGGTTAGTGGCGACAGCCTTTTATGAGCACATAATTGTATTGTAATAGTTTGTATGAAAAACAGCTTTGCGTATATGGTAATAGCGATGTTTTTTCAGTAAAAATATGTAATACTTGACCGACAATTGGATAATTGTCGGTCAAGTATTACATATTTCATCATCATCGGTGTCATGATTGGCATCTGAATCTGGCGTCGCGTCGTTGTTTTACCGATTAATCATTTACCAGTACTCGAGGTAAATGGTAAATACAAAGAGGAAAAATTGTTTTCTATACAAACTGCTACAATACCAATTAATTGTTTAGACATAGATAAGTGTAGTTTAATTTTGACAAGTTTGAGGTAATTTACACAGGATGTGTGAATCATACACATTCTGACAACCATAAAATAAGTCCAGAGTAAATGGAGAGCGATTCCAAAACCAAGTCTATTTTAGATAGACGCTGTAGAACACTTGTACTAATCTGAAGGGTCGCGTTCTACTCATCGTTGTGTTGTGTTCTGGTGTCAACGGCAATGTTTTCTGAGAAATTACAGGGCAAAGATATAAATCATCTTACATCTCTGGGTGTTAGTGAGCGCAGTGTAGCGCCGAGTAGTGATTTGTATTCTTCATGTTCAAATAGCTTCGTGGCACTGCTGTTATGGGCGTGTTGCTTGCCATCAGGCACATGTCTTGCTCGTCCCGTCACTCGTATCTCACAACCAAAAAATATGCTTTGGCTTTGACAAAATGTTCAGGACGTCTGATTGTTTCGGGATTCTAGGGTTGACCCCATAGCTAAAAGTTGATCATACATTTTGAGTAGAATGAGAGCTATTTAGCTTTACGCAAGTATTATGTCTACAATTGGAATAATAACTGGGTCAAATATATACCATTTGAAATAGTTCGTCAGGAAGATTATGGAAAATGATTTAAAAAATAAATGATATAAAATATTTGATAAAACCAAAAATAGATGGTACACCTATTTTTGGTTTATAAAATATTTTTGAGCAAAGTGTAAAGCTACCTCAAAATTGAGCAGAAGTCAAAAAAAAATTTGCATACCTAAGCCTAATTTTATTTACTTCTAACCATCTAAGAAATACTGAATCGTTTTTCATTTGAAATAGGAAATATTATGTAATTGTGAAACTTCTTGTAAAAACTAGACTTCACTTGATGTTTTTTTGTAAAGGTATATACAGATGTGTCACATTTTGTGTAAATTACCCATAGAATTAGTATTTTATGAATCTATACTTAAAATTATTAGTTAATTTTATGAATACACAATGTTACAAACATAGATTTAAAAAATGCTTACAGATGTTTTCCGTTTTAAAATTTCGTGATATGAATTCTAGTCTAGATTCTAGAGTCTGGATTATTATCAATGAAGCATTTTCAGATAACAAACAAATCTATCAAAAAATGTTCTCAATTTCGTCAAAGTTTTGTAAAATTTGTCTTACAAAATGAAACACAGGCGCCATTTATGGCGTATTTGAGAACTATATTTGACAGTTTAATATACGTTGTGAAAAAGTCGTAATGAAAAACAATCTACCGCTATAAGTCTTATAATGCTTTTTTTCATCATGCGTTTAAGTCGCGAGTTGAGGCCCAATGAAAAACAGCGCGTTTGGCGAAAAAGACGAAAAAGTGCACTTCCGCCATTTAGAATGTTAAATCATATTTCTGCAGATTTTTTAAATAGAAGCTGTTTATCTTGACGATCTTTTATTTCTATTAACTTTACAACTTATCTCCATCTCTATAACTTAAAAAACGTACTGAAACGACGGAGATACGTTGTACTTCCTTTTTTTAACAATGCCACTGCAGGCGTGTTGCTTACCAACAGGCGAACGTCTTGCTCGTACTGTCATTATGTTTTTTTTGCGTAACCTCAACGTGTAACGCAACGTGACATTGGATTTATAAAAAAAAACATTTGTTTCTGTCAAAATCTTAAACCACTGTATAACTCAAAAAAAAAAAACAATATTTCCATATTTTTTTCAATCAATTTATCACATTGAGAACGTGTTTTTTTTTTCGAGATTTTTAAATTGATTACGTGGATTCAGATCATTTATTCGCCATTACAACATGTTAGTTATACAAGGTACGTCATGGATACAGGAATAATCAATACTAAAACAGATATAGTATGTACCTACACAAGTAATTTGAAAATTAATATAGGTGGTAAAAGATGAAAAAAAAGATAGGTAGAATTCCCGCTATCGCTGTTATTCGAATTTTTTATGTCGACTTGTGCAATGGTTCTCAGAATAGGTTGAGGTTTGAAAATGGTTTTGAAACGTCGAAAATGTCTGTAACATTTTGGCAATCTTCTTGAATAAAAACAAAAATATTCAGTGTAATGTATCCCTGTGTTAGTTCCTTTTAATATTTCTTCCAACAACGCATACTAATAAAGGTAGTACTAATTTTTTGTGGGCTTAGTACGAGAATTTTCGTTACGTTAATAATTGACATAGTTTACGATGTAATTTAACAGTTATTGCGTATATCAATTGATATGGTGTTGTCAAATTCTGTATACCACTGAAGAGAAGCTGACATCCATAAGAGGTGTTATCAGAATGTCAAACTTAGTAAAAATAGTTCGAAAGCGCCACAGATAGCGTTTAATTTGTCTAGTGAAGTTTGTGAAAAATATGTCAAATTGATAATATATGACATAATTATGGTCAGTAATAATTTGACATTCTTTCACCTATTTGTCAGTCTGAAAACGCCTCATGTCCGTTATCAAGAATACAGCGGTACAGAAAATCCGTACTAAACCGAGAGAGGTGTCATTTACACCATTATGTAAAACTTTAACTATGTGACTAACTTAGAAATCGCGAAAATAACAGTTATATCATACATTTCATCGAATACAATGGTCAGTTTTGTATGCAACAGCTGTTCTTTTTCATGATTCCTCATTTGGTCACGTAGTAATTTAAAATGACATTTGGCGATGACATTTCCATTTTGGTTTATTAACCCTCTCTTCGACAAGCTAACTAAAACTGTTACGGATTTGTTATTGCTGTATCTTTCATTTAATGTGAAAAAAACGGGAGGGCAATATCAAAACCAAGATCGTTTTAGTTGGGAGGTATTCTCTTCATAGAGCAACCACAATGTTAGAACTTATTTTTCTCCAGCAGTCTTATTCACAAACGGCCAATGAGTGACGTAAGATTGAGGCCTATTGGAAGTGATCGTGTGCTATTCTGCTCTATTTTAACTATTATGAAAGAGATAACACACTATCGAACCTATACTTCTGTCTTACAATAGATAATCTTCTGTGTAACTGTCGACAAAATTTGTATCCGTGCCACCACTGAAGACCGTTGCTGGTTAGAACCACTGAATCGCGCACTTGATATCTGCCTCGGTGTAATCCTCTTCGATTTCAACCGTTGCTGGTTAGAACCACTAACATTCTATAAAGTTTGAAAGCCACTGTATAAAAGTAATATGTAGTTCTGATGTTTCACCACAGCACTTCAGTCGTGGCGCGGTTTGTTTCTTGACAAATAATCAGTATAACTTGAACGAAAGTCTAGATGCGATTCTGCGTAATCGTAGGTCAATTTATACTAGTTTTTGCTTGTGTTGCTCACTTATTCGGATGGAAATACAGAAGTTATTAAACTGTTATGTAATATAGGTTTTGTCTCATTTTCACACATAAATTCGTCATGAGCGGAAAGGTGACAAACATAACATTTTGTTGGGCGTTTGTGAATAGTTGAATTCTTATGCTAAGGTTAATTTAACATTTCTGACCGTTCTGGTCAAAAGGGTATTTGTAATTTTATTTCAATAAATGAATAATTGTTTTTTTATTACTGACTTTTATTATCCTAGCAATTAGGAGTTTTCAGAATAACAAATTTGAGTGATAGACGAGTATAAAAGTATGTATGTCAAATTACTAACATTGACATGTAAATATATTTATCAAGTTTCTCTAACAAAATTAAACATCAACGTCACCTATCACCTATGTCGCAGTCAATAGCTATTTTGAGAAATCTATTTGCATCTTGAACGTTTTCACGTTTCTATCAGGCGTAAAGTACGTACCTAAAGTAATTTTACTACAAAAAGTACCGTACCTTATGGTCCATCCATGTCTAAGAGGCAACACGAAGGAACGCGAGTGAGGACGGTGGACATGTCTTTTGTCCCTCACCTCGCGTTCGCTCTGTTTCGGGCAGATACTATTTAGAAATAAAACAACGATTCGAAATATCAACATGTCATTTATTTACACAGATCCAGTTCGTAGTTCAGTCTACAACATCTACGATCCACATATTTTATAAAAAATAAAAGTAGTTTTAATACTGAACTTTAGCCAAACAGAGTTTAGAAAAAAATATCAATGTAGGTACATCGAATAGACACCGTTTCAAAATGACGTATTGGGTAGTAGGTATCTGACGTTTAAATTCTGACAGCTGTCATTTGACGTCAGTGTTTAAAATAAACGGATGACCACCTGGCGTTATCATGTGGCCTGTTGTGGTGAAGACAGGTGGGGTAAATCTGATACTACCTACCTTAGATAAAGAATAAGTACCTAAATCAGGTTTTTCCACAAGTCTCTTTTGTACCAATCTTAAGCAGATGACGTGTATGTTAGCTATGGCAACAGAGTGATGTGCCGCGACAAAAGTTTGACACTTCCACAAGAGCGATCAGACCCGAGCTTTCGGTGTAAAGTGTTTGTTCTAACTACCAATGAGTTTACTATATGTAAACTCTTTGGTGGCTACCGATCGCCGATAAACAAATGTTTCTTTGGTAGACCACCAGTCAGATGAGTCAATGGTACCAGCGTGGTGATTCTAGACCCAGTCGGATTGATCTCGACAAGGAATCAAACCTTTCGGCCTTTGTCTTATTGGCTTAGAATGACAGAGACTACAAGGATTGACATTCCGAATTTGAGCCGTTTGGATTGCGTTTAGAATTACTACCCAGGACCAGAATAGGTTGAGGGAATTAGGGGACCTTTGTTCAGCTAACAGCTAATGTTGCTTATAAAAAAAAAGTGTCTACAGCTACTTGTAATGTAGTATGTGAAATGTCGTTATAAATCAATGGATGTGCCCTCCCAAACATCAGGCGAACGGAATTATGTTATCGTTGGGAAGAGTGAGGTCACTCTTTCAGTTGTAGTAGTCGGTTGTAGGGAGCAGAGCAGCGGCATACATTTCACCTATCACTATTCGTTGTCAACAAACAAATTAAATTGAACCACTCAGGCGCGGATCCAGGGGGGGGGGGGTCATGGGGTCATGATGCCCCTGGGCTAAGTCCAGTACCAAGCTTGATCACTGATTTAAAAGCATGCATTTACTTATCGCACAGTTTTGTGACATGACCACGACTATGTAACCCCCCTGGACCAAAAGCTGGATCCGCCCTTGGAACCATACCTAGCCTAGCGATTCAAGCAGATCGGTAGGTGTAAAGAACTCACTCTACATACACAAACGAAGTTTGTTAACAACTAACATGCTCAGGGCACATCTATTGATTTATATTGATGGCTTGAAATGTCCACCAATGTTTATTTATTTATAACGGTCATTTTGTTAAGGAGATCATTCGATTTTCAAACAGCAAACTTATGATAGATTGTGTAAGTGGTAGACCCACTATCGCATGACCTGATATTCAGAATAATTACAATACCATAAAAAGATAAGTTACACATAATATATTGCACACATAAAAAATACACAGATGATGTTTGACATTTATTCTGTACGATATTTGACATTTATTTCGAACAGAAATCAAAGACCCAAGATAGGCACAAAAACACTACATAATGACATCAATGAGGGCTTGTAAAAAAAGTAATAATTGTGTAGGTACCTACTATATTTAAAAAAAAACTTCCATAATTTGATAAATATACATATATTCCCAGTAACCTTTACGAAATTACATTTTTTTTTAAATAATATATGAAAATACGTGCCAGAGCACAACTAAAAAGAATATTATTATTAAATTATCCGATTTCGAGGAGCCACTGTTCCATTTTCTGTATTAATGTAAAATGTATGGTGTTTCGTTTGGTAATATAGGTAATAAATACATAGTAAAAAATTGTATATTGAACAATAATAAACGCGAAACAAATGATTTGTTGATATAATTGGGTTCTATAGCTATCTCTTTCTTTACAATCAAATTAACAGATACAACGATATCGAATTCATCAAATTTCATCAAATAACCCAAAAAATCGACTACGTTTAATAAAATTTAAACTACTACCTTATACACTATAGAAATAATTTTAGCTAAATAAATTCAAACTAAATAATTTTAGCGTCTGTAAATAGTAATTTGATAGACTAAACGCCGGTTTCACGAGCTTCTGGTAAATTTATCTGTTAGATTCGAAATTGTGTCTATTTACGTCATCCAGACTAGTTGTGGCATGGAAAAGTAGGTACACTTATTATTAACCATTTTATAGGCGATACTGAAATACAAACTGCACTAGTATGGTTAATTACGGGATTTTTACAGTGTTTAAATAGTGCACTTCCCGATATTTCGACACAGTATCATGCATAACGTCCAGGGATAATCTCCCACTGATCAGTTTACCCGTGAACACAGTGCATTTATTTTAATTTTGACTTTACCGTGAGGTTCAATAAAAAATAATTATTATACAAGACTTGATATTTGTTTCACCTGCACCGAAATATCGGGCACTCGCTTCACTAATGAAACAAGATAAATATTCCGTATTTATAACACTAGTGAACAATCGTAATAGACAAAAATACCTATATAGGATTTACTATAAAGTTTTTCTTTTGCTTGTTCTTAGTACTTACATTATCCAACAGATAAAGTTATCAGGGGCTGTGAAAGCGGCCTTAATTATTACCTGATACACGATTCGTGTCAGTCTAATAGTAAATTATCAATTTTAAAGATATGTAATGAAACTAATACTCATGAGACTCGTTTAGGCCACTAAAAGAAAAAAAAGTTTAACCGAAATTAGGTTCGCTCTTGACCACTATCTCTACTGATCAAGCATCAGACGATGATGTGGGATCTGATCACATTTTATTTTATTAACGACAAAGTTAAAATGAAAGATGGTGTCGATCGAGGCACGACTAAACTTAACTCATCAGTTAAATAGGTTGAAATAGTTAAACATATGTAGAGCACACTTACACGTTAAGCTTGCTCAAAATTTATGTACTAAGTCAAAATGGAATAGATTTACCCACTATTTTAAACAAATTTTACTGTGGGACCCTGAGGTAGTGACAAAAAAAAAACAAATGTATGATGTTTACACTTACACATACACACATGAACAAAACAAAATTTGCAGTCATAGGAACTCTTGATAGAGATGATGTTTACACTTACAAAACTTATGTACACAAAATGGATAGAACAAAACAAAATGTATGATGTTTACATACACATGAACAAAACTGTTGCAGTCATAGAAGTAAAAGTTATAACTCAGAATTTGAAAGCATACTTTGGAAACTACGAATTTGAAAGCTTACTTTGGAAACTACGCGGCGGCCAAAACACTATAAATACCTCGAAACCGGAGGGCGGACCTTTGGTATGTGTATGTATGTATTGTTTTTAACCAATGGCGTCCGGCACACTGCTCTTAGCTGTTTCTCTTCATCTTTTTTCACTACCATCCAATATTCTTGTTGTCTCAGCTTGCCATGGTGTGCCGAAACCCGCGCGCACTCTCTCTGAAGCCGGACGCGATCGAAACTTGAGTCGGACTGAACTGACTATATTAAACGTGAGTTACCCGTGTATTTATAAAAAATGTAATAACCACGTTAGTTTTCATACTAAAATTTCGCGATGTAATTAGCCGTGGTCACGAGAAGACTCTTCTCATGACCACGGCGGTTGTAACGCTGCCGAAGCGTCGAGGTAATTAAATTACAGTTTTGATTGTGATTAAGTCCTTTAAAGTTTATGTGTAAGTTTAAAAGTCATATTTTTGAGTCACTCTTTCAGGGTTACATAGTTGAAATTCTTCAAAATTATATTTAGGTATTCCTAAAACTATATACTATAGTTTAGTCGTGCGATCGATATTAATACATATAAATAGATTTTTCTCTTAATGGCCTACGCAAAACTTTATGAGCCCTCGGTAGTACCTAAGGGATGAGAGACCGCGAATCGCGGATCGCCCTGTACGCTTTTATATGTGTAGGACCACACAGTAGGGCTGTGGCGATGTGACTCGCTTAAACGCAAACTTAGTCATTTTTGTTGCCGACAGGGCCAGTTGCCGATACCATTAACCGGCAGCTGCTATGTCCTGTAGCGCGATGTGACTCCAATCACACATAATAAGCAAAAACGCAAACTTAGGATGTATCTGATATAGTCATTTTGTTGCCGATATAATAGCGTTCAAGTATTACCAATTTTCAAAGTTGAATGCACCGATACCATTAACCGGCAGCTGCTATGTCCTGTAACGTTGATAATACGTTTGCACAGGGAGTGAATTAGAGATGAAGATAATTTTATTCGTTCAAAACTTGAGTAAATTCCAATCACACATAATAAGGTCACAAAATTAATGCTAGTTCTATACTAATCAAATATTCATTAGGATGTATCTGATATAGGACACAAAAGTGTCCACGATTGCACCCCGCCTTGTCTACGGTTATGGGTTTACTATTTGCCCTCGATATAATATCAAGTAAGGAAGCGTTCAAGTATTACGTAAAGCAATTTTCAAAGATTTTATACCCGAATGCACCACTTTTTTAACACCCTTCCTCTCACTCTCCGTAAGCATTCCGTGACAACCAAGTCAGTTGCTAATTTTTCAGTAAAAAAAATACCTCCATGACGCACCCTAATATTTGACAAGACCCCCCTTCCCCCCAAATTGCGTTACACTAATTGTTGATTGTTGATGGTCATATAATAACTGTACCGTGTTGCCACCCACTACACCGAGAGCTCATAAAGTTTTGTACACAAAATTACACGACTAGTGGCTACGCAAACAATGATACGATCAGTCCGAAAGTAGGAATGCACACTACAACCTAAAAATATGGTACTACTCTAATTTAATTGAACAAATATATATCTTTTGTAAAATTCCTAACTAAAAAAAAAGCATGAAAATATTGAATAGGATGCAACGTTACAAGTTGCTATTTTATTTTACAATCTAATGCTCGTATTTATAAACGATATTTTGAGTAAATGAACCGGTTATTTATGCAAAGATCGACTTGCTCCTGCTAAAGTTTCAACCGCATTTTACAGTCTTTTAGAAGCGGAGTGCAACCGACCGACCGCTTCTCTCTTACAAAGTTGAAAAGTTGTATTTATATCACACGCAAATAACCCGGTTACTAACTCAAATACGAGTACAACGGTCATTTTTACCAAATGGATAGTATTATAAAAAAGTAATATGACCAAAAGTACACTCAGAGACACAATTAACTACCCACACCTTGCATTTCTTCCTGTTTGCAAAACTCGTTTTGCATTAATAAAACAATAAAAAGAGGCTTATTCGCCTTGGGTAAATTTATTCGCTACTGAATTCAGTGAATTGCAATAGCATTAAGTAAGCTAGTATACTAAATTCAGAAACAAGGCTAGCTTGCTTCTAAATTCCGTCGACTAAATTTAGCCAAGTGTAATAAATAAGCCTTTAAAGGTTAACTTCACACAGACAATGATAAACCATACTTTACGTAAACAGAGTGACGTAATATATAGGCGGGCGGTAAATTGTGTATGTGAGTGTACATCTACGGATTAGAACTTAGATCTACGGTTTTTATATTGTGAAATGTCGTATTAAATCGTAAATTTTGATTAAAAGCACGAACTCTCGTAAAGGTGGCTAAAGAATAAAATAACAAAAAAATATTTACGTAATTATTTTTAGCATTTAAGACTAATCCACGACATATACAATTAATAATAAATTAATATTACGTACTATCGTTGAGACAAGGGCACAACTGCATGTATTGTCATTTTATACGTAGAGAATTTTTAAGCTTAATATGAACATATACACAAATACTTTTGGTCTGAATAATTCCCTAATTCATTTGAACACACAAAAATTTCATCGAAATTGATGCAGCCGCTCATGTGGAGTTTAATTACAAAAACACGGACAGAAGATTTACATACATATATATATATAACATTGTGTTATTGTTCCTTCCAAATGTCCTAATGTGTAAATTGTGTGTAAATTGAGTCCAAAATACCCCAATGCCTAAAGACGAAAGTCTTTAACCAGTGCGTGTTGCCAGTGATGACTTATGGAACTGAGACGTGGTCCTTCACTGTGGGCCTCATAACGAAGCTCAAAGTCAAACAGCGAGCTATGGAGAGAGCTATGCTCGGAGTCTCTTTGCGCGACAGAATCCGTAATGAGGATATTCGCAAAAGAACGAAAGTGGCCGACATAGCTCAAAGAGTAAGCAAGCTGAAGTGGCAATGGGCAGGCCACATCGCTCGCAGAACTGACAACCGATGGGGAAGAAAGGTTCTCGAGTGGCGACCACGAACCGGAAGACGCAGTGTTGGACGGCCTCCCACTAGATGGACAGATGACCTCACAAAGGTCGCTGGAAACCGCTGGTTGCAGGTTGCGCGCAGGCCCGATCGTTGTGGAAATCTAGGGGGGAGGCCTATGTTCAGCAGTGGACGTCTTGTGGCTGCTGATGATGATGATGATGATGATTCTTCCTTTATTTGATTTTAGATAATATTCTTTGTGTATGAAACATTCTGTTCTGTCGTACATTTCTGTTCGTCAAGATAATTCGCTGGTTTTCGAGCATATCGACGTAATCTAAAATTCTATCAAATTGAACTAATATGCTTTTAAAACTTTGACATTTTATTTCAGATAGACTAGCAACGCCGACTGTGTGCTGTCATTGTTTAGAAAGAGACAGCGTCAATGTTCAATCGAAACAAAACAACAGAAATATATAAATAAAACTAAAACTCTCTCCTCTCACACATACCAATTTTCCTTCACTGTTCTCAAAAACTAGCTCAAAATAGTAAACAAAATTTAAAAGTTTTTCAACTATGCCCTTGTCTCACCGAAGGTGCGATTAATGTCTTTACCACCGATGATATTAAAAATAAAATAAAAAATTACAACCATTTCGCTTCCTTCACCGTCCGGATATGTATCAGCCTTCACAAATACACTAGTGACGTTATCTGGACCACAGATTACACTAAACTACTTATATTTAGCAGATAAACAGCCAAATTTTACGAACCTGGGAGCTTACTTTTAAAGTCACTCGCTTCTGGCCGTTTATTGTATTCGTGACGACATAAAGTCCAAGCACGAGCGAGCGATAAGAATACGAGTAGTGACACGCAGTTCATATCCCATACAACATCCACACAGATCACTGAC
Organism: Ectropis grisescens; assembly: GCA_017562165.1. Lineage (NCBI taxonomy): Eukaryota > Metazoa > Arthropoda > Insecta > Lepidoptera > Geometridae > Ectropis > Ectropis grisescens. Next base: position 9,372,784 of record CM029768.1, read on the forward strand.
GAGTAACTTTAAAAATGAATCTCCTAGGATTTTTTAATGAGACATTTTCAGACTTAAAATATAGTGCTCAATTTTGCCTCAGGTGGCGCCAATTTTTCAGTTTGTTGCGTATGTCAAATTTTTGACATAATATATCAATTTTTAACATTTCACATAATATGTCAAATTGTTCACATTGACATATGTCAATAACAATAATTTGACATACGTTTTCACTAATTTATGATATTCTGAAAAAGCCTCATTAACTTGATATTTCAATACTATTTACAACGATTACCGTTCAAATGGTCCAACTACGGCGACGTCGAATTATCGAAACACTAAATTTAAAGCTAGAACATTAATTTTACATACGGAATTAATTCTACCGTCTTTTATAGTATTTATCAGGTAAGTATGGCAACATTGGTGTAACGTGAATTCTTTTCATACCCTATTAGTTAATTTTTATTTATTATTGACTATTTAGGATCTGTAGCCGAAGTTCGCAGAAGTCGCGTAAATGGCTAATTTCACTTGGCTAAATTTAGCCGCTACTGAATTCAGTGTATAGCATTTAGTAAGCTAAGCATACACATACAACGAGCGAGAATCACTCAGTATTCTTGCTTCTAAATTCAGTCGACTAAATTTAGCCAAGCGTAATAAGCTTTTTAACCCTAATGGATGTATGTAAATTGCAGTTATTGTACGCGTGCTAGGTAAGCCGTCAAGATCAAGATCAATGAGGCTTTTCGAAATGCAAATTTATCTGACAAATATAAATCTCAATTGTATCATAGATGGCGCCTGTTGCATTTTGATAAATTTCTCTAACAATATTCAACATTGGCGCCATTGTGGCTGGCCTCGTAGCTTAGTGGGTAGTAGCTCTGCCTGCGAAGCCGAGGGTCGTGGGTTCGATCCCCACCCAGTGCAAATAATTGTGTGATCAATTCAAATGTTTGCACTGTGTCTGGGTGTTTCTATGTATAATAAGTATGTATTTACAACTATATAAGTATTATATCAGCTATCTGGCCGCCATATTACAAGCTTTGCTTAGTTTAGGGTCAGATGGTGCTGTGTGTGAATTGTCCACCAATATTTATTTATTAATTTTATCTATGGCGAAATCACGGTAATATTGAAGAATATATGAGTCGTCCATCCCAGTCGTCTATGTGCCGGTGTGGCCGTTATCATCACCTACCCTTATTTAGTCATGAATCGAAATTGAGAGCTAACTTTGACAGTAATATTTGTATTTTTAAAATCCCTCATTATGCATACAGATACAAAATAATCTCAAATAGTGTAGAGTATTTTTCGATGGCACTTTTTTATTGTAAAACTATTAAGACAAATCGGAGGGAAAGAGAAAACAAATGAAAAGAATTCAAGGACTCAAACTAACATCCGTATGCCGAACATTTACTTAAGCTCAGCTTTTTTATCTTTCGAGTAATTTTGACGTCACACAAATTGACTTTACTCAAACTTTTGACAGTATTTTTGACTCACGCGAGCTTTTAGTAAATATTAGGAATACGTAGGTAACAGACAGATAAACAACTTCACGTAAGTGTATCTGTATTATGGTTGCAAAACTTTATGAGCCTTAGGAAATTACGGCGTTTTTGAAAAGGAGTAGCTTCATTTTTTTTTCAATAGATGACACTATAACGAAAACAAATGGCAATACTGCTAATATTATAAAACTACCAGCGCCCTGCAGTTTTACCCCCGTAGTTCCTGTTATTTTTTCGGGATAAAAAAAGCCTATGTGTTTTTTCCAGATTACAATCTGTTTTCCAAATTTCAGTCCGATCCATTCAGACGTCACGATGTATTTAAGCAACAAACATACAAACATTGACATTTTTAAAATTAAATAGGATTAATAAGATGTGGACGTTTAAATGTCTGTAGCTCAATCACGTCGAAACGGCTGACCCAAGCGTGTTGAAATTCGGAACTCAGTTTAAGTCTTAGTCAAATTACAGTCTGGAATAGCACAGAATAGCGGGAAAAATACGGGAACTACGTGGGGAAAACCGCGGGTCGCAACTAGTATAAATAATGTACTGTGCCGACACACTTCTGAAAGCTCATAAAGTTTTGTGTGGAGTTCAATTTAGTTTTTTTTCTAGTTTACTTTTACTGATTTGTTTACAGTAAAATGAATACTTTTAGTATTACATATGTATTATAGCTTTTGTTTTCAAGACTACTATTTTAATGTTAATTTTTTCACAGTCATCTGTAATTCGTTACCAATTCTAATTAAAAGTATAAGAGTTCGGAAACTCATCTCACTTTCGATATAATTGTCATAGAAATTGCTGTTCAAATTATTGCTTAGTTAGTGACTATGCTACGATTGTGGTAATATATAATACATTTTTTTTAATTGGTTATTATAACCATTAAATAATTAAGTTATTATGATCATTCAAGATATGGTACATTTTATTGAACACATCAAATAAAAATAATTCATAAGTTTGAACAGTTTAAATACAATTAAACGACAGATAATGATAGCGAACTCTTTCAAGTCACCTTAGAGTAATAATATGTCAGATATAATAAATCTGTCAAAATATTAATCAATCGGGTGCCGTTAATTTGTTGAAATACATTTGATTAGTTTCAACTTATTTTATCTTTGGCTTCTGTAGCGGCATGACCACAACTTCGCCAGTGTCTTGTGTGTCCACTTTTCTCAGGGTTGTTCGGTATAGTTGCAGTGTTATGCTGATGTAGGCATTTGATCGGTAGATCTCTTGTAGTTTAGTTTTAATTCAATGTTAATATTTTGACATATTTTTTCATCTATCTGTCACTCATATCCGTCAATCTGATTCAAATATTAAATGAAATACATAACTTTTCAAACACAATCTAGCCTCAAATTACGCAAATTTTGTACTATGTTAATAAATTAAAACAATGATAAGTATTTACACCCTAATTTTGATAATAACCGTAAATTTCAACAATTATACTTTTTGACAGCTGTCACCATTGATTTTGACAATTACAGTCATAATTATTTTGACAACTACGATTGCAACGTTTTTTTTTAAAGTATCAGTAGTTTTAAAGGAATTTCTCGACATTTTTGATATTTACACAATCGTAACATATAGCCTAATTAGTTTCGTCGATTCTGACATATTATACTTTACCCTATCTGGCCGATACTCTGCATGAATGGGGTCTAAAGCAATCACGATTACAATTTTTAAGAACTTAGACATAAATTCGTTATGGCATTAACAAAAACCTTAAGGTTTTATGAGTAAAAATTTAAACCTATTATCCTCTCTATAATTTCAAGTCAAAAGAATAAGAGTAAGATATCAAAGCCACCTATACCAATGCCATCTTAAACAGGTGATAGACCATAATAATTGTATTTAACTTTTGGTTAACTTAGTAATAATATGTCAGAAACGACATTATGTTAGTACATTTCGACAAAATCAGTCCAATAACTTTGGTATTATTCGATATGGCAAGCACAAGTCTTACATTTGGGGGCAGATTTAAAATTATACTTTCGGATAATTTAAAACGCGGTTTTTTTCTCAAATAATAATTCATTATTATAACAAATTTAATCTAAGTGATAACCCTTGTCCAGTCAGAGGACTAATGAAAAAAAAAGATAGAATGTAAATCAAGTGTTTATAATAAAAACATGAAAATTATTCTTTTCTCTAATGTACTTAGTGTTCAAGTGATTTTTGTGATGATAAAAATATTTCATTGTTTTCATTTGAATACGAAAATTAATTTTAAATCTGTCCCCCGTACACGTCCTAATGATAAAAATAGTGTCGTAACGATAAAAGTGCGATGATTCGTAAAAATACTTGTCTAATTCTTGTGATGCCGACGTTTCCGTCGTCTACCTGCGGACAAGAGAACAACTCGGTGAAATGTAAAATTTCATCAAAGCATCGTAGTTTTGTTTTACATAGTAAGATAGGAGAGACATCTAGCTGCAAGATGGATCGACGATCGGAATGCTCGTAGTTCGAAAAAGCGACATCGTTTCATGGTTGATGTTCCAAAGACACGAACGAAGAGATTTGCCTCTACTTTTGCGATAAGAACGTCTAGGCTGTGGAATGCCTTGCCTGAGTGGGTTTTCCCTGTTGGTTACAGTCTTTATGTCTTCAATTCGAGAGTGAATCGGTTTCTTCTAGGTAAACACGCTCCATCGTAGACCGCATCGTCGCTTAACATCAGGCGAGATGGCGGTCAAGTGTAAACCTATAAAAGTTATAAAAAAAAAACGATAGCATCTTTATCGCGAGTCGAACCAGAACTCGATCGGCACAGGACCGAGGAAGCTTGCATGAAAAAAATAGAGGCATACCAGCAGCAGTGGGATAAGAAAGGTGGATGATGATGATGAGTAGCCATCAGATAGTTAGCAGTAGTCCATCAATGTGTCCCAGCAATGTTTCACAGATAAATTATACAGCAGTGCTAGATAATGATTTGGACTCTTCGTGTTCCAATAACTATAGAAGAATGAAGACGGAACTAAAAAGGGAGGAAAGACGGAATTTGATCAAGGTGAGAAAACTTAAAGGAATGAAGATTAATACATTTTTTTTTCTTCTAATTATCTATTAGCAACTGTACTGGCGCGGCGATAAAAAACACAATCTCTGTATGTAAAAAAATGTTATGTTGGTTTGTATAAGCTTCAAAAACTCAAAAAGTTCTGCACCGATCGAGCTGAAATTTTAGAATGATATATAATCCGCATCAAGAATTGTTTTTATCTAATTTTTGCATCACAATGTGCCACAGCGAAGCGTGGCAGGGTACAGCTAGTCTAGTATAATAATTGGGAAAGAACAAAAGTCAACAAAAAGCAGAAAGAAATGAATAAACGACATACAGAAACAGGAAGGAGATAATAATTACGAATAAATGAAAATTAACACTATCTTACTTGTTTCCACTTACCTATTAGCGATGGCGGTGGCTGTGGCCGCGGTGGCGAGTATGGCGGCCAGCGCGGCCGACGGCGCCGGCCCGCCCGCGCCCGCGCCGCGCACTAGACACGCCGCCATGTACGACACTGACAGCACCAGCCCGTGCGCTATGCACCTGCGCACGGGGGGAAACGACGCGATTGTAAACGCAACCATTCACTATTTTACAGATTATTTCCCCATCATACACAAAAAAAAAAATGCTTTTATGTCATTATTAAGGCAGAAAAGAGTGGTCGAAGGAGGTAAACTCCGCGAGGCATAAGCTGAGCTTTGCATTTGTGTGAGTGTACATGGATAGTGTAGGTGTGACAACCGGCCTTAGGCGCGGCGCCATTCTGTCTCGCCGCGCTCCTGCCTGATTGGTGATCACTCACACTAATGCAAAGCTCAGCCTATACCTCGCGGACAAAATTTCAAGCTCCTGCCTGATTGGTGATCACTCACACTAATGCAAAGCTCAGCTTATACCTCGCGGAGTGTATTACATTCTAATTTTAACTAGACATTGGCATATCATCAAGAATGTATTACATTTTGTATTATAGAACATCACAATACTTATAATAGTCTTTATTGACATCTTATACCTTTAAACGACCAATTCTTGTAGGTATATATAGAATCTGAATCTCGGAAACGGCTCGAACGATTAACGATAAGTAGGTTTGCAGCCGCTTAATATATTAAATTATTTCTTTCTTTCAAATTGTATAATGTGACGTTACTCGTACCAAGTGATGTTAATTTCCAATGGTTCGAATAAATGAATTGAATTATTCTTTCAAAAATCAAAAAAAAAACGCGCCGAAGATGGCTACGTTACGTTTTGCTAAAGATATTTTATACATGCATAACTAGCAGTGTCTCCCCGTTTTACTCGCTTAGTTCCCGTCCCCGTTGTTATTTCAGGATATAGATTAGGCTACGCGTTCTTCTTGTTCTAATCTATACTAATATTATAAAGCTGAAGAGTTTGTTTGTTTGAACGCTAGGATCTCGGGAAGTACTGGTCCGAATTGAAAGATTATTTTTCTATTGGATAGTCCATTTATCGAGGAAGGCTTTAGGCTATAGAAAATAACTCTACGATTAATTGAAGCAGAGCATGAAACAAGAATGTAACAAAATCGGGAAAAAATATTCCCCTTTTGAGAGTTTTCGTACGTTTCGTGCTTTGACATGACACATGACAGCATGTGTCAAAGATTGCGTCATTGAATTTCAGTAATCTGTGCATTGAATATTAACCTTTGCTAATTTTTTTTTCTAAATCTGAGTTGGTACGACCAATTTCCGAGAGGTGGCGTAGCAGGTAGCTGAAGAGGTTTTTGTTTGAAATCGATATTCTCAGGAATGAGTGAACCGATTTCAGTCATTCTTTCACCGTTGGATATGTACGGGATCCCGATGAGTGCTATATAATATACCACGGGCGAAGCCGGGGCGGGCATCTAGTCTAACTATATTCCGAATTTCAGCCCGATCCGGTCACACGTTTCGACGTGATCGCGCAACAAACGCCGGCGGTGAATACAGCGCCGGCGCCGGTCCGCCTGCGCCCACGCCGCGTAATAAGCACGCCGCCATGTATATTGGCCGGCAAACAAGTTGACCCAAAAGTGACGTGGAAGGGGAAAGTTCGCGCATGTGCACTCCCACCAAAGATACCTTAAAAATGTTTCTGCGCAGCCATGCGCAGCTAACTAAGTGCTGGCCTGGTGGCCTAATTGGTAATAGGTCTGCCTGCGAAGCCGTGGGTTCGATCCCTACCCATTGCAAATGTTTCTTTCTTAAAAATTAATTCAAATATTTGTACTGTACCTGGGTGTTTTCTATGTATAATAAGTATGTATTTATAAAATATATAAGTATTATATCAGCTATCTGGCTTCCATAGTACAAGCTTTGCTTAGTTTGGGGTCAGATGGTGTTGTGTGTGAAATGTCCACCAATATTTATTTATTTATTAACTTCATTGGATCGAACTTGTTTGCCGGCAACTATACGAGACTGACAGAACCAGCCCTTGCGCTACACACCGACGTCCGAAAAACGACGCGTTTTCACAATTAAACTATACCCATCGAGATAAATCAACAGATGTGGCCTGAACACCTTGAAATTGATTACGATTTTTTAGTAGTGGTAGGACTCTTGGCAGAGTCCGCCTGGGGAAGTACCACACCTTTGCCAGTTATTCTACCGCCAAGCAGTAATGTGCAAACATTACTGTGTTCCGGTTTGAAGGGCAATGTTTCCAGAGAAATCACAGGGCTTAGAGATATAAGATCTTAGATCTCTGGGTGACGAGCGCAGTGCAGTGCTAGGTAATGATTTGGACTCTTCATGTTTCAATAGCTGCGTGTCACTGTGCTGTTATGTGTCAGGCATGTTGCTTACCATCAGGCACATGTCCCGATCGTCTCGTCACTCTTTATTTAAAAAAAAAAAACGAACAGAGGCTCTGCGTGCAGCGTGATTGGTTTACAACTATCTACTTGACCCCTAGAATCGCTAGCGGCGAGGTGTGTTACGGTTCTACTTATTTCGGTTGTTGACAACGAATGGCGATAGGTATAAACGTCCGGCGTTCACCGCGTCCTACAACCGACTAAAACGAAAAGAATGAGCTCACTTGGCTCACTAAAATTGGCTTGTCATGTTTTAGACAAACCAATTTTAGACAAGTGACGTAGCAACGCGCGTATGGTACAATTGGAAAATCCATATCCATACTAGTATTATAAATGCGAAAGTAACTCTGTCTGTCTGTCTGTCTGTCCGTCTTTACCGCCTAAACCAACCAACAGATTTTGATGAAATTTGATACATAGATAGAATAGATCCCGAGAAAGGACATAGGCTACTTTTTGTTCCGAAAAAAGGGTTAAAAGGGTTAAAATAAGGGATGAAAGTTTATATGGAAAACTTCGTCATTGTTGAAGAACTATGAAACTTTACGTCTAGATATTTAACACGAAACCATAAAATGTATATTTAAGCAGTTTTGTAGTTTCGAACTGTACCTACGGGGGTGGAATTGGGGGTGAAAGTCTGGAAGTTCAATATGACTACCATGAAACTTTGTATCTAGACACTTGAAATGGAGTCGATAAACGTTTGTTCCAGCAGTTTTATAAATTCTAACTACGGGGATACTTATATAACCGCTTGATACACTGGCCGCTTTTCGCGTTTTACAAATATGGCGGGAAAACGGGTGTCAGGTTACATAAGTGCGGTGTTTATGTTTCGGCATATGAAGTGCCACCTTACTTTTACCCGTTTGAGCCATTTACTCTCAAGAGCGTTTCAAGACGCTTCTAGCGGTATTATTTATTTATAATTAATTAATGTACTTAAATAAATTCAAGATGGCCGCCGCTACAAAATGGCGGATAATTTATGTTTTATTAATCCCATCAATATGGGTATCAAATGAAAGGGCTCAACAAGCAGAATACAATATACTATTAAAAATTGAAATCCAAGATGGCGGCCGCTACAAAATGGCGGATAACGTAGGTTTTATCAATCCCATCAACATGGGTATCAAATGAAAGGGCTCAACAAGCAGAATACAATATACTATAAAAAATTGAAATCCAAGATGGCGGCCGCTACAAAATGGCGGATAACGTAGGTTTTATCAATCCCATCAATATGGGTATCAAATGAAAGTGCTCAACCAGTAGAATACAACGTACTATATAAAATTAAAATCCAAGATGGCGGCCTCTACACAATGGCGGATAACTTAGGTTTTATCAATCCCATCAACATGGGTATCAAATAAAAGGGCTTGACAAGAAGAATACAGTGCACTATACAACCTCAATATTTAAGATGGGCGCAGCCACTAAATGGCGTATCAGACAGAATTTTTGATAGTCGACGAGATTTTCATGGTGTCTTATCAAATGTTATGCATGATGGACGCTCGATTAAGGCAAATTAAGAACTGCGGAAATGAGTTTTTTGGAGGAGTAAACGTATTACTTTTCGGTAATCTTTTACAACTGCCTCCTATAAAATGACCAGGAACACCTGTTTTCAATTCTAATACGAAACTATACATATGAAAGTAGCTCTCTCTGTCCGTTGCCGTCTAACGCCTAAGCCACTTAAAGAGTTTGTTACAATTTGGTGCACAGATAGACTAGACTTAGGAAAGGACAACGGCGACTTTTTATCACAGAAAAAGAGTTGAAAAGAGTGGAAATGAGGAATAAAAGTGTGCATGGAAGGATCTTTGCACTCTTTGGATGCTATTTTTAACCGACTTCAAAAAAGGAGGAGGTTATCAATCCAGTTGTATTTCCAATTGTGAATCAATTTAGATGGTTATTTTTTGGTTGGTAGATTATAGTTCAGAGGTGGTCATATAAATTTTATCGAAATCAGTGGGGCGGTTTTTGAAATATGAACAACTAACTAAAATTTGCGTTCATGTAATCAGACGATATATCTACTAATATCTACTAATAGACTTTAATAAAATTTGGTGGACCTATTGGGACGGTGATTTTAAATTAAAGTCTGTTTTTGATTAATTTTTTGAGAACATAGTTTTTTTTTGTAATTTGTCGTGTAAATTGTACATTTATTAATAAATATAAAACTTTGACTTAGACCGATTTTGATTAGGAAACGTGAATTTGTATGGTAGTAGACATACGAGTAGGTACTGCCTCAATTACTTTAATAAATATGTGGCGCGGACGAAGTCGCGGGTAAAAGCTAGTAAACCATAAATTATAATCACCCTATCTATACTAATATTCTAAAGTTGAAGCGTTTATCTGTTTGAACGCGCTAATCTATGGAACTACTGGTGGTGGTGGACCTCGAAAATGCTTTCACCGATAGATGTGTATTTTAAATAAATACACGGGTAACTCACGTAACTCACGTTTGATATAGTCAGTCCAGTCCGACTCAAGTTTCAGTGCCAAACGAACGCGAACAGCGCACACATTGAAAGAGATCGCCGGACGCGGTCGAAACTTGAGTCCGACTGGACTGACAACACCAAACGTGTTTCACCCGTGTATTTATTTAAAATCTGTAATAACCACGTTAGTTTTCATACTATTATAGATATCAACGTGATCCCTGAGTGGTAGGCTATATAAATGTACCACGGTCAAAACCAGGGCGGACTGCTAGTTATAAATAGGAAAACCTAGACACAGGACAAGTACAGAAGATAAGTATTAGAGGTATATTTTCATCTCGTTCACACCTATTACAAAGTATTAGACGCATAGTTTTATCACGCTCACACTTACTACAAATGAAAGAGACAAACGTACCTCAAGTTAGCGGGATATGTTTCGACGACCTGCATCGCTACGTTGAAGAATACGACCGTTATGAACAGTCTGTACGCGGCTTCCACGATGTATAGCGCCGTCTCGCTCGTCGCTATGTAGAGTAAGGGAGAGAGGAATATGCACGCTGCGCAGAGGGCCACTGGAAGAATACATCAGATAGATAGATAAAGTCTTTGTTTTGTTGCACTTAAATATAATAAAAGCCGATAAAAGTGAAAACTAATAACTCAGGATTCGATAGCTCACTTTGGAAACTACGCGGGTGAAAACGGAGGGCGTGGCCAATGGCCATGGTCCCGAGTTTACCCGAAGATTTCTATCATTCCCGAGCGTGACGCTAGAATACAATTCACAGCCCACGAAAAATCTGTCTGTGGTGCGCCAAAACAAGTTTTCACTTCAAAAAGAAATATTATATCTATTAAATAAATAAATATTAGTGGACACTTCATACACAATACCATCTGACCACAAACTAAGCAAAGATTGTACTATGGAAACCAGATAGCCGATATAGTACTTGTATATTTTTAAATACATACTTATTATACATAGAAAACACTCAGGCGCAGTACAAATATTTGAATTTATCACACACACATTTGCACTGGGTTACTGCCAACTAAGCCATCAGGCCAGCCGAATAGGCATGACTCATTTTTGATTAAATGTGCCATCAAAAGGCTACTCAATAACTGAAAAATAGGTGACAGAATTACTTTGTTATCTTAAAAACTTCCCGTGATATCACGATTTTAAAATCACAATTTTGGACTCTCCCAAAAACGCTTAATACAAAATCACTACAGAAGCGTGACGTCACTGTGTCGTATTTTCTATGCATCGCGCGTAAAGTTTGTATGGTAGCTATATTCAATATTGCGTTTAGGAAACTGGCACTTTCTAAAACTTTCGTACTTTTAAAATGAACTTGCCCATCCAGCTTTGAATATGAAAGTAAGTAAAACTAAAAAATATCAAAATTAAAATTGGTACATATTTTATTCCATTTAAATACTGTCATTCTATCAGATAATTTTATATAATTGCAGGACCTGTCGTCACGCCTATTGTAAAGGTACGATCAGTGTTTTTGTTATTATTATTCGTAAATTACAATAAATTTGAACAAGTAATCAGCACTAATAAACCTTACAGAGGTTTGTGTTAGTGCTAACATTCTCGAAAATTAATAAATACAATTACAGAAAATACAAAATTATAGCGTAAAAACAATATATACCTACCATAATAATATATAACAATACCCCCACATCCAAAACAAAATCGATGGCACGAAACTCACCAACCACTAATGACTTTTGTCGCAGGTATAAACGATCAGGTTTCGACGATCTTAACGCAGAAAGCTTATACAGGTTGTTCCGATAAATAAAGTATAAAGTCCCTTTAATAGTTTTTTAAAATTGAGTATCGTTATTTTATCACGAGTTTCACTCGGTAGATTGTTGATCAGGCGCGGAATTAAATACTATAATATATAAATAAATCGTTGTAACTCACCGTTGGGTCGCATCCTCGCCGGCAAGAGAGCGAACAGCGCGGCGATGAGCATCGCGTGAGCGGCGTACGCCTGCTCCGATATGAGGCCTCCCAACCTGGCAACACGACACGACGAACCGTCAATCCATACATAATACTATATAATATTATAAAGCTGAAGAGTTTGTTTGTTTGTTTGTTTGAACGCTAGGATCTCGGGAAGTACTGGTCCGAATTGAAAGATTCTTTTTCTATTGGATAGTCCATTTATCGAGGAAGGCTATAGGCTATAGAAAATAACTCTACTATTAATTGAAGCGGAGCATGAAACAAGAATGTAACAAAATCGGGAAAAAATATTCCCCTTTTGAGAATTTTCGTACGTTTCGTTCTTTGACATGACACATGGCAGCATGTGTCAAAGATTGCGTCATTGAATTTCAGTAATCTGTGCATTGAATATATGTATGCTAATTTTTTTTTCTAAATCTGAGTTGGTACGACCAATTTCCGACAGGTGGCGTAGCAGGTAGCTGAAGAGGTTTTTTGTTTGAAATTGATATTCTCAGGAATGAGTGAACCGATTTCAGTAATTCTTTCACCGTTGGATATGTACGGGATCCCGATGAGTGCTATATAATATACCACGGGCGAAGCCGGGGCGGGCATCTAGTAATACTATAAAGCTGAACAGTTCGTCTGTTTGAACGCTAGGATCTCGGGAACTACATGTCCAAATCAAATCCAACAGAAAAATAATCTGAAAAGATTATTTATTTTCATGATAGACCATTTATCGAAAGCTATTATCTACACTAATATCATAAAGAGGAAAGATTTGATTGTGTGTTTGTTTGCATCGGATAGGCTCCGAAACTACTGGACCGATTTCAAAAATTCTTTCACTGTTATAATCCTACATTATCTGGGATGAACATAAGTTATATAGAATTACGTTCGTATCAATACGAGCGGAGTATGAATGGAAAATGTGAAAAAACGGGAGAAAATATTATTTTTTGAGAGATTTCGTTGCGGGCTGACGTGCGGCGAAGTCCGTGACATGAGTATTTTATGCTGTTTTGTATCTTGTTACCTTACCTGCAAACAGCAATTAAAATTTATGTATTTGTTACCTGGAAGTGAGATCGGCATGCCGGGAGCACCCCCCCTTCATCCCCCTCAGTATGGTGGAGTTGAACACGCACCAGGCATCGAACTCCGTACCCATCTCCATGTCCGTGTCTATTATACTGAAATCATACAAAATAGCTGCGTCATCAACATACTCATACAATAACTTTATATCTCTATATATAAAAATGTTATGTTGGTTTGTGTACGCTTCAAAAACTCAAAAAGTTCTGCACCGATCGAGCTGAAATTTTAGAATGATATACAATCCGCATCAAGGATTGTTTTTATTTTATTTTTGCATCACAATGTGGCACAGCGAAGTGTGACAGGGTACAGCTAGTTTACAATAAAACAAGTATCAAATAAAATATTTTTGGGCATTTTTAAAAGTGTCTGTAAGTATCTATGTCCTACACGTGGTCTGTGTTTGTCTCTGTGTGTGTAGGTCCAGCTATTTTTTTTTTTTTTAAATATAGAGTGACGAGACGATCAGGTCATGTGCCTGATGGTAAGCAACATGCCTGACACATAACAGCACAGTGACAAGCAGCTATTGGAACATGAAGAGTCCAAATCATTACCTAGCACTGCACTGCGCTCGTCACCCAGAGATCTAAGATCTTATATCTCTAAGCCCTGTAATTTCTCTGGAAACATTGCCCTTCAAACCGGAACACAGTAATGTTTGCACATTACTGCTTGGCGGTAGAATAACTGGCAAAGGTGTGGTACTTCCCCAGGCGGACTCTGCCAAGAGTCCTACCACTACTAAGTAAGGTCGAAAAAAAACTACATATTTGAATTATATACATAAACAATGCTACTAACAAACACCACGCCATTGAAACTCGGTCCTCGAGCTCTTTATATTGGAGAAGGCGACCTCGAAGAAGCTCAGTTCCGGAACGTCACATGCGACATCAGCAGGTCTTTGAACGTGCAGTTCCGGAACAGGCAGTTGTCGACCCTCTGGTCGTGTTGTAGAAAATAGAGAGTCGAATGTAAAGTTGTCACATCATAGATACGATTTTTGACAGTTGACGGTTAGAAGATTTTAGGTGTCAATTTTGACGATATTTCTTTCCTTTTGCTTGTGTGTCTCTTTTTATACCCATCTCTCTGAGTGTGAGTGTGTGTATGTGGTATATATCAGAGAGTATGTATATTTGTATGCTAATGTCTATCTCTGCATGTTTCTATCTGTATGTGGATTATATCAGCCCAAACTACACATTTAAAAATTTATAACACTCAAATGTTAATCAGTTGACGATTCGAAGATTTTAGGTGTCAATTTTGACGACATTTCTTTCCTTTTGCTGATGTGTCTCTTTTTATCTCTCTCTCTCTCTCTCTCTGAGTGTGAGTGTGTGTATGTGTATATCAGAGAGCTAATGTCTATCTCTGCGTGTTTCTATCTGTATGTGGATTAAATCAGCCTAAACTACACATTTAAATTTATAATACTAGAATGTTATTACTTACGTGCTATTAACAAACACCGCGCCATGGAACTCGGTCCTCGAGCTCTTAATATTGGAGAATGCGACCTCGAAGAAGCTGCAGTTCCGGAATGTCACATGCGACATCAGCAGGTCTTTGAACGTGCCGTTCCGGAACACGCAGTTGTTGTACTCTATGTCCTCTCTCACATTGTAGAATAACCGAATTTAAGGTTGCCTATAGTTTTGGTTGATGATTCGAAGATTTTGGTGTCTATTTTGACGATCTTTCTTTCCGTTTTGTGTTTGTGATGTGCCTGTGTATGTGTCATTCTTATCTTTTCAATGTGTGTGTCTGTCTCACTCTTTGTGTGTGTGTGTCTCCCTCTATGTGTCTCTCTTAGGGTGTGTCTGTGTGTGCGTTTATTTCTAGCTATTACTGGATAAACTAATTCGAACAATAAATTAATTCAAAAACTACATAATATAAACAATACTCACGTGCTATTCACAAACACCGCGCCATGGAACTCGGTTCTGGAGCTCTTTATATTGGAGAAGGCGACCTCGAAGAAGCTGCAGTTCCGGAACGTCACATGCGACATCAGCAGGTCTTTGAACGTGCAGTTCCGAAACACGCAGTTGTTGTACTCTATGTTCTCTCTGGTCGTGTTGTAGAATAGTGAGTCGAATGTACGGTTGTCTATGGTCTCGGTTGAGGACTCAAAGATTTCCGTGTCCATTTTGACGACTGTCGCGGGTATGTAGGACGATAAGTAGAACTGTGGATTAAAAAACAAGTAATTATTACTCAAACTTAGTAAGTACCATGCGCGGTCCGAGGGGGGTCACGGGGACATGACCCCCAAAATCGTATACGTCGAACAAAAATCTAAGAAAATTAAAATATCTAATAGTACATAGACTATTTTTTAACGCGGGAAAACAACTAGAACGGGAACTACGCGGGTAAAACCTTGGGGGACTACTAGTCAAGTATTTTTTTGCTTGATTTATTGTATGTCTACTTGTGACCCCCCCAAAACCTGAGGTTGCGTACTGGTGACCCCCTCCAAAATTCGAGGCTGGGACCGCGCCTGGTAAGTACTACCAGCAATCTGTAGTTTTCCCAACATGGTGCCCGTTCTCACAAATTTCTTGTAATAAAAGTATCCCATGTCCTGTTTCGCACTAAAAAAATTAACTGTATTTCAAAATTTCACGCATATAAGTTCCGCCCATCTAAAGTGACGTGAAGGAAGCAAGAAACATCCAACATTTCTCATTCTACTAATATTATAAATGTCAAAGTTTGGATGTTTGTAAGTCAATCACGTAGGAAGAGCTGAATGGATTGCGATCGTATTTTTTTTTTTTTAAATAAAGAGTGACGAGACGATCAGGACATGTGCCTGATGGTAAGCAACATGCCTGACACATAACAGCACAGTGACACGCAGCTATTGGAACATGAAGAGTCCAAATTATTACCTAGCACTGCACTGCGCTCGTCACCCAGAGATCTAAGATGTTATATCTCTAAGCCCTGTAATTTCTCTGGAAACATTGCCCTTCAAACCGGAACACAGTAATGTTTGCACATTACTGCTTGGCGGTAGAATAACTGGCAAAGGTGAAATTTTGAATATTTTTAGAATATAGGCTGGAATAACATTATATAGGCTACACTTTATTAAAATAAAAGTGGTCAATTGCGAGTCGGACTCGCCCATGAAGGCTTCCGTAGCAGCAAGTAACATAATATAAAAGTTCTTGTATTGCGTTGTTACTTTAATTAGCGTTTTAACAATAGTCAATTTATGACGTATTAAAATAAAACTACATAGGTTCTACATCTCATTCAAACCAATTTTTACAGTTGACAGTTTACATGGCAATGTACATCATATTTATTTTTTATTTTTACCACTTCGGGAAGAGTTCTCGCGCAAACTATTCAATTTAGAAAAACAGTATGTTAGAAACATCAATATCATTTTTGGAGACCTATTCATAGTGGGGTATCCCCCCAAACGTAAGGATAAAGATGGAAAATAAATTTTTGAGTTTCAGTTCTAAGTATGGAACACCCCTAAAATCTATTGTTTTTTTTTCTGTTTTTCGTATGAAATTCTTAATGCGGTTCACAGAATACATCTACTTACCAAGTTTCAATAGTATAGCTCTTATAGTTTCGGAGAAAAGTGGCTGTGACATACAGACGGACGGACGGACAGACAGACAGACATGACAAATCTATAAAAGCCGGGTCACACAGGGGCGGGAGCCGCGAGAAAGCGATCGCGATCCGGGACGGGAAGTTTTGTAATATTCGAATTTGTATGCAACCTGACACATGGCAAGCGGGAGCGATCCGGCGCGATACGATTTCCCGCGCGACAAGATCGTGACGACAAACAAGAGATCGCTTCGCCATGCTTCGCGGGAAGGACGCGCGACGGACGGCCCGCGCGGGCGCTGTATTCTACGGTAGTCAGTACAAGCTGTCACACAGGACAGAGCGTTCGCGTAGCGATCGCGATCCGATCTCACGAGTTGTATTTTTTTACAACGTAAGGTCGTGAGCAATTTGATCGCTTTTGGTGTCACACCGGCTGTGTTCTCGCCATCTGCCCGCCGCGGGCTGCGGGCAGTAGCTCTGTGTGACATGATGCGGACCGCTATCGCTTTGGACTCGATCGCTTTCTCGCGGCTCCCGCCTCTGTGTGGCCCGGCTTTAAGGGTCTCGTATTTTGCCATTTGGCTACGGAACTCTAAAAAGTACGTTATAGTTACAGAAAATACGTTGGTAACTGACCTGTATAGCGGTGGTGAAGAGAAGCGTCCCCCCTAAACAGAGCGTCGACCGTCCCAGGGGGTTCGAGAACAGCTGGAAGAACGCCTGCCAGAACTGCACACAAAACACAAGACAATACATCAATATAATCAGTGTTGTGCCATTATAATGACTGCCCTAGTGGCTTAGTTGGTAGTAGCTCTGCCTGCGAAGCCGAGGGTCGTGGGTTCGATCCCCACCCAGTGCAAATATTTGTGTGATGAATTCAAATGTTTGCACTGTGTCTGGGTGTTTCTATGTATAATAAGTATGTATTTAAAACTATATAATTATTATATCAGCTATCTGGCTGCCATCACACAAGCTTTGCTTAGATTGGGGTCAGATGGTGTTGTGTGTGAATTGTCCACCAATATTTATTTATTTATTTATAAATGTAAAATTTTAATTTAAAAACTCAAGACACGGAACCTCCATGGTGTCCTTTTTTTAATTTGCTTAGCGTGCAATTTTCTTTTCACATTTTTTTTTTAAATAAAGAGTGACAAGGCGAGCATAACATGTGCCTGATCGTAAGCAACACGCCTGCCACATAACAGCACAGTGACACTCACACTGCGCTCGTCACCCAGAGATCTAAGATGGTATATTATCTCTAAGCCCTGTAATTTCTCTGGAAACATTGCTCTTCAAAGTGGAACATAGTAATGAAGTATATACCTCAACCCTCCATATGTTCACGTCATATTGTTGTTGTTAAGAAGTTAAATAAAAAACAAGAAACTTGAAAACATAAGAAAACCCCAAAATTAGTGATTCTAGCAAAGAAATTGATAGAAAGATTGAAATTAATAGAATTCTAGACTTCATGCTACTATAGTGCTTCTCGTTCTTTCAATTTCAATTCAATTTTTAATTCAATTTTCAAAAGGTATTGCCATTATTAAAATATTCCATTGGATAAGGGTAATTTGGCGCTGCAATAGTTTCTATGAATTCACCCCATGTTCTTATCTATTTTTAATCCCCGACCAAAAAAAGGGGTGTTATAAGTTTGACGTCGATGTCTGTCTGTCTGTCTGTGTGTGTGTCTGTCTGTGGCACCGTAGAGCTCAAACGGATGGGCCGATTTCAATGCGTTTTTTTTATTTGAATGTTAATTACCGTGCGGATGTTCTTAGCTATGTTTGGTAAATATCGATTCAAGATGGCCGCCTCAACAAAATGGCGGACAATATATTTCTTCACAACCTACCTCAATATGGGTATCAAACGAAAGGGCTTAACTAGTAGAATACTTTGAACTATGACAAATTTCAAATCCAAGATGGCCGCTACCACAAAATGGCGAAATACATTGCTTTCTTCACAACTCCATTAATATGTTTATCAAATGAAAGGGCTTGACTAGTAGAATGTTGTACAGATAACAAATCTGAGGTAGTCGGGGGTTAATCAAAATTTTATATTTTGTTCTTGTATCCGTAGCTATTGCGGCAACAGACGAGATACTTATTTAGCCATATTAAGGAATCTACCAAAATGTTATTAATAATAGATAAAACCAGGAACATGCCCCTTATGAGTACTCACAAAATGTATATATAACACTACGTAACTAATTACCATTTACAGATTCTTTTTTTTTACTAAGATTATTTTTAATTATTCATCATCATCCACAGCCTTCTCTATCCCACTGCTTGGTATAGGCCTCTGTTTTACCATGTCATCTTCCTCGGTCGTGTGCCAATCGAGTCCAGGTTCGACCCGCTATAGAAACGATATCGTCGACCCATCTTGCAGCTGGACGTCCTACACTCCGCTAACCTTGCCTCGGCCACCACTCGGTCACTACTCTACTCCGCCTGTTATCACCGCGTCTAGCAACGTGTCTTTTCACCTTGTGCTCTATTAATTCCGTCGCATACGCTCAGGATCCTAACTTTTCAGCGCAGCGAGTGAATTTAGTCAATTCTACAATCCTTCGCTTACTCGGTCATCAAAACTGACCAAGCGGTTAAAAAACAACTTTGTACTCCTGTATAACAAACACTTATTAAATATATTTCGAAATTGAGCGACGGCATTATAAATGAAAAGTTACGGCCGCTAACTCAAAAACGGTGAAGGAAAACATCGTGAGGAAACCGACATGTACCTATAATAGGTCACGTGTCATCCACCAACCCGCACTGGGCCAGCGTGGTGGATTATGGCCTTGACTCTCTCCTTAGTGGACTGCTTATGCATTATTAATGAGGGGCGGTATTACTAATGACATTGTAATCGGGGCGGCATAACTATTTTCTCACTCACCATCTTAACGCTATGCCGAACGTGATGCAATGCCGGCGGCCTGCGTTTCCCCGGCAGAGTCAGCTCTCCCAGCCTGTAGCCGGAGTCGGCGTTGCCGGCCGCGACGTGCGATTTACTGCAGATTCGGATTTGGTTGCTGCTGTGGATAGTCTGGACCAGAGAGGGGCGGCAAATTTATTACTATTCACAAATTTAGTTTGATCATAGTTTCTAAGAAGTTTTGAGTATAAACTTCTTTTGACGCGCCACACACAGATTTTTCGTGGGCTGTGAATTAAGCTCAAGCGTCACTCTCGTGAATAAAAGGAATCTCCAGGTGAATTCGGGGCCACGGTCATGGCCACGCCGTCCGGTTTCACCCGCGTAGTTTCCGAAGTGATCCAAATTCTGAGTTATAAGTTTTCACTTCTATCGGCAATACCGAAAACTGCCATTGTTTTTATCAGAAGTCTGCCTGCGAAGCCGAGGGTCGTGGGTTCGATCCCCACCCAGTGCAAATATTTGTGTGATGAATTTAAATATTTGTACTGTGCCTGGGTGTTTTCTATGTATAATAAGTAAGTATTTAAAAATATATATGTATTACATCAGCTATCTGGTTTCCATATTACAAGCTTTGCTTAGTTTGGGGTCAGATGGTGTTGTGTGTGAAATGTCCACCTCCTTCAATATTTCTAAGCAAAAACTACTGAACAGATTTGAATGAAATTTGATCAATAGATAGATGATAGTCTGGAATAACACTAAGGCTAACTATATAAGGATACTTTTTACACAAAAACATTACGAGATTAGGAACTGCGCGCGTGAAATAGCAGTATAAATTACTAATATGTTTGGAGTTTTAGAAAATGGCCAAAAAATGAAAAAAAACCTTCTTATTCGGGACAAAAGGTAGCCTAATGTAAACATTACACAGAACTTAATCATGATGATTACATAATTTTGTAGTGGTAGAGCTCTTGGCAGAGTCCGCCTGGGGAAGTACCTTTGCCAGTTATTCTACCGCCAATGTGCAAACATTACTGTGTTCCGGTTGGAAGGGCAATGTTTCCAGAGAAATTACAGGGCTTAGAGATATAACATCTTAGATCTCTGGGTGACGAGCGCAGTGCAGTGCTAGGTAATGATTTGGACTCTTCATGTTTCAATAGCTGCGTGTCACTGTGCTGTTATGTGTCAGGCATGTTGCTTACCATCAGGCACATGTCCTGATCGTCTCGTCACTCTTTATTAAAAAAAATGGTTTACGTTGCTGAACAGATTAGTATGAAATCTTACACTTTCGCGATTTGAACACATAATTTTACATTACACAGGAGTTAATCTCGATCCAAACCATTATTTAATTGAAATGAATATATACCATTCTAATTAGTTTCTCTGGTAGGTTGTGGAAATATATGGAAAAGATTTATAGTCTTATTTAATTATCAAAAAATCCCCAACGATATAAATCACCAAACATCCCGAGTGGAACGGGGGGTTGTGACGTCACCCTAGATGGCCATTCTCATGGCCACGGCCTCCTGTTTCACCCGCGTAGTTTTCCAAAGGGAGCTATCTAATTCTGAGTTATAAGTTTTCACTTCTATTGGCAGTTCCTATGACTACCAATTTTTTTCTTGTTTTGTTTGTAACCACAAAAAAAAAAACTTTTTTTGGCTAACTGATTAATATTGGTGACTTATATTGGTTGTACCTGGTAGACCATCATGGCGTCCACTTCTCGTCCGACGTCGAGTAGGAACCTCGGCGACTCCTGCGTCCAGATCAGGCTGACGAGCGAAGCGAGGATCGGCAGAACGCACAGCAGGAGGTATCTGTTGCAACAAACGAATAAATGTGTACACAACGTAACTGCTAATTTTACTACTACATTTATGTATGACTAGCACCGCCCCGCCGGTTTGCTTATATAGTTAACGTTCCTGTTATTTATCTCTCATCACGCCTACTTCTGTCCACCCGATCACACTTTTCGTAACACTCTCGATTACCCGCCGCGCCCTCCCGCAGACACCTCGCCGGTGTACGCGAACGAACTCTCACATTTCTCAACTTTTGTCCCTCAATCACACTTTTCGTAACGTTTGCTCACACTTAGTAATGCGCGATCACACTTTTTGTAACGCTCGATCACACTTTTCGTAACACACGATCATACTTTTCGTAATGCTCGCTCACACTTCGTAATGCGTGATAATACTTTTCGTAGCGCTCGACCACACTTTTCGTAACGCACGATCACACTTTTCGTAACGCTCGCTTACATTTCGTAATGCGTGATCACACTTGTCGTAACGCTCGATAACCTTTTTTGTAACATTCTAATCACACTTTTCGTAACGCTCGATCACACTTTTCGTAACGTTTGCTCACACTTAGTAATGCACGATCACACTTTTTGTAACGCTCGATCACACTTTTCATAACACACGATCATACTTTTCGTAATGCTCGCTCACACTTCGTAGTGCGCGATAATACTTTTCGTAACGCACGATCACACTTTTCGTAGCGCTCGCTTACCCTTCGTAATGCGCGATCACACTTTTCGTACCGCTCAATCACATTTTTCGTAACGCTCGATCACCTTTTTTCGTAACATTCTAATCACACTTTTCGTAACGCTCGATTACGTTTGTCATAACGCTTGATCACACTTTTCGTAACGCCTTATCGCACATTTTTCGTAACATCAATCACATTTTTCGTAAAGCCCGATCACACTGTTCGTAACGCTCTCGCTTCACTGACCGGTGCCACGCGCTGAAGTGCTCCTTGTCCTCTCGCAGCGTGTCCGCGCCGGAGTGCGGCAGCGCGGCCAGCGCGAGCGCGGCGGCGGCGCGCGCGCCCGCCCCCGCGCCCGCCAGCGCCGCGGCGCCCCCCGCGCGCGCCCACCCCCCCACACACACCTCGCCGATGTACGCGAACGAGATCGGGACGATGCCGCCCGAACCGAGCGACGAGCAGAACCTGACAATGTTACACAATGTTAATAATTGAATGAATACTTTAGAAACCCTGACATTTTGTGGTGGCGGCCATCTTGGATTCGAAATTTATCTATATATATGTCAGCCCTGAACCACGCACCCAAACTGTTAACAAGATCGTGTTCGCAACTTGGGAGTGCGCTTCACACGACTTTCCCCGCACGATTGCCCCGTCTAGACGTTTTTGTGCAACGACTCTATGATTTAATAGACTGTTAGTTAATATATAACAGAGTCAACTCACTTCGCCATCTTGAAAGTCCCATAAGTGGGCATGAAGGTAGCTATGGTTACAAACACTGCATTGACAGACAGATTTATTAATTCCTATTGACATTCTATATTATAATTTGACATTGTTGCTATCCATTATTTAATTTAAACTATGTGTTATCACAATGGTGACATAATATGACCTAAAAGTGTAATTTGTAAGGAGTACATTTTAAATGATCCTTGTTACTTTTATTTATTTATTTATAAGCATGATTAAGTATTATGAGTTCCTGTAATTTTTACGCCGAAACAGGCAAGAACATGAGGCACTATACTTGAATGACATCTGTACACTGCTGTTAATGTATGTGATTACACAACTATGTTCTGACAAATAAATAATTTGATTTGATTTGACTGTGAGTCAAGACAACTTCTCAAATAACATAACTCAAATAATCCAACCAAATTCAGCAAACACCCTACTTAGTTACAGAATAACACACCCGTGTCAAACCACGCTCCCAAACTGTTAACATGGCCGTGTTCGCAGTTTGGGAGCTGGCTTCCCGCTTATTGACCCGTCTACACGTCTTCGTCAAACGACTGTATGATTTAATAGACTATGGTTTAATTTATAACAGAATAGATTCACCGAGCCATCACGAAAATCTCATAAGGGGGCATGAAGGCAGCTATGACTGCGAATCCTTCGTTTCATCATCATCATCAGCCGCAAGACGTCCACTGCTGAACATAGGCGTTCCCTCTAGATTTCCATAAGAAACTGCGCACCCTGCATCTAAGGTTTTCCAGCGACCTTCGTGAGGTCATCTGTCCATCTAGTGGGAGGCCGTCCAACACTGCGTCTTCCGGTTCGTGGTCGTCACTCGAGAACACTTCGATCACCGAGAGGCTTTGCGAGGTCCCAGCGCGTCCCAAACACGGGCTAACTAACCAAATTCAGCAAATAACCTGCTTAATTAAATATGGAACAGAATAAATCTCACCTAGCCATCATAAAAGTCCCGTAAGTGGGCATGAAGGCAGCTATAGTCGCGAAGACCGCGTTAACCGCGAGACAAGACAACAGCGCGCGGCGTCGCCCCAACCGCGTCGCTAGCACGCCCCACCCGGCCGCGCCCAACGAGCATCCCACAAGACTTATTAGCACTGAAAACAAGTAAATACAGCGTTTTACAAGTAGACTTTTACTCAATCATTTTATTGCAAACATTATGGTACATTTGATGGTGTTATTCAAACATAGAGTAGTATGAAATAGTTCCCATAATGACCCTAATTGGGTGTGGCAATATAATTAATGTCATAATTAATGTCATGCGGAGCGGATCGACTTACTCGATAATTGATTTGTCAGTAAGGTATTCTTCTATTGTGTAGTAAGCTTTTACAAGTAGTATATTTTTTTAACGTTTTGATAAACTTTTCATCAGTATCAATTTCTTTTATTTCATATGGCAATTTGTTATAGATTTTAACTGACATTGAGTTAGGACCCGAGTTATGCAATGTTAATTTTGAATACGGCAAATTTAAATTGTGTTTGTGGTTTGATCTTGTTGGGTAATTTCGTCTATCTATCAGTTTTGTGAAAAATTGGGGATTTCTACGTACAAATTTACAGTGTTCCAAGATGTACCCATGTACATCTTGGAACACTGTAAATTTGTAACTACGGTCAAAATTTTAAATTTCACAAAATATTGTTTATGGAACTGAGCTACTGATATTATCAAGCTGAAGAGGTTTATTGTAAAATTATATGAGACACGCGACTAACTTCATAATTTTTGGGAAATCTACCGTTACATCGCCCATATAAAGGTAAGCAAATTTTAGTTTTTTGTTGATATTTAAAAAACCAACACGCCGATTTCGATAAAATTTACATGGAACTTCTTCTGCAGTATTACCTACTACAAAAATATCACCATAACTATCGTATCACTTCATAACAGAGCCAGTTCTTCTCGTACCGCATGGTATTATACTTAGTGTGGTTCTATATAAAGTCTGTTATGGTACGTCACCGAGCCAATTCTTCTCTTGCGACAGGACGAAGAGACCCCAGCTTGTCTGCACATGATATTATACCTAGCGTGGTTGTATATAAAGTCTGTTATGGTACGTCACCGAGCCAATTCTTCTCTTGCGACAGGACGAAGAGACCCCAGCTTGTCTGCACATGATATTATACCTAGCGTGGTTGTTTATAAAGTCTGTAATGATACGTCAGCGATCACCGAGCTAGTTCTTCTCAAGCTCGCAGCCACTGCACGCGATATTATGCCTAGCGTGGTTGAAAATAAAGTCTGTTTTGATACGTCACCGAGCCAGTTCTTCTCGTGCGGCAGGATGCATAGCTCGATCTCAGCGGATGGCAGGATGAAGGGTATCGCGCTGAGTTCGAGCGCGGCTCCCAAGCACGCCAGTGAACACGCCAATACGACGCGGAGTTGCGAAAGACCGCAGCCAGCCTGCACAAGAAAATATACCTAGTTTGTATCTGTTTAAAGTCTCTTTTTGAAGTGAAGTTTTTAAATCATTTATTATATTCCTATTTTATTTATACAAATACTCGAAAAGAACGACTTAGTTCACCTTTAAGTGCACCCAAAGGTGTTGTTTTTTATAAAAATCTTTTATTGGGAAGTAATGAGTTTTTTTTTAATTGATCTGTTCAGTGATCACACACATGTTATTCGTTGGCTGTGAAATGAGTTTAAGCGTCACGCTCGTAATTGAAAGAAATCTTCTGGGATCATATCATTCAAGTCCAAGTCTAATCGATTCTATTCCTGTTACTATTGCACCGTTATTCGTGTTGTAAATAAGGTACAATGTCTCTTTAGCCAATCTATGGAACTTTGTTTTCAGTTGTGTTTGTGTTCAATGTAGTTTAATAAATATTATGGTGTTTCAAAAAACCGGCGTTTAATTTACGATCTTTATTTTATAGTATAGAGTGACAAGACGAGCAGGACATGTGCCTGATAGTAAGCAACATACTTGCCCATAACAGCACAGTGACACGCAACTATTGGAACATGATGAATCCAAATCATTACTTAGCACTGCACTGCGCTCGTCACCCAGAGATCTAAGATCTTATATCTCTAAGCCATGTAATTTCTCTGGAAACATTGCCCTTCAAACCGGAATACTATGTATAGAGTTAGATTTTCCGCACGGTTCTTTTGTGTCAATCGTAAGCAGATGGCGTGCATACTTTCTATGGCAACAGAGTGATGTGCCGCGACAAAAGTATGACACTTCCACAAGAGCGACAAGGCAAGAACGCTACTAGTGCTCTCGGTGTAAAAGCGTTTGTGCCAACTCTATACGTAGTATATGTTAACTGTTTGGTGTATCACCTCCTCACCTGTCTGAGAGCATCGTCGTGGAACTGGTCCAGCAGACTGGAGTCGCTATAGTCCAGGAGCTCATTGCTCTCGTGCTCGCTGGCGTCGGGCGGGCTCGCTAGGCTGTGGGCCGCGGCGCCGGGGGCGGGCTCCCCGCTCGCCTCCGTCGCTGGAAAAAAACAACATTTTTGATATGTTTTCACTTCGCAGACGTTGTCGCGTCAAAAAACTAATTAGTCCGTCTACTAGATTACTAAGAAATATAATACACATATTTTTTCTTTTGTTGATGTGTAAAGTTGTTTTGGCGCGCCACAGACGGATTTTTCGTGGGCTGTGAATTGAATTCTAGCGTGACGCTCGGGAATGATGAGAAATCTTCGGGTAAACTGTGGACCATGGCCATTGGCCATCTAGAAATGCAGCATTTCCCATTGGTCAGCAATTCTAGATGGCCATTCTCATGGCCGCGCCCTCCGATTTCACATTCCGGTTTCCTTAAGTAAGATATCAAATTCTGAGTTTATATGTTTTCACTTCTATCGGCAGTTCCCATGACTGCTAATTTTTTTTAAGTCCAATAGTGAATTATTGTTCACCTTGACCTTAGTACTGGGACGTGCTACCTAGTATTTTTAACGCGTAAAACAACTGAAACGGGAACTACGCGGGTACAATCGTGGGGAGCTACTAGTAAAGTATTTTTTACTCGATTTATTGTATTTCTACTGGTGCCCCCAAATATGAAGTCAAAGTCAAAGTACTTTATTCATAAATGTACAATTTACACGTCAATGAATAAAAAACAAAAACAAAAGAAAGAGCATACAAATTGTATACATTATCAAAGTTTGAAATTACTACCTACTTTGCTGTATTATAATAAATATTGTACAGAAAACTGTCAAGCATTATACGAGTATAATATGGTTTTAATACAATTGTACTGACCCATGTCAAATTTATTTCTTTACATTTTTATGGGAACTTTGCCATCACTCTCTAAAAATTCGCTGTAACTATAAAAAGCTTAATCGATAAGCCAGCACTTTAATCTGTTTTTGAAGCTGCCATAACTTGGGGCCGATATAACTATATTCGGAAGAGTGTTATAAACTTCCGGTCCCATGATGTGAGTCAACTTCTGTCACCTCGTGAGAGAGTGTGGTATAACATCCAACTTGTCGGCGTTGCGTATGTTACGAGAATGTCTCTCTCCTTGCGTATTGTACGATTCTAGATTATTTCTGACATAGACAGCCACTTGGTATCTGAGGCTGCGTACTGGTGGCCCCTCCAAAATTCGAGGCTGGGACCGCGCCTGTCTGTGGTTATATATTACTTTTAAGCTGTGAGCTGCTACATTTGAGCCGTGGCTTAACGAGCCATACTTTTATGATCTTATAATTGAGATGATGAGAGTCACTATGCCTATTGAACCGGGTCAGAGCTGGACGTCTAAACTCTTTCTACGAAAAAAAATAAAAAATGTGACGAGACGAACAGGACATTTGCCTGATGGTAAGCAACATGCCTGCCACATAACAGCACAGTGACACGCAGCTATTGGAACATGCAGAGTCCAAATCATTACCTAGCACTGCACTGCGCTCATCACCCAGAGATCTAAGATGTCATATCTCTAAGCCCATTTCGAAATAAACTCGCGACTTTCCTACTCCGGTTCTACTTTTATTATTTATTCCGAAATTACGTTTAGTTTGTACTCGTTTATTTCGAAATTACGTTTTTCGTAGAAAGGGCAGGCGCGGTCCGAGAGGAGGGGTCACAGTGAACATGACCCCCCCCCCCCCCAAATCGTATACGTTAAACTAAAAATCTAAAAAAAAAAAGAGAATGTAATAGTAGGTAAGAAGAACGCCTGAGAAAGGGAGTAGTGAGTTCTACACGTGTACACTCCGCGAGGCATAAGCTGAGCTTTGCATTTGTGTGAGTGTACATTGATAGTGTAGGTGTGACAACCGGCCTTAGGCGCGGCGCTATTCTGTCTCGCCGCGCTCCTGCCTGATTGGTGATCATTGACACTAATGCAAAGCTCAGCCTATACCTCGCGGACAAAATTTCAAGCTCCTGCCTGATTGGTGATCACTCACACTAATGCAAAGCTCAGCCTATACCTCGCGGACAAAATTTCAAGCTCCTGCCTGATTGGTGATCACTCACACTAATGCAAAGCTCAGCTTATACCTCGCGGAGTGTACTTACTGTTAAGTTTGTCGTCGGTGTAGGCCATGGCCCGGAGCGAGCCGAACGAGCCGAGCTTGGAGTTGTCCGAGTCAGAGCGAGCGCGCACGAGGCACGCGTGCTCCTCCGACATGGCGGCTCACACTACCGCGCAACGGTGACATCTGAACACACACACATGACTTACTATCTAAATTAACAAACTAATTAAAATATTATTATCTCTAGACCTTCATTGGTCTATGGATAATTCAGGTGTGCTTAGTGTAAGTAGTTAGGTATGTAGCGGTTGTGTAGTTCTCATTGTATTTTAGTTTTGCTAATAAAGGCTCTGCCCCTTTTAAAAAAAGATATTATTATCAAGCAATTTATTTGCCTTTTTAGATTCTAAGATTAAAAAAAACATAAAAAAATAAGTATAATTTTAATTAAAAAAACCCAACTGCAAAAATTCAACGGATTAAAATCATTATGTGATTACAAATACTATCTTAGGACACTTGGGCGATTGAGACGAATCTAACGATATCTAAATTGTCAAAATCCATCCAGCCGTTTGGAAGATACGTGGGAATAAAGAAATCTACAAACAAACAAGATACGCGTGAGAAACAGTCTTTCTCAGTCTTCTTTCAGTCAGATAAAAAACTTATATACTAGGGTACTGCCAGCAGCGGGGCAGGGCCCAAGCTACTAATGGTTAAGGCTGAAGATTGAGAAACCTGACGATACGCGCTGTGTCGAGGCTGACCGACGCGTGCATCTGACCCGCCATCCAACCATCCAGTGAAAGTCTCTTAAGATGTTGGTCGAGACTTTTCGCTATAAGGCCGTTTGCCGAAACAACTATTGGGACTATGATCGTCGAATCAACATCCCACATGGCGGTAAAATGAGCCAAGTCAAGGTACTTGCTAAGTTTGTCCTTTGTCATGAGGTTCTCTTCATGTGGTATGGTGATGTCGACGATCACAGCCTGGCATATTGGCGACAGTAGTGCTGTCCTTCATAATAGATTGGTCCCAGTACAGCAATGCACAACCATTTTCGAGAACTGGCAAACATTATAGTAGTCCCATTAGAGTCTTAATAAAAATCTATTAAAATACTTATTAAAAATTAATTAATTATTAAATACCCTACTAAGATAGTAATTATAATTAAATTTATTTAAGTATGATCGTGAAAAATAATAATTTGTTCCTTTAAAGGGATAGAATAATTTTTACAAACACTGAAGGATATAGGCACAAGCATAGGCTAATGCTATGTGCTGCTAAATGCTAATGCTCACTATGACTAAATCAACAAATAAAAATTATTATTCACACAACAAGAACTACCCTTAGGAAATGTATACTGGGAGGCAAAATAGCTGAAATAATACTTATCAACACTTCCAAGGCACAAATTATCCAGCATCACTTAAACAACTTTAAAATCAAAGCGTTTTAAATTTTTATTTTGTAAAACAGAATCATGAAAATTGCATATTAGTTGCACCTACTCGATTCTTTGTGTTTTTAATGAGATTGCTAAACCAAATCGGAACCTGCATAACAAATAGTAATTGGTAATCGTTTCTAGGCCCACATAGTTTGGAATGTAATACAGTTCTGTACAACATACTCTAATGTTATAATATGTGTTTATTACATTCAATTGTGGGTGCTCATTGAATAAATAAATAAAAGTAATTCATAAATCGGTAAAATTCTAGTATAGTAAGTTTCTTTTGTCAGGTTACCAAAGGACATCAACACATGTCCTAGCAAATAGTTGGGAAATTGTTTGCTGATTTCATTTACCCATGTAACTCAATAACCCCCAACATGTCGCTTAGTTATTTTTGCCTTTCAAACATCTGTAACCAATCATAAATGTGTAAAATAATAATTTATAAATACTTATTATGTCTGTTCTATAAAAACACCTAAATAATTACATATAGTTAATTCTCTCTATTCCAAATATATCACCAATTGGCTTATTTATCTATTACTAGCTGTACCCTGCCACGCTTCGCTGTGGCATATTGTGATGCAAAAATTTGATAAAAACAATCCTTGATGCGGATTATATATCATTCTAAAATTTCAGCTCGATTGGTGCAGAACTTTTTGAGTTTATGAAGAGTACACAAACCAACATAACATTTTTATATATAGAAAATTTATTATTGGCATATTTGGTCTTTGTATCTAAATTTTATCACATAAACCATCCTGAATCACCCATCGGTAAAAACATATTAGAAACACTAAATCAGCAATACAAGCCCATGCTAGAGCAGAAGCTACAATTAATTATTTTATTTTGTGGTCTATTTTGGTTAATATATATTATTTTTCTTTTCATTACTTTTTAATTATTTATTTATATTAGTCAATAATTAATTAGTGTTTAAAATATTTTAGTTGGTATCTATTTAGTTTTTGTTCATGAACTCCCATTTTTCTCCATTGTAATCCTTTTCTATTCTATGGTTTCCTGGAAGACATCACACTGTTTAGTGATAAGGTTGCCAGTTGTTACTGTATCTCTACATTTCATTGTCACATGTTGTTTTATTTGAAGTGCAATAAAAGAGTTTATCTATCTACTAATATTCTCGGGCATTTAGCTGTGTAATTTATTAGAGGAAGCAAACAATTTGTCCTAAGTAGCGTAGTTTATGTTAGGCATAGAATAGTACATTTGTACCTACTTCTATAGAAGGAAAATGCAGTTCCGAATCATATATAGTTATCTTCTATCTCACAGTTATAAGCGTGATAACGCATTCTGTACCTACGTACTTCTAATTTCTATAGTACTGATAAAATACGCTGCTTTAACTCAAATTATCTTTTTATCATAAAATTACACCAATTGATTCGTAATACTCACAGTTTCGTAAAAAACAGTTATAGGAAACGTTGAAAACAATTCATAAAACCGGTATATCAATTATACAAAGTGTTTTACACAAAAGCTTGTGATATTCTCGCAAAACAAAAATAAAAACACGGACTGAGACAATAAGAGTTGCGTGCTTTGTACAATCCTGTAATAGGCTTGGGCAAAAAAAATCGATATATCGAAATATCGATTTTATTTTCGAAAATAATCGATATTTATCGTCGATTTTTTTATTTCCGATATATCGATTTTCGATATTTATTTTCGGATATCGAAAACGATATGTTTTGCCTCGAATTTTCAAGCATATATACACTTTAATTCTCCAATTGCAGTATTTAAATGCTATGTGAAACACAAGCAACTATATTCGCTCAGAATATTCTTCAGTGTCAAATTTATTCATCACATCGTTCTCCAGATGTGAGGTCTGACCGAGCAACATCAGCAAAAGCAAAATAAATAAAACGTCTATATGGTGCAGACATGAGCAGCTTTTAAATCTGAAAACAGCTACGCCAGAGATTCCGAGCTCTGGATCTGTCCCCAATAAGCTTAACCAGTGTCTGGACCAACCACTTTTTGAGAAGAAGTCAGATCGGATACACATCGGAGAGTGTGCGACTGATTTCCACGATCTAATACCACCTTGCCCTTTTTTTAACCCTCGACCAAAAAAGGGGTGTTATAAGTTTGACGTCGATGTCTGTCTGTCTGTCTGTGGCACCGTAGAGCTCAAACGAATGGGCCGATTTCGATGCGGTTTTTTTATTTGAAGGTTAATATCCGTGTGGATGTTCTTAGCTATGTTTTGTTAATATCGATTCAAAATGGCCGCCTCCACAAAATGGCGGACAAAATATTTCTTGACTAGCAAACTACTATACATTATAACAAATTTCAAATCCAAGATGGCCGCCACCACAAAATGCCAAATTGTATTATTTTTTTTCACTACTACCTCAATATGGGTATCAAATAAAAGGGCTTGACTAGTAGAGCACTAGGACAAATTTAAATCCAAGATGGCCGCTACAACAAAATGGCGAAATACATTTCTTTTTTCACAACTCCCTTAATATGAGTATCAAATGAAAGGGCTTGACTAGTAGAACTGATACAGATAATCCGAGATCCGAGGTAGTCAGGGGTTAATCAAAATTTTTTAATTTCGTTCTTGTCTATCGTAATGCTCGTAGCTCGAAAAAGCGACATCGTTTCATGGTTGGTGTCCCAAAGACACGAACGAAGAGATTTGACTCTACTTTTGTGATAAGAACGTCAAGGCTGTGGAATACGTTGTCTGAGAGAGTTTTTCCCGATAGTTACAATCTTTGTGTCTTCAAATCGAGAGTGAATCGGTTTCTTGTAGATAAACACGCTCCATCGTAGACCGCATCATCGTTTAACATCAGGCGAGATGGCGGTCAAGTGTAAACCTATAAAAGTTAAATAAAATCCAATTGATTTTTGGGTGAATTGCCAAATTTTTACTCCGGTTCTTTTGGAAATCGCTCTAATATCCGAAAGGGTAGCTTCAGTCGTTAATTTAACAGTGCCGGATAATAGAGCAGATTGACAGGTAGGCACTTTAAAGAAAGATTGCTGCTGATGTCTATATCAGACTATTGTATATGTAGGTTGGAGCGGAGCTAGTGACAACACGGTGGGTAAATGCGCACTCATGCACCTACATAACACAGACGAATACTGGTTTCAGTGATGGTTAATTTTGAACATTAAAATATGTACGAATTATGAATAAATAATAAAATTGGTTGTCTGTAAAGTCGGTTAGTTTACGAACGACAACGTAAAACAAAACACTGATAGATGCGGTGCAAGCGTACAATGAGCGTAATGGGACACTTTTTCGTGCACGCAGTCGGCGTTCATCGATTTATTAGTCGTTGTCTCGTCAATAATAAGCCAGATATTATGTATTTTCATTTATCTAATTAATAAGTGCTTAATATTTAAGTAACCTTCTCTTGAAAAAAAATCGATATATCGAAATATCGATATTTTTTGAAAATATAAATCGATACATTTGGTAAGTATCGATACTATTAATATCGATATATTTTGTTTATTTGCCCATCCCTATCCTGTAATCAATGTTGTGCTGTGATGTCAATTTGAGCTGTTTATTGCAATATTTTGCATCTCTTTCTACATTGTTACTACGGCATGAAGAGTGAAAGAGCGCTAATGAAAAAATAGTGGATAACATTTTATTCGGTTATCCAAAAGAAGACATACGCTGTCAAGATGACAGTAGGTAATCACTATTATAATAGTGATGTGTAGAAAAATATTGTTACTTTTGAATACCGATTTGACCGATCTAAAACATGGTGTTCTCAAATAAAATTGTATCGAATAACAAAGTATCACATTTTTTGCTTGTGACGTCCTTTGATTGTGATACATATTATGTCTTCAATTGCTCTACATTATTAGTTCATAAGTTCATATGGTTATTTTAAAAGCTTGCCAAGTTTCAAAGGATTGTCGATAATTATCTAATTCAAGGCTAAATAATTATAATCAATCAACCTTGAATGCGGCATTGTAGACCTTGAAAATTTAATAGAATCGCACTAACGCAAATGAAATAAGTCTACTATTAGAACTACAACTTTTGTATCTTGAAATTAACGGATAATATATTTTGAATAAATACAATAGTAGATGACCATCGGATTGAGTAAATTTTATATTTGTTGCATCAAGAAACAATAATAATATTACTATTTGTTGTCTACGAATTAAAAATTAAGCATATTTTACTACTATTTTCTGTCCTTATAGATTAAAAATGCAAAATATATATATATGCACGTGTTTTTGAAAATACAATTTTGTTATTAATTGGACATAAAATATAGGTTCGTGCGCAATAAATATACACAACCACTACTAAAATCGATTGTTAGAATTGATAAAAGAAACAATCCCATCAACAACAAAAAACTATAATACATCACACGTAAATAATAGTGTTCTAAAGTGTATACTGATTACTGACTTACAATTTTGAAGCATTAAGCAAAATTTGCGTCCCGCAAACAATTACTATCCATATAACATTAAGCGGTGGCACATTGCTGCAGTCTAATAAAAAAGTATCAAATAAATTACATTGTGGTTATTTATATGGCTTGTGTCTTGTGCAAATTTGTAATAAATATGTCAACTGTTTAAAACCTGCTGCACTGTGTGAAATTCATTTTATTTTAAATATAAATCACTGTTATCGTTTTGTATTAACACATTTGTGAGTTTTCTCAACTTATTTCACTTCTAAAAATATAACCACCGCGTCCGTCCACCGCGGAATACTTGAAAACACTTTAATAATTATGTCACACTTAATTTTTTTATAACAGAATTAAATTTTTTACAATACACTTTGAACCCATGGTGTTTGCATCGAATTATTATTTTTTGAATGGTTAAATATACGTAGTACACTTATCAGGAACTAATGCATGTTCGTATAGAGATAGAAATACACAATGTGGAAACAGAAGAAAGAAAATAGTTCACAATTTAGTGAATTTCGGATATTTTATTGTACATTACAACACAATCTAAATAAATCTTTTTTCACAACAACCATTATAATTATTAAGTTTCCGTTTATAAAAATAACTAACAAATATAAATTTTGTTAGCTAACTGTACTTTTATTTGCATACTAAGCTCAATGATCAAATTATTAAGCAAATTAGTTCTTGAATTTATATACTCGGTACAAACACCAAGGAAATGTAATATTATCTAGCACTATAAATATTCCCTATAAATCAGGCTTTGAATTTATTGATTACTTTAGTGCGTCGCGCATCTATAAAGCTGCGTATTTTTGGCACATGCGCATCACTGATTACTATACGGGAACGTGACGTCAATGGATGTGCAACATAAATTAAAATTTTTAGTTGATTTAAATGACAAATCGATTTTTAAAAGAATAAATCATCTTTATTACGGGACTTTTTTCGATTTATCTCTCAAAAATTCTCGAACTTTTCTTTCGTTATCTCGTTACCTCTGAAGAATTTACAAGGTATCAAATTTCAAATGCTTAATATCTTTGCTGCGCTCTGTAACGTTTTCCGTCTGTGGAAAGGTACATTCAAATGATGCACCTATTAGTCAATTTCAAACTTCTAACCAATTTTAGTCATAGACACATCGTAAATCGTAAGGCTTACGCTTTGCCATCAAAATGCCTGATATAATGAATGTACATAAAATTCAGCCTATTTGCATTTTAACACCTGTGTAATAGATCATCGGTGTTTTAGTGTAAACTTGTTTGACATTTTGACAAGGCTTAGGTCTTATGCCCGAGTGCACTCGAACATTGACTTTGAACTCACTATTAAGACAATGACAGCAATTTGAGCGCGAAAATCGCTAGCCGCATGAAACAGCTGATGTTTATTTATTGTTGAAAAAATATTATTAAAACCCCAAAATGCACGAACTGTCGGGTGAAAAAGAAATAGCCAAGCAAATAAAGCTAATAAGAAAGTATTTGAAACTGAAAATAGTGGCAGATAACGTGACTTTTCGGAATCATAATGAGGAAAGGTGCCATATATACGATTTGATGAAACGTACGGTTTTACATGGAGAATCGCACTCAGCTCTTATGATTGGACCCCGGGGAAGCGGGAAAACTACTGTAAGTACACCGAGAGTTAAGAGTCACACCACAAGTTTTTTGTAAATCAGTCTATTGGATAACTTTTAGAGGTTACATTGGCAAAACAAACTTTTATTTATTGTATTATTATAATCCACTTTTATTATATGGACCGTTTGAGCCTCTTTTTTTTGTCGTCATGAATTCTACCATATTCGGGGGAGTAGGCTGTATGTGGGACTCACCACCAGTGGTGGCCTACCCTCGATAATCTCTGGGGACTTTCGTCCGTACGCTTATGGAGCTACGGGATTGAATGTTACCTTCTTAATAATGTTAAAGAGCTTGTGACTTAACTCTGTAGTGGTAGGGCTCTTTGCAGAGTCCTTTGGGGAAGTACCCACACCTTTGCCAGCTATTCTGCCGCCAACCAGTAGTGCACAAACATTACTGTGTACCAGTTTGAAGGGTAATGTTCCCTGAGAAATTACTGGGCTAAGAGAACACCTTGTATCTCTGGATGATTAGCGCAGTGTGGTGCTAGGTAATGATCAGGACTCTTCATGTTCCAATTTTTATTTTTTAAATAAAGAGTTTTGGGACGAGTTGGACTTATGTCTGATGATAAGCAACACATAACAGCACAGTGAGACGCAGCTATTGGACCATGAAGAGTCCAAATCATTACCTAGCACTGCACTGCGCTCATCACCCAGATACCTAAGATGTTATATTTCTAAGCCCTGTCATTTCCCTGGAAACATTGCTCTTCAAACAGGAACACATTAATGTTTGCACATCACTGCTTGGCGGTAGAATAACTAGCAAATGTGGTACTTCCCCAGGTCGACTCTGCCAAGAGTCCTACCAATACAAAAATGTATTTTATGATAGAAGAGCAGCATTAGCTGATGTGCCAATATTCTTCCATGTGGTATAAAAACAATCAAGAATCAAGATTGTTCTTTTTCTTCAGATTTCAGTTTTGGTAAATTTATTTTATCCCTCAGAGAACCAAAGTCACCGACATAGCTCAGCGCATCGGCAAGCTGAAATGGCAGTGGGCTGGTCAAATCTTTCGCAGAACCGATAACCGTTGGGGTAGACGAGTTCTGGAGTGGAGACCACGAATCGGCAAACGTAGTGTAGGACGCCCTAATACTAGGTGGATATAAGGCAGCTGGTAGTGGTTGGAAACGTAAAGCCAAGGATCGGGTTGAGTGGCGTGTTATTGGAGAGGCCTATGTCCAGCAGTGGACGAATGTGGGCTGAATATGATGATGAAATTTATTTTAGTCTGTAAAAAAGATTATTTTAGGGGCAATATCTATATATTGATACCTTAATTTCAAAGTTCAAAGCAAAACCAAAGTTCAAAAAAAGTTCAAAGTTTTTATTTGTAAAAATAAGATTTACACGTCAAATAAAATAATATGTATAAATTTATGAGTACATAAAAGAAATAAAAATGAAATGTCAGCTTAAAACAAACATTGGACTCATAGAGTAAACATATGTATAGCCCGATTTTAGTTCTTGCTATTTAAAATAATAACTCCATAATAAACACTCCAATAACTCCATAGTAGTAAATTTCACAGGGGTCTCACTAAATCACTACTAAAATCTATTGCGTAACTGGTATTTTCATTATTTTAAGTGTTTAATACTTAATAAGAAACACAATTTCCAAAGGGATGTTTGTTTTTTTCTTTTGATACTTTTTTTTTATATTATGGTTTTAGTGGCCCCTGTGATTTTTGCTACTAGGAGTTATTCGGTTTGCAAATTAAGGTATCAATATAGATATCGCCCCTAAAATAAACGCATGGTCCTTGTAGAACTCACCGTACCGTGGGAAACTATTATACCTAAAGACCATGCGATAAAACAAAATAAGTATTACAACCTCCTAAACAAATTAACAAAAAATGTCCATGTAGTTAGTTTATACGCTGTAGAAGTGGGAGCGAGAGGTATACCAGCAAAATCTCTCTATAACCTGCTGAAAGACCTTAGCTGGTCCAGAAGTGCAGTAAGTTCTATACTAGAACTAATATCTAAAGCTGCACTAGTAGGCTGGCAGTAGTATCAGTAGTATCAGATTTGGCTGGGCAGGGAGAGAAAAACGAGTAGTGAGGATGACTGTTGATGTACGTCAGAAAGGGGCTCCTTAAACCTACGCCCGAGTCACAAGTCTCGGGATCTACTCGGGATTTTTCTCTCTGCCACACGATGGACCCGTCACCCGCACGGTGAATCCATAGAATGCTAAGAAAATCGTCTCATTTTAATTTGTTTATATTTCAACAGCTGGTGAACTCGGTTCTGCACCAACTAGCCAAGGAAACGGATCTGGAAGAGGACGCCATCATTGTGAAGCTGAACGGACTCATTCATAGTGACGAGAAGACTGCCCTGAAATCTATCACTGCTCAGGTAACTTTGATGCTTATTGTTATTTGATTTTGATATTGTATACATAGGCTATTTTTTGTTCTTGTAAAATGACGAGATCGAGAACTATGCGGGTAAAATCGCGGTACTACTAGTAAAGCCTTTGTTACTCGACCATGGAAGTATAAAAAAGTCGGACGTAGTCTCGCTAAAACAAGAACTGTGTCACTAGAATTTGCACGTGTGCGTTGTCAGGTTCTAACTGATAGGCTGACATATACACAAGTAGCGCGTGTAATGACCCTCTGATGTGTAATAATGACCCTCTGATGTGTGAAATAAGTATTTCTAAGCGTTTCCCCATAATAAGGTTGCCTGGAAGAAATCGCTTTAAGCGATAAGGCCGCCCATTACTCTGCAAGCTTCTCTGTTCTTTTTACGATATTGTATTAGCATTAAGGCTTATTGTTAATTTGTAGTGTTATAAAGTATTATATATTATGATTCTCGTATTTATTTTTTTTCTTAAGCCTAAGTATATTGATATATAAAACAACATATAAAACAAAATAAAAACTTAAACCTAGTTTGCCGCCAGCAGCGGGGCAGGGCCCAAGCTACCGGTGGTTAGGGCTGCAGAGTGAGGAACCTCCTGACGATGCGCGCTGTGTCGAGGATGACCGCCGCGTGCATCTGACCCTTGATCCAACCGTCTAGCGAAAGTCTCTTGAGATGTTGGTCGAGGCTTTTCGTACAAGGCCGTTTGCCGACACGACTATGGGGACTATGACCGTGGAATCAACATCCCACATGGCGGTAACCTCGTGAGCCAAGTCAAGGTATTGCTAAGCTTGTCCTTCTCAGCTTTCTTATTATTATTATGTGTGCGTGTCAGCCTGTACGTGACAGCGCAGTTGCATATTATGTGGCCAGCTCGATGGACACTTTTTTTGTTTTAGCGAGACTATGTCCGACTTTTTTTACCCGTCCATGTGCTTGACATATTGCAAAGTTATGGGTGGGACACCCTCCAAAATTTTAGGCTGTGATCGCTCCTGCTAGTTTTCTAGTCAGACCTGGGTCCAGGGGTAGGGCCCTGGCATAGGTGCGGCGTATTTGCGGCGACTGGCCTCGTGGCTTAGTGGGTAGTAGCTCTGCTTGCGAAGCCGAGGGTCGTGAGTTTTTCCCACCCAGTGTAAATATTTGAATGATGAATTCAAATGTTTGTACTGTGTCTGGGTGTTTCTATGTATAATAAGTAGGTATGTATTTAAAACCTATAAGTATTCTATAAGCTATCTGGCCGCCATAACACAAGCTTTGCTTAGTTTGGGGTCAGGTGGTATTGTGTGTGAATTGTACACCAATTTTAAACGCGGAGACGACGTCATTTTCAGGAACCTTTCAAAAGAGAGAAGGTTATCAAATCTCCACCATTTTTTTAAAATGTATGTTGCCTGATTTCTGGAGAACGCCCAAACCGATTTTAATATTTGTTTCTTTGTTCGGATGGGTTAGCTTCCCGAATGACCCACATACATTTTAACGAAATCGGCCTGGGGGTATTTGTAATATAAACAAAAAACTAAAATTTGCCTACAATTTTGTCTGTATAACATAGTTGTAGGTTTCACAAAAGTTATGAAATTCGCTCCCATCAACACGAAATTGTGTGAATGCATAAATGAATAAAATAGAAATGTTTTTTCTATCGGAATGCTCGTAGCTCGAAAAAGCGACATCGTTTCATGGTCGATGTTCCAAAGACACGAACGAAGAGATTTGGCTCTACTTTTATGATAAGAACGTCTAGGCTGTGGAATACGATGCCTGAGTGGGTTTTCCCCGATGGTTATCTTTGTGTCTTCAAATCCTGAGTGAATCGGTTTCTTCTAGGTAAACACGCTCCATCGTGGACCGCATCGTCGCTTAACATCAGGTGAGATGGCGGTCAAGTGTGAGGATATAAAAAGTAAAAAAAAAGTATTAATTTATTCCCTTCAGATGCAACTAGACAACGCAGTCGGCGATAGAGTCTTCGGCACGTTTGCCGAGAACCTGGCCTTCCTCCTCAGCTGCCTGAAG
Source organism: Ectropis grisescens (assembly GCA_017562165.1). Lineage (NCBI taxonomy): Eukaryota > Metazoa > Arthropoda > Insecta > Lepidoptera > Geometridae > Ectropis > Ectropis grisescens. The sequence continues at coordinate 9,413,176 of CM029768.1, forward strand.
ACCGGCGCCGACCGTCGCTGCAAGAGCATGCTCTTCATACTGGAACAGGTCGACATGTTCTGTAAGACTGGGCACACACAGACGTTGCTGTATAACTTGTTTGATATCACTCACAGTGGGGACTCGCCTATATGTGTCTTGGGTGAGTCTATTTAAATAGGTGTCCTTAAAATAATTCTTCTTCTTCAAGTGCCTCTTCAATGTTGAAGGTTGCCCGTCAGCTTCTTGGATTCGTCTCTGTCCATTGCCATCCGGAAAAGCTGCTCGACAGAGTTTATGCCGGTCCACTCCCGGATATTTTTTCCGACGTCCCGCGCAGTGTTGTCAGAAGTCCATCTCAATTTTCCCCCAAATTCCCTCTCGAAATCCCCCCAAATAGCGGATTTTCTTGAAAAACCCCAAAGTAAATTATTCATTCGTTTACCCCTAAAACATAATTTTACGCTGACGACCACTTCAATTTCTTTCCAAAATGTTCCTGTAATCCCCAAAACACCGGTTTCCAGAAAAAAAAACCCTAAATTGATAAACATTTCCTAACTCTTAAAACACGATATAACATTATTTTAGAAATAGCTTCTATTACTTCATATAGAATTTCGACAAGTTCCCATAAGAAACGCCGATTAAATTATTGTACTAAGTTTACTTGGATAAGTGCCATATTCGCTAAAACCTGCAAAACTCGGCAATGAAAAATCCCCAATTTCCCCCCACAAGTAATTTTTTCCCCCAAACATTTTGTCCCCCCAAATTTCCCTACATGGCTATTAAAACCCCCCAAATTTGGGAGTAATCCACCCAATCTGGCAACAGTGGTCACTTTTCCCATAATTTTTTTTTTCATTATTAATTATCATGCCTAAGCACGTAGCCGAGATATTCAATCTTGCGCTTCTTGATGGTGGGAATAATTTTTCGGAATATTTTTTAAATAATTCCTTGTCTGTAAAGTCGGTTGGTTTACGGACGATAGTTTAACGTGACAACGTCATAACAAAACATTGATAGATGCGGCGCAAGCGTACAATGAGCGTAACGGGACACTGTTTCCGGCATGCAGCCGGCGTTCCTCGATTTATTAGACGGTGTCACGTCAAAAAACTAATTATTCCGTCTACTAGATTACTAAACAATATTATACACGTATTTTTTCTTTTGTTCAAGTGTACGTAAACTTCTTTAGGCGCGCCACAGACAGATTTTTCGTGGGCTGTGAATTGAATTCTAGCGTCACGCTCGGGAATGATAAGAAGTCTTCGGGTGAACTCGGGACCATTGCCATTGGCTATCTACAAATGCGTCAGCATTTCTAGATGGCCAGGCTCATGGCCACGTCCTCCGGTTTCACCCGCGTAGTTTCCAAAGTGAGCTATCATATTCTGAGTTATTAGTTTTCACTTCTATCAGCAGTCCCTATGACTGCCATTTTTGTTTGTTTGTTTGAAAGGTGAATTAGTCGCGAGTGTCTTTAGTTATGTTTCGTCATGGACGTATAAAAAAAGTCAGAGGTACTTTCACTAAACAAAACTGTGCCCATCGAGTCGGCCACATAATATGCACGTGTGCGCTGTCACATACAGGCTGACACGCACACATTAGTGGGTCATTACACACGCTACTTGAGTATATGTGTGCGTGTCAGCCTATCAGTGACAACCTGACAAACGCACACGAGCAAATGTGGCCGACTCTAGTGACACAGTTTTTGTTTTAGCGAGACTACGTCCGACTTTTTTATACGTCCATGTGTTTCGTCAAAATCGGTTCCACCATTTAAATGTTATTAGCTCTCTTGTTAGCTGCAGTGGGAGTAATGGGTCTTTTTATAGTTTACAGTGACGAGACGAGCAGGACATGTGCCTGATGGTAAGCAACATACCTGCCACATAACAACAGCACAGTGACACGCAGCTATTGGAACATGAATAGTCCAAATCATTACCTAGCACTGCACTGCGCTCGCCACCGATCTTTTATCTCATAGCCCAGTATTTTCTCTGGAAACATTGTATTTGCCTTATTTTGCCTGGTTTTATAGTTCATAAAAGCATAGACCAAAAAATTTTCTAATTGGGGTATTTTAAATTCTGCTCGCTTATTTATTGTTTTTATTTTATTTCAGCGATCACCAACAGACTAGACGTGATGGAACTATTCGAGAAACGTGTCAAATCACGATTTTCCCATAGACATATACTGGTTTTCCCGACTCCAGAGAACCAAAGCCCTACTGAGTATTATAAGCAGGTTAGTAACAGGCGCGGTCCAAAGGGTGGCGGTACAAGCATAGACAATTAATAGGTATGACGACTATTTTTTGATTTAATGTGCCATTAAAAGTCCTCAATAACTGATACATAGGCGAAAGAATTACTTTGTTATCTTAAAAACTTCCCGAGACAACGATTTTAAAATAACAATTTTGGACTTTCCCAAAAACGCTTTATACAAAAACACTACAGAAGCGTGACGTCACACTGTCGTATTTTCTATGCGTCGCGCATAAAGTTTGTATGGTAGCTAAACGCAATATATTAAATATTACGTTTAGGAAACTGGAAAAAATTAAATGGTTTATCCGATGGTAAATACATTTTCTAATAATTTCGGACTTTTAAAATGGACTTGCTCATCCATCTTTGAATGCTCATAAAGTAAGTTGAACTAAAAAATAACAAAATTAAAATTGGTACATATTTTTTTTTATTCATACTGTCATTATATCAAATAATTTAATATAATTGCGCCTGGCGTCACGCCTATAACCCATTTAACTGATCGTACGACTCCCTCCGTAGCGTTTTACGAGTATAAGCATAATTGTACATGTAACCTACCGTTGAACCTGTCTGTCTTTCTTTGCATCTTGCTCAGTCCTTAGAAATTTGCATAACTCTATCTCGTTTTGTCCAATCATTGGTGGGAAGTAGTACCACGTGACAAGGATATTCGGTTTATCACAGCGCGATTTTATTAACCCCCGACCAAAAAAGGGGTGTTATAAGTTTGACGTCGATGTCTGTCTGTCTGTCTGTGTGTGTGTCTGTCTGTGGCACCGTAGAGCTCAAGCGGATGGGCCGATTCCGATGCGTTTTTTTCATTTGAAAGTTAATATCCGTGCGGATGTTCTTAGCTATGTTTGGTTAATATCGATTCAAGATAGCCGCCTCCACAAAATGGCGGATAAAATATTTCTTCACAAACTACCTCAATATGGGTATCAAATGAAAGGGCTTGAGTAGTAGAACACTATTCACTATAAAAAATTCAAATCCAAGATGGCTGCGACCACAAAATGGCGAATTGCAATTTTTTTTTCACTATTACCTCAATATGGGTATCAAATGAAAGATCTTGACTAGTAGAACACTATGCATTATGACAAATTTAAAATCCAAGATGGTCGCTACCACAATATGGTGAAATACATTTCGTTTTCACAACTCCCTTAATACTTAATATGGGTATCAAATGAAAGGGCTTGACTAGTAGAATGTTGTACAGATAACAAATCTGAGGTAGTTGGGTGTTAATCAAAATTTTTAATTTTGTTCTTGTACCTCGTCCTGCGCCCCCGCTGGTGACTTATGAATTTATGCAGATTCGTTTCATGCCCGATCAACAGGGTGCTTAATCTATGGCTGCAAAGCACATGACCACTCCCCAAATCTTTTTATCGCATACATTTGGGAGATTGAACGGGCATGATTTGATTCTACATGACCCGATTCCACCTTGTCCTTTTTTTCTATCGGGCTACTCGTAACTCGAAAAAGCGACATCGTTTCATAATTGTCGTTCCAAAGACTCGGACCAAAGAGTTTACACATACTACGTATAGAGTTGGCACAAACGCTTTACACCGAAGCACGCGTAGCATCTTTCTTGCCTTGTCGCTCTTGTGGAAGTGTCTTACTTTTGCGACACATTACTCTATTGCCATAGAATGTATGCACATCATCTGCTTACGATTGACACAAAGGCACCGTGCGGAAAATCTAACTCTATACGTAGTATATATAAACTGTTTGACTTGGACAAAGAGATGTAACTCTTTTATGTGATTACCTAGAAGAAAAAACCGATTCACTCTCGATTTGAAGACACGAAGATTGTAACCATCGGGGAAAACCCACTCAGGCAACGCATTCCACAGCCTAAATGGTGTTATCTCAAAAGTAGAGTCAAACCTCTTCGTCCAAGTCTCAGGAATATCGACCATGAGACGGTTTAGTTTCGATAACGAACAGTCCAATAAAAAAAGCGACAAGAAACAACAAGCGAAAAGGAAGCGTTCAAGTTTTACGAAACGCAATTTTTGACGTGACAACGTCTTATAAATTGGTTTGCCGGGTGACACTTCAAGAAACTGCGTTACGCTCCGCTCACGTTATGCGCTCACAACGAGAGCGAGTGAGAGGCACGCGTCCCTTCCACTCGGGCATGGTTAGCCCGCCTAAGAGCGAGAGAGACAGACATAAAAAGTGAAAGGCACGCGTCCCTTCCGTAAAATTATTTTACCACTCAAAGTCGTTGTCACGTAAAACTTTCGCCCGTATACCGACTTTAAAGGCAACCAATTTTTCTTTATATTTTATACCCCCCCGCCTCCCCCTCAAAACGCACCTTAACCCTTCCTCTCACTCTCCATAAACATTCCGTGAGTGCGTGACATCCAAGTTAACGTTTTTACTTAAAAGTCACCACGTAAGTTGCCAACTAGGGAAATTTTAATTCCTGATAATTTTTTTTACATATTGTTTTTGAGTAAAAAAATACCTTCATGACGCGCCGTAACGTTTCACAACGTACCCGTCCCCCCTAAACGACGTTTCGTAATACTTGAACGGTCCCAATGTATTAGATCATGCATATCAGTTTCAAACTATCCGAAGTGTATCCGATAAAATATAAGCCAGAAATTTTAATTTACAGGTACTAATCGATCTGCTCAGTATGCCAGTCAAAAAAGCAATTAAAAAAGGCAGAAGAAGAAGATCATCAGGTAAATATTATGATATTTATATTTTTTTTAAATAAAGTGTGAGGAGACAAGCAGGACATACGCCTGATGGTAAACAACATGCCTGCCACATAACAGCATAGTGACACGCAGCTATTGGAACATGTAGAGTCCAAATTATTGCCTAGCACTGCACTGCGCTCGTCACCCAGAGATCTAAGATGTTATATCTCTAAGCCTTGTAATTTCTCTGGAAACGTTGCCCTTCAAACCGGAACACAGTAATGTTTGCATATTACTGCTTGGCAATAGAATAACTGGCAAATGTGTGGTACTTCCCCAGGCGGACTCTACCAAGAGTCCTACCACTACAGTGATAAGATAAGCAAATGATGTGAAATGTGTTAATAAATAATAATTAATGATTGACTGGCCTCGTAGCTCAGTGGGTAGTAACTCTGCCTGCGAAGCCGAGGGTCGTGGGTTCGATTCCCACCCAGCACAAATATTTGTGTGATGAATTCAAATATTTGTACTGTGTCTGGGTGTTACTATGTATAATAAGTATGTATGTATTTACAACTATATAAGTATTGTATCAGCTATCTGGCCGCCATAGTACAAGTTTTGCTTAGTTTGGGGTCAGATGGTGTTGTGTGTGAGTTGTCCACCAATATTTATTTATTAGTTTCAGTGTCCGAACTACCTCAAATAGTTGACTATACGATCCCAGAAGAGGTATTACAACGATGTTCCGTAGATCCCCGGACATTTGACGCGTTGGAGCCAACATTTGTCGAAGATTGGAACTCTCATATCGCCGCTTTGGTCGAAAACGACAGCATCGTAGACGCTATCGAGAAATTCTGTTACTACACTGTTAATGAACAAACTTTTAGGAATATTCTGGTAAGTTCTTGTTTATTTTACTACATGTGTGTCGCGGATTCACCCGTGTCAATTAGAGGCAATAATTGGTAGTCATAGGGACTCCCGATAGAAATGAAAACTTATAACTCAGAATTTGATTGCTTTGGAAAATACGCGGGTGACACCGGAGGGCGTGGCCATGAGCATGGCCATCTAGAAATGCTTCCGAATATTTCTTATCGTTCCCGAGCGTGACGCTAGAATTCAATTCACAGCCCACGAAAGATCTGTCTCTAGCGCGCCAAAAGATGTTTTCAGTTCAAAAACCTACTAAAATATTCGCGGCTTCTGACATGTTGGAGCCAATATTTGTCGAAGATTGGAGTCTTATGTCGCTGCTTTGGTTGAAGTCTATTATATAGTGACCCGCCCCGGCTTCGCACGGGTGCAATACTGATACTAAATATAAGTACCTACTAATAAAATTCCGGTCCGGCGGCAAGACGTTTCGTTTTATTACGTAGTCACATAAGTCACAGGTTTTTGTGATGGATATTTTTTTTGGCGCGACGGACGCACGCAATGTGTTGATTGATGGAACGAAACGTGCTTCACAGCAAAGATTGCGACAGCTTGTTTGTCAGTGCCATCAGAATTTAACGAAATTCTCCATAATCCGAATTTTGTGGACATAATTATGTTGTCGATTCAAAATCTTTTTTTTTAATGTTTTGTTATTCATATAAAGTTTCGATCAAGTCTACCGTAGCCGTTGACGAAATTATATAGTATATTGATGCTTTTGAGACATTTTGTTATTTCAATGTAAATGATGAGATTTACATATTTTGGTGAGTTCTTTTTGAGGTACTTACTAGCTTTACCTAGTAGCTAGTTTCACCCGCGTCAATGACAGGAATTTTAAATTGAAATTGAATTTGAATGGGTTTAAAATTTGATAGTTCACTTTGAATACGACGTGGCGAAAACCGGAGAGCTGCTAGTCTGGACTCCGGAATCAATAAATCTTCAAATCATGGTCATCTATATAAGTCTTGTAAGCATGGTCAACTAGATAAGTCTTCTAAGCATGACCATCAAGATAAGTTTTGTAAGCATACCATCTAGATAAGTAGTAGATAGTAATAGTTGTAGTGGTAGGACTCTTGGCAGAGTCCGCCTGGGGAAGTACCACACCTTTGCCAGTTATTCTACCATTAACAGTGCAAACATTACTGTGTTCCGGTTTGAAGGGCAATGTATCCAGAGAAATTACAGGGCTTAGAGATATAACATCTTAGATCTCTGGGTGACGAGCGCAGTGCAGTGCTAGGTAATGATTTGGACTCTTCATGTTCCAATAGCTGCGTGTCACTGTGCTGTTATGTGGCAGGCATGTTGCTCATCATCAGGCACATGTACTAACGTCTCGTCACTCCTTATTTGAAAAAAAAAAGTCTTCTAATGACCGTCAAGATAAGTCTTCTAAGCATGGCTATTGGCTATCTAGAAATGCGTTAAGGTGACTATGATGCGCAATCGCAAAGTTAGGTGAACAAGAACAAAATTAAAAATTTGATTAACCCCCGACTACCTCAGATTTGTTATCTTTACAACATTCTACTAGTCAAAGTCAAAGTCAAAGTACTTTGTTCATAAATGTACAATTTACACGTCAATTAATAAAAATTAAAAACAAAAGAAAGAGAACAAATTGTATACATTTTCAAAGTTTGAAACTACTACTTTACTGTATTACAATAATTATTGTACAGAAAACTGTCACATTATACGAGTATAATGTCTTTATTGAAATTGTACAACCTATGTCAAATTTATTTATTTACATTTTTATGGGAACTTTGCCATCAATCCCTTTCATTCGATACCCATATTAACGAAGTTGTATGAAAATTGTCATAGTGCAAAGTATTCCCAAGCCCTTTTGTTTGATACCCATATTGGACTATGACAATTTTCAAATCTAAGATGGCCGCTTCCACAAAATGGCGAAATACATTTCTTTTTTCACAACTCCCTTAATATGGGTATCAAATGAAACAGCTTGACTAGTAGAATGTTGTACAGATAACAAGTCTGAGGTAGTCGGGGGTTAATCAAAATTTTTAATTTAGATTTGTTTGGTGGGGTTTTATTTTTAACCGACTTCCAAAAAAAGGAGGAGGTTATCAATTCGACCCCTATGTTTTTTTAAATTTTTTTTATGTATGTTACCTGATTTCTCGAGAACCCCTGCAACGATTTGAAAATTTCTTTTGTGTTCGGATGGGTATGCTTCCCGAATGGTCCCATATAAATCTTATCGAAATCGGTCGGGTGGTTTTTGAAATATGAACCATAAACTAAAATTTGCGTACAATTTTCTGGATGACGTAGTTGTAGATTTCACAAAAGTTTCGAAATTGTGTTAATGGATTAATAAAAACTTATTTTACACTAAAAAGGGTAAAATAAACTATTTTCGTACAAAAAATTAAACCGACTTCAAAACCACAAATAGGCACTCAAAAGCGAAAAATAAACTAAAATCATTAGTATAAGCGCTACTCACTCCATCTATTTGAAGTCTGTGCCAGTCAGGTCAAAAAGTTAATAGATTAATGCTAAGTATGTAGGCACATGGTAAGTAGGCACAGGTAAGTAGTATCTATCCACTACCTGTTAGATTTGGCTGGCACAAACTTCAAATAGATGAGTGAGTAGCGCTTATACTAATGATTTTAGTTTATTTTTCGCCTTTGAGTGCCTATTTGTGGTTTTGAAGTCTTTTAATTTTTGTACGAAAATAGTTTATCTTATTTGAGTTTTTATCCCATTTAGTGAGATGATCAGCGTTGCCGATGCCCGATTTGCTGATTCCCCAAAATTTGAAGGAAAATTCCCCCAATTCGGGGAGAAACTTATGCCGATTCCCCACAAACTCCCCACATAATTAATTAAACGGAAAATTTAGTAATTATTCATATTTATTGGGGCATTTGCCGTATCTTACAGTTTAACATTGTTTTGAGTAATAAAAACTTAACAATACCGTGCTGTATTTTTAATATTTGAGTATTTTTTACTTTTCCCAGTGTCAAATAAATGTCACTGTGGTTAATGTGTAATTTATACTTTAAAAGGAATGACAACAATCTAAAAACTAAAACATGGCCAAGTAAACAATAGTACAAGAATTACTTTTCTTTTCAAAAATTCAAGAATGTTGACTTGTGGTAAAGTGTCTGCTCCAAGCATTACTGTTACTGATGTTAAAAGTCAAACACAAATCGAAAATAAACGCAGTTTCAAACACACAAAAAAATCTGCTTTGAAACAATAACTTTAAAAAACTTTTCTGTGTTTATTTTTTACTAAGTCTTCTTATTTGACCAAGTATCCGTATCCATTCATCCGTATTTGTCTTTCATTCACGCTGAGCTTCATGCACAGCCCACGAAAAATCTGTCTGTGGTACGTCAAAATAAGTTTTAACTACAAAAAGACTCTACCTACTCATTCAATTAAATTAGATTAAATAATTAGCTTGAAATCAGCGGGTTATTTTTATCTTGTTTGCATTTAGCCCAAACCATTCATACATTACTTATTTAGATAAGATTTTAAAATTCTAAGTACTCAAAACTATTCTTAATGCATAATAAATTTACAAGCTGAGCATGGTAAGAACTAGAGACGTGCTTTATTGAAGCTATTTTCGGTGACATGAGTAATAATTTACTGATAAAGTGACATGAGTAAAATAATAAATTATTCTGTAAAATAAATGTATTTAAAACTATATACGTATTATATCAGCTATCATAAAAGCTTTGTAGTTTGGGGTCAATGGTGTTGTGTGTGAATAATAAATATTTATAAGCATCAATACGAAATTGAAATTCCCCACGTTCTCCCCACACAGAACCAATCCCCACACCATTCCCCAATCGAGTTCGACTTCCCCGAAATTTGGGGAATTCCCCACAACTCGGCAACGCTGGAGATGATTACTGCTAATGCTCTAGCTACATGATCTCAAATACTCGCAGTTTGCATGAGAGATCACGTCTCAAAAACTTTTACAAGGGGTCATCACATAATTAATATTAGTGGCTTCAACGATACTAATCTTCATTTATTTCATTATTCGAGCTTAAACACTACCATCGCGATCTAGATGTTAAGTAGCGCCATCTATGTAGTTCCCGCGGTAACATTTTATGCATATTGATTGCTTACGTACGCACTGAACATTTGTTCGTGTGTACTGTTTATGTGCAAAAGAAGGTGAGTCAGGGTCATAGAATAGAAAATATAGATCAGAGTGGTAACATCCAATGTTATGCCAGCGGGAAATAAGGGCTAACCTTGAAACGATCTCGGTACCTACCTATAGGTATTTAGTAGTTTAGGGCTTCGAGTAGGTGATTTGATCTGATTTGATTTGATGATTTGAGGTAGGAATCGCGCTGATTTTCGGCGCGTCACTAGAGCCAGGCGGACGTCCCAAAAATAAACACGGTAACAACCATTGTTCACAAAATTTAGATTTTTGCACTAAGTTACTAACAAAGCAATTCTCTTTTTTAAAAGAGGTCATAGTTTTCGAAATAAAAAAATACAAAACACAGTAAGTGCACGAGCCAACACACAATCCCCAACAGCTATTCTATTTATTATTATTCTATTATTATTTTATTATTATTTTATAGTGGTAGAGTCCTCCTGGGGAAGTACCACACCTTTGCCAGTTATTCTACCGCCAATCAGTAATGCCAAACATTACTGTGTTCCGGTTTGAAGGGCAATGTTTCCAGAGAAATTACAGGGCTTAGAGATATAACATCTTAGATCTCTGGGTGACGAGCGTAGTGCAGTGCTAGGTAATGATTGGGACTCTTCATGTTCCAATAGCTGCGTGTCACTGTGCTGTTATGTGGCAGGCATGTTGCTTACCATCAGGCACATGCCCTGCTCGTTTCGTCACATTTTATTTAATAAAAACAAAAAAAAAGCAAAACAGTAAAGACCAGTAACCACTATAAATAAAAGTGGTCAAGTGCGAGTCGGATTCGCCCATGAATGCTTCTGTAGCAGCAAGTAACGTAATATAAACTAGCCTAGTGGCTTAGTTGGTAGTAGCTCTGCCTGCGAAGCGAAGCCGAGGGTCGTGGGTTCGATCCCCACCCAGTGCAAATATTTGAGTGATGAATTCAAATGTTTGCACTGTGTCTGGGTGTTTCTATGCATAATAAGTATGTATTTAAAACTATATAAGTATTATATCAGCTATCTGGCTGCCATCACACAAGCTTTGCTTAGTTTGGGGTCAGACGGTGTTGTGTGTGAATTGTCCACCAATATTTATTTATTTATAAAACTTCTTGTAGTTCGTTGTTATTTTAATCAGTGTTTTAACAATAGTCAACTCTGGATAATATGGACAATACCATCACAGATATTTAGGAATATTCTGGTAAGTTATTTTTCACACGAAGTTGGCAGTCTTATGGCATCCTTGGAGAAGACAGGGATATTGCTGTGCAACCGAACTGAAAATAATGATAATTTCTCGGAATAATTATTTATGGTTATGTTAACTACATTATTATGTAGTTATGTATTATCACTTGTAGTGGTCATATTATTATGATTTTCTTGAGTCATATTTACTCTAGATATAAGCCTATTTTAAATTAGCTAGATGGAACTGTGGCAAAAGAAACATCCAGCGGCACCTAACATTGTTTACCCACATGAAGAGGTTCCTACGGGCCATGATTTGCAATGGCCTATCTGGAAGTCTTTAAATAGACTCCGAACTCAGGTAGGCCGTTGCAGACATAATATGTGTAAATGGGGTCTTACAGATCCTCCAGTTGAGCAGAGCGACTGTGGTGTAAGCTCCCAGACTATGGATCACCTACTCGTGTGTCCACTGTGCCCCAACACCTGTACACTGAACGACCTGTGCGAAGCCAACCCCGTTGGAGTTTCTGTAGCCACTCACTGGTCAGAAACTATTTAGTACTTAAAAATTACATGAAGAAATAAAAGAAAAATCATAAAATTGAAAAAAAAAAGAACAAAATTTAAAAAGTATATAAAATAATAAAAATGAAATAGATGTAGTCCAAATTGAATCGCTGACACGACAAGAAGAAAATTTTAGATTTAGTTGTTCTTTAATTCTATTCTCATTTGTAAGTTTAACTGTAACTTCCTCAAAGTTACTCTGTTTAGCCTGAAACCTGAAACCAGCCTGAAACCCACGACACAGGATAACCTAGTGTGGGTTTCAGTGAACACCTTGAAGCTGAAATTGTATTTTTCTTTTGTCTTTAGTTATGACGTCCTGGTGTAATTAGATAGGACTGTAAGTTTACGATTAATAAACTAAACTATAAACTATGGTAATTGGAATAATATTTTATTTGATTTAGTATTGTTGTTTAATTGGAATAATATTTTATTTTATCCATGTAATAATAATGTAATTGTTATTTATTATTTAAAACACATATCGACTGTAGTGGTACCATTTTTTTAGGGTTCCGTAGCCAAATGGCAAAATATATAATATAATATAATATAAAAATATATACGGCTCTCGGCCTAACTGTAAACGAAGCCGACTGTTAAATTGTATGCGTTGATACTGACATGAAATTACATTCCGATTGAATTGTGGATTGTTGGACTGTTAGTTTGACAGTTTATCGCGGATTTATAACTATGTTCTTACAACGCTGGTGTATTTCTACTGTCAAATATCTTTGGTAAGTTAACTTGCTAACTATGTGTACAAAGCGCGAAAAATAATAATTGTAAACCGTCGTAGGGCGCCCAAGATACAGGCTGTGCCTAGTTTTGGGCCGTTGTACGGTTTTGGTTTATCTGGAGACGACGATGACGACGAGTATTTGCCTCAGATGTCCATCAAAATTCCCAGCAGCTGGAGGAATCTGATGAAGAGGAATTATTATCTGTTAACTTGTAATGCTATGCAATTTGTTAATACTACTGTACTTTTGGAAACAATAAATATATTTATTATTATTATTCACGTATATCTTTATTTCCTTAAGTCTAAGTTTTTTCTGGCGATGCGAGTACAATATTTATATAAAATTATTATTATTATTATTATAACTCCACAAGAAGTTGACATTGTTATTAAGTAACTATTTAGTCGACAATAATATTACATTTTTAACTCGGCATACTACAAAGGTATCCCTTTGTCTAAACCAGGGGTTCCCAAACTTATTTTATCTGCTGCCCACTTTGAGAACAAATTATTCTTTAGCACCCCCTTTTTTCACATACATACTTAAAAACATTGACTTGAAATTAAATTAATTAATTATTGTGAGCTATATTAGCGGAGATTAGACATTAATTCTAAACGAGAGTTTTACTATTAGGTATGTAAGTATATAATAGTTAACTTGAGACCTGAGATCAGCAGGTCACACAACGGACTCTAAGCCTCTACACAACACCCCCATTTTTAGGGTTCCGTAGCCAAATGGCAAAATATATAATATAAATATAATATAAAAATATATACGGGACTCTTATAGATTCGTCATGTCTGTCCGTCCGTATGTCATATCCACTTTTCTCCGTAACTATAAGGGCTATTGAAACTTGGTAAGTAGATGTAATCTGTGAACCGCATTAAGATTTTGATACAAAAAAATAGAAAAAATAAATATTTTTAGGGGTGTCTCATACTTAAAACAGAAACACAAAAAAAATTTGATCAAAACCATACGTGGGGTATCTATGGATAGGTCATCAAAAATTATATTGAGGTTTCCAACATAATTTTTTTTCTGAACTGAATAGTTTGCGCGAGGGACTCTTCCAAAGTGGTAAAAAGTGTGTAACTTCTAAAATAAGAGAGAGAGAGACAAAAATAAAAAAAGTATGTATATGATATAATGATGTACATTACCATGTAAACTATCAATGAAAATTGGTTTGAATGAGATCTAGTAAGTAGTTTTATTTTAAAGTAACAACGAACTACAAGAACTTTTATATTATGTTACTTTTTTTTATATAATGAGAGACGAGTAGGACATGTGCCTGATGGTAAGCAACATGCCTGCCACATAACAGCACAGTGACACGCAGTGGCTTGCTGCTACGGAAGCCTTCATGGGCGAGTCCGACTCGCACTTGACCACTTTTATTATTTCTGGGTCTCTCACCACTTTAGGAAAGGGTGGTCTAAACCAACGCCATTGTAGAATATTTTTGGACTGTTGTCCTGGCATACAACTAGACACTTTAAATTGTCTACCATATGAGATGACACTTCTCACCTCTACCCTCCATAATTGGAAATCATTCAGTTTCAGCTAGTTTCCAAGCTCCGTACATCATCCCCGTTCGTAGACGCCGCAGAGTTAGTGGCGGGCGTAGACGCCGCAGTGTGCTCGGAACACGTTGTGAGGCAGCTACATGCGTCGTCTATATTGGAGCTGTCTGTAGTGGTCGCCATTCTGTCCTTGGCTTTGAAATTTGTACAGTATTCTACTAGTCAAGCCCTTTCATTTGATAACCATATTTAGGGATAAGATATGTTTGTTATCCGCCATTTTGTGGAGGCGGCCATCTTCGATATTAACCAAACATAAATAAGAACCACTGCAAAGAAACTCCCTTCAACATAAAAAAGCTACATCCAAATCGCTCCATCCGTTTAGAAAAAGTCAAAACCCCCAGGTTTTTTTAACCCCCAGGTAAAAAAATAGAAGTAGGTTTTTTTTTTTTTTTTAAATATAGAGTTACGAGACGATCAGGTCATGTGCCTGATGGTAAGCAACATGCCTGACACATAACAGCACAGGGACAAGCAGCTATTGGAACATGAAGAGTCCAAATCATTACCTAGCACTGCACTGCGCTCGTCACCCAGAGATCTACGATCTTATATCTCTAAGCCCTGTAATTTCTCTGGAAACATTGCCCTTCAAACCGGAACACAGTAATGTTTGCACATTACTGCTTGGCGGTAGAATAACTGGCAAAGGTGTGGTACTTCCCCAGGCGGACTCTGCCAAGAGTCCTACCACTACTAAAGTAGGTATATTAAAAATAGTTTGTTTCATGATTTTTTTACTTTTCTGCCAAAAAAATACAAACTATGATATATAATATGAAAGATTGAATAGTATTAAAATGGAAATTACTCCAGTTTCAGCTAGTCTCCAAGCTCCGTCCATCATCCCCGTTCGTAGACGCCGCAGAGTTAGTGGCGGGCGTAGACGCCGCAGTGTGCTCGGAACACGCTGTGAGGCAGCTACATGCGTTGTCTATATTGGAACTGTCTCTAGTGGTGGCCATGAAACACGCTGATGAGATCTTTGATCACCAACCTGTTAACTTCGAAATGGTGCTGCACAGGTACAGTATTTGAAATTATACGTTTTTTAACCGACTTTAAAAAAAAAGGTTCCTCATTTCGACCGTATACGTATGTTTTTTTTGATGTTATCATTTTAATATAATAACAATCATTTATTCCTTTAAGATACTACACTATTTCTTAATTTTACAATGAGAGTTTATAGCTAATTTCTTTTTCAATGTCTGTACAGTTTACATTGAGCCCCAAACTAGGCTGAGCCTGTATCTTGGGTGGTCTGGTCCAAGTATCTCTTTTAGTAGCACATATCGCGTTAACTCTAAGTATAATATTTATTACTTTTACTAGTATACTATTGAATCTTTTTTTTATAGCATAGAGTGACGAGACGAGCAGGACATGTGCCTGATGGTAAGCAACATGCCTGCCACATAACAGCACAGTGACACGCAGCTATTGGAACATAAGAAGTCCAAATCATTACCTAGCACTGCACTGCGATCGTCACCCAGAGATCTAAGATGTTATATCTCCAAGCCCTGTAATTTCTCTGGAAACATTGCCCTTCAAACCGAAACACAGTGATGTTTGCACATTACTGTTTGACGGTGGAATAACTGGCAAAGGTGTGGTACTTCCACAGGCGGACTCTGCAAAAAGTCCTACCTCTACAAAAAAACAATAAAATTAAAACTATAACTTCATATTATATTATTTCTGTCCACAGGTACACAAAATTCGCAAACACAAACTCTTCAGCCCAAACGGTACCCCGTCCAGTGATTCTCAAAGCGTTCGAGCATCTCCAAACTTTGGAAATCATAATGCCCATAAAAAGCACAGATTCTATACATAGCCACGCAGAGACAACTGCGAGTCGGGTCCAGAAGGAATACAAGTTGTATACGTTAGCGGTTCCTGTAGAAACTATTAATGAAGCTATAAAGACTTTTAAAGCTTTGCCGACTGAAATAAGCCATTGGTATAATAACTCTGTTTTTTAATAATACCTTACAGAGGCTTTAGAATCTATCGTAAGAGGTGCTGAACGGCTTATGACGACACCCTTCTTCGAAAAAGATTCAAAATCTCGCTGTAAAGATTGCTTGCTTGTCGGTTCTAGATTTTTGAAATGTAAATTTCTTATTGCGCACCACAGACAAATTTTTCGTGGGCTGTGAATTGAGCTCAGCGTCACGTTCGTAAATTAAAGAAATATCGTGAATTAAAAAATACTCGGGACAATGGCCACTGGCTATTGATGACCAAGGTCATAGCCACGCCCTCCGGCTTCACCCGCGTAGTTTCCAAAGCGAGCTATCATATTCTGAGTTATAAGTTTTCACTTCTATCGGCAGTTCCTGTGACTGCCAATTTTGCCGAGATATCAGATGTTTTATCTCTATACCCTGTATTTTCAATGGACACATTGCCCTTCAAAGCCGAACACAGTGATTCGCCTCGGAAACCAAACATCACTGCGTTTCAAAGCTTAACAACGCCATCTATTGTAGTACAAGACGACCCAATTGTCGTTATTCTTGTATAGGTGTACTAGATGTCCGCTCCGGCTTCGCCCGTGGTACATTACATAGCACTCATCGGGATCTCGTACATATCCAACGGTGAAAGAATGACTGAAATCGGTTCAGTCATTCCTGATAATATCGCTTTCACACAAAACACCTCTTCAGCTACCTGCTACGCCACCTGTAGGAAATTGGTCGTACCATCTCACATTTAGAAACAAATTTGATTAGCAAAGGTTTATATTCAATGACGCAATCTTGGCCATTGGCGAAATTACGGTGACATTACCGAATGGAAGCCAAAAGAAAAGTTGAAGTTGAAGTTGACGCAATCTTAGACACATGCTGTCATGTCAAAGCACGCTACGAAAACTATCAAAAAGAAATATTTTTTCCCGATTTTGTTACATTCTTGATTCATGCTCCGCTTCTATTGATAGTAGCGTTATGTTCTATAGCCTTCCTCGATAAATGGACTACCTAATAGAAAAAAAATCTTTCAATTCGGACCAGTACTGTCCGAGATCCTAGCGTTCAAACAAACAAACAAACAAACTCTTCAGCTTTATAATATTAGTATAGATACATACTTATCTATACTAATATTATAAAGCTTGTTTGTTTGAACTATTTTGGCTATAGAACATAACGGTACTATCAATAGAAGCGGAGCATGAATCAAGAATGTAACAAAAACGGGAATAAACATTTTTTTTGATAGTTTTCGCACCGTGCTTTGACATGACAGCATGTCTAAGATGGCGTCATTGAATGTAAACCTTTGCTAATCAAATTTGTTTCTAAATCTGAGTTGGTACGACCAATTTCCGACAGGTGGCGTAGCAGGTAGCTAAAGAGGTTTTTTGTTTGAAAGCGA
This sequence comes from Ectropis grisescens, assembly GCA_017562165.1. NCBI lineage: Eukaryota > Metazoa > Arthropoda > Insecta > Lepidoptera > Geometridae > Ectropis > Ectropis grisescens. Next base: position 9,430,803 of record CM029768.1, read on the forward strand.
TATTCTCAGGAATGACTGAACGAACCGATTTCAAAAATTCTTTCAGCGTTGGTTAAGATAAGATAAGGGTAAGATATTATTTATTATTACAAAATATACACAATTATCATTAAATATAATAATAAATGTTGCATTTGTAACTCGTCAGTTTAAATACATTTTATAATATTTATACAATGTATTTAAATGATATGTACGGGATCCCGATAAGTGCTATAAATGTACCACGGGCATAGATGTAGATGTCCATCTAGTATTCATATAAAAATGGATCTTCGAAATGTATGTACGCTCATAACTTTAGAAAAACTGTACCAAATTGTATGGTACTTTGTTTTATGCGTTTGTTATTGTCGGGACAAGGTTTGTATGCAAGAAAATTTAAATAATTGACGAAAAAAAAATTTATGTCGGTACGAACTAGTAAAATGATAGAATGAAACAACAGGCTGTAGAATGCATTTCCTGAGTGGGGTTTTCGCTTGCCATCTCGCCTGATGTAAATCGACTATGCGGTTTACCATAGAGCGCGTTTAGCTACCTATAAGAAACAAATTGCACTATAGATTTGAAGATACAATCAGAGTGATTGTATCTATTGGGAAATACCCCTCGGGCAGCGTATTCCATTGCTTGTCTAAGAACTACTCATTGTTTATTTAGTTCATATGTCGTTTTTTTTAATTAACTTTGTAAGGCTGAAATTAAACTTACCAATGTGTTAAAAGAAGTTTGTTTTATTTCAGATATTTAACTGACTTAGGTACTTACTTAGGTATTTTAAATTTAACTAACTTACTAACTTAGTTTAGGCGAAGTGTGAATACGTTAAAACATGTACGTTATCGTCACGTCTCGTAAATGTATGAAAAAGTTTAGAATCGCTCTAAGAAGATGTAAAATGTAATATGATCATGTAATCCTACTAATATTATAAATGTAAAAGTTTGGATGTTTGCTGCTCAATCACGTCTGAATGAATTGGGTTGAAATTTAGAACATACATATATTGTAACCTGGAATATAGACTACTTTTTATTGCGCATAACTTACGGTATCTACACGAGTAGGTAAAACCGCGCCGCTTTGCTAGTTTATTATAATCATAATCAGTATATGGATAAAAGTTGTGAGTGTTTTTAATTTAGCTTACGTTTACTTTAGCAGCATTCTTCGGCTTTAATCGCGTAATTAAAATTTACCTATTTTCTAACTATAAGGCATATATTACACTTGGCTAAATTTAGTCGCCACTGAATTCAGTGAAGCGTAATAGCATTCAGTAATCTAGGATACTAAATTCAGAAGCGAAGATCGCTTGCTTCTAACTTGTCTCTGAAATCAGAAAACCTGACTCCCTAAACTTGCCACTGAATTCAGTCAGAAAATTTACCAAAGTGTAATAAGTGTATAAAACTGTGTCCCAAAGTTCAACCAGTGGGCTGATTCACAACGCAGTTGGAACGATTCCGCCACGGAACAGTAATCCTAGTCTTTGTCTTTGTGACAAGAACAAAATTAAAAATTTTCATTAACCCCGACTATTACCTCGGATTTGTAATCTGTGTAACATTCTACTAGTCAAGCCCTTTCTTTTGATACCCATATTGAGGGAGTTGTGAAAGAACAAATGTATTTCGCCATTTTGTGCTAGAGGCCATTTTCGATTTGAAATTTGTCATAGTGCATAGTATTCTAATAGTTAATGCCTTTCATTTATTTTGATACCCATATTGAGGTAGGCTGTGAAAAAATATTTTGTCCGCCATTTTGTGGAGGCGGCTATCTTGAATCATTGACCAAACATAGCTAAGAACATCCGCACGCAAATTAACCTTCAAATAAAAAACCCGCATCGAAATCGGCGTATCTGCTTGAGCTCTACGGTGCCACAGACACACACAGACATAGACAAACATACATACAGACAGACATAGACGTCAAACTTATAACGGAATTAAAACTGGGTTTTTAGGGTTCCGTAGCCAAATGGAAAAATACGGGGCCCTTATAGATTCGTCATGTCTGTCTGTCCGTCCGTATGTCACAGCCACTTTTCTCCGAAACTATAAGAACTATACTATTGAAACTTGGTAAGTAGATGTATTCTGTGAACCGCAATAAGATTTTCATACAAAAAAATAAAAAATAATAATAAATTTTAGGGGTATCCCATACTTAGAACTGAAACTCATTTTTTTTCCATACAAACCATACGTGAGGGTTATCTAAGGATAGGTCTTAAAAATGAAATTGAGGTTTCTAACATGTTTTTTTTTCTATACTGAATAGTTTGCGCGAGAGACTCTTCCAAAGTGGAAAAATGTGTGCCCTTCCCCCTGTAACCTTCTAAAATAAGAGAATGACAAAACTAAAGAAAATGTATGATGTACATTAATTACCATGTAAACTATCAACGAAAATTGGTTTCAATGACATCTAGTAAGTAGTTTTATTTAAATACGTCATAAATTCACTATTGTCAAAACACTGATTAAAGTAACAACGAACTACAAGAACTTTTATATTATGTTACTTGCCGCGACGGAAGCCTTCATGGGCGAGACCGACTCGCACTTGAACACTTATTGTTTATCCGTTTAGAATGACAGAGACTAGAATTGTCATTCCGTATTTGAGTGACTCGGATTCGGATTGCTATTAGAATCAGTACCCTGATTTTGACCCTGATCTATTTTGTATCGCTCGGGGTCCTTACTCTGCCATCTATTGTATTAATGCAAGCAGTTCTTTATACACATATGAACCTCGAGTCGTATGAAAAAGTAGGGGACACCCTTCACAGGACACTTCAGAGGCCCACTCGCTACAAACATAGGCTAAAATGCGTTTCACGATCGCTTGAGAAGTCCGCGAGGTTGACTCATGTCATGGGAACGAACAGGAAGTCGGTTGTACCCCATACAACCGACTTCCTGTTGATGTCGTCGAAGCTCCTAATACTGAAATCTTTAAAACCAGACTAAAATACTGGCTTATCAAACAAGCATTTTATGATATTGATAATGAGTTCATGACGCTAAAAGAAATAACTTGATAGCAAACAGCTATAATTTATTTATTTTATATTATTATGACAATTCATTTTTGTAAAATGTTGTAATACTCAGAATTATGATTATTGACATGTTGTATTTTATTTTTGTTTTTAAATTTAAATTATTAAGGTTGCCTGCTAATATTTTGACGTGACAACGTCTTATAAATTGGTTTGCCGGGTGACACTTCAAGAAACTGCGTTACGCTCCGCTCACGTTATGCGCTCACAACGAGAGCGAGTGAGAGGCACGCGTCCCTTCCACTCGGGCATGGTTAGCCCGCCTAAGAGCGTTGAGAGACAGACATAAAAAGTGAAAGGCACGCGTCCCTTCCGTAAAATTATTTTACCACTCAAAGTCGTTGTCACGTAAAACTTTCGCCCGTATACCGATTTTACAGGCAACCAATTTTTTTTTATATGTATTATTATAATAACTTATTGATATGTACCGAAAGTATGCAATAAATGAGTATGATCCATTCTGCCGTTCCGACGTGGTTGATCAACGCGTTCATAACATTAGTTTTTTTTTTTCTAACTGACTTATGGCTGCTGGCCCGGAGGCCCCTACTGCCTATCTGACTATTGAGTTAGCGCCGGAGGCGCAGGACCCAAAATAACCTAACCTGACAACTATCATACTTACGAATCTAACCTGTAAGAAAAATCGAACTAAGGAGAAAGAGCTACCTAGCTATCTAACTCATACATACATACCGAACGTAAGCACTCTAGCTGAGCGCTATTCATAACATTAGTAATATAATATTTTGTTTGGTTAAAGTTATAAGAACGTATTAAACGCAACAATGTATAAAATATAAAATAAGTAACAACTCAAGCACATATTCAAAATTACTAATAACAGGTCAGTGTCGCCAACTCTAAAAAACATTCTACCAGGTACTGTAGTTTTCATAATGCAAAACTTTTGAGTTTAAAAAATACCCTATAATGTATACATGTATCTATTCTATTATATTATGTAACGTACCAATAAAGTGTTCGTATTGTTTAATAGTACATTATGGTACAAGTGTGTCAAGTTGGTGATTACCGCTGAGGCACCATTGAGACCCGAGCCGTTAGTTGAGGGTCTTAAGAGAGCCGAGGACGACACTTTGTGACACAAACTATTTAAAATGTTACAGTAAAATGCTTCTGAACTACATAGCATACTCACAAACTAGTTAGTATTCAAAGACCATTTATTAATCTATCCACCTAATATCAGTACCAGCACTCATCACATCTCTCTTATAATCGTCCTCGGTAAACCTATGTCTAAACCTATCTTGGTTAGCGTTCATTTCGCCATATTGTTCCAATTCTCTTGGACTCAAATCCTTAAACTTCCGTCCTTTCAATTCTTCTGGAACAACTTGAATGACAGATGTGGCACCATCTTGTCTTCTATTTCTTGTTTTTTCTGTTCTTTTTGTAAAATTCGCGCCATTTATTTCGTTGACCATAGAGTCTAGAGCTCTGTGGAGCTCGTTGGTGGGGTTGCCAGGTCGTTTGTTCAGAAATCCGTTGTTTCTGAACGTTGATGGTTGGGATTCGTATTCGTCAACGAAAGCGTTGTTGGTGAACATTTGCAGTTTTGTGTCCTTTTTCGTTCTCGTTGCCTGAAACAAAATATTAGAATAAGTTAAGAATGGAATTAAATTAAAATGTATTAAGATGACAGAGACTAGTATTGTTATTCCGTGCCGGAATCGTCCCGACTGCGTGCGAACAGCACAGTGACACGCAGCTATTGGAACATGAAGAGTCAAAATCATTACCTAGCACGCATCCAGAGATCTAAGATGTTGTAACTCTAATCCCTGTAATTTCTCTGAAATCACTACCCTCCAAACCGGAACACAGTAACGTTTGCACATTACTGCTTGGCGGCAGAATAACTGGCAAAGGTGTGGGACTTCCCCAGGCGGACACTGCCAAGAGTCCTACCACTACTGTTTTTACTACAAAAATAGTAAGTATTTTGATGGCTTAATATGTAGGTAGTTACGGCTGGTCTAGTCGGGAGAACGGCGTCTGCCGATCCGGAGTTCCCGGTTTCAAACCCCACACGCACCACTGTCTTTTCGAAATCATGTGCTTAATGCCGCTAATTTAAAACGGCGAAGGAAAACATCGTGAGGAAACCGACATGTACCTAGAATCTTTCGAAGTCATGTGTCATCCACCAACCCGCACTGGGCCAGTGTGGTGGATTATGGCCTTGACTCTCTCCTTGCGAGAGAAGGCCCGAGTCCCAGCAGTGGGAACATATAGTGGGCTGTTGATGATGAATATGTCGTTCGAAGGATATTTGTATCCGTTAGTTTCTAGTTCTGAGTGTAGTACCTCCTGTAGCTTGTCGATGACGAGGCTGTGCCCGGTGTTGACGCCGACGCTGCCGACGGCCTCGATGCTGGGTGAGCGGTGGAACGGCCGCAGTGCAGACACGGCGCGAGACACGCCCACCTGAACAGACATTTATATATGTCGAACAATACGGTCCTCTCGATGGGTCTCAAGCTAACAATTCTGTAGCTTATGTTGAACAATACAGTCCTAATTGGGGGTCTGATGAGGTGCTGTTAAGGCCGTACCCTGAGCAAATGAGTGAGGATTTCTACTCTCTTCATCAGCGCACGAGACGCGAAAGCACCACTTGCCCAGACATACAATATATTATACGTAGAAGTTCAGCAGTACAGTTTAATCCAAGAAATATGTAAAAAAGAAACCAAATGACAAAAATCACAGTCATAGACCCCGAGGTCGAGTAGCTAAATTAAAACAAGAACAAAATTAAAAATTTTGATTAACCCCCGACTACCTCGGATATCGGATTTGTAATCTGTACAACATTCTGCTAGTCAAGCCCTTTCATTTGATACCCATATTGTGGTAGTAGTGAAAAAAATAATGTAATTCGCCATTTTGTGGTGGCGGCCATCTTGGATTTGAAATTTGTTATTATGTATTGTATTCTACTAGTCAAGCCCTTTCATTTGATACCCATATTGAGATAAGTTGTGAAGAAATATTTTGTCCGCCATTTTGTGGAGGCGGCCATCTTGAATCGATATTAACCAAACATAGCTAAGAACATCCGCACGGATATCAACCTTCGAATAAAAAAAATCGCATTGAAATCGGTCCATCCGTTTGAGCTCTACGGTGCCACAGACAGACACACACACAGACAGACAGACAGACAGACAGACAGACAGACCGACAGACAGACAGACAGACAGACATCGACGTCAAACTTATAACACCCCTTTTTTTGGTCGGGGGTTAAAAACAACTTTCACGAGAATCTGCCCCATGCGATAGTCGCAATTTCACTGCACATGGAGACTTCGCTTACTACGCTGACGACACCGACGACGCCATCGGTCTGTTAATACGGTGAGCGTTGGCTGCTTCACCGAAAACCATCCGAGAGTTCAACCTACAAATGGCCGACAGGGACAGAAATGTAATCGTGGCTGGGTGGGTCATCTGAGCCTAAAGGGAGTGACTAAAAAAAATAGTAAAATCAGACTAAAGAGCACTAAAATTAGGTTGAAAATGTTCCATACTGCCCCCCATTTTACTTACCGCTCCATGCCTGATCCGGTGTTCAGTGAGATCAGCGCCCAACAGCTCCTCGTAGGGGTCCATCCGGATGGGGAGCACCTTGTCTATCAGCCACAGGAGCGCCATGGTGACCGTCACCCCCCACACACACAACACCACCGCTGTCAGAGACTGCACGCCGAGGAGGTACCAGCCACCACCTGTAGCGAAGAAATTAATTTATCGTACCCACTAATATGTTTGTTCATTTTATGTATACCATATTTATTAATTTATTAATATTAAAAAATTGTCTTCTCGTGACCACGGCGGTTGTAACGCTGCCGAAACGTCGAGGTAATTAATCAATGATTTATATCGTGATTAAGCCTCATACAGTATAAAGCTTATGTTAATTGGAACGAAGTTCCTTTTCGCGCGTTGTGAAAGGGGGCTAGACGGAAAAAATTCTTACGAGAAGTTGTCACGACACTTTTTGCTATTGTAAGCTGTGCGGCGTCGCATGTTTCTCTGTCTGTCTCTCTCTCTCTTATAGAAAGCAAGCCAGATATTTTCATTTCTATTTCGCATTGAACAGTGTGGTGTCGCGACGATTATTTTTGTTGAGTGTACCTATACAGGTTTTTTGTAAATAATAAAAAATAATAATAATTCCTTCACTAATTAATCGAAAGGAACTTCGTTCCATCCGGGTGTCCCTTGACACCTCTCAAGTTTTTATTTATACTTATCGTACAGCTAGCCACTTTTTAAAATTTTCTACCTTATGAGATGATACTCCTTAACTTTACTCTCCAGTAATGTCAGTGTGAAACAGCACATATTATGTTGCAACATAAGCCATTTGCATAGCTTCAGAAATATTGCTTTTACGCATTTTCACCCGAGAGAGTTCACCCGTCCGAAAGGCGTCTAACGCATTTGTCCCGCTCCGCCGCCGCTCCGACGCTACGCCAAAACATTATCATGTCGGCGACGCGAACCTATAACAATTCTCCTACCGACAAAAGCTCAACGCTGCAAAAGGAATTTCATTTGAAAAAATGTAATTTTGGCGGGGATTAAAAAGTGCTCCTGGCATTGTCGGCATACCTTTAAACAAGCCGGACCTTCCGTTCGTAGTGTCCATTGGGATAGGGTTGTCAGCAAAAAGACCAACTGCAATCACTCCTGCAACATACAAAAAATGTAAAAAATGTAGTAGGCCGGCCCTTTTACCCGACTGAAAGAAAGGTTATGTTTTTCGCACTTATCTTGTATGTTGGTAAATTTCTTTATGCCCACGTATCTTCCAAAATGGAATGGAATGGAATGGAAGGAAATGAAGAGCAATGAAGAAGTTTTGAAGATGGTAGAGGAGAAAATAACATTAAAGGAAACAATAAAAACAGAAGAGAGTAGATGTTGGGACATCTGATACGACACGACAACTTCATTAGAACAATAATGGAAGGTAAATTAGAAGGGAGGAGGAAGAGAGGTAGACCTAGGAGAAGTTACATGAACCAAGTGAAGGAGAAGATAAATGTAGTGTCGTATCAGGAAGTCAAGGAGAAGGCGGAGTGTAGAAGTACATGGAAGGAACTCCACCGACAAGAGCATCGCTCTTAAAATTATGAATGAATCTTCCAAACGGCAATGTGACATTTAAGATATCGTTAGATTCGTCTCAATCACCCAAGTGTCAATAGATCCCAATCCAATAGATAATATATATACATATAATACTAGTCTACCTGTGTACCAAATTTCATCAAAATCGGTTCACTGGTTTAGACGGTAAAACGTAACAGACAGAGTTCCTTTCGCATTTATAATATTAGTAAGGATTATCTACATAATGTTTTTTTTATCTGTTGAAATTTTGCAGTCGTTTTTTGCAGTGTTTTTTAAATTAAAATTATTGTCAATACTTTTTTGAGGGCACGCTAATTACTGCACTACTTGCCTTGGTAGTAGATCATATTTCCGATGATATTTGTACGGCGTTGCGGAAAATAGATTAGAAGAGGTATTGAAACTATTAAAATTATACATTTTAATTTTTTAATTATTAGTTTGTCGGAAAAATTCACGATTTTCCCAAGATTTACAGAGTAAGTTACGGCATTGGTACCATACAGTTTCAATTACTATATGGCCGCCATAGTAGGCAAGCTTTGCTTAGTCTGGGGTCAGATGGTGTTGTGTGTGAATGTGCAACCAACATTTACCTATTCATTGTTATTTATTACTTAATTAATTATGTTTACATGTAATCAGCTACATTCTCAGAGCCTCCAAATAATTTGTTTGAGGCTACATTTAAATTTAATCCACATTTCCTTACCCCAAAACCCGCAGGCGCCATGCACTGCCGACGCTCCCACAGGGTCGTCCACTCGGATCTTATCAAACAGCGGTCCTATCACAGACGCGATGGCCGCGCCGATCAGACCGATGAGCAAGGCCTCCCATGCTCGGTACAGGAAACATCCAGCTGAAAGATGGATAAAATTACCTGTAATTACATAGGTACCTAATATGATTTGGACTCTTCATGTTCCAATAGCTGCGTGTCACTGTGCTGTTATGAGGCAGGCATGTTGCTTACCATCAGGCACATGTCCTGCTCGTCTCGTCACTTATTATAAAAAAAGGCATATCGACTCATTATTGATTTATTGTGCCATCAAAAGGCTACTCAATAACTGAAACATAGGTGAAAGAATGACTTTGTTATCTTAAAAACTTCCCGTGATATCACGATTTTAAAATCACAATTTCGGACTCTCCCAAAAACGCTTCATACAAATTTATTACAAATCACTACAGAAACGTGACGTCACACTGTAGTAATTTCTACGCGTCGCGCGTAAAGTTTGTGTGGTAGCTATATTAAATATTGCGTTTAGGAAACTGGTTTCATAACAAAAGTAAATTGAAATTGAATGGGTTATCCAATAGTAAATACATTTTCTAATAATTTCGTACTTTTAAAAAGGGCTTGCCCATCCAGCTTTTAATGATCATAAAATAAGTTAACTAAAAAATATCAACATTAAAATTGGTACACTCCGCGAGGTATAAGCTGAGCTTTGCATTAGTGTGAGTGATCACCAATCAGGCAGGAGCTTGAAATTTTGTCCGCGAGGTATAGGCTGAGCTTTGCATTAGTGTGAGTGATCACCAATCAGGCAGGAGCGCTGCGAGACAGAATGGCGCCGCGCCTAAGGCCGGTTGTATCACCTACACTATCCATGTACACTCACACAAATGCAAAGCTCAGCTTATGCCTCGCGGAGTGTACATACATATTTTATTATATTTCTTTTTATTTTCCAGAAAAATTACAGGGCTTAGAGATATAACATCTTAGATCTCTGGGTGATAAGCTCAGTGCAGTGCTAGGTAATGATTTGTGCTCTTCATGTTCCAATAGCTGCGTGTCACTGTGCTGTTATGTGACAGGCATGTTGCTTACCATCAGGCACATGTCGTCAACTCGTCTCGTCACTTTTATTTAAAAAAAAGTGTGGCACTCGGAGACTGCCGCGGTAAAGCTATTGCATGTTGCATGCATTTTTATCAACATAAGCAATAGGGATGTTAACAATTTTTCGGAATTGCTTTTATTTTGAAGAGTGACATTTGTTTACCCTAAAAAATATCACGGGAAATCCGTTAAGTTGGCAACACTGCTAAGAGCATTTAGTCTAAAGCTAATACAAATAAGATTCAAAGTGGAATGACCGAGTGGGGAGGACGGCGTTACGGTCTTTCATCCCTCTTTCTTGTGAACATAAGAAAGAGATGCACGATCACTAAAATTCGGTCCCCAGGCCCGCGATAAAAGCTATGCAATAGCTTAAAAATACTGTCATTATATCAAATAATTTAATATAATTGCAGGACCTGTCGACACGCCTATTCCAGGCCTTCTACCGCCTAAAACCAAATCGGCTTTGGCTTTGCTATTGCCAACTCTATCATTTCAAATAAAAATATAAGAGAGAGAAACTTCAAATCTAAGACAGTTTTCCTTCGGTGGTAGACTCCCAGGCCTTTTTTGACAATTCTTTTTAGCATAATAAGCATAAACAGCCAACTAAATCCTCTTGAGGCCTTCTCTCGCAAGGAGAGAGTCAAGGTCATAATCCACCACGCTGGCACAGTGCGAGTTGGTGGATGACACACGACTCCGAAAGATTCTAGGTACATGTCGGCTACGATGTTTTCCTTCACCGTTTTAAGTAAGCAGTAAGTAATTCTTTTATGAGTGCATTCTAATTCTCGAAAGATGTAAGTCGAGAATTTATTGGAGAATTCGTTGTGTCACCGGTGCGTCTTTGGGGGCACTGAGTCCCCCGCGTGCCCTCATAAGAAGAGCCCTGCCTATATCTATACTAATACTAGCGCCTGTTCAGGTCGTCTACTTTCTTTCTACGAAAAATCGTATTTAATTACATACGTTATTAAAATATATAGTAAGTATAATAATATATTATAGTAATTATAGTAATTGAACGACATAGTGAAAGAAATTGGTAAACATATAATAATATCCATATTTACATTCAATCGGATGACTAAAACGAGACGTAAGTATCGATTCGTTATTGCAATATTTTCCAATTCAGCTTTATTCGTAAATGATAAGTTTAATTTATACAAATGCAAATTATTTTATTTTGCAATGTCAGAAAGTTATATAACTTCTGAGTTGAATATTGAATGTTTGCACACTCCCTGTTTGGCCGCAGAATAACTGGCAAAGGTGTGGTACTTCCTCAGGCGGACTCTGCAAAGAGTCCACTACAAAAAATTTTCCTCTATCAAAGAGTCTCAATACAGCTAGAAACAAGCTTCGCTTCAAAAATATGAAGCTACCTGTGATAGACACCAGAGACCCCAGGATGCTGTTGATAAGCTCCATGACGTCAGCCCTGCCCTTGTTCTTAACCAAGGTGAAACTGGAAAAAAGATAATAAAGGCATAAAAACTACAGGATATTAAAAGTTGTGGTTGCGGTGATGCTGAAAAAGTCAATTAGGTAAGTACAAAATTGGAGACGAATTTGTGGTTTAGGAGCTCGAAAACAACTTCATCTACTTAATTGATTAATGACACAGATAAGTAGATATGTTTTATTAAAAGAATTGTGGCAAAACATTTATAGTCCGTCTGGTGAAAATGGTCGTCGCATTAATGCATCTGCAATATTAAAAACCCTTACATCAGCCCTATTTGGGGAAGCTGCCTTGCAGGAGCCTCGTTTTCCTCCAGAAATAGGGGTGGCCTGAGGACGAATCCTCAGCATATCGTCTGATTGCTGTCAGGGTATGCTGCTTGATGAGGCGGGCAAGCTCTTAGAGCGTTTTCACTCTCTTGTAATTGACTGTTCTCTTGCACCGGTCGGATCAACAGTTCGGTTTTTAAGAAGTCGACGCAATTTGACTTGTCTGAGATCTCTCCAAGGAAGTCTCCAAGTTTTTTGACTGGTCTTGTTGGTAATAGGTAAGTCTGCCTGCGAAGCCGACTGTCGTGGACTTTATTCCCACCCAGTGCAAATATTTGTGTGATGTATATTATGACTGGGTGTTTCTACGTCTCAAAAGTATGGATTTACAACTATATGAGTATTATATCAGCTATCTTCTGGCTTCCATAGTATGTTAATCCAAACTTTGCTTAGTTTGGGGTCAGATGGTGTTGTGTGTGAAATGTCCACCAATATTTTTGAGTATGAGGCCCTAAAAAGCTGTTTCAATGGTTAAATACTTACATCAGACCAAAACACCCTCCACCAAATGAGCCCATCATAGTCATGACGGCCGCTCTGGCAGCATACTGCCATTTTGCACCACTCACCTGGCAGAAAAAATACTCTCTTACAAAGGTAAATCAAACCATTTTTATCCTTTGGTCCAGGTTACAATAGAAGGTAGCATAAGGCTGCTTTTCCGCAAGAGATGTGCGAGGATGCGTAGCGGGGAATGTGCTTGAGAACCAATACTATCACTTGATTTACCTCGCCTCGGCCAGCACAGCTCTGGGGGAAACGGCTCAGCAGAGCTAGATTTTTGCGCACACAAAAGCTAGCGGCATTATGGCGGTATTACGTTCATGATTTCGAAAATTTTATTTATTTATTGTTAAGGTACACAAAACAGTATACAATCAAATGACAACAAAGTTATAAAATAATAGGTACAGTTCTAAATCGTATACCTAAATATGTGTACACAACGTGAACTAAAAAATATTGTAACAGTGGCAAAACTTTAGTTAATAAGTATTTAGTAGTAAAATTTAGTTAGTAAGTAGAGTTAATAATATGTTTGTTGAGTTTAAGGCTTACATATAATGGAATTAAATAATGGCTAGTATATTTCGCTTAAATTTGGCTAAATTACATTCAAATATATCAATAGATTGATGATGTTTCTTGAGGATATCATTGTATTGGCGACACATTCTGACGATGGGGTTGTATAGAGAAGTATTGTTCTTATACCTACACACTAAGTGAAAATGTATTTTCGAAAGACCTACGCGAAAATACTGTGATGTTCGTGGGATTGAAACCCGGGGGCTCTGGATCGGTAGTCGCCGTTCTCGCGTATTTCTGTACTAATATTATAAATCTGAAGAGGTTTTTTGTTTGAACACTCTAATCTCAGTCTTTCACGGTTGGATGTTTACCTGAGCCCTGAGGGATACATTACGTACCTACCACGGGCGAAGTCGGGATGAACCGCTAGTAATATACGTATATAATAGGTACTTACTTAATATTTGATCAACGAACCCCACATACGGTTAAAGTGAGGCACGTTTGGACACGTGATGTGCCATTAGCTTCGCGTGTCATAAAGTTACCAACCAACAACAGTCTGCACCGAGACCAATTCACTAAACTACTTTTGCAAACATTGTCGTTTCAAAATTACTACAGTGGCTCCGGTGCGGCAATTTCGTTGGACTAATTTTCAAAATGGCGACATTTAAGTCGAGTGCTTAGAATCTATTCAGCCATTTCAATGAATGTCGAGCATGCTAATTACTAATTGGAGTATTTACTGAGCAGTTACGACTTGCACGATGGCGCCTTATTCGTATTTCCTGTCTAAAATAACGAAATCAACTGGATTTTTTTTTGACGTGACAACGTCTAATAAATCGATGAACGACGGCTGAATGCACGAAAAAGTATCCCGTTATGTCCCGTTATGCTCATTGTGCACTTGCGCCGCATCTATCAACGTTTTGTTATGACGTTGTCGCGTTAAACTATCGTCCGTAAACCAACCGACTTTACAGGCAACCAATTTTTTAGTTCACGATTTTAGTCTGTTTCAAAGTAAGTTGGTCGCATTTAATCATCGTTAGGCTATTGAAGTTAGTCTTCTAAAGAGTTTTTTAACCTTGAAATTGAATAAAAGACAAAATCGTACTGACACGAATCCGTAGCAAGTAAATACTGAAATGATCATTTCCGCGCCCAATATGGGCAAGTTATACATTTAACCATGGAATACCTGGTTGGCCGAGCTTTGCTCGGTTTTTTTTAATGATACTTAGGCAGGTACGAATTACGTAACTTACTTGAATTAAATGCGTTTATAAAAGGCTCTAAGTATAAGATTTTCTCAGAAAAAAATAACAAAAAATTGGTTGCCTGTAAAGTCGGTATACGGGCGAAAGTTTTACGTGACAACGACTTTGAGTGGTAAAATAATTTTACGGAAGGGACGCGTGCCTTTCACTTTTTATGTCTGTCTCTCTCGCTCTTAGGCGGGCTAACCATGCCCGAGTGGAAGGGACGCGTGCCTCTCACTCGCTCTCGTTGTGAGCGCATAACGTGAGCGGAGCGTAACGCAGTTTCTTGAAGTGTCACCCGGCAAACCAATTTATAAGACGTCGTCACGTCAAAAAATAACAAAAGGAAAAATCCCGAGTGAAACCATCAGGATTCGAACCGAGGCCTGTTGACTCCGAGGGCGAGCATATTCCGTCTGCGCCATTTAGATTGCGAAATAAGTTATCGTATTCTAATTGTAACGGAAAATCATACTGAGCATTCCATATTTTCCTTGTACGTACACTTCTCATCGACTTGCTTGGTGTGTGGCACCCAGACAATGACACTCTAGTGCGTAAAAGACTTCAAAGTCTTGACCATCGCCGCAAAATCGCTAGCTTATCGGTTTTTTATCGGATACACTTCGGAGAGTGTGCAACTGATCTGCATGATCTAATACCACCTTGCCCTTTATTCTATCGGACTTCTCGTTCCACAAAAGGGCGACATCGTTTCATGGTTGATGTTCCAAAAACGCGAACGAAGAGATTTGATTCCACGCTTGTGATAAGAACGTCTAGGTTGTGGAATGCGTTGCCTGAGTGGGTTTTCCCTGATGGTTACAATCTTGGTGTCTTCAAATCGAGAGTGAATCGGTTTTTTCTAGGTAAGCACGCTCCATCGTAGATCTCATCATCGCTGAACATCAGGCGAGATGGTGGTCAAGTGCGAACCTATTATAGTAAAAATAAACCCAGAATATGACATTTTTATCAGCGAAAAAGGCAGATATGGAGAAGGACTTTCTATCCTATTGTGAAGTAGCACCCTAGACTTACTTATTGTAATTTCAAACGTATCTGTAAATGTTAACGTAACAGTACATCATTATGTCGCTCTATCTCTAGGTACCTCTACTCTACCTGGTAAATATATAATCATGTGTAAATAATAAAAATGATAATTGTAACGTATTGGTAAAAACTGTAAAGTTACTTTTATACATAAATATAATTATGTCTACGTAATCTTATCTTATACCTTTCAACGAGCAATTCTTGTAAGTGTATTTATAGAATCTGAATCTCGGAAACGGCTCGAACAATTTTCATGAAATTCTGTATACAGGGGGTCTCGGGGACGATAAATCGATCTAGCTAGGTTTTATTTTTTTTAAACATCATTTTATGGGCGTTTTTAGACAATAAAAACTCCTATATTGTCATTAGAATACGATAACTTATTTCGCCACTGTTATTTAAGTCTAAATGGCTCAGACGGAAGATGCTCGCCCTCGGAGTCAACTGGCCCCGGTTCGAATCCTGATGGTTACACTCGGGGCTTTCATTTTGTTTTTTTTTGAGAAAATCTAATACTTTGAGCCTTTTATAAACGCATTTAATTCGTATCTAAGTAAGTCATCATTACGTAATTTGTACCTGCCTAAATATCATTTAAAAAAACCGAGCTAAGCTCGGTCAACCAGGTACTTTGTATTTAAATGGCATACCCCGCTATTAAAAATTTCAAAAACCATTTCCACCCAAAGGTTGCCTGGAAGAAATCGCTTTCAGCGATAATCCCGCCTGTTGTAGCAGTTGTTAGTGTTTTTCTTTATCTGTAAATCAATTTTTTTTGGTGTGAACAATAAAGAGTAGGTATCTTTCTATCTATCTAAGTATAAATAATTGGGTTTATAATTCGACGATATATTTCAAGTGCATAGTAGAGTATATTTCTTCTTAGATCTAGACCACTTGTGGCATTACACAAACACAGTTGACCTAGAAGAGACATAAAAAGACCTTGACTGGGTCCAGATTACATCTCTCGGGAAACAACCGTGATTTATCTTCACATATAGAACAAACGGGTTCTATCTAGGCAACCGAGCTTCCGAGGACAACCTAATACTTACCTAACAGGCATTGAGAAGTTTGTAGGCTAGAGAAAAGAGTTGATATCATAAAATAAGAACAAAATTAAACATTTTTATTTACCGCCGACTATCTCCGATTTGTAATTTGTACAATATTCTACTAGTCAAGCCCTTTCAATGGATACCCATTTCATTGGATGTTAAGGGAGGTTGTGAAAAAATATTTTGTTCGCCATTTTGTGGAGGCGTCCATCTTGAAACGATATTAACCAAACATAGCTAAGGACCACTGCAGGAACCGTACGGATCGAAATCTTTCCATCCGTTTGAGCTCTACGGTGCCACAGACAATCAAAGAAAAAAGAGAGCGAGATAGGTAAAACTTGTAAAACCTAGTACATTTTTCGTCGGGGTTAACCCCGACACTAAAAATTAAGAAAAAATATTTTTATGGCAAGAAATAGCTAATTTCATAAAGATGCACAAGTAATTCCTTAGTGTCTGAGTCAAATATAGTTACCCCGTAGGTACTGCCAGAGTTGAAGGCTAGCCAGCCCCACCAAAGCACGAAGGTCCCCATGACTGCGTTGACGGGGTTCCCCAGCGGCAGGGGGTCCGTGCCGCGCGCGTACCGGCCCAACCGTGGGCCCAGCATCAACGCTGACGCAAACGCTGATGCACCACCTGGGAAACAAAGCGAATTAATATCATAAAAAAACTTGAGAGGTGTCAAGGGACTCCCGGATGGAACGAAGTTCCTTTCGATTAATTAGTGAAGGAATTATTATTATTATTTATTATTTACAAAAAACCTGTATACACTCAACAAAAATAATCGTCGCGACACCACACTGTTCAATGCGAAATAGAAATGAAAATATCTGGCTTGCTTTCTATAAGAGAGAGAGAGAGACAGACACAAAAACATGCGACGCCGCACAGCTTACAATAGCAAAAAGTGTCGTGACAACTTTTCGTAAGAATTTTTTCCGTCTAGCCCCCTTTCACAACGTGCGATAAGGAACTTCGTTCCAATATAATAATCTGTACTGTGTGTTGCTACTGGCTTGCACAGTCTCAGTTGTTCCCGTTGTGCGGGACGACGACCGCGTCACCATGCTCTTAACGAGCTTATTCGAAGAGCACTCAGGTCGGCCGAAATCCCCTGCGTACTGGAGCCCCCCGGTTTGTCTCGCTCGGACGGTAAGCGGCCTGACGGACTAACTTTGATTCCTTGGCGGAGAGATCGCTGTCTCATTTAGGACGCCACGTGTGTCAGTACCTTCGCATCCAGTCACCTTCCTGCCACTCAGCGAGTGGCAGGTGCGGGCGCAGGCAGCTGCTAGAAGCAAACACCTCAAATACTCGCCCTTTGTGGAACCTCAAATACTTTGCCCTGGAATCATCTTACGAGTTCGTTCCGTTCGCCGTGGAAACGGGTGGACCCTGGGGCTCTGAGGCGAGGGCTTTTGTTGCCGACTTGGGTCGTCTTCTTAGGGACAGGGGACGTGATCCCCGCTCGGGTCTCTATCTGACCCAAAACATTTCTTTGGCCATACAGCGGGGAAATGCCGCTGTAATGTGCTAGATATTAGCTTAATGAGAAGACTATTAGCAATCCTTTGATCTATAGTAATATTATAAAGCTGAAGAGTTTGTTTGTTTGTTTGTTTGAACGCTAGGATCTCGGGAAGTACTGGTCCGAATTGAAAGATTCTTTTTCTATTGGATAGTCCATTTATCGAAGAAGGTTTTAGGCTATAGAAAATAACTCTACTATTAATTGAAGCGGAGCATGAAACAAGAATGTAACAAAATCGGGAAAAAATATTCCCCTTTTGAGAGTTTTCGTACGTTTCGTGCTTTGACATGACACATGACAGCATGTGTCAAAGATTGACTCAATTTGACATTGATTGATTCAATGACGGAATTTCAGTAATGTGTGCATTGAAAATAAACCTTTGCTAATATTTTTTTTCTAAATCTGTGTTGGTACGACCAATTTCCGACAGGTGACGTAGCAGGTAGCTGAAGAGGTTTTTTGTTTGAAATCGATATTCTCAGGAATGAGTGAACCGATTTCAGTCATTCTTTCACCGTTGGATATGTACGGGATCCCGATGAGTGCTATATAATATACCACGGGCGAAGCCGGGGCGGGCATCTAGTAACTAATAATTGTGTTGGTTTTAAGACAAAGTCCGTAGATAAATAATCACATGTTTAATACTGAGAAAACTAATGGTTATGAGAATAGCAAATATAAACAAACCATAAGTTGATGAATAATTAGTAATTGGGAAGTAATGATGTGAGAACAGTAACCGAATAATTAGTTAATAACGACTGATTAGTAATTAACAAACATCTCATTAGAAATGATAGTGATAAAAGTGGTATAAAAGGACCCTTTGCTGAGATGAAAGTCGCAGTCGTACTACAGTAGTAAACAGTCGTGTATAGTCGTACACGACTATACACGTCGGGCGCGTACCTTCTTGCTGTCGTACCTTCGGATAGTCGAACCCTTCGATATTCGGGCTGTCGTAGTGCATTAACTTGCACATCCGGCGCACTCACTCATCTTCACGTCATAATTCCTCTTCGAAAGTCAAACCAATCAACTCGAAACTGATTCCTGATAGCACGTACGACTTGTAATAAACGATAAGTTTAAACTGACGTCAACGTGTTATTCCTTCAACACCTCGCACCCTACATAATTGGTGTCAGAAGTAGTGGGATCGTAATCCTGACCTTCGCTGGATCACATCGCGTTCAAAGCAAGTCGACGCTTCGTGTCATTCGTGGCAAGCACTTCGGTGTCTACAAGAGTCTCGACGTGTCAAGAACAAATACTCCAGTCAACACATCGTGTCGTTCGTGACAAGCACTACGGTGTATCAACGACGTTCGACGATTCAAGGAAGTATTCCAGCCTGCGTTTCACGTCATTCGTGACGAACATTTCGGTGGATCAAGAAACCAAGCTTGAGATTGTCCAGAGAAGAAAATAAAAATAGCGAGAAGAAGTTTGGAGAACAGTTATTGATCGAGTATTGGAAGTAGTGAATTGCGCTACAGATTTCTACAAAAAACTTTATGAAAGAGCATCAAACTCATCCTCGATTGATACTAACACCTGCAGCACCTTGGAAAACCCTCAAAAGAGTAACGACATTCCAGCAATAGACACCATCGAAGTTATCAACCATATTAACAGGCTTAAGCCAGGCAGAAGCCCCGGTCCCGACGGCATTCAAAATGAAGCTATAAAAGCTGGCTCTGCTCTGTTAGCCCACCCACTCACGCAGCTTTTCAACAAGGCCCTCGATACAGGGAAAGTACCAGAACAGTGGAAAAGATCTGATATAGTTCTTCTCTACAAGAAGGGTGACCCTCATGACATTGCCAATTACCGTCCTATTAGCCTTCTTTCAAGCATGTACAAATTATTCACATCAATCCTGCAAAGCCGACTGAATCAGAAAATCGATCAATATCAATCGATGGAACAGGCTGGTTTTCGCTCAGGTTTCTCAACAACAGATCACATGCAAGTAATGGAACAAGTGATCGAAAAGTACAAAGAGTTTAACAAGCCACTCTATATTGCCTTCATAGACTATGCCAAAGCATTCGACACGATATCCCACGATGCTATTTGGGAAGCTCTAAACAAATGTCAAATAGAGGAAAAGTACGTCAAAGTACTCAAAAACATATATGCCGGTAGCGTGAGCCAAGTGAAGCTGGAAATAAGAGGCTCAGATATATCAATCTGCAGAGGAGTCAGGCAAGGTGACCCAATCTCACCTAAACTATTTATAGCAGTGCTACAACATGTTTTTGATGGGCTCGATTGGCAGTCTGAAGGGATATATGTAAACGGAGAAAGACTTTCTCATCTTCGATTCGCGGACGACATCGTTATCTTTTCCGAATCAAGTAAAGGGTTAGAGGAAATGGTAAATGCTTTGAGCAGAGAAAGCGAAAAAATAGGGCTCATAATGAACAAGGATAAAACCAAAATATTAACAAACAGCCACAAAAACATCATAAATGTAAATGGAAAGACACTAGAATATGTCAATGAAGAAGACGACAAAGACACTAGAATATATTTACTTGGGAAAGCAAATATCTTTTGAAGACAAAAACGTAGAAAAGGAAGTTGAACGGCGTATTAATATAAGTTGGAAGAAGTTTTGGTCCTTAAAGGAAATTTTAAAAGGTGAATTTCCCCTCCAATTAAAAAAGACTGTTTTGGAGACTTGTATACTCCCAACTCTTACATATGGGTGCCAAACATGGACGTATAATACGAAAGTAAAAACGAAAATAGTGGCCTGTCAAAAAGCAATGGAAAGGAGTATACTAAAAATTAGAAGAATACATAGAATAAAAAGCAAACACAAGACGAAAGACGAAAATTGTAGACGTCTTACATTTTGCTTTAAAACAGAAGTGGCGGTGGACAGGTCATTTGGCGAGATATAAGGATAAAAGGTGGACTTTAAGAACGACGCTATGGGAAGGGCCGTCAGGAAAAAGAAGAAAAGGACGCCCTAGAAAAAGATGGATAGATGAAATACTAGCTATAACAGGAAACGAATGGAGAACAAAAGCAAAGGATAGAGAGGTCTGGAATAAGCTGGAGGAGGCCTACATCCGAGAAGGGGTTCCAATCAGTGAAAATGAAGAAAGTTTTGACAGTGATTAGAATGGAAATTGATAAAACAAAGAAGAAAAAGAAAAAGTGAGTTTTGGTATCATAGTGAAATTTTATTTTTTTGTTTATAAGTAGGTAATAATCATGTTTGTAAAATTACTCCTGATGATTGGAAATAAAAGGGCTTTATTATTTATTATTGGAAGAACAACAGCAGCTGACGGTTCCAGTTAACAACTAGGACAATTGCCGTTACTACCTGTAAGAAGAGGAACAAGAAGACGAAGAAAGGAGTCAGAAGGGTCGCCGCAGCATCAGTTCAAGACAAGCTTACTTCGTGGCCAGTACGTGGTAGAAGAATCGTTCTGCGATCACCGGTATCGGAGCCAGCAATCGGAGTCCAGAAGAAGTCAGCAACTATGCAGTAAAACGTGAGTTATATAGCTAATAGTTTTAACTAATTTTAAAATGGCTACAAGTTCAAGGGTAACTGAAGATACGTATATTGATATAGGGCTAGTTGAGCGCATGCTCAGTGAGTGTGATAGTAACAAGGCAAATTTACATGTGTTCATTGACAATTGTAACAATGCGTATAATCTGTTGAAACCAGCTTTTAGAGTCCCGTTTGTGTCAGTCATATTGTCGAAAATTAGAGGAAACATTAGAGCTACGCTAGTGAATAAAAGTTTTAATACTTGGGCGGATTTGAAAGAACATTTGTTAGAAACGTACTCAGAGAAACGCACATTCGCACAATGGCAGCTAGAGTTGAATTCGTGTAGACAAGGTCACAACGAGTCAGTACCGAGCTATTCGAATAGAATTGAAAATTGCTATATAAAACTTCTTAAATCTCTTGATCAAAAATTAAGTACAGAGGTGCGTGAAGCCAATATAGAGCTTTTGAAAAAACCAAACTTTAAATATTTTTATCAGTGGGCTGAACCCACAATTGCATATTTTGTTAAAGTCCCAAAGGCCTAACACTTTTGAAGAGGCAGTTTCAATTGCTATTTCAGAGGAACAGGAAATTAAGTCTCGACAAGAAATGTCTTCGCGACATTTCGAGAACAAACCAAAACGGTGTTCTCAATGCCATGCGTTAGGACACTTGGCATTTCGGTGTCGGAAAAACCCTGTTGTTAGGACGGTACAAAATACAAACGTACTAACTTGTTTTAATTGCGGAAAAAAGGGACATTACGCGAGAGATTGTTGGAACAAAAGGAATTTTACAAAGCCAGGGCCAAATATAAATAATAGAAATGGCAATCAACGTAGTAGCAACTTTCATGTAAATCCGAGAAACCCAAGAAATAATCAAACTCAAAATAACTCTCGAAATAAGGAGTCTTTAAACTCCTAAGGTCCAAGGATAATGGCCGATCTAAGGACGACCTGTATAAACAAGGCCGAATGATGTATATCAACACAGGAGTGTCGAGTTATGTGAAGTTGAAAAGCGATGAATTAAAGTTAGGTAAAGGAAGGTTTTTGATAGATACTGGAGCTGAAATAAGCCTAGTTAAACAAGAAGTTTTATCGAACGACACTATAGTTAAAGAAGATAAGAAATTAAACCTAAAAGGAATTGATAATAATGCTACACCGACTCGAACCCTCGGGTATTCGAATATAACGATTGCCATAGGAGAGAAACGAGTTACTCAAACTGTTTCGAGAGTCCCTGATAACTTCCCTATTGAATGTGATGGTATCGTAGGAAACGATTTCTTACGGTCGATCGACGCAATAGTAGATTATCAAAGAGACAAGGAAAGTTACTATGAAGAAAATGAAAGTTATGAAGTTGAAAACGTTTCCTCTTCTTACAGGTAGTAACGGCAATTGTCCTAGTTGTTAACTGGAACCGTCAGCTGCTGTTGTTCTTCCAATACTCGATCAATAACTGTTCTCCAAACTTCTTCTCGCTATTTTTATTTTCTTCTCTGGACAATCTCAAGTTTGGTTTCTTGATCCACCGAAGTGTTCGTCACGAATGACGTGAAACGCAGGCTGGAATACTTCCTTGAATCGTCGAACGTCGTTGATACACCGTAGTGCTTGTCACGAACGACACGATGTGTTGACTGGAGTATTTGTTCTTGACACGTCGATACTCTTGTAGACACCGAAGTGCTTGCCACGAATGACACGAAGCGTCGACTTGCTTTGAACGCGATGTGATCCAGCGAAGGTCAGGATTACGATCCCACTACTTCTGACACCAATTATGTAGGGTGCGAGGTGTTGAAGGAACACGTTGACGTCAGTTTAAACTTATCGTTTATTGCAAGTCGTACGTGCTATCAGGAATCAGTTTCGAGTTGATTGGTTTGACTTTCGAAGAGGAATTATGACGTGAAGATGAGTGAGTGCGCCGGATGTGCAAGTTAATGCACTACGACAGCCCGAATATCGAAGGGTTCGACTATCCGAAGGTACGACAGCAAGAAGGTACGCGCCCGAAGTACGACTATACACGACTGTTTACTACTGTAGTACGACTGCGACTTTCATCTCAGCAAAGGGTCCTTTTATACCACTTCTATCACTATCATTTCTAATGAGATGTTTGTTAATTACTAATCAGTCGTTATTAACTAATTATTCGTTTACTGTTCTCACATAATTACTTCCCAATTACTAATTATTCATTAACTAATGGTTTGTTTATATTTGCTATTCTCATAACCATTAGTGTTCTCAGTATTAAACATGTGATTATTTATCTACGGACTTTGTCTTAAAACCAAAACAATTATTAGTTATCAAAGGATTGCTACTAGTCTTCTCATTAGGCTAATATCTAGCACATTACACCGCCAGTCTGATGGGCACTTTATGTCGGCGATTTGACGAGTGCGGAGACTAAATTGATGACTCCAAACTTGTGTTTGTGGTATTTAGGTTTTTGACAATTTTTTTTAATTGACTTGTAAATTGTATATTTATATATTGTTATTGCCGATATTATATAATCTGTATAACAAGTATATATTTACAACTATATAAGTATTAGCTATCTGGCCGACATATTACAAGCTTTGCTTAGTATCTAAAATAACAACATGGGCGAAAAGTGTACTCAAGAGTTTAAATTCAAAACAGCCCAATGATCGCTCGCTATACTGGTCCCTGCATATCTTTACGTAAATGACGGGTGTCAGGTTACGTTGCATTGCTTGAAGTGTGGCTTTACTTGTACGTATCTTATTACTCTCAAGAGCGTTTCAAGACGCTTCAAACGGTATTTTTTGTTTATAATAGTAGGGGAGCCCAAGAGGGGATTTCGGGATTTGCTCCAGCGTGGCAGATTAATTAATATACAGTGAGAAACCTTCTACCCGGTAAAGTAGCTCAACCAAATATAAGCCTCATATATAAGGCCAATTAGGAAAAAAATTTTTTTGATTATTAGTTTTTCTCGAGCACGTCAGATTAAGACAGGGTAAGTTAATTTACATGCTAAGAAGTGTATATTCCACTAATCTAACAATGCGAGAGTGACACAAAGAAAAGGGAGGGCTACAAAATTATTAAAAAACATTTCTACATTCTCGAGCGTGGTTATTTTATTTTAAAGGAAATAATTCAAGGATAGCGAAAAATACAAATATCCAAGGATTTCACAAGCCAAACTAGCAAAAATTCATCGCTAATTAGCTCATAAAGCTGATTTTTCATATTTGAAATTCTATAGCCCCCCACATAGGAAAAGCTAGCATTATTCAACTTTTTTTTCTTCTTATTACCTAAGCTTTGCAATCTAATAGGTCTCTATGACGCTCGAGTAACTCCCCGTTTAGCATCGTGGGCTCCCCGACTATAATAATTGTACTTGAAATGCAAATTGACAAGTTTGAGTCTTGAGCCTAAGTATTATTGTGGTTTTAAGTGGTTTAAATCATGAGATTTGTTGAAGACATAGTGACTAATTTGTGTTAAAAAAAAGGTTTGAAATTCATTTTTTACGGTATAAGAAACAAATACCTACGAAAAATAAAATAACTGCATTTAATAGCATAAATTACATTAAAAAGAAAACAATACTTCGAAACAATGTTCCCGCTCAAAATTCATATTTGATTTTTTTAGATTACAATTTTTCTAAGTTTATGAACTTTTTCAATAAGTATGATTGAGGCAATTTGCAATTTTTATAGGTTTTAGTTAAAAAAAAAAAACAAGCCAGGCAATTTAGGCGGAGTTTTAAGGCCAGGTAATTCTGTCAAAGTAGGCATTTAATGCTGTCTTGTACTCGCGACCGTTCTGATGCGCGGAATCGGTGCCACAGTGCAGAAATAACATTAAAATATTGGACTATGTAACTTAAACTCAATTTTTTTCAAGATTTGTTTATACTAGTGGTAAAGTTTTGTTGCTATATAATATAAATGAAGAAATATAAAATTTATCTATACTCGTAGGTACGAGTATACATAACTGAACCTTTTCTTTTTTGGTCACACTATAAGTTGAGACCGGTTTTTCCTATTTCATGCATCTTTTTAAAATGTTTCCTAAAATCTCAAGTTCGTCAAAAATTTAATAAAATGTGCTGAAACGTAGTGAAAGGTCAGTAAAATAGACGGTTTTTTGTTCAACTTTGCACTAAATTTCTAATCCAATTTTTTTTTGTATGAGGTAAAGATCACTTACTGAGCATAAAATTACAAAATGCTCACAGATCCAGGTAGAGCTTCAAACGCCAATGTTTTAAAAACTGTTTTAGCCGATATTTTGGAAACTATAATATATTATGACAACAATTGTAGAAAATATTATTTTTGCATCTTTTGTTGTTAGTATACTTTTGTAAAACTTACCGTTTACTATGTATAGCTCATTTAATGATACGGTTGCGATGATATCGATGATAGTGGATGAAAATGATGCGGTCTACGATGGAACTTGCTTCTCTAATAGAAACATGGTGTACCTCTTAACCCCAAGGTTCGAACCATCGACAAAAACCCACTCTGGCAATGCATTTCACAGCTTAGTTGTTCTTATTACAAAAATAGAGACAAAACTCTTCGTTCAACTCTTCAATCATGATAATGAATGGTGCTGTTTTTTCGAGCAACGAACAATATGATAGAATAACTTTAATTTAAAAACCCGGACTACAAAAAAACTACACTTAAAAAATATTACCTACTATCTAAGGACACTTTGGCGAATGAGACTAGTCTTACAATATCTTAGTTACCAAAATCCATCCAGCCGTTTGGAAGATACGTGGAAATAAAAGTTTTACAAACATAAAAGATACGCGCGAAAAACATGACCCTTCTTCCTATTTGGGTAAAAAAGGAAATGTTTATGCTACTGAGAACAGAATTAACATCTTATTTTTTGGCTTCGTAGCCAAATTTCAAAATATGGGACCCTATATACGTTATCTCTGTCCATCCGTATGTCACACCCACTTTTCTCCGAAACTATAAGAGCTTATACTATTAAAACTTAGTAAGTACATGTATTTTATTAACCATATTAACATTTCTATACAAAAAAAAAGAAAAAACAAATAATTTTGGTGGTGTCACAAACTTGGAACTGCAACTCAAAAAAAAAACTATCAAAACCATCATATCTATGGATAGGTGTTCAAAAATTGTATTGAAGTTTCTAACATTTTTTTTTCTAAACTGAATAGTTTGTGCGAGACTCTCTTCCAAAGTGATAAAATGTATATATGAGGACTTTTCTTCCAAGTACTAAGTACCTTACTACCAAAGAATTTACCTAACGGGCATATAAATGCAAGTTTCATCATTCCAATTAGGGGGATTTACGCAGGGGATTTCTTTCATTCCCTTTCATTATTTCCTTATCCAAATCAAAATCAAATCCTCTGATTTGACGGACGAATATTTTACCGATACTTATCTATTTTCCATTGCATCCGGATTGAATTTTTTACTGATGTGGTATCGACGTCAGTTTTTTGAGACTCCCCCCTATTGGTCTACAACATAAAGTAAACAGCGTACTAATTAGTATCAGCGTCTATTTGCAATTCCAATGAAAACGGTATCACAAATCAAGATCATAGCGTGCTTCACTAGTAATACCTACTGAGATTGTTATACTGTGGCACTATGATCGTAATATTTAAAATTTATCGGTTGTCAAAATTGCAAAATCAAGCACAGGCCCGTCGTCCGTGAGCGCCGAAACGCGACTGATCAGGCCTGCCGAACGGCGCGCTATATATATGGTAGATATTAAAACATAGTGAATAACTGATACTTTTTATCAAGTCAAACTCTGCGAATGCATCTATAACTTTTTAGTGGCTTTCGTTGAGTACAAAATTTAGTAAAAACTCATTAGTTTAGTCATAAACTTGAAAAATCTTTTTGAAAAGGGGTAACTTTGGGATTTTTTTTTCTATCAAGTAAAAAAATTCATTAAATCGTGTTATTGACTGCGAATTGCACTAGATTAGATCCTTAACTAATACATATATTTTTTTCAGAGTTTAATACACTATTTTAAAGGTCTTAAAGTTGTTTTAAAAATTCAAAATTACGGCCCACACGCCCTTAAGGTTGCCAGATGCGTGCAAGATGTTTTGATAAAAAAAAATGTATTTGAGGCTATTTTGTTTCTCAAAAGACAGATCGTTTTGGTGGGGCTTTCTACCTCCCAGGTGATGTAAGCTGAGAGATTCGTTTTGCCCCGGTACGCACTAGCCAGTTCTCCATGTTGGGTCTCTATAGATAGATAGATAGATAGATAAACTCTTTATTGCACTTAAATTATAATGAAACATAACAATAGCACAGAAAAAACAGAAAAAAGTAGCAATTGGCGACCTTATCGCTAATAGCGTTTTCTTCCAGGCAACCGTAGGATGGTAAAAAAAAGAAATTAATAATGGAAGAGGGGAGTGCAATTAGGTTAATAGGGGGTTACCAGGTGCGGTATGTGACAAGTTTTCAGCTTGCCTTACACACCTACCCAAAAATGCTATCAGTTCTCGGAATAATAGCATGGCTTAAAGAATTAATACGGCTGGTCTAGTCGGGAGAACGGCGACGGACGATCCGGAGCCCCCGGGTTCGAATCCCACCCGCACCACTGTCTTTTCGAAGCCATGTGCGTCATGCCGCTAACTTAAAACGTTGAAGGAAAACATCTTGAGGAAACCTGAACCTAGAAGCTTTCGACGTCGTGTGTCTCTCTCTTATTGGCCAGCGTGGTGGATTATGGCCTTAACTTTCTCCATAAGAGAGAGACCCCGAGTGCCAGCAGTGGGAAGATTTAGTGGGCTGTTTATGCTTAAAGAATTAAGCTGTGGTAATAGTGTCATACCTATGAGATGCACAGGTCCGGAGCCCGCGATGTCGACCGCTCCCATCCTGTTGAGGAACCCGTGCCCCCCCCACACCCACCCCGCCGGCACGCAGTACACGACGGTGTTCAGGAAAGAGAACAGGCAGTACGCTTTGAAGTTACATCTGAAATAAACATCTGGCGGTCAAACGTACGCCATTCAAAGCGACGTTCGTTGATAAAAATCCTGTGTTAAAATGTATGTATGTAAGATTTACCTACTACTAGGTATAACTATTCCTTAGGTTTATAAATGAAGTTAGTGTTTTGTCGTACCTACTGGCAAGTTTGACTTCTAATATCTCTTCTTTGGTTGGGCTAAGAACTCATGGAGCGGTTTCCAACCGCGCCCGCAGCGTCTGTATAATGCATATGCATATGTCAATGTTTCGGTTTCGGTCGCTGCCCGTCCGACATCCGCCAGGTTCGCGGGCGAAAATCTCACCCGCGGCGACTGCGAAACCGCGAAAATCAGAAGTCTCGTGAGTTTTGAAATAAAACCGTCGCGTCGCCCGTCGTGATTCGCGCCAAGTATAGTCCAAAATCCCAGAACTGCCTGACGTCACGTATTTTCTGATGAACGAAATGTGGACGATTGAGTAGAGTTTGTACGTATTAAGAACACATGCTTACCCGCTAACTTGCTAAGACGGGCAATTTTGAGATATGGGGTACTGAAGATACATTACTTACTTCACGTATTTTCTGATAACTGATTTTTAGGTATGTTATATGCAATATCTTTAAAAATAAGGCCCCAATACTCCCAGACACTTTCCGTCGGCCGTTTTGCTTAACATACGCTTTAAAACTCTATTTTGAGAAGTAATGTATCTTCTGGACACCATATCTCAAAATTGGGCGTCTAAGCAAGTTAGCGGCTAAACATGTGTTCTTAGTACGTACTAATTCTACTCAATCGTCCACATTTCACCCATCAGAAAATACGTGACGTCTCGCAGCCCTGGGATCTTGGACTATCATAAAATATTGCTAATCTTTGCTTAGTTTGGGGTCAGATAGTATTGTGTGTGAATTGTCCACCAATATTTATTATTATTCACGTATGTATTTCCTTCTTAAGCCTAAGTTTTTACAATATTGATATATAAAACAACATAAAAACATTATAAAAACTTAAACCTAGTTTGCCGCCAGCAGCGGGGCAGGGCCCAAGCTACCGGTGGTTAGGGCTGCAGACTGAGGATCCTCCTGACGATGCGCGCTGTGTCGAGGATGACTGCCTTCTGCATCTGACCCTTAACCCAAACGTCTAGCGAAAGTCTCTTGAGATGTTGGTCGAGACTTTTCGCTATAAGGCCGTTTGCCGACACGACTATTGGGATTATGATCGTCGAATCAACATCCCACATGGCGGTAACTTCATGTCAAGGTACTTGCTAAGCTTGTCCTTCTCAGTTTTCACGAGGTTCTCGTCATGTGGTATGGTGATATCGACGATCACAGCCCGGCGCTGAGACCGGTCTACCAGCACGATATAAGGCTTATTGGCGACAATAGTGCTGTCCGTGATGATAGAGCGGTATTCGGACTTGACAAGGCCGTGTCGAAGAGCAAGTTGCTGGTGGATGATCCTGGCTACTAGGTTATGTCTGTGCATGTACTCGCCGTTAGCAAGATGCGAACAACCGCATCTTCTACATGACGGAAATAACATGACGAAGAGATTCGCCTGGACAGCGGCATGCCCGACAAATGTCGACCGTACCGTCCTTCATTATGTAATTGTTCGTCTTGATAACCTCGCCTGCAATTGCACAGGCAAACTCTCGGTTTCTCCGAAGAGGTGCCCGAAGCGCAGCCAGTTCACCGACGGGAGCAGATTCACATCGGGTCCCTTCAGAACCCGATAGAATCGCCCATGTAGCTCCTTGCTCTTTCACACTTCCTTGCGATCATCAATGCTGAGCACCGATGGTTTGCGCCAGTTCTCGTTTGCCAATGAAAGAGGCGTGAAGCTCCTGTCATTGTCATGTCAGCTCCTGCCACAACATTGCGATGCATCCCGGACTCACTGTTGCGGAATTATTCTTATCATTATCACTACATAGTATAAAACAAAGTCGCTTTCTCTGTCCCTATATCCCTATGTATGCTTAGATCTTTAAAACTACCAAACAGATTTTGACGCGGGTTTTTAAATAGATAGCGTGATTCAAGAGGAAAGTTTGTATGTATAATATGTGCATACAACAGTAGAGAAACACTAATAATTTTAAAGGTTTCTAATGTGATGTCATAAATAAACACATTTTTTGCGCTTACTTTGCAAACGCTGGCTGGATCCTACGAGATGGATAAAAATAATGTACTGCAGTATTGTACCCCTTAAAAAGGTCTACAAAAAAGTCAATTCTGGTATATGTCTATCTCTTAGGGATTACCCACAATAACGATTTTTATTCGTATTTTTAGTATCAGCATTGCACCCGTGCGAAGGGGCCGGTCGCTAGTAAATAAAATAGTTCATACCTTTCTGCCATAGCACCACTAACGATAGTAGTAGCCGTTGTAGCAAACGACAGCTGGAAGAGAAACGATGCGAACACAGGTCCCATCAGAGCATCGCCCACTGGTGGGTCCACGAGGAAGTCGCCAACGCCCACGACTGGGTTCGCCAGTGGGCCTGTGCCGAACGACATGCCGTATCCGAATATCCAGTAAGTTAGACCTGGGAATGAAAACATTTACTTAGCAAAAGCATAAATCCAGTGAAGTTACAGGGCATAGATATATCTGGGTGACGAGCGCAGTGCAGTACTAGGTAATGATATGGGCTCTTCATGTTCCAATAGCTGCGTGTCACTGTGCTGTAATGTAGCAGGCATGTTGCTTTCCACTAGGCTCATGTCCTGCTCGTCTCGTCACGTATTAAAAAAAAATAACAAATCACTCTGGTTTTTTGTGAAGGGAAAACCTTTTTAGGAACTTTTGAGGATTTTTTGGAAACAAATAAGTTCTTAGGAATACCTTACGGATTCACGTCACAGCATCCTTTTTTAAACATTACTAGCGGTCCGTTCCGGCGTCGCTCTGATATTATCATATACATAACTTTAGAAGCCTCCTTTGGTTCTTACTACTTATAAAGAGAATAAAAGGTTACTATCACTATCTGGTCAAGACGAAGGTCGTGTCAAATGTTCCTGTCTCACCTGTACCGGTTATTGTTGGGAATGCCACACTCGAAGTTGTTGACGAATACGTCTACCTGGGTCAAAAGATCCAATTAGGTAGATCCAACTTCGACAAAGAGGTCCAGCGAAGGATCCAACTCGGATGGGCAGCGTACGGGAAACTTTGAGTCCAAAATACCCCAATGCCTAAAGACGAAAGTCTTTAACCAGTGCGTGTTGCCAGTGATGGCTTATGGAACTGAGATGTGGTCCTTAACGGTGGGCCCTATAACGAAGCTCAAAGTCACACAGCGAGCTATGGAGAGAGCTATGCTTGGAGTCTCTTTGCGCGACAGAATCCGTAATGAGGATATTCGCAAAAAGAACGAAAGTTCCCGACATAGCTCAAAGAGTAAGCAAGCTGAACTGGAAATGGGCAGGCCACATCGCTCGCAGAACTGACAACCGATGTGGAAGAAAGTTCTCGAGTGGCGATCACGAACCGGAAGACGCATTGTTGGACGGCCTCCCACTAGATGGACAGATGACCTCACGAAGGTCGCTGGAAACCGCTGGTTGCAGGGACCGTTCGTTGTGGAAATCTAGGGGGGAGGCCTATGTTCAGCAGTGGACGTCTTGGGGCTAATGTTGGTGATGATGATCACTATTATTCATCAAACTTACCCCCAAGTGAGATATCCGCGAGGTTCTTCATCATAATGTTGGCTTCGTTTTTTATCGACACGCAACCAGATTCCAGCATGCCGAAACCTGCAAACAATTTTTTATGTCAATTCAAAAAAAACATCATACTAAAAAAGATATTGATGTATGCATGAAGCAGCGAGCAACACAGAAGGGAGTAGGCATACACAGCGTTCCCCTCTGTCAAAGTACAAGTCCGCGTGGACCATGGAGTTTGATACTATACTGTGGCTGAGGACGGGACTAGATTTGTGAATGGTGCTTTATTTTTTATGTCTTGGCTGTGTGAGTATGATCGGCAATGGATCGGTACAGGTATATTTTGTATGTAATAGTGCGGCTTTGCGCTAGTTGCTTTCCTCTCCCGCAAGAAATGACAGAAAGATTTGAACAATATTTTTTTATACATATACTCGTACTGCCATTCCGTGCTTGCGTGGAAGATCGAGTTGCTCGATGGCGTGAAGTTAAGTACTTTAAATTTTATTTGTTACTATATTATTATTGAGGTATATTTATTAAGTTACGGCTGGTCTAAGTCGGGAGAACGGCGACTGCCGATCCGGAGCCCCCGGGTTCAAACCCCACCTGCACCACTGTCGTTTCGCAATTATGTGCCGAAGGAAAACATCGAAACCAACATAACGTACATAGAATCTGTCGAGGTCATGTGTTATCCACCAACCCACACTGACGCGTGATGGCTTAAGGCCGTCACAGACGTAGCTATAATATATATTTTCGTGACGTCAGCAAAATATACCGTAATATATTCATATTATGGCATATCAACATAGCAAGACATATTTTGAGTTTACAGTATGTTTCAACATTGTTTGAGCGCACGTCACGAGTCTTTTGAAGTTTTTAACCCCCGAATCAATAACGACGGGGTGTTTTAAGTTGGACATAACTGTTCTTGTGTTTGTAGCATCATAGCTCCCAAACGGATGAACCGATTTCATCAGACTAAGACAACTAAAACGATCCCAGATTTGACGAAGTTTCGTCATGTCATTACAGAGTTCCTATGACCCTCTTCAAGATCCATCATCAGATCTTGGTTAATATCGAGATAGGTGAAACTGATAAATATAAGCTTGTAAAACAACTCGTGATGTATGCTCGGACAATGTTGAAACACGCTGTACATTCGAAATATGTCTTGATATACCATAATTTATAATAATATGCCTTAATATATATTACGGTTTAGTTGGGTGACATCACGAAAATATATATTATAGCTGTGTGTGTGGACACTCGAGGATTTGTATAGAAAATATACGGAAATATGTCCAGCTATGAAATATAAAAATATATATTATAGCTACGTCTGTGACGGCCTTTATGGCCTTACACTATCTCCTTGCGAGAGAAGGCCCCGAGTCCCGGCGGTGAGAACATATAATGGGCTGCTCATGCGCATGTATCATAAAAAATACTCTGAAGAGACAGCTGTCAGCCAACTTTATCTATTAGTTGTTTTTGAAGTGAACACTTCTTTGGGCGCGCCTAGACAGAATTTTCGTGGGCTGTGAATTGAAATCTAGCGTCACGCTCGGGGATGATAATAGCTTTACGGGTAAACTCGGGATGCTAGAGCGAGAAACAAAATACAGTGAACAAGCGCGTCAGAGCGAGAAAGATAATATAGTCCGTGTGTACCTGTGTTTATTATATTTATATCTTTTTTATCGCGACATTAACTTCCATGTACTTACCACATTAATTGAACTTGTCACGAAATATTAAATTTGCATTTCACATCCATTACAAAAAAGCTTTTGTTGTAATATACTCGTATTACTGTTTTATCACAGCACTTGCACATACACTATAAACACAACATATATATGCATTTTTAGCGAAATACCTATAAAATAAATAAATAGCAAATACTAAAAAATTTGCTAGTCAAACGCTATTTGCAGTGTTTTTATAAATTTCAATTCATTTATTCGCGAAAAATAAAATTGTTAAGTGAAGTGAATTATAGTCTTAGGGTTCCGTACAAAAACGTACCCTAGTCTGAGGCAAATTACACAAAACGTAGTTTCACAATTAAAAAATAAGTCAATCCGAGAGACTGCCGATAGAAGTGAAAACTAAAAACTTCGAATTGTAATATTAAACGACGCTAATGTAGCACAATACGTAACCTATAAAGCTCCTATTATACCTACCTATATATATATATATATTATTGGATATTAAACGTTACATAACATGTCAACTTCTACTACACTTCTAATATATATATATATATATATATATTATATATATACTATTACGCGTGTCAGTGACGGGACCCCGTAGTTAAGTATTTCCATACCAAAAAAAACATGACGTGGCTAACAAAGGTTTCACCCCAAAAAAATATTTACAAAGACGTATCTACTAGATGGTCGATGTAGGATTTTACTACGAAATTCTCACTAATGTGATATATTTGACTAATATTCTATTTTGAGTAAATAATGGATATGCCTGCTAATTTCTTTTTCATCTGTAAACAGCTCATTATTTAACATATATGTGTAAATTTTACCCATGACTAACATAAAACCTATGAAAAGCCATTTACATTATTTTACAAAAACACCATTACATTAATCTAAAAGAACCCTTACTAACTACATCTATATATAATACTAGCTGTACTCGCGGTTTCACCAGTATTTTAAGGATTTCCTTTTTTTCATGGAGCCCTAATTATTTTCTCCAAGTAAGAGTACCTATGGTATGCCTTAGAAGATCAGCTATCTGGTAGTGAAAGTCCCGTCAAAATCGGTCCAGCCGTTAAGGAGATTAGGCGGAACAAGTAGACGGACATACAAAAAAATATATATAGTCTTTTAGAAATAGGCACAGTGTATATACTTTCATTTGAACTTAGTAAAAAGCTGTTACTTTGATAAGACACTTCAATTTTATTTATTTGTACAGATGAAGTAAAGTTATGTTCGTATTGATTGCGATAAAAATAAGAATAATTTATTTGCTCATAGAGAGTTGCATCATACGGAAGAACTTTACTGGATGATAGACACGTACATACCTACAAACCTACATACATAAAAAAAACATACAACCGAATTGGGAACTACTTTGAAATCGATTAAAAAGTATGGCGATATGACAACAATGTTTTCGTACATAAAAGTTTGTGGTGCTACGGAATACGGAACCCTCGTTCTAATATTCCGACTCGTACTTACCCGCTTCATTTGCATCAAAGTACGAAATAGGTATAAACAGTAGGTACATTATAAAGTTTTTTTAAGGAAATACCTACTTTAATGTATTTTACAACGCGTCCTCGTCAGACAGATTACAAGTTGAGCAAGTCGTTTAGTTACCCCAGTCACGATTATCCTTCTCAATTCATTAATCCAATGCCGGTTTGAGTGACAATTTTGTCAGGCAATTATTTACCCAAACATATTGTATTGGGTTATTTATTTATCACCCATTGAAACCCGTTTATCATTCGGAATTGGTTACAGCTAAGTATTTGGCATTTACATTGGCATTGACACCGAAGTGGCTAATTTTCGCGTAATAGTTGACATACAAATTTGAAGGCCATCTGAAATCGTACTACTGATGTTATAATCGTTATAAATGGGAAAGTTTGTACGAATAGATGTTTGTTTGCATTTTGCTCCAAAACGTTATGAAGAACTGCAGGTCTACTACGAAGTCCGATAAACGATATATCGGCCGAAGTTATGGACGTTTCATACCACGAAACACAATCGGTCGGTTGATCTGATCGGGCGTTTCGGTTATCCCGACAGACGCTGATTTGACAGTTTTTGTGTCATCAACCGACCGATTGTGTTTCGTGGTATAAAATGTCCATAACTTCGGCCGATATATCGTTTATCGGACTTCGTAGTAGACCTGCTGAACGGAACGGTTTGAAATGTGCAACTTTGATAGATTATGGTCTGGATTATATTATATATTCCTTTTTTACAGTGTAGAGCATATTATCTATACTTCTATACTTAATAATATTATAAAGAGGAAAGATTTGTTTGTTTGTTTATTTGTAATGAATAGGCTCCGAAACTACTGGACCGATTTCAAAAATTCTTTCACCTTTGGAAAGCTACATTATCCCCGAGTAACATAGGCTATATTATATTTAAAAAAAAAATAGGAATCCTTACTAAAACTCCAATAATGTAACATAAGGTGTAAAAAAAAGACCTGAAAAATTCCTTACGTCGCGTGCGCTGCGAAAACTATTGATGATAGAACAAAATCATTTACTACGACTTTGCAGAACTCATCATTATCTACAAAAAGTGTCGCGACAGCATATGTCTAAATATTATAGTTAATACCTTTTTATAATTTTTACATTTCATTCGGAAGATATCACGAGTTTAAAAATGCAAGTATTAGAAAAAAGTCGCGTGGTTGTCGCTCAGCTAGCCAGCATGCGATGTAGGCTCCATGTAAGCGTCACTGGGGTACGTGGGGGAGTCAATGTGATAAAATAAAGTGCCGCGCGGCTCACTCGCGCGATCGGCTCTACGCAGCGGTCGTGTGCGTGATCGTATGATTTTAGCTTGAAAAAATGTTGAATTCGTTTCGTGGGTAAATAAGTATACGATAATAAATATTATATTTTAATGTAACCATTCAAACTGCTTATAGTAGTATTTTATGGGTATTCCTGTTCAAAATTTCAGCAAAAATTTAGTAAAGGTAGTTTTCTAAGCCCATATTTTCAATTTTTTTCAATAACTAAGTACCTACTACTTACCTGATAATAAATATTATATTTTAATTATTCAAACAGCTTAGTACTTCATATAGTTCAATAAGCAAAAATTTAGTAAAAGCCTGTTTAATTATTTATTTCGTTCTATTTTTCATTTTATAATGCCCAAAAATGCCAAAAAGATCAAGATCTCAACTTTCTAAACATAGTTCCCAGGCGAGGGCAATAAAATACGGCGTATTGAGGAATCTTCATCAGAAACTGAAAATCGCCTTGCAAGTCGGAGAGAATACGCGTCGCAATTGCGTGCTAGAGAGTCAAGTATCGAGCGTTCGCAGCGGCTTGCTGAACAAAATTTTATCACTGGCCCAGGAGCTGGTCAACTAGCTCATATACCGAGGATACCGATGATTCCAACTGATCTGCCAATCCCTTTTAAACGACTTCAGTTTCCGGTGAAATCATCTTTCGCTTTAACTATTAACAAGTCCCAGGGCCAAACCTTCGAATTATTAGGGATCGACTTACGAAAAGAATGTTTCACTCATGGCCAACTGTATGTTGGCCTATCACGTGTCGGAGCTCCTGAAAATCAATTTATTTTGCTGCCACAAAACAAAACTACTTCAAATATCGTTGACAGGGAAGCTCTGACTCACTAAAACTAATGGCTTTTGTTTTGTAAATAATATTATATATGTATACAATTTTAAAATAAAAAAATACAAAAAAACATTAATAAAAAAAATTCAAACTTCCTTTATAATTTAACTTTTTTTTTTGAAACCCGATACAAAAAAAGGGTGTATGTGTGTGTGTATATACCCGTGAGAAGCCGGGGCGGGCCGCTAGTATTATATATGTATACAATTTTAAAATAAAAAAATACAAAAAAACATTAATAAAAAAAATTCAAACTTCCTTTATAATTTTACTTTTTTTTTTTGAAACCCGATACAAAAAAAGGGTGTATGTGTGTGTGTATATACCCGTGCGAAGCCGGGGCGGGCCACTAGTGGTATATAACTGTAAATAAAAATACAATGTTCATTCACTATTATAACTCTCCACAGAAAAAAGGAATAAAAAAAAGAAGTGTGGCACTCGGAGACTGCCGCGGTAAAGCTATTGCATGTTGCATGCATTTTTATCAACATAAGCAATAGGGATGTTAACAATTTTTCGGAATTGCTTTTATTTTGAAGAGTGACATTTGTTTACCATAAAAAATATCACGGGAAATCCGTTAAGTTGGCAACACTGCTAAGAGCATTTAGTCTGTAAAGCTAATACAAATAAGATTCAAAGCCGAATGACCGAGTGGGGAGGACGGCGTTACGGTCTTCCATCCCTCTTTCTTGTGAACATAAGAAAGAGATGCACGATCACTAAAATTCGGTCCCCAGGCCCGCGATAAAAGCTATGCAATAGCTTAAAAATACAAATCAAATTAGGTCAAAGAGACCCCTGACCCCTCCCCGAACGTGCCCAGAACACTCGCTGCCTTCCCCCTCTGTGTGGCCTGGGAGATCTGCTGAGTCAAATTAGATATTAATATAATAACATTTTTTGGTGGCTCTCTACAGTATCATCTATCTACATTCATATAAACATCTTCATGCGACGTGACGAACAGGACATATGCCTGATGGTAAGCCCCAGCCTATCCATAACAGCACAGTGTTACGTAGCTATTGGAACATGAAGAGTCTTAATCATTACCTAGCACTGTACTAGCTTGTTACCCAGATATAGTAGTGGTAGGACTTTTGGCAGAGTCTGCCCGGGGAACTACCACACCTTTGTCAGTAATTCTACAGCCAAGCAGTAATGTGCAAACATTACTGTGTTCCGGTTTGAAGGGAAATGTTTCCAGTGACATTACTGGGCTTAGATATATAATACCTTAGATCTCTGGGTGACGAGCGCAGTGCAGTGTTAGGTAATTATTTGGACTTTTCATGTTCCAATAGCTGCGCGTCACTGTGCTGTTATGTGGCAGGCATGTTGCTTACCATCAGGCACATGTCCTGCTCGTCTCGTCACTCTATGCTTTAAAAAAATAATAAAAAAATAAGATGATTTATCTCAATGCCCTGATATTTCCCTAGAAATATTTCCCTTTAAACCGAAACACAGTGATATACGCACATTACTGGTTTGTGGTAGAATAGCTGAAGGTGTGGTACTTCCCCAGGCGAACTCTACAAAGAGTCTTATAACTACATGATTAGCGAATAGGCTTTTGCATGATGCAGACAAAGTCAGAAAATGTGACCACCATTTTACGAAAATTGCGCGGACGGGTCTGCCTTTGGATCTGGAGTATTTATTTGTGCAATTCTTGTAGGTATATATGTATATACCTCGCGACTGGCCTCGTGGCTTAGTGGGTAGTAGCTCTGCCTGTGAAGCCGAGGGTCGTGGGTTCGATTCCCACCCAATGCAAATATTTGTGTGATGAATTCAAATGTTTGCACTGTGTCTGGGTGTTTCTATTTATCATAAGTATGTATTTAAAACTATATATATGTATTAATCAGCTATCTGGCCACCATAGTACAAGCTTTGCTTAATTTGGGGTCAGATGGTGTTGTGTGAATTGTCCACTAATATTTATTTATTTATGTATAAATAGGAATCTGAATCTCGGAAACGGCTCGAACGATTTTCATTAAATTATGTATACAGCGGGTTTCGGGGACGATAAATCGATCTAGCTAAGTTTTATTTAAAAAAAAAACGCCGTTTTATGCGCGTTTTTAGTCAATGAAACACTGTTACATAAAGATTAGAATGCGACGGTAAATTTCGCGACGCTGCGCGACTGTATATTAGCTGAAATTAGCTCAGTCGGGAAGATGGGCGGTTCTAATATGGTAGGTCCGGGTTCGGATCCAACCGGCCACCCTTCTTTTTTCATGTTAATTTTTTTATTTGACAAAATCGGTATGTATCTAAGAATCGGTTCTTAAGCAAAGCTGGGTCACCCAGGTACATATATACCAAACAAAAAAGAATCATGAAAATCGTTTTACATTTAATTTTGGCGAAGATATAGCGTAACATAATAAAAAATTGGCAGTCATACGGACTGCCGATAGAAGGGAAAACTTATAACTCAGAATTTGATAGCTCACTTTGGAAACTACGCGGGTGAAACCGGAGGGCGTGGTCATGAGCATATCATCTAGAAATGGTTTTATTATGCTACGCGATAACTTTGCCAAACGGTTTTGATGATACATTTTGACGTGACAACGTCTTATAAATTGGTTTGCCGGGTGACACTTCAAGAAACTGCGTTACGCTCCGCTCACGTTATGCGCTCACAACGAGAGCGAGTGAGAGGCACGCGTCCCTTCCACGCGGGCATGGTTAGCCCGCCTAAGAGCGAGAGAGACAGACATAAAAAGTGAAAGGCACGCGTCCCTTCCGTAAAATTATTTTACCACTCAAAGTCGTTGTCACGTAAAACTTTCGCCCGTATACCGACTTTACAGGCAACCAATTTTTTGTTTTTTTTTGTTTTGTTCATAATACTCCCGAAGTAAAGCCAATGGGAAATGCCCCCGAGTTTACCGGAACATTTCTTATCATTCCCGAGCGTGACGCTCGAATTAAATTCACAGCCACGTAAAATCTGTCTGTAGTGTGCCGCGTGTAAAGAAGTTTGTACTTCAAAAAAACATATTACCAATTTGACAACCTCTTCCTTTTTTGAGGCCGGTAAAACTGCAAGAGATGGAGCTTGCCAAGTCGACACAGGGAAAGCGTTCCTCAGTCGAACATTCTGAAATACTAATGACTTGCCGTAGAAAGTTTCACTACTACGGCCCTACCAGACATGCTACTTGATGCCAGTGTTTCCACTTTAATCATTTCCTTTCCCCTCGCCTCAATTAAGAGTTCCACTGTTTTTTTCCCCTCAAAAATTAGTTCTGGTATAGTTTTGGCACCCCCTCCCCCTCAGAAGAGATAATATTTAAGCTTTTGCCTCACCAAAAACCATATTATAAGAAACATAGCCTTATTGACAAAAAATTTGGAACTGACTGTATGGACTGTATGGACTAAATTTTCCTCATTATGACGAAGTTTTTGTATTTGTTTGATTAGACATGATTTCCCCTTTGACATCTCTTTCCCCTTTTTGTTCCCCTTTGGACCCTAATTTCCCCTCAAAAGGGGAAGTTCCCTTCATTGTGGAAACACTGCTTGTAGCATCGGCATTCGACGATTTTGTGTCTGCATTGAAAACGCGCGTTTTACCAACTTTTAGAAGCTGCATCAAGCTAGCTGCGTCTTAAAGTAACTAGTGTGGTTTGGCTGTACGTGCTGATGCTCATTTCTTATAGCACAGAATGACGGGACGAGCAGAGCATGCGCCTGATGGTAAGCAACACGGCTGCCCATAACAGCACAGTCACACGCAGCTATTGGATCATGAAGAGTCTAAATCGTTACCGTCCGTAAACGTTTATAAATGAATTTATGTCTATGCCCTGTAATTTCTCTGGAAATGTTGGCCTTCAAACGGGAACGCAGTGATATTTGCACATTACTGCTTGGCGGCGGAGAACCTGGCAAATATGTGGTACTTCTCCAGGTGGACTCGGCAAAGACCTCCTACCACTATACAAGAAAAAATTAAAAATGTTAACCCCCGTCTACCTCGGATCTCTGATTATCTGTATAACGTTCTACTGGTCAAGCCTTTTCATTTGATACCCATATTAAGGGAGTTGTGAAAAAATAAATGTATTTCGCCATTTTGTGGTGGCGGCCATCTAGGATTTGAATTTTGTTATAGTGTGTAGTATTCTACTAGTCAAGCCCTTTCATTTGATACCCATATTGAGGTAGGTTGTGAAGAAATATTTTGCCCGCCATTTTGTGGAGGCGGCCATCTTGAATCGATATTAACCAAACATAGCTGAAAACATCCGCAAGGATTAACCTTCAAATTAATCGAAATTGTTTGAGCTCTACGGTGCCTCAGACAGACACACACAGACAGACAGACATCGACGTCAAACTTATAACAGCCCTTTTTTGGTCGGGGGTTAAAAACAGTGTATTATAGAGGTCTTTGCAGAGTTTAGCAACTGCATAGAAACTGTTTTCAAGTGTAAATGTTTGCAGAGACAAGTTGTTTTTAAATCTGAAAGGCTGAAAGTGTCCTCTTCATTGTTCAAGAAATGAAAAAGAAAAGAAAATAATTCAATTCACATCCCATAGAAAAATCAGTCTGTGGCGCGCTAAAAAAATTTGCAGTCTTAGGGACTGCCGATAGGAGTGAAAACTTATAACTCAGAATTTGATAGCCTACTTTGGAAACTACGCGGGTGAAACCGGAGGGCGGGGCCATGAGCATGGTCAATTAAAAATTCTGATACACGTATTAAAAAAAAATATATGAAAATTTATGATGATTGATATTGTTATTATTGTGTGCTATTTGTTTATTGTATATGGGTTATGTAAGTTACCTGAATTAAAATTATTTTGAGATTTTAAAAAATATTTCTTTTGTTTCACAAACAAAAAATGACGACGATATAGAGCTTATAAGTTTCGAGTGACGTCCCGTTATGGTACGATTTTTACGATAGAGTGACGTCACAACCCTTCAATCCGGAAGGTTGATGGTCTAAAGTCTTAATCTTTGACAATGTTCGATATATCTCTACATAAAAATGTTATGTTGGTTTGTGTACGCTTCAACAACTCAAAAAGTTCTGTACCAATCGAGCTGAAATTTTACAATGATATATAATCCGCATCAAGGATTGTTTTATATAATTTTTGCATCACAATGTGTCACAGCGAAGCGTGGCAGGGTGCAGCTAGTTAATAATAAATACATATTGGTGGACATTTCACCCATCACAAACTAAGCAAAGCTTGTACCTACTGTTGAGCCATTGGCTAAAACAAAAAACCCGTATCCATGTATTTTTCCATAATCTACCTGAGAAATATTGTACAATGCAATATAATACAAATAGAATGGTATTATTTTGACCCTGTCGCCATCACAACTCAATTCACAGTCCACGAAAATTATGTATGTGGCGCGCCAAGAAGTTTTCACTTCAATAAACAAGATGATATCTTAGATCTCTGGGTGAAGAGCGCAGTGGAGTGCTAGGAAATGATTTGGACTCTTCATGTTTCTATAGCTGCGTGTCACTGTGTTGTTTTGCTTACCATCAGCCACATGCCCAGCTTAATCTAAATTATAAATTAAAAGAAAATTAAAAATTTTACTTGAAATCTATACTTATAATAAAACTGTAACGGGTCGAATTCTGTACATTGAAGATTTATTGAAAAAAAATTTTTTGGAGCACTCCATAGTCGATACTGATGGCGAAACTGCATTTTTTTTCTTTCATGTCTGTCTGTCTTTCTGTCTGTCTGTCTGTC
The DNA here is from genome assembly GCA_017562165.1 of Ectropis grisescens. Lineage (NCBI taxonomy): Eukaryota > Metazoa > Arthropoda > Insecta > Lepidoptera > Geometridae > Ectropis > Ectropis grisescens. The sequence goes on from CM029768.1 coordinate 9,474,151, forward strand.
TTTCTGTATAGGGATCACGTATCACGCCGAAACTACTGCTTCAATTCAGCTGAAACTTGACATGATTTTAGTTTATACTCAGGAGATTGCTGTAGGCTACTTTTGATCCCCAAATTCTAATCGGTTGTCTTGCGGGAGGGGGTGAAAGCCCGAATCTGTATTTGGTTGTAACTCATGTTTGCGTTGTTTAATTTCATTAATTCTTTTTTCGTTAGAAAGAACACATGTTTTATATTGTCCCGTCAAAATTTGAACATTATCAGTCTGGTGGTTCGGAAATTACACAAACATTAAATAATAACGAAACGCGCGGCGCGTTCGGTACATACTAACTTCTAAGTATTCTGACAGACGATCCACAGAATATCTAGGTTCTAGATTCTAGAACGTGCCCACGTGATCGCGTCGCGTCGTCTTGAATGAACAAGGAATTGTTAAAAATATATTTTTGTGTGGAAAAACAAACATCATTCGGTTATAACCGACTTCAAACAAGGACGATGTTCTCAATCGTGTTGCATGTTTTTTTATTTGGTTTTATTTTACGCGATAACTCCGCTAATTGTGAGTTGATTTTGATAATTCTTTTTTTGTTTGGTAGAAAATACTTCGAAAACAGGGAAGTATTATAGTTTTTCTAATACCAACAAAAAACGAAAATCAGCTTACATTTCTCTGTACGACATAGTCATAGCTTCATCCACCACGCTGGCCCAGTGTCGGTTGGTGGATGACATATGACTTAGAACTCAGATTCTAGGTACTACATTTCGGTTTCCTCACGATGTTTTCCTTCAGCATTTTAATTACCGGCATTACAAACATGACTCTGAAAAGATAGTGGTGCGCGTGGTTTTGAACTCTGGGTCTCCGGATCGACAGTCGGCGTTCTCCCTACTAGGTAGACCAGCCGTAACTTATTAGAAAACGTATTATTTGAATCCAAATACTGTTTAAAATTTAAAGGTAGTGTTTAACAAGCTTCGGTGACCGAAGCAGACCGTTGTTAGGGTTCCGTACCCAAAGGGTAAAATATATAAAAACGGGACCCTGTTACTGTGACTTCGCTGTCCGTCCGTCCGCCCGTCCGTCTGTCGCCAGGGTGTATCTCAAGAACGGTGATAGCTAGACAGTTGAAATTTTCATAGATTATGTATTTCTATTGCCGGTTTAACAAAGAATACTAAAAATAAAAGGGGCTCCCATACAACTTGATATTTTTTACCGTTTCTTGCTCGATACTAAATACGTACCTGTCAGAGACACTTTAACTATTCACATATATATTTAGTTTTGTTCTTGATGAATACTATGAAATTAATTAAAATAAAATAGATTATTAAGGCCCCCATACAATTAAAGCTAAAATTAAAATTTTGTAAAATCTTATCCTACCAATATTAGAAATATAAATATTTTTGCTGCTCAATTACGTTGGAACGGCTGAATGTATTAAGTTAAAATTTGAAACACATTATATCTTGGCTTAGCTTAAGTAGCAATCTTTAGCCTATATGTTATTCCAAACTATAATCTAATTATTGTATTTCAATTTTCAACCCGATCACTAAATACGTTCCGCCATGAAACATCCAAACATTGACATTCATAATATTTACAAGACAACGTTGGAACGGCTGAACACATTTGGAAGGAATTCGAAACACACGTACCTACTTAGTTTGTACTCAAAAATAACAAATCGGTTACTTATTACTGTGACGTCAGAAATACTAACCAAATTTGGTAGAAAATTGAAACAGAGATAACTTATAGTCTGAAATATCACATATATTCTACCTATCAACTCGAATAAAAGCATTGGCCCTAAGGAGGTATGTAATCTGTGGTCCTAAGGAAACAAATATTAACGTCAAAACGACACAACGAATTAGTTTGACATACGAAACGCAGATAGTTTAGAGTCAAAAATTTCACATGGGGTAATAAGTCTATATTTTCATTTAACTGCCTATTACATTAAATATATGCACCCGTTATGGCGTAGATAATACAGGTGCTTTGCGTGCACAATCATAATAAGAACCAACGTTATATTCTCATTAGATGGCGCTAATGTCAGTTTAAATCTAAAGCACTAAGGCCCATTTAAATCAATGTTTTGCTATTGTGGTATGTATTTTTTCATTCATCACTAGGTGGCGTTACTGGTATTCTAAATTGTACTAATGAGTTTTTCTGCTAAAATGATTTTGATGCCGAATTTGGATTATTTCGTTCTTTGTTTTTTTTCTGTGTTACAATTAAATGTATAGGTACATGAACATTTCACTTAGATTTGACTTTCATTTACGGGTTCAACTTGCTTGCGTAACATTAAAACTCAATTTTTTTGTCATTTTGAAGACTTCATTCAAAATTTTACGCGGGCGAAGTCGTAGGTAACAGCTAGAGAAAAAAAGATAAGTAGGTATCAGATCATGCACATCAGCTTCAGACTTTTCATAATGGATTTGATAAAAATCAATCTGGCTGGCTAATGCTTAGGCCATGTGTTCGTTAGTACGTTCTGTCATATACCTAGTGAATATGTGACAGAAATAAAAACGATGACACATCTGATTTAAAACATTCATTATTTGCGGCTATGTTCGCTACTACGAAACCTTACTAAGTAGGTATGTTTGATTTTGTTTAAGATTAAGATGATAAAATTAAATAAATTTTTGTGTGGAAAAACAAATTCACTCGGTTTTTCAATGACTACATATCCAAATATTTGACGTACTTTCAACTAATGTATAAGTCCGTAACATCTGCTTACGCGAACGAAGTAGCGGGTTCAGCTAGTACAAAATAAAAACAAAGTACAATAATTGGCGGAAAAATAATGTAAGAAATAATAGTTAATAAAAAAACATGAATAACTCATTAAGCACTCCGACGAAGACGAATTAGGAGCCACTTGAGCTGCATACGAAATTAATTACGTGCAAATTTACTCACGTGTCTAAACACGAGAATATATAATTGCACAAACCCAATTTAAATCTAATTCAATCATTTTGAAGCCACACGTGCTTACGTACCTGCAGGTCTACTACGAAGTCCGATAAACGATATATCGGCCGAAGTTATGGACGTTTTATACCACGAAACACAATCGGTCGGTTGATGACACAAAACTGTCAAATCAGTGTCGGTCGGGATGAACGAAACGCCCGATCAGATCAACCGACCGGTTGTGTTTCGTGGTATAAAACGTCCATAACTTCGGCCGATATATCGTTTATCGGACTTCGTAGTAGACCTGATGGTCTGCATCAAAATCAATGCAGCAGACGGCTGCGCAGTGTAGGAAGGGAATAGGGAGAGAATTTGAAAACCCAACTTTAGCAGCAGAAAAAAAATTGGCAGTCATAGGAACTGCCGATAGAAGTGAAAACTTATAACTCAGAATGTGATAGCTTACTTTGGAAACTACGCGGGTGATACCGGAGGGCGTGGCTATGAGCATGTCCATCTAAAAATACGTTAGCATTTCCCATGGTCCCGAGTTCGCCCGAAAATGTCTTATCATTCCCGAGCGTGACGCTAGAATTCAATTCACAGCCAACGAAAATGTGTCTGTGGCGCGCCAAAAGAAGTTTTCACTTCATAAAGTCCGGCCTCAAGAATAGGCGGGACGACTAAACAAAAACTGATTGGTCTGTCAGAGAGTTTATTAAAAAATAATGAAAATGAATTTTCTTTTGATTTCACAATAATCACGAACTGAGATCACGAAGCTTCTGTGCTTAGAAATTTCGACTAATGTCACTTTACGGATATAAGTGACATTATAACCTCGTTCTGGAAGTTTTGCGTGTAATTTTTTAATAATTTGATTAAACAAGAAATAAGTGTACCGTATTTATCCAAAATGTACCAAACGGACTATATAAAATGGTAATTTTCGATCCACTTGTCAACCCTATTCACTAAATGCAAAGCAACTGACTCGACTGAACTGAATGCGATCAAAAATCACTGAAGATTTTTGATGGATGCGCCGTAATACGCCGTAAGTAAAAGTAACTTGTTGGGATAGAAGACCAGTCGACCCTGGAGAAATGTAGGAGGGGAAAGTACTAGGTACTTTATTTTACCTCGTCTGATGTTAAGCGACAGTATGATCTACAATGGAGGATGCAAAAAACCCATCCCCTCTCAATTTCAATCAAATCAAACATCGAACTCTTAAAAACGGCAGAAGCGGCAAACGCGCTTCTACTATGTCGATGCAAAATCAGGTGACGTCTCCTGATTTAGTCTCAGTCGCAACAAGGAGTTGTGTACGTTCGCTGACAATTCAATTTTCAAATTTTTCAAACTAATTTTCGTTACGTTAGGTTGTCTTTAGATTATGGCATACCTCATCTTCGTTTCTTTAATTATATCGATGAAATCAAATTATCTATTTGTCAGAACATGGTGGTGTAATCACATACATTAACAGCAGTGTACAGATGCAATTTAAGTTTAGGGTCTCATGTTGTTGCCTGTTTCGGCGTACAGGAATGAATACTTAATCATGCTTATAAATAAATAAATAAAAGTAACAAGGTCATTTAAAATCTACTCCTAATAAATTACATGAAGACACCAAGATTGTAACCATCGGGGAAAACTCACTCAGGCAACGCATTCTACAGTTAGACGTTTTTATCACTACAGTAGAGTCAAACGTTTTCGTTCGTACCTTTGGAAGAACAACTATGAAACGATGTCGGTTTTTCGAGCTACGAGCAGTCAGATACAAAAAAGGACAAGGTGATATTAAATCATGGAGATCAATTGCTACATCAGCATAAGCAGCCCACTAAATGTTCTCACTGCTGGGACTCGGGGCCTTCTCTCGCAAGGAGAGAGTCAAAGCCATAATCCACCACGCTGGCCAAGTGCGCGTTGGTGTATGACACATGACCTCGAAAAATTCTTGGTTTTGGTCGGTTTCCCCACAATGTTTACCTTAACCGTTTTTAAGTTAGCGGCATTACGCACATGACTCCGAAAAGACAGTGGTGCGTGTGGGGTTTGAACCCGGGGCTCCGGATCGGCAGGCACGGGTTTCCCGACGCGACGTATAAAACGTTCTATATGTGTTGTTTAAGTAAAGCTTGGTCAGCCCAGTACCACAGTAGTATCTTTTTTAGTTTTATAGTACCTATAGAGTGACAAGACCAGCAGGACATGAGTCTGATGGTAAGCAACTTGTCTGCCCATAACAGCACAGTGACACGCAGTTATTGGATCATCAAGAGTCCAAATCATTACTTAGCACTGCACTAGACTCGTCACCAGGATATTTAAGGTATTTTATCTCTTAGCCTAGTAATTTCACTGGAAACATTGCCCTTCAAACCGGAACACAGTTTGCATATTACTGCTTGGCGGTAGAATAACTGGCAAAGGTGTGGCATTTACTCAGGGGGATTCTGCAAAGAGTCCTACCACTACCAGCCCTACCAAATAAATGCACTGACCTGTCTGCATGGTGAAGATGATGAATGAAGAGGTAAGGATCCAGTTGGTGTCCTCCAGGTCTATCTCGAAGTTCTCCTGGAGGCTCACGGTGGAGTTGGTCAGGTTGGGGACCGAAGCCCGACGCGAGGCTCCAACGTCCAGTTGGCGTCCATTTCTAAGTCTTTTGCACTTCTTTTTAGGCCATGCTACAACGTAATTAAAAAAAATAGATAATAATGACAATGAATACACGACTGAATAAAAAAAAAAAAAAAATGGTTGTCTGTAACTCGGTTGGTTTACGGACAATAGTTTAACGTGACAACGTCACAACAAAACATCGATAGATTCGCATTAAAATCAAAGGCAATGAAGGTAGTATTCCTACTGTGCTAATGCGCTGAGCTATGTCTGAGTTGTCGGTGGCCCTAGTTCGCTGACAGATTACTTTGTTACGGCTGCAATCTTTCAGGGTAACTCCGAACATAAAAAGCTTTTCATAAAAACTTCCTTAAACTATACTAAAAAACTATCAACATAAGCATCGCCGTAAATTTTTTGGAGTGTACAAAAAATTGTGTGTAGGTATATCTATCTAGTATTCACTCGTATCCAGTGTTCTGGGTCCCCTTCTAGTGTGTTATTTTGTGAATTTTGTGTTTCCTTAGTACATCTTCGTTATAATTGCATACATAGATCGTAGAACTCAAGATTAGCCCTCAAAAACTTCAGGGCGCAGGGAATCATGTTAACGTTGGGAAGAGTGAGCTCACTCTTTCCGTGCTAGTCGGTTGTAGGAAGCGGGGGACGCCGGTCGTTTATACCTATCACTGATTTTGATCATTTTGAACATAAATATAAAAGATTATGCCTTCCTATGCATTCAAAAAGTGTTCTAATAATTCTAGAAACTCAAAAAAATCTAATAGAATAACATTTCATGCGTAAGTACAGCATTTAAAATTATTTTAAATATTTTCTAATTACATACCCATTCATATTTTAAAATGGCTACCATCACCGTCGCCGATTACACGTCACCGTGTGACAGAGAGAGAATAATACCAATTATAACTAGCTTGAGCGAAATTGATGTCTTAGACAGAGACAGATATGTCTTAGATAGAGACAGATGTCACAGACGCATTTTGTAAGTTTGTTACCAATATCAAGATGTTCAGGGCAAATCTTGAGTTCAACAATATTTGATTCCATAGTTACATTAGTACTATTACTCGTAGTTATGTGATAGTTTAGAAGTTTAGATTAGTTATGGTTGTACGGTGGGACGAGTTCCCGGTATTTCGATGAAGCTTCACGCACCATGTTTACGGGTAAAATATCCTACCGATGTTCAGCTACAGCTTGTGCTTGACAGTTTTCTGTACAATAATTATTGTAGTGCAGTGAAGTAGTAATTTCGAGCTTTGAAAATGTATACATTTTGGATGCTCTTTCTTTTGTTTTTTTTTATTAATTGACGTGTAAATTGTACATTTATGAATAAAGTACTTTGACTTTGACTTCATGTGTTAATACTTTTACTTCAAGTTTACCGTGAATATGGTACATGAAATTGCATAGAAATACCGTATACCGTTATTTATTTTTATATATTTATTTTAATATATTATACAATTATATATTATAGGTACAGTTGGCGTAGTGAACAGCCATGGTAAGCTAAAACTTTACTATTGAAATCCTTTGTTAAAATATTAATTATAAAGCAATATTTCTCATTTAATAGGTAGTTGAAATGTTCGTAGCAGTATTTTATTTTGATTTAGGTAAGTACCAGACTTATCGACAATTCAAACATAACAAAAATTCAAACATAGGTAGGTATGTACATATTTTAACATACAAAATACACATGTTAAACTTAATTTGAGTTAGTCTTAGGTCAATAGTTTTAAAACTGATTAGAAATTGTCTTTAGATTACCAACATATCGATGTAAATAACTAATTATTTGAATTAGTAATTAGAACTTAAATAAATAATTATAATAAACCTAAAACTACTTTGATGATATCCCAACTAAATGCTCACCAATTAAAAAAAAAACATTATAAATATTGGTGGATAATTCACACACACTACGAGTAGATATTATATTATATTATAATATAAATTATATTGGTATTTATAATGGTATTAGGTATTTAATTCGTTTCAGTAGATACTTACGTTGTTTTATGTTATAAAATATAGTAAAAAGGCTCGTATTCATTTTTGAAAAATACTCCCAATATATTTAATTATTATATAATTTAACGCGTAAGTAATAAAATGTACTTATGTACAAATATTAAAAAAATATTTTATTATATATTCGATTTTCGTGAAAATTAGATCTATCTAGATTTAATTTTAAAGAATTGTCGTTTTAGCCGTATATAATCCAGGTACCTACTATAATATTAATTATATTCTATAATCTAAATGCATCATAATATTATTTTACTTACAGATTAAAAAAATCCATTGTTAAAAAATCACAAAAACTTTTTTATTCGACCCGGCAGGTTGTTTTGCCACACGAAAGCACACAATCCTAAGAACAGTAATAGATTTAAATTGGTTAAACTGCCACGAACGACTGAAATTAAACCAAGTTGTTTTCCCGTGCCGTCCGCAATTTGCGATTGAAGGGGTAAAATGGCTGAACGATCTCTTTATACTTAGCAGAAACGTGTTGGTCGCATGTGATTTACTTACTGTAAACCACAGATATAGAGAGCTGGATGTGGCTTCAGGCAGGGCCGCGCCGACCCCTACCAGCGCCTGTTGTGCCAAACCTTTATGGCGCCTCTTTTTATCCTCCGACGGAAAAAGAGGGGTGTTATAAATATGACGGCAAAGTCTGTCCATCTGTGTGTGTGTGTTTATTTGTGGCATCGTAACTCTCAAACGGGTGGGCCGATCTCAATGCAGTTTTTTATTTGATTTTTTTGCGTTAGTTTTTAGCTATTCGTATGTTTAATTATTATCCATTCAAGATGGCTGCCTCCACAAAATGGTGGATAAAATATTTCTTCATAACTTCCCTTAATTTGGGATCATCAAAAATGAAAGAACTAGTCTAGTAAAATACTTTTATTTTTATTACTACACTATTTCTAAATCCAAAATGGACCCCGCGACGCCATAAAATAGTGAATTAGGTACATTTTTTTTCGAGACTCCCTTAATATGGGCTTCAAATGAAAGGGCTTGACTAGTAGAATACTGTATGTACACTATAATTAATTTCAAATCCAAGATGGCCGCCACCACATAATGGTGAAATACCTTATTTTCTCACTACTTACTCCCTCAATAATCATGGGTATCAAATGAAAGGGCTCGACTAGTAGATTACTATAAAAAAATTCAAATCCAAGGTAATCGGGGGTACAGTAGTGCCCCACGGTCGTACCCGCACAGTCCCCACATTCTCGATATTTTCCCGTGATAGCCTATGTGTGTGCTATTCCAGACTATATTCTCTGTTCCAAATTTACCAACCCGATACGTTCCGACGTGAATGAGCAACAAACATCCTACTAAAATTATAAATGTCATTGGATGTTTGTTGCTCAACCACGTCGAAATGACTGAATGGATCGAGTTGAAATTTGGAACATAGATAATTAGTCTGGAATAATAGCAGATACTTACATTCCGAAAAAGTGCAGTTTCTTAGAAAACAAATATTGTGAACCAGCAGTTACCCGCGACTATTTGGTATGTCCGCGTAGTATTTGATATGTCGTCAGTGTGGTGGGTGAATTTACTATTTTATCCAAATTTCGCGTCGGAAATTTAAATGAGTTACGGCTGTGTCTCTCTAGTCGGGAGAACGGCGACTTAAACAAACAAACGCATGGCGGTTCTTTTGGAGATTATTATAAAGCTGAGCCCGTTATTAATGTAAAACAAAACTCAAACCTTACGGTTTGAGTACGGAGTTACAGAATTAAACCCCTAACGTGAACATTACCTTGGGACCTTGGGAGACTCTTACAATACTACTATAGCAATTTAAATGTATGAATTGTTATTTTAACTAGGCAAATGTTGCGCCTATCTTACCTACTAACTAATCGACGATACTCCACTACAAAGAACGAGGAGCTGCGTAAGTGAAAAAAAAATCGGTGCCGGCGCTGGCGCCCCTATGGTCTTGGCGCCTGTGTGCGCCGCACACTTCGCACACAGGGGCGGCTCGGCCTTGGCTTCAGGCAGTCATTTAAGACAACCGTTTCAGAGATTAGCTGGAGCAAACACAAAGATAAACGTTATTTAAAGTGCTTTTTTCGTCACGTAAGTAGGTATCATGGACGTATAAAAAACTAGGACGTAGTCTCGCTAAAACAAAAACTGTGTCATTAGAGTCTGCGTGTGCATTGTCAGGTTGACACTGATAGGCTGACACGCACACATATACACAAGAAGCACGTGTAATGGCCCAATGATATGTGCGTGTCAATCTGTATGTGACAGCGCACACGTGCATATTATGTGGCCGACTCGATGGACACAGTTTTTGTTTTAGCGAGACTACGTTCGACTTTTTTAAGCCCGTGGTAGGTATCTTAAATTCTTTAAAACTGTTAATTTTAGATTTAGAAAATTCAATTTTATTTATATGGATGTGTGTCTGTGTTTGGGTTAGTACGTAGGTATGATTGACTCTTTGCAGAGCCCGACTACGCCCGCGATGGAAATAATATATACTCGTCAAAGATATTTTCAATTTCGCCAATGGTGCGCCAATGATTCGTTTTTATTCAACATCCTGTAACGTGATCACAAATTATAATTAAAACTGTCATAAAATGAAACGTTTGCGCCACTTTTGGCCAATATTGTGAAATTATCTTTGCATTCCGAAAACGTGCAAATCTCGTCAAGTTTTTATGTCATACTAGCTGTACCCTGCCACGCTTTGCTGTGGCACATTGTGATGCAAAAATTAGATAAAAATAATCCTTGTTGCAGATTATATAGCATTCTAAAATATCAGCTCGATCGGTGCAGAACTTTTTGAGTTTTTGAAGCGTACACAAACCAACATAACGTTTTTATATTTAGAGATTAAGTATACCTACCTAAACTTTTTGTTTTTGCTGATACTAGGACCTTCCTTTGCAAAAGATACTCGTAAGTGAAGGTCATAATCCACCTCTTTAGCCAAGTGCGAGTAAGCGGATGACACATATACTTGCAATACGGCTTTTAGGTTAACCACCGTGTTTCAAACATTTGCTTAAGGGTTATGTAGCATTGTAATTAACGACAAAACCCTAACGATTGCCATTGATTAGCACATCCCTAACTGACAAGTTTTAGGTTAGATCCGAACAAATAAAAGAGTGTCAATTGTATTGTTTTTTTTAATATAAGTTCCAAGACCTGGCACAACATTTTTTTTCAGTTTTGAGTTTGCCCAAAATTTGACTAGCGCAGTGCAGTGCTAGGTAATGATTTGCATGTTCCCATAGCTACGTGTCACTGTGCTGTTATGTGGCGGGCATGTTGCTTACCATAACTAGAAGTAGAGGTGTAATAAGAATGACGAGTCTGTGTGTGCGTTTGTGGCATCGTAGCTCCCGAACGAGTTAACCAATTTTGATTTTGTTTGAGAAGTAAATTATTCGGGAATATTCTTAGATATTTCAACCGTTTAAAAGTTATTAGCACTGCAGTGTAGTTACCGTGTAAATGCAGTTGGAATCATAGACAATAATAGGCATACTTAATACATATATTTTACTTTTTTAGGTTTACACTTGACCGCCATCTCGCCTGATGTTAAGTGACGATGCGGTCTACGATGGAGCGTGTTTACCTAGAAGAAACCGATTCAATCTCGATTTGAAGATATAAATTGTTTGACCATCGGGGTAAACCCTCTCAGGCAACGTATTCCACAGCCTAGATTTACGCTTTTATCACAAAAGTAGAGTCAAACCTCTTCGTTTTTGTCTTTGGAATATAAACTATGAAACGATGTCGCTTTTTCGAGCTACGAGCATTCTGATAGAAAAAAGGGCAAGGTGGTATTAGATCATGCAAATATGTCTTACTTCAAATCATACGTGTGACAATGACTCCTAAAATTCTTAACAAATGCATAGAAGGGGTTTTGAAATGAAAACATCTTTTGGCGCGCCACAGACATCTTTCTTTGGCTGTGAATTGGATTCTAGCGTCACGCTCGTAAATGATAAGAAATCTTCAGGTAAACTCGGGACCACGGCCAACGGCCATTGGCCATCTAGAAATGCGTCAGAATTTCCCATTGACCATCTAGAAATACGTAAACGGATGAACTGATTTCTAAATAACCATGCTCATGGCTACGCCCTCCGGTTTCACCCACGTAGTTTCCAAAGTAACGTAGCTCCTATGACTGCCAATGTTTAATTTTTTTTAATTTCATGTTTACCTACTTTCTTGTTTGGTTATAGTATACGCTACACCATATATCTCAGCGATTTAAGCATTTTTGTTGTCACATCCAGTCTTCTCTATCTCTACAAGATGGCGTCACTATTCTTACTTATTGTACCTACCTATACGTTCTGACATTGTGTAGTATCTTTACATGTCACTTAGCTATTTTGTATCATATACGAAAATTGTTGTCACTGTTTCAAACTACAAAAAAGTAATGAAACAGACTGAAATAATTTTCTTTTTTTGAGCGCCGCGCCGGCGGAAGTATATCGAAGTGTTATAACTGCATGTGTGTTAGTGTGTGTCTGTCTAATTCGATTTTTCTCTAGTTAGGATTTTCTTACAGGTGTCAGATTCATATTAGTATGCTCTTACGTTGCGTTGCGTTGTTTATGTTAGGAATGTCAGGTTAGGTTATTTTTAACCCCCGACAAAAAAAAGGGGTGTTATAAGTTTGACGTCGATGTCTGTCTGTCTGTCTGTCTGTCGGTCTGTCTGTCTGTCTGTCTGTCTGTGTGTGTGTGTCTCTGTGGCACCGTAGAGCTCAAACGGATGGGCCGATTTCGATGCGGTTTTTTTATTTGAAAGTTAATATCCGTGCGGGTGTTCTTAGCTATGTTTGGTTAATATCGATTCAAAATGGCCGCCTCCACAAAATGGCGGACAAAATATTTCTTCACAACCTACCTCAATATGGGTATCAAATGAAAGGGCTTGACTAGCAGAGTACTAAACGCTATAACAAATTTCAAATTCAAGATGGCCGCCACCACAAAATGGCGAATTATATAATATTTTTCACTACTACCTCAATATAGGTATCAAATGAAAGGGCTTGATTAGTAGAATACTTTGCACTATGACAAATTTCAAATCCAAGATGGCCGCTACCACAAAATGGCGAATTACATTTTATTTTTCACAATTCCCTTAATATGGGTATCAAATGAAAGGGCTTGACTAGTAGAATGTTGTACAGATAACAAATCTAAGGTAGTCGGGGGTTAATCAAAATTTTTAATTTTGTTCTTGTGTATCCGCCGCGGTAGAGTGCGAAAGCGTTCCCGTAGCTCCGGCAAACAGGCGCCCGGATCAAACACCCCAGGGTTTTTAGTGGGTAGGTTTCTAATAGCAAAGAATCCCACATATCCACCCGGTTAGCCCTGAAGCCGGGTGGAATTCATAAAGAATTTTCCCTGTGCAAAAAAAGGTTATTTTGAGTCCAGCGCACCGGCGCCGGCGCTAACTAAACAGATTTTTAAATTTTAGCCACTCCACAGACTTCGGGGTCCTCTTTGTCATTACAATTACATTATTTTTTAAATATTTCTTGGATTAGGAGAAGAAGGGGAAAACAGGGGGGTGTTGTGAACATTTTGAACCTAAGCCTAGTACTAGTCAGTCGGATTTCGTCTGTCGAGCCGATCACTACCGGTTGGGATTCCGATAGTAATCGACTCGACATCGTCTTTTGCCTAAGCCGCCTCCTCCCGGCCAGAGCCTCCACCACGGCTGCATTTCTGTTTTCTGTCCTTGATGGCCATCTGTAAGTTGAATTCTCGGATGGGATAACTCAATAGTCAGATAGGTAGTAGATAGTGGATCATCCAAGCCGGCTATTGTTAGTCAGGCTCTAAAAAAATATGTGTGTCTGTTGTGGGATCGTAGCTCCCGAACGGATGCACTGGTTTTAATTTTTATTTGAAACCGTACTGATTACTACAATTTATTGACGTGAAACTTCTTTATCGGCGTTGGAAAAAAATTTACCGTCACATTTTTCGGTTACGCGTCACATTTTTCCGTTACGCGCCATCTTTGTTCTTGCCCCTACCACGGTTGGTTCAGACGAAGAGTACTTTCACTTTCTCCAACGGAGTAAGGATAGCATGTCGCTTAAGCGAAATAACAAAAATGAAAAAATGTAGTTTAAATGTAATTTATTGTAGAAATGCTGTAATAATCTTAGTAGCAAAAAGGTAAAGTGAAATAATTGTATTTTTTGTATTCATGTCTATGATAATAAAATCCTTTTGTTTAAACTTTATCTAATTTAACTTTATTTAACCAATTTCTAGAAAGTTTCATGTAGATCATTTTTCGAAAAATAAGGCCATAAAGAAGTTTCACTTCTTACGTGTGTACACTAGTACACGCACACATTTTTTTATGTCTATTTCCTTGTCTATTTATTAAGTCCATGTACCATGTACGCTAGTAGTGCATGTCGCGGTGTCACTCGCGTAGTTCACGATCACGTTCCTGGACTAAAAAGTAGCCATTATTATTTTTAACCGACTTCCAAAAAGGAGGAGGTTATCAATTCGACCACTATGTTTTTTACCTACTTATATCTATCAAAATACTGTCTGGACACTTAATTTGGAACTTACAAACCGGGAAGCGGGTAAAACAGCGTAGCACTACCAGTGAAGTTATGGTTGATGTTCCAAAGACACGAACGAAGAGATTTGACTCCACGTTTGTGATAAGAACGTCTAGGTTGTGGAATATGTTGCCTGAGTGGGTGTTCCCCGATAGTTACAACCTTGGTGTCTTCAAATCGAGAGTGAATCGGTTTCTTCTAGGTAAACACGCTCCATCGTAGATCGCATCGTCGCTTAGCATCAGGCGAGATGGCGGTCAACCGTGTACCTATTATTCATTCATTCATAATTTAAGAGCGACGCTCTTGTCGGTGGAGTTCCTTCCATGTACTTCTACACTCCGCCTTCTCCTTGACTTCCTGATACGACACTACATTTATCTTCTCCTTCACTTGGTTCATGTAACTTCTCCGAGGTCTACCTCTCTGCCTCCTCCCTTCTAATTTATTTCCATTATTATTCTAATGAAGTTGTCGTGTTGTATCAGATGTCCCACAACATCTTCCCTCAGAACCTATTATAGTTAAAAAAAAAACAAGCTATGACGTCTCCTCTCGTCTCCTCCCTCTTTCTACGAAAAACGTAATTGCGAAATAAACTTACGACTTTCCTATTCCGGTTCTACTCCGATCCGTCGCGTTGTTCCGGCCGTTTCAATGTTCTAAGCCACAGATTTCTAAACAGATGAAACCTTCGTGAACGACACTGTGAGGCCAGTAATTAGATATGTATAGATATGTCGTTGAGAGCTGTCACGCGACAGCTCTCAACGACGTTGTCAAATTACTCACGTTGGTGTGCGTGTAATGTTCCCAGTCTTAAGAAAAAAATCCCACTATTGTTGTCTTAGCTTCGGAAATCTTCGCGTATAATAAACACATATTAACGATTATATATTATGCAAGGATTTCTTGTTATTACTATTTCCATCCTATGAAGTTAAGAATTTTGATTTTGCATGCAACTAAAAATTCGTACAGAAAATTCGGAATAAAAAGACACCGCCGAAAAATAGTAAAAGTCATGTGCGTGTTTATTTTGAGTATTCTATCGGAGCCTTTTGTGAAATTTTGAATATTATGCTTGACAAAAGGTGGCAACTATCCAAAAATATCCATCCAAAATCAAGTTTGTTGGGATAGGGAGCTCGAAAGTGCAGCGTTTTATACCTACAACCCACCTTGGCAGCAAGGCCAGTATATGTGGTGCCAACAGCGATTGGCCTGATCCCAACATCTTTTTTGGGTAAACGCACAAATTAGCACCGTATAAAACTTCGACAAAGTCACTACTGACTCGAGTAGATAACATAAGGTGGATTAAAACGATTAGATCTCTCAAAAGAACTCGCCTACTTTTTTAACCTCCGCTATACCTACTTACAAGTATTAAAAACTTGCTCCATAACTATAGTTTTCATCAACACTATTAGTATTTTTATAAATACTAGGAATGACGTGGATTTGTGATAGGCATCGATTCACATTAAATTAAAAAATTACGATTACAAAAATAGGGTTTATAATAATACAATCTACTTAAGTACATAAATAATTTGATCTACGAGTATCTTCAAAAAATCATAATCTATATTTTACCTTAACTTTAGGGAAAATAATTTCAATTCAGTACAGGAACACTAACCAATTTTCGTTGAGGTGTTGTGTTTCTATTCATCAATCGAAATTAAATCACCTAAATTATATAAAAAGCAGTAAAAATATTCAAACTTTCCTATGAAATGATATTCCTCTTTCCTTTTCTTATTTTTGGGAACAATGTTTGCAATGTTTGAAGAAGACGGCATAATCTTGTACAAAACTTAAATTCACACGGGACTCCCGCACGAGACGGAAGTCCGTTTCGTACTGACTGGAGTTTGTATTTGCTTTGGCGTTTGATATTTGTTTTCTGGACCTAAGAATATGTGTTCTGCATGTTCCATCTGCCTTTTGTTTTAGAAATCTGTGTTCTAAGCGTCTAAAGGTACAAGTTTGCCCGGAGACCGCGACACGAGACCGCGACAGGCACTTGATACTATGGAATTGTATGGCCGCCAGTTCGCGCTGAGACCGCGACAGGCACTTGATACTATGGAATTGTATGGGCGCCAGTTCGCGCTGAGACCGCGACAGACACTTGATACTATGGAATTGTATGGGCGCCAGTTCGCGCTGAGACCGCGACAGACACTTGATACTATGGAATATTAGCTTTTAAGCAGCGCACCATGTGCCGTGTGGATGGTTTCGTGCAGGAAATAAAAGATGAGGTTGTCCAGAAATTGCAGTCTATATTGATCATTAATACAGAGGCGCAATCGTCGTCACTGATTCACAAATAAAATAAGGATTACAATTATATTTTATTATTATAATAATGCTTAGAGTGCAGAACGAACCGGCAGCCATGACGGGCGATCAGAGAGAGAGAGAGAGATCATTTTGACACTGACAACTAATAGTTTTTAAATAAAGCGTCCATTCATGTTTATGCCAGCCATTCATGCATTAGCTATGTATTTCTCCTTTGAGGCATACAGTATATTTATCACTTCCCCTTATGCCTCATAAGGATTACAGACAATACACAAAAAAAATAACAATCAACAAACATGGCACTCTACATGTGACTTCTACAAAAAATTTATATAAAACTAGTCTCTACAAAGACTTTGTCAGCTCTACAAATTATACATGTGATTCATACAACCAAAAATTAAAGAAACTTACATTAAAGAAAAAAGTACTTTAACTATATCACATAACATTCATTTGTTTCACAAAACAATCATGTTTACAAGAGCTGAGCGGCTTAGTTAATACATCGGCAATCATTTCCTCTGTAGGCATATACTTTACTGAAATTACATTGTCCCTTATTAAGTCTTTTACATAATGATATCTTATGTCTATATGTTTCGTTCTTTTGTGGCAATACTCTTTAGCTTCCAACAATTTTTGTGCACTTTGGTTGTCATTATATATAATACAATCAATTGTCTTAGGTATGAACTCTGATAGTAAATTTTTAACAAAAGAGATATCTTTACATAAATCGGCTATTGCAAGATATTCTGATTCAGTACTTGAGAGTGCTACACATTTCTGCTTACGCGACTCCCAATTAATAGTGTCATTTCCTAACTTTATAACAAAACCAGTATAAGATTTTCTGTCTGTGATGTCATTACCCCAATCCGCATCCGCATAAGCAAATAATTTCCAATTTCTACATTTTATAAAACATAAACCATAGTCAATTGTACCTGCTAAATAGCGTAAAATGCGTTTTGCAGCCAACCAATGACTTCTATTAAAGCAGTTGTTAAACTGGCTAAGTTGGCTACAAGCAAAAGATATATCAGGCCTCGTGCATACAGCAAGATACATGAGGCTACCTATCAATTGCCTGTATTGGTAAACTTCATCCTGTAAACAATTGTCAGTATCATTTGACTTCTTTAACTTAGTGTTTACAGGCATAGGAGTAGACACTGGCTTACAGTTAGTCATACCAAAACGCTCAAGTAATTTAGAAATATATTGTGACTGACTAAGTTTAAGAACACCTTTAGCCTTATCTCGAGTAACATTAATACCTAGACAGCTTTTCAAAGCACCAAGATTTTAACATTAAACTCTTTTCTAAATTACATACTAAATCCTTCTTATTATTACTAGAAGGACTACAAAATATATAGAAATCATCTACATATAACGCAAGTATTACCATTTCATTATTGGTGTTTTTTATATACACACAAGGTTCACACCTACTTTGAACAAAACCTTGTTTACATAAGAAATCATGAATCCTACAGTTCCACATTCTACTAGACTGTTTAAGGCCATATAAACTTTTCTTCAATAAACAAACCTTATCACTGTTATCACAAAACCTAAGGGTTGTTCCATAAATATCACTTCATTTAAGTCACTGTTTAAAAATGCTGTTGCTACATCTACATGTTCAATATCAAGGTCTAATTGATTAGCTAGTGAAAATAATATACGCATAGTTGAATGACATACCACAGGGGCAAAGGTCTCATTAAAATCAATACCTTCCTTTTGAGAGAAACCCTGGCAACTAAACGGGCTTTGTATTTTCAAAATTCCCAGAAGCATCCTGCTTTACTTTAAACACCCATTTGCATTTAATAATATTTTCACCATTGGGTCTATCTACCAATTCCCATACTTGATTTGCAACTAAAGCTTGATACTCACTCCTCATGGCATCCAGCCACATTTCCTTATTGGGGCTAGCCATAGCCTCTTGATATGTAAGTGGTTCATCATAGTATAGAGGATTTTCCTGGGCTAACATGGAAGATAAATCATAACTTTCAAACCTCTTAGGAGCAACACAACGTGTTGAGCGCACAGGACGACCAGAAGAAGATGTGACATTGATGGGAGTAGTCACAGTACTTCTATCTCCATCTGAAGTCTCGCTCGATGACGTCACTGGCCCATCGCCTGACTCATCAGCAGACAGCTCAGCCTGGCTGGTATCAACCTCGCTCCCAGTGCAATACTCCTCATCTGAAACCACAATACCACTGATATTAGAATCTGATGATAATGCATTAGAAACATTATCAACATTCAAATTATTATTATTACTGTGAATGTCAATATTAAAATTATCATCATTAGAACAAGATTCAATATCATTAGAATTTAATACATAAGGAATAATATTATTATTACATTTATCATTTGATTTTGCTCTCTCTGCTGCCTGGTTGTAAAATACATTTTCCAAAAATGTCACATTCCTAGATAAAATAACTTTTCTAGGATCAAATGGATCTGCCAATCTGTAACCCTTACACGTATCAGAATATCCCACAAAAATATAACATTTCGCCTTGGCATCCAGCTTTTAGCGCTTTTGTTCAGGAATCAGAGAGTAAGCAGCACAGCCAAATACCCTAAGGTGGCTGAGGTCAACCTTAGACCCAGTCCAAGCTTCCTCGGGAGTACATCCTGTTAAAGCAACTGTGGGACTTCTATTTTTTAAATATATTGCAGTCATAACTGCTTCACCCCAGAAACGCTTACAGAGATTAAGCTTGCTGCAACATAGACCTAGCTTTCTCTAGTAAAGTCCTATTTAATCTCTCTGCAACACCATTTTGAGCAGGTGTGTAAGGAACAGAAGTTTGGTGAATAATTCCATGACTCTTGAAATAATCAGAAAATTGTTTACTACAATATTCACCACCATTGTCAGATCTAAGACATTTTATTTGAAAATCTAATTGCTTTTCGACCAAATTTTTAAAAATCAATAAAACATTTAATTACCTGGGACTTACTGCCAGTTAAATATCCAAAAGTTTTTCTTGTGAAGTCATCCGTAAACGTGACAAGGTATTTCGCACCTCCCCAGCTTGCTTCTTGCATCGGGCCGCAGACATCAGTGTGCACCAACTCCAATGGTTTGCTAGCGCGCTTTGCTTGTTTCTTAGGGAAAGGTTCGGCCGATAGCTTCCCCTCAAGACATGCTACGCAATTTTTTAAAGCTTGAGTCTGATCTTGTGTCTGGAATTGAAAACCGTTTGCAAGATTTTTCAACATGCACATACCTGACAAACTCAGATGGCCAAGACGCTTGTGCCACATCTCCAGTTGTGGCTCAGAAGTAGCGACTGCAGCACTCAGTGACTCCTGCCCATCTCGAAGGAGCAAAGAGTGCAACTTACATTGCGAAATACTACTAGACTGACACACAGAACCATTAAACTTATAAATCCCATTAACACATGAGCCCTGAGCAATACAGTTGCCAGTGATTTTACATTTGTCGAAAATATTACAACCACTACTATCGAATGTAACTGTGAGACCATCTTTAACCAACTGACTGACTGAAATGAGGTTAGTGGATAAGTTAGGAACAAAGAGTACATTTTTTTTAATTGTCTTACCTCTTTCCCTGACTGAATATGAACTTCACCTTGAGAGTCACTAACAAGTTTATCATTATTGGCTACTGCAATACTATGCTGACACTTAGAGTCTTTAATGTTCACCATTAAGTCTTTGCTTTTACACAAATGATTTGACGAGCATGAATCAATGTAGAAATCGCTTGAACTGCTTGCAATAAATGCGGACGCTGTATTTGAATACGAGTTATCCTTCTTCTTTTTATCGCGTTTGAATTTAAAGCATTTTGCACGAACATGTCCAGGACGATTGCAATAATGACATATAATCTGTGTCTTCTTCGATAAAAAATGCAGTATTTCCATTGCTAGTTCCTTCACTTTTCCTATGCGCTTCTTGAAGGAGACGAGAGCGGACCAGCTCACTATTAAAAGTGCTAGTAATGCAAGCCGTCTCCAGTGCAGAAACTAAGGAGTCATATTCCTCTGGCAATCCACTCAATAATAATTCAGCTACCTCTTCATCTTCAGTCACTTTTCCAATATCCGCCAGCTGTTGAACGAGGGTCATAATACCAGAAATGTATTCATTCATATCGTTGAATGCGCTGTACTGTATACTATGAAGTTGACGCAGAAGCAATACACGCCGGTAAAGGCCCTTATTTTCAAAAACATCCTTCAACTTGCTCCACGCTTCTTTAGAAGTTTTGGCATCGCGAACATATTGGTATAAATTCGACTTGATCGAAAGGCAAATTCGCGCCAACGCCCGTTGATCACGCGCAGCGTCGATTGCCGTCGATCCTTCGACTTGGTCCCACAAACCATCCAAGATAAGCGCCATTCGCACGGCGAATTTCCATGCGCTGTAGTTGGACGGTCCATCCAATTTATCAATAGTTCCAGCACCTCCAATAATCATGGACGACGACGACGTATGTGAAGGCGGCGGCTGCGAGACACCAGCATTACCGCTTCCATTTTCATTATTCATTGCTGCGATACTTTCCGCACGGAAACGAACATCCACCAATTAATATTGTCTTCGTCCTTCTTGGCTTGGCACTTCTTCGTTATCTGGGCCCATAACCTATTAGCTTTTAAGCAGCGCACCATGTGCCGTGTGGATGGTTTCGTGCAGGAAATAAAAGATGAGGTTGTCCAGAAATTGCAGTCTATATTGATCATTAATACAGAGGCGCAATCGTCGTCACTGATTCACAAATAAAATAAGGATTACAATTATATTTTATTATTATAATAATGCTTAGAGTGCAGAACGAACCGGCAGCCATGACGGGCGATCAGAGAGAGAGAGAGAGATCATTTTGACACTGACAACTAATAGTTTTTAAATAAAGCGTCCATTCATGTTTATGCCAGCCATTCATGCATTAGCTATGTATTTCTCCTTTGAGGCATACAGTATATTTATCATGGAATTGTATGGGCGCCAGTTCGCGCCGAGACCGCGACAGGCACTTGATACTATGGAATTGAATGGGCGCCAGTTCGCGCTGAGACCGCGACAGGCACTTGATACTATGGAATTGTATGGGCGCCAGTTCGCGCCGAGACCGCGACAGGCACTTGATACTATGGAATTGTATGGGCGCCAGTTCGCGCTGAGACAGCGACAGACA
The DNA here is from genome assembly GCA_017562165.1 of Ectropis grisescens. Lineage (NCBI taxonomy): Eukaryota > Metazoa > Arthropoda > Insecta > Lepidoptera > Geometridae > Ectropis > Ectropis grisescens. Next base: position 9,496,002 of record CM029768.1, read on the forward strand.
CTTGATACTATGGAATTGTATGGGCGCCAGTTCACGCTGAGACCGCGACAGGCACTTGAACTATGGAATTGAATGGGCGCCAGTTCGCGCTGAGACCGCGACAGGCGCTTGAACTATGGAATTGAATGGGCGCCAGTTCGCGCTGAGACCGCGACAGGAGACCGCGACAGGAGACTGCGACCGGAGACCGCGACAGGCACTTGATACTATGGAATTGTATGGGCGCCAGTTCGCGCTGAGACCGCGACAGGCACTTGATACTATGGAATTGTATGGGCGCCAGTTCGCGCTGAGACCGCGACAGGCACTTGATACTATGGAATTGAATGGGCGCCAGTTCGCGCTGAGACCGCGACAGGCACTTGATACTATGGAATTGTATGGGCGCCAGTTCGCGCTGAGACCGCGACAGGACCGCGGTCTCGTGTCGCGATCTCAGCGCGAACTTCTACCTTTAGCCTACTCTATTAGAGTAGGAAAGTCGCGAATTTATTTCGAAATTTCGTTTTCGTAAAAAGGTAGTAGACGTTCAGTAAGTTATAAACACGTGTATAGGTACCTACGTTACTGGTTACTGGTTATCATGCACTGGGTAGAATAGTAATTGATCTTAATAAGATAAATTGAGGACATTTGGCTTGGACGTTTATTTACCTACTTAGTTCGACGCATAAACAGACGAACAGGCTTACCTGTTACTATTGTTGGCAGCATGGATACTTACTGTGCTGCAAAAGATAGAAGGTTATAAGAAGAAGGCTTGATCAGCTGACTATTATTATCATTGTATAAATTCAGAACAATGGCAACTGTGTTGCGAGACATGTTGATTTTTGTAGAGGTAGGACTCATAGCAGAGTCCGCCTGGGGAAGTACCACACCGTTGCCAGTTATTCTACCGCCAAACAATAATGGGAAAACATTACTGTGTTCCGGTTTGAAGGGCAATGTTTCCAGAGAAATTACAGGGCTTAGATATATAACATCTTGGATCTCTGGGTGATGAGCGCAGTACAGTGCTAGGTAATGATTTGGACTCTTCATGTTGCAATAGCTGCGTGTCACTGTGCTGTTATGTGGCAGGCATGTTGATTACCATCAGACACATGTCCTGCTCGACTCGTCACTTCTTATTTAAAAAAAAAACACATATTGCATGCCTCTAGAAGAAGAGGCCAGTTTGTATGGGTCAAATTTTAAAATGTTTTGTATTTATTACCTTAGCTTACCTGTAAACATTAATAAAGATTTAGGTATGTATTTATTTGTATTTGTATTTATAACGTGTACAAAAATTATTCTCAAAAATAATGTGTAATATACTCGTATTTGTGTGTGGGCCTCTAACGAAGCTCAAATTCACACAGCGAGCTATGGAGAGAGCTATGCTCGGAGTCTTTTTTGCGCGACAGAATCCGTAATCAGGATGTTCGCAAAAGGACGAAAGTGGCCGACATAGAGTCAATCAAAGAGTAAGCAAGCTGAAGTGGCAATGGGCAGGCCACATCGCTCGCAGAACTGACAACCGATGGGGAAGAAAGGTTCTCGAGTGGCGACCACGAACCCGAAGACGCAGTGTTGGACGGCCTCCCACTAGAAGGACAGATGCCCTCACAAACGTCGCTGGAAACCGCTGGTTGCAGATTGCGCAGGACCGTTCGTTGTGGAAATCTATGGGGAGATTATGTTCAGCAGTGGACGTCTTGCGGCTGATGATGATGATGATACTCGTATGTATGTATGACTAGCAGCGCCCTTGTTTGAATTGAAAAATTGTTTGAGTAAAGTCTGGAAAACACGACCCAGGTATATGTTTTTTTTTTTTTTTTTTTAAATAAGGGTGACGAGACGATCCGGACATGTGCCTGATGGTAAGCAACATGCCTGACACATAACAGCACAGTGACACGCAGCTATTGGAACACGAAGAGTCCAAATCATTACCTAGCACTGCACTGCGCTCGTCACCCAGAGATCTAAGATCTTATATCTCTAAGCCCTGTAATTTCTCTGGAAACATTGCCCTTCAAACCGGAACACAGTAATGTTTGCACATTACTGCTTGGCGGTAGAATAACTGGCAAAGGTGTGGTACTTCCCCAGGCGGACTCTGGCAAGAGTCCTACCACTACAAATGTTCTCCGGACTTTAATCTAATCGTGTTTCAAATTTCAGCCCGATCCGTTCACTTCATACGTTACGACGTGATTGAGAAACAAACATCCATTCATCCGAAAATTTACATTTATAATATTAGTAGGTTATGTTTTTGAAATGAAAGCTTTCTTTTCAGTCACGCACACATGCACGCGAGTCGCACGAACCACTCAACACCAGTCTTGCCAGAAGGTTACTTTTGTAACCTTTTTAGGTGATTTTTGAACTTCTTTGGTTACTCTAATTAATGAAAAGGTTACGTTTAGGTGTACGACAACCGCATATCAATTCTCAATGCATCAATTTATATAGGATAAATATAAATAGATCACAAAATGCTCATATACTCTTGGCTGTTTCTATAAGTCAACACAACTAATATTCTATTCTATCAACTTTTAGTTACTTTCCGGTAAAAAAAAATGAAAGGTTACTTATTATATACAAAGGTTACATTTCAGGTTATTTCTAACAAGACCTGGCTGGCAGCACTGCTCAACACACACCACATACGCTAAATATCTGTAACAAAATAAAAACCTCTACACACGAGCCCTAAAATCAGAGGAAATTACGTAAAAGTATTGAGGAGGACCCTAAATCGCACCATATGTTTGATTACCTACGCTTCACACGCTTCGTTCACCATCACTTCACCATCACAAATTACATGTTCACCATGCAGGGAAATTAAAGTTAGAAGTTAAAAAAGTGCCATCTCGAAGTATTGGCGTAATACTTGTACTCTAACTCTAACATGATAACTGTAAATGGTGCATATAGTTTATCTACTCAAACATAGATGTCACCTAATACCCTGTGTACATGCACTTTGCTACTTGGCGATAGATGGCGCTGTCTGTACTCAAGGTTTTGGAAGACGACGCGCCTATCAAGCCGTGATAATGAGGCGTCAAAATGTCAAAAAAATATATAATCCCTACTATAATTCTTCCTATTTAGTCAGCGAATCATTGATGCGAATAATATGATCTATTATTATCTTAGATTATGGATTATTATGAATCCAAATAGAGCAACAGGACAGATTAATTTATTTTGTTTGATAACCAAATAATACAATGTTATAATTAGGTACTTATATAATAATGTTTAATATATATTTTTTTAACGAGCGGAACCTTCATTAATAAAAGTAATGTTGACTTTTTAATTACCTATTTTGGCACCGATTGCCATACCTACCGTTAAATCAGCAGTTCACACAGACACTGTTATTAAGGCAGTCATAGTATAATCCTACTATTTCATTTATTTGATTATTTATCAAACAAAATAAATTAATCTGTCCTGCTGCTCTATTTGGATTAATAATGATCCATAATCTTATTAAACAATCATTTTCCAAAACGTTTTAAATAAAAGAGTGTAAAATGACCCCCTCACTCTGGATCTGTCCTTAATCTATGCCTTTTACTATGTTGTACATAAAATGTCTGACTTCTGAACGGTTCGGGTTAAAATTTAGAAATTAGAACACTGTGAGGCTATTAGGTTACGCTGAAATAAAATAATAACACATTATACCTAGTATTACTTTTTAATTTTTATCGCGGGAAAATTATGAGAACTGGGTAAAACTGCGTAATATGATGATAGTATTCCGGTTGGTAACTTAAAACAAAATATCAAATCGATTTCAAATCACATTATTTGATACCTTGAAAAAAAAAATATTTCCCGCTTTCTTTTGCCGCCAATATTAAGGACGCGTACATAAACTATTAAAACAAAATGTTTTGTCATTTCTTTCAATGCGGAACATTTACTAGCCGTGACGAAATTTTGTCGAACCAACAATTCAGTCAGGGGAAAAGAAATGACTGTTTTGTCATATTCACGGCTTTACAGTAGTATTTTATTGTTATATTGCGACTGTAACGTAATTAAAAATCCTACCGCAATTTTGTGGGCACAGAAATCGTTATTTTCCTTTGTTTTGTTCGAATTTTTAAGAATTTGTCGGCGGTCACCTTTGAGCGTAGACGGCCATATTTCTTTGTAAAATTTTAGGGTGTTGTAAAATTTTACATTTTATTGGTAAAATCGTAATGTTTGTATGATTGGAGACTATTTAAACTGCGTTTGGACTGTGACAAAATTAAATTTGGTAAGGTCTGGGCAATTTTGTACGGTTTGACAGAGAAAAGAAAGCAAGCATAAGAAATAGTATATAGGTAGTAATAAGTAACAACTTATAGTATACTTATTATAGGAACCGACCCGGCAAAATTCGTGAAGGATGTTACAGTAGATACTAATATCACTTTGAAAATAGGGGTTCATGGTTCATGGTAGAAGGGGTTAAAAAAACTGCTATAACGTAAAAAAAATTGGCAGTCATAGGAACTGCCGATAGAAGTGAAAACTTATAACTCAGAATATGATAGCTTTACAACATTGATAAATTTTGCTATATTACAAGGAATTTTTTTCAAATAAAAAGTCACGAGACGAGCAGGTCATGTAGCTGATGGTAAGCAACATGCCTGCCACATAACATCACAGTGACACGCAGCTTCTGGAACATGAAGAGTCCAAATCATTTCCTAGAACTGCACTGCGCTTGTCACCCAGAGATTTAAGTTGTCACATTTCTAAGCCCTGTAATTTCTTATCATTCCCGAGCGTAACGCTAGAATTCAATTCACAGCCCACAAAAAATCTGTCTGTGGCGCGGCAAAAGAACTTTTCACTTGAAAAATATAAGTAATAAAATTGGGAACTGTCTTCCAAATTTCAATTCGATCCATATTTTAACGGCTTATTCGTTGCGACGACGTGAGCAACAAAAAATATCCAAAATGGTTCAGTAACCCCCTACCAAAATAAAAATAAATATTCCGCTAGCATTGATATGTTCTCTGCCCAAGAAGTGTCAGTGAAATACTAAAATGGCATCACCAAACGCAACGGTAACCTATATCTATACTAATATTATAAAGCTGAAGAGTTTGTTTGTTTGTTTGTTTGTTTGTTTGTTTGTTTGTTTGTTTGCTTGAACGCTAGGATCTCGGGAAGTACTGGTCCGAATTGAAAGATTCTTTTTCTATTGGATAGTCCATTTATCGAGGAAGGCTTTAGGCTATAGAAAATAACTATACTATTAATTGAAGCGGAGCATGAAATAAGAATGTAACAAAATCGGGAAAAAATATTCCCATTTTGAGAGTTTTCGTACGTTTCGTGCTTTGACATGACACATGACAGCATGTGTCAAAGATTGCGTCATTGAATTTCAGTAATCTGTGCATTGAATATAAACCTTTGCTATTTTTTTTTCTAAATCTGAGTTGGTACGACCAATTTCCGACAGGTGGCGTAGCAGGTTGCTGAAGAGGTTTTTTGTTTGAAATCGATATTCTCAGGAATGAGTGAACCGATTTCAGTCATTCTTTCACCGTTGGATATGTACGGGATCCCGATGAGTGCTATATAATATACCACGGGCGAAGCCGGGGCGGGCATCTAGTTATATATAACCACACAATTATAACCACAAAAATATTATGTAAGGAAACTAAAACGTTACTTGCTACTGCTTGACGGTAGAATAACTGGCAAAGGCGTGGTACTTCCTCAAGCGGACTCTGCAAAGAGCCCTACCTCTACAAAAACGTTTGTGTAATTTGGTACTACTTGAGAGATCGGATAGTTTTTATTTCGATTATTATAATATGGCATCGGACATCCAACGGATACAAAACATCATCTTATGGTAAATGACCATGTCAACTTGACAAGTAATGTCCATGTAAATTTAATGTGCCTATGGTAAACCAAGAACTGCCGTAGTTAGCAGTGCCTACGACTGCAAAAGCACCCGAATGAACCAGAGTGGCTTGTGGCAAAAGTTTCTACAGCATTGGCGAAATGATACCCGGATAATATAAATGTGTATGTAATATTCAAGTATTGATTAACCCTGTTGACATTAATTTTGAATTTTAAATGTAATGTACCTAAGTAGTTTAATTGACATGTAATTGTGGATTTTAATTTAATTGACTTGTGATTTGTATTATCTTATTGAAATGACATGTAACTTGTATTTATTATTGAATTGGAATTTGAGTTATTTTTTATATCCTTTAATATGACATGTAACTACTCGTTATCAATAAAAGGATATGAGGTATTAGTATGAACTTGCGGGTCGACTCACTATCCCTGAAACCATACGTCGTCTCAAAAAGCGACGGGACATATATTATTGTTGATACAATAATAAAATAAAGGGCAAACTCCACTGGGACCTACAACGCCATAAAACAATCACCTCATCTGCTTATAGTCACCATGAATGAAAGTATGATTAAGATTTAAAAAAAAATGGCATCGCGCAAAACCGAAATGACATATTCCTCCGGTAGCGCAATTTTCGTAAACAAGCTTACACTTTTTTGCTGTTGCACGTACTTAACTACTTATTATATGTACCTATATCACCATCATCATCATCAACAGCCCACTAAATGTTCCCACTGCTAGGACTCGGGCCTTCTCTCGCAAGGAGACAGTTAAGGCCATAATCCACCACGCTGGCCCAGTACGGGTTGGTGGATGACACATGACTTCGAAAAATTCTAGGTACATGTCGGTTTCCTCACGATGTTTTCCTTCACCGTTTTAAGTTAGCGGCATTACGCATACGACTTCGAAAAGACAGTGGTGCGTGTGGAGTTTGAACCCGGGGGCTCCGGATCGGCAGGCGCCGTTCTCCCGACTAGACCACTCGTAACTTATCTATATATATAAGTATACTACATAAACTTTTTAAAACCGTCAGATTATAATCTAATGACGTCAGATTACAATCTAACCTAACATACCGTGACATAATAACAACACTCGTCTCAATCTAATCAGACAGTGTTGACAAGTTTGCTGTAATATAAATCTATTATACTCTTATATAGAAGAAGTAGGTAATAACTGTTTGCGTGCGTAGTTACATTATACATCCACTCATTTATAAGCATCAAATCATCTGACAATTTGTTCGTCATTAAACATTAACAAATATAATACACTCCCCTTTGTTATGACAGAATAATATTAAACAAGATAATATTAAATAATGCACAAATAATGCCACGCCAAACTCAATAATTGCCACCCTAAATAAACATAGAATATGAGGACCTATATTTCAAGTCCCTTTAAACTCGGCGCTGTCATCGGAATATTAGAACAGATTGATCAATTAAATTTAGTTCAATTTTTGCCCCGAGATTTCTTTTGTGAAGGGTGTTACAAAGTGTCGAGGATTATCCGACTCCACTTGTTTTTTTTTGTTTTTAAAAAGTGTTTATGATATTAGCTATGGTTTATCATAGTAGCCATGACCATCTAGAAAACATCATTCTGTGTGTGTCATTTATACCTCAATAATCTGCTTGACTCCTAGAAGCGAGGTTTGCTGTGGATCTACTTATTTTTAACCCCCGACCAAAAAAAAGGGGTGTAATAAGTTTGACGTCGATGTCTGTCTGTCTGTCTGTGTGTGTGTCTGTCTGTGGCACCGTAGAGCCATAGAATAGATAATATAGATAGAACGGACACTCCCAACCCCCCGCCAATTTCAAGCTTCCTGACCCCTCAGGCCGTTTCGGATACGCTAGGAGCACTCAACGAAGGGCTGGTATCGAACATCTAATTCCTAACGAAATATCATCATGGTGGGTTGTTGTGCTGTTTACGGCTGTCCGTCAACTAAACGGGACAAGATTAAAAGCTTTATTTAATTTCCTAATGATAAAATAACGTAAGATTAGAAACTTTTCAATAACGTTGCTTTATAATATTACAAGCTTTGCTTAGTTTGGGGCAGATGGTGTTGTGTGTGAATTGTCTACCAATATTTATTTATTTATAATAACGAAGTCATTTTTAACTCAAAATTCGTAACTTACACAGCCAGTAACTTACGTGCCCAAGCACGGATTGATAATGCCTGGAGGAATAATTATAGTGACAGAATAAAGTTTCCTTCGTGGGTAAGTGTAAAATAAAATGCGAATGTGTACCTACTAACAGACATAGATATCTAGGTACCTGATCTAATCTATCATCGGTTTCGTTTCATTTTACGCGGCAATACAAACACCCACAGATTTCTGAAACAATTTAGAAATCTGTGCAAACACCTTTTTAATTAGAATAGTATAATTTGGCTCCATTCTATTTATGTTACTCAACATTATAGCAAGTTTATAGACTACTTTACGTCACCAGGTGAACTCAAGGGGCACAACTATTCAATTAAAACAATTCAGTAGCCCTAGCTCTAACGCACACATTCACGCGTGTGTACGAACGACATCTGCGTAGTTGTGTGAAGAGTAGGTAGCTCCACAGCGGCGTTTGTATGGAATTTTAGTGGAGTGTCCGGGGTGTGGTAGAGCTCAAACGGATGAGCCGATTTCAATGCGGTTTTTTTTATTTGAAGGTTAATATCCGTGCGGATGTTCTTAGCTATGTTTGGTGAATATCGATTCAAGATGGCCGCCTCCACAAAAGGACAAAATATTTCACAACCTACCTCAATATGGGTATCAAATGAAAGGGCTTGACTAGTAGAATACTATACACTATAACAAATTTCAAATCCAAGATGGCCGCCACCACAAAATGGTGGATTACATAATTTTTTTCACTACTACCTCAATGTGGGTATCAAATGAAAGGGCTTGACTAGTAGAATACTACACTATAACAAATTTCAAATCCAAGATAGCCGCCACCACAAAATGGCGAAATCCATTTCTTTTTTCACAACTACCTCGATATGGGTATCAAATGAAAGGGCTTGACTAGTAGAATGTTGTAAAGATAACAAATCTGAGGTAGTCGGGGGTTAGTCAAAATTTTTAATTTTGTTCATGTGTTTGTTGACAACGACCGCTTCTTGCAACCGACTAGAACGGAAAGAGTGAGCTCACTCTTTCCAAGGATTACATAATTCCGTGTGTCTGAATATTGGGAGGGCACACCTACTATCTACTGGTTCTTAACGATGATGGCAACTGTATAGATATGCCTAGACGCGTATTTATAATATATAATTTTCCAAAAAGTGCCCTACTCGCTCTATTACTGTTCCATTATCATGTTGGTAACGCGAATCAATAATATTTTCTACCTAAAATTGCGCTACGGGGTCAAAGAAGTTTTCACTTCAAAAAAGGTAATATATGTAGGTAGGGTTGTCACAAAACCTTCCAAGACACAACCCCTTTGGAAATAAAACATACATCACAGCGTGGGTGGTCCCTGGGGGTCGATGCTACATTTTAACCGGAAAAAATAGTGTAGATTGCCGGATGATTGCGCCGGTATATCCGTGATACCGGCCGGCCGGCGTTTACGACCCGCCCGGATTAAAAAGTAAGAGGGTTAACTAGTGAGGAGACAACTTGCCGATACTTTTTGAGTATCGAAATTGGATGTAATAATTTTGTTCGGCCAACAGCAAATCCTTAAGTAAGTTTTTGAAGTCATAGGGAAAAAAAATTACGAGTAACTTTTGACCATATGTGCGCACTTCGTCACGGAAAATCGACACTCTTACATTATTAGTCAACATTTTTAGTAAAAATTGTATTTATCTTCAGGCCTGCTTGCGCTAATGACAAAATTTCTTGATTTTCAATTTCAATACTACGTTAACGATATGTTATTAATAACGTGTGCTGTACTAAAACATTGTAATATTTAATTTTACTGGGTTGAGGTAGGGACTTAGCGGAAAAATAACGAAAGATCACCAAAAAAAAAGCAGTTTGAGACCATTTTGGTTACACGTACAGCCAAGCAATGGTATTTTAAAGGTATTGAATAGATGATTGTCCTCGTATTATTATATACTAAGTATGTAGGTAAGTATATACAGGTGTAAAGTACAAAACTCCTACCCAGAAGAAACATAGGAGTATCCGTACTTCGTTTAAATATTCCCAAATTAAAGGTATGAGGAAACACTGCTGCTGGTAGAATGTTCCACATTTTCAGTAGTGGCAGAACATTTTGCAGTGTCCGCATGGGGAAGTATCACACCTTTGTCAGGTATTCTACCATCAAGCAATAATGTACAAACATCACTGTGTTCTGGTTTGAAAGCCAATGCTTCCAGCGAAATTACAGGGTATAGAAATAAATCATCTTAAATCTCCGGGTTACGAGCTCAGTGCAGTGAAATTATTAGTTTGTAATGATTTGGACTTTCATGTTCCAATGTCTTCGTGGCATCGTGTTGTTATGGGCAGGCTTGTCGCTTACCATAAGACACATATCTTGCTCGTCACATCACTCTATACTATTAAAAAATATTTTGAATGACGGAATGGACCGCCAGATTTGTGGATGAAGAATATCGATATCGACAAATCTTATCGATTGTGTCCCATCACCAGTTCGTAGGGAGGTATCAGTAGTTTCAGGGATGCGCCTTTATATCGTCGGTGGGTTTGATGAAATTTTTATTCGCAAGTCGAATGAGCGGGCTCTTTCACTCCTCCACCTAATTCGGTTTTATTTCTAGGACAGATTACTAAATCATGACATACGTAGCTCGACGTGTGGACAGAATTATGTCTCAATCTCAACTTTTTCTTACAGTGAGTGTTTTCTCAAAGTTAATATAAAATATGCCACTATACGTAACTCAGGATAATAAATGTACCCAATTTGTGGACAACATTCTTAAAATTAATACCTAGTCTCTAACTAAGTAATAGTTTTACACAAAGAAGTTTTTTTTCGTTTTTTCACCCCTAACATTCTCCACACCCTGCCTGTTTTGTATAAAACTGTCCAGCAAACATTTATTGGGTGTGTTAAACGTTATTCTAACTACAACATTATTTACACTAATAAAATAGTCACCGAAACTAATCATTTGCTACTGGTAGCAAAATAAACAGCCATCACCGCAGCGGGGCATCGACCATTAATACAAAGACATAAAAACCTTTTTAGACTCGCTATGAAGTCTTTGAACGCAACCTTAACTTATTTTTTTGTACATTTCACGAAGGATGTCAAAATGTTTCCCGCGCTTTTGTTTATTTTTTGTTTGTTTCTGGTTAGGTTTTGTCTCTGCATAGAGGTTGAGTTGTAAATAGAAAAGGTTGGTGAAATTGTAACAATTTCTTTTGGCTTCGTTTTACGAATCGTAAAACCATAAATTCGGGCATAAAACTATTATAACGCGTACTTGCCGATATATTCCGAGACCTAACACACATTTTTCTGTAGGTATTTGAAGCTGAAAACTTGTCACAATCACATAGCTCTCACAATATTATAACAAGGAGTTGCAGACCAGCCAGGCTGGTGAGTAGAGAAAGCACGTAGGTGCGTACAAAAATATTTTGCAAAAACATATAAGTATCTAAAATGGTTTCTTTTTCTTTTGTAGGTTTACGCCACGGATTTTACGCTTTACCGCCATCTCGCCTGATGTTAAGCGACGATGGACAAAATAGACAAATTACCTTTTTAGACGATGCGGTCTACGATGGAGCGTGTTTACCTAGAAGAAACCGATTCACTCTCGATTTGAAGACACAAAGGTTGTAACCATCGGAAAACCCACTCATGCCACGTATTCCACAGTTACGTTCTCATCACAAAAGTAGAGCCAAATCTCTTCGTTCGTGTCTTTAGATCATCAACTATGAAATGATGTCGCTTTTTCGAGCTACGAGCACTACGATAGAATAAAGGGCAAGGTGGTATTAGATCATGCAAATCAGTCGCACACTCCCCAAAGTGTATCCGATAAAAAACTGATAGGCTGACAATTTAACGGCGATGATCAAGACTTTGTAGTCTCTTTCCCACAATAGTGTCGTTGCCTATGAGCCTTTTGGCACGTCTCTCGATCGATTCCAGGGCCTCCAGCTGATACTTAGCTGATCCATCCCAAAGGTGCGAACAGTACTCTATACAAGAGCGAATATGTGCTTGATATAATGTGAGCAACTGTTCAGACCTTTGAAAGGACACTTAATTTTTTGGCAGCTAATTTGGCCTTGGACTCGATATACGAGCCAAAGTTGAGCGTAGATGTCAAAGTAACGCCCAAAAGCACAAGACGGTCAGAAACTGGTACGGATACACCTCGAAAAGTAGGAGTCAGCCGTAGTTGAGGCAATTCGAAATTTATGTGAGGTATCTTTATCTTATACCTTTAAACGAGCTAATCTTGTAAGTATGTATATATAGAATCTGAATCTCGGAAACGGCTCGAAAGATTTTCATGAAATTATGTGTACAGGGGGTTTCGGGCACGATAAATCGATCTAGCACGGTTTTATTTTTTAAAAACATCATTTTATGCGCGTTTTTGGAGAATGAAAATCTCTTACAATGTCATTAGAATACGATAACTTATTTCGCCGCTGTTTATTGAGTCTAAATGGCTCAGACGCACCGGCTCAGACGGAATATGCCTCGGAGTCAACAGGCCCCGGTTCGAATCCTGATGGTTACACTCGGGACTTTTCTTTGTGTTATTTTTTTTTGAGAAAATCTTATACTTAGAACCTTTTATAAACGCATTTAATTCGTATCTAAGTAGGTCTAAGTAAGTCATCGCTACGTAATTCGTACCTGCCTAAATATCATTTTAAAAAACCGAACAAAGCTCGGTCAACCAGGTACTAATAATGAATAGGTACCTAAATAGTAGACATTTCAAGCGTCTCTATCTTATCATTTGTCAAATCTGAGTTTACCTACTCCTTTCCTCTTCATGTCTTCTTTCATACAATCCAGCCACACTTTTTTTGGCAAGAGAAAGCGTAATTTCCCAAAAATTTTAAATTGTAGTTGGGTGGTAAGTTGGTAGGTATGTAGGTAACCATAATACTTTTATATCCTTATATTTTTCGTCTAAATTCTAGTTCTAGTTCTAGTCGGTTGTAGGAAGCGGTCGTTTTAACCTATCACTGATTTTGACCATTTTGAACATAAATATAAAAGATTATGTCTTGCTGTGCGATCAAGAAGTGCTCTAAAATTCAAAAACTTAAATAAATCTAATGGAATTAAATTTCAAGCATTTAAAATTGCTGCATTTAAAATTATTTTAAATATTTTCTAACTAACAATTTTTAATTTTCTTAGTTTTAAATGGATACCATCACCGTCACCGGTCACATATCACCGTGTGACAGAGAGAGAATAATACGAATTATAACTAGCGTGAGCGAGATAGATGTCTACACGTGCACGAGATAGAGACAGAGATGTCTTAGATAGAGACAGATGTCACAGATGCAGTTATTAACATTGTCAAGATGTACAATTGTACAGGGATAATCTTGAGTTCTACAATCTTTGATGGTAGTAAGCTTGTAACAAAGGTGCAGTTCGTAGGGCTCTGCCTCTTTTAGTTAAGCGTAGCTTTTTATGGGTCTGACGCTAGCCCAAACTTCAAAACGCATTAGAGGCGAACTGACGTTGTGTACATATAAAACAGAAAAAAATAATTGGCAGTCATAGGAACTGCTGATAGCAGTGAAAACTTAGAATTTGATAGCTTAGTGTGTGAAACTACGCGGGCAAAACCGAAGGGCGTGTCCATGAGCAAGCCCATCTAGAAATGCGTCAGCATCATTCCCGCTAGAATTCAATTCACAACCCACGTAAAATCTGTCTGTGGCGCGCAAAATTAGTTTTTCACTCCAAAAACCTACGAGTTTTAGAGGCAAGTTGTAAACATTTACGTGATTTAAACGCAGTTAAAATCATCCCACAGGTTTTGCAATTAATTTGCATGATGTAAATTTGTGCCTCATTGCATGTATCCTGCATCCAAATTCCAAACTAAAAGTATCAACATCTGAACTGAACGGAAAACGCAGACGGCTACAAATTACCCAGCCATTTATTGGCGGGAACATTTTCCCGCCAAATGAGAATCATTTACAGCGCTGCCAACTTTATTTTCAGAAGCGACGGAATGGAGGATTTCATAATTATTAAAGGTTATTGTAGGGAATAGCGATGGTGGTGCTGTTTTTGAAGTTTGTTGTTAAGCTGGCTGGATTCTAGAATCCAAGGAGGATAAACTGCTATCATTGTCGGAACGTTGGCAGCGCTGCGCGCGCGTTGTTTTATGATAAAGCTATTAAAATGTTCGCTGCAGCTACGGAAAAACGGACGTAGAATGTAACGTGTGTGAAATTTTATGTTTTACTTTAGTTTTTTGCTAGTTACGGCGACTGCCGATCCGATCCCTGGGTTCAAATCTCACGCGCACCACTGTCTTTAGAGTTCATGTTCGTAATGCGCTAACTTAAAACGTCGTTAGGAAACCGTCATGTATCTAGAATCATTTAACCATCTGTCATCGACCAACCCGCACTGGGCCAGCGTGGTGGATTATATCTTGACTCCCTCCTTACGAAAGAAGATATTGAGGTCCAGCTGAAACATTTAATGTTTAGTTTTTTGAAGTAGGTAAAACTTATTTACGCACTCTTGAATTGGAAAGAACGAGAGAGTTAGAAAAAGATGCCGAGGCAAGTTGTGTGATACCTAGGGTTATCACGTGGAGGCTCCTGAGACACGCACCCCGTCTACAGCTGAATTTACATGGTGGAAATTCATTTACGCAAAGTAATTACCATACAGGGTCACGATTCATCCAATCGTAAACGTAACCGCCAAAACTGGTGTCCTACCGACCCCCTACCCGAACCCCTACCGACTAAAACCCACACAGATCTCTTCGGCATGACCTTGGATCAGAGTCGCGAGGTCACTTTCCTTTGCACCTACGGTTTTCAGCTGATCTACAAGAACTTCCACAGCTTCAATAGCTTTGCAAGTTCTTCTACAGCTGCAATAGGTACTTGAAAAGACTTCTTTACAAATGCAGAAACTATTATTGTTTTTTTATCTATTGTAATGACAACACATTTTGAATTGTGGATTTTGTGACGCTGCCAAGAGGAAACAGTGTAGGCATCCTATGAAGTGAAAAGATTGTCAGCCATAGAAACTGCCGACAGAAGTGAAAATTTATAATTCAGAATTTGATAGCTTACTTAGAAAACTACGCGGGTGAAACCGGAGGGCGTGGCCATGAGCATGGCCATCTAAATACGCTGACGCATTTCTAATGGCCAATAGGAAATGCTGACGCATTTCTAGATGACCAATGGCCATGGTCCCCAGCTAACCCGAAGATTTCTTCCGAGCGTGACGCTAGAATTCAATTCACAGCCTACGAAAAATCTGTCTGTGGCGCGTCAAAACAAGTTTTCACTTCAAAACTTTATTAAAAAACTATAAGACTAACAGCGGTACGTAGTTCAGTAATTACGTATTTCATGATCGTATCTTTGAATACAAAGTAACACACCAAGTTACATTGTACGTCCGATCCCTCCAGCAAGCTGAATAAAAGCGAGAAAATTACTTTACCACCCCTCACCACCAAAACGTCATAAGCGCCACCTATCTCTATCCCTCTCCACCCAGAATTTTCCTATAGCTCCCTCTCTTTCCCACGCGCACTGGAAAACGAAGCGAGCTAAGCTTTTCTTTGGAATGAATTTACGAATCGCCCTTGCCTGCCATGATGGCCGATTATACAACAAAATACGGTCCAAAATTCCCTGTACGTTTTCCCAAGGAAAACAACGGGGAAATGGCCACGGATTTTCCGAACGGAATGTTGGAACGGAACGGGCTTTTATCTGCGTTCCACCATTGGCTGTTTCAAAAAAACTACGGAGCTTGTGATTGGCTAAAACAAATTGCCCGTGGCGCGCTCTTTATTATTTCATTTTTGAAATGTCGTAAGTGAATTTTTGTTTAAAATGAAAGGTCTTAAGTCCAATCATTTTATGAAGAAGTTGTTACATTTTGGTATTGACGTAAGTTGGTTATACGCGTAAGGTTCAGGTTGGAATAAAACTGTTATATTAGAACAATTACGCGAGGTTTTTTCCCTTTTGCTATAGAGTTTCAATTATTTAGAATGGACATACTTAATTGATAACCCCATCGATATAAACCAATGGATGTGCCCTGAGTAACTTGAAATTCGTAATAAACTGCGTCTCTATGCGTGTCGTAAGTAGTTTACATATAACCAATCTACTTGACCCCTAGAATCGCTAGCGGCGCGATATGCTGTGGTTCTACTTTTGGTTCTTGACAACGAATAGTGATAAGTAAAAACGTCCGGCGTTCACCATTTTCTGCAACCGACTGGAACGGAATGAGTGAGCTCACTCTTCCCAACAAATGACATGATTCCGTGCGCCCTGCAGTTTGAGAGAGCACATCTGTGTATTGAGATCTTTGGATAAACCTATATTAATAAGGCATGCCCTGAAGACTATTAAAAAAATTGTAAGAAAATTGCGGACTTTTTAGAATTGAAGACGCTGAAGGCTAACACCAAAAAAACAACAAATTTTTTACGTTACTCATCAATAAATAGCGAAACTAAACAGTAGCACTGAGTGGCCAAAACATAATGCATCGCAGTATGTGTCCAAATTTAAAAAATGAACAGGAAGACTTTGTTCTATAATCCTTTATTTTCATGTTCGAAAGACGTTCCAGATTTAACGATTGTGAACCATATGAACAAACGTTTAGGGTTGTTATCGGAATACCTTAACCGTCAATTGTCTTGCAAAGTTATCTTTGTAGAGCCTCTCTACAAGCGAAATTCACTACGCTCCATATTTCGTGCTTCACGACTATGAACCATTTACCCAAACAATATGGTTGCATTTGGCATGCACGTTATACTGAGCGTCAATTGTTTTCAGTAATGGCAATAAAGTCCGCACCACCATTGAAATTTTCTGGTTGTTGAGCTAAGATATTTCTACACAATAGCCACAGTTTGTTTCTGTAGAATACAACTGTAGCGCCATTCATCAACTGTAATCAGTTGTAGCGTCAGTGTATCATCGGTTTGTACACCAAATATTATGACATTTATGGCACCATAAACCTTTTTGCCCAAATTCAATGAGCCAGAAACAATTCACTCCTTTCAACACGAAAGGACACGGTTTGATTTCGTTCCGTCCTTCAAACCTTAACAAAAAAAAATACGGTCTGCAACGAAAAATGATATGGTCAGCATAGCCATGAAAACTAATGACTATGATATAAAACTTGATAACATAACATGACAAAGCGGTAGCAAATATAATTGAACATATCTTTTGTTTTTTTTTGAAGTTTGCTTTCGCTTATATAACATACCTCCATTGTACGTCATATAAAAATAGCAAACGCAACGAATGTAAAAAAATAAAAGGTCCCTATAACTGTAATTTTTTTTCTCTGCCGATAGAAGTAAAAACTTATAACTTTTAGTACGTATACATGTAGCTCAGACAAAGTGTACAGTGATGATGACGCGAGTTTCACGCTTTTTGTTCACCCTAAAGGTACATATCAAGCATATTTACTTATACAGATTATACACATTCTATATATATTCGATTATTCACAAAAGGAACGCCTTGATCTCTGGGTGACGAGTGCAGTGCTAAGTAATGATTTGGACTCTTCATGTTCCAATAGCTGCGTGTCACTGTACTGTTATGTAGCAGGCATGTTGCTTACCATCAGGCACATGTCCTGCTCGTCTCGTCACATTTTATTTAAAAAAATATACATATTAAAATAGTAACTGACAGAAGTTTCCACTTCAAAATCATAAAAAAAATTGACAGATACTTCTCTTACGAAATTAATATAAATAATAAGTTCCTCAACAGCTAACGTCCTCAATCGTAGACCACATCATCGCATTAATTTACGTGATACGCATAAAATAACAAAACAAATCGTCAAAGAAATGTATCTACTAGCACTTGCGTTAAGTTTCAACTTTCAACACAACCTAGTGATATGGCCGCCCAAAAGTGTCCAGCCTGCTGATCAATAATTATATTTAACCTGACATCATAAAAGCATAACTCAAGTTGGCAGGCAAAAGTTGGGTGAGACGAATTATTAACTTAAACCAAAATGAAATTGCTACTGTATTGTCGCGGTACTACCAAACTTAGCATTACTAAGTTGGCTTGAAATTTTTTATTACCGACTTCAAAATTAAAAATGGGTTCGTTGAAATCTTTTTTATATATATTCACCGATTACTAGAAGCTGCTTGAACTAATTTGAATATTTTTGAAGTAAAAACTTCTCTTGGCGTACCACAGACAATTTTTT
Organism: Ectropis grisescens; assembly: GCA_017562165.1. Taxonomy (NCBI): domain Eukaryota; kingdom Metazoa; phylum Arthropoda; class Insecta; order Lepidoptera; family Geometridae; genus Ectropis; species Ectropis grisescens. The sequence continues at coordinate 9,514,407 of CM029768.1, forward strand.
TTGGGCTGTGAATCGAACTCTAGCGTCACCCAAGCGTGACGCTAGAGTTCGATTGTTAAATACAATTTCACATGGGGCTAGCATTTTGGGCACGATTCCCGCTGGCACCGGTCTTCTAGACTAAATGCATGTACATTTTGTAAATAAATAATTTAAATAATTGATACTTTTTAATCTTATGAGTATATTTTATTTGAAATATTTTTTATTTCACATTAATTATAGGTTTGCTACCCGTGGTTGTTTTGCAACTTTCATTCGCTTTGTGTTCATATTTCTTTCTTTTCGTTTGTTAGTTGTTAGTTAGTTTAGGTCTAAATCTACTTTTAGTTTTAGTAGGTATTTCTACTCATCTTCAACACAAACAAACAGAATTCTGTTTGTTTGTAATAAAATCAAAAAACACATTTCAAGGCCCACTATTTACAAGAACAAAATTAAAAATTTTGACTAACCCCCGACTACCTCGGATTTGTAATCTGTACAACATTCTACTAGTAAAGCCCTTTCATTTGATGCCTATATTAAGGGAGTTGTGAAAAAGAAATGTATTTCGCCATTTTTGGTAGCGGCCATCTTGGATTTGAAATTTGTCATAGTGCAAAGTATTCTACTAGTCAAGCCCTTTCGTTTGATACCCATATTGAGAAAGTAGTGAAAAAACACCATAATTCGCCATTTTGTGGTGGCGGCCATCTTGGATTTGAATTTTTTTAAAGTGCATAGTATTCTACTAGTCAAGTCCTTTCATTTGATACCCATATTGAGGTAAGTTGTGAAGAAATATTTTGTCCGCCATTTTGTGGAGGCGGCCATTTTGAATCGATATTAACCAAACATAGCTAAGAACACCCGCACGGATATTAACTTTCAAATAAAAAAAACCGCATCGAAATCGGCCCATCCGTTTGAGCTCTACGGTGCCACAGACAGACACACACACAGACAGACACACATCGACGTCAAACTTATAACACCCGGTTTTTTGGTCGTTTATAAATAAATAATTCAATACTCTATTATTCGAAACTCAATTCGAAACGTTTGCTCTTGTTAATTACTAAAATTACTCAAAATTGTCCTGTCTACGTTGTTCCTAGCTCGTTACGCCCGGGCGTCGGTTCAGGGGCTATTTTTCACGTCGTATCTTCATCGCAACGCTAAATAATAGAGCCAGCGACGGAAACTAGTGATGTACCTACCACATCATCGTAACGGGACTTTAGACTAGTGGCCGATCAAGACTTTTGACCGCACTAGGCTTTTTGTGGATTTTAGCACACATGGCGATGTGTGCCAAAATCGGGGACTCCAAAGCTTCTTGTAGCATTTCTGTACTTAGTGGTAAGACTCTTTGCAGAGTCCGCCTGGGGAAGTACCACACCATTGCCAGCTAACCTACCGCTAAGCAGTAATGTGTAAACATTACTGTGTTCCGGTTTGAAGGGCAATGTTTTCAGTAAACTTACAGGGCATATAGCTAAAAGATCTTATAATCTCTAGGATCACCTAGAAATCTCTAGGTGATCCTAGAGATTATAAGATCTTTTACAAAGCGCTGTTCAGTGCGTAATAATTTAGACTCTTCATGTTCCAATAGCTGCGTGTCACTGTGCTGTTATGTGGCAGGCATGTCCTGCTAGTCTTGTCACTCTGTTTAAAAAAAAAATACTTTTTTCTATAAATTTAGTTATACCTAGTGTTTTGTCTCGGTCTACTTGAAATATATAGGGTAGACGCAATGGTGCTAGATCAATAATAGTGAACGCGAAGACACGATTTCATGGTCATGGGGGTCATCCCTTCCCCTGAGCTGGGTGTAGAACCTAGTCATCTTATCTTGCATACCTGCAAACAGCAATTAAGTCGATTATTCACAAGGGAGTAAACCACTGTCTTAAATGTCATGAGCGTCATTTTGGATCCTGAGCGCAGCGAGAGACTCGAGTCAACTCGGAGTTGTAGTGTCCCGAGCGAAGCGAGGGATCCAAGCCGCCTATGACACAAGACAGTCAGAGGTGAATACTCTACTTTTCTTCTGCGAGGCAATTAAAATAAAGGCCTTTGTAAAATAAGCTTTTAGGTATTTATCTTTCGATTTTTCCGGAAGTAGGTTATTAATAATCCCTAAAGCGTCCAATTTGATGAACTCCTGGGTCAATTCACTATCGCTTGAAGACATTTTGGTGTTTTTTAGGAATTAAAGTGATACAATTCAAAACTAACAAAATTCGACTCAATGGCGCCTTTTTATATTTTTTTTTTTTGTGTTTCATTTCTGAGCGTGCGAGTGGCCAGTTCGATATTTGGAAAAAAAATTTGAGTTTTTAATAAAGTCTTTATACAATGGTACTATGGGTAAGAATTTTCATACGAATTTTAACGTTCCAAATTCAAATCATTTTATCCCTAGGGAATCTTCTCAATATTACTTATCTCTGCATTTTAAAAGGTCACAATCACTTGCTTTGTTTTGACGTTTCATGACATATAATTGGACTTTGTCGAGCAGGAGATATGAAATAGTTATTTGTTATACAAGAGTGCAAAGTTGTTTTTTAACCGCGTGCTCAATTTTGATGACCGAGCAAACGAAGGATTCTAAAATAGAATCACGAGCGCGGCGAGTGATTCAAAATTAGAATCCTGAGCGTAGCAAGGGAATCAAAAGAGTACCTACAAGATGAAAAATCTTTGCACTCGAGTGCAACACGTAACTTTTCATTCCACCTCAGCGAGGAAATGACTAAATGCAAATCTTTCAACCTTTGAACTATCATCAAAATCGATTCGCCCCACACCATAACAACCTACGAAAAAATCTATGTACGAAGCGCCAAAACACTCTCGCAAAAGAAAAAAAATCCCGAGTACCGCGTATGTCCCATCCCTATCCCAACACAAGATATTCATGAACTTTATTTTTCATTAACCAACGCTGAGCCGCCATAATTGCGTTCGGTCGCGAAAAACGCGCCAAATAATACTCTGCTGAGGATTTTATAAATGAACGCGTATTTTTCGTAGAACAGTAAGAAAATACGTATTAAAAGTGAAAAGTAGGAAGTTTTCGTTGGGCCCTGTATCTTCTGCAATAACGTAGGCTCAACGTAGGTTTGATAGGCAATAAAGACTATCGGTGATGCGACTACCATTATGTCAATGTCAAAAAATGACAGTCATATGTACTGCCGATAGAAGGGAAAACTTATAACTCGGAATTTGATAGCTCACTTTGGAAACTACGCGGGTGAAACTGGAGGGGGCTGCTAGTCTGGAATAAATCCTCAAAGTATGGCCAAACGGCCACGCTTCCTAGAATCTTTCGATGTGTCATCCATAAACATAGTATGTATACTCATTTGACAGTTTTCTGTACGATAATAATTATGATACCTACAGTGATCATTTCAAACTTTGGAAAATGTATACAAATTGTATGCTCTTTCTTTTGTTTTTATTTGTTAAATATTAATTATAGTCATATACATTTATTTCCATTGGATTCAATTCGAAACACTTGGACAAGTCCAGAACAATTATTCACAATAAAAACATAATTCCTTAAACAACTTAAACAAACTAATATAAAACAATACTACATAAACATATAGCGAATAAACTCAAAAGATTGTGCGGCTGTAAAAGGGCCTTGTCAACGGTTTAACTCTTAAATTAAAATAAATTAAATTCAACTATTATGATATTATGTCCCGTCTCATGCTCGATGCCTTTATGCAATTCAACTTATCCCTCTCAGAGCTGGACAATTTCCACACACGCTTGTCCTCTATAAACTGCGTAAATCATAAATACTACGCTTTTTGTGTCAGGTAGTTTTTAACATAGATATGTTTTAAATTATGGCTCATTTAGTTCAAGAACTTCCTTTGGAACCTTATTGTAACACAGTAATGAATTCCCAACGAAGTAGTTACTGCTTTTTGAAAGTCTGATCCGGGGATAGCCTAGCTTGTGATTATGGCGGCGACTTCGGGCCAGAGGCGCAGCCTTTTAAGAGAATCAAGGTTTTTTTCGAGCATAAATAATATATTCGTGAATGTATAAGGAGCACAGTGTAATTATTTGACCTCTTTAAATTTTTCAACTAGTGATGTTCTTTGGCTTAGACCATATTTATAAAGCTCGCACTGCCCGCCGCTTCTGCAAAATAAAAATGTCCGAAACATTTGCTGCTGTACCCCATAGCAAAATCCCATAGCTCATCAAGCTGTGAAAGTACACATAGTATACCATGCGTGCTGTTGTTGAGTCAGTAAGTTTGCGTATTTCCCTGATAGCATATACTGCTGACCTTAGTTTACCTGCCAAAATATCAATATGCGGACCCCACTGAAGTTTTGCATCTAGTGTAAGACCTAAAAACGTAGTTGTATTTGTCAACTCCAGTTTTTTACCCATTAGTTTAATTTCGGGATCAACCTTAACCACATTGGGCATAATGAATTGTCGTGTAAACTGTACATTTATCAATAAAGAACTTGGACTTTGACTTTAAACCAGCAATGGGTTCGCGTGGTGGATTAAGGGCTGAAACATTCGAGTCCAAGCAGTGTGTGAACATTTAGTGGGCTGCTTTTGCTAAAAACGTTTCCAAGTAATTCATATTGTATGGTCACCTCACCCTAGCGAATTCGACTTGCCCGGTTTAACATTTATTGCTCAGTTATCTCTCGGCTCCATTACAGATATACATCTTATGCCGTATTATGAGAAAGCGAATTTGGTGAAGGCAAATTGGAACTGTAGTGATGGGACATTTTGGGGCTTGGCGAGTTTTCGGCATAATTATGATTATGATTATTTTTACATTCGTATTTATTGATAAAACATTTATAAACATTATTGTTATTGGAATGATGTCTGGGTCAAAAATATACCATTCTAATTAGCCCGTCAGGTATTTTATCGACCAATATGGGATACGTATAGTACGTAAGTAGACGTGATGTCACTCGAAACTGGTAAGCACTGTATCTTCGTCAAATTTTTGTTTGTGGGACAAATTGTCATCTTCCTGCGGAAATTGTGTGGAGTAAGTTGGTGAGTACCAGAAGTACTCCCTGCTAATGTTGTGGGGGTAAGTACACAAGTAGAGGTCGTCCCGTTTACGGTCCAGACAACGTAGGCCGATCTTTGTTGCAAAACTAAATCTAAGCTTTTAAATCCAGTAAGCTCATCGAGCGAAGAAACGAAACCTCTACCACGCCTCCGTACTATTACCAAACTCAGTTTCTGTATTTGTAATAAAGACGGTTGTTTTTATTTACTGTAAGTCTACATGCCGAAAGGTAGTATATGGTGCACTTTTCGTAATTATTACGTATGTTAATGTACCCATGCCACGCAAATAAATCTTTGTTTTACTTTATTTCTGAAATGTCAAAATGGGGTTTTATATACCTTTCTAGGTCACAACCACAGTTTCGGCCAAAGTGATTCAGTAACAAAAAAATTCGGTGTTCTACACATCACTACCCCGACGACTGTTTTGCTGATCTATTTGATTATTTTTATGTTCTCATTCACTGTTTCGCTGTGAGTTTTATTATTTGTTTTTTTGGCAGACGTCTCTGCGTCTATTATTTAGTGTCAGTGTGACAGACCGCTAATTAAGTGCACGGAAACATATTTCTTTTTTACGTGAATTAAATTGCTGCAACCTGCGTTTTTCAAATATTTACTGAAGGCAAATGCAATCCAAAGAGCTGTTAACTTTTTGAGTGAATAAATCGATAAATAGACAGAAATAGGTAATAATAAACATTTGTGTGATGAATTCAAATGTTTGCACTGTGTCTGGGTGTTTCTATGTATAATAAGTATGTATTTAAAACTATATAAGTATTTTATCAGCTATCTGGCCGCCATAGTACAAGCTATGCTTAGTTTGGGGTCAGATGGTGTTGTGTATGAATTGTCCACCAATATTTATTTTTGTAGCGGTAGCAATCTTCGCAGATTTCGCCTGGGGAACTACCACACCTTTGCCAATTATTCTACCGCCAATGGTAACGTGCCAACATCACTGTGCTCCAGTTTGAAGGGAAATTTCCAGAGAAATTATGTAAAAAATAACTCGGCTGCGTGACGAGTGTATTGCAGGTTGATTTGGACTCTTCAAGCTCCTTAAAGTTATTTAGGCAGGGTATGTCAGTAGGGACCTATGCTATGCCTCCAATGCTAGCAAACTTTGATTAATAATATTATAGAGGCTATCTGCGGCCAACTGCTATGTATGAGCCTTTAAAAAAACGTTAATTTTGTAAAAAAAAAAGTATGAAAAGGCAATACTTTGGGTTGTCTGAGTGATTATTTATTTTTGTAACGATTAATTTTATAACTAAACAAACGATAAGGCTGTTAGGGTAGCCAGAAAGAGAGTTATTTTAGCGAAAAGGACGCCAACTTGTACCACTAGTTTTAAAGCTACGGTATTCATTATTTTTGTGTATCTTTTTTGTTTTGCTGTGTCAATAAAGTGTTTCTATCTATGTATGTGTCCAAAATTTTGATAAAAAAGACAGCAGATTACATCTATCTATCATATAACATTCTTTTTTTTTATTTAAATTTAGATACTCCACAGACTCCGGGTCCGTGACCTTTGTCATTTCATATAACATTCTGAGATGGTCACCCTACTCGCAACCGTAATATTTCTTATTCCCCGCTTATCATTTATTACATTTTTATCAGTAAGAATAAATAGGCACATATTTGTTATAGCGGAATTATTATACTGTGTCTATATATTTTTGACGTTTCGCTACAGATATTACTCATGGAAAAGCAAAAATTTGGCCTATCAGGGCTAAAAATATACCATATTAATTACGAAATAACTTATTTTGCTACGAAAAATATACTGGGCCTCATTTTTCTAATTTTTGGGAAATATATCATTAAATCGTACAGTTAAAGGCAAGAAAACAATTTTTTTGTTGATATTTCAAAAACCGTTCGCAAAAATTTGGATTGGACCACTTCTAAAATATTACTTATCACTACTATAAAAAAAGAACCATCAAAAAATAATAAAATCGGTGTCAATTTACTACTCACTAGATGTCCGCCCCTGCTTCGTCCGTGGTACATATATAGCACTCATCGGGATCCCGTACATATCCAACGGTGAAAGAATGACTGGAATCGGTTCAGTCATTCCTGAGAATATCGCTTTCAAACAAAAAACCTCTTCAGCTACCTGCTACGCCACCTTTCGGAAATTGGTCGTACCAAATCAGATTTAGAAACAAATTTGATTAGCTAATGTATATTTACATTCAATGACGCAATCTTAGACACAAGCTGTCATGTCAAAGCACGGTACGAAAACTCTCAAAAAGGAATATTTTTTCCCGTTTTTGTTACATTCTTGATTCATGCTCCGCTTCTATTGATAGTAGCGTAATATTGTATAGTATAATACATACATAGCCTTCGTCGATAAATGAACTATCCAATAGAAAAAGAATCTTTCAATTCAAACCAGTACTTCCCGAGATCCTAGCGTTCAAACAAACAAACTCTTCAGCTTTATTATATTAGTATTGAAGTATAGTTAGTTCACACTCAAGAGGAGAAGGAGACCCTGACAAACCAGGGTTATGGATCAGGCACCGGGTCACGCATCCTTACCATCCATGAAGCTCAGGGACTAACATACGAGTCGGTAATCGTAATCAAAACCAAGGCAAACATGAAGCTGCACGAGAGCGTGCCCCATGTGGTAGTGGCAGTCTCACGGCACACGGAGACCTTCACATACTACGCTGACGACACCGACGACGCCATCGGTCGGTTCGTGCGGCGAGCGTGGGCTGCATCACCGAAGACCATCCGCGATTTTAACCTACAGATGGCCATCAGGGACAGAAATGCGGCCGTTGTGGAGGCTCTGGGCCGGGAGGAGGCAGCTTAGGCAAATGGCAAAAGGCAATTAGGCAAACACTCGATATCGAGTCGATTACTAGCGGAATCCCAACCTGTAGTGATCCGCTCTACAGACGAGCACTAGAATTAGATTTTAAATGTACCCAACTCCCTCCTATTTTCCTCTTCTTCTCCTTATCCAAGATATGTGTAAAAAACGATAATTGTAATGACAAAGATCACGGACCCCGGAGTCTGTGGAGTGGCTAATTTAAATAAAAAAAAAGTATAGAAGTATAGATATGCTCGTATTTTATTATTAGATCCTAACTATTTGACTAAAAAAATCAACAGCTTGCATGCTGACAAAGCGGGAACTGGAGACCCCTATTAGTGTTTTTGTATCATCTATTTGTAACCAGGAACCACAAGCTAAATACATTATTTGATTTTAATCGATTAGCAATTGGCAGAGCTATTGCGCAACATAAAAAATAAAAGTGGTCAAGTGCGAGTCGGACTCGCCCATGAAGGCTTCCGTAGCAGCAAGTAATATAATATAAAAGTTCTTATAGTTCGTTGTTACTTTAATCAGTGTTTTAATAATAGTCAATTTATGATGTATTAAAATAAAACTACTTACTAGATCTCATTCAAACCAATTTTCGTTGGTAATTTACATGGTAACGTACATCATACATTTTCTTTAGTTTTGTAATTCTCTTAAAGTTTAGAAAAAAAAAAAAATGTTAGAAACCTCAATATCATTTTTAACCCCCGACAAAAAAAAGGGGTGTTATAAGTTTGACGTCGATGTCTGTCTGTCTGTCTGTCTGTCGGTCTGTCTGTCTGTCTGTCTGTCTGTGTGTGTGTCTGTCTGTGGCACCGTAGAGCTCAAACGGATGGGCCGATTTCGATGCGGTTTTTTTTTTGTTGAAAGTTAATATCCGTGCGGGTGTTCTTAGCTATGTTTGGTTAATATCGATTCAAAATGGCCGCCTCCACAAAATGGCGGACAAAATATTTCTTCACAACCTACCTCAATATGGGTATCAAATGAAAGGGCTTGACTAGCAGAGTACTAAACGCTATAACAAATTTCAAATTCAAGATGGCCGCCACCACAAAATGGCGAATTATATAATATTTTTCACTACTACCTCAATATGGGTATCAAATGAAAGGGCTTGATTAGTAGAATACTTTGCACTCTGACAAATTTGAAATCCAAGATGGCCGCTACCACAAAATGGCGAATTACATTTCCTTTTTCACAATTCCCTTAATATGGGTATCAAATGAAAGGGCTTGACTAGTAGAATGTTGTACAGATAACAAATCTAAGGTAGTCGGGGGTTAATCAAAATTTTTAATTTTGTTCTTGTTGAAGACCTATCCATAGATAACCCACACGTATGGTTTGGTGATATACGGACGGACAGACAGACAGACATGACGAATCTATAAGGGTCCCGTATTTTGGCTACGGAACCCTAACAAAACGTGTGCAATATTTTTTTAATAATCGAATCGACGGACCGATTAGTCTTTTTGTCATCTCATGGAAAACCAAAAATTGAGCTGAGACTTTTTTTATTATACCTCTAGAGTGACGAGTCTATCAGGACTTGAGCCTGATGGCAAGCAACATGCATGCCACATAACAGCACAGTGACACGCAGCTATTGCAGCGTGAAGAGTCCAAATCATTACCTAGCTCTGCACTGCGCTCGTCGCCCAGATATTAAGATGTTTTAAGTCGATTGTAATTTCCCTGGAAACCATCACAACATGGCCTTTCAAACCGGAACCATATTTTATTTGAAGACTAGGTTCCCTCTACGGTATTACAGATTTAAAAACTAGTTTCAGAAATTTTCCTGTGTAAAAATCAGCCTATTTGCTTTTCCAGGCTGTATTACGAGTATATAGTATTCAAAATTTTCAACCAGATCTGTCTAGGGATTCCCAAGTGATTGACCATCAAACACCAAACTTCTAAGCGTCAAACTGTCATATTTATAATGTTAATAATATTGTTTGCTTCTTATATAATAAACCATAAAAAAATGTTTATCGAACACTCAAAATTTTCATATCACACTAATTGAAATCGATTTGAAAATGCCCTTTTTTCCGCCCCGCTTTTCAAATCGTCCGTACATTTGTTTGCGTGACGCCACAAGTTTATATCTGGTTCGCACGACGAAATTGTTTCTGTAGTGTCACCCTTAAATCCCTTTATGCCCTGTAATTTAACAAGAAACATTGCCCTCCAATCTAGCCAATAATGTAATAACTCACCGATCCAATAAGCGCACGCCCGTCACCGGTGGAAGCGTGCTCCGATTATACCCTCACGGACAAACAGGGGTGTAGTTAAGAAATGATGTTATGGGGTAACGTTATGTTTGAAAATTAGTTCGCACTCTCGCGAACTAATTTTCTTTTATTATATTTAGCTTGGAAAAGCGACATCGTGTCATGGTAGGTAGACGTTTCAAAGACTCGAACGAACAGGTTTGACTGGATTTTCATAAAACATTTAACACTACTTACAATTGTCGCCAACAATCCGCCATGTTAATATATTTGAATCCCTGTCTAACAATACTTAGGCTTTTGATAGAAATCTATCGATATCTTGATTGATGAAACCCTGACTTCGATTCGTCTGAAAGATACATATGAATAGGAAGTATATGTTCGGGTTTGAATGGCCATGTTTTCATATTAGTTACAGGGCATAAATATAAGACATCTTAGGTTATATTTGGGTAGCGACCGCAGTGCAGTACTAGATTTGGACTTTTCATATTTCAATAGCTGCGTGTCACTGTGCTGTTATGTGGCAGGCATGTTGCTTACCATCAGGCACATGTCCTACTCGTCTCGTCATTCTGCACTATAAAATCTATGTACATTTATCGGATACACTTTTGAGAGTGTCCAACTGATCTGTACGTTCTAAAAAAACTAAGTTTTATCGGCAGCCCTTGACTGCTATTTTTTTATAGTTCTTTTCAAGTAGTAATCATTTATTTATTTAATTCACAACTAAAACAAATGGATTTACAAAAAAACAAATAGTTGACAGGCTTTGATACAATCTCTTCTATATATAAAAATGTTATGTTGGTTTGTGTACGCTTCAAAAACTCAAAAAGTTCTGCACCGATCGACTTGAAATAGAATGATATATAATCCGCATCAAGGATTGTTTCATCAAATTTTTGCATTACAATGTGCCACAGCAAAGCAGGGCAGGGTACAGCTAGTATGTTATAAAAAAGAGACTTTGCAATATACAATGTTGAGACTACCACACACGTTTCATATTATTGAATAATTAAAAGTTGAGCCTTCCTTTGTAAAAGAAGGCTCAACTTCAAACTCCAGGCACAAGCCTTACTCAATCCTGGGTACAGCACCTGATTGGACTATTTTAATGGACACGTATGAAAGGCACTACAGGATCCCAGAGGACGTGGGTGTTTCGTCATCCAGACCGGACATTTTCCTTTTTTCTAGAGCTACGAAACGCATAGTCCATGTAGAACTTACCGTACCGTGGGAAACTAATATACCTAAAGACCACGCGATGAAACAAAATAAGTATTACGACCTCCTAAACGAATTAACAAAAAACGGCTATGTAGTTAGTTTATACGCTGTAGAAGTGGGAGCTGGGCAGGGAGAGAAAGACGAGTAGTGAAAGTGAGTGTTGATGTACATCAGAAAGGGGCCCCTTAAACCTACGCCCGAGTCACAAGTCTCGGGATCTACTCGGGTTTTCTCTCTCTGCCACACGATGGACCCGGCACCCGCACGGTGAATCCATGGAATGCTAAGCAGATCGTCTCTCTGTCTCATGTCAAGTGAATCTAAACCTAAGAGAATTAAAGTTGGCGTAGTGTGCCTTAGTGTGTGGTAAAGATGTGTGCGTTATTAACGCGTTGTATGGAGTTAGCCTTCTGCAAGTTGATTGTTCTGATAGTCCATCCCTTTTATCAATGAGTGCATATAGCGTTGTATGTAGTTAGGTTTCTGAGGATTGATTATTCTAAGGTTAGACCTTCTCATTAGTAGCATTCCAATGGATTTTAAGCTGTGATGGCATATCGGCGCGAATTCATATAATTATATTTGTGTGATGAATTCAAATATTTGTACTGTCTGGGTATTTCTATGTATAATACGTATGTATTTAAAACTATGATAAGTATTATATCAGCTATCTGGCCGCCATAGTACGAGCATTGCTTAGTTTGGGGTCAGATGGGGTTGTGTGTGAATTGTCCACCAATATTTAACATTTATTTATCGTTTATATTAGTGAAGCCGGAAGTTCTAATCCTGTTTGCAACTTTGAGTCATTTTCCAAGTGTAAGCAAGTAGATGTACAAGTTTATCGTCACCGCTGGATTTTACGGTAAAGGAAAACATCGCGAGGAAACCGGTATGTTCTTAGAGAGAGATCTTTCGAGGAGATACATCATCGACACTTGACAAAGGTGATTTATTAGATTTTTTATGGGCTTGAATCTCTCTTTGTGACGGAAGGCTCAGAATCCCAGCAGTGGGAACTTTAAATAGCCACTTTTAATGAAATTAATAACATATTTTAAAGTTTCCTATAAATTAGAAGGCATAGAGGCTCTGGACCGGGAGGAGGCAGTTTAGGCAAATGGACAAAAGGCAATTGGGCAAACACTCGATGTCGAGTCGATTACTAGCGGAATCCCAACCGGTAGTGATCGGCTCTACAGACGAGCACTAGAATTAGATTTTAAATGTACCCAACTATTTTCCTCTTCTTCTCCTTATCCAAGAAATGTGTAAAAAAAGAGATAATTGTAATAACAAAGATCACGGTCACCGGAGTGGTTAATTTAAATTAAAAAAAAAAAGGCATAGAGATAAATCACCTTATACCTATAGGTGACGAGCACAGTGCAATGCTACAACGATTTACACTCATTTCATGTTACAATAGATGTGTGCCATGCTATTATTGGTAGGTATCTTGCTTACCATCATGCAGATGTCCTGCTCGTTCAATCAGTCTAAGATACTTTGTAAAAAAATGAAACCACCAAATAAATGTATATAATGTGTAATAACTTTTTATTTTGCTTCTTTTAAGACTAATAGAATCATAATTAATATTTACACTATAACTTAATATGTATATTTTATAATATTACGAAACTATGAACACTAATTACATTTGTATTCCAAAACATTACAAATACGATAAAAAATTGTGTTTGTAAAATGTTGAAAATTTATATACCGATCGATGACAATTATTTCGAGGACTTAAAAACAAAAAACTATAAAAAAATTGGAATACGTAATATAATGTACTTGATTTCAAATGAAACATTGACTGGGTTGTGGCTTACGTACGCTTTGGCTATACAGATTGCGATGAACTAAAGTTTGTAATACCTAAGGGGGTGAAAATACAAAATTGTACTTTTTACATTTTTTATTTTAAATTTCAACACTTCCCCTTTTAAATCTGCTGAAATGTGTGGAGAAAACAAATGGCCCCATATGGCCATCACATTCTTGGTTTTTTTTATAATCTATATATACAATGTCAAATATAACAAGATGAATGTAATTTGTTTGTTGTTGAAAGCTTTTATTAACAAAACTAAATAATAATGAGAACTACACTATATACCTAACTAACTACATACACTAAGCACATCTGAATAATCTATAGACTAGTGAAGGTCTACAATCAAGATGATCAATGATCAAACCTACTCATCGTAAGCGTGTCCAATATTTTATTTAATGTAAATACTTAGGGAATATGTAGTATAGTGTAGTTTTCATAGAACAATAGAACATTGGTTTTGTTAATAAAAGTTCCGCTCGTTAAAAATATAATAATATTGTTTTACAATAAGTACGCACAAAGTAACCTTAAACTATGCGAAGGTCAATCCTAGCTTCTCCTAAATTCTGTTAAATTATTTAGGTACACATGATCTCCATTTAAAAAAAAACATTCTGCGTCCCGCGGTCATATCCCGGGGCTACTATATCACACAAGAAGGTGTAAAAAAATCCCCTAAGGGGGTATTAAGGGGGGGGGGGGGGTAGGGTAAATTCGTATGGACACTGGGACCCCAAGGTTTGATTACCAACTCGATCGTAGAACATCGGTTGTACACAATAATGAGTAAAAAAATGTTCCTTTCGACTTAAATACAGCCATTCTGTGTAATACACATGTCTATTTTTAAGGATTGTTGTACCATAAATCTAATTTAAAACAATAAACTTCTATTTTTAAATTCCATACGGCTACAATCGTACTACGTTCTAAATTTAAATTACAACACAACTACCATAGACAAAGAACGAATAAATCATTTTTTAAACAAACATTTCCACTTAATTATTTTGCTGAACAAAAAGAATTGGAATGAAACTATACATAATATCTACAATTTTATAACTTATAAAATGTCTTTTTTTAACAAATACTTATAACTCTACACAACATGACCAGCATTTAATAAATTACTTAATAATTAATACAATAACTATGTACAGACGACGTATTTAAAGATTTAGTTGGTTAAACTTCTTTTGAACAATAGAAGTGTGTTGATATTTCTTCAAATATGTACGGGGCTTAGCATCGTTTTCTATCTAATTGGTTTTTTGTATATGTTATGTGATTGTTTTGATTGACTAAAAATAATAATAAAATTCGGTTTCAATATTTGGTATTACATTTTTATGTTTAGTGCCAAACAAAAACGAGATACCAAGTATTTACAAATTTTTATTCATATTGTCCTTGAAATTGACGTTGTTTTTTTTATTCACATTGTCCTTGAAATTGACGTTGTTTTTTTTTATTCATATTGTCCTTGAAATTGACGTTGTTTTTTTAATGACGCTTCGTCTCGCTGATAATAATTTTCCTAACCAACTAAACCTTTAAACATCATGCTAACCTAATAAGTAATCTATTTATCGACATTAAGGTTAAAATTTGAGTACGTAGGTCTTAACGGTGTCTCAGCGTTGACAGGAGACGGCGGGGTAGGGGGGATGTAAGGGTAGCGAGGGTACGTCGGGTAGGGGTAGGGGTAGGAACTGGGAAGGAGTTGAGGGTTATGGAAGGGGGGTATTAAGGCGGGGGAGGGGTAGCCGTAAGGAAGACCTACTGAGGACGCTGCGGCTTGTAGGATGGACGCAGCGAAAGCTGGGTCGCTGTAGACAGCGGCGTAGGGCCAAGCAACCGCTATACGCTGACGTTTGTCCTTCATTCTTCGGTTTTGGAACCATACCTGAAGACAAAACAGAGCTCGTTAGAATAATAAACGAAAAATAATTACTAGTAGTGGTAGGACTCTTTGCAAAATCCGTCTGGGGAAGTACCCCACCTTTGCCAGTTATTCTACTGCCAAGCAGTAATGTAAAACATTACTGTTTGAAGGGCAATGTTTCCAGTGAAATTACAGGGCATAGGGCAGGGCAAATAAAAAATCATATATTTCTAGGTGACGAGCGCAGTGCAATGCTAGGTACTGATTTGAACCCTTCGTGTTCCAATAGCTGTATGCCACTGTGCTGTTATGTGGCAGGCATGTTGCTTAGCATCAGGCACATGTCCTGCTCGTCTCGTCACTCTATAGTATGTATAAAAAACATTTATAGACAGTTTTTATCTGAAAAATTCTTTAGTCGCGTTGAACACTTAGGGGTCACCGTCATGCTTATGTAGCAGCGTAGTGTCGGAGCGGCGTTGGTACAGTGTAGCGGAACGGACTGCCTGACACCTTCACTACGCTTGAGAGCAGTGAGAATAGTTGTATAGGTACTTTTAATTCTGGAATTAGTTGTTCACTCAAAAAAAAAAAACAATTTATTAAAGTTGTAAAGGTATACTTTTAAGTCTGGAATTAGTAGTTCACTCAAAAAAACTCAATTTAATTTATTTATTCGAACCATTATTTCAAAAGAGCACTTGGTAACGTCACTTACAATAAAATTATACATAAATCATCTGTTATCTACTAAGATCAATCCAATTATTTTATATCATTTAGCTTCTCGGTCGAATTTAAAATGCATGAAATCGCTAGCGTGCAAAAATCTTAAAAAAAACGTCAATAAAAAGATGCTGCATATTTTTAATGCGATATAAAGTTAAATAACTTAAACGCAGCTAAACGTGTCCCCAAAACACACATAAATTAACCATAAAACTTTTTAATTTACAACTGTCAAAAACGTCTGACATTTAATATAAAGGAAAAGAAATCGATAATTCAAATGAGCGCCATTTGAAACGTCATAAAATCTAATAAACAACGCATTATAGTAAAACCATTTTATTTGCAAACAGGGACAAGAGGATACACTGTTATTTTTAATCGAAATTCAGTTAAAATTATGATAGTGGCGCCTTTAATCGATTGAGTAGAGAAGATTGCAACGCGGTGTCATGGCGGCGAGTCGCGCAAATCGCTCATAAAAACATAAAACAATTTCATTGAAGTGTCTTTCGCATACTCACGCTAATTAATTGCATATTTTCATGATGTAGAAACTTAGTGATGTTACAATGCGTAATGTAACGCGAACATTTTAAGGGTAGGACTCTTTGCAATCGGTCCGAGGAAGAATCACACCTTTGCCAGTTATATTACTGTCGAGTAATGAACGAACATTAATGTGTTCCAGTTTTTTTTTATGTGGCCATAGTTTCCAGAGTAATGAAACAAACAAACAGACAAATTAATTTACTTGTTGCATAAAAAATGAGGCTTCTCTAAAACAGACGTCCACTGGCCCTAGCAGACAGGTAGCTATATTTACTGTGTTTCGGAAACCAATAGCATCTTGCAACATAGAATAAATTACAAATATTTAAAGATGAATGGTTGAATTACGTGATAAAGAGGTGGACTCTGCAAAGAGTCCTAACATTAAGTACAGGGTTCACATTAAACAGTATCTTCCTAACAAACTGGCAAGCATAAAAGGTAAAAGCCAAAATATGAAAAAAGTTATAGTTTAAAATGTTACGTTACACGTTACAATGCAATATTACAAGACAACACAGATTTTAAAGTCGTTAAGAAAGCATTATTGCCTCTGTCTTCGACAAAGTAAGAACAAACAAAGGGTTTTCCCTCTAAAACGCTTTTAAACGCGCTTAAAGCTTCGCTTTGTTCGCGAAAGCGGTGAACGACGTGTTAATTGGCGGGAATTTTACTCGCCAAAATGGCTGACTCCCTTTCCTCTGGACATAGATACAAGGGCGGATCCAGCTTTGGCTCCAGGGGGGGGTCACATGCTCTACCAGAGGGAGGAGGGGGATCTTTTGTAGTGGCAGGACTCCTAGCAGAGTCCGCCTGGTGAAGTACCACACCTTTACCAGTTATTCTACCGCCAAACAGTAATGTGAAAACATTACTGTGTTCCGGTTTGAAGGGCAATGTTTCCAGAGAAATTACAGTGCAGTGCTAGGTAACGATTTGGGCTCTTCATGTTCCAATAGCTGCGTATCACTGTGCTGTTATGTGGCAAGCATGTTGCTTACCATCAGGGGCATGTCCTGCTCGTCTCGTCACTTCTTAATTTAAAAAAAACATAGTCGTAGGCAAATCATAAAACTGTGCAATAAGTATCATCAGTATCATCATCAGCCTTAAGTCGTCCACTGCTGAATATAGGCCTCCGCCCTAGATTTCCACAACGAATGATCTCGTGCAACCTGCAACCAGCGGTTTCCAGCGACCGTTGTGAGGTCATTTATTTATTTAGTTATCATCAATTACCTGTCGCACTTGCAGACACGCCAACACGAGCGACAGTCATAATTACATTACACGTATTCAATTAATTCCTATCTAAATAATAACAACCATACACTATAAATGTTACATTAATTATCCAGCTTGACTGTTCGTCATAACATCGAAAAAAAAAAATACAGTAATATGTCCAAAACATCGAGCAACTCGATCTTCCGCGCAAGCTCGCTGATCCAAAACGATCAACGACTAATTATACAACAATAACCATCAACCATCATCATCATCTGTCCATCTCTTGGGAGGCTGTCCAACACCGCGTCTTCCGGTTCGTGGTCGCTACTCGAGAACCTTTCTTCCCCATCGGTTGACAGTTCTGCGAGTGATGTGGCCTGCCCATTTCCACTTCAGCTTGCTTACTCTTTAAGCTATGTCGGCTACTTTTGTTCTTTTGCAAATTTCCCCATATGGATTCTGTCGCGCAAAGAGACTCCGAGCATATCTCTCCATTGCTCGCTGTCCAATTTTAAGCTTTATTATGAGGCCCACAGTTAAGGACCACGTCTCAGTTTCATAAGCCATCACTGGTAGCAAGCTCTGATTAAAGACTTTGGTCTATGAGCATTGGGGTATTTTGGACTCAAAGATGTGTCAAAGTTTCCCGAACGCTGCCTATCCGAATTGGATTCTTCGCTGAACCTCTTTGTTAAATCTTTGTTTGGATTAATTGGATCTTTTGACCCAGGTAGACATATTCGTCAATAACATCGAGTGCGCTATTCCCAACAATAACCGGCGCAGGTGATACATGACCTCCGTCTTGTCTATATTCATCCTCAGACCTACCTCTTGGGATACTCTACTGAAGTCCTTGAAAATAGCACCAAGGTTCCACCAGCGACTCCGCCGCAATGACTGTCGTCGGCAAACCGAAGGTGAGTGATGCATTCGCCGTCGATATTGATCGCAGTCCAGTAGCTTGAAAACATATAACATCTCCCTGTCTTACGCCTTTCTGTAGCCAGATATGCTTTGTACGCTGGTCATATAATCGGACAGACATTGTGGCTTTGCTGTAAATACACTTCAATACTTCGATATAGCGATAATTGATGCGGCATCGCTGGAGAGTTTGAAGCACTGCCCAGGTCTCGATGGAATCGAAGGCTTTCTCATAGTCCACACACGCTATACATAGTGGCCGATTAAACTCCTCGGTTTTCTGTATAATCTACCGAAGCGTATGGATGTGGTCTATGGCGCTGTCACATTTTTGGAAACCAGCTTGTTCGGGTGGCTGGGTGTCGTCAACCCCGCGTGTGAGACGATTTTTGATTATCTTAGAAAACAACTATAAACGTGTCTGAGAAGTGAAATTGGTATGTAATTCATCAACAAGGTCACCTTTTCTGAAGCAGAACACTACCACTATTCTACTCCACGCTACTGGCGTATTACTGGCGCCAGGTGCCTTGTTGTTTTTAAGTTATTTTGAGGGCCAGCCTAGTCTCGTACAGGCTGACTTCCGGGATATCTACGGTAAGCTATCGGGTCAGGTCAGGACAGGTTGTCCTTGCTTAGAACAAACAAACAAACAAAACCTTATTTATCAAAAATACGCGTGAGTAGAAAAGATTGCCGATGAGTCCCAAACTAAGCCTAAGCTTGTGTCTTGGAACTCTCGAGATAGAGGTGTATAACTATTCATAGAACTTCTCAAGCTCTTCCAAAATCTCGGGCTTCGACGGAACTACGTTACCACTATTAGCCATCAGTTTGGTCAGTTGACTTTGCCCAAGAGGCAGATTGTTTGCGATCATTTTCGAGCCTTGTTCCGCTTGATCGCTTCGTCAATACTCGTAGTACCTATGTAGAAGCAGCATTTACCTCGCCTAACCGTCATGAGATTTAGAGTATGATCGGAGAGGTTTTGGGTTCCATTTTGGCGTCGGCTCTTATAGAATTTTCTTCCAACTGCATGAACAGTTTCCACTAGCCTGTCCATTCGGAGTGATTTTAAGTTCGAGTATAAAAGTATCGAGATTTCACATTCGAGCATAATTTGGTCAGAGCGTGGACTTCATTAGACGTGATCTTTCAAACTTAATCTTTAGATTCAGCGTGCCTCTTACCATACCTACGGTGATCGCTGCCGGTCTACTATAAGTACATATCGATAAGTACGATAATATCGGTACACGATAAGTAGGTACACCTAGGTACCTACTGGACCCGGCCCAGGGGGGGGGGTCATGACCCCCATGACCCCCCCCCCCTGGATCCGCGCCTGCATAGACAAGATTATTACTTTTATATTTGCTTGAAGGTCGTTGACGCTTTTATTCAATGAATAGTTAATTATAATACTTAATAAGATGTACAAATTTTTAAATTATTGTTAAGTAGGAAGTCTTTCGGAAGTTTTCTGTGAAAATATTTTTTTAAGGACATTTCTTTTAAATTTGATGACACTAAGATTATATTGATTGGGAGTACCACAGTCTAGCTGTACATTTCACAGTAAACGATGTTTCTGCGAAAGTGGAGTCAAAGCTCTTCGAGTTATTGGAACGACAAACATGAAACGACTTCGAATACCAGACACAGATTCTAAGATTATCGCTGGCAGACTAGTCAACCAAACTTGAAAGTCACGAAACGACAAGATTTTGAATTTTATTGATTCGTTACATCGCTTTACAACGCAATAAACGCTCATCACAATAAACAAACACTGAGAATAAAAAAGCCGAAATTTTTATAACGCATCAAATGGTAGCCGACGCTTTATTTAATAGTTTTTAATTGGCTTAATCGCACCGTAAAACAGATGCCGGACCATAGACAACCGATGAAGTGTTCCATTCACTCACTCACTAATGACAGATCTTTTCCTTTTTTCTTTCTTTTTTTCTTTATTGCCAGCGTTCCGTTCTTTACAGCATTAAGGTTCATTAGCGGTCTACAGCTACTGAATAATTCGGTCGGTATCTTTATTAAACGCGCATCGACAAATTAGCGTGAATGTAAAACTCGAATGAAGCAATAAAGACACATGTTTTTTTTCTCTCGAGCCAGTTGGTTTTCTTTTTTTTTATTTGAGGTGATAATTGAAATTATGGGACAGGTGACGAGCGGAGGAATGTAGATTACATAGAACATGAGTGCTTCAATTAGATTCTATTACGTTTTTTTTTATTTTTAGTTTATTTATTAGCTTCCGCGAGTGAATAATAAATACGTCCGTATGAGTCAAAACATTAGATTGAAATAAATATATTTTGCTAGAGATTTCAGTTTACGAAATGATTCGGGTTTTAAATTTCTAAGTGGTTTTTTAAATAGCTTGTCAATTAGCTCTAGAGAGGACTAGGATAGACAATTTATCTGTACTTAGGATGAGCGTCCACCTAAGCTTAGCGAGCATAAATATGTTTGAATAGTAAAACTTTATCCGTCCTATAAAATATGTTTTCCATTTCGGAAACTGAGTGACCGAAAGAAAAAAATCAATAGAGGAAAAAACAAATAAATTACCGTTTTCAAAACACAAAAGTATGAGTAAATAGCTGTATAGATATGAAAGTGGAATTTTTAATTGAAGAGGATATATTTGAGATCAAAGTAGCCAGTACGATAAAACACGAATTTGATACTAAGGATCGAATACATTATAGTTGGAAGCGTGAGCTAATAAACTTATATTTTTATGAAATGAAGAAAACTTGACATCCACGAAATCTTCCTACCTGTTAAATACATTTATTAAAATTATATGAGAAAGTTTGAACATTTATTGCTCAATCACGTCGGAGCACTTGAATGGATTGGGGTGAAATGTGTAACTACAGTTAAATTACAGCTTGGTCTAGCAACTAGGCTATTTTATTACGGGAAGAGTGATTACTTGGGTAAAACTTCGGGCGCTCTAAGTCTATTTATAAACTTGATTTAAACCTATTTTTCCAAAACTATTATTATAATAATGTCAATACTTTGTAGGTGTAAATTTGTGTAAATTTCGACAAATACAGTACATTTTTTTGGTATAACTATGCAAAGATATGCTTTTGATTTTCTAGTCAGATACTTTTGCGCATCATTATATTGAAACACGCCAAGGTAACGTAATTCCATTTCTTGTCACATAAAATATAGTTTTAGCGATGCTGTTTATAGAAACCCACTACCGGTGACAAATTATTCATTCTTTCTACAACAATAATTGAGTATGTCGATTAGACCTATCGTTATTGTATGTTTTTTGTCCTGAAAACTGCTGTGAAAAAAATGGCAGTCATAGTAACTGAACATAGGAGTGTGAACTTACAACTTATAACTCAGGATTTGATAGCTTGGTTTCGAAATAACGCGGGTGAAACCGAGGGCGTGGCCATGAGTATGGCCTTAGCGTCAGCATGTCTGGATGGCCACTTCTTATTATTCTCGAGCGTGACGCTAAAATTCTGTCAGTGGAAATCAGTGGAAATCGCGCTAAAAGAAGTTTTTACTTCAATAATCTTTCTTTATTCGAACTAATTCTAGACTCCAAAAATGTATCTTTATAATTTGAAAAAAAAAACTCTTTACTTAATGTTATTGACGTGACAACGTCTAATAAATCGATAAACACTGGCTGCATGCACGAAAGTGTTATGTCCCGTTATGCTTCTTGTCCCGTTAAGCTCGTTGTTATGACTTTGCCACGTTAAAGTATCGTCCGTAAACCAGCCGACTTTTCAGACTACCGATATTTTTTTAGTAGATCTCCACGAATTCGCACAGGAGTGGAAGCTAAGCTTAACTTCGTCACTTTTTTTAAACTGAGAATGTAATTTCTGCTCAAACAAATTATTCGTTGCGATCTGAGTGATTGCCATTATCGTATTTTGCGCGGGAAAATAGGTATCCGTTTAATTTTTGCAAGGTTGCCAGTTACTTTTAGTTTTTTATGCTCATGTATGTTATGACAAGACTAGTGATTTTGTAGATTTGTAATGGTGGGACTCTTTGCTAAGTCCATCTAGGGAAGTAAAAATTACTCTATCGCCAATTACTTCATCATCATCATCATCATCATCAGCCCGTGTTCTTTCACTGCTGGACATAGGCCTCTCCTATAATACGCCACTCAGCCCGATCCTCGGTCTTACGCTTCCAACCGCCACCAGCTGTCTTTCGTATATCGTCACTCCATCTAGTCTCAGGGCGTCCTACACTACGTTTACCAATTCGCGGTCTCCACTCCAGAACCCGTCTACCCCAACGGTTATCGGGTCTGCGACAAATGTGACCGGCCCATTGCCACTTCAGTTTGCTAATACGCTGAGCTATGTCGGTGACTTTAGTTCTCTGACGAATTACTTCATTGCGAATGCAATTCCTCAGAGAGACCCCAAGCATAGCTCTTTCCATAGCTCGCTGAGCGACTTTGAGCTTTCGGACCATTTTGACTGTCAGTGTCCACGTTTCCGCACCGTAGGTTACTTATTAATTACTTATAGGTATGCAATTACTTACTTACTGCAATCCGCTGAAGTTAGTTAGGTACGCTTATTTTTTGGCGTATGGGGCTCTACTGCCTAGCCAAACATAAGCTAGTGTAGTAGGGTCAATTTCGCGTAGCGTTAGTGATAATTCTTAAAAATTAAAGAAGTATGACAACTTCTTGCGCGCTTACACAAGTGCTCGCACTTCTTTATAATCATTTTGTTGACTATCTCCCAGTCCGATGAGTTCATTATTGTTAGGTAAGTATTCAGCCTTGCAACCGTCTAAAATTAGTTTCTCTCCGAAACAATCATCATATGACTACTGTTTATTTTACAATTTTCGCGTTCCACATAAGCTCTGTCCATTGGTAATGATTGATACTAAATGAAATGTCAGTCAGGAGCGCGACTGCTTAAAACAATAATGGCGTACAATCTGTGCGTACAATATTTACGCCATTTTGTCTCGACAAATTCAAAAGTCTGTATCAAAAGTCAAAAACTGCGCCGTATTTTTTTAATTGCGTATAGATTGTGATTTATAATGACTACTTAAATACTCAAAAGATTTATAATTATATATGTATTGTAATTATTTTGTTTATCTTAGTTGCTATAATGTGTATTATAACATTGTTACGTCAGTCTAAGTGAGGAGATTTGAATTTTAGATAGGTCAATGAAAGTTGGTTGACAAAATATGTTGAATAATATTTACGTTGACGTTAATGAAAATAACACATTTTTGTTATATAGTAGGGTCACGGGACGAGCACGACATGACAACATTATTGTGTTCCGGTTTGAAGGGAAATGTTTCCAAAGAAATTACAGGGCTTAGAGATATAACATCTTAGAGCTCTGGGTGATGAGCACAGTGCAGTGCTAGGTAATGATTTGGACTCTTCATGTTCCAATAGCTGCGTGTCACTGTGCTGGTATGTGGCAAGGATGTTGCTTACCATCATGCACATGTCCAGCTCGGCTCGTCACACTTTATTTAAAAAAAAAGGAACTGATGGTAAGCAACATGCCTGGCCATAACATAACAAAAGTTCCGCAATTGTTGGATTTGTTGGAACATGAAGAGTTCAAATCATTACCATCATATTTATTTTCAAATCTTTAAGCACACAGCTCTTCCACGCACCGCAATAATCGATTCCTTCTCTTCTTTCGTCGATTATACTGTGCTAGAAGAACGCACGAAAGTACCTACGAATATTTCGTTCCAAAGACAAAAAAAAAACTAAAAGAGTTATTATACATTCCCGTAAAACCGTTAATAAGCAGTCGCGGTAGTTTTACTTTGAACAGCAACATAATAGATTTCTCTGTTTCAGCTGTTCACACGTATCGCGCATGATTTCTGCGAATTAGCGGTGTATATAACGTTTTTAAGAAATTATTGACTCGCTAATAGACGCATCATACCTCTCCGTGTTTCGGAACGTTAACAAGTCTATTGTCTATGGTTGGTATGGAGAAAAGAGGTCAGTTTGTTTTGGGATCGATTGATTTGTTTTTAACGTCAAGAATGAGGTTCTCAATTCATAAAGGTTGTATTTTTCATGTTCCGATTACTTGAAGACGCCTATGTTGATTTAGAAAATAATTGTACCTATAGTTTAAAACGATATAAGTACGTTAGCTTTAATGAAATTCTTAATGTTGAGATTGGGATAAAAATATTAATTTATGTGACATTTATATTTGTTAATTTAGATTACAATTATATTCATACATTATTGTGACATTTATATTAATTGATTTATATGACATTTATCATGCTTAATTGATGTGATGTGTATTTTACTACGCTAAAGTAACTTTACCTAAACGTAGTAAATCTTTATTTACCAGATCTTTTTGTCTTGTTTTACATGATTTTTTTGTGAATTATATGGTGTATGACGTGTAACATTGGTTATAAATAAAATGATTATGATTTAGCGACATTTATCGATATTGGTCCAGCATTTTAAAAATTGAATTAAACATTTAAGTTTGATTCTATTTGGTATTTTTAGAAGAAAAAAAGAATACCAAAGCCTTCATCGATAACCTCATAAATCGCTGTTTTTTTAAATTAAATCTCTTTTGGCGCTTTTACTAAATACCTATGGAAAGCTAGGGATGCGTGCGTGCACTCACGAAAAACCGACAGTCTGAAGGCAGAGAATCAATATTTTAGTAAACATTGTAACTTGTAACTACTTTTGTTTTGAGACTAGCGTAAGTATGAGTCAACCGTTTCAACAGTATTTCATTGACATTTTCGTGTAACAGTTTAGCAAAGGAAAATTAGCAAGGCCTATGTATAGTCAGATCGCCTATTTCCCACGAAACTGCGACACCACAAAGTTTCTTCATTCGTGTCATAGCGCCCACGTTATGATAGTTTTTTTTAATTTGGTTGTTTTGTTATTAAAAAATAATGAGGTGTTTTCATGACGCAAATATACTTATTAAAGACAAGTTCTCAATTTTGCCAAAGATGAACCAAATCATTATTTTTGTTGCATATATTTAATAAGCATTTAATTATTGTTGTTAGAGAAATTTGTTTGACATCATATTTCAATCATCACTTAATTTTTTTTATGCCTCAAACCTAAAAGACTTCTATAGACAATGTCTCAATAGACAATTACTTTTAAAAAAAAAAATGTCTTAAGACTTCATCGATAATCTTTTATTAGCTACTTGCAGACAATCGTTGGTATTTTTGAGACGTGTTCGAGCCTAGAATAAGCATGAGTCAACCATTTCAACAGCATTTCATGGACATTTTCGTGTAATAATTTAGC
Source organism: Ectropis grisescens (assembly GCA_017562165.1). Taxonomy (NCBI): domain Eukaryota; kingdom Metazoa; phylum Arthropoda; class Insecta; order Lepidoptera; family Geometridae; genus Ectropis; species Ectropis grisescens. Next base: position 9,540,405 of record CM029768.1, read on the forward strand.
AAATGCAAAATAGCAAGGCCTATGTATAGTCAGATCGACCATTTCCCACGAAAATGTGACATCTGAAAATTTCTTCATTCATGTCATAGCGCCCACGTTATGCCCGTAATGAAACGGCCTCATTGTCAATTATAACGACACAGCTAAATCATTTTCGTCACATCACTAGTTGCTGAGTAGAAAATGTGTGAAGTGCACGATTTGTGCTGAGCGACATAAGACACGGTTCTTTAAAGACTTCATTCAATATCGTAGACAAATTATTAATTGATCTATATTTATATAAAAAATAATGTTTGCCTGTATGTCTTTTATGGAATCGAAAACTATGCATTTGATGATGTAATAATTTTCAGCAAAGTTATTGTGTATGAGGCAAAGAAGATTTCTAACAATATGTATCTGTGTCTGTATACCATCCACGGTTGGGACTAGTGAGACTAAACTTTGCTTTGAGTAAAGTATCATTGAATATCTGAGCGACGCCGCTAGTAGCATATCAAAATCAAAAATAGACTTGGTAATTAACGATATATTAGTTAATGATGACCATATCCCTAAAATCAACCTCTTGAAGGCAACCGTAATATGGAATAGGAGTTATACTGTAGAGAAACTGGAGTAAAACCCATGGAATAAACATAAGATGTTACTAAAATACTTATTTACTCAAATAAAAGTACAATTTATAATTATATTCTCATAATATCTCTGGGTAACGATAACAATGTAGTGCTAGGGATTAATTTCTTCATGCAATAGCTGCGTGGCAGTGTGCTGTAACCGGTAGGATGTAGCTTACATAGCGAACGCTTGTCATGCTAGTCTCGTTACTCCATGTCATAAACTCGGTTTGAGTTGTATCTCTGTTGTTATCTACTCTGTGTCACTACTGCTAGTTACAGAATTGACATGCCACTAACGTGATAAATAGCAGACTAATGAAGCAAAAAGCCCTAGAGATCGTTACGAAACACATCATTTATATATTTTATTTTATTGACTAGTTGTTCCCGCGGTTTCACCCGCTTTTTAAGAGTATGTTTTTTGTTCGTGGGTTGTGAATTGAGTTCTAGCGCAGCGAGCACCACGGAAACGAGTAGGCATACACAGCGTTTCCCCTCTGTCAAAGTACAAGTCCGCGTGGACCATGAAGTTTGATACTATACTGTGGCGTGAGGGCGGGGCTAGATTTGTGAATGGTGCTTTATTTTTATGTGTTGGTGATTTGGCTGTGTGAGTATGATCGGCAATGGATCGGTACAGGTATGTTTTGTATGTAATAGTGCGGCTTTGCGCTAGTGTGCAACTTTCCCCTCCCGCAAGAAATGACAGCAAGATTTTAAACAATATTTTTTAGCTAAGGCTACTCCCTTCCGTGCTTGCGCGGAAGATCGAGTTGCTCGATGTTCTAGCGTCATGCTCGAGAATTATAAGAAATCTTCGAGTAAACTTAGGACCGCGGCCACAGCATTTCTAGATGCCCATGCTTGTGCACGCCCTCCGGTTTCAACCGCGTAGTTTACAAAGTGAGCTATTAAATTCTGAATTATATGTTTTCACTTCTATCGGTAGTGCCTATGACTGCCATTTTTTTTAGAGAATAAGCAGAATGACTTACTTTGATAGTGGATTCTGGTAGTTGTAACTGGGCCGCCAGTTCACACCTGCGCGGCCGAGACACGTAATTCTCCTTCATAAATTCTTTCTCCAGTCGCGCAAGTTGCTCACGTGTGAACGCCGTGCGGTACCGCCTGAAAAAGAAAAATATAATTATAGTGAAAAGTTCTTTCGGCGCGCCACAAACAGATTTTTCGCGGTCTGTGAATTGAATTCTAGCATCACTCTCGGGAATGATAAGAAATCTTCGGGTTAACTCGAGTCCATTGGCGATCTAGAAATGTACAAAACGTCAGCATTTCTCAATGGTTATCTAGAAATGCGTCATTATATCTAGATGGCCATGCTCATGGTCACACCCCCCGGTTTTACGTTCCAGTTTCTAAACTAAGCTATCAAATTGAGTTTATAAGTTTTCACTTCTATCGGCAATTCCTATGACTGTCAATTTTTTAATTTAAACGTTGGCGTAACCGTTACTTTAGCCGTTTTATACAAAAATGACAGTCATAGGAACTGTCGACAGAACACAAAACTTGTAAACACGGGATTTGATAGCTCACTTTGGAAACTACGTGGGTGAAAGAAGGCGCTGCTAGTCTGGAATGCATCTTCAAAGTGTTGTCATCTAAATTACTTTTCTAAGCACTTACATCTAGATCTCCTGAGGCAATATTTGTGGTGCCCTAGGCGGGAGCGGTTAAAAGGTTGATGGAAAATCTTCTGTCTTTCATTCAGAGCCGGATTTAGGGGAGGGCAAACGGGGCATATGCTCCGGGGCCGCCACAAACGAGGGGCCTCCACAATAGAGACTTAACATGGGAGTGTATTTCAACGTACGAAGTTAAAGACAAGATTATTACCCCCTGCCCCGGGGCCTCCACACCTCTAAATCCGGTCCTGCTTTCATTGCCGTTTTGTTGAAAGAATAATTTATTTTTTATAATGATGTCATTTTTTAATAATTATTTTTCACCTCTTTTCTTTTTATAAACTTAAATTTTACAGTCCATAAATCGAGGGACAGACACTGACGGTGTGTACCGTACAGTCTTTTAATCTAAAATCGGGCCACAGGAGTTGGCAAGTCGCGAGTTTATTTCAAAATTACGTTTTTCGTAGAAAGAGGGTAGACGCCATGTAGGTACCGTGCAGTAATATAGATACGATTTGACAACAATAGTGTGATCGGTCCTTCTACTTTCTAACTAAATAGGCTATGGTTTTGCTATTGCTGTCTTTATCATTTCAAACGAAAAGAAAACAGACAACAATATCAAAGCTAATACAGTTTTAGTTTCACGGAAGACCCTTCGTTTTGTCTATAGCACTTGTTTTAGGACTTGGCTTCTAGACTATATTTTTAGTAAAAAAAATAAAAGTATACCTGATATTAGGATCGGGAGCCGAATTCGCATTTGTCATCTGTTCCGACTGTGGACTGAGGGATTCTGTGGACAAACAAACTATTTTAGAAAAAAAAAACGTTTTTTTATCGATAGTACCTACCTATGCTTACTCTGGACCGTCATATATATATATCGTCTGCTGTTCTGCTAAACAAGTGCACGTTTACTAGAAGCAACCACTAGCCGAGGCCGTGCCAACCGTGTCATATGACAACCAGTTAGTGGACATCTTGATTATCTGTAGACCTATAGTGGTCTATGGATAATTCAGGTGTGCTTAGTGTAAGTAGTTAGGTAGGTTTGTAGTGAAGTGTAGTTCTCATTGTATTTTAGTTTTGTTAACCAGTTAGTAGTTTACTTTTACTTATTTATAATTGGAAACATATAGGTATGTACTTATTACACATAAAAGCACCCAGATACAGAACACTATAACCTTAACCTTTGTCTTAATTATATAAGTATCTGAGTCCACCTGGGGAAGTACCACACCTTTGCCAGTCATTCTACTGCCAAGCAAACATTAGTGTTCCGGTTTGAAGCGTAATGTTTGCAGAGAAATCACAGGGCTAAGAGATATGACATCTTAGATCTCTGGGTGACGAGCGCGGGTCAGTGCTAGGTAATTATTTGGACTCTTCATGTTCCAATAGCTGCATGTCACTGTGCTGTTATGTGGCAGGTATGTTGCTTACTATCAGGCACATGTCCTGCTCGTCTCGTCACTCTTTATTTTAAAAAGTATCTATTTGGCGTAATTGGGAATTGAACCCATAGCATACGGAAGAGAGACTTTCCACAAACTAAGTAAGCTATTGAGCCAGTCAATGCTTACGCCATGAGACTAACAATATCGAACGGTTTTTAAAGTATCCTGAGGATCGATTATGAAATTATCTTCACTAAAACGCTACTGTATCACTTATAAGTCTTAAAGGGTTGTAAGTACGTACTCAAACGCGTCTGGCCTCACAATAAGGACCAAATTATCTAAATAGCCGCCGTATAGATATGCTATAAAAAGAAAGCCGACATTTTAAAACTAATTATTCTCTAAACTCAATTGAGTTGTAAAAAACCCGTCAGTTCGGGAACCAGAAGCCTATAGGTGCTAATTGAACGCACCAAAACTTTTCAAAAGCTATACATTAACATTAAACAAACACATATAACGTATTGTCTAATTAAATATGTTCCCATACTGGCCACAAAGAAACCGCTGAATAAAAAAAAAAAAAAAACTCAACCAACGCCGCCTTTACAAATCTGATTAGTCGCTGAAGTGGTTCTAAATTAAAAAGGGCGGCGAACTATGTTTGTTGACAGTAGCTTTTTTAAAAAGAGAATATTGAACGCTTTCGAGTCAATTCCCATTGTCTATGGTCTTAATGGCGGTATGATTAAGACGTATATTTCCGGTTAGAATTAAATTAGTGTGTTCTTGTTGATGTACGTTCACTTACTGCTTATTTAAGGTTATACAGAACTGTCAGTCCTAAAGATAGAGTTCTATCTACTACTTATTCTAACGAACAGGTTACTATGGCAAAAGTTTGTAATTGCAAGCATACTCAATGTTCAAAAAATAGGTAGTTGATGTATCTTAATTGAACAAATAATTATTTGTAAGACTGACATTATTGTTTTGTTGTCGCTAGCTATTCTACCGCCAAGCAGTAATGTGCAAACATTACTGTGTTCCGGTTTGAAGGGCAATGTTTCCAGAGAAATTACAGGGCTTAGAGATATCAGATCTTAGATCTCTGGGTGACGAGCGCAGTGCGGTGCTAGGTAATGATTTGGACTCTTCATGTTCCAATAGCTGCGTGTCACTGTGCTGTTATGTGTCAGGCATGTTGCTTACAATCAGGCACATGTCCGGATCGTCTCGTCACCATTTATTAAAAAAAAAAAAAAAAAATACATTTCAATACCCGTCACATTTAAATAAATATATATTGATGGACAATTCACACACAACACCATCTGAAACTAAGCAAAGCTTGTACTATGGTGGCCAGATAGCTGATATAATCTTAACATATATAAATCTCGTGTCACAATGTTTGTCCTCAATGGACTCCTAAACCACTTATCCGATTTCAATCAAATTTGGACACCGTGTGTAGATGGATCCAACTTAAAAGATAGGATAGTTTTTATTTCCATTAATAGGCTTTATGTGACCATATCCGAGCGAAGCCGGAACGGGCCGCTAGTACTTTTATAGTTTTAAATAAATACTTTTTATACATTTAGTTCCAGTCATACATTTAAAACATGTGAAAGTGACAGAAAAATCTTTTCTCGTGATATTGATATCTTACAAATTTGTGTAAATAATAAATGCAAAAGTTTGTACTTATGTGTGGATATTTGATAATCTCTCGCAAAAACTACTGCAGGAATCTAGATGAAATTTAGCACATAGGTACATAGAAATTGTCTAGAATAACTCGTAAGCAAATTTTTATACGTGGAAAATAACGGCATCGGGAACTACGCGGTTAAAACAGCGGGCGTTGTTAGTGTTGTATAAATTACTACTCTTTCGGACTAATACAGTTATGAGTAACCCTACGAAAGTGTTCTGAAAGGTATGATTGAGTAATTTTTTATATTATTGATTTTATATACATCACCTAACATCACAAAAACTAAGGATTATACATCCTACTAGGTAAACCTAATCATCGATTTAAACCATTGGATGTGCTTCGAAACTTCAGGCGCACGGAACTATGTCATCGTTGGGAAGAGTGAGCTCACTCTTTCCGTTCTAGTCGGTTGCAGGAGGCGGTGAACGCCTGACGTTTTTACCTAGCACTATTTTATTTTATTTTATGGATGTTTTTTATTCTACCAAGCAAAAGCTACTGGCATTACTGGATCAGGATGAAATGATGGTGCATAAATAAATAATATTCTAGAATAACACGTAGGTCACTTTTTATCCCCAGAAAATAACATGATGGGGAAGGACGCGGGTAAAACCGTGGGATACTACTAGTAATGAGTAGTATAAAAGTAATTTATAAATATCACCAATGTAAAAACCAAATGCCAGCGTAGCGTAACGAAACCTGAAACTCGATGGAGTGACGATTTACGTAAGGCAGTAAGCAGTGGTTAGGGAAGAAGATTCGAGAATGCGGCTGAGAGACATGACCTAATAGATAAAAAATAAGAGCTGCTGATGTTTATATGTACCTACCTACTTTGTTAGCATTTCAGTATTTCATGATAACTGCACTATCAATAATATGCCAATAATATTATAAAAAAAGGTTCGCAATACGACTAAAACCTCATTATACACGATTTATCGTTTCAATAAGTGTTCCAGCTGTTTCTTTTTTTAAACTACCAATGTGGCGTCATAGCCACTCGACGAGTTCCCATGCTGGGTGGCGACAAAACACTTAAACATCAATTTGCAGTAGTCTAGCCGACAACTTCCTTAAAGACAAAATTATTTGTCTATGGTTACCAGCTGCGTTTTGGCGCGTGTTTGAAAAAAAAGTTGTAGCTTGGGAAATGGCTCTTGAAAGTAATGGAACCGCCACTATTGAAAAAAAAAATCGCTAAAATAACTAATTTTAGGCATTAATTCACTTTTGTAGATATATTTAAATGTCACAGTATTACACTTTTCTTTTTGAATGTTTGCAGTTAATATATTGTTTTTTCCTGTAACGCCTCAACGGATCGTGTTGAAATTCGGAAACCACAAATATGCAATAACACAAACCTAGGACACTTTTTATCCTGAAAAACATCCCGATTTAGTGTAGTAAAACTGCGTTAATAAATAAATATGTGGTGACATTCCTCACACAAAATTACAAGCTCCAAACTAAACAAAGCTTGCATTATGGGAACCATATAGCTGAATAAAGTGAATCTCAAAACTACCGTCGCGATGATTAACCCCATTAGAACGCTCTAAGAGACCACGGAAGGTAATCTAACATGAAAACTAATTCAGGTCTCGATTAAATTCTGCATAATTAATGTACCTACATAATTAATGTACCTGTGTAATGTGTATTCCATATCAGTTCGAGTTCTAAATTTCAAATCTCGAACGTTTAAAAATATCTATCTGTAAAACCGTTGCATCCATTTCTTTTTTGTGAAGCATTAGAAGCTTCCGTTTTGATTTTCGAACGGAAGGAACCTTGTGACTGGCGACATAGATTTTATCTTATCTGTTTTTTTATTCATCGGAACTTGTAGATTTTAAAATGACCGGAATTATGAAGATAGGTTTTAGTCTTAGTAAGATATTCTTCAAAATAGTTTTTGGTTGAACAGGAAGTTATGAAGCAATTTAAGTAGTCCGAGAGAGATGGGCAAAAGTTTTTAATAAATTAGATGATTGCGGGACAGACTCCCTTATAGGATGGAAACATAAGGATTTACCAACCTACATCATACTGAAGATGAATTATGAATTAATCGTTTTTCGTTTGAAACCGCGTAGGTACTAAATAGCGGTAAGTAGTAGGTTTTACTATTATAGCCACAACCATAATTTAATACATATTATTTCATTTTACGTAAAAAAAAACACAATTTTCGCGATAACAACTGATTGTTGATTGAGTATAACATAAAACTAAATGTAAAATTAAAAAAAGGTAGCGATATCAAAACAAAAATGTCTGTCTCACGAATGATGATTATCTAATACAGTTCACATTTACAGAACCTGAAATTGGGACAAAATAAATATACTAAATTCATGTTAGCATTACATAGGCGCCATCTTATTTTTGAATAAAATTTGTTTATTCTGAAAACGCCGTGTTCTATTAAAAATTGTCGAACGTTCGAATTTCAAAACCGACACCATAAACAAGTTTCATCTTTTTAAACAGTCATTGTCCATAAAGATCGTGTCGCCGAAAGGTTTCGAAATGTCCGTCGGCCTTTGTTTCAAAACTCGCGCTAATTTCTTCGGTAAACAGCCGCGGCCACAGTCATAATGGAGGAGATACTGGTAGATAGGTACTACTAGAATTTTTGAATTTACCTCGGTACACACATTTCTTTTGGCGCGTTTGAAAAAATGTTGATAGTGAATTTTAAAAACGCCAGCCACACCAACCGCCAGCCAGCCAACACAGCCAGCCAAAAAATTACATATCTAATGAAGTTGGCTGATGAATTTTTACGACACGAGAGCACAATAGGGCATGTATTCTGGATGTCCGGAATTCCGAAATTTCGCAAATCCGAAATCTCGTGCAGAATTTTCCGATATTTCAATTCTGGAATCGAAACACTTCAATATCGTTATTCCGATATTGTTATTTTGGCTACTAACTTCTTTGGCGACTGAAAACCATCCCATATGACGTGCCCTAACTCACAACGACACCCAAATTTGACTACAGTATAGTTATTGTTTTATTAATGTCAACTAGCATCACGAGACTTCTATTGACAACTTTTTTGCGCTTTGTTGCACTTATATATTTATTACTAGCAGCATCCCTTGGTTTTACCCGCGTAGTTTCCGTTGTCATAGTTTTCGTCAAAACAAGCCTATGTGCTATTCCAAACTATAATCAAAACTGTGTTCTAAATTTTAACCCGATTCATACATCCGAGAACATTCTACCGCCTAACTAAAACTGTCTTAGCCTTGAAATTACTCTCTCTTTTCTTTTCGTTTAAAATGACATTACCATTGCCATTACCGATTTAGTTAGCCGATAGACGGGCCGATCCGATTTGATAGAGCAGCAGACATCCCAATTGCCACCATTATAATATACTAGATGCCCGCCCCGGCTTCGCCCGTGGTATAGTATATAGCGCTCATCGGGATCACGTACATATCCAACGGTGAAAGAATGACTGAAATCGGTTCACTCATTCCTGAGAATATCGCTTTCAAACAAAAAACCTCTTCAGCTACCTGCTACGCCACCTGTCGGAAATTGGTCGTACCAACTCAGATTTAGAAAAAAAAATAGCAAAGGTTTATATTCAATGCACAGATTACTGAAATTCAATGACGCAATCTTTGACACATGCTGTCATGTGTCATGTCAAAGCACGAAACGTACGAAAACTCTCAAAAGGGGAATATTTTTTCCCGATTTTGTTACATTCTTGATTCATGCTCCGCTTCAATTAATAGTAGCGTTATTTTCTATAGCCTAAAGCCTTCCTGGATAAATGTACTATCCAATAGAAAAATAATCTTTCAATTCGGACCGGTACTTCCCGAGATCCTAGCGTTCAAACAAACAAACTCTTCAGCTTTATAATAATATATTATATATTATATATTTTTTATTTACCAATACAATATAATACATATTTAATAGAATTTGCATCGTCAATCCGAATTGATTTTCAAAGCGAATACGAGCTCATTACGCCAATGATTTCGCTTCTAAATACACAAGTGCTAAATGGAGATGCACGTTTTTTGTTTATCAATAACATAAACACATAAAAGTGGGCGAAGCTAACAAAACACTATAATGTATTTGTTTTTCAATCAAATTACTTTTCAACTAGTTTTCGCATGCAGCTGTACTCGCGTAGTTTCACTTGCTTCAATTTTTCCGCGAAAAAGGCAAAAAAACTTTTAACACTTGGCAAAATTTAGTCTACAGAATTTAGTCACTACTGAATTCAGTGAAGTGTTCTAGCTTTTAATAAGCTACTAAGTACTCGCTTCGAATTTAGTACTTAGTAGTACTTACTAAATTCAGAAACGAGGATTGCTGACTTCTAACTCACTTCTAAACTTGCTTCTAAATTCAGTCTTATAACCTTGATTCTGAATTCAATCACTAAATTTAGCTAAGTGTTAAAGCCTTTAAAATGTATCTCAAAACCTATTTTCTTCCACATCCATTCAGATTCCGGTACATATTCTCAACCCAATCCGAAAGATTCAAATTCGGAATGACAATCTTTGTTTCTGTCATTGTATACGGATGAGACAAAGAATAAGTGCTTTGATTCTGTGTCAAGATTGCATTCTGAATAAGGATACTGAAGTGATTTTTTTAAAACGATATTTATAAAACCAACCACACTATTTTTTTTTATTAAAAATTGAAGATATGAGTAGGACATGTGCCTGATAATAAGCAACATGCCTGCCACATAACAGCACAGTGACACGCAGCTGTTGGAACATGACAAGTCAAAATCATAGCACTGCACTGCGCTCGTCACCCAGAGATCTAAGATGTTATATCTCTAAGCCCTGTAATTTCCCTGGAAACATTGCCCTTCAAACCGGAACATAGTAATGTTTGCACATCTCTGCTTGGCGGTAGAATAACTGGCAAAGGTGTGGTACTTCCCCAGGCGGACTCTGCAAAGAGTCCTACCATTATAAAATCACATCAATACGATATAAATTTGTGATGTCAACTGCGTTTAAAGGAATAAGATTGATTTTAAGTCAAATTCTGCTATAAGACATAGCTGCTATTATAACATAATAATGAATTTAAATGGATAAGCAAATAGGTGCCGTTTTTGGTATAATTAGCGTCCATGACATCATATCGATTTGTTTAAAAAATGTCAGATTATAGTCAATTTGTGCGAGACCATAAATGTGTTTTTGTTGGTTTTCCATGATGTAGTTACGACACATGACACGTATTTATTATAGTGAGAACACTTCACAGGATTTCTGTTTTTAAGTAAAAACTTCTTTAGGAGCATTGTGCATTTTTTAAATCGGAAATAATGTAAAAGAAACAATTACATTCGCGACACGGATATTATAATATGTAAATAAATAATAAAATAGTAAATTAGGTTGAGACTTATAGATCATTAGAATTAAAATAATGTATTACTTTTGATCCACACAAAAATATGGTTGATTCGGACTTTTATAGCAACTCTACTTTTTGGAGAGTGTCTAGCTGATCTGAATGATCTAATACCACTTTGCCCTTTGTACTATCGACCTGTTTATAACTCGAAAATGGACATGTATCGATTCCTAGCACGCTCCATCATTGGTAACAGTAGATGAGATGGCGTGAACTACCAATCTTTCATTCTTAAAAAAACACTACAAATCAATTTTCGAACCAATCGCACTAATAAATGCATTGTCAGGTGTGAAAATAGCCAAACCAAAAATAAATGACCACAGCTTACCCTCGGAAACCAATCACAGCTTAATTAATAGTCGCCTCGCTCAATTTGCGAGCCGAATAGCCCTTGTAATAGCTCGAAGCGATCTATACGTTAAATCGGCATTATCGAGAATTGCCGCCAGGCACGCGTCGGTAATTGTATTGTCGTGAATGGTCACCCTAATTCCCTAATGCGTTTACGTTTGTCTATGGTACGATAATACTGGCTGGTGAGATCGCTACGGTGATTTGAAATTAGAACGTTCTAAACGATTTGTATTCTTTTGTTTCTTAGAATAGCTTATTCTCGTAGAAAAAAGGTTTTATTTGGTTGTTTAGTTTTTTTAGTAGCAAAGATAGATAACGGAACGTAAAATAAAGTGGTACGTTGTAGTTATGGAACAAAACTAAAATAAGTAGCACAGGATACGAAGTAATACAATTTGTACCTATCTAATATTAATATCGAATACCGATATTGTCTAAATTTAGGAATATGTACGTAAATTTAGTATCTAATGAGTAAATAATTATGTTCTTTACTATTTAGATTTTTTTGTATTTTAAACAAAAAAAAAAAATTCAGTAATAAGTAGTTTCTATAAAAACATGTATTTTATTTCACATCATTCTAATGACTAAGTAATTTCTACAAGCATTTGTTATCAAGTCTTTTTTTTACTTTTCAAGTAGTATTTTTTTTAACAAAATACATTAGGTTTAATTTTATTCAATAACTAGTTAAGAGCGAAAAAAATGGCAAAATACTTTTTTACGACACTTCTTGCTAAAGTTACAGCCGAGATTCTATTTTTTATAACCCCTCACTTCACCCATAGAACCCCCAATTTTTTTTACTGTTATTATTATAAGTAGAGTTAATGTATTTAAATTCACAGCTGTGACAAAAATATAATTAACAATCAACATCCTAACCCTTTGCGATACAAGATTGACTCTATATTATTCATGAAAGAAACTCAGCGCGTCCTCAGAGGAATTAAAACAATTCACAGCTACCGTTTGCCGACCAATTATCCAATATACTGGCAATTATACGGTGTCATCCCCCTGGCACGCTCCCCTATACAATTTTCATGATAAAATCTGTATCTACTAGTCGGCAACAAAGTAATGAAGATAAATATCTCAGTGGGGAGTTGCAACCAATAAAAACAAAATCAGTTTAAGCTCATTGACAAGACATATTACATTCTCGACCCCACTGGCGTTCGATTCGAAAAAAAAGCTGTCAAATTGTGGCGGGAACTTTTGGTCCACCCGCGCGTTTCTACTTTTTCTTTTCGTAACCATAGACAATAGAGTGTGGTCGATTTAACTTTGTGGCAGTGACAGCTGCGTTCGTCAATTAGTTTTGACGTTAATTAACGCGGTTCCCCGATTTATTGCCTGTTTGCTTTATGTTAGACGCCAATTTAATGTGTTAATTGATTAAGACATTTTGTCAAAGCTGTTTTATAGTGTAACTGGCAGCCTCGGCGTATGATGACTTATTTATTTTTGTTTATGAGGCATTGGCAAAACGCCCTTGGCCATAATTATTAAACAAAAATTCTGTTTGATTTTCCAATGTAACATTTACGCATCACTTAATACCTTTTGTAGTTCCGGTTTGAAGGGCAATACTTCCAGACAAATTACAGGGCAAAGAGAAAAATACTCTATATGCCAGAGTCATGAGTGCAGTAGGTACTATTTTATGGTCAAATAGACGTGTTTGGAGAGACGTATTGTACATAAATTATCAGGCGTTTGTTTTGGTCATCCCGTCACTAAGTAAAAAAAAAAATCTGTAGCTTACTCAGCCCATAGCTAGGAGTGAGTCCCCTATACCTCCTTCTTTAGCCAATTTTATCTTGTGCTGGCTCGTTTAATCGTCTGGGAATAACATATTGCTGCAAAAGTTATTAATGGCATCAAACCATCGCTGTATTGGTCTTTCAGAGGTGTATAATCTGTCTTCTTTCAAGACTTCGTCTTTAAAATTATATAAAAAAAATGTTTTTATCAGATCACGTTTTTTGTCGTTAACCGTTATAAAGTATGAATGTGCTGAACTACCGAAGAGTAGGTTTTATTCGTACCGACACATTTTTCTCAGTGGCCAGTATCAGTTGCATACTTGGTGAGTAAATAAATACCACGTGTAAAACAAGATAAAGAAAGAGCTGGCGTAAAAGGAAATTTATTGCTTTTTTCGGACCTTCTTTGTGTTGATAGCTTTTTTAAATTTAGTTTACTTTATTGATACTTGAGTATGCGCTGTTGAATAATTTTATTTATTTGTTTGTTAAATAAAATTTTGTAAATTAATATATATGTTTTATTTTAAACCATATTTTTACTTACGCATTTTTTTTAGCTTTTAATAATCAAAATAGTAAACACATATTTTTAACTCTAATAATTTTATATTAATAAGTACTTCGTGGCAAATACTTTTTTGCTACCTATTTGAACCAAAATAATAAAAAAATACCACTGAGATTCATCTTTGCCGAACGTCGTTTAATTTGTCAAAAACTAACATTTTTTAATCTGGACTGATTTTATATTCTTTTCACACAAGTATTGTATCGTACATATTTTTTGCTATGCATTTCCTCAAATCGCAAAAAAATACCATTACCTAGGTAGGTACTTAAGCAGTTTTGAAGTGAAAACCTCGTACTACGGCAATTTATGGTAGAAGAATTCTTTTGAGTTCGGGGCATCGGCATGCTAATATTAGTGCATCTGTATCTCTATTATTATACATATTACAATAATTTGTCCCTATGGCTGGCATTTTCTTTTAAAAAACTCGTTTATATTTTTTTTACTATAATTTTTCATGTGATTCCCTGCGAAAACCTATTTTACACAAGTACATTTTATGTAATATTTATATTCTTTCCGCGTACTCCAGCTACAAATAAAAAAATACCACAAACATTTTATCAGCTCAATACTTTTCGGTCATAATTTTTTTCGATAAACATTTTTGTTGCAAAAATTATGTATCTCATCCCTAAGTACAACCAAAGAATAAAGACAAAGCGTAGAACGGTCACAGAGATTGTAAAGAAAAAAGTTTACCAACATAACGGTACAGCTGCAATAAAAATATTTAGCTTAATACCGACAAAGAAATCACTTACAGCACTAAACGATATTTATATTTTATGGACCACCAACAAAAGATCGGCACAACTCAAAGTTGCTGTAAAAAAGGTTATAATTGCCTTCAACGTTTTACAAACTTAGCTTTATAACCTATAATTTTGACTAATGTTCTTATGTTTTACGGATCAAGGTTTAGAATTGAATGGAAATGTGTTAGAGATTAGTAATCTGTATTTTTGTTGGAGATTACCTGTCAATTTCAATAGTTTTTGTTTGTAATGTCGGCAGTACTGTTAGGCCCTTTCAACATCATTACGGCATGAATTAAATTTTATTGCAGAAATCACAGATTTCTAAAACAAAAGGCAGATGGAACGTGCGGAACACAGATCCTTAGGTCCGGAAAGCAAATATCAAACGCCAAAGCAAATACAAACTCCAGTCAGTATGAAACTGACTTCCGTCTCGTACGGGAGTCCCGTGTGATTTTATGTTTTGTTTAAGATTATGCCGTCTTGTGTCATCAAACATTGCAAACATTGTTCCTAAAAATAAAAAAAGGAAATTTCATAGGAAAGTTAGAATATTTTTACTGGTATTTATATAATTTAGACGATTTTATTTCGATTGATGAATAGAAACACAACACCTCAACGAAAATAGGTCAGTGTTGCTATACTAAATTGAAATTATTTTCCCAGAAGTTAAGGTAAAATATAGATTCTAATTTTGTTTTGAAGATACTCGTAGACCAAATTATTGATGAACATTGTATAATTCAATTTTAAGCCCTATTTTTTTTAATCGTTATTTTTTTTATTTAATGTGAATCGATGCCAAGAACAAATCCTCGCCGTTACTAGGGTTAATAAAAATACTAATAGTGATGAAAACTATAGTTATGAAACGAATAGATAAGAACAAATCCTCGCCATTATAAAACGTCTCGTCTATGACCTGTGGATTCTAACTTGATCTATGCAGTGCTGTTAGCATATATATTTTCAATAATATAAATATAACATTTATTTTTTCTTACTCCTTGTTGAATTAGAGCCTCCCAGAGCAGATCGTGTTTGATTGAGTCGAAAGCTTTATTGTAGTCGACAAATGCAATGTATTCCCATACTCTTGAGATTTTTCTATTAACTGTTTTAATACATGCATATGATCAATAGTTGAAAACCCTGCTCTAAAACCAGCTTGTTCAATGGGCTGTTCTTCATCTATAGTCCTTGATATTCTATTTAGGATCAGCTTTGAAAAAAAATTGTAAATGTTTGACATGAGGCTATAATTTTATATATATAGGTCTATAATTTTCAATTACGTTTCTGTCTCCTTTTTTTGTGGAGCAAGTTATTAACAAGAAATCCTTGCATTATATATTATCGGTGTAATAATAAATTATTTTAAAATAATATTTTCTGCGTTTATTATACGTGAAAATTTCCAAAGCTTAAGACAACAATAGTGGGACTTTTTTCTTAAGACTGGGAACATTACACGCACACCAACGTGAGTAATTTGACAACGTCGGTGAGAGCTGTCACGCATACATAACTAATGACTGGCCTCACAGTGTCGTTCACGAAGGTTTCATCTGTATTCTGTTTAGAAATCTGTGGCAGAAATTATAAAACTGAATATAAAGTATTTCGGAAAACAGCATTCACAACAGAATATAAAATTATTTCCTGCTTCAAATAATCGAAATCAGTTGAAAAAAAACTTACTTAAATATTAAATAAACTTTCAAAATTTTGCAAGCCGCATAATTTTGCAGTTTGTGTACCATATAGGATTTGACAACACAAAACTGCACTTTACATCTTTGTATACCAAAATTTAAATTTAAAATTAATAAGAAAAACCTTATCCATTTTGGACTTACCAGTTATTTCTTTTTGCTCAAATAAATTTGAATATTATTGCATATGTACACAAACTAAGCACAGGGCTAAATATATAATATATATAAACCCATTATGATTATACCACCAGAAACAAGCAAGGCAAAATGGGGAGTCTTACAAAATCACAAAAAGAGATGATGTCAAAATTAATGGCAGATTTTAACTACGTTACTGGTTCAGCGTTGTAAATTATGAGATAATCACTCCATTAAAGAAGGCCACAAGTTTTAGCAGAGGGAATATAGTGCAGGATGTGTATTCTATGCCAATGCTAGAGCCTAATATATACTAGGTAATATTATAAAAAAGTTAAAGTTAAGGATAAGTTACGGCTGGTCTAGTCGGGAGAACGGCGCCAATCCGGGTTCAAACCCCACACTAGTGCGTGTGGGGTGCGTGTCTTTCCGAAGTAATGTGCGTAATGCCGCTAACTTAAAACGGTGAAGGAAAACATCGTGAGGAAACCCACATGTACCTAGAACCTTTCGAAGTCATGTGTCAATGTGTCATCCACCAACCCGCACTGGGCCAGCGTGGTGAATTATGGCCTTAACTCTCTCCTTGCGAGAGAAAGCCCGAGCCCCAGCAGAGGGAGCATTTAGTGGGCTGTTCATGATTAATATTATAAAGCTGGAGAGCTTTTTTGTTTGAAAGTGCTAATCTCACAAACCACTGAACCGATTCCAAAAAATCTTACACTGATGGATATGTACGTGATTCCTGAGTGCTATTATATTATGCATTACGGGCAAAGCAGAGATGGATCGCTAGTTTCAGATAACCAGGCCATGATAGTGAATTAGTGACGGGAGCAAGCTATACAAAATGCCGACGGCCGTCGCTTCAGTACGCAAATCCCCGCCTGCATCTTTGTATTTTCCAAATCAATAAGTATACAATATTCTGTCACCACCATAGGCTTTAACGGTGAAGCATAACATCATGAAAAAAAACAACATGTTCCATTTCGAGGTCATACGTCATCTATCAACTCGCGCTGGGTCCGCGTGGTGGATTACGGCGTTGTCTCTATTCGTTGTCTTTATGCCCACAAAGGCCGCGAGCCCCAGCAGTGGGTATATTTCGTAGACTGTTTATGCAATAAGTAAACATGAAAGTAAGGAATATCACGAGTCCAAATCATTACCTAGCACAGCACTGCGCTCGTCACCCAGAGATATAAGATGTTTTATTTCTATGGCCTGTAATTTCACTGAAAACATTGCCCTTCGAACCAGAACACAGTATAGTAGTAGGTTAGGAGGACCCGACGGCTTCTGCGCCAGCCCAAAGCTTGGTAGGCAATACTTATAAGTCATCTGAGACATAAGCTGCATAATTTAAGATTTCATAAAATAAGAATTGTATAAATAAACTCAATAAATAAACAGACGTAAAATTCACATTGTTTATATGTCAATAAAAGATTTTTATTCATACAATTTCATATCTTTTAATAGAAACATTGTTGATGGAAGGTCATTGTGGTAAAACCTACAAGACAATGGTCTTATCTACGTGAATAAAACATCCTAATAAAATCTAGGATACGACTCAAGTGAACGATTTCAAATTCTAAAGAATTACCTATAATTTGTGACAATTGTGAGCTGTAGTACGGAGAACGGAGAAAATCTTAAATGTAAAAAAAAGTTGCTATCATTTTGTAACTACCTGTGTACCTACTTAATTTTTTACTGTAATATAATCCATACTCTAATTTAAAAGTAGGCAATTAAAAACAAAAATACAATTCATACCTTTACTCTTTGGTGACGAAGGTGGCGTAATAGGGACGCTCGAATCATAATTCGGTTTCGATATCAAATCAACTGATAACGGCTCCCTAACCGATTTATCGAACGCAAAATTTCTAAACATCTTGTTAAAAAGAAAACAACACTAAACACTGGCCGAAAAAAAAACAATCTAAAATTATCACTGGCTGCAAAGATAAAAAAGAAAATAAAAAGTACTGGCTGGAGAGAGGCCGTTAGCGCGCGTCGAAAAAGTAAACTGTCAGTGTCAGCTATGACAGTTTGTTTTCGTTGCACCGCGACGTCCGCCTACTAAAAATCCATAATGTTCTAGCCAATAACGGGTCCCCGTTTTGTGCCCCCACCAATCAGGGCGGGGCCAATTATGTGCCATCTCTTTCGCTCAGGAGCTTTCATGTTATGAGCTTATTTTACCCTGTAACGACTTTAGGGCTGTGTCACATCAAGGGTTAACGAGATCTTTTGTTTTAAATTATCAATTACTTGGAACAACCTGCATTGGCGTATTTTGTTAATTTTACACTTTATTAGTAGCTGTTTTGTTCGTTTTGTTCCCCATCCCGTTATTTTCCCGGGTTAAAAAGTAGCGTATATGTTATTGAAATTAACAATACAAAACAGTACAAAAGTTCATCCCATCAATTCAATAGTTTTTTCTTGAAAGAGTAACAAACACCTATACATACCTATATTCCTCAACAACAGTTTTTTTTCTTTGTTTTTACATTGTACAGTAGTAGCTGCTAGTAGAGTAGCTCATGGGCAGGGTACGGTAATGATGATTTGAGTTACATGTTTTTTGTTAAGTACCCAAAAAGAGCTCAACGCTAAAAAATGCCTACTTCAAAAAATTTACTGAAAATTAACTACTAGCGATTCGCCCTGGCTTCGGTCGTAGTAAAAATATATCCATAGCTCTCAGGGATCACGTATACATATATCCAACGATAAAATATTTTTTGAAATTGGTCCTATAGTTACTGAGAATAGCGCGTCAAACAATGAAACTCTTCAGCTTTACAATTTAATTATGACTTTGTAGTACTTATTAGTATAAGTAGAAGTAAATAAGTTTACGTACATGTATCAGCCAGTGAAGAAAACTCTCGTTGTGCCTCCGACCTAACGTTTTAATCATGCCTTCTCATTTCATTTTAATACGGCCCCCGGAGCATTGGGCATCATGGCCCGTTATTACTTCGGCTGCGAGCTGTTATTAACGACATATAACTTGTATAACAGTTATTATATTATTTACTCAACGAGACTAGCGTATCGCGCGGATTCACTTCACATTTATATGAAAAATCTAGATGTTTATCGCGGTATGGCCTTTCTACCGCATAGCTATAACAATATTATAAAAGTATACTACATTTTCCCACTGTCGGGAACATTTTCATGAGTCCCAAGGGAAATTAAATATTTCTGAACCGATAATTTAGTTTTGACGATTAATTAACGATCTGAGACTTTTCTTTTATAATTGTGTGTGAAATAAATAAAAAATGTGATCTCGATTTTTGTGTTCATCACTACACTATTATATGTGGTATCGTTATTTCACAAAATGACAGTAGCTAATGTCAAATCTGGAATCGAATTAAAATTCCGAGTAAGTAGGTATAGTGTAAGCTTAGAAACTAGATGGAGTGACGGTTAGAAACGTAATACCGATGATCGGGCAGAGTCTTTACCTATGTTCAACAGTGGACAAGTTCATAGGCTGATGATGATGAAAATGAAAATCTGATCGTAACTTCTTCAGTAGATACTTACCAGTCCTTTTAATAAAAAATACTGATGTCTATGAAAAAATGTTGGTTGAGGTAACAAATAATTAGAGTAGAAAATAATTTCTTTCGACATGCTTCCTTTACGTATTCACTCAGTACAATATTGACGTGACTTCTTCGAACCATTACGTATTCACCGAAAATGTGGAAGCTATAAACCAAGACAAAACCGAAGGACGTATAACTAAAGAGAATTTCTCTTAGTTATTGACAATGTGGCCTACAATCACCGCATTGTGTGTAGTCAAAAGAAGAAAAAAACACAAAAATAAACCACTCTTTAATTGAGCAAAACAATGACTGTGTGTACCAACAACTTATGAAAAGAAAAATAGGCTGGGTTAAAAAAGTTTTTGTCTATGGAAAGGCTTTTGGCGGCAAAAATTACAGACGTCACGCGGTGACAAGATGGCGGGTTTGTTTTCTTACTTTTCTTTAGAAATACATTGAAACAGTGGCTATTGAATTCTGGCTGCTACCGTTTTGATGATTTGTCAAAATTAAAGCGTTAAGTGTTCTCTGTGTAAATTATTTGGGTTTAAAGCTGGTGACAACTTGTTTTATAGGAATTGTTTTGTTAGTTTTTATAAAATAGAGGCGAGGAGCCCGAATTGCGCCTGATGGTAGGTTGGTAGGTAGGTAACACTATCATGACACTTAGATAGCTATATGAAATGATATTGTCAAATCGTTGTCTAACCAACACTGTACTACACTATATTAATGGTTAAACGCTAGACACTGGCGAAATTCCGGTAACATTATTACCGAATGGAGGCCATAATAAAAAGTTGAAGTTAAGCACTGTACTGTTAATAGGTACGCTAGATGAGCAGACTAGGCCACTAATGGTCTCTAGCCTCTAGGCCTCTACTGCCTTCCTTACTTTGAGCTACTACTAGCCCAAACATACCAAGAGACTATAGATATCTACATACATACTGTTTTGTTTATTGAAATTTATAGGTTTGCACCTGATCACTATCTCGCCTGTTGTTATTTGAAAATGCGGTTTATAACGGAGGGCAATAGCCTAGAGTAAATCAATTCACTTTGAATTTGAAAACACTAAGAAGATCCATCAATAAATATCAACTCGGGCAACGTATTCCAAATTTAGATGTAAAAAACAAAACTAGTCAAACTCGCTGAATAAGTAGTCTTTGGAACAACAACCATGAAACAAGTCGCCTTCTGGACATATAACTTTTTTTTTTTTTTTTAACTATAATAGGTTCGCAATTGACCACCATCTCGCCTGGTGTTAAGCGATGATGAGATCTACGATGGAGCGTGCTTACCTAGAAAAAACCGCTTCACTCTCGATTTGAAGACACCAAGATTGTAACCATCAGGGAAAACCCACTCAGGCAACGCATTCCACAATTTAGACGTTCTTATCACAAACGTGGAGTCAAATCTCTTCGTTCGCGTTTTTGGAACATCAACCATGAAACGATGCAGCCCTTTTGTGCAACGAGAAGTCCGATAGAAGAAAGGGCAAGGTGGTATTAGATCATGCAGATCAGTTGCACACTCTCCGAAGTGTATCCGATAAAAAACCGATAAGCTAGCGATTTTGCGGCGATGATCAAGACTTTGAAGTCTTTTACGCGCAAGAGCGTCATTGCCTATGAGTCTTTTGGCACGTCTCTCAATCGATTCCAGAGTCCCCAGCTGATACTTAGCCGATCCATCCCAAAGGTGGAAATCCGAAAATCCCAAAACTATACTGGGCCTACCTCACGATATAACTGATGCTGTGCTGGTCCGAACCCAACGTGGCCTCAATGCTCTCCTCTCCGCCAACACTGATCTTAATATTTTTTGATACCTAGTTGTAACAACCTACGAATCTTTATGTTTTTGCATATTATCAAAATCTTACTGATCAGTGGGATAAGAGTGAAAATACCGATCAATCGATCGACAACCATGATTATCGAACGATTTTTGCTTATTTACTGTGATTTTTTATTGACATGTTATTTTTGTTTAGTAAAACAATTTAAGTGCTTATTAATTATTTTAGTTAATTGACTACCATGTTTTAGTTTTTATTTTAATAGGTTTATTTATACCTACTTGACCGCCATCTCGCCTGATGTTAAACGATGATGCGGTCTACAATGGAACGTGTTTACCTAGAAGAAACCGATTCACTCTCGATTTGAAGACACAAAGATTGTAACTATCGGGAAAAACCCACTCAGGCAACGTATTCCACAAACTTGACGTTCTTATCAAAAATTAGAGCCGTTCTCTTCGTTCGTGTCTTTGGAACATCAACCATGAAACGATGTCGCTTTTCGAGCTGCGAGCATTCCGATAGAAAAAAGGGCAAGGTGGTATTAGATCGTGCAAATCAGCCGCACACTCTCCGAAGTGTATCTGATAAAAACCCGATAAGCTAATTTATGTTGTGTGAGATATTTGTAATTGGAAATCTGTTTTTATCTCTACAAATAAATAATAGTCCGATAAAAAGGGCAAGATGGTATTTGATTATGCACACTTTGCGCAATATATCCGATAAAAAATTATTAACCTTAGGTTTACCTAAATGCCATATTTTGTAAGTTTCTCGAGCTTAGCTTTCGCATCCACACGGCTTAGCTGCATAGATAAGTATCTTATAGAACACCGTAACGGCGATACATAGATAAGGGGAAAAAGGTTTTAACAACACAAAAAAGTAATGACGTTATGAAATCTGTCCCTTATAATTAGTTTACAACCTCATTCTGGTTTTACCGCTATGCAATATAATATTTGAAGTAAGGTTCGGCTAAATAGTGAAATTAGTTACCTGAATCGTATCAGTAACCAAAATTTGTGCTAAAAACGATGGTAGGTATGAGATGACTTCGGATTATTCATAGATTTCAAAAGAATACTACTACTAATAAGCACTTTTTTTGGTAGGGAGGAGCGGGGTAGTCTACAAACTCATATCACCGTAAGGAATGGGTAAAAAATTAAAAAAAACACGCGAGTAATAGTTGGCCTATGAGAAGTTCTGACGTGGTTGAGTATAGGTAATAAAGGTTTAGGTATATTACGTTTGAAGGTACCTACTCCAATATAAAAAAGACACTACAAAATAATTTACAATAAGTATGTATTTTGTATTAAGTATTTTATAACCTCGAAACCAAAAATGCTCTTACTATTTCTTACTTACTTAAAAACATTTTTTTCAGGTAAGTTAAGGGTCATAAAAAACGTTAGTGACAGCCTCGGTAAATTCAAAAAAATGCTCTTCCCAAAATATTGACATTCACTAATGACATATGACATTTTGATAAGATTTGTTGTTGTTAATTACCTTACATTAGGAGTACCTACATCATTTCCATAAAAAATAAATTATTTTGTAGCGAACTTTTGTTTTGCACCAAATCGTTAAAACCATCACAATCGTAAGATATTAAAAATAAAACATTGAAAGAAAAACAACACTAGTCACGCCTTTGCGAACATATCTGTTTACCGATTAAAATATGTCAAAACATAGGTCAATTTGCCCAATAGACATCGCCACAACTCTAAATTTGACCAAAATATGTTCAGATCACGTTGGATATTAGACACCATCTATATAAAAAAGCTTTTAATCAATTTGTTTCATTTGAAAAAGACTCATTCCATACAATAAAATTAAAAAACTTTTTTACTCTGTGAAAAAAACCACTCTTTGAATTGTAGGTCTACATACCTATTTTATGAGTCAAATATAAATAAAATAAAAGTTATGAACCAGAATCAGAGTATTTTTATTGCGTAACTAAACTGTGCACAAAGATGTTATACAAGCAGTTTGCATACCTTTGCAGGCATGCAAAAGTAAAAGCTCTTTGGGACGAGGACATTTCTTCATTTTCCGTCGGCTACCGAAAATTTCCACGGTATAATTTGCGTTAAGATTCAAAGTTACGCCATTACAGAATGGAAAAAATCATATTATTTCGGTACGGCAATGGAAAATATGTTACCTACATTATTTATTCATGATTTCACAAGACTGATAGTAATAATAAATATGGTATCTTTATAATGGTCATATGATGAAGCTAATACTTGATTAATATAATACTTCTTCAATACTTCAATGCAACTTATTGCTCCATTATCTTAGCTTAGGCCATAAGTAATACCTATCTTATTCTTTTCAAATGTTCTAAATAAATAGAAAAACGGTTTTTATTTACAATTCACAAGTCAATAAAAGTATACCTACTACTACTACGTTATATTATTTCAAACTACCCGCTTTGAGCCGTCAAATAAAATTGAAAAAATAAAGAAAAAATTCCCTTATGTTTACAAATTGTGTATAGCTAGTGGCTTATAATATGTGTTTGCAAGTTTAAGATAAATAATAGACATATTTATGACAATTAATTATTAAAATAGTGAATTAAGCACTTACCATGGGGTCTATCATCCACTCCATCACTGTCCACTTCACTGCGTACACTTCCAGGGCTAGCTCGTTTGAGTTCCTCTTGCACTGGCTCGCTATACCCCCTTTTGTCATATGACATAAAAAACGGAAAATTCGGAACCCTATTTTGCTGAAAGTAATACCCCATTTTCCCATCCCTAACCTTCACTTCCTCGTCCTCAGAATGCTCGTTAAAATCTTGCGATATGTTATTCTCAATATCGATTTCTGGCGATCTTCGATCACTCAATCCGACAATCGATTCGATTGAAAAATTCTTCGGCTGAATTTTCGTCTGCATCGTCATTTTGTCTGTGGAATCCATTTTAAAAAAAGTCACTTCACGGAACGTCACCCGCGCGCGCTTTTTTCGTATTTAGAACGTTCGGATGTCAGATTCAAACTGAGATTTTCGTGGTGATTTCGAACTTCGAACGGTGTAGAGTGACCACGCCTCTTGCTTGTAGAGAGGAGGTCCCCCTCTTTGTTTTGTTTACGCAAACTAAATTCAACCGTATTTCCTAAGTCACAAGACTTAAATTGTTTGAAACTGAGAATAAGGTTATATTCTCGTTTCAAGAGTCAAGCTAAATAAAATTTTACAACGTCAGGAATAAAGTTTAGATTTACTGTTGTAAATAAATGCATGTATTAGTTATTTGGTTATGAATTGTCCTTATAGATAGATAAACGCGTCGTAATGAATTTGGTCTTTATCTTTTATTATAAAAGGCTTGAATTGATGGCGAGTGTTTGTTTAAGTGCATGACAATTGTTTGCTATTTTTATTATAAAATATGGCCATTCATTTGCATATCTTTTTAATCCTTTTTACTTGCAATTTTGACTAGTTATGAGGTGTTTTTAGAACGCACAGACGCCTGTTAATACTTTATAATGTGTTGTTTTCCGAAAAAGGAAAAAACCGACTTCACACACGACTAAATTTCCAGAGCTGCCGCTGCGTTTGGGCGTTTAAAAGTAGTCGTGTGTGGAGGGCCCACTATTTAAACTGAAAAACCAAGATGGATGTTTACAAACCGCTGGTTTTATAAGTACTTTTGTACGCTTCAGAGACTTGGTGCCTCCAAAACGTTAGACACATTTCATCTTAGGTGTTTGAAGTCCATTTTGAAAGTTAAATAGCATTAAATTAAATCATTAAATCATTTCTTTATTTGCGAAAATGGGTAGGTACAATAAGATATTACATTTGTTTTGAGAACTCCAAAGTCAAACCTTTCGGCATGCAAAAATCAAAATTGTCCACTAACAAAAAGACAAAAAAGAACAAAACTAAATTAAAGCCGCCTATTCAACGACCGGCTATTTTGCATCAATACACTTAGAGGCCTTGTCAGTGGCAAATAGGTATACAATTTCATGTTGTTCATTCGTATAGAAAATAATGCTATCAAATCAATCTAATAATGTCTCTCTTCAATCAATAATATATGTATATTTATTTTTTTAACATAAATCAAAACCAAATTTAAGCCACCCGTACAAGGATGAGCTATTTCAGATGAATAGACTGTGTGACATGGTCAGTGGCAAGGTACAATTTCGTGTCGTAAGATATCATGTCAAGGTTATATTTATTTATATAAAACAAATGATCTAGGTACATGAAACAAATTGCTGATACTTTACAATGTCACTTTACATAGAATGTCAAAAGATTCATTTTTTTGTTTGTAAATGCAAAACAAAATTTTAAGCCACTTATTCAAAAACAGGACAAACATAAACAAATTTTGTGTCGTAAGATAAATAAAATAATTATGTCAAATTGATGGTTATTTATGTAAATCAATGATGTCAAGTGATCAAATACCTAACTACTTAATAATGTCAGTTTACAAATAATGTTAAATCCAATCTCAATGTCAAAAAATGCGTCACAAATATTACATAATTGCTAATGTCAACTCTAAATATCTAAACTATCATCAGTCAGATCTCATTTATTGTGTAGTACGCCTTCTCAATCAGGCAACGTCTTAATTTATTTTTAAAAATTTGCATTTCATTAATCGTTAACAAATCGACAGGCAAGTGATTATAAATCATGGGAGCCATACAAAGAACACTGTCTCCTAGTAGTGTTGTGCTACGATTAGGGATTCTAATTTTGTGCTTAAGGCGCTCACTCATCAAAGAACAATGGCAGACTTTCATACTTTAAAATAGTTGAGACGAAATGATAGCGTCTATACATCAAAAATATCTTAAAATGTTGAGCGTCAGCCGCTGAGTAATATATGGAAAGATTTTTGTCTTGAGAAGGCCGTGAAAAAAAGATATTTAGGTTTAAACTTTTTTTTAGGTTATGTAGGTTTGACATTGGTTTGACATTGTATGTCGAGACGTCATGTTCTCACAACAAGAAAACTACTTTTTCTGAGGTCTTGTTTTGTTACATAACTAATATAACTAATCTAACAGCAAATAAGATTGCCAGATTAATATGTAGGTGCCTTTAGGCACGCACAAATCACATAAAACGATGGGAATATCAGTCCGGTAAACAATCCAAGTCCAATAATTATAATGAGATATTCAAATACGAAATCTACCGACACGAAAATCGCAGGAGCAACGAACTTGACTTGACAGCGACAAAGGTATTTCCGATGTTACCATAACATAAAATAAAATTAATACCAATAGTTATTAAGGTAGGCATTAATTTTATAATCGTAATACAGTGGGAAGAAGTTTAAGTGAACCTTATTTCCATTATCTATCGTTTGTTTTTTTATAAATACTGATATTTTATCTACTAATAAACTCTAAAAAAATGTTTTGGCGTCATTATTGTTTTAAAATTACTTCCAAAATAGTATGATTATAGTTAGTGGTCTCACTTGAACTGAGTAGGAAGTTATTTTAATCATTTAAAACCCAATAAATTGTAAAAAAAAATTGTGGCTTCTATTACCATTTATATTTATGTGAAAAATCTCAGCAAAAACAACAAATTACTTTTGTATAGATGGTATTTCTAGACGCTATCAACGATGTCAACTATTATTTTGCCATTGTTCTTTCAAACAACTCCAGGTTGTTCCGCACAAACATTACACATTCAAAGATGTACAACGATGGCAACGTTAATATATTTAATTTCGTAAAATATGGTCTGCAGGATTGTCTTTTACGAAGCTTAGCTCTGACACATTTATAATGTAGACAAATCTGCTCGTTTCGACAACATATGAAGAGCGTATGAACATTGATTAATCCTTGCACACAGGGTTTCAACCTGGGTTTTCCAGCTCAAATTACAGTCTAGATGTAAACCTAGAAATTTTGTTGCGTCTATTATTTCAATTGTATGTCCACAATAACTGATGTCAAGGCCATTTAGTTTATTTATTCTATTCCTGAATGTCATTATTTTCGTCTTATTAAGATTAATTTTTAAATTATTTAATGTCAACCAATTTACAATACTATGTAGAGCGTCACTAATACTATTCTCTAGACATGAAATATTTGTTCCTACGAATAGTACCGTGCTATCGTCCGCAAACAATACTGTAGGGTGCTTAGTAACTTTTGGTAGATCATTTATATGAATGATAAAAAAGTAATGGACCCAACACACTACCCTGTGGAACACCATATCTTACTTTTCCAAATTCAGATTTATATGTGACCTCTCGTTTTAAATCACAGCAAACTTTGCTTATTTGTGTGCTCTGCTGGCGATCAGATAGATATGATCTCATGAGATCGTGCACATTGCCTCTGATCCCATATGCGTCAAGCTTATGTAATAATATACTGTGGTCAACAAAGTCAAATGCCTTAGTGAGGTCCATATAGAGGGCGCATACTGGTATTTTAGCATCCAAGTTTGTTAAAATGGACTTTAATAAGTTGTAAATGGCCAAATTTATACCTTTTTTTCTTTCTAATATCTAACTGTTCCGGTGCAAATAATTTATTGTCTTCAAAATAATTATAAATTTGTATTTTTATGTTAAATTTATTATAATTATAATTATTTTTATATATTTATATTTGTATATTAAATATTTCAAGCATAATTTTTTCGAAATTTTTTTAGAAAATAGGGATTAAAGCTATCGGTCTATAACAATGTATATCTTGTTTATCGCCTTTTTTGAATAGAGGTTTAATAATTGTTTTTTTTTAGTCTTTCCGGAAAAATGCCTTGTGACACACATTCTTTGACAATGTAGCAAGACAAAGTGGCCTGATTCCGAAGTTCTACAACGCGCTGTAATGCGCTGTAATGCATTAAAGCTATTTTGATGAAATGTCAGCGCAGATGGTTTGAGCATTTAACTACGCATGTAGAACAATCCGTTTAGAGAAATTAAAGCTTTTTTCTATTCTGAGATGGCTGAGGGTAAGTCTAAGGATG
Source organism: Ectropis grisescens (assembly GCA_017562165.1). NCBI lineage: Eukaryota > Metazoa > Arthropoda > Insecta > Lepidoptera > Geometridae > Ectropis > Ectropis grisescens. Next base: position 9,569,031 of record CM029768.1, read on the forward strand.
GAAACCAGCACCTTCGCTATAAGGACGTCTTTAAGAGGCATCTTCTGTCTTTTCGCCTGTGGAATAAGCTCGACATCGTGGAGGGGCTTGCATCGCAAAAGTCATCCTGGTGAACTACATTCCACAAAAATGTGAATGCGTTTGAGGAGAACCGTCACCGAACCGACTTGGACCAAAAGCGCCAAATCCGCAGAGATAGACCCAAACCAAACACATACAACTCTGAAGACCAACTCTGTTGTCAGTAATTGCAGCAGAATATCAAGAACTAGTTTTACTCTTGGCAGAGCCCGCCTGAGAAGTACCACACTTTTGCTAGTTATTCAACCACCAAGCACTTATGTGCAAACATTACTGTGTTCACAGTTATGTTCACATGTTGAGAAATTACAGAGCTTGGAGATATATGGCGGGGTCCTTAGTCTGCCATCTATCGTAATAATGCAAGTAGCTCTCTATATGCATTCGAACCTCGAGTCTTATGACAAAGTGGGAGATACCTTCCACAGAGCACGGCAACGGGCCACTCGCTACAGACACAGGTTAAAATGCGTTCCGCGATCGCTTGAGAAGTCCGCGAGGTTGACTCATGTCATGGGAACGATGGTGTACAACCGACTGCCCGTTGATGTCATTGAAGCACCTAATTCTATAATTTTTAAAACAAGTCTGAAACGCTGGCTTATCAAACAAGTTTTTATGACATTGAGAAAGAGTTCATGACGCTTAAAGAAATTATGTAATAGCACTGCTATATTATAATATTTATCTACAATTCTGTCAATTTTTATTTAATAATTTAATAATCGGATCTGATGATTGACATTTTGTAGTAATTAACTAATAAATTTAATATATTGAGTGTGGAATTTGAATTTTTAAGTTCGACATTTTGTAATTTTTAATTTTGATTATACACTCAATAATCAAAATTAAAAATTACAAAATGAATGAGAGAATGAGAATTTCAATTAGTATATTTTTATATACAAATACTATTAATTTACTGACATGTACGGATTGTATGTAATAAATGAGTATGAGTATAACATCTTAGATCGTTGGGTGACGAGCGCAGTGCAGTGCTAGGTAATGATTTGGACTCTTCATGTTCCAATAGCTGCGTGTCACTGTGCTGCTATGTGGCAGGCTTGTTGCTTACCAACAGGCTAATGTCCTGCTCGTCTCGTCACTCTTTATTAAAAAAAAATACTAGGTTTGGTTTTGCGAGCGAAACAGTAGGGGTCGCCGTCTTCGAAAACGATGAGGAGGACCACAGTCTAATAAACCATAAAGTCGTTCGTCGAAGACGTCTAATACGGGGCAAACGTGCGGGGTGAGACGCAGGAAGCGCGCTCCCAACCCGCGAACACAACCATGTTAGTAGTTTGGGAGCGTGATTCAGGGCTGACGTTTGACGCTTGTTCTGATTTTATTTTCTTCATAATTATTGTTAATAATTAAGAACTGTTTATAGTAATAACCATATTTCCAGCAGGTAATGTTGCTGTTACTTAGCAATGTTGATAATATGTAAAAAATAATATCTAATATGAATTTATAAGATTTTTTATTTTGACAGCCCTTTCCATTGTCGACATTTACCGTAAGTTCATAGACATCATAGAAAATTTTTAAAACTATGATAATAAATACATAAATAGACTGGAATATCACTTTTTATACCGGTAAAATAACGGGATCACGAATTAAGGGAGTGGAACCACGGAATGATGCTAGTATTATAAATGTGAAAGTTTTTATTATTTATTCATAAATTACAATCAATTTGAAAAAGCAATCAGCACTATTAAACCTCGCAGTGGTTTGTTTGTTTGTTGATCTATCATGTCGAAACTGCTGAATCGGGTTAAATTTGGAACAAAATTAAAGTACTGAACCGTAGTTACAATCTTATACCTTAAAACGAGCAATTCTTGTAGGTATATAATATGTATATTATAGAATCTGAATCTCGGAAACGGCTCGAACGATTTTCATGAAATTGTGTATACAGAGGGTTTCGGGGACGATAAATCGATCTAGCGAGGTTTTATTTTTAACCCCCGACCAAAAAAGGGGTGTTATAAGTTTGACGTCGATGTCTGTCTGTCTGTCTATCTGTCTATCTGTCTGTCTGTCTGTCTGTCTGTCTGTCTGTGTGTGTGTCTGTCTGTGGCACCGTAGAGCTGAAACGGTTGGGCCGATTTCGATGCGGTTTTTTTAATTTGGAAGTTAATATCCGTGCGGGTGTTCTTAGTTATGTTTGTTTAATATCGATTCAAGATGGCCGCCTCCACAAAATGGCGGACAAAATATTTCTTCACAATCTACCGCAATATGGGTATCAAATGAAAGGGCTTGACTAGTAGAATACTATATAGGTACGCTATAAAAAAACTACAAATCCAAGATGGCCGCCACCACAAAATGGCGAATTTTTTTTTTTTACTACTACCTCAATATGGATATCAAACGAAAGGGCTTGACTTGTAAAATACTTTGCACAACTCCTTTAATATGGGTATCAAATGAAAGGGCTTGACTAGTAGAATGTTGTAGGTACATATAACAAATCCAAGGTAGTCGGGGGTTGGTCAAAATGTTTAATTTTGTTCTTGTTAATGAAAAACTGTTACATAAGCATTAGAATGTAACGGTAAATTTCGCCACGTCGCGCGACAGTATTTTAGCTCAGTCGGAAGTTGGTAGGTCCGGGTTCGAAACCAGCCGGCCGCCTTTCTTTTTTCAAGTTCTTTTTTTGGAGAAATTCTGTATGTGTCTATGTAACAGAGCAAAGCTCACCCAGGTCACCCAGGTACTGTCTATTAAAATGTTGACTACCTAGCTAACTTCAGGGTGTCGGGGTTTCGTGATGGTTCCGCGCGAATTGTAAAAATTAACACTGATATTTTTTTTCTACTAAGTCTAATTTCAAAACATCATACAATCGAATTTAGAGCCTTTTTGGAAGTCGGTTTAAAAGTAAATTAGGGCTATCTACTATTAAATTTGTGCTCCAAAATGAAGCTAACAAAATTAATGACCAATGTAAATAAAACATATTCAATTCTCGCATCATTTTCACCTAATCCAATATTTATCATCGCCGACAAGTGGAGATTAAAAAACGAGGGGCGAAGCCCGAGCCGCAGGTGCCTCCGGCGCCCCCCCGGCGTCAATTTGACAGACTATTAATCCGGATTTAGGCGGATTCGGCCGGTTTTAACCGGATTCCACCGGTACTGAAGGGACGAGTTTGAGTGTTAATTTTTTGTTTGTTATTGATAGTTATCATCTGGCTTATTATCTGTTTCGTATAAAGTTACACATAATTATTTCTTTTATGTGAAATTCAGGATGCTTACTTCACAATCCAAAGGCAAATCGGACCGGGTAGAAAATATAGAACACAGATAAATATACTGTATTTTTTTTATGAAGAGTTACGAGACGTACTGGACATGTGCCTGATGGTAAGCAACATGCCTGCCGCATAACAGCACAGTGACACGCAGCTATTGGAAAATGAAGAGTCCAAATCATTACCTAGCACTGCACTGCGCTCGTCATCCAGAGATCTAAGATGTTATATCTCTAAGGACTGTAATTTTCTGGAAACATTGCCCTTCAAAACGGAACAAAGTAATGTTTGCACATTACTGCTTGGCGGTCAAATAACTGGCAAAGGTGTGGTGCTTCCCCAGGCGGACTCTGCCAAGAGTCCTACCACTACAAAAGAGAAAGAGTAGCCAGAAATAGCACATGTGGCATTGGCTTTGCTCATTTATTGCCAGGTAATTTTTTGACAATCCTATTTTGGGGCCATGCTTTTTTTTTAACAAAGAGTGACGAGACGGTCAGGACATGTGCCTGATGGTAAGCAACATGTCTGACATATAACACCACAGTGACACGCAGCTATTGGAACATGAAGAGTGCAAATCATGACTATACTACACTACACACATATACAATATACTGCGCTCGTCAGCTCTTAACCCAGAGATATACTTATAAGATGTTTTATTTCTATGCCCTGTAATTTCAATCCAAACATTGCCTTTCAAACCGACAGTATTGCGACATAGTAACAACATCCGACGCTATGTCTCTAGTCTCTATATTAGTATGTCGGTGACACAAGCCCAAAAGATTTCTCCAACCAAAAGCTGCTCAGTGTGGCTAAATCAGTTTTAATAATAGCACGTAAAACAAAACCTCAATATTTTATCCTTTGGGAAAACCCCACTTTGGCAGAATATTCCACTGACTTCACCTCAATTAGTTATTAAAAGCATCGATATAAACCAATGGATGTGCCCTGAGTAACTTGAAGTTGGTAATAAACTGTGTCTCTATGTGTGTCGTAAGTAGTTTACACATAACCAATCTACTTGACCCCTAGAATCGCTAGCGGCGCGATATGCTGTGGTCCTACTTATTTTGGTTGTTGACAACGAATAGTGATAAGTAAAAACGTCCGGCGTTCAGCGCTTCCTGCAACCGACTGGAACGGAATGAGTGAGCTCACTCTTCCCAACAATGACATGATTCCATGCGCCCTGAAGTTTGGGAGGGCACATCTGTGTATTGAGATCTTTGATTAAAATATCATGAAATCACACACGACTCGGCAACGGCTAATTTTATTGTCATAAATTAATAACCACTTAACGTTTTGAGTTGTTTAAATGGATCGTTCCAATTCAGATCGCTCAAACACACGGAGAAGGTAAACATCCAATTATTTTTAAGTGTTTATTAATGGAACTCATTTAAACGTATCTATAAATATAATGTATTTAATGTTTTTTTTTTCAATACAGACTGGCGAGATGATCAGGACATGTGCCTGATGGAACGAACATGCCTGACACATAACACCACAGTGACACGCAGCTATTGGAACATGAAGAATCCAAAACATTACCTAGCACTGCACTGCGCTCGTCATCCAGAGATCTAAGATCTTATATCTCTAAGCCCTGTAATTTCTCCGGAAACATTACCCTTCAAACCGGAACACAGTAATGTTTGCACGTTACATATAAGATGCTTTATCTCTATGTCCTGTAATTAGACTGAAAACATTGCCCTTCAAACCGGATCACAGTAATGATCGCATATTACTGCTTGGCGGTAGAATAACTGACAAAGGTGTGGTACTTCCCCAGGCGGACTCTGTCAAGAGTCCTACCACTACAAAATGTGTCGCGCTGTTCCTATGTAGGTATCATATACTAATGGTCTATCCTGGTTTCACCCGTGTTACATAATACATAGCCTTAAGCACTTAAAAAACACGTACACATCCGATAGTGAAAGTTTCATAGAAATCGGTCCAGTAGTTATTGAGATTAGCGCGTCCAAACATATAAAAAAAACCTCTTCAGTTTTATAATATTGGTATAGATAAGTGTCTGTTTAAATTGACTCAACACTACGAATGAGCTGACTCAAATCTCCATGAGGTTCTATCATTGCCGCTTACGGTGGGAACGGAAAAAATTGTTACCTAAATAAAACAGTATCATGGTCGTATTTTCATAGACAATTGTCGTCCAATACAACCCTTCATTGGGTGTTGGGTGATTCAAGAGTTATCGAAACGGCCTGAGGAAAGAGGTAGCGTCGAACTGGCGGGGGGTGAGGAGTGTCCGGTCTATGTAATATTATCTATTCTATGACGTAGGACCGTTCTAGCATTCTTCCGCAAACCCGCTGCGGCTTGCCCGTACCCGGGCTTTCCTGTAGGTTGATACCTCCATCATCAGCGCACCTGAATCTAAGATACTCGTATAGTTGCCGGCAAACAAGTTGACCCAATGAAGTTAGCGCCGCATGGCTGCCCAGAAACGTTTTTAAGGTCTCTTTGGTGGAAGTGAACATGCGCGAACTTTTCCCTTCCACGTCATTTTTGGGTCAACTTGTTTGCCGGCCACTGTACCATCCAATCCAAGATCGGGGACTAATAAATAAGTGGGAGCCAGACGGCCCGCGGCTTGCCGCCGTTGATCCCCCGCAACGGGTCAGGTCAAGGCCGTAGCGGGCAGGGAGAGCGACGCAGCGTAATACCAGCAGTCTTTTCCCGCCGCGGCCTTCAGTCCACACGATGATCACCCCCTAACATCGCGGTCCACCTCAATTGCACTGGTGCCGATACAACGCAACGATGCGGCCATAAGGGTAGCATTGTCAGGGGCTTGGGGTCAAAGCCTAGCCGAGCGGCTCTACCGCGAGTTCCTCTCCTCTTAGTTTCACCAGGCCACGGCTACTGGCCTTGACAATGCCAGGGGAGATTTATAGCTTCCATAATACAAGCTTTGCTTAGTTTTTTGAAATGAAAATTTCTTTTGGCGCGCATCAGACGGATTTTTCGTGAGCTGTGAATTGAACTCTAGCGTCACGCTCGGGAATGATAAGAAATTAGTATTTGGGTAAACTCGTGACAATGGCCATTGGCTATCTAAAAATGGATGACAATGCTCATGGCCACGCCCTCCGGTTTCACCCGCGTAGTTTCCAAAGTGAGCTATCAAATTTTGAGTTATAGATACGTTTTCATATATCTATCGGCAGTTCTATAAATGGCAGTTTTTTGTTATAATACTTACATATAGAGTGGCGAGACAAGCTGGACATGTGCCTGATGGTCAGAAACATGCCTGCCCATAGCAGCAAAGTGACATGCAGCTATTGGAACTTAAAAAGTTCAAATCCTTATCTAGCACGGCATTACGCTCGTCACCCAGACATATAAGATGTTTTATATCTATGTTCTGTAATTTGACTGAAAACATTGCCCTTCAAACCGGATCACATTAATGCTCGCATATTACTGTTTAGCAGTAGAATAACTGGAAAAGGTGCGGTAGGTACCTATTTAGAAGCTAGAAGGCTGGTATGAGAAATTTCTGGCAGAAATAAATATATATCCTGATTTAAAATATAATAATATTGTTACCCGAACAAAAAACAGAATGACACTCCATTCATCCATTCATTTACAAAACAAGACTATCACATTATGCTTCAGTTATGTTTAAAAAAAGAACACGGCTAATTGGGCCTTTATTGGTTGATACTTTTAAAAAGATTTTAATGTGACATATTAGGAGCGTTCACGAAGCATGCTTTGAACATTAAGTGGTTAGCTAAAAAGGTTTTAATGTGATCTATTTTTGTCCATGGGATGTTGTTCTATTAGAAGATTTTTGTCAGTCGTGTGGGGTGATAAAGACAAAGAGAATCTATACTAATATTATAAAGCTGAAGAGTTTGTTTGTTTGTTTGAACGCTAGGATCTCACGAAGTAGGTACTGGTCCGAATTGAAAGATTCTTTTTTCTATTAGATAGTCCATTTATCGAGGAAGGCTATAGGCTATAGAACATAACGCTACTATCTATGGAAGCGGAGCATGAATCAAGAATGTAACAAAAACGGGGAAAAAAATGTTCCTTTTTGAGTTTTTGTAGCGTGCTTTGACATGACAGCACAGTAATGTCACCGTAATTTCGCCAATGTCCAAGATTGCGTCATTGAATATAAACCTGTGCTAATCAATTTTTTTTTCTGAATCTGTGTTGGTCCGACCAATTTCCGACAGGTGGCGTAGCAGTAGCTGAAGAGGTTTTTTGTTTGAAAGCCATATTATCAGGAATGACTGAACCGATTTCAGTATTTTTTTTCACCGTTGGATATGTACGGGATTCCGATGAGTGATATATAATGTACCACGGGCGAAGCCGGGGCGGACATCTAGTGTAATATACAAGAGAGGAAAGTCAAAGATGATAGGTATTAACTCTCAGATACCTACTAATGTCAGGTCCTTACGTATGAAATTAGTGTTTTATCGTGCTGGGTACTTTGATCTCAAATGATCCTTTATGGTTAGGAATTCCAATTTCAAATTTATATTTACAGCCACAGATTTCTAAACAGATGAAACCTTCGTGAACAACACTGTGAGGCCAGTCATTAGTTATGTATGCGTGACAGCTCTCACAGACGCTGTCAAATGACTCACGTTCGTGTGCGTGTAATGTTCCCAGTCTTAAGAAAAAAGTCCCACTATTGTTGAGACGATTTTCTTAGCATTCCATGGATTCACCGTGCGGGTGCCGGGTCCATCGTGTGGCAGAGAGAAAAACCTGAGTAGACCCCGAGACTTGTGACTCGGGCGTAGGTTTAAGGGGCCCCTTTCTGACGTACATCAACACTCACCTTCACTACTCGTTTTCTCTCCTGCCCAGCCAAATCTGATATGAGCCTACTATTGCAGCTTTAGATACTCGTTCTAGTATAGAACTTACTGCACTTCTGGATAAGCCAAGGTCTTTCAGTAGGTTATAGAGAGATTTTGCTGGTATACCTCTCGCTCCCACTTCTACAGTGTATAAACTAACTACATAGCCGTTTTTTGTTAATTCGTTTATTTTGTTTCATCGCGTGGTCTTTAGGTATATTAGTTTCCCACGGTACGGTAAGTTCTACAAGGATTATGCGTTTTGTAGCTCTAGAAAAAAGGAAAATGTCCGGTCTGGATGACGAAACACCCACATCCTCTGGGATTTTGTAGTGCTTTTCATACGTGTCCATTAAAATAGTCCAATCAGGTGCTGTACCCAGGATTGAGTAAGGCTTGTTCCTGAAGTTTAATGTTGAGCCTTCTTTTACAAAGTTAATTTGTCTTTTGTTTGTCGTCAATCCCTTTTGGGCTCTAGCTACTGAAAGGCTCATGGCTTCACGTATGATTTCAAGTACTCTGTCATGGCGCCGTGAGTAATGACCCCCATTAAGGAGCAGCTTGCATCCCACCAATATGTTCCTTAATATGTGTTGTTAAGCTTTGGAAATTTTCACGTATAATAAACGCATAAAACATTATTTTTAAATAATTTATTATTACACCGATAATATATAATGCAAGGATTTCTTGTTAATAACTTGTTCCACAAAAAAAGAGACAGAAACGTAATTGAAAATTATAGACCTATTAGCCTCATGTCAAACATTTACAATTTTTTTTCAAAGCTGATTCTAAATAGAATATCAAGGACTATAGATTAAGAACAGCCTATTGAACAAGCTGGTTTTAGAGCAGGGTTTTCAACTATTGATCATATGCATGTATTAAAACAGTTAATAGAAAAATCTCAAGAGTATGGGAAAGACCTATACATTGCATTTGTCGACTACAATAAAGCTTTCGACTCAATCAAACACAATCTGCTCTGGGAGGCTCTAATTCAACAAGGAGTAAGAAATAAATATGTTCGTATTATCAAAAATATTTATGCTAACAGCACTGCACAGATCAAGTTAGAATCCACAGGTCATAGATGAGACGTTTTATAACGGCGAGGATTTGTTCTTAGCTATTCGTTTCATAACTATAGTTTTCATCAACACTATTAGTATATTTATTAACCCTAGTAACGGCGAGGATTTGTTCTTGGCATCGATTCACATTAATTAAAAAAAAATACGATTATAAAAATAGGGCTTAAAATTGAATTATACAATGTTCATCAATAATTTGGTCTACGAGTATCATTCAAATCAATTCAATTCAATCATTCAAAACAAAATTGGAATCTATTTTTTACCTTAACTTCAGGGAAAATAATTTCAATTTAGTATAGCAACACTGACCTATTTTCGTTGAGGTGTTGTGTTTCTATTCATCAATCGAAATAAAATCATCTAAATTTAATAAATACCAGTAAAAATATTCAAACTTTCCTATGAAATTTCCTTTTTTTATTTTTGGGAACAATGTTTGCAATGTGTGATGACACAAGACGGCATAACCTTAAACAAAACATAAAATCACACGGGACTCCCGTACGAGACGGAAGTCAGTTTCGTACTGACTGGAGTTTGTATTTGCTTTGGCGTTTAATATTTGCTTTCCGGACCTAAGGATCTGTGTTCTGCACGTTCCATCTGCCTTTTGTTTTAGAAATCTGTGTTTACAGCTATTTATTCGTGCTTTTGTGCATCTCTATAAATTTGAACTTGGAATCCCTAACCAAAGAGGATATAATTGAGATCAAAGTTGGCCAGTACGACAGAACACCACTTTCATCATGTAAGGACCTAATTTTACAATTGCGAATGTTTAAATCTTAGATACAGAATAAGTAAATAGATCAGGGTTTCCGCACGGTTCCCTTACACCAATCGTAAGCAGGTGACGTAAATACTTGTTATAGCGACATAGTGATGTGCTGCGACAAAAGTATGACTCTTCCACACAGGCGCGGTCCCAGCCTCGAATTTTTGAGGGGGTCACCAGTACGCAGCTTCAGATTTTGGGGGGTCACCAGTAGAAATAATACAAATAATACTTTAAAATAAAATTAATATTTTACTATTAGCGCCCCACTACTTTACCCGCATAGTTCCCGTTCTAGTTGTTTTTCCGTGTTAAAAAATATCTATGTAACATTGGATATTTTTAATTTTCTTAGATTTTTAGTTGAACGTATACGATTTGGGGGGGTCATGTCCCCTGTGACCTATTTGCCTTTCCGGTTGCCATTCAAACCGGAACAGTGACGCTTGCACTTTACTGCTTGGCGGTAGAATAACTGGCAAAGGCGTGGCACTTCTCCAGGCGGACTCTGCCAAGAGTCCTACCACTACAATAAAGGTTAGTTTTTAGTTTATTATCGAAAGTCGTTAGATTTGTATCTACTCGTGTTTCTTTTTTAAATAAAGAATGACGAGACGAGCAGGACATGTGCCTGATGGTAAATGGTAAGCAACATGCCTGCCACATAACAGCACAGTGACACGCAGCTATTGGAACATGAAGTGTCCAAATCAATACCTAGCACTGCACTGCGCTCGTCACCCAGAGATATAAGTTTGTTTGTTTGTTTTATCTCTAAGCCCTGTAATTTCTCTGGAAACATTGCCCTTCAAACTGGAATTTCACGCTTTTTACAATTTTACGGTGAAACGTATTACTACATTGCTACATGAAAGGAAAAATCGTAAATTACCTCCCCAAGACAATCATAGCTGGTTCCCTGATGCCTCCAAAGTGTGAAGCCGTCTCCCCCCAACCCGAGGGTAGGTTGGGGTGGGGGTTGGGGGTGTAGATTATATTTTAATGTAATAATTCTACGTGATCATACAGCGTTTACGAGAGGCGGGGAGTACACACGGTATTGAGGTAGTTGAGATATGTCTATGGATGTTTTCCAGAGAGAGACTTCAAATGAAATTGTAGTTACATTTGATGGCTCGTACTATATAATATATTGTACTATATTTATGTGTACAGTACTATATAGTACATAGTTTTTAGTATTTAGGTTTTTGACATCTTTTTTTAATTGACTTGTACTTAAATTGTAAATTTTAGTAATTAAAAAAGAGAAAAATAAAGAATGCATAGTACCTACTATATTATATAGTACTTTATAATATATTGTACTATATGTATATAGTACTATAGGTATAATATATAGTACGAACCATCAAATGTAACTAAAGATTCATTTACATTATATTATTATAGGCTCTAGGCGGGAAGGTCGATTACTAGTGGAGTCGCAGAAATCGCACTAACGGTACTAGTAGGTACTAGAATGAGGTTGAAAATGACGCCTATTCCCCCCTATTTTCCTTTTCTTCTCCAAATCCAACTATAAAAGGGCATGTTAAAATAAGCACCCAAATGACAAAGGTCACGGACCCAGAAACCTGTGGAGTGCCTAATAAATAGCATCTAAAACAAAAAAAAAAAAATGGCAGTCATAGGAAGTGAAAACTTATAGCTCAGAATTTGATAGCTTACTTTGGAAGCTACCCGGGCGAAACCGGAAGGCGTGGCCATGTGCATGGCCATCTAGAAATAGGTTAGCAGCCGGTGGCCATGGTCCCGAGTTTGCCCGAAGATTTTTTATCATTCTCGAGCGTGACTCTAGAATTTAATTCACAGCCCACGAAAAATCTGCCTAGGCGCGCCAAAAGAAGGTAGCAGTAGCACATTCTATCGTCCATTCGTAGACCGCATCGTCGATCAATATTAAGTGAGATGGTCCAGACCTGTGGTTAATAATAACAAAAAAGATAAACTAAGTTTAACCGACTGTAAAAAAGGAGGTTTTCAATTCAATTGTGTGTTTGAAGTGACATCTTCTTTTAACGCACCACACACAGATTTTTCGTGGGCTGTGAATTGAATTCTAGCGCCACGCTCGGGAATCATTAGAAATCTCCGGATTAACTCGGGACCATGGCCATTGGCCATCTAGAAATGGCAGCAGCAGCATTTCCCATGGGCTGACGCATTGCTAGATGACCATGCTCAAGGCCACGGCTTCTGGTTTCACCCGCGTAGTTTCCAAAGTAAGCTATCAAATTCCGAGTTATAAGGTTTCACTTCTATCGGCAGTTCCTATGACTGTAAATTTTTTAAGCTATTGCATAGCTTATATCGCGGGCCTGGGGACCGAATTTTAGTGATCGTGCATCTCTTTCTTATGTTCACAAGAAAGAGGGATGGAAGACCGTAACGCCGTCCTCCCCACTCGGTCATTCGACTTTGAATCTTATTTGTATTAGCTTTACAGACTAAATGCTCTTAGCAGTGTTGCCAACTTAACGAATTTCCCGTGATATTTTTTATGATAAACAAATGTCACTCTTCAAAATAAAAGCAATTCCGAAAAATTGTTCACATCCCTATTGCTTATGTTAATAAAAATGCATGCAACATGCAATAGCCTTACCGCGGCAGTCTCCGAATGCCACACTTCTTTTTTTTTTGTTTGTATGTATGTTCACCGTTAGGTAACTGCGCCAATTGCCAATCGATTTTAAAGGTTCTTTTTTTGTTTGGTAGATTATTATAGTTAAATTTTAGTAAATATTGCAATTTAAATTTTATCGAAATCGGTATGACAGTTTTTGATACATCAATAAAAATCTAAAACTTATTTAATTTATCTGAACGACGGCGACGTAGTGATAGCTGCTAATGTGGCCTAGTTGTGGCCGAGTGTCTCAATTGAAGTTTATGTTTTTCGGAGAAAATAATTTACCAGGCGAATCCAAAGAGTTTACATATACTACGTATAGAGTTGGCACAAACGCTTTACACCGAAAGCACGGGTAGCATCTTTTTTGCCTTGTCGCTCTTGTGGAAGTGTCATACTTTTGTCGCGGCGAGGTATTCAATCTGAGGTCGCGGCACATCACTCTGTTGCCATAGCAAGTATGCACATCATCTTACGATCGACACAAAGAAACCGCGCGGAAAGTTGAACTCTATACGTAGTATAATTATGTAAACTCTTTGGACGGATCACGTCGTTCCGAAACGATCTGCAGACTTGTAGGCTCGTGTGTGTTTTGTGGCCGTTCGCTTGTAAATTAAACTGCGCAAAGCTGAGCGGGGTTCCATCCATAATACAATGTAGGTAGGTACCTACGAACGCCTGAGACTGAAACGACTCTTTACAATTTGTTCAAGCATTAGCTCTCTAAATTACACGTCAATTAAAATCTACAATAATATTCCAGTAGTCATAAGGAAAGAAACAAGTAACACTAACTTCCAAAATAAACTACATCACTTTCTAGTACAACAATGTTACTATGATCTAAAAGATTTTTTTTCACGCGATATTTAGACCTAACTTTGCTTTGCTTATTATGTCATTGAGGATAAGAACTACTAGATTTTATATTGTTAATACTAAGTATGTTGTAAACAAGTCGAATACTTAATATAGATTCTTGTAATAATAATTTATGCAAACCAAATATTTAAAGACCTTAATTGTTAAGTTTCTTATAACTGTAACTTTGTCAAACTACCTAGATTTAAGAGAAACTACTGTTTGCAACACCCTTAATGCAGGGTTTGTACAAGTATTTTAAATATGTTGTATATGTGCAATTAAACAATAAACAAATGTTCCCGCCAAGGAGAGCGTAAAGTCACAATCCACTGCTCTGGCCAAGTGGGGGTGATGTGGACCGCAAAGATTGTACGAATATGCCTGGCTTGAAGGCTTTTATCTAAACCTTTTGTTTGTAAATACTTAACTAGGTAGTAAGGTGTTGTTAGAATGTTGGGTTCCCCTAGCCCCCTACCCATGGACGTATAAAAAAAGTCGGACGTAGTCTCGCTAAAACAAAAACCTCTGTCAGAACATGTTGGGGCGTCCCACCTTGAGTCCCAATAATGATAAGCTTCGTAGTGAAGATTTAAATTATTTTTGTTTTTGCGTTAATGCTGATATCACTTATTGATTGTTTTTCTAATAGCGTCAGAATTTGTACTTATTCGTAAATTAGCAAATTTAACTGTTTTATAATATTTCGAACCAAAACTTGAAAAAAATCTGTGCTAATTTATTAAATATCTGAAATGCAGTTAAAGCAAAGGCCTGAAAGTGAATTCCAAACAATGCAAAAAAATTGTATGGGTAAAAGATGACTACTGCCATCTAGCGCTAAGCGGCTGTACTCTAAATTTTTAAAACTTTTAGTCATGGACAATAAAACACCAAGGGTTCCAGGATCTCATCAACGCAGTATTACTACTCGATGATAGATGGCGCTATTATAAACTACCAAAAACAGCTGTTTGTGTTTTTGGCTTTACTCAGTTTATGTGACACTTGACAGTTTCGATGCGGTGCGCGTTGTTTGGGTTCTCGTTAAAATTATCGGCGAATGGCTAATTAAATTCCGTGTTTTACTCAGGAAATTACAGTTATTACATCATTGAAATAATGATTTAGCTTCAGTAAGCGATAACCCGCCGGGCCAGATGGAGCATCTGTACGCGCTCGGCGTATCATGCATAGGAATTCGTTCAAGAATGGTAAAACATTTGTGTATTGATTTTTACTTGAATCTAATGAAATCTACGTGTTTATTGTGTGAATAGTGACCTGACTTGTACAAAGTTGAATTAGTATCGGTATTAGGACTGCGTATACATGTATCTAAAGTAGTTTTATTACCGTGTTTTTTATTTCTTGTGGGCATTTTTCTAAGTCGAGTGGCACGCGCATAAGAAAATTTCATCAAATTTTTCATTAGGCTGAGTAACCAGAAGCGTCGCGTGACTTTAATTTCAACTATTGGACTGTAATATCGTAATAACATATAACATCTGGGACTCTTTCCAGTAAAGATTGTCTACGATCTATGCTTTCCAGTAGTACAGTTTTCGATTTTCGACTAGTTTTGGATATTTTTAGGTTTTTTTTAAAATAAAAAGTGACGACACGAGCTGTACATGTGGCTGATGGTAAGCAACATGCCTGCTACATAACAGCACAGTGACACGCAGTTATTGGAACGTGAAGAGTCCAAATCATTACCTAGCATTGCACTGCGCTCGTCACCCAATTATCTAAAAAGTTTTATCTCCAAGCCCTGTAATTTCTCTGGAAACATTGCCCTTCAAACTGGAACACAGTAATGTTTGCTCATTACTGCTTGAAGGTAGAATAATTGGTAAAAGTGTGGTACTTCCCCCCAGGTGGACTTTGCCAAGAGTCCTACCACTACTAACTGTCTTCTTTAGTTAGGTAGTAGGTTCACTTCAATTAAAACTAGCCATTTATTTATTACAAATACAAAAACCTTTATTGCTGTTTGCAGGTAAGATAAGATGATACAAAACATTTTAAAAGTGTACCCATGTGCAAACTGGTCTCTCCTTCTAGAGGCATGCAATATGTCTGGCAAAACAATTTGTTTCAGTCTTAATACAATGAAAAAAGAATACACATATACAATAATATGTAGTTGCTTATTAATTGAGATAGCAAACAATAATCAATATAATATAACAAAACTACTTAACTCTAATTACTAATTTGATCAATAATAATTTAAAAACATCACAAAAGGTAATAAAGTATTGACTATGTATTATAATTTGAATGAGCAACTCTTTAGATTGGAGGACTCATGAATATCTCACACATTGCAGGCAGTCCAGATCATAGCTCAAACATTTCAGCTGCGTCAATGAACTACATCAGAGTATCACAAATCAGTTACTTTTTCAAATGTTGTGAAGGTACTTTCACCATATTATAATAAACTGATTTACTAACTCATTTGGTTTCAATAAGTTTAGATAGTTTGAAGCCTGGTGCCAAGATTCTCGTTCGCTCACATTCTCTCTTGTTTTCTTGCATTCATTTGTGTCTGGGTGTTTATATGTTTAATAGGTATGTATGTATGTATATATGTAAGTATTATATCCCCTACCTGGCTCTAGTACAACAAGCTTTGCCAAGCTTGAAATTGTATGGTGTTGTGTGTGAAAAAAAGATACAATACAATAACTCTTTAATAAAAAGCCACAAAACATAAAAAATATCAAATAATACATAACAGAAAAAAAAACTCTTAGCAATTTAATTGGTGGCCTTATTGCTTAAAGCGATCTCTACCAGGCAACCGTGCAAGGACAGGAGATGGCATACCAAAATGGCCCTTATACACTAAAATAGTATAAAGAAAATAAAATTAATAATATGTTTTATTGTTATCATAATAATCTCTTCCAGGTTACCATTTGAAGGCTACTTTGAGCTAGTGAATGAGATATCCAGCCCGTACCATGCAACAGAGACTCTGGTCCCCCTGGTCTCCGTGTTCGACTCCGTGTTTGCTACCCAGCTGATCCTGTGCCTGTCATTCGGGGGATGGCTTAATGCTATCATGAAATGGTATGTCGAGCAAACTCACACATGCCATGGGTGGAGTAATATATAGTAAGCTACCGGAGTGTATCAGGATGGCCCCTAGTCATAATAATTTTAAGCACCGGTTTCAGCGCTGGCTTGTCGAGCACTCGTTTTATGACATTGATGAATTTTTACAATTGTAAGTTATTTTTTATATTGCTTGATTGTATGATTAATTATATTATTATTAATTAAAATTTAATAACAACTAATTATTAAGCCATACATAAATATAGGGACAGAGAAAGCGACTTTGTTTTATACTGTGTAGTAATTATTATCATTCAAATATTCACATCTATAATATTAGTAGAATAAGGTATTCAATTAACAGGGGTACATATTCATTTATTTGGTAAAGCCAATTTACACGTCACATGATATTAGTAGAATAAGGTATTCAATTAACAGGGGTACATATTCATTTATTTGGTAAAGCCAATTTACACGTCACAAATAATTAGTTGTCATTAAATTTAAATTAATAATAATAAAATTAATCATACAATCGAGCAATATAAAAAATAACTTACAATTGTAAAAATTCATAAATGTCATAGATGATTTAGGCTTAGACCTTTAAAACTACCAAACAGATTTAGATGTGGGTTTTTAAATAGATAGAGCAAATACTTTCAAGAGGAAGGCTTATATGTATAGTATGTGCATACTAGAGTAGAGAAACACTAATAATTTTAAAGGTTTCTAATGTGATGTCATAAATAAATATTTTTTTTGCGATTACTTTGCAAACTCTGGCTGAATCCTATGAGATGGATCAAAATAATGTACTGCAGTATTGTGCCCCTTAAAAAGGTCTACAAAAAATTCAACAATGGTATATGTCTATCTCTTAGGGATTACCCACAATAACCATTTTTATTCGTATTTTTTAACCCCCGACCAATAAAGGGGTGTTATAAGTTTGACGTCGATGTCTGTCTGTCTGTCTGTGTGTGTGTATGTCTGTGGCACCGTAGAGCTCAAACGGATGGGCCGCCGATTTCGATGCAGTTTTTTTTATTTCAAAGTTAATATCCGTGCGGGTGTTCTTAGCTATGTTTGGTTAATATCGATTCAAAATGGCCGCCACCACAAAATGGCGAATTATACAATATTTTTCACTACTACTTCAATATGGGTATCAAACGAAAGGGATTGATTAGTAGAATACTTTGCACTATGACAAATTTCAAATTCAAGATGGCCGCTACCACAAAATGGTGAATTACATTTTTTTTTCACAACTCCCTTAATATGGGTATCAAATGAAAGGGCTTGACTAGTAGAATGTTGTACAGATAACAAATCTAAGGTAGTCGGGGGTTAATCAAAATTTTTTATTTTGTTCTTGTAGTATCAGCATTATGCCCGTGCGAAGCCGGGGCGGGTCGCTAGTATATTATAAACTAGCAGCGCCCCGCAGTTTCACCCGTGTAGTACCCGTTCCTGTTGTTTTCCCGAGATAAAAAGTAGCCTATGTGTCCTTCCAGACTATAATCTATCTGTGTTCCAAATTTCAGCCCGATCCGTACAGACGTTACGTCGTGATTGAGCAACAAACATCTAAATATTCAAACTCCCATACATTGACATTTATAATATTTGTAGGATATTATTGTTTTTAAACTTTCGAGATTTGAACACATAATGTTTATATAGGTAGTACGAAACGTCGAGGCCGACGGGACCTACGTAGATAAAATCGTAGGGCGCTACTAGTCAAGTATTTTGTACTCGATTTATTGTATTCCTACCGGTGACCCCCCAAAAATCTGAGACTACGTGACCGGACTGACCCCCCCAAAAGCTGAGACTACGTACCGGTGACCCCCAAAATCTGAGACTACGTACCGGTGACCCCCAAAATCTGAGACTACGTACCGGTGACCCCCAAAATCTGAGACTACGTACCGGTGACCCCCCAAAATCTGAGACTACGTACCGGTGACCCCTCAAAATCTGAGACTACGTACCGGTGACCCCCAAAATCTGAGACTACGTACCGGTGACCCCCAAAATCTGAGACTACGTACCGGTGACCCCCAAAATAGAGACTACGTACCGGTGACCCCCAAAATCTGAGACTACGTACCGGTGACCCTCCCCAAAATCTGAGAGTACGTACCGGTGACCCCCAAAATCTGAGACTACGTACCGGTGACCCCCCCCCAAAATCTGAGACTACGTACCGGTGACCCCCCAAAATCTGAGACTACGTACCGGTGACCCCCAAAATCTGAGACTACGTACCGGTGACCCCCCCAAAATCTGAGACTACGTACTGGTGACCCCCTCCAAAATTCCAGGCTGGGACCGCGCCTGCGTATTATATAAACATTATAGTACAATATTATTAGGAAGTGCTCGTAGGATGTCACTATGTTTATATTGTACGCAGCTTAATTACGACATAATTCATTGTTTAATTACTTCGACGTTTTGGCAGCGTTACCGCCGTGGTCGCGAGAAGATACTATATAAATTAATTATGTGTTCAAATATCGAAAGTTCAAAAACAAAATTAGGATGTTAATGTTTGGATATTAAATTTGTATGTTTGTTGCTTAATCACGTAGTACAGTCAAACTCCTCACGAGCGCCGCGCCGTTTCCCGCGACGTTCAGTCTAAAATCTCGGCCACATTTGGCCGTTCAGGGCATGACGACTCATTTTTGATTTAATGTGCCATCAAAAAGCTACTCAATAACTGAAACATAGGTGAAAGAATTACTTTGTTATCTTAAAAACTTCCCGTGATATCACGATTTTAAAATCACAATTTGGTCACTCCCAAAAACGCTTCATACGAGTACAAAAACACTACAGAAGCGTGACGTCACTGTGTTGTATTTTCTATGCGTCGCGCGTAGTGTTTGTATGGTAGCTATATTAAATATTGCGTTGAGGAAACTGGTTTCATAACGAAAGTCACTTGAAATTGAATGGTAAATACATTTTCTAATAATTTTGTAATAATAATAATCTTTTAAAATGGGCTAGCCCATCCAGCTTTGAATGATCATAAAGTGAGGTAAACAAAAAAATATCAAAATTAAAATTGGTACATGTTTTGTTCTATTTAAAAAAAAAATATAATTGCAGGACCTGTCTTCATGCTTATTTGAATCATGGATGGTCTATAGTCCGGAAAATCACATAGGCTACTTTTTAGCTCGGAAAAATATCATGAACGGGAACAATACGGGTAAACCCGCTGGTATTAAACTAATCATTTAAATATATAATTTTCAGGTGGATCCTCGAAGACCGGCCGTACTGGTGGGTGCGAGAGACCACATACTACACGGAGGCCGAGAGACCGAAGCTCCGTCAGACGCGACAGACATGCGAGACCGGACCGGGCTGCCCGAGTGGACATTCCGCTACTATGGCGCTACTCTGCACGCTGATCATCATGAGTGCCGCCCATGTTGCTAATGACAGGTAAATAAACATTTAGTGTGTTTGCATAGTGTTTGATAAAACAGTATTATACTACAGCAAACACTTTTTTGGCATGGATGTAAAATGCAAATTTAATATTTCGTGACAAGTTCATTAATATAGTAAGTATGTAGAAGTTAATGTCGCGACAAAAAACATAAATATACTAAACACAGGGACACAACAGCGAAGAGCAGTTGACTATATTATCTTTCTCGGTCTGGCGCACTTGTGCACTATATTATCTTACTCGCTCTAGCATCCCGAGTTCACCCGAAAATTTCGTTTCATTCCCGAGCGTGACGCTACGATTCAATTCACAGCCTACGAAAAATCTGTCTGTGGCGCGCTAAAATAAATTTTCATTTCTTGCTAGTAAGGTTAAATTAGTTGTAAGATAATTGAAAATAATATGACATTTATAATTTTAGTAGGATAGTAATTAATATTATGAAGCTGAAGAATTTGGGTCTACGTGTGGTAGCAAAACAATTTTTGTACTAATTTAAGTAGGCATAACGTTTTTAGGACTAATTATAATTTACCATATCAACTAAACGCATAACTGTTTTCGCATAATTTTTACTAGCATAACCATAAAGATAACTTACCATAATGTTTTAACACATAACCATATATAGCATAAAGATAACTTACCATAATGTGCACTAAGAAATTTGGTACACTTTATGACTCCCGCCAGAAGCTCTTCGGTCAGCCCTGCGTGTCGCTTCTCCATCTCCAAGCCCGGCAGGTGGTCATATATAGCATTTTTTTAGCAATTTCTCTGGAAACATTGCCCTTCAAACCGCAGCACAGTAATGTTTGCACATTACTGCTTCGCGGTAGAATAACTGGCAAAGGTGTGGTACTTCCCCAGGCGGACTCTGCTAGGAGTCCTACCACTACAAAATTAAAACATTTGGAAATGGTCCATTTGTTTCAGGAAGTGGCACATCCCGTCATCGGTCCAGAAGCTAGCGTACACTCTGTCCGGTGTAGCGCTGGTCTCAGTTGTACTCGCGCGAGTGTACGTGTCCGCTCACTTCCCGCACCAGTGCGTACTGGGCGCGCTTGTCGGTACGTACCGGTCCATTTATATACACTCATACGTAGGTATATGTCCGGTGCGGCGATGAGAGCGCTCGTCGGTACCATAGTAAATACATAACAGTAGGTTATCTAAGGCCGCCCGCCGAGCTATTAGCTTACTCTTGCGTTGATACCCAGGGTTGTCACTTTTGCTTTTGGTTAATATTTTTGAACAAGCAGCATTTTATGCAATGAAAAGGATATTATGATTGAATATTGTACCAATTTATAAATTTAGTAAAAATAAAAAGCCTTTATTCACATAACATTTATTATATTATTCTGGTTCAGTAAGAACTATGAAGAATGATAAGTCCGGGTTTGCGAACTCGTTATTGAGGCACCCGAAAATACTACAATATTTTTTCCCCTTTTTGAAGTCATGACACTCGTAATAATTAATATTATGGTAAGTGGCCGGCGAGAGTTGAGAACGCGAGCGGTCATGTGACGTACGCACGTGTTCACAGTCGCGCTGCACAGCCCGTGCTGCCGCCACCTTGTTCCCCCATATATTATGCTAGCGTGTGCGTGAAATCGCGTGCCGACACGGCGCGCGGCGCGCACGCACACATTCAAACCGAGAACGGCACGTTTTGTATGAAGATGTTTTACCTATGTTTACTGTGGCGGTACGGACCGAACCATTAACATACACTCATACGTACATTTAGTCCGGTGTAGCGCTGGGAGCGCTCTTCAGTACGGACCGGTCCATTTACATTCACTCATACGTACATACTGGGTGTGCTCGTCCTTAGGTAGGATTCGGTCCATATATATATATCATATATACACGCTGTCTGGCGTAGCTCTCGTATCGGTGATCCTCGTTGGTTTGGACCGGACCATTTAGACACACTTCACACAAATAATTGAAAATCAACAAAGATATACATCATGGTGGACCATTCACACACACAATACCATCTGACTCCGAACTAAGCAATTTACTATGGCGGCCAGATAGCTAATATAATACTTATATAGTTTTAAATACATAGAAACACCCAGACACAGTACAAATATTTGAATTCATCACACAAATATTTGCACTGGGTGGGAATCGAACCCACGACCCTCGGCTTCGCAGGCAGAGTTACTACCCACTAAGCCACGAGGCCAGTCAGAATAAATGGATGAAAAAGTATGAGGCGTTGTAATAAAAGTGTCACTTAAAAACCACGTATTCAATATTTTCTAATGATCTTATAGACGGACTGATTAGTTTTTTTAGTCTGTCTATTCTTGTATGTTTTTAGTACGAGATGGAATTGCGAAAATGCTGAATATTGTGTGTGTTTCCAGGCATGATCGTAGGCCCAGCGCTGTGTATATACGTCTGCGATCCGTACATCTGGCGCTACGGTCGGGGGGCAGATGAGGCGGCGCGGTGGCGCCACGTGGCCGGGGCGGCGGCGGCGGGCGTCGGCGCGCTCGCCACATACTGGGCGCTGATATACTTCGAGCAAGACCCGCAGTTCGCTGTTAGACTGGTAAGAAACAGGTGAAACTGGAGTAGGAACCAGCCATTCTTAGACCAAAACCCGCAGCTCGGTGTTAGACTGGTAAATAACAGGCGACACTAGAGTAGGGACCTGTATTTCTTCGAACATAACCCGCAGTTCGATGTGAGAAACGGGTTAAACTGGGGTAGGGTACCTACTATCTTTCGAACAAGAACCGCAGTTGTCTGTTAGACTGACAAGGAACTGCTGAAATTGGAGTAGGAACCTGCTATTCTTCGACGAAAACCCGCAATTCGTTGTTACACTGGTAAGAAACAGGTTAAACTGGAATAGGAACCATTATATATGGAATATTATATATTATATATGGAATAGGAGCAGACGTTTTACAGCTATGATGAATTTACAGAATGGAATTCTTAATGTTGAGAATGACATAAAAATATTAATTTATGTGACATTTATATTTGTTAATTTAGATTACAATTATATTCATACATTATTGTGACATTTATATTAATTGATTTATATGACATTTATCATTTTTAATTGATGTAATGTGTGTTATACACTACGCTAAGGTAAAGTTTTATTTACTTACCAGAACTTTTTTCTTGTTTTACATGTTTTTTTTTGTGAATTGTATGATGGATGACGTGTAACTTTGGTTATAAATAAAATGATTATGATTATGATTATGATTATTTTATTGCTATTCATCGACGAAAATCCGCAGTTTAAAGTTAGACTAGTAAGAAACAGCTAAACTAGTGTACGAACCAGCTAGATATTCTTCGAACAAGACTCACAGTTCGCTATTAAACTGGTGAGAAACAAATGGAGCTGAGGAATAATTCGCTGTTAGACTGGTAAATAACAGGTGAAACTGCCGTAGATACCTTTTATTCTTCGACAAAAACTCGCTATTCGCTGTTAAACTGACTAAATTGGTGTAGGAACCTGCTATTCTTCAAGCCAAACTCGCAGTTTGCTGTTAGACTAGTATGGAACAGGTGAAGCTGGAGTAGGAACCGGTTATTCTTCACACGTAAACTTTTTATTATAACTCGGTAACGTGACTCACTTGAATACAGGGTTACTGCTACGGTAATCAACCTGTATCCATGTAACCTGTATCCATGTAACCTGTATCCATGTAACCTGTATCCATGTAACCTGTATCCATGTAACATGTATCCATGTAACCTGTATCCATGTAACCTGTATCCATGTAACATGTATCCATGTAACCTGTATCCATGTAACCTGTATCCATGTAACCTGTATCAATGTAACCTGTATCAATGTAACCTGTATCCATGTAACCTGTATCCATGTAACCTGTATCCATGTAACCTGTATCCATGTAACCTGTATCCATGTAACCTGTATCCATGTATCCTGTATCCATGTAACCTGTATCCATGTATCCATGTAACCTGTATCCATGTAACCTGTATCCATGTAACCTGTATCTATGTGACTTAATCAATTTTAATTAATTGTTTCAATACCTCGACGTTTCCATTCCATGGATTCACCGTGCGGGTGCCGGGTCCATCGTGAGGCAGAGAGAGAAAACTCGAGTAGACCCCGAGACTTGTGACACGGGCGTAGGTTTAAGGGGCCCCTTTCTGACGTACATCAACACTCACCTTCACTACTCGTTTTTCTCTCCCTGCCCAGTCAAATCTGATATGAGCCTACTAGTGCAGCTTTAGATACTCGTTCTAGTATAGAACTTACTGCACTTCTGGATATGCTGTATATTTTAACGAACAACTCTTGGTAAATTCACATACTGTACCAAAAACTATATTTTAGTTTTTGTTTTCCCGTGTAGTATAGCACTGTTTTTTTTTTATAATATAGAGTGATGATACGAGCAGAACATGCGCCTGATGGTAAGTAACGTATCTGTCCATAACAACACAGTGTCACTCAGCTATTGGAACATGAAGAGTCCAAATAATTACCTAGCACTGCACTGCGGTCGTCACCTGGACATCTAAGATGTTACATCTCGAAGCCCTGTGATTTCCCTGGAAACATTGCCCTTTGAACACTGTAGAAGTAGTTTTTACCAAAAACAGTCTTCTTACCTTAAAAAGGGTATCTTTAAATACTTCTCCGGGCTGGCAAAATATCGTCAGAATCTCTGATGTTGCAGATATTATATATATATATATATTGGGACGGCTACCACCTCAATGAAAGATAGTTAAGAAAACGTAGACGGAAACTTTTACCGATTACTGTGCCCCATATTGTTGGTGTTTACGCATTGACGTAAATAAAAAGTTCAATGGTTGTACCTGCCAGGTTTGAGGATAAAGATGGCATCGTTGATCCATCTTGAGTGTGTAATATACATATTTTAACTTACCCCGTGCATAACATTTTATGTGCTCAATACTCAACAAATTAGCTGATTTAAATGGTCTGCAACAGGCTGTAGTCATACAGATATAGCTGTTTAAGAATCCATTTCTATTGAAGTAATACCGGAACACTGTAATGTTTGCAGATTACTGCTTGGCGGTAGAATAACTAGCAAAGGTGTGGTACTTCCCCAGGAGGACTCTGCAAAGAGTCCTACCACTACTACTGTTTATCTCTATCGCGTCGTCATCTATCGAGCGTTAAAGAGTTCGCTCTCTTGGTTACGAAGAGTTTTATGTTTTTAGACCGGGCAAGACACTGAATAGGATGCAGACTGATTACCTGGTAGTAGCCTAACCAGCCCTGTATAGTCAGTCCAGTGCCAATAGGCATGACGACTGATTCTGGAACAATTTTAAATTTATACTATACTAATCTATACTAAAATTATAAAGCTGAAGAGTTTGTTTGTTTGAACGCTAGGATCTTGGGAAGTACTGCTCCGAATTGAAAGATTCTTTTTCTATGAGATAGTCCATTTATCGAGGAAGGCTATAGGCTATAGAAAATAATGCTAGTATTTATAGAAGCGGAGCATGAATTAAGAATGTAACAAAATCGGGAAAAAATATTCCTTTTTGAGAGTTTTCGTACATTTCGTGCTTTGACATGACACATGACAGCATGTGTCTAAGATTGCATCATTGAATATCACAGATTACACAATATCTCTTGAATATAAACTTTTGCTAATCAATTCAGGTGGCGTAGCAGGTAGCTGAAGAGGTGTTTTGTTTGAAAGCGATATTCTCAGGAATGACTGAACCGATTTCAGTCATTCTTTCACCGTTGTACATGTACGAGATCCTGATGAGTGCTATATAATGTACCACGGGCTGGCCGGGGCGGACATCTAGTTATTTGATATAATGACAGATATTTAAATAGAATAAAATATGTACCAATTTTAATTTTGATATAATTTTGTTTAACTTACTTTATGCTTATTCAAAGCTGGATGGGCTAGTCCATTTTAAAAGTACGAAATTATTAGAAAATGTATTTACCATTGGATAACCCATTCAATATAAAGTGACTTTCGTTACGAAACCAGTTTCCTAAACGCATATATTATAGCTAACATACAAACTTTACGCGCGACGCATAGAAAATAGCAGACTGTGACGTCACGCTTTAGTAGTGTTTTTGTATGATGCGGTTTTGGGAGAGTCCAAAATTGTGATTTTAAAATCGTGTTATCACGGGAAGTTTTTAAAAAAGTAATTCGTTCACCTATGTTTCAGTTAAGTAGCCTTTTTATGGCACAATGAATAAAAAATTAGTCGTCATGCCTATTCTTCAAATCTATATTAATAATTTCGTCAAGGGGTACGGTAGACTTGATCGAAAACTTATTTAAGTAACAAAACATAAAAAATATTGACTTTGAGTCGACAACATATGTCCACAAAATTCGGTTTATGGAGAATTTCGTTAAATTCTGATGACACTGACAAACAAACCGCTGTCGCCATCTTTGGCGTGAAGCACGTTTCGTTCCATCAATCAACGCATTGCGTGCGTCCGTCGCGCCAGAAAAGTATACATCACAAAAAACTGTGACTTATTTGACTGCGTAAAACGAAACGTCTTGCCGCCGGACCGGAATTTTATTAGTAGGTACTTATATTTATGTTTAAAGAATTTTATTTATCACTTAAGACATTTCTGTCGCTTACATGATAAAAATAACTTAATAACAATTTAAATTTTCGACGTCACACTTTACCTACACATAAAACACAAACAAATCAAAAATACATAAAAACTAATCAACGTTTAGGTGATAAAAAATACAAATATCAGATACCTGTTTTAACAAAAAAACACAGACAAAAGATATACTTAAACAAAATAAAACAAAATAGGCTATGAATCTATTACATTTTTCTTGGGTATATAAATATGAGAACTAGGTACTTGCCACAACTGGATCACATATTTTTTTATTTATATAGTTATATTCAGATATTTTTTTATAGAAAGGTTTAATTATTTTACGCTTCAGATATAATATATTAGTATCAGCATTGCACCCGTGCGAAGCCGGGGCGGGTCGCTAGTATTCAAATATTTGCACTGAGTCTGGGTGTTTCTATGTATAATAAGTAATCTGTTTACAACTATATAAGTATTATACCAGCTATCTGGTCGCCATATTACAAGCTTTGCTTAGTTTGGGGGTCAGATGGTGTTGTGTGTCCACCAATGTTTATTTATATCTTCTATTGATTGATCGTTGTTGGCAGGCGTTCCGCTGGTGCCAGTTCCCGGAACACCTGCACGTGTCCACGACGCCGGTGTTCGCTCTCGTGCAGTGCACGGCCTACCTGTTCGGCTGGGCGCTGGCTGTCACTCCCGCCGTCACCAAGTAAGCTACATTGTACATTCGTATTTTTGGAAAGATCTTATTACACTCATGCTTTCATATCAAATTATACTTTGAATTTACCAGACACGATTTAGGGGTAATTTTTTTGTAAACCTTAAATATGTCATTTTAATTTACCAGATTTCCACAATAATGTATTTTTCGCCAATCACGATTTAGGGGTATTTTTTTTGTAAACTTTAAATATGTCATATACATAAATATTAATATACAGGGTTATTGGTAAATATTCAACATCAAACTTTTCGTAACAAGACCGCGCGCACTCTTTAACGCTCGATACAATACTACTTCGACAAGACGCGCATAGAGCTAAACAGAGCTAGAGAGGACAAAAAAACTAAAAATAATATTTTTGGTATATGTAGTACTTATTGAGTTTTGATAAAAATTGTATACAAAAGATTGTTTGTTTGAATATACCGAACATGCCCTTAAATCGATGCAGGCTGTTTACCAGTAACCCTGTATATAAATTACGCGTTGGACTCCTAAACTACTGAACCGATTTTAACCAAATTTGCTCACCGTGTGCAGTGTGTTTTAACCCGAAAGAATAGTTTTTATTTCTCTTAAAAGTATTTATTTATTTGGAAATATCAAGCCTATTCGGAACAGGCGATGGTTTTAATTTGTAAAATTCTAGTGTCATGTTCCCGAGAGAACTCCCTTCAAATGAACCGATATTTATGAAAGTTGACATTTATCTGTGTGTCTTCAAAGCGGGAGTGAATCGGTTTCTTCTAGGTAAACACGCTCCATCGTAGACCGCATCGTCGCTTAACATCAGGCGAGATGGCGGTCAAGTGTAAACCTACAAAAGTTAAAAAAAAAAATTGGTGAACTTGAAAGAAATTTTTTAAAATTTCAATTAATGGTCTTCATATGACAAAATGTGTATTTTCATTGGTTGCGGTCTATTTGGACTGAATGTTATATTGTAGTAAAACCGTAATGAACAAATCTTAAAATGACCTTTTCCCATAATGACTGATTTTTGAAATGTACTTATTCTAGTATGCCGGAAAAAAATCTGTCAAATTGAAGTACAGTTAGTAACATTTTTAAAAGCTTAAAATAAAATAATATAATCATTTTATAACAAAAAAGACTATTTCTATTCTTAATTTTAATATAACTATGATGAACCGGACAATAGTTGATGAAAATGTAGTGATAAAAATTAAGTCTGATGCAAATATATAAGGTGTAATTAATTAATCAGATAAGAAAACTCTTTCCTAAAAGCCACAAAAATATACTTAAGAACGTTATAATCTAGATATTTCAATTAATGCTTCGCTTAGGACGATCTCTTGTAACCAACCGTGCAAATTGACTAAACAATAAATGAAATAGAACCTAAACATAAAAATGTTTATATAACTACCGTCCTGCTTCAGCTTCGCTCGAATATTGTCATATAGGTAAAGACTATTCATTGAAATCAAAACTATCCTAACTTTCAAGTTGGATCATACAGCACACGGTGTGCGATTTTGATTAAAATCTGTTAAAATACTTAGGAGTCTATCGCCGACAAACAACGCGACACGTAATTTATATATGTACAGTAGAATTCATTTATAACGACGTCGCTTATAACGACTAACCGTTTTTAACGTCGATATTATTTACTCGAGATCGGTTTAATAGTTAGATACTGAGAAAATATAACCGTTTAGTGCGACTCCGGTTTGAGCGACAAACCGTTTATAGCGACCATTTTTTTAAATAATTCGTCCGTTTAAAACGACGCGCCGTGTTTTGCTTCAATTTAGGTAAAGAATGACCAATACCTCGGCCCCCTCACTTTCCCCGCGCGCTTCACTGTTCAATTCTCCTTATTGGCGCGCGTAAATCACAGTTAGTATTTGTCACCTGTTATGACAAGTTCATAAAGCGCCATGAAGAGAAAGTGTTTTACAATTGAAGAAAAGAGTGCAATATTACATAGATTAGAAGCTGGTGAATCAAATGCGATCCTCGCAAAGGAATTTGGCGTATCTCATTCTACAATATGTATAATGATGTCCGAAGTTCTTACTACCGAACAAAAGTCTGTCAAAACAAACCCAAATAACAGATTTCCTACGTTAGTGACAGTATTACAGTACATTACGTACCGATGTTTGTAATTTGGTATGTATGTATTACTTATTTGTGTACATATAAGAATAATTAAAATAAACATAAGTAACTGATTCCTACAACATGTTTTATTTACCTAAATGGGAAAATCAAACTTTCGCACTTATAATACATAATGTAAATATCCGTTTTATACGTCATCCGGTTAGTACGGCATAATATCGCCGGTCCCTTGAAGGTCGTTATATCCGGATTCTACTGTACTTAATATATTAAGAAGATAACACCCAATATGCGGGTATAAAAAAAAATCAAAATTACTGTCGGCTTTTTAGCCATAGATTATTTTTAACCGACTTCATTTTATAGTATAGAGCAGCCTTTCCCAAAGTGGGCGATAACGCCCCATTGTGCGCGCTGCAGGCCTAAAGGGCGGTAAGAGACCCAGGAAAAATGAGGGGTTGTGTAGAGGCTTGGAGTCCGTTGTGTACTACCTACAGGGTTCATGTCTCATGTTAACTCTTGCGAGCTATAGTAAATAAGTTTCGTTTAGAATTAATGTTGAATCCCCACTAATATAGCTCACAATAATTCATTGAATTTGAAATTATAATGGTTTTTAAGCATGTGAAAAAAATGGGGACGCCTGTGCCTGATGGTAGGCAACATGCCTGCGACATAACAGCACAGCGTCACGCAGCTGTTGGAATATTAAGTTCAAATCATTACTCGTACCTAGAACTCCAGTGCGTTTGTCACCCAAAGATCTAAGATCAGAAATAATATGGCGAAGAAGAGAAGATACTGCGACGCTAATTGGTAGAAAATGTGTTGAGAACACGAGCAGGACATTTTTGGTGATGATACTTTGATGAAACAATCATAGTTTTCTTGTCAGTGTATTGACCAGAGTATACCATACACTAGCATGAAGTACTGATGTTGCATCTGATTGTACATGTCCCGTCAGACATAATGATTATCGGACATTAGACATCAAAGACATTTCGAAAATCAGTCATTATGGGAAAAGGTCATTTTAAGATTTGTTCATTACGGTTTTAGTACAATATAACATTCAGTCCAAATAGACCGCAACCTTTTCATTTCCATTAATACGTTAGAAACGGGATTGGGAGGACAATCAAACAAAGAATCCTACCACAAAACGAATGTTTTGTAGTAGGACTCTTGGCAGAGTCCGCCTGGGGAAGTACCACAGCTTTGCCAGTTATACTACCGCCAAGCAGTAATGTGCAAACATTACTGTGTTCCGATTTGCAGGGGGAGTGTTTCCAGATATATTACAGGGCTTAGAGATATAACATCTTAGATCTCTGGGTGACGATCGCAGTGCAGTGCTAGGTAATGATTTGGACTCTTCATGTTCCAATAGCTGCGTGTCACTGTGCTATTATGTGGCAGGCATGTTGCTTACGATCAGGCACATGACCAGCTCATCTCGTCACTCTTTATTTAAAAAAAAACATACGATTTTAAAGGGCTAATGAGGTATCTCCATTTACCCTCATTTCGTACGATCCGCCTTTTCTTCAGTCTTGCCAGTTTGACCAGGGCCGTTGTAAAGCATCCAAAATGTCTGAAAGTAATTAAAAAAATATCGTGTTTGTATAATGCTTTCAATTTGAACTCAAGTTTTTTTTCAATCCTTTTTCCGAAGGTACAAGCAAAACATTAGCGCCATCTGTGACGAAATTATGATTTATTTTTGATAGATACATTTGGACCTTATAAAACGTCTCAATTACTTACTAGCATGGACGTATAAAAAAGTCGGACGTAGTCTCGCTAAAACAAAAACTGTGTCACTAGGGTCGGCCACATTTGGACGTCTGCGTTGTCAGGTTGTCACTCATAGGCTGACACGCACACATACACAAGTAGTGTGTGTAATGACCCACTGATGTGTGCGTATCAGCTTGTATGTGACAGCGCACATGTGCATATTATGTGGCCGACTCGATGGACACAGTTTTTGTTTTAAAGAGACTACGTCCGATTTTTTTCCGTCCATGCTTACTAGTCGTAACTTTTTTTTTCAGATATCGGCACGACACTCCGAACCGTTCGCTCATAGTTTCGGCCGTCGCCACAGCGTTCACAGTGTGGGGAAACAAGGAATTAAACGAACACATTTGCAAATCGAATACTTTACAGTATTACGTCACCAAGTTCGTAATGTTCGCTTTGAAGCCGATGCTTTATTTGAGAATCATTCCTGCTCTCGCCATGTGGCCTTATAGTACCGATATTATTAAAAGAAAACTCATTAAATACGCAAATATACACCTAACTTCCATATTAATTATCATTTCAATAAATACTTTTGACTTCCACTTTGACCCACCAATTTCCAATAAATATAAATTAATGTATTTGAATGGATACTTTCTAAAGTCAGTCAATGTTGATTATAGAAATTGACACTTTCATTAATTTGACCCATTTTGACAGATTGACTGAATGCTTTAAAATGGACAATGTTGTCAAACAGTTAAGTTGATATTTATGTAGCAAAAATGCATGTAAAATATAATATAATTAGACAATAGAATGGTCAAATTTATAGAAGCTAAAATTATCCCGACATAAAAATAAATACAGATAGATAGATAACTCTTTATTGTGACACAAAAACAGAAATATTACAGTAGGACACTTATGAACTAGCACCACAAATGGCGGCCTTATTGCTTAGAGCAATCTCTTCGATAATTGACGTGTAAATTGTACATTTATGAATAAAGTACTTTGACTTTGACTTTGACTTCTTCCAATCAAATACAGTCAAAATTTTAAATAAAAGTTGTAAAAGCTCATGTGCCATCTAAAACTATAAACAAATAAACGAACTCATATATTATGAAAGTTGAATACTTTACAGTATTACGTGGCCAAGTTCGTAATGTTCGCTTTAAAGCTGATGCTTTGTTTAAAACCATCGGTTTTATTTGAGAATCATTCCTGCTCTCGCCATGTGGCCTTATAGTACCGATATTATTAAAAGAAAAACTCATTAAATACGCAAATATACACTTTTCATTTATAATATTAATGTTGAATTTTTTTTTAATTTGTATGTAGAAATTGACACTTGTATTCCTAATTTGATATATATTGCATTTGTAATTTGATACATAAACAGGGCAACACTTTAAAATTGACGAAGTTGGCAAGAAATTAATATTAATTTATGTGACAAAAATATAATGTAAAAATAGTTAAAGTTAAAAAGGTATAAATATCGCAACATAAAATAACCAAACTGTCAAAATTTCTAAAAAATATAATTCTTAGCACATTTATAATGTGAAACTACAAACAGACAAACAAGAACTTTTATGCAAGGTCGAATACTTTAAAGTATTACGTGACCAAGTTAAAGATGTACGCTTTAAAGCAGATGCTTTATTTGAGAATCATTCCCCCGCTCGCTATGTGGCCTTACTAATTACGTATGTGTAGGTATTGCTCATATCCGGCTAGCATAATCGTACTAGCATAATCCGACTAATCTAAGTCGGCTAGCATAATCTGGCTAGCATTATGCGGCTAGCGTAATCTGGCTAGCATTATGCGGCTAGCATAATCCGGCTAGCATAATCAGACTAGCATTATGCGGCTAGCATAATCCGGCTAGCATAATCAGACTAGCATAATTCGACTAGTAGTATGATCCGGCTAGCATAATCAGACTAGCATAATTCGACTAGCATAATAAGACTAGCATTTTGTGGTCAGTGATATGACAACCACGGGAACATTCGGGTCGTTCTCGCCATAAGACTACCATAGTTTCTTATTTGTTTTAAACTTATTTAAATTATGTATTTATATAACTTAGTACAAAATATTCTGTGATAATACGTTTTTTATTGTGTTTTGTTTATTTAATTCTATCCGTGTTTTTATGTAAATGTGAATACCAGCAATAAAATAATATCAAATAATGTGTTTGTTTCAATTAGTGTTTTACTACTACTGTTTTAATAAGTTATGGCTGGTCTAGTCGGGAGAACGGCGCCTGTCGATCCGGAGACCCCGGGTTCAAACCCCACACGCACCGCTGTCTTTTCGAAGTCACGTGCGTAATGCCGCTAACTTAAAACGGTGACGGAAAACATCGTGAGGAAACCGACATGTGCCTAGAACCTTTCGGAGTCATGTGTCATCCACCAACCCGCACTGGACCAGTGTGGTGGATTATAGGCTTAACTCTCTTCTTGCGAGGAAGGCCCGAGTCCCAGCAGTGGGAACATTTAGTGGGCTGTTGACGATGTTGATGTAGTGGCTACTGTTTATATTGACAATGTTTTATGTACAGTTACTCTAAGCGTTTCAGTATGGAGTAGGTACCTGCTATTCGCATTTTTGAGATGTGTAGGTAAGCTTTAATGGCGAGTATTATTTTACACTTTGGAGACGCCAGCCGTTAATTATTTTATTTTCTTCGATAGTAGGTAAAGCAAAAAGAACTGAACAGTCTCACTGGAAAGGAAAACGAAAAGGGGGTAGGGGGGACGTAATGAAGTGCACCAACTTTTCTTCCACGTACTCTGCAAATCCAAGAACCCTCCTCGGTTCTAAGTTCTCCAGCAGACACTCGCGGGCGGCGCCGACGCCGCTATATTCTTTTAGAAGCGATACGCGACGATTTTCTAAAGGATAACTCGGAGTTCGAGCGGGGGTCAGCATATGAGACCCTGGAAGCTGTTCTGCAGCGGACAGGCACAGCTTGCGGAAAGTCTCGTCTTGTAATATTTATACAGAACACGACGGGTGAATTTGCGATTATTTTGACACTCTTCTCTCGCGGTTTTCACGACAGTTTTTTTTGCGTTGGGTTTTTTACGATGCTGAGTGCATAGTTGCACGTCTTTTCGCGGCGAGGTGCACAGGATGTCCGCGGAGGGGGTAGGAATAGTGACACATTAACAATAATTTGAATAGTTAAAACAAAACTACGATAGATGGCGTCACCACACTTCTTATCCCGACCGCCATCTCGCATGATGTTAAGCGACGGACGAAACGTACGAAGCGACGTGCTTGCTTCGAAAAACAAAAACAAAGTGATCAAGTGCGAGTCGGACTCGCCCATGAAGGCTTCCGTAGCAGCAAGTAACATAATATAAAAGTTCTTGTTATATATAAAATACTACACATTTATTCTTTGATTTTTCTGCTCTATACAGAAAAATAAACACTGTGGCGAACTTACAATTGAAATTACAATTGATTTGATAAATGAGGATTTATCAAAAAAAATAGAATTGTGGCGAATTTACACACATTTGTTTTTGTGGCGAATTAACTTTGCGGCGAATCGCCTATAACCCGTTACTTTGATCAGTGTTTTAACAATAGTCAATTTATGACGTATTCAAATAAAATTACTTATTAGCTCATTCAAACCAATTTTCGTTGAAAGTTTAATTGGTAATGTACATCATACATTTTTTTAGTTCTGTCATTCTCTTATTTTAGAAGTTACAGGATGTGTGTGTTCCCACACACATTTTACCACTTTGAAAGTCTCTCGCGCAAACTATTCAGTTTACTTTTACTTACCAAGTTTCAATAGTATAGCTTTTATAGTTTCGGAGAAAAGTGGCTGTGACATACGGACGGACAGACAGACATGACGAATCTATAAGGGTCCCGTATTCTGCCATTTGGCTACGGAACCCTAAAAATTGTCAGTCATAGGAGCTGCCGAGTAAAAATTTATAAACTCAGAATTTGATAATCGTAGCTTACTTTGGAAACTACGGAAAACGGAACGTAAAAACGGAGGGCGTGGCCTCTAGCATGGCCGTATAGATATGTTGACGCATAACTACATGACCAATGCGAAATGCTTAGGTACATATTACTACATTTCTAGATGATCAATGGCTATGTTCCTGAGTTTACCCGAAGGCTTCTTATTATTCCTGAGCGTAACACTAGAATTCAATTCACAGCCCACGAAATAACTGTCTGTGATGCGTCAAAAGAAGTTTTCACTTCAAAAACAATTCACACTCG
The DNA here is from genome assembly GCA_017562165.1 of Ectropis grisescens. Lineage (NCBI taxonomy): Eukaryota > Metazoa > Arthropoda > Insecta > Lepidoptera > Geometridae > Ectropis > Ectropis grisescens. The sequence continues at coordinate 9,604,765 of CM029768.1, forward strand.
ATTTGAAGACGTTAAGTATGTAGCTATCGGGAGTAGCCCACTCAGGCATTGCTTTTCACAGACTAGACAGAATGTACTTAGCACAAAAGTGAAGTTAAACCTTCTCGTTCGAGGCTTTGGGACGTCGATCATGAAAAGATGTCGCTACCTACCTTGAAATGGTGCGGCTTTTTTGATCTCCGAACAGTAAGTAAGCTTAGTATTTGTAAATAAGCGATTGGTAGCTTGGGTATGTGTAAGCTAAGTAATAGTTGAAAGCTCTATGATGTGTAAGATAAGTGCCAGCTGGAAGCTTTAGAATGCTTAGTACCAACTGGAAGCTTTGGTTGTTTGGCACCAGGTGAAAGCTTTAGAGTGCTTAGTACCAGCTGGAACCTTTTGGATGCTTAGTTTCAGCTGAAAGCTTTGGAATGCTTAGTACCAGCTTAAAGCCTTAGGATGCTTAGTACCAGCTGGAAGCTTTAGGATGTGTAAGCTAAGTCATCAGCGAAAGCTTTAGATTCATGAAACCTTTTATGATCTAGATTTAGGTTTTTTATACCTACTCAGGATAGAGTTATAGAGTAAGGAAAGGAGCAGGATACGTGCCTGATGGTAAGAAACATGCCTGCTCAGTATCGCACAGAGTCACGCAGTTATTGAAACATGAAGAGTCCAAATCATTACCTAGCACTGCACTGCGCTTATCACCCAGAGATTTAATATAACTTTTCTCTTTGCTCTGTAATTTCTCTGGAAACATTGCCCTTCATACCGAAATACAGCATTAGCACAATACTGCTTGCTTGCTGCACGGACTCTGCGAAGAGTTCTACTGCTACAAATTGATATAAAATCAAGTTTACGGCAAGAGCATAAAATGCCATCTGGGAAAAAAAGTAATAGGGATTAATAGGTAAATTAAATTGGCAGTATTAGGGACTGCTGATATAAACGAAAACGTTTTATAAACTTGTTCTTCCTTTTCCCCATGGGGGGAAGGTAGGGAGCCGGCTCCGAGGCGAACCTCTCTACCGGGGCAGGGCTCCCAAGTTCAAGGACTTGGGGGGGTGTTGAGGCCCATAATTTGGGCCCGGTTCAGCCCAAACACGGTGGCCGCGTCTTGGCTTGGTGGTACTCTATTCATCTTTGTTATCGTATGGCCTCATCATCGTCTTCGTCGCTTGCCGGTCCGGCTTGCAGAAGATCTCTCGGGAGAGCACGCCAGTTACGTACGTCGGGGGGACGCGTGTGGAGTAGTGCGATGTTGTTTAGGTGGGGGTGTGGCCCGTTGTCCGCGCGGTCGAACATAGTTCGCGCTAAACGGGTCACGAACTCCCCCACCGTTTCGACTCTCACGTCCCTGGCGATGACGTCGTTCCGTACGTACCGGCCGGCTCCCGTGAGGATTCTCATGGTGGTGTTCTGCACCACCTGGAGGCGTTTCTTCTGCGTAGTCGAACAAAGTGCGTACCACGCTGGTGCTCCATAGGGCAATCGTGTTCTAATATACATCTTGTATATGTTGACCTTTGTTCTTATAGGCAGCCCAGATTGAAAGACCGGCCTTAACAGTGCTCTCGCGGCCTTCGCCTGGTTGACGGCATACGAGACCTGCGGGCACATGCGTAGGCCGCTGTCAATGTGGACGCCGAGGTACTTAACGGTCTTTTCCCATCTGACGTCCTGTCCTCTGAGCTGCAGTGGCTGTGGTCTTTTTCCTTTGGCTTCCGGTCAGCAGTGCCATTGTCTTGCCCACGTTGACGGCTGACCTCCATTTGTCGAGCCAAAGTGGAAGGATATCCAGGACCCTCTGGGCTCTTTTGGTTGCCAACTTTTTAGAGCGCGACGAAGCGATGTATGCGCTGTCATCTGCGAATAGTGCTAGGACTACTCCCCTTTCCCCTGGCAGGAGGTCGCCCTCCTCCAGACACGGGATGTCGTCCGTGAACAGCGCGTAGAGTGGTGGAGAGATGCAACTTCCTTGCGGAACACCCGCCGTGATGCGCCTGGGCCCGGAGCTGACGTTCTCGACGGACACGAAGAACCGGCGCTCGGCGAGGAAGGACGTTATGACCTTGATCAACGCTGGAGGAGTTGTTGTCTTCACCAACTTGTAGATGAGGCCTTCATGCCACACCCTATCGAAGGCCTTCTCAATATCCAGGAATACGGCGACGACCCGTCTATCCCTGTTGACTTCTTCTGTAAGATGATGGATCACCCGCGTCAGTTGGAGCGTGGTGGAGTGGTGCGTGCGGAACCCATACTGCTCGTCCCTGGGTGTGAGGTGGGGACGCAGTCTCCGCAGCAGCAGACGCTCAAACAACTTTGCGAGGTGTGACAGCAGCGTTATGGGGCGGTAGCTGGACGGTAGTCGCCTATCCTTACCGGACTTCGGGATGACGATGACCTTTCCAGTTTTCCAGGTCGAGGGGAAGTGTCCCGTTCTCAGGATCCCGTTAAAGAACCGTGTCATACACACTAGGCCTTTCTTCGGCATCCACTTCAGTGCGTCATTCGGGACTCCGTCTGGACCCGGCGCTTTCCTGAGCTTCAGACTCCTCACGGCTCTGACGACTTCCGTGGGGGGCGATGAAATCCTCTCCTCCCAGCGGAGTAGCCGGGGTCTGAAGAAACTCGGCGACGACCCTCTCGACTTCGACGTGGTGGTCATGCACCTCGTCAGAGGCCTCTTCTGGAATCGGGTGTGGCATGAACTGATCTTCCAAGTGATCAGCAAGGAGCTCTGCCCTCTCTAAGGCTGAGTAACGCCGTCGCCCTGCGCCATCTAGAAGGGGGCAAACGGACGCTTTAGCCTGGGTCAGGTGGCGGTTGAGACTATACAAATTGGTCTTGTTCTCTTCGCACTGGGTAATGTGGTCGTCCCAGGCGGCTCCTCTCCAGGCCTTGACTTCATTTGCAAGTCTCTCTGTGATGGCATTCAACTTCGTCTTAACCCTTGGGCAGCGGGTGCGGGTCCACAGCTGCCTGAGCTCTCGCTTCTCGTCGCGTAATGCTCTTAGGGTCTTCGGAAGTTCGGCGCGCCATTTAGTGCGTGGTCTGGTGGTGGTTGCGGCTTCTTTGGCAGCCACTATTGCCTCGGTCAGCTCTCTCGCGCAGGTCTCCACCTCGTCTGGTGTGGAGAGACCGCCGACCGTCAGCGACTGTAGCTGCCGCTGGTAAATGGTCCAGTCCGTCGACTTCACTTCTGCTCGGGGTGACGTGCAGGCTAGTGATCCGCCTACGGTGATGAGCAAGGGGGAGGTGCGTGCCATCGAGGTCGTACAGGACCTCGAGGGAGACCGGCGTCGCGATCCCCTTGTGTAGGACGATGTCCAGCACGTCGGCTCGTTGAAGTGGGTTAGTGGGGACGTGTGTGGGTGAGTCAGGCCCGACCACAGTGATCCCTCTCCTCTCTGCTTCGGCATGGAGTCTTCTTCCGCTGGTCGACGACAGGTGCGACCCCCACTCGACGGGCTTCGCGTTTAGGTCTGCAGCGAGCACCGTCGGGGAGTCGTTGTCGAAGATGCGGTTGAAGTCATTGGTATTGAGGGCGGCGGATAGTGGGGGGCGGTAGCCGGCATATATCTTAGTTTCCTTGCAGGCCACGTTGGTTCTGATGCCCACCGTCCGCGTCTGCACGAACTCCAGGTGGTCCAACTCATCGTGTACGATGTCCCTCCTCACCAGGGCGGCCGTGCCTCTGAAGGCCACGCCCCGGGGAGAGACCTCGTCGCGGCGGTACACGACGTAGTTGGACAGTTTCAGTTGATGTCGCGGGGTCAACTTGGTCTCGCCCAGCAACAGAATGTGAATATCCTGCGCTTGGACGAGCTGCCGGAGAGTGGCCATCTTTTCTCTCACCCCTCCGGCGTTCCAGTAGAGAATGCGTAGGCCACGCATTCTACGTCACTACGTCGTGTACCGCCGCGACGAGGTCTCTCCCCGGGGCGTGGCCTTCAGAGTCCATAAAGATGTTGGAGCAGTAGGGACATTGCCTTGGCTGCCGTGAGTTCAGGGTGTTCCCCCGCCGCGGCAGCGGCACACGCGCCCCTCAGGACCTCCCATATGGTGAAGATGGGTGTCCCGAATGGACTAGCCGCCTGAGAGCCCGCCGCCGCTGGACAGGGGAAGGCTGGTGTGAAGTGCGGTCCCCCCCCCTTCTGGGGTCCAGAGCCTGATGGTGGTGGTGGTGGTGGGTAGCCCGGCCGCGGTCCAGAGAAAAGAGGAAGTCCTCTAGACCGCAGCTCGGGGACGTCGTGATCGCGGCGCCTCTGGGCCGCGCGTGACAGACCTGGACCAGTGTCTGTCCGCGGCAGCCTGGCGCTGCGTGTGGAGAGGGACCCCGCCGCTGCCATGGCCTCTTGGGTGAAGGTTACCTTGGGTGCCAGGCGCGGCTGGGGTCTTTCAACGAAAACGTGTAACTCAGAATTTGATAGCTCACTTTGGAAACTACTCGGGTGAAACCGGAGGGGCTGCTAGTCTGGAATAAGTAAGACTCATGGCAGAGTCTTACGTTCGTTGTAGAGAGTTACACATCTAGCGCGAGAGCCAGTGGACAGCAAACTAAGGTACTGAGAGAGAGTATGATTGAGCGTTTGAACTTGGCCCTTGAGGAAGTCTCTGAATGGGGCGAAACCAATCTGGCCAAGTTTAACAAGGGAAAGACGCAGGCGTGTCTGTTCTCCGCAAAAAGGAGTCCATTTCAACAGACTCCTACTTTTCGAGGTGTATCCGTACCGGTTACTGATCATCTTGAGCTTTTGGGCGTTACCTTGACTTCTACGCTCAATTTTGGCTCGTACATCGAGTCTAAGGCAAAATTAGCTGCTAAAAAACTAGGTGTCCTCTCAAAGGTGCGAAAGTTCTTCAAATCTGAACAATTGCTTTTGTTATATAAAGCACAGATTCGCTCTTGTATGGAGTACTGTTCGCACCTTTGGGATGGATCGGCTAAGTATCAGCTTGAGGCTCTGGAATCGATTGAGAGGCGTGCCAAAAGGCTCATAGGCAAAGACATTCTAGCGCGAAAAAGACTTCAAAGTCTTGAACATCGCCGCAAAATTGCTAGCTTATCGGTTTTTTATCGGACACACTTCGGAGAGTGTGCAACTGATCTGCACGATCTTATACCACCTTGCCCTTTTTACTATCGTACTTCTCGTAACTCGAAGAAGCGGCACCGTTTCATGGTGGATATTCCAAAGACACGGACAAAGAGGTTTGACTCTACGTTTGTGATAAGAACGTCTAGGCTGTGGAATGAGTTGCCTGAGTGGGTTTTTCCCGATAGTTATAATCTTGGTGTCTTCAAATCGAGACTGAATCGGTTTCTTCTAGGTAAACACGCTCCATCGTAGACCGCATCGTCGCTTAACATCAGGCGAGATGGCGGTCAAGTGTAAACCTATTAAAGTTAAAAAAAAAAAAGAAAGAGTCCGCCTGGGGAAGTACCACACCTTTCCCAGTTATCCTACCGTTATGTGTAAACATTACTGTGTTCCGGTTTGAAGTGCAATGATTCCAGAGAAATTACAGGGCTTAGAGATATAACATCTTAGATCTCTGGGTGACGAGCGCAGTGCAGTGCTAGTAATGACTCTTCATGTTCCAATAGCTGCGTGTCACTGTGCTGTCATGCAGGCACAGGTCCTGCTCGGCTCGTCAATCTTTATTTAAACAAAGAAACAAAAAATATCTTCAAGGCATGACCATCTCGATTAATCTTCTAATCATGGCCATCTAAATTAGTCTCCTAGCGACGTCATACTGAAATCCGTGCCGAGATTTGGCCGTTAGGGGTGTCAAATATTTTTTTATACTTTGTATGAAAAAAAAATGTTGAGCTTTGTCTGATTTTCACATATAGGATTCAAAACTTAATACTTTGTGTTTTGTTTGATTTAATTGTTTGATGATTGAATATTATTTCTGTACGATTATATTTCATTTAGCATTGAACAGTTAATAAATTATTATAGATAAAAAAAAAAAAAGATTTAAACAAAATAAATATAACAAAAAAAAAACACATATGTGTAATAATATAACGTAAATGAGGTCAAAATTTTATAAAAACGCACAAAACAAATTTTTATATTAGCCAAGCCGCTTCTAGTTGCGCTTATCCGTGGTTGTTTACCTGCGCTGAGTCTGTGTTCCGCCGGCCGCGGCCGTTCGCTCGCGCCGCGCCGTGCCGCCGTGTCGTCATACGAGCGAATATTTCCAACTACCCTCTTAATAAACTATTATAGTAATTAGTCTGCACGTACGATGTAAATATTACATTTTTAAATAGTTATTTCTTATGTAAGTGAAAATGTATTTTCTTATAAGAAATAAATTATCTTAAACCCGAATAATTTTACATAAGTACTTACTATGCTCGTGTCTAGGTACTTTTCAAAACTAATTTTTTATTGTTTATATAAGTTCTTTCTTTATTTATTTTCATACATCTCCATATAAGAAATTAAATTTATTACTTTTACATTTTAACAAATCTTAATATTTACATGTGTATAAAAACAAAAGAATATTATTAAAACTTACAAACAAATATGTGTGAATAAACAAATTTACAAATTAAACACGCCGTCGAGATCACTACTGCGCGGCAGGGTACCATGCCGTGCAGGGTACCGTGCGTGTAGGGTAAGAATGCTGGCAGCGTTGCCTCTTTGAATAGCTAAACTCAGCTTTTGGGCAAAGTAGGTGCCAGCTCTGGGATCCCCTGAAACGAGGACCAAACGTTTCGAAAGATCCTTCACAAAATTTTTGGTTTCGGACGACCACGGGCCCATTTTCTCCATTGCCAGCGCAAAGAATATATAATGTGCGCCGAGCTGGGAGTACTTGTTACATTTATTTATTTGTGCCTGTTCGGCTGTAACTCTGACTGACATGAGACGGTGCCAAGGCGTCTACGCAAGTAGCGTCCCAAACCATTATTTTAAGTTTTCATGTAAAATTATTTTAACGTGACAACGTCTTATAAATTGGTTTGCCGGGTGACACTTCAAGAAACTGCGTTACGCTCCGCTCACGTTATGCGCTCACAACGAGAGCGAGTGAGAGGCACGCGTCCCTTCCACTCGGGCATGGTTAGCCCGCCTAAGAGCGAGAGAGACAGACATAAAAAGTGAAAGGCACGCATCCCTTCCGTAAAATTATTTTACCACTCAAAGTCGTTGTCACGTAAAACTTTCGCCCGTATACCGACTTTACAGGCAACCAATTTTTTATTATTATTAAAGAATATGAATAATATATGTAAGTAGATGAACTACCATAAAAAATATTGTTGTAGGTACCTTTCTGCAGCACCTTGTATAGATAATTAGTTTAATAAAACTTCGAGTGTGTTCGGGTTATTCGATTTTGTTTATCAGAGATAACTTTGAGTGGGCTTAGTACATTTAGAAAAGTTAATTACTTTATATCAATGAAACTAGCTGTGCCCCACAGCTTCGATCGAGATATCTACCTATATCGCAGCTTACTCGTATCAGCCGCTCAATCAATAGCCTATCCTTTAGTAAAACCGCCGATTTACTAGCAGCCTGAATGATATTCAGCCATTTGATCAAACAGCTAGGCAAATAACTTGGATCGTTGGCATTTAATTACTTGCTTGGCCTGTTCCATTAGTTTAGGTATCTTGTTCCACTGTCTGCTACCTACTTAGTGCTAAAATCGATAAACTGACAAAATGGCGTCGGAAAACAATGATATATTTAGAGGTATATCCCATAATAAATTGGGTACCATTCCATATTCGCGGTGTCTGCATTCGCGGCTTATTAACAGAGCGTATGGGCTTTTACTGTACAACACTAGTATTACTGTGTTCCGGTTTAAAGGGTAATATTTCCAGAGAAATTACAGGGCATAGAGATAAAACATCTTAGATCTCTGGGTGATGAGCGCAGTGCAGTGCTAGGTAATGATTTGGACTCTTCATATTCCAACAGCTGCGTGTCACTGTGCTGTAATGTGGCAGGCATGTTGCTTACCATCAGACACTTGTCCTGCTCGCCTCGTAACTCTTCAGTTCATTATTTAGTGCATTCAAGGTTTATTTACAGAGGGTATAACTCGAATAAACTGTTCACCACACTACAAAAATGTAATGAGAGTTAATTTTAAAAAAATAGTCACTTACTTCGATATCAATTATATAAATTTGTTAAATCCTGTATAAAACATTTAATTTAAGTTCAAGTTCATGTTTCTATGTATAATAAGTATGTATTTAAAACTATATAAGTATTATATCAGCTGTCTGGCCGCCATAACACAAGCTTTGTTAGTTTGGGGTCAGATGGTGTTGTGTGTGAATTGTCCACCAATATAAAAAAATGGCAGTCATAGGAACTCCTGATAGAAGTGAAAAATTATATACTTAACTCAGAATTTGATAGCTTCTTTGGAAAAAACGCGGGCGAAACCAGAGAGCGTGGCCATGACCATGGCACAATGGTATTGACCATCTAGTATCCAATGGCCATGGTCCTGAGCTTACCCGAAGATTTCTTATCATTCCCGAGCGTGACGCTAGAATTCAATTCACAGCGAAAAATCTGCATGTGGCGCGCCTAAAGAGGCTTTCACTTCAAAAAACAAACAGACAAGACAATTGCAAAGAAATTGTTTTATAGTTTTATTTAGTTGTGTTGGTAGAATAACTTTGGTTGTTGTCAGTTCTATTCAAGCGTTTGTTGTGATGGTTGGTCAAGAGAAAACGTTTAATTCTACCGATTTGATTAACTATGTAAGTTGAATACATCATTATTTTAGCAGGCTTTTGTAGTGGTAGGACTCTTGGCAGAGTCCGCCTGGGGAAGTACCACACCTTTGCCAGTTATTCTACCGCCAAGCAGTAATGTGCAAACATTACTGTGTTCCGGTTTGAAGGGCAATGTTTCCAGAGAAATTACGGGGCTTAGATATAAGATCTTAGATCTCTGGGTGACGAGCGCAGTGCAGTGCTAGGTAATGATTTGGACTCTTCATGTCGAATAGCTGCGTGTCACTGTGCTGTTATGTATCAGGCATGTTGCTTACCATCAGGCACATGTCCGGATCGTCTCGTTACCATTTATAAAAAAAAAAAATAATAACAGCGTAAGCAGCCCACGAAACGTTCCCACTGCTGGGACTCGCGGCCTTCTCTCGCAAGGAGAGAGTCAAGTCCATAATCCACCACGCTGATCCAGTGCGGGCTGGTAACACATGACCACGAAAGATTCTAGGTGCAAGTCGGTTTCCTCGCGATGCTTTCCTAAGTTAGCGGCATTATGCATATGACCTCAAAAAGACAATGGTGTACGTGGGATTTGAACCCTGGACTTCGGATCTGCAATCGCCGTTCTCCTACTAGGCCAGCCGTAACTTAATAGTCCAAGATCCCAGGGCCACCTGACGTCACGTATTTTCTGATGAACGAAATGTGGACGATTGAGTAGAGTTAGTACGTACTAAGAACAATGATTATCCGCTAACTTGCTTAGACGGCCAACTTTGAGATATGGGGTCCAGAAGATACATTACTTACTTCACGTATTATCTAATAACTGATTATCACGTATGTTGTTGGCAATATCTTTAAAAATAAGGCCCCAATACTCCCAGACGCTTTCCGTCGGCCGTTTTGCTTAACAAACGATTTAAAACTCCGAAAATAACGACTTAACTTCACTTATATTCTCATACTTCATTTGTATAGTACCTATATATTTATCAGAAAACTATTTTAAAGGTTTTTCCGGAAAGACAGACCGATCTAAGGGGCCAGTCATTCCCTAAGCTCATAATCTCGTACATAAATGTTTTTCTGTACCTTCTGGACCCCATATCTCAAATTTGCCCGTCTAAGCAAGTTAGCGGGTAATCATGTGTTCTTAATACGTACTAACTCTACTCAATGGTACACATTTCGTTCATCAGAAAATACTTACTCTATAACTTACCTAAGTACTTACTACTAATTATAATCTTTAACAACGTTTTAAAGTTGGGTGTTGTTATTTAGAAAAGATATTCTATAATCTAAAACAGGCTTTTAAAATCGAGTGTCGTTATTTTGAACAGAGAGAAGTCTATAAACTCTAACAATCTTTTATCATCGAGTGTCGTTATTTTAAACAGAGAGAAATCTATAAACTCTAACAATATTTTATCATCGAGTGTCGTTATTTTATACCGAGAGAAGTCTATGAACTTTGACAGTCTTTAAAATTTATTGTATTTGGAACAGGTAGAGTCTATAATGAAGGAGATTCGTCACCTCCAGTGGCGCTGCTCGGAGACCAGCTACGGATGGCTGAAGTCTCGGCACTCGCACCATGAGATGCAGCTTGAAGAGGGGTTCGAGGAACTGAAGCCACTCATACAAAAAGTATGGTAATTTGTTTTAAAGCTTTAGAAGTAACGCCTGTTGAATAAAAGGCTTATATCCTTATAGATATTAAATTAGATTCATTGCAATCTAAGACACTGTTCATAGCACAGTAGAAAAAATGGAAGCCCGGAGTCAAGTGACAACCGGAAATACAAAAATTTAACCTATTCACATATAGTGTTGCTAGTGCAAACTTAATTAAATATATATTTAATGTGAATAAGACTAAAACGATCGATTATTAAGTGGACTGTAAATAAATATTATGTGCTGTATTGAACAATGCCTATGTGTTAAAGTTGAGTGAATGTTCATTTCTGACCCACGACTCAAAAACGACGGGGTGTTATAAGTTTCACGTACATCAACGACATTTTTGATTATATACATTTATCACACTTTATACATTCTTTGACATTCCTCACATGGATGAACTGCAAGATCTACTAATGCAAGACCTTAGACCCTGGATGGACATATTGATCAAACTCTAAAACACAAGACAATATCCTGATGAAACACAAGACGTTGGCGAAATTGTGCTCACCAAACATTTATCTCACACAAATATATATCACAACCAAATAGAAGCCAGAAATTAATCTAAGATGAAGAATCAGATGACATAAATAAACACCAGAAATTAATAGAAGATGAGGAAGAAGAAGACTTTAATCAGCTGACTATTTTTTTATTTTTTTTATTTATAAATTAAGACTAACAAATTGTCTTGCCAGACATATTGCATGCCTCTCGCAGAGGCCAGTTTGTATGGGGCAACTTTTAAAATGTTTTGTATCATCTTATCTTACCTACAAACAGCAATAAAGATTTTTGTATTTGTATTTGTATTTGTATTTGCATCTGTATGTCTGTCTGAGTCATCGTAGCTTCAGAATAGATGAATCGATTTTAGTTGTGCGCACTATTGACTGTATTTGACGGAGGTCGGTCCAAGATGGCTCCCACTACAAAATGGCGGATTACAGGTATTATACCACTCTCTCAATACGGATATCAAATAAATCTGAGCCGGGAGGAGGCAATTTAGAAAATAAAATAGGCCTAGAGTTAGAATGAAAATGTTCCCTACTAGAAGAAAAGGACATAGGGGAGCTATTTCCTTTTCTTCTCCTAATCCAAGATCCATGTAAAAAAGAAAACAAATGACAAAGGTCACGGACCCGGAGCAAAAAAAAGATGTCAAATAAAATGACTTTACTTCATAGTAGAAGTAGACAATTTACAAATCCAAGACGAGTGCCACCACAAATCGGCGAATTATTTTACGATTTTCTCGATATGGCTAGGTAATATGCAAGAGCTTCACTTGTAGAATTATAATGAAAGTATCATGGACGTATAAAAATTACGTCCATGGAAAGTATTAAAAGAGAATGATGAATATTAACTAACGACATGAAAACTAAGCACTTGAAAAGTCCTAGTTTCCTACATGTATAACAAGATGCAGGTGCAGCAGATTCGAGGAGCTGAAACCACTCATACAAAAAGTATGGTAGAAAGAAAAAAGTAGAAGTAACGTCTATTGTTGGTCTATTGTGTATTCTTTATTGACTCACGAGTCAAAACGACGAGTTAGTGTTTGAGTTTACCATAAAATAATAACGCCTAGAAACCGGAGAGTCTACGTCTTACCTAAAACTGTCTTAGCTTTGATATGGCTATCTCGTTTCGTTTCTTTTAAAATGACAGAGACACCAAAAACAAAACGAAAGCAGATTTAGCTAGGCGGTAGACCCACGGGTCTGCGCAGAAAATTATAGTGAGTTATATTGGCTCAGTCCGTTCGAAACTAGCATCAGTTGTCAAGATCAAGCGCTAGTAGGCTACATCTGTCTCTGACAAATACGTAAATATCACAGTAAAGTTTTGATCACGGTTGTGTCGGCTAACGTTAGTTCATAATTCTTACGCCGATTTCAATCTGTATTTTGCCTCTCTTATGATGAAGCGTTTCTGCTTGATACACCGGCGTGTAATATAGTACCCAAAAACTTCGCTGATGACGACAACAAACGAACTTAAAGTTGCGTCTCGGGTTTTTGGCGGGAAAAAAAGGTATACCGATAAATTTGTGTTTAATGGCGTCTACTTGAACCGGTCTTTATTTTGATATAACCCACATTAAGTTCATTTACATGGTAAAATAAAAAAAAACAAAATCAAAATTTTTGGCGGGACAATGGTCCCGAAGTATTGAAAAAAAATATATAATTTGTGCAATCGAATGCAGTTTTTTTGGTGTTTCGAGTTTGTTATTTCGTATACAACACATTTAACCCATAAAACCACTATCCCTTATAAATTATTAATTATTAATGTAATAGTTGTTGGACTACTTGAGAAATCGCGAAAATTTTTACTCAAGTGTCAAAAATGTTAGTTTACATTTTAAGTACATTAATTATAAATAAACGATACCACTAGAAGCGTCTTGAAAGGCTCTTGAGAGTAAATGGGCTCAAACGGGTACAAGTAAGGCGGCACTTCATATGCCGAAGCATAAACACCGCACATATATAACCTGACACCCGTTTTCCCGCCAAATTTGTAAACGCAAAGAGCGGGCGGTGTATCAAGCGGTTATCGATCAAGTCTTTATTCATCTATGGAGTTTATACAGAAAATTTACAAAATACCAAGTGGTAGAGATTTACTACGATAACATGACCGGCCCCTCCAGAATTCAAAACGTTTGAAAGTATTTGTGAAAGTATGTACAACGCACCACCACGCATGTGTGCGTACTGCTACTGCAGACGAATAATTACACCTACATACAAACTCTTTCGTAAGGATGTGACTATATACATTAAAACAGTAATTTGGAGGGAAGGGCCATGTTATCGTAGTAAATCTCTACCATTTGGTATTGTAAATTTTCTGTATAAACTTACGTAGGGTTTTTACCGCAGGATTGTTATTTTTGGTACAGAATTTTTTAAGCTGGCTGCTAGTGCTAGTATGTATATTAATATATTTATCCACAGCTATCTCCCGAGAGCTGCACATCAATAGCGGTCAAGCTGGACGTCCTAACCGAGCACATAACATCGAACACCCTCATTCTGCCCATCTTGAAGAACCTTCTCGAAGAAGAAGACAGCACCATTGCCATGGCTGGGAATATCAAGAGAGGGAAAGAGACGAAGAGATTGAATAAGGTGTTCCCGACGCTGACGTCTGGACGTGAACCGACCGTCTCATTTGTCATTCAAACTGATGAAAAATAAATCATTTTTTGATAACTTCTTCATTCTAGTATCTATTTTAGCAAAAGGATAAACAACCCACTAAATGTTCCCACAGCTGGGACTTCTCTCCTTGTGAGAGAAGTCTACATTTTTGATACTTGACTACGAAAGATTATAGGTATCTACATGTCGGTTTCCTCGCAATGTTTTCCTTTACCGTTTTTAAGTTTTTGATTATCTCATAATCAATCATCTTGATTATTATCTATAGACCTTCATTAATCTATGGATAATTCATACGTACTTGGTGTAAGTAGTTAGTTAGGTATGTAGCGTAGTGTAGTTCTCATTGTATTTCGGTCGATAAAGGCTCTGTTAGTTTTAAAGAGATATTTTAAAGTAAAGAGTGACGAGACGAGCAGGACATGTGCCTGATGGTAAGAAACATACCTGCCCAAAACAGCACAGTGACGCGCAGCTATTGGAACATGAAGAGTTGAAATCATTAGCTACCACAACACTGCGCTCGTTACCCACAAAAATAAGATGTCCTCTATGTCCTGTAATTTCTTTGTAAACATTACCTTTCAAACTAGAACACAGTAATGTTGCACATTGCTGCTTGGCGGTAGAATAACTGGCAAAAATGTGGTACTTCCCCAGGCGGACTCTGCAAAGTGTCCTACCACAACAATAAATAAATGAAAATGAAATGAACCCAGACGCAATCAATACCTGTCTCAGACTGCCATCATAATTTAAAAACACTCCCAATAATTTAAAAACCGCAGTCGGCTGTCTCTTGCTCTGCAAATCGGGTATCAAATTACGCCTTTTATAGCAAATTAATGAATAAATTCTTTAATATTGATGAACGAGTGCATGCTACGTACATGATAGGTCTTATTTCCGTTTAAATTATTAATAAAAATACTAGCGACCCGCCCCGGCTTCGCACGTGTGCAATACTGATACATTTTTTTTAAATAAGAGGTGACGAGAGGAGCAGGACATGTACTTGATGGTAAGCAACATTCCTGCCACATAACAGCACAGTGACACGCAGTGACTAAATATAAGTACTAATAAAAATGGCTATTGTAGGTTATTCCTAAGAGATAGACAAATACTATCGGATACTTTTTGTAGGCCTTTTGAAGGGATACAATATTCATCATCATCATCAACAGCCCACTAAATGTTCCCACTGCTGGGACTCGGGCCTTCTCTCGCAAGGACAGAGTTAAGGCCATAAATCCACCACGCTGGCCCAGTATACAATACTATACAGTATATAATATTGCTATACATTATTTTGATCTAGCTCATAGGGTGCAGTCAGCGCTTGCAGTGTGACTGTAATAAATATGTTTTATAATATGTTTATTTACTACGAGTTTTTATGCACGTATAGGCATGTCGACTAATTTTTTATTTAATGTGCCATCAAAAGTTTACTCAATAACTGAAACATAGGTGAAATAATTACTTTGTTATCTTAAAAACTTCCCATGATATCACGATTTTAAAGTCACAATCTTGGACTCTCTCAAAAACGCTTCCTACAAATCACTACAGAAACGTGACGTCACACTGTCGTATTTTCTATGCGTCGCGCGTAAAGTTTGTATGGTAGCTGCATTAAATATTGCGTTTAGGAAACTGGTTTCATAACAAAAGTAACTTGAAATTGAATGGGTTATCCAGTGGTAAATACATTTTCTAATAATTCTGTACCTTTAAAATGGACTTGCCCATCCAGCTTTGAGTGATCATAAAGTAAGTTAAACTAAAAAATTATCAAAATTAAAATTGGTACATATTTTACCGTATTTAAATACTGTTATTATATCAAATAATTTAATATAATTGCAAGACCTGTCGTCACGTCTATTATACATATAAACCTTCCTCTTGAATCACTCTATCTACTTACTAAAAACGCATCAAAATCTATTTGGTGGTTTTAAAGATCTAACCATATATAGAGACGGACAGACGCGGGAAGTGACTTTGTTTTATACTCGTAATATGTAGTGATGATAGTGATATGTCACCGGCAATAAGCAAAACTCGTAAGTTGATCAATTTTCTAGGTAGTTGATCAACTTTCGGAGTAAAACAAACGGGAATTGAAATGTATTATTTAACGCAATTAATTTTAGCTAATCAATCAACTTACGGTACCCGGCAGTAATTGAATTATTTACGATTTTGCCCCAAGTAAAATCATCTACAAATGGGCTTATCGTTGCTCAGTATATTATTTAACAGTAGGTACATTAAGTGATACAATAATATACTATCTAAGGACACTGGGACGGTTGAGACAAATCTAACGATATCTTAATTGTCAAAATCCATCCAGCCGTTTCAAAGATACGAAAAACATAACCCTTCTTTCAGTTGGGTAAAAATAAACCTGGAAAGCAGGTGAAACTGTGGGAACATCTGGTATCACATACATAAAATAAGAAAATGTTCGGTCAGTGACAGCTAAGGTGACATTTCCAGCCATACCTAATTGGCAGCTGTCAAAAGCACATGTAATCACGTTGGCAATGCCCTTGTGCTGCCAAAACTACAGAGAAACATCAAATGAGATGTGTGATGTGACTATGAGAGAGCTGTTTTAATAATTTAATTTTCTCCGAGAAAACGAAAACCTACTTAGATTTAAAATAAAATTCAGACATTCCACTAAATTTCATAATTTCTATGACAACGTAATCCAGGGTTGTAAATTTTAGGTTTGGAAGTGAAAACTTCTTTTGTCGCGCCACATAAGACTGCCGATTGAAATGAAAACTTATTACTCACTTTCGATATGATGCTGGTGAAACCGCAGGACGCAATGATAAATCATCTATAAATAAATATTGGTGGACTTTTCACACACAACACCTTCTGACCCCAAACTAAGCAAAGCTTGTGCTATAGGAGCCAGATAGTTGATATAATGAGAACTACACTACACTACAAGCCTACCTAACTAACTACTTACACTAAGCACACCTGAATTATCTATAATTAAAATTTTAATTTCACATTTTTTGTGAAATCTACGAATACGTTGATTACGAATTCGTTGTCCAGATAAATGGAAGCAAATTGTTTGTACATACTCGTAATCTCGTTTCGTACCGCCACACCGATTTCGATAAAATTATATGGGACCACCTCTGAAGGAACTATTATTATCTATCGGAGTATATAAAATAGGCGGAACTAACATGTATACAAAATATAGTGTAACATAACATGTATACAAAATATAGCGTAACATAACATGTATACAAAATATAGTGTAACATAACATGTATACAAAATATAGTGTAACATAACATGTATATATCACGGTAAATCTGATTAATTGAAAATTATTAATATTTTTACAAAATTATTAATAATAACCACATGTTTTGGTAAATGTGAATAAACGATCGAAATTTATTACTTTTAGTAGTAATTATTAATAATTCACGACACATATTGGTAAAAGTAATAAAATAAATGAAAACCCAATGTTTTTTGACCAGCAGGTATTTATTTATAATAAATGTAGGTTAGGTTAGGGTTATTTTTATTACAGTTTTTATAGGTTAAGTTTTAAAATATTCGTCTTGTGTTATTCACACGATGATTTTTTCCTATCTCCGGTTTTATTTCAAGGCATCTCTCATTAAATCTGGTTCTCATTAAACCTCTCGCTCGTCGCACACACCGCCCCGCCCGCAACCCTTGACCACTTATTACATTTATCACTACTAGGGTTAAATTATTAATAAAAACCGACGAATGTGATTAATTTATAACTTTAACCTCGACTTTCGGTAATTATTAATAATAATAGATAATTATTAATAATCTTCAATTATTCACTTTTATATATATACATACACAAAAAAGAAAAAAAATGCCGTCACTGGAACTGGCGATAGAAGTGAAGACTTTTAGCTTAGAATTTGATAGCTTACTTTGGAAAATACTGTAGTGAGTGGCGTGGCCATGAGCATGACGCATTCCTAGATGGCCAATGGCCATGGTCCCGAGTTTACCCGAAGATTTCTTATCATTTCCGAGCGTGACGTAAGAATTCAATTCACAGCCCACAAAAATCTGTCTGTAGCGTGCCAAAAGACGCTTTCACTACAAGTCATACAGCTGAATTGAACATCGTCCTTTTTTGAATTCGGTTTAAAAATACGTATGACAGTTAATCCTATATTTTACGTATTAATTGAACAAGTTCGACGTATGGACTGTCTGTAATTACATTGTTTATGGAGGCTTCGCAGACAATGTCGGCAATCTGCCTCTGATCGAGTTGATATAATTATGTAAATATGGGAGGTATTGAAAAGGAAGGAATATAACCCTCACCTTATTAAAATATCTTATAGCGTAGTTTTTACCTCCAGACATTTAAAGGGTTGATTGTTTGATTGGGTAAGTAGTAAGGTAAATAGCATAGATATAAATCAAGAGATGTACCCTGAGCACCTTAAAATTGTTAAGAAACTGCGTCTCTGCGTGTAGCGTGAGTGGTTTACAACTATCAATCTACTTAACCCCTATTAATGTGAAAACATTACCATGTTCCGGTTTGAAGGGCAATGTTTCCAGAGAAATTACAGGGCTTAGAGATATAACATCTTAGATCTCTGGGTGATGAGCGCAGTGCAGTGCTAGGTAATGATTTGGACTCTTCACGTTCCAATAGCTGAGTGTCACTGTGCTGTTATGTGGCAGGCATGTTGTTACCATTAGGCACATGTACTGCTCGTCTCGTCACTTCTTTCAAAAAAAAAGCTTCAAAAAAAAGCTAATCTTTCAAGACATAACATAGGTTACTCTGACTTCAGAAAAATAATTATGGTTCCGTGAAAAAAAAGGAGAAAAACTTTTAACACGCGGTTGATAGGCAAGCACAGCTAGCAAGCATAGCTAGCTAGCAAGTATTATGATAATAATTGACTATGATTGAGTCATTGTTAGCTGTTTAGGCCATGTCTCATTATCGACATACCGCCTTATTGTTAACAGCATTGTTTTCAAAACTATTCCCCGAGCTATCAATGTTTATTGCTGCACCTTTGCTTAGAATATGAGATGTCTAAAGCTCTATTGTTCTCTAGCGGTAATAATTTTGGAATCAGGCGTTTTCAGACAACTTCCATATTTGTCATTAGCATCTATACTCACTAATGTTTACCAGTGCAAATATTTATTTATTTATTGAATAATAGGCGAGCAGCTTTAGCTGATGTGCCTATATCTCAGTGTTGGAATAACAAATTATAGGTAATTGTCTGTTAAAATGATTTTGTCCTTTACTATCCATCTGTCTAGTTTGTTCTTAAAAGAGTTTAACGATTTTGCCGAAACAACATCCTCAGGCAACCTGTTCCAGTTGTAAGCCACTCTGTTGCTGAGGATGTGATGTGCAGTGTTTGTCAGTGATGGCGCGTGGGACAACTGGGACTTATGACGCCGACTGTCTCTCTTATGCTCCTTTAATCTGTACAGGTTCCTTATGTGAGGGAGATTATAAAATCCATTCAGTATTTTAAATGTTTCGATCAAGTCTCCCCGCAACCTTTTCTCTTCCAGTGTAGTGAGGCGTAGGGCTTTTAACCTGTCTGTGTAAGATTTACGGCGAAGGGCATATGGCAATTTCGGTGCTGAATTTGTGTGATGAATTCAAATATTTGTACTGTGTCTGGGTGTTTCTATGTATAATAAGTATATATTTACAACTATATAAGTAGTATATCAGCTATCTGGCAGCCATATTACAAGCTTTGCTTAGTTTGGGGTCATATGGTGTTGTGTGTGAATTGTCTACCAATATTTATGTTATATTTATATTATATTGATATTTTAGTTATCTTGCTAATATTATAAACTAGTTGTACCTGCGGTTTCACGCGCGTTTTGATGATATTTTATTTATTTCGCAGAAACCGGTTTATTTTCATGGAGTAAGAGTTGCCTAAGTTATGAATGAGACAAATAAACAGAGAGACAAATAATTAAAAATAAAATTGGCAGTCATAGGAAAGGATCGAAATGAAAAAAGAAATGCAGCTCAGAATTTGATAGTTATAGAATACGCGGGTGCTATAGACACAATAGAATTCCACGACTAACTACAACGAACCAAACTACATAACTACCACTAAGTACTAACCAACTGAGCCGAGATTAGATATGTACTTAATTTTACAGTATTAAGTAAGACATTGATTATAGCGGTGAAGAAGGTCATCACTTTATGTTTCCAGTGAAATTACAGGGCGTAGATATACTTATATTACAAGTGATGTATTGCTAAGGGCATACCCCGAGCAAATAAATAAATAAATATTGGCGAACAATTCACAATGACCTTGTTGAGTATTTCTTACCTCATCGTATACCGCAAGAAAGAGCAAGAGAGAAACAGTAGGATTTCTCGTTGTTTTACGCAAAAATTTTAGAATTAACTCGAAGTATATAAAATCAGATTTAGGTATTTTGAAAAAATATTTCTACCAAAATGTTCGTAATGGAATTGTCTATCCGTTGGTGTAAGTGCAAAATCCAAAAAATGGCGGGATTTCGAGTAGATGCATGATAATTACAATTATTTTTATTTTTAACGGTTTCGTTGTGAGGAGATTATTCAAACGAGAAAAGTAAACTACGATTTGAAGCCAAGAAACTGTAGAAATTTAATGTATTTTTACTAGTTGAAATTTGTTTTTGCTAATTAGTCGATAGCTTTGAAAACCGGACAAAAACTCGTTTTGCTGGGGGACGCCCCTTAAGACGATAAATTGCCAATTACAATAATCTCTATTTATAAAAGTGTTATGTTGGTTTGTGTATTCTTCAAAACTCAAAAGTTCTGCACCGATCGAGCTGAAATTTTACAATGATATATAATCCGCATCAAGGATTGTTTTATCAAATTTTGCATTACAATGTGCTACAGCGAAGCGTGGCAAGGTATAACTAGTAAATTAATATACATATATGATGTTATGATTTGGACTTTTCATGTTCCAATAGCTGCGTGTTAATGTGCTAATATGCGCAGGGGTGTTGTTTACCATCAGGCACATGTCTTGCTCGTCTGATCACTCTTTACTAGAAAAAGAAACCAACGAATGACTGACTATCCTCTCACCAAAGAGTTGACATATACTACGTATAGAGTGGGAACAAACGCTTTGCACGGGTCTGATCGCTCTTGCCTTGTTGCTCTTGTGGAAGTGTCATACTTTTGTCGCGGTGCATACGCAAGTATGCGCGTCATCTGCTTATGATTGGTATCTTGCAAATCAGTAGCACACTCTCCAAATTGTATCCGATAAAAAACCGATAGGCTGACAATTTGCCTATGAGTCTTTTGATATAGTCTATTTTTTACTTATTCTCTAAGGCTCTCACTTTGAGCTAAATCCTAAAAGTGCTCAAAGGTAACTTTATGGGCTCGTACCTCTTTTTATTTAATAAAGAGTGACGAGACGAGCAGGATATGTGGGTGATGGTAAGCAACATGCCTGCCACATAATAGCACAGTTACATGCAGCTATTGGAACATGAATAGTACAAATGATTACCTAGCACTGCACGGCGCTCATCACCTAACAACATAACGATATAACAGCTTAGATCTCTAGAGATCTAAGCTGTTATATCGTAATTCCCTAAACCCTCTAAACCCTGTAATTTCGCTGGAAACATTGCCATTGAAACCGGAACACAGTAACATTTACACATTACTGCTTGGCGGTAGAATAACAAGTACGAGGGTCAAACTGAAAGTTCTTAGAACTGGCCACTTATAAACAATATAATAAAAAAAAAATCTATAATTTGAAAATAGAACTCTTTGTTAATATTACTGAGTATATACTTCATTCATTTGTCATTTGTTTTACGATTTGGCGGCAAATTGAAAATTGTCTGTGTCACGTCAACATGAATTTAACACGAGAAAATTTTCGTGCAATGATTTTTTATGAGTTTCGATGTCATTTAAGTCAACAAGAAAGTTATGATAGACTACGATTGGCCTTTCACGATGAAGCCCCATCTCGTGCGACTGTTTACAACTGGTTTAATGAGTTTAAACGTGGTCGCACTAATCTCACTGATGATTTACGTGAGGGACGGCCTTCTACGGCGACGACTGAAGATAACATCTGTGTTGTGCGGCGTATGATAGAGACTGACAAGAGTGACCTATCAGCAGATTCGGACAAGCTTAGGCATCGGTATGAGTCAAGTGCACAAAATCCTACACGAACATTTAGCGGTCAGGAAGCTTTGCGCCCGGTGGATACCTCATAATTTGACTGAGGCTCAAAAACTCCATCGTGTGGATTGGTGCCGTAAAATGATTGAAAGATTTAACGGAGGTGACTCAAATGCTGTGTTCGACATACTAACAGGTGACGAAAGCTGGATTTACTGTTATGATCCTGAAACCAAAAGACAATCTGCTCAGTGGGTGTTTCCTTTCGAGGAGTTGCCAACTAAAGTGAAGAGAGATCGAAGTGCGGGGGAAAAATGGTGGCCTCGTTCTTTGGAAGGATAGGTCATTTCGCAACAATTGTGTTAGAGGATCAAAAACAGTTTCTGCAGAATGAATGGTACACTACCAATTGTTTGCCACTTGTCTTGGAAAAGTTCGAGAGAAACGACCTCGCAGTAGGATCCTCCTTCACCACGACAACGCCTCATCGCACACCGCCAAGCGAACGATCGACTATTTGGCGACATCAAACGTTGAATTACTGGGTCACCCGCCGTATAGCCCCGACCTCGAGCCTTGTGATTTTTATTTATTTTCAAAAATTAAAGAAAAACTTAAAGGAAAGCGGTTTATGAATGCTGAAGAAGCGGTGGCTGAAGACCCCTAAGGACGAGTGGGCAAAGTGCTTTTCCCAGTGGTTCCATCGCATGCAGCGGTGTATTGACGTGAATGGACAATATTTTGAAAAGATATAATGAAACTAATAACTGGCTAATGTAATCAGTTTTTGATTTTCTAAGAACTTTCAGTTTGACCCTCGTAAAGGTGTGGTACTTCCCCAAACAGACTCTGGCAAGAGTCCTACCACTACATACTACTTATATGTATAAGAGTAACACATGTTTACATATTGATATGATGAGAGTATCGCTCTACTTAGTCTGTGATATAATGTAGTGGGTAAAACGAGCTTAGGTAGATAGAATAAACAGTTTTTGTTTATAAACATTATTTTAATCACATTTTATACAAAAATTACAAAAAGTATTAGCTTACCAATACAGTAAGAAACTACTTTCTATTTACATTTTTTATACAATTATGGCAATGACTGGAACATTTGCTTACCACCAAAAAGAATTTAAAATAAAAATCAACTTTAAAAGCAAACTCAAAGTTCTATGCGCCTTAATTGTCGATTATTATTTCAAAATTTTGACTAGGCTAAATGGTGATTGCGTTATTTGCCTGTTAGAAAAAAATGAGCCGTCAAAATGATAGGACTGTCAGATTGACGTTGACATTTGGTGTGAGCAATTGTTTTAGCGGGAAGGCGGGAGTACGGAGTTCACCAGCAGTACGGGTAGTTGGGGCACAGGGCCGGCGGCAGGTCAGCGGGGTATTTGGGCGCGGCAGGGACGGATGGTACGGGCCTGAAACAAAATAATATAATAAACCATTTGTTTTTTTTAAGTGAAAATGTTTTTGGCGCACCACACATAGATTTTCCGTGGGCTGTGAATTTGAGTCACGTCAGTAAATTAAAGAAATCTTCGGGTAAGCTCTGATGATCTAGATGGCCATCGTTATGGCCACGTCCTCCGGTTTAACACGAGTATTTTCCAAAGTGAGGTATTAAATTCTTAGTTACTAGTTTTCACTTCTATCGGCAGTCCCTATGACTGCCATATTTTTATTTTTGCTATTATGAATAATAATTAGTCAACTTATTGTTCAAGTACAGTGGTAGTGCAGTGTCTTAGATAAGCTATTATGATCATTTTCTCGTCAGATAGGTAGATAACTTGAACTTCACGTACATAGCTGACTATCCTTAACTAGGCTAACAACGACTCAAAAAGCACAAGCCGAAGGCCGACCTCAAGTAAATGAGGTAAGGTCTAGTTGACAGAAGGATAAGTAATACAGCGTCGCTTGTTTGTCTTCTTTTGAAATCAAATATGTATAATATGGATGTGACGAATTGGCGTAAATATTACGGATTGTTGCATTCATCCATAAGAGCCGTATTATTAGATTATGATCAAAAAGTACCAATGATTAAGGTATTTTATGAATAAGACAGAACGTTCTAAAAAGTTGCAATACATCAAAAAAGTTTTTCTTCACTAAAATAGCGGTATAAAGCAACTTTTTAAATCGCCAATACTTACGCAGAAGCAGCAGCATACAGGGCCGGGTTGAGGCCCCACTGGGGGATGGGCATGCCGTCGGGGGTGTGGCGCGCGAGGGCACCAGGGTCGCAGTAAGGGTAGTTGGGGCACACGGCGGGGTGCACGCCGGCCGGGTACTCGACTGCTAGCGCTACCGCGGCCAGGCATAGGACGATGAACTGGAAATTATAATAGATTTAAAAAAAAATATAACAGTACTGTTGAAATGCATTCAGCTATTTCGTCCTCTATGAATTTAAAAAATAGACTATTTGCTTTATAAACTTTGCAAATATTCGGGATTAAAATTAGTCTTTGAATAGCACAGATTCAGACTATAAACGTTTTCAAAATAATTATTTTTAATTTTATTAAGTCTAAAAGCCGGGCCACACAGAGGCGGGAGCCGCGAGAAAGCGATCCGATAGCGATCGAGTGCAAAGCGATAGCGGTCCGTATCATGTCACACAGAGCTACTGCCCGCAGCCCTCGGCGGGCAGATGGCGAGAACACAGCCGGTGTGACACCAAAAGCGATCAAATTGCTCACGACCTTACGTTGTAAAAAAAATACAACTCGTGAGATCGGATCGCGATCGCTACGCGAACGCGATGTCTGTCCTGTGTGACAGCTTGTACTGACTACCGTAGAATACAGCGCCCGCGCCGGCCGTCCGTCGCGCGTCCTTCCCGCGAAGCATGGCGAAGCGATCTCTTGTTTGTCGTCACGATCTTGTCGCGCGGGAAATCGCATCGCGCCGGATCGCTCCCGCTTGCTATGTGTCAGGTTGCATACAAATTCAAATATTACAAAAATTCCCGTCCCGGATCGCGATCGATTTCTCGCGGCTCCCGCCCCTGTGTGACCCGGCTTTTACTCATACCTATGACTGAGCAAGTATTAAATAAACATAAATATATAAAATTGCTGTCACACCTAATATAAATGGAAATTGATTATTATGATTTGATTATCTGTTCATTGTTCCTAAATTGAAATGATTGCTGAAAAAAGTTCTAATAATAAAAAAAAATACCGGCCGAATTGATGACCTTGTCTTGTTGAACTCTGATAAAAATAGTCACCCTTTTGAGAAATAGTTTATTGTAAGATATGCGTATTAGCATCCTATTTTTTTTAAACATTTTATTTGTTTAATGATAAGTACATAAAGTACATTCATGCGCTTAATCGCCATCATGATTTGCAATGGAATGTACTTAAATATCTCAAAGAGTTCACCAATGTTGTCAATAATAACCAAAACTATACGCAACTAAGATTAGTAGTGAGCAAAATTCCATCATTCTATAACTTAAAATAACATTATTCCCATCATTGCACACATGCATTCTCATGCAAATATTAAGAAAGATACAAAAGTTATTTTAATTAACTAGCGAAACTAATAACTCAATTTAACAGAACGTTATTGGTGAAATCGCGTGATCACATATAAACGTTAATCTTGTAACTGACATTGATTTGTGTTTCGTTGTGGTTTGCAACAACAACGATTGTTGCGGTTATGCACTGAATATTGCTATGCTAATTATATGAAGGGATTACAGTATCTATCAATTAAATGCATTAAAGTAAGTTTTATAATATGCAGTGTTGAAATAAATTTTATCCAACGATGTTATGAACAAATCACTCTGTGCCAAATGGGTATCAATATTAACTACTGTGGAGTGCAAAATTTCAATAACCTTTTTTGGGCTGTATCTCTGAATCTTATAATTTAAAAGTCGCACTACATTGAAATTAATATTATTACCCTTATCCTAGATTTCCTAGAAATAATTACAAAGCAGTTTTGTGATAGGTTTATAAATTGAATTACTTTAAAAAAATTATTACATTTTTTTGGCATAATTTACGATACCATTTTTTTATTGCATTGTATAAAACTGCATTGGTCTACTTAATTGGATAATACTCTACAATTATACCCATCGTGGGACTATAAATTAATTTTTTTATTTAATTCAAATTAAGAAGCTAATAAAAATGCTGACGATTAACGTTTGAGTTATTTTGACAAGGACAAAGTCTAAATATGACTTTTAAAATGTATTGTTATCATACGGTATTTATTATTATACCTAATATTGGGCTTCTAACCGTAAATTACCGCAAATATGTTGCGATAAAATCTGGCAGCTATTGTTGTTACGCAAATAAGGTAGCAGCTAGCAAGTGGGCTGCGAATAATTGCAATTCCGGGTTGGCCCAACCCTCACTCGTCTGTTGTAAAGCTATTACCGATATTGATAAGTTTAGTAGTAATAAATAAAAGTTTGTAAACTGTAGAGGCCACAGATTTCTAAAACAAAAGGCAGATGGAACGTGCGGAACACAGATCCTTAGGTCCTGAAAGCAAATATCAAACTCCAAAGCAAATACAAACTCCAGTCAGTACGAAACTGACTTCCGTCTCGTACAGGAGTCCCGTGTGATTTTATGTTTTGTTTAAGATTATGCCGTCTTGTGTCATCAAACATTGCAAACATTGTTCCCAAAAATAAAAAAAGGAAATTTCATAGGAAAGTTAGAATATTTTTACTGGTATTTATATAATTTAGACGATTTTATTTCGATTGATGAATAGAAACACAACACCTCAACGAAAATAGGTCAGTGTTGCTTTACTAAATTGAAATTATTTTCCTGCAGTTAAGGTAAAATATAGATTCTAATTTTGTTTTGAAGATACTCGTAGACCAAATTATTGATGAACATTGTATAATTCAATTTTAAGCCCTATTTTTATAATCGTTATATTTTTTATTTAATGTGAATCGATGCCAAGAACAAATCCTCGCCGTTACTAGGGTTAATAAAAATACTAATAGTGTTAATGAAAACTATAGTTATGAAACGAATAGATAAGAACAAATCCTCGCCGTTATAAAACGTCTCGTCTATGACCTGTGGATTCTAACTTGATTTGTGCAGTGCTGTTAACATATATATTTTCAATAATACGAACATATTTTTTCTACTCCTTGTTGAATTAGAGCCTCCCAGAGCAGATTGTGTTTGATTGAGTCGAAAGCTTTATTGTAGTCGACAAATGCAATGTATAGGTCTTTCCCATACTCTTGAGATTTTCTATTAACTGTTTTAATACATGCATGTGATCAATAGTTGAAAACCCTGCTCTAAAACCAGCTTGTTCAATGGGCTGTTCTTCATCTATAGTCCTTGATATTCTATTTAGGATCAGCTTTGAAAAAATTTGTAAATGTTTGACATGAGGCTAATAGGTCTATAATTTTCAATTACGTTTCTGTCTCCTTTTTGTGGAGCAAGTTATTAACAAGAAATCCTTGCATTATATATTATCGGTGTAATAATAAATTATTTTAAAATAATGTTTTATGCGTTTATTATACGTGAAATTTTCCAAAGCTTAAGACAACAATAGTGGGACTTTTTTCTTAAGACTGGGAACATTACACGCACACCAACGTGAGTAATTTGACAACGTCGGTGAGAGCTGTCACGCATACATAACTAATGACTGGCCTCACAGTGTCGTTCACGAAGGTTTCATCTGTTTAGAAATCTGTGGTAGAGGCATTAAGAATATTGGTGTTTTCTTCGTTATTTCTGTAACAACTGTAAATGTACAAAATACTAGCAATGCGCCACGGTTTTACCCGTTTAGTTCCCGTTTACTCAATTTTCTCGCAAAAAGTAGCCTATATGCTGCTCCGGTGTATATTCCAAGTGTCGGAAATCGCAAATTGATCTCTTCAGCCGCTTCAAATTGGCTAAGAAAATACCATGAAAACTTTGGCATTCATAATCATCATCAACAGCCCACTAAATGTTCCCGCTGCTAGGACTCGGGCCTTCTCTCGCAAGGAGAGAGTTAAGGCCACAATCCACTACGCTAGCCCAGTGCGGGTTGGTGGAAAACACATGATTTCGAAATATTCTAAGCGCATGGCGGTTTTCTCAGAATGTTTCCTTCACCGTTTTAATTTAGCTGCATTACGCACATGAGTTCGAAAAGACAGTGGTGCGTGTGGTGTTTGAACATGACGTGACAACGTCATAACAAAACATTGAGAGAGCGGCGCAAGCGTACTGAGCGTAGCGTAACGTAACGAGACATAACGGGACACGATTTCGTGCATGCAGCTGGCGTTCATCGATTTATAAGACGTTGTCACGTCAAAAAAACGAATATGGAGGAATTAATGTACTGATCTAGTTACTAATACTAGCTACTACTAGCAAACTGTCTATAGTAATAGTATAAAGCTGAGGATATTTCTTGTTTAAACGCGCTAATCTCAGGAAGTTCTATACCGATTTCATAAATTCATTCACAGTTGGATATGTGCGTAATCCGTGAGTGCTGTAGACTACAGCTATATTATGTACCACAGGCAAAGCCAGGACGGACTGCTAGTTATTTGATAGGAAGACCGTACAATGACATACTATCACAACCACAAGACGATATAATTAGATAATATCGACGCCTATAAAATTTGTGCTATTCAAAACAAGTACTTTTTTGTGACAATGTAAAAAGGTGCCTGCAAACAGTAATTTTGATTGAACATCATTAGCATAATATCAATCACTCAGTACACTAATTTGCATTTCAACACCAGTAAGTATCAATTTGAAAGACAACCGTATCTGATTAATTCAGGTACTTAAACGGTTTGATTATATAAAAATGTATCGAGTCACACAATAATTATTAGTACTTAGATGTAAATTAGTATCGAATTTGATTTTAATAAGATAATTTAATACATTAACAGTCATTGATTGGTAGGCAATAAAAATATACCAATATAATTTATCTGCACTAAACAAGTTCTTTCTAGGTAAGCGTGCTGGGTCTTACACTATGAAATAATACAGAAAATTGCTTAGATACTTCAATTTAAATTTCTATAGTCAAAGTCAAAGTACTTTATTCATAAATGTACAATTTACACGTCAATTAATAAAAATAATAAAAACAAAAGAAAGAGCATACAAATTGTATACATTTTCAAAGTTTGAAACTACTACTTTACTGTATTACAATAATTATTGTACAGAAATAGAGTATATCTTTGAGTTGTGATAAATTCCTGATAGATAAAACAAATACATAAATTCTGTGCTGCTATGGGCATGTTGCTTAACTTGCCTCGTCACTCTGTTCTATAAAAAATAAAATAACGCCACGAAAAAGCAAAAACCAAGTTTAGCTGTAAAAGTAAAAATTTGGGTACAAATATGGATCTTAGCAATATTTAGCTCAGTGACAGTAATTTGATCGATTTGCTAATGTCACAATATGCTTATTATCAGCCAATCCTGAGTTGAACTATCAGCAAACGAGTTAGGCACATTGTATTTAAGTATAACGAGTAAATTTAATTTCAATTTAGCATCTATAGAGAATATTCGTAAAAATAATTACCCACAAAATATTATGTTTTTTTCGTAAGCTGTTCTGAGAGCACTTACTTTTTATGTTACGGACACATGTTTTATATTTTATACACTGGATCTGCTTTAAAACTATTAAGGATTTGTATTTTATTTTATTTATAATTGTAATTCAAAGTAAAGTACACAGGAAACTGAAAAAAATAATTATATCAATTCAAGCGACCCTCTACACCAAATATAAAACAACTTAAATAAAAGTGTCTAAAATAGTAACTCGGCCAATATATTTATACAGCTATTACCTCAAGCAAAACAGCTTTACCACTCATTACTATACATATGTAAATCGAGACATTACCACTGATATTCTGATTGATATGTGAATAAATGAATATGACAAGATGATGAATTAATGCGACACTCTGTACAGGAGTACAGGTGTTTGTGTTATGGTAATGCAGCCTTGCGCCCGCGCATTCGTAGGTAACATTTTGTGACATTCCGAAACAAGTTTGTTTTGTTACTTTATTTATGAATTAAGATCTCTATTAAATAAAATGCGGACTGGTTTTTGAAAAATTGGTAAATAATATAATTGAACTTTGACATATTTTTTGTTGGTAGAGAAAAGAAAAAAAATTTTTTTTGTTAAATGTCGAGGTTATTTTTGTCTTTTTTATATGAAAAATAAGTTTAGATGTGTGTTACTCATTCGGGTAAAAATGACTGAAAGTATTAAATTGAGTACACTGAAACATTATAGATTGGAATAACTATAAGTTCGTTTTTACTAAAGAAAATAAAGGGATCCGGAACGACACTAGTGAAATCGCGGGTTGCTACTCATTCTAAATATTTTCATCGACACTTATAAATGGGAATTTTAAAACTAGTACTTGCATTATTAATAAACTGTGTACGTATAAAGTAATAACTTAGTTAAATAAATTAAATTACTTAAAATTTCTGTAACATACAATTTAATTAATGGAAGTTTGATGTTGTTATGAAGTTTGAAGAATACATGAAGAATTTGATATATTTAATAATATTACTATACAATATACTTAAATAAAAGATATTTAGAATAGTGCTAATGTAATAAGTAGTAGGTAATCGCATAGTATAACATTGGGATACTGTATTTGTATTACAATAAGTAATGTTACATGTTTTGCATTTCTCGCATTTAAATAGATTTATTACAGTATGTATTAATTTTTTTTTTTTTTTTTACTATGTATATTTTTTTTACTATGTATATTTTTAATATTGCACGCCCAATACATGGCAATCTGTTGATACATTTTAAAATGTAGCATCTAGTGTACCTACACAGTTTTAGCCAGGCAGTGTAACGTTACATATTGGCTTTAAACAATATGTAAGCGTACATTTCCTACTAAAATCATCATTCATTGGAGACTATGTAGAAACTTATTCATTACTCATTCTAGATTTAAACTTGGAATAGTTTTCTTGTAAGGATAAGGAACTGAGAGACAGTTTATTTTATAATTAGCGGCCAGAGAGAATTAGACCTAAAAACTATACAACCTTATGAAAATGGTAGAGGTTGCTTAGCAATAATGAATGTTTTGAAATATTATGGCATGAAGTAAATAAATAAATTTTCAGAAAAACGTAGTTTTCTACAGTTTAAAATAGAAATAATACATGAAGAATACTAATACTATGATCAGAAAAATATGCTTTATCGTGAGGACACGATAGAACAGATATTAGTTGTATGAAAATTCACTATGTAAGTACCTAAGTTTCTACATAGTCTCCAATGAATGATGATTTTAGTAGGAAATGTACGCTTACATATTGTTTAAAGCCAATATGTAACGTTACAGCAGGCACAATAAAAGCTGTTTTATTTTTATTTTGATTTTTGTAAAAAGTTTATACTAAAGTTGTGTTTATGTTTGACATCAGTTGTTTTAACAGCTTTTAGCTTTCTTTTCTAAGTTTTTTTGTAAATACATGTATTTTACGTTTGCTAGTTTTAGTTTACTCAGGTAAAAGACCCAACGAAGTCAGATATAACTTTTATGTGAAAATTAAACGTGGGTGATTATTTTTTGAAAAAAATAAACGCTATTCCCCTTTGAACAAACACAAACAAATTACTTGCGCTAAAAGTTATCTACTATTAGTAAATTTTATACAAATACATATGTTTTGGTACATTTTTGGTTCTACCATATTGATTAAATTAATAGTTTTTTTTTTAGTTTAGTGAAAAAAAAAATTTATAAAAAAAAAAGATATCCCTTAGTGAACGGTTTTTAAAATTAATTAATTATTATCTACACAAATTAACCAGGTAAATAAAATAATATTTTTACGTATTATAAACACTGTACTCACCATTTTTCCGTACATGTTTGTATGTATAATTGTTTATCCTCTCGACTGCAAAGTGAGACTGATGCGTGTTCTCAGTCGCGGCGGGTTTAAATACCCCCGCGGTCTGGCGCCGGCCCTGGGCGAGGGTGCGCGCGCAACTACCGAAGATAATTCTAGATTTAAATGTTGGTAATTTGTTGTTTTTAGAATTTAATGAAATGAGGTTTGATAGTAGAAGTATTTATTTAGTATTTTTAACCGAAGGAAAAAACAATATAGGAAAATACAAATGAATTACGGTTTTGAAAATACAAAAGCATGAATAAATAGCTACATTTAAAATAGGAACGAGATATTTATTTGAGCTCGAAGTTGGCCAGTACGACAGAACAATGATTTAATAAATATGTAACAGTCAAAGATCCCAGAGCCGCCAGACGTCACGTATTTTCTGATGAACGAAATGTGGACGATTGAGTAGAGTTAGTACGTACTAAGAACACATGCTTACCCGCTAACTTGCTTAGCCAGCCAATTTTGAGATATCAATCATATGAATCACCATAATTTTTTAGTCAATCGTAACATAACCTATATTTTTATTACTGCATCCGCCGACCGATGCTACTTTTTGTAATAATAAATACTTGAAATTATACTAGTAATCGGATATTTTAATAAATAAATATTAGTGGACAATTAACACACAACACCATCTGACCCCAAACTAAGCAAAGCTTGTAATATGGCGGCCAGACCTGATATAATACTTATATAGTTGTAAATACATACTTATTATACATAGGGACACCCAGACACAGTGCAAATATTTGAATTCATCACACAAATATTTGCACTGGGTGGGAATCGAACCCACGACCCTCGGCTTTGCAGGCAGAGTTATTATCCACTACCTAAGCTACGAGGCCAGTCAAATTTAAAAAAATTTAAATACAAAAATTATTTACCCTAACGTAACGGGACAATGAGTTATGCTTTTTCGTGCATGCAGCCAGCGTTCATCGATTTATTAGACGTTGTCACGTCAAAATAGAGATTCTTAAAAAGAGAAATCATCATGGATGGGATAATCTACCTGCCAGGTGATCTAAATTGATTTCATTTTTAGGGTTCCGTAGCCAAATGGCAAAATACGGGACCCTTATAGATTCGTCATGTCTGTCTGTCTGTCCGTCCGTATGTCACAGCCACTTTTCTCCGACACTATAAAAGCTATAAAGCTAAAAAGCTATTAAAACTTGGTAAGTAGATGTAATCTGTAAGCTGCAGTAAGATTTTGATACAAAAAATAGAAAAAAAAAACTTTTAAGGGTGTCCCATACTTAGAACTAAAACTCAAAAAAATTGTTTTGGTCAATCTCATACGTGTGGTTTATCTACGGATAGGTCATCAAAAACGATATTGATGCGCGAGGGACTCTTCCAAAGTGGTAAAAAGTGTCCCCCCCTCCCCCTGTAACTTCTAAAATAAGAGAATGACAAAAATAAAAAAAAAGTGTATGATGTACATTACCATGTAAACTATCAATGAAAATTGGTTAGGATGATATCTAGTAAGTAGTTTTATTTTAATACGTCATAAATGGACTATTGTTAAAACACTGATTAAAGTAACAAATAAACTATTTTTACAAAAAATTAAACCGACTTCAACACCACAAATAGACACTCAAAAGCGAAAAATAATTTAATATAGGTAATTATTATAACCTCTACTCACTCATCCATATGAAGTCGGTGCCAGGCTAGTTAAAAGTTAGAAGATATACTATGTACGAGGTAGTAAGTAAGTAGGCATAGGTAAGTAGCATCTATCTACTACCTGTTAGATTTGGCTGGCACCGACTTCATATAGATGAGTGAGTAGAGGTTATAATAATTACCTATATAAAATTATTTTCGCTTTTGAGTGTCTATTTGTGGTGTTGAAGTCGGTTTAATTTTTTGTAAAATAGTTTATTTTACCCTTTTAGTGCTAAACAAGTTTTCACTAATGCATTTACACGATTTCGTGTTGAGATCTCAATACATGAATTAAACCCAAACACTGGGTAGTTCCTGTAAACCGTTAAGAAATTCCCTTGACTGTCCTTTATCTTCATCATCAGACCACTAATGACAGTCACAACCCATCTATGTAAAAGTTCTCATCAATACAAATTCATCGAGCCCAAACACAAGGTAACTACTATGTACCGTCGAGGAGTTCCCTCGACCGTCTTCCCGTTCCCTCATCAGATCGACTCCAGACCATCTTTAAACTATACTGCTTTAAAATGCTCAAGCAAAAACTTAACTAACGCACTAGTCATCTTTACAATTTTCGAAAGTTATCCTCGATTTGTCTAGGATACCATCATCAGATCCTGGTTTCCTTATCATGGTACCACCCTTGGAATATCTCCTTTACAACAAAAAAAGAATCATCAAAATCGGTTAATAAACAACGAAGTTATCCGCGAACACACATAAAAAAAAAAAAAAAAAAAGGAACATACATACGGTCGAATTGAGAAACCTCCTTTTTTGAAGTCGGTTAAAAAGTACAAGAACTTTTATATTACGTTACTTGCTGCTACGGAAGCCTTCATGGGCGAATCCGACTCGCACTTGACCACTTTTATTTTCATTTTGCCCCGCTACTCACCATCTAGCAGGTCTACTACGAAGTCCGATGAACGATATATAGGCCGAAGTTATGGACGTTTTATCTCTTTTTGGGTCCTGCGCCCTCGGCGCTAACCCGAATAGTCAGCTCGGTAGTAAAGGCGACTAGTGGCCAGCTGCCATAGGTTAATTAAAAAAAAAGGACGTTTTATACCACGTAACACAATCGGTCGGTTGATGACACAAAAACTGTCAAATCAGTGTCGGTCGGGATGAACGAAACGCCCGATCAGATCTACCGACCGATTGTGTTTCGTGGTATAAAACTTATGTAACTTCGGCCGATATATCGTTTATCGGACTTCGTAGTAGACCTGCTGGTCTGCACCTCCGTGTCGCGGTCGTATAATCGAGGAGCCATGTAACAAGTATTCAGTTTGTCTCAAACACCTACCGAAATTTTGCTCCCAGCTCTCGGAATATAAGTCATTCAGATAAATGAAAGTAAATTTAAGTTTTTTGTTTATATTTAATAACCGCTGCTCCGATTTCGATAAAATTCCTCCTGAAAAACCTCTGAACGCTATAGCTATCGCCTACGTACAAACATATAAAAAACATCGTATGTGTGCATTTTCGATCCCCATATAATATGATACAACCGACTAAAAGTTAAAAAAGAAGAAGAAGACTTTATCAGCTGACTATTATTATCATTTTATAAATTCAGACCAATGGAAACTGTGTTGCCAGACATATTGCATGCCTCTAGAAGAAGAGGCCAGTTTGTATGGGTCAATTATTAAAATATTTTGTATCACCTTACCTTACCTGCAAACAGCAATAAAGATTTTTGTATTTGTATTTGCATAGTACAAGCTTTGCTTAGTTTGTGGTCAGATGGTGTTGTGTGTGCTATGCCCCCCATTTTTTTTATTTTAGATTTTACCGTATGGACTTGTATGAATGGAGAACCACTCATTAATTTTTAAAGTCGGTTAAATACATTAAACCAACAAGAAAACATTACATGTTCTATATATTTGACACACATGCATAATTAATACTCTTTTGTTTACTGTTAAGCTTTGTGGCCAAATTGAAAATAGATTAATTTTGCTCTGTGGTCGAATTGTGATCACTCTGCGATAATTAGTTACAAAATTTAGGGTTCATACTCGTATAAAAGTGCAACTTGCGAGAGTTAAGCTGCTAGTGTTTTTTTTTTAATAAAGAGTGACGCGACGAGCAGGACATATGCCTGATGGTAAGAAAACACGCCTGCCATTTAACAGCACAGTAACACGCAGCTATTGGAACAATAACGAGTCCAAATCATTACCTAGCACTGCACCGCGCTCGTCACCCAGAGATATAATATCTTTTATCTCTATGCACTGCAATTTCACTGGAAACATTGCCCTTAAAACCGGAACATAGTAATGCGGAACATTACTGCTTGTTGGTAGAATAACTGGAAAAGGTGTGGTACTTCCCCAGGCGGATTCTGCAAGGACCACTACTGTATTTACGTAATAACAGCATTAATTTAAGTATGCAATATTAGGAAAATCAAAATGCTCATCGTGTATAATCGTAAGCTTTTTTTTATTTTTAAGGGAAAACTGCTTAAACCTCTTTGTGTAGTTTTTGGGTGGAATAAAATCGATCTTTTCTCCTTGTCGCACAATTTTTTTTAACGGCATTGCGGAATAATGGATTAAAAAAGGTATTGAAATTGTATGGAATCAATGCCGTACATAATCAAATGACCAAATTTACCCTGAAAATCGACGGATAATCATGAATTTTTCGAAAATCAATTTAATTTTTTTATGGTTTCAATACCTCTTCTGACATGGAGAAATAATCGAGGGTTGCTACCCCCTATCTTCACCTTACTCAGTTGGACAGCTTATATGTGACGCCATTAGTGCTGAATATATTATTTTATACCCTTCTATCATCCTACATAGGTCTCCTGGTGCTTCGTATGACCCATACATTTTATTCACAGGCCTGTAGTCTAGTAACTGGTTGATAAAATTCTAAGTTTTCAATTCTATCGATAGGGACTATGACTGGAAATTTTTGAAGTTTTGGGTACCTACTTCTCTTGGAGAGCTAAGGGAATGATGAGAGTATTTTTTTTACGATGCTCGCACCGTCACGAACTGACACCTTGAAGTTAGCTCAACCTTTTAGTAAACATTGCAACTTTAGCTTATTTTTTTACTATTATAGGTTCGCACTTCTTTCATTGAAAAAAATATCTATTCTATCGTTGAAGTTAGACTTCTTACCGCGAACGTTCTTTCGTTTCATGGTTGATGTTCCGAAAACACGAACTAAGAGACTTAACTCCACGTTCGGGATAAGAATGTTTAGGTTGTGGAATGCGTTGCCTGAGTGGGTTTTCCCCGATAGTTACAATCTTGGTGTCTTCAAATCGAGAGTGAATCGGTTTCTTCTAGGTAAACACGCTCTATCGTAGATCGCATCATCGCTTAACATCAGGCGAGATGGTAGTCAAGTGCGAATCTATTTTAGTTTAAAAAAAACAAGGAAATCAAATATTTTAAGTATTAATTTCTTGCGTGCATGTACAAGTGAACACACACACTTTTAAATTTAACATTACATTGGTGGACAACTCACACACAACACCATCTGACCCCAAACTAAGCAAAGCTTTTAATATGGTGGCCAGATAGCTGATATAATACTTATATAGTTGTAAATACATACTTATTATACATAGAAACACCCAGACACAGTACAAATATTTGAATTCATCACACAAATATTTGCACTGGGCGGGGGAATCGAACCCACGACCCTTGACTTTGCAGGCAGAGTTACTACCCACAAAGCTTCGAGGCCAGTCAATTGTTTAAGGATTGCTAAAGATAGTAAGTAAAGAAAGGAAAGAAAGTAAGTATCTGAGTAAGTATAGGTCTGGTGCTATTTTAATATTTATAGGTTAACACTTGACCGCCATCTCGACTAAGCGATCTACGATACCTAGAGGAAACCGATTCACTCTCGATTTGACGACACCAAGATTGTAACCATCGGGAAGAACCCACTCAGGCCGCGTATTCCTACGCCTAGACGTAATAAGGGATCAAGTGACAAGGTTTCTGTGCCTAATAGAACTTGACGAACTTAGATATCGCTTACATGTTATGTAAGTAGGTATTGGTTATTACCAGCCGATCCCCAAGGCTACAACCGCTAGGTCACAAGATACTCGTAAGTATAGATAGATAGATAGATAAACTCTTTATTGCACTTAACAAGTAAACAAAGTTACAAAAATATATAAAACTTAAAAAAAAAAACAAAGTAACAATTGGCGACCTTATCGCTAAAAGCGATCTCTTCCAGGCAACCTATATACATTTTACAGACCAATTATATACAGACCAAGTATATACATTTTTTGGGATAAAACTTATACAGTATTCAAAGTTTGTGTTGTTATCGTTATATTATTGTTATACTAGATGTCCGCCCAGGCTTCGCCCGTGGTACATTATATAGCACTCATCGGGATCCCGTACATATACAACGGTGAAAGAATGACTGAAATCGGTTCAGACATTCCTGAGAATATCGCTTTCAAACAAAAAATCCTCTTCAGCTACCTGCTACGCCACCTGTCGGAAATTGGTCGTACCAATTCAGATTTAGAAACAAAGATTAGAAAAGGTTCTTCAACTTTTTTTTTTGGCTTCCATTCGGTGATGTCACCGTTGACATGACGGCGATGAAATGACGTTTAGCTGTCGTTTACGTTTTATGTCACGTCACACGGGAACGCGGTTCGGATATTCGTCGTTTGTCGTTTTTGACGTTCCACGGGACGTGATAAAAATTATCCTATGTCCTTTTCCTGGTCCTGAGCTACCTCCTCACAAATTTTCAGCCAAATCGGTTCAGCCGTTCTTGAGTTATAAATGGTGTAACTAACACTACTTTCTTTTATATAAATAGATTATTAACATTCATGTTGTTAATCAAATATTGATTTCCTTTCTCAGACGTAGTCTTCAAAATATACTCGTATGATGTACAAGGTGCTGCAAAAATCATCAGAACAGATCTCTGTTTGTACTAAGACAAATACTACACACCTAAACAAAACATGCACACATCTACTAAACGCGGTTGACCATTTTTAGCCCCGACCAAAAAAAAAGGGTGTTATAAGTTTGACGTCGATGTCTGTCTGTCTGTCTGTCTGTCTGTGTGTGTCTGTCTGTGACAACGTAGAGCTCAAACGGATGGGCCGATTTCGATACAGTTTTTTATTTGAAAGTTAATATCCGTGCGGATGTTCTTAGCTATGTTTGGTTAATACCGATTCAAGATGGCCGCCGCCACAAAATGGCGGACAAAATATTTCTTCACAACCTACCTTAATATGGGTATCAAATGAAAGAGCTTGACTAGTAAAATACTATACACTATAAAAAAAACAAATCCAAGATGGCCGCCAACACAAAATGGCGAATTATATGTTTTTTTCACTACTACCTCAATATGGGTATCAAATGAAAGGGCTTGACAGGTAGAATACATTGCACTATGACAAGTTTCAAATCCAAGATGGCCGCTACCACAAAATGGCGAAATACATTTCTTTTTTCACAAGTCCCTTAATATGGGTATCAAATAAAAGGGCTTGACTAGTAGAATGTTGTACAGATAACAAATCTGAGGTAGTCGGGGGTTAATCAAAATTTTTAATTTTGTTTTTGTAATCATAATCATAATCTTTACTGGTCTGTAAAATTTGTTGATATGTACATATTTTTGACAATAAAGCTCATTTGACACTCATATGCGCTGTATGGGCACGATCGAGGTATGATAGAACTAGGCTCGTCCTCTGAGAATAGTTGGCCTGATGCTGCTGTTTGAAGTTGGTCAAAAATGCTTTCAGTTTTATGCGTGTTTTAAATAAACATTAAATAAAAAAAGACGTGTGGCGCTCGGGGACTGCCGCGGTAAAGCTATTACAACATTATATCTATAAGAACGTATGTAACACAGCTTGCTATACAAATATAGTATCTAAACTGTATTAACAATAACATTTAAAGTCAAATGGCCTGGTGGGTGGCAGGTTGTTTCGTTACGGTTTTATGTCTTCCATCTCGCTCTTTCTTAGCGGCTTCTCACAAAAAATTTGATTCGATCTCCGCGCTCAAGGCCTGCCCAAAAGCTATGCAATAGCTTAAAACTTTAATTTGTGCAAACGCCTAAGATAAAAAATTAAAAAATTATATAATAGAATATATTTTGCGTATTTCACACATGTTAAAACTGATCTTTTATTTTCTGTTGGCTCTGAGAGCAACAACATTCGATTATCAATAACAATTTTATAGTTATTGATCTTACGCCTAACTTGGTGTGATACAAATAACATACGAATACCTGATTTAGCCTCTTAAGGCACGTCTCTATCTTTGCGAAATTTTGCTCAGCCTACGCTATATTTATCATTTAGACTGCATTTTCATCAAGTTATTGTCTCTAAATACGAAAACAAAACGTATATTGTCAGCAAAAAACATTTCCAATACTTTTTTGGACTATTAGTCAACGTACTCTATCTGTCACTATGTACCAGAACTTACATTTCTATTTTAGCTACATAAAACTGTTTTAAGGAAGCCTAGCTTAGGCCTCCTTAAAATTAAAGTATAGATAATGTAAAGCTTTAATGTTATGTTTGCGCCACGAGTAGTCTGACTCTCGCAAACGGCACCCGTTCACGAGTATGATAGCTATTGCATGCCTTTTTTCAACTATATTTAGATAAGGAAAAAAGCGACTCGCCACATGATACTGAAGCAAGAAACAACCTTTAAGCAAATGCTTGAGGCACAGACACATTTTGATACTACATTGTTTCTACTAAACTCCTAGTAGCTCGAAAAAACGGTTTATTCCGAACCTGACCCGAAAACCTGACCAGCTACCGGGTCAGGTTAGGAACAGCAAAAAAATATTAATTTTCATTCCCAACCTAACCCTCTTCCTAACCTGACCCGCTACCGGGTCAGGTTAGGAACAGCAAAGAAATATTAATTTTCATTCCCAACCTAACCCTCTTCCTAACCTGACCCGCTACCGGGTCAGGTTAGGAACTGCAAAAAAATTTTAATTTTCATTCCCAACCTAACCCTCTTCCTAACCTGACCCGCTACCGGGTCAGGTTAGGAACAGCAAAAAAATATTAATTTTCATTCCCAACCTAACCCTCTTCCTAACCTGACCCGCTACCGGGTCAGGTTAGGCTAACAAAAATATTAATTTTCATTCCTAACCTAACCCTCTTCCTAACCTGACCCGCTACCGGGTCAGGTTAGAAACTAACAAAAAATATTAATTTTCATTCCCAACCTAACCCTCTTCCTAACCTGACCCGCTACCGGGTCAGGTTAGGAACTAAAAAATATTAATTTTCATTCCCAACCTAACCTCTTCCTAACCTGACCCGCTACCGGGTCAGGTTAGAACTAACAAAATATTAATTTTCATTCCCAACCTAACCCTCTTCCTAACCTGACCCGAAATGATGTTCCGAACCTGACCCGATTACTAAAAAAAGTCCTAACTCCAGGAACTATAGGACTAATAACGTACTAGGTAGGGGTTTAGATTCGAGGTTAACTTAGGAACATTATTTCCGGCTCAGGTTTAGAAAAGGGTTATGTTCGTAATGAAAAAAACTGAATCACTTTTGCTGTTTGTTCCTAACCTAACCCGGTAGCGGGTCAGGTTCGAAATAAACCGAAAAAACGACGTCGTCCCATAGTTCCAAAGACACGAACAAAGAATGTTATAAATAATAAATATTGGTGGACAATTCACACACAACACCATCTGACCCCAAACTAAGCAAAGCTTGTGAGATGGCGGGCTGATAGCTGATATAATACATATATAGTTTTAAATACATACTAATTATAAATAGAAACACCCAGACACAGTGCAAACATTTGAATTCATCACACAAATATTTGCACTGGGTGGGAATCGAACCCACGACCCTCGGCTTCGCAGGCAGAGTTGCTACCCACTAAGCCACGAGGCCAGTCAAGATATGCCCAGAACGCTGGTTTAAATATGCCCAATACACCAAGGCAAAGGCCGATGTAAAGGTACCTAGAACGCAGTAGCAAAGGCGTCCAGAACGCCAATACAAAAATACCCAGAACGCCGATACAAAAGTGGACAAGACGTCAGATCAGAGGTCCCTAAAACGCCGGTATAAATGTAGTCAATATAGCAGAGCAGAAACGCCCAGAACTTCGATGCAAAGGCCCAGAACGCCAGTGCAAATAAATAATAACAAATAAATAAATATTGCTGGACAATTCACACACAACACCATCTGACCCCAAACTAAGCAAAGGTAGCTGATATACTTACTTATATAGTTGACTCTACGTTTGTGATACGAACGTCTAGGCTGTGGAATGCGTTGCATCAACGAAGTATTACGTTGCCATAGTGTTTTTTTTGTGAATGTGAATTGGTTTCTTCTAGATAAACACGTTTCATCGTAGATCGAATCATCGCCAAAACATCACCGAGATGGCGGTAAAATGTGAACCTATGAAAGTATAAACCATTTTCGTACAAAAAATTAAACTGACTTCAAAACCACAAATAGGCTCTCTCTCTCTCTATTTGAAGTCGGTGCCAGCCAAGTCTAACAGGTAGTGGATAGATATTACTTACCTGTGCCTTCTTATCACGTGCCTACATAGCATCAATCTACTAACTTTTTGACCTGATTGGCGCCGACTTCAAGTAGATGAGTGAGTAGCGCTTATTATAATGATTTTAGTTTATTTTTCGCTTTTGAGTGCCTATTTGTGGTTTTGAAGTCGGTTTAATTTTTTTGTACGAAAATAGTTTATTTTACCCTTTTTAGTGCAAAAAAAGTTTTTATTAATCCATTTACACAATTTCGTTTTGATAGGATCGAGTTTCATAAGTTTTCTGAAATCAACAACTACGTCATCCAGAAAATTGTACGAAAATTTTAGTTTATGGTTCATATTTCAAAAACCACTAGACCGATTTCGATAAGATTTATATGACACTATTCGGGAAGCAAACCCATCCGAACGCAAAAAGAAATTTTAAAATCGGTGCGGAGGTTCAGGAGAAATCAGGTAACATACATAAAAAAACATAGGGGTCGAATTGATAACCTCCTCCTTTTTAGAAGTCTGTTACAAATAAAAACAAAACATTCCAAATGTAGGACGGTGTGTTCACACCCAAAATAAAATTAATCATGTTGACCACTTTTCTTTATTAATCATGTTTTACGTTCTTTTAGAAATAACTATTATTACTTCAACGTAAGTAATGATAACTATAATTACCTCGTTAGTGCTCAGCCATCTTTGATATTTATACCTAAAATGTATTTCAAAGTCCGGTTTCGCAAAGTTTTTTAAAACTTTATTTATTATGTTCGAATGTCACACACCCTTAGTATTTTTATTGTCATGATTCGCCATTAAATAATACAGTGTTCCGGTAGTTTTTTTGGCATTTCTGGTACCTTTGACTGCCCTAGTGGCTTAGTTGGTTAAATCAGCTATCTGGATGCTATCACACAAGCTTTGCTTAGTTTGGGGTCAGATGGTGTTGTGTGTGGATTGTCCACCAATATTTATTTATTTATTTGCACTGGCGTTCTGGGCCTTTGCATCGAAGTTCTGGGCGTTTCTGCTCTGGTATATTGACTACATTTATACCGGCGTTTTAGGGACCTCTGATCTGATGTCTTGTCCACTTTTGTATCGGCGTTCTGGGTATTTTTGTATTGGCGTTCTGGACGCCTTTGCTACTGCGTTCTAGGTACCTTTACATCGGCCTTTGCCTTGGTATATTGGGCATATTTAAACCAGCATTCTGGGCATATCTACATTGGCGTTCTGGGCACCTTTATAAAGACGCTCTTAGCACCTTTTCAGTATCGTAATGTACACATATGTACCAGCGTTCTGGGCAGTATTGCACCTGTGTAATGGACATCTACGTATTAGCGTCTAAGGCACCTTTTGATTGGCGTCTTTGGCAATTTCGAACCAGTGTTCTGACCACTTTTGCATTAGCGTAATGGATGGAGTGGATTCTAGGCTTGTATTGGCGTTTTTGACTCTTTTACATGGTGTTCGGTCGCTTGCTTGCTTCGGTTGCTCTGGCATACTGGGTACTAGCACCGGCGGCGGTCTTTTGGGCTTACTGCTCTGCCACCGCTCCAACGCTACACTGTTACGGCGCTACATTAACATATCAGTGACGCAAACCGATAATAATTTCTCCAATAAAAAAGTTTTCAACGCAGATAAAGACCATTAAAAAATATCACACATGCAGTTGTTTATAATAATAAACAAAAAATTATAATATTTTACTTCTGCAAGTGAGTTTATGATCCATTTTCGTTGTGGGTAACTTTATCTCCCAGGGAGGTGCCTAATAAGAGCCATCGTTATTATTTGTGCCATATATGGCACGAGGAAGCGATGCGAGCCAAAGTCTGTGTTTATTTGATAAATAATTATGATCGTCGACCATACCTGCGTTTGTTTTATACCTTTTTTAATGAAGCTGGTTTTATATTTTACAAAACAGTAGCTAAAATTGACTTATTTGTTTTATTTTTGACATTTTTTATTTATTTATATTAAAACTGATTATACACGCCTAATAACAGTTAAAATAATAAGTCGTAGACAAGTGGCGGAGATATCGGGTAATATTCATACAAAAAACATACAGTCGATTTGAGAACCTCCTCCTGTTT
Source organism: Ectropis grisescens (assembly GCA_017562165.1). Classification (NCBI taxonomy): domain Eukaryota; kingdom Metazoa; phylum Arthropoda; class Insecta; order Lepidoptera; family Geometridae; genus Ectropis; species Ectropis grisescens. The sequence goes on from CM029768.1 coordinate 9,649,046, forward strand.
TGAAGTTGCCCACGCTGGCCCAGTGCGGGTTGTTCGATGACACATGACTTCGAAAGGTTCTAGGTACATGTCGGTTCCCTCACGAAGTTTTCCTTCACCTTAGCTTCAGAAAGACAGTGGTGCGTGTGGGGTTTGAACCCAGGGTCTCCAGATCGGCCGTTCTCCCGACTAGACCAGCTGTAATTCCAAACTCCAACTCAAAGAGTCCTACCACTACAAAAAGCTGTTCTAGATATATTTTTTTTAATAAAGAGTGACAAGACGTGCAGGACATGTGCCTGATGGTAAGCAACATGCTTGTCATATAACAGCACAGTGACACGCAGCTATTGGAACATGAAGAGTCCAAATCATTACCCAGCACTGCACTGAGCTCTTCATCCAGAGATCTAAGATGTTATATCTCTAATAGTGTCCGACCGAAAGTTCGCTTTCGGTTTCGGCCGAGTTTCGGCCAAAAATCAAGTTTCGGCCACAGTTTCGGTCAAACCTTTGCCGAAACTGAAACTTAACAAGTTCAAGCACGTTCACGATCGCCTAACTTTGTTTTCCGCGGCAACGCTTCGACGGATGCTGTCGGCCCTTTTCGGGAATTATCGTGCGCCGTTCTTATTCTCTAAGCCCTGTAATTTCTCTGGCAACATTGCCTTTCAGACTGGAACACACTAATGTTTGCACGTTACTTGGCGGTAGAAACTGGCAAAGGTGTGGTACTTCTGCCAAGAGTCATACAACTACAAAAAAAAAGATATGTAGTTGAACAACTGATTCTCCTTGTATAAAGCATATATCGATGCCCTTAAATAAAAGCTCGTCTTGCTAAAGGGCATGAGTATCCAGATTATCTTGAATGAATAAATATAAATAATTGAAAACTGTAGATACGCGGATTCCGGGGCCTCGTGTCATTATGAGGTTTACAGGTTTACTTCAATGGGCGTAGATATAAATGCCCATATAGTGTCGCCAACTTGTCTGTTCAGGTGCGAATGTCGCTAGTATCGGATTTACTGCTGTTGCTTTAGAAATTTTAATAGATTGTGTGTTCTATGGAGAATAAGAGAGTGTAGAGAGATTAGAAGAACCAATTGAATACAATACGATACAAAATACTTTATTATACTACAACATTAATCAAAATACCAATGAGTAAACTTTAAGATAACTGAGGAGTTCCCGTGTAGGTATTCATTTAAAAAGTATGTTTAAAAAGGTTTTTAAATAAATACACGGGTAACTCACGTTTAATATAGTCAGTCCAGTCCGACTCAAGTTTCGATCGCGTCCTGCGATCATTTTCAAGGAGAGTGCGTGCGCGTGTTCACTGCTCATTTAGGAATGATCCTGAATACGCGCGCGCATTCTCCTTGTAAAAGATCGCCGAACGCGATCGAAACTTGAGTTGGACTGGACTGACTATATCAAACGTGAGTTACCCGTGTATTTATTAAAATGTAATAACCACGTTAGTGCTCATACTAAAAACATGTTAGTTGTTACCATTTTTTGTCCATTTAAATACTCTCTTGACATTCAATGCCCAGACTTCATACATTTCCGATAACATAATATTTTTAAATTAATTCTAAGTTTGTCCAATTGTACCCATAAATTGGTGCCGTGATACATTGTTGTCGAAGATCCCTGACAACTATTTTTATTTCTCTTGTAACTTGTATTTTATGAACAGATTCGAACTGCGTGTCCGTGATTGCTGTATTACGAGTACATCAGCCAATAAATGCCCTGAACACCTGAACATCTGCTGAGGATCGAAGATCTATGGAAGGAAGAAGGAGGACCTATGGAACCACTACCCTTATGTAAGTTGTAAGAATCAATAATATTTAATATTGGTGGTGGTCTTTTCACACACAACACCTTACTAACCAAACTAAGCAAAGCTTATACTATGGAAGCCAGATACAGAGGTGCAGACCTGGCTAGTGAGCAGCGGGGCAAAATGAACCCCTCAATTTAGATCACCTGGCAGGTAGATAGTCCCCACCAAAATGATTCCTATTTTATGATTTAGTTAAAGATGGTACCCAATTAAAATTTCAAATTACGTCAGATCCATTTTTTATATATTTTGCCTAGCAATAGTAATACCCAGAGACTGAATCGTCTTGCTTATTATGTTTTTTATTATTTATGTTTATTATAAACATGAAACTTTTAATTCCAGATCATAGCAATCATCATTTGAGTAATTATTGTAATTCTAACCCAGTTATAATAAACTTAGCTGTTCATTAAATTCGTTTAAAGTTACTAATTTTTTTAAATTTTTATTGTTTTACACTTGACCGCCATCTCGCCTGATGTTAAGCGACGATGCGGCCTACGATGGAGCGTGTTTACCTAGAAGAAACCGATTCACTCGCAATTTGAAGACACCGAGATTTACCACTCAGATAACGCATTCCATAGCCTATGTGTTCTAATGACATAGTAGAATTAAACCTCTTATATAAAAAAATACTATATCTAGTTAACTCAAGTTAAAAAATTTTTTGGATTTTTAGAAAGTGTTGGTATATTGCGGTCATCTGGACACACGGTAGTTTGGCGAGCCAAGTTCGAATATAAACAGGCGAGCCGCACCTTCCTACTAATGTGGACTGTGAATGTTTGGATATCACGTTATAACGTTATAAATGGTTCAGCTGAAAATTAGAACTTAGTTAAATTATAGTCTAGAAAAATATTTTTGTAGTGGTAAGACTCTTGGCAGAGTCCGCCTGGCGAAGTACCACTCCTTTGCCAGTTATTCTACCGCCAAGCAGTAATGTGCAAACATTAGTGTGTTCCGGTTTGAAGGGCAATGCTTCCAGAGAAACTACAGGGCTTATCGATATAACATCTTAGATATCTGGGTTACGGGCGCAGTGCAGTGCTAGGTCATGATTTGGACTTTTCATGTTCCAATAGCTGCGTGTCACTGTACTGTGGCAGGCATGTTGCTTACCATCAGGCACATGTACAGCTCGTCGCGTCACTCTTTATTAAAAAAAACACATACATGCTACTTTTTATTCTGAGAAAATAACAGGAACGGGCACAACGCAGGTAAAACCGTAGGATACTGCTAGTGTGTTAAATTACACGGACTATTTTGGTTCTATGTACTTAATCTTTAACCACAAGTAATGTAATCGACAGTTACCAGCACGTTTGTTAAACTTTGCTGTTTGTGAAACCGGCCCTTACAATCAGTTAACGATCACTAATTGCATCTGAGTTAGCGTAGACCATATAGACCATATCACCTTATCAGGACATCAAACTAGGACCTAGTACTTATGACCTGACCGATAGACTTATTTGTATCCTAACAGATGATTGAATTTTAACCGACTTCCGAAAAAGGAGGAGGAATGAAAACCCGGAGACAAAAAAATATAATAAGTTTCCGTCCTCAAAGTAACATCGACTTCATTTGCATAATTCTTCATTTTATACATTCAAAGTACTTAGTTTGTAATTAGTGCCAATGACATAATCACAATAGAAAAGGTATAATAATATGCAAATGTGTTTGTTTATTATTTTGTTCGTTACAATTATAAAAAGTACTTAGTTTGTAATTAGTGCCAATGACATAAACACAATAGAAAAGGTATAATATGCAAATGTGTTTGTTTATTATTTTGTTCGTTACAATTATAGACCGCAGGCCCGTGAACAAAATTTATGGGTCATCTGATACAGCAGGAGACCTATGTAGGATGATAGAAGGGTATAAAGTAATAAGATTGAGCACTATGCCGTCACTTGTAAGCTGTCCAACTGAGTGCTGTTGAAGAGGGGGGGTTCTAAACCTCGATCATTTCTTGTTGTTGCATGATTTTTGGACGGCGTTGCGGAATAATAGATTAGAAGAGGTATTGAAACTATAAAAATTATAAATTTTAAAATTCTTATTGTTAGTTTGTGAAAAAAATTCATGATTTTCCGACGATTTCCAGAGTAAGTTTGGTCATTTGATTATGTTCGGCTTTAGTTCCATACAGTTTCAATACCTCTTCTAATACATTATTTCGCAATGCCGTACAAAAATCATGCGACAAGGAGAAATGATCGAGGTTTAGAACCCCCCTCTTCAACTGCACTCAGTTGGACAGCTTACAAGTGACGGCATAGTGCTCAATCTTATTACTTTATACCTTCTATCATCCTACATAGGTCTCCTGCTGTATCAGATGACCCATAAATTTTGTTCACGGGCCTGCAGTCTATTATAAAACATATTATATGATGAATTTGACAGATGTGTAAAAATTTTGACGTTTACTTTTACTGAATGAATTTAATAATGTGTGCGTTTATTTTGGTTGAATATGTTTATTGTATTGTGCTGTAAATTTGACAGATTTTGTAAATTTTGAGCAAAATTACCATTTGAGCATTTTTAGCTAAGTTTTGGCCAAGGTTCATAATGATATTTGTTAATTTGAGCCTCCATTATTTCATCTTAATATCTAATACTTAATTCATAATTATAACGGTGTAAGAATAATATTGTTGGAATTAATTATGACTTGATCAAATTTTGTATTGACTTACCTAATGTAACAATTTGTTATAAGGTTTATAACTATTTCTATTTCTATAATAATTAATTGACTGGTCTCGTGGCTTAGTAGATAGTAACTCTGCCTGCGAAGCTGTCGTGGGTTCGATTCCCACCCAGTGCAAATATTTGTTGATGAATTCAAATATTTGCACGGTGTCTGGGTGTTTCTATGTATAATAAGCATGTATTTACAACTATATAAGTATTATATCAGCTATCTGGCCGCCATATTACAAGATTTGCTTAGTTTGGGATCAGATAGCATTGTGTATGAATTGTCCACCAATATTTATTTATTTATGCAATCGTACAAATTTAGAAAAATCAAAAGAAATTTATACATTTACATAACATTTTAAAAATTCGTAGTTTTTTTTGGCCTGTAGGTACAACAATTTTATTTTATTTTTATTTTTTATTTTAATATTATTACGTCTAATTACGTCGAAAAGTCTGAACGTATGGGGTTGGATGTAAGAAGGATTACAATCAGATTATAGTCTGGTCATAAGATTTATCGCATTTATTTCTAGACACATGATTTATGTCGCGGAATAATAACGGGACAGGAAACTACTCGGGTAAAACCGTGGGCCGATGCTAGTTATATTTATAATATTGGTAATATGTGTAACGTCAAAACGGCCATTTTTAATCCCCGACCAAAATTATAAGTTTGACGTCGATGTCTGTCTGTCTATCTGTGTGTGTGTCTGTCTGTAGCACCGTAGAGCTCAAACGGATGGGCCGATTTCGATGCGATTTTTTTTATTTGAAAGTAATATCCGTGCGGATGTTCTTAGCTATGTTCGGCTAACATAGATTCAAGAGACAAAATATTTCTTTACAATCTACCTCAATATGGGCATCAAATGAAAGGGCTTGACTAGTATAATACTATAAAAAAAATTCAAAGCCAAGATGGCCGCCACCACAAAATGGCGAATTATGTTATTTTTTCACTACTACCTCAATATGGGTATGAAACAAAAGGGCTTCACTGGTAGAATACATTGCACTATGACAAATTTCAAATCTAAGATGGTCGCTTATCGCGATGGTCGCGGTACATTTCTTTTTTCACAACTCCCTTAATATGGGTATCAAATGAAAGGGCTTGACTAGTAGAATGTCGTACATATAACAAATCTGAGGTAGTCGGGGATTAATCAACATTTTTAATTTTGTTCTTGTTGTAAACTTTAAATTTACTATACTGTAGCCTAATATAATATTGTCGATCAATAATGCATCCGAAACCGCCGGTAAAAACAAGCTAGCAACATTAGAATTAGTCGACTGTCCTCCATGTGGCCTACGCTGTCAATTGAATAATAAAACAAAAAGACAGATTAATTACTTTTCCATATATTAATCCAGTTATGGATCAGGTTTTTGTTAGCGAAGCATTTTCAATGTTTATTTTGAATCGTTGTGCATCGCAAAAAGTGAAGTTAGTAATCTTTAGTGATGTGTTAAACGTGGTGTGCTGGTGGATGTGGCAGATTTACGAAATACTTTGCGAAATTTCTATCCTCTGTTTTAAAGTAAGATCCCAGGGCCGCCAGACGACACGTATTCTCTGGAGAACGAAATGTGGATGATTGAGTAGAGTTAGTGCGTACTAAGAACACATGCTTAACCACTAACTTGCCTTTAACATACGTGAAAATCAGTTATTAGAAAATACGTGAAGTAAGTAATGTTTTTATGTATCTTCGTTGCCCCATATCTCAAAATTGGCCATCCAAGCTAGTTAGCGGGTAAGCCTGTGTTCTTAGTACTGCCCATTTTTTTTAATTTGTAGGATTTTATTTAAGTTGATTTTATTTTATTTTATTTTATTTTAGTTTAGTTAATTCTACCGCCAAGCAATAATGTGTAAACATTACTGTGTTCTGGATTGTAGGGCAATGTCTCCGGATTAATTACAGGGCTTAAAGATCTATCGTCATCTTATATCGCTAGGCGATGGGCGTAGAGCAGTGCTAGGTAATAATTTAGAATTTTCTTGTTCCAATATCTGCGTACCATTGTGATATTATGGGCAGGCTTACCATGGCAGGCAAATGTAGTGCTCGTCTCGTTACCAAATACTATGTGTAAAAAGTAAGGATCTAATTAAAGTAGTAGTATTAGTTAAAATCTCTAAAAAAATATTCTTTTCTTCGTTCATTAAAAGATGCGTACCTACACGAATTCGCTAGAATGTAATAAATCTATACATATAAAAATCAATGTCACTTTTCGTTGTAAGTAAACTCCTCCTAAACGGCTCGACCGATTTGAATGATTTTTTTTGTATTTGGGTAGAGCCCTGAATGGTGTAGATTCATAAATCACCCCGGCAGATGGCGCTGCAGTTGGTATCTAGGTTATTATCCGAGCGAAGCCGGAATGGGCCACTAGTAATAAATAAATATGGGTGGACATTTCACAAAAAAATACCATCTGACCCCAAATTAAGCATAGCTGGTATATTATGGCAACCAGATAGCTGATATATAATACTTTTTTACTTGAACTTGGCTGACCACACTGCCGCATGTCTTGATTTAGTTTATATACTCACTTGTTATACATAGAAATAATCGGACACAAGACACTATAAATATTTGTATAATAAATACCACATCAATTGGGACTGGCATCTTCGTACCTGACATTACCATAATGTATTTTTCTGTATCACAATCTTTCCGCATACCATCTATAGGCGTGGTACGTAGCCATACTGCCATACAAACTTGTATGATACTCTTAATTGAGGCGACGCTCGTAAGTGTATCAGCCGTGGGGCCATGGAATTAACGATTTGGATCTAAAACTGAATGTGGATGAAGTATTACAATTACATATATTTTGTGTTCTGGTTTGAAGGGTTATATTTCTAGTGAAATTATAAGACTTAGAGATAAATTTGCCCTGCTAATATTACAAAGAAGTATTCTGCATATTATTTGTGAAGAGAAGAACCATAAATCATCAAAATAAGCGAATATTTAAAAAAACAGCTTTAAAGTGTTTATAAATTAAATAATTTTATTTTTAACCAACTTTCAAAAAGGAGGAGGTTATCAATTCGACCACAATGTTTTTTTTTTTTTTTATGTATGTTACCTGATTTTCGAGAACCCCGGCACCGACATAAAATTTTCTTTTTGTGATCGGACGAGTACGCTTTCCGAATGGTCCCATATACATTTTATCGAAATCAATCTGGTGGTTTTGAAATATGAACCATACCACCATTACCAACCATTTGCGTACAATTTTCTAGATGACGTAGTTGTAGATTTCACAAAAGTTATGAAATTCGATCCTGTGAATACGAAATTGTGTAAATGTGTTAATAAAAACTTGTTGTGCACTAAAAAGGGTAAACACACAGATTTCTAAAACAAGACGGGTAAAATTAACTATTTTCGTACAAAAAAATAAACTGATTTCCACCACATATAGGCACTCAAAAGCGAAAAATATATTAAAATCATTATTATAAGTGATACTCACTCATCTACTTGAAGTCGGTGCCAGCCAAGGACACATACATTTTACCACTTTGGAAGAGTCTCTCGCGCAAATTATTCTTCATGAAAGATAATCCACACGTATTGACCCCCAAAATGTATTGTTTTTTCAATTTCTTTGTATGCGGTTTACAGTATACACCTAGGTACTTACCAAGTTTCAACGGCTGTGACATATGAACGGACAAATAGACAGACAAACATGACGAATTTATAAAGGCCCCGTGTTTTGTGATTTGGTTACGGAACCCTAAAAACAAATAAAATGTACTTTCGTTACCTCGATGGCTTAGTAATCACTAAGCTTCCTATTGATTTTGGCGATATGCCTGAAATTAATTTTAAATTGATATCGGCTTTAGTTTTTTCTGAGAAAGTGGTTATTCTTATGCCTACAGACGAAAGTCTTTAACCAGTCCGTGTTGCCAGTGATGTCTTATGGAACTGAGACGTGGTCCTTCACTGTGGGTCTCATAACGAAGCTCAAAGTCACACAGCGAGCTATGGAGAGAGCTATGCTCGGAGTCTCTTTGCGCGACAGAATCCGTAATGAGGATATTCGCAAAAGAACGAAAGTGGCCGACATAGCTCAAAGAGTAAGCAAGCTGAAGTGGCAATGGGCAGGCCACATCGCTCGCAGAACTGACAACCGATGGGGAAGAAAGGTTCTCGAGTGGCGACCACGAACCGGAAGACGCAGTGTTGGACGGCCTCCCACTAGATGGACAGATGACCTCGTCAAGGTCACTGGAAACCGCTGGTTACAAATTGCGTAGAACCGTTCGTTGTGGAAATCTAGGGGGGAAACCTATGTTCAGCAGTGGACGTCTTGCAGCTGATGATGATGATGATGATGATGAGATATTCTTAAAAAGTAACAACTTGTGTTTAATACGTAAATTTCGTGGCCCGAAGTTACCATTATCACTGACCTCAAACATCGCGATTTATACGTTTCACAGCGGTAGTGGGTAATGTACTAATTTATTACCCTGTAGGTGCCAATACTGTCGCTGCGGGCGGTAATACTCTGAACTAAGAAAAAACTGACCAGTTGTTGTCAAAAAGCTTTTATTTCAGACATAAAATGTACATAACATTAGCAGCCCACTAAATGTTCCCACTGCTGGGACTCTGGGCCTTCTCTCGCAAGGAGTTAAGGCCGTACCCCGAGCAAATGATCTTGATTATTTCTTCAACTCTTGATTAATGGCTATTATTGTGGATTAGCCTCACAACTCCGCCAATGATTATTTTTTACCAAGAATCTTTCGAGGTCACGTGACATCCACCAACCAGCACTTGGCCAGCTTGGTGGATTATGGCCGTAACTCTCTCCTTGCGAGAGAAGGCTCCGAATCCACGCAGTGGGATCATTTAGTGGGCTGCTGATGCTTATATTTCTTACCTCATCGCACACCGCAAGAAGGAACAAGAGAGAAACAGTAGGAGTTGTCGCTGTACGCTCAAATTTTAGAATACACTCTTTATAAAATCAGATTTTAGTCGTTTGAAAAAATATTTCCACCAAAGATAAGATAAAATAAGAAGATAAGAAAACTCTTTATTAAAAGCCACATGAATACAAAAATAAAACAAAATCACAAAAGAAACTTAAGAATAACTTGTGCTAGACATTTTAATTGACGGCCTTATCGCTTAGAGCGATCTCCAAAATGTTCGTAATAGAATTAATTGCCTATCCGTTGGTGTAATTGCAAAATCCAAAATATGAGTTTTTAGAGTAGCTGCATTATGATTACAATTATTTATATTTTTTATGGTTTCGTTGTGAAGAGATTATTTAAACAATAAATTCATCAACAAATAAAAAGAAACTACTATTTTAAAGCCAAGAAATTGTAGAAATTTTGTGTATTTTTTACCAGTTGATATTTGGCTAATGAGCCTCTAGCTAATAAATAGCTCTGAAAATTGGGCAAAAAACTCGTTTTGCTGGGGGACGCACCTTAAGGCCACAATCCACTACGCCGGCCTAGTGCGGGTTGGTGGATGACACATGACTTCGAAAGATTCTACTAGTAGGTAAATGTCACCATAACATTGGACACTCTGTCAGATTATAATCTAAAGCGTGAGATTATATTCTTACAGCAGGTTAGATTAGTTTGTAATATGACGTCTTTAAATCATAATCTGACGGTTTTTATAGTTTTACAGTGTACATAACTCAAATAAAAGTGGTAGTGGTAGGACTTTGCAGAGTCCCCTGGGGAAATACCACACATTTGTCAGTTAGGTATTCTACCTACAATGCAGTAACGGAAAAACTTTACTATGTTCCGGTTTGAAGGGCAATGTTTCCAGTGAAATTACAGGGCATAAAGATTAAGGGCGTCAAAAGTTTATTTTTATTTTTAACTATTTTTTTAATCAACATTTTGTCTGAGTTTTTGTTTGACTTACAAATTATAACATAACAAACTACTTAGTAGTAACCAGCGGTTGTACCGCGTAGTTCCATTAATTTCTATACAAAATAGCTTATATGTTATTCAAAACTATAATCTGTATTTAAAACTTTAACCTGATACATTCAGGCGTTTCGACGTGACTGAGCAACAAACATCTAAACATCCAAACATGCTGCACATTTATAATAGTAGCAGGATACAAAGTCAAAATAAATAAATAAAATTAATCGACAAAAAGCTGCCATTAAACCCCTTCAATGCAATCCTGATAATAAGAATAATAATGTATAATATTATTACGATAATAATTATTATTTTTATTATCCAGTCACCGTAAATGTTGCTAACTGAATTAATTATGTCGTCCAGCATTTTATTTATTATTGCAAACAAGTTTTAGTTAATAAATAATGTGGACGAAGTAATTTAAGGTTTTATTTATATTTACTTGACTGTATAGGATAGAATACAAGTTTACGCAGAACTGATACACTAAGCCTACGAATATTTCTGTAGTGGTAGGACTCCTTGCAAAGTCTGCCTGGGGAAGTACCAAACCTTTGCCAGTTATTCTTTTTTAACCCCCGACCAAAAAATGGGATGTTATAAGTTTGACGTCGATGTCTGTCTGTCTGTCTGTCTGTCTGTGTGTGTGTCTGTCTGTGGCACCGTAGAGCTCAAACGGATGGACCGATTTCAATGCGGTTTTTTTTATTTGAAAGTTAATATCCGTGCGGGTGTTCTTAGCTATGTTTGGTTAATATCGATTCAAAATGGCCACCTTTACAAAATGGCGGACAAAATATTTCTTCACAACTTACCTTAATATGGGTATCAAATGAAAGGACTTGACGAGTAAAGTACTATACGCTATAACAAATTTTAAATCCAAGATGGCCGCCACCACAAAATGGCGAATTATATAATATTTTTCACCACTACCTCAATATGGGTATCAAACGAAAGGGCTTGATTAGTAGAATACTTTGCACTATGACAAATTTCAAATCCAAGATGGCCGCTACCACAAAATGGCGAATTACATTTCTTTTTTCACAATCACCTTAATATGGGTATCAAATGAAAGGGCTTGACTAGTAGAATGTTGTACAGATAACAAATCTGAGGTAGTCGAGGGTTAGTCAAAATTTTAATTTTGTTCTTGTTTATAGTATAGAGTGACGAGACGAAAAGGTCATGTGTGTGATGGTAAGCAACATGCCTGCCACATAACAGCACAGTGACACGCAGCTATTGGAACAGGAAGAGCCTTAACTATTACCTAGCACTGCATTGCACTAGTCACCCAGAGATTTAAGATATTATACCTCTAATCCCTGTAATTTGTCTGTTGTTTCATGGTTTGAGTACATGGTTTCTGCTGCTTAGGTTCCACTTCCGTTATTTTACCGGTATAAACCTATACCCTATATATATAAGTACCCTTTCTATTTTATAGACTCATCATATCTATGTTCCAAATTTCATTCAGTTAACGTCAGTAGTTTGTGCTTGAAAGAGTAACAAAGATCCATACATATTTAAAACTATCGCACTTATAATATTAGTATTATTATTTATTTATGTTATATATGTATATGTGTTATATATATAGTACCCTTTCTATTTTATAGACTCATCATGTCTATGTACCAAATTTCATTCAGTTAACGTCAGTAGTTTGTGATTGAAAGAGTAACAAAAATCCATACATACTTAAAACTATCGCACTTAAAATACTAGTATTATTATTTTGACTACCCTAGTGGCTTAGTTGGTAGTAGCTCTGCCTGCGAAGCCGAGGGTCGTGGGTTCGATCCCCACCCAGTGCAAATATTTGTGTGATGAATTCAAATGTTTGCACTGTGTCTGGGTGTTTCTATGTACAATAAGTATGTATTTAAAACTATATAAGTATTATATCAGCTATCTGGCTGCCATCACACAAGCTTTGCTTAGTTTGGGGTCAGATGGTGTTGTGTGTGAATTGTCCACCAATATTTATTATTATTTATTTATTTATTATTGTTTCCTCCATAATAATTGGAATCAGAACAATTAAACCAATTATACAGAAAGTCAGGAATGTTAACAAGAGATCCGACACGAAGAATAATAATTAAAAAATAATAATTTCCCAATAATATGTTGGTGAAAAATTACTTACATAGCGACATGTCGTCCGATGCCAATGCAGGAAGTATGGCGCTTCGTAGTGTAAGAGCTGATGTTGTAGCTAGGTAAGGTTTTCTGTTTAGAAAAAACTTTTGACGTGACAACGTCTTATAAATTGGTTTGCTCAAGAAACTGCGTTACGCTCCGCTCACGTTATGCGCTCACAACGAGAGCGAGTGAGAGGCACGCGTCCCTTCCACTCGGGCATGGTTAGCCCGCCTAAGAGCGAGAGAGACAGACATAAAAAGTGAAAGGCACGCGTCCCTTCCGTAAAATTATTTTACCACTCAAAGTGGTTGTCACGTAACCGACCCGTATACCGACTTTACAGGCAACCAATTTTTTTCTTCTTTTTTTTATCTTTAATAGGTTTACACTTGACCGCCATCTCGCCTGATGTTAAGCGACGATGCGGTCTACGATGGAGCGTGTTTACCTAGAAGAAACCGATAGTGAGTTTCGGTGGGAAAACGGAAAGTAGACCGAGGCCGCACACTGCCAACCAACGGCCACAACACACAAGACAAATACACCACGTGGTTCCTGGGTGGTGCAAATCAGGTGACAAGTGGTAGGCTTCGGCCGTGGCTGGTGACCACTCGCCAGACTGAGCCGTGTCGCCAAGCGGCCTAGCCGTGTCCCGGCATGTAGTCTGGTGACGCCATTAGGAAAAACGGGTCAGAACAGTTGCTGCATACCTGCAAGACCGGATTGTCTTGATTGATCTTCTTCTTATATTAAACACTAGTGATCCACCCTGGCTTTGCCCATGGTACATATTTGTATAGCACTCAGGGTTCACATCCAACGGTGAAAGAGTTTTTGGATTCGGTCCAGTAGCTACTAAGAAAAGATTAACGGGTTAAAAACTTTTCATCCTAATAATAAAATTTAAAACTTAAATTACTTAAGCAACATTGTTGCGTAAACCTGTGCTCATTTCCATTACGCTTAGTGTATTACGTATATGTATGAAATGTATATTTGTACGTTTTATTTTAGATTATTCATTTTTGATATTTAGTTTTATATACTAATTTGATATAACTATGTTTTGATGTTAATCGAATAATAATTAATCTTTGTTTTTGTAATATTTTTGTGGTTATTATAAAGTGTTTTGTATTGTATAATAAAATTTAAGATCATAATATAAGATAATTTTAAAATAGCAAAGCTTTTAATTTCATAACATTGTACATTTACCAATAAAGAACTTTGACTTTGGCAGTGTAGTAAAGATTTCAATTATCTATACTAGACTTATAGAGGTAAAAAATAATTAAGATGAGTATCTTCTCTGTGCCCACTACCAGTTTGAAGTGTATCAGAGTTTGCTTCAGTATGCTGACAAATCAAATTAATTATCATTACATAGTATTGCATTTCATAATGAAATAAATCACGTTTTCAATTACTTAAAATGTTCTTAGGCGTACAAAATTCGTAAACACAGTTGTGGGGCTTGAACCTTGAAGTCGTGGCTTCGTATCGGCAGGCGCCGTTGTCGTCCCGATTAGTAATACCGCTAACATAAAACGGTGAATGAAAACATCGTGAAGGCACGACAACATGTACCTAGAATCTTCCGAGGTCATGTGTGACCGACGCACAAACTCGCATTGGGCCAGCGTGGTGAATTATAGCCTTAATAATATTTGCCATATATATATATATATATATACTATATATAGCCTTATATATTATGGCCTATTATTAATTTAATTAAGTCGTGGTTAATATTATGGACTATCTCTTTGCAAGATAAGATCCGGAGCCCCAACAGTGGGAACATTTGGTGGGCTAATTATGATAAAATTGAACTTATATGCATTTGCATATACTTATGCATGTCGTTCAGGTAAAATTGTATCTAAGCTCCATACATCGCTAACTAAGCAAGACAACGCAACATTTATTTGTGCTCTATTAAGTATATATTAAATTTCCGATATATAATTAAAACGTGTAATAATTGTGTTGTTTATTCCGGGAAAAAGCTTAAATAGTATTCCAATATTTATATGGATATCAAAATAACCATAATAATGATGTTATGGTTATTATGATATAGTTATTGGACCATACGCATAATTTTAACCATGTTATATTTTTAACTATGAAATGTAGGTTTTTATAGAATAGGAGTGACGAGACGAGCAGGACATTTGTCTGATGGTAAGCAACATACCATGCAACATGCATGGTGACAAGGAGCTATTGGAACACGAAGAGTTCCAAATAATTACCTAACACTGCACTGCGCTCGTCACCCCGAGACAGAATCCTAGATATCGTTATTATAGAAACCGAAATTTAGAAATTAAATATTTTATTTCAGGCATTATCAAACTGCATACACCACATTTAAGTTTGTTTCAAAATGCTTTAAAAAAAATTCAGGCATGTATCAAATTTTACAAAAAATGCACTATCAAAGCGGACAAGCAATAAACGATTGAGTATTGAGTACAAGCTCTTACACTATCGTCGAAATATTTTAATTTCTTCTGACAACCCAGTACCTATGTATCTGAGTGGATCGCGTTATGCAAAACCTTTAAATTGTTATTATTTTGAAGTGAAAACTTTGATTTTTTTTAAACTCTGTGTGCGTTGCTTACCATCAGGCATGTGTCATGATCGTTTCATCATACTATACTACAAAAAAAATGGCAGTCATAGGAACAGCCGATACAAGTGAAAATGTATCACTTGGAATAACAACACTAGACTTCTCTACAGGTATACCTGTAATACTTGTAGCTATAGAGCTAGTTATACTACGATAACGCATGTTGGTGATGTAAAATCACAAGATTTTAACGTAACAGATTTTGAAGTTTTCACTTTTTTTTTTAACTATTATAGGTGCGTATTTTTTTAAATTGACCACCATCTCACCTGATGTTAAGCGACGATGTGATCTACAATGGAGCGTGCTTACCTAAAAGAAACCAACTCACTCTCGATTTGAAGACACCAAGATTGTAACTTTCGGGAAAACCCACTCCGGCAACGCATTCCACAACCTAGACGTTCTTATCACAAACGTGGAGTTAAATCTCTTCGTTCGTGTTTTTGTTCACGAAACGAATTTCATGAACTTCTCACATGTTGCACACACCCGTCCAACCTGTCCCGTACTCCAGTTACGGCGACGCATTACATCGCGTACAAGATAATGTCACGGCCAGGTGTCTCCGTAAATGATAACACTGTATTTATTGATGAAAATATGTCAACAGGAATGTTTTATTGTTCTTTACAGCTGTAAATAAGAACCATACGCATAATTTTAATTGTGTTATATTATTCACCAAAAATCTAGTTTTATTTTACTGTTTTTTTTTATTCATCTTATTTGAATTGAGCTCATTGAGTCATATTTGCCTATGTCTGTCCCCCATAGTTAACACACATAAATTACATCGCTTGGATAACCGAGCTTTGTTTAAAGTACTGAATATAACCTACTTACTACTTAGATACAGATAAAGGGCTCCAAGTAAAACAAAACATAGAAATTACAGGACTTAGAGATATAACATCATAGATCTCTGGGTGATGAGCGCAGTGCAGTGCTGGGTAATGAATTGGACTCTTCATGTTCCAATAACTGCGTGTCACTGTGCTGTTATGTGGCAGGCATGTTGCTTACCATCCGGCACATGTACTGCTCATCTTGTCACTTCCTATTTAAAAAAAAAAAAATAGATAAAAAGTTTGGCTTCGAACACAACTTCCCGCCTTAGCTATTATACTTACTGTTTTAGAACTATCCGGAAATTACCTTCGCTTTCTAATCTTAATGTAACCGTTGTTAATTCAGTATCTACAACGCGCATCAAACGAACTTTATTAACTTAACTAAATTCAAATAAAAAGTTACACTACACTGCTTTCATCAAGTACATTTCAAAAATCTATTTTTTTTGTAAATATTGAGTTATGAGACGAGCAAGACATATGCCTGATGGTAAGCCACATAACAACACAGTGACACGCAGCTATTGGAATATGAATAGCACTGCACTGCGCTCGTCACACAGAGATCTTAGATGTTATATCTCTAAGCCCTGTAATTTCTCTGGAAACATTGCCCTTCAAACCGGAACACAGTAATGTTGAAGATATAAAGAGAAGAAGTATTCTTCTCATATATCCTCATTCAAGCCTTTAGAACTTCCATCATAAAAAACATCGTCTTAAATTCCGAGCAAATGAATTAATTAGTCTTTAAATAAATAATAACTAGACATGTTTTTAATTGTAGGTAAAGTAATATTTGTGTAGTTGTGGTATGAAATTAAACGTACTTTTAACTATAAAAGTGTTTTATTCCGATTAGCAAAAAAACGCGGCTACATCCTGACAGTCTGAACAAGAGAGAGGCGCCATTAGCATACAAAAAAATTAATTTGGTTGCGTTCCATTTTACTAACAGTAGGAATACTTAATAGAGCCTATAATACCCTATATATATTACCTACTGTTCTGTCTATTGCAGTTGTATCTAGTCGATGAAGTAGGTGTTTCGACTCAGTATTATGTTTTTTCACAGCCTAGTAATTAAACAAAACAAACTTACCCAGTTCCCCTAAATGATTCACCACAATCGCATTTACCTACATAGCTTTGTTGCTTACAGTTAGTGTCAAGTTTTGGCCACATAGCTAGTTAACTTTGTGCTACAGTCTGGAGTTTTATAGCATTTGTCTTGTCGATGTCGGCGAAAATTGGCAATTGTAAATCTACGTCAATAGGAATTTGACACCGAAAATTGTTTGCATTGCTGCATTTGTAAGTGATTGATATATTGAGGAACGATAGTAAGGTTCAATGGTTATGTAGGTCACACGAAAAGGCTGTAAAAGTTGTGATTGATTACTGGCAATTAGAGGATTTGGATTGTGACGCAATTTTTTGTAGTGGTAGGACCAAACATTACATTTACATTATTATTTACATACACGAGTAGTATCATCTATGAGTAGAACCCTTTGAGGAAGAATAGTTGGTCTGAGGTAGGACCATAGATTTAGTTAGCTAAATGTAAATTCTTTGGGTAGGACTCTTTCATCATCACAAAACATCGTGAAGAAACCGCCATGTGTTAAAAGTCTTTCTAGATCATGCAACATTCGCTATTTTGCACTGGCTGGTGGATTGACTCCTTGCGAGAGAATGCACCGAGTCCCAGTAGTGGGAAAATTTAGTGGGCCGCTTATGCTTTTATAACTAGCTGCCCGTTCTGGCTTCGCTCGGATATAGTCAAGACCTCAGAAACCTTCTTTTGTACACAACAACTTCACTACAGATAATGACATGATCAAATGAATGCTTACGATTTTATAAAGAATTTACAGACAAACATCGAACTCTTAAACGCAGAAGCGGTAAACGCGCTTCTACTATGGCGATGCAAAATCAGGTGACGTCTCCTGATTTAGTCTCAGTCGCAACAAGGAGTTGTGTACGTTCGCTGACAATAGGGATGTTAACAATTTTTCGGAATTGCTTTTATTTTGAAGATTGACTCTTGTTTACCGTAAAAAATAATATTTTAATTCAAAATATTAGTATTTTCGATGAGTAAATATACAATATTAGACTAATTTTGAATTTTGCCGCTAAAACACTATCGACTGACATGACGTCACTGGTCGCAAAACATGGGCCTCGATTCATGACTGTATGTCCAGTTTATGTGTTTTCTTATCATTACTTGAACACAAACAATCAAAATCGTCGTCGCTAAGATCGCAAACTATAATAAAAATGCAGAAAAGTAAACAGATTAATCAGTTTCGACAGTTTGTTTTGCGACAAGTGACGTAATGATTCATATTGGTGTTTCCAGTGACGTGACAACAGATTAAAAATATGCCATTTAAAATCATTTATAATAAATTTACTACGTAATATTAAATTATAGTAATGTGATTTTTGGTGTTTCCAGTGACGTGACAACAGATTAAAAATATGCCATTTAAAATCATTTATAATAAATTTACTACGTAATATTAAATTATAGTAATGTGATTTTTGATATTTTATTAATGCAAACTAATATAAAATTAACATTAAACATTAATGTGTGATTAGTGTTAACATCCCTATTGTGTACATTCGCTGACATTTAAATTTTAAAATTTTTCAAACAAATTTTCGCCACGTTATGTTATCTTTAGATTATAGCATACCTCATCTTCGTTTCTTTAATTATATCGACGCAGACAAACATACATTTGTATGGAAATACCTCTAGATGCAATTTCTATATTATGTGTATATCTAGATGTAAGTACATATTATTTCATCGCCGCATACTAGAACCAGCTGTATACGCCCAGTCAATCGCCAAATACAATGCAGTTATAATTTAAATACGTCAGATTATAGTCGGGGAGGCTGTCACTCTACCATTTTATGATAATGTATATTTCTGCAGAGTTCAAGGCACTAACTCGTTTATAACTAGGTATAGTAAATAGTTAACTATAGTAAGTAGAAAAAAGTAATACCTATAAGTATTATATCAGCTATCTGGCCGTCATAGTACAAGTTTTGCTTCAGATGGTGTTGTGTGTGAATTGTCCAAAAACATTTATTTGTTTATTTGCAAAAAAAGTATTCGTAAAAAAATATACTAACATAATGTCTTTTACTTTCGCTTACCTACTTATGTAAGTTCTAAAAATAGCCTAAATTGTTTACCTACCGCTTCTATACAACACAAAAAGTAGCTGGCATATCTATACTAATATTATAACTTTAATTTAAAAAACCCGACTGCAAAACGAAACTTACAAAAACATTATGTAAAACAATATACTATCTAAGGACATTTGGGCAATTAAGACGAATCTAACGATATCTTAATTGTCAAAATCCATCCAGCCCTTTATACGTGGAAATAAAGAAATTTACAAACATACAAGATATGCCCGAAAAATTTAACCCTTATTTCAGTCGGTAATAAAGCTGAAGAAGTTTTATGTTTGACTTGATAATTTACCTACCTGACCAATTTAAAAAAATGCTTTCACCGTTGGTTTTGTAGTGCTACCCCTGACCCCTGAACGCTACAGGCTATACCTATGTTATGTCCTACGAGCAAAGCCGGGTGGATAGCTGGTTTATAATATTAGTAAAATATAGACTTGACATTTAAATAAATAAAGATTGTAGATTTATGTTGTGTGAGAATTTAATGGTCAGCTCCTCGAGTATAATGAAATGTTCAAATTAGAATACAATATGGATGCATAATTAGTTTCAAAACTGCATTCCATTATAATGATTTCTTCCGACAATATGGAGCCTGTCAAACATTTATTCAATAACTCTTGAAATTAATTACATGGGCGTGGGCCAGGGAAATACAAGTGTCCCAAATGGTTTTTATCACCACATTCATAAAGTACTCGAAATAATTTTGTTGTTTGTCGCTTTTGTTGTTTATCTGTTTTGCTCTTATGATGTTTGGATGTTTGTAGCTCAATCACGTCGTAATGTATAACGGATCGAGCTGACATTTTTTGGCTCTGGAAAATAACGGGAAATGGTTCTACGCGAGTGGAACTGCGGGGCGCTGTTAGTATACGAATTCAAATGTTTGCACTATGTCTAGGTGTTTCTATTTATAATAAGTATGTATTTAAAACTATATAAGTATTATATCAGTTATCTGGCTGCCATAGTACAAGCTTTGCTTAGTTTGGGGTCAGATGGTGTTGTGTGTGAATTTTCCACCGATATGTATTATTATTTATTTATTTATATATTAACTAGAATTAATACTAGCCAGAGACACAAACCCTTTTGTATTTTGGTACAATGTAGGTACTGTCGTCAACATAAGTAGTAGGTACGAGTATGTGTGATGAGACAGAGACAGTGAAATAGAGAGAGAGAGGATAAAAGATATAGGGTCTATGTGTTGTGCCAGACTATTATCTATCTGTATTCCAAAATTCCACTCTATTCGCTTAGAAGTTCCGACGGGATTGAGCAACAAACATCGAAACATTGACATGTATAATATTAGTTGGATTATTAGTCACTAGCTACGCTCTGCGGTTTTATTTAAGTAGTACCGGTTTCCGTTATTTTACCAGAATGAAAACTATTCTCCTATGCTTAAGTGATTTTCCAAATTATATTCCAACAACTGTAATCCAAATTTCACCTCGATCCGCTCAGATGGGATTGAACAACGTCCAAACTTTAACATGTACTTATAATATTAGTATGATAAATTAATTATTATTGTTTGTAAACACAAAAGCTTTAAATGTGAAGAATTTCAACAAAACCCCACATACACGCTATTTTAAGATGTAATAGGATGTAAATAAAACAAAATGTTCAAATGCACATAAATATTATAATCATTACAATAATATTCAATAATAATAATTTAATCATTTCTTACGACACTATTAAAGCTGGCACAGATTTTTAATTGGTTTCACCGCAATGACGCTAAATTCACATCAATCAGTAAAGTATGTACTAATAATGACAAAAAAAAAATAAAAGTCAAGTATTATTATAAACTATATCAGAAAATTATTATTACAATTATGAGTAACATAGCAACATTGAATGTTAAAAATAATAATTATTATTATAGGAACAAATATGTAACTAAATTACGTCCTTGATAGATTATTTTTATTTTTATTAAATAAATAATAAAAAGGAACACAGCTGTAATATTTCTGCACTTAATTTAATCATAAATCCAATATTAATTCGATAAGTTTCATAATTCTAAAAACATTAACAATAGTAACTATAAATAATAGTTTTTATCACTTTATTTGAAACGAAAAAAAAAATTGTGGCTATCTCCGTTTCTGTCGCTTAGGCTGTTATGAAAGAAATCAAACATCTTTAGAATTTTTTTATAAAAGAACATGTTTATTACAACATTAATTAATGAATTACACGAAAATGACTTTTGAAATTTGAAGTTTTACCCTCTACTGCGCAGCGGTTAGAATACAATAATGTTTCGCGCATCCTCCCCATAATGTTTCAGTTTTTTTGGTATTACTATTTATTGTTTGCAGGCGACATTATTATATATATTATTGTCTACTCATTATTTTATATTATTGATATTGACTACGAGAGATAGCTTTCAGCCACACATTTTTAAATGTATCTTTCTGTGTTCGTTTTTTGGTATGTCATTAAAGTGTATATGTATTAATGATTCAGAAGACACGTGGCATATATTTTTTAATAAATTATAACTAAAATAACACACAAATCAGAATAAAGTGATAAAAACCACGTGACATTAACAATAACAGCTAGAATGACGATAATTAGAACTAGGAATAGATAGTTTACAACAAATTTTAAGGGTAGATATATTTAACATTTTCACAAACATTAAACCCCAGTCTGGAGGCACATCCCAAAATGTTCCAATAACAAAACAAGTAAAAATAAACAATTAAAAACATTACTAAGATTAAATTCTAACTAAAACAAAACATATCTTTTAGCTCAATTGGACTATAAACAATAGAGAAAAACAAATTATATTGTATGGGTACCTATATTTTACTACTTTCTTGTTTTTATTTTGGCCAATTTTGACATTCACTTATATAAAATAAATTGGTTTGTATCTGCCATTATTGCAATCAAAGCATGTTGTAAGTAAGGTCAATTGTCCACGTAGCCGCACGTTATGCGCATGCTTTCGTCAACTGACGGTTGCAAGACGAATGCTTGCATCTTGCTAGATGCAAGCATTTGTTGTGCATTCATCTTGCAACCGTCAATTGACGAAAGCGTGCGTATAACGTGGGGCTACGTGGATAATTGACCTTACGTGGTAAAATTATGTTTCCGATTTGAATCCTTAAATAATGATGACTAGTTAGTGGTTAGATCATGCTATTCACAATTATTTGGTGGTAGTTTTGAATCCATTCTGCACCTCTTGAGTATTCTTCCAAGTGCCACCATCACTGGCTTTAAATGTGAAGATATGATGTCGTAGTTAATAAAAAAAATTACACTAAATTTGGTAAGTTACATATATTATTATACATTTTAAAATATGCCGCCTGAGTAAGGGTATAACATAATAAATTTTTTATTTGTTACAAATTAAACAGTAATAATAACAATTTTTATGACTAAATGCAGCTGGCCCAGTATGATTTAAAATTAATTATATTCATATGATTTGTACAAAAATACATAGATTACATAATTTAGAAAAAAAAAAAAAAATTGGTTGCCTGTAAAGTCGGTATACGGGCGAAAGTTTTACGTGACAACGACTTTGAGTGGTAAAATAATTTTACGGAAGGGACGCGTGCCTTTCACTTTTTATGTCTGTCTCTCTCGCTCTTAGGCGGGCTAACCATGCCCGAGTGGAAGGGACGCGTGCCTCTCACTCGCTCTCGTTGTGAGCGCATAACGTGAGCGGAGCGTAACGCAGTTTCTTGAAGTGTCACCCGGCAAACAAATTTATAAGACGTTGTCACGTCAAAACTGTGTGAAATATTCAGTTTACTTATATTTAAATATGAGCTGGCAAAGGTTTAGTCAAAGTACGATAACGCGAGGCTCTATGTTTTAGTAATGAATGCATCAGATTAATATTTGTTTGCAGTGCAAAACACGAGCCTGATGGTAAGAGAACAAGCTTGCCCACAACAGCACAGTGCGAAGCAGATATTCTATTGTGACAAGTCTAAATCACTTCATAACTCTGCATTGCGCTCTATATATGTATTTAAGATATTGTATCTGTTTGCCCTTTAATTGCTCTGAAAATATTCCCCTTCAAACCGGAAGACAGTAGTATCAGCACGTTTCTGCTTAGCTACAATAACTGCCAATGGAAATTCCATCGCAGCAAATGTACTTAAGTTTTAAAAGCACACGTTTGTATTTTAGTATGCACGTCTTTTTGTTAGTAAAGTACTTAAATAGAAATCATTGCAATGCTTATGAAATATGTGTACAAATACAAATTTTTAAATAGTCAATAATAATAAGTAAAGTCAATAGTCAATAAGTAAATATCAAAAAATGTAAACAGAAAATTGGTTTGGCTTAACCTTTACCAGCTTCAAACTGTTTTACGCTTTTACGTTCCTGTCTCGGCCACAAACTTACATCGCATACTTTTTACCCGTAAACATTCAAAAAGCACCAACACATACACAAATATTACACATACAATGAACAATTACAGTATTCGATTTATTTAAGTATTAATTTAGATCTATACACTACACATAATAATCTAAAACCTATCAGACCAATTAAAAAGAGGCAGCCAACTTATCCACTGAAACACGATGTTATTTGTGCCATTCTCACGAAAAAAGGCATATTTTTCATCTTTTTTTTTGATAGTACGGTTATACCATAAAAAATAAATTCTCTTTTTAACCCCCGACCAAAAAAGGGGTGTTATAAGTTTGACGTCGATGTCTGTCTGTCTGTGTGTCTGTCTGTCTGTGGCACCGTAGAACTCAAACAGATGGGCCGATTTCGATGCGGTTTTTTTTATTTGAAGGTCCGTGCGGATGTTCTTAGTTATGATTGGTTAATATCGATTCAAGATAGCCGCGTCCACAAAATGGCGGACATAATATAACCCAACGATGGCGAATCCGAACCTTTGAGCCACTAGAACAACATGGCTTCAAATCAAATTTACATTTTGACAAATTGTCACAATGACAGTGAAAAGACAACCATAAATATTTTTTTGAGGATAGTATTGTAGCACATATATTGTACGTTATACTCAAACATTTACAAACATAAGGGACTTCCTCAATTTAAAAATGGAATAAAAAAATGTGTTTTCCTAGATTATGTACTAAGAATTGTATGTAATGTAATGTATTAAGAATTATGTGTACCTATTACAGATTCTTGCCGCTTCCGATCTAGTGCCAAAAAAGCTTGTATTAATACTTAGCTTTATGTGTGTAAGTGCAAACATATGTGAGTGCGTCAACACATTTGTACTTAAATTTGTGTATAAGTACACACACATGTATGTACAATTATATTATGCGTTTCAGGTGTGTGTGCTTATTTTTGGTGTTGGTGGTTTAATTAAAGCAGAAATTATAGCATTTAAAATACCTAGTTCTATATGCTTTAAAAATATTTATGCTAAACTGTAAACGCATGTGTAAAAAATGCTTCTTAAACATAATTCTTCTATGTATTATTGTTTCTTAAAAGAAAGCGCTGGAAAACTATTTTTTTAAGAATAATTCAATTGTATTTTTTTATGTAGTATCTAAATTATTTTTTATTTAAGTACATAAATGGATAAATAGCGATTACTAAATACATCACAAACAAATACTTAACAAGTTGAAACAATTTATAAAATAAAAAGTAAAAAAAATGCACCTAAAGGTTAAAAATAAGTTAAAATAATAAATAAAAAACAAATCTGGAGGGACTTGAAACCTAAGTTTGGTCTGATAAGATTCGATACATATTTAACTAAGTTGACTTTTTACCTTTTCACATTACACATAAAATTTTATAGACTCAGTTGAAGTAAAATTTTCAAAAAATAAAAGAAACACTTTGACAAATGAGAAAGACACTAGATGCCTAGAATGCGCGTTAACTCATATAATAAAAAAAATTGATTGTCAACCTATTATTTTTTTAAGACTATTATGAAAGCATTTAAGAATAAATAATTATTTATCATTAGAATACGGTAACGCAGAAATAACGGACTAAGCCGAAGATTATAAGTTAAACCAAATGTATGAAAAATATTTGACCGGAAGATTGACAGGAAAAAAAATATTGGCAGCCATAAGAACTGCCGATAGAAGTGAAAACTTATAAACTCACAATTTGATAACTTATTTTGGAAACTACGGAAACCGAAACGTGAAACCGGAGTTATGCGAGGAGCAATGGAAAAAACTGACGCATTTCTAGATGGCCAATGGCTGCCGGTCTGCTCCCCTTGGATCTGAGAATACAGGAAGCGGCAAATTTGTACAGAGTAAAAAAACACCTCTCCCAAGACTACCTCCCACCAGAAGTGGAACTCGAACGAAATGTTAACTGCCTGGACCAACCCCATCCGTCCACGCAGTTATCCGTAGAGTACGAGCTCCTAGAAGACACCTCCAATCTTCCACAAGGACCTCAAATTTATACTGATGGCAGTAAAATTGAAGGTAAAGTTGGAGCTGCTCTAACATGGTGGGAGAATGGCAGAGAGGTCAAGAACTCGACCTTCAAGCTCCACTCCGAATGCACAGTCTTTCAATCGGAACTTTATGCTCTGTACCGGGCAACTCAAATGGCGTTAAAGAGCAAGGACCCAGAAGTCAATGTCCTGAGTGACTCCCGATCTTCACTCGAACTGCTAAGTAACCCAAAACGAGCCACCCCTTGGTTAAGTGCGTAAAGGAAAACATTGGACAGATAAATGCTGAAGGAGATCTCTTCGTCTTTTCTGGGTGAGAGCGCATGTTGGCACCGTCGGCAACGAAAGAGCCGACGAACTGGCCAAATCGGCGGCACTCACGGAGTCACCAGGGACTACGAGGGATCCCCTTGTCCTACGTCAAAAGGAAAATCCGCGAAGAATCGGTCAAGAAATGGCAGGATCGATATGAGACCTCGGACACCGGAAAAGTCACCCAGACGTTCCTCCCCGATATAGCAAATGCATATCGGGTGATGAGAACCACGAAACTGACTCCCTCCAGGTACAAGCGTTGACGGGACACGGAGGAATAGCAGATTACCTGTACAGATTTAAGCTCAAGAGCAGTCCGGCATGCGAGTGTGACCCCAACCAACCCGAAACAGTCTGGCATGTGCTAGTCGATTGTCCCCGATTCATGGTCGCAAGACATGAGCTCGAATCTATGATCGACAGAAGACTGGTTGTCTCGGATCTCCACAACATCTTAGTAGATCCAGATAACAGAACACGGCTCCTGTCCTTCATGGAGAGCTCATTCCGCATAGCGGCCATGAGAAACTCCACTAATTCAAATACGCGCCCCCATCACCACCACACCCCTGCCCCGCTGTCTGTGGACGCCGCGCGGCATGCGGTTCCCGCCCAACATAACTCCTCGAAGAGCATCTCCGTCAAACAACTACTGGAGAACGCAGACCGAGGAGAAGCAGGGATCCGTATCCGCGGGTGGCTCTCTTCATGGACAGCAACAAAGAAAGATTCGGAATAAGCTTTTGCTTCGCTTGGGAGCGAAACGAGCCCGTTTGTCGCCTGGATTGTCTTGCCTGCTCAATGGGAGTACCGCAAAAGTCACGATGAAGCGGAAAACCTACGACGCCATGCCGGTGTGCGAGGTAGACGGCCACCGATTTCGGTTGGTGCGATCGAAAACAAAACGATTGCACTAATAGAGTACTCGGAAGGTCGGACGCCTTTCACACAGGCAAGTGCGCTACTCGCACATCTGAGCAGAAATGCAGGTGAAACACCCCGGGTGATAAGCGTGGATGCGATGGCAATCGAATATTCAAGAGCGAGAGTCGCAGACCGGCTGGGTTGCATTGAGGCCTCTAAACATCATGAGGTTGTCGTATACGAAGACAGGGGAAAATCTAAGCTTCCTCAGAGCCCCTTCGCACGACCAAACAAATGCAACTGACAGCTGGGGACATCCTGTTCCTAGTTCGACCATCCAAACCGGCTCCGAAAGAGTACAGCAGAGGGCAGCCGCGGAAAAAGCTTCAGCCAATCTAACTAGCAGCCGAGGCACCAACACGGCGTTCGTGACTGCTTTCAACGCAGCAGCAAGGCGTACTCGAATCACATCCCATTCATCGCCCCCTCGACGTCAAAGACCCCAAAAGCAGCTTCACAGCAACAACCAGCCCGAACGAGAGCCGACATGGGACAGGTTGAACCGCCCCGCTATGTCACGGCTTCGGAGCCGCGGAGCCATGCACGCAACGCCTTCATCGAATTCATAGCCACACTGAGCGCGACACGACAAGTCAACCTCAAGACCTGCGAAAACATCATGCAGTCCTATAGGCTAGGAAGTGAAAGCCTTTTAAAGGCGAAACTCGAGGAGGCCGAAGCAGCCATTTACAATAATGTCACTTCCCGGGTCATCAAGGGAACCATGACAGGACAGTATATGGCAGCTTACAGTGCAGAAAATGGCTTCGTGACACTGAACGAGAGAGAGACAGAGCGCGCGGGAGTGCCTGTTTATGCGACACCACCAAACGACCCAATTGTAGTTACTGCCCGATGCACCAAGATTATGCTGGACGATAAGATCCTAGAGATGGCCAAGACCATCGAAGGAACGGAAACGTCAAAGCAGATTGGGAAAATTGGGAGGTACCGAGAATACAGTGGGTCAACGGGTTCAGGATGTGGAAAAACAACATGGGTGATTAGACACTTCGACGTGGACAAGGACGCCATCATCACTACAACTACTGAGGCAGCAAAGATCTAAGAGAAAAGCTATCGCACCGAATCGGAAACCTGGTCAAAACCAGAGTGCGAACCATGGCTTCTGCTCTGGTAAATGGTTTCGGTAGAAAGTTTCAGTCGCCTCATGGTGGACGAAGCTCTCATGAACCATTTTGGAGCCATTGTGATGGCTTCAAGGCTGTCTGGTGTTGGTGAAATTGTCCTCATTGGAGACGTCAATCAGTTGCCTTATATCGACAGGGAAAATCTCTTTGAAATGAGGTATCATCGCCCGAACCTGGTAACAAAGATCAGCCAGGAGTTGCTCTGCACACATCGAAACCCAATGGACGTCGCATATGCACTGAGGAAATATACTCTCGGTATGTACTCTTCAGCGTCCCGTATAAAGTCCCTAGAACAGAGAAGATATAAGGGAGCGCAAATACCCAACACCCTACCAAATACCCTCTTTCTTAGTTCACACTCAAGAGGAGAAGGAGACCCTGACAAACCAAGGTTATGGATCAGGCTCCGGGTCACGCATCCTTACTATCCATGAAGCTCAAGGACTAACATACGAGTCGGTAATCGTAATCAAAACCAAGGCAAACATGAAGCTGCACGAGCGTGCCCCATGCGGTAGTGGCAATCTCACGGCACACGGGGACCTTCACATATTACGCTGACGACACCGACGACGCCATCGGTCGGTTCGTGCGGCGAGCGTGG
Organism: Ectropis grisescens; assembly: GCA_017562165.1. Lineage (NCBI taxonomy): Eukaryota > Metazoa > Arthropoda > Insecta > Lepidoptera > Geometridae > Ectropis > Ectropis grisescens. The sequence continues at coordinate 9,677,954 of CM029768.1, forward strand.
GCTGCATCACCGAAGACCATCCGCGATTTTAACCTACAGATGGCCATCAGGGACAGAAATGCGGCCGTTGTGGAGGCTCTGGGCCGGGAGGAGGCAGCTTAGGCAAATGACAAGGCAAACACTCGATGTCGAGTCGATTACTAGCGGAATCCCAACCGGTAGTGATCGGCTCTACAGACGAGCACTGGAATTAGATTTTAAATGTACCCAACTCCCTCCTATTTTCCTCTTCTTCTCCTTATCCAAGATATGTGTAAAAAACGATAATTGTAATGACAAAGATCACGGACCCCGGAGTCTGTGGAGTGGCTAATATAAATAAAAAAAAAAAAAAAAAAATGGCCAATGGCTATGGTCCCGAGTTTACCCGAAGACTTCTTATCATTGCCGAACCTGACGCTAGAATTCAATTCACAGCCCACGAAAGGTTTGTCTGTGGTGCGCCAAAAGAAGGTTTCACTTCAAAAAGTTCAAAACTTACCAAATCATTTTGCAGTTAATACGTCGACACTGATTTAAATTTTTCGTGAATTCAGAGTAATTATACAAAAATATGTAGGTAATTAGCTGTACATGCTACAAGTTATACGTCTTTAATGCTTATATAGTACCTACGGGGCTTAATCACGAATAATTCATTGTTTAAATACCTCGACGTTTCGGCAGCGTTACAACCGCCGTGGTCACGAGAAGACTTCAGTCAGTCTTCTCTCTAATTCATTTAAACAATGAATTATTCGTGATTAAGCCCGTAGGTAATATATAAACATTATGTGTTCAAATCGCGAAAGTTTAAAAACAATATTTATATGTCTTTATTTTGAAGAAGAATTATTAGCATTAACGTGAAATTGACACTCATTCCTCGCTAGCCCAAAGTTGGCTAGAGAGTAGAGGCCTTAGATTCCTCTAAAAACAAAAAACTGGGGTAACAACAAAAAAAAAGAAAGAAAATTTTACGTAAAAATTGTAAGTACATATGAATAAAAAATTTGACTTTGGGTGTCTATCGACGCGTATAGTACATAATTCACTCTGAAGAGACATTTGTTAGCCAGTTTCATCATAATGTTACTTATGGCTGACACTGGCTGTGCATGCGCGTGCGCATCTTAAAAATTCACTCTGAAATGACATTTATCAGCCAACTTCATCATGTAATTTTTAGAATTACGGTGGAAACATGCATCGCTTAAAATTCATAGTCATCTTTTTTTTCAAGCGCCAAAATTATGACCTAAAAAAGTTATGAGGACATAATATCACTATCTTTTTCAGGTTAGCACTCGATTTTTGCGTTACCTCCATGAAAATATTAAGATACACATTTTGCAAAACATCGTTGTGATGTGGTAAACTGGACGGAATGCAACACAAACTAAAATGCTTTAAATATTGATTTATAATTAGATTTAAAATATGCTAAAAATACTGAAGCAAATATATAATAAATGTAATATAATTAATTCGTACATCATCTTTTATTATTATTTATTACGGAATATTTACAATGATTGCTTTAATATGAAAACTAACCTGGTTCAACATCTTCAATAAATTCGCGCGTAACTTACGTGAGATATGGTCAGTCCAGTCCGACTTAAGTTTGTCTGGCACGAATGCTAAATGGCTGCGGTCACGTGTATCCACTCCTCTTGAAAAAGGCCACCGTACGCAGCTGAAACTTAAGTTGGACTGGAGCGACTATGGCACTTACATTATCCGTGAATGACAAATATCAGATTCGGGAATAATACAGGCACTGTCCAGTGCCTGAATTTTTTTTAATATTGTTCTATGTAACTAGTTACTAATCCACAAAATGAACACGGTAAATATTCCGTAATTAACGAGAATAGTGAAATAAACAATAAAAATAGCTTAAAACAAGTGAAACACTACTCGGAAATATCTGATCCCACCGTTTTCCAACACTTTACTTATTGACACACTAAAAAAGGATAAACAGACAGAGTTAATACAAAGTAGCGGGCCTTATCACTGATCTCTTCCAGGCATCCGTATTGGAAGGCTTATTACGAGCCAATCAACGAAGCCCAAGGCGATGGACAGAAGAACGACAGACGCATAATGCAGCCAAGTCCCACTCAGTATCGAGAACTTGTACTTGGATAAATAATGTTTTCTTTTTAAATAACTTCAAGAAAAAATCTAATTTGAAGAGCAATGTTTCCAGAGGAATTACAGGGCAAAGAGATAAATCATCTTATTTATTAAAGAAAAAAAAACATAAAATTAAAAACAAAAGACAAAATTTAAAAATGTGTACAAAATAATAAAAACTATATATATATGTAGTCCAAACTGAATTGCTGACACGACAACAAGAAGAAGATCTTATTTATTTAAGTGACGAGCGCATTGCAGCGCTTGGTAATGATTTGGACTATTCATGTTCCAATAGCTGCGTGTTACTGTGCTGTTATGGGCAAGCGTGTTACGTACCATCAGGCACATGCCCTGATAGTCTTGTGACTTTACATTAAAAAAAAAGTATCAAGTATAATGTCTTGGAATACGGAGGTCAGTTACAATTACTAATATGATTAATAATAATAGCACACGGACAAATTATACAGAATAAACACAGCAAAAATATAATAAATTGATATTTACATAATATTAATACAACTACAAGTAGATTAATAAAAAGCATGAGGCTCTAAAATTCATTTTTATCTATGCAATATACAGTATACTATATTTACTTTTCTATAAATGGATTAATAAATCCTATAGAAAAATATTTACAAAAATTGATGGTAGGAAATCTTGGGACGTAATTGTTTTGAATTGGCACAATTTTGATATTTAACAATATATTTTACCAATAATATAGATTTCCATATATTATACTCCCATAGAATATCTGATCTATCAAATTTTAATATTTTCAATTTTGTTAATTTATATTTTTTATAATTTATGTCTGTTTACATTATTATTATTAATTAAAGGATATTTAGCGTGAAACACAATACGATACCGTGATCACTGATCGCGGGCAATATTCCTTATATTAATAGGTATTTATTATGACAAGGAATATTTTCCGTAATAATGAAAACACGGTAAATATCTTGTAATTAATAACACCAGTTTATTAAACCACAGTAGCAGCTTCAAGTAAATTTGGTTTACTTTTTACAGTGACGTCAATATATTTAATATTTGTGTATGAAGCTTTTGTCTAAAAACTTTGTTTTATATTTAAAAAGTTTAAATATAATTACTAAATGGACGCAAAATATCTATCATATAGCAAAATTAAAATAAATACGTAAACTCACATATTATTCTCAATTTAAATGTAAAAAAGAAAAAAAAAGAAATGCATTTATAAAAGAGATCTTAGATAATAGGAAACTTCTAATTTCAATGGGCAAGGTAGTACTTTTAACAAAAAAAAAATAATATGCCGCCATAACGGGCATCTCTTCATAAATTAACAAATACTAATTATAACAACAACAACAGCAAACAATAATTTTATTTTAAATTAATGATAAAGGTAGTCTAACAATGCATGAACAACTTGAAGAATCCCCTTCCCTTTTCTGGTTCTGGTCCCATTAGCATCGGCACTTGGTTCTTGTGCGTTATTGTAACCTGAAAAAAAAAAAGTTATGAAAAAAATGCCATTTATTTATTTGAGGTATGCAAAAGCAACCTACTAAATGTTCCCACTTCTACGACTCTGGGCCTTCTCTCGCAAGGAGTCACGTACTGTTGAAGTTAGAGCCCGTCCAGATGAAGCGTTTTACGCGCGAATGCACTAACGCGTAAACACTCGCGCAACATACTAGAGCTGAGCTACACACATCTCGTTCAGATCAACACGCGTGTATCGTGACTTGCGCGTGAAACGCTTGTAACGCACCGGACTCACGATACGCGCGTTTTACGCGCGAGAGCCCGCGAGTTGAGATACACTAGCGCTATTGCTGTGCCCAGTGGTGCGCGAGTAAGTAGCGATTGGTCGTATTTTGTACGCAATGGAGCGCGATAACTTCGATACATAACTTTTATTGACAAAGTTTTGTTTTGTTTGCGGCGTTTCCATCGATGGTATGCAACCCACAACACAACTGCTCTTGCTGGCTCCATGTTAATAACTTGCCCTAGTTCCCTCCCAAAAACATCGCGCGTAGGAGCGCACATAAAACGCGGCATCTGGACGAAATTTAAATTGAAATGTGCGTATGCCTTCGCGCGTAAAACGCTCCATCTGGACAAAGCTCTTAGACTTCTTTGCACCAGGAAGAAGAGAAGAAGAATTAATTTGCATGCACTTGCACACATGCATTGCACACACATTTTTTTAAATAAATGCTACCTTGCACGGTGGTTGCATCCATGGCTCTCCATCAATCTGCATAGGGAATGTTCTCTTGGTGGTGATGGTGATGGAACTGCACTGCGCCAGACGGCGACCGGAGGCGCGCAGACCTGAAATAAGTTTAAAACCAGTCCACAAAATGTTCTCACTTAGGTATAATGAGAAGGATATTGCCCCATCCGATGACGGAATATCCTTGGATTATAGTATACGAGTACATCGCACCATTAATAGTTATAACCCGTTGAATTCCGACGATACCTTGTCACAATAACAGGTGCATGATGTCATCCACCGCAAAAAAGTACAGATAATACAAATAAATATTTTGATTGAATAATCACTTAATGTATTTAATTAATAACTCCTGCCTGTAGGTTTAGCGTTAGCTGTGTTACTGCAGGCAGTGTCTTCCTAAGCTTGAACAAATAACAATAAAGTTAAAAACTAAATAACGTAAATGGGAGGCTTTATACTATACAATTAAGTTAAGATACTTAAATTTATGTACGTGCGTATGTATGTGAGAAGGTGTGTGTATGTGTTTGAGGGTGTGTGTGTGTGTAAATATACACACATATACACAAGACATATACAATATTAAATGTCATGGATGTGGATCAACTAAGAAAGATAGAAACACATACGCGAAAACAATAATTCTCAGTGCCACGTACCTACGTATTCTCGAATGAAATTTGATTCGAAACTCTCAGTAAACATAAACATAAATAATAACATAAACATACTTTGTCCCATTCTGTAAATGACAATTTGTATTACTACTAGCTGTACTCTGACACGCTTCGCTGTAACTCATTGTGATGCAAAAATTAGATAAAACATTCTATAATTTCAGCTCGATCGGTTCAGAAATTTTTGAGTTTTTGAAGCGTACACAAACCAACATAACATTTTTATGCATAGATATTCGTATGAGAAAAAGCACGTGCTACACAAATGCCTGTTGGATTGTGACTAAGACCGGTTAGGCCCATGAGCCTGATTTGTGCGGTCCACGACGAGTCCCTAGAGCCGTATATCTCCACTTTTATACTATCAATGGTATGACCGCTACTCGTTTGGCTATTTGAATCAATTTGAAATATTAGTTACCTGTTCGTACTTGGCCCATGTGTAGACAGTTTTCTAATCCAATCACTTCTATCAGCTTATCACCGATATCTGAAAATAACATATTACACCTTCACAACTTTTACAACTTACATTTGTGGTAGGACTCATAACAGAGTCCACCTGGAGAAGTACCACACCTTTTTCAGTTATTCTACCGCCAAGCAGTAATGTGCAATCCAGTTCGAACGGCAGTTCCTGTTCCTGTGTTCCAGTTTGAAAGGCAATGTTTCCAGGAAAATTACACGGCTTAGAGATATAATAACTTAGATATGTGGGTGACAAGTGCAGTGCAGTGCTAGGTAATGAATTTTTCTGTTGCTCGTGCTACTGTGCTGTTTTGTGGCAGCCATGTCTTACCATCAGGCACATGTCAGTCTCATCACGCTATACTATAAAAAATTGCTTATTCAAAGATAGCAAGCCCACATCATATTCCGACCGCTGGGAACACCGCATTGAAACTTTATTCAGAATGCAACATAGCACTATGCTATGATGAAGAGCGCTATTACATTGCATCAGGCATAAGCGAATCGGCCAAGCCAAGTCGGCGAATTTATATTACATCCTTAAGTTACGGCTGGTTTAATCAGAAGAACGGCGACTGTTGATCCAGAATCAGGGTTTAAATACCAATCCAAACACAAAAATCTTTACTGTTGCAAAATTGTTGTAGGTAAAATAAGATGATACAAAACATTTTTTAATGTTGACCCATATAAACAATACATGTATCAAGGAAACCACACTACTGCCCTTACTTACGAGTATTACCCCGTCCTAGTACTCAAAAGGTTATCTGGAAGAGATCGGTATAAGCGATAAGATCGCCTTTTGTGCCCAAAATGTCTAAATTTTAAGTATAATCACTGTATTTCTGTATTGTTTTGTGGTATAATAAAGTATTTTTGTATTGTATAAACTGGCCAGAATGACAAACCTCGAGGAGGCTGAGTCAGCCATTTACAATAATGTCTTCCGGGGTCATCAAGGGAACCATGACCGGACAGTATATGGCAGCCTACAGTGCAGAAAATGGCTTCGTGACACTGAACGAGAAGGAGACAGAGCGCGCGGGAAGACCTATTTATGCGACACCACCAAACAACCCAATTGTAGTTACCGCCCGATGCACCAAGATTATGCTGGACGACAGGATCCTTGAGATGACCAAATCCATTGAAGGGAACTCAAATGTCAAAGCGTATTGGGAAAACTGGGAAGTACCAAGAATACAGGGGGTCAACAGAGTTCCAGGATGTGGAAAGACAACATGGGTAATTAGACACTTCGATGTGGACAAGGACGCTATCATCACCACAACAACTGAGGCAGCAAAAGATCTAAGAGAGAAGCACCGCATCGGAAACCTGGTCAAAACCAGGGTGCGAACTATGGCTTCTGCTCTGGTAAATGGTTTCGGAAAAGAGAAATTCAGCCGCCATGGTGGATGAGGCTCTCATGAACCATTTCGGAGCCATTGTGATGGTCTAACAGTTGTCTAGAGTAGGCGTGCCCAATGCGGTTGTTGCAATCTCACGGCACACGGGGACCTTCACATACTACGCTGACGACACCGACGACGCCATCGGTCGGTTCGTACGGCGAGCGTTAGCTGTATATCCAAATACCATCCGAGAGTTCAACCTACAGATGGCCATAAAAGACAGAAACGCGGCGGTAGTGTAGGCTCTGCGCCGGGAGGAGGCGGCTTAAGCAAAAGACGATGTCGAGTCGATTACTATCGGAATCCCAACTGGTAGTGATCGGCTCAACAGACGAACTCGGACTAATACTAGAATCAAATGTTCACAACACCCCCCTGTTTTCCTTTTTTTCTAATCCAAGAAATTTGTAAAAAAATGATAATTATAATGACAAAGGGTCACGGACCCCAGAGTCTGTGGAGCGGAAAAAAAATATAAACTGGCCTCTTCTTCTAGAGTAGAGGCATGCAATATGTCTGGTACAATTATAACAATTTGTTTTAGTATTGATTTATACAATGAAAAATTAAAAGTAAATAAAATAATAGTCAGCTGATTAAAGTCTTCTTCTTCTTTTCATTTCTAGCTTTTATTCGGTTGTGTGATTTGTTTGTCATCTGATTCTACATCATCTTATTTTTTGCTTCTATTTGTTTGTGCTATGTACATAAGTGAAATAATAACCCGCGATAACCATTTTTATTAGTACTTATATTTAGTATCAGCATTGCACCCGTGCGGAGCCGGGGCGGATCGCTAGTATAATAATAATAATAATAAACCTCATTTAATTCCTTAATAAAACATTAACATTGAGAATAATAAAAAAAATAAAGTAAATAAAAACATTTAAATGATTGAATACTATAATTTAAAATACACAGTTAAATCCTAATTTTATTTTTTATTTCTTCTTTCTTTTATCAAGGACCTCTCATCGAGAAAAGGCCTCCTCCATTTTTCTCCAATCTTCTCTCCTTTGCTATCTCAATGCAGTTTGCGCCAGCTACCTTTATTATTTCATCTGCCCACCGTTGTTTTGGCCTGCCTCTGGTTCGTTTGGTTTGTGGTCCTATCCAAGTTGCTATTTTTTTAACCCACTTGTCATTTACCGGGGCGGATTGCTAGTTGTACAATACTAGCAATCCGCCCCGGCAAATGACAAGTGGGTTAAAAAAATAGCAACTTGGATAGGACCACAAACCAAACGAACCAGAGGCAGGCCAAAACAACGGTGGGCAATTCAGCCACATACATACCTTGCTGTGCGTTGGGGAAGCGGCCTCGACGGTGAGCTCCACTGGAACCCCACAAGTTGGAGCCTCCGTGGGCGTATGGTATGTTCAGCAACGCCACGCCTTGTAGCGCAGGCCCTTTGTTCAGCTCAAGAGACGACCCATCACACTGCAGAAAATGACCGTGTTTCAAAATGTCAGTCTTAAACAGTCCTACACAGAACAGAGTTCCCGCGAGTCATAGGAACTTGTAGTGGTAGGACTCTTGGCAGAGTCCGCCTGGGGAAGTACCACACCTCTGCCAGTTGTTCTACCGCCAAGCAGTAATGTGCAAACATTACTGTGTTCCGGTTTGAAGGGCAATGTTTCCAGAGAAATTACAGGGCTTAGAAATATAAGATCTTAGATCTCTGGGTGACGAGCGCAGTGCAGTGCTAGGTAATGATTCGAACTCTTCATGTTCCAATAGCTGCGTGTCACTGTGCCGTTATGTGTCAGGCATGTTGCTTACCATCAGGCACAAGTCCTGATCGTCTCGTCAATCTTTATTTAAAAAAACTGCTAATAGAAGTGAAAACAAAACTTGATAGCTTTGGAAACTATGCGGGTAAAACGGAAGGCGTGGCTATGAGCATGGTCAGTGGTCACCTAGAAATGCGTCAGGCCAATAAGAAATGCTGACGCATTTCTAGATGATCAATGGCTGTGGTCCCAAGTTTACTCGAAGACTCCATTTTATTCCCGAGAGTGACGGTAGAATTCAATGCACAGCCTACGAAAAATCTGTCTGTGGCACGTCAAAAGAAGTTTTCACTTCAAAAATTAAATGGTCATCTTTCAGAATTAATTGTCAGTTTAATAACTCCTGCACAAAGTAACTGTTACACAGCCAAAAAATTACGAGTAGCGTGTTTCAGAAATGTCAGTCTTGAATAGTCTTCCATGGAGTTCTGTCTCAATGCCGAAATAACAGTGTTTCAGAAATGTCAGTCTTGAATAGTCTTCCATGGAGTTCTGTCTCAATGCCGAAATAACAGTGTTTCAGAAATGTCAGTCTTGAATAGTCTTCCATGGAGTTCTGTCTCAATGCCGAAATATCAGTGTTTCAGAAATGTCAGTCTTGAATAGTCTTCCATGGAGTTCTGTCTCAATGCCGAAATAACAGTGCTTCAGAAATGTCAGTCTTGAATAGTCTTCCATGGAGTTCTGTCTCAATGCCGAAATAACAGTGTTTCAGAAATGTCAGTCTTGAATAGTCTTCCAAGGAGTTCTGTCTCAATGCCGAAATAACAGTGTTTCAGAAATGTCAGTCTTGAATAGTCTTCCATGGAGTTCTGTCTCAATGTCGAAATAACAGTGTTTCAGAAATGTCAGTCTGAATAGTCTTCCATGGAGTTCTGTCTCAATGCCGAAATAACAGTGTTTCAGAAATGTCACTCTTGAATAGTCTTCCATGGAGTTCTGTCTCAATGCCGAAATAACAGTGTTTCAGAAATGTCAGTCTTGAATAGTCTTCCATGGAGTTCTGTCTCAATGCCGAAATAACAGTGTTTCAGAAATGTCAGTCTTGAATAGTCTTCCATGGAGTTCTGTCTCAATGCCGAAATAACAGTGTTTCAGAAATGGCAGTCTTAAAAAGTTTTACACAGAGTAACTGTCACACAACCATAAACTGACAATTTTTCAGATATACTAGTCTTAAAAAGTTCTCACTGTAGAAAAATGACCTTGTTTCTGAAATGACAGCCTTGAAAATTTCTACACAGAATTTCTATCACATTATTCAGAAAAATATTATGTTTCAGAAATGTCAGTCTAATAAGTTCTACATACAGTTTCTATGACACCATTATTTATTTATCCATTTATTCAAATAATTTATTCATCCAAAAATAGTACATATAAGTTGTCATGTTACTCTATCCATCAAACTGGGTGTTAAAAACCCGTATCTTGGTGGCTAGTTCCTTCCTATGGTAACAAAGATGAACATTTATTACAAAGACTTCGAATGTAATTAGGAATTCCACAGATTAGGAAAGCTTTTGTTTCTGTAATCTGTGGCTATTGTAATGCGGAATGATATTGTGATATTTTGCTTTTGCGAAAACGACTACAAAGTCTTGATGAAATTGCCAGCCGGTTCGGTTTTTTATCGGATACACTTTGGAGAGTGTGCGGCTGATTTGCATGATCTGATACCACCTTGCCCTTTTTTCTATCGGAATGCTCGTAGCTCCAAAAAGCGATATCGTTACATGGTTGATGTTCAAAAGACACGAACGAAGAGATTTGACTCTACTTTTGTGATAAGAACGTCTAGGCTGTGGAATACGTTGCCTGAGTGGGTTTTCCCCGATGGTTACAATCTTTGTGTCTTCAAATCGAGAGTAAATCGGTTTCTTCTAGGTAAACACGCTCCATCGTAGACCGCATCGTCGCTTAACATCAGGCGAGATGGCGGTCAAGTGTAAACCTATAAAAGTTAAAAAAAAAACTGTGATAATAGCAAAAAAACCGAAATCTATGATTTTTTACCTCAATATCGATATTCTCATGTAAGTTCTTGCAGCTTGCAGCGAACTGCTCCGACGTAGCGAACTCGAAGTACCAGAGCTTGTTCTTCATCCGGGAGCTGAACTTGTCCGGGTTACGTTCCCTCTCCGTGTGGAACTTCACACATATCGCTGCATCCTGGGACACATTAGTATTGGTAATTATAGAAAAATATCACTGTGTTCCGGTTTCAAGGGCAATGTTTCCAAAAGAGCCATTTTATATCTCTAAGTGTCAGGGCGTAATAATGCAGTGCTAATTAATGATTTGGACATAAAAATATACTTATCCGTAAGTGCATTCGATTCACAAGTTTCGGATAGTTTCAGATAGAATCGACTTTCAAGTGATAGGCTGCAAATTTCTTTTTGTTTTGTTTTTTGTTTGTAGTTTTGACTATTAGAATAAATATTCAATCTAATGCCCGTAGCCAAAACTATCCAAAGTAATTACATATCTGTAACCGTATCCAAAACTTTAAATGTTTGAATACCTGCGTGACGGTGCTATTATGGGCAGGCATGTTGTAAGCAATAGATATAGTGCTACTATTAGTAAACGGGCTAGGCTGTTAATTGAACACCTGATTTAGATAGTTGGCTGTGATACATACACAATATTATAAATGTACTCGTATATAATTTTAAGAAGTTTTTTCTTCGAAGTGTTATCAGAGTGAAAATAAAATTAAAACTTACCACTCCTATAGAGAAGTAGTTGTTAATGATATTGTAGGGGACGCAAGTCGGGTGCGGAGCAGAGTCTGGCATCTGGAGATGGTCACACTGCGAACAACAGAATGAGCACTGATGACAAAAAAAACTTAGTAAAATAAGTTATTACAAAATATTTTACACTTATTTTTTTTTCGTTTCATGTACAAAAAAGGGGCGTGTCCACATTTTTCCTTCGGCCGCCATCTTGGAAAAATTCGTGCAAAGGGCTTTCGCTGTTTATTTCAATGACTAGCTAGCAACCCCCAGAAAAAATGTCTCACTATACTTATAACAAATTAAATAATCTACAACTTTATTTCTATTAATTTACATCGTAAAATAGAGACAAAAAACTTACTACTGAAATAAAAAAATGTTTGATTTTTTTTTTTGTTCGCTTTGCTTGTTTTTCTGGCCATTTTCATAAGGTATAAGCAGGCCACTAAATGTATCCACAACCGGGACTCGGGGTCTTCTCTCGCAAGAAGAGCATCAAGGCCATTAACCATAATCCGCCAACACTTTGGCTAACTAAAGTATATTTATTACACGTATATTTAATTAAGTCAATGAAGTCAGTTCAATCCGACTTAAGTTTTTGGACTGAGCGCTGAGCGCCAAACGAGCAGCGGTAACGCGCGTGCACTTGAAAAAGGCCACCATACTAGGGATGTTATAGACCTTTCGGCCGCTTTCATAACTGTGTTTTGTAACCAATTACGTAATAGGTGATGGGATACTGCGTTTCGCGCTAACCCCAACGTCCGTTAGGTAGTAAAGGCACCCATCGCCAGCTACTATAGGTCCGTTAGAAATAAAGGAATGTTATAGATATGATATTTTGGATCTGGATACGGATTTGGATAGTAAAGGAATAAAATTTTGGATAGTTTTGGCTACGGGCATTAAGGTTGAATATAGTTCTAATAGTCAAAACTAAGCAGGTGAAGCACAAAACAAAAAGAAATTTGCAGCCTATCACTTGAAAGTCGATTCTATCTGAAACTATCCGAAACTTGTGAATCGAATGCACTTTCGGATAAGTATATTTTTATTTCGGATATCCAATAGTTTCGGTTATGGTGAAGGAGCTTCATAACATCTCTAAACCAGACTCGACCGTAACTTAAGTCGGATTGGACCGGGCATATTACGCGTGAGTTACCCGCTGACTTAATTAAATATGCTTACAAATGACAAATTACAAGTTATTTATTGAGACAAAAACTAAATCTAGTATTATTTTAATTTTTTATTATTTCAAATTATTGTTGGACCCCACTCTGAAGACACGGTCCAAAACTAAGACCTATGCCGTCGCTGTCTCTTCTGACTACTGATATAACAACAGATAATAAATATAACTGCCAGTGTCAATCCCAAACGTTGGCCTCAGAGCTGGGTCACATTACATATAAAGTATAACTTAAATAAAATACAAAATTAATCTATACTAATATTATAAAGCTGAAGAGTTTGTTTGTTTGAACGCTAGGATCTCGGGAAGTACTGGTCCGAATTGAAAGATTCTTTTACTATTGGATAGTCCATTTATCGAGGAAGGCTATGTGTTTTCACATATAGTTGCCATTACTTATTTAAAGTTTTCGTGCTACTACTCAACTTATGGCCTGGTGGCTTAGTTGATAGTAAGTCTGCCTGCGAAGCCGTGGGTCGTGAGTTCGATCCCCACCCAGTGCAAACGTTTGTGTGATGAATGCAAATATTTGTACTGTGCCTGGGTGTTTACATGTATAATAAGTATGTATTTAAAAATATAAAAGTACACTGAAAAAAATAGAGCCCAACTAAGATACATTTTTTCTTAGTTGGCATAAAAATGTTTGGAATGACTATTTATCTGTTTACTATACACAAGAAGACGTAGTTGCTGGAACAAATTCATTATGTTTATTTCTACAGTATGCACATTGATTGTTTTCATTAATGTACTTATTACGAATAATAATTTTCGTATTTATTATAAACTAGGCTATAGAACATAACGCTACTATCAATAGAAGCGGAGCATGAATCAAAAATGTAACAAAATCGGGGAAAAATCCTTTTTGAGAGTTTTATTAGCGTGCTTTGACATGACAGCATGTGTCTAAGATTACGTCAACTTCAACTTCAAATTTTTTTAGGCTTCCGTTCGGTAATGTCATCGTAATTTCGCCAATGTCCATGATTGCATCATTGAATATAAACCTTTTCTAATTAAATTTGTTTCTAAATCTGAGTTGGTACGACCAATTTCCGACAGGTGGCGTAGCAGGTAGCTGAAGAGGTGTTTTGTTTGAAAGCGATATTATCAGGAATGACTGAACCGATTTCAGTCATTCTTTCACCGTTGGATATGTACGGGATCCTGGTGAGTGCTATATAATGTAACACGGGCGAAGCCGGGGCGGACATCTAGTATGGAATATACCTCTATGGAGGCAAAAATTAAATTTAAATAATAAAAATGAAATAAACTGGTGTCTACATACGACTTGTACCTCAGCGGCACTGTTCTCCACGAGTATAGACCAGCGGTCCATCATCACGGTACTGGCGCGGGCTATCTTGTCCAGGATCTTGTGGATGGATTCGCCTTCGTACCTGGAGATAAGGACGACATTTGCTTTTTTTAAATTTTTCTTTTTTTTATTAAGAGTGTCGAGACGAGCAGCACATGTGCCTGATGGTAAGCAACATGCCTGCCACAAAACAGCACAGTGGCACAAAGTTCTTAGAACTTGAGGTGTCCAAATCATTACCTACCACTGAACTGCGCTCGGCACCCAGAGATCTAAGATGTTATATCTCTAAGCCCTGTCATTTCTCTGGAAACATTGCCCTTCAAACCGGAACACAGTAATGTTAGCACATTCCTGCTTGACGGTAGAATAACTGGCAAAGGTGTGGTACTTCCCCAGGCGGACTCTGCTAGGAGTCCTATCACTACAGATTGCACTACTATCCATAAGGCATCATTATCAAATTGATCACTAATGAAGATATGATTAATCAAATAGCACGTACCCCCCTCTCCCCACCGCAAACACCTGGCGAGGTCGTTGCCAGTACCCAGCGGTATCACTCCTACTGCTGGTTGCATGTCCATTTGTACCTTATCTGAAACAAATACAACACAGGTAATTGATGATAAATAATTAATTAATAAATACACCGTGATATATTCCCTAAGTTTATGTTTATTTTTCTTATGTGATCTTTCAATAAAATATCGCATAAGTTTGAGTTGATACTGTGCTTAATGTTATTATTAAAGAGATAGGAACAATGAGACTTTTTCTGACGATACAAAAATAATATCACCAAAAAAGCGTGTTAAATATATGAAAGATCCGAATCTAATTTGATATGAATGTCTGTTGTCAAAGCAAAGGTTCTTGAAATTATAATAACTTAGGTTCATTGATGTATGTATATTTTGAAAACTTTCTTTCCTAAAACTAATAATTTTAAATTAGTGTGACCAGTTAGGTTTAATTTGCGCAGGTGTAATAGAAACTATAAAACACTAGCAAATGTTTGGAAAATAGTTTCGTTGTCAGATGCCCAGCGCAATGCATTGCATTTACTGACTTCTATTGATGTTGACTGTCCCGTCACACTAAAACATACAGTAAAATATCTTCATACAAACGGGCCGTTCTCGGTTTGAATGTGTGCGTGTGCGCCGCGCGCCGTGTCGGCACGCGATTTCACCTACACGCTAGCATAATGTATGGGGGAATAAGTTGACGGCAGTACGGGCTGTGCAGCGCGCCTGTGAGCACGCGCGTACGTTACATGACCGCTCGCGTTCTCAACTCTCGCCAACCTTGCAAAAGTGACAACCCTGGGGATCAACGCAAGAGTAGGCTAATAACTCGGCGGGCGGCCTTAGATAACCTACTGTTATGTATTTACTGTGGTCCTGTGGTTATGCATTAAGCAACGATTGTTGACATAAAGCACGTGAAGGGTTAATGACTTTAATTTGTGTGTATTCTTAGGCATATTATTGTTTATTAACTGTATGTTATTATTATTATTAAATAATGTTGATATGTTTTTGTTATTAATTTCGGATTCATTTGATTATAGTAATCTATATTAATAATTTCGTCAAGGGATACGGTAAACTTGATCGAAACCTTATATGAATAACAAAACATTAAAAAAATGATGATTTTGAGTCGACAACATATGTCCACAAAATTGGGGTTATGGAGAATTTCGTTAAATTCTGATGGCCCTGACAAACAAACCGCTGCCGCCATCTTTGGTGTGAAGCACGTTTCGTTCCATCAATCAACACATTACGTGCGTCTGTCGCGCCAAAAAACTATCCATCACAAAAAACTTTGACTTATGTGATTTCGTAAAACGAAACGTCTTGCCGCCGGACCGGAATTGTATTAGTAGGTAGGATATTTAGTATCAACATTGCACCTGTGCGAAACCGGGGCGGGTCGCTAGTTATAATTATTCTCACCATTCTTACTCAACACTCACCCATAGTTTCCAGGACCCACCCCACAGTTCCGTCTCCACCGCAGCAGATCACTCGATACTGCTTCACGTCTTTGAACATGTGTAGACCTGGGCGAAACATCAATTAAACTTACTAGCGAATTACAGGAATAAGGTTTCAGTTTTTAAGGCGACGTCAGTCAAATTGGATGTTTTTGAAACATATTATTCTAAAAACACTGCGAATTCCCAGCGGGTGTCCCGTTAGTTTCCCGGGTTAAAATGCAACCTTTGTGTGCTAGACTATTATCTAACTGTGATCCAAATTTCAACTTGATCCGTTCAGGTGTTCCGACGTGATTGAGCAATAAACATCGAAACCTCCAACCATCTAAACAACAAAACTTTTGCATATAGTAGGAAGTAAGACAAAATAAACAGTCCCATAAACAGATCTTTCTAAACATGTAAAAAATATTAAACATGGTGGTAAGGAAGGGATCACCTTGCATCGGTCCAGTCCAGTGAAGTAAGACAAAATAAAAAGTCCCATAAACAGATCTTTCTAAACATGTAAAAAATATTAAACATGGTGGTAAGGAAGGGATCACCTTGCATCGGTCCTCCTTTGGAGATATCGTGTACTTGTCGTGGATTGAGTATATACTGTAGCTTGCGCAGCACTCGAGACCCCTGCCGACCCCCGGACTTGGGGTTTATGAACACTAGCAGGGGACAGGTGCCATCCGGTGGGGTGATCTGGAAATATGTATTTCAACTAAAAAAAAAAAACGATACCTATATATTTTTGACGCATTAAATAACACTGTTGATATTTTTCAAATATCAAGACCAGCTCTTTACTTTTTGGCAATAATATCAACGTACAAGTTTCTACATGGTTAATTTTAGACGTATACTATACACGCAATTTTGTTCCATTTTTATGATGACACTGAAAACGCTAAGAAACTCGTACATGAATTTGATTTTACTTAAACATTCCAGAATTTTAGATATACACATTTTTATATGTAGACCATGTACTTTGAATTTTTTTTTACTATTACATTACTCGTACATCTTTGACGCAGATAGCAATGCTGTCCAGCCACAATCCACCATACAAGAATTACTTCCGATTTCTTACATAATCTATACTAATATTATAAAGCTGAAGAGTTTGTTTGTTTGTTTGAACGCTAGGATCTCGGGAAGTACTGGTCCGGATTGAACGATTTTCTATTGGATAGTCCATTTATCGAGGAAGGCTATTGGCTATAGAAAATAACGCTACTATTAATAGAAGCGGAACATGAACCAAGAATGTAACAAAATCTGGAAAAAAATATTCCATTTTGAGAGTTTTCGTACGTTTCGTGCTTTGACATGACACATGACAGCATGTGTCTAAGATTGCGTCATTGAATATCACAGATTACATACCTCTTGAATATAAAACCTTTGCTAATCATTTTTTTTTTCTAAATCTGTGTTGGTACAACCAATTTCCGACAGGTGGCGTAGCAGGTAGCTGAAGAGGTGTTTTGTTTGAAAGCGATATTCTCAGGAATGACTGAACTGATTTCAGTCTTTCTTTCACCGTTATATATGTACGGGATCCTGATGAGTACTATATAATGTACCACGGGCAACGCGGGGCGGACATCTAGTAATAAATAAAGATATAAGCCCTTTCCATTCGCACGAGAGGCAAGGTACGACACACCGAGTCCCGCAGTGCTGAGCGTGACTTTGGACAGGCTTGGCGTGTGTTTGAATGAAATAAGTCAAACGCCGCGAATCAAAAAAACGGAACAACGCGCCTGAGTACGAGAAAATCCCGCACGTACGCGCGTAGATGCATCGACATGCAACATGCGGTGTGGTGCGTATCAGTGTGCGGATAGCCTTAATGTCCTTAGCGAACTTATTGCTAAGAACATTAAGAAAGTTAAGACCAGTATAAAGAAACTGACGATTGAACGTACTTGAAATGAGATGGGAGGCGCTCTCGGTTTTACTTCGTCTTTCTTTTCTTCTTGCGTGATGGATATCGGCAGAGAAATCGACGTCGGAATAGACGACTGTGGAGAAAAAAAAGAAATATAACTATATAAAACTTCATCCTATTTCGAAGTCATTCAAAATCAATCAAATTAGCTAGCGTGCTAAATCAACCTATAGACAGACAAGAAAAAATATATAACAGATGGCGTCCAATGGTTACACCAATTTTTTTTTAATTACTGCCACTATATACATTTTAAGAAAATACTGTTTAAAATACAACTTTCCAAACGTCCAAAAGCCGTACGTCTAACGGTCCAAACACCAAACATACAATCACCCATAACCACAAACGTCTTAAACCACAAACATCCAGAACCCCAAATGTCCAAATCCACAAATGTCTAAAACCACACACGTCCAAAATAACAAACTTTCAAAACCACAAACATCCAAAATCACGAACGTCCAAACATACAAAAATCAAAACCACAAGCACCCCAAACCACAAACGTTCAAAAACACAAACATCCAAAACTACAAACCACACACGTCCATAACCAAAAACGTCCAAACATGTAAAATTACACAGAAATGTCAGTATGTAGTACCGCGTCGCTGTGCGTCCGATGCGGCAGGCTCCGCTGGCGGTCGAGCACGAGCGGCCGGATGCCGGTGGGCGGCAGGATGTGCGGCGCGTGCCGCCCGAGCGTGCACGCCCCGCCCGCGCTACCCACGCAGCGGTTGTGGAGCTACAACAACACAAATCAGTTTTAATGGTAGGACTGTTTTCTTTAAGTGAAAACTTCTTTTGGCGCGCCTAGACATATTTTTCGAGGGAATGGTTTCCTCTGGATTGAATTCTAGGCGTCACGATCAGGAATGATAAGAAATCTTCGGGTAAGCTCGGGACCATGCCCATATGCCTCTTCAAAATACTCTCAAGTTCAAGTTCAAATTCAAATTCCACATAATTGCTAACTATGACAGTTAGCAGATATTTTTTTTAAACTTTTACAGGTTTACACTTGCCTTGCTTACATCTCGCCTGATGTTAAGCGACGATGCGGTCTACGATGGAGGGTGTTTACCTAGAAGAAACCCATTCACTCTCGATTTGAAGACACCAAGGTTATAACTATCGGGAAAACCCCACTCAGACAACCCATTCCATAGCTTAGACGTTCTTATCACAAACGTAGAGTCAAACCTATTCGTCCATGTCTTTGGAATATCCACCATGAAACGGTTCTTCGAGTTACGAGAAGTACGATAGAAAAAAGGTGAAGGTGGTATTAGATCATGCAGATCAGTGCACACTCTCCGAAGTGTATAAGAGTTTCCAGCTGAAACTTAGCCGATCCATCTCAAAGGTGCGAACAGTACTCCATACATGAGCGAATCTGTGTTTGGCATAAATATCGATTAACTTAGTGAAGAGTTCATTGGGAACGAACATTAAGGACCCTGGATTTTTATATCTTCAGGTACTTACAGTGACGTGGCACCATCGACAGTGCAAGCCGGTGATGCCATTGTAGCCTTTGATCTTTTTCCGACACCGCGCGCACTTTCCGTGACAATTACCTGCAACAGACAGTGTATAAGTCTATAAGTTTCAAGTTTCAACATACCGACAAAAGCAGGACCTAGTTAAGCTTAGGTAGGCTTGCCAACTTTGAGAAATTGAGAAAATTGAGAATAAAAAACGTATAAACTTGGACTGGAAAAAAAGTATTAGGAAGAAAAAACAAGTATTTATAAAATTTTACGTTTTTATTGCCTTAAAAACGAATTTTTGTCTGCTTTTTGCACATGCTGACATTTTTTTGTTTTCTTTAAATGTTGTTAAAATGTTTAAATGCTTGTTTGACAATCAACATTTAAATTTATATAAATAAACAATTCTCATAATGAGTATTTTGTTTCACCCACCCAAAGTATTTTTGCATACTTTATTTGTATGTAAAAGTATTAGGTATAATTACCGAAACTAAAATAGGATACGATATTATATGGCAACACTAGGCATAGGTGTAGCGTGACTTGCGATGTTGATATTACCAAAATCTTAGATTTGGATAAATTATAGGGCGTAGAGATAAATTATAGGAATAGAGCTAGAGATAAATTATAGGAATAGAGCTAGAGATAAATTATAGGGCATAGAGATAAATTATAGGAATAGAGCTAGAGATAAATTATAGGGCGTAGAGATAAATTATAGGGAATAGAGCTAGAGATAAATTATAGGGCGTAGAGATAAATTATAGGGAATAGAGCTAGAGAGATAAAATAAATCATAGGGAATAGAGCTAGAGATAAATTATAGGACGTAGAGATAAATTATAGGGAATAGAGCTAGAGATAAATTATAGGGCGTAGAGATAAATTATAGGGAATAGAGCTCGAGATAAATTATAGGGCGTAGAGATAAATTATAGGGAATAGAGCTAGAGAGATAAAATAAATCATAGGGAATAGAGCTAGAGATAAATTATAGGACGTAGAGATAAATCATAGGGAATAGAGCTAGAGATAAATTATAGGACGTAGAGATAAATTATAGGGAATAGAGCTCGAGATAAATTATAGGGCGTAGAGATAAATTATAGGGAATAGAGCTAGAGATAAATTATAGGGCATAGAGATAAGTTATAGGGCATAGAGATATATTATAGGGCATAGATATAAATTATAGGGCATAGAGATAAATTATAGGGCATAGAGAGAAATTATGGTGCATAGAGAGAACTTATAGTGCATAGAGATAAATTATAGGGCTTAGAGATAATATATAGGGCATAGAGATAAATGGCACGGCACTGTACGGCACTACACAGCGTTGCTCTGTACTGCGTTCTCCTGTATGACAACTGCCCGACACTACAATGCACCGCACGGCACTCCACTACAATGCAATGATCTGATCAATGACTGCATGGCACTGCACTGCATGGCACTGCACTGCATGGCACTGCAATGCACTGCATGGCGCTGCACAGCATGGCACTGCACTGAATGACACTGCACTGCATGGCACTCCACTGCACTGCATGGCACTGCACAGCATGGCACTGCACAGCATGGCACTGCACTGCACGGCACTGCACTGCATGGCACTGCACTGCATGGCACTCCACTTCCCTACACTGCGCTGTACTCTACTCAGTTAGAGGCTACTGAACTGTAAGTTTTGTATTATACCTTCGACCCAGTGATGCGCGAGCGTAGCGGGCGCTCGCTTGGACTTGGAGTAGGTAGCGATACAAGACGCCGGTGCGCGTTGTACGCAACGCTCGTGTACTGTGAATTTGCAGACTGGAAACACAAACAAAACACGTAATTAACCATTTATTTTATGAAATGAAATCTGAAATACTCCCATATACCTACTTCCCACTATTCATTTAAAAACTTCAATTACAATTGTCTAAAAGAGCACTGGGCATTGCAAAACAGAGTCGACAGAAATATATCAACAGAATATTATTCAATGAAATAAATAATGAATAAATATTTATGAAGACTTGTCTCAATCCCAAACTAAGGCCAATTGTCCACGTAGCCGCATGTTATACGCACGCTTTCGTCAATTGACGGTTGCAAGACGAATGCTTGCATCTTGCGTAGAAACAATGACATCTGTGTCCACGAAGCGGCAGCCGCTCGTCATACGTTCGTTGATGAGCGCCTGACTCGACGTTGTCGCTTCGTGGACACAGATTTAATTGTTTGTACGCAAGATGCAAGCATTCGTCTTGCAACCGTCAGTTGACGAAAGCGTGCGGATAACGTGTGGCTACGTGGACAATTGGCCTAAGTTAAGCTTGTGCTATGAAAACAAGATAGCTGGGGTAAGAGGCTCGGGAATCGCCTTGCATGCATCAGACAACAACTTCCAAAATTCTAGGAGACTCTTGTTATTTTACATTTAATATGAATGTTTACGAGTCCAATATCGTTGAGACAAATTAAGCTTTACGTACATATGCAGCAGAGTCCTTTTTTCCCAAGCCCGACGAGCATGTTAAGACACAGGTTACAGTAAGCCGGTCTACTGAAATGCTTCAGTCTCCACGCATGTTCGCCATCTTCTTTTACGTTGGTGTCCAGACCGAGCAGAACCAGCAGAGGAATTGTCGTCATTCTGAAACAAGGATGAAGGATAAATCTATCATAGAAGAGAAAGAGACATAATTCAACAGAATTTGCATGATTGATCTAAATATTCCTAACTTCTGTGATTATGTTGAGAGGAGATTAATTAAATACCTAATAAATTCAGTAATAAAATAAAAGCGGTCAAGTGCAAGTCGGACTTGCCCATGAAGGCTTCCGTAGCAGCATGTAACATAATATATAAGTTCTTGTAGTTCATTGTATCTTTAATCAGTGTTTTATCAATAGTGAATTTACGACGTATTAAAATAAAATACTTACTAGATCTCATTCAAACCAATTTTCGTTGAAAGTTTACATGGTAATGTACATCATACATTTCTTTTACTTTTTTTACTTTTGTCAATCTTTTATTTTAGAAGTTACAGGGGGGGTATACACCTTTGAGAAGAGATTAATGAAATACCTAATACATTCAGTAACAATATAACTACCATTTTGAAAATTTATAGCATATTGATTAAAAATTATGTGAGGGTACATGTGATATGTTGTGTACGGATTGTAGGGAATATGTCCACCAATTAATACATAATTAGGAAGTTTAGAACACGAAAGATTTTGTTCATAACTATTATTATACAGAGATTTCATTTAATTTTCAAAACTATAGAATTATAAGTATTTTCCAAATCTTATTTGTCTTCTCTATTATTGTCAACTTCATTTTCTTTTTTAAGCTATTGCATAGCTTTAATCCGGGCCTGGGGACTGAATTTTAGTGATCGTGCATCTCTTTCTTATGTTCACAAGAAAGAGGGATGGAAGACCGTAACGCCGTCCTCCCCACTCGGTCATTCGACTTTGAATCTTATTTGTATTAGCTTTACAGACTAAATGCGCTTAGCAGTGTTGCCAACTTAACGGATTTCCCGTGATATTTTTTATGGTAAACAAATGTCACTCTTCAAAATAAAAGCAATTCCGAAAAATTGTTAACATCCCTATTGCTTATGTTGATAAAAATGCATGCAACATGGAATAGCTTTACCGCGGCAGTCCCCGAGTGCCACACTTCTTTTTTCATCTACCGATGGCCCGGAGATCACTCTTAGCGATAAGACCGCTACTGCTATTTTATTTTTAAGATATTTTTTCGTTGTTTTTGTTTTAATTACTTAATCTAATCTATTTCGACTATGCCTTAGAGTAATTCATAAAATTAAATTTTAGACATACCCTCCTCGTTTCCACTCATCAAGCGACACGGTTCCATCCGCATCGTAATCAATTTCCACCATCATGTCTTGCAGGATCTGAAACAGATAGAATAATAGATATCAAAAAACATATCGAATGATATATTTTTTATAGCATAGAGTGACGGGACGAGCGGGACATGTGCCTGATGGTAAGCCCATGTGACGTACGCACCGGTCGTAGCTCCGACGTTTCCCAGCCGAGGTACTCCGCGACGGTCATCATCTGGTTGACGATGCAATCCATCTCGTTCGTGTCCAGCACCCCGTTGCCGTCAGTGTCGTATAGACGGAACATGACTGCGAAAAATAAACATTGTACGATTTACAGAAGTATATATAGCACCAGTAGGTAATTCTGTTTGTATGAATGCATGTATTATGACGAGATGTTATAAAAGTTTTTTTGATGTGAAACATCTAAAGTCGCACGTAAAACCGATTTCTGGCGTGGCGACGCGTCGCCACTCTTTACGATGGTAAATACATACAGTCTATACGCAGTAGTGTGTACGGTGTGGCGACGCGTCGCCATGCGCCTTAACTAACTAATAACTTTAAATTTGATTAACGATTTGAAATAAATTCGTAAATTTTTGTATATAGTGAAAATAAATGTTTATTCAATAAATAGTCATCATTATCCGGAAAAAATCGTAACATTTTATTTTATCATTATGACATATTTAGTTCCTATCACAATATGTTCTTTTCTTCATATTACTTTTACAACATAATGTCGATGTTTCACATCTGCCAGGCGTACCGTGTCGGCTCAATTTTTTTTGCTATTGATTTGATTTTGAATGATGGAAAGATAGCTATTTAGAGATATATTAGAATAAAAAGTAATCTTTGTAATCGAAACTAAGAATGAATGAAGTAATGTTTATTATTGAAACTAGAATTTCTATCGGCTCTTCCAAAGGTTTTAATGAGGGAGTATGATGACTTAACCCGTCATATAAAGAACACGAGAAACTCTTTCAACAGGATTTTAATGGTAAAATCATGCACAGGATCAATGTAGAAGAAATATTTGTAGTTTATAGAGCAAGTTCCGAGAATTGGAGCCAATATTCGGGTAGTTATCTGGAAGCTGAAAACTTGGCCCATAGCTCTCCTAATTCACCCCAATAAGGAACTGCCGATCTGGGTGGTGATTAATGTGGAAAATGAGTCCATAGCAAATATTTCAATAAATTTTGAAGTTATTACGACAACTTCTGTTGGCGCACCGCACTTAGATTTTTTTCGATGATAGGAGAACCAAGAACCCAAGTAAGTATCAATTACCTACCCAAAATTTGGTACCAGTTCCGTGCTGAAAGACTCTTAATTTGAAAAGCACGCGGGAAGGCAAGTAGACAGCTAAGGTGGTGCAAAAAGCATAAAGCACAGTGCTGTGGTTGATGCCATCATGTATTTTCAAATACTTTAGCTTACATTCAAGTTTGTCTTCCGGCCTTCCAGCCTCCAGCAGCGAGAGGTAGCAGACGATGTCCTTGAGAGAGACCCTCGCAGTGTGCACCTCCAACGTGGAAGACTTTCGAATCAGATGTCTGAAATCTGAAAACAAATTATACCATAACATTCTTGTTTCATCTTTATTTTTAATCAATCTAGGTATTAGTGGGATATGGTCGGTCCAGTTCGAGTCAAGTTTCAGCCGCTTCTGGCGGTCATATTCAAAGTCAGTGCAGAAATCGCGTGCACTCATGAAGATGGCCGCTGGGCGCGGCCGAAACTTCAGTTGGACGACTTTCTTGCGGATAACCGCGTGGAAAGCGTCTGTGCGTGCCTCAGCGAACATCAAATATGCGAGGCAGCCGCATCAGCATCCTAAAAATGTCATTGTATTGGACGCGCAGAACGCTGGTAGCCCGGCATTGATAATCGACAGAGATTTAGACAAAGATCGAGCATTGAACTTCCAAAGTGTAACGTCATGTCTTCGCAAAGATCGTATAATGAAGTGATGTTATTCGAAACTCTTAAGAGTTTCGAATAACATCACGAATAACAGCACTGTCTCTCCCCAACATCCGTGGTCTCTCCATGATTTGATTTGTAAAACAAACAAAAAAATACACGTGCAGTTAATATTGTATCGTCCAATCTCACTGACCAATACCTGATGCCCGAGCGACACGAGGTTAGTTTATCAAGCTAGGATACCGTACAATGTACCGTACAGTAGCGTACAATGAGCGTAACGGGATATAGCGGGACACTTTTCGTTCATGCAGCCGGCGTTCGTCGATTTATGTCGACGTTGACACGGCAAAACTAGCGTGGTTATAGAAGGTTGTAGTTTGACAAAACTTATGCCCGAGCTACACGACGCTAGTTCTACAAGGTAGGATAACAAGCTAGTGTTAGCAAGATAGTACTTCTAGCTTTGTGTAGACAACGCTACACAACGTTAGCTTTGTCTACACGAAACTAGCAATGCTAGCTTGCTAGCTTATTAATACTAGCTTGGTATCATAGCTTGAAGAACTAGCGTCGTGTAGCTCGGGCATAAGTTTTGTCTAACTATAACATTCTACAATCACGCTAGTTTTGACGTGACAACGTCGAAATAAATCAACGAACGCCGGCTGCATGCACGAAAAAGTGTCCCGTTACGTCCCGTTACGCTCATTTACGCTTGCGCCGTACCTATCAGTGTTGTGTTATGACATTGTCACGTTAAACTATCGTCCGTAACAAAGACGTTGAATGTAGAAAAAAAATTAAAAAATATATATATTTAAAGTTTTTTTTTTTAAACTTTAATAGGTTTACATTTGACCGCCATCTCGCCTGATGTTAAGCGACGATGCGGTCTACGATGGAGCGTGTTTACCTAGAAAAAACCGATTCACTCTCGATTTGAAGACACCAAGATTATAACTATCGGGGAAAACCCACTCAGGCAACTCATTCCACAGCTTAGATGTTCTTATCACAAACGTAGAGTCAAACCTCTTCGTCCGTGTCTTTGGAATATCCACCATGAAACGGTGCCGCTTCTTTGAGTTACGAGAAGTACGATAGAAAAAAGGGCAAGGAGGTATTAGATTATGCAGATCAGTTGCACACTCTCCGAAGTGTATCCGATAAAAAACCGATAAGCTAGCTATCTTGCGGCGATGTTCAAGACTATGAAGTCTTTTTCGTGCTAGAATGTCTTTGCCTATGAGCCTTTTGGCACGCCTCTCAATCGATTCCAGAGCCTCAAGCTGATACTTAGCCGATCTATCCCAAAGGTGCGAACAGTACTCCAAGTTATTACAGTTTATTTATTTAAAAACGAAATCTATGGTCCGTAAACCGGCTTCAGGCTTCAGGCTTAACAGGCAACCAATGTTTCACACTGAAACTGTATGTACCTTCGATCTTAGTGTTCTGGTTGACTCGTAGACTGTTGCTGCTCTTCCGGCTGGAGTTTCTGGACACCTGACTGTGGCTGGGGCTGGTCTCCGGCCGCCGGTCCAGGCACAGCTCGTGGGACGAGTACGACGGGTGGGTGGTCACCGTGAACATTGGGTGGACACTCCCTGAAATACATAAATGTGCAATGTTTCCAGAGAAATTACAGGGCTTACAGATAACATCTTAGATCTCTGGGTGACGAGCGCAGTGTAGTGCTAAGTCAAAGTCAAAGTCAAAGTACTTTATTCATAAATGTACAATTTACACGTCAATTAATAAAAAATAAAAACAAAAGAAAGAGCATACAAATTGTATACATTTTCAAAGTTTGAAACTACAACTTTACTGTATTACAATAATTATTGTACAGAAAACTGTCAAGCATTATACGAGTATAATGTCTTTATTGCAATTATAACCTATGTCAAATTTATTTATTTACATTTTTATGGGAACTTTGCCATCACTCTCTAAAAATTCGCTGTAACTATAAAAAGTTTGATCGATAAGCCAGCACTTTAATCTGTTTTTGAAGCTGCCGAAACTTGGGCCGATATAACTATTTTGGGAAGAGTGTTATAAACTGCCGGTCCCATAACCGTGCTATGTAACTATTTGGACGCTTCATGTTCCAATAGCTGCGTGTCACTGTGCTGTTATGTGGCAAGCATGTTGCTTACCATCAGGCACATGTCCCGCTAGTCACGTCACTTCTTAGTAAAAAAATATATAAATAAACAATCCCGCTGTTTCAGGCACTATATTATAAGAGGTTTTTGCTTATGTTACTTTAGCAGCTTTAACTTTGCATTATAAGAACTAAAAGTTATATACAGGGTTACTGTCAATCAGCCTGCATACATTTAAGACAACGTCCTGTATTTTTAAATAAACAAGTTATGTTCTACAACATTTGTTAAAACTCAATACTTATCCAAAAAAAAAAATGTTTGTTGACCTGTCTAGCTGTCTAGTTGCCTGAGGGATTGCATTCGCAATGAAGTAATTCGTCAGAGAACTAAAGTGATCGACTTAGCTCACCGTATTAGTAAGCTGAAGTGGCAGTGGGCCGGACACATCTGTCGCAGACCTGATAACCGTTGGGGTAAACGGGTTCTGGAGTGGAGACCGCATCGGTAAACGTAGTGTAGGACGCCCTGAGACTAGATGGAGTGACGATATTCGAAAGCTGGTGGCGGTTGGAGACGGAAGACCGAGGATCGGGCTGAGTGGCGTATCTTGGGAGAGGCCTATGTCCAGCAGTGGACAAGTACAGGCTGATGATGATGATGATGACCTGTCTAGCACTGTTTAGCAGTTTTTAGTATTCAATTACTTCGGAACAGCATTTATCGAGCGTTTAAGAGCACAAGCGCTCTTGTTACGGATTGTTACGAAAAGTTCGATGATTTTAGACCGGGCAAAAACACTTTTTTTTATATGGGAGAAAAATATACGATTTTTGTACACTGTAGAACAAAATTTGATGTACATAACATTGCATTAAAAGGATGCAGACTGATAACCAATAACCCTGTATATTGCAGCATTTTATAAGGTACTTATAATTTTAACACTAAATTATAAGGAAGTACCTAATAAGATTCCATTTCCATTCCTACTTTTTGTTTGATAGTGAAATAGAGATTAGGTTTCTACCTGTTTACCATTACTTAAGCGGTTATTTTTGGATCATATCAGTATTGCATCATACCAGTATGATAACGATTCTGTTTTGCGTACAAAGGAATGCCCCGGAGGCTCGATGCGTCGCATACTACCTACTTCCGAGTACGTCACAAGTTAAACGAGCTTCGGGTGATTTCCCGCAGGAGCCTCCGGCAATATAAACCCAATATCACTTAGTTTATGGAGTTTTTAAATAAGATAAAATTAGATTATACGTGATGTTTATAACGCTTTTAACTGTTTCAATGTTGTTGCAATACTTGTAGCCCCTAAATGGAGATTGAAGATTTTTTTAAATGTCATTGTACTAGTAGCGTCTGGTAGATTTGCCTGCGTGGTTTCCGTTACTGTAATTTTCACGGGATAAAAAGTATCCAATGTGTTCTTCTAGACTATAATAACTTTGACTATGATTGACTATGTTTCAACATCGGTACATAACTTACGACGTGGTTGAGCAACAAACATATAAACATCCATACATTGACATTTATAACAATATTGAGACGCTCAGAAACAGAAAGAATATTAATATTCATCACACAAATATTTGTACTGATTAGGAATCAAATACTGTTGCCATAGAAAGTATGTATACACGTCATCTGCTTACGATTAACATAAAGGAACCGTGCGGAAAATCTTATACCTTTAAACGACCAATTCTTGTAGGTATATAGAATTTTTAATCTCGGAAACGGCTCGAAAGATTTTCATGAAATTATGTATACAGGGGGTTTCGGGGACGATAAATCGATCTAGCTAAGTTTTATTTTTTAAAAACATCATTTAATGCGCGTTTTTAGACAATGAAAAATCCTACAATGGCATTGGAATACTATAACTTATTTCGCCACTGTTCTTTAAGTCTAAATGGCTCAGACGGAATATGCTCGCCCTCGGAGTCAACAGGCCCCGGTTCGAATCCTGATGGTTACACTCGGGACTTTTCTTTTTGTTCTTTTTTTTCAGAGAAAAATCTTATACTTAGAGCCTTTTATAAACGCATTTAATTCGTATCTAAGTATGTCTAAGTACTTAAGTCATCACTGCGTAATTCGTACCTGCCTAAATATCATTTAAAAAAACGAGCAAAGCTTGGTTAACCAGGTACTCTAACTCTTTACGTAGTATCTGTAAACTCTTTCGTAGGAATCGTTGCAAGAGTCTGGCTAACAAAAGTTGATACTAACAAAGATCTGCAAATTTAAAATATATGCAGCATGGCATATCTAAACTGAAAATCTGGCCAAAAATAAACACAAGCCAGCCACTACGAAACATCAAGAACACGCCACTTTTTACGTCAGAGATAGGGATACCGTGCACTGATTCTGATTCTACCAAATCTTTCGGATAATCGCCAAAAATTAATTTCTTTAAAAGAAAATTGCACAAGCTTTTCTCTATTAAATAGCGTAATTAATGAATAATTATATTTATAAGGCTAACTTAAAGCTTAGTGTTGCTTATGAAATAATCGCCAACACGTACATACGTCGTACTTATTTACGATGAATACAATTTTAGAAAACGTACGAATTTTTAAAACTTATTTCATTAAATCATTTTGTTTTAAAAATGCCTTTTCAAGTGTCCCTAAGTACTCTCCGTTTAAAATATCCCAATTTGTAGGGTAAATACCCGATGGTAGGAACACTAAAGTGTTGTCATGTAAAAAGTTTGCAAAAAAATCCAGTATCTACTTTCGTTAGCCAGACTCTACATCCTTGACTCACCAGTTCTACTTCTAGATCCCTTGTCGCTGCCGTCGACGGAGTCTCCTGAGCTTCTGCCAAGCTGCTGAAGTCTCTCCGCCAATCCATGGATCTTGGACGCCAGACTCAACTTAGCCTGGAAACGTACACAAAGAAATTTTTTTTTAGTATGAAAACTAACGTGGTTATTACATATTGGAACGAAGTTCCTTATCGCGCGTTGTGAAAGGGGGCTAGACGGAAAAAATTCTTACGAAAAGTTGTCACGACACTTTTTGCTATTGTAAGCTGTGCGGCGTCGCATGTTTCTCTGTCTGTCTCTTTCTCTCTTATAGAAAGCAAGCCCGATATTTTCATTTCTATTTCGCATTGAACAGTGTGGTGTCGCGACGATTATTTTTGTTGAGTGTATATACAGGTTTTTTGTAAATAATAAAAAAAAAATTATAATAATTCCTTCACTAATTAATCGAAAGGAACTTCGTTCCATCCGGGTGTCCCTTGACACCTCTCAAGTTTTTTTTTAAATAACTACACGGGTAACTCACGTTTGATATAGTCAGTCCAGTCCGACTCAAGTGTCGATCGCGTCCGGCGATCTTTTTCAAGGAGAGTGCGCGCACAATATAGTGTTAAAACATTACTGTGTTCCGTTTTGAAGGGCAATGTTTTCAGAGAAATTACAGGGCTTAGAAATATAACACCTTAGATCTCTGGGTGATGAGCGCAGTACAGTGCTTGGTAATGATTTGGACTCTTATTGTTCCAATAGCTGCGTGTCACTGTGCTGTTATGTGGCAGGCATGTTGCTTACCATCAGGCACATGTCCTGCTCGTCTCGTCAATTATAAAAAAAAAAATATAAAAAGATAATTTATTTTCTCCGAAAAAGTTGTCATTATAGGAAGTTGTACTTTTAAAATGTTGTCGTTTTAGGAAGTTATCGTTCTCAGCCTGAGGAAGAAAACAACAACCGACACCAATTTAGATTAAATTCAGACACTCGATCAAATTTCATAAGAAGCTATCCACTAAGGCGTCTAGATTAATGAAACTCAAAGACTGGACGTCATTGAAACTCAAACCGATCGGGCAGCGGTTACGGCCGTGCACTCTTCTTGAAAAAGGTCGCCGGACGCGACCGAAACTTGAGTCGAACTAGACTAACTATAATACACGTGAATTGCCAGTGTATTAATTTAAAATGTATAGTGTATATCTAACTGTTAAATTACAAATACCGTCAAATTATAACTTAATGGCATCAGATTATAAACAATACTAACCCCCCGTAGGACCTCAAGTGTTAAATTATAATCTAACGGCGGGTAAAAGTTGACGGTGGCATAATTTTTTAGTAAAAGAAGTTATCTTACGGGATGGTCTCCATGTGCAGTGACAGCTGCGCACGCGGCGGTGGAGCTAGCGGCCGCCATCTCGCGCAGAGCGGGACGCCGCTCGCGCCGCACGAACGAGAGAAAGAGATGCCTGCAATCACAAACTCTTCATTCAATAATTCCACGCTATACTGATGCTAGGTATTGTGGCGTAGTGACGATGGACGATTAAGATGTGCTGAGATGACCTGAAGTAAGGTGAGGTAAAGTGACATGAGCTGGGATGAGATGAACTGAGCTGAAGTGAGGTGGGATGAGATGAGTTGAGGTGGGATGAGATGAGATACGTTGAGGTGAGGTAGAGTGAGGTGAGATGGGATGAGATGAGCTGGGCTGAGGTGAGGTAAAGGGAGGTGACGCGAGGTGGGATGAGACGAGATGAGCTGTGCTGAGGTGAGGTAAGATAAGGTGAGGTGGGATGAGATAAAGTCAAGCCAAATTTCTCTATAACTAGCAAATAAAATTCGTTCAAAATTTTCAATACCTAGTCTTGGTTGCTCACCATTCTGTGAGTTTTTCTAAAATTTTATTCAATCTCTACTCAAGGTTGCTTGGAAGATATCGCTTTCAGCGATAATGCCGTCAGTTGCTTTACTGGTCTTCCTGTTTACCTTAATTGTATGCATCATTTAAATGGTGAGACTAATATATAAATTTCATTCACTTTATCACTCACTCGTCCACACACCCACCCCAAATATTTTGGCTGGGTAAACATTACCTGGACAGTTCATCCGGAGTGGAGACTTCCAGGAAGGTGTCGAGAAACCACCGGAACCCCTCATAGTCGATGTCCTGTAACAAGGCAAACATCATTTTGTAGAATCCGATATACTCATTCTCTTATAGTGACGATGAATAGTTACTAGCTCTGCTAAGTTTCACGTGCAGTTTAAAGGTACAAGTTCGCTCTGAGACCGCGACAGGAGACCGCGACCGGAGACCGCGACAGGCACTTAACTCTATAGAATTGTATTGCGAACTGGCGTTCGCACCGAGACCGCGACACATGTCTCGCGACACGTGTCTCGGTCTCCTGTCGCGGTCTCGGCGTGAACTGGCGCCCATACAATTCCATAGTGTCAAGTGCCTGTCGCGGTCTCCGGTCGCGGTCTCGTGTCGCGGTCTCCGGGCGAACCGCTACCTTAAGGGTTTTTGTTTTTTTCGCGGTACTCCGTTTATTTACCTCAAGCAAGAGTAGCCTAAACTATGCATTATAGACTGCAGGCCCGTGAGCAAAATTTGTGGGTCAAATGAACCACCAGGAGACCTATGTAGGATGATAGAAGGGTGTAAAGTAATAAGATTCAACACTATGCCGTCAGTTGAAAGCTGTCCAACTGAGTGCAGGTGAAGATAGGGGGTTGCAGTATTCGATTATCATTTATCCATGTCGCATGATTTTTGGGCAGCGTTGCGGAATAATGGATTAGAAGAGATATTGAAACTATATATAAAAATTGTAAATTTTAATATTTTAATTGTTATTTTTGTCGGAAAAAATCATGATTATCCGACGATTTCAGGGTAAATTTGGTCATTTGATTATGTACAGCATTGGTACCATACAATTTCAATACCTCTTTTAATCCATTATTCCGCAATGCCGTACAAAAATCATGTGACAACGAGAAATGATCGAGAGCTGCAACCCCCTATCTTCACCTGCACTCAGTTAGACAGCTTTCAAGTGACGGCATAGTGCTGAATCTTATTATTTTATACCCTTCTATCATCCTACATAGGTCTCCTGGTGGTTCATTTGACCCACAAATTTTGCTCACGGGCTTGTAGTCAATTAAAACATCAGCGATGTAGTAGTGTAAGTTGCGTCATAATTGATCCAGCAGTGATTTTTTACAAAAATTGTAAATTATACACTATGTCTCTATACCCGGGGTTTCATCCGCGTTTTAAAATTTTCTAGTTTGTCTCAGAACCATAATAATTAGTTTGAGCAAGTAAGAGTAAGCCTAACACAGATTACTGAATTTGTTTCAGTAATCTGTGAAACCTAAATTGTTACACTTTAGAGAAGGGGTCGGCAGTCATTTAGGCGTCTTGGGTCACATGGTGAAAAAAGTACAAAAGTGGGCCGCACTTCTAAAAGTTTGTAATTGCAGCACCCAACTCTGTCCCTATTCTCTGCGTTAAACCGTAAAACAGGCGAATTAATATTTGTTTATAGAATATTTTTGTGCTGGGGAAATAAATTATTACAAAACAAATTATTACATTTTTAAATATTGTTCAAAAACGTCGCGGGCCTCAAAAATGTAGGTCGCGGGCCGCGCGTTACTAACCCCTCTATTAGAGCATCAGCAACAGTGAAAGTTTCATCGTAATCAGTCCAGCCGGAGTATCGGAGATTAGCCAGAACAAACAGACAGAAAAAAAGTACAAAAAATACATTTCAGGTATATGTACCGTGTATGGATTCATACGCTTGTAGCAAAAAGTGGTTATTTTAATTTAACAAGCAGATACTTCAATTTTATTTATTTGCATAGATTATACAGGCAACAGTTCCGCTCCTTTTCCTACCCTCAAACCTTAGCCGTCATTCCCTCATCAGAAAATAAAATATGTAAAAGCTGACTTCAGTCAGCCACAGGTTGCTATTTTATCTGTTTAGTCAACTGGGAACTTGTGTTGTGTAGTCGTAATCGTTGCCGGCCGGCAAACGGAAGAAATTCATTGTTCCGTTAAGCCCGTCACACACGTAGCCATAAAATTTATTGTCCTATTTCATAGCTAGACATAAAGGTAGTGAAGGACTTTTTAGTACTCTCTGTGTATTCTGTAGTGGTAGGACTCTTGGCTGAGTCCGCCTGGGAAGTACCTTTGCCAGTTATTCTACCGCCAAGCAGTAATATTGTGTTTCGGTTTGAAGGGTAAAGTTTCCAGTGAAATTACAGGGCATAGAGATCTTATATCTTTGAGTGACGAGCGTAGTGCAGTGCTAGGTAATGATTTGGACCCTTCATGTTCCAATAGTTGCGTGTCATTGTGCTGTTATGTGGCAGGCATGCATGTTGGTTGGTCTCGTTACTCTATATTATATAAAAAAACCTTTATATACAAATAATTCTACTGCACCTGTGTTTGTCACTGAACTCCTCCTAAACGACTTGACCGATTTGAATGTTTTTTGTTTGCGTTTGGGAAGCGCCTTTGATGGTTTAGAGCTTAGATTCACATCAACCCGGCAGATGGCGCTGCAGTCGGGACTGTACGCTCTCATGCGAGAATTACTACTACTACTGAAAACTACTGAAGGAATTTGGATGAAAATCGGTACATAGATAGATAATGGTCTGGAATAACTCATAGACAATTTTGTGTCACGGCAAAACGACGAAATTTGAAACTACGCGGGAAAAACCGCGGGGCACTGATAGTGGATATATATTTGTATAGAGAATGTCTTCAATAGAAAAGTATGTGCTCCAATACAAAGACTATTGGTCCTATCATCCGCCAAATAACCGTAATCGACTTCGTAAAAGGCCGGGAATCCGCGCAGAAAATATTTGGCCTTTCTCCGATGTGGGAAATATTTCTTCCTTTATTCTGTAAGCTCGGCTGATGAAGTGCGCGTCGGGCGCCAGAGAGCAAAGCCTCACAACTAAAGAAATAACGAAAATTGTGATACTACAGATAACAATATTTTTGTTTTAGTTGGAACATGAGTTGATAATACTTTCTGAAGTGGAAACTTATTTTACCACGTAGAGGACTTTTTGGTGGTGGAAAATATTATGAGTTAGAGTCATCGACATGTTAAAGTAGTGGCGTAGCAACGCAGCGTCGTGTCGGGTCGGAGACATTTAAAATAGTTTTGCTCAGCTTAGAGCTAGATGGTGTTGTGTGAGTATGGCGTTCGTTTTTTAATAATATTGAGTAACAGAAAGCAAGACACCTACTCAAAACAGCACATTTATTTTAGATAATATAATAGATTAATTACTGTGTATACATTATGGTCTAGCAGTGTATTGCGCTAGTCACTCATAGACGTAAGATGATTTATCTATTTACTCTAAAAAGTATGAAAACATTCCTTTCACCGATAATGCTGCCGGTAGCGACACTAGTCTTACTGTCTTTCTAAATTGTATGTAATTTGTAGGTGTGAAATAGAAATAATTTTCATTCGTCCGTTCAAAGTCGACTTCAAACCAGAATACGCACCTACATTATTAATATATAAAAGGTACATTACTGTTTGATTGAAGTGTAACTGTGCCGAAAGTGTGATAAAACGCACTTTCAAAGATTGCTACCACTACGAAGGCTCCCCACACTTTCACATTGATAAAAATAGTTTTATCAGTTAGTGGGTTGTAGTTTCGTGTCGTAGATATTTGGTATTGCACAGGAAAATTCAAGATATCCGGGAATTATGTGGGTTTTCGTATTGTTTGGACGTAAGCTCTGTTATATTGGGGTGAGATCTCTCGAGGGGTTGATATACTGTTAAACCCACTATACATCGTAATATTAGCGTCCTTGCGGCTACTATGGAAGCCGTGGTGGATTCGATTCTCACACAAACTGACTATGTCTTGTTTATTACTTACAAAGCACAGATTCGCTCTTGTATGGAGTACTGTTCGCACCTTTGGGATGGATCGGCTAAGTATCAGCTTGAGGCTCTGGAATCGATTGAGAGGCGTGCCAAAAGGCTCATAGGCAAAGACACTCTAGCGCGAAAAAGACTTCATAGTCTTGAACATCGCCGCAAGATAGCTAGCTTATCGGTTTTTTATCGGATACACTTCGGAGAGTGTGCAACTGATCTGCATGATCTAATACCTCCTTGCCCTTTTTTCTATCGTACTTCTCGTAACTCAAAGAAGCGGCACCGTTTCATGGTGGATATTCCAAAGATACGGACGAAGAGGTTTGACTCTACGTTTGTGATAAGAACATCTAGGCTGTGGAATGAGTTGCCTGAGTGGGTTTTCCCCGATAGTTATAATCTTGGTGTCTTCAAATCGAGAGTGAATCGGTTTCTTCTAGGTAAACACGCTCCATCGTAGACCGCATCGTCGTTTAACATCAGGCGAGATGGCGGTCAAGTGTAAACCTATAAAAGTTAAAAAAAAAAAAAAAAAGGTTTTCTGTAATTGTCTAGCCTTTGTGCTTCAAGCAAAAACATGTTTGAATAAACTAAACAAAATCAGTTCATCTTCAACTTTTTATTATGGCCGCCATTTGGTAATGTTACCGTAATTTCACCAGTATCCAACGTTTGATCATTGACATAGTCCTTTGAAAGGAGTCTTTCTTCAGGTGTTCAGTTGACTTCAAGTACAAGTTTAGTTCAGTTCTTGATTTATGGCTTGTACGACTTCGTCGTTATTCTGCCAGTGTCCGATTTATGATAGTTTTGGATCTGGATAAGCTGGTTTAATTAAAACAAACAGGTGATAGCACACAACCAACACTGAGTTAGTTGTTAGTAACAACTATTATTAAGTAAATTATTAATTTTTGGCACTTGTTCGCGGCATATAAACAAATTCTTATAAATGTATATCATTTACATTTACAAATTTACATAATGTACAGTTTATTAAGGGGATACTGACCAAATTCTCTAAAGTTTAATCGCTGCTGTTTACGAAGCTGCCACGAATCGAACATTGACAGAGATGTGTCAAGTAAAAGTTTATAGCATTCGTCATTCATTAAGAAGTTGTTGAAATGCTAATACATGGCTGTCGAGATACTTATACGAGAGGTGATCCAAAAGTAATGAATGATAATCAATAATAAACACAATGAATAAAATCAAAAACTAAATTTATTTCTCAACATAGTCTCCTAGCAAGTCTATACATTTAGTCCATCTCTTTCTAAACCTAAAATTCCTTTAGAAAAAATCTTTATCTTGACTCTCAAAAAGTCCTCAACCGCGGCCATCACGTCGCTATCATCGTCAAATTTCTTGCCCCGGAGGTGTTCCTTGAGTCGTGGAAAGAGATAGAAGTCACTGGGGGCTAGATCTGGTGAATAGGGGGGGTGTTCCACCAGCTCAAAGCCCGCTTCCTGAATGGCAGCCATGGCAATTGCAGCTTTGTGAACCGGTGTGTTGTCTTGATGGAACAGCACTCCAGCCCGCAGTTTGCCTCGCCTTTTCTCCTTAATAGCCTCCCGCAATCTTCTTATTTGTTCTGCATAGTAGGAGCCTGTAATAGTGGCCCCTTTTCCAAGTAGTCCACCATGATTATTCCTTCAGCGTCCCAAAAACAGACGCCATAACCTTCCCTGCTGAGCTTGACACTTTGAATTTCTTCGGCGTCGGTTCATCGGATCGTTTCCATGTCATCGATTGTTGTTTTGTTTCAGGATCAAAATGGTGGATCCAGGTTTCGTCCATGGTCACAAAACGTGACAAAAATTATCCTTGTCTGCCTGGAACTTTTCGAGATTTGCTCTTGACATGTCGACTCGTTTCTTCTTTTTTGCTCGTCGTTTAACATTTTCGGTACCCAACGCGCGGAGACCTTTCTCATATGCAATTCGTTCACAAGGATTCTTTGAATGCTGCCATATGAGATCCCTGTGACCTCAGCTACATGCCTGATAGTCACTCTTCGATCTTCCAATACAACTTCTTCAACTTTTTCACATTTTCTCCAGTGAGGGACGTCGATGGGCGCCCTTCGCGGTGTTCGTCTTCCGTCGATGTTCTTCCCAGCTTAAACTCCTTAGCCCAGCGTGCAACTGTGGAATATGGAGGAGAACAGTCCCCTAATGTTTCCACCAAGTCGCTGTGTATGTCTTTGGTAGACATTTTTTTCAAGCAGAGGTATTTAATGACAGCTCTGATTTCGTGTTTTTCCATTTTAATGTTCACTCCTTGACAGTCCGTATTCAAATGAATGTAGCTCCCGGGAATCGTGGCCTATTTATATGATTTTTTTTTCCTGAACTAGTGGGTAATTGAGCAAGTGACTGTAATTTTTTTGTATTTTTGTGTGCACTAGAAATAACTGATTATCATTACTTTTGGATCACCCCTCGTAGCTTTTACATTCAACAAAAGTTACCGTACACCAATCTCCGTTTGGCGGTCTATCTTTCTACGTGACATTGGCGAAATTGTGAGGCTAAACCACAATAAAAGCCATAAACCAAAAGTTGAAGTTTACTTATAGCTTTGTCAAGTAGCTAGTCCGAGGTCCGACCTGTCGCGTTCCGTAAACGGACCACGGTCCACCTGTTGCTGGCCGTTTTTCTAGACCATAATCAAACTGTGTTGCAAAGTTCAACCCGATCAGTTAAGACATTACGACTTGATTGAGCAACAAACATCCAAACATTGACATTTATAGTTTTTTTTTTAAATAAGAAGTGACGAGACGAGCAGGACATGTGCCTGATGGTATGCAACATCACAGTGACACGCAGCTGACGCAGCTATTGGAACATGAAGAATCCAAAGCATTACCTAGCACTGCACTGCGCTCACCACATAGAGATCTAAGATGTTATATCTCTAATCCCTCTGGAAACATTGCCCTTCAAACCGGAACACAGTAATGTTTTCACATTACTGTATGGTGGTAGAATAACTGGCAAAGGTGTGGTACTTCCCCAGACAGACTCTGCTAGGAGTCCTACCACTACATAACAATACTTTGAGGATTTACCATTTGGTCTGAGTGCCAATATTTGTGTGGTGAATTCAAATATTTGTGCTGTGTCTGGGTGTTTCTAAGTATAATAAATATGTATTTACGACTATATAAGTATTGTATCAGCTATCTGGCTGCCATCGTACAAGCTTTGCTTAGTTTGGGGTCACATGGTGTAGTGTGTGAATTGTCCACCAATATTTATTTATTAAATTTATTTTTAATTAGGCAACATTCAACGAAGGTATTTAAAATCGCTGTAGTTACTGTTTAAGCAGCCCAATTTCTTTGGTTTAAGCAGTATTCAACTTTATATAATGTCTTTGACAGCAATAGTTCCCTACACACAAAATTAGAAATCGTCTTTGATGGAATAGCACAGAGTCTACTTTTTATTCCGTTATTCCAAAAACTGTAGCTGGAGTTCCTCAGAAGCAGTCCTGAGCAGATAATTGTTGGGTCATGGCGAGGTCATCTATATTAATATCTTTATAATAAATATTTCTATGGAAAAATCCCACGTAATTGCGTTTTATTGAGGCTAAATACGTATATTTCGCTAAACAGATTTCTGAGGAATCGTTCCATTGTCGTTACTGAAAGAATTGGCAATTGGCTGTGGGCGTATAGCGGGTAGGGTTTCTCGTTATATTTACATCAAAATACCTATTATTAAGTGTACGCAGAAATGGTTATTTTTCTGAAAACTTTCCTTGAAAAGAACATCGATTTGGTTATTTATCCGACTTCAAAAAAGAAAAGAATCTCGATTCAGTCATGTTTTTGGATGTAGGTATGTCACGAGAAAGTTTCGTTTGGTATATCATAGTTCAGAAGTAATCTCTTATATAGAGAACTAGATGTCGTCCCCGGCGTTGCCCGTGGTACATTATATAGTACTCATCAGGATCCCGTACATATACAACGGTGAAAGAATGACTGAAATCGGTTCAGCCATTCCTGAGAATATCGCTTTCAAACAAAACAACTGTTCAGCTACCTACTACGCCATCTGTCGGAAATTAGTTGTACCAACTCAGACTTAAAAAAAAATGCTTAGCAAAGGTTTTATATCCAAGAGGTATGTAATCTGTGATACTCAATGACGCAATCTTTGACACATGCTGTCATGTGTCATGTCAAAGCACGAAACGTACGAGACTCCTAAAAAGGAATATTTTTTCCCGATTTTGTTACATTCTTTATTCATGCTCCGCTTCTATTAATAGTAGCGTTATTTTCTATAGCCTTCCTCGATAAATGGACTATCCAATAGAAAAATAATCTTTCAATCCGGGCCAGTACTTCCCGAGATCCTAGCGTTCAAACAAACAAACAAACCAACTCTTCAGCTTTATAATATTAGTATAGAGTATAGATAAGTAAATAGATCAGCACGGCTCCTTTTACCAATCGTAGGCAGATGACGTGCATACTTCCTATGGCAATAGAGCGTTGTGCCGCGACAAAAGTATGACACTTCCACAAGAGCGACAAGGCAAGACTGATCAGACCCGTGCTTTCGGTGTAAAGCGTTTGTTCCAACTCTATACGTAGTATATGTAAACTCTTTGAATAATCTATATGTATAAAAATCAATGCCAGTTTTCGTAGAAAGTAAACTCATCCTAAACGGCTTGACCGATTTGAATGACTTTTTTGTATACGTTTGGGTAGGGCCCTGGATGGTTTAGATTCACAAATCACCCGGCAGATGGCGCTGCAGTTGGTATCTAGGTTATTATCCTAGTCTCATATAAATTATATCGAAATCTGTGTAGTGGTTTCTGATATACGAACAAAAATCTGAAGAATGAAGAGGTGGTAAGGACGTCTGTGGAATGCGTTCCTAAAATGATTTGTTCCCAGTGGTGACAAAATTGGTATCTTCAAGTTGAGTATGAATCAATTTCCTCTATGTCCACCGCAGACAGCATCATTGCTGAACATGAGACCTTATGGCAAACCTGGCATGGTTAAAATAAAACCACTCGTTTTAGAACTCTACAGCCCCTTTTCGCTTCAGTAAAGGCAATTAGCAAACCCCTGCATAGAATGCATCTGTGTTAAAAATAAAACTTTTTTAAATAAAGAGTGACGAGATGAGCAAGACATGTGCCTGATGGTAAGCAACATACCTGCCATATAACAGCACAGTGGCACGCAGCTATTGGAACATGAAGAGTCCAAATCATTACCTAGCACTGCACTGCGCTCATCACCCAGATATCTAAGATGTTATATCTCTAAGCCCTGTAATTTCTCTGGAAACATTGCCCTTCAAACCGGAACACAGTAAGTTTTCAAAAAACCTATCCGAGCGCTTAGTCGACGCGACGCGTGACCAAAATGCTGGCGTTTATTTGGCCCAACGCATAAGCATTGCCATTCAGCGTGGTAATGCCGCCAGCATGCTGGGTACGCTTCCGATTGGTAGTGGGCTTGAACATCTTGATTATCTGTAGACCTACAGTGGTCTATGGATAATTCAGGTGTGCTTAGTGTAAGTAGTTAGGTAGGTTTGTAGTGTAGTGTAGTTCTCATTGTATTTTAGTTTTGTTAATAAAGGCTCTGCCCAGATAAAAAAACACAGTAATGTTTTCACATTACTGCTTGGCGGTAGAATAACTGGCAAAGGTGTGGTACTTCCCCAGGCGGACTCTGCTAGGAGTCCTACCACTACTGAAAACTTGTTCTTAGCGGCGAGCTTTCCTTTCAGCCTCGTGCAGCCTATACGCGTAGCCCTGAATCGTTATTGTGTTCTATCACAATGGCTGACGAAAACTTCTTTGTGGAAAATTATGAAAATTGTTAGAGAATAATCTGAGGAGGAAATTTTAATTTGTCTACATTTGAACAGTACATTGAACGATGGCTGCTAAAGTAAGGCGTAGTTAAACTAAGACTAATCAAAATAAAATAATAAATGAGGTAGAGTACAGGCCCGTGAACAAAATTTATGGGTCATATGAACCAGCAGAAGACCTATGTAGGATGATAGAAGTGTATAAAGTAATAAGATTCAGCACTATGCCGTCACTTGAACGCTGTCCAACTGAGTGCAGATGAAGATGTTTGCAACTCTCGGTCTTTTCTCCTTGTCGCATGATTTTGGGACGGCATTGCGGAATAATGGATTAGAAGAGGTAGTGGAACTATAAAAATTGTAAGTAAATTTTTTTATTGTTATATTTTTATAACGACTATTTTAGGGTAAATTTGGTCATTTGATTATGTACGGCATTGGTTTCATATAGTTTCAATACCTCTCCTAATCCATTATTCCGCAATGCGGTACAAAAATCATGTGACAAGGAGAAACGATCGAGAGTTGCAACCCCCTATCTTCACCTGCACTCAGTTGGACAGCTTTCAACTGACGGCATAGTGCTGAATCTTATCATTTTATATCCATCTATCATCCTACATATGTCTCCTGGTGGTTCATATGACCCATCAATTTTGTTTACGGGCCTGTAGTCTAAAAAGAAGTCTTCGAGCTGCGCTTGTCGTGCCAGTTTAGCTTCTACGATGGCTGGTTTAATATAATTTGAAGTCGGTTTGTTTTGTTCTTTCCCATTTGTTAATTTGTTCGTTTCGCGTTTATTTCCATTTCTTTCGTTTCGTTTCCGTTTTGTCTCGTTTTGTTACATTTGGTTTCAGTTCGCTTTTGCTTCTATTATTCCCTTCGTTTCGTTTCGTTTTGGTCTGTTTCATTTGTTGTCGTTTCATTTTTAAGCCCCGACCAAAAAAAGGGGTGTTATAAGTTTGACGTCGACGTCTGTCTGTCTGTGTGTGTGTGTGTCTGTCTGTGGCACCGTAGAGCTCAAACGGATGGGCCGATATCGATGCAGTTTTTTTCATTTGAAGGTTATAATATCCGTGCGGATGTTCTTAGCTATGTTTGGTTAATATCGATATAAGATGGCCGCCTCCACAAAATGGCGGACAAAATATTTCTTCACAACCTACCTCAATATGGGTATGAAATGAAAGGCCTTGACTAGTAAAATACTATAACACTATAACAAATTTCAAATCCAAGGTGGCCGCCACCACAAAATGCTGAATTATATTATTTTATTCACTACTACCTCAATATGGGTATCAAATAAAAGGGCTTGACTGATAGAATACTTTGCACTATGACAAATTTAAATCCAAGCTACCACAAAATGGCGAAATACATTGATTTTTTCACAACTCCATTAATATGGGTATCAAATGAAAGGGCTTGACTAGTAGAACGTTATACAGATAATCCGAGATCCGAGGTAGTCGGGGGTTAGTCAAATTTTTAATTTTGTTCTTGTACTTATTGGGATTGCTTTCGTTTTGATACGCTTCGACTCATTCCGTTCTGTATAGTTTCAATTCGCTTTTGTTTCTATTCCCTTCGTTTCGTTTAGTTTTGTTTCGTTCTCAATCGTTCTATTTGGTTTCGTTTCTATAACTTTCGTTCCTTTCAGCTTCGTTTTATTCCGTTATTTTATGTACAAAATAATAGAAGTTTGAAAACTAAGTTTCCTTTCATCAATTAATATCTCACAACAAGTCCATTTTCGTCAATGACGACGAATGAAATCAATCCTTTCGCAAAGATAAGTGAAATATCAAATTCACTTCTTTGTTTCAGTCATATTAACTCGTCTGTCATCAACACCTACGTCTAAATAAAGCCTTTACCAAGAACATGATCTTGCGCTTAGGTTAAATCAATACGAGACACAATCCTCCCACGCGCGAGTCCGTTCATACTGTGGCACAATGACACGGTTAAAAGAGGACGCTTAT
The DNA here is from genome assembly GCA_017562165.1 of Ectropis grisescens. NCBI lineage: Eukaryota > Metazoa > Arthropoda > Insecta > Lepidoptera > Geometridae > Ectropis > Ectropis grisescens. The sequence goes on from CM029768.1 coordinate 9,721,973, forward strand.
TTTCCAATTATCTCGGAATAAGAATACGCGAAGCAAAATCATTGTACCAATTTTATGATTACGCAAACGGAAGAATTTGAAACCTCGCACATTTATACTTTTTTTATAGGGACGAGACGAGCAGGACATTTGCCCGATGGTAAGCAACATGCCTGCCACATAACAGCACAGTGACACGCAGCTATTATAACATAGAGAGTCCAAATTATAACCTAGCATTGCACTGCGCTCGTCACCCAGAGATCTAAAGATATTATATTTTTACGCCTTGTAATTCTTGAAAATTTCTTGGAAACATTGCCCTTCAAACCGGAACACAGTAATGTTTGCACATAACTCTACCACTATTCTCTCTCTCTAAAACTAACAGCTCCCCGCGGTTTTACTCGTAAGATTGCTGTTCCCGTTATTTCCCGGAATAAAAACACTGTGTAAAGAATGTATGTGTTCTTCCAGACTATGATCTAACTATATTCCAAATTTTAGGTCGATCCGCTCATAAGTTACGACGTGATTGAGCAACAAACATCCAAGTATTAGTAATAGTAACATTTCTAATATGAATAGGATACTAGGTGTGCTTAAGCGTTTTTAGGGTTTTCTTTTTAAAGTGAAAACTTCTTTCGGCGCGCCTAGACAGATTTTTTGTGGGCTGTGAATTTAATTCTAGCGTCATGCTCGGGTATGAAAATAAATCTTTGGGACTGTACTACAGAAGTGAAAACTAAAATCAGAATTAACTATTAAAAACCATTGAATAATCTTAAAAAATAGAAATAAAACATAATAAATTGAATATAGTTAACACAGCGACACGGCGGTGATATTGCGGCTGAAAGAGTATAGGTACATGGCCAAGTATAAATTAAAAAAACAAAAGACACATGTCTTTTGTTTTTTTTATGCGGTCTGTGGCTTGCCAAAAAAGTTTTCAGTTCAATAAAAATGTATACTTCTATAACATAAAGTAATATATATATAACAGCTGATAAGTGTTTTGTTTGAACGCTCTATTCTCAGGAACTACTAAACCGATTTCAAAAATTCTTTCACCGTTGGATACTTTCATGATCCTATACAGGTTGTCACAGGCACCCAAAGAGTTTAAGTACATATACTACGTATAGAGTTAGATTTTCTGCGCGATTCCTTTGTGCCAATCGTAAGCATTTATATGGCAACAGAGTGATGGGCTGCGACAAAAGCATGACACTTCCACAAGAGCGACAAGGCAAGAAAGATGCTACCCGTGCTTTCGGTGTAAAGCGTTTGTGCTAACTCTATACGTAGTATATGTAAACTCTTTGGAGGCACCCTTGGCGATCGCGAGATGCCTTTCTAAGTGAAAGATTGAAATCTGATGCTTGAGTTCAATTTACAATCCACGAAAAATTCTGCGTTTATGCGCCAAAAAAGTAAAGAAATTTTCCCTTAAAAAATCGGTTAAAAGGAGAGCGTAGTCTGAGAACGGTAGCTTTGATACCGCTATGAATAGACCATTATCCCCGCAACACGATGAGTATCTCCAGGCATTAGTTCGACACAGCTTGACAGTTTGCTTTAGGGATTATACCGTGAAGAAATCTATTGTATATGCTTTGATTAGCCACAATGTTTATTTGATTTTCAATTTATTTTTGTTTTTAAACAACATCGAAAAATTAAGCATTTTATCAATTCGGTTATTCGGTTGCACGTTTGTTATTTGTGCCTGTGTTTCTCGTATGTTTTTGTGATAAAGATTAACCTATGTCATACCTATCAGTATATACATAGCCATACATATCAGTGTTCTAAATTTCAACCGGTCCGTTTTGATGATGATGTCGTCCGCGTCGTGTCCAACGATGGCGACTCTTGTTAGTTTCTGGCGTGCGCTCGAATGTGGCTGGCAAATCCAAACTTCGTCTTGAAGACCCGCCCTTTACCGCCTAGCTAAAAAAGGCTTAGATATTGCTCTCCCTTTTCCTCTCGCTTGAAATGATAGAGACAGAAATAGCAAAGCCATAACCGATTTAGTTAGGTGGTAGAGGGGGCCTGTCACATGTCGCGCAGTAGAGCCTGCACTATTGCATGTATTATAATTTCTCTAGAAACATTGCCCTTCAAACCGGAACACAGTAATGTTTGCACATAACTCTACCACTATTAAAAACTAGCAGCTCCCCCTGGTTTTATTCGTGAGATTGCTGTTCCCGTTATTTCCCGGAATAAAAACACTGTGTAAAGAATGTAAATGTTATATTTATGATGACATGACATGAGAACAATTATTGACATGGTAATTTGTTTAGTTTTTAATTAATTATAATGATTCGTTTATAGTTGTGTTTTGAGGTATTGTGTTAGCGTAAATTTAAGACCAATTTATTTAAAGCTTGAAGGTTGACTATGTATTAGTGTAATTGGCTGTTTTGTAAGCCGTACTAATATGTAAATAAATAAATAAATGTGTAGTTTTTTTTTTAATGAAACGTGACGAGATGAGCATGACATGTGCCTGATGGTAAGCAACATGCCTGCCACATAACAGCACAGTAACACGCAGCTATTGGAACAAGAAGAGTCCAAATCATTACCTAGCACTGCACTGCGCTCGTCACCCAGAGATCTAAGATTTTATATCTCTAAGCCCAGTAATTTCTCTGGAAACATTGCCCTTCAAACCGGAACACAGTAATGTTTGCACATTGCGGCTTGGCGGTAGAATAACTTGCAAAGGTGTGGTACTTCCCCAGGCGGACTCTGCCAAGAGTCCTACCACTACAAAAGTAGTTACAGGAAAGTTTCGGTCGGCTCCGGTCAACAACCAAACTAAGTAGAACCACAGCATACCTCGCCGCTAGCAATTCTAGGGTTCAAGTATAGGTGGTGTGTAAACCATTTACACTACACGCACAGACGCAGTTTATTACCAATTTCACTTAGGGCACATCTAGTAGTTTATATCGATGCAATAACCTAAATACATTGAAATCTCTGAACCGTTTTAAACCTTTTTATACAGAAACTCTTTAGCATTGCAACGTTCCAACTGCCAACATTCCCGCCAAAATTCAAATAGCCTAGTTCTTTATTTTATTTGTGACCATGGATACAAGTCCTTCAAGCCGTGTCTCAAAACTCGAAGGTAAACATTGGATGTTGCCAGTCCCCGGGGGCAGTTTACCAAGTTCGTGGTATCGATAACTTGTAAGCTGTTGTTTGACAAGGGTCTGTTGTTGTCTGGCGTTTTATAAATGTTGTAATCTGTACAAAGATCATTCGATCATTAGCAGCTCAACCTCTGATTAAATAATAATCTAATTATTATTATTTAATATTAGTGGCCGAAGTTTACTTTTCTGTAATTTTTTCGTGTTAAAAAGTAGCATATTTGATACCCCAGACTATAACCTAGCTATGTTCCAAATTTCAACCCGATCCGTTCGAGCGTTTCGAAGTGATTGAGCAACATACATTTTAACTTTCACATGAATAATATTAGTAGGCTTGCAGCAGAAGTGAAAACTAAAGTAAGAAAAAACTAGTCTATTGAATAAAAGGAATATATAAATAAATATTTGAAGGAATATTTTGGCTATCCTACGAGTATGATATTCGTAGTTTAACTGTAGGAATTGTCTTTTCTATTTTTCAATTATGTGTTTCAATTATGTGTTTTGCAATGGTAACTGTAACTTTATACCTGGTATATACATTTATGTCATTTCGTCCAATTTACACATTTTGCTTGGTGTGTGGGACTTGATATTTTGCTCTTGTCGGTTATTTTGTGTATTAAATAACTTATAAAAATGCTTAGCAATATTTGTATTTGTAATTCGATTATTATTTTTTTCTTTTCTCATTATTTGTAATTTAACTGTGTAATCTTGCTGTGTTCACATGCTTAGGGATATTTACCCGCTCAGAACTATTATGTTTTCTCTCTTTTTGTATTATTTTGTAAATTTCCTGTTTTGTGTACCATAAATAAATAAATAAATGTGTGCGCCAAAGGCCGCACGCACGGCAGAAGTGAAAACTAAAATGAGAAATACTTATATTTAAAGACCACTAAATAATTTTAATAATTAAAAATAAAAAATATTTAGAAATTGAAAATTAGTAAATACCTAGTAAGCATAGCAACACGAGAATAACATGTGGCGAAATGATTAGTACCTATGGCCAAGAATAAATAAAAAAAATACGCGTTTTGAAAATAGAGTTTGCCTGGCAATTTTTTTAGTATTTGCTATTTATTTATTTTATAGGTATTTCGCTAAAAATGCATATAAATGTTGTGTTTAAAGTGTATGTGTAAGTACTGTGATGAAAATAAGTATCAATTTGTGTGTTTACGTAGTTTAAGTGCTGTGATAAAACAGTAATACGAGTACATTACAACAAAAACGTGTTTGCAATGGATGTGAAATACAAATTTAATATTTCGTGACAAATTCAATTAATGACATTAATGTGGTAAGTACCTACCTAGAAGTTAATGTCGGTATAAAAGATATAAATATAATAAACACAATAGGTACACAGGGACTATATTATATTTCTCGCTCTGACACGCTTAACAGAGCGAGAAACCAAATACAGTGAACACTGTATTTGGTTTCTCGCTCTAGCATCCCGAGTTTACCCGAAAAGCTATTATCATACCCGAGCGTGACGGTTCATTTCAGTTCACAACCCACGAATTCTGTCCTAGGCGCGCCCAAAGAAGTTTACACTTCATATTTTTTTTCAATGAATATACTGGTAACTCACTTGATGTACAGTCGGGTAACTCACTTGATGTACAATCGGGTAACTCACTTGATGTACAGTCTGGTAACTCACTTGATGTACAGTCGGGTAACTCACTTGATGTACAGTCGGGTAACTCACTTGATGTACAATCGGGTAACTCACTTGATGTACAGTCTGGTAACTCACTTGATGTACAGTCGGTAACTCACTTGATGTACAGTCTGGTAACTCACTTGATGTACAGTCGGGTAACTCACTTGATGTACAGTCGGGTAACTCACTTGATGTACAGTCTGGTAACTCACTTGATGTACAGTCGGGTAACTCACTTGATGTACAATCGGGTAACTCACTTGATGTACAGTCGGGTAACTCACTTGATGTACAGTCTGGTAACTCACTTGATGTACAGTCGGGTAACTCACTTGATGTACAGTCGGGTAACTCACTTGATGTACAACTCACTTCTCGGTAACTCACTTGATGTACAGTCGGGTAACTCACTTGATGTACAATCGGGTAACTCACTTGATGTACAGTCAGTAACTCACTTGATGTACAGTCGGTAACTCACTTGATGTACAGTCGGGTAACTCACTTGATGTACAGTCGGGTAACTCACTTGATGTACATCGGTAACTCACTTGATGTACAGTCGGGTAACTCACTTGATGTACAGTCGGGTAACTCACTTGATGTACAGTCGGGTAACTCACTTGATGTACAACTCGGATGTAACTCACTTGATGTACAGTCGGGTAACTCACTTGATGTACAGTCGGGTAACTCACTTGATGTACAGTCGGGTAACTCACTTGATGTACAGTCGGGTAACTCACTTGATGTACAGTCGGGTAACTCACTTGATGTACAGTCGGGTAACTCACTGTGATGTACAGTCGGGTAACTCACTTGATGTACAGTCGGGTAACTCACTGAACTGTACAGTCGGGTAACTCACTTGATGTACAGTCGGGTAACTCACTTGATGTACGTCGGATGTAACTCACTTGATGTACAGTCGGGTAACTCACTTGATGTACAGTCGGGTAACTCACTTGATGTACAGTCGGGTAACTCACTTGATGTACAGTCGGTAACTCACTTGATGTACAGTCGGTAACTCACTTGATGTACAGTCGGTAACTCACTGATGTACAGTCGGGTAACTCACTTGATGTACAGTCGGGTAACTCACTGATGTACAGTCGGGTAACTCACTTGATGTACAGTCGGGTAACTCACTTGATGTACAGTCGGGTAACTCACTTGATGTACAGTCGGGTAACTCACTTGATGTACAGTCGGGTAACTCACTTTTGGCGCGCCACAGACAGATTTTTCGTTAGTTGTGAATTGAATTCGAGTGTGACGCTCGGGAGTGATAAGAGATCTTCGGGTAAACTCATGGCATTAACATCAAATGCTTCAGCATTTTCCATTGGCCATCTTGAAACGCGTCAGCATTTCTCATTGGCTGTCTAGAAATGTGTCAGCATTTCTAGTTTGCTTAAGGCCACTGCCTCCGGTTTCACCCGCGTAGTTTTCAAAGTGAGCTATCAAATTCTGAGTTATAAGTTTTCACTTCTATCGGCAGTTCCTATGACTGTCATTTATTTTTCTCATCAATTTTCTGTAATGGGCTAATTATAAATTTAACTTTAATAACATATAAGTGAGAGGGAAAGTAATCGTCACGCTATAAGATAGATTTCCAATCACGTCCGCCAGGGGCATTGTTCTAATTTTCCGATCGGTTTCTCGGCTGTGTTGCCATTACATAGCTACCTACTCCTTTATCGGGAATTTATTGCTGGGATTCAAACCCATTCCCTAAGTGTGTTAGAACCTTTTCGACGGCTCTAAGCTTACGACTAAGTAGTATAGTGTAAGGGCGGTCGCACAGCACGACTTTTTGTAGCGATGCGATTGCGAAACTATGGCAACAAATAAAAATATGAAAAAATGGCAGTCATAAGAACTGCCTATAGAAATGAAAACGTACATATAACTTAGAATTACATTTGATAGCTAACTTTGGAAGCTACGCGGTTGAAACTGGATGGTGGTCAGGAGCATGGCCATATAGATGGCCAATGCGCAATGCTGACGCATTTCTAGACGGTCAATGGCCATGACCCCGAGTTTACTCGAAGATTTCTTATCATTCCCGAGCGTGATGCTAGAATTTAATTCACAGCCCACGAAAAATATGTCTATGGAACGCCTAAATAATTTTTCACTTCAAAAATTAGCAGTTAAAGGGCTGCTGGTGCAATTTAACTATATAGCACTTATTAAACAATACTAATGTTACATTGTACGTTACCTGTATATGTTTTTTTATTTTTTTTTAACTTTTATAGGTTTACACTTGACCGCCATCTCGCCTGATGTTAAGCGACGATGCGGTCTACGATAGAGCGTGTTTACCTAGAAGAAACCGATTCACTCTCGATTTGAAGACACCAAGATTATAACTATCGGGAAAAACCCACTCAGGCAACTCATTCCACAGCCTAGACGTTCTTATCACAAACGTAGAGTCAAACCTCTTTGTCCGTGTCTTTGGAATATCCACCATGAAACGGTACCGCTTCTTCGAGTTACGAGAAGTACGATAGTAAAAAGGGCAAGGTGGTATAAGATCATGCAGATCAGTTGCACACTCTCCGAAGTGTATCCGAAAAAAAACCGATAAGCTAGCAATTTTGCGGCGATGTTCAAGACTTTGAAGTCTTTTTCGCACTAGAATGTCTTTGCCTATGTACACATATTACAGATATTATGCATGTGAGTGACCCGAAGTCACGAGGTTTCTATCTCTCATCCAAAAAGTCGTTCCACTGCTCTACCACCGCTCCAACGCTACGCCGATACGGTGACATAAACCACGTATTGCGCCATGTTATGCTTTTTAAAACCTAAATTCAAAGTTATAAGATTTCACTTCTATCGTAATTTCTTTCTAGTTTCCTTGCTTGCATTATACCTACTTAAGGCCGTACCCCGAGCAAATGACCTTGAGTATTTCTTACCTCATCGCACACAGCAAGAAAGAAAAAGAGAGAAACAGTAAGATTTTTCGCCGTTTTACGCTCAAATTTTAAAATAAACTCTTTATAAAATCATACAGGTATGGCCCTTGGAAAAAATATTTCTACCAAAATTTTCGTAATAAAATTGTCTATCCGTTGCTGTAAGAACAAAATCCATCTAAGTCCACTGGTGAGCATAGGTATCTCGTATGATACGCCACTCAGCCATATCCCTGGCTTTTCTTCTCAAACCACGCCTGCAACCTTACTTACGTATTTCGGCACTCCATAAATTTCTTGTAAACTAGAAAACTAATAAGTTAAAAGTAACGCTTCCAAAGGTCTATTAAATCAATAGTATGTCATCATCATCATCATCAGCCTATCTTAGTCCACTGCTGGACATAGGCCTCTCCCATGGCTCGCCACTCAGCCCTGTCGGCTATACGTCTCCATCTACTGCTTGCTGTCTTCCGTATATCGTCACTCCATCTAGTCTCAGGGTGTCCTACACTACGTAATAAGTAGTACTATGTAATAGTTTTGTTTTTTAAATAAGAAGTGACGAGACGAACAGGCCATGTGCCTGATGGTAAGCCTGCCACATAACTGCACAGTGACACGCAGCTATTCGAACATGAAGAGTCCAAATCATTACCTAGCACTGCACTGCGCTCATCACCTAGAGATCTAAGATGTTATTTATATCTGCAATTTCCCTGGAAACATTGCCCTTCAAACCGGAACACAGTAATCTTTAGTAATAGTAGATAGTTTTTCTTTATACTGTGATAGGAGTGAGCGACCGGCCTAAGTAGTAGGTACCATTCCAACCTCCGCGATACCTATAAAGATTGGTTAGGGCTCCGACGCCGTTTGTATCTATTACGCGGGAGCCCGCGTTTTATAGAGTAATTGAAGTCTGTAATGTCTTAATGAAGAGTTAGGAGCCTCGTGTGTATTGGGTCGGTTTGACACTTATGTACGAGTTAATCCTACTAATGTTAGGAATTCGCAAGTTTTGATGTTTGTTGCTCTATCACGTCGGAACGTCTGAATGGCTGTTTGTGTAAATGTTCGGAAATGTTCGGAACCTTTGAACAGAAAATATTTAAACATCCAAACTTTGACATTTTTTGTAATATTAGTAGAATAGTGTAGATTGTAAATGGTATTTTTTTAACCCCCGACCAAAAAAAAAGGGGTGTTATAAGTCGATATCTGTCTGTCTGCCTGTCTGTCTGTCTGTCTGTCTGTGTGTGTTTCCGTCTGTGGCACCGTAGAACTCAAACGGATGGGCCGATTTCGATGCAGGTTTTTTATTTGAAAGTTAATATCCGTGCGGATGTTCATAGCTATGTTTGGTTAATACCGATTCAAGATGGCCGCCGCCACAAAATGGCGGACAAAATATTTCTTCACAACCTACCTCAATATGGGTATCAAATAAAAGGGCTTGACTAGTAAAATACTATACACTATAAAAAAATCAAATCCAAGATGGCCGCTACCACAAAATGGCATATTTTTTTTTACTACTACCTCAATATGGGTATCAAACGAAAGGGCTTGACTAGTAGAATACATTGCACTATGACAAATTTCAAATCCAAGATGGCCGCTTTCACAAAATAGTGAAATACATATCTTTTTTCACAACTCCCTTAATATGGGTATCAAATGAAAGGGCTTGACTAATAGAATGTTGTACGGATAACAAATCTGAGGTAGTCGGGGGTTAGTCAAAATTTTTAATTTTGTTCTTGTTCCGAGACACGTTTAAGGATACCTTGCCTGTTAATTCACGCCACTCTGGAGTAAACCCCCACGGAGACATTTAAAACCGGAGACGCGCCAAGGGCACGGTCAGTCGAAGATCAACTGCCACCCTCTTTTTGTTTTCCCTCAATTCACAATCACTCGCCCCGGCACCACTAAGCCGCGTAAATATTTAAGCCGTATCAACGGACCACTGGTGACGAGAATTGATTGGCCAAATAAATTAATTTTCTTCACAATTATTTGATGAAGATAATTTATAATAAAATAAATAAAAAACCGTTTATTTGAGCAAATGCTTATAAGATAAGATACATATTACAGATATTTAACATTAAGATAGTTCTTTATCAATGTACGGTATAAATGTAAGTAGGTAGGAAGGACTAATTATCTCAGCAAAATCAATTGTACAATTAATGCGTGCCCTGTATCCCACACTAGGGTGGTCCTGTGTCGTGGGATACAGTGCCTCTCCTTCTACATAGAATGTAGATACATAATAACAAACTGAACTAGGTAAGATAATTTCTAAGCCCTTAAAAAACAGAAATTAATTATCTTATTGCCTATCTAATAGCAAAATAAATTAACAGTTATCCACGCATTACGAGTACAACAAGATCATAAGAATGATTAAGAATATCATTGTATACCGAACAAGAAAACTTTAACGAAATTAGCGAAAATGAAAATATGAGTGAAAATTAAAAACAAACCGAAGATTAAAGCAAAACACCGTAGCTTTACGACAAACGGCGAGATGGCGGTCAAGTGTAAACCTATTAATGTTAAATAAAAGTGGTCAAGTGCGAGTCGGACTCGCCCATGAAGGCTTCCGTAGGAGCAAGTAACATAATATAAAAGTTCTTGTAGTTCGTTGTTACTTTAATCAGTGTTTTAACAACAGTGAATTTGTGACGTATTAAATTCAAATTATTTACTAGATCTCATTTAAACCAAATTTCGTTGAAAGTTTACATGGTAATGTACGTTTTTTTATTTTATTCATTATCTTATTTTAGAAGTTACAAATTTAAAATGTGTGTGTATGTGTGTGTCCACACACACACACACACACATACACATTTTACCACTTTGGAAGAGCCTCTCGCGCAAACTACTCAGTTTAGAAAAAAAAATTTTAGACTGGATAGGTCATCAAAAATGATATTTCATATATGATGACCTAATACATAGACAACACACACGTATGGTTTCGATGGAAAAAAAATTGAGTATCAGTTCTAGGTATGGGACATCCCCAAAAAATATTGTTTTTTTTTCTAATTTTTGTATGAAAATATTAATGCGGTTCAAAGAAGACATCTACATACCTAGTTTCAGTTCTTATAGTTTCGGAGAAAAGTGGCTGTGACATACGGACGGACAGACAGACAGACATGACGAATCTATAAGGGTCCCAGGGTGCCATTTGGCCATTTGGCTTTGGCGGAACCCTCAAAAGTGTGCTTTTGTGAATATGTGTGTGGTAGTATGTGCGTGCATATCTATATATAGGCGTGTGTGAGACAGTTCATTTCTGCTTTTATTTTGTGAATTAAGTACCTAACCGATATTACGGTACAGATACATGTAGCAAGTTCACCGGTAAATGGGTCACAGATAAAAAAGAAATCGGTCATTACAAAAACGACCTGCCAATTTTGTTTATGGCCAAAATCCATCACGGTCGCGTGTCGTCCGGATATATCGAGGTTATATATCATCCGGAATGTCCTTTGAATTTAAAGCTTTGACTTATGGTTTAAACGACACAGCTGCCATTTTTATATGGGTTTGCGTTTACAAATACAAATACAAAAATCTTTATTGGTGTCTGAAGGCAGGCTCATGCCTAGTAAGCAATGTGCCTGCCCATAAAAGCACAGTGACAAGCAGCTATTAGAACATGAAGAGTCCAAATTATTACCTAACACTGCACTGCGCTCATCACCCAGAAATCTAAGATGTTAAATCTCTAAGCCTTGTAATTTCTCTGGAAACATTGCCCTTCAAACCGGAACACAGTAATGTTTTCACATTACTGTTTGGCGGTAGAATAACTGGCAAAGGTGCGATACTTCCCCAGGCGGACTGGGGAAGTACCACGCCTTTCCTTAGTTCTTATATTAACTCATTTTTGTTAAAAAGGCTCTACCCATTTAAAAAATAAATAATTATGTTTATAGAGCTTATTAAATATTTCCACCTACATTTTTCCCCTCATGGCCTTAACCGACTTAAAAAAAGGAGGGCGTTCTCAATTCAGTTCCATATTTTGAAGCGAAAACTTCTTTTGACGCAACACATACAGATTTTTCGTGAATTGAATTCTAGCGTCACGCTCGGGAATGTTAAGAGATCTTCGGGTACACTCGGGACCACGGCCATTGGTCATCTAGAAATGCGCCTGCATTTCCCATTGGTCATCTAGAAACGCGTCAAGCAACACATTCAACAGCCAAAATGTTCTTATCACAAAAGTGGACGCAAACGTTCTCGACCGAGTTTTTAGGATGGGAACAATGAAATGATATCGCTTTTTCTAGCTACAAGCAGTCCGATAGAAAAAAGGACAAGATGGTGTTAGATAATACATATCAGTTGCATATTCTCTGAAATGTATCCAATAAAAACCGATCTGATTAAACGTGTCCTCAAACCAGAAAAATCCGCAAGAAATCAGGAAGCGGCGTAAACAATCTTATCTTTACGTCTGTGGAATACCTATCAATAGTGGGGGGGGTGGCGGTATTTGCCGGATAACTTATTTTGCCGGACTTTTGTCACTTGAACCTGTGTTTGTAAAATGAGTAATGCCGCTAATTTAAAAACGGTGAAGGAGTTAGCTATCGTTAAACTATATTTAACTAGCTAGACTGTGGAGTATAGCGGTCTAACCATTAATGTGCAGTATAAACAGCCCACTAAATGTTCCCACTGCTGGGACTCCGGGTCTTCTTTCTCAAGGAGATAGTCTAAGATCCCGCTATACAACGACCTTCACCGAGCTGTTTATTGGATGAAAAGTGTTTTATATGTAATTTAATATGTCAACAAATATATTGCAAAGGGGTTGCCTGAAAAAATTCAGTCCAGAATATGATTAATTAACAATAAATAAATATTTTTAAAATATTTCCCTTAATTTGATTGAATTTTAGAAAAAACTACATAACATAACTTATTATTTTGGCTTTACTCAGTGCTTACGAATGCAAATATTTTCAAACAATAATAAGTTTCAAACAAACTTTCATCCCTTATTTCACCTCTTTGGAGGTTGAGTTTTGAAAAATACTATAATACATAATTCATTATTTTGATCATGCTCAATTCGTGAGAAATTTTGTGCGAATACGTTTAAGGAATAAAATTTATCATACAAACTTCCATCTCGTTTATTACACCCTTAGGGGTTGAATTTCGTAATAAGATTTCGTAAACATTGAGTAAAGCCAAAATAATAAGTTATGGTATATAGTTTTTCTAAAATTCAGCAAATTTAAATAAAATATTAAAAAAAAAATATTGTCAATTAATCATATCCTGGACTGAAATTTTTTAGGCAACTCATTTGCAATACATTTGTTGGCATATTAAATTACATATAAAACACTTTTCATCCAATAAACAGCTCGGTGAAGGTCGTTGTATAGCGGGATCTCCTACTAAGAGTCAACGCTACAATGCACCACGCTGGCCCAGAGCGAGATGGTGGATGACGTATGACCAGTGACCACGAATGGTCTTGGAACATGCAAGTTTCCTCACAATGATTTCCTCCATCATTTTTAAGATAGCGTTACGCACATGACTCCGAAAGTACAGAGGTGCGCGTGGAATTCGAACCAGGGGCAGCAGGTGCCGTTCTCCCGACTAGACCAACCGTTAGATATTTTCAACAATTATGTATGTGAATATCTATTAAAAACTTCAACATTTATCATTTTAAATACATATCCATAGATACCCCACAAGTATGAGTTATATTGAAAAAAAAATGAGTTTCAGCTCTAAGTATGGGGAACCCCAAAATTTATTTTTAATTTTTATGTAAAGATCTTAATGTAGTTCATAGAATACATTTACTTACTTCCATAAGGGTTCAGTTTTTTGCCACTTGACTACGCAACCTAAAAAATAAAGTCGAATTTGAGGACCTTCTTGTTTGAAGTCGTTTTACAAACGCTATTTCACTTTCATCCGGACAAATCCTCCTTCCTTGCATCACTACTGAACAACCCCTAACTGGGTCACGTAAATATCACTAGGTCACTTTGTGCCACGCGATTCATCACTCTATACCTATAGACTTAAAGCCTAGCCGTTTGATGTCGATAGAATGCCTGTTGACGTACGCAATTTTGCTACGACTTATAACTCTATCGCTATAGATATAAAGACTATTCGTTCCTGGTATTGTGCCTGTTGACGCACATATTGAGACAACGTTATCTAGATTGGTGGTTAAAAACGGAACTATTTATTTCTATATGCGATGTTCGTTTAACTCCATAGTGGCGACTTCTTTTTTAGGGTGAGTGGCCGGGCTGACGGTGACGTAGAGAGCGCAAAGGACTCCCGTGACATGTAAAATGCATACGTCAATGTTTTTTTTATTTATTTGGCGCCATCAGTCTTTCGTGCCAGTAATGCCAGTATCTGGTTATATCAAAGAGTTTATTACATTACGTAGTATAGTATGTAAACTCTTTGGGTTATATAATTCTGTATCTTTATGGTTTTGTTCTGTTATTTTGCATAAACATCGATTTTTTTTCATTCGAAATCTTTGGCTTTTTGAAGTTAATGCTTTTTTTAGTTTTTTGTTTCATCGAGCATTTTTTGAGTAAGGGGAAATGTAATAGTTTCTGGTCACCAACATACCAATGTAGTGGTGTAACACTCTCTCTCTCTCTGTGACAGAAGGTAGTGTATCTCATAGTGATTACTTCCTCTGTGGTGTATCTCTCTACTTAGTCTGTGGAAGGTTCCAAGTCCTATTGAAAATGAAAATGAGTATAAGTGAAATTTCGATAAATGTATGATTAGGGGAATTGTATGGGGGAAAAGAAAATGTATGAAAGAAGAATTTTGAGACTCCAGAAATGACGACAGGTGAGAAAACGAGAGAGTCTCTGTGGGCGTCATCACAAAGCTCAAGTTCACACAGCGAGCTATGTTCGGAGTCTCTTTGCTCGACAGAATCCGTAATGAGGATATTCGCAAAATAACGAAAGTGGCCGACATAGCTCAAAGAGTAAGCAAGCTGAAGTGGCAATGGGCAGGCCACATCACTCGCAGAACTGACAACTGATGGGGAAGAAAGGTTCTCGAGTGGCGACCACGAACCGGAAGACGCAGTATTGGACGGCCTCATACTAGATGGACAGATGACCTCACAAAGGTTGCTGGAAGCCGCTGAATACCATTCTAATTAGTTCGTCCGGGAGATTATAGAAAAATATAGGACATATATTTTTTGTTTCATCAAATTATCAAATATCTAAGTTATAGATCAATAAACTTCCACAGTGGGAGGTTGTGACGTCACTCTATCGTAAAATCGTACCAAAATGTAACGTCACTCGCAATTTCTAAACACTGTATCTTCGTCATTTTTTGTTTGTGTAACATAAGAAAAATACGTGTAGGTACATTATTTTTTAATAGTCTAACTTTTTTTTTTAAATTAAAGCATTTAAAGCATGACATTAATGCTCGACATAGCCTGATGGTAAGCAACATGCTTGCCACATAACAAACAGCACAGTGACACGTAGCTATTGGAACATGAGTCCAAATCATTACCTAGCACTGCACTGCGCTCGTCACCCAGAGATCTAAGACGTTATATCTCTAAGCCCTGTAATTTCTCTGGAACCATTACCCTTCAAACCGGAACACAGTAATGTTTGCACAATAACATTTAAGTTTTATTTTTGTTTAATTGTGGAAATTGTAATAATTGTGCCTACGAATATGAGTCATTTGAAACTCGAAATAAATGATTTTTTTTTTTTATTACTGTTTGGCGTTAGAATAACTGGCAAAGGTGTGGTACTTCCCCGGCGGCCTCTGGCATGGCTCCTACCACTACTAATTAGTGACTCGTGTTTTTAGTGCCTATTCTTTTTCCAAGTCTACGCCAAGATAAGATCATTCGAATGGCTGTAGCCCGCATTTCGCACGCACCCCATTAGGAAAACCGCGAGAAGGACCGCTCTTGAGATAATTTTGCGATATTGTGCGTGCAAAAGCTTGCGGACATCGTCTATTACGCCCCTTTAAGGGTGCCACATAAAAAAACGGGTCTCAATTACTGAGTCCTGTTTCTTATCTTATTCTTGTTCGACATCGGGGCGAAGAGCTCTGACTCTGATGCTTTAGTGTGACAAAAATATACAAGGTGTTGAAGAAAGATATAGCAACAATATTTTATAATAATTATTTTTTAACTTTTATAGGTTCACTTGACCGCCATCTCGCCTGATGTTAAGCGACGATGCGGTCTACGATGAAGCGTGTTTACTTAGAAGAAACCGATTCACTCTCGATTGGAATACACAAAGATTGTAACCAACAGGGAAAACCCACTCGGGCAACGTATTCCAAAGCCTAGACGTTCTTATCACAAAAGTAGAGTCAAATGTTTTCGTTCGTGTCTTTGGAACATCAACCATGAAACGATGTCGCTTTTTCGAGCTACGAGCATTCCGATAGAAAAAAGGACAAGGTGATATTAGATCATGTAAGTCAGTCGCACACTCTCCGAAGTTCATCTTGTGTGCGAAAATCTTATCTTATACCTTTAAACGAGCAATTCTTGTAAGTATATATATATAGTATCTGAATCTCGGAAACGGCTCGAACGATTTTCATGAAATTATGTATACAGGGGTTTCGGGGACGATAAATCGATCTAGCCAGGTTTTATTTAAAAAAAACGCCGTTCTAAAAAACGATTACATAAAGATTAGAACGCAATGGTGCGTGACAGTATATTAGCTCAGTCGGGAAGATGGGTGGTTGATATATGGTAGGTCCGGGTTCGATTCCAACCGGACGCGTTCTTTTATCAAATTCATTTTTTTTTTTGAAAATCACTATGTATCTAAGTAACCGAGCAAGGCTCGGTCACCCAGGTATTGACCACTTAGACATAAAAGCTCAAATTTTTTTTTCCATAAAAAAAATTTGGTATTTTTTTTGACATACCCCTAATGGCCAGATCTCGGCACGGATTTTTGTACGATATCGCGGCGTCGGCGTCGCGTCGGCGGCAAGGTCGTTTGTCAGCTGTACATGCGTTAGGGTTGAAGCTGGGGATTTGGACTTTCAAGTCAAACTTTAACTCGAATTATCTCGTGATCTACCGTGTTGAGGGGAAAGAGACCCTGGGTGATGAAGTCTATCAGTGTTAGAATGGATTGTTAAAATATTGTTGGTGGTAAATTCACCATGTTGTATAGCTAAATACTGGCAGTCCGCCCCGGCTTCGCCCGTGGTACACATATAGCCTATAGCGCTCATGGATAATGTGTGTATATGGCATTTATTCAATTGTGAAATATTTTTTAAGATTAGCGCGTTCAGACACACAAACTCTTCAGCTTTATAATACTAGTATACATAGACTAGCAGCGATTTTACCGCGTAGTTATATAGCCGCAATAACAGCCTTTGTCTATAACGGCGAGCAACACGGAAGGGAGTAGGCATACACAGCGTTTCCCCTCTGTCAAAGTACAAGTCCGCGTGGACCATGGAGTTGGATAATATACTGTGGCTCAGGGTGGGGTAGATTTGTGAATGGTGCTTTATTTTTTATGTGTTACTGATTTGGCTGTTGAGTATAATCGGCAATGGATCGGTACAGGTATCTTTGTATGTAAAAGTGCGGCTTTGCGCTAGTGTGTAACTTTTCCCTCCCGCAAGAAATGACAGAAAGATTTGAACAATATTTTTTAGCTAAGGCTACTTACTCCCTTCCGTGCTTGCGCGGAAGATCGAGTTGCTCGATGGTCTATAGTGTTGCCGCTTGTAAAATTATAATTAAACTAGCATCGCCTCGCGGATTCACCTACCTAGTTACCGATCTCCATAATTTCCCGGGATAAAAATAGTCTACGTGTTATTGCAGACCATTATCTATAATAAATCAATAAAATTAAAAATTTCCTCTTAACAATTTGGCCTTAAGCTAAAATCAATATACTTACTAACCAAACTAGCATACATATTATAACTAAATAAACTAACTATTTAACTAAGTGACGACCACATTGTTCAACAATCTCATGTAATGATATATGATCAGGGGAGCCTGTGTTGTGAGGCTTAGTGCTTTCTCTTCTGACTATAGCGTTTTAAGTACACTAACTAAACAAGCAAATGAATAAAATTAGAATAACTAAGGTTAATAAGATTTGCAGGTTTCTGCTTTGAAAATGATCTCAAAGATAGTCCTCCTATGCACATCTATCTTCGTGCCAAAGTTTTATCCAAGTTCCTTCTGTAGTTTAAACATAAAAGAGTACCTAACATAGGTACACTTTTATGAACTTTCGCATTCGTAAGATTAAACCTATAAACCCAATATGTCATAAATCGTGCTATAATCTATGCAAATCGCTTATCCCGATAGATTGGGGTTATATTTCATTCGCATAATGGGATATTCAATATCTCTGAGAATAGACTTCAAAGGGCCTCGTATGAAAATTATATGCTTGAATTTCGAGCCAGCACTTATATTGTGTCGTGACGAAATATTAGAACTAGAGTTTTTGGAAAAAATCTTAAATAGATAGACAGATATAATGGTCTGGAACAATACACAAGCTGCCGGTAAAAATACTCTTTTTAACCCCCGACCAAAAAAAGGAATGTTATAAGTTTGACGTCGATGTCTGTCTGTATGTGTGTGTGTCTGTCTGTGGCACCGTAGAGCTCAAATGGATGGGCCGATATCAATGCGTTTTTTCAATTTGAAGGTTAATCCGTGCGGATGTTCTTAGCTATGTTTGGTTCAAGATGGCAAATATTTCTTCATAACCTACCTCAATATGGGTATCAAATGAAAGGACTTGACTAGTAAAACACATTATAAAAAAATCCAATCCAAGATGGCCGCCACCCCAAATAATATATTTTTTCACTATTGCCTTAATATGAGTATGAAACAAAAGAGATTGACTAGTAAAATACTTTGCACTATGACACATTTCAAATCCAAGATGGCGGCTACCACAAAATGGCGAAATACATCTCTTTTTTCACAACTCCCTAACTCCCTTAATATGGGTATCAAATGAAAGGTCTTGACTAGTAGAATGTTGTACAGATAACAAATCCGAGGCAGTCGGGGGTTAAACAAAATTTTCAATTTTGTACTTTTTTTAACTTTAATAGATATTTATACACTTGACCGCCATCTTAGCTAATGTTAAGCGACGATGCGGTCTAAGATGGAGCGTGCTTATCTAGAAAAAGTCGATTCACTGTCGATTGAAAGACACCAAGATTGTAACTATATCTACCTTGATGCCCAGATATTAGGTATTAAATAGCATTTAAGTTAAAACAAAACTTAATACTATAGTGGCGCCCCCTTGTAATTGTGCAGTGAATACTCTATACGGGTTACATAACGCGCTTAACGGCTATATTGGGTCCTTAATCGCGTCTCATGTCATCATGATCCCACATTTTTGGACGATGCGTAAGTTTTAATAATAAATGATTAATAGATGAAAGGGTGCGAAATTACGCCATTTTAACCGACTTTCAAAAAAGGAGAAATCCTCCTTAATATAATATTAGAATATTTATTTAATTTATTTTTAAAATGTTTTAATCATACGTAGAAGAAGTGGAATTATAATATATTAATAAGTATAATTGTAATTGTAAAACAGTTCAATTTTATATATAAAGTTTTCAATTAATACAATTGCTTTGTCTTACATTGTATGTATTCGTCATCTTAGGTGATTCCCTGTAGCCGAGACATGACGATATCGCTTGGCTAAGACGACCTCAGATAACCTCATATACCTATTGTCCAGTATTCCTCTATCGCTAGGGAATCACCTAAAATTTTCCTTATGTGCAAGTTTCCGATATAAAAGCGACGAGGAAATTCTATAGATCATCAGTTACATTCCAAAATTTGAATAAAGAAGTCTATATTACATTTAAATTACGAACGCTAAATTCGATTTTTGAAAATTAACAAAATAGGTCGTTTAAAAAAAGCGAAGTCAGCGCTTTAAGATGGCGAAGTTGATTTATGTTCTGGGATTGGTCGTGGCAACTCTGGTTGTGGATTCTAGTTGTCAAAGATTTATCTTCCCAACGTACAGACCGCCACCGCAACCGCGGCAACCGATTATAAGGTATGTTTTATGTATATATATTTTACTAGTTGCTACCTGAACTGTTGAATGTCGTATTCATTTTTTTTTTTGCGAAACTCTGTTTTTTCTTAAATAAATCCTTAGTTACTCCTAATGAGGTGTTTAATCTGTGCTCCTAATAGTATCAGCCATCTGCCAATGTAAGTCCCGTTAAGATTGGGTCCGCCGTTTCAGAGACTTATCGCAACAAACAGACAGACAGACAGGCATAGTTTTTAAATTGTTTTTGAAGTGAAAACTTCTTTTGGCGCGCCACAGCCAAACAACTGTATTTTTCGTGGGTTGTGAATTTAATTCTAGCTTCACGCTCGGGAATGATAAGAAATCTTCAGGTAAACTCGGGACCATGGCCATTGACCATCAAGAAATACGTCAGCACTTCCCATAGTCCATCTAGATGGCCATGCTCATGGCTACGCCCTCCGGTTTCACCCGCGTAGTTTCCAAAGTAAGCTATCAAATTCTGAGTTATAAGTTTTCACTTTTGTCGGCACTTTCTATGACTGCCAATTTTTTATTTTTAATAGAAGCACCGAGAATTATTTCATAATGCAACATGATTATTTAATATGCATGGGTCTATAGATGTTATTGAGATTTTTTTGTCAACGCATCAAAGTCTTTTTTGCCTACAGAACTGCCCGAGACACGAGTCGCGACGAGTCTCTCTGGTTGTATCAAGGCGAAGACGTCATTAGGGCACCGACGTCAGCCGACCACCCCGTTCTACCCTCCATCATCGATGACGTCAGGCTGGGCCCCACACGTCACGCCCGCAGTCTGAGTACCCCTGGCCGTGGCAGGGTGGGCAGCAATGACAGGGGAAACAGTGGCAGCAGGTATGAATTTATTTACATAGATTACTTACACAAGTCTTCCTTGTTTCTTATGCTGCTGCCCGTAAGATATAACGGCTTTAAGTGACATTTTACGTAAAATTACTTTTAAATACCATCATACAAATAAAAAAAAATAATCTATCGATTCATCTAATCAGTATGTTCCTAGCAGCTGCAATTTTTGATTTAGAAATATGAGAAACTTGAGAAACGTCAAGTCAACTACCCATGGACACGACTGCATCACATAAACGTCTTTAACTACCATTACTAAATGAATTTTATCGGATACACTTCGGAGAGTGTGCAACTGATCTGCATGATCTAATACCACCTTGCCCTTTCTTCTATCGGACTTCTCGTTCCACAAAAGGCGACATCGTTTCATGGTTGATGTTCCAAAACCGCGAACGAAGAGATTTGACTCCACGTTTGTGATAAGAACGTCTAGGTTGTGGAATGCGTTGCCTGAGTGGGTTTTCCCTGAGGGTTACAATCTTGGTGTCTTCAAATCGAGAGTGAATCGGGTTTTTCTAGGTAAGCACGCTCGATCGTAGATCTCATCATCGCTTAACATCAGGCGAGATGGTGGTCAAGTGCGAACCTATTATAGCTAAAAAAAAAAAATACTCTTAAAATCTGTGACTATAGTAATTATGAAGTACTCAGCTCAATATTTCCATTTGTTTAAGTTTTTCATAAGTTAATTGGTTCTCAAATGGTAACATTTTTTAATAGTCCCGGTTTTTCGCTTTAACTCGAAACTTAGTTTTGGTAGTTTGAGACATTTTAGCTTGTGGACAGTATGTATGTCAGACATACCGTCGACCTCAAGAAAATAACTTTTGAAATATATAGCACAAGTAGCAAAATCGTTCCCACTTTTGGAACTTGGAGCGTTCCTTCGGGAGGGAACAGCCAAAACCCGCCACGCTGGCCCAGTGCGGGATATCAGATGACACATGACCTCGAAAGGTTCTTGGAATATGTCAGTTTTTTCAAGATGTTTTCCTTCGCCGTTTTTAAGAAGCAGCATTACACGCATGACTTCGAAAAGACCAGTGGTTTGTGTGGGACTAAAACCGGGGGCTCAGGATCGGCAGTCGCCGTTTTTCCGACTAGAATAACACTAATCAAACCAAAACTAAGCAAAGATTGTGTTATAAGTTAGAACTAGATAATTTATAATAGTAGGTACATACATTTGGTCTGTCTATCTGACTTTGATCAGGACTAAATCTCCTAACTCTACCATTGTGTTTCCCCCAGGGGCCATGACACGGGCGCCACCCACCCGGGCCACAACCGCCGTAACGCTCGCTCGGTGCATCTACCCGACTTCGTCACCACCCCGCCTTTCGTGCCCAAACCATGGAAGCCCTCCCCTATTCGTATACCCCAGGATTTTCCGAAAATCCCCATTTACGTTTGAGTTCGCACCTTTACCAAAAACCTAAAGTATTTCGTCCATCTTCGTCAGTGCAAGATATACAATAATATGTACAGTAGTAAATACGTTAAAATTTTATAATAAAATTTGATTAAATCTGATTTTGTTTCTTTTGTAACAATGTTCGTCAGTCTTAAAGCGTCCACACACGAGTCCTAAAATCAGCGGAAATGACGTAAAAGTAGTGGGGCGGAGCCTACATCGCAACATAAATCATCAATCATATGGTGCGATGTAAGATATGATTGGTGATATATGGTTCGATGTAGGCTTCGCCCCACTACTTTTACGTCATTTCCTCTGATTTTAGGACTCGTGTGTGGACGCTTTTAGAGGAGATACGGATTTTGTTACACGCCCGAAATAAATGAAGAAGCGAAGATGAAGCGTAAAACTGCCCCTGACCATTTTTGCCAGCTTTATTCTCGAGATGATCGTACCATAAATAATAAAATAGTATATAATAAGTTTTTTTTTAATATTGTGTTGCTGCCACATTATCCAAAGGAACTTCGTTCCTACCTAGAGGCCCATGACATCGCATCTTCTATTTTATAGTGATATGTCTACCACATTATTTGAAATTTTAAATTACCTACACGGGTATAAGTAAAATAAAAGTGGTCAAGTGCGAGTCGGGCTCACCCATGAAGGCTTCCGTAGCAGTAAGTAACATAATGTATAAATTCTTGTAGTTCGTTGTTACTTTAATCAGTGTTTTAACAATAGTGAATTTGTGATGTATTAAAATAAAAATACTTACTAGATCTCATTCAAACCAATTTTCGTTGAAAGTTTACATGGTAATGTAAATAATAAAAAAAATTTTTAACTTCTATCTATTCTCTTGTTTTAGAAGTTACAGCCCCCCCCCCTGTATCTTACTACTACACTTACTAAAATAACACATTTTACTGTTTTAGAAGAGTCTCTCGCGCTAACTAAAAAAAGTATGTTAGAAACCTCAATATCATTTTTGAAGACCTATCCATAGATAGCCACACGTATGGCTATCTATGAACAGAGAAAAGTAGCTGTGACATACGGGCGGACAGACAGACAGACAGGACGGGGACGGACATCTAAAAGGGTCCTGTATTTTGGCATTTTGCTACGGAACCCTAAAAACTACATAGGTAATGACTGTTGGATTGGCTATACAGCGGGGGAATGCAGCTTCTAGGAACTTTTGGGGAGTGGGGGACTTTTTGAGTAATTTAACTTTAGCGTATTCTTTGGGCTGTATAAATAATTATGTTCATTTTATTACGTGCTATAGATATAAAGAATAAATCTTATATATAAAAATGTTATGTTGGTTTGTGTACGCTTCAAAAACTCAAAAAAGTTCTGCACCGATCGAGCTGAAATTTTAGAATGATATATAATCCGCATCAAGGATTGTTTTTATCTAATTTTTGCATCAGTCACATATGTGCTACAGCGAAGCGTGGCAGGGTACAGCTAGTTAATAATAATTTTCATGCATAACTAAGTTATAGGTATAAATTACTTATTATTTTAAATGACTGCTGTACATATGCACATTGTACCTATGTGCAAAAATATGTTTTCAGTAATTATGTTTGATGTCTGTGGTTTCTTTCCGAGGAGATTAATTATTTTTTAATAAAATACAAAACTACCATTTTAGAGAATATCATTGTAGAAAGCAGAATATAACTGTATTTTTGTTAGTTTTTTTTTATGTACACAGTTTGAAAAAGCATCACATACGCTCTGTCATAGCTGTTTCTCATACATTTTCAATGTTTTTTTTATATCTGTCTTGATATGTTTGAAATAATAATACCCAAAACTGTTTTCTAATTTTACCTAAACTTTCCACAATTATGTCTTCCTATTTCCTTTGTCTATAGCTAGTAATTTATACTAGTCTTGGAATGAAAATGAATGATAATAAAATTGAAACATAGGTCTTTTACTTTATCTTAAAAACTTCCCGTGATATCACGATTTCAAAATCACAATTTTGGACTCTTTCAAAAACGCCTCATACAAAAACACTAGAAGCGTGACGTCACTGTGTCGTATTTTCTATGCGTCGCGCGTAAAGTTTGTATGTTAGCTATATTAAATATTGTGTTTAGGAAATTGGTTTCAGAACAAAAGTCACTTGGAATCAAATGGGCTATCCAATGGTAACATTTTCTAATAATTTCGTAATTTTAAAACGGACCATCTAGCTTTGTTATAAAGTAAGTAAACAAAAAATGTATCAAAATTAAAATTGGTACATATTTTATTATATTTAAATACTGTCATTGTATCAAATAATTTAACGTGATTCCAGGATCAGTCGTCATGCCTATTGTTCCCACAGCTGGTAGACGAGCCCTTCTCTCAAAGAGAGTCGTTGAATAACACATGACGTTGAAATATGTCAGTGCCGTCACGATGTTTTCCTTAACCGTTTTAAGTCAGTGTATTTTTTTTAAATAAAAAAGTGACGAGACGATCAGGACAATTGCCTGATGGTAAGCAACATGCCTGCCACATAACAGTACAGTGACACGCAGCTATTGGAACATGAAGAGTCCAAATCATTACCTAGCACTGCACTGCGCTCGTCATCCAGAGATCTAAGATGTTATATCTCTAAGTCCTGTAGTTTTTCTGGAAATATTGCCCTTCAAACCGGAACACGGTAATGTTTGAACATTCCTGCTTGGCGGTAGAATAACTGGCAAAGGTGTGGGACTTACTCTGCCAAGAGTCCTACCACTACTTCATGACTTCTGAAAGACAGTGGTGCGCGTGGGATTCGAACAATGTGTTCCAGATCGGGAGCCGCCGTTCTCCCGACTAGACCTGTCGTAACTTCATTAAAGCTTAATTTGGTGCGTAATTGTTTTAATTGCGTTAACAACACATCCCAGATTAAAACACTTAACCTTTTACGTTCAAGCCATCGATATCAACCAATAGATGCGCCCTCAGCACCTTGAAATTGGTAATAAACTTGAGTCTCTGATTGTATCGTAAGTTGTTTACATACCTACAACCAATCTACTTGACCTCTTGAATTGGTAACGGCGAGATATGCTGTGGTTCTACTTATTTTGGTTGTTGACAACGAATAGTGACAGGTGAAAACGTCCGGCGTTCACCGCTTCCTGCAACCGACTTGAACGGAAAGAGTGAGCTCACTCTTTCCAACGATGACATAATTCTGTGCGCCTGAAGTTTGGGAGGGCACATCTAATGGTTTATATCGATGGTTCAAGCCATTAAGAGTGGAATTGAATTATAAATGTGGGTATTTTCTAGCACAATGGTGTTATTCCAAAGCACAATTCCCCTGAGGGTTTGTTTGTGGAAGCCGTAATGAAAGGGGATGTGTATTGTCTGCTGTTTGCTTGGCCCGATAGTTCCGGGAATTAGTTCTGGGTTAACTGACTTTATGATGGGAAAAGATTGAATTTTCTATCGGAATGCTCGTAGCTCGAAAAAGCGACATCGTTTCATGGTTGATGTTCCAAAGACACGAACGAAGAGATTTGACTCTACTTTTGTGATAACAACGTCTAGGCTGTGGAATACGTTGCCCGAGTGGGTTTTACCCGATGGTTACAATCTTTTGTGTCTTCAAATCGAGAGTGAATCGGTTTCTTCTTGGTATACACGCTCCATCGTAGACCGCATCGTCGCTTATCATCAGGCGAGATGGCGGTCAAGTGTGAGCCTATAAATAAATAAATAAACAGTTTATTTGTCAGATTATAAACCACCCCAGTAATAGTGGTAAGGTGAAAACATCCCTGTGTTCCGGTTTGAAGGGCAATGTCTCTCGTGAAATTGCAGGGCATTGGGAGAAAACATCTTATAGCTCGGGGTGACGAGCGCAGTGCGGTGTTAGGTGATGATTTGGATTATTCGTTTCACGTGGACGCTTACCATCAGGCACATATCCTGCTCGTCTCGTCACTTTATACTATAGAAAAAGATACCAATAATACCTATAATGAGGGAAACCCGCTCAGGCACCTTATTCCACAGCCTAGACGTTCTTGTGAAACGTTTTGAATTTACGGCTAGTCTAGTTGTGAAAGTAGCGACTGCCAATCCGGAGACCCGGGTTCAAATCCCACGCGCACTGTCTTTTCGCAGTCATGTGCGTAATGCCGCTAACTTAAAAACGGTGAAGGAAAACATCGTGAGGAAACCAACATGTACCTAGACATGCGGCCGTTGTGAAGGCTCTGGGCCGGGAGGAGGCAAATGGCAAAAGGCAATTAGGCAAACACTCGATGTCGAGTCGATTACTAGCGGAATCCCAACCGGTAGTGATCGGCTCTACAGACGAGCACTAGAATTGGATTTTAAATGTACCCAACTCCCTCCTATTTTCCTCTTCTTCTCCTTATCCAAGATATGTGTAAAAAATAAATACATAATTGTAATGACTATTGTTGGTGTTTTTGTTTGTGCTTTACGGAACGTAAATGTGAGTGAAATGTGTGAGTGTATTACTTAATTTCTTAAGTCTAGTTGTAATATTAATAATGTATTAATTAGCGCGACATTTTCGCAACGCGAAAAAGCGCATAAATAAAGATTATAAAAAATAAAAATAATTGTAATGACAAAGATCACGGACCCCGGAGTCTGTGGAGTGGCTAATTTAAATAAAAAAAAAAAAAAAAAAGATATGTACCTAGAATCTTTCGAAGTCATGTGTCATCCACCAACCCGCATTGGGCCAGCGTAGTAGATTATGGCATTGACTCCATACGAGCGAAATTTCCAGTCCCAGCAGTGGGAACATTTAGTGGGCTGTTTTTCCTTAATATTTTCAAATACAGAGAATAATAATAGAGCGTTTTCAAGCGAAACCCTAAAGACAATAGTTCTATTTCAGTACCCCATAAAAAAGTCCCTCTATTTTCGGCGTTCACATAATAATCACTATAATGACCTACGCAATAAAGACTACAGTCGCCTGAATGTACAGAAATAGCGCCCTATGCGAACATCCTTTCCCGTGACGTCACGGAGTCGCCATGTTGAATTTTCATTTGTTAGGCTGAACACATACTGTTGGAAGTTACTTTAGTAGCTCATTTGAAATGAATACTTCTTTTGGCGCACCACACACGAATTTTTCGTGGGCAATGAGTGAAGCTCATCGTCACGCTCGGGAAATCGAAGAAATGCTCGGGTGAAAATCTCGACCTAACGCATTTCTAGATGGCCATGCTTATAATTCTAATCTAGATGGTCATGCTTAGAAGACTTATTCTACACTAGACATTCATGGTTTGAAGATTTCTTCCAGACTAGCAGCGCCCTCAGGTTTCGTCCGCGTAGTTACAAAGTGGGCTATCAAGTTCTGAGTTATAAATTTTAACTTCTTTCGGGTAGTGCCCATGACAGCCAATTTTTTAATTGTATTTAAAAAGCATCTGACCTCGAATTTGGATTTTGAGAATTTAGAATAGACCTATTTTCTAAGACACTCTGCACTTTTTTGGGATAAAATAAGCCAGACTGTAATTTTTTGAGTTATACTTTTCAGGCTGATCCGTTAATGGTAGGAGAGCCCACGATGCTAAACGGGGAGTTACTCGAGCGTCATAGAGACCTATTGGATTGCAAAGCTTAGGTAATAAGAAGAAAAAAATGTTGGATAATGTTACCTTTTCCTTTGTGGGGGGCGCGGCTATAGAATTTCAAATATGAAAAATCAGCTTTATGAGCTAGTTACCGATGAATTTTTGTTACTTTGGCCTGTGGTATCCTTGGATATTATATTTTTCGTTATCCTGAATTATTTCCTTTAAAATAAAATAACCACACTCGATAATATAGAAATGTTTTTTTAATAACTTTGTAGCCCTCCCCTTTCTTTGTGTCACTCTCGAATTGTCAGATTAGTGGAATATACACTTCTTAGCATGTAGTTAACTTGCCTTATCTTAATCTAACGTGGTCGAAAATAACTGATGATCAACATTTTTTTTTCCTAATCGGCCTTATATATGAGGCTCATATTTGGTTGAGCTACTTTACCGGGTATAAGGTTTCCAACTGTATATTAATCTGCCGTGCTGGAGTAAATCCTGAAATCCCCTCTTGGGCTCCCCTACTATAATTTCTTCTGATGTGATGCAGCCACAGACAAAATTTCACGTTTAGAGTATTAGCATAATAAATACTTTTTTTTTATACTGCCTGACCTTATGAACTTACTAGAGTAACTCTCTACTTAGTCTGTGGACTACTAAAAGTTTGAGTTTGAGTAAAATTTTGTAACAGAGTAAAAAAAATCTACTCTGTCCGTCAGTGTGTCCCTGGTATTAAAGACCGTTACCCAAAGTTCAATAGGTAATAGATGTCTTGTGACGTCATGACCGACAGAGAGAGCCCAAGTGACGTCATATAGCGCCATCTCCCTCCCGCTAATATAGGCAAAAGTCCGGCTCTGACCTATTTTATCTGTATTTATAAAATACCAAGTGGAAACCCGATCTGTAATAATCTTTTTTTGTTTACAGAATTTCGTTGGTATATTTTTTTAATAATACACGTTTTCTATGAGATGGACTTTATTTTAAGCTTTTTATACGATGGAGTAACTACACCATTAAAAAGATTAATTTATTTTAGCATTAATAGGATCAAACTAGGTTTAAGTTACGGCTGGTCTAGTCGGGAGAACGGCGCCTGCCGATCCGGAGGTCCCGGGTTCAAACCCCACACGCACCACTGTCTTTTCGAAGGCATGTGCGTAATGCCGCTAATTTAAAAACGGTGAAGGAAAACATCGTGAGGAAACCGACATGTACCTAGAATCTTTCGAAGTCGTGTGTCATCCACCAACCCGCACTGGGCCAGTGTGGTGGATTATGGCCTTAACTCTCTCCTTGCGAGAGAAGGCCCCGAGTCCCAGCAGTGGGAACATTTAGTGGGATGTTGATGTTGACGATGATGAGGTTCAAACTTGACCGTAGTCTCGCCTGATGTTAAGCGACAATGTAGCCTACGATAGAGCGTGGTAATCTAGAGGAATCATTTCTCACTCGATTTGCAGAAACCAAGATTTTATCCTTCCGGAAAAAACCACTCAGGCAACGCATTCCACAGCCTAGACGTTCTTATCACAAATGTAAAATGTTATAACATTACTGCTTGGCGGTAGAATAACTAGCATGGGTGTGGTACTTCCCCAGGCGGACTGAAAAAAGTCCTACTACTATAAAATACCTTCTGATCTACCCCTACCTATCTATATCCCACTATCTATATCTATATACCCACATGTACGTACCTGTACCCAAAGATCTCAACACACAGATGTGCCCTCCCAAACTTCAGGGCGCACGGAATCATGTCATTGCTGGGAAGAGTGAGCTCACTCATTCCGTTCCAGTCGGTTGCAGGAAGCGTTGAACGCCGGACGTATTTGCTTATCACTATTCGTTGTCAACAACCAAAATAAGTAGGACCACAGCATATCGCGCCGCTAGCGATTCTAGGGGTCAAGTAGATTAGTTATGTGTAAACTACTTAAGACACACATAGAGACGCAGTTTATTACCAATTTCAAGTTACTCAGAGCATATCCATTGGTTTATATCGATGCCTGTACCTAAAAGGTAAATACTGGCTTAAAATATGGCAGTAAAAATACAGAATTAAAATTGCAGAACCGGTTTTAAAATTACAATTTTAAAATTAGATTTTACTTTGTAACGGCCACGAGCGTTCTTATTTCGAATTTATGAATAATTGAAGAACGCTTCACGTTCGCAACGAAATATGTATATATGAAAACTACCTTCTTTTAGAAAATAAGTCGGTAATATATTTGCAACTATATTTGTATTATATCAGCTATCCGGCCGCCATATTTCAAGCTTTGCTTAGTTTGGGGTCAGATAGTGTTGTCAGACAGATAGACAGACAGACAGAGACAGACAGACAGACAGACAGATAGACAGACAGACATCGACGCCAAACTTATAACACCCCTTTTTTGGTCGGGGGTTAAAAATAGACGTTTTTCGTTTCTTACGATATTGGACAGTTTTGAAACCAAACAGTTTCCATTATACTACGTCTAGAGTTAGATTTTCCGCACGGTTCCTTTGTGTCAATCGTAAGCAGATGACATGCATACTTTCTATGGCAACAGAGTGATGTGGCGCGACAAAAGTATGACACTTCCACAAAAGCGGCAAAGGCAAGAAAGATGCTACCCGTGCTTTCTGTGTATAGCGTTTGTGCCAAATCTATACGTATGTAGTATATGTAAACTCTTTGTTTGGAAAAAAAGTTCCTTACCTTGGAGTAGATAGGGTTTTTACTACGCGACCAAACTGAAAAAAAAGTAAGACTGAAATCGTAAGAAACAAAAGAGACGAAAATGACGCGTAACCAGTGTTGCCAACCTTATTTTCAGATTAACGTACACAAAAATGAATGTTTGTCTGTATGTGCTTTTTAACCCCAGGCCAAAAAAAGGGGTGTTATAAGTTTGACGTCGATGTCTGTCTGTCTGTCTGTCTGTGTGTGTGTCTGTCTGTGGCACCGTAGAGCTCAAATGGATGGGCCGATTTCGATGCGGTTTTTTTATTTAAAAGTAAATTACCGTGCGGGTGTTCTTAGTTATGTTTGGTTAATATCGATTCAAAATGGCCGCCTCCACAAAATGGCGGACAAAATATTTCTTCACAACATACCTCAATATGGGTATCAAATGAAAGGGCTTGACAAGTAGAATACTATACACTATAACAAATTTCAAATCCAAGATGGCCGCCACCACAAAATGGCTGATTACATTATTTTTTTCACTACTACCTCAATATGGGTACCAAACGAAAGGTCTTAGTAGAAACTAGTAGAATACTTTGCACTTTGACAAATTTCAAATACAAAATGGCCGCTACTACAAAATGGCGAAAAACATTTCTTTTTCACAACTACCTCGATATGGGTATCAAATGAAAGGGCTTGACTAGTAGAATGTTGTAAAGATAACAAATCTGAGGTAGTCGGGGGTTACTCAAATTTTTTAATTTTGTTCTTGTTAGACTAGTAAACTATGCATTTGAACAGATGATCTTTTGGCAAAATTATTCTCCTGCTTAAGAAAGTTGCTGCGTTGTTTGGCGTACCAACATGCGCAGGGTAGGTACATCTAGTAAACAATGATACTGAAAATGTTTAATATATATATACATAAATACGTTAAAAATAGATAAGATATATAGATCAATAAATTCTTTAAATATAAATTGTATTCAACAGAGAACATCCACTTAGGTATAGTATCCCTAAGTTTAGAAGGTTTTATGACGAAAATGTAGTCAAACCTATTCGTTTGTCTTTAGGACATTAACTATTCAATTATCCTCTTTTAGCGAATACAATAACGAGTTCACATGACATTATGAACTTAATTTATTTTTTATCAAATCATTTATATAAATATAACAAGAATAAATATTTACTAATTTATAATTTTATTACATTGCTGACATTTTCATTTCACATTTATACTTTTCATATTCTTTATGATTTTGCTCATTGTAAACTTTGACGTACCTGGTATAACATATGTAGTTATAAGGCAAATAAAGATATTCTATTTTATTATAATTGGTTAAAATTCCCATTTTAAAGTAAAACTAGATTTTATTCTGTAACGGCCAGTAACGTTCTCTATAATTTCTATGTATCTCAACAACAACGGCACGCACAGAATAAACACTTCACAGAGCTAGCCTGCTACCGCGCGGCCATCGCGGGTGTCATGGCGGCACCGACGCGGCCAAAGTGCGTATCTGCGACTAGCAAATCTTCGTGCAGCACGTGTGGATGGTGAAGCAAGGGCAGCAGCATCCGCCGCATCCACCACAGCATCCTCCACAGCACCCACCGCAGCACATTTGTATGATAAGCATGTATTTAAAACTATATAAGTATTGTATCTATCTGGCCGCCATATCACAAGCTTTGCTTAGTTTGAGATCAAATGGTAATGTGTGTTAACTGTTCACCGATATTTATTTATTGAGCTCTAGTTCTGAAAGCGTGCTTTGGAACTGAGTTTGTCGCAAAAGTATTCCAACGTTTGCGAAATAAACTTTAATAATAAATGTTAAAGTTGGGATGTTTGTTGCTCTATCACGCCGAAACGCCTGAACGAATCAGTCTGACGTTCTGAACATAGTTAGATTATACTCTGAAGTAGCACATATACTACTTACGATGATGAAAAAATAACGAGATCCGTGAAAAAAACCGCAAGGCGCTCCTAGTACTAATTTTCAACAAACTGATGACTAATATTGATTGCTGTCATTGGTAAACTAACCTCTATTTTTTAACCGACTTCAAAAAAAGGTTTCTCAATTCGACCGTATATATGTTTTTTTTATGTGTTCGCGGATAACTTCGTCGTTTATGAACCGATTTTGATGATTCTTTTTTTGTTGCAAAGAAGATGTTAAAAGGTGGTACCATGATAAGGAAACCAGGATCTGATGATGACATCCTAGAGAAATCGAGGAAAACTTTTTTACTTAATAAGTTTCCGTTGAAAGTCGGTTCTTTTTTGTTAAAATTATTGTAGAAATATTTCTTAGTATTTGCAAAGCGTACTAATACTTTGTAAAACAGCATTAATTAATTAATTAACCTAAATCCTGTCCCCTACGCTCTTCTCGCACACTTAAACTTAAGTTTCCTTCTTCTACTCACGCTAACCTTTCCTATACCAAATCGTTCACTGCGCAGGCTGTTCTGCTGTGGAATGATCTTCCTCTGAATATAAGACAGGCCAAGTCCCTTCCTATCTTCAATAATCTTGTGTATGAACATTATATTGTTTTTTCAGACGTGGGTAGTCTCCAGTAAAACAACTTTTCAAAGAGCTCTTATTAAAATTTAATTATAAAATTAGAAATTGATATTATTTCAAACAAAACTTAATGTTTAATTGATAAACAGTGTTTAAATACCTGTCGGGGTGTGTTTTTATTCTTCAAGTGCACAGTTAGAACAGTTTTTTGTAAACACTCAACATAAGCCACATCAACGCTTTTAACAAACACAAAATGGAGGCTATATTGCAGTCCCAGGAAAACTTCAGACCTTGTTTGTGCAGCGTATGGACGCTTTCCAGGGCAATTGCAGTCTTCACCTTCAGGTTCCAAGCCATCATCATCATTGGCTGAAGAGTTCTCGTCTTTCGGTCTTTCATCTTACAAGCACTGAAGTCCTTGCAGGACCAAGTTTCCCTTCTTGCGTGTGAAGCTGACAAACAGGAGATGCGCGCAAGGCGCAAAATTCTGCTCTTCCACGGAATCCCGGAAGTCAAAAGTGAGGATACGGCAGCCACAGTTGTGAAGGTGATTTCAGAGCGGCTGAAGATTCCCAATTTTACTGTTGTCGATGTGAATAGATGTCATCGCATGGGTCGGTCTTCAGCTCCAGGCAAAACTAGGCCTATTCTCCTCAAGGTTCGTGACATGGCCGTTCGTCAGCGAATATGGTATGCGAAAACTGCCCTCAAAGACTCGGGGGTTACACTTTCTGAATTTTTGACGCGGCCCCGCCATGAAACATTTATGTTGGCCCGTAAGCGATTCGGCATCGGAAAGTGTTGGACGAAGGACGGCAATGTGGTCGTGCTTGGATTGGATGGCAAACGTCATTTTATCAGCAATCAATCCGAACTTGATATACTTGAGACGCCAGCTCCGATCCAGCTGAAGAAACCCGAGGCAGAAGCAGTGAAGAAGGTGTCAAAAGCCGCTCGAAGAGTCCCACAAAAGTAGCAACCTTGTATTTTGGTAGTATAGTGCTTTAATTTAATTACTTTATTTACTTATACTTTCTTATTTTTAGCGCTAGGGTTTGTGCAAGTTTTATCTTTTATGGTTTTTGCATCACTTCTTATTTATTATGATTTATGATTATTGTTAAATTATCTGATTGGAAAGTGTACATTGGTTCAACTGCATAATTTTAAACTCATAAGGAAGGTTAAAGAATTATTTTAATTCAATTTCGTATTGTAAATTTCTTGTTGTGATCCAGACTTTGACAACTGTCATGTTCATTGTTCTGCTTTTTTGAATTCAGTGCACGTTACATCACCGCAATTTCGCCAGTGTCACGCATTAATAACTGATTAAGCCCTTTATGACTGGCCATCTATCGATATTCTTTTTTCGATACCCATAATTATTATTTAGTTATAATAGCCAATATTATTGTTGTTTTCATCAAATTTTTCGTACCTACTATGTTTTCATGTATCAAAAGTGATGTGAAATACTAAAGCAATCTCGTTCCTGCACAACCCGACAGGTGTTTGAATTAGGTTTATCAAAGTTTTTCACTTGTTATTTTATTATTTTTATTTATTTAATTATTACGTGTACGTCTGCATTTGTTTATTTATTTAGTTTTTATTTAAGATTTTTCTTTTTATATAAGCAAATATTATACATATTATTTAGTAGTACTTAGGTATATCGTATATATACAATATATACATTATATTGTTTAAAATATCATGATAAATATATTCAGTGACGATAACTGTGATAGTGATGACGAATTTTTTTCAGCTTCATCTGTTTCAACAGACAGTGTTCTAAGTTGCAATAGTGTTGATCCATTATCTGCATTTCTGGAAAACACCTTTTCAGCTGTGCCTCACAACTTCAACGTCGTTCATATTAACGCGCAGAGCATTCCGGCTTCTTATCCTGAAATGTTGGCGTCTCTTGATCATAATAACCTCCATGCTATTTTAGTCTCCGAAACCTGGCTTCGCCCTTGTCTTCCTTCGATCTCTTATTCTCTCCCCGGCTTCACACTCATAAGAAATGATCGTGTCGGCCGTACTGGTGGTGGTGTGGCTATTTACCTTAAGGACAATATTCCTTTTTCAATTTTGAGCAAATCGCCACAACCGCCCCCGGTCTCTGCGGGCGAGCATCTTCTTATTGAAGTTCTTCTTTCACATACTAAAGTTCTTCTCGGAGTCTACTATAGCCCTTCCAAAACGTCAACTATTTTTCTTCATTTGAAAATCTATTACTTAACCTTTTGCCTTCCTACAATCACTCCATTATAATGGGTGACTTCAATACTTGCCTGCTTAAAAAAGATTTTCGCTCCTCTTCACTCCAATCCATTGCTAAATCTTACAACTTACTCATTCTTCCTCTCAACTCTACTCATCATTTTCCTAATAGTACCCCATCTTTGCTAGACTTGATGTTAGTCTCTAGCCTTAATAACATTGCTTTACATGGTCAGCACTCTGCTGATGAGTTTTCATACCATGATTTAATATTCCTTTCTTATAAAATTCGTCCCCCTAAATCTAAACCGAAAATTGTCATGCATCGCAATTTTAGTAGTATGGACCATGAATCACTTCTCGTAGACGCCAAACAAATTGATTGGAGCCCCGTTCTTGACGCTGTGTCGGTGGACGAACAAGTTGCCATCTTTAATAAGCTCGTTACTGAACTATATGATATTCACGCACCTCTTCGTAAAATTAAAAT
Organism: Ectropis grisescens; assembly: GCA_017562165.1. Classification (NCBI taxonomy): domain Eukaryota; kingdom Metazoa; phylum Arthropoda; class Insecta; order Lepidoptera; family Geometridae; genus Ectropis; species Ectropis grisescens. Next base: position 9,757,811 of record CM029768.1, read on the forward strand.
TAAACATCTCCCTGCCCTTGGCTCACCGATGAAATTAAGATACTAATGCACAAGAAGGCGGCAGCTAAATCGCGATATAAGTCGCGTCCTACAGAGTTTAACAAAGACAAGTACGTTCAGGCCCGTAATCACTGCAATAAGGTGTGTAGAGATGCAATGCGCCGACATGTTCACAAATCTGTTCATAATGAGAATCCAGGCAAAGTCTGGAAATTTCTGAAGTCTATGGAGTCGGCAAATCACGTCAAAATTCTACACCTAATAAATTAGACTTAGATGCCCTTAATCAACATTTTTCCTCTGCTTCCTCTATATCGGAAGCGATAAAATATTCTACAATTAAAAATCTTTCTGCCATCTCAGCTCCTGACTACTCTAAATTTACATTCAATCGATTCACTGAAAGTGATGTTAAGAAGAGTGTCGTGTCGATCTCCTCCAACGCTGTTGGCGGTGATAGTATCAGTAGGAACATGTTATTGCCCATCCTTGACGCCATCCTTCCCGTCCTATGTGCAATCTTCAATAAATCCATCACCTGTGGTGTTTTTCCGACAATCTGGAAAGATGCACATTTAATTCCTTTGCCAAAGAAACCTAATCCTACCTCATTTTCCGAATACCGCCCTATATCTATTCTTCCTTTTCTGTCCAAAGTCCTTGAGCGTCTTGTCCACTCACAACTTAACCAGTTCCTAATCAGGCAAGACCTCTTAAACCCTTTCCAATCCGGTTTCCGTCCAGGGCATAGCACTGTGTCCGCCCTTGTTAAGATCACCGACGACATTCGCAAAGGTATGGACGACGGCAGGCTTACTGTTCTAGCTCTGCTAGATTTCAGTAATGCCTTCAACGCCGTCGATTTCGATATCTTGCTGGCGACGCTGCGCTCTATTAACATATCTCCATCGGTAATCAATTGGTTTCATAGTTACTTGTATGGACGCCGACAACGTATTCACCTCGACGATGTTTTATCGTCTTGGTGTAGTACAAATGCCGGCGTCCCTCAAGGCGGCGTGCTATCACCTCTTCTTTTTGCTATTTTCATAAACTCAATCTCTCAAAACCTCAATTCTTCCTACCACCTTTATGCAGATGATCTCCAAATTTATTCCCAAGCCCGACTCTCAGATCTCAAAGTTGCCATTGAACTGGTGAACGCTGATCTTCGACAAATTGTTCACTGGAGCAACTCTTTTGGATTGAGTGTTAACCCCACCAAAACGCAAGTAATAGTGATTGGGAGTCCTTACATGATCTCTAGAGTTGACTGGGCTTCCATTCCAGAAGTTGTTTTTGACGAAATAGTAATTCCGTACAGCGAAACGGTCAAAAATCTTGGCGTGATTTTCGATCGCACGTTAAGCTGGGAACATCACCTGAAAGCAGTCAGTAGTAAATTATTTGCTTCTGGTGGATCGTTGAGACGATTACGAAACTTTTTACCCACTGCTACTAAAATTGCGCTTGCACAATCTCTCCTTCTTCCCATTTTAGACTACGCAGATATCTGCTATCTTGACCTTAATGAAGACCAGCTAAATAAACTTGAGCGTCTCCAAAATTATTGCATAAGATTCATATTTGGCTTGCGCAAATATGATCACGTATCTCAGTTCCGTATGCAGCTCAAGTGGCTCCCCATTCGCCTTCGTCGGAATGCTCATATTTTGTCTCTACTCTATAATATTTTATTTAACCCCTCATCACCGCGTTATTTGAAAGATGTTTTTTCCTTCTGGAGCGATGCGCACTCTTTGCCTCTAAGGTCTAAGAACAACTTGTCACTCCAATCGCCTCTGGCACGCAGCGAAAATTTCTACGGCAAGTCGTTCGCTTTTCGGGCCGTTGAGCTGTGGAACGCTTTGCCTGTAACTACTAGACAAGCTCCATCTGTTGCTGTTTTCAAACAACTGGTAAATCAGATTTATCTGTCTACGTGATATATATAGTTGTAGTCGTTGCTCTTATTTAAATCGTACCTAAATAATTTTTATTACTTATCTCCATTAGTAAAACATGATATTTATATATTAGTTTATGTCATATTCGTATTTATGTATTAGGATGTACAGTTATTAATATGTAGGTGTATGCTTAATAGTATTGTAGTATATTTATATTAGTATACCTGTAAGTTAATTTTCATATTTACAGACTTTAAATATAACATTCACTTATTGTTTGTACTTCCCCGTCTTCTTAATCTTCATTTCTCCTGTTCCATCCAGCGGTTGCCTGGAAGAGATCGCTTTTAGCGATAAGGTCGCCAATTGTTACTTTGTTTTTTTTTAAGTTTTATATATTTTTGTAATTTTGTTTACTTGTTAAGTGCAATAAAGAGTTTATCTATCTATCTATCTTTCCCCTTCGTAATTGGAATGCTTATTATGTTACCTAATTGTTTATGTTAAGTATATACTTGTGTATGTTTTTGTGTTTTTATATATAAAAATATTTATTATATGTATACGAGGGTCATACTGAAAGTTCTTAGAAAATCAAAAACTGATTACATTAGCCAGTTATTAGTTTTATTATATATTTTCAAAATATTGTCCATTCACGTCAATACACCGCTGCATGCGATGGAACCACTGGGAAAAGCACTTTGCCCACTCGTCCTTAGGGGTCTCTTCAATGGCATCGCGATACGCAGCCACCGCTTCTTCAGCATTCATAAACCGCTTTCCTTTAAGTTTTTCTTTAATTTTTGAAAATAAATAAAAATCACACGGCGCAAGGTCGGGGCTATACGGCGGGTGACCCAGTAATTCAACGTTTGATGTCGCCAAATAGTCGATCGTTCGCTTGGCGGTGTGCGATGAGGCGTTGTCGTGGTGAAGGAGGATCCTACTGCGAGGTCGTTTCTCTCGAACTTTTTCCAAGACAAGTGGCAAACAATTGATAGTGTACCATTCTGCAGAAACTGTTTTTGATCCTCTAACACAATTGTTGCGAAATGACCTATCCTTCCAAAGAACGAGGCCACCATTTTTTCCCCGCACTTCGATCTCTCTTCACTTTAGTTGGCAACTCCTCGAAAGGAAACACCCACTGAGCAGATTGTCTTTTGGTTTCAGGATCATAACAGTAAATCCAGCTTTCGTCACCTGTTAGTATGTCGAACACAGCATTTGAGTCACCTCCGTTAAATCTTTCAATCATTTTACGGCACCAATCCACACGATGGAGTTTTTGAGCCTCAGTCAAATTATGAGGTATCCACCGGGCGCAAAGCTTCCTGACCGCTAAATGTTCGTGTAGGATTTTGTGCACTTGACTCATACCGATGCCTAAGCTTGTCCGAATCTGCTGATAGGTCACTCTTTGTCAGTCTCTATCATACGCCGCACAACACAGATGTTATCTTCAGTCGTCGCCGTAGAAGGCCGTCCGTCACGTAAATCATCAGTGAGATTAGTGCGACCACGTTTAAACTATTAAACCAGTTGTAAACAGTCGCACGAGATGGGGCTTCATCGTGAAAGGCCAATCGTAGTCTATCATAACTTTCTTGTTGACTTAAATGACATCGAAAGTCATAAAAATCATTGCACGAAAATTTTCTCGTGTTAAATTCATGTTGACGTGACACAGACAATTTTCAATTTGCCGCCAAATCGTAAAACAAATGACAAATGAATGAAGTATATACTCAGTAATATTGGCAAAGAGTTCTATTTTCAAATTATAGAATTATTTTTTTATTATATTGTTTATAAGTGGCCAGTTCTAAGAACTTTCAGTTTGACCCTCGTATATGTACTTCTGTATATATATTTTTCAAGATTATTATATTAAGTATTTTAATTTTTATAATAAAGCTATATTATATTTATATAGTATATGTACGTGTTACTTATCATATTTACACTACCTACATCACACGATATGTTTCAAAACAAGTTCTTCCTAAGGTTGCCTGGAAGAGATCGCTTTAAGCGATAAGGCCGCCCATTGCTCTGCAAATTATTGAATCGTTAATTGTATTTATTAGTGTTAAATGTATTGTGAAATTGTAGAAGTAATAAAGAATTATATTATTATTATACACGTATATCTTTATTTCCTTAAGTCTAAGTTTTTACAAATATTTATATAAAATAACATAAAAACATTATAAAAACCTAAACCTAGTTTGCCGCCAGCAGCGGGGCAGGGCCCAAGCTACCGGTGGTTAGGGCTGCAGACTGAGGAACCTCCTGACGATGCGCGCCGTGTCGAGGATGACCGCCTTCTGCATCTGACCCTTAATCCAACCGTCTAGCGAAAGTCTCTTGAGATGTTGGTCGAGACTTTTCGCTACAAGGCCGTTTGCCGACACAACTATTGGGACTATGATCGTCGAATCAACATCCCACATGGCGGTAACCTCATGAGCCAAGTCAAGGTACTTGCTAAGCTTGTCCTTCTCAGCTTTCACGAGGTTCTCGTCATGTGGCACGGTGATATCAACGATTACAGCCCGGCGCTCGGACCGGTCTACCAGCACGATGTCAGGCTTATTGGCGACAATAGTCCTGTCCGTGATGATAGAGCGGTCCCAGTAGAGCAACGCACGACCATTCTCGAGAACTGGCAGAGGTGCGTACTTATAGTAGGGCACCTCGGACTCGACAAGGCCGTATCGAAGAGCAAGCTGCTGGTGGATGATCCTGGCTACTAGGTTATGTCTGTGCAAGTACTCGCCGTTAGCAAGATGCGAACAACCGGAAATAACATGACGAAGTGATTCGCCTGGACGGCGGCATGCCCGACAAATGTCGACCGTACCGTCCTTCATTATGTATTTCCGGTAATTGTTCGTCTTGATAACTTCGTCAGCAATTGCACAGGCAAATCCCTCGGTTTCTCCGAAGAGGTCCCCGAAGCGTAGCCAGTTCACCGACGCGAGCAGATTCACATCGGGTCCCGTTAGGGCCCGATAGAATCGCCCGTGCAGCTCCTTGCTCTTCCACACTTCCTTGCGATCATCAGTGCTGAGCACCGATGGTTTACGCCAGTTCTCGTTTGCCAGTGAAAGAGGCGTGAAGCTTCTGTCAACTGCCACAACATCGCGATGCATCCCGGACTCGCTGTTGCGGAAATAATCCCTGAGACTGCATACTTCGCGGTTGTGTAGGTTCTTGGCATTTAAAAAGCCTCGACCTCCCCACTTCCGCGGAATATACAGTCTCATAATAGATGAGCGCGGGTGTAGCATTCGGTGTGTTGTGAGCAGTTGACGGACCTTTCTGTCCAGGGCGTCGAGCTCAGTCTGAGTCCATCTCAGTATGCCAAAGAGTATATCAGCAGAGGCATTACCCAACCGTTGAAGGCTCGCACCTTGTTACCGCCTGACAGAAGACTTTTGAGTACTTTTGTCAGCCGGCACAAGAAGCGCTCCTTCACCGATTTCTTAATGTCATCTGCTGATATACCCAAAGACTGTGACATACCGAGATATTTGTAGGTCTCGTCTTCGGAGAGAGATCTGAGAGTTATAGTCTCGGAAAGTTGTAAATTCTCTGAATTTACTACTTTCCCTCGCTGTACATGCATGACCGCACACTTGTCTCACACCGAACTCCATCTTGATGGCGTTACTAAAAACCTCCGTGGTTTTAATAGCTCCAACAAGTCTTGGCGTTTCGGTGCAAAAAAGTTTGAGGTCGTCCATGTACAACAAATGAGATATAACCTCACCTCCTCTACGAAGACGATAACCTAACTCTGAATCCTTCAGCAGAGTGCTGAGAGGATTCAGACTTAGGCAGAACCATAGGGACTTAGACTGTCACCCTGAAAATGCCTCTTTCAATCCTAATCAAGTCCTCCGAAACAAAAGAGCTGTCTACGCTACCTGGTTGACGAAGGACTGTGACCCACTGTCCCATGCATTTGCTTAGAAAAGATTTTAGAGTTGGATTTATTTTGTACAACTCTAAAACCCTTTCTAGCCATGAATGGGGCACCGCATCATAGGCCTTCTTATAGTCAATCCAAGCAGCGGAGAGGGCTCCTTGTTTCGTTTGACTTGTTGGCAAATGGTCGTGTCAATGAGGAGCAGCTCCTTAGTACCACGGGACCCAATCTTACATCCATTCTGAGAGGAGGCCAAAACGTTATTCGCGACAATATGCGCATTAATTTTTGCTCTCAGAATGGATGTAAGCAGCTTGTAGATGGTAGGTAAGCACGTAATGGGTCTGTAGTTCTTCGGTTCCGTAGTACTACCAGACTTATGGAGCAGGAAGGTGACTCCGGTGGTCAAGAAACTGGGAAGAGAACCCGTCTCCAGGGCTTCTTGGAATTGTGTTGCCAAACGTTCATGTGAGCACCGAAACCACTTTATCCAGAAGTTGTGCAATCCGTCCGGTCCAGGACTTTTCCAGTTCTGAGCCGTCCGGATAGCACAACTAACGTCTATGGAGTCGATTGTAATAGACTCCATGGGTTCGATAACCTCACATGCACGTTCGATAACACGCATCCAAGCTCCCTCCGTGTGCTCGACAGGCACCGACCAGATGCTGCGCCAGAAACTTTTCATAGCGCTGACATCCGGTAGCTGCGTATCGTTCACACGTGGACTCGTAGTTCCTTCCCAGCTTCGGTACACCTTCCTTTGATCGCTCTGGAAGTCGCGATTTTGCCGATATCGATTCACACGCTCTCTGTAGCGGCGAATACGGTTTGCCCACGCATAAACATTCTGCTTCAGATAGTCAATACGTTCCGTAACATTGGCAAGATAGTGCTGAGGACTGATACCAGTCCCAGCGAATGCCTGTGCTACGAAACGCATGACTCGGGGACGACTGTTCCCCTGTCTGAAGCAGATTAGCTTTAAATAAGAATCCTGAATTTGCTGATACGCCGTTCTATTCGCACTTGCCATGCGGGTGCATCTCCGGCGGTTCGCGTTGTACGGTCAGTGTCTGGGAACTTGACACGTGCAACGCGACACACCGCGATAGCACCACAGTACAGAATAGAATGGGTATCAGTCAAATCCTTGCTAGTTCCCAGGTAGGGCACTAGCAAAGTATTCAGGGCTCCCATCAAAGCCAAATTACGTCTATGTGTGGGCAAACGCGGTAAGCGCGGCCTAGAGTTGGGTGGATCTATACCGCAAGATTGCGTCTTCCAGAGTGCTCCTCAGTTGCCCTCTTACCTGATCAGATACATAACTACTCGCCGAGTCTTCCTCCTCGATGTTGGAGTCGTCCATTATTATTAGAATTATTATTCAGTTATTTATTCATTCATCTTAATTTCTAAGTTTTTTACAATAGGTATAAAAATATAAACATTATAAAAACTTAAAACTAGGGTGCCGCCAGCAGCGGGCAGGACCCAAGCTACCGGTGGTTAGGGCTGCAGAGAGAGAACCTCCTGACGATGCGTGCTGTGTCAAGGATGACTGCCTTCTGGATCTGGCCCTTAACCCAACCGTCTAGCGAAAGTCTTTTGAGATGTTGGTCGAGACTTTTCGCGCTATAAGGCCGTTTGCCGACACGACTATTGGGACTATGATCGTCGAATCAACTTCCCACATGGCGGTAACCTCATGAGCTAAGTCAAGGTACTTGCTAAGCTTGTCCTTCTCGGCTTTCACGAGGTTCTCGTCATGTGGTACGGTGATATCGACGATCACAGCCTGGCGCTCGGACCGGTCTACCATCACGATATCAGGCTTATTGGCGACAATAGTCCTGTCCGTGATGATAGAGCGGTCCCAGTAGAGCAACGCACGACCATTCTCGAGAACTGGCAGAGGTGCGTACTTATAGTACGGCACCTCGGACTCGACAAGGCCGTGTCGAAGAGCAAGTTGCTGGTGGATGATCCTGGCTACTAGGTTATGTCTGTGCAAGTACTCGCCGTTAGCAAGATGCGAACAACCGGAAATAACATGACGAAGAGATTCGCCTGGACGGCGGCATGCCCGACAAATGTCGACCGTACCGTCCTTCATTATGTATTTCCGGTAATTGTTCGTCTTGATAACCTCGTCTGCAATTGCACAGACAAAACCTTCGGTTTCTCCGAAGAGGTCCCCGAAGCGTAGCCAGTTCACCGACGCGAGCAGATTCACATCGGGTCCCGTTAGGGCCCGATAGAATCGCCCGTGCAGCTCCTTGCTCTTCCACACTTCCTTGCGATCATCAGTGCTGAGCACCGATGGTTTACGCCAGTTCTCGTTTGCCAGTGAAAGAGGCGTGAAGCTTCTGTCAACTGCCACAACATCGCGATGCATCCCGGACTCGCTGTTGCGGAAATAATCCCTGAGACTGCATACTTCGCGGTTGTGTAGGTTCTTGGCATTTAAAAGCCTCGACCTCCCACTTCCGCGGAATATACAGTCTCATAACAGACGAGCGCGGGTGTAGCATGCGATGAGTTGTGAGCAGTTGACGGACCTTCCTGTCCAGGGCGTCTAGCTCAGTCTGAGTCCACCTCAGTATGCCAAAGGAGTATATCAGCAGAGGCATTACCCAACCGTTGAAGGCTCGCGCTTTGTTACCGCCTGACAGAAGACTTTTAAGTACTTTTGTCAGCCGGCAAAAGAAGCGCTCCTTCACCGATTTCTTAATGTCATCTGCTGATATACCCAATGACTGTGACATACCGAGATATTTGTAGGTCTCGTCTTCGGAGAGAGATCTGAGAGTTATAGTCTCGGAAAGTTGTAAATTCTCTGAATTTACTACTTTCCCTCGCTGTACATGCATGACCGCACATTTGTTTACACCGAACTCCATCTTGATGGCGTTACTAAAACCTCCGTGGTTTTAATAGCTCCAACAAGTCTTGGCGTTTCGGTGCAAAAGTTTGAGGTCGTCCATGTACAACAAATGAGATATAACCTCACCTCCTCTACGAAGACGATAACCTAACTCTGAATCCTTCAGCAGAGTGCTGAGAGGATTCAGACTTAGGCAGAACCATAGGGACTTAGACTGTCACCCTGAAAATGCCTCTTTCAATCTAATCAAGTCCTCCGAAACAAAGAGCTGTCTACGCTACCTGGTTGACGAAGGACTGTGACCCACTGTCCCATGCATTTGCTTAGAAAAGATTTTAGAGTTGGATTTATTTTGTACAACTCTAAAACCCTTTCTAGCCATGAATGGGGCACCGCATCATAGGCCTTCTTATAGTCAATCCAAGCAGCGGAGAGGGCCTTTGTTTCGTTTGACTTGTTGGCAAATGGTCGTGTCAATGAGGAGTAGCTCCTTAGTACCACGGGACCCAATCTTACATCCATTCTGGGAAGAGGCCAAAACGTTATTCGCGACAATATGCGCATTAATTTTGCTCTCAGAATAGATGTAAGCAGCTTGTAGATGGTAGGTAAGCACGTAATGGGTCTGTAGTTCTTCGGTTCCGTGGTACTACCAGACTTATGGAGCAGGAAGGTGACTCCGGTGGTCAAGAAACTGGGAAGACAACCCGTTTCGAGGGCTTCTTGAATTGCGTTGCCAAACGTTCATATGAGCACCGAAACCATTTTATCAAAAGTTGTGCAATCCGTCCGGCCCAGGACTTTTCCAGTTCTGAGCCGGCCGGATAGCACAGCTAACGTCTACGGAGTCTATCGTAATAGACTCCATGGGTTCGATAGGCTCACATGTACGTTCGATAACACGCATCCAAGCTCCCTCTGTGTGCTCGACAGGCACCGACCAGATGCCGCGCCAGAAATTTTTCATAGCGCTAGGATCCGGTAGCTGCCCGTCGTTCACACGTTGACTAGTTCCTTCCCAGTTTCGGTACACCTTCCTTTGATCACTCTGAAAGTCGCGATTTTGTCGATATCGATCCACACGCTCTCTGTAGCGGCGAATACGGTTTGCCCACGCATACACTTTCTGCTTCAGGTAGTCAATACGTTCCGCAACATTGGCAAGATAGTGCTGAGGACTGATACCAGTCCCAGCGAATGCCTGTGTTACGAAACGCATGACTCGGGGACGACTGTTCCCCTGTCTGAAGCAGATTAGCTTTGCAATAAGAGTCCTGAATTTGCTGATACGCCGTTCTATTCGCACTTGCCATGCGGGTGCATCTCCGGCGGTTCGCGTTGCACGGTCAGTGTCTGGGAACTTGACACGTGCAACGCGACACGCCGCGATAGCACCACAGTACAGAATAGAATGGGTATCAGTCAAATCCTTGCTAGTTCCCAGGTAGGGCACTAGCAAAGTATTCAGGGCTCCCATCAAAGCCAAATTACGTCTATGTGTGGGCAAACGTGGTAATCGCGGCCTAGAGTTAGGTGTGGATCTATACCGCAAAATCGCGTCTTCCAGAGTGCTCCTCAGTTGCTCTATTACCTGGTCGGATACATTACGACTCGCTGAGTCTTCCTCCTCGATGTCGGGGTCGACCGGCGCCGCAAGTGTCGTCACTGACGTCGGCAATGAGGCCAGTGTCAGCGCCGACGACGCGGCAGGCTGATCCCGAGTCGAAGCAGAAGCCGGGCGAGTACGCTGCTCCTCCAGGCGTATCCGATCAAGTGCCGAGTCATCCAACAGCTTGCAGCGTCGGATAGCCCGGGTTTGGTCGGAGAGTCGTTGTGCGGATACGGCGACAGTTGGTTCAAGGGCCTGAAACAGAAGTAGCATCCTGGCACAGTACGCGGTCAGGTTGGTTCCTCCTCTGTAGCCCTGTAATAGGCGCGCATGCAGTTCTCGTTCATTTGGCGAGTCCATCGCATGCGACGCACTACACCACCGGTAGCGAGGGCCGGGCGCGAGGCAGGTTGCCTCACAAGCCCCAAGCGTGCCGGCAGCGGCGGACGGCCACGACGTCTGGTTGTTGTTGGCGCCGGGGTCCGCGCCGCGTCCTCGCCACTCGTCGAATAAGAAGAAGTTGTGTCGCGGGAGTCAAAAACTTCGTCCTCCGACGACGAACTCGGTGGTGACGGGACACGGGCTGGTGATGGTCGTGCGTTGTTCGTATCCGCTTGTTGTTTCCTTTTGATCGCGTGATCATTATTTTAAGAATTTCATTCCGTTTCTTGTATTTACACAAGTTTGAAGGCTTGTCACAAAATTGTCAAAATGCATTGTTGCTGGTTTTCTTTTAAATTAGGAGGATTATTGATGAAATAGGATTTTCGTTAATATTTTATTGTTTTCCGTGTATTTTCCTTCTTGTTGTGTGATAAATATTGGCTAAAAACTCCAGAAAACGGGCTAAAACTATTAAAATTATAAATCGTTACAAAAAGGACGTCATTGCGTGACAGCGGTCTTTCTTTATTATTATTATTATTATTATTATTAATGTTGTACAATACGTCACCTGTTTAGCTATAGGTATACTACTGGTATTACGCAACTTGGTGACATGAAGACACAAAGTTTTATCCATCCAATAAGGGTGCACATTCCGTCCGCTGCTCCGCTACCGCTCCAACGTTACATTAGGATGTCGGTGATGCGTGATAATTATTTTTCTCTTCCTAAAAGTGGTTTGATGATTCGTTTCAGCTGGTACTGTCATGGTTTATACTGTGCCAGCTAATAGTTTCAAGTGGGCACTTATTGATAGGTTTTATAATGTATAGAAAATGTTATCGGTACAGATAACAAACATACATGCACTCAGGGCGCGCACTACAGTGTAATGAACCTAATACTTGCTAGTACTAAAACGCTCCACACACGAGTCCTAAAATCAGAGGAAATGACGTAAAAGTAGTGGGGCGGAGCCTACATCGAACCATAAATCACCAATCCTATCCTACATCGCACCATATTTTCCCTGTTCATTCTAAATGTTATTTTCCATCCTAAGGTTAAGGATATATATATGATGGGTCGCCCATTGTTGCACTACTGTAAAATTTACTTTTTTTCTTCTGTGTTTAATTTTATTTGGTGTGTCCATAAAGAGTATGTCTATCAATGTATATCCGTATCCAGATCCAAAATATAACATCCATAACATTTGTAATACACGTAGAAACTTACCCCGTCCGGGCTTTGCTTCTTAACTTCACAGAACTCGTTGAGAACATCTTGTAATTTCTTTGTTGAGTCTGAAAACAAGAAAAAAGTTAAGTATTTAGATAGTCTTATTAAATACGAGACGAGCAGGACATACGCCTGATGGTAAGCAACATGCCTGCCACGTAACAGCACAGTGACCTGCAGCTATTGGAAAATGAAGAGTCCAAATCATTACCTAGCACTGCACTGCGCTCGTCACCCAGAGATCTAAGATGTTATATCCCTAAGCCCTGTAATTTCTCCAGTAGTATTGCCTTTCAAACCGGAACACACTTATATTTGCACATTACTGCTTGGCGGTAGAATGGCAAAGGTGTGGTACTTCCCCCAGGTGGACTCTGCTAAGAGTCCTACCACCTATAAACCTATACAAGTACAAAAAAACTGTTACACCAAGTGGCCTATGTGTTCTTTCAGACTATAATCTGTGTTCCAAATTTCAGGCCGACCCATTCAGACGTTTAGACGTGATTGAGCAACGAACATCGAAATATTTATTATGAAAACTGACGTGGTTATTACACATTTTAAATAACTACACGGGTAACTCACGTTTGATATAGTCAGTCCAGTCCGACTCAAGTTTCGATCGCGTGCGTGCGAAACTTGAGCCGGACTTAAAGTGGACATTTATAGTAGTAGGTAATAGTAGGCCAGCTACTGGCAGTAGATGTGCAAACATTGTTGTGTTGCGGTTTGAAGGGCATTATTTCTTGATAAGCAAGATATGCGCACTTGCTTGCCAATTACAATAGGTATAATTATGCGCTATCATTTAAAGCACAAATCCAAATATTTGTGTGATGAATTCAAATATTTGCACTGTGTCTGGGTGTTTCTATGTATAATAAGTGTGTATTTATATCAGCTATCTGGCCGCCATATTACAAGCTTTGCTTTGTTTGGGATCAGATGGTGTTATGTGTGAATTGTCCACCAATATTTATTTATTTAAATTATTGTTTAGAACTAGTTTATGAAGCGTACAGACTAAACAGCCACTGTGTTGCAACGTGCAATAATAATTTAGCACCTAATTTGAGATACTAAAATATCTTTAATGTTTCACTGTAAATTTACACAGTTGCAGTTAATTTAAGATGGTATTTTCAGTAATAATGTTTACAAGGTTTTAGTTCCTGCTTTGCGATGTTGAAATACAAAATTTGCTCGGTTCATGTCATGACCAAAATACTGGCCTCTTTTTTGACAGCATACTATTGTCAATGGAAGCAATGGAGCCATCGTTTTTGGCATGTTTTCCACTGGTTTTTATAAATAATATGGAAACATTGACCTTCAAATCAGAATAATTCACAGTAATGTTTGCACGTTACTGCTTGGCGGTAGAATAACTGGTATAAGTGTGGTACCTACTTCCCCAGGCGGACTCTGCCCAGCCCTACCACTATGAGTTTATTGGTAATTATTTAGACTCTTCGTGTTCCAATAGGTGCGTGTCACTGTGCTGTTATGTGGCAGGCATGTTTCTTACTATCAGGCACATGTCCTGCTCGTCTCGAGAGAACCACTCCATTCTATAAAAAAAACTCACACAAAACAACCTAGCCCGAAATAAGCACCGGTTGTATGTACCTCCTATATAGGAACCAGATAGCTGAAATAATACTTCCATGTATACTTGTAAATGCATACTTATTGTACCCAAATACAGAACACATGTTTGTATTCGTCACACAAATATTTTCACTGGGTCAGAATTGAACCCAAAGGTGTAGTACTTCCCCCAGGGGGGCTTAGAGCAAAGAGGGCTTCCAGGGCTGAAATTCTAAAGTTGCCTAATTATTCTCAAAAATATCTCTGGCTAAAAAGTACTTAAGGTACGTCCCCCAGAATAATGAGCTTTTGTCCAGTTTTCAGAGCTACTCATTAGCCAAAACAACTATCAACTGGTAAAAAGAACATTATTTTTTACAATTTCTTTGCTTCAAAATGGTAGTTTTTTTTGGTAGTATTTTTTTCAAAATGGCCGGGCCTGGTGGCTTAGTGGGTAGTAACTCTCCCTGCGAAGCCGAGGATCGTGGGTTCGATCCCCACCCAGTGCAAATATTTGTGTGATGAATTCAAATGTTTGCACTGTGTCTAGCTGTTTCTATGTATAATAAGTATGTATTTAAAACTATATAAGTATTATATCAGCTATCTGGCCGCCATAGTACAAGCTATGCTTAGTTTGGGGTCAGATGGTGTTGTGTATGAATTGTCCACCAATATTATATTTATTTATTTATTTATATTTAAATAATCTCCTCACAACTAGAAATAATTGTAATTATCATGCATCTACCAGAATAACCGCTACTATTTGGATTTCGTACTTATACCAACGGATAGGCAATTCCATTACGAACATTTTTGGTAGAAATATTTTTTTCAAAAGACCAAAATCTGATTGTATAAAGAGTTTATTCTAAAATTTGAGCGTAAACAGCGACAAATCCTACTGTTTCTCTCTTGCTCTTTCAGTTGGCGTATGATGAGGTAAGAAATACTCAAGGACATTTGCTAGGGGTACGCCTTTAACCTAAAATTATGTGGCACACATACTTAGCAGTAGTTATTTCTGAAACTACGTAAATACCCCAGAGACGGTTTAAGTAATTGCAATCAAGTATAATGGGAAGGTCACTATGTGAAGTATGTACGTTCCACAATACATACAGTAAGGGTTCTCTAAATGCGGCTTACAAGCAATTCGGATGCGCAAAAATATACTATTTTAATTATCTAAGGTGCGTTGGGGTAATTCCGGATGGATTTTTGACTAGTTATCACTTGCGATTTATTTAATTTCTGAAGATCAATTTATGTCAGATCGTTAAAATATGTCTACATTTCTTAACGGATAGACAGAGTATAAGTGTGAATTTTGTCTGTCCTACAGGTTTAATAGATTTCGTTGTAGACGTTTGCCAAAACAAACTTTATCTTTTATGATCACGATAACATATTTACCACCGAAGGGCAAGTTCGGACTGCAATCAATAGTAGCCTCTATTGCTGAGAAGACAGATTCCATAAGAAGAATACATCCGATCTTTCACTTTCTGAACTAAATATTTTGCATAATTTACTAATTCACACATAGCACATTTCTGATTTGCCGGAGCGATAAACAGAAACTATGGGTCGCGGGACGATAAAATGGCGTCCTTTTTCATTTTACGAGTGTTTGAAAATTATTCGAAATTAGATACAAATTTCATTTATATGGTCTTACCCATTTCCGATCTTACCCGAACGCTACACTATACTAACTAACTAGCTAACTATACTCCGTAAGCTACAATATGAAAAAAAATTAGACAATACGTATTTTTGGTTTTATCAAATTAATAAAAATCGGGAGCGAAATAGGTAGTTCGAACTTCTGAGATGGGAGATAAAAATTGGCAGTGAACTACCGATAGAAGTATACTTGTATCTAACTCAGAATTTGATATAAGAAACGAGGCGGCTGAAACTGGAGGGCGTGGCTATGCGCATGACCATCTAGAAATGCGTCTCCATTTGTGAGGCATGGTCCCGAGCTTACCCGAAGATTTCTTATCATTCTCCAGCGTGCCGTTAGAATTAAATTCACAGCCCACGAAAAATCTGCTTGTAGCGCGCCAAGAGAAGTTTTCACTTCAAAATATACTACACAGTGACGTCACTCAATACTTCTAAGTACTGTATCGTCGTCAATATTTGTTTGCAAAACTTAAAATACGTATAATATGTACTACTGTAGGTATTTTTTTTAATTTGACCGACTTATTTGTTTTCAGTCATATTTTTAGTCGCCCGATAGAAAAAATTACAAGATGGTATTAGATCCTACAGATCAGTTGCACGCCCTCAGTAATATATTGCATAAAATACCGTTAAACTATGATTATGTCAACTATTTGGGTTCCATAATACAAGCTTTGCTTAGCTTGGGACTTGATGATGTTGTGTCAAGAAGTATCAAAATCAGGGTGTTTACTTTTAGTGCGACTCAGTTGTGGAATGGATTACCTGCGCACACGCACACCAGGCATTCTATTTGTCGAAATTATAGCTAAGGCGTCGATGTCGACCGATTTCTATTGCAAATACAGTATTTTTTAAGCTATTGCATAGCTTTTATCGCGGGCCTGAGGACCGAATTTTAGTGATCGTGCATCTCTTTCTTATGTTCACAAGAAAGAGGGATGGAAGACCGTAACGCCGTCCTCCCCACTCGGTCATTCGACTTTGAATCTTATTTGTATTAGCTTTACAGACTAAATGCTCTTAGCTGTCGAAGACTGACTAGACTGTATACTTCTCTGCATTTTTGTTATGGTAAACAAACGTCACTCTTTAAAATAAAAGCAATTCCGAAAAATTGTTAACATCCCTATTGCTTATGTTGATAAAAATGCATGCAACATGCAATAGCTTTACCGCGGCAGTCCCCGAGTGCCACACTTCTTTTTCTATTTATCATATTTATAATTATATTTATTTTAATATCTCTTAAGTATTTCATGTCAAGTACTATACTATATTTACACACTATATTTTATGTCAATGTATGGATGTTTGTTGGGCAATCATGTCGTAACATATGAACAAATTGTGCTGAAATTTGGAATACAGATAGATAGACAGTCTGGAAGAACACAAAGGCCACTTTGTGTGGCTACTTTTGATCCCAGTAAAATAACGGCAGCGGGAACTACACAGGTAACATCGTGGGATGTTGCTAGGTACTATTATGTTTTGATTAAAGAACGTGGTGCAGAAAGGTCCAACATTATTTTACTAGATCATTCCAACACTGATGTGGACTTCATCTTCCAAGGTATCTTTCGCCTCAGCACGGTAAATCACAAGATAATTCGAGTCAAAGTTTTGCGTAAAATTTACCAGCTTCAACTCTAACGCATGTACAGATAACAAACGACCTTGCCGTCGACGCCGCGACGTCATACTAAAATCCGTGCCGAGATCTGGCCGCTAGGGGTATGTCCAATACAATAACAAACAAAGAATTTTCAACTTTCCGCGGAAAAAAATTATATTGAGCTTTCACGTCTAATTTCCAAACAAATGATTTAACACAACTTGAATAAAAATGACGACAAAATTTAATATATATGAATTCCCGTAATAAATATTGTTGGACCTTTCTGCACCACGTTCAATTTTGAATCGATTTTTCTACATCTTACTTGCGCACCTGGTTTTCTGACTTGTCCACACATTATTTTCCGTCCTACAGTTGCCTGGAAGAGATCGCTTTTCGCGATAAGGCCGCCAACTTGATGCACTACTTTTTAAGGTTTATTGTGAATTGTGTATCCTATTCATTTGGTGTCAATAAAATATTTCTATTTATCAACCAATGTTTATTTATCTACGTATTTTGCTTACTTGCCCTTACTGCTTACATTCTGTACCGTTGTGTTGCCCAGTTGGGTCGGGTATGGCATACTTAGCAAATTAAAATGTAATGGATGGTTTTTATGCGAAAAATAACGATATGGGTAACATTTGTCGCGTGATCGGCAGCCTTTTAGTACTATAATTATTACACACCATAATGGGCCGTTGTTTTAAATTCACGGCCCATGTTCATTGCTCACAGCCATGGAGTAGCTATCATTATTTTAATGTGAACATTAGTAGACTACATGCCCGTGAACAAAATTTATGGGTCAAATGAACCACCAGGAGTCCTATGTAGGGTGATATAACCACAAAGTAATAAGATTCAGCACTATGCCGTCACTTGCAAGCTGTCCAACTCAGTGCAAGTGAGAGTGGGTTGCAACCCTCGATTTTTTCTCCATGTTGCTTGATTGACGGCATTGCGGAATAATGGATTAGAAGAGGTATTGAAAGTGTATGGAACCAATGTACATAATCAAATGACCAAATTGACCATGAAAATCGCCGGAAAATCAATACATTTTTCCGATGATAAAAATCATGGCTGGCCTCGTGGCTTAGTGGGTAGTAACTCTGCCTGCGAAGCCGAGGGTCGTGGGTTCGATTCCTACCCATTGCAAATATTTGTGTGATGAATGCAAATATTTTACTGTGTCTGGGTGTTTCAATGTATATATTTAAAACTATTTAAGTATTGTATCAGTTATCTGGTTGCCATAGTACAAGCTTTGTTTAGTTTGGGGTCAGATGGTGTTGTGTGTGATTTGTCCACCAATATTTATTTATTATTTTTTATCCATTTAGAATGACAGGGACAAGAATTCTCATTCCAAATTTGAGTCGTTAGTATTGCGTTCAGAATCCGTACCGAGATTCAAATTCGTTCAGCCGTTCCAAAATCAACTGATTTTGGAACTTGACATTTGAGCAACTGTTACACTTCGAGAGTAAAAGTAAACCTGATGACATTAATGTAAGAATTTAGCTTTACAACTGATGGACCTTTCCGTTACATATCTTCAAAAGGAATGCCCGTCGCTGTTTTTTTTTAATTAACCTATGGTAGCTGGCCCCTAGTCGCCTTTACTATCGAGCTGACTATTCGGGTTGGCGCCGAGGGCGCAGGACCCAAAAAAGAACCTAACCTATGTAAAACCTATTGATATGCTAGTGCTGTAGCATGGGATGATACCTGGGACGCGTAACGGCTGCTAGCACGAGGCGCCTCAGACGGCTCGACCTCGGCTCGGGCTAGTGTCGGGGGACATAGTGTTTGGCACCTCTTGGTGCCCTAGCGGAATGGGGGGTGAGACACCCACCGACTTTTTTTTTTTTTTTTTTAAATAAAGAGTGATGAGACGATCAGGACATGTGCCTGATGGTAAGCAACATGCCTGACACATAACAGCACAGTGACACGCAGCTATTGGAACATGAAGAGTCCAAATCATTACCTAGCACTGCACTGCGCTCGTCACCCAGAGATCTAAGATCTTATATCTCTAAGCCCTGTAATTTCTCTGGAAACATTGCCCTTCAAACCGGAACACAGTAATGTTTGCACATTGCTACTAACGCGTGAATCTATGTCGGCTGACTTATTATTGGGGTTACCAGCAAAAGCAAAGGGGGCGTTTTGTCGGCTGACTGATTTGAGTGGTAGAGCAGACGTCATCTACCTGACTGCTAACAGGGGTCATCCTCTGTCGTATGACTGACCCATCGCTGGCTTAGCTCAATCTACTTAAAGTCCCAGCCCCTCCAAAACTCTCTTTTGAGATGGCGGGTAGAAGTAGAGAACCATCTACTCAGCACCAGCGCCCTCTATACTCAATTTTACCAGTCATATCAATTTCCTTAAATACCAGATACTTATTCTTTTATGTACACATATTTAGACTCAAAACGATACAGGTGATAACACAACAAACATTGGAACTTCCAAACTTTGACATTTGTAGTATTAGTAAGACGATTAACTTACAGGAAGCTAATTCTTGCAGCTGCTGAAACTCGGCAGGAGAGAGCTTGTCCCACTGGAAACTGGAGCCAGTCTGATTTGGCATCTCCACCTGTAGACAAAATCATTCATCACTTAGTAATAATATACTTTTTTTTGACGTGACAACGTCTAATATATCAATGAACGCCGGCTGCATGAAAAAGTGTCCCGTTATGTCCCGTTACGCTCATTGTCCGCTTGCGCCGCATCTATCAATGTTTTGTTATGACGTTGTCACGTTAAACTATCGTCCGTAAACCAATCGACTTTATAGACAACCGATTTTTTTCATCTTTCCATGTGTTGACAGCTCTCTATAACGTCAAAATATGCGCACCGTTATATAGACTGCTAGATGTCCGCCCCGGCTTCGCCCGTGGCATATTATGTAGCACTCATCGGGATCCCGTACATATACAACGGTGAAAGAATGACTGAAATCGGTTCAGTCATTCCTAATAATATTGCTTTCAAACAAAAAACCTCTTCAGCTACCTGCTACGCCACCTGTCGGACATTGGTCATACCAACTCAGATTTAGAAACATTAGCAAATGGAGGTGTTTAATTTGTGAGCAAAGGTGAGGTATGTAATCTATGGCAAAGGTTTATATTCAATAACGCAATCTTGGACATTGGCGAAATTACGGTGACATTACCGAATGGAAGCTAAAAGAAAAAGTTGAAGTTGACGCAATTTTCATGTCAAAGCACGCTACGAAAACTCTCAAAAAGGAACGTTTTTTCCCGTTTTTGTTACATTCTTGATTCATGCTCCGCTTTTATTGATAGTAGCGTTATGTTCTATAGCCTATAGCCATCCTCGATAAATGGACTATCCAATAGAAAAATAATCTTTTAATTCGGACCAGTACTTCCCGAGATCCTAGCGTTCAAACAAACTCTTCAGCTTTATAATATTAGTATAGATAAACTTTATGTCCTATCGCATCGCACATAATGTTGGCTCATTAAAATAATTAATAAGTGTCCTATCACGTAATGCATCGTACCTTTGCTCACAATATGACGTCAAGCTTGGTCCAGAACTGGGTTATCGCGGTTCCGACATTCAATCGATACTGTTATCATATGGCGTAGCAGCCCGCATAGATCGATTATCAACCTTTGCACCGGTCAGTTATGGGGTGGGTCATCGATTTAAATCAAAAGATCTGCCCTGAGCACATTAAAATGGTTAACAAACTGCGTCTCTGTGTGTAGCGTGAGTGGTTTATAACTTGACCCCTAGAAATTGCTAGCTGCGAGGGAGGTTGCGTTTTTACTTATTTTGGTTGTTGACAACGAATAGCGTATATAAACATCTGGCGTTCACCGCTTTCTACAATCGTCTGAAAACGGAAAGAGTGAGCTCACTCTTCCTAACAAAAACATAATTCCGTGCGCCTGAAGTTTGGAAGGGCACATCCATTGATTTATATCGATGCGATGGGTGACCGCGGAAACAATAGAATGCGAAACTTGAACCGCATAAGGTTTACAAACAGGCAATGACTCCCTTGTTTGTAAAAGATTTCAAAGTCTTAGACATCGACACAACGTTTCGAGTTTATCGGATACATTTTGGAGAGTGGGCAGAAGCAGTATCACGCAGCTATTGGAACATGAAGAGTACAAATTAGCACTGCACTGCGCTCATTACCCAGAGATACAAGATGATTTATGTCTATGCCTGGTAATTTCTCTCGAAATATTACTCTCCAAACCGGAATTTAGTGAAGTTTGCACATCACTTCTTAGCGGTAGAATAATTGGCAAATGTGTGGTACTTCCCCAGACAAACTGTATAGAGAGTCCTACCACTACATATAGTCAAATGTGTAAGCTAATTGACAGTGGAAGCGTGCCCAGTATGCTGCTAGCATTACCACGCTGAATGGCATTGTTTATACACTGAGTCATAAATATCCCAACTTTCAAATCTATATAAACTTTCAAATGAATATGTGTTTAATGGAATTATCAAATATTTTTGTTTTCAATTACTGTATTTTCGTTAGAAGCGGGTAGTTTGTCAAAACATAAAATATTATGTTTCCTTTTCTATTACAAACTACCCTCATAATTTTCCACCAAACTCGTGGGGGTAACTTTATTTTGTATCTAACTTGAAACGTGTATTTTTTGGTAAAGCTACTGAGTAAGAAATGTGTAAAGAAATACAGTAGAACCTCGATAAGTTAAATGCCAAGAGAAACAAAAAAAATTTTAAGTTAAAGAGGTTTTAAGTTATCAAGAGGTTTGGGCTCCGATGGGAAGGGAACATATTATTTTTGAAGTTATAGAGGTTTTAATTTACCGAGGTTTGAGTTATCGAGGTTCTACTGTAATTATAAAAATATTGTTTTTAGCTATCGCGATTTGAACACATATCTACATACATGTATTGTTTGTATTACATAAGACTTAATCAAGAGCAAAGTCATTATTTAACGTCGAGGTAATTAAATAATAATTTAGATTGTGAATAAGTCCTGTATGATTTAAACAATACTTATTAAAAGCCTAGAGGTTGCAAAACTTTTTTAGCATAAAATGATGTCATGGTGCAACTTATAGGTACATTGTTTAATTAGACAATTTATATGAAAGCCTTTTTTTTAACCAGAACTTAGAGGGTTTGATGGATGTGTGTGATGAGTGATGACTGTTGCGTCGTAACTGTTAATCTAATTTTAGCACTACACTCGACTCGTCACGGTGAGTTATAGGGTTATTTGTCTCTTCCTGTAATTTGTGTTGATTTTGTGTAAAAAGTGTCGAGTATTTGGGCTCTTAATGTAATGCACGGCGCTGTCATGACAGGTGTGTTACTTCCATCAGGCACATGTCCTTTCACTCTATAGGATAAAAAAATGGTTGTGTGGTTTTTAACCACGGTAAAAGTGAAACAATTTTTCGCAATTAATAACAAATTTTTGAAAAAAAAAAACTTCGATTTAAGTAAGTTAATTAACTTAAAGAGTAACGCCGCCATATTGGCCTCGGCTGATCTGTCGAGCGCCTTTCGCTTTACCCTTACTCCGCGGCCGACCGTCACGCAACTTGCAATTAGATGGACGAAAAAATTTAAGCGTTGTAGTAAAAGTTTCACTTAAAAATTTTGAAGTAGAAAAAAATATTCCTTAGTTTTCAAGGATCAAGGAAAAAACTTCCACGTCAAAACAAAAATCGCGATTTTCATGGCTATTTCTCTGCTCTTGTTTTAATCTGTGCTGTAACGTACGTACACCAGCAGAAGCTACCTTTTTGTAGGGTAAACTTTTTGATGCGGAGCGATCCAGAAATCCATTCCATGTACAAATAATGGATGAAATGGAAACGAAACGACGCCTCTATTTACAGTATGGACACTTCAGCGGATCCTACTTGCAAAGTATCCTAAAGCGAACGTTAAAACAACGCAGAACGAGTCGAAATTGAATTCCTGTCTTCTAGGTAGGTACGAGTATATACTCTCAGGGCAAGGTGACTTCAATCTTACCTACCTTTTTTTTTAAATGAAGCGTGACGAGGCGTGCAGGACATGTGCCTGATGGTAAGCAACATGCCTGCCACATAACAGCACAGTGACACGCAGCTATTGGAACATGAAGAGTCCAAATCATTACCTAGCACTGCACTGCGCTCGTCACCTAGAGATCTAAGATGTTATATCTCCAAGCCCTGTAATTTCTCTTATTACCTACCTTGATTACTACCAACTGAACCCCAAGACCTGGCATAACCAACTACCCATATTGTTTAGCTCCCAGCCCACTAAACGTTCCCACTGCAGGAACTCGGACCCTTCTCTCGCTAGAAGACAGACAAGGCCATGTAGGATTTCTTTACGATGACGTCGGTTTCCTTACGATCTTTTCCTTCTCCGTTATTAAATTAGCGGCATGTGCGTAAGCACGTGACTTCGAAAAGACAGTGGTGCACGTGGGATTTGAACCCGGGCCTTCTGATCAGCAGTCGCCGTTCTCCCGACTAGACCAGCTGAAACTTGCTAGACCAGCCGTAACTTGCTAGACCAGTGGTAATTTGCTAGACCAGCCGTAACTTGCTAGACCAGCCGTAACTTGCTAGACCAGTCGTAACTTGCTAGACCAGTGGTAATTTGCTGGACCAGCCGTAACTTGCTAGACCAGCCGTAACTTGCTAGGCCAGTGATAATTTGCTAGACCAGCCGTAGCTTGCTAGGCCAGCCGTAGCTTGCTAGACCAGCCGTAACTTACTAGACCAGCCGTAACTTAATTTGCTGGACTAGACCAGCTGTACCACTTAACTAGAGACCAGCCGTAACTTGACTGGTACCAGCCGTAACTTGCCAGACCAGTGGTAATTTGCTAGGCCAGCCGTAGCTTGCAAGGCCAGCCAGCTGTACTTGACCAGCCGTAACTTGCTAGGTAACTTGCTAGACCAGCCGTAACTTGCTAGGCCAGCCGTAGCTTGCTAGGCCAGCCGTAGCTTGCTAGGCCAGCCGTAACTTGCTAGGCCAGCCGTAACTTGCTAGACCAGCCGTAACGTCCATACTGTTTACGTACCATTAACTACGTGTGACATAAGGCGTGAAAAGGGCTTGAAAAGGGTACACAAATGTATCACCTTTAGGAAAAACTTTTTCATCCAAACTTAAACCATTTATTCCAATGCGTAAGGTTCAAAATGGCTAGAAATAAGAGTGGTTTCTATGGATACTTGATCTAATCGTGTTTAGGTTCTGCTCTTTAAAATAGAGTAGTTAAGTTTTTAATTGCTTTGAAAATTAAAGTAGACACATATGGGACGCAACTCTCATGACATAAGGTACGTATACCTACATCTGGAGTATTGCATTGTATGGCAGCTTAACGTGGACCATGACTCAAAGGTATAGGGAAAGATTAGAGGCATTCGAAATATGGTCTTGGAGAAGAATGGAGAGAATCAGCTGGAAGGAAGTGAAGAGCAATGAAGAAGTTTTGAAGATGGTAGAGGAGAAAAGAACATTAATGGAAACAATAGAAAACAGAAGAGGGAAGATGTTGGGACATCTGATACGACACGACAACTTCATTAGAACAATAATGGAAGGTAAATTAGAAGGGAGGAGGAAGAGAGGTAGACCTAGGAGAAGTTACATGAACCAAGTGAAGGAGAAGATAAATGTAGTGTCGTATCAGGAAGTCAAGGAGAAGGCGGAGTGTAGAAGTACATGGAAGGAACTCCACCGACTCCACCACCGAGCGTCGCCCTTAAATTATGAATGAATACGCGCGATCACACACTCACCAAGCGAGGCTCTAGGGTGGTCATGGGGGTCATGACAGGGCTGGGTCCAGTACCACAGGGACTACTCATTAAAAAACATGCATGAACTTGTCGCACATTTTTGTGGGATGATCACGACTATGTAAAATATTGAAATTGTGTTTTAGCGTTGGTAGTTAAATAATTAATTAATTAATACATTTTCAAAAGAAAAAGAGTTAATAATAAGTTAATATTGATCTATCACCATTTTTGCAACGGAATAGGCATTCACGGTAACAGAGGTGATTTATGTACAAGAAAATTATGTCCTACATCATAGCGCGCTATGCAAAAATAAATCAAAATGTCTTTTTATTACAATTTTATTATTATTTTGGTCAATATTTCAAGTGGATAGTTTTATCTAAGCCCTGTAACTTAACTGGAAACATTGCCCTTTAAACCGGAACACAGTGACGTTTTCACATGACTTCAAAAAGACAGTAATGCGCGTGGGATTCGAACCAGGGTCTCCGAATCGGCACTCATTATTCTCCCGACTTGACCAGCCGTGATTTCATTCCTCACGTTCTGTTCGGGAAGAAATCGCTTTCAGCAATAAGGCTGCCATTTGTTTCAATTGCTTTACTGCTGTGCCGTAATGTAGGAAATATTGTATGTGTACATAATTTAAAATGGTCTATAAAAACAAGTTTCGTCTGGTCTAGTCGGGAGAGTGGCGACTGCTAATCCGCAAACCCCGGGTTCAAAACCACGCGCACCAGTCTTTTCGAAGTCAAGCGCGTAATACCGCTAACATAAAACGGTGAAAGAAAACAGCGTGAGGAAACCGACATGTACCTTGAATCTTTCGAAGTCATGTGTCATCCACAAACCCGCACTGACTGATTACTGCACTGATTACAGCCTTGAATATGTCCTTGCGAGAGAAGGCCCCGAGTCCCACTAGTGGGAACATTAAAATGTTGTGGGCTGTTTATATTAAATAAAATAACTTGAGAGGTGTCAAGGGACACCCGGATGGAACGAAGTTCCTTTCGATTAATTAGTGAAGGAATTATTATTATTATTTTTTATTATTTATTATTTACAAAAAACCTGTATACACTCAACAAAAATAATCGTCGCGACACCACACTGTTCAATGCGAAATAGAAATGAAAATATCTAGCTTGCTTTCTATAAGATAGAGAGAGACAGACAGAGAAACATGCGACGCCGCACAGCTTACAATAGCAAAAAGTGTCGTGACAACTTTTCGTAAGAATTTTTTCCGTCTAGCCCCCCTTTCACAACGCGCGATAAGGAACTTCGTTCCAAAAATACTAAGTAGATAAGGTTATAACGGGTGACGGGAGCTTTGCTCGGTTATTTAGATACACACTGTTTTGCTGAAAAAAAAGAACTTGAAAAAAGAAAGGCGGCCGGCTGGATTCGAACCCGGACCTACCATACTATGACCGCCCATCTTCCCGACTTAGCTAATATACTGTCGCGCGACGTAGCGAAATTTACCGTCGCATTCTAATGTTTATGTAAGTTTTTCATTAAAACGCCGTTTTTTTAATAAAACCTGACTAGATCGATTTATCGTCCCCGAAACTCCCTGTATACATAATTTTATGAAAATCGTTAGAGCCGATTCCGATATCCGATTCTATATATATACCTACATGAATCGTTTAAAGGTATAAGATGATTCAAAGATACACATAAAACTTAACTTCCAAACACCCTTTGCGACCTAAACGGGTACAAAACTCAACAAAAACTCCCCCACCGGTACTTGACCTAACATTGGTACATGTTCCCCATATATTAAAGCTTAATATGAAAACCCGGATCATTTCATCCTCACGACCGGGGAATTACAACCTGTCATAACCTGGCCAGGGGGACGCATTAAGGACTGAACGTAACGGGGCCATCATCTTACTCCTACTAATATATTATAAGCTGGCAACTTTCTGAAGTTTTACCGTACAAGACGTAAAAATAACTGTCAAATATAGTTCCCAACTTCACCGTAGGTGGCGCTGCTGTCTTATTTTGTTAGAGAAATTTCACAAAAACCAACAGTGGTGCCACACTTGACAATATTTAGAACTATCTTTGACAAGTCTTTTTGCGTCTGAAAAAAATTGCCTCATTCCTTGAATTTTTTCGGGATGAAAAAAAAGTAGCTTACATATTTTTCCAGACTATAATCTGTGTTACAAATATCGACTCGATCTATTGCTTAGATAAGCATATCTTGATACGTTAAACCCTGATTAACCAATACCTAAATATGATTATGTAGGATGATTATGTAGGTATATTATGTATTAATTTGTTTTAAGTAGTATTCAATTAGTAGTATTAGGAAAAATGTCACCTCGCTTCGCCTAACCATGTTTGTAGGCGAATTTACTTTAAGCTGATTTTCTTTTTGCTTTGAGCAATAAGGCCGCCATTTGTGTATTATTTCTATTTTTATGTCACAATAAAGAGTTATCTACAAAGATCTTGATCTTGACATTGGTAATAAACTGCGCCTGTGACATCTGTCTCTATCTAAGATATCTCTGTCTCACTGTCTAAGACATTTATCTTGTTCGCGCAAGTTATAATAGGGATGCTAACACTAATCACAAATTAACGTTTAATGTTGATTTTATGATAGTTTGTATTAATAGAATATCGAAAAACACATTATTGTAATTTAATATTACGTAATACATTTATTATAAATGATTAAAAATTCTATATTTTGTATTTGGAAACACTAATATGATTTATTACGTCACTAGTCGCAAACAAAAAACTGAAAACTGACTAAACTGTTTACTTTTCTGCATTTTAGTTTGCGATGTTAGCGACGGCGACTTTGATTGTTTGCATTCAAGTAATGATAAGAAAACACATAAACTGGACATACAGTCATGAATCGCAACCAATGTTTTGCGACTAGTGACGTCATGTCAGTCGTTAGTGTTTTAGCGGCAAAATTCAAAATTAGACTAATATTGTATATTTACTCATCGAAAACACAAATATTTTGAAATAAAATGTTATTTATTACGGAAACATGCATCAATCTTCAAAATAAAAGCAGTTTCGAAAAATTGTTAACATCCCTATTGGTAGTATTCTCTCTATGTCACACTGATGATAATAATAAATAAATATGATGGTAGCCATTTTCAAATTTAATGGGTATGTAGATAATTATAAAATATTTAAAATAATTTTAAATGCAGTACTTACGTATGAAATACAATTTATTGGAGTTTCTAAAATTATAAGAACACTTTTTGAACGCACAGGAAGGCATTAATCTTTTATATTTATGTTCAAAATTATCAAAATCAGTGATAGGTAAAACGACCGGCGTCCCCGCTTCTTACAACCGACTAAGACGGAAAGAGTTAGCTCACTCTTCTCAATGTTAACATGATTCCGTGCGCCCTGAAGTTTGGGAGGGCTGATCTTGAGTTCTACGATCTATGGTTATCTATCTATTTATCTAAATATAGTAGTAAAACACATTGGCCTTTTATCTAGTATTTTAATCCTACATACTAACATCATAAACGCGAAAATTTATGAGAATCTATGAAAAGTCTTTCACGCAAAACTACTGAAGAAATTTATTAAATTAAAATAGGTTATTTTTATCCCGCGAATATAACAGGATTGGAAATTACGCGGGTAAATCTACAATTTTAAAAGTTGACAACCATAGACAAAAAAGGTTTCAGTTCAAAAAACCATCGATACAATAAAATCATTCCTAAGTCCTTTAACTCCAGCTAAAGTGAAAAATAGCCCTCAGGGTGAGGTGAAAGGCTTTGCCGATTTTTCAAACCGCCCTTTTTCCCGGTTTTTGATCCGTTTATGGAAATCTGGGTAACACTTTTGTTGTGGTTCGTTTTGAATAAAATATGAATTGCCGAAAACGATATAAGGGCAGAATAAACAATTCACACGCTGTATTTGATAAATATTTCATACTAGCTGACCCTCTGCATTTCCTTCCTCCATATTTTTGAAGTAAAAACTATTTTAGCCGTGTCTAGCATTTTTTGTGGGAAAAATTTTAAGGCCAGTCCCAGAGCTAAACGACTTTTTGTTTAGTTTTCAAAGCGATCTACTCATTAGCCAATACCAAATGGTAATAATAGTAGATTATTCACCAAGTGAGTAAAGCACTGTTTTGTCTTGGGCGTCATATTGGATCCTGAGCGCAGCGAGGGACTCGAGTCAACTCCCGAGCGAAGCCAGGGAGTTGAAGTGTCCCGAGTGAAGCGAGGGATCCAAGCCTCCTATGACACAAGACAGTTTTTTACTTCAGAAGTGAATACTCTACTTTTCATATCTTCTGCGAGGCAATGAAAAGAAAGGGCTGTGTAAATATTTTATATTCTTTTCTATTTAAAATATTTTATATTTTATCTATATTAGATTATGAATAATCCCTAAGCGTCCAATTTGATGAACTCCGGGGTCAATTCACTATCGCTTGAAGACATTTTGGTGTTTGTTAAGAAAATAAAAGTGGTACAATTCAAAACTAGCAAAATTCGACTCAATTGTGCCTTTTTATATTTTCTTTTTTTGTGTTTTATTTCTGTGCGTGCCAGTTTGATATTTGGAAAAAAAGTTCGAGTTTTTAGTAAAGTCTTTTTACAATGGTACTATGGGTAAGAAGTTTCATACGAATTTTAACGTTCCAAATTCAAATCATTTGAATCCCTAGGGAATCTGCTGAATATTACTTACCTCTGCATTTTGAAAAGTCACAATCACTTGCTTTGTTTTGACGTTTCATGATATATAATTGGACTTTGTCGAGCAGGAGATATGAAAACACATTAATCTTCTGCAATTTCTTGGCATCAAAATGGTAAGTAGTTTCCTTATTTGTTATAAATTTTTAACTAATCACACAACGAAACCATAAAAATTAAAAATAATTTTAATTATCATGCATCTACTCGTAACACCGCCATTATTTAGATTTTGTACTCAGACCAACGAATAGGCAATTTGATTACAAACATCATGGTAGAAATATATTTCCCAACAGATCAAAATCAGATTTTTTTATTAAATAATGAGTGACGAGACGAGCAGGACATGTGCCTGATGGTAAGCAACATCTCTGCTACGTAACAGCACAGCAACACGCAGCTATTGGAACATGAAGAGTCCAAATCATTACCTAGCACTGCACTGCGCTCGTCACCAAGAGATCTAAGATGGTAAACATTGCCCTTCAAACCGGAACACAGTAATGTTTGCACATTACTGCTTGGCGGTACAATAACTGGCAAACTTATAAGGAATTTAAAATTTGAACGTAAAACAGTGACAAATCTTACTGTTTCTCTCTTGTTCTTTCTTGCGGTGTGCGATGAGGTAAGAAATATTCAAGATCATTTGCTCGGGGTAGGGCCTTAAGAGTTCAAATTAAAAATGCCGTTGTCTTGTAGCGGCGACGTAGCAACGTAGCGGAGTAGTGTAGCAGCGTAGCAGCATAGCGTAAGAGCAGCAGAGGAGTAGAACGATAGAGTAGGAGAAATCTTTACAGAAGCAACCTTTTCAAAAAGTTGCGTGGCACTTTTTATTACAGACAAGCGTGTTGCTCCTGTTTTTTGAAGTGATTACTTATTTGGCACACCACAGATAGATTTTTCATGTGCTGTGAATTGAATTCTATCGTCACGCTCGGGAACGAAACGAACGAACGAACGAAATCTTCGGTTTAACTCGGGACCATGTTTATTGACCATCTAGAAATGCGTCACCATTTGCCATTGGTCATTAAAGATGCGTTAGCATGTCTAGATGGCCATGCTCATGGCCACGTTCTCTGGTTTCACTCGCGTATTTTACAAAGTAAGCTGTCAAGTTCTGAGTTATAACTTTTGACTTCTATTGGCAGTTCCTATGACATTTTTTTTAATACTTTTTTTATAGTATAGAGTGATGATACAAGCAGGACATGTGCCTAATGGTAAACAACATGCCTGCCAAATAACAGTACAGTGACACGCAGCTATTGGAACGTGAAGAGTCCAAACATAACCTAACACTGCACCAGCACCAGAGATAAAAGGTGTTTTATCTCTACGCCCTGTAATTTCACTGGAAACAAACCAAAACAAAGCAATGTTTGCACATTACTGCTTGGCGGCAGAATAACTGGCAAAGGTGTGGTTCTTCCCCAGGCAGACTCTGAAATACCACTCTGAAATACCTACCACTTAAAATATTACACAAGGTTCAGCTTACGGCCAATGACCCTTGCAGAATATTAATATGTTTTCTCCCCTTGTATGCAAAAGAAGCAAGAGCATTTTCTCTTTTTATGGGAACATACATCGATATAATTAAAGAAACGAAGATGAGGTATGCTATGATCTAAAGACAAAATAACGTGGCGAAAATTTGTTTGAAAAATTAGAAAATTGAATTGTCAGCGAACGTACACAATTGTCAGCGAACGTACACAACTCCTTGTTGCGACTGAGACTAAATCAGGAGACGTCACCTGATTTTGCATCGCCATACTAGAAGCGCGTTTGCCGCTTCTGCCGTTTTTAAGAGTTCGATGGGAACATAAAGACAGTTTTATTGAGGTTTGGATACCCATTAAAATACTTTGCACATGGGACCTTTGAAATTCGCGCGAAATTATGATCGTAATTTTTTTCCGACTTCGAAAATGTAGAAGATTATTTTGATTCGGTTGCATGTTTTTTTGTGTCTTTTTAACCCCGACCAAAAAAAACGGGTGTTATAAGTTTGACGTCGATGTCTGTCTGTCTGTCTGTCTGTGTGTGTGTCTGTCTGTGGCACCGTAGAGCTCAAACGGATGGGCCGATTTAGATGCGGTTTTTTTATTTGAAAGTTAATATCTGTGCGGGTGTTCTTAGCTATGTTTGGTTAATATCGATTCAAAATGGCCGCGTCCATAAAATGCCGGACAAAATATTTCGTCACAACCTACCTCAATATGGGTATCAAATGAAAGGGCTTGACTAGCAGAGTACTATACGATATAACAAATTTCAAATCCAAGATGGCCGCCACCACAAAATGGCGAATCATATCATTTTTTTCACTACTACCGCAATATGGGTATCAAACGAAAGGGCTTGACTAGTAGAATACTTTGCACTATGACAAATTTCAAATCCAAGATGGCCGCTACCACAAAATGGCGAATTACATTTATTTTTTCACAACTCCCTTAATATGGGTATCAAATAAAAGGGCTTGACTAGTAGAATGTTGTACACATAACAAATCTAAGGTAGTCGGGGGTTAATCAAAATTTTTAATTTTGTTCTTGTTGTGTATGTATGTTACGCAATAACGCCGCCATTTGCGAATCGACGCTTTTTTTGTTTGGTAGATGATAGTTCCTATGTGGCCCCATATAAGTTTTATGGTATTTATATATTGGTATTTTGGGATGACGGTATTTTTTAAATACGCACAAAAAAACTAAAATTTTCTTTCATTTATTTTGATGGTTTACGAATTAGATTGTTATTAAATTAGGTCGAGAGTCGATTTTTGTATTTTCGATTTTGTAAAGATTTGGTACTTCCCTGTCCTACCACTGCCTTTTTGCCAAATTGGATAAAATGATAGGTATTGCAAACACCTAGACTAGTTTTCTTAACGGGAAAGGATTATAGAATGTACCCCTCCTATGTACTACTACTACTTCTATACTAATATTATAAAGCTGAAGAGTATGTTTGTTTGAACGCTAGGATCTCAGGAACTACTGGTCCAAATTGAAAGATTATTTTTCTATTGGATAGTCCATTTATCGACAAAGGCTATAGGCTATATAACATTACGCTACTATCAATAAAAGCGGAGCATGAATCATGAATGTAACAAAAACGGGAAAAAATATTCCTTTGATAATTTTCGTACCGTGACATGACAGCATGTGTCTAAGATTGCGTCATTGAATATAAACCGTTGCTTGACCTTTGCTGATCAAATTTGTTTCTAAATCTGAGTTGGTATGACCAATTTCCGACAGGTGGCATAACAGATAGCTGAAGAGGTTTTTCGTTTGAAAGCGATATTATCAGGAATGCCTGAACCGATTTCAGTCATTCTTTCACCGTTGGATATGTACGGGAACCCAATGTGTGCTATATATGTACCACGGGCGAAGCCGGGGCGGACATCTAGTATATTGTAAAGCTGAAGAGGATTTTTGTTTTAAACGAGATAATCTCAGTTGCTATTGGACTAAATTCAAAAATTCTTTAACCAATAAATACACGTACGTGGTCCCTAAGTGTTATAAGCTTTTTATCAAATACCGCGGGAGAAGCCGGTTTGGACCTCTGGTTTAGTTATTGTATATTAGTTACGTAGCCTAGCATGTTTTTTCTTTTTATTTAATTTTTAATTGAACTGTTAACTAAGTTACCTCGTACTTATTTTTGATGAATACAATTTTAGACCACGTAAGAATTTTTAAAACTTAATCATAATTATAATGTTGAAACGGTTTGTTTTAAAACTGCCTTTTTGGAATCAAGTGTACTCGTACCTAAGTACTTTCTGTTTAAAATATCCCAATTCGTTCGGTAAATACCCGATGGTAGACTTAAGTGTTGTCATCACAGATTTCTAAACAGATGAAACCTTCGTGAACAACACTGTGAGGCCAGTCATTAGTTATGTATGCGTGACAGCTCTCACAGACGTTGTCAAATTACTCACGTTGGTGTGCGTGTAATGTTCCCAGTCTTAAGAAAAAAGTCCCACTATTGTTGAGACGACTTTCTTAGCATTCCATGGATTCACCGTGCGGGTGCCGGGTCCATCGTGTGGCAGAGAGAGAAAACCCGAGTAGACTCCAAGACTTGTGACTCGGGCGTAGGTTTAAAGGGCCCCTTTCTGACGTACATCAACACTCACCTTAACTACTCGTCTTTCTTTCCCTGCCCAGCCAAATCTGATATGAGCCTACTAGTGCAGCTTTAGATACTCGTTCTAGTTTAGAACTTACTGCACTTCTGGATAAGCCAAGGTCTTTCAGCAGGTTATAGAGAGATTTTGCTGGTATACCTCTCGCTCCCACTTCTACAGCGTATAAACTAACTACATAGCCGTTTTTTGTTAATTCGTTTAGGAGGTCGTAATACTTATTTTGTTTCATCGCGTGGTCTTTAGGTATATTAGTTTCCCACGGTACGGTAAGTTCTACAAGGACTATGCGTTTCGTAGCTCTAGAAAAAAGGAAAATGTCCGGTCTGGATGACGAAACACCCACATCCTCTGGGATTTTGTTGTGCTTTTCATACGTGTCCATTAAAATAGTCCAATCAGGTGCTGTACCCAGGATTGAGTAAGGCTTGTTCCTGGAGTTTGATGTTGAGCCTTCTTTTACAAAGTTAATTTGCCTTTTGTTTGTCGTCAATCCCTTTTGGACTCTAGCTACTGAAAGGCTCATGGCTTCACGTATGATTTCAAGTACTCTGTCATGGCGCCGTGAGTAATGACCCCCATTAAGGAGCACCTTGCATCCCACCAATATGTGCCTTAATATGTGTTGTTAAGTTTTGGAAATTTTCACGTATAATAAACGCATAAAACATTATTTTTAAATAATTTATTATTACACCGATAATGTATAATGCAAGGATTTCTTGTTAATAACTTGCTCCACAAAAAAAGAGACAGAAACGTAATTGAAAATTATAGACCTATTAGCCTCATGTCAAACATTTACAAATTTTTTTCAAAGCTGATCCTAAATAGAATATCAAGGACTATAGATTAAGAACAGCCTATTGAACAAGCTGGTTTTAGAGCAGGGTTTTCAACTATTGATCATATGCATGTATTAAAACAGTTAATAGAAAAATCTCAAGAGTATGGGAAAGACCTTATACATTGCATTTGTCGACTACAATAAAGCTTTCGACTCAATCAAACACAATCTGCTGTGGGAGGCTCTAATTCAACAAGGAGTAAGAAAGAAATATGTTCGTATTATTAAAAATATATATGCTAACAGCACTGCACAGATCAAGTTAGAATGCACAGGTCATAGATGAGACGTTTTATAACGGCGAGGATTTGTTCTTAGCTATTCCTTTCATAACTATAGTTTTAGTCAACACTATTAGTATTTTTATTAACCCTAGTAACGGCGAGGATTTGTTCTTGGCATCGATTCACATTAAATAAAAAAAATTACGATTATAAAAATAGGGCTTAATAGGGAAAGCAAGTCCCAGTAGCATTCGGAAGAGCAATTTTTGTCCTCATCCCTAAAAAGCAGGAAGTAACTCATCCCAAAGACACAAGACCGATAGCCCTAACCAATACAATTTCTAAAATCTTTTTCAGTATATTGCAAACAAAAATGACCACATTTATGACTAGCAATAAGTATTTCAGGCCCAATCACCAGAAAGGGTTCTTGCCTGGTATTTCTGGATGCCTGGAACACAATACATTACTAGCAGAAAGTTTGAAAGATGCCAGAACACATGAGAGACAAATTACAGTCTGCTGGATAGACCTAGAGAACGCGTTTGGTTCTGTCCAGCATGAACTTATGATATTTGCCCTAAAATGGTATAACTTTCCTGCTGAAATTATTGACATAATTAATTCTTATTATTGCCACTTAAAATTCGTCATAGCAGTAAACAAGGAATACACAAAACCACTTGAATACAATGTAGGACTATTCCAAGGGTGCTGCTTATCACCAATAGCATTTAATATAGTTATAAATATTTTAGTAGACAAAATAATATCCCGTGAAAAGAAATGGGGCTACCGGTTTAAAATCAACAATAAGTACACTGAGTCAATCTTGGCCTTTGCGGACGACCTTGCAATACTTACACGTAATCCTAAACAGTGTCAAGAATTGTTGAACGAAGTCGATGAGTTCTGTACATGGACGGAGGGAATGAGGACAAAACCATCAAAATGTCATTGTCTTTGTCTGGGTAGACGAAATACCAAATATACGTCTTACGATCCGGGACTCTCCATAAGTGGCCAAGGAGTTGCCACAATTGCAGAGGCAGTGCCTTTCAAATTTCTTGGTAGAAAGATAGATCACAAAGGACGTACACCATCATTAGAGGTGGTTGTTGAAAATTTCATGAACAACCTCAATAAGGTAGACCAGCAGCCTATCAGCAATATCAAAAAGCATGGATATATGACAACTACCTCACATCACGTCTCACTTGGCCTTTCCTAGTATATGACATCGGTAAAACTCTCCTGGCAAAGCTAGATGCCAATGTCATAAAGATATTGAAGTCATGGTTAGGATTGGCACATCCGGCTGATCCTCTACTCTTTTAGGGATCAAAATAGTTTTGGGCTGAAACTAAAGAAACCGTCTGAACTTTACAAACACCTAAGAGTTACAAAAACGCATGTTTTGGGAAAGTCGCAAGACGAATTAATTACATCTCTCCCAAAAGACAAAACTGCTTCAGACCTGGAATCTAGACTTCAATTCCATAAACAATTTATGGCAGGTGCACAAGTAAATACTGCTGGGTTGGGTGCGAGAAGGAAAAGGAAGACCGAGACATGGTAAAACCTTTCTACAACAAGACGAAAATAACGGTTACAAAGTGCACGCTATGAATTTAGAAATGCAAAGTGAGTGGTTAACCATAGGTGAGTTCTGTATCCCATTAGCTCTAAAATGGCGCACCTTGATCTATGACTGGTCTCCTGCCTTATTAAAATTTTATCTAAATGCATTCCAAATGACCCTCCTGACCAGAGTAACTTGGTAAGGTGGGGAAAAGCCTCTGAAAAATGTTGCTATACTTGTGGAGAGGCGATATGTACAGCAAGGCACATATTGGTGGGATGCAAGGTGCTCCTTGATGGGGTCATTACTCACGGCGTCATGACAGAGTACTTGAAATCATACGTGAAGCCATGAGCCTTTCAGTAGCTAGAGCCCAAAAGGGATTGACGACAAACAAAAGACAAATTAACTTTGTAAAAGCAGGCTCAACTTCAAACTCCAGGAACAAGCCTTACTCAATCCTGGGTACAGCACCTGATTGGACTATTTTAATGGACACGTATGAAAAGCACTACAAAATCCCAGAGGATGTGGGTGTTTCGTCATCCAGACCGGACATTTTCCTTTTTCTAGAGCTACGAAACGCTTAGTCCTTGTAGAACTTACCGTACCGTGGGAAACTAATATACCTAAAGACCACGCGATGAAACAAAATAAGTATTACGACCTCCTAAACGAATTAACAAAAACGGCTATGTAGTTAGTTTATACGCTGTAGAAGTGGGAGCGAGAGGTATACCAGCAAAATCTCTATAACCTACTGAAAGACCTTGGCTTATCCAGAAGTGCAGTAAGTTCTATACTAGAACGAGTATCTAAAGCTGCACTAGTAGGCTCATATCAGATTTGGCTGGGCAGGAGAGAAAAACGAGTGGTGAAGGTGAGTGTTGATGTACGTCAGAAAGGGGCCCTTTAAACCTACGCCCGAGTCACAAGTCTCGGGAACTACTCGAGTTTTTCTCTCTCTGCCACACGATGGACCCGGCACCCGCACGGTGAATCCATGGAATGCTAAGAAGATCGTCTCTTGAATTATACAATGTTCATCAATAATTTGGTCTACGAGTATCTTTAAAACAAAATTAGAATCTATATTTTACCTTAACTTCAGGGAAAATAATTTCAATTTAGTATAGCAACACTGACCTATTTTCGTTGAGGTGTTGCGTTTCTATTCATCAATCAAAATAAAATCGTCTAAATTTAATAAATACCAGTAAAAATATTCAAACTTTCCTATGAAATTTCCTTTTTTATTTTTGGGAACAATGTTTGCAATGTTTGATGACACAAGACGGCATAATCTTAAACAAAACATAAAATCACACGGGACTCCCGTACGAGACGGAAGTCAGTTTCGTACTGACTGGAGTTTGTATTTGCTTTGGCGTTTAATATTTGCTTTCCGGACCTAAGGATCTGTGTTCTGCACGTTCCATCTGCCTTTTGTTTTAGAAATCTGTGGTTGTCATGTAAAAATTTTGCAAAAAAAATCCAGTATCTACTTTCGTTAGCCAGACTATAGGATCTAATCTAAGGAGTCTCTAATCTTGCAAAAAGATAAATAATTCAGCAACCTTTTCCGCAAGTCAGTAATATTAACAAGCAAGATTTCTAGT
Organism: Ectropis grisescens; assembly: GCA_017562165.1. NCBI lineage: Eukaryota > Metazoa > Arthropoda > Insecta > Lepidoptera > Geometridae > Ectropis > Ectropis grisescens. The sequence continues at coordinate 9,795,736 of CM029768.1, forward strand.
CCTTAGACTTTAGTATTCATTCATCACGCGTGACACCACGACGCCGGGGTATCCGGTTACAGCCGGTTATAGCTGGTTAGATCCGGTTAGAGACACGTATATCACATTACGGGCGCAGAAAGGGTTAAGCCGTTTAGGATGTGCTATTACTACAAGTATGTTTTTCAGATAAAATCTTCTAGCCGTGTCGTTTCAACTGTCTTAAAAAAAGACGGTTTTCAATTCAGTTGTAACAATATGTCAAATTCTTTATTCATAAATGAACAATTTACACGTCAATTTTTAAATCAAAAACATTTAAAAAATTTAAGCTTTATGATAAATTTAAACTTTATGCTTTTTGGATTTCGTACCCAAAGGGTAAAAACGGGACACAATTACTGAGACTTTGCTATCCGTCCGTCCGTCCGTCTGTCACCAGGCTGTACTTATCTCAAGAACGGTGATAGCTAGACAGTGGAAATTGTCACAGATTATGTATTTCTATTGCCGCTTTAATAACAAATACTAAAATAAATATTTAAGGGGGGCTTTTTATTTGAAGGTTAATTTCCGAGCGGATGTTCTTAGCTATGTTTGGTTAATGTCGGTTCGAGATGGCCGCCTCCACAAAATGGCGGACAATGACAACCTACCTCAATATGGGTATTAAATGAAAGGACTTGTCTAGTAGAACACTATGTACTATAACAAATTTTAAATCCAAGATGGCCATCTTGGATTACCTTATTATTAGTGCCTACCACAAAATGGCGAAATACATTTATTTTTTCACAACTCCCACAACATGGGTATCAAATGAAAGAGGTTTACTAGTAGAATGTTGCACAGATTGCAAATCCGAGGTAGTCGAGGATTTTTTTTTTTGTAAATAGATTTTAACCAAACACAGCTAAGAACCACCGAGCGGAAATTAACTTTCAAACAAAAAACCGCATTGAAATCGGTCTATCTCTTTGAGAGCTACAAACAGTGCCACAGACAAACACACACGTCAAACAAGACGACAAACTTTTAAACTTTTCTTTTTGGTTGCGGACTAAAAAGTGCCCGGTACCAGTGCTCCCAACTGTATTTTTCACTACTTTTACAATATGTGTCGTTTTAGGCGGAATGATATCGTTCTTGCGTATCCCAACACACTCGCTGTCGTCGGGTTACCAATCGTAATAGGGCCGAAATTAGATGCCGGTATCAGCGTTTGATGATATTGGAGTGACGGATATATTATGCTGAGTACTCATGGAGCGATTTTCACCCGCGCCCGACGCGATTGCGAAACTACGGTTTTATTTCAAAACTCACGAGACCGCTTATTTTTTGCGGTTCCGCAGCCGAGGCGGTTAGATTATCCTCCGCAAACATGGCCGGCAATGATCGCAAGACGGGTTTACAATCATTCGAGGTCAAAGTCCAAACAACGCCAACGAACAGCAGAATGCGCGGGCGCTTCCCGGCAAGTCTAAAACGCCGCGGGCGTAAAACGCGTCGGCCGTGAATTGTCCTTTCAATTTTTACAAAAACTCGTATCTGCATTTTGCTGAAGCAGCGGGCCCCTAACCGCGGTGAGCGCGGCTTAAAATTGCCCCGTGAGTTATTAGCCTTACACCTATCTCTTATCTATTACTATAGTAAATAAACAAAAAGCTCTCATCTGGAAACATAGATAACTTGCTTTACTTAACGAGCTATTATTTAACTAGCGCTAAAAATGTTTGTGTATTGATTATGGGGTTCAGTTCTTTGAGATTAAAACAGCCATTTGTTAGTGAAAGATCCATTACAACCAGTCTAATCAGTCTAGCAAAAGGCCGGAACAAATTAACAGATTTTATTTGGTTCGTTGCCACTAGTTCCATTCACAGTTCCATGATGGAACTACTGATAATATTTTTACAACATTAGTTCCATTAGAAATGGATCTCGAAATAATGGAACTAGTGTCAATTTTGAGTTAACACTAGTTCTATTCACAGTTCCATGATACAACTACTGATAATATTTTTTTACACCAGTATTTTTTTAGTTTCTGAAAATAATGGAACTCATTTCAATAATGAAACTAGATCCATTTTATATAATATATTATATCCCGAATCTCAGAAACTAAAAATGCTAGGAATCTCAAATTTTGCATGGAGGTGCCTTTTATCACGTAAGCACTCACTAAGACGGGGTTTTGCAAATTTTCGCAAGGTTTAAAACATAGCTTTTAAATAAAACATTGAAAATGAATCAACAGACGTTTCTTTATTAATACTTTCGATTAATATTGGTACCAAAAATTTGTGATTTGTTTCAACTAGGGATTGCATTCCCTAGTTTGAACACATGCTCATCGCAATTTGTCTAAAAATGACCTACAGATATTTTGCCAGTTGCATTTGTGTTTCCGTGACAAAATCGTTTCTGTCTTGAGCCATTCTGCGTCGTTTAGGTTGTGAACTAAGCCCATGGGTTTGCAGAAGATTAGTTCTATACTTTATAAACGTTGCATCATCATATATTATATTATATGTAACAGCTGTAATACATTTGTCTCGTTTTTATTGATATTTGCATTCATACTGTGATGCCATCCTTCAAAGACATTATTTGTCTTGTGCGTCTCTCCATTTTTTGTAGGTCTGTCCAAAAAGCGTCAAAAGTCATTTTTTTTTATTTATAGGTTTCTGGACAGTCTAAAATTTTACATTGACATTAGTTCTATTATTTTCATAAACATAGTTGCATCATGGAACTGTGAATGGAACTAGTGCTAACTCAAAATTTACACTAGTTCCATTATTTCGAGATCCATTTCTAATGCAACTAATGTTGTAAAAATAATATCAGTAGTTCCATCATGGAACGGTGAATGGAACTAGTGTCGACTCAAAATTGACACTAGTTCCATTATTTCGAGATCCATTTTTAATGGAACTAATGTTGTAAAAATATTATCAGTAGTTCCATCATGGAACTGTGAATGGAACTAGTGGCAACGAACCTTTTATTTTTATTTTCGTGTACCTTAGTGTAGTAAATACGTCCAATCGGCAAAGTATCAGCTGGAATCGATCGAGAGACGTGCCAAAAGGCTCATAGGCAATGACACTCTTGTGCGAAAAAGACTACAAAGTCTCGAACATCGCCGAAAAATCGCTAGCCAATCGATTTTTCATCGTATACACTTCGGAGAGTGTGCAACTGATCTGCATGATCTAATACCACCTTGCCCTTTTTTCTATCGGAATGCTCGTAGCCCGAAAAAGCGACATCGTTTCATGGTTGATGTTCCAAAGGCACAAACGAAGAGATTTGACTCTACGTTTGTCATAAGAACGTCTAGGCTGTGGACGTTTCCGGAGTGGGTTTTCCCCGATGGTTACAATCTTTGTGTTTTCAAATCGAGAGTGAATCGGTTTCTTCTAGGTAAACACGCTCCATCGTGGACCGCATCGTCGCTTAACATCAGGCGAGATGGCGGTCAAGTGTGAGCCTATAAAAGGTAAAAAAAAAAAAAAACGGCCGCGGTGGAGGCGGCTTAGACAAAAGTCGATGTCGAGTCGATTACTATCGGAATCCCAACTGGTAGTGATCGGCTCAGCAGACGAAATCCGACTGACTAGTACTAAGCTTAGGTTCAAAATGTTCACAACACCCCCCTGTTTTCTCCTTCCTCTTCTAATCCAAGAAATATGTAAAAAAAATATATATGTAATTGTTATGACAAAGGTCACGGACGCCAGACCGTGGAGTGGCTTTTATAAAAAAAAGTACCTTAGGTATGAACTTAATTTTTTTCTTTTATTATCACTAACAAATATATACTTACTTTATAAATGTATAATATATACAGATAAATGTATAAAATGTATTCAAATTCGACACACGTATTCGCCGCGAGGGGTTCTGTCGATACGAGTATAACAACATTCAACAATATTATGTTTATTTTTGTGTAGAGCTAGTATACAGCATCGATATTAACCATTAGATATGCCCTGACCCCTTGAAATTGGTAATAAACTGCGTCTGTGTGTGTAGTGTAAGTGGTTAATACATTACCAATATACTTGAACCTTAGAATCGCTATCGGCGAGGTATTCTGTGGTTCTACTTATTTAGGTTGTTGGCAACAAATAGTGATAGGTAAAAACGTCCGGCGTTTACCGCTTCCTACAACCGACTAGAGTGGAACGAGTGAGCTCACTCTTCCCAACTATAACAAGATTCCGTGCGCCTTGAAGTTTGGGAGGGCACATCTTTGGATTGAGATCGTTGGTATACAGTAACGAGACGAGCAAGATATGTACCTGATGGTAAGCGACATGCCTGCCCATAACAGCACAGTGACCCGCAGCTATTGGAACATGAAGAGTCCATATCATTACCTAGCACTGCACTGCGCTCGTTATACAGAGATATAATATGTTTTATCTCTGGAAACATAACCCTTCAAATCGGAACACAGTGATATTTTCATATTACCTACTACTTGGCGGTAGAATAACTGGCAAAGATGTGGTACTTCCCCAGGCAGACTACAAGGAGTCCTACCCAAAGAGTTTACATATACTACGTATAGAGTTAGATTTCCTTTGTGTCAATCGTAAGCAGATGACGTGCATACTTTCTATGGCAACAGAGTGATGTGCTGCGACAAAAGTATGACACTTCCACAAGAGCGACAAGGCAAGAAAGATGCTACCCGTGCTTTCGGTGTAAAGCGTTTGTGCCAACTCTATACGTAGTATATGTAAATTCTTTGGTCCTACCACTAGAAAATAACTCTAATATAATAAAGGCAAAAGTGTAGATGTTTGTATGTATGTAATTATGTATATTTATTTCAACATATCTTGCAAGGGCTGATTTGTAAGAAATGAAATACCTAAGATAATGTATCAAGTATTTGAATTAATAATAAGTATTGGTGGACAATTCACACACATCACCATCTGACCCCAAACTAAGCAAAGCTTGTAAATTAAAATGTAGATTACTTATGTACCGTTCAATCGTGCTACAAGTTACGGCTGGTCCAGATATGGAAGATCCAGCAGGTCTACTACGAAGTCCGATAAACGATATATCGGCCGAAGTTATGGACGTTTTATACCACGAAACACAATCGGTCGGTTGATGACACAAAAACTGTCAAATCAGCGTCGGTCGGGATGAACGAAACGCCCGATCAGATCAACCGACCGATTGTGTTTCGTGGTATAAAACGTCCATAACTTCGGCCGATATATCGTTTATCGGGTTTCGTAGTAGGCCTGCAGAGCTTCGGGTTCAAATCCCACGCGCACCATTGTCTTTTCGAAGTCATGTGCGTAATGCCGCTAACTTAAACACGGTGAAGGAAAACATCGTGAGGAAATCGGCATGTACCTAGAATATCGGGGCATGTGTCATCCATCAACCCACAGCTGGGTAGCGTGGTGGATTACGGCCTTGACTCTGTCCTTGCGAGTGAAGGCCCTGCATCCCAGCGGTGGGCACATTTAGTGGGCTCATTCTGCTACATGATATATGAAATCACTTTTCCTTAAGTTAATAAAATCACAAGATCAAATCATCACAGTCCTCAGTAATCTTCAAAGAAAATCTTATTTGCTTTGCAAACAAAAACAAAGGAAATAGAACCGTAATTATTTTAGTTAAGATACATTTTACATGGTTTGTATTCTATGTTTTCGCAAAACAAAGTTACGGCAAAATAAACTCAATAGACAGAATAGTTCGTACAAAAATAAGTTTTGCGCGTAACGTTTACGGTTGTTTTTTCAGTGGACTTGAAAAAGGAATTACAGTAGAATATTCAAAGAAAATTAAGCTTTATTGACAGAGCGCTAGATCTTAGTTTAGTCTGATTTAATGTACAGTACCAGGCTTTCTAAATGGCACATTCAGAGTATTTTTAAGAGAAAACACTTTTTGGTGCGTTTATTGTTTTTAAAATGGGAAAAACAATTGAATTCGCGACACTGTTACCGATACCGCCCTTGTGCTTTCACTTTTTCTTAAACCCTAGGAATGCGCTGTTTTTCTTAAACTCTAGGAATGGGCTGTTTTTCTTAAACTCTAGGAATGGGCTGTTTTTCTTAAACTCTAGGAATGGGCTGTTTTTCTTAAACTCTAGGAATGCGCTGTTTTTCCTAAACTCTAGGAATGGGCTGTTTTTTAATCAAAAATCCAAAAAACTTCTGTTTTGAATTTGGTTAAAAAACAGCGCAAGTTATAAATTCGTCAAACATAATATATATTTTTAAGAATGTTTCTCGATTTGTCAAAAACGAGACTCTCCAATTTTTTATGTTTGATATTGTAGTGTATCATTTATTTACTCCCTTTATAGATATATGTCTAAATTTTATCAAAATATGTTAAGAGGTTTTTGTAATATCAAAAAAATGAAAAAAAAAATGTTTTATTCTATTTTGTTTAATGTGAACTCACACAGTTTCACTTTTGAATTGAAGACGTATATTATTACACAATACTTAACTTATAGCTACAGAAATACTGCTATTATGCGTATTGGTAAAGCGATCTTACTTGTTTTCATCCCTCCAAAAATGTTGAAGGCGCACATCCTGCTTCACTACTTCTATCTATCACTACAGCTACATTAGCATGTCAACGACATGAATCCATAAGATAAGATAGCATTTTTTTTTTACTTTATAGGTTTATTTGCCACCGTCTCGCCTGATGTTAAGCGGCGATGCGGTCTACGATGGAGCGTGCTTACGTAGAAGAAACCGATTCACTCTCGATTTGAAGACAGAAAAATTGTAACAATCGGAGAAACCCCACTCAGGCAACGTATTCCACACACGTTCTTATCACAAAAGTAGAGCCAAATCTCTTCGTTCGTGTTATTGGAACATCAACCATTAAACAATGTCGCTTTTTCGAGCTGCGAGCATTCCGGTAGAAAAAGAGACGAGCATTTATTGATATATTAAAAACATACTTTAGAATCAGTAACAAATTCCATTAGAAACCAATTGCTTGACATAGTATTAATACATCTCGTCATTTGCAAAAGATTTTCGATTCCCGAAAAGTACTGTGCTAAAAACATGTTTACATCATAAACAAACATTTATCTAAATCCCAGCTATATCCAAAGTGTCAAATAAAATGGCAGGCACTGTACTTTCATTAACTACAGCGTCAGAGCAAAATAGCTTTTATTTATAAGGAAATAGGGTGGTTAATACATTGCCACCGTCGTTGTTTGTGTATACAGGGTGTATTATAATGCGTAGTCACGTACTGATTGGAAACTGAGGCTTTGATTTCAGGGTAACACATACATATACATGTAATAGCTATTTTGTTGTTAATTTATATTCTAAGGATATTTTTACAATACACTACCCATGGACGTCTAAAAAAGTCGGACGTAGTCTCGCTAAAATAAAAACTGTGTGACTAGAGTCGGCCACATTTGCACGTGTGCGTTGTCAAGTTGTCACTGATAGGCTGACACGCACACATATACACAAGTAGCGCGTGTAATGACCCACTGATGTGTGCGTGACAGCCTGTATGTGACAGCGCACACGTGCATATTATGTGGCCGACTTGAGTGACACAGTTTTTGGTTTAGCGAGACTACGTCCGACATTTTTATACGTCCATGACACTACCAGCAACCCGCGTTCACGTTCCCGTTGTTCACTTTATTTTTGTGGGATAAAAAGTAACTGTGTGTTAATTTAGGGTGAATCCAATGTCAGCAAGCCAAGTTTTATAAAAATCGCTTCACCCGTTTAAACGTGAAGAGGTAACAAACATACACACTCACAAACTTTCGCCTTTATTATATTAGATAGATACATGGATTCTTTATTGTGTCACAAAAACAGAAATATTACAGTAGAACTTTTATGAACTAGAACCACAAATCTATACTAATATTATAAAGCTGAAGAGTTTGTTTGTTTGAACGCTAGGATCTCGGGAAGTACTGGTCCGATTTGAAAGATTATTTTCTATTGGATAGTTCATTTATCGAGAAAGGCTATTAAAGGCTAACATAGGCTAGCATAACTCTACTATTAATAGAAGCGGAGCATGAATCAAGAATGTAACAAAATCGGGAAAAAATATTCCTTTTTGAGAGTTTTCGTACGTTTCGTGCTTTGACATGACACATGACAGCATGTGTCTAAGATTGCGTCATTGAATATAAGCTTTTGCTAATGCTTTGTTGGTACGACCAATTTCCGACAGGTGGCGTAGCAGGTGTTTTGTTTGAAAGCGATATTCTCAGGAATGACTGAACCGATTTCAGTCATTCTTTCACCATTGTATATGTAGGTACGGGATCCTGATGAGTGCTATGTAATGTACCACGGGCAACGCCGGGACGGACATCTAGTGTAAATATATTAGTATGATAGAAAAAATGCTTTATTACATTTACAGGTTTTACTTACTTACTAGATCTCATTCAAACTCGTTAATAGTTTATGATGGTAATGTACATCATTCAGTTTTTTTTTTATTTTTGTCATTCTCTTATTTTAGAAGTTACAGGGACACACTTTTTACCACTTTGGAAGAGTCCCTCGCGCAAACTATTCAGTTTAGAGAAAAAAATGTAGTGAATCTCAATATTATTTTTGATGACCTATCCATAGATAACACACACGTAGGGATTTGATCAAAATTTTTTTTTTTAATTTCAGTTCTATGTATGGGACACCCCTAAATTTTTTTGTTTTTTTTTTCTATTTTTTGTATCTAAATCTTAATGCGGTTCACAGATTACATCTACTTACCAAGTTTCAATAGTATAGCTCTTATATTTTAGGAGAAAAGTGGCTGTGACATACGGACGGACAGACAGACAGAAAGACATTACGAATCTATAAGGGTCCCGTATTTTGCCACGGAACCCTAAAAACAGACTTCATATTAAAATTAATTTTGTCACTCTACAAAATTTCATAAGAAGCTATTCGTCTACGTCGCGTCGCGTCGTCCAGATAAATGATAGCAAATTTTAGTTTTTGTTGATACTCGTATTTCAAAAAATGCCACATCAATTTCGACAAAATTTACAGATATGGGATCACCTCTAAAGTAGTTATTGGGACTCCTTATGTTCCAATAGCTGCGTGTCACTATGCTGTTATGTGGCATGCATGTTGCTTACCATTACGCACATGTATTTAATGATGACTGGAGGAAACTGATGTCAGAATGTTTATTGTTCTGTGAAAGAATATAATGAGAACAAATGACTACTTTGATTTGGACTCTTACCTTCCTGTAATATTAAATTCGAATTTCTGGTTTTGTTTATTAATTTAAAGAGTATTGTATGGTATTTGTATGTATCGCTATTGATTTTGTTTTTGAAATTGACATTTAATTTAGGACATCTTTTGTATTTATAATTTTCTTTAATTAATTTTGGTTTTGACTATTCATCTACTATTTAAGATGTGTAATTAGCATGACATAAACTGTTCCAATCTAATTTTTATTTAAAATGTTCTGTTACAAATTTAATTTGTTTAAATCTCGTTAGTGTAATTGGTGATGTGCCGTTCTGACTGATTATATAAATAAATAAATAAATAAATGTCCGGCTCGTCTCGTCACTCCATACTATTACAAAAAAGTATTTTCTAGCGAACAAAAGTGATTGGCAGTCATAGGGACTGCCGACAAAAGTGGATACTAATAACTAAGAATTTGATAGCTTACTTTGGAAGCTACGCGGGTCGAACCGGAGGGCGCAGCTAGTCTGGAATAAATCTTCAAAGCATGGTCATATAGATCAGTCTTCTAAATATGACCATCTAGAAATACTTTAGGTTCCGAGTTCACCCAAACTCTTCTTTCATTTACGAGCGTGACGCTGAGCTTCATTCACAGCCCACGACAAATCTGTGTATGCCAAAAGAAGTTTTTTTTACTAGTTTGCACTTGGGCACCATCTCGCCTGATGTTAAGCGACGATGCGGTCTACAATGGAGCGTGCTTACCTAGAAGAACGGTTTCTTCTAGGTAAGTACGCTCCATCGTAGACCTCTAGAATTCACTCTCGTAGAATTCACTCTCGATTTGAAGACACACCAAGATTGTAACTATCGGGGAAAACCTACTCAGGCAACGCATTTTCAATACAAAAATATTTTCTTTAACATAATTACTTAAGTGCGAATGTCACGCAAAAATAAACTCTATTGGGAAATTGACTACGATTTATCTTTAGTATTCCCCATTTCATTTCATCAGTGCTCTGTGACGTGATACCGATGAAACCAACATGTGGATACGCGTTTAGGCTGGTAGTACACCGGTCCTACTACTGCCTAACTATATTTGCAATCAATATTTGCATTCCTGTTCCTGTCTTTATTATTTGAAGCAAAAAGAAAAGAGAGAAGATTATGAAAGCTAAGACAGTTGTGTCCTTAGATAGAGAATACGTAAATAGATCAGGTTTTTCCGCACGGTTCCTTTGTACCAATCGTGAGCAGATGCTATGGCATATACTTGCTATACTTGCTATGGCAACATAGTGATGGACCGTGACAAAAGTATGATACTTCCACAAGAGTAACAAGACAAGAGCGATCAAATCTGTGCTTTCGGTGTAAAGCGTTTGTTCCAACTCTATACGTAGTATATGTAAACTCTTTGTTTATAGAATTGTAATGACAAAAGTCACGAACCCCAGAGTCTGTGGAGCGGCCAAATTAAATAATTTTTTTTATAGTTTTATCAGTCTCCTCCGAGCCTGCCGTAAGAAATTTCAAAACAATTTATTTTCTCCAAAAAAAAAAAAAGAACGACTTTCATTTGAAATGAAAATCAGACACTAACATTTATAAAATATCAATGAATCACTACGTCGGCTAAATACACGAAAGCAAATTATTCGGTTTTTGTTCATATGTCAAAAATGGTCAGCGAAGGATCCAACTCGGATGGGCAGCGTTCGGGAAACTTCGGCACATCTTTAAGTCCAAAATACCCCAATGCCTAAAGACGAAAGTCTTTTACCAGCGTGTGTTTCCAGTAATAGCTTATGGAACTGAGACGTGGTCCTTAACTGTGGACCTCATAACGAAGCTCAAAGTCACACAGCGAGCTATGGAGACGGCTATGCTCGGAGTCTCTTTGCGCGACAGAATCCGTAATGAGGATATTCGCAAAAGAACGAAAATGGTCGACATAGCTCAAAGAGTAAGCAAGCTAAGGCAATGGGCAGGCCACATCGCTCGCAGAACTGACAACCGATGGGGAAGAAAGGTTCTCGAGTGGCGACCACGAACCGGAAGACGCAGTGTTGGACGGCCTCCCACTAGATGGACAGATGACCTCACAAAGGTCGCTGGAAACCGCTGGTTGCAGGTTGCGCAGGACCGTTCGTTGTAGAAATCTAGGGGATAGTCCAGCAGTGGCTAATGATGATGATGATGACCAAAAATGATTACACTGATTTAAAAAAAATATTACATGGGACTACCTCTGAACTATGATCTACCAAACAGATGAGTAACCATCAAAATCAATTCACAATTGGTGAAACTATCGCATACACCCCCAAAACCTGAGGTTGCGTACTGGTGACCCCCTCCAAAATTCGAGGCTGGGACCGCGCCTTGTGGCTATGAATACGTCAGCATTTCTATATGACCACTGGCCATGGTCACATTAACCCGAAGATTTCTTATCATTCCCGAGCCTGACGCTAAAACTGAATTCACAGCCCACGGAAAAGATGTCTGTGGCGCGCCACAAAAGAAGTTTTCAATTAAAAATACAACCGAATATTAAATATGTAGAATATTAGAAATGTAGTAGTATTATTAAATTGATGTCGCTTCCCCCGCCTACGAGTATATGTGGGCTATTTTCCTTTTTGCTGGTTGCCTGGAAGAGATTGTTCTTAGCAATAAGGCCGCCACTTGTGGCACTAGTTCATAAGTGTTCATTTGTAATATTTTAAATTGTTTGATGATTGCAATAAAGAGTTTCTATCTATCTATCTATCTATCTAATATTTTTTATCCTCATCCTCACTTTTTTTTAATGGAACTTTAATTGAAGTACACTTATGGTTTCGATACATCGCTACCCTTAGAGCATTACCATAGTAATGGCGTGTGTCAACGGTCGATGGTATTTGCAATTTGCATAATATACATGGCATGGCGTGCGTGAATTACACGACTATCGATCTTATAGCCATTAGTCAGCGACCTGGCCTGACGGAAACTCAGCTAATATTATAAATTTGGTTGTTTGTTGCTCAATCACGTTGGAAAGCACGACCACATAGTTTTGAATAGGGATGTTATGGATATACAGATCTAGATACGGATATGGATATAGGCAAAGATATAAACCAACAGATGTGCCCTAAGCACCTTGAAATTGGTAATAAAATGCGTCTCTGTGTGTAGCGTAAGTGATTTACGCATAACCAAGATCCCTAGAATCGCTAGCGGCAAGGTATGCTGTGTTTCTACTTATTCTGGTTGTTGACAACGAATAGTGTTAAGTAAAAAACGTCCGGCGTTCACCGCTTCCTGCAACCGACTAGAATGGAAAGAGTGAACGCACCACACTCTTCCCACCAGTGACATAATTCCGTGCGCCTGATGTTTGGGAGGGCACATCCAATGGTTTATATCGATGGATATAGGAATAAAATTAAATCGGTTTCGGATTCTGCTAAATTATACTGGGTTATCCGTTTGTTTTCGATAGTTCCGGTTATGAATATTACATTGAATTTAGTTATAGTCAAAAAACTACGCAGAGAAAACTTATATTACGAAAAGCAATTCTGCAGCCTTATCACCTGGAAGTCGATTCTATCCGAAACTTGTGAAACGAATATATTCATATTCATTCGGTTTTGGTTATGGAGTTCCAAAACATACCTAGTTTTGAATTTTAGAACACAGAATAGAGTCACGAATAAAACATAAGCTACTAACAAAGAATTTACATGTATGGAGTTAGAACAAACGCTTTACACCGAAAGCACGGGTCTGATCGCTCTTGTCTTGTCGCTCTTGTGGAAGTGTCATACTTTTGTCGCGCCACATCACTATGTCGCTAAAGCTAACATACAGAACCTCATCTGCAGATTGGTACAAAGTAACCGTGCTGAAACCCCTGATCTATTTAGAAATTTACTACGATAACATGGCCCGCCCCCTCCAAATTACTGTTTTAATGTGTGTAGTCACATCCTTACGATGGAGTTTGTATGTAGTTTTAATTATTCGTCTGCAGTAGCAGTACGCACACATGCGTGTTGGTGCGTTGTATATTTTTTCACAAATACTTTCAAACGTTTTGAATTCTAGAAGGGCGGGTCATGTTATCGTAGTAAATCTCTACTTATTGTTTATCTAATTATGCCACACACTAGGACCGCAACCGATACTAAAAAAAACAGATCATCTTTTGAAAAAAAATCTACCATAATGTTCGTAATCAAATTGCCTATCCGTTGGTGTGACTATGAAATCTAAATAACGGCGGCTTTTAGAGTAGATGCATAACAATTGTGATTTTTTTTGCGCAATTTGTGCAAAAAAATTTAAAGCTAATACAAATAAGATTCAAAGTCGAATGGCCGAGTGGGGAGGACGGCGTTACGGTCTTCCATCCCTCTTTCTTGTAATAAGAAAGAGATGCACGATCACTAAAATTCGGTCCCCAGGCCCGCGATAAAAGCTGTGCAATAGCTTAATATTGGCATTCATAGGAACTCCCGATAGAAGTGAAAACTTATAACTCAGGATTTGATAGCTTACTTTTGAAACTACGTGGCTGAAACCGGAGGGCGGGACCATGAGCATGGCCATCTAGAAATGCGTCGTCATTTCTAAAATCATAGATCAATGAGAAATACTGACGCATTTCTTGAAAGTCAATGACCGTGGTCTCGAGTTTACCCGAAGAATTCTTACCATTCCAGAACGTGACGCTAGCATTCAATTCACAGCCCACGAAAAATCTCTCTATAGTGCGTCAAAAGAAGTGTTCACTTCAAAAGCTCATTTTGTTCGGGGACGCGCCTTAAGGATTAATGCGTAAGTAACACTGTCACGTTCCCTCGCTCAAACGGCTAAATCGATTTGAATTATATTTGGTAGAGATAGTTTAGCCTGAAAAAAAAAGTAGGATACTTCTTAATGTGAAAAAAGGATTCCATAGTTAATGCGAATTAAGGGGCTGAAAGTTTGGGGTGTGAAGCTCGGGAATATCCATCCTTGGGATTCATACAGCTTATATAGTTGTCTGATAGGTAATCTCGGCCGGGGTGGATGAATTTTTAGCTCTGGACCGGATAAAGTGGAAAAGAGAGAGAGGCAGTGGGACAATATTATAGTTTGCACGTTGTTCAGCTGAGGTCAAAGTTACGCTCTTCAGAGCGTATTATACGTCGCTGTACACGTGTAGCTTGTGGGCCGACTACACCAAGAGGAGATACAGTGACCTCCGTGTCCTGTACAACAACGCCTTCAGGATGTTGTTGGGGCTGCCCCGGTTCTGCAGCGCTTCAGGTATGTTCGCGGACGCGCGTGTTAGATTAGGGGTTCCAAGGAACCCCTAACCTAACGTTAAAAGTGAATAAATGTGTGTTTATTATCGATCAAATCGAGAATTATATGATAGTTATGTAAAAAGAAAGGAATTGATGTATTTCCGGAATCATATAATAAGTATAATATTGTTATAAATAATAAGGTTAAATATAAGTAATAAATAATATTGTATAACGTATATTAATAACGAGTAAGTAATTCAACGTGGTCAAATCCACCGCCTATTCCGCCATTACTTGTTATTGTGTAGTTGGAAGGGCGGCGCTATGACTTTGGCGAGTGGGGTTGATCACGACTAGTATAAAAGCGAACGTCGTTCTGTTCGGGCCTCTTGTATATTATTCTCTTGGTCTTACTTATTGCTCTTGCTATTATGCTGGCTCTTATGTATTGTTATCTCTTTGCTGTTCTTGTTCTCCAAGGGTTGACACATTGTAAAGATAAGTATTATAACTATTATCTAAGGTTTACTTGTGTACAGATTATGTATGTAATGGCGCAGAGTTTTCTTGGCCACTTTCTTTCTCTGTCGTCTAGGGATTTGCGAAAGTGGCATTAGTCTTTTAATATGATGAGAATACCCTCTTGGGGTTTATCAGTAATATAACGATGAACTAAGAATAAACAACATTCAAATATCATCAATTGGTTCTTTCTATTCATCCTACTACCTTTAAGTAAATAACAGCACATACACATCTAAGCTCACAGAATTAAGGCTATCCTGACATAAATTGGGTCATAACAGCACAGAATCCTAACAGATTCTAACACGCGCGTGGCCTGTTTTCACACGACCATGCGGTCGCGAGCTGCATCGTTGGTGCGCAGAGTGCGGGGCAGCTCCAACACCGTCTTAAAAATGGTAGCGGCTCGATTGGACTGTGCTTTCCTCGGACATTGCCGTAACAGGCATGTGTCTGTGCCGATTCCCGATCGGAGGTATTGACCAATATACCTAGGACTTGATAATTTTATTTGACATTTATTATTATATTATTTTTTTTTACATTTTAAATTGTAATGTTTGATATATTTTGTTTCCCTGACTACTGATTTATGACTGAAATTTATGATGATTGATATTGTTATTATTGTGTGCTATTTAATGTATATGGGTTAAGTTACCTGAAATAAATTAATTTTGAATTTGAATAGGCTGCTTGTTCTTACTCTATAAGTAGTATATGTTTAACTCTTTGATATTACCCATCACATCAGTCAAAAAAACCAAGAGAGCTTCGTAAAGTTTCAACGAAAGTTATCATGTACTAGTTGACACTCATTCAAAAACAGACCTTATCAACCTTCACACAAGTAAGAAAATTACGATTAACGTTCGTAACGTTGCGTTGCAATAAACTTAAATCATAATATATACAAATAGATTCATTCAAAAACACACCTTATCAATCTTTGCATAGCTCACAAAATTCCAACTCAGCTTCGTAACGTTGCATCAAAATACCAGTGGATAGTGGACACTCATTCAAAAACACACCTTATCGATCTTTGCATAGCTCACAAAATTCCAACTCAACTTCGTAATGTTTCAACAAAACCAGTAAATAGTGGACACTCGTTCAATAACACACTTATCGATCTGTGCATAGCTCACAAAATACCAACTCAGCTTCGTAGCGTTGCAACAAAACTAAATCATAAATACAAGTTGACACCCACTCAAAAACACACCTTATCGAATTACGCATAGCTTACAAAATTCCAACTCGGCTTCGTAAGGTTGCAACAAATAACTTCATTAATCACTTTCGTTTCAGTGAATAACGAAGGATCCCCTTTCGTTAAGCGCAACATCGTTAAAGTTAATTGTTAATTCGTTACCCAGCCCAAGGGCTTTATTTTCGAAGTCCTACTATAGTAGAGGATTCGAAGTAAGATCGACTTTCATCTGCTTGTCGAATGAAACATTTTTTTTTTTTGGAAATGAAAACTTCATTTGACGCACCAAATACAGATTTTCCGAGGGCTGTGAATTGAACTCAAGTGTCACCTTCGTAATGAAAGAAATATCTTCGGGTACACTCGGATGATCTAGATTCTAGATGGTCATGGTCAGAGCCACGCCCTCCGGTTTCACCCGCTTTTTAGGGTTCCGTAGCAAAATACGGGACCCTAACAGTTTCGTCATGTCTGTCTGTCTGTCCGTCCGTATGTCACAGCCACTTTTCTCCAAAACTATAAGAGCTATACTATTGAAACTTGGTAAGTAAATGTAATCTGTAAACCACATTAAGATTTTGATACAAAAAATAGAAAAAAAAATAAAAAAAATAGGGGTGTCCCATACTTAAAACTAAAACTCAAAAATGTTTTTTTGATCAAAACCATACGTGTAGGGTATCTATGGATAGGTCATTAAAAATGATATTGAGGTTCCAAACATTTTTTTTTTCAAACTGAATAGTTTGCTCTAGGGACTCTTCCAAAGTGATAAAAAGATTGTTTCCCTCCCTCTAACTTCTAAAATAAGAGAATGACAAAAACAAAAAAGTGTATGATGTACATTACCATGTAAACTATCAACGAAAATTGGATTGAATGAGATCTAGTAAGTAGTTTTATTTTAATACGTCATAAATTGACTATTGTTAAAACACTGATTAAAGTAACAACGAACTACAAGAACTTTTATATTATGCCACTTGCTCTACGGAAGCCTTCATGGGTGAGCCCGACTCGCACTTGACCACTTTTTTTTTTTTGGAGAAAATTATTTTTTGTCTTTAGACGTGTTGGTTAGAAAACGTTATGGTTAACGTTACGTTGCTGTTATTGGATCAATCTATAAAAAATATAAGAATGTTTGTCTGAATGCCCTTTAGATAATCGTAAATTATGCATTTGCTCATGGCTGTGATGATATTTAGCAAAGTTTTGTGCATGAGCAAAAGAAGATTTCTGAATTGTTGCAACCAGCACAGGGTATTATAACAAAGATTTTTTTTCTTGCTTGATAACCAGTTACGAGAACGGAATATACTCGCCGTTTTCGTAACTATGTTTTATAACCAGATACAAAAATGTTTTTTTCGGTTCATAGCTGGTTATCAAAACTATTTTTAAACTATCTTATGTATAAAAACGTTATGTCGGTTTGTGTACGCTTCAAAAACTCAAAAAGTTCTGCACCGATCGAGCTGAAATTTTAGAATGATATATAATCGACATCAAGGATTGTTCTTATCTAATTTTTGCATCACAATGTTTCACAGCAAAGCGTGGCAGGGTACAGCTAGTTATTTCATAAATATCTGTTTTGCATATCTAGTGGCAGTGCCGGATTAAGCCAGCGCGGAGCCTGTAGCAATTTCTGTCAAGGGGCTCTTGGTTTGCTTAGGTTTAGGAAGAGTAGGGTAAAAAAATCAAAAACATTTTTTTTTCTAAGCTAACTTCATCGTAGACTGCATTGTCGCTTACCATCATTCAGGCAAGATGGCGGTCACGCGTAAAATAATAACAAAACGCTTGCCGAAATATCTCAGTACAGTCGGTATTTTTCAGAGTCGGTCAGATATTTGGCTCTTGCCTCTTGAGTTTTAGACTTTTAGGTCGGAGTGAAGCATAGACTAAGTGCTTCATGGTTAAGGCTTGCAAAATATTTTCGCTCCTATTATATTTACAGCCAGGCAGGCGTCGAAGCGCGGGGCCCCCAATTCGTGCGGAGCCCGTAGCATTTGCTACTCCTGCTATATATATGGCTAATCCGGCACTGTCTAGTGGGTAGGGCACATACTGTATATATAAACGAATAACTCTTTTGTTGTACAACTCTTGTTAAAACACAATACATATCCCAAAAAAATAAGTATTTGTTGTCATTTCTAACACTGTCTTGCGGCTGTTAAGTGTTTATTCACTTCAGTACATCATTTATCGAGCGCTAAAGAGCGCGTGCGCTCTTGTTACGAATTGTTACGAAGAGCTCGATGCTTTAAGGGCGTGTGGGCCGTAATTTTGAATTTTTAAAACAACTTTAAGACCTTTAAAATAGTGTATTAAACTCTGAAAAAAATATATGTATTAGTTAAGGATCTAATCTAGTGCAATTCGCAGTCAATAACACGATAAAATGAGTTTTACTTGATAGAAAAAAATCCCAAAGGTACCCCTTTTCAAAAAGTTTTTTCATGTTTATGGCTAAACTAATGAATTTTTTTACTAAATTTTTATACTCAACGAAAGCCACTAAAAAGTTATAGATGCATTCGCAGAGTTTGACTTGATAAAAAGTATCAATTATTCACTATGTTTTAATATCTACCATATATATAGCGCGCCGTTCGGCAGGCCTGATCAGTCGCGTTTCGGCGCTCACGGACGACGGGCCTGTGCTTGATTTTGCAATTTTGACAACCAATAAATTTTAAATATTACGATCAAAGTGCCACAGTATAACAATATCAGAAGGTATTACTAGTGAAGCACGCTATGATCTTGATTTTTGATACCGTTTTCATTGGAATTGCAAATAGACGCTGATACTAATTAGTGCGCTGTTTACTTTATGTTGTAGACCAATAGGGGAGTCTCAAAAAACTGACGTCGATAACACATCAGTTAAAAATTCAATGCGGATGCAATTGAAAATAGATAAGTATCGGTAAAATATTCGTCCGTCAAATCAGAGATCGGAATAAGGAAATAATGAGAGGGGAGAAATCCCCTGCGTAAATCCCCTAATATAAATGCAAGTTAGGTATCATAAATGATACCTAACTTGCATTTATATGCCATTTAGGTAAATTCTTTGGTAGTAAGGTACTTAGAACTTGGAAGAAAAGTCCTCACATACAGATTTTACCACTTTGAAAGAGACCCTTGCGCAAACTAACTATTCAGTTTAGAAAAAAAATGTTAGGAACACCTATCTATAGATACACGTATGGTTTTGATAGATTTTTTTTATTTCTTTTCCAAGTTTGTGACACCACCAAAATTTATTGTTTTTTCTTTTTTTGTATGAAAATGTTAATATTGTTCATAGAATACATGTACTTACCAAGTTTTAATAGTATACTTCTTATAGTTTCGGAGAAAAATGGCTGTCACATACGGATGGACAGACATAACGTATATTTTAAAATTTGTCTACGAATCCCTAATAACCCAAATTCGTTCATTTAAAACTTATTTAAAATTAAATTTGGACACTCGACCAAATTTGATAAGAAGCCTTTTAGGCAGTAAAATTACTCGTAGAATTTAACTCTGTGCTAAATTTCCGATTCGTATTTTTTATATAAGGTTTAGAATAATTTCCTGAGCATAAAATTACTAATTAATAACAAATCCAGGTGGAGCTTCAAGCGCCAGCTCGAAAAAACGTTTTAAACGTTCTATTATTATTGTAGAAAATAAATTTTCCCATCTTTTGTTGCCAGTATACTTTTTTTCGAACTTACCGATTACGATTTATTATGTCCAATTTAATGATAACAATGTAAAAAAACAAGATGTGAATTCTGTTCCCAGTAGCATAAGCATGTCTCTTTTTACCGGAATGGAAGAAGGGTTATGTTTTTTGCGCGTATCTTTATGTTTGTAAATCTTTTATTTCCACATATCTTCCAAACGGCTGGATGGATTTTGGTAACTAAGATATTTTAAGACTAGTCTCATTCGCCAAAGTGTCCTTAGATAGTAGGTAATATTTTTTTACGTGTAGTTTTTTTTGTAGTCGGGGTTTTTAAATTAAAGTTATTTTATCATATTGCTCGTTGCTCGAATAAACAGCACCGTTCATCATCATGATTGAAGAGTTGAACGAAGAGTTTGGTCTCCACTTTTGTAATAAGAACAACTAAGCTGTGAAACGCATTGCCAGAGTGGGTTTTTGTCGAAGGTTCAAACCTTGGGGTTACGAGGTACACTGTGTTTGTTTCTATTAGAGAAGCAAGTTCCATCGTAGATCACATCATTTTCATCCTCAATTATCGGCATCATCGCAACCGTATCATTAAATGGGTTATAAATCGTAAACGGTAAGTTTTACAAAAAAAGTTTACTAGCAACAAAAGATTCAAAATTTTATTTTCTACAATTATTGTCAAAATTTATAGTTTCCAAAATATCGGCTAAAACAGTTTTTTTTTTCAATTGGCGTTTGAAGCTCTACCTGGATCTGTGAGCATTTTGTAATTTTATGCTCAGTAAGTGAAAAAAATTGGTTTAGAAATTTAGTGCAAAGTTGACCAAAAAACCGTCTCTATTTTTACTGGCCTTTCATTACGTTTCAGCACATTTTTTTTAATTTTTGACGAACTTGTGAATTATTAGGAAACATTTTAAAAAGTTGCATGAAATTGGAAAGGCCATTCTCAACTTATGGTGTGACCAAAAAAGAAAAGGTTGAGTTTTGTATACCTACGAGTATAGATAAATTTAATATTTCTTCGTTTATATAGCAACAAAACTCTTATCATAAACAAACAAACATAGACAAATCTTGAACAAAAAATGAGTTTAAATTACATAGTCCAATATTTTAATGTTATTTCTGCACTGTGGCACCGATTCCGCGGTCGGTGACGGTCGCGAGAACAAGACAGCATTAAATGCCTACTTTGACAGAAATACCTGGCCTTAAGACCGGGCCAATCCAGATTTTACCATATTTTGAATGAAAAAAAAATATACGATTTTTTTAAAACTGTAGAACATAAGTTGTCTTATTTAATATACTTAACATCCCCTTAACAGGATCCAGGCTGATTTCCAATAATTAAAAAAAATATCAAAGACGTATGTTATTTAGAATAAGAGCTGTTTTCCCTTCACAGGTTAGGTTCATAATTTTACAATTGCTTCCGTTTGAGTAAAAATTTATTAGGCAGGTTTTAGATTGGTTTCTTTATCGGAAGCTACAACACTTGACCGCTATTTCACCCTACGAGAAGAAAATATATGAATTCGGTCTAGGATGGAGCAACAAACGTTGTAAATTTCTGCACAGACTTTTTCTCCAAAATTTGAGAGGGATTTGTAGTGGTAGACTCTTTGCAGAGTCCACTTGGGGAAGTACCACTCCTTTGCCCGTTATTCTACCGCCAAGCAGTAATGCGCAAACTTCAGTGTAGTACAGTTTTAAATCAAATATTTATTTGTCAGAACATGGTTGTGTAATCACATACATTAACAGCAGTGTACAGATGCAATTCAAGTTTAGTGTCTCATGTTCTTGCCTGTTTCGGCGTACAAATTTTATCACAAGAATGAATACTTAATCATGCTTTTTGAATTTTTAAAACAACTTTAAGACCTTTAAAATGGTGTTTTAAACTCTGAAAAAAATATATGTATTAGTTAAGGATCTAATCTAGTGCAATTCGCAGTCAATAACACGATTTAATGAATTTTACTTGATAGAAAAAATCCCAAAGTTACCCCTTTTCAAAAGTTTTTCAAGTTTATGACTAAACTAATGATTTTTTACTAAATTTTTATACTCAACGAAAGCCATTAAAAAGTTATAGATGCATTCGCAGAGTTTGACTTGATAAAAAGTATCAGTTATTCACTATGTTTTAATATCTACCATATATATAGCGCGCCGTTCGGCAGGCCTGATCAGTCGCGTTTCGGCGCTCACGGACGACGGGCCTGTGCTTGATTTTGCAATTTTAACAACCAATAAATTTTAAATATTACGATCATAGTGCCACAGTATAACAATATCAGTAGGTATTACTAGTGAAGCACGCCATGATCTTCATTTTTGATACCGTTTTCATTGGAATTGCAAATAGACGCTGATACTAATTAGTACGCTATATGCTTTATGTTGTAGACCAATAAGGGAGTCTCAAAAAACTGACGTCTATAACACATTAGTAAAAAATTCAATGCGGATGCAATGGAAAATAGATAAGTATCGGTAAAATATTCGTACGTCAAATCAGAAATCGGGATAAGGAAATAATGAGAGGGGAGAAATCCCCTGCGTAAATCCCCTAATAGCCATTTAGGTAAATTCTTTGGTAGTAAGGTCCTTAGTATTTTACCACTTTGGAAGAGACTCTTGCGCAAACTATTCAGTTTAGAAAAAAAATGTTAAGAACTTCAATACAATTTTTGAACATCTATCCATAGATACACGTATGATTTTGATAGAATTTTTTATTTATTTCGTTTCCAAGTTTGTGACACCACCAAAATTTATTGTTTTTTTCTTTTTTTGTATGCAAATGTTAATATTGTTTATAGAATACATGTACTTAACAAGTTTTAATAGTATACGTCTTATAGTTTCTGAGAAAAATGGCTGTCACATACAGATGGACAGACATAACGTATATTTAAAATTTGTCTACGAATCTCCAAAACCCCAACTTTGTTCATTTAAAACTCATTTAAAATGAAATTTAGACACTCGACCAAATTTGATAAGAAGCCTTTTAGGCAGTAAAATTATTCGTAGAATTTAACTCTGTACTAAATTTCCGATTCGTATTTTTTATAATCATTTCCTGAGCATAAAATTACAAAATAATAACAAATCCAGATGAAGCTTCAAGCGCCAGCTCGAAAAACGTTTTTGGCCGATATTCCGAAAAAGTTATAAAGCCTATTTTATTATTGTAGAAAATAAAATTTCCCATCTTTTGTTGCCAGTAAACTTTTTTTTTCGAACTTACCGATTACGATTTATTATGTCCAATTTAATGATAATGTGAATTCTGTTCCCAGTAACATAAACATGTCTCTTTTACCGGAATGGAAGAAGGGTTATGTTTTCGCGCGTATCTTTATGTTTGTAAAACTTTTATTTCCACATATCTTCCAAACGGCTGGATGGATTTTGGTAACTAAGATATTCTAAGACTAGTCTCATTCGCCAAAGTGTCCTTAGATAGTAGGTAATATTTTTTACGTGTAGTTTTTTTGTAGTCGGGGTTTTTAAATTAAAGTTATTCTATCATGTTGCTCGTTGCTCGAATAAACAGCACCGTTCATCATCATGATTGAAGAGTTAAACGAAGAGTTTGGTCTCCACTTTTGTAATAAGAACAACTAAGCTGTGAAACGCATTGCCAGAGTGGGTTTTTGTCGAAGGTTCGAACCTTGGGGTTACGAGGTACACTGTGTTTGTTTCTATTAGAGAAGCAAGTTCCATCGTAGACCACATCATTTTCATCCACTATTATCGGCATCATCGCAACCGTATCATTAAATAGGTTATAAATCGTAAACGGTAAGTTTTACAAAAAGTTTACTAGCAACAAAAGATGCAAAATTTTATTTTCTACAATTTTATACAATTGTCAAAATATATAGTTTCCAAAATATCGGCTAAAACAGTTTTTTTTTCAATTCGCGTCTGAAGCTCTACCTGGATCTGTGAGCACTTTGTAATTTTATGCTCAGTAAGTGATCTTTACCTCAGAGAAAAATATTGTAAGGAACTTGTGAATTATTAGGAAACATTTTAAAAAGATGCATGAAATTGGAAAAGCCGTTCTCAACTTATAGTGTGACCAAAAAAGAAAAGGTTGAGTTTTGTATACCTACGAGTATAGATAAATTTAATATTTCTTCGTTTTTATAGCAACAAAACTCTTATCATAAACAAACAAACATAAACAAATATTGAACAAAAAATGAGTTTAAATTACATAGTCCAATATTTTAATGTTATTTCTGCACTGTGGCACCGATTCCGCGGTCGGTGACGGTCGCGAGAACAAGACAACATTAAATGCCTACTTTGACAGAATTACCTGGCCTTAAAATAAATAAGACATTTTTTTTAATAATAAATATTTTTAATCAAATCATTTCCCTATTTACAAAAATAGACGTCCACAAAGTCATGTCAATTAGATTAACCCGCCTCGAACCGTTCCTGGTGCAAATGTGCCCAAAACGCTGGCCGCATTGCCTCGCTGAATAGCGATGGCAATCATCTGCCTCAGAAACGATCCAGAGCGGGAGTCGCCACCTTGGTTACGTAGACGATGCCCAATTTCGCGGACTAAAATCTACTCATAATAAATTACATATTTAGGGCAATGTTTCCATAAAATTACAAGAAATAGACATTAATCATCTTATATCTTTGGATGACGAGAGCAGTGCAATGCTAGGTATAAGTTAGGTTAGGCTAGGTTTTCATGTTCCAATAGCTGAATGACACTGTGCTGTGATAATCACGATGTATTCCTTCGCCATGAAATCCTGTAGCTATAACAAACTTTTACATCTGCTAGAAGAAAAATAAAGTTTTTACCAAAGAGTTTACATTTACTTTAGTTAGATTTTCCGCACGGTTCCTTTGTGTCAATCGTAAGTAAGTGACGTGCATACTTTCTATAGCAACAGAGTGATGTGGCGCGACAAAAGTATGACACTTCCACAAGAGCGACAAGGCAAGAAATATGCTACCCGTGCTTTCGGTGTAAAGCGTTTGTGCCAACTCTATACGTAGTATGTGTAAACTCTTTTGTGCCAACTCTATACGTAGTATGTGTAAACTCTTTTCTTTTCACCAAACGTTTGGAATTCGTCGAGAACGATTTTTGCTATTACAGAATAAAGGCCCAGCTTATTTACACAAATGAGGACAACTTAGCACGCTCTGAGGAATTTCAATAAGGAATAATATCCTTCAAGGAAAGGAATAGGGGAGAACGGCCCTTGTGGGCACGAGAGTAATGCGTAGTTTTGCCAAATTTTGCTTATACATCTACGTTCGGGTTTTGTTTGTTTTTATCTCAAAATGAATCAGTCTTTGAAGTGAAAACTTCGTTTGGCGCACCACTAACAAATTGTCTGTGGGCTGTGAATAGAACTCAAGCGTCACGTTCGTAAATGAAAGAAATCTTTGGGTAAACTCGGATAATATATGGCCATAGTCATGATCACAAGCTACGGTTTCACCCGCGTAGTTTCCAAAGTAAGCTATCAAATTCTGAGTTAATGGTTTCACTTCTATCAGCAGTTCCTATGACTGCAATTTTTTTATTTTCTACTTAAAGAAGTCGTCAAAATGTTCTTAATTTTGGGCCGTACAAACGTCGTACCGACAATAACGAATACATACGACGATATGTATACCTATTGTGTTTCAGAGTTAATTAACTGTACCTATGTTAATTTTGAGTATGGTAAAAAAGGATTGTATGAAATTACGTAAAACATTATTGTATGTTCGCGAGGACAAAACTGTTGAAACCATTATTGTATCCACCTACCATCTATGTACTCAGCTTATACAATAAATACATTCTTATTCTTACATAAAACAAAGAATCATCCAATTTAGTTCAGTCATTCAAAAGTTATTTTTATTATGAGCGTACATACATTTTAAAGATCTATTTTATACGATTTTATCAGATAATCTATTTCTTTTACTGATTGCTCAAAGCTACATAGCTAATCGGTTTTTATCGGATACGTATCGGACTCTCCGAATACTACATAATACATTACTGTGTTCTGGTTTGAATGGCAATGTTTCCAGAGAAATTACAGGGCTTAGAGATATTACATTAATAAATAAATATTGGTGGGCAATTCACACACAATACCATCTGACCCGAAACTAAGCAAAGCTTGTACTATGGCGGCCAGACCGCTGATATAATACATGTATAGTTTTAAATACATACTTATTATAAATAGAAACACCCAGACACAGCAAGCATTTGAATTCATCACACAAATATTTGCACTGAGTGGGAATCGAACCCACGACCCTCGGCTTCGCAGGGAGAGTTACTGCCCACTGAGCCACGAGGCCAGTCAATAACATCTCAGATCTCTGGGTGACGCAGTGCTAGGTAATGATTTTGACTCTTCGTGTTCCAATAGCTACATGCCACTGTGCTGTTATATGGCAGGCATGTTGCTTACCATCAGGCACATATACAGCTCATCTCATCGCTCTTTATTTAAAAAAAAAAGATCGGTACTCGCCGTTCTCCCAGCTAGACCAGCCGTATCTTCAAAAATCGCTCAACGCCGCTAAATCCACTTCAACTTTATATTATGCCCACTGCCAGGAGCATAGTATTTAACACGAATTCTGAATAAATTCTGTGATAAACCACGCTCCATCGTAGACCGCATCGTCGCTTAACATCAGATGAGATGGCGGCCTAGTGTAAACCTATAAAAGTTAAAAAAAAAAAGATTATAGAGATATACATATTCCATTATTCCATATTATTGAATAGTCCACTCCATAAAACGTGGAGGACATATCATAAGCCCATATCATAATTTATCAATCTATTATTATTTTATTTATTCTATTATTATTATTGTATTGCTAATTTTTATATGTTAATTTTAAATGTGATTAATGGATGTAAAAATCTGGAAAATAAACTATTTAATTTCATTTCATTTTCATATTACGTATTTGAAAATAGCGTACAATCTTTTCGTGTGTTTTTTTTTTTTATAATAACTCTACTTTATTTTTAATTAAAATTTTATATGTAAATACTTTGAATACTTACATGTAATAATTTTGTGTGAAAATTGCGTTACATGATGAATATTTTATAATAATAAACTTGGCTTGACTGTGAGTATGTTAAGTAGCTATGACATAAATAAATAAATAAATAAACTTAAATTGCACGCCCGAAATGGGTAAACTGTTGTTACTTTTGTATGTTTAGTACCTACCATCTTATGTACACAGTTAAGCAATAAAGATTCTGATTCTGATTCTTATAACTAATTAATTTTCATAACTATGCCACAAAATCATTTAAGTGAGAACACTGAAATTCCTTAAGGCCAGGTAGTTCTGTCAAATTCGGCATTTAATGCTGTCTTGTTCTCGCGACCGTCACCAACCGCGGTATCGGTGCCACAGTGCAGAAATAACATTAAAATATTGGACTATGTAATTTAAACTCATTTTTTGTTCAAGATTTGTTTATACTGTTTATACTAGTGATAACAATTTTGTGAATTGTGAAGTGAAACGAAGAAATATTAAATTTATTTATACTCGTAGATATACAAAACTCAACCTTTTCTTTTTGGTCACACTATAAGTTGAGAATAGCTTTTCCAATTTCATGCATCTTTTAAAATGTTTCCTAATAATTCACAAGTTCGTCAAAAATAAAAAAAATGTGCTGAAACGCAATGAAAGGCCAGTAAAAATAGAAGGTTTTTTGGTCAACTTTGCACTAAATTTCTAATCCAATTTTTTTCTATGAGGTAAAGATCACTTACTGAGCATAAAATTACAAAATGCTCACAGATCCAGGTAGAGCTTCAAACGCCAATTGAAAAAAAACTGTTTTAGCCGATATTTTGGAAACTATATATTTTGACAATAATTTTATTGTAGAAAATAAAATTTTGCATCTTTTGTTGCTCGTAATTTTTTTTTTGTAAAACTTACCGTTTACGATTTATAACCCATTTAATAATACGATTGCGATGATGCCGATAATAGTGGATGTAAATGATGTGGTCTACGATGGAACTTGTTTCTCTAATAGAAACAAGCACAGTGTACCTCGTAACCCCAAGGTTCGAACCTTCGACAAAAACCCACTCTGGCAATGCGTTTAAAGTGGAGACCAAACTCTTCGTTCAACTCTTCAATCATGATGATGAACGGTGCTGTTTATTCGAGAAATGAGCAATTTGATAGAATAACTTTAATTTAAAAACCCCGACTACAAAAAAAAATCTACACGTAAAAAATATTACCTACTATCTAAGGACACTTTGGCGAGTCAGACTAGTCTTAGAATATCTTTGTTACCAAAATCCATCCAGCCATATGGAAGATATGTGGAAATAAAAGATTTACAAACATAAAGATACGCGCGAAAACATATAACCCTTCTTCCATTCCGGTAAAAAGGACATGTTTATGCTACTAGGAACAGAATTCAAATCTTATTATTTTTACATTGTTATCATCAAATTTGACATAATAAATCGTAATCGGTAAGTTCGAAAAAAAAGTTTACTGGCAACAAAAGATGGGAAATTTTATTTTCTACAATAATTATAGGCTTTATAACTTTTCAGAATATCAGCCAAAAACGTTTTTTCGAGCTGGCGCTTGAAGCTCCACCTGGATTTGTTATTATTTTGTGATTTTATGCTCAGGAAATGATTCTAAACCTTACCTATATAAAAATTCGAATCGGAAATTTAGTGCAGAGTTAAATTCTACGAGTAATATTACTGCCTAAAAGGCTTCTTATCAAATTTAGTCGAGTGTTTAAATTTCTATGAACAATATTAACATTTTCATACAAAAATAGAGAAAACAATAAATTTTGGTGGTGTCACAAACTTGGAAAAGATATAAAAAATAAAAATTCTAACAAAGCCTATCTGTGTATCTATGGAAAAGTGTTCAAAATTGTATTGAAGTTCCTAACATTTTTTTTCTAAACTGAATAGTTTGCGCGAAAGTCTCTTCCAAAGTGGTAAAATCTATATGTGAGGACTTTTCTTCCAAGAACTAAGTACCTTACTACCAAAGAATTTACCTAAATGGCATATAAATGCAAGTAAGGTATCATATATTATGGTATATTAGATTTTACGCAGGGATTTCTCCCTATAATTATTTCCTTATCCCGATCTCTGATTTAACGGACGAATATTTTACCGATACTTATCTATTTTCCATTGCATCCGCATTAAATTTTTTACTGATGTGGTATCGACGTCAGTTTTTGAGACTCCTTTTGGTCTACAACATAAAGTATACAGCGTACTAATTAGTATCAGCGTCTATTTGCAATTCCAATGAAAACGGTATCAAAAATCAAGATCATAGCGTGCTTCACTAGTAATACCTACTGATATTGTTATACTGTGGCACTATGATCGTAATATTTAAAATTTATCGGTTGTCAAAATTGCAAAATCAAGCCGGGCCCGTCGTCCGTGAGCGCCGAAACGCGACTGATCAGGCTTGCCGAACGGCGCGCTATATATATGGTAGATATTAAAACATAGTAAATAACTGATACTTTTATCAAGTCAAACTCTGCGAATGCATCTATAACTTTTAGTGGCTTTTGTTGAGTACAAAATTTATTAAAAAATTAATTAGTTTAGTCATAAACTTGAAAAAAAAAAATTGAAAAGGGGTAACTTTGGGATTTTTTTCTATCAAGTAAAATTCATTAAATCATGTTACTGACTGCGAATTGCACTAGATTATATCCTTAACTATTACATATATTTTTTTTAGAGTTTAATACACTATTTTAAAGGTCTTAAAGTTGTTTTAAAAATTCAAAATTACGGCCCACACGCCCTTAAGTTTCGAAGCGCCTGTTTCTTTTCACGAGAGCCCTTAAAATTAATTTCTGTTCTCGTAAAAACCACATTTCTCGAGAAATTCTCATAACTTGAATGACTTAAGTTAATAAGCAAGAAGAACCAAAATGATTTCCGTCCGCAACCAAACGTAGACACCGTAACTGGAAGTCGACTGCCATACCAAGGAGGTTATACAAAAAGTCAAGACAATTTCAAAACATAGATGACATACTAGCAGCACCCTTTAGTTACACCCACTTAGTTGTTGTTCCCGTTATTTTTCCTTAATGAAAAGTAACCTATAATATTTAACTGTAACTATTGAGGTAGAAATGAAAAAAAATCGACATTTTGTGGTGGCGGCCATCTTGGATTAGATTTTTTTATAGTGCATAGTATTCTACTAGTTAAGCCCTTTCATTTGATATCCATATTGAGGTAGGTTGTGAAGAAATATTTTGTCCGCCATTTTGAATCGATAATAACCAAACATAGCTAAAAATATCCGCACGGATATTAACTTTCAAATAAAAAAACCGCAACAAAATCGGTTCATCCGTTTGAGCTCTACGGTGCCACAGACAGACACACAGACAGACAGACACACAGACAGACAGACACACAGACAGACAGACAGACAGACAGACAGACAGACAGACAGACAGACAGACAGATAGACAGACAGGCATCGATGTCAAACTTATAACACCCCTTTTTTTGGTCGGAGGTTAAAAAATAGTTATTCCAGATCATAAACTATGTGTTCTAAATTTTAACCTGAACCGTTCATGCGTTCCGCCGTTATTGCGAAACCAATTTATAAATATCCGACACATGAACGTATAGAAAAGCCGGACATAGTCTCTCTAAAACAAAAACTGTGTCACTAGAGTCGGCCACATTTGCACGTGTGCGTTGTCAGGTTGTCACTGATAGGCTGACACGCACACACGTACACAAGTAACGCGTGTAATGACCCACTGATGTGTGCGTGTCAGCCTGTATGTGACAGCGCACACGTGCATGTTATGTGGCCGACTTGATGTACACAGTTGCAGTCAGACTTTTTTTTTACGTCCATGATCCGATGTTTCGTATTTATAAGTAGGATTAGTAGCACCGCACGGTTTCACTCCCTTCGTTCCCGTCTTTATATTGTTTCCGTGGTCGAAGGCTGCCAATTTGTTATTGTTTTTATCGGTAATAGTTTAGCTCTTGATTGCCATCTCGCCTGATAACAAATGACTAACTGCGGTCTATGATGGTCTTTGAAAAAACTAATGCACTCTAGAATTGAAGACACTCATTTTACATCCATATGTAAATACTGGCAATGAATTTCAAAGTTTAGACGTTTTATTACGAAAGTACAGACAACTTCTTCATCCATCTTTCAGGACGAATACCCGTCGTGTAATAATTTATCTAGTTGTAATAAATATCAGTACCTGGTTGACCAAGCTTTGCTCGGTTTTTTTAATGATATTTAGGCAGGTACGAATTACGTTGTGATGACTTACTTAGATACGAATTAAATGCGTTTATAAAGGGCTCTTACTAAATAATTTTCTCAGAAAAAAAACCAAAAAGAAAAGATCCATGTAACCATCAGGATTCGAACCGGGGCCTGTTGACTCCGAGGGCGAGCATATTCCGTCTGAGCCATTTAGACTTAAAGAACAGTGGCGAAATAAGTTATCGTATTCTAATGACATTGTAGAAGTTTTTCATTTTCTAAAAACGCGCATAAAATGATGTTTTAAAAAAAAGAAACTTAGCTAGATCGATTTATCGTCCCCGAAACCTGTATACGTAATTTCATGAAAATCATTCGAGTCGTTTGCGAGATTCAGATTCTATATATTATATATATACCTACAAGAATTGGTCGTTTAAAGGGATAAGACTTTTATATAGTACCTACGGGGCTTAATCACGAATAATTCATTGTTTAAATACCTCGACGTTTCGGCAGCGTTACAACCGCCGTGGTCACGAGAAGACTTCAGTCAGTCTTCTCTCTAATTCATTTAAACAATGAATTATTCGTGATTAAGCCCCGTAGGTACTCTATAAACATTATGTGTTCAAATCTCGAAAGTTTAAAAACATTATTTTATGATAAACATAATTTCAAAATACCGGACCATTCTTGTTTTAAACTTCTCCAGTCTTTTTTACAAATTTTGCAGCGTCTATCGTAACAATAGGTCTGCGTTTTCAATCCAACTTGAAATTGTTTCAGTTAATGAAGGTTATTAAAATCTTCAAGTTAATTTCCGATTTCAGGATTCTTTCCATGTTACGGAGAATTAAGTTAAATGGTTTAGGATTGCGTCAGACTAAACGCAGCCGACGCAAAAAAAAACGCAGTTCCTAAAGAAACTGTTACTGGCAAACATGTAACTCAAAACAAGAACAAAATTAAAAACTTTGATTAACCCCCGACTACCTCGGATATCGGATTATCTGTATAACGTTCTACTAGTCAAGTCCTTTCATTTCATACTCATATTGAAGTAGTAGTGAAAAAGAAATACAATTCGGCATTTTGTGGTGGCGGCCATATCGGATTTGAAATTTGTTATAGTGTATAATATTCTACTAGTCAAGCCCTTTCATTTGATGCAAAATATTTCTTCACAATCTACCTCAATATGGGTAATATTGAGGTAGATTGTGAAGAAATATCTTGCCCGACATTTTGTGGAGGCGGCCATTTTGAATGACACACACAGACAGACAGACAGACAGACATCGACGTCAAACTTATAACACCCCTTTTTTTGGTCGGGGGTTAAAAATGGCAGTGATATTGATAGAATTGAAACTTATAACTTACCAATTTAGTATTAAAAATCACTAATATCGCATAATAGGTCACCAGTCCTGTGTTATAGGTACAGACATCCACATCATCATCATCAACAGCCCACTAAATGTTCCCGCCCAGCCCACTAAAGGTTTTGAAGTCAGCTTAATTTGTTGTACGAAAATAGTTTGAAGTCTGGTTAAAAAAGTCTCATTTAAATAGATTATTTTAATACAGCCGTGCGTTATCCTTTATTCTGAATAAGTCTTTACGAGAATTAACTTCAAATGTTTCAGCGAAAATGTATTTTCTCAAAAGGAAAATGTGATATTTTTTGTGAACTCGCTCGGAAATTTATTGTTCTTAATTTTGTTTCTTCGTATATTAATTCTGGGATAAAATTTATGGCTGTTTCAAATAACTGCTGAGTGTAATATTCGTGAAATTAATATCACATTACTTATTTTATTAATTAATATCACATTACTTATTTTATTAATTAATAACACATTACTTATTTTATTAATTAATATCACATTACTTATTTTATTAATTAATATCACATTACTTATTTTATTAATTAATATCACATTACTTATTTTATTAATTAATATCACATTACTTATTTTATTAATTAATATCACATTACGTGAATAAAATCACATTATTTTTAAATTGGTTCGATTTGGTTTTGTAAGCTATAAAAAATCTCATATCCGGGTGACAAGCGCAATGCGTTGCTAGGTAATGATTTGGAATCTTCTTTTTTTTTTAAATAAAGTGTGACGAGACGAGTATTACATGAGCCTGATGGTAAGCAACATGCCTGCAACATAACAAGTATAACAACACAGTAACACGCAGCTAGAGGTACATGAAGAGTCCAAATCATTGCCTAGCACTGCACTGTGCATCTAAGAGTTTATATCTCTAAGCCCTGCTATTTCCCTGCTCTGTGATGTTTGCACATTACTACTTGGCGGTAGAATAACTGGCAAAGGAGTACGTTTTGCATCAACTTCTAAGGATGTACAATAGGGGGTGAAAGTTTGATATAAAGACAAACCCTTAGGGCTAAAAACTTTAAATTCCGCACACGTATTTCTCTTATGATGTAGGAATCCACTAAGGAAGAATTTATCAAAACCCCATCCCCATGGAGGACAAAACAAGTTTGTATACAACTTTTTATTTGTGGGATGAAAATTTAATATAAACGCATAGCGCTTAGGCCTTGCGCCAATGACTTACCAAACGCAAAACATATATTTTTATATATGTACGTAATAATTGTTTGATTCCCTCCTCTTTCTTCTCTCCTCACTCCTGTCAGCATTCCTGGAACGCCACTGTTTCTTTTCTTCTGATAACGCTTCATTGAACCGTGACTCTTCAAAGCTCAATAATAGTTATTTTATTTGGTAAATCCTACTACACTAGTCGAGTTTAGTGTAGCGATCGGTAATAACGTTATCGGAACTCGATTTTCCGATTTCCGGTCCTGTGCCCGCTGAATCGAATCAGATGAGATGATGCGAGGTATTAGCGATTTAGCTATGATTTAACTGGTATTTGTGTGTTTATCGCACCATTTAACCGTATTTAGTTGAACGAAAGCAGCAGTTTTGGGTCTGTCTTGTGGGAGCAGAATAACCGCATTTGACTCCAGTTACATGGCAAAAACCAGGTTAGATGTTTTTTTTTAACTATATTTGGTTCGCACTTGACCACCATCTCGCCTGATGTTAAGCGATGATGAGATCTACGATGGAGCGTACTTACCTAGAAAAAACCGATTCACTCTCGATTTGAAGACACCAAGATTGTAACCATCAGGGAAAACCCACTCAGGCAACGCATTCCACAACCTCGTCTAGGTTGTTATTCTTATCACAAACGTGGAGTCAAATCTCTTCGTCCGCGTTTTTGGAACATCAACCATGAAACGAAGCCGCCCTTTTGTGGAACGAGAAGTCCGATAGAAGAAAGGGCAAGGTGGTATTAGATCATGCAGATCAGTTGCACACTCTCCGAAGTGTATCCGATAAAAAACCGATAAGCTAGCGATTTTGCGGCGATGATCAAGACTTTGAAGTCTTTTATGTACAAGAGCGACTTGGGATCCCAAGTTAGAGCGTGCCATAGCTTGTCACTGTGCTGTTATGGGCAGGCATGTAACTTACCATCAGACACATGTCCGGCTCGTCTTTTCACTCTATACTATAAAAAAAGCCAAAATGTCGCTCCTGCACTTGTACGCCTCCTTCGCAGACGAGTAAGAAGCTTCCTCTTCCATCCTTCTCGGCTGAGATTAGTGATCAGTCAACGAGATGCTATCAAAGCAAGTTC
Source organism: Ectropis grisescens (assembly GCA_017562165.1). NCBI lineage: Eukaryota > Metazoa > Arthropoda > Insecta > Lepidoptera > Geometridae > Ectropis > Ectropis grisescens. The sequence goes on from CM029768.1 coordinate 9,830,779, forward strand.
TTTTCTGAAGCCCAAAGTGCACTTTGACAAAGAGCATGCAGACAAACATTTATTTTCAAAGTATTATTTATTTTTAATACAAATAAAAAACACAAACACAGAACAATATTTTTATATGTGGCATTAGAGTTCACTGTTCCATTTGCTGTGGATATCTTGGGCAGTTGAGTTCTTTTATGAAGTGCACTGTAACGAGACGGGCATTGTATGGCAGCGAAACGTGGACCATGACTCAAAGGGATAGGGAAAGATTAGAGGCATTCGAAATGTGGTGTTGGAAGAGAATGGAGAGAATCAGCTGGAAGGAAATGAAGAGCAATGAAGAAGTTTTGAAGATGGTAGAGGAGAAAAGAACATTAATGGAAACAATAGAAAACAGAAGAGGGAAGATGTTGGGACATCTGATACGACACGACAACTTCATTAGAACAATAATGGAAGGTAAATTAGAAGGGAGGAGGAAGAGAGGTAGACCTAGGAGAAGTTACATGAACCAAGTGAAGGAGAAGATAAATGTAGTGTCGTATCGGGAAGTCAAGGAGAAGGCGGAGTGTAGAAATACATGGAAGGAACTCCACCGACAAAAGCTTCGCTCTTAAATTATGAATGAATGACGAGACGGGCTTATACCTACCTGATGGAAAAAAAATCATGCATCTACTCGAAAAACCGCCATTATTTGGATTTTGTACTTACACCAACGGATAGGCAACTCCATTACGAATATTTTGGTGAAAATATTTTTTCAAAAGACCAAAATGTGATTTTATATAGAGTCTATTCTAAAATTTGAGAATAAAACAGCTACAGTTCCTACTGTTTCTCTCTTGCTCTTTATTCAGGTGTGCTAAGAAGTAAAAAATACTACAGGTCATTTTCTCGGGGTATCTATCCCCTTATACTGCTTTGTGATCGAGTTTCATCCTACGTCAACTAGTCTGCTTAAAAATGACTTTTTTCTGTATTCGGAAAAAATTCATCAAAGCATACTGGAAGAATTCATCACGACCTCACTTCGAAGAGAAATTGCCATTTCCTTATCCAATAACGGGAGCGTCCCAAGCGGGTCATTATATGTCCCGGATCCTTTACTATGCGTTCTTATTGGTGAACTTTTAACTGACTTCCAAAAGGAGAAGGTTCTCAATCCGGTTGTATATATTTTTTTTATTAATGAAAACTCATGGAGCGTTTGCCAAACCCTCAGCTTCTGTAGAATGCAGACAAAAATTGGTTGTCTGTAAAGTCTGTTGGCTTACGGACGATAGTTTAACGTGACAACGTCATAACAAAATATGGATGCTGCGTAGAATGAGCGTAACGGGACACTTTTTCGTGCATGCAGCCGGCGTTCATTGATTTATTAGACGTTGTCACGACAAAATATATAACGGAAGTGATGTTTTTATCCGCTAGAGAATAAAGTGAATTTGAAACATGAAGTATAGTCCAAATGTCCAATGTCTGAATTTAGTTTTAAATTAAATTTGGTTTTTGTCTTTTCAGAGAAAATGCATTATTTGAAGTCGGATAAAAAACTTCTAATGGAAGAATAACCAATACACATTTAATAAACAATATTCGTCAAATGACGTAATTCAACGAACTGAATTCCTGCATTGTGTCCTTGTGAATTTTTCCGACAAACTAATACCTAATTCAAAAATTAAAATATATAATGTTTATAGTTTCAATACTTCTTGTAATCCATTATTTCGCAATGCCGCACAAAAATCGTGCGACAAGGAGAAATGATCGAGGGTTGCCCTCTACAAGTGACGGCATAGTGCTGAACTTTATTACTTTTTAACCTTCTGTCATCCTACTTCCTACATAGGTCTCCTGCTGGCTCATTTGACCCATAAATTTTATTCACATTTGTACCAGGTCGAAGTGAGATCACAATGGTGTTGCCTTCGTAACATGAGCCTATAGTAGGGCCCAGTTACGTTTACATAGTCCCACAATTCCGCTTTATGCGCCATGACTTCAGGAATTATTTTTGATGGCGAATTTAGGAAGGAAGTAAATTTACTTTTTTCCATAAAGCCAGTATTACATTGCTTAGATTGTTTTTTTTATCATGAGGTCTCAAAAGTGGGTGTAGCAATTACAGTAGAACAGAGAAGTGAATAAAATTAAACGAAATGTATGTGTTTAAAAGCTGCAGAGGTTTTTGATTTGAACCCGCTAATCTCAAGAACTGCTGGACCGATTTCAAAAAAGGCTATGTTTTATGTACCTACAAAAGAAAGGCACAACCTATTTTCTCCAAAAAAAATTGGTTGTCTGTAAAGTCGGTTGGTTTACGGGCTATCGTTTAAAGTAACAACGTCATACCAAAACATTGATAGATGCGGCGCAAGCGGACAATAAACGTAACGGGACATAACGGAACTCTTTTTCGTGCGGTGTTCATCGATAAACCGACGTTATCACGTCAAAAACCACATCCGACTTCAATTTAAAATCAAATTCAAACTTGTGACCAAATTTTATAAGAACCTATTGTATATGTTATATGTATCGTTCAAATACCTACTTGAAGGTACCCAATAGTTTTTTGTTCATATTTCTAAAACCACAACAATGATTTCGATAAAATTGATATCTTTGAACTATGAAATTTTATTGATTCACAATTGCGTAACAGACATACAAAAAAATAACATATATGCCGAATGGATAAGGCCAATTGTTCACGTAACCGCCGGTTATACGCACGCTTTCGTCAATTGACGAAAGCAAGACGAATGCTTGCATTTTGCATAGAAATAATGAAATCTATGTCCACGAAGCGGCAACGTCGCGTCAGCCGCTCGTCAATCGCTGACGAGCGGCTGACGCGACGTTGCCGCTTCGTGGACACAGATTTCATTGTTTCTACGCAAGATGCAAGCATTCGTCATGCATTCGTCTTGCAACCGTCAATTGAAAGCGTGCGTATAACATGCGGTTACGTGGACAATTGGCCTAACCTCCTCCTTTTTTGAAGTGGGTTAAAAAGTAGATAAAAGCGGACCAGTGTATGTCTACAAGGAGGACAACCAATCATCGTAATACGAGATGTCACCGTAAAATTGTTAAACGCGTCAGATTATAATCTTACTACGTTGCATTATGTACTAACCTAAATTAAAATACATCAAGAAATATTTTTCTTGTTTTTTTTTTGTATTATAGAGTCACGAGACGAGCAGGACATGTGCCTGATGGGAAGGAACATAACAGCACAGCGACACGCAGCTATTGGAACATGAAGAGTCCTTACCTAACACTGCACTGCGCTCGTCACTCAAAGATAATAAGATGTTTATCTCTACGCCCTGTAATTTCACTGAAAACAATGCCCTTCAAACTGGAGCACAGTAATATGAATTACTGCTTGGCGGTAGAATAACTGACAAAGGTGTGTACTTCCCCACACGGAATCTGCAAAGACCAAATATTTAAAAATTTTATTTTTTTGAAAGACAGCAACAGTACGAGAAAAACGCACGCTTGATGGTACAATCATTTTTTGTTAACTAGGTACCAGGCGCGGTCCCAGCCTCGAATTTTGGAGGGGGTTCACCATTACGCAGTCTCAGATTTGGGGGGGGGGGGGGTCACCAGTAGAAATACAACAAATCGAGTAAAATATACTTTACTAGTAGCGCCCCACGAATTTACCCGCGTAGTTACAGTTCCAGTTGTTTTCCAGGGTTCAAAAATAGTCTATGTACTACTAGTTTTTTTTTTAGATTTTTAGTTTAACGGATACGATTTTGGGGGGGTGGTCATGTCCCCTGTGACCCCCCCCCCTTGGGACCCCGCGCATGCTAGGTATATTAATAAATATTATTTAAAAAATATTTAATCTAGTTCAGGTGCCTTTGGAAACATATAAATTTTGAGTTATACCACACCAGTATAAGCTATACGTACGCACAGCTAGCACCAAGTAACAAACTTTCTATCTACACACGCGCAAATGATGATTTATAGCCAATTTTCATATTCCCAATGTGAATTTCTCATTTCTCAGACAACAGAGGGCAGAGCCCTCTTACCCTTTCTCGCTCCAAGTTCACTGAGTACGCCTGATGTATTATAACTCTTAAGATTTACGAGCTAAGTTTATCTTCGGCTTGTACCCATAGTCTTAGGAAATCGACATCATTCGCAATATAAATAAACGAGAAAGTCTATTTGGAAAATGGATTTGTCGTCGCTTCATTAGCCATAGAGAATTTTGGAGTTCTTTTTTCTTTTTTTCTTTTTTTAGAGAGTTGTAATAATACTTGAATCAAAAAGTGTACCATAGAGAGATAGCGTATACATATAGAATAGAAAAGGAGTATATAATGCTAATGTTTTTTTAACAAACACTACCAGTTAATATGTATGATGACTACGTCAAAAAAATACTGAAATTCCCCACGACACTACTACTGGCCAGTAGTGCAGAAGGGAAAAATACCCCCACGGCACTACCAGTAGTTCCGTGGGGAATAAGTGATTTTAATTAGTTCGTCAGATATATTTTGAAAAAATATGGAACGCGTTAATTTTGTTTTATCAAATTATAAAAACCGACAAAGATATACAGACCAACAAACTTCCGGAGTCAGTCGAAACTTCCAAGCACTATTGTAATTTTTTGTTTTTGAAAGAAAAGAAAAAAGACATGTACAATTTTATTTTTAATCTAACGGGTGGACTAATTAGTTTCTCGGGTTATGTGTTCCCTTTAAATATAATTAATCAAAATAAAATAAATAATTGAAGGAGCTCCCATACAATAAAAGATGTTTCGCCATTTACTTTATTTGCGGAACCCTTCGTGCGCGAGTCCTACTCGCGTTTGGCTGATTTTATTTTTAGTCACCATCTATTGACACACATACACAAATATTGGAATTTAATACGAAAAAAGGATTTGTGGAATTTGTCCAAAAATCTCCTTCCGAAATATTTATGGGCAAAACTCCACAAATCCCCTGGCAGGGGAAAACCTAAGGGGATTTCGGGAATAAGCCGAATAGTCTGTCTGTGGCCAAAAGAAATTTTCACTTCAAAAGCAGTAGAATATTTCCTTCTCAAGTAAGATTTTACAAATAATAATTACGTACGCTCATTATGATAAAACTCATGCGGTGTGAGCTTTATTTATCCGGGTTGAACGGTCGGTCGGCGGGTCACCATAAATAAAATTGCCACAGTGGATGTGTAAACAGTAGGACATCTTCAAAACACGAGGCGCTTATGTCATAAAAAAAAAAGTTAAGCGTAATTACTTTGTGCAGAGTCCGCCACACCGCATTGGAATACGAAGAGTCGAAATCATTACCAGGCATTTCTCTAGGCTCGTCACCCATACATATAAGATCATGGATTTAGTATCAGTTCCAGGACGCTTTATGTCGTGTAATTTGGCATATTGCGCCGTTTTATACATGCCAAGATGGCGGTCAAATGAAATCAATATTATTATCGAAAAATTATAATAATAATATTGGTGGACAATTTACACAAAACACCATCTGACCCCAAACTGAGTAAAGCTTGTATGTACTATGGCGGCCAGATAGCTGATATAACATATATATAGTTTTAAATACATACTTATTATAACTAAAAACACCCAGACACAGTGCAAACATTAGAATTTATCACACAAATATTTGCACTGGGTAATCGAACCCACGACCCTCGGCTACGCAGGCAGAGTTGCTACCCACTAAGCCACGAGGCCATACCCAAATTATACAAACATACATATTTACTCAAAGTTGTCCTACTGCACGCAACTGCCGCGCGTCTAAATATACCTCGATTGATTGCGCGCACGCATCGAGCAATCGGGGGCGCAAATCTGGGCCAATATTGTATAACATTGGGAAAAACGTGCGGGGGTGCTATACCACAGCCCCTTACAGCCGCCACCACGAAATATCGGTTATATTATGAACCAGCTACATCCCACCATCGATATAAAACAAAAGATGTGCCATGAGCGCCTTAAAATTGTTAAGCGTCTCTGTGTATATCGTGAGTGGCTTACTACTACCAATCTACTTGACATCTTGAATCGCTAGCGGCGAGGTATGTTGCGGTTCTACTTATTTTGGTTGTTGACAACGAATAGTGATAGGTACAAACGTCCGGCGTTCACCGCTTCCTAAAACCGACTAAAACGGTAATAGTGAGCTCACTCTTCCCAACGATAACATAATTCGGTGCGCCTGAAGTTTGGGAGGGCACATCCATTGATTTATATCGATGCATGCCACTATTACTAGTGGGATACACCCATGCATCCCACTATTACTAGTGGGATGCATGGGTGTACTCAAATAGTATATATAGTCTGATTAGTCAACCGTAAAATGATTTGAGTGCTTTTGTATGGTCTTACGGACGGCGTAATTTGTGTTTTAGGTGGACTGAAATTTTTTAGGCAGCCCCTTTGCAATATATTTGTTGACATATTAAATTAATTACATTTAAACCACTTTTCATCCAATAAACAGCTCGGTGAAGGTCGTTTTATAGCGGGATCTCTTACTACTAGAATCTTTCGAAGTCAGGTGTCATTCACGAACCCGCGTTGGGCCAGCGTGGTGGATTATGGCCTTGATTCTCTCTTTACGAGAGAATGCCCCGAGTCCCAGCAGTGGGAACATTTAGTGGGCAGTTTATGCGTGCGTATACACGATCCTACGCTCGACTTCAGTGTTTTTCACGATACCTAATAAATTTTTGCCAAATTGTAATGAATATTTTTTGTTAAATATCCTATGGAATCAATAATTTTAACGAAATAAAAAGTAATATATTCACTCCAGATGAACTTCGCTGCAAAGGTCCAAGTTTATCCATCTTTTATTATGACTGGCCACGTGGCTTAGTGGGTAGTAACTCTGCCTGCGAAGCCGATGATCGTGGGTTCGATTCCCACGTAGAACAAATATTTGTGTGATGAATTCAAATATATGTACTGTGTCTGGGTGTTTCTATGTATAATAAGTATGTATTTACAATTATAAATAAGTATTATATCAGCTATCTGGTCGCCATATTATAAGCTTTGCTTAGTTTGGGGCCAGATGGTGTTGTGTGTGAATTGTCCACCACCAATATATTTTATTATCGGACACATTTCGTAGAGTGTGCAGCTTATCTACATGATCCAATGCAACATTTTTTCGATGCACTCTAATCTTGAAATCATCTAGATTATCCATTAGGAAACACCTACTCAGGCAACGCATCGCATTCCAATGTTTAGATTTTTTGTTACAAAAGCGTAGTCTTTGTGAGATCAACCATGAATTGATTTTCCTCTCTGGGGCCACAAACAGTTCGATAGAAAGCCCATATTTTCCAAGATGACATTAGACCATGCAGATCCACGTTTCCAGTGAAATTACAGGGCATAGAGACAAAACAACCATATCTCTGGGTGATGAGCGCAGTGCAGAGCCAGCAGACTAATGATTTGAACTCTTCATGTTCCAATAGCTGCGTGTGACTGTTCTGTTGTATGGCAGGTATGTCGCTTACCATCAGCTAGATTCGTGCGGCGAACGTTGGCTGCATCACCGAAGACCATCCGAGATTTTAACCTACAGGTGGCCATCAGGGACAGAAATACGGCCGTTGTGGAGGCTCTGGGCCGGGAGGAGGCGGCTTAGGCAAATGACAAAAGGCAATTAGGCAAACACTCGATATCGAGTCGATTACTAGCGGAATCCCAGCCGGTAGTGATCAGCTCTACAGACGAGCACTAGAATTAGATTTTAAATGTAACCAACTCCCCCCTATTTTCCTCTTCTTCTCCTTATCCAAGAAATGTGTAAAAAAAGACAATTGTAATGACAAAGATCACGGAACCCGGATTCTGTGGAGAGGCTAATTAAAATTTAAAAAATTAAAAAACCATCAGGCAGATGTCCTGCTTGTCTCTTCACTCTATGCCATAAATAAAACTAAATAAAACCTCTCGTCCTAACGCAGATTTTCTAGATAACCTTGCCTATATAATGCGCAGTAACTAATTTTAAAATTAATAATCTCATCTCATCTAAATATATTTCAGTTATAAAGTTCTGAACCTTGACACAATAAACGCTTACAAACAGACAAACAACACATAAAAAGTGACGTCAGTAACAATAGGTCAAACATTACATAGTTTTAACTCACGAAGAAACGTTGTCACTTTAAATCACGTGTCACTGTGGTGTTATGTGTCAGGCATGTTGCTTACCATCACACACTCTTTATTTAAAAAAAGACGCCATCTTGGTTGTTGTCACCCTGTGTAAATACAGTGAAACCTTATTCGCGCTTCTTTCAATAAAGTGTTCACTTCTACATTGCGGGCTCAAGCACACACATTTTTTGAAGTGAAAACATCTTTGGGCGCGCCAAGGACAGAATTTTCGTGGGTTGCGAATTGAAATCTAGCGTCACGCTCGGGTATGATAATAGCTTTTCGGGTAAACTCGGGATGCTAGAGCGAGAAACAAAATACAGTGAACAAACGCGTCAAAACGAGAAAGGTAATATAGTCCCTGTGTACTTGTGTTTATTATATTTATGTCTATCGCAACATTAGCTTCTAGTTACTAACCACATTAATTGAACTTGTCACGAAATATTAAATGTGCATTTCACATCCATTACAAAAAAGTTTTTGTTGGAATATACTCACTCGTATTACTGTTTCATCACAGCACTTACACATACGATTACACTATAAACACAACATATTTATGCAATTTTAGCTAAATACCTATAAAACAAATAAATAGCAAATTAAAATTTTCAATATCTAAATATTTTTTAATTTTTTATTATTTAAATTATTTAGTGGTCTTTAAATATAGGTAAGTATTTCTTATTTTAGTTTTCACTTCTGCCGTGCGATGTTAAGTGCAAACATTTTTTATTAACAAGTTACCAATAGCTTCCAAAACACTGATCTTGTTAAAACCTAACGAGGTACTAGTAATGATGTCGTTTTGTAGTTTAAACAACAGAGATACTTAGATAGGTACCTCTGTTCAGATGATGATGATGTGATGTGATGATGAGATGATGATGTTCTCGGTTTCAGATGAAAATGGTTGTATTAGTATGACAGGCAAAAATAAATAATCCATCGTACTACTGGACCTGTTGGTAGTTACATGAATAATTGCCCGTGATACTACGAATACTACGAATGAATAATTGGTAGTAAGACGGGTAGTAACACGGGCAATTTGGACTGTGAAAGCCAAATAGCTACTAATTTATAATACTTAGTACCTGGTTGACCGAGCTTTGCTCGGTTTTTTAAATGATATTTAGACAGGTACGAATTACGTAGTGATGACTTACTTAGACCTACTTAGATACGAATTAAATGCGTTTATAAAAGGCTCTAAGTATAAGATTTTCTCAGAAAAAAAAGAACAAAAAGAAAAGTCCCGAGTGTAACCATCAGGATTCGAACCGGGGCCTGTTGACTCCGAGGGCGAGCATACTCCGTCTGAGCCATTTAGACTTAAAGAACAGTGGCGAAATAAGTTATCGTATTCTAATGACATTGTAGAAGTTTTTCATTGTCTAAAAACGCGCATAAAATGATGTTTTAAAAAATAAAACCTTGCTAGATCGATTTATCGTCCCCGAAACCCCCTGTATACATAATTTCATGAAAATCGTTCGAGCCGTTTCCGAGATTCAGATTCTATATTTATATACCTACATACATATATACCTACAAGAATTGCTCGTATAAAGGTATAAGAAAGATACTTCATATACTATTGTCTACATATCCATTTATTTTTATTTTATGACATTTCCAAATATTATTTTCCTTCCTAAGGTTGGCTGAGAGAAATCGCTTTCAGAGATAAGGCCGCACTAATTTACTATGCTTTGCTGTTATGGAAGCGTCATACTTTTGTCGCGGCACATCACTATGTCGCCATAGCTAACATACCTCATCTGCTTACGATTGGTACAAAGGAACCCTGCGGAAACCCCTGATCTATCTATTTACTTACTACCTACCACAAGTAAAGCTTGCTTCGCTTCGTGAGATAAAATGACTGTATAATTTATGTTGATTCTAATTTTTATCATCAAAACAGATCAAAACTATCTTCACCAGGCTCGATTATGACGTCGCTTTGATGTATGTTATAAATAACTTTATTTATTACGGATTATGTGTGATTTACTAGCGAGGTTTATATTTGAGTAATGAGTGAGTAACCGCGAGGCATTCATATAGTTAGCATACTAATTATAATGTAGTGTCTAAGTTTATGGTTTATTTTTGTGTTTGTGTGGTTTTTAATAAAGATGATATTATTATACTAATCTATACTAATATTATAAAGCTGAAGAGTTTGTTTGTTTGTTTGTTTGTTTGAACGCTAGGATCTCGGGAAGTACATGTCCGAATTGAAAGATTATTTTTCTGTTGGACAGTCCATTTATCGAGGAAGGCTATAGGCTATAGAACATAACGCTACTATCAACAGAAGCATGAATCAAGAATGTAACAAAAACGGGGAAAATATATTTCTTATTGAGAATTTTTCGTAGCGCGTCATGTCAAAGCGATTGCGTTATTGAATATAAACCTTTGCTAATCAAATTTGTTTCTTAATCTGAGTTGTTACGACCAATTACCGACAGGTGGCGTAGCAGGTAGCTGAAGAGGTTTTTTGTTTGAAAGCGATATTCTCAGGAATGACTGAACCGATTTCAGTCATTCTTTCACCGTTGGATATGTACGGGATCCTGATGAGTGCTATATAATGTACCACGGGCGAAGCCGGGGCGGACATCTAGTTATAATATAGACGTGAAAGTTTTGATGTCTGAATGCTTGTTGCTCAATCACGTTGTAGCGTACGAACGGACCGGGTTTAAATATTTTGGGTAAAAAAGAGAAACAAATCTGACTGCCCTAGTGGCTTAGTTGGTAGTAGCTCTGCCTGCGAAGCCGAGTGTCGTGGGTTCGATCCCCACCCAATGCAAATATTTGTGTGATGAATTCAAATGTTTGCACTGTGTCTGGGTGTTTCTATGTATAATAAGTATGTATTTAAAACTATATAAGTATTATATCAGCTATCTGGCTGCCATCACACAAGCTTTGCTTAGTTTGGGGTCAGATGGTGTTGTGTGTGAATTGTCCACCAGTATTTATTAATTATTTATTATTTATTTATAAATCATAGCACGTTCCAGAAAAAAAACTTTGTAGCTTCGTCTCAAAAAAAATGTTACTATAAATTGTGCGAGTTTTTCAAAGATGAAGAAACAATTTCAATTCTTGCAATTAAACTTGTGTTATTTATAAGGTACTGTAAAATAATGATAGTTTTACTTTTTAAATATTAAGGCTAGGTCTGCAACCAAATTACTACTGTTGCAGCGCCCTTAAAGCAGGGTCTACTTCATTTTGAGGGTTCCGTAGCTAAATGGCAAAATACGGCAAAATAAATGACGAATCTATAATACCCTTATAGATTTGTCATGTCTATCTGTCTGTCTGTCCGTCCGTATGTCACAGCCACTTTTATCCGAAACTATAAGAGCTATACTATTGAAACTAGGTAAGTAGATGTATTCTGTGATCCGCATTAAGATTTTCATACAAAAAATAGGAAAAAAACAATAAATTTTGGGAGTATCCCAGAAGACTTAGAACTGAAACTCAAACATTTTTTTTCGTACGTGTGGGTTATCTATGGATAGGTCTTCAAAAATGATATTGAGGTTTCTAACATATTTTGACGTGACAACGTCTTATAAATTGGTTTGCCGGGTGACACTTCAAGAAACTGCGTTACGCTCCGCTCACGTTATGCGCTCACAACGAGAGCGAGTGAGAGGCACGCGTCCCTTCCACTCGGGCATGGTTATCCCGCCTAAGAGCGAGAGAGACAGACATAAAAAAGTGAAAGGCACGCGTCCCTTCCGTAAAATTATTTTACCACTCAAAGTCGTTGTCACGTAAAACTTTCGCCCGTATACCGACTTTACAGGCAACCAATTTTTTTTTAACTGAATAGTCCCCCCCCCCCTGTAACTTCTAAAACATAAGAGAATGACAAAAATGAAAAAGTGTACGATGTACATTACCACGGGATTCCACAGTGAAAAGTCTATAAGCATCATTTCGATTATAATTCCGATTTAACCAACAATTCCCGTAAATACCCCGTAATTTTGATAATCATAGTTAATATTATAAATACAAAAGGTGTAAATATATTTTATATTTTATAATTTGGCTTCGATTAACTTTCTCTATGCAAAACAATATGGCTTTAGACCAAAATCTAATACACTTTCAGCTACGATAGATCTTGTGACCAAAATTAAAATGGGGATTGATAAGAAACAGATTGCTCTTGGAATTTTTATTGACTTGAAAAAAGCATTTGATACGGTCAGTCACGAATTATTACTAGAAAAAATTAAAAACATTGGGTTTACGGGTCCGGCTTACGATATTTTTAAATCTTACCTATCAAATCGTTATCAAATAGTTAAAATTGGTCAGACTCAGAGTGATCCACGACTCATAACTTACGGCGTGCCACAAGGTTCCATTTGGGTCCTTTACTGTTTCTTTTGTACATCAATAGTGTACATCTCATAGGGCTAAAGGAGATCTGACACTATACGCCGACGACACGTGTTTATTTTACTTTGGCCATAGCATTGATTCTGTTATAGCTAAGGCTCAAGCTGATTTGGATCTGTTGAATTGTTGGTTCAAGGTAAATTTACTAACAATAAATGCTTCCAAAACAAACTACGTCATATTTACATCTAAAATAAAAGGATCGGTACCTTCGCCCCATTAAAGATTAACAATGAAACTATTAATAAAATTGACCAAGAAAAGTACTTAGGCCTTATCTTAGACAGTAAATTAACCTGGATCCCACATATAGAAAACCAAGTCAAGACTGACTTCACTAACAGGCGTCTTAAAAGAAATGTGCGCTGCTTTTCGCCACAAATACGTTATACTATTTATAACTCATTGGTCAAACCACATATAGATTATCTAATAGAAATTTGGGGCGCTGCTGCAAAAACTAACTTATGTAAACTACAAATTGCCCAAAACAAACTTATAAAAACGTTATTTCATTACGACTATTTAACTTCATCACAAAAATTTATAAAGAAACCAAATTATTAAATATCTTTCAATCGTATATATATAACACCTGCATACTTATTCGTAAAATTTTGAACAGGGACATACACGCAAGTACTACTTTTACAAAAGCGAAGAAAAATAAAATGACACTAAGACGCGTAAATGACATTTCTCTGCCCTCGATTCGTACAAGATATGGCCTAAAAAGCATTGCGTTTGAAGGAGCTATGTTATATAATCACCTACCTATAGATATTAAAAATTCAAAAACCATGTCTACATTCAAAAGATTACTTAAATTTTACGTAACTAACAAAACACCAAATTTATTGTGAATTTGTGGGATTTGTGACAAAAAAAAATGTGTTTTATACTTTACAACACGTGTGTGTGAATAAAACGCATAAAATAAATCGAATAAACAGCAACAAACTACAATGAAACAATATGTGTCACAAATTAAGAAGACAAAAAATCGTTTCATTACACCATATACATTATAGATGTGTATGTAAGATTCATACAATCAAATAATAATAATAAAAAAAAGTATTAACTCACTAGAATAGACACATAAGTGAATAAACACTTCTGTGAGTATAGAATGGGTGTGTGTAGTTTTCTGTATATGAGTGTATGTGTATGTATTGGTACATACAAATAACATGTCTAACAAGAAATAATATAAATGTACATGAATTATGATATTTTAATACACACAAAACAAATTTTAATATAACGGCAAACAAAATGTATATGAGCAATATGTATAAAAAAAAAAAAAAAACAAGACATAGTTACACACATAATACGATTACATTTGAAATTTTACAAACATGTAATTAACAAAATGCACAAACTTATTATTAATATCTACGTAAGATAAAAAAGATTTAAACAAAATAAATATAACAAAAAAAAACACATATTATTATTACACTAATATAACGTAAATGAGGTCAAAATTTTATAAAAACGCACAAAACAAATTTTTATATTAGCCAAGCCGCTTCTAGTTGCGCTTATCCGTGGTTGTTTACCTGCGCTGAGTCTGTGTTCCGCCGGCCGCGGCCGTTCGCTCGCGCCGTGCCGCCGTGTCGTCATACGAGCGAATATTTCCAACTACCCTCTTATTATACTATTATAGTAATTTGTCTGCACGTACGATGTAAATTTATATTACATTTTTAAATAGTTATTTCTTATGTAAGTGAAAATGTATTTTCTTATAAGAAATAAATTATCTTAAACCCGAAATATATGTTTGGATGTTTGTTGCTCAATCACGACGAAACACCTGAACAGATCGGGTTAAAATTTGAAATATAGATGGATGGTAAGCTGGAAGAGCAAATAGGCTCCTTTTTTGTGCGGAAAAGTAACAGGAATGGCAACTACGGTAAAAGCACTGAAAAGGATCAAAAGCATCAAAAGCACTGAGCAGGAGATCAAAAGCACTGAGCACAGTCTTTTGACGTGACAACGTCTAATAAATCGATGAACGCCAGCTGCATGCACGAAAAAGTGTCCCGTTATGTCCCGTTACGCTCATTGTACGTTTGCGCCGCATCTATCAATGGTTGGTTATGATGTTGTCGCGTTAAACTATCGTCCGTAAGACAACCGACTTTACAGACAACCAATTTTTTAGATTTTTTTTAACTGGTGTAAAACAAATCTAAAAAGATACCACAACGACAATATTCTCATTATAATTTTTCACAAAACTTTGAAACAGTAAATTTTCCTTTCAAATGTCGTCCAAAGATCACAAAGAGATTTTTTCTTCATAAATCATCGTCAGACTGCGCGAATTGTTTTTCGTTGGGGGAAAAAAGGCGTAAACATTTTCCATTTTTTCGCGGGAAAACTTTTCCTAATCTAGCACGTTCTTGCATACCGCTACATGACGGAGTCAACTTTGTGGTGCGGCCACGAAAATGCGTGATTTTAAAATGAGATTAGCTTTAGGTCTACCACCTAACTAGAACTGTCTTAGCTCTGACATTCCTCTCTTTTTTCTTTCCGCTTAAAATGATAGGGGCCGCAATAGCAAAACGAAAGCCGTCTTAGTTAGGCGGTATAGACTGCAGGCCCGTGAACAAAATTTATGGGTCATCTGATACAGCAGGAGATCTATGTAGGATGATAGAAGTGTATTAAGTAATAAGATTGAGCACTATGCCGTCACTTGTAAGCTGTCCAACTGAGTGCTGTTGAAGAGGGGGGGTTCTAAACCTCGACTATTTCTCTGTATAATTTATAATTTTTATACTTTCAATACCTCTTCTAATCTATTATTCCGCAACGCCGTACAAAAATCATGCGACAAGGAGAAATGATCGAGGTTTAAAACCCCCCCCTCTTCAACAGCACTCAGTTGGACAGCTTACAAGTGACGGCATAGTTAGTGCTCAATCTTATTACTTTATACCCTTCTATCATCCTACATAGGTCTCCTGCTGTATCAGATGACCCATAAATTTTGTTCACGGGCCTGCAGTCTAATAGTTATGTTTTCACATTGATTCTTGGTGGTAGAATAACTGGCAAATGCGTGGTACTTCCCCAGCCGTTCTCTCTAAAGAGTCTTACCTCTACAAAATAATGTTCCTCCTTTATATTGCCAATCCACACCATTTTCCCATCTCCTCTTTCATATTCAGTTGTTCTAACTATAGCTGTCCTGGAATTTGGACCAAGTTCTAGTTTAATGGGCGTTGCTTTATTTCGCTCTCTCTAATTGGCATTCCATATATTTACGTGTCATGATTATTGGACAGGCGACACGCTAAGCTCGTGGATCTAGTTGGGTTAGACAGGGCTACGTAAACGCTTGAACTAGCGCGAAAGAGACCTGGACATATCTTATTATACCTTTAAATGACCAATTCTTGTAGGTATATAGGTATATATATATAGAAACTGAATCTCGGAAACGACTCGAACGATTTTCATGAAATTATGTATACAGGAGGTTTCGGGGACGATAAATCGATCTAGCTAGGTTTAATTTATTTAAAACATAATTTTATGCACGTTTTTAGACAATGAAAAACTCTTACAATGTCATTTGAATACGATAACTTATTTCGGCACTGCTCTTTAAGTCGAAATGGCTCAGACGGAATATGCTCGCCCTCGGAGTCAACAGGCTCCGGTTCGAATCCTGACTCGGGACTTTTCTTTTTGTTCCCTTTTTTTCTGAGAAAATCTTACACTTAGATCCTTTGATAATCACATTTAATTCGTATCTAAGTAGGTCTAAGTAAGTCATCACTACGTAATTTGTAGCTGCCTTAATATCATTTTAAAAACCGAGCAAAGTTCGGTCAACCAGGTACTACCGTCTTATTTCGAAAAACTAAGATAGTACAGATTTAAACCAGGACTAACAAATACAAATACAAAAATCTTTATTGCTGTTTGCAGGTAACATAAGGTGATACAAAACATTTTAATAATTAACCCATACAAACTGGCCTCTTCTTCTAGAGGCATGCAGTATGTCTGGCAACACAGTTTCCATTGGTCTGAATTTATACCATGATAATAATAGTCAGCTGATAAAGTCTTCTTCTTCTTTTTTCATTTTTAACTTTTAATCGGTTGTATCATATCATGTCATCTGATTCATCGTCTATTAATTTCTGGCTTCTATCCCGTTGTGTTATGTTAGTGTGATATGTTTGATGAGCACAATTACGCCAACGTCTTGTGCTTCAGCAGGATGATGTTATGGACTTTGACAAGTATGTAGTTTCCTGTAGAATCCAAGGTCTTGCAGTTCAGCCGTGTGAGCAATGACAAAGAATGTCATTATGTATAGAAACACAGATTTCTAAAACAAAAGGCAGATGGAACGTGCGGAACACAGATCATTAGGTCCGGAAAGCAAATGTCAAACGCCAAAGCAAATACAAACTCCAGTCAGTACGAAACTGACTTCCGTCTCGTACGGGAGTCCCATGTGATTTTATGTTTTGTTTAAGATTATGCCGTCTTGTGTCATCAAACATTGCAAACATTGTTCCCAAAAATAAAAAAAGGAAATTTCATAGGAAAGTTTGAATATTTTTACTGGTATTTATATAATTTAGACGATTTTATTTCAATTGATGAATAGAAACACAACACCTCAACGAAAATAGGTCAGTGTTGCTATACTAAATTGAAATTATTTTCCCTGAAGTTAAGGTAAAATATAGATTCTAATTTTGTTTTGAAAATACTCGTAGACCAAATTATTGATGAACATTGTATAATTCAATTTTAAGCCCTATTTTTATAATCGTTATTTTTTTATTTAATGTGAATCGATGCCAAGAACAAATCCTCGCCGTTACTAGGGTTAATAAAAATACTAATAGTGTTGATGAAAACTATAGTTATGAAACGAATAGATAAGAACAAATCCTCGCCGTTATAAAACGTCTCGTCTATGACCTGTGGATTCTAACTTGATCTGTGCAGTGCTGTTAGCATATATATTTTTAATAATACGTATACAACATATTTCTTTCTTACTCCTTGTTGAATTAGAGCCTCCCAGAGCAAATTGTGTGTGATTGAGTCGAAAGCTTTATTGTAGTCGACAAATGCAATGTATAGGTATTTCCCATACTCTTGAGATTTTTCTATTAACTGTTTTAATACATGCATATGATCAATAGTTGAAAACCCTGCTCTAAAACCAGCTTGTTCAATGGACTGTTCTTCATCTATAGTCCTTGATATTCTAATTAGGATCAGCTTTGAAAAAAAATTGTATATGTTTGACATGAGGCTAATAGGTCTATAATTTTCAATTACGTTTCTGTCTCCTTTTTTTGTGGAGCATGCATGCAATGCCCTACAAAAATCATGCAACAAGGAGAATTGATCGAGGGTTGCAACCCCCCTTCTTCAACTGCACTCAGTTGGACAGCTTGCAAGTGACAGCATAGCGCTGAATCTTATTACTTTATACCCTTCTATCATCCTACATAGGTCTCCTGGTGGTTCATTTGACCCATACATTTTGTTCACGGGCCTGCAGTTTATAGGAAAGTCGCTTGTTTATTTCGAAATTGCGTTTTTCGTAGAAAGAGACCATACGTTCAGTGCTTTTTGCCTACGACGGAACGGAGACGGTTTAGTACGTTTGGGGTGAGAGGATGTTTGTGCAAACACATATTATTATTACTCACATATTCATTTATTTTCTTATTTTTTAAGTTTTTTACAATAGATATTAAAAATAAACAAAGATCTTAAAAAACTTAAAAACTAGAATGCCGCCTGCAGCGCGGCAGAGTCCAAGCTACTGGTGGTTAAGGCTGCAGAGACAGAAACCTCCTGACTATGCGTGCCGTGTCCAAAACGACTGCCTTTTGTATCTGAGCCTTGACCCAATCGTCTAACGAAAGCCTCTTAAGATGTTGGTCGAGGCTTTTCGCTATAAGACCGTTTACTGACACGACTATCGGGACTATGACTATGTCGAATCAACATTCCACATGGCAGTAACCTCGTGAGCCAAGTCAAGGTACTTGCTAAGCTTGTCCTTGTCGGCTTTCACGTTATCGTCATGTGGTATGGTGATATCGACGATCACAGCTCGGCGCTGAGACCGGTCTACCAGCACGATATCAGGCTTATTGGCGACAATAGTCCTGTCCGTGATGATAGAGCGGTCCCAGTAAAGTAGCGCACGACCATTTTCAAGAACTGGCACAGGTGCGTGTTTGTAGTACGGCACCTCGGACTCGACAATTATTATTACTATTATTTAAGTTACACTTTTGTGTTCTCTCCAATTCGGAGGTTATATTACAGACACGGGCCAAAGCCATGTGTATTTAGTGATTCAGAAATTGTCTGACAATGCTACAAGTATTTAAAATAACTGCTTTCTGTAAGACTTTAAATGTAGATTTGAGGAGTGTTTCAAGGCTTGGGATGAGGGTTTTGGGGATGACGCCTGTGGTGGACATAATTATTGGTATTGTGCGGGTGTTATTTATGCGCCACTGTCTTTTTATTTCAATTGAAAGGTCTGTGTATTTTTTCTGTATAAAATGTTGTCTGTATGTTATGAGTATAAATTACATGTCCGATTTTGATGCAACTTTCAGATCAGGTTTGGGTTTAATTGGAGCATCTTTTTATTAGATTGGCATTACAGTGACAACTCTCCAGGAGGCGCTGCAGTAACTTTTTTTGTACAAATCAATGTTGCCATTTTTCTCCAAAACTACTTGTCCGATATTGGTGCAGTTTTTTCAAAGTGAAAACTTTTAAAGCCTTCTTAAATAGTATCTGATAGGAGAATATCTTATTTTTTCTGATTTTGCGTCACCAATATGCTGATGCTGGATGGCAGCGGTTGGATCAGTGAAACGGAACGTATGGGCCACATGCTTTTCGGATGGGTAAAACGTAGTTATTTCGCATCACCGACTCGCCCAATAGTGGTATATCTGTAGTTATATAGATGACAAATTGTGCGATGCTAGTAGTAGATGCTGTTTAATACACAAAAAAATATCAGCAGCCCTATAGCCTATGACTGACAACTTTTTTGAAGTGAAAACTTCTTTTGGCGCGCCACAGACAAATTTTTCGTTGGCTGTGAATTGAATTCTTGCATCACGCTAGGGAATGACAAGAAATCTTCGAGTATACTCCGGGCCGTGGCCATTGGTCATCTACAAATGTAGGAATGCGTCAGGATTTCCCACTGGCTATCTAAAAGTGCGTCATCATATCTAGATGGCCATGCTCAAGGCCACGCCCTCCGGTTTCACGTTCCGGTTTCCGTAGTTTCCAAAGTGAGCTATCAAATTCTGAGTTATAAGTTTACACTTCTATCGGCAGTTCCTATGACTTCTTTTTTTTCAAAATGTCCTATTACGCTTCCAATACGACTTTGTAAACTTTCAGACTAATCCTGTGTTTCTGTGTCACGATTATTGGACAGGCGACACGCTCCTAAAACTACTTTGGTATAATGATAAATATAAAATGAGTTATTTCAATTCTACGATAAAAAGAAACATTCGTTGTTTAACCTTTTATTTTTATCTCCTCTGTTCAATCCAATCTTCAGCTTGACTGCTACAGTATTTATAAAAAAATGTTACTATACATAAGTGTCTGTGTTCTTGTATTGTATCGACATCATTGTGGGATAAATAGACAGATAGATAGGTAGATAGATCTATCAAGGACGTTGAAGGGGGTATGGAGGATTCCCAAAGATTTTTTCTAAAATTATAAAAAAAATGTTAATAACTGAAAAAATGCATCTATACTTAATATTATAAAGCTGAAGAGTTTGTTTGTTTGTTTGAACGCTAGGATCTCGGGAAGTACTGGTCCGAATCGAAAGATTATTTTTCTATTGGATAGTCCATTTATCGAGGAAGGCTATAGGCTATAGACCATAACGCTACTATTAAGAGAAGCGGAGCATGAATCAAGAATGTAACAAAATCGGGAAAATGTATTCCTTTTTTGAGAGTTTTCGTACGTTTCGTGCTTTGGCATGACACATGACAGCATGTATCAAGATTGCGTCATTGAATATAAACCTTTGCCACAGATTACATACCTCGCCTTTGCTAATCAAAGTTCCTAAATCTGAGGTGGTACGACCAATTTCCGACAGGTCGCGTAGCAGGTAGCCGAAGAGGTGTTTTGTTTGAAAGCGATATTCTCAGGAATGAATGAACCGATTTCAGTAATTCTTTCACCGTTGGATATATACGGGATCCTGATGAGTGCTATATAATGTACCACGGGCGAAGCCGGGGCGGACATCTAGTATCAACATATGCATGACAAAAAAAACTTGAGAATATTTTATACAAAATATTTTGGACTTTCAAGAATTAGCGTACCTACCCTCAAACAAGGAGTAACGAAAGGGGCCTGCATCTATTTTTGTTAATCTGTTTTCAGCAGTAGTGCCCTTTTATTACTCTGTCTGTATAATAACTGTTCTCGCCAGTTTAGTGGCGCGTCGCACGATAGCGTGCTTCGTGAAGCTGCAAATTGGACAATGGCGTGTGAACTCATTCTATTGCTACAATTACGGCTGCAGGCAAAGAGGGGAGGGAAAAATTATGGCACCTGATTATACGACCTATTATGGGGCGCTGAACGCGCAAATTTATACATTTTTCAGAGTATTTGAAGGGAAATATTAACGGACCAATTTTTTGGTTTCCCAAGACAAATAAATAAAAATATTCCTTCTGTATACATAATACATAAAAAATAATGTTTGTCTGCATGTCCGAATGTGTCGGCATATGAGATTTAACATATAAGAATATGAATGAAAATGTTAAATATTTATGTATTATATTCTAAAAAATTGTTACACAAGCTTACATATTTATTAAGTAACACGTTTCATTATAAAATGGGATGTACGATGTGAAGAATGATTTGGATCGGGATACAACCTTCATTTCTCTACCAATCAGACCCTTGATTTTGGCTCTTCAACTGCCCAACTCAAACAACACAGATCGAAATGCTGGCTAATCAATCTTTTCTTTATAGTTGCAGCAAGCTCTTAGAAAACGATGGTAAATGTAGGATAAGATACTAAAACATGTCATTTTTACCCCGACCAAAAAAAGGGGTGTTATAAGTTTGACGTCGATGTCTGTCTGTCTGCCTGTCTGTGGCACCGTAGAGCTCAAACGGATGGGCCGATTTCGATGCGTTTTTTTTTATTTGACCGTTAATATCCGTGCGGGTGTTCTTAGCTATGTTTGGTTAGTATCGATTCAAAATGGCCGCCTCCACAAAATGGCGGACAAAATATTTCTTCACAACCTACCACAATATGGGTATCAAATGAAAGGGCTTGACAACTCAAGCGTATAGTACTCTGCTGAGTACTATACGCTATAACAAATTTGAAATCCAAGATGGCTGCCACCACAAAATGGCGAATAATTTTTTTTTTTCACTATTACCGCAATATGGGTATCAAACGAAAGGGCTTGACTAGTAGAATACTTTGCACATTGACAAATTTCAAATCCAAGATGGCCGCTACCACAAAATGGCGAATTACATTTCTTTTTTCACAACTTCTTTAATATGGGTATCAAATGAAAGGACTTGACTAGTAGAATGTTTACAGATAACAAATCTAAGGCAGTCGGGGGTTAATCAAAATTTTTAATTTTGTTCTTGTTATGTTAATAGGTACATGCGTAGCCTACGCGCGTTGTTTCGCAGGGATGTTAACAATTGTTCGAAATTGCTTTTATTTTGAAGATTGACGCATGTTTATCATAAAAATATGTAATTTTTCCAAATATTGGTATTTTCGATGAGAAAATGTACAATATTAGACTAATTTAGAATTTTCCCACTAAAACACTGACGAATGACATGACGTCTTTAGTCGCAAAACATTGACCGCGATTCATATAGATAGAGTAAATGTCTAGTAAATGTTTTCTTATCATTACTTGAATACAAACAATCAAAATCGTCGTAGCTTAGATCGCAAACTATAATAAATGTGTAGAAAAGTATACAGTTTAGTCAGTTTTTGACAGCTTGTTTTGCGACTAGTGACGTAATAAGTCATATTGTTGTTTATGTGTCACGTGACAACAGATAAAAAATATAGCATTTCAAATCATTTATAATAAATTAACTACGTAATATTAAAGTATTAATAATGTGATTTTCGATATTCTATTAATACAAACTATCATAATATTAAAATTAAACATTAATTTCTGATTAATGTTAACACCCCTATTGGTCGTATCAACTCGAAAACCTTTTTGGCTCGTAGACAACAACTTTGCTAAAGATCACCACATGATCAAATGCATAGTTTACGATTTACGATTATGAAAAGGACATACAGACAAACATTTATATAAGTTGTCATATTTTGTGTAGTGGTAGGACTCCTGCAGAGCCTGCCTGGGGAAGTACCACACCTTTGTCAGTTATTCTACCGCCAAGCAGTAATGTGAAACATTACTGTGTTCCGGTTTGAAGGGCAATGTTTCCAGAGAAACTACAAGGCTTAGAGATATAATATCTTAGATCTTAGATGGGTGACGAGCGCAGTGCAGTGCTAGGTAATGATTTGGACTCCTCATGTTCCAATAGCTGCGTGTCACTGTGCTGTTATGTGGCAGGCATGTTGCTTACCACCAGGCACATGTCCTGCTCGTCTCGTATTTTTTATAAAAAAAAAAAGTATATACAGATAGATGACGCTTATTACAAATTTTTACGGTGACACACATCAATCTTCTGCACTTTTAAGTGTATAAAATAGTTGTTTTTTTCGTAGTAAATTGCACAAAAAGCCATCAAACGCTTGGATATGAATCCGCGCGGTATCTTGTGTAGATAACTGCTATATACACGAAGCTGGCTGCTCGCCAAACGATAGATCAAATGGCGTTCCATCATCCACCGCCAACTGTCACAACTGATGATATCAGGTCACTCACTTTTCATAATAAAAGAAGTTAGCCAAGTGCGAGTTGAACAAATTTTAATTGAACCTACATGGTGCTATTGTCAGAAAAGGCGTGTCGACAGGTCCTGCAATTATAATAAATTATTTGATATAATGACAGTATTTAAATAGAACAAAATATGTACCAATTTTAATTTTGATATTTTTTAGTTTAACTTACTTTATGATCATTCAAAGATGGATGGGCAAGTCCATTTTAAAAGTACGAAATTATTAGAAAATGTATTTACCATTGGTTAACCCATTCAATATCAAGTAACTTATGTTAAGAAATCAGTTTCCTAAACGCAATATTTAATATAGCTACCATACAAACTTTACGCGCGACGCATAGAAACTACGGCAATGTGACGTCACGTTTCTGTAGAGATTTGTATGAAGCGTTTTTGGGAGAGTCGAAAATTGTGATTTTAAAATCGTGATATCACGGGAAGTTTTTAAGATAACAAAGTAATTCTTTCACCTATGTTTCAGTTATTGACTAGCCTTTTGATTGCACATTAAATCACAAATGAGTCGACATGCCTATTACGTACTTCTGAACAAAATTTTACTCTCTTATTATAATGTAATAAGCTGGTCAAGTGGGAATTTGATCAGTTTCAAAACTATTAATAACAGGTCGCTCATTTCATAGTAAAATAAATCAGCCAAGTGCGAGTTGGACTCGTATTCATCCAACTTATTCGCAACTGTTAAAATAACTTCACTCGTCGTAATAAAGAAAATTGGTCAAGAGCGAGTTTGACTAGTGTCAATTCAACTCGCATACAACTGTCAACAGTTAAAAACTCCTCCCTTTTTGAAATCGGTTAAGTAGAAAATGGACTCAAATCTAGGGCCTAACAACTATAAATCGAATATTCTCGCTATTAGGTCGCTTACATCTCATAACGATACGTAGGTATAAATAAATTTATTTTTCATCCGTTCCGAAACACACCGCCAATAAATTCCGCAATAATCATTCATCCTTAGCTATTAAATTAATTTTAACGCCCATAACTCTATGAAAGTTATTCTACTGTCTTTGCGCAATCGCAATTAAAAACACGTAACCCTTTCCTTTGTGCACCGAAATAGTTTTACATTCATCATAAAATTAGTGGCTGTTTCTGCGAGCGATTTAGTGTTGTTTTTGCGGTGCTTTTTTCATTTGATCCCTATCTCGTTATGTGCGATAAAGCGTGCGCTTTATCATAGACCGTATCGTCGCTTACAAGAAACATAATTATTCCCTCTCAATTTTAAGATACCAAGATCTTAAGGAAACGCTCCATCGTAGACCGCATCGTCGTTTAACATCAGTCGAGATGGTGTTTAAATTTGAATCTATAATACCTAGTTAAAAAACGCTACAAACTCAACTTTTGTAATAAGAACGTCTATGCTGAGTTGCTGAGGAATACGTTGCCTGAATACGTTTTTTCCGATACACTCTTGATTTGAAAACACCGAAATTGTAGCTAAACAAACAACTAAACAGTCTGTGACAATGTGTGGTGTTTGTAATATTATCCTCTTTCGAGTGGTATATTTGAAGTTTTAGGAAAAGTCCCTAAGTGTATTTTTCAGATTCACCAAATAATAAAAAATGGTCGATTTCAATTACCTAATAAAAAAAGTTAAGTCCAACAAATCTATAAGTCAGAACATTTTAGAAGAAAAAGAAAAAACAAATCTTTTTAGAAAGGAATCACTACGTCGGTTATTTAATTTTTAAGTCATTAATATATGGTAAAATTTGACTTTATTTCGATTAAGATAACCTTAGTATGATGACTTACCAAGACTGTCTGTCTACCAGTTTTAAATGTACATTAATTGATAAAAACCCTTCTATGTTTGCACTGTGTCTGGGTGTTTCTATGTATAATAAGTATGTATTTAAAACTATATAAGTAATATATCAGCTATCTAGCTGCCATCACACAAGCTTTGCTTAGTTTGGGGTCAGATAGTGTTGTGTGTGAATTGTCCACCAATATTTATTTATTTATATTATTATAAATGCGAAAGCTTGTTGCTTATTGACATCGGAACACCTGAACAGAGCGGTTTGAAGTTTAGAAAATAAAGAATGCAGTCTAGAATTTCCATCGCGGAAAAAATAACGACAACGTGAAACAAGCTTATAAAAGCTGCAGGACTCTGGTTATTAAATAACGAAATGCGTGCAAATTTAAGAATAGGCTAAACTGAGTTTAAGTAATAACATAATTATTATCTCTACACCAAATATCCATTCAATTAGCACAACCGTCCGTGGAAACCACGCCTGGCAGTTAAAATCGCATAAACCCCCTTTGTTGAAACAATCCACATCGCGGAGGTAGAACTGAGGTAAGAATAGTTTAACGTTTCCGTTGCTTAATAACCGTAGTAAAGACGCCGTTCGCACGAGCGATAATTATCGCGTAGCTTTGAACATTCGCAAGCTTTTATCTTGAAAAAGGTGGCATAACTCGAATGAGAAGAAAATAAACAATTTATTTATTATTTATTTATTATGGACATGATTTTTAACACCCGACCAAAAAGAGGGGTCATATAAGTTTGACGTCGATGTCTGTCTGTCTGTGTCTGTCTGTGGCACCGTAGAGCTCAAACGGATGGGCCGATGTCGATGCGGTTTTTTTTTATTTGAAGGTTAATATTTGTGCGGATGTTTTTAGTTATGTTTGGATAATATCGATTCAAGATGGCCGCCTCCGCAAAATGGCGGACAAAATATTTCTTCACAACCTATATTGTGAATCTTAAGTTATGATGATTATGAGTAGAATTTACGCATCGCGTTGTCTGTCGCTCTGTCCACAATGGACTAGCTAAAATACTTAACCGATTTTAATCAAATTTGCACACCTTGTACAGTTTAATTTGGTCATAGGGTCACATGACCCCACCACCCCAAAATCGTAAACGGTAAATAAAAAAAATACCAAACTATCTAATGGTAGATACATAGACTATTTTATAAAGCGGGAAAACAACAGGAACGACAACTAAAGTCGTGGGGCGCTACCAGTAAAGTATTTTTACTCGATTTATTGTATTTTTACTCCTTCCAATATTCTATTTAATAATGTGTAAGAAATTTTGCCACGCGACCGAACTGAAAAAAAATGTAAAACTAAAGGTAGCGTTCACGCGGAGTCACTTTACACTATAGAATTGTATGGGTTATACCTACTTACATTTAACTAACGGTTTTAAGGTACAAGTTTGTGCTGAGACCGCGACACGAGACCGGGACAGCGAACTGGCGCCCATACAATTCCATAATATCAAGTACCTGTCGCGGTCTCCTGTCGTGGTCTCGTGTCGCGGTCTCCGCGCGAACCGCTACCTTAAGGGCGTGTGGGCCGTAATTTTGATTTTTTAAAACCACTTTAAGACCTTTAAAATAGTGTACTAAACTCTGAAAAAAATATATGTATTAGTTAAGGATCTAATCTAGTGCAATTCGCAGTCAATAACACGATTTAATGAATTTTACTTGATAGAAAAAAATCACAAAGTTACCCCTTTTCAAAAAGTGTTTTCAAGTTTATGACTAAACTAATGAATTTTTTTACTAAATTTTTGTACTCAACGAAAGCCACTAAAAAGTTATAGATGCTTTCGCAGAGTTTGACTTGATAAAAAGTATCAGTTATTCACTATGTTTTAATTCTACCATATATATAGCGCGCCGTTCGGCAGGTCCGATCAGTCGCGTTTCGGCGCTCACGGACGACGGATCTGTGCTTGATTTTGCAATTTTGACAACCGATAAATTTTAAATATTACGATCATAGTGCCACAGTATAACAATATCAGTAGGTATTACTAGTGAAGCACGCTATGATCTTGATTTTGATACCGTTTTCATTGGAATTGCAAATAGACGCTGATACTAATTAGTACGCTGTTTACTTTATGTTGTAGACCAATAGGAGAGTCTCAAAAAACTGACGTCAATAACACATCAGTAAAAATTCAATGCGGATGCAATGGAAAATAGATAAGTATCGGTAAAATATTCGTCCGTCAAATCAGAGATCGGGATAAGGAAATAATGAGAGGGGAGAAATCCCCTGCGTAAATCCCCTAATATAAATGCCATTTAGGTAAATTCTTTGGTAGTAAGATACTTAGTACTTGGAAGAAAAGTCCTCAAATACAGATTTTACCACTTTGGAAGAGACTCTTGCGCAAACTATTCAGTTTCGAAAAAAAATGTTAGGAACTTCAATACAATTTTTGAACATCTATCCATAGATGTAAGAGTAAAGTACGTATGGAACGTATGGTTTTGATAGATTTTTTTTTTATTTCTTTTCCAAGTTTGTGACACCACCAAAATTTATTGTTTTTTCTTTTTTTGTATGAAAATGTTAATATTGTTCATAGAATACATGTGCTTACCAAGTTTTAATAGTATACTTCTTAGTTTCGGAGAAAAATGGCTGTCACATACGGCTGGACAGACATAACGTATATTTTAAAATTTGTCTACGAATCCCTAAAAACCCAACTTCGTTCATTTAAAACTTATTTGAAATGAAATTTAGACACTCGACCAAATTTGATAAGAAGCCTTTTAGGCAGTAAAATTACTCGTAGAATTTAGCTCTGTAGGTAATTTCCGATTCGTATTTTTTATATAAGGTTTAGAATCATTTCCTGAGCATAAAATTACAAAATAATAACAAATCCAGGTGGAGCTTCAAGCGCCAGCTCGAAAAACTCGAAAACCGTTTTTAACCCCGACAAAAAAAGGGGTGTTATAAGTTTGACGTCGATGTCTGTCTGTCTGTCGGTCTGTCTGTCTGTCTGTCTGTCTGTGTGTGTGTCTGTCTGTGGCACCGTAGAGCTCAAACGGATCCGGGCCGATTTCAATGCGGTTTTTTTTATTTGAAAGTTAATATCCGTGCGGGTGTTCTTAGCTATGTTTGGTTAATATCGATTCAAAATGGCCGCCTCCACAAAATGGCGGACAAAATATTTCTTCACAACCTACCTCAATATGGGTATCAAATGAAAGGGCTTGACTAGCAGAGTACTAAACGCTATAACAAATTTCAAATTCAAGATGGCCGCCACCACAAAATGGCGAATTATATAATATTTTTCACTACTACCTCAATATGGGTATCAAATGAAAGGGCTTGATTAGTAGAATACTTTGCACTATGACAAATTTCAAATCCAAGATGGCCGCTACCACAAAATGGCGAATTACATTTCCTTTTCACAATTCCCTTAATATGGGTATCAAATGAAAGGGCTTGACTAGTAGAATGTTGTACAGATAACAAATCTAAGGTAGTCGGGGGTTAATCAAAATTTTTAATTTTGTTCTTGTGGCCGATATTCTGAAAAAGTTATAAAGCCTATTGTTATTGTAGAAAAAAAAAATCCCATCTTTTGTTGCCAGTAAACTTTTTTTTTCGAACTTACCGATTACGATTTATTATGTCCAATTTAATGATAACAATGTAAAAATAAGATGTGAATTCTGTTCCCAGTAGCATAAACATGTTTCTTTTTACCGGAATGGAAGAAGGGTTATGTTTTTCGCGCGTATCTTTATGTTTGTAAAACTTTTATTTCCACATATCTTCCAAACGGATTTTGGATATTCTAACTAAGACTTTGGATATTCTGACTAAGATATTCTAAGACTAGCCTCATTTGCCAAAGTGTCCTTAGATAGTAGGTATTATTTTTTTACGTGTAGTTTTTTTTGTAGTCGGGGTTTTTAAATTAAAGTTATTCTATCATATTGCTCGTTGCTCGAATAAACAGCACCGTTCATCATCATGATTGAAGAGTTGAACAAAGAGTTTGGTCTCCACTTTTGTAATAAGAACAACTAAGCTGTGAAACACATTGCCAGAGTGGGTTTTTGTCGAAGGTTCGAACCTTGGGGTTACACTGTGTTTGTTTCTATTAGAGAAGCAAGTTCCATCGTAGACCACATCATTTTCATCCACTATTATCGGCATCATCGCAACCGTATCATTAAATGGGCTATCAATCGTAAACGGTAAGTTTTACAAAAAAAGTTTACTAGCAACAAAAGATGCAAAATTTTATTTTCTACAATTATTGTCAAAATATATAGTTTCCAAAATATCGGCTAAAACAGTTTTTGTTCAATTGGCGTTTGAAGCTCTACCTGGATCTGTGAGCATTTTGTAATTTTATGCTCAGTAAGTGATCTTTACCTCATAGAAAAAAATTGGGTTAGAAATTTAGTGCAAAGTTGACCAAAAAACTACATTACGTTTCAGCACATTTTTTAAAATTTTTGACGAACTTGTGAATTATTAGGAAACATTTTAAAAAGATGCAGATCTCAACTCATAGTGTGACCAAAAAAGAAAAGGTTGAGTTTTGTATACCTACGAGTATAGATAAGTTTAATATTTCTTCGTTTATATAGCAACAAAACTCTTATCATAAACAAACAAACATAAACAAATCTTGAACAAAAAAATGATTTTAAATTACATAGTCCAATATTTTAATGTTATTTCTGCACTGTGGCACCGATTCCGCGGTCTGTGACGGTCGCGAGAACAAAACAGCGTTAAATGCCTAATTTGACAGAAATACCTGGCCTTAAAGGTAAAAGTTCGCTCTGAGACCGCGACAGTCACTTGACACTATAGCATTGCATGGGCGCCACTTCGCGCCGAGACCGAGACTCGTGTTGCGAGACATGTATCACGCTCTCGGCGCGAATTGGCGCCCATACAATTATATAGTATCAAGTGCCTGTCGCGGTCTCCGGTCGCGGTTTCAGCGCAAACTTGTACCTTAAAACCGTTAGATAAATGTAATAAACGGAAGTGGCATTACTAATTGAGCTATCAATTTCTGAGTTATATGTTTTCAGGTCTAACATCAGTCATCAGTCCCTATGACTGCCAACTTTTTCTCTCGTAATATTTTTCTTCAACTAACGCACGAACACGATATTCGCGTGACGATAAGCAACATCCCTATCTATAAAAACACTATTTCAATGTTTTTTGGTCCAAGAAAAATAACCATCCCGTTTCTACGACTAAAACCCGCGTTTTCCTGTATTTTCCTACAAATTCTGTTACTTAGGGTTCTCCCTGCCCCAGATGGAAAGGAAAAAGGTATTTTACGAACTCCTCTCGATTTGTTGACGGTGTACAAAATTCATGGAGGAAACATCTTGTGTTTTGTTTTTTTACCCGTTTTTGCTTCAATTTTAAATGTGAATAGCAAGAAAGGGTGCTTTGTGAGAAATTTCCGTCAATATTTATTAACCAGCGGTCATAAGCGGTCCGCCCCGAATTCGCTCGTGGAACATGACTACATAGTATTTTTTTTTAAATAAAAATGACGAGACGAGCATGACATGTGCCTGATGGCAACATGCCTGCCACATAACAGCACAGTGACACGCAGCTATTGGAACATGAAGAGTCCAAATCGTTACCTAGCACCGCAGCGCTCGTCACCCAGAGATCTAAGATATTATATCTCTAAAGCCCTGTAATTTCTCTGGAAACATTGACCTTCAAACCGGAACACAGTAATGTTTGCACATTACAGCTTGGCGGTAGAATAACTAGCAAAGGTGTAGTATTTCCCCAAAGCGGACTCTGCCAAGAGTCCTACCACCACGATAAAAGAAATACCACTAATATAAAAGAAAGTTAATTCCCGCGTCTGTCCGTCCCTATATATGCTTATACTATTATATTATATTGCATAGCTATTTATTTATATATTTTTTAACTAAAACGGGCGTACAGACCAATTACATTAGTTAAACAAAACATGAAATAATAAATATTATATATATCATGCATCTCATTTTACAAGTCCACTTATAAATAGCTATGGTATTCCAAGCTATAATCACATGTATGGGCTATTCCAGACTATAATTCAATTGTGTTCATATAGTAATAGAACAACTAGGCTACTTTCATTGCGGTATGATTACGGGTACAGAAACTAGCCCTTAGATGTGGTATTCCAAACTATAATCTAATTATTTCTTATATGTAAAGGACACTAGACTACGCTACACTGCAGGATGATCACGGTTACAGAAAAAACGCAGGCAAAACCACAGCGGTGCTAGAAGTTTCTAATGAAGGAAAGGGGTCTACTAATAAATTCAGTACAACAAAATTTCGGGTATTCCCGTTTGTTTCGGGCGCGGAAGATTATCGTAAATGTCTGAAGTGCGCTAGTCTCCGTTAATTAGTAGTTACGTTGCGCATTTTTAAAAAAAAATTGTCACGCCGCTTCATGATTTTTTGCACAGGAATAGTACATAAATGTGTTATTCCAAACTTTCATTTTATTAACATGGTATTCCAGACATAACATTATTATATTCCTATAGCAACAATAGCCAATAAGCTTCATATCATTGGGGAATAACTACAGGCACAGAAACTAGCACATAGATGTGGTATTCCAAACCATAGTCTAATTGTGTTCTCTCATAAAATAAAAGGACTGCTACACCGCAGGATAATCACGGTTACAGAAACAACGCTGCCAAAACCACAGCGGTGCTAGAAGCCTGTAATGAGGGAAAGGGTCTACTAACAAATTCAGTACAACAAAATGTCGGGTATTCCCGTTTGTTTCGCCCGCGGACCATTATCGTAAATGTCTGAAGTGCGCTAGTCTCCGTTAATTAGTGGTTTAATTATATTACTCCGCGTATTTCGGGAAAATTCGGTTTAGCCGCGCCACTGGAAGTTCTTTACACTGTGGGCTGAGTATGAATTTGTAGCCAAAATGTTATCGCTATGGTAGATAGAGTATGAAAAATATAGTTTTCTTTATTTTGCTGCCTGTACCTGCGATTTTAGCAACGTTTAAAGGTTAAAGATTTTCTTCAACAACAAAAAATGACGGCTGGTCTAGTCGGGTGACGGTGACAGCCGTTCCGGATGCTCCGGGTTCAAATCTCAGGCGCACCAGTCTTTTCGAAGTCATGTGCGTAATGCCGCTAACTTAAAACGGTGAAAGAAAACATCGTGAGGAAACTGATAGACGATAGATGTACGTAGTCTTTCGAGGTTATGTGTCATCGACCAACCCGCACCGGGCCCGCGTGGTGGATTATGGACTTAATTCTCTCCTTGTGAGAGAAGGCCTCGAATCCCAGCAGCCGGAACTATTATTTTGACATTTTAATTTGTGTTTCTTTAATTAAATGTTTATAATCAACCAATACACAAAACTTTTCACAAAATATACGAGGAAAGAAGAAATATAATTGAGGTATAAACAAATGAATTACAGTTTTCAAAACAGAAAACCGTAAATAGCTGTATAATTTTGAAATTGGAATTCCTAACTCAAAGAGGAGTTATTTGAGATCAAAGTGGCCAGCACAAAATAAGACACCAATATCATAATTATGTTAGAACCCTCAGACCAACTATTCTTAGTGGAGAAGCCTAGTTTTGTGCCCATACAGCCAATATGACTGTCAAATGAGCTTTATTGTCAAAAATGGTCAACTGCGTTTTATAAAGCTTTCGTAGATGCGTGCATATTTTGTTTAGGTGTGTAGCATTTGTCTTAGTACAAACAGAGATTTGTTGTTCTTGTGTGAGTTCAAGTTTACAAATGTGTGAAATATACGTTCCCCCGCGCCCCGCAAAAACTTTGAAAAAAAATGTTAGCAAGCCAAATGTCTTGCGTCCTCCTGTGGTAACTAAATAAGGACCTAAGGTTTAAGGACCTGAGTTAGGTCTAAAATAACCTAACTCATCATAGGTTTGTAACTTCACAGGTTTTACAAATACAAATACAAAAATCTTTATTGCTGTTTGTATGTAAGATAAGATGATACAAAACATTTTAAAAGTTGCCCCATACAAACTGGCCTCTGCGAGAGGCATGCAATATGTATACGTATTATAATTATTTCTATCGGAATGCTCGTAACTCGAAAAAGCGACATCGTTTCATGGTTGATGTTCCAAAGGCACGAACGAAGATATTTGACTCTACTTTTGTGATAAGAACGTCTAGACTGTGGAATACGTTGCCTGAGTGGGTTTCACCGATGGTTACAATCTTTGTGTCTTCAAATCGAGAGTGAATCGGTTTCTTCTAGGTAAACACGCTCCATCGCAGACCGCATCGTCGCTTAACATCAGGCGAGATGGCGGTCAAGTGTAAACCCATAAAAGTAAAAAAAATGTCAGTATATTTAACTAAACGGTAGTATATAATAGGTATATGGTTACACTGTGCTCGGTCGTGAAATAGAATAATTGTTACATGGAGTATTTTAAGCCGTTGCTGGGCGCCAACTAATATTACTGCTACGTAAACATGGTATAATTTAACTGGCAATGCTTTGTGGCAAAGAGTTTACATATACTACGTATAGAGTTGCCATTCTAGTCATGTAGTAGACATTGTACTCATGTCTGAAATGACTTTCGTACATATTTTTTTCATCTGTTTTTATTTGGGGCATTGTCCCAACCAAAACCAACCAAACCGAAAGAGTTTACATATACTGTTTTGGCCATTATTGGGGTCGGGCAACATTTCCGTTTCCTTTTCCTACCATCCAATATCAATCGTCCTCTCCTCATTCAAAAATATTAAGATACAAGGTGGTGTCACCCAGTGACGCTGGCCATTCTATTCAGATCAGTAACAGAGTTAACAAGAATCTAGTGTAGTGTTAAAGCCGGGCCACACAGAGGCGGGAGGTGGGCGGGAGCCGCGAGAAAGCGATCCGATAGCGATCGAGTGCAAAGCGATAGCGGTCCGTATCATGTCACACAGAGCTACTGCCCGCAGCCCGCGGCGGGCAGATGGCGAGAACACAGCCGGTGTGACACCAAAAGCGATCAAATTGCTCACGACCTTACATTGTAAAAAAATACAACTCGTGAGATCGGATCGCGATCGCTACGCGAACGCTCTGTCCTGTGTGACAGCTTGTACTGACTACCGTAGAATACAGCGCCCGCGCGGGCCGTCCGTCGCGCGTCCTTCCCGCGAAGCATGGCGAAGCGATCTCTTGTTTGTCGTCACGATCTTGTCGCGCGGGAAATCGCATCGCGCCGGATCGCTCCCGCTTGCTATGTGTCAGGCTGCATACAAATTCGAGTATTACAAAAATTCCCGTCCCGGATCGCGATCGCTTTCTCGCGGCTCCCGCCCCTGTGTGACTCGGCTTTTAAAGTGTCATCGTATCACTGCCAGCCGGCAGGTATAGGAGCTCCATCAGCACGTAAGTCCCTCCCTTCACTTTTGGTTGCCCAATTTTATGTGTACTTCTTGAATTTTAATGAAACAGCGCATTCATATACTACGTATAGAGTTAGATTTTCCGCACGGTTCCTTTGGGTCAATCGTAAGCACTGCAGATGACGTGCATACTTTCTATGGCATACCTTAGATAGAGAATAAGTAAATAGATCAGGTATTTCCGCACGGTTCCTTTATACCAATCGTAAGCAGATGACGTGCATACTTGCTATGGCAACAGAATGATGTGCCTCGACAAAAGTATGACACTTCCACAAGAGCGACAAGGCAAGAAAGATGCTACCCGTGCTTTCGGTGTAAAGCGTTTGTGCCAACTCTATACGTGGGATATGTAAGCTCTTTGGTTCCAACTATTTACGAGTATAAAATTAGTAGGTAGGATTTGATCATTGTGTGTAAAAAGTTTCAGATCCGCTGTGAATTACTACAGGCTGTAGATAATGATGATCGAGTACATACAACAAATCCGATGTTTACTTGTGTTTGATAACGTTGAAACCACTAGTAAATTCTCCCGTACTCATCTCTCAACAGATTTGTATACCGAGTCCGTTAACATCCTGTAAATTAGATCATTTATACGCAGCCAAGGACGTTTTACACAAACTGGAATGTGTATTATGAGATTTTTTATGTGATTAAGCCCCGTATGTACCACATAAACATTATGTGTTCAAATCACGAAAGTTTAAAAACAATATGAGATAGTTTGTTTGTTAGGTTATTAAAATCAGATTTTTGAAGTGAAAACTACTTTTGACACATCACATTCATAAATTCTCGTACGCTGTGATTGAAGTCTCGTATGTCAAGTTCTTAAGTCGTAAGTGAAATAATCGTTCGGGTATCGGGACCGCAGAGTGTGAGAGCGAGAAATATTGTCAGGGCAGACGTCACTGTCGTGTCGCCGTGTTTAATATATTCAATTCATGTGTCACAATTTTTAGTTTTAATTAGATTTTGAATAGATATATTTTCAACTCGGTCATAATATCTGTGCATCTCGCTGGAATGCGGCGCCTCTCCCGCTTCCCCTGTCACCTCTCCGCGCACTCCCCAGTGCGACAGTATGGTTAGCATCTTCGCCTCCGCCGATATGACGTCACGATATCAGGTGCACAGATATTGTGACCGGGTTGTAGTTTCATTTCAAGTACAAATTCCATGAGTAAAAGCTCCTTGTACGTATCTCACTCGATACTGCGAACATCTTTGCGTGCAAGGTTATCAAAATAAATCTGTTGCGACCTTTCGAAGATAACATACTGTTTACTAGCGATTTGGCGCGGCTTCGTTCGGGTTAATCCCACTAAATGTTCCCACAGCAACATTGCTCTTCAAACCGGAAAAAAGTAATGTTTGCACGTGCTCGGCGGCAGAATAACTAGCAAAAGTGTGGTACTTCCCCGACCGGACATTGCAAAGAGTTCTATCACCCATGCCGGTTTCCTCACGTGGTTTTCGTTCACCCTTAAAGCCTGTGGTGAGGACAAACTTGTACATTTGCGCTAATTACGTTAGCTGCAGATGGAGAATTAAAAAAAAAAGAGTTCTTAAGAATTAATTTTCTGAACTAACTTAAGATTAAAGATTGGATTGGTGGACAATTCACGCACAACACCATCTGACCCCAAACTAAGCAAAGCTTGTACTATGGCGACCAGATAGCTGATATAAAACTCATATAAATACATAGTTATTATGTAAATACATACTCATTATACATAGAAACACACAGGCACAGTACAAATATTTGAATTCGTCACACAAGTATTTGCACTGGGTGGGAATCGAACCCACAACCCTCGACTTCACAGGCAGAGTTACTGCTCACTAAGAGGCCAGTTAAGATATTACAAGTAATTATAACAAAACGTAATTTAGTGACCCTAAATGTGTAATGTAGATCTAAAAGACGGGCGGCCGCAGGTTTTTTTGATAAAGAGTGACGAGACGAGCAGGACATGTGCCTGATGTTAAGCAACATGCCTGCCACTTAACAGCACAGTGACACGCAACTATTGGAACATGAAGAGTCCAAATCATTACCTAGCATTGCGCTGCGTTTGCAAGGTTCGAAGAGCAATGTTTCCGGAGAAATTAAAAGACAAGGCGATCTCGGTTGCGATCACTAGGTAATATTTTTGACTCTATATGATGCAATATGATGATGAGACTGTAGTTATTGTATATGTATAGTATATAATGTGTATCGTAATGGGTAGGTATGTTGTTTTGGTTACTTGGTTATAGCCCGGATTAACGATCTTTTATTCCGAAAAAATAGAAAATTGAATTCTAAACTGTTGCTGTTTCAGCAAAAACTAATGCTTTTCTACGAATACTATAAAGACAACGACACGACACGACTAACTTATACTTTATCTAAAATATTATTATGAATCCTCAAACAATTATTTAAACAAGAGCAAAATTAAAAATTTTGATTAACTCCCGACTGCCTCGGATTTGTTATCTGTGCAACTTTCTACTAGTCAAGCCCTTTCATTTGATACCCATAGTGAGGTAGGCTGTAAAGAAATATTTTGTCCGCCATTTTGTGGAGGCAGCCATCTTGAATCGATATTAACAAAACATGGCTAAGAAAATACGCACGGATATGAACTTTCAAAAACCAAAAACCGCATCGAAATCGACCCTTCCGTTTGAGCTCTACGGCGCCACAGACAGACACACACATAGACAGACAGACAGACAGACAGACATCGACGTCAAACTTATAACACCCCTTTTTTGGTCGGGGGTTCAAAAGGTATTTTTTGAACAGTGCTAAGAAAATATGCATAAATAATTCTTTTGATTGCATAGTACCTACATAATACTATTAAGATATTGCATTTGTGTTATATATAGAGGTATGTTAAAAAATATAATTCTTGGATTTATGTAAGCTTATAGCAACACTCATAGATTATTTTGTTTTGTTTGTATTTTTGCACGCCCGATACAACGGGTAACCTGTTGAAACTTTTTAATAATTAGACAATAATAATTTGAAAACACATCTGGTGTACACAATTCTACGCAATAAAATATTTTGATTTTAACTGACACTATTTATGGACGCCTGTGGAATTGACACTATTTATTGTTATCTGAGAACAAATAGGCTACTTTTGGAACTACGTGGATAAAACAGCCAAGCACTGTTTGTATTTAATAAACAACAAATTCTACTCCTACCATCCGTAGGTATCAAGACAGGTAATTAAATTGAAAAGTTTTTTCATTCTCTGGAATTGTGATCCAATTTTCTAACTGAATTCCGACTTTATTTGACAGAGAACGGATGAACCAGCCTCAGACTGAATATTTAGGGTTCCGTAGTCAATGGTAATCTTATTTTTTTAGTAAAGTTATCTAATGATCTTTAGAGACACGATGCGGTCTCCGCGGGAAGCGGGAGAGCGAAAAAGCGTAACTATTAATTGTTATAATCGATATATCTCGAGACATTCTCATAATCGAATGATTTCATTAGTATATCTCATAGTCATCTACCTCTAGTAATAACAGTACATCTCTAGCTATTTTAGCATGAAAACTAACGTGGTTATTACACATTTTAAATAAATACACGGGTAACTCACGCTTGATATAGTCAGTCCAGTCCGACTCAAGTTGAGCTAAACGAGAGGTGAGCCCGCGCGCGCACTCTCCTTGAAAAAGATCGCCGGACGCGATCGAAACTTGAGTCGGACTGGACTGACTATGTCAAATGTGAGTTACCCGTACATTTATTTAAAAATATATCTATTTCAATATATATATATTTATTTATAAATATATTTCTTCTATTGGACTTCTCGTTCCACAAAAGGGCGACATCGTTTCATGGTTGATGTTCCAAAAACGCGAACGAAGAGATTTGACTCCACGTTTGTGATAAGAACGTCTAGGTTGTGGAATGAGTTGCCTGAGTGCGTTTTCCCTGATGGTTACAATCCTGGTGTTTTCAAATCGAGAGTGAATCGGTTTTTTCTAGGTAAGCACGCTCCATCGTAGATCTCATCATCGCTTAACATCAGGCGAGATGGTGGTCAAGTGCGAACAACGAATTCATAGAAACATAAACACATGTAAGCTCAACGCCACTGAACATCATTACTACGCAAGAATAGTTCGGGAAGCCTTAGGAATTAAAAAAAACATCGTAATTTCAACCGAGAGGATGGTTTTCGGTTATCGGCGTCGTGGAATCCAGTCACAAATAAATGTACGCATCGCGGAGTGAGTTCGGAGAAGCCTGGTGATACGGTTAGTGTTGTGTGTCGTGTTGGTATCCCTACGATTTTTGAAGATCAAATGAGGGTAGATGGAGATCCCTCATTTCGCAATGAGACGATCCACAATTTCTTCAGTCTTCTCGTGACCACGGCGGTTGTAACGCTGCCGAAACGTCGAGGTATTTAAACAATGAATTAAATCGTGATTAAGTCCTGTACATTATAAACATTCAGATACCAAGTTACTAAGCGTGTTAAAATGACTTACCATCGTCTCCGGCTTAATCTAATGCCTATGATAGCCCATGGAAATCCAATCACAATTACCTGCAACAAATAAAGACATTTTAAAATTACAAACATACTAATCTAAGTAATTCGTCTCCAGCTCAAAAAACTTAATTTACGCTTGGAAACAAAAAAATTGGCCACCATTACTTATTATACACAGGGACTAGGGACATTGAAGTTAAATCTTGTAACTCTAAATTTGATAGCTCACTTTCAGCGAGCAACACGGAAGGAAGTAGGAATACACAGCTTCCGCGTCCGCGTGGACCATTAAGTTTGATAATATACTGTGGCTGAGGGCGGGGCTAGATTTGTGAATGGTGCTTTATTTTTTATGTGTTAGTGATTTGGCTGTGTGAGTATGATCGGCAATGGATCGGTACAGGTATGTTTTGTATGTAATAGTGCGGCTTTGCGCTAGTGTGCAACTCCCCCTCCCGCAGAAATGACAGAAAGATTTGAACAATATTTTTTAACTAAGGCCATTCCGTGCTTGCGCGGAAGATCGAGTTGCTCGATGCTCACTTTGGAAACTATTTTATTACTTTTGACGTGACAACGTCTTATAAATTGGTTTGCCGGGTGACACTTCAAGAAACTGCGTTACGCTCCGCTCACGTTATGCGCTCACAACGAGAGCGAGTGAGAGGCACGCGTCCCTTCCACTCGGGCATGGTTATCCCGCCTAAGAGCGAGAGAGACAGACATAAAAAGTGAAAGGCACGCGTCCCTTCCGTAAAATTATTTTACCACTTAAAGTCGTTCTCACGTAAAACTTTCGCCCGTATACCGACTTTACAAGCAACCAATTTTTTTTGTAGTGGTAGGACTCTTGGCAGAGTCCGCCTGGGCAGCACCGCACCCTTGCCAGCTATTCTACCACCAAGCAGTAATGCGCAAACATTACTGTGTTCCGGTTTGAAGGGCAATGTTTCCAGAAAAATCACAGGGCTTAGACTAAGATAGAACATCTTAGATCTCTGGGTGACGAGCGCAGTGCAGTGCTAGATAATAATTTGGACTCTTCATGTTCCAATAGCTGCGTGTCATTATGATGGTATGTGGCAGGCATGTTGCTTACCATCAGGCACATGTCCTGCTCGTCTTGTCACACTTTATTTTTAAAAAAAAGTTGGCTTATATTCCAAACTCTAGCCAATCAAAGTTAACAATTGTCGACGTTACTAAAGCATCTCATGTTTATGCAAAAATCCGTTTTCGGTAATGTTAGAAATTCCAATATCTAATTATACGTGTTTTCGCTAAATTCCTAGGAATATTGCGAAA
This sequence comes from Ectropis grisescens, assembly GCA_017562165.1. NCBI lineage: Eukaryota > Metazoa > Arthropoda > Insecta > Lepidoptera > Geometridae > Ectropis > Ectropis grisescens. Next base: position 9,871,598 of record CM029768.1, read on the forward strand.
ATACGGTTTATCAAATCATCCTACGACATTCATTAAAGAGATTATTTTTATCTGGGCAGAATCTTCAATAACAATAAACTAAATTACAAAGACAACTTCACTACGCCATTATAACTAACTACTTACACTATGCATATTAGATTTTTAGAGTACAGAATGACAAGGCGAGCAAAGCTTGTGCCCGATGGTAAGTGAGATGCCTGCCCATAACAGCACAGTGACACACAGCTATTGGAACATGAAGGATCCAAATCGTTACCTAGCACTGCACTGCGCTCACCCGGATATATAAGTTGTTTTATCTCTTAGCCCAGTAATTGGTCTGGAAACATTGCCCTTCAAACCGGAACACTAATGTTTGCACATTACGACTTGGCGGCAGACAATGAGCCCTACCACTACCAAATTATCCACTTCAAGCCTTACATGGAACGCCTCAGAGCGAGGTAACGCCGTATGAGTCATGTTTTTTCGTGCGTGCAGCCGGCTCTATCGAATTATAAGACGTTGTCACCAGTTGTCACGTCAAAAAACTGGATCGAAACCGGCCCATCCGTTTGAGCTCTACGGCGCTACAGACAGACACGACACACACAGACAGACACACACATATACACCCTGACATGTATGTCTGTCTGTGGCACCGTAGAGATTATCGACGTCAAACTTACAACACACCATTTTTGGTCGGGGGTGAAAAATGGTCAACCGCGTTTTATAAAGCGTTTCGTAGATGTGTGCATGTTTATGTGTGCAGCATTTGTCTTAGTGTGTGTTTATACAAACAGAAATTTGTTACTCTTGTGCGAGTTCAAGTTTACAAATGTGTGAAATATACGTAACCCCGCGCCCCGCAAAAACTTTGAAAAAGTTTGTTAGCAAGCCAAATGTTTTGCGCCTTCCTATGGTTAAATCCTCATAGAAATTAAGTGATACGGAACCATATTATGCAAATTAGGCTCGCGTCTGACCCGTTTCCTGTATATTTTTTAAACGTGGACATTATAAAGCTTCTAATTTCACGCCTGTTGAACGCAGAATTGAAAGGATAATTTTATTAGTAGCTTTGAAGGAATGAGTTTTAAATTCTCGAGGGTATATCTCTTGAGTTTAAAGAAATGGTTCTGTAGAGATGTTGTGTGGCGTGTTTTTATCGATCAGTTCGGGTTCCTCTTTGTTTGGTTGCCCTTTTGATGTTGGACTGTTCGTATTTCGAAAAACGACATCGTTTCACGGTTGGCGCTCCAAAAACTCGAAGATGTTTGACTTTACTTTTGACGTGACAACGTCTTATAAATTGGTTTGCCGGGTGACACTTCAAGAAACTGCGTTACGCTCCGCTCACGTTATGCGCTCACAACGAGAGCGAGTGAGAGGCACGCGTCCCTTCCACTCGGGCATGGTTAGCCCGCCTAAGAGCGAGAGAGACAGACATAAAAAGTGAAAGGCACACGTCCCTTCCGTAAAATTATTTTACCACTCAAAGTCGTTGTCACGTAAAACTTTCGCCCGTATACCGACTTTACAGGCAACCAATTTTTTTTGATAAGAATTGAGTGGGTTTTCCCGATGGTAATAATACTGGTATCTTGATATCTAGAGAGAATAAATTACTTCTGGGTAAGCACGCTCCGTTGTCCATAAGCATCAGGCGAGATGGCGGTCAAGTGGAAAATAAAAGTGGTCAAGTGCGAGTTGGACTCGCCCGTGAAGGGTTCCGTAGCAGCAAGTAACATAATACATACGTTCTTGTAGTTCGGTGTAACATTGATCGATGTTTAATTATAGTGTGTATATAACGATACTAAAAAAACTACTCGTACTAAATAGATCGAGTTCAAAGGATTTTTCGTTGGAAGTTTTCATTTTGTTTTTTAGTTTTTTGTTTTAGAAGTTACAGGGGGCCATTTTTACCACTTTGTAAGTATCTCTCGCGCAAATTATTCAGTGTAGAAAAAAAGTATATTGGACACTTCAACATCATTTTTATAGAACTAGGTATCTATAGACGCCCCACACGTATAGGTTTGATGAAAAAACATTTTTTTTTGCGTTTCAGTTCTACATACTTAGAAACGAAACTAAAAATATTTTTTCGTACCCACAATTTTTTTTATATTTTGTTTTTAAGTCTCGATACGTTTCACAGAATACATCTAGTTACCAAGTTTCAACAGTGTAGTTCTCATAGTTTCGGCAAAAAGTAGCTATAACATACTGACGGACAAGCAGACAGACAAGACGAATCGATAAGGGTTCCCTACATTTTACAGAACCCTAAAAACTATAAATATTTTTAATCCTACTGTAAAGAGCTAAAAAATCTAAACTTTCTAACATAATAAAAACCAAAGCTGTATTGATTAGCACACTCAGCGGTCCCGAGTTCACCGGTTGAGCCTTTTACTCCCGAGCGTGGCAATCTGACAATCAGTCTCATGAGTTGTAAACTCACAAAAAAATCTATGTGTAGTAGGCCAAAAGAAGTCAAAAATAATTAAAACCTGTTTCTTAGTATGTGTAAAATAGCGTTTTGTCGAAATATCAGCTTACCTAATAGTTCCCACATTGTATAATTTGTTTAATACATTGTACACGGTGTTTCTATTTGTAGTCGATTACGTACAACACATTAAATTAGTGCGAGTATATCCGGAAACAAGGAACCCTACAATGGAAAACTTTTAATTTATTAATTCGGGCATAAATTATGTAAGTTATGTTCTTCACTGAAGCCTTGCGGCGAGACTGTCCAATAATAATCAGATAAGTAGTTATTCGTTGTTACAGTCTTAAAAAAGTTGGCGATCGTAGGAACTGCGGCTAGAAGTGAAAACTTATAACTCATAGTTTGATACACTCCGCGAGGCATAAGCTCAGCTTTGCATTTGTGTGAGTGTACATGGATAGTGTAGGTGTGACAACCGGCCTTAGGCGCGGCGCCATTCTGTCTCGCCGCGCTCCTGCCTGATTGGTGATCACTCACACTAATGCAAAGCTCAGCCTATACCTCGCGGACAAAATTTCAAGCTCCTGCCTGATTGGTGATCACTCACACTAATGCAAAGCTCAGCCTATACCTCGCGGACAAAATTTCAAGCTCCTGCCTGATTGGTGATCACTCACACTAATGCAAAGCTCAGCCTATACCTCGGGACAAAATTTCAAGCTCCTGCCTGATTGGTGATCACTCACACTAATGCAAAGCTCAGCTTATACCTCGCGGACAAAATTTCAAGCTCCTGCCTGATTGGTGATCACTCACACTAATGCAAAGCTCAGCCTATACCTCGCGGACAAAATTTCAAGCTCCTGCCTGATTGGCGATCACTCACACTAATGCAAAGCTCAGCCTATACCTCGCGGACAAAATTTCAAGCTCCTGCCTGATTGGTGATCACTCACACTAATGCAAAGCTCAGCTTATACCTCGCGGAGTGTAGCTTACTTTGGAAGGTACGCGGGTGCAACCGGAGAGCGTGGCCATGAGCACTGACGCATTTTTAGTTGGCCAATAGGATATATTCACGCATTTCTAGATGGTCGAAGGCCATTATCCCAAGTTTTCCCGAAGTTCTCTTATCATTCCCGAACGTAGCGCTAGAATTCAATTCACAACCCAAGAAAAATCTGTCTGTGGCGCGCCAAAAGAAGTTTTCGCTTAAAAAATAAATAACGCATTTTGCCTTTTGAGAAATACTCCCAATATTTTATATTACACTGATCGATCGCCCCGGCTTCGCCCGTGGTACATATTACGTTGGATAAGTACCTAAATGACCCGTGCCGCGATATAATAGCGTTTTAAAATGTCCCCTAAACCAACATGCACCTAGATTCTTTCGTCACAAACCCGCTCTGGGCCAGCGTGGTGGATTATGGCCTTACTTAACTCTCTCCTTGCGAGAGAAGGAGTCATTTGGAGCAGAGGGAACATTTAGTGGGCTGTTGATGAATGAATGAAGACCACATGAAACTATTCAACTAATTATCAAAATGTTCGCTCCTGAAACACCTCAACAGTGACGCATTTCCCAAAAACCTGTAAACATCCTTACGCTCACGGACTAATAACACTATGGACGTGACTATTCACAATCAAATCACAATAGCACACCAAGAATCACCATTCAATTTGTACGAACATTTTAAAATTACATTAGTCGATTTTTTTTTTTGAGAATGTTTGTGGTCAATTAATGAATCACCATCGATCCTGCTTATTTGCCTAGTTATTTGATCGAATGGCTAAATATAATTTAGACCACTAGTTAAACGGTGACGTTTAGTAAAAAGGCTGCAAAATGCCTAACATTACGACAAGAAAGATAAAAAGAGACAAAGAGAATGATGTAAAAGTTTGGATGTTTGTTACTCAATCACGTCGGAAAACCTGAACGGATCGAGTCGCCATTAGGAACACAGATAGATCATACATAGACTGCAATAACGTCGCAAAAAATAACGCGACCGAGAACGCAGCGGGTGAAACCACGGATGCTGCTGGCTAAAAACAAACTTGTCACATCCCTCAGTGTATTTATCCTAGAACTTTAAGCCCTAATAATGCTTTGGCCCCATTACAAGTGGGGTCCATTTAACTCGGGACCCTGTTTAAGATGGGTAAGCCTTGTTTAGTGAATACTCAACGAAAACACACCTTAATTACAAACTGTAATTAAACTGTTAATGTGCTTGTGAAGAGCAAATCGACGCTTGAAAGGCAAAAATCACCAAGCGGCTTATTGTCAATTTTTCAACGCAGCGTTTTTAAGTTATTATTTCAAGAACCAAAAATCATAAAAATATGAGATTATTTCACGATTTTTTGTTTTATGAAATCGTTACAAATCGACAAAGATATTGATCATCAATTTCCGGAGTAGAGGGTTGTGACGTCACGTCTACACAAAAAATTGTACATAGACGTGACGTCTCTCGAAGCTTCTTAGCACTATAATGTCTTAATTTTTTGTTTGCTTGTGAAACAAGAGAAAAAATAACGCGTACAATAAACTAACGGATTAGTTTTTTTAGTCACCATGCTTATTCACTCTATATAAAAGAAAAAAGAGACAGTCTATGCTGATTCCCCAAGCATACTTTGTAAACTGTCTCTACCACATAAGAGCAGCAGTTACACTCCGCGAGGCATAAGCTGAGCTTTGCATTTGTGTGAGTGTACATGGATAGTGTAGGTGTGACAACCGGCCATTCTGTCTCGCCGCGCTCCTGCCTGATTGGTGATCACTCACACTAATGCAAAGCTCAGCCTATACCTCGCGGACAAAATTTCAAGCTCCTGCCTGATTGGTGATCACTCACACTAATGCAAAGCTCAGCTTATACCTCGCGGAGTGTACCTACGTGTCAAAAACTGTAGGTAACATTGCCCATGTAAGTTGACCTTCTGTAGACCTGGCACCTGTATGATCGAGCTTTGCTTGTCTTATACACAGATAAAAGTCGTTTTCAAAATATGAAATCTAGCTAGATCGATTTATCGCCCCGAAACCCCCTGCATACTAAATTTCATGAAAATCGTTTGAGCCGTTACTGAGATTCAAACTGTGTAAATACAACAATTGCTCGTTTTTGTTGATGTAAAGTATAAACAATAAAAATCTATGTGAAAATTATACATAAATACTAAAAAAATTGGCAGCCATAGGAACTGCCGATAGAAATGAAAACTTATAACTTAGAAAAAAATAAAGCTATCAATAGCTTACTTTGGAAACTACGCGAGTGAAACTGGAGGGTGTGACCATGAGCATGATTGAGATGGCCAACGGCCATGGTTTCGAGTTTACCCCAGGCTGTCTTATTATTCCCATTCAACTTTAAACAATTAAATTCACAGCCCAAGAAAAATCTGTCTTTGGCGCGCCAAAAGATGTTTTCACTTCAAAAAAAATTGGTTGCCTGTAAAGTCGGTATACGGGCGAAAGTTTTACGTGACAACGACTTTGAGTGGTAAAATAATTTTACGGAAGGGACGCGTGCCTTTCACTTTTTATGTCTGTCTCTCTCGCTCTTAGGCGGGCTAACCATGCCCGAGTGGAAGGGACGCATGCCTCTCACTCGCTCTTGTTGTGAGCGCATAACGTGAGCGGAGCGTAACGCAGTTTCTTGAAGTGTCACCCGGCAAACCAATTTATAAGACGTTGTCACGTCAAAACTGACGTTGGATGTTAATTCCCCAATCTAACTTTGTAAACTGTCTCAACCACAAAATAGCAGGACGTGTCAAAGACTGTAGGTAACGCGATCCATCTAAGTTGACCTTCTGTAGAGACGGCGTAGTCTGTGATCCTGATAGATGAGTTACCTGTGCAGAGATGAAGATTAATGTTGGGTGCTTTTTATAGAAAAGGCTCGACTTCGGCTTTGATGTAAGTGATAGGTGACACCTGAGGGTCTACCGCCTAACTAATAATGTCTTAGCTTTGAAATTGCTGTCTCTTTTCTTATCGCTTGAAATGATAGAGACGCCTATATAAATCGGCAAAGCCATAGCCGATTTAGTTAGGCGGTAGAAGGCCTGGTATCGATACTATCTTTATAATATTGACTGGTCTCGTGGCTTAGTGGGTAGTAACTCTGCCTGTGAAGCCGAGGGTCGTGGGTTCGATTCCCACCCAGTGCAAATATTTGTGTGATGAATTCAAAAATTCAAGTGTCTGGGTGTTTATGTGTATAATAAGTATGTCGGCGGACATAGTCTCACCATCATCATTATTGATCGCATCCTTCTACTGTGGGCATAGCGGTAGGTAGTGTTGGATGAAAACTCGCTAACACTATCGAATTTATGAAGCACAGGTAACAACGTTGGTTGTTCAGCTAAGTGCGTATCGTAGAACGCGCGATGGTTCAGTGCCGACCACACGCGTAAGCCAAGAGAGAACTGACTCAAACAATCCGTCCATTCGACAGCGCGCGCGCCACTAACTCCATCGAGCGCCACCAGGTGGCGCTTGCGTCCCGGACACTACTAGATTGCAACTCTATTGAGATTCGATTACGACAAGTATGTATTTACAACTATATAAGTATTATATCAGCTATCTGGCCACCAAATTACAAGCTTTGCTTAGTTTGGGGTCAGATGGTGGTCTGTGTGAATTATCCACCAATATTTAAAACTATAAACAGATGTGGTTTCATGGGACTCTAAGTGGTCTACCGCCGAACGACAACTGTCTTAGCTTTGATGTTCCTCTCTTTTCTTTTCGTTTGAAATGATAGAGGTGGCAATAGCAAAGCCAAAGCCGATTTAGTTAGGCGGTAGAAAGGCGAAGTTCCTTCGAATAATATAGAAGCAACACAATTCGCAATTAAAAAATGTATTTCTGTAAAGTCTGTAAAAGGTAAAAGGTTTACCGTGACCACGTCGTAACAAAACATTGATAGATGCGGCGCATGTGTAAAATGAGCACAACGGGACATAACGGGACACTTTTTCGTGCATGCAGCCGACGTTCAACGATTTATTTTGACGTTGTCATGTCAAAAATTGGTTATCTGTTAAGTCAGTTGGTTTACGGACGATAGTTTAATGTGACAACATCATAACAAAACTTTGATAGATGCGGCGAAAGCGTACAATGAGCGTGACGGGACAAACGGGACACTTTTTCGTGCGTGCAGTCAGCGTTCATCGCTTTATTAGACGTTGTCATGTCAAAATTGCTTATCATTTATGGTACGATCATCTGCAATAAAATTTGCATCACTGGTCACGGGCAGTTTTTTCGCGTCACTTCCGTTATTTATTTTTCTTACTATTTTAGTCTTACTTTTATTTCAGTTTGATCGCGAAGCAAAATCCCTTTCCCCATCAAGACTGCCGTAAGGAACTTTGTTCCAATATTATAAACCTGAAGAGGTTTTTACGCGTTTGATTGACGTTTAAACGCGGTAATAAAATCAGGAACTACTGGACCGCTTTAAGCTACATGAATATATATATATATATACTAGCAGATCAGAATCAGAATCTTTTATTGCGTAAACTGTGTACAAAGATGTTATACAAAATAGATATACTCAGAAACAACAGTCTTACCCTTTGCGGGCATGCAAAAATAAAGCCTCTTTGGTATGAGGTTACAAAAAACAATTAAAATTAAAAAGTATGTGTTTGCCTATGTGTTCTGTTGGAACATAATTTGTGTTCCAAATTTCAATCCGAACCGTTCAAAGGTTACGACGTGATTGAGCAACAAACATCCATACATCGACATTTACAATATTAGTAGGATATTATATTTGTAGGAAGTGGGATATAATAGGATAAAATAGCATTATACTGTATCTTGATTATTATAATGTGCACTTTTATGAGTATTTTATGTTTTGTATCTTTTTCCTATCGATAATCGATACATCTTGAGGGAAACTGCACTATGAAACCAATGCGAAAAACACATGTCTAAACAAATGGACAACAAATTTCAAATAAATCGCAAACCTTAATAAAATATTAATAGACTCGTCCATCTACCGCTTGTCATAAATATTATTATCTATGGCGTAAAGCTGAGTACAGATAGTAAACACATAAATACTAAACTTCTTCTAATTGGTATGATGCAAAGAGTTTACCTAAACTACGTATAGAGTTGGAACAAACGCTTTACACCGAAAGCACGGAGTGTCTATCGAACTAGGAATGTCTTAGATTTAATATTGCCCTCACTTTTCTTTCTCCTTAAAATGATAGAGACCGCAATAGCAAGGCGAAAGCCAATTCAGTTAGGCGGCAGAAGGGCCGGTCTCATCGCTCTTGCCATGTCAATCTTCCGGATATGTTATTACTTTTATCGCTGCACATCACTCTGTTGCCATAGTAAGTTTTTTTTTTTTTAAATAAAGAGTGACGCGACGATCAGGACATGTGCCTGATGGTGTACAACATGCCTGACACATAACAGCACAGTGACACGCAGCTATTGGAACATGAAGAGTCCAAATCATTACCTAGCACTGCACTGCGCTCGTCACCCAGAGATTTAAGATCTTATATCTCTAAGCCCTGTAATTTCTCTGGACATTGCCCTTCAAACCGGAACACAGTAATGTTTGCACATTACTGCTTGGCGGTAGAATAACTGGCAAAAGTGTGGTACTTCCCCAGGCGGACTCTGCCAAGAGTCCTACCACTACAAAAAGTATGCACCCCATCTGCTTACGATTGGTTCAAAGGTATCGTGCGGAAAACCGCGGATCTATTTACTTATTCTCTATCTAAGGTATGATGACTGCGACAAAAATATTCCAATCAGTGCATCAGATAGATTACAGACAAAAGGCATGTCAACTCATTTTTGATTAAATGTGCCATCAAAAGGCTACTTAAAAACTGAAACATAGGTGAAAGAATTACTTTGTTATCTTAAAAACTTCCTGTGATATCACGATTTTAAAATCACAATTTCGGACTCTTCCAAAAACGCTTCATACAAATCACTACAGAAGCGTGACGTCACACTGTCGTATTTTCTATGCGGCGCGCGTAAAGTTTGTATGGTAGCTATATTAAATATTACGTTTAGGAAACTGGTTTCATAACAAAAGTCACTTGAAATTGAATGGGTTATCCAATGGTAAATACATTTTCTAATAATTTCGTACTTTTAAAATAGACTTGCCCATCCATCTTTGAATGATCATAAAGTAAGTTAAACTAAAATTGGTATTATAAAATTAAAATTGGTACATATTTTATTTTATTTAAATAGTACTGTCATTATATCAAATAATTTAACATGATTGCAGGACCTGTCGTCACGCCTATTACGAGAAAATTAAATCGACAAAAATATGGGTAGATCATTCAACAAACATCTCCGGATGTTTGATAAGTCATCTCTTTTTAAAAATCATAAATAGACGTGACGTCACTTGAAACTTCTAAGCGCTATATTTTTTTATCTGTGCAACAAAAGAAAAATAGATTTCGCGCCACCACTCAAGACCATAATGATTGGCGCCATTGTCGAATTCTCCAATGATTGAGGAACGTTAATCCTAAAGTTATATAGTCCCACAATTCCGTCATCGGACTTCATTGGTGGCGCGGACATACGATTACAATATTTTTAATAATAATCAGACTACTACGGATGTTGGGATAACGAATTGTCATTTTAAACATAGGAATTATAAGTATGTATTTAAAAACTATACACGTATTATATCAGCTATCTGACCGCCGTAGTACAAGCTTTTGCTTAGTTTGGGGTCAAATGGTGGTGTGTGTAAATTGTCCACCAATATTTATTTATTTATATTTATTATAGCCTGGAAGAACACATATGCTGTTTTTAGCCAGAAAAGTAACAGGTAACTACACGGGTAATACCTCTGCTAGATACATAATAACTTAGGTCGTGATGAAGTCCTGTAAAAAGTGTACAATCTATACCAATATTATAAAGCTGAAGAGTTTGTTTGTTTGTTTGAACGCTAGGATCTCGGGAAGTACTGGTCCGAATTGAAAGATTTTATTAAAGAGATATTTTTCTATTGGATAGTCCATTTATCGTGGAAGGTTGTAGGCTATAGAACATAACGCTACTATTAAAAGAAGCGGAGCATGAATCAAGAATGTAACAAAATCGGGAAAAAATATTTCTTTTTGAGAGTTTTCGTACGTTTCGTGTTTGACATGACACATGACAGCATGTGTCTAAGATTGCGTCATTGAATATCACAGATTAAACACCTTACCTTTACTAATCAATTTTTTTTTATAAATCTGAGTTGGTACGACCAATTTCCGACAGGTGGCGTAGCAGGTAGTTGAAGAGGTGTTTTGTTTGAAAGCGATATTCTCAGGAATAACTGAACCAATTTCAGTCATTCTTTCACGATTGTATATGTACGGGATCCTGATGAGTGCTATATAATATACCACGGGCGAAGCCGGGGCGGGCATCTAGTTAGTATAATAAAATTTGAAATCTCTGAAAAAAAAAGCTATCATTGTCTGTACGCAGCTTTAAAACCGAAGCTGCGCGCGAGTCGATATCTCAGGCTGTCAGTGAGACCACTCGACGCTGATCTGCAATAGTTAAAAATAAACGTTTCGATTATCTTCGGAGAAAGATTGAAGGTGTTGCTTTGCATTATCATCATAATCAGTAAATTTCAACTCACTCAAGGCCTTTTTTTTTTATAAAAGCTTTCGTGCGTGCTCTGACGTGCGGTGAAGTCCGTGATGCTGTCACGTATATCCTTTAAGGATGCGTCACTATAAACCTTTTTAACTCTTGGTGTGCATCGTGAACAAAACTCACACGTCGTGGCTGGTACCACCAGGCACGACGTGTGAGTCTGTTGGACCCCTAAACGAAATCTGTCTTTTTTTGAGTCATTAAATTTGTTAAAATGTCTGATTACAAGTATATGTTGATTTTGAATATTGATCTCTGTGAAAAAATAAAAAATAGAAGTATGTTTTTAATTCAAAGGTATTAAAACTTTCATTAATGAAACCTTTTTGAATAAAATAGAAAAATATATATTGGAACAAAACTCAAGTGTTTTTTTTTTAATTTTTAACCGTTTAGCTTGTTCGAAACTAATATCGGTGAAAGGTAGACGCTTTAACTACTCACCGAATATTTTGTTTAAAGTTCTCTTTAAATATAATTACATAATACAAATGAAATAAATAATTACGGGGCTCCCATACAATAAAAGAGGTTTTCGCTGTTTATTTGCTAAACGAAACCCTTCGTGCCACTCGCACTTGGCCCGTTTTTAAATATTAGGAAGTTTTTTTTTACTGGGTAGAGCCTTTATTATTTGTAGTCACACGTCGCGTCAACCAACGTCAGAAGAGAGGGATGAAAATTAAATGAGCTAACGACTCCCACGGGCCCATGTGTCAACACCGAACGGTTTAAAATGTAACCACTTCCGAGGTTTGCGTATTATCGCCGAATAAGACGGTTAACGGAATTAGTCAAGTTTAGTCAATTTCGGTTAACTCTATGACTTGAGAACGACTTCCAATTACATTCATCAATATGGACACGCAAACATACACAAACGCAAAGATTGGACCAGTTAACTCACTTTTAATATTATTTTTTCATATTATATAAAATGTAATAATTGCATGCTTAAATTTAAACCTAAATGTTATGATCTTAATACCGGTGATAAAAGTGTATTGCGATAATAATTTAATTTTCTTAAAGTTGTATTAATCAGTTAGTTGAAATAGTCACTGGATCCGAGGAGGGCGCTGCACGTCGACACACAGGCCTGTCACACAAGTCACGTGACACGTGTGCCTGTCTGTGGCACCCTAGAGCTCAAACGGATGGGCCGATTTCGATGCGGTTTTTTTAGTTTGAAGGTTAACATGCGGATGTTCTTAGCTATTTGGTTAATATCAATTCAAGATGGCCGCCTCCACAAAATGGCGGACTAAATATTTCTGCACAACCTACCTCAATATGGGAATCAAACGAAAGGGCTTGACTAGTAGAATACTTTGCACTATGACAAATTTCAAACCCAAGATGGCCGCTACCACAAAAGGGTTAAATACATTTCTTTTTTCACAACTCCCTTATTATGGGTATCAAATGAAAGGGCTTGACTAATAGAATGTTGTACAGACATCAAATCCGAAGCAGTAGGGGGATAATCAATATTTTTAATTCTGTTCTTGTTCATCATATTGTGTTCTTATGATTTCCAAAACTTTGTTTATGTAGATAGTCGTTATGCCTGGTGCCCACGACACAAGTTGCCCTAGTGACCAACACTAGGACAACATATAAATTTATCTCAAAATCTTGGTTTTTATGATTTAAGTAGAATCTAATCTGTTTTTGTAAGCACATAATTGTGTTGTTTAAACAAATAAATTTAATTTTATTTCACGTTATCTAAACGGACTCTGCAAAGAGTAAACTAAAACTATCAGAAAAAACCTTGACTCCACCGAACAAGGTATCTCGATCTGTCACATTCCGAACCCAGCAGAAGTACATACAGATAAACTATTTAATTACGTCAACAACGCATCTCAAAGATAACATTACAAACATTATAGATAAGACAAACAGTGTTTTACTCATAAATACAAGTGGACTTTGTTATTCTCACTGTTGGTACTTGTGGCCTTCTTTCGCAAGGAGAGAATCAAGGACATAGCACACAACGCTAGCTGATATATTTATGATCCTGTCATGAAAAAAATATTGTAAATATTTTTACGTGAACGAAAACTTTTTGGAACGAAGTTCCTTATCGCGCGTTGTGAAAGGGGACTAGACGGAAAAAATTCTTACGAAAAGTTGTCACGACACTTTTTGCTATTGTAAGCTGTGCGTCGTCGCATGTTTCTCTGTCTGTCTCTCTCTCTCTCATAGAAAGCAAGCCAGATATTTTCATTTCTATTTCGCATTAAACAGTGTGGTGTCGCGACGATTATTTTTGTTGAGTGTATACAGGTTTTTTGTAAATAATAAAAAATAATAATTCCTTCACCAATTAATCGAAAGGAACTTCGTTCCATGTGTGGTCAAAATTAATGAAATGAAGAAATTAAATATTTATTTATTATATTATTTATCTCCCAAATATCTTATTAAATGTTTTAGCATACCCACTTTTTTGGTATTAAAAACGCTAAGATTTAAAAAAGTACCGTTTGTTTTAGACGGAGCATTTTGATAAACCGTGTGTTTTACATTACATCATCGCACAAGTTCGTAATGACAAACATTACGATATTAAAATTAGTGAAGAGACCATTTACAACCAGTTACAAAAACATTACACACACTATACGAAGAGTTGGTCTGAACACACAATGTATTTGACTCACACGCATAAATACCATTTTGTTTATTGTTGAAGCTTGTAGTTGAAAGGAAAATAGATTAATATTGAATTTGGGTTACTTGGCGACCACTAATACTACTATGTCATAAATGCCAACGTATGGATGTTCGGACATTTGGATGTTTGTTGCTCAATCACGTCGAAACGTATGAACGGATCGGGTTGAAATTTGGAACACAGTTAGAATATAGTCTGGAAGAACAGAAGACCACGCGTCTAATATATCAATGAACGCCGGCTACATGCACGAAAAATTGTCCCGTTATGTCCCGTTACACTCATTGTCCCGTTACGCTCATTGTACGCTTGCGCCGCATCTATCAATGTTTTGTTATGACGTTGTCACGTTAAACTATCGTCCGTAAACCTACCGACTTCTCAGACAACCAATTTGTTTGTCTTTATAATGATATATAGGATAGGCGTTTCGGAAAAAATAATAACGAAAATATCATAACAAAACAATGGACCTTTCTAATGACATATAATATGTTTAAGGCTATTATGAAAACTTGCCCAAAATTTTAGTATTAAAATTAACGTGGTTGTTACACATATTTAATTATATAACGGGACACTTACGTATATACGGTTGGTCAATCCGACTCGAGTTTCGGCCGCGTCCGGCGGCCTTTTTCAAGGAGAGTGCACACGCGCGACGGCTGACCGTTTGGCACTGCGGGCTGCCGCACGGCGCGCACGCTAGCTCAACGGCTGTTGCGGGGGTGCAGGTGAGGGGGTGCCAGAGGGTTGCGCAGGTATACACTCAAACTCTTCATCACTGGTGAGCTACGAGTCGGGAACATTGCAAAACACTGAGCTCACTGTGTCTTCACTCATATCGCGAACACCATGCCGAGTACTATGGAGGCACGGCTTCCAAGCGGGCGGTACATGCCATCCTCCATCTCTATTATCCTTGAAAAAGGCCGCCGGACGCGGCCGAAACTCGAGTCGGATTGACCGACCGTATATACGTGAGTGTCCCGTTATATAATTAAATTTGCCCAAAATTATAAACGTGAATGCAGCAAATCGCTTTCTACTAGAAGACATTCGTAGAATTACAAATGTTATGTTCAAGTGCTAAAAAACTCTCTGCACACGAGCCCTAAAATCAGAGGAATTACGTAAAACTAGTCGAAATATTTTGTCCGGCATTTTGTCGAGGCGGCCATTTTGAATCGAAACATAGCTAAGAACATCCGCACGGATATCAACCTTCAAATAAAAAAACGCATCGAAATCGGCCCATCCGTTTGAGCTCTACTGTGTGTGCCACGGAAATACACACACACAACAGACATCGATGTCAAACTTATGACACCCCTTGTTTTGGTCGGGGGTTAAAAAAATATTATTTAATTGCTTATAGCGTCGAACTTAAACCCTCTACACACGAGCCCTGAAATTAGAGAAAATGACGTAAAAGTAGTGGGGAGGAGCCTACATCGCACCATAATATGATGATTTATGTCGGGGGTTAATCAAAATTTTTAATTTTGTTCTTGTTACTCTAGAGCTAAAGCAAGGGTCGGCAAGTAGCTTTAGATGGGGTCTGGATGCCGCGGGAATTTTTCAACGAGGTCCAGAAAATAACAACTGATCATAAATTAATCATAATCATAATCAAATTCTATTTGGTCCGAGGTCCGACCTGTCGCGGTCCGCAAACGAACCGCGGTCCGCCTGTTGTTGACCGCTGCTCTAGAGTGTAGAATCACAAATGTTATGTTCAAGTGCTAAGTTCGGCGCTATTAACAGTGAAATAATATTTTTTTTACAGTAAAAAATACCTTAGGTATCTATTAGCCAAACCTATTACTAGATTAGAAAAATATTCAATATTGTAAATTTCAATTATTACCTAATTCTCAAATAACTTGTGTACTAAGTATATATGTTTCTAGTGTTGATTATTCCTGTATCCATGACGTACCTTATATAACTAACATGTTGTAATGGTGAATAAATGATCTGAATCTGAATCTAGAAATACTGAAATTTAACTTTTATCAAAATCCTTTTTGAGACGGCAAAGTCCCTTTAGCCCCATAGTGCGCTGGTATGCTACCAACCTACATAAGCATGTTGGTAACGCCAGCTTATAAACATTTTCACAACCACGAAAGTGCTGGATTCGACGAAAAGTGTTCACTTCGATGTTTAACAGTACACAGCTATTGAGAGTTTAATTGTTGAAGTGCTAACTCCTTTTGGCGCGCTACAGACATTTTTCGTGGACTATGAATTGAATTCTAGCGTCACGCTTGCGAATGGTTACAAATCTTCGGGGTAAACTCGGGATCATAGCCTTTGGCCGTCTAGAAACGCGTCAGCATTTCTTTTTTTAACTATAATAGGTTCGCACTTGACCACCATCTCGCCTGATGTTAAGCGATGATGAGATCTACGATGGAGCGTGCTTACCTAGAAAAAACCGATTCACTCTCGATTTGAAGACACCAAGATTGTAACCATCAGGGAAAACCCACTCAGGCAACGCATTCCACAACCTAGACGTTCTTATCACAAATGTGGAGTCAAATCTCTTCGTTCGCGTTTTTGGAACATCAACCATGAAACGATGCCGCCCTTTTGTGGAACGAGAATTCCGATAGAAGAAAGGGCAAGGTGGTATTAGATCATGCAGATCAGTTGCACACTCTCCGAAGTGTATCCGATAAAAAACCGATAAGCTAGCGATTTTGCGGCGATGATCAAGACTTTGAAGTCTTTTACGCACAAGAGCGTCATTGCCTATGAGACTTTTGGCACGTCTCTCAATCGATTCCAGAGTCCCCAGCTGATACTTAGCCGATCCATCCCAAAGGTGCGAACAGTACTCCATACAGGAGCGAATCTGTGCTTTGTATAACGTTAGCAACTGTTCAGAGTTGAAGTATCTTCGCACCTTTGAGAGGACACCTAGTTTTTTGGCGGCTAATTTAGCCTTAGACTCAATATATGTGCCAAAGTTGAGCGTCGATAACAGAGAGACTATAGAGATTTCTAGCTGGTTATGACTACGCCCTCCGTTTTCACCCGCGTAATTTCCAAAGTAAACTATCTTATAACTCAGATTAATTCTGAGTTACTCGTATATGTTTTCACTTCTATCGGCAGTTCCTATGACTGTCAATATTTTTTAAATGTAACTTTTATTACATCGCCTCAAACTTTTCGCCCATATTTATTGCATGTCGCGTGACGGTCGCCACGAAGCTGAGGAAAATTACATAACTAACTTCTTCTATTTGCTGTTTTTAAGAACCAAGTCAAAGAATTCTATTTGCTACAGTCATCACACACATAGTTGTTGAAGCCATTATTCTCCTTGAAATCGTAATAAAATTGTAATCTATTTATCTTCAATTATTTTCATTAATTGAACATGTTAATATTAATTATCTATTAGTCTATTATTATAAAATATTTGTGAGTTAGGACGTAAAACTTATTTATGTATAAATATTGTAGTATTTAAAATTAATTGTTAGTTATTATTATCAAATTATCATTCAGAAGTATCTATGTACTCCTCCTAATTGTACTGCCCGTCTTCCATTATTAATTTCTTTTTTTACCATCCTACGGTTGCCTGGAAGAAATCGCTCTTAGCGATAAGGTCGCCATTGCTACTTTCTTTTATGATTTTTTTCTGTGTTATTGTTACTTTTCTTTGTAATTTAAGTGCAATAAAAGTGTATCTATCTATCTTATTAAATCATTATTTTCAAAAAAAAAAAGTGTCTATATTTTTTCCTATGTCCAAAAACGCCCAACGCACTACTCTATTTTTATTTTAAAAAGCCCTCATTATGAGAAAACTAACAAATCAAAGAGCCAAATGGCAACAACGTGCGTTGTATAAAATTAACCAGATTGGCCGGTTATTTGGGGAAAAGGCTAAACAATGGTATTTTTAAATCCAATGATCATTCATTACTGGCTTACGTTGTGGTTTCACTGTTTTTGCACTTTTATTCCCGAAAGGTCGGTTTTTTGCGAGAACATTTATTTTAGCTCTTCTTGTTCTTTTGTTGTGTTTGACTGGCCTCGTGGCTTAGTGGGTTATAACTCTGCCTGCGAAGCCGAGGTCGTGGGCTCGATTCCCACCTAGTGCAAATATTTGTGTGATGAATTCAAATATTTCCACTGTGTCTGGGTGTTTTTATCTATATATTCTATACTTATAATAAAACTGTAGCGGGTCGAATTCTGTACATTGAATATATTTTGAAAAAAAATTTTTTGGAGCACTCCATAGTCGATACTGATGGCGAAACTGCATTTTTTTCTTTCATGTCTGTCTGTCTGTCTGTCTTTCTGTATAGGGATCACGCATCACGAAACTACTGATTCAATTCAGCTGAAACTTGGAGTGACTTTAGTTTATACTTAGGAGATTGCTGTAGGTTACTTTTGATCCCCAAATTCTGATCGGTTTTCTTGCAGGAGGGGGTGTCAGAATGTGTATTTGGTTGTAAGTCATGTTTGCGTTGTTTAATTTCATTAATTCTTTTTGTTAGAAAGAGCACATTTTTAACATTATCTCGTCAAAATTTGAACATTATCGGTCTGGAGGTTCGGAAATTACACAAACATTAAATAATAACTACACGCGCGGCGCGTTCCAAAAACGCGAACGAAGAGATTCGACTCCACGTTTGTGATAAGAACGTCTAGGTTGTGGAATGCGTTGCCTGAGTAGGTTTTCCCCGATGGTTACAATCTTGGTGTCTTCAAATCGAGAATGAATCGGTTTCTACTAGGTAAGCACGCTCCATCGTAGATCGCATCATCGCTTAACATCAGGCGAGATGGTGGTCAAGTGCGAACCTATTATATTAAAAAAACCCACGAAACGCAAGTGAAATCACGGCCAAAGCTATTTAATAAATAAATTACGTTTACTTAATAGTGTACTGCCTCGTTTTTCGGTAACAATCGCACCCACTTTACAGCAGATTTTAAACGATACAAATCATGAAAAAGTCATACAGGTCAATAAATTTCTTCAGAAACGCTCACAAAATATTATAGAATCCATAAAAATGTTAAAAACTGAATTTACATTCAACATCAAGACATAAATGAGAAAATTTCCGTTTTCACGGATCATATCTGTTCAATCGGTTTGGAAAATGGGTCGCAGAATAATTTTAATTTCATTGAAAATCGTACCTATGTGACGGATACACTTTTTTGGCACTTAATTAAAAAATAATTAAAATACTTAAAATTAAATCAATTGAATAGTATAGACAATAAAGAAACTGTGTAAGTACCTATAGTTACGGAAAGGCGATAGGTAAGTGTCTATTCAAATCTCACCAATCCAGTAACCTAGACCAGAGCGCCCAAGATACAGGCACAGCCTAGTTTGGGGCTCAACGTTTAACTGTGATATATATTATATATAGACTAATTAATTGTAAAATCCTTTCTGTACATTGTGGTTATAATTTTTATGGAATAAATACTTACTTACTAAATAATAAGGTGCATCGCATGCAATGTTGACGTTTGTTTTTTTTTCGCAGAAAATTTAGTGTCTTTTGTCCAATAATGACTAGGAAGAAAAGACTTTTAGATATGTATATAAACTTATACAATTAAAAAAATATTTAAAAACTATATTTACTATATTTGTGCGTGTAGTTAATAGATTAACGTTAGTAGGGTTAAGCAGTAACGTTTACTTGATGATTTTAATATGAAAACTAACGTGGTAATTACACATTTTAAATAAATACACGGGTAGGTAACTCACGTTTGATATAGTCAGTCCAGTCTGACTCAAGTTTCGGTCGCGTCCGGCGATCTTTTTCAAGGAGAGTACGCGCACGTGTTTGCAGTTCGTTTAGCACTAAACGAGCTCGTTTAGGACATGAGCTACCCGTGTATTTATTTAAAATGCCTGCTTGATGCTAACTACAGGATCATTTTAGGAAATAAACATAGTATTGTAATTTTCTTTGTACCATCGATAAATTAGACGATCCATATACTGATACTAATATGCAACCGATGGTAAGCAATATGCCTGACTATACGCCTGACAGGGCAGTGACACGTAGATATTTAAACTTGAAGACTCAAAATCCCTACCTATGACTACACTGTGATCGTGCGGTCTTCATCCCGAGCTATATCTCTGTATGAAGGCCGATTATTAGTTAGGTACCTCTTAGGTCTAAATAAATTCTTTTAGCAGACCAAGTGTTGGCCAGTGTTGCAGCATAGATCATCAATGGGCCAGCTGTAGCAGTAATTTAATTTTTTATTAGACATTGTATAATACACAAAACACTATTTCTGTTCCGTCGAATGTTTGCTTTGCCAATAATAATAATATTATAATTCGTCAAGGTCGTAATAGAGAAATTCGTACACGAGAAGTTTTCATTCAACCTATTTGCAGTTATTTTTCTTTCGGCGCGTTAGGTCAAAGAGAGAAAAATAAAAGTGGCCAAGAGCGTGTCGGACTCGCCCATGTAGGCTTCCGTAGCAGCAAGTAACGTAATATAAAAGTTCTTGTAGTTCGTTGTTACTTTAATTAGTGTTTTAACAATGGTCAATTTATGACGTTTTAAAATAAAACTGCTTATTAGATCTCATTCAAACTAATTTTCGTTGATAGTATACATGGTAACACACTGTACATCATACACTTTTTTTATTTTTGTCATTCATTTATTTTAGAAGTAGGGGGGACGCTCTTTTTACTACTTTGGAAGAGTCCCTCGCGCAAACTATTCAGTTTAGAAAAAAAATATGTTTGAAACTTCGATATCATTTTTGATGACCTATCCATAACGATCAAAATATTTTTTTTGAGTTCAGTTCTATGTATCGGACACATCCCTAAATTTTTTTGGTTTTTTCAATTCAGAACCAACTTTGGAGTAAGTAATCCTCGCCTCTGAATTTAGTATACTACGAGTAGCTTACTGAATGCTAACGAAATACTATCGAGTAATCGAAATCGTACACAAAATATTCTCTTAATTTATCATGAACCAGTTATTCTACCGCCAAGTAGTAATGTACAAACATTTAGACATTTTTAACATATTAGACTACAAGCCCATAAATAAAATACAATCATAACATAAGCAGCACATTATTGTTCCCACTGCTGAAACGCCTTCTCTCGCAAGGAGAGAGTCAAGGTCATAATCCACTACGCTGACCCAGTGTATACTGGCGGATGACGTACGACCTCGAAAAATTCTTAGAACTTATCGGTTTCCTCACGATGTTTTTCTCCACCGCTTTTTTAGTTAGCAGTATTACGCACATGGCTTCGAAAAGACAGTGGTGCGCGCGGGATTCGAACCAGGGCCCAGGCTATCATAATTATTACTATTAATTTATAATCATGTCTCATATACATGATAAACTTGTGTCATGAAGTCTCCAGTTTACAAATAGTGATAACACACCTCCTGATGATATATAGTATGAGTAAATAATTAAAATTATGTAAATAGAAAATTATTGTATATTATTAAACAGTCACAAAAAAAATTGGTTATCTGTAAAATTGGTTTACGGACGATAGTTTAACGTGACAACGTCATAACAAAACATGATAGATGCGGCGCAAGCGTACAATGGGCGCAACGGGACATAACGGGACACTTTTTCGTGCATGCAGCCGGCGTTCATCGATTTATTAGACGTTGTCACGTCAAAAAACTGGTTGCCTGGAAAGCCGGTTTACGGACGACAGTTTAACGTAACAACGTTATAACAAAATTGATGAAATGTTGCATACAATGCAATCGAGTGGAGTCCCGTTACGCTCATTGTCCCGTTACGCTAATTGTACACTTGCGCCGCATCTATCAGAGATATTTATTTATAAATAATTTATAGTCTAACTGTAACAAATTTATTGTACGAAATTTCGCTCGAGCTCCAAGATACAAGTCTTGCATTTAGTTTGGAGCTCACTGCTAATCAACAAATGTATTGTTTTGTCAATTCTGATTTTAATTCTGTTTTAGTGTGTAACCATGTTTTTGGAAATAAAATTATTCTTATTCTTATCTATCTCTCGTAAAGGCATTTATGTATTTTCATTAGGATCAATGGCAGTTGAACATAGATGACCTCAGTTTTGTGATGTACTGTTGATAAAGTTAAGCGTGCTACTTACCATCAAGCACATGTCATGCTCGCGAATAAAAAAAATACAATGGTTTTTAAAATGAACACTTATTTTGTCTCAGTCAGATTTTCCGCGGGCTGTGAATTGAATTCTAGCGTCACGCTCGGGAATGATAAGAAATCTTCGGGTAAACTCGGGACCATGGCCATTGGCTATCTAGAAAGGCGTCAGCATTTCTCATTAGCCGATACATGTCTAGATGACCACGCTCATGGCCACGGCAGTTTCAACCGCGTAGTTTCCAAAGTAAGCTATCAATTTCTGAGTTATAAGTTTTCTCTCCTACGCCAGTTCCTATGACTGCCAATTTATTAAAATTCTATTAGGAGAAAGTCGCGGGCAGATGCAATGCTCTATTATTATCTAATATTTAAAATTCTCGTGTCACGGTGTTAGTGGTTAAACTCCTCCGAAACGACTTGACTGATTCTCGTGAAATTTTGTGAGCATATTGAGCTAGATGACCATGCTCATGACCACGCCCTCCGGTTTCTCCCGCGTAGTTTCCAAAGTAAGCTATCAAATTCTGAGTTCTCAGTTTTCACTTCTCTCGGCTGTTCCTATGACTGTCAATTTTTTCTTTTGTAGTTTAGACTATAGTCACGAGACGAGCAGGACGTTTGCCCGATGTTAAGCAACGCGCCTGCCCATAACAACACAGTATCACGCAGCTATTGGAACATGAAGAGTCCAAATCATTACCTAGCACTGCACTGCGCTCGTCACCCAGAAGTACCTAGATGTTTTATCTCTATGCCATGTAATTTCAGTGACAATAGACTAGCAGCTACGGTTAAGTTACGGCTGGTCTAGTCGGAGAACGGCGCCTGCCGATCCGGAGACCCCGGGTTCAAACCCCACACGCACCACTGACTTTTCGAAGTCATGACCGTAATGCCGCTAACTTACAAACGGTGAAGGAAAGCGACATGTTTGTGGCGAATTTACACACGCTTGTTTTTATGGCGAATTAACTTTGTGGTGAATCGACATAATCCCTAGAATCTTTCGAAGTCGTGTGTCATCTAGCAATCCGCACTGGGCCAGCGTGGTGGATTATGGCCTTAACTCTCTCCTTGCGAGAGAAGGCCCGAGTACCACCAGTGGGAACGTTTAGTGGGCTGTTGTTGATGATGATGAGACTAGCGCAACGCTTCGCTGTTTCATCGCGTAGTTCCGATTTTCATAACTTTTTGGGATTAAAAATAGTCTATGTAGTAAGTATTATTCCAGATTATTACGAGTATCTATCTATCTGTGGACCGAATTCCATTCAAATCTTTTCAGTAGTTTTTGCGTAAGTAACAAACACCCATCCATCACGCCTTTGGTAGTTGGTTTCCGTCAAACAGTAATGTTTTCACATTACTGTTTACATTGAAGGACAATGTTTCCAGAAAAATTACAGGGCTTAGAGATATAACATCTTAGATCTCTGGGTGATGAGCGCAGTGAAGTACTAGGTAATGATTTGGACTCTTCATATTCCAATAGCTAAAAATAACTACAATAAAAAAAACACTCTGTTCCGGTTCAAAGGGTAACGTTTCCAGAGAAGTTACAGACAACGAGCTAACACCTTTTATACATATACGAAGGTGACGAGCACAGTGCAGTGCCCAATGATTTGGATTCATCATGTTCCAATAGCTGAGGGATACCCAGTGACGGAACGAACAGAACATGCGCCTGATGGTAAGCAACATGCCTGCCACATAACAGCACAGTGACACGCAGCTATTGGAAACGTGAAGAGTCCAAATAATTACATAGCACTGCACTGCGCTCGTCACCCAGAGATACGAGATGATATATCTCAATTAATTTCTATCGAAACATTGCCCTTCAAACCGGAATATAGCGATGCTTGCGAATTACTGCTTGGCAGTATAATAACTTGTAAAGGTGTGGTACTTCCCCAGATTCGTATCCCACATTCATAGGCCACTGTGAGTATAAATCAAAAACAGATACAAATTAATTGACACAAGGTCAAACAACAAACAGTGTTTTTTTTTACACAAATTACTTAAAAAAAATAGATACATTTATAAAATACTAGCTGTACCCTGCCACGCTTCGCTGTGGTACATTATGATGCAAAAATTAGATAAAACAATCCTTGATCCGGATTATATATCATTGTAAAATTTCAGCTCGATCGGTGCAGAACTTTTTGAGTTTTTGAAGCGTACACAAACCAACATAACATTTTTATATAAAGAGATATTTACCTGATTCAGCTGCTTCCAAATAAAAAAAAACTCACATCACAAAGAATTTTTAACGATTCTCCACAAACACAATCTTTATACAAATACAACACTTATTTTACTGAAAACAATGCTTTTTTTTCTATTAAATCCTTAAAACTATACACTGAAAGCGTTTATCTACACTTAATTAATAGCATTATCCAAAATTCACAATAAACACTTTTTTTTTGGCATGGAAAATTGCGATATTTGCTCGTTCAACTCACATCCACTCCCGACCTAACCGCGTATGATACTGAAGTCAGGATGAAAATTTTCTGCGAACGTTTCAGCAAATCTATAAGCGAAAGTACACAACATTTCTGTCCCTTTCCAACGCTACGAAAACGGGTTTGCGGTCTCTTTCTTTTCAGCTATTTTCTCCCGTTTAGTAATGCTTGCTTTTATATAGAATCATTGGAGTTTTTTGAAAGTTTCAATGGGCTTAATTAGAAATTATGACTATTAGTAGTCTGTGGAACGCGCTGCCTGGGTGGAATTTTCCCGATAGTTACTATCTTGGTGTTTTCAAGTCGAAAATATATTTTTTTAAGTAATCAAGCTCTATTAGTAGTCTGTGGAAAGCGTTACCTAAGTGAATTTTTCCCTATAGTTGGTGTTTTCAAGTTGAGAATGAATAGGTTTTTTCTAGATAAGCAAGCTCCATCATATGCCGTATCCCGTATCGTTATTTAAATAATTTATTTTCTCTTAAAAAACAAAACAGGCTTCAAAATAAAATTAAATTCAGATTCTCGGCCAAATTTCATAAGACGCCATCACTTATACTCGAGCGACACGGAGCTAGTTTTTCAAACTAGTTAGCAAGCTAGCAAACTAGTAGGTACTTCTAGCTTCGTGCAGACAACGCTACGCAACGTTAGTATTCAATGATACTCATCATAATCAGCCCACTAAATGTTCCCACTGCTGGGACTCGGGCCTTCTCTCGCAAGGAGAGAGTACAATTATACTCAATGACGCTCAATGACGCTCAATGATACTTTAATCGTCTCTGAAACTAGGTCTAACAACAGTTGACAGTGTCAGGGAGCAAAGTTTGGTCTCACTAGTCCCCACCGTGGATGGTATACCGACACTTTGCTTCTGTTATCAGGAGTAGTCCCTCAATAACAAAAACAAACCAGAGAAATTAACACAATTATTGTCTACATAAAGCTGAAAGTACTTGCTTGCTTACTAACACTAGCTTGAAAACCTAGCCTCGTCTAGCTCGGGCGTATGTATACTGGTCTCGTGGCTTAGAGGGTAGTAACTCTGCCTGTGAAGCCGAGGGTCGTGGGTTCGATTCCCACCCAGTGCAAATATTTGTGTGATGAATTCAAATGAATTCGATGAGTGTTTCTATTTATAATAAGTATGTATTTAAAACTATATATGTATTATATCAGCTATCTGACCGCCATAGTACAAGCTTTGCTTAGTTTGGGGTCAGATGGTGTTGTGTGTGAATTGTCCACCAATATTTTTATCTTAATATATATAAATCTCCTGTCACGATGTTTGTCCGCGATGGACTCCTAAACTACTTAGCCGATTTTAATCAAATTTGGACACCGTGTGTAGATTGATCCAACTTAAAAGATATGATAGTTTTTATTTCGATTAATGGGCTTTATGTGGCAATATCCGAGCGAAGCCGGAACGGGCCGCTAGTTTATTTATATATAATAAAATAATAATAGTATATTTTAGTTTATATTTCAAAACCTGTCACAACAATTTTGATAAAATGTATTTGACCACCTCAGACTTTGAACTATGACCAAACAAAAAAAAAACATCAAAATCTATTCACAATTGGCGCAGCTATTGCGTACCTATGTACATACAAAAAAACATACAAAATCCATTTTTTAAGACTTCTAACAAGAACAAAATTAAAAATTTTGATTAACCCCCGACTACCTCAGATTCGTTATCTGTACAACATTCTACTAGACAAGCCCTTTCATTTGATACCCATATTAAGGGAGTTGTGAAAGAAGAAGAAAAGAAGAATCGGCCCATCCGTTTGAGCTCTACGGTGCCACAGACAGACACACACACAGACAGACAGACATCGACGTCAAACTTATGACACCCCTTTTTTTGGTCGGGGGTTAAAAAACGTGCGATCTTGATGCTAGGTTCGAAACTCATCACAGACAGGCACACATACGTATTTTACCAAGTATTTATAGAAATTTGTGCAGGTGAAGTCGTGTGTGAAGTGTGTGAAGGAAATAATCGTGAGAAAACTAGCGTCGTTGAAGCCTTCGAAGTTAGTATGTTATCCACCTCCCAGCACTGGGACAGAATGGTGGGTGACCTTGACTCTCTCCGTTTCAGAGGCCTTGAGTCCCAGCTGTGGGAAGATTTAGTGGGCTATTTATTTATAAGCGATCCTGAGACATTTCGCGTTTGAGCCCCAAGATACAGGCTTCGCCTAGTTTGGGGTTCACAGAGTAATAGCTGTTCTGTACAGAGAAATTTAAATTGTACCTATTATAAGCATCGTTTTAAACCTAAGTACTTACTTAGGTTACTTTTCTGTATATGTACAATGTTTTTGGTAAATAAATATTTATATTTTGCTTCGTTATACTTCTTAAGCTCTCTAGTAAAGGCAAATGTGGTGGTAGAACTTTTCAGAGTTCACATGGGGAAGTACCACACCTACGCTAGTTATTCTAGCACCAAGCAGTACTGCGCAAACATTAAAACATTGCTCTTCAAGCGTGTTCCGGTTTGAAGAGCAATGTTTCCAAAGAAATCACAAGACTCAGAAATAAATCCTATGTGTGTGACCAGCCCAATGAACCTACAGATGGCCATCAGGGACAGAAATGCGGCCGTTGTGGAGGCTCTGGGCCGGGAGGAGGCAGCTTAGGCAAATGGCAAGGCAAACACTCGATGTCGAGTCGATTACTAGCGGAATCCCAACCGGTAGTGATCGGCTCTACAGACGAGCACTAGAATTGGATTTTAAATGTACCCAACTCCCTCCTATTTTCCTCTTCTTCTCCTTATCCAAGATATGTGTAAAAAACGATAATTGTAATGACAAAGATCACGGACCCCGGAGTCTGTGGAGTGGCTAATAAAATAACAAAAAAGACCAGCCCAATGAAGTGCTAGGCAAAGATTTGGAGTTATTGTCTTCATATACATTGTTTTAATAGTAAAGAGTGACGAGACGAGCAGGGCATATACCTGATGGTAATTTACATGCCTGCCCATAACATCAGCGTCACGCAGCTATTAGAACACGAAGAGTCCATACCAATTCCTAGCATTTCACTGCGCTTGTCACACAGAGATGTAAGATACTTAATCCATGCCTTGTAATTTATCTAGATACATTGCCTTTCAAACCGATACACACTGAAGTTTTACATTGCATGTAGAATGACTGACAAAGGTACTTCCCAAGCGGACTCTGTAAAGAGTCTTACCCAAAGAGTTTACATATCCTACGTACAGAGTTGGAACAAACGCTTTACACCGAAAGCACGGGTCTGATCACTCTTGCCTTGTCGCTCTTGTGGAAGTGTCCATACTTTTGTCGCGGCACATCACTCTGTTGCCATAGCAAGTATGCACGTCATCTGCTTACGATTGGTATAAAATAACCGGAAAAACTTGATCTATTTACTTATTCTCTATATAAGATCCTACCACTACAGTATAGGTATCCACCTACCTACATGGGACTGTCCTGTTATGGCCAGGCGTGTGGTTCGTTTTTGCGTTGAAAGGCCTGAGTAATCAAAGAGAGAGGTAATAATTATCTTTTCACTCGAACGCCTTTACTGAAAATCATTTTAAAAAAAGATACGTGCTGAGATGTTAGATCTTAATTAGGTACCTAAAGATAATTATCTCAGTTACTGTGGAGGGAAAAATATTCAAATAAGCGAATTCGATAAAATGTTTTTGTGTTTTCTTCTTTCAGAAATAACCTATTATATAATATAATATTTGTTATTTACAAATGTGAGAGTTTGGATATTTTGTTGTTGTACTTTATAGTCCGAGAGCTGGCAGCAAACTTTGGGTAGGTATTTTCGGAAAGATTCGGTTATTTTCTGGGTCCATATTTATATAATAAAATCAACGCTGATTGTAACATAGTTTCATTAATTTATTACAGGTGTAAAACTAAAATGTCAGAATATCTCAAAACCATGGACTACAATACTACAGAACTGTATCTGAAGTAGTAGGTATAGAAGTAGTAGTATAGTATCTATATCTGCACTATCGTGTGTTGTGATTGGCAATTTTAGTAGTACCTAGTTCTTTTGATTAATACGTCCCAAGTATCTACAATAAATACTTAATACCTAAATAGTAATTTTTAGTTTGTATCAATAATTGTCTAATAAACTAATTCATAAACACTAATTTTCAATTTGTAGCATATTTATTATTATGTTCGATGCTTATAATTGATTCACACTATTATTTTGTTCATTTCGTTAATTCACTACGTACTAACAAATTATTTTAATATTAATTCAAATATTTGTAACTTAATTATTTTTTTTCATGTACAAGTTGGAAGATGCTACTGGTTTTCGAAACACAGTCCTAACTAGCTCGGGGCCAGTGGACACCTGTTTTGTATAGACTCATTATTTTTAAGTTCCAAATAAATAAATTTGATTTGATTTGATTTTGAGGCAAGTTGAAAACTTGTCGTATAGCTCTCCTACTGTATCTACCTACATGGAGGTGCTGATCTGGCTGGCGAGTGAATTTTCGAAATTTAGATGACCTGGCAGGTAGATAGTCCCACCAAAATGATCTCTTATTTTGAGAATCCTTATGTTTTAGTTATAAATAACACCTAAATTATGTTTCAAACTGATTTATTGCCTTGTTTTTTGCAAAACATGTTTGCACGCGCCTGGCAATGTTAGGTATAACAATATTCAAAGGTTTGCACTGTATCTGGGTGTTTCTATCTCTATATAATATATAAAAAGTACCTGGTTGACCGAGCTTTGCTCGGTTTAAATGCGTTTATAAAGGGCTCTAGCTAAAAGATTTTCTCAGAAAAAAAAAACAAAAAGAAAAGATCCATGTAACCATCAGGATTCGAACCGGGGCCTGTTGACTCCGAGGGCGAGCATATTCCGTCTGAGCCATTACGACTTAATGAACAATGGCGAAATAAGTTATCGTATTCTAATGACATTGTAGGAGATTTTCATTGTCTAAAAACGCGCATAAAATGATGTTTAAAAAAAATAAAACCTAGCTAGATCGATTTATCGTCCCCGAAACCCCCTGTATACATAATTTCATGAAAATCGTTCGAGCCGTTTCCGAGATTCAGATTCTATATATATATATACCTACAAGAATTGATAGTTTAAAGGTATAAGATGTTATGTTTGTTTGTGTTCGCTTTAAAAACTCAAAAAGTTCTGCACCGATCGAGCTGAAATTTTACAATGATATATAATCCGCATCAAGGATTGTTTTTATCTAATTTTTACATCACAATGTCCCACAGCGAAGCGTGGTAGGGTACAGCTAGTTTATAATAAGTATGTATTTAAAACTATATAAGTATTATATCAGCTATCTGGCTTCCATAGTACAAGCTTTGCTTAGTTTGGGGTCAGATGGTGTTGTGTGTGAATTGTCCAGCAATATTTATTTATTAATAACCACGACTAAATCGTTTGGCTTATTTTTTTATTAATTTTTTAAACATTAGTAGGAAAGAATAGACCAAGAATAGAATAGAAGAAAAAACCGGAGTAGGAAAGTTGCAAGCTTATTCGAAATTACGTTTTTCGTAGAAAGAGAGTAAACGTACAGGGCATAGAATAAGATAATATAGACATAGAATAGATAATATAGTATATAGTCCAGGGGTCGACTAGTCTTCTTCGTCTAAAAATATTAGTTTTAATTCATTATTTACCCGCTACCATTACTAGTTGCCCCTGCGGTGTGACACATGGCTTATTTGACCTATTATTATTGGGAATGTTACCCTCCTATGGGTAAAACTTTTACAAACATTAAAATATCACATCTGTGTACAACTAATGTAATTGTAATATTAGTAGAGATCTAATGACGTTCGATGATAAACAGACGTAATTCACTATTTTACAATGATATACATGGCTAAATACTCAAAGTAATATACTTAACCACGCAGACACGGAAAAGTCTAACGAGAATAAAGAAAAAAATGTTTGTCTGTAAAGTCGGTTGGTTAACGGCCAATAGTTTAACGTGACAACGTCATAGATGCGGCGCAAGCGTACAATGAGCGTAACGGGACAATGAGCATTACGAGACATAACGGGACACTTTTTCGTGCATGCAGCCGGCGTTCATCCATTTATTAGACGTTATCACGTCAAAAAATCTTCTTATGTAATAGGCAGCAAGTTTCCCCAATTTTTTTCCGAGCGAAAACAACGCCATTCAATGATTTTTCCATTCATACCGCTATTTTCTTTTGTCCCAAATTATATAAAAATATCGATACGACGAAATAATAAACTGATTTTCAATTTTAGATCACAACGCTTTGACATAAAGTCGAAAATGATGAGTGCGTCAAAGTTTTCCTGGTTCGGTAAAATGACCGAACTTGGTATAAAGTCGTCAGAGAAGCTTAATAAAGTTCGAGTGTCAATAAGGACTGTTTTCCCGGATTCGACTTCTGAAAATCTATTACGAAAATAGCGTAATTGATTTGAACTCCGAAGATATTTTACCGGATTCCGTGAGTGAGTCATAACTTGAACTAAATTTATCCTATAATATACAGATTTACAAATTGCGATATAACATGTTTTCAAAATTTGGTTGGAAAAATATAGTTATTATTCAAGAAGATACAACTGAACCGATGTCAAAATATAAAATGCTGTAGGATTTTTGTGTATTTTTTTTCGTGTAATACTCTCAATAAAAATGTATCTCTAAAAAAACTCTATGTTTTCAAAGTTTAATTGAATCATTATTGTTTAAGTGTGCTTAAATTTTCTTCCCGACCATTATCTATCTATGTACCACATTTCATCCAAATACCTTCGGTAGTTTTTACATGAAAGATGAACGAATATCCATTCATACATCCATACTTGCAAATTTTTACGTTTATAATATTAGTAAGATTTGTGACTCTTATAGTGGTACCGGAATTAAGAATAATTTTTCACGATACTGATGTATCATGAAAAATTCCGGACGTTTTAAAAGCGGTTAAGTATACAATACATTACAATCCGGTATGTAGTCCTCGATATTTCGGATGCTAGCTCACTAAAGTTCTACAATGCCCGTAAATCGTAATTTAATGACGCAGGCCTACGAACGGCCATCTTTAGTGCGTCATTATCTCGTAAAGATACGGATGCTGGTATGGGAATAATGGAGGCGAACCCCGATACTATGCAGATACGAGCCGTGACGTAGTTGGTGACACAAATAAAAGGTTTCCTCCTTTGTATTCCTAAATTAAATACGGCTAGATAAAATGATGAAAATGATAGAGGCATTTTTACACGAGACATACAATGACTGGCCTCGTGGCTTAGTGGGTAGTAACCTGGTAACTGAATATGGGTAGTAACTGGCTGAATCGATGTCGATGAAACATAGGTGAAGGGTGAGATCACTCCTGACATAGGTATTCACCGTACAAATGAAATAAAATCAAAATCCGTTTATCAGCTTGAGTGTTACAATGCAACAGGCAGAGACACTGAAACCATGGCAGTAATAAGTGCTACGTTGCACGAACGTGGAACTTATAT
This sequence comes from Ectropis grisescens, assembly GCA_017562165.1. Classification (NCBI taxonomy): domain Eukaryota; kingdom Metazoa; phylum Arthropoda; class Insecta; order Lepidoptera; family Geometridae; genus Ectropis; species Ectropis grisescens. The sequence continues at coordinate 9,903,709 of CM029768.1, forward strand.
GTAGCAGTACTTCCATGCGTGAAACTTAGAAAGCCCCGTTTTTATTGCGTCGCGCGTCGGGTCCAAAAATTATCTATGGCACCCACACTCTGACATGCAGCGCGCAGCGGTGAATGCATATTATAGGGGTTGGGTCACAGGGGAAGTGAAAAAATCTTATGCGTTAAATTAAAAAAAAATCACTGGTGACAAATCTAAGACTGCGTTCTGGTGATCCTCTAAATTTGAGGATTTGATCGCGCCTGCGTTGTAAGTATGTAAGTAGGCATTTCCGTTTATATAAAAACGCTACCTACGCAATCAGGAAGTGAATAAAGCCAGTGGCCTAATTTATAGGTCTAATAGGTAATTTTGTTTTATACTTATTTCCCATACTACCCGTAATCACCTGTTCCAGGTAATCCGAACGAATCTTAATTGTTGCGCCAGTTCGCGCCGAGACCGCGACACATGTCTCGCGACACGTGTCTCGGTCTCCTGTCGCGGTCTCCAGTCGCGTTCTCGCGTCGCGGTCTCGTGTCGCTGTCTCCGGGAGAAGATATATACCTAGTTATAACATTTTTATCAGCCTTGCCAGAATGTTACTTTTGTAATCTTTTATGTGATTTTTGAACTGCTTTCAATTCTTAATGCTTCAATTTATATATCTGTCAATATAAATAAATCACAAAATGCTCAAATACTCATCGATGTTTCCATAAGTCAATACAATTAATATTCTATTCTAGCAACTTTTAGTTACTTTCCAGTAAAAAATATGAAAAGTGACTTATCTATACTTATAATAAAACTGTAACGGGTCGAATTCTGTACATTGAAGATATTTTGAAAAAAAAATTTTTGGGGCACTCCATAGTCGATACTGATGGCGAAACTGCATCAACTGCCTCAATTCAGCTGAAACTTGGCATGATTTTAGTTTATACTAAGGACATTGCTGTAGGCTACTTTTGATCCCCAAATTCTGATCGGTTTTCTTGCGGGAGGGGGTGAAAGTCAGAATGTGTATTTGGTTGAAACTCAAGTTTGCGTTGTTTAATTTCATTAATTCTTTTTTTGTTAGAAATAACACATTTTTTATATTGTCCCGTCAAAATTTGAACAATATCGGTCTGTGGGTTCGGAAATTACACAAACATTAAATAATAACGACACGCGCGGCGCGTTCGGTACATACTACTAACTTCTAAGTATTCTGTGTATCACAGATGATCCACAGAATATCTAGATTCTACATTCTAGAAAGTGCCCACGTGATCGCGTCGCGTCGTCTTGTGACAAAATAATTGTCAAAATATATTTTGTGTGGAAAACAAACATCATTCGGTTATAATCGACTTCAAACAAGGAGGATGTTCTCAATCGGGTTGCATGTTTTTTTATTTGGTTTTATTTTACGCGATTTTACGCGATAACTCCGCTAATTGTTAGTTGATTTTGATAATTCCTTTTTTATTTGGTAGAAAATACTTCAGAAGTGATCTTAGATATCGAAAACAGGGAGGTAGTTTTTCAAATATCAACAAAAAACTAAAATCAGCTTAGATTTATCTGTACGACTTAGTTATACCTTCTTATAAAATTTAGTCGAATGACAGAATTAAATTACCTGTCATTGAAGTAGATTTTTGTATTTTGGAGAAAACATATCAGCATAATAAGTAGCAGCAAAAACAACCCATTAAATGTTCCCACTGCTGGGCGTCGGGGCCTTCTCTCGCAAGGAGCGAGACAAGGCTATAATCCACCACGCTGGCCCAGTGTCGGTTGGTGGATGACATATGACTTAGAACTTAGATTATAGGTAGATTTCGGTTACTTCACGGTCACACGGATTCAAAATCTCTTTCAAATCCTCTTGACTCTCTTTATCATTAAAAAAACTCGCATCATAATATGTATGGTGGTTTTAAAGATCTAAGGATGTATAGGGACGGACAGATGTGGGAAGTGACTTTGTTTTATACTATGTAGTGATGATTTATAAAGACCGCGATAATGACGCAATCTTAGACACATGCTGTCACGTCAAAGCATAGTACGAAAGCTCTCCAAAAGGAATATTTTTCCCGTTTTGCTACATTCTTCATTCGTGCTCCGCTCCTATTGACAGTAGCGTAATATTAAGTACTCGCATATGTATAATATATAGCCTGTAGCTTTCCTCGATAAATAGACTATTCAATAGAAAAAATAACAATTCGGACCAGTATTTTCAGTATTTTTTGCCTGGAAGAAATCGCTTTTAGCGATAAGGCCGCCAGTTGTCTCACTAGTTTTTACTGTTTTCCAAAATTTTATGTATCTTTTAATGGTGTGAACAATAAAGAATTTTCATTCATTCATTCATTATTTCCCGAGATCCTAGTTCAAACAGCTTTAGAATCCTTGTAACCCAAAGTAATAATTTTTATTAATTAGTACTTATATTTAGTATCATTGCACCCGTGCGAAGTCATGGCAGGGCGCTAGTGTACAATAAAAATTGATCATCGAAATTCATGTAGTAAGTACGTACGCTCATAACTTTTGATTTACTGCACCAAATTGGATGATTCTTTGTTTTATATATTCTTTATTGTCGGTACAATGTTTGTATTGCAGAAAATTATAGAATTTTGGTGAAATAAGTATGGTGATACGTAGTTCGCCAAGTCAGCGTTATTGTTATTTTAAAAATATCAATCCATCGAGAACCCGATTTTAAGAAATATCAGTATGCAATACTGTTGAATAAATAGAGTATAGGATTTATTCAACAGAGAGTGTCAATAATTTGCCAACTTGCTCCTAAAGATGTGTTCTTTAGGAGCAAGCTATAGTATTGTAATGTTCTCAAACGTCTACTACAGTCGTCCTTAGACAACGCAGTGAACACAAAAACTGATATCTTAACAATATCAGAAGAGCATACTATCTCTATTTTACTAGAGTAGCACGTCTGACTTCGTTTAGAAGTCACTACACTTCGGCACTTGCCAACAGGGCATACGTAGCAATCGATGCTTCCTATACCGCCGGCTAAATCGACTACAACGCCATCTAGTTCTAACATAAAAATCTCGTATCACGATGTCTGTGTTCGTATTTCTCCGGAACGGCTGAATCGATTAGTTGGATTTTTTTACATGATGTGTATTGGTAGGTATAAGAATAGGTTGTAAAGCACCTAAATGTAAGTAAGTGTAGTTTTCAACCTACTGACCTCACTCACTCTTTATTAATCGAGTTCAACAGGACGAGATTATCTATTGGGTCGGTATCTTTTTTTTATGTACGCACGTCGATTACTCCGAGATTAATTAATAATAATAAATAGAAGGCGGTCATCCTCGACACGGCGCGCATCGTCAGGAGGTTCCTCAGTCTGCAGCCCTAACCACCGGTAGCTTGGGCCCTGCCCCGCTGCTGGCGGCAAACTAGGTTTAGGTTTTTATAATGTTTTTATGTTATTTTATATAAATATTGTAAAAACTTAGACTTAAGAAACATGAATAAATGAGTGAATAATAATAATACTTTATTTCATTTTAACAATATGGCCTTATAGTAAATTGACTTAAACTAACATGCAGAATTATATTATGTTTCAATATGTAGCCCTAGCTCCCACAGTAGGATTCCCTGTGTTTGTGAGAGCTAGAGTAATTATCCGAATTATACGTGAATCTTTTTTTGTTTGATATGCATAATTATACGATAAATTGATACGATAAAATTTTACGCAGTTCGGGTTAGCAGTTTTTATTATATGAACATTTTTGTGAAATTTTGTGAAATTGTTCATAAAATATAAACTATTAATAATAACGTTGTTATCACAGCTTGTGTACGGTTTTTCTGGAATTTTTATTTTGGTTGATCATATATCTTTACTAGCAATGCTCCGCGGCTTTCCCCGCGCAGTTTCCGTTATTTCGTGCGATAAAAAGTAGTCTATGTGTTATTATAGAGTTTTAGACTACAAGCTATGTCGCAAATTTTAACTCTATATACGTTCGGAAGTTCCGATGTGATTGAGTTTTTATTTATTGATTAATTTAAAACATGACATTAAAAATCAACGAAACATTAGTCTACCTGATGTAATCTAGAAAAATCCTTCAGTATTTTACAGATCAACCTAATAAAGACACTAAAAAGCAAAAAAAAAAAAAAATACGTTTACAAAAAGAGAGTTCAAAACTACAAATGCCCCTTGTAGTGCCCATTCAAACGGTTAGTAGATAAATACTAGGCATATATGTAGTAAGTACGCAGATATTTGTATGTATATATTTGCTACCTGTAAGACTTGGCTGGAACCGACTTCAAATAGACGAGTGGGAAGCGTTTATAACAATTAAATGATTATATTTTTCAGAATCGCGTTGTAGCTTTGAACTCGGTTTTTTAAAACGTAATTTATTTACTTAAGTTTTATTTGGACTTTGAACCATGTCCAAATAATCCTACCGCTTGTTAATCACGCCTGTCATACGCCATTACGTTTTTCATTAGTTTTCAACTCATATTGAGTCGCGGTTCTGGGGACTAAATTTAGTTAATTGTTTAGCTCTTCAATTTCGTCCTAAATTCAAGAGAGTGAGCTATACTAACGACATATCAATTTTATCCAATTAATTCTCGAGATAAATTTGTGTAATCTAACTGGGTGGTAGTCTCCGAATGGTACTAAGTATCCGTAATTCCGTATCAACCCATAGGAATCCCCACTGCTGGGGCACGGGCCTCCAACTAAACAAGTAGAGAGGTTAACGCTACGTAGTCCATCACACTGACCAAGTTGCGGGTTGGCAGACTCTACCTTTAACAAGAACAAAATTAAAAATTTTGATTAACCCCCGACTACCTCGGATTTGTAATTTGTACAACATTCTACTAGTCAAGCCCTTTCATTTGATACTCATATTGGAGGAGTAGTGAAAAAAAAATGTACTTCGCCATTTTGTGGTTGCGGCCATCTTGGATTTGAAAATTGTCATAGTGCATAGTATTCTACCAGTTAAGCCCTTTCATTTGATACCCATGTTGAGGTAGTAGTGAAAAAAATAATGTAATTCGCCATTTTGTGGTGGCAGCCATCTTGCATTTGAAATTTATTATACTGTATAGTGTTCTACTAGTTAAGCCCTTTCATTTGATACCCATATTGAGGTAGGTTGTGAAGAAATATTTAATCCGCCATTTTGTGGAGGCGGCCACCTTGAATCGATATTAGCCAAACATAGCTAAGAACATCTGCACGGTAATTAACATTCAAATAAAAAAACCGCATTGAAATCGGCTCATCCGTTTGAGCTCTACGGTGCCACAGACAGACACACACACAGACAGACAGACAGACAGACAGACAGACAGACAGACAGACAGACAGACAGACATCGACGTCAAACTTATAACACCCCTTTTTTTGGTCGGGGGTTAAAAACAGCCTTCTCCGACAAACAAAAGTTTTTCACGATATATATTTCCTTCAGTGTTTTTTAATTTAGCGTTACGCATTTGACTTCGAAAAGACTGTGGTTCTCTTGGGATTCATCCAGGGTCTCTGGATCGACAGATGCCGTGCTCCCCACTAGAATAGCCATAACAAACTACCTACTACTACATTACACACTATTTACACTACACTACATTTTTACCATATTGTAATGGTAGGAGAGACACTTTGCAGAGTCTGTCTGGGGAAGTACCAGACCTTTGTCAGTTATTCTACCGCCAAGCAGTAATGAGCAAACTTTACAATAATTATTGTTACAAAATGTATGGCATACTACAATTTCTTGTTTGACATTTAAATGTTTGAGTATAGGCGTTCTGCGTTATCTTTAACGATAGGAAGATAGGTACCCTCTACACACAAAATCCCTAAAATCAGGAAATTACGTAAAACTAGTGGGGAAGACCCTACATCGCACCATAAATCACCAATCAAACGGTGCGATGTAGGCTCCTCCCCACTACTTTTACGTCATTTCCTCTGATTTCATGGCTCGTGTGTAGAGGGTTTAACACCTACTCAAAAAAAATATTTCCACAACGGCTGTATTCCAAACGGCATTGAATTGGCTTCTTAAAATGTGTTAAATAAAATAGAACATAAAGTCAACTATAGCGCAATTATTAATAGGAACTTTTATGACATTTTTCTGCATTTGCCTAAAATTCGGCAACACCTTAGGTTACAATTTGATTTCGTCAATGAAAATGATAAAAAAAAATGAATCGAACCTACAAAAAAAAACTTGAGAGGTGTCAAGGGACACCCGGATGGAACGAAGTTCCTTTCGATTAATTAGTGAAGGAATTATTATTTTTAGTATTTATTATTTACAAAAAAACCTGTATACACTCAACAAAAATAATCGTCGCGACACCACACTGTTCAATGCGAAATAGAAATGAAAATATCTGGCTTGCTTTCTATAAGAGAGAGAGAGAGACAGAGAAACATGCGACGCCGCACAGCTTACAATAGCAAAAAGTGTCGTGACAACAAAAAACAAACATCTAAGTAACAGCTTATGGATAGAATCTGCATCTACTTAAACCAAGACAAAAATGCTCTACGGCAACTAAACGAATATCAAGAAGCCAGAACTTTTAATAACAAGGCTTATTATAAATCGGACAATTAACTAACCTAGCACTAACTAACCCGTTTCCTAAGCTTTTAAATGAGACCACTGACCGATGAATTACTTTTACGACGAATGTCCCGTTGCAGTTGGTCACGAAGATGATCGAAATGAGAGGTGAAATATGGGAGAGGCTAATGGCCAACATTTTTTTTTTATATATTACACTTGACTTGGGTGTTTACACTTGACAGCTATCTTGCATATGTTAAGCAGCTATGCAGTATACGGTGGGCGGTGTTTACCTAGAAAATAACAAGAATTAAATTAAAAATTTTGACTAACCCCCGACTACCTAAGATTTGTTATCTGTACAACATTCTACTAGTCAAGACCATTTTGTGGAGGCGGCCATTTTGAATTGATATTAACCAAACATAGCTAAGGACACCCGCACGATAATTAACTTTCAAATAAAAAAAACCGCATCGAAATCGGCCCATCCGTTTGAGCTCTACGGTGCCACAGATAGACACACACAGAGACAGACAGACAGACTGACAGACAGACAGATAGACAGACAGACAGACAGACAGACATCGACGTCAAACTTATAACACCCCTTTTTTTGGTCGGGGGTTAAAAATACCGATTCACTATCGTTTTGAAAACACCAAGGTTGTAATCATAGGAAAAACCCACTCAGGCAACTCATTCCACAGCCTATACGTTTATTATCATAAATGTAGAGTCAAATCGCTTTGTTCGAGTCTTTAGAAAGTCAGCCTAGAACCGATGTCGCTTTTGCGAATTACTAGTGGTCCGATAGTGGACTGCAATAGACTAATGATTTTAGTTATAGTTGTAGAAATACCTACTGATGAGGACATTAGACAATAGACAATCAGCTAGTATTAGGTAGCGAATAATACTCCATCGTATTCTGGTCTAAATTTTGATAAAATGTGTCTTATTGTAACTTCAGTACCTGGGTGACCGAGCTTTGCTCGGTTACTTAGATACATACTGATTTTCTAAAAAAAAATGAACTTGAAAAAAAACGCGGCCGGTTGGATTCGAACCCGGACCTACCATATTTCAACCACCCATCTTCCCGACTGAGCTAATAAATATACTGTCGCACGCCGTCGCGAAATTTACCATCGCATTCTAATCTTTATGTAACAGTTTTTCGTTGTCTAACAAGAACAAAATTAAAAATTTTGATTAACCCCCGACTACCTCGGATTTGTTATCTGTACAACATTCTACTAGTCAAGCCCTTTCATTTGATACCCATATTAAAGGAATTGTGAAAAAAAATGTATTTCACCATTTTCTGGTAGCGGCCATTTTGGATTTGAAATTTGTCATAGTGCAAAGTATTCTACTAGTCAAGCCCTTTCATTTGATACCCATATTGTGGTAGTAGTGAAAAAATAATATAATTCGCCATTTTGTGGTGGCGGCCATCTTGGATTTGAAATTTGTTAGTATGTATTGTATTTTACTGGTCATGCCCTTTCATTTGATACCCGTATTGAGGTAGGTTGTGAAGAAATATTTTGTCCGCCATTTTGTGGAGGCGGCCATCTTGAATCGATATTAACCAAACATAGCTAAGAACATCCGCACGGATATCAACCTTCAAATAAAAAAAACCGCATTGCAATCGGCCCATCCGTTTGAGCTCTACGGTGCCACAGACAGACACACACACAGACAGACAGACAGACATCGACGTCAAACTTATAACACCCCTTTTTTGGTCGGGGGTTAAAACGCGCAAAAAACGGCGTTTTTTTAAAATAAAACCTAGCTAGATCGATTTATCGTCCCCGAAACCCACTGTATACATAATTTCATAAAATCGTTCGAGCCGTTTCCGAGATTCAGATTCTATATATATATATATATATATAATTATACAAGAATTGCTCGTTTAAAGGTATAAGATAGTGGAAAATAAATACTTAAGTGTGCTTGGTAGATCAATTACTTTCCTCGTTACGTTTACAGTAATCCTAACAATTTCGATGTTGTAGGGATTGCGTTATACTGAGTGACTAACTGATGCATTACAAGAAAAAGTATTAGCCGCTTGACGATATTTCTAAAAAATCTGAGCGTTTAAACACGTCAGTAGTAGGTAGGTAATTCAAATCTATTAAAACAAAACTTTTTGTTTTAATTTACAGAGTAGAGCAAGTTCCCGATATTTTGTCGCAGTTTCGAGCACCATTCAAATATCCCGTTATTAGTAATAACGGCGTACCTACAATAAAAAGCCGTGTAACTTTATGTTAAAAGACATTATCCCTTCAATTGTTACTTCGTAAGAGGGTTGTTAAAAATTGCCCCGCGACCGTTAAAAGCGGAACGTCGGTGGATGTCGTCAGAATTAATTATCCTTAACTAAGTGACTGCTTAATCATATTGAGTACTTTTATGTGGTTAACTTAGGTAGATTAGGTAGATCCAACTTCGACAAAGAGGTCCAGCGAAGGATTCAACTCGGATGGGCAGCGTTCGGGAAACTTCGGCACATCTTTGAGTCCAAAATACCCCAATGCCTAAAGACGAAAGTCTTTAACCAGTGCGTGTTGCCAGTGATGACTTATGGAACTGAGACGTGGTCCTTCACTGTTGGTCTCATAACGAAGCTCAAAGTCACACAGCGAGCTATGGAGAGAGCTATGCTCGGAGTCTCTTTGCGCGACAGAATCCGTAATGAGGATATTCGCAAAAGAACGAAAGTGGCCGACATAGCTCAAAGAGTAAGCAAGCTGAAGTGGCAATGGGCAGGCCACATCGCTCGCAGAACTGACAACCGATGGGGAAAAAAGGTTCTTGAGTGGCGACCACGAACCGGGAGACGCAGTGTTGGACGGCCTCCCACTAGATGGACAGATGACCTCACAAAGGTCGCTGGAAACCGCTGGTTGCAGGTTGCGCAGGACCGTTCGTTGTGGAAATCTAGGGGGGAGGCCTATGTTCAGCAGTGGACGTCTTGTGGCTGATGATGATGATGATGTGGTTAACTTTAACTAACTCAAAATAGACCGGTATTTTGAAGGTAGAAGCTATATTTTATATGTTCGTCTTTCACTAGCTTCGCCTTTAGCTGTTAGCCTTCTGTCGTCGTACGAATGAAATCGACATAATATGTTTTTTTTTAACCAGTACGTTACGTCAAAACCAACATATCTGACCCTATTTAACCCCCGACCATAAAAAGGGGTGTTATAAGTTTGACGTCGATATCTGTCTGTCTGTGTGTGTGTGTCTGTCTGTGGTACCGTAGAGCTCAAACGGATGGGCAGATTTCGATGCGGTTTTTTTTATTTGAAAGTTACGAGGGGTGATCCAAAAGTAATGATAATCAGTTATTTCTAGTGCACACAAAAATACAAAAAAATTACAGTCACTTGCTCAATTACCCACTAGTTCAGGAAAAAAAATCATATAAATAGGCCACGATTCCGGGAGCTACATTCATTTGAATACGGACTGTCAAGGAGTGAACATCAAAATGGAAAAACACGAAATCAGAGCTGTCATTAAATACCTCTGCTTGAAAAAATGTCTACCAAAGACATACACAGCGACTTGGTGGAAACATTAGGGGACTGTTCTCCTCCATGTTCCACAGTTGCACGCTGGGCTAAGGAGTTTAAGCTGGGAAGAACATCGACGGAAGACGAACACCGCAAAGGGCGCCCATCGACGTCCCTCACTGGAGAAAATGTGAAAAAGTTGAAGAAGTTGTATTGGAAGATCGAAGAGTGACTATCAGGCATGTAGCTGAGGTCACAGGGATCTCATATGGCAGCATTCAAAGAATCCTTGTGAACGAATTGCATATGAGAAAGGTCTCCGCGCGTTGGGTACCGAAAATGTTAAACGACGAGCAAAAGAAGAAACGAGTCGACATGTCAAGAGCAAATCTCGAAAAGTTCCAGGCAGACAAGGATAATTTTTGTCACGTTTTGTGACCATGAACGAAACCTGGATCCACCATTTTGATCCTGAAACAAAACAACAATCGATGACATGGAAACGATCCGATGAACCGACGCCGAAGAAATTCAAAGTGTCAAGCTCAGCAGGGAAGGTTATGGCGTCTGTTTTTGGGACGCTGAAGGAATAATCATGGTGGACTACTTGGAAAAGGGGCCACTATTACAGGCTCCTACTATGCAGAACAAATAAGAAGATTGCGGGAGGCTATTAAGGAGAAAAGGCGAGGCAAACTGCGGGCTGGAGTGCTGTTCCATCAAGACAACGCACCGGTTCACAAAGCTGCAATTGCCATGGCTGCCATTCAGGAAGCGGGCTTTGAGCTGGTGGAACACCCCCCCTATTCACCAGATCTAGCCCCCAGTGACTTCTATCTCTTTCCACGACTCAAGGAACACCTCCGGGGCAAGAAATTTGACGATGATAGCGACGTGATGGCCGCGGTTGAGGACTTTTGAGAGTCAAGATAAAGATTTTTTTCTAAGGGAATTTTAGGTTTAGAAAAGAGAGATGGACTAAATGTATAGACTTGCTAGGAGACTATGTTGAGAAATAAATTTAGTTTTGATTTTATTCATTGTGTTTATTATTGATTATCATTACTTTTGGATCACCCCTCGTAATATCCGTGCGGATGTTCTTAGCTATGTTTAGTTAATCTCGATTCAAGATGGCCACCGCCACAAAACGGCGGACAAAATATTTCTTCACAACCTACCTCAATATGGGTATCAAATGAAAGGGCTTGACTAGTAAAATACTACACATGATAAAAAAAAACAAATCCAAGATGGCCGCCACCACAAAATAGCGAATTATATTACTTTATTCACTACTACCTCAATATGGGTATCAAACGAAAGGGTTTGACTAGTAGAATACATTGCACTATAATCAATTTCAAATCCAAGATGGCCGCTTCCACAAAATGGCGAAATACATTTATTTTTTCACAACTCCCTTAATATGGGTATCAAATGAAAGGGCTTGACTAGTAGAATGTTGTACAGATAACAAATCTGAGGTAGTCGGGGGTTAATCAAAATTTTTAATTTTGTTCTTGTATATTAATGATCTACCTAACGTTACTACGCATAAATCTGTACTTTTTGCAGATGACATATGCATTATAATTCCACAACAAAAAAATATGGATTTTGAACGTAGCATAAATGAAACGATTAAAACTATAATTTATTGGATGACCAAAAACAACTTACAATACCTATAGAATATAAATAAAACAAGTTACATGCAATTTCATAATGTTAAAACTAAGCCTCAAAATCTCAAAATTGTATATCAAGACATCGATGTAAAAAATCTAGTACAGCCACATTTCTCGGAATCACCGTCGATTCCTACTGCAATTGGAAAGCACATATCGAAAAAGTATGTTCCAAATTGAGTAAATTTGCTTATGCTCTTCGTCGACTATCTTTAGTAGCATCCAGAAATACTTCCTTAATGGCTTATCACGGTTACGTAGCTTCAATGCTAAGGTATGGTCTTATTATATGGGGGAAACTCGGTAGAGATTGACAGTTTTTAGAGTACAGAAAAGATGGATACGTGCAATTTACGGTGCTGGTCCTTTGGATTCAAGTAAACCAGTATTTAGAGAATTGAAAGTACTTCCTCCGCCATCAATGTACATTTTTGAGAAATGTATGTTCGTCAAAAAACACCCAGAACTTTTCCATAAACTCAAAGATAATCGTAATTACTGTACACGTTATTCGAATAGACTTGTCTTTCCACAATGTAATATAGAACTTTACCGAAGAAATCGTTATAAAATATTATGGCTTTAAAAATATATAACAAAATTCCTGAATCTTTCAAATCTCTCTCGTGCCAACAATTTAAAACTAAATTTCAAAGATGGGTAATGGAGCACAGCTTCTATGACATAAAACACTTCTTTGAATTTAATGAAAATAGATTTAGTCATATTTTTATGTCACAAAATATAGATTTGCACATAGTGAATCTTTTCACATGCCTTTTAGGCCACCATTGTCTAGGTGCTAAGTATTTGTAAGAACTTTAATGTAACCACAATTTAAAGCGGAATAAAGAAACTTGAACGTGAACTTCTACCAAACTGAAATCTGTGTTCTAAGTGTTAGCCCGATCCATGCATACGTTACGACGTGATTGGGCAATAAACATACAATTATTGAAATGTATAACATTTATAGGATACTGATCAGGCGCGGTCCCAGCCTCGAATTTTGGAAGGGACCACCTTGTACCAAGTACTCAGCCTCAGATTTTGGTGGGGTCACCAGTATAAATACAATAAATATTTTAATTTGTTTTAGAGTTTTAGTTTAACATATACGATTTTGGGTGGGTCATGTCCCCTGACCGCGCATGATACTGATGTATCTGCAAATACAAAGTTTTAGAAATTGAACGGTCATTATTGACATGAAGTTACGGCTGGTCTAATCGGCAGAACGGTGACTGCCGATCCGGAGACCCCGAGTTCAAAGCTACGCCACGCGCACCACTACCTTTTCGAAGTCATGTGCGTAATGCCGCTAACTTAAAACGGTGAAGGAAAACATCGTAAGGATACCAACATGGACCTACATTTTTTTCTAGGTCATGTGTTATCCACCAACCCCTACTGGGCCAATGTGGTGGATTATGGGATTTAAAAAAAAACTTGTTGCAGCACTGTTTGTCGTTCGTCGAAATTCGAAATGTTAGTGATCTGTGGTGATCTGTGATTTGTTTCTCTCTACTCTTACTACTCTACTTATATAGTCTGTGTTTTTTATTTGTTTGTTTTTGCTGTTTGCCGAGTATTGTTTTACGATTAATGAATTTTATGTTCTCCTCGCTCTGGTAGCCTGAGTTCTGATTTGAGTTCCAAATATTACGAAATCATACTTTGGCGCAATCAGCGGTTCAACATGCCATCGCGAAAGTGTTGTGTGACGAACTGTGAATCAACCAGCCGCACGCATCGTCTTTTTAACATTCCGAAACAAGACAACTTGAGAGATTTGTGGCTCTCCTTTTTAATACCCGTGAACGTGGAATTAAGTGGCCTAACGAAATACCAATTAGTGTGCAAAAAAGGTTTGCCATAAACACTTTGATCGGTATCAATTCGACCAGTCAGGTAACCGACTCGCCCATGGATATCCCAGCCTATTTTCTCCGGAGGAAATTCATCACGGGATTCCTCTGGCAACTTCTGGTAAATATTGTTTATTCTTAAGAATTCAAAACTCTTTTACAAGTGTACTTAATTTAAATATTTTTTAAAGGTAATTTGCATTTCTTGTTTTAGTGCAGAATCATTTGGGTGACCACAACTATAGCAGTATGGAGTATATCAGTATGGATGTAGAGCAAAGTTGTACTGAAGTACCATCCCTAGACGAAGAAGGTTCGAAAATCTTAAATTGACCATGCATATTCTAAAAAAATGTGCCATGGCTCTATGTATGGAATACAAATTTAATCTTGATGAAAGACACTAGCCCAAACACTACCGATAACTTATACCATAAGAACAAGTATTCATTGGACTTATCCCCTAGTAAACATGTACACAGTGTAAATTAGATAGTTTTATCTCATACTAATAATAATTTCTGTAAATAGTGTCATACTTTACAAATGGTTTTTTTTACAAATATTTAATGCATTTCAGGAAACCACTCTAATGACAAATCAGATTTATCACCGATACCTAAGTCGGAACCTCGAGATGCCGTGGCATTCGAAGAAACTGTTCAAAGCAGCATTGAACCACCTTTGGATTTGTTGACAGGTACTTAATTTAAAATTAGCTGTCCTGCAGTTTCACATTTGTTTTAAAATATTTTTTTTTTCTTGACACCCCAATCATTTCACCCTCAAATCAAAGTCTAAGTTAACCTTAGCCTTAAAACGTAGACACAACAAACTAAACCAGCGTCAGAAAAGTCACCAATACAAGGAGTACTGTTACTATTGATTCCAAGTTTAACTTATAATAATGTCTTATACTTTCAGATAGTTACATCTCATACTACGGGTTAATAATAATTTCTGTTAAAAAGTGTCACACTGTATTACTTTACAAATGGTTTTTTTTACAAATGTTTAATTCATTTCAGGAGACCACTCTAATGACAAACCAGATTTATCTCCGATAAGTACGTCGGAACCTCCAGATGTCATGGCATTCGAACAAACTGTTCAAACCAGCAGCATTGAACCACCTCTGGATTTGATGTTGACAGGTATTTGATTTTAAATTAGCTTTGTCCTGCAATTTCACATGTCGATACCTTAATTTTCAAAACAAATAACTCCATAGTAGCAAATTTCACAGGGGCCACTAAAAACTTAATGTAAAAAAAAATTTAACCATCAAAGGAAAAAAAACAAACATCCGTTTGGAAATTGTGTTTCTTATTAACTAATAAACACTTACAATAATGAAAATACCAGTTATGCCATAGATTTTAGTGGTGATTTAGTGTGACCCCTGTGAAATTTACTACAATGGAGTTATTCGCTTTGCAAATTAAGGTATTGTTGTGTTTAGCCTAAGTTATGCCTTAAAATGTAGACACTATAAACTAAACCAGCATCAGAAAAGTCGCCAATACTAGGAGTACTGTTACTATTGATTCCAAGTTTGACTTTATTAACTTTTTATACTTTCAGAAGAAGCCTCAGATGTGTCCTGTGTATCATCACCAAGTAGTTGTATAGCAGAGATGGATGAAGACCATTCTCTGGAAAACAAAGTACCGATCACAGGTATTGCGACAGTAATTTATTTACTTTGTTAAATTCTTGATTATATGTTGTAGTGGTAGGACTCTATCATTCTACTGGCAAGCAGTAATGTGAAAATATTACCGTATTCCATTTAGAAAGGCAATATTGCCATTTAAGTTACAGGGAATAGGGATAAAATATATTTTTTTTTTTTATTTGAATTTAGCAACTACACAGGCTCCGGGGTCCGTGACCTTTGTCTTTTGGTCACAGACCCCGGAGCCTGTGGAGATGCTAAATACAAATTAAAAAAAATTACTTATATCTCTGGGTGACCAGCACAGTGTGGTGCTAAGTAATGATTTGGACTCTACATGTTCAAATAATAATAAATAAATAATAATAAATATTGGTAGACAATTCACACACAACACCATCTGACCCCAAACTAAGCAAAGCTTGTAACATGGTGGCCAGATAGCTGATATAATACTTATATATTTGTAAATACATACTTATTATATATAGAAACACCCAGACACAGTGCAAACATTTGAATTCATCACACAAATATTTGCACTGCGTGGGAATCGAACCCACAATGTTTTATACTTTCAGAAGAAGCCTCAGATGTGTCCTGTGTATCATCACCAAGTAGTTGTATAGCAGAGATGGATGAAGACCATTCTCTGGAAAACATAGTACCGATCACAGGTATTGTGACAGTAATTTATTTACTTTGTTAAATTCTTGATTATATGTTGTAGTGGTAGGACTCTGTTATTCTACTGGCAAGCAGTAATGTGAAAATATTACCGTATTCCATTTAGAAAGGCAATATTGCCATTGAAATTACAGGGAATGGGGATAAAATAACTTATATTTTTTTATTGGAATTTAGCAACTCCACTGGCTCCGGGGTCCGTGATCTTTGTCTTTGGTCACAGACCCTGGAGTCTGTGGATTTACTAAATTCAAATTAAAAAAAAATAACTTAT
Organism: Ectropis grisescens; assembly: GCA_017562165.1. Classification (NCBI taxonomy): domain Eukaryota; kingdom Metazoa; phylum Arthropoda; class Insecta; order Lepidoptera; family Geometridae; genus Ectropis; species Ectropis grisescens. The sequence continues at coordinate 9,920,045 of CM029768.1, forward strand.
ATCTCTGGGTGACCAGCACAGTGTGGTGCTAAGTAATGATTTGTACTCTACATATTCAAATAATAATAAATATTGGTGGACAATTCGCACACAACACGATCTGACCCCATACTAAGCAAAGCTTGTAATATGGTGGCCAGATAGCTGATATAATACTTATATCATTCTAAAAACATACTTATTATACATAGGGACACCCAGACACAGTGCAAACATTTGAATTCATCACACAAATACTTGCACTGGGTGGGAATCGAACCCACGACTCTCAGCTCCGCAGGCAGAGTTACTATCCACTAAGCCACGAGGCCAGTCAAGCCAGTAGGCCAGTAGCTGCTAGTCACTGTGCTGTTATGAGCAGGTATGTTGCTTACCGTTAGGACATGTCTTGCTCGCCATGGCCCTCTTTAGTCTGTCTATACTATAAAAAAAATGCATAATATTGTTAAAAAAAAATTATATCTATTTATTTTATTATGTACTATAGCTCAAACTAAGGCCAAGATAAGGAAATCCACCGGTTTTTTTTTTAATAGGAAGTAACGAGACGAGCAGGTCATGTGCCTGATGGTAAGCAACATGCCTGCCACATAACAGCACAGTGACACGCAGCTATTGGAACATGAAGAGTCCAAATCATTACCTAGCACTGCACTGTGCTCATCACCCAGAGATCTAAGATGTTATATCTCTAAGTGCTGTAATTTCTCTGGAAACATTGCTCTTCAAACCGGTACACAGTAATGTTTTCACATTACTGTTTGGCGGTAGAATAACTGGCAAAGGTGTGGTACTTCCCCAGGCGGACTCTGCTAGGAGTACTACCACTACAAAAGTGTGAAGTTCTAAAGTTCTGTGAGGAAAGCAATATATATTGTTGCAGTAAATAAACGTGAGAAACAGGATTCTGATAAACCATTTGCAGAACGCATCGCCGAAGCACAACAGTACAGCAAAGAAAATATATTTGAGATATTTACCAAAATTAGCAAAAATGCACAGGATTATTTAATGACGGAATTAAAACAAGTGGTCAAGGAAGACCATTCAGCTCGTTTCACTGTAGATGAAAAATTATTGGCTCTAACCCTTATGAAGGGGTGTCCAAAAGGCTACAGATTGCTACAGAAGCTATTTAATTTGCCTGCGAAGCGCACCTTAAATAGATTGACAAAAAAAATTGACATTAAATCGGGCATAAATAACAATATATTCCAGCTTCTGGAAAGCAAAGCAAAGACTTGGAACACGGCAAAAACATTGTGCTCTATTGTTTTTGATGAGATTGCTCTCAACCCACATTTATCTGTAGAGTCACATATTGAAGGCCAACGATTTGAAGACTTGGAAGATGAAAGTTCACTGAAATGCTGTGACCGTGCGCTGGTTTTCATGATTAGGGGAATATGCTCTAACTGGAGACAACTGATCGGTTATTATCTGTGTGAGAGCACAACTCCAGCATTTAGCTTAGTGCATGTTTTAAAAGAAGTGGTGGCTCATGTTGCACAAGCTGGATTACTGCCCATAGCACTTATATGTGATCAAGCATCGATATTCGGCACAGCAATTATATTGCTACGACAAGAGACTATAGAAAAGAGGATATTGTGTAATGAAATAGATGGTTAGTATTAAATACGCATATATATGATTAAAAGAACTGAGCACAATCTTACTTGGTAGGATGGTAAAACCAGACTGGAGTTTTTAGAACTACCCTCAGTCAGGACATAACAGTTAGTAAACTACAATTAGACATTTATAGTAAATTTATAACTGGTATTTGATGGAGCGCATCTCATTGGCTATCAGCGGGGGAATGCGGCTAGCATTCTGGGGGTGTTTGATCAAGGTTCGGAGCACACGGGACTTTTTGAGTTATTTGACTTTACTGTTACTTTTACGTTTGGGCTGTATATGTTAATTGAATTATGTATAGAAAACTGATTATATTTAGTAAAATATTTGTACAATACCTATGTTAGAAATTCGTGCTGACCCTATTACATTAAAACTCTATCTTGCCTTACTTCTTCTTTTCGTTCTTGTCTGGCCTTAAATACGAATGTAAAAAAACTTCAAAGTCTTGAACATCACAAAAAAAATTGGTTGCCTGTAAAGTCGGTATACGGGCGAAAGTTTTACGTGACAACGACTTTGAGTGGTAAAATAATTTTACGGAAGGGACGCGTGCCTTTCACTTTTTATGTCTGTCTCTCTCGCTCTTAGGCGGGCTAACCATGCCCGAGTGGAAGGGACGCGTGCCTCTCACTCGCTCTCGTTGTGAGCGCATAACGTGAGCGGAGCGTAACGCAGTTTCTTGAAATGTCACCCGGCAAACCAATTTATAAGACGTTGTCACGTCAAAATTGTAAGCTTATCGGTTTTCTATCTGATACTCTCCAGAGAGTGTGCAACTGATCTGCATGATCTAATACACCTTACCCTTTCTTCTATTAGACTGCTCGTAGCTCGAAAAGTGACATTGTTTCATGGTTGATTTTCCAAAAACACGAACGAAAAGGTTTGTGACTCTACTTTTGTGATAAGAATGTAGTACCTGGTTGACCGAGCTTTGCTCGGTTTTTAAAATGATATTTAGGCAGGGGCGAATTACGTAGTGATGAGTTACTTAGACCTACTTAGATACGAATTAAATGCGTTTATAAAAGGCTCTAAGTATAAGATTTTCTCAGAAAAAAAAGAACAAAAAGAAAAGTCCCGAGTGTAACTATCAGGATTCGAACCGGGGCTATTGACTCCGAGGGCGAGCATATTCCGTCTGAGCCATTTACACTTAAAGAACAGTGGCGAAATAAGTTTTTGTATTCTAATGACATTGTAGGAGTTTTTCATTGTCTAAAAACGCACATAAAATGATGTTTTTAAAAAATAAAACCTAGCTAGATCAATTTGTCGTCCCCGAAACCCTCTGTATACATAATTTCATGAAAATCGTTCGAGCCGTTTCCGAGATTCAGATTCTATATATATATATATACCTACAAGAATTGGTCGTTTAAAGGTATAAGATAAGATAGGCGGTGGAACGCATTGACCGATGGTTACAATCTTGGTGTCTTCAAATCGAGAGTGACTCTGTTTCTTCTAGTAAAACACGCTCCATCGTAGACCGCATCGTCGCTTAACATAAATCGTGTAAACCTATAAAAGTAAAAAAGAAATGTTTTTCACTTTTCAGATGGAACAGTTGAAATTGCTTGTCGGCAACTGAGTATTGTTTATGACCCTCCACATCTCTTGAAGGACTTGCGAAACAACTTCATAGCTAAAAACATGATATTTAATGGAAGAATAGCCTCATGGAATGATATAGTAACCGTTCATGAACTTGACTGCCAACTAGGTAACACTAGGTTGAACAAAAATCTGACGGAGCAACACATTCGACCTAGTGAAATGAACAAAATTAAAGTTAGTGTGGCTGCTCAAGCAATGAGTGCGAAGACGAGTGCCATGTTGAAATATACATCATTATTTGGTGAGTGTAGCTTTAATTTCAGATTATTAGAAATGCAAGGTGCTGAACTGTAGTGCGATTTTTTTGAAATGACAACTTCTTATGGCGCACCACACACAAATTTTCTATGAGCTGTGAATTGAACTCAAGAGCCACGTTCTTAAATTCTCGGGTAAACTCAGATGATCTAGATGGTGGTGGTAATGGCCACGCCCTTCAGTTTCACCCGCGTAGTTTTCAAAATGAGCTGTCAAATTCTGAGTTATTACACGGTTTACACGCCTATCAGCAGTATTGGCAATTTTTTCAAAATTGACAGTCACCCTATTACTGCCAATATATATGTCGGGGAGACAGATGGATCGCCCGACATCAGTGAGGGCGGATCAGCCATTTTCCGTCACGTGAGGTTATGCCTGGTTTCTTCAGTTGCGGGTTTATTGAAACCAATAGTTGATATGAATCAGCGGAGTTATATATTCCGTTTTACAATTTATTTGATACAATTTAATCACAGGCAATTAAGATTGAGATGGATTTAGAAAGCAACAGATTTGTACGCGAGCTCCACTGACGTTCACCCACAGAGATAGAATGGCATAGAGAATATTATCGTCAGGATTCGTGTACTAACCTGTCAACTCACTTGTTAATGTCAACCTGCTACAACTTCTCAACGCCATTCCACTCCAATGTAAGCAACCGGTGTTGATGCGTACGACCCTGTTCGAGCAATGCTCGCTCTAAATCTGTACACACTAATCATAAGGGTACTCTGCCCCGTCATATATATATATATAATTTTTTAACTTATTAAATATGTGTGTTACATGGTACCCATTCTTTTCACAAATATACATAACTAATGTGACACAAACTCACAGGTACATAGTGAAATCATTATTTATATAAAAAAAATATTTAACAAACGGGTTATATCTCAAAGTAATTATTTGGTAAACTTTAATTCTATAAAGTATTAATTGACAAATGATTCTTTTAAGCAACAAAAATGTTTAATTTTACAATGTGTTATTGGGCAAGCAACTCAATTTATAAAACAAGCATTTATTAAAACTACATAAAAACTTGATTGTAATTTTTGAATTTATATTTCCACTTTAAACTTTCATCCCCCATTTAAACCCTAGTATCATGCCTGTATAATTCGAAAAAACAAAATCATTAAAACAAACATTTATACATACAACCATCCATACCTTGTTTCACTCTCTTAGGGGTTGAATTTTGCAAAACCCCGTCTTATCAAGCGCCTACGTACTAAAAGAGACCTCTGTAGAAAATTTGGGAATCCTAGCATTTGTAGTTTCTCGTATTTCGTGATGAGTGACCTTTCACTTATATATTTATAGATAGATAGATTATTTCACTAATATGTTTTAATAACGTTTCAGGAAAATATCGGAATGGGGAGCCAGTCAGTAAGACAATGGCCACAACTGGAAATGCTGTTGAGTTTATTGATAAACTTTTTGACAGTGTCAACGGGTCTCATAAAAGCATTACAAAAGGAAAATTACGGGGCCCCATTGAACCTAACTCAGGTCATTTTCAATTCTGGCATGAAGCTAAAAGAATCCTTAACAATATGAAATTTGTAGATGCAGGAAGAAAAATAACAAATTTTTCAAAAAATGAATATAGTGTGAATGCGAGCCTAGATGGTTGGACTACGACAATTGAGAGTATGGAGCGTATCTCCAAATTATTACATGAAGGTTATGATGTCGGATTCTTTTATCCTCGAAACTTGAACCAAGATCCACTGGAGAACTTCTTGGGCAGTATTAGATCCCTGAATCACAAGAAAAACCCTGACGCAAGTATATTTACAAACGCTTTCAAATCGTTTTTGATTTCAAATGTGATGGGGCCATATTCAATAAACGCGGACTGTGAAGATGAAAATGAAGCTAGTGTAATAGAATTTCACCATTTATTACAGTCCTCATGAAAACAATGATTGTCACAAAAGTAAATGCAGCACAGTCAGAGCCCAGAACGTCAACATCTAAAAATCTTGGGATGGAAGTAAGAAAAAAAGAAATAAAATGCATTCTTCTGCATACGGTGGGTTATTCGCCAGAGGGCACTGTATGTGATACATCGACTCCACAGCTTTAAAACCAAGAATCAATTGTTTATGTCTTTGTTAATAATGAAATAATAAAGTAAAGCTTTATTACAACATTAAATTCAAGGCATAACCATTTTACACATTTAAAAACACAATGAAAAATGGAATTGTGCCACAGCCATTATACAGCGAATAAATAAATAAATGCATTTACGGCTACTTCACTGCCACAGAGCCATGATGACTAAGAAACTAGTGATAAATAGTGGTGCATTTTTTAAATCATATAATGGGTTTGTGCGATTTGCATCATTTTGCCAAAGTGATCTTCGTACCACATCAAGTTAACCGCTGTGTGAGATGGCACTATAACAGACAAGTGCATACAGATACTTCACTTGTAGTTAGCGGTTGATAATTTTGACGCTTGTGTGTAGGGTCAGCTGGTGTAATTCTTAACGCTGTTGGTCGAGAAATAAGATATCTGGGAGATCTTAAACCTACAACCGTGTCACGAGTCTCGGGATCTACTCGGTGTTTCTCTCTCTGCCACACAATGTTCACGAAGAAGATCGTCTCATTTGCATTGGAATTTGTTTTCATAATAGTTTTGAAAGACTTAAAACTAGTAATACACAATAATAACGGTAAACATATTATGACAACTTGAATTGTTTGGCCAAGTTTAACCAAACATTTATCCATTCCGTTGTTATTGACTGGACAAATTGACTAGATTTCCTCAGCGCATCCCGAAACAAAGCAAACAAGCTACTACCAGTAAAAATTTAAACCATTTGAATGCAATAGTTGTGTATCACATGCTACTGAAGCGGAAGAAGTTGGGCGCAACCATATGAATGGATGCAGAGCAAAGTTGTGATGAAGTACCATCGCTAGGCCAAGGTACGTCAATATTAGTGTACACAATATATGAATATATTCATATACTGTTTAACCCAAACACTTCTGATAACTTATAGCAGAAGAATAAGTATTCATTAGACCTAACCCCTAGTACGAGATGAAACTATATTAAATAGTTTAATTTTCTGTAAAAAGCGATGTACTGTATTATTTAATGGTTATTTATCACATGCAACAATTGCAACGCTCTTTATACAGTTATTGTAACCAAAAAACCAAGTTCTTAGAAAAATAATGTATTTATAGCAATAAAGAAATCAATAAATAAATAAATATTTAATGTATTTCAGGAGACCACACTTTATTACACTATTATGAAACATCTAATTTATCAGTGATAAGTCAGCCTACAGATAACCCGATATTTGAGCAGTCTTGAAGCTTTGGACCACATCTAGATTTGTTTTTGACAGGTATTTAATTTTATGTAACTTGTATTGTAACTAAAAACTTGTTATAAATTAGTACTTTGTCACTATGTGACACATATTGCACGTCCGTAATTGGGCACACTGTTTGTGCATTTAAGCTACTACTATAAGATCTTTGTAAACACAGTATAGCAATTAAATAAATTCTTATTCTTATTCTTTAAATTAGCTGTGTCCTGCAGTTTCACCTGTGTTTCAAATGTTTTTTTCATGTAACCCTAATTATTTCCCTTTAACCGGCGCCGTACCCATACCCATATGGATTCGGATAACGTTATGACGCATCAAATGAAAAATAAAAATATTTGAATCTACCTCAAAAACTTTAAAGGTAGTTTTGACAAAAAAAAAAGTGACCCACCGTGAAATACCTATATGAAATAAAAAAATCATGATTCAAAAAAAAACTATAAACTAGTGAAATAAATGAGTACAGTTTGTTTTAAAATTCTGTTTAATCCTCAGTTAAAACATAGATACAACAAATTAAACCATTTTCAGAAAAATCACTAATACAATGAGTACTGTTACTATTAATTCCAAGTTTAACTTATAATAATGTCTTATACTTTCAGAAGAAGCCTCAGTTGTTTCCACTGTAATACCAAGTAGTTGCATTGCAAAGATAGAAGACCATACTAACAAAGTCATGCCACCATTGAAAGTACAAATACCAGGTATTTAATCAGTCATTTATTTGCCTAATTTAATACTTGATTATGTATAAGATTATTTTAAAATATATTTAATTAATTTTATTATTTTTGCTATAGCTCAAAATCTGGCCAAGAAAAGGAAACCCACCAGTTCTATGAAGAAAGTAAAAAATATTGTTACGGCAGAGAAACCTAAAAAACAGAATTCTGAAAACCCATTTGCAGAACGCTTCGCTGAAGCACAACATTATAGCAAAGACAATATAGTTGAGGTATTTACCAAAACAAGTAAAAATGCACAGGATTCTTTAATGACGGAATTAAAACAAGTGGTCAAAGAAGACCATTCACTGTTGTTGAAAAAATATTGGCTCTAACTCCTATGAAAGAGTGTCCAAAAGGCTACAGATTGCTACTGAAGCTATTTAATTTGCCTGAGAAGAACACCTTAAATAAATTGACAAAATAAATTGTCATTAAAATGGGCATAAATGACAATATATTCCAGCTTCTGGAAAGCAAAGCAAAAACTTGGAACATGGCAAAATATTGTGCTCTATTGTTTTTGATGAGATTGCTTTCAACCCACATTATCTGTAGAGTCATATATTGAAGGCCAACGATTTGAAGACTTAGAAGATGAAAGTTCACTGAAATGCTGTGACCGTGCTCTGGTTTTCATGATTCGATTCTGCGTTTTCACACCCACATCAAAACCTGGCTTGTTCAGGAGGGTTGAAACTCGTTGTGTCTCTAAGCGAGACTGTTTGTTATAACTCTTGAGAACAACTTATGGACGTGGCTCAGAAACGATATTGATCTGTAGTTCTTTAAAAGGGATCTTATAAAGAAGAGGATGACCTCTCTTCTATGCCATACCTGTGGAGTTCTCCAGTAGAAAAAGACGGCATTAAACAGTTCTTCAGACCAAAATACTAGAAAGGCTGAAATAACACAACTCCAATCAGGAGTAAGCTAGTAATTCAGATTTCAATTACGGAATCTTCATACAACAGTCCCTTATTTCACCCTCTTAGGGGTTGAATTTCGTAAAACCCCGTCTTGGCGAGCGCCTACGGGTTAAAAGAAACCTCCTAGCATTTGTAATTTCTGAGATTCAGTGATGCGAGGTGAAGAAGATAGAAGCAGGACTGCCCCAGGGTTCTGTGCTAGGTCCTGTTCTATACACAATATTTACCGCTGATATACCCATTGCTCTACATCGGGCTGTAAGAAGTTGAAACGTAGCTCCAAACGTCGCAGGAAGGAACGAGCCAGACGCGCCAATCGAAAGAATGCTTCCCTTGGCCATACTGATGTCGCAGGCCCGGCCGACCGGACTCAACGCGAGTCGGAGAAATCTGCCCAACCACCCCAGCAGGGTGGACGCGAACGGAGACGACGAGCGGACCAAAGGGAAGGGGCCAGCGCCAAGGGCTTCGTCTAAAAGGCCTGATCTCCTCCTCAGTCCTTGTCCAAAAAGATCAAATCTGTGCCTACACCAATTTTATTAGGCAGACGGCTAGCTACGTCGACGTGACAAAAGGCGACCTTGTCACGATGGCAGTGACGGCTTTAGCCACACTGCCAAGTCAGTGCTGGCAAGCCTTCAGGACCAGATAGTGAAACTTTCACTACCTGTGTCCGAAGCAACACCGTTTGGACCGGTTTTCCGCCGTAAACCCAAATTGTGGTGCGAAAACTCCAAACACTGTGTTGGCTAAAGCCGTTGGGAGTGTGTGCCTGCCATCAGGCAAGGGCGGATCCAGCTTTGGGTCCCGGGGGGGGTCACATGGCTCGTCGTGGCCATGTCACAAAACTGTGCGATAAGTACATGCATGTTTTTAAATCAGTGGTCCACATAGAAACTAGACTCATCCCAGGGGGGATCCCCCCCCTGCCCTCAGGTGAGAAGCTGTGGCATTATAGAGTCCTAGCAATGCTATGAAATAATGCTAGAAATATAACTGTGAACTAAGAATAAACAAACTTCAAATATAATCAATTGATTGTTTCTATTCATCCTACTACCTTTTAACTTTTAAGTAAATAACAGCACATTCCCATCTAAGCTCACCGAATTAAGACTATCCTGACAGGCGCGGTCCGAGGGGGGAGGGTCACAGGCGCTTTTATGTCTAATAGTAGGTACATAGACCATTTATTTTTAACGCGGGAAAACAACTGGAACGGCAACTACGCGGGTAAAATAATGGGGCGCTAATAGTAAAGTCTTCTTTTAGTCGATTTATTGTATTTCTACTGGTGACCCCATCTAAAGTTCGAAGCTGGGACCGCGCCTGTATCCTGATATAATTTAGGTTATAACCATCGATATATTTAAGGAAAGGAAGATGAGGTAAGTTCTAATATGAAATCAACATAATGTGGCGAAAATTTCACACAAATACACAACGTGCACACAGCTACACTTCCATCGTGAGATACATTGTAATGAATGAGAAAGACATCATAGCAAATTAGCAGTAGATGGAAATGAGATAGCTATATACATACCACAGTTACACGTTTGTTTAAATATTTTTTCGAGAAGAATAGAAAGACATACGAAGACACTGGCGTGAAAGAGAAGGAGTAGCCGTTGCCCGTGACGTAAACATTGGGCGTTATCGCTGCAGTCATCATATCGCTGGACGTGTCCCACTCTTTCACGTCATGTATATCTGTCCCTTTTTACAAATGCTGAATTGTTTATAACAGAAAATATCATTTTAAATGAAATAATTAAAGATTTTGTGTAATTGCGTATGAAAAGTGATGCCACGAAACTTTTTCTTGGACTTGGTACTATTAGTGCACCTTGTACACACACACAAAATCGCATTGTAACAGCTCAAATCGAATTTCGTGGAATTATTAGCACACATGCGCTCCATTTGTCGCTCACGTTGCGACTGATCTCAATCAGGAGACGTCACCTGATTTTACATTGCCATCGTTGAGGAGAGTGTGCCGCTTCTTCCGTTTTTAAGAGTTCAATGGTTATAACAGTATAGAATCCAAAGAGATTCTAACACGCGTAGAAGGCGACATAGATGTGCTGTAGTCGCTTGTAGATTCCGCGTTTTGATCAAACACTCCTCACAGGCGCGGTCCCAGCCTCGAATTTTGGAGGGGGTCACCAGTACGCAGCCTCAGGTTTTGGGGGGGTCACAAGTAGACATACAATAAATCGAGCAAAAAAATACTTTAGTAGTAGTCCCCAAGGTTTTACCCTCGTAGTTCCCGTTCTAGTTGTTTTCCCGCGTTAAAAAATAGTTTATGTACTATTAGATATTTTTAATTTTCTTAGATTTTTTTGTTCAATGTTTACGATTTTGGGGGGGGGGGGGTAATGTCCCCCGTGACCCCCCAAACATCACTATTGGGACCAACGCTAGCGCCCTGCCAAACTATTTTCTGATCTGTGGCATAATTCTGTGGCCCTGCGCCCTGCGGAGTCCGCAGAACAGAAATAGGGTTGTAACATCGCTCATAAAAAACATCGATGTTATGAATGGTTAAACATCGATGTTTATGAACGGTATATCGATATTTTGTCATCGTTTTGTTTTATTTATGTATCTATACTTATCGAACAAATATGCATTTTAATCCAACCAAAACAAATGACTACCACAAATCCAACTTTTATTTATGGTATTTTACACTATTTATTTAAAATTGTCAACGAAATATACTATCGAATTATTATTTTTAACAAAAATCGAGTATTAATGAGCCATTATTTACATTTTAATTATTTAACCTTTAACTACCGACCTATACGTCTCACAGGCGTAACAATTTTTAATTTTGAAATATTTCTTAAATCACGCCATCTTCGGCGTTGCCCCTCTCGCTACCTTCCTCCTTCCGCATTGCAAGCCATCAGTAGACGCCGCTCCCGTGGCGAGTGCACATGTCGCCGTATCGAAGCGATCGACGTCTCACAGACGTAAGTACGGTGTTTATGTACAAAATTTCGTACGTCTCTTGATCGTCACCTCGGTGTTCATGTGTGTTAGCTCGTAGTGTCTGATTGACGTCACATCGGCTTTAAAATGATACTTTTAATTGCAGAATGCCTAAAAGAAGAAATATCACGCCCAATGAGCTGGAAATCCCTGCAAATGATAAAGATAGAGTTTGGTTCCTCGTAGTATGGTTTCACCAAAGACAAAACTATTCTGTCTTACGTGCCTAAGCCTAAAAAAGCTGTTTTACTAGTGTCGTCTATGCACCATATCAAAAAGACTAATTCTGCAACTAATAAGCCTATTATGATAACTGACTATAACTGATACAAAAGGAGGGGTGGATGAGGTGAACAAGAAGTATTCGCATTACTCGTGATCTCAAAGAACTCTACGTTGCCCTATGACTTTGTTTTACAGGTTGGTAGACATGAGCGGTGTTAATGCTTATGTATCATACAACAAGTGCACAAACAAGGGGGCATCAGTCGTGGCTTATTTTTACTCTCTCTGGTCCGTGAATTAGAAATTACTCGTTTACAAAGATAGAATCTCAAGAGAATTGCGGTTAAGTAGCGAGCGAGTTATTGGACCCGCCGATATGCCCGAGCTTTCACCACCAAAAACTTATCCGAATCCAGGTCCAGGTGTTTGATGTTAGAAAGACATGTGCAATCTGTCCTAGACGTTTGAAAAGGCAAGCGAAGTACTGTTGCTGCAAATGCAAAAAACCAATGTGCCTTACTTGCTGCATACAAATATGCAGTTACTGCAAACGTACGTAGATAATGTACCAAATATTCAAGTGCTGTCATTTTTTTTATTTTTTAACTAAGAAGTAAGATTTATGTTACATTTTGATAAATGGTTATAGGAGATGACATATTTTAAGTTTATTTGTTGTTTATTACTTCATTTTAGAGAAAAAGACGACTGAAGTAAGTCGTTAAAATTTAGTACCAAATAATTGCGAAAAATAACGTGTATTTTTTTGAAATCCTGTAGTTTGCTTACCTCAAATAACAATCTTTTGAATGTATAAAATAGAAAAATTTTGCATTAAAATACACTTTTTATTTCATTACTAAAATTTTGACGTCTCTCAGTCGTCACGTCGGCGTAAGTGCTACGTTTAGACCAGGTCGGTAGCTAAAGGTTAAAGCTTAAACAACATCTTAATAATAATAATGAATTACCTAGTTCGATAAAATATTATATTTTTCGATGCCATAGCACTTATGTTCTGGTAATATCTATTTCTGAATCAACACAAATATCTACGGAATCTTGCGCAAATACTCGCCCTCTAGTAAAAACCGGGAACCTCTTTCATTTTGTCTCGCACACTTCATACATTACATTAAATTCCTTAGGTATATAGAACAAGATTGTAAAAATATATAAATTTGTGCTTCTTATCAAGTACCCATAGAAATGCTAGACTAAAAAATTATAGGAAATAAAAAAACTCATTCCTTTCTTCTAAAAAAACAGAGTCATCAACTTCATAATATTGATTTAGAGGACTAATAGTTGCAAACAGCTATGGAACTTTATTCGTTTTGACCCAATTAGCAATTTTACGTACGAAATCTTGAACATTCTAACCACTTTTTGTAAGTTTGGGTCAGCGCAGACAACAGAGCGCAGCGGAGAGGATATGCGCTGGCCCTTTGGCGCTTTGGCCATTTCTTTATTCCTTATGTTAGTGACTTGGCAACAGGCAACACTAATTCGGGCCGGGTTGTTTACTTGTATTTCGTTTATAGATGTATATTGATGGTCAATAATCGATTACTCCCCAAAAACGATTTTTGACATTTATTCAAAATTAATCGATTTGTTAAAAATCGATTATATTTAAAAAATAATAAATTTTTGCGAAAAAAAAATCGATTTTTTTTATTAGTCAAAAGATAAAATAACTTCCTTCATATTAAAATTACCATAACTATAATAGATAAATACTAAACAACAATGACACACAAAACATCTCCATCTGACCCCAAACTAGGATAAAATATGTATTTATAAAAACATCATCATCATCATCAACAGCCCACTAAATGTTCCCACTGCTGGGACTCGGGCCTTCCCTCACTATTGGTAGAGAGTTAAGGCATGGTAATCTACCTTTGTCGATGGCCCAGTGCGGGTTGGTGGATGACATATGACTTTGAAAGGTTCTAGGTATGTCGGTTTCCTTGGACGATGTTTTCCTTCACCGTTTTAAGCTAGCGGCATTACGCACATGACTTCGAAAAGACAGTGGTGTCCGTGCCTTTGAACCTGGGGTCTCCGGATCGGCAGACATCGTTCTCCTTAGACCAGTCGTAGATTAGTTATATTAGTTATGGCAACAAAAATAAGAAATTTATAATATTTATATACTCGTAGTTGAACATGACGTCTCGACATATAATGTCAAACCAAACACACCTACATAACCGAATATTTGTATTCAACACACCAATATTTTTTTTGGGAATCGAACCCACGACCCTCGGCTTCAGGCACCACAACTAACATCCATATAGTAGTTAGGGGCTAAAATCAACATACCTATTTTTGATGTATAGACTTTAAAAATCCTCTCAACTATTTAAGTATGAATGGTCTCCAAAAGTATTACATAAAATCCTCTTTCGTTATTCTTTGTTTGGGATAACAGTAAAATTACAAATAATTAATGCCACAAAAAAACAAATGTTTTTCATTGCAGTTCACTAGTATTAAAATAAAGTACTTAAAACGAGAATTAACTAACTTGTCGAAACACTTTGTCCCAAAAATAGCATTTTCAGAAACTTTTATATGTTTTTTAAAAGTCGATTTAAATGTTTAATTTTTATAATTTTTTTATAAAATCGATTTTGGGGGATTTTGAGAACATTTTGGAAAAATTGAGGTGGTCGTCAAAAAAATCGTTTTTATAAAATAAAAATTAATTATTTTTTTTTTCCAACATCCCACTTTTCGTTGTATTTTGGGGAGTCTATAACACTGTATAGTGTTATAGTGTTAGCAGCTAGCAGCAGCTGTTGTCTGTTTTAAGGTTTTCATTTGATTTTGTTTTTAATTTTTTATTATTTTTTGTCGTTAAGACCGTTTGTGATGTTTTTTATTTGTATGATATAAAAGTAATACTTAAACCAAGATAAGCGAAACAATGTCCAAAGTAAAACTTAATTTAATAGCTGCTGCTTGTGAAAACATGGGTATTGGAATCAATGGAACTCTGCCCTGGAGGCTCAAGTATGTATAGCTCCTATAAACAATAATTTTACGATATACATAATTTGTGCGTTAAAAACAAACAGTCTAAATTGCGGCGTATAGTATAACCTCTTTCATAACTTTCCCGCCAAAACGAAATTGAATAGGTACCTATTTCAAATAAAAATAATTGGATCTAACTCTCCTAATTACCTATCTTGTTTACTTATTCAATAAAATACAGATAAAATAGATGCTGGATTCTAACGTCCAACTTTTCCTTCCAATTCAATGTTCCTTAACACAAAAATAATAAATTGCAGTAAACTCGGCAATGATAACAGAGTTGTACAAAACTTATCAAAACTACGAAATGTGCCTTAAGGTCATGCATCACACGTTTACTTATCATATCTGTTTCAGGATTCAACCACATACTGATAATAAGGTTATCTATTTTTATTGTGTTAACTGTGATGTTGTATAAAATGAATGAATTAATAAATTTAGGTGTAAAGTTCTGGCTGTACTTTAATATAATGTACTTTAAGGACCTATCTAAATAAATAAATATAGGTATAATTGCCTGCAAACAAGTTGACCCAATGAAGTTAACTGTGCATGCACAGAAACGTTTTTAAAGTCTCTTTGGTGGAAGTACACATACGCGAATTTTCCCCTTCCACTTCACTTTTGAGTCAACTTGTTTGCCGGCCCCTATAGAAATTTCACACACACCATCTGACCCCAAACTAAGCAAAGTTTGTACTATGGAAGCCAGATAGCTGATATAATACTTATACATTTTTAAATAAATATATATTATACAAAGAAAACACCCTGACACAGTATTAATATTTGAAATCATCACACAAAAATTTGCACTGGGTGGGGATCGAACCCACAACCCATGGCTTCGCAGGCAGACTTACTACCAACTAAGCCAGCCAATAAAAAATCCTGAATTTTGTTAAAACTGGTCAACTGGCAAAAGTAGCCTATTAGGTAGGAGGTTAGTAGTGGAAAGAGTCTTTGCAGTGTCCACCTGAAGAAGTACCACACCTTTACTAGTTTTTCTACCGCCAAGCAGTAATATGCAAACATCACAATGTCATAGTGTGGTAGGTAGTAGTGTTAGGGCTCTTTGCAGTCTGCCTGGGTTAGTACCACACCTTTGCCAGTTATTTTGCTACCAAGTAGTAGTGTGCAATTACTGAGTTCCAGTTTGAAAGGCAATATTTCCAAAGAAATTATGCATTAAGATATAAATTATAGATATAAGGCTCATATCTATGATTAATAAGCGCAGTGCAGTGCAAGGTGATGATTTAGGGCTCTTTGTTCCAATAGCTGCGTCACTGGGCTGTTTTGCTGTTCCAGTTCGAAGGGCAATGTTTCATACAGATAAATCGTCTTATATATCTGGGTGATAAGCACAGTGCCCTGTATCCAAATTCAATGATAGCTAAAATACATAAATGCCAATTTGCCAAAACAGAAAGAAATCAACTAACAAAGTTATAAAGTTATGTCAGTTAGCAAATAAATAATTAAATTTATAAATTAATTTCCAGGAAAGAAATGGCATACTTCACCAGTATGACGTCACAAGCGACTGACCCGAGTAAAAAGAATGCAGTCATCATGGGCCGAGTGACTTGGGACTGTATTCCGAAGAAATACCGTCCACTTACTAACAGAGTCAATATTGTACTGACAAGAAATGTAGAGAAAGTTAAGGAAAATGTAAGTAATCCCTTTATTGAGTAAGTAAACCATGGTGTAAGAGCCAGATGATCATATCTACATTTTTTTTTGATTTTAGTGGTAAGCAAAAACACTCCTAAAATTTGTCTTTCAAATTTCGCCATCTTGTAAAACAATTTTGCAGGCGATTCGAGGATATTTTTTGTTTAAGGAACAGTTAACTCTGTCTACGTTGTGAGGCCACTAAAAGTATATGATTAGAACCGGGAATCTTTGAAGGAACTCCAAAGTATGTAGTGAATAAACATCTGACGAAATGGGAGTGGAACTAGTATCCCAGCGCCCCAAGGCCGTGCTCCGCTATTTTAAAGAGCTAGGCTGGTTTGGGTAGGCTGGCCGGGGGGAAGTGCACAATACACCCCTCAATGTTCAGGCCCATGAAGAGCCTGATAGATGTTAAGAGCAACTCCACCTATCTGCTAGCTACCACCGCGCGTCATTCACCAGAAGCGCGCGCACAAGATAACACTTGCCATCCAGCCGCCAACGACAACGCGAGTGATATTACTTAACACTGTAAATTACATCAAATATATATATTGCGTGAAAAAAAAAACTAGTTTGATTCGCACCAGTGCGTCATCTAAAGACGTAACAAGCGGGACATCAGTGCAGGTCTATCACCCGCACCCTGAATTAGAAGTAGAAGTATTTCACGCTGTAACAGCTATCATTTTTTTAGATACACACACTGCAACATAACTCTTAGGGGCCATTCAGTGGCGGATTAGCCATATAGCAAGTGTAGCAAATGCTACGGGCCCCGCGCGAACTGGGGGCCCCGCGCTCCGACGCCTGTCTGACTGTAAATACAGTAGGAGCGAAAATATCTTGCAAGCCTTAACCGCCAAGCACTTAGTCTATCGTCCACTCCAACGTAAAAGCCTAAAACTCAAGAGGCAAGAGCCAAATACCTGACGGATTGTGAAGAATACCAGCAACGGATATCACGACTACTTAATTGTGTGTTATTATACATTTGACCATGTGAACGATGGTAAGCGACAATGCGGTCTACGAGGAAGTTTGATTAGAAAAAAAATTGATGTTTTTGCTTTTTCTTACTGCGAGCAGTTCAATAGAAAATGGGCTAACTGGTATTAGGTTGTGCAGATCAAGTTAATTTAGCTGTGGATTCTATGAAAGAGCCATAATTGGGCGTAGGTTTATGTCTAAGTAACGCCCAAACTTCGAGATGATCAGTAGTCAGAACAAATACACCTCGAAAACTAGGAGTAGGTAAGTCTCCGTTTTTTGCGGAGAACAGATACGTTTGCATCTGTTTCTCGTTAAAATTGGTCCTATTGACATCGATCGCCCCACACAGAGACATACTTCAAGAGCCAAGTCCAAAGTCTCGATGTTATCTCGCTTAGTGAATGAGTTTATTATAATGTTGTTAATGTTAAATAAGTAGCCTGACAATCTTGTTCGTCAGGGTACTAAGATGGCGAGTAGGTCCGGGCGTCTGTGCCCGGACAGAAAAAAAACTAAAAATGACTTGACCCTACCCTTCTTAAACCTAAGCAAACCAAGGGCCCCTTGAGAGAAATTGCTACAGGCCCCGCGCTAGCTTAATCCGGCACTGGGGCCATTCATATCTATGTCACACATTAAGATCTATCTACGTCACACGAATTTAATGATTTCTAGACCCCTCTCCTGTCCTTCTTGCTGTTAGTCACAATGTTAGACCTCTACCTACCTAGAGTGACATTACATATTTTGCATTTTCCTTTAAATTTAGTGTTGTACTTAGATATGAAATATGACATTTTTAACCCCCGACAAAAAAAAGGGGTGTTATAAGTTTGACGTCGATGTCTGTCTGTCTGTCTGTCTGTCTGTCTGTGTGTGTGTCTGTCTGTGGCACCGTAGAGCTCAAACGGATGGGCCGATTTCGATGCGGTTTTTTTTATTTGAAAGTTAATATCCGTGCGGGTGTTCTTAGCTATGTTTAATATCGATTCAAAATGGCCGCCTCCACAAAATGGCGGACAAAATATTTCTTCACAACCTACCTCAATATGGGTATCAAATGAAAGGGCTTGACTAGTAGAGTACTAAACACTATAACAAATTTCAAATCCAAGATGGCCGCCACCACAAAATGGCGAATTATATAATATTTTTCACTACTGCCTCAATATGGCATATATTTTCGTAAAGACTTGATGTGATGGCGAATGTATCAAATGAAAGGGCTTGATTAGTAGAATACTTTGCACTATGACAAATTTCAAATCCAAGATGGCCGCTACCACAAAATGGCGAATTACATTTCCTTTTTCACAATTCCCTTAATATAGGTATCAAATGAAAGGGCTTGACTAGTAGAATGTTCTACAGATAACAAATCTAAGGTAGTCGGGGGTTAATCAACATTTTTAATTTTGTTCTTGTTTAAAATGTGATGTCTTTAAATTTGAGACCCTCCCTGCCCCTGGTCACACTATGCCACATTCCCTCTCTTACACACTGTTAAAAGTTTCAATATATTTAAAAAGCTAAAGTTGCGTGGAGACTTGATCAAAAGAATTAAGATACTAAATGGATTTTATAATCTCCCTCAATAAGGAACCTGTACAGATTAAAGGAGCATAAGAGAGACAGTCGGCGTCATAAGTCACAGTTGTCCCACGCGCCATCACTGACAAACACCGCACATCACAACCTCAGCAACAGAGTGGTTTAAATAGGTTGAACAACTGGACAAGAGGATAGTAGTGGTAGGACTCTGGGCAGATTCCGCCTGGGGAAGTACCACACCTTTGCCAGTTATTCTACCGCCAAGCAGTAATGTGCAAACATTACTGTGTTCCGGTTTGAAGGGCAATGTTTCCAGAGAAATTACAGGGCTTAGAGATATAAAATCTTAGATCTCTGGGTGACGAGCGCAGTGCAGTGCTAGGTAATGATTTGGACTCTTCATATTCCAATAGCTGTTTGTCACTGTGCTGTTATGTGGCAAGCATGTTGCTTACCATCAGGCACATGTCCGGATCGTCTCGTCACCATTTATTTAAAAAAAAAATAGTGTAAGCCAATATTAGTTTAACAGACAGTTACCCATAATTTTCTTGTTTTCAACACCAACACGTTCCGGCTAAGATGAGCGTGCAAGCGAGAGCGCGGAATAAGCAATGAACAAACCTTGTGACGTATCTATACATATCTAATGGCACTATCATTTAAGTGCGTACCTTTTTTTAAAATTTATAAATATTCTTCCAATTTCAAAAAAGGTCTTAAATTGTCTGCAGGTTGTGCAGGATCATTTGTTGTGGAAATCTAGGGGGGAGACCTATGTTCAGCAGTGGACATCTTGAAGCTGATGATGATGATGATGATGAATTGAGGTTTCAATGTATCTGTATATTTAAGTATCTTATAAATTTTCCAGGTCCCAGAAGGAGTGATCGTGGTTCCGAGTTTAGACGAAGCAATCTCGTACATTGAAGGCAGACCAGACATTGAAGGCTCCTGGGTCATTGGAGGATCTTCCATATATAAGGTAATAGGCGTGACCACAGGTCCTGCAATTATATTAAATTATTTGATATAATGACAGTATTTAAATAGAATAAAATGGATACCAATTTTAATTTTGATATTTTTTAGTTTAACTTACTGTATGATCATTCAAAGATGGCTGGGCAAGTCCATTTTAAAAGTACGAAATTATTCGAAAATGTATTTACCATTGGATAACCCATTCAATTTCAAGTTACTTTTGTTATCAAACCAGTTTCCTAAACGCAATATTTAATATAGCTACCATACAAACTATACGCGCGACGCATAGAAAATACGACAGTGTGACGTCACGTTTCTGTAGTGATTTGTATGAAGCGTTTTTGGAAGAGTCCAAAATTGTGATTTTAAAATCGTGATATCACGGGAAGTTTTTAAGATAACAAAGTAATTCTTTCACCTATGTTTCAGGTATTACGTAGCCTTTTGATGGAAAAAATGTTTGAGTTTCAGTTCTAAGTATGGGACACCCCCAAAATTTATTGTTTTTTTCGTATTTTTTGTATGAAAATCTTAATGCGGTTCACAGAATACATCTACTTACCTAGTTTCAACAGAATGGCTCTTATAGTTTCGGAGAAAAGTGACTGTGACATACAGACGAACAGACAGACATGACGAATCTATAAGGGTTCCGTATTTTGCCATTTGGATACGGAACCCTAAAAATGTGTTTGTCTGTCTGTCTACATTCTCTAATTTTATATATTGTTTCAGGCAGCAATGGAACATTCCAACTGTGACAAAATCTACCTCACAGAGCTACAGAAGAACTTTGAATGTGATACATTCTTCCCGACAGTAGACAAAACAATATTCCAACTTATTGAAGAGGAGCGAGTCCCTAAGGAACTACAGATTGAAGGAGACATATCATATTATTATAGAATCTATAAAAAAATTAAACATAGATCATGGACGTTTAAAAATAGTCGGACGTAGTCTTGCTAAAACAAAAAGTGTGTCAATAGACTCGGCCACATGTGCGTTGTCACTGATAGGCTGACACGCATATTTACACACAAGTTTGCCCGTGTGTATGTGTGCATGTCAGCATGTATGTTTACACTTTTTTCTTGGAAGGAAGTTCCTTACGGCTTGGAGGAGACAGGGATTTTGCTGCTCAACCGAACTGAAAACAATGTGAGACTAAGACCGTAAGAGAAATATATAACGGAAGTGACGCGTAAAAACTGCCGTGACCAGTGTTGCTAACTTGATTATTCAGAAAAATATATAACGGAAGTGACGCGTAAAACGCCGTGACCAGTGTTGCTAACTTGATTATTCAGAAAAATATATAACGGAAGTGACGCGTAAAAACGGCCCGTGACCAGTGTTGCCAACTTGATTATTCAGATGATTGTACTATAAATAATAAATTGTAGTAATATTTTTTTTGCAAATTGTGTTGCTCCTATATGAACCGAAGGAACTTTCTACCTGGTATCACATGAAACCATATCTTTTTTTATATAAATAATTCTATATAATAGAATTTAAGTGACGTCGAAAAAGAAAGTCGAAGTAAAAATGTACTGTTAATTAATAAAAACATACATTTTCAAACTTTGAAATGACTGTATTACAATAATTATTGTACAGAAAACTGTCAAAATCGTTTCATGGCTGATGTTCCAAAAACGCGAACGAAGAGATTTGACTCCACGTTTGTGATAAGAACGTTTAGGTTCTGGAATGCGTTGCCTGAGTGGGTTTTCCCTGATGGTTACAATCTTGGTGTCTTCAAATCGAGAGTGAATCGGTTTTTTCTAGGTAAGCACGCTCTATCGTAGATCGCATCATCGCTTAACATCAGGCGAGATGGTGGTCAAATGCGAACCTATTATAGTTAGTTAAGTTAGTTCAAGCATTATACGAGTATAATGTCTTTAATACAATTATTGTACTGAACTACGTCAAATTTATTTCTTTGCATTTTTATGGGAACTTTGCCATCACTCTCTAAAAATTAGCTGTAACTATAAAAAGTTTGATCGATAAGCCAGCACTTTAATCTGTTTTTGAAGCTGCCGAAACTTGCGGCCGATATAACTATTTTGGGAAGAGTGTTATAAACTTCCGGTCCCATAATGTGAGTCAACTTCCGTGACCTCGTGAGAGAGTGTGGTATAGTAGAACCTCGATAACTTAAAAACCTCTATAACTTCAAAAAATTATGTTCCCTTCCCATCAGAGTCCAAAACCAAAACCCTTGATAACTTAAAACCTCTATAACTTAAAATATTTCTTGTTTCCCTTGGACTTTAACTTATCGAGGTTCTACCGACATCCAGCTTGCTTGTAAACTGGTGGGTTTCTCCCTGTCAGGTGATCTAAATTGAGGGAATCATTTTGACCCGCTACCCACAAGCCAGTAGGTCGACTGCCTCACAAAGTCAAAGTTCTTTATTGATAAATGTACAATTTACACGTCAATTTTATAAAAAACAAAATAAGAGCATACATTAGTATACATTTTTAAAGTTTAAATTGAAATTTATATTGTACGATAATAGGTACCGTACAAATAAGTGTCAAAAATTAAAATACAGCGTGGCGCTTTGGTGCCGACATTAAATGAAACCACCTATAAAATATCATATTTTGACCTATTCTGTCAAATTATTTTTCAATTATCGTTATTATTTACTGAGTTATTCGCAATTTTCCAAAATACCATAATAGAGCAGGCTGTATCTAAATATTCCTGCGCAGAGGTCATTACACCACAGCCCACAGTCCATCCGATTTATCAATTAAAAATCAGGCGAAAAGCAAATACTAAAGAAACGAGATAGGTGATGTCCTGCAACACACGTGCAAACGTACGCACGTTGTGAATGAAATGCAGACGAAAGAGAAATAATGCACACGCCTATTAACTAATGTTAAATGTAGTCTTTCTCTTTCTAATTTTTCACTAGTTTTGTGCTAGCCGCCGGGATGCGAAGTTGACCGTGTTGTCCCTGACACATTTCTCTAAATGGCGCGCTAAAACTTTTACTGTAAATCCTTAACTAGGGAATTTTGTAATCTAATTATTCCCGAAAAAGACGGTTACATGTTAATTTTGTTCGTTCTTTTAGTGTAATTTATTTTTAGAGTCAGTTTTCGTTTTGTTCTTGTGTGACTCTGATTGTGTTGTGAATAGTTATTTAATTAGTGACGTCGAACGTACAGTGTTTTCTGAGTGTACCTATGCACATGTGATTTTAGTCTGATAAGTCCTACAATAGGATTTTGAAAATCGACCCAGAACATGTTTTCGACCGTTTAAAGATTGTAAGTATACTAGCAACAATAATTCGATTTTAAACAAAATTACCTTTTCTCTCAAAGGGTTTTATTGGTTAGATTGTTTACGAAATTTAAATCGTATTGCGAGAAGTTGTTTTATTTTATTTCTTAAGAAAGTTGTAGGTACCAACCAATTCAGCAGCTTTTACGCTAAATGCTCTTTGTTATTACCAAGTGCTGGTCTAGTCCCGCGTTCAAATCCTACGCGCACCACTGTCTTATCGAAGTCATGTGCGTAATGCTGCTAACTTAAAACGGTGAAGAAAAACATCGTGAACAAAAACCGACATGTACCTAGAATCTTTCGAGGTCATGTTTATGTTAACCACCAACCCGCACTTGGCCAACGTGGTGGATTATGGCCTTGAGTTTTTCCGTGCGAGAGAAATCCCCGAGTCCCAGCAGTGGGAACATTTGGTGGGCTTCAAAAGCAAT
The DNA here is from genome assembly GCA_017562165.1 of Ectropis grisescens. NCBI lineage: Eukaryota > Metazoa > Arthropoda > Insecta > Lepidoptera > Geometridae > Ectropis > Ectropis grisescens. The sequence continues at coordinate 9,943,870 of CM029768.1, forward strand.
CATTTTGTACTGTTTCGCCAAAGTTACAATAGATACCTACCAACGCATTTACCTATTTACTTTATGTTATTTTATTAACTTTATTAGTAGGTATTCGATTTATTAGTGATGAACAGGCATAAAGTTGACGGGAATCCCGTCCCCGTTCCAAATTATCGCGCATTTGTAGTACCTACCCTCTCGACCGGGGCGGCGTTGCCGCGCCGTGCGCCACGCGCCGCGCGCCGCTTGCAGATAGGTACTTTCGTGCGACGTTGCCAGCTTGTTTTACGAAAAGCGAACGTAAATCACGCACACATCTTACGTTGAATGAATCTAGTGCACAGGATGATTTTCATTCTATCGCATGATACAGTTATTTAGTTTGTTAGAGAATTTTTTTTTTTCAAATAAGCGAATATTAATTTTTCACACCTTTTGTATGATTACTGGTCAGTAACCCTACCCGTGTGTTCATTTAATGTCGGCACCAAAGCGCCACGCTGTATATGTACTTATTACAATTGTAATGAACAATGTCAATTTTTTACAACTTTATTGTGAGTTTGCCATCACTATATAAAAACTCGCTGTGGCTATAAAAAGTTTGATCTATAAGCCAGCTTTTTAATCGGTTTTTGAAGCTACCCGAACTCGGTGCTAATGTAACTCTTTTAGGAAGAGTGTTATAAACTTCCGGTCCCATAATGTGAGTCAGTTTTTCCGATCTCTAAAACTGTCTTAGCTTTGACAGTGCTCTCTCTTTTGTTTTCGCTTGAAATTATAGAGACAGCAATAACAAAGCCATAGCCGATTTAATTAGGGGGATAGACGGGCCGGTGACAAACACAGTACACTTACTAGCCTAATATTTCCAATATAAACTATTCTAGTTGTAAAATAGATAAATGCAATATCTCTATATATAAAAATGTTATGTAGGTTTGTGTACACTTCAAAAACTCAAAAAGTTCTGCACCGATCGAGCTGAAATTTTACAATGATATATAATCTGCATCAAGGATTGTTTTTATCTAATTTTTGCATCACAATGTGCCACAGCAAAGCGTGGCAGGGTACAACTAGTTGTATATATGTTTGATAGAAAGTGTTTTTGGAATAAAGATATAATTAGTTTTCTAGAAAATCGTTTCATTATCACCCTGTATTCATCTAGAGCTGGATAGGCTCATAATACACTACTCACCCCGATCCTCGGTCGCACACTTCTAACCGCCAATAGCTGCCTTTCGTACATCGTCACTCTATCATTACTTTTGTCACTGTATCCAGGATTTTATATATTTACTAGCGGCCCGCCCCGGCTTCGCCCGTGGTACATATATATAACCTACATCATTCAAGGATTACGTACATATGAAAGAACGGTGAATGATTTTTTTTTAAATCGGTCCGATAGTTCCCGAGATTACCGTGTACTAACTATATATATGCTATAGACTACTTTTGATCCCCAAATTATCGTGCTGTTTACTGGGTCAGATGTGACACCTGTAGACAACTGGCGGGGATGACTAATTAAATGACGATTGATCAGTTTTCGACCGGAGAGGAAAAATGATTAAATTACTAAAATGGCTATTAAAAAATAAGGGTTGATCGTAGAATGGTAAAAATTGAGCATTGTATGTATTTTTGTATGTTGTATCATAAAATAATAGAAATTAAAAATTTTGTCTAAAAAATAAAATAAAAAATTTAGGGGTGGACTACCCCTAACATTTAGGGGGATGAAAAATAGATGTTGGCCGATTCTCATAGATACCGGATAAGTACAAAAAAATTCATCAAAATCGGTCAAGCCGTTTCGGAGGAGTATGGCAACAAAAACTGTGACACGAGAATTTTATATATTAGATTGCAATTCGCTTTTGTAACTACCTAGTGGTCGTAGCTCGAAAAAGCAACATCGATTCATGGTTGATGTTCCAAAGATTCAAACGGAAGAGTTTTCACTATTTCACTCTAGTTTTGTGATAAAAAACGTATAGGTTGTGAAACGCGTTGCCTAAAGTGGGGTTTTCCCGTTGGTTACAAACTTCAAATCGAGAGTGAATCGGTTTCTTCTAGGTAAGCACGCTCCATCGTAGACCGCATCGTCGCAACGTCAGGCGAGATGCAGCCCCGGATCTTCAATATTTATTGGCGGGGCAAAATATCTAAAAAAAATCTTTCGGGCAGGAGGGGCATAACAGGTTACGTCACTCTGACTCCCCTAACTCACATGAGGAAGGAAGAAGTCATGATAATAATATTGGATCGGATATTACGACGATGGGTTCAAATACGTGATGAGTCGGTAAATTTGGCGCCCCCTGAGGCGTACCGTGGCACGGGCCCCGGCTTGCCCCCCCCCCCCTTTGATATTTGCAACACATATATAGTGCCTGGTATGGAATAACACATATGTATATATACAAGCTACTTTTCATTAAGATACGGGAACGGGCCCTATGCGGGTAATGCCGCGGGGAGCTACTAGTATTATCTATTATACAGGGTTACTTGTAATTAGCCTGCATTATGTTTAAACATTTTTGTTAAAACTCAATACACATCCCAAAACAGGAACAAAATTAAAAATGTTGACTAAGCCCCGACTACCTCAGATTTGTTATTTGTACAACATTCTAATCGAAGCTCTCTTACATTAAGGGAGTTGTGAAAAAATATATGTACTTATTTCGCCATTTTGTGGAAGCGGCCTTCTTGGATTTGAAATTTGTCACAGTGACATGTATTCTACTAGTCAAGCCCTTTCGTTTGATACCCATATTGAGGTAGTAGCGAAAAAAATTAATATAATTCGCCATTTTGTGGTGGCGGCCATCTTGGATTAGAATTTTTATAGTGTATAGTATTCTACTAGTCAAGCACTTTCATTTGATTTCCATATTGAGGTAGGTTGTGAAGAAATATTTTGTCCGCCATTTTGTGGAGGCGGCCATCTTGAATCGATATTAACTAAACATAGCTAAGAACATCCGTACGGATATTAACCTTCAAATAAAAAAAAAACTGCATAGAAATCGGCCCATCCGTTTGAGCTCTACGGTGCCACAGACAGACAGACAGACAGACATCGACGTAAAACTTATAACACCCCTTTTTTGGACAGGGGTTAAAAAAGTGTTATTTGTCCTCTCAATCACTGTTTAGTGTTTTTCACTTCGGTACATCTTTTATCTAGCGGTAAAGAGCACGTGCGCTCTTGTTACAAAGAGTGCAATGCTTACAGACCGGGCAAATAAACTTTTTTTTATTTTGTATGTTTTTTTTTTTTTTTTTTTTAACTTTTATAGGTTTACACTTGACCGCCATCTCGCCTGATGTTAAACGATGATGCGGCCTACGATGAAGCGTGTTTACCTAGAAGAAACCGATTCACTCTCGATTTGAAGACACAAAGATTGTAACTATCGGGAAAAACCCTCTCAGGCAACGTATTCCACAGCCTAGACGTTCTTATCACAAAAGTAGAGTCAAATCTTTTCGTTCGTGTCTTTGGAACATCAACCATGAAACGATGTCGCTTTTTCGAGCTACGAGCATTCCGATAGAAAAAAGGGCAAGGTGGTATTAGATCGCACAAATCAGTCGCACACTCTCCGAAGTGTATCCGATAAAAAACCGATAAGCTGGCAATTTTCCGGCGATGTTCTAGACTTTGCAGTCTTTTTCGCACGAGAATGTCATTGCCTATGAGCCTTTTGGCACGTCTCTCGATCGATTCCAGAGCTTCCAGCTGATACTTCGCCGATCCATCCCAAAGATGCGAGCAGTACTCCATACTGGAGCGAATCTGTGCTTTGTATAACGTAAGCAACTGTTCAGAATTGAAGTACCTTCGCACCTTTGAGAGGACACCTAGTTTTTTGGCAGCTAATTTAGCCTTAGATTCGATATACGAGCCAAAGTTGAGAGTCGAGATAAAAAAATTATAAAAAAATTTATAAACTGTAGTACAAAATTTACGTATTTATGTACTTAGCATCCCTTAAAAGGATGCAGGCTGGTCACCAGTAACCTTGTACAGCAATGTGCTGTTTAAAAGGCGTATTAATTACACTTGGCTAAATTTAGTGACTGAATTGAGAAGCAAGTCAAACAATGCTCGCTTCTGAATAAGTATCTGAAACTAGTTATGCTAATACACTTCACTGAATTTAGTAGTGATTAAATTTAGCCAAATGTAATACAGCCTTTTATGGCCAACAGTGTTACTACGATCAAAAATCCAGTTTTTAATGACGTTATAATTTTTTCTAGAAATAAAACACAAAACTTGATTATTATTTCTTTATTTAATCTGTCAATTAATACATTGTAACTTACAACTATAAACTACTTTCAGGGATCCGAAATAATAGGCTGGAAGTGGTTTTAAATACTGTAACAGGTTCCCTGCAAACGAAAATAGACCTAATGTGGTCGGCCGTTGGTCCAAAATTGAGCCAACAGTCGTTAATACTAGAAAAAAAAAACATTAAACCGCTTAAAACTAGTACTAATGCTAACTTTTATACTATACTTGGTTTTTCATAAGACAGAAGTTTACACTTGACGAGTTTGTTAGAAATTTTTTTTATAAATTTAAAAAAATGCCCATTCCAGAATTTATACGACAACGCAAATAGAAGAACGAAGGCAAAGACAAGACACTTTTTTAAAAACATATGGAGCGTACTTTTAGCGGTATTTTGTAATTTGACTTTATATTTCAAAAAACGCCATCTATTAAAAAACTTTTTATTATTAGATGGTAATACATTGAACTGTACTGAATAAAGTTTCAAAGTGATGCTTTTCTTTAAGTAAATGGTTTCATATTTATCTTTACTGATTCAATTATTTGGATTTTGTGTAGTGAACGCAAAACAAGGTTTGATTTAAAAATGTTAACTCACAAATAAAACATAAATTCGTTTTAGTATTTCACTCGTCAAGTTCAAAATTTAACAAACCGAATGAAATCTCCAAATCAGTGTTAGTGTAAATAATTTGAAGATTCGTGACAAGGTGGAAATATGTAATTAAAAATCTTATTTTTTTTGTATTTTTTTATATTTTTATTATTTTTTTCTAGCCCCCGGAGTGGGCAAAGGAAACACGACGACATATATAATAATAATAATACAATATTGTGATAATTGTTAAGGAAAAAAATATTAAATTCCTACATTTCAGTTTTGAAGTATGGTGAAAAAATTGAAAAAAAATTGGCCTGTGTATTTTTTTTTCAAAGCTGAACTGTAGAAATATTGGTTAACTAGAATTTCTAATGATTTCGGAAAAACATATTTAGGTATACAGACAGACCGTCATCTCTCTCGATGTTAAAGCGAGTAAAATTATTATCACATTTTTCATAACATACAAGTTATTTTAATAGAACATATTAATTTTTTCATTTTTACCACAAGAAATTCTAGTTTTCCATACAATAAACATTATCTAAATATCTAAACTACGTAACTTGTTGATGTCTCTAGAAGCATGATTATATATTTTTTTAATAATAGAAAAAAGTGCAATTTAAATACTGTTCTTACGTGGGTTACTTGATAGACATAACTCGAAAATGGAAACTCGGAAAAAGGAAAAAAAAAAGGACTTTTTAATGTCCCACGGCTTGGTAAGTGAGTGAATGACTTTTATTTGTTTGACAATAAATCGTGATCAGCATTCTAAATCGAATAAATAATTACTTGTCTATATTGAGCTGTAATTGAAAACTACAAAATACTTTGATATTATCTAACTTTATTTTAATAGCCTTTTCTCATAATGCCCGATCAATAAATTCCAAGTTGTTTGCAATAACATTTTATTTTCTAGGTTGAGCCAAAATTCTCATCTAGAGAATTCCTAGTTAATTTATTCGATATTTTATTTCTTAAGGTTAGTGGAAAATTCCCAGATCTTTAAGTTATTTTTATCCGAGCGGTAATTTTTCAATTATTTTCCGAAAATTCTCAATCTTTTCCGAAAAATTCTCAACTTTTTCCGAGCGATTTTTTTCATTTTTTTCCGAGCGCCAAATACCGAGCTACTGCATAGTGTAATGCAAGAATATGTAATCTGGGTTGTTTATCTCAGCGGGCAGCAGCGGAGACTGCGGCGGTAACACCTGGAATCCCATGAACATGAAGGTGCGCAGGAGTGTCGCGCGGTCCGGCCGGGATTTCAGCACGCAGATAATGCAACTGAAATAAAAATAAAAGTACATTAAAAGTTATTCTACCGCCAAGCAGTGCTACATCACTATGTTTCGGTTTAAAGGGCAACGATTCCAGAGAGATTATAGGGTATAATCATCTTAAAGTCTCTTAGTGACCTAGTGCAGTGCAGTGTAACTAATTAGTTTAAAGGTGTGGTGGAAAAGAATAATATTTATTGACACTCCCCCAGGTGGACTTTGTAAAGACTGAACACTCCAAGACTACAATTCCAATACCAATACCAATTCATAGTAATATTTTTTTGCCAGCGTTTCTTCAACTTCAACTTTTGGTTTATGGCTTTTATTGTGGTTTAGCCTTACAATTTTGCCAATGTCACGTAGAAAGAGACCGCTATACGAGGAGATTCGTAGGCAACAGTGCTTTTGTAACGTAACTTTTGTTCAATGTATTTCTGTAATTTTGTTTTCCCCCTTTTCTAAAAAGAAAGGAATTAGTTCCAACTACAGTAACAAGCACAAGACAACACACACATATTTCTACAAACTATCAGAATATATAACGTATAGTAGATATTTATATTTTATTTTGTAGTGTTTCTTTCTTCAGCTCGAAAGCGTTGAATTATAAACCCTAATGTTACTCTGTTAAATGCTTCATTATGACAGAACGAGAGAATAAATATGAATGAATGAATGAAAACTCTTTATTGTTTACGCCTTAAAATAGTACAGAAAATATACAATGAAATATACTCTTCAAACACCAAGTGACACCCGCCCCCCTTCTACCGCCTACCTAAATCGGCTTTGGCTTTGCTATTCTCTATCATTTCAAGATAAAAGAAAAGATACATCAATATCAAAGCTAAGACAGTTTTAGTGAGGCGGTAGACCGGGCGTCACACTGTCCCATTTGACTTTACACTTTATTTTCAGAAAGTTACAAACTACTTTTGTATGAAGATGGTTAGTGATAATATACTTTCAATTTGGAATTTTGTTTACAATCATTCATTTAGTTATTAGTTTATGATCACAAGCCGGGCCTCGTGGCTTAGTGGGTAGTAACTCTGCCTGCGAGGGTTGTGGATTCGATTCCCAACCAGTGCAAATATTTGTGTGATGAATTCAAATATTTGTACTGTTTCTGGGTGTTTCTATGTATAATGTATAATATATGTAATGTATTTAGAGCTATATAATAAGTATTATATTCGCTATCTGGCTGCCGTCTTACAAGCTTTGCTTAGTTTGAGGTCAGATGGTGTTGTGTGTGAATTGTCCACCACCACCAATAATAATATTGGACACACATGTTTGTGTTTGCAATTAAACAAATACCTATCCATTATCTATACGTCTAAAATTCTTTCCAAAGCCAATAAAAGAGCTAGTTATAATTACTTTGAAACGGCTGTACCGACTTTGAAGAAACATACCCAAGAATGCCCCTCACTAATTACTACTCATCTTTTACTATTCACCTTTCAAACAAAACTAACAAACCGTAAATCGGTGCATCCGTCAGGGAGCTACGATGCTACAGACATACACACTCACAGACACGTGAAACTTATAATAAACCAGCGTTTGTGTCGGGGGCTAAAAAGAGGAAAAGAACTTACGTGCCGCAACGTAGCTGTTCCTCAGCGAAGTCCAACAGTAGGAGGAAACTCTCCTTGCTGCCGGCCGCGAGAACGCTTGGCACACGAAGGTACATGCTGTTGCCGCTAACCACCTGAAAAAAAAAATGGTTACTGCAATAATTATGTTTACATTTATTACTATCTATACTAATATTATAAAGCTGTAGTGTTTGTTTATTTGTTTGAACGCTATGCCTATGCCTTAAATAAATTGGAGGATCATCAGTATAAATTACATATTATTAATAATTATTTCTATATATTTTACACCCACCCTCACCATTGCACACACACCCTCTCTCTCTCTCTCTCTCTCTCACACACACACACACACCCTCTCACCCTCACACACACTCACACCACACGCAAACACACCCTAATTTTAATTATTGTAAACTTAATAATTGTCGTGGTTATAGAGAGGAGTCGGGCGGGGGGAAGATCAATCAATATGCTTGGTTGGTATTTCCCCTATTCCCAGTATCTGTCCGATACTGGGTTTGGTAAATGGTTTAGGGAGTAGCGCAGGTCGCAGAGATCCCCTAAACAAGGCCAGTGGACTATCCTTCTCGAGGTTGCCGCCTGTTACTTGGCCAATTACCCTCTGTAATTGGTATAACAAAAATCTCTGGCCGGCCCACATCCCTTTCCTATCCCAAAGTCCTCTCACTTATCCCAACCCTCCAACCTATCCTAGTTTCCCCACACCATATCCAACCCTTTCCTTTAACACTTTCCCAATTCCTTCTCCCTTCCATACTCTCCCTTTTTCCAAACCTGCACAGCCGAACCGTGGCGGCGTATATCCACTTCCTGGGCCAGCAAAGCCCTGGGGCACCAAATACCCCCAAAAATCTGCACCACACCTACCAAGGGCGGGTAGTGTGTGAGTTTCTAAACATCAGCTCAACAACCCAAAATGTCAGCACAAACCAAAAGATTTTACCCCAGGAGGGTACCACTAGCACTGCTAGTGGAGAATCCCTCACCGAGCCCAGCTCGGTCTGCCCCTCGTATTCTGGGGGGGGCAATTTGTGCGCTCAACCAGGCTCCAGCCTGGATTTATCTGGCCTTATGAAGGCCATACCAAGTACAAAAACACCTTCGAGACGCAGTGGACTGTAGTCTCGCATAAGCGCCCTTGCAAAGGGAGTCCACGCACTCGAAGGCCGAAACCCAAAAACAGGGGCAGAAGAGTGGACCAGAACGCAGTCGCCACAACAGGCGCGCGAGCAGGAAAGCACTTCAGCCTACCAAACCAACGACCATCGCAGCAGCGGAAACGCAGCGCGAAATAACACAATCCACCTCCACAGGGGTGGCACCACCACCACCACCACCACCAGTTCCCAGCCAAGCGAAGAAGAGAAGGAACCCGAGAGGTGCTCGCGGTAGACGGATCGCTGCGAAGGCTTCTACTCCCATTCCTGAAAAGGAACACCCGAGAAAGGGGCTCTGCCGGGCGAGAGAGCTTCATCGAAGCGCGCTCGCTTGGACGAGACCCAACCTCCCAGAGGAGAAGCCAAACGCGCGAAGACCGACCCAAAACCCAAGCGGACGGTGAGCTACGCAGACGCGGCTCAATCCCACCTGAAGGTGGTGATTACTACCGTCCCACCGAGGGACCTCTCGCAGACCCAGGCAGAGGCGCTTAGAGAAGCTGTCGATGACAGCATTCTCCAGGCCATTCTGTCTCCAACCTCTTCGAGTTCATCCGCACCGGCTTTCCGTGGTCGACCCTTCCTATTGGACGGGGCGCTAGCGATGTGGTGCGAAGACGAGAACTCACTCAGCTGGCTGGAAGAAACGGTCAGAACCTTACCATCACCGGTTGCAAATACCAATCTAACGGTCATGAGGCAATCGGATATGAAGAAGAGGCTCAAGGCAGGGCTTCTGATTCATACCCGTATTGCTGACGCTGCAACACTGCACCGAGTCCTCTGTGCCCAAAATCCGTGGTACAAAGTGGACTCGTGGCAGTGTTACGACATGACGGTAGATGAGAAACCACAGGAGGTCACGGGCTCCAAGGATAAGGTAGTGCACCTCATCCTAGGAATACCCGAGGACCAGAAACAAACCATCCTAGACAGAGACCGCCGGGTGGCCCACATGTCGGGGAGTGGGTACATCCGCTTCTTCTCCTCAGAGGAAGCGAAAACGGCCGAACAGCAACCCGTGAAGACCAACACAGCTGGTGAAACAGAGGCAAAGGAGACATCGACTCCGGAGCCTCCATTTCTGCTCCTAAATCCAAACAGAGCGAAGTGGAAACGGTTTCACCGCTGCAAAGTGAGGGTGCTCCAGCAGTGACGAAGATGACGTCCTGCGTAGCCCTTAGCCCCTCAACTTCATACAAACCAATCTCCAGCACAAACAAATAGCGGCGGCCACACTGCGCAGAGTGCTGGAGAAAATAACAAGATTGTCGCCATGATCCAGGAACCCTGGATCAAAACAACAAAATCTGCGGTCTCAATAACATCGGCGGTAAGTTAATGGTAGACACTACTGTCGAAAACCCCAGAACCTGCATTTATATGCCTAAATCTATAACAACCACTCTGCTTAACCAATTCTGTTCTAGAGACCTTACAGCAGTGAGACTCACAACAGAAAACCAAACTGTCCTAGTACTAGCATCAGTGTACCTGCCGGGCGAGGGTGATATTCCCTCAAAAGAACTGGCCGACCTGGTGCAACACTGTGAAGCACAAGACTGGGACCTGATCGCATCTGCCGACTGCAACGCTCATCACTCACTGTGGGAAGTAAAACACCAACAAAAGGGGAGTCTTTAGCCGAATATTTATTCCAAACCAATCTTAATATTTTGAACAGGGTACGGAACCTACTTTTGTAAGCTCTAGGTACCAAACCATCATAGATATTACACTGGCAACCAACGCGGTGGCTAGTCAAGTTGAGGGATGGCACGTATCAAACGAGCCATCATTCGCAGACCACCGCCGCGTTTGTTTCAATTACAGTATAAGTCAACAGACCCTGTTCCATATCGCAACCCCGTAAAACCGATATAACAAGGTACACAACATCACTAAACCAAGCACTAGGTGATACACATCTGACCGACGCAACACTTAGTACAGAAAATATAGAAACGAACGTACAACTCCTAACCAAATCTCTGTTGAATAGTTATGAATTAGCATGTCCAGTGGTAAAATCAAATAACGTAGGCAAAGGTTCCTGGTGGGGGCCAGACTGATAGACTACGCCATAAACTAAGGACACTTTATAACAGGGCAAAAACACCAGATCCATGGAAGACTGGGATAACTACAAAATTGCACAACGGCATTACAAGAAGCGTATCAGGTTTCGCAGAACAGAATCTTGGCACAACTTCTGTAATAGCATAAACTCAACAAACCAAGCCGGTAGAATAAAGAAAGTTCTAGCCAAGGGCGAGCTCAACCTCCTGGCTCCCTAAAAAGGAAGGAAGACGGCACTTACACAAACACAGACCGAGAAACAAGTGCAGTGCTTGGAGACTCACTTTCCTGGATGCCAGATCACAGGAGAGTTAGAATGGCCAGAAGAAAAATACTGCACACCAACAACCCAAGAATGGGAAGTCGCAAACAATGTAGTAACCGCGGATAGAATAGAATGGGCACTAAAAGCTTTAAACCCTTCAAAGCCGCAGGGCTGGATGGCATATTCCCAGCATTACTACAATGGCAACCAAATCAGGTAATAAAGCACCTGCTACCAATATATAGGGCATGTATAGCTTTTAAATACATCCCGAAAACATGGAGGAGGCGAAAGTCATTTTCCTACCAAAACCTGGTAAGGAGGATTACACACAAACCAAATCGTTCAGGCCTATCAGCCTAACGTCATTCCTTCTAAAAACTTTAGAAAGATTAGTGGACCGACACCTAAGAGACGGGGCACTGAAACATAAACAACTACATCCTCAGCAACACGCATACAGGAAGGGTAGATCAACAGAGTCGGCTCTACATATGGTCGTACATAAGATAGAATCGGCTCGCAAACAAACTTTCAACACTTGCTGCCTTCATCGATATAGAAGGGCTTTTGATAAAACAATGCACAACAGCATAAACCACGCCCTTTGCAAACTCAGGGTCGAACCAGTGATGAGGAACTGGATCACCGAGTTGGTTAGCAAAAGAGCGGTCCAGATAGTGATGAACACTACCACAAGAGCGAAGGTAGTAAAGGATGCCCCCAGGTGGCGTCTTATCACCACTATTATGGAACATAGTGGTGGACAGCCTCTTAAAGATCCTAAATGACAGAGGATACACTACTATTGGTTATGCAGATGACCTCACAATACTGATAAGCGGAAGCGCTGAAAATGTCCTTTGTAAGTGCATGCGCTCGGCCCTTCAGATTGTAGAAAAATGGTGTGGCGAACATCAACTGTCAGTAAACCCGAAAAAACAGAACTCATTCTTTTCACCAACAAAAGAAAGTTACCAGAACTACATCTCCCAAAACTATTTAACACCAAACTCTCCCTATCAACTCAAGTGAAATATCTGGGCGTCATTCTTGACAATAAACTGAACTGGGCGAGTCACATTGACACAAAAATTAAGAGGGCCTGCCTAACTTTTTGGCAATGCCGGAGACTCGTTGGGAGAAAATGGGGTCTCAATCCAAAAATCACACTGTGGTTGTACACCTCAGTGATCAGACCCTCTCTGACCTACGGATCGGTTGTGTGGTGGCCCAGAACACAACTGACCACAGTAAAAGCTAAACTCCAAAGTCTGCAACGCCTGGCAAGCGTAGCAGCTACTGGATGCATGAAGACCACACCATCAGCCGCACTGGAGTATCTCCTAAGTTTGAGACCTCTACACTTAGTCATACAGGAGGAGGCTACGGCAGCCGCCCTGCGACTAAGGGCAAACGGACTGTGGAAACAAAATATAGAAACACAACACTCAAAAGTTCTGCAACAGGTGCTGAAAGAAATACCGTTTCTGGAGGCACCTATGGACAGAACAATATGTCAACATGTCTTTGATCGAAGATACAATATCCAACTCAATGCAGAACCAAAAGATAGCTCTGGTAGCAGAGAAGTGAGGATATACACAGACGGCTCTAAAACCACACAAGGTACAGGAGCCGGCGTCTTCTCAAATGACTTAAACATAAAAATAGCAACACCACTAAGTAACCTAAATACAATCTTCCAAGCCGAATGTATCGGTATCACCAGGGCGGCACAGGCGGTCGCAGCCAGAGATGTTGGGACCTAAACATCAAAATTGTCTCCGACAGCGCGTCAGTGCTTCAAGCCCTAAAAATAATACCATAACCTCTGTCCTTATATTGAATGCCATTAATGCACTCCAATCCATAGCAGGGACGAACAGAGTAACCCTCCAATGGATCAAAGGACACAGCGACTCACTAGGTAACGACGCAGCTGATGAACTGGCCAAAAGAGGAGCAAAGGCAGTAGTATATGGACCGGAACCATTAATGCCTATACCTCAGGCCCAAATAAAAACATGGCTGCAGGAAAATACTGGGAAAGCACATTTAATGGAATGGAGAAACACTGAAGGTTGCAGGCAAACCAAAATGCTATTCCGGTAGCAACAAAAAACTTGCGCGCAACCTTATCAGATTAAGCAGGGACAAAGTACGTAAAGTTATAGGTATTATGACTGGCCACTGTCCTCTAAACAAGCACCTTTTCAATATAGGTGTGACAGACAGCCCTCTATGCAGAGGATGCATGGAGGAGGAGGAAACGCCACAGCATGTGATTGTGGAATGCAGGACCGTGGCAGATCAACGGGCAGAATTCTCCACCCCCAGCAGCAGTCCCAGAGGCCTTCACCAACCTGAATGGGTTGCTTGCCTTCTGGGATAGCCTGGGATGGCTGGAGTAGAAGGGTAGTATGAGCCACGCACAATAGCCCAATTTGAGAGGCTAAGTGCGGAAAAGGCCCCGTTTAACTAACTAACTACTAACTAACTAACTATAGAGAGGAGTCTCCTAATTACAGGTATATTTTATGCTTAAAAGGAGACCCCACTATACTTGTTTCGTTAGTTTACTCTTTGAAGGATTTTTTTTGTATGTTAGGCATATATTTATCGTAGGGAAATAACGAAAACTACGCGGGTATAATCGCGGGTCTGGGTAAGATAGATAGACTACAGGCCCGTGAGCAAAATGTATGGGTCATATGAACCACCAGGAGACAGGCCTAAATAGGATGATAGAAGGGTATAAGATTCGGCACTATGCCGGCATTTGTAAGCTGTCCAACTGAGTGCAAATTGAAAAGGTAGGGGAAGGGGTCCACCCTCGACCTTTTCTCCTTGTCGCGTGATTTTTGTACGTCATTGCGGAATAATGGATTAGAAGAGGTATTGAAACTGTGCGGAACCAATACCGTACAGTACCGTGACCGAATTTCCTGAAAATCTCATCAGTTATCATTCCAGCGTGACGCTAGAATTCAATTCACAGCCCACGAAAAATCTGTGTGTGGTGCGCCAAATGAAGTTTTCACTTCAATAAAAACAAGCTCGAACAAAAGTGAAATATATCGTTAATAATAAAAGCGAAGTGCATTTCTTATCAATAGTGCATTGACTCCCGATAACCTCTCTTGCGTTAGTTATTATACTTGCGTAACTTGGGCATGTTTGCATGACCTGAGATTACGTCGGTGTAGAATGAATGCCAGCGTCTTTAGTTAAACGTGATTTGACAAAGACTGATCTAAATACTCTTAGACTACAGGCCCGTGAACAAAATTTATAGGTCATATGAACCACCAGGAGACCTATGTAGGATGATATAAAATAATATGATTCAGCACTATGATCATGCCTTTGCACTATGCATTTGTAAGTTGTCCAACTGAGTGTGAGTTTATGCAACCCTCGATCAATTTGCCTTGTCGCATGATTTTTGTACGACGTTGCGGAATAATGGATTAGAAGAAGCTTAAAAATTATAATAAAAAAAGGTTTTTTTTAATTGTTACTTTTGGCGGAAACATTCATTGTATCGCAACGATGTTCAGGGTAAATTTGGTCATTTGATTATGTACGGCATTGGTTCCATACAATTTGAATGCCTCTTCTAATCCATTATTCCGCAATACCGGACAAAAATCATGCGACAAGGAGAAAAGATCGAGGGTTGCAAACCCCCTCCACAACTTGCACTCAGTTGGAAAGCTTACAAACTGCGGCATAGTGCTGAATCTTATTTATTATATACCCTTTTATCATCCTACATAGGTCTCCTGGTGGTTTATATGACCATAACCGGGCCTGTAGCCTATAATAAAAAGATGGATAGATATGTCGCAGCCGGATTGTATAATTCGCCGTATTACATTACGGCTAGCCGTTTTGAAAAACAGGGTCGTTTTGTAAAGCGGCAGTTAACGATTAGCCGGATTGAATAAAACAAAAAAACTTGAGAACGTCTAGGTTGTGGAATGCGATGCCTGAGTGGGTTTTCCCTGATGATTACAATCTTGGTGTCTTCAAATCGAGAGTGAATCGGTTTTTTCTAGGTAAGCACGCTCCATCGTAGATCTCATCATCGCTTAACATCAGGCGAGATGGTGGTCAAGTGCGAACCTATTATAGTTAAAAAAACTTGAATATTTAAAAACTGTTGGCGGCCTTATAAAAAAACGATCTCTTTCATTTTATTTCAGCGTGAATGAGAGATATTATAAACCTGAGATAGGTTATTTTAGTTTATAACTTTATAAGACATATTCAACCAATAGCCCACTAAATGTTCCAACTTCTGGGACTCGGGTCTTTTCTCGCAAGGTGAGAGTTAAGGCCATAATCCACCACGCTGGCCCAGTGCGGATTGGTGGATGACACATGACTTCGAAAGACTCTAGGTACACGTCGGTTTCCTCACGATGTTTTCCTTCGCCGTTTTAAGTTAGCGGCATTACGCACATGACTTCGAAAAGACAGTGGTGCGTGTGGGATTTGAACCCGGGGTCTCCGGATCGGCAGGCGCCGTTCTCCCGACTAGACCAGCCGTAACTTACATAACAGACATACTTATATTACACTTGGCAAAATTTAGCACCTCACTGAATTTCGCATCAAATTTAGATACAAGTTTAGTCGACTGAAATCAGAACCAAGCGATCCTCGCTTTTGAATTTAGTATGCTATGTGCTATCTTACTGATGTCTATTTCACACAATTCAGTAGCGTCTAAATTTAGCCAAATACAATAAAGCCTTTAAGTCCCTGCATTAAAAACCATGATGGTTACAAATGGCGAAACATATTGTAAGCCTTTAGTCATAAACAACAAACGAAACCCAAGTACATTTACATAGACATGTGTAATATACATAAGAATAGGAGGCAAGTTATTTTTGTACGTGCGTCAAGACGTTTGCAAATGGTGGTTCAGTAATCTGATTATACAGAGATAGCGTAATCTTTCCGCAAATATCTTGTTACGGAAAATAACCACAGGTTTATTTCTAAAGGGAAATGACGTACTTGGCAGTCCACCTGGGGAAGTACCACACCTTTGCCAGTTATTCTACCGTCTATCAGTAATGTGCAAACATTACTGTGTTCCTGTTTGAAGGGCAATATTTCCAAAGAAATTACAGGGTTTAGAGACATAACATCTTTAATTTTTAAGGTTCTCTGGGTGACGAGAACCAAATCAAATCATTACCTAGCACTGCACTGCGCTCATCACATAGATATCTAAGATTTTATGTCTAACCCCTGTGATTTCTCTGGAAACATTTCCCTTCAAACCGGAATACAGTAATGTTTGCATTTTACTGCTTGGCGGTAGAATAACTGGCAAAGGTGTGGTACTTTCCCAAGCGGACTCTGCTAAGAATCTTACCACTACTAAATTTGTCTATATCTCAGTGCTGATATAACAAATTATAATTATATGTAATTAATTTTCTGGTTAAAATGATAGTAATATTGTCTTTCGCTATCCATTTGTCCAGTTTTTTCTCCGAAAGAGTCTCAGAATGAGTTTTCAGAAAGAGATTTTGCGTTTTTTTCACGATATACGACGATTTTGCAACTAAATCGCGTTCTGGCAACTCTGCGTTCAATTGCAGTATCGAAATCGCACGGTTTAGCGATTGTGTGATGCTACAACGCGATTACGCGGCGTTCGGAAGCGGTATCCAAATCACGCGTTTTAGCGACTCTCCGACGCTGGATCTTCGTTTAAATTCTGTGGAAAGTCAACCCGGAAACGATGTTAATTAAGCTTGCCTATACCAATTGCAGTACCGTTCTGAAAAAAAAAAAACTTAATTTTGCGTAACACTGCACTGTTTGAATAACGCGACCACCATCTGAATGTGTGAGGAGTGTAGCGTTCAGTCGCTGTATTGCTGTCAAAAAGCGACTTAATCGCCGCTATTGGCGTTTTTAAGTGTGCGGCGTGAAAAACTTGGTCGCCGTGTCGCTATAAAAAAGCGTAGTCGCTTTTTTGTCGCCGATGCTAAACGTAGTAGTCCAAGCGCCGCAGCGAATTAAGTTGGTTTGTAATGCAACGTACGGGACCTGGTTTTTTTTTTTAATATTTGCAAGAGTGTCTCCTGAATGTAAATCCGAGTTGGCGCGGCGGGAGGGGTTCACTTCAGCCGCCATCTTGGGAAACACGTTTTATTGAATATCTCGCGAACCGCGCATCGTACGATAAAAATTGTTGAGGTCATTATTGTAGATAATAATATTTGTCACCTGTTTTATTTGAAACTTTTTTTGTATTACACATAGGTTTTTAATTAAAGCGCTCCAAACTTTATACACCATGATTTTTACTAAATGTTTAGTTCATAAATTAAAAATCAAATGGTAACTGAATTGTAAGTGAACTGAAGTTGTCTAAAAAAGTACAGAAATATAAATTACTCACGGCTTCCCAGCGAGTGACCGTGTTCTGGGTGAGATAGATTTTGAAATCTATCTTAACCGGTCGGACCTCCTTGCGTTCCAGGATCTTAGCCAATACCTGCAAACCATTTACATCACGGTTACATACAGCTGCGAGCAATACTTAATCACCTGTGAGTGGGTACAGGGTTAACATTAACTAGACGTGAGTGGTTAAAGGGTAAACATTAACTAGACATGAGTGGTTAAAGGGTAAACATTAACTAGACGTGAGTGGTTAAATGGTAAACATTAACTAGACGTGAATGGTTAAAGGGTATAAACATTAACTAGACGTGAGTGGTTTAAGGGTATAAACATTAACTAGACGTGAGCGGTTTAAGGGTATAAACATTAACTAGACATGAGTGGTTAAAGGGTAAACATTAACTAGACGTGAGTGGTTAAAGGGAAAACATTAACTAGACGTGAGTGGTTAAATGGTAAATATTAACTAGACGTGAATGGTTAAAGGGTATAAACATTAACTAGACGTGAGTGGTTTAAGGGTATAAACATTAACTAGACGTGAGTGGTTAAAGGGTAAACATTAACTAGACGTGAGTGGTTAAAGGGTAAACATTAACTAGACGCGAGTGGTTAAAGGGTAAACATTAACTAGAGGTGAGTGGTTAAAGGGTATAAACATTAACTAGACGTGAGTGGTTAAAGGGTAAACATTAACTAGACGTGAGTGGTTAAAGGGTAAACATTAACTAGAGGTGAGTGGTTTAAGGGTATAAACATTAACTAGACGTGAGTGGTTAAAGGGTAAACATTAACTAGACGTGAGTGGTTAAAGGGTAACTACTTTAAAAGGTTAAAGGGTTAATACTGACCGCTGCGTTGGCTTGGTGCTGCGCTTGGTTGGGCGCATGCGCGTCCAAGGACTCGCTGCTGCTGCATAACGAGCTCGCGCTGCTCCATAGCAGAGCGCTCAACAAGTCACCTGCAACAACACGTACCGGTTTGAAGGGGAATGTCTCCAATGAAATTACTGCGCATGGTGATAAATTATCTAAAATGTGTGTAGCAAGCGCAGTGCACAGATTTGGGCTCTAATATCTGTGACACTGTCCTGTTATGGGCAGTCATGTCGCTTACTATGACACATGTCCTGCTTGTCTTGTCACTCTAACCTCTTACCACGATCTCGACATCCGGGAGTTTCATTCGATAGGTCTCTAGGTTGATTTGCTAGAATTTCTTTCATCTTCAGAGTGTCCAAACAGATATCCATTTATACCTTCGAACAAATCTAATCTAAAAACATTGATTATCCTGGAGTTTCCTTTGATGGGTCTCAGCTGAAATTCCGTCTACCCCTTAGAGAAAGTTATCAACGTATTAACAATTGTCGTCATTAATTCAATCTCTTTCCATAAACCTAACATCCTGGAGTTTCAGTTTCATTTAATGCACTGCATTCAATGCATTGCAATGAATGAAACTGAATTGATGTCAGAGTTATGGAAAGAGATTGCATTCATGACGACAATTGTGAATAAGTTGAGAACTTTCTACATTGGTCTGCTGAAATTTCGTCCTCATTTTTGAGGAAATCTAATCAAAATACTAAACGTTTTAATGTGAACTCTTTCGTACTACCATCTTGGAGTTTCCTTCGATGGTCTCCACTGGCATCTGCTGAAAAGTTATCTATATTCTAGCGAATATTATCAAAATACTGACGGTTGTAGTGGAGGATCATGGACGTCATAATAATATGACTCTTTCGGGCGACCATACTGGAGTTTTATCCGATGGGTCTCCAGATTCTGCTGTAATTTGACCTATACCCTAGAGTTTCATCAAAATACGTACGGTTGTCGTCGTGAGTGGGGGGTGGACGGGGTAGCGGGGCTCGCAGCCCCGCCGCCTCCCCCTCCGGGCGGCGCGCCAGTCGCCGGTGCATCAGGACCACCACAGAGGCCCGGCGCCCAGGCACAGCGAGAAACACTCGGCGTCCGAAGCCGACAGAGCCGACCGCTTGCTGCCGGCGGACGCGCTCAGGGACGCGCCGTCGCCACTGCAACAAGATAACGCTACATTTTAAAACTGTTAAGGCGATCTTCACGCACCACGCAGCGTTGTGTCTGAATGATTTTGAGTGATTTTGGACGGGTTTGGTGTGTGTTTGAATGAAATGAGTCAGAGCCGTCGTGAATCCACACGCGTGAGTGCGCAAAACACCCGCACGATAATGCAGAACTGCACTTCACACTTGCGGGAGCAATACGCGCGTAGATGCATCGACGTGCAACATGCAGCGTGGTGGGGACGAGACGGGAGACAGCGACAAGTGTCTCGGTCTCTTAGTGATCGCAACAATATGGAGAGTCTGTGGATGGAGTCAGTTGTGTTCTGTGTATCACGATGGAAAACCAAGTAGTGGAAGGAAAGAAGCAACCATGCAATGCCTATGTAATTTTTGTCCTACAAAATGTCCCTGTACGAGTCAAGTCGTGTATCATATCTCGGAGGGTGCTGTTATATAATTTTATTTAGCGTTTCAGTTTTCATTTTTCATTCGTTTGGACATTTATCGCGTCACTGACGTCTGAACAGATCAGGCTGAAATTTGCAACACAGATAACAGCCCAAAAGAACATTTAGGCTACTTTTTTATCCCCGGAAAATGACAGAAACGGAAACTGCGCTTGTAAAACTGCGGGCCATTGCTATTTTTTTAATAAAACACATGCTTTTCGACCGCTATACTAGACACTACTCGACTGGGGCAGCGTCCGTCTCGTTGTATGTATATTTGTCTACACGTATTTACAATTTTTTGGGTGAAATTAATATAAGTAGACTCGTAAAATCTGAATGAAAATGCGTACCAGAACACGATCCCGCGATTTATCAAAAGAGGACTACTAGATACGTCAGGCATGTTTAGTTCTTGAAAGCACTGTTTCAACTAATGCGCAAGCGCAGTTCAAATCTAATTAACAATGTTATCAGCGTTTTAATCCTTTTACTTTACTACTTCTAGGAAGAGAACTGACATGCAATCTTGTAGGTAAAATAAACGTTTTGAAGTGACAACGTCTAATAAATCGATTAACCCCGGCTGCGTGCACGAAAAAGTGTCCCGTTATGTCCCGTTACGCTCATTGTCCCGCATCTATCAATGTTTTGTTATGACGTTGTCACGTTAAACTATAGTAAACCAAACGACTTTACAGACAACCATATTTTTTTTATTGTAGTGACGAGACGAGCAGGACATCTGCATGTGCCTGATGGCAAGCAACATGCCTGCCCATAACATGACACATTGCTATTGGAACATGAAGACTCCAAATCATTACTTAGTACTGCATTGCGCTTCGCTTTTGCAAGAGTTCCAATGTCTGCTTAATCCCTTCAATTCTTACGAAGTGATCAAACAAACTTAATATACAGTAATTCCGGAAATGCCTTAATGTCAGTAGTACCATTGATTTGTATCATTGATGGTACAAATGACACAACTTTGTACCATTAAATGGTACTAGAGACAATTGTTTGGGGATGAATATGCAACCCTCGGGAGTGGTTGAAACAATTGGTGGACAATTCACACACAACACCATCTGACCCCAAACTAAGCAAAGCTTGTGTGATGGCAGCCTGATAGCTGATACAATACTTATATAGTTTTAAATACATACTTATTATACATAGAAACACCCAGACACAGTGCAAACATTTGAATTCATCACACAAATATTTGCACTGGGTGGGGATCGAACCCACGACCCTCGGCTTCGCAGGCAGAGCTACTACCAACTAAGCCACTAGGGCAGTAAATTGGGTACGTGGGAGCCAGGAGCTCACCTCATCTTCATTGATCCTTTCCGAGCGCTAGGTGGACGCCTGACCAAAATGCTGGCGTTTATTTAGCCCCACGCATAAGCATTGCCATGCAGCGTGGTAATGCCGTCAGTATGCTGAGTACGCTTTCTATTTGTGGTGGGCTTGAACATCTCTATTATCTCTAGACCTTCATTGATCTATGGATAATTCAGGTGTGCTTAGTGTAAGTAGTTAGTTAGGTATGTAGCGTAGTGTAGTTCTCATTGTATTTTAGTTTTGTCAACAAAGGCTCTAGCCATTAAAAAAACATTTACTTTATAACAGTAGTAAGATCACGTTTAATACCGACGATCAATACGTTTCTTATTTGCGTCAAGTGTTATCACACAGCAAATATCGTCAAGAGACAAGCTGGCAGATTTTATGATAGCAACTAGAGATGCGCAGAGTAACACCTTTGCCGAGTAACGAGTACAGAGTTTTACTCGGTTGATTTTTTTTTCAACCGAGTACTCGGCTGAGTAACTCGGTTCAATCAAATTCTCATTTCAAGTGCAAACTTGGTACAAACGGGCTACTATTCATTCATTAGCATAACTTCGATTTTGATTTTATTAATCGAGATTATCGTAGATTTCCAAAATTTTAGTAATAATACTTTTTGACTAACACTGTCGTTTAAATTATGTCTCCAAATATTGCTTTTCTTAAACCGAGTATACTCGGCATTCAAACCGAGTTATCGGGCCGAGTAAGAGTATCAAAAAACCCGCCGAGTACGCAGAACACCGAGCATCAACTTAGTACTCGGCCCATCTCTAATAACAACCTCTTCTTTTACTCTCGCGATAGTAAATCCGGTCTGAACCAAATAAGACTTCCAGATAGAGTTCTGTACTTTAACTAACATGATTTTTAAAGTGAAAAGCAAGTTTTAGCTGCGGTTGAGACCTTTGGGGTCATCCATAACCTACGTCACAAGTCAAGGGGGGGAAATGAAGTGTGACTTGTGTGACAAGGGAAGGGGTATAATCTTGTGACGTCACATTTTTTTTTAAATGTTTTATTACATGTCTAAGTATTACAACACTAAATTTAAACGAAAATTGCAAGATATGAGACATCACACTGGGACCGTCCAATTATTACATAACACAATTTTTTAAGATTTTATACCCCTCCCCCCTCTATTTTAGTCGGTTGCAGGAAGCGGTGAACGCCGGACATTTTTACCTATCACTATTCGTTTTCAACAACCAAAATAAGAAGAACCACAGCATATCTCGCCGCTAGCGATACTAGGGGTCAAATAGATGGTTATTTGCAAGTCACATGCTACATAGAGATGCAGTTCAATTTCAAGGTGGTCAGGGCACATCTATTGGTTTATATCGATGGTCCTACCACGAGAATGGTCAATATCTAAATCGATTTCGCAAGTTCCGAACCCGAGTTGCAATAACAACGGAAACTGTAACATGTTATGTGAGATTTAGCACGTCCGCATATGAGATTGTGACGCATTGTCACCAATTTATCTGTAACACGGCCAAAAGCGGAACTCAGAAGTTCGATAGTGGCGCCGTTCTACATGACGCATGTAGTGCCACCAATTTATCTTTACAACGGTCAAAAGCGGCACTACTTACACGCTAGAATACAGATCCAGAAGTTCTATAGTGGCGCCATACATGGCATATGTAGTGCCACCAATTTATCTTTACAATGACCAAAAGCGGAACTACTGACGCGCTAGAACACGGATACAGAAGTTGGATAGTGGCGCTACTGATACATTCTACAGATAAGTTAGTTGTACTGTAGAGTGTACATGCTGTTACTACTGTACTATCATTGTTCGCACATCTATACTAATAATAGAAAGACAGCGGTTCGCGCGAAAAATCAAAGTTTAAAAACTATACTGACTGGCGTCGTGGCTTAGTGGGTAGTACCTCTGCCTGCGAAGCCGAGGGTTCGATTCCCACTCAGTGCAAATGCTTGTGTGATGAATTCAAATGTTTGTACTGTGTCTGGGTGTTTCTATGTATAATAAGATAAGTATGTATTTAAAAACTACATATATTATTATGTATTATATCCGCTATCTGGCCGCCATAGTACAAGCTTTGCTTAGTTTGGGGTCAGATGGTGTTGTGTGAATTGTCCACCAATGTTTATACCAGGTAATGCATTCCAAAGTTAACAACGCATTTCATTTATATTATTAGTATGTTTTCCGTATTTTATGTGGTGTAATAGTTTGTTTTTGTTTTACAATACTTCAGTACAGAAATAATTATCACATGATGACGATATATGTACCTATAACAGATCACTCCGCAACCATTCGACCGATAGGACATATGACTCACTAACATAACAAACACCAATGTATGAATACGTCATAGCATACATCGATATAAACAAATGGATGTGCCCGCCCAAACTATTTATAATAAGTATGTATTTAAAACTATATATGTATTATATCAGCTATCTGGCCGCCATATTACAAGCTTTGCTTATTTTGGGGTCAGATGGTGTTGTGTGTGAATTGTCCACCAATATTTATTTATTATTATTATATTTATATAAAAATAAAAAAATACTTCAGGGCCACGGAATTATTTCATCGTTGGGAAGAGTGAGCTCACTCTTTCCGTTCTAATCCGGACGTTTATACCTATCACTATTCGTTGTCAACAACCAATATAAGTAGCACCACAGCATATCTCGCCGCTAGCGATTCTAGGGGTCAAGTAAATTGGTTATGTGTAAACCACTTACGATACACCTACAGACGCAGTTTATTACCAATGTCAAGGTGCTCAGGGCACATCTAGTGGTTTAATATCGATGGTTAGCATAACAAAATCACTATATTATTTAGTAGTAAGTATACTACATTTTCATATACGAACTGTAAACTGTAAAATTGGTCGTACGAACTCAGTAACCTTTTTAGCTCATGCAAAACTGATAAATATCATCACACGATCAAATGCATAGTTTACGATTCTTGTGTTCGATTATAGTCTGTATGTCAGACAAACATTCATTTTTACAAATATAGAAAATGTTGGATCTATCTAGCTCAGTGGCATGTTATGAGAGATACCTATATCTAGTGGTAGATTAATACACTGACAAGCGCACTGAAGTCCTAAGCAGTGGCTAGGACTCTTCATGTTCAAACAGGGTAAAAATAAAATACAAATCCTTACCGGTAAAGTTTCACCATTTCTCAAGCTAAAACAAAACTCCTGTACACGAAAACGAAATAACACTCGAAGAATATTATAAAAAAATATATTATCACAACTACTGGAATGTTTATTTTTTTTTAATAATAACAAGTTTAAAATTGTAATTATAAAAACGTTATACGGTTTTTTAACGGATCTTTTTTGAAAAATATCCTTATGCTGTATGCCGTATACAGCATAGTATGATTTTGTTTTTTTTCAAAATATTAAAGAGTTGTATTATTTTAAAAAGCGTGCGATTTCCTCGAGGTATAATCACATACTGGGAAACTCGAAAGATAATAAAGGAACCAAAATAAAGCTACCTTGCCAAGTACAAGAATAGACTGTGGAAAGTGCGGACGAAATCTGCACAGATTACAATTCAGGCCAACATTTTTGATCGCTTCGAATCATTTTGATATTTACTGTCATCAACAAAGTATAGAAGCTCTACATACAAATTAATAAAAATAAAATGCATTTTATTCCCATGGTACCTGATCACGACTCCGACTGCGAACAGTTTGGAATAAACTATAATTAATCATCGATATTACCATCGTAATGCCGTTAACTTAAAACGGTGAAGGAAAACATCGTGAGGAAACCGACATGCACCTAGAATATTTCGAAGTCATGTGTCATCCACCAACCCGCACTGGGCCAGCGTGGTGGATTATGATTCTTAACTCTCTCCTTGCGAGAGAAGGCCCCGAGCCCAGCTGTGGGAACATTTAGTGGGCTGTTGATGATGATGAATCATCGAGACCGAAAAATGTTTATTACCATTTGTATGATCTATTTGTTTTAATCCGGTGAAGTTGTTTTTATTAATAATTTTCTAACTACAGATTTGGACGAAAACAAACCCTATAGCTTAAAAACGCTTTTTATTGCTAGAAATCGGGCTGAATGCCGTGTCCTAAAAAAGGCCTTCAGTACAGATTTGGACAGGACGATGAATGACAGTAAATTAATATTTAGCTTTAGGGTCAGCTCACACCTAGACGCGACGCGACGCGACGATACTCAAAGAGGCCGTTAGAGGCCAATGATTTCGCGCTACGCCGCGCGTCGTCGCGAGAAGCATCGCAACGTCGCGAGGCGCATCTTAAAATCGTAGCAGGACGACGCCTCGCTGCGCAGCGAGGCGCAGCGGAACGTATCTACTAGCCGCGGGCGCCGCGCGGCCCCGCCCGCGCCTGTGTGATGTCTTCTTTTTAATTTTATTTTTGTAAACTTCTTCCTCTTCCTCTTCTGCAAGAAGTCCGATTATAACAAGATCCCAGTCTATCATTATATTTTCAATCGAGCACTCGACCGAACTGCATCAATTCTAAACGAAGTCTGAACGGAAATAGTAGAGAAGTCGCCACAGCGGCCTCAGGCTGCGCCTCGCGGCGTCGCGCGGCACCGTGAGACGCAGCACCGCTCTTGCACGCCGCGCGTACCGGCGATGCACCGCTGCGTCACGATACGTCGCGCTACGCCGCGAGGCACCTCGAGGCGCAGTGCTGCGTGGTGCAACGTAATATGAATTCTCACAATGTAATGTGTATCTTTTCGTGTAGTGAATAAAGTATATTTTGAGTCGCTCTATGAAAAATGTGCGCGCAGCGTCGCGCCGCGTCGCGTCTCGGTGTGAGCTGACCCTTAATTTACAACGTTATTGAACCGTGACTGGCGTCATTGCGTGTAATTTTTGACGCACTTTTACAAATTTGTTATAATTTATTTGTAGAACTAACTAGATTTACGTATTCAAAGAATTTGCTCAAGACGTCACAAACGTGTCAAAATTGAATTTGGAGGATTGGGCTATGTACAAATACATTTTTATCTATTCCATCGACTATTATTCTTTTATATTATATCAACGTTCTTGACAAATTGGCCTTTTTACCCTACTGAAAGAAGGGTTATGTTTTTCGGGCAAATCTTTTATGATTGTAAATTTCTTTATTACCACGTATCTTCCAAATGGCTGGATAGATTTAGACAATTAAGATATCGTTAGATTCGTGTCTATCTCTCGATCTCCCAAGTATCTTTAGATAGTACCTATACCTATCACATACTTTTTAATCCGTTCATTTTTTGCGGACGGTTTTTTTAAATTAGTTATTTAAAATATTTTATAGCTCACATTTTGTTTTCTATTGGCTGAATAAAATAGCTTCATCTAAAAGCGGCGCTCGAAGCGATCACTAAGTTTGGCACGAAATATGCAGACTGATCAAAACAAAACAGGCCAAAACAACTAAAAGAATTGGCCTTGCGCCGAAATAGATGAGCATTTCTCATTATTTATACAAAAAAATGTCTTTTGTAAAAAGAAAATATTTTGCAATGCGTAATAACGCGTTTGTGAAGATTTTGTAATCTACTCTTTTTCTAGTGTTTCGTTATAGAAAATAAGGTTTAAATTATAATGGCTGTTTACGGATACTTAACGATTAGTTAAGGAATATTCTTCGCGGTTCATTTGTGAAACGACCGTTTTCGACAGTTACGGAGTCTTAATTATATTATTGTTCATTTAAAAATAATTCAAAATAAGGTATTTTTCTCAAAATAGCGATGCTGTACTTGCGATAGCAAAGCCAAAAAAATTGGCAGTCATAGAGGAACTGCCGATAGAAGTGAAAACTTATAACTGAGAATTTGATAGCTTACTTTGGAAACTACTCGGGTGAAACCGGAGGGCGTGGCATGACTATGCCCATGTAGCTCTTATTTATTAAATTTTTTGAGCGTATGCTCCATATCTGTTTTTCGTGCATTTACACAGAAATAAGCAGTACATGTTACAATTTTTTTTATACCACGAAATAATGGTACTTGGATGAAGTTATCAGGAACCGAATCGGGGAATCGGGAGTCGGCAACCCTGGTTGGCTTGATGACGAAGGTGTTAGTTCCCATTTTCGGCCACGTGTCATTATTTCCATGTAACGGCAAAGATGTAACGGTATATATAATTAGACAATAGTTTTCGCGCAACGCGATAATCAAGATGGCCACGCCAAGAAGCGTCACTCGATCACGTGACCACAATAAAGAGGTAATTTTCACGAATTCAGAATCTTCTTTTTGAAGTTAAACACGTTGTTTTGTCAACAAATCGCCGCGGTAATTAGGTCAATTCTGTATTCTCTGTCAACTAACAGATAAGTGAAAGTCGCTTGGCATACGTATCGCTGTCCGCCTGTTGGCGTGACGTAAGTAGTACTGGCCGTCTATTTTTAAACTTCGATAGAATACTAAAACAAATACATATATTTGAAACGTATTTTTATCGAGTTTTTTGCATGATATCGGAACGAATCAGACATGCACCGGACAATAAGTTGGTTGTTTAGTTTTAGTTATAGTATAAGTCTGCAAATATTGATCCTAGCGTAAAAATGAGAATGAATAAGGACCAAACTTGTAAGAAATTAAATTTCCAACAACTTTTTGCTCTAAAGTTGAAAAATAACGAGTTATTTCAGAAACACGAAAATTTTTACTTTATAACAAGATGGCGGCAAATCCTTTACCGGGATTAGTTAGAAAATCGAGATTTATACTTCCAACCACCGCCCACTGATGCGACGTTTAAAAAATCGCTCCCCGGATTTTTTTCTATTTAAATGTCTGCCCCGACTGGACTAAGTAGCAACATTTGAACTATATCAACATAACATTTTTAGGGTTCCGTAGCCAAATGGCAAAATACGGAACCCTTATAGAGTCGTCATGTCTGTCAGTCCGTCCGTATGTCACAGCCACTTTTCTCCGAAACTATAAGAACTATACTATTGAAACTTGGTAAGTAGATGTAATCTGTGAACCGCATTAAGATTTTGATACAAAAAATAGAAAAAAAATAATAATTAAGGTGTGTCCCATACATAGAACTAAAACAAAACATTTTTGATCAATACCATACCTGTGGGGTATCTATGGATAGGTCATCAAAAATGATATTGAGCTTTCTAACATATTTTTTTTCTAAACTGAATAGTTTGCGCGAGGGACTCTTCCAAAGTGGTAAAAAGTGTGCCCCCCCTGTAACTTCTATAATAAGAGAAGGACAAAATTAAAAAAAGTGTATGATGTACGTTACCATGTAAACTATCAACGAAAATTGGTTTGAATGATATCTAGTAAGTAGTTTTATTTTAATACGTCATAAATTGACTATTGTTAAAACACTGATTAAAGTAACAACGAAGTACAAGAACTTTTGTGTTGTTACTTGCTGCTACGGAAGCCTTCATGGGCGAGCATCCCTTACACACAAAAAAATACACTGGAGTCGAAACGGTCTCTTATTTATCAACTCTCGGATCTAAAGTCCAAGTTGGTTTTCTGGTTGTGTTGTGGGCAATATCTGACTAACATTAGCTTACTGGCACTAGCTTGCTATCCTAGCTTGAAAATAAAATCGTGTAGGTTTTGAAATAAAAGTTCCGCAACCGCGGCGGGAGCGGGTGAAAATCGCTCCGTGAGTTCTTAGCGATATTCGTTCTGTTTTCACGCTGTATGTCGATAACTATTATTAGGGTTGTGCTCTTTGGCAACAAATATGAACAACAAGTACATTGTAATTTGTAATGTAATTCAATATGTGCGTCATTTGAAGATATGCCATAATGCGTTCAGCTGTCTGTCTGTGTCACGCCGAAATCGGAAGACATTGGCAAGTTTCATTTTTAACCCCCGACCAAAAAATCCTCATCGAGACCTGGGCAGTGCTTCAGTCTCTCCAGCGATGCCGCATCGACTATCGCTATATCGAAGTGTTGAAGTGTATTTACAGCAAAGCCACAATGTCTGTCCGATTACAGGACCAGTGCACAAAACATATCCAGCTACAGAAAGGCGTGAGACAGGGAGATGTTATATCTCCGAAACTGTTCACTGCCGCGCTGGAAGATGTTTTCAAGCTACTGGACTGGAACGGATATGGCATCAATATCAACGGCGAATGCATCACTCACCTTCGGTTTGCCGACGACACAGTCATTGTGGCGGAGTCGATGGAGGACCTCGGTGCTATGCTCAGGGACCTTAGTAGAGTATCCCAACAGGTAGGTTTGAGGATGAATATGGACAAGACGAAGGTCATGTCAAATGTTCATGTCTCACCTGTACCGGTTATTGTTGGGAATACCACACTCGAAGTTGTTGACGAATACGTCTACCTGGGTCAAAAGATCCAATTAGGTAGATCCAACTTCGACAAAGAGGTCCAGCGAAGGATCCAACTCGGATGGGCAGCGTTCGGGAAACTTCGGCACATCTTTGAGTCCAAAATACCCCAATGCCTAAAGACGAAAGTCTTTAACCAGTGCGTGTTGCCAGTGATGACTTATGGAACTGAGACGTGGTCCTTCACTGTTGGTCTCATAACGAAGCTCAAAGTCACACAGCGAGCTATGGAGAGAGCTATGCTCGGAGTCTCTTTGCGCGACAGAATCCGTAATGAGGATATTCGCAAAAGAACGAAAGTGGCCGACATAGCTCAAAGAGTAAGCAAGCTGAAGTGGCAATGGGCAGGCCACATCGCTCGCAGAACTGACAACCGATGGGGAAAAAAGGTTCTTGAGTGGCGACCACGAACCGGGAGACGCAGTGTTGGACGGCCTCCCACTAGATGGACAGATGACCTCACAAAGGTCGCTGGAAACCGCTGGTTGCAGGTTGCGCAGGACCGTTCGTTATGGAAATCTAGGGGAGGCCTATGTTCAGCAGTGGACGTCTTGTGGCTGATGATGATGATGATGATGATGACCAAAAAATGGGGTGTTATAAGTTTGACGTCGATGTCTGTCTCTGTGCGTATCTTTCTGTGGCACAGTAGAGCTCGATTTCGATGCGTTTTTTTATTTGAAGTTTAATATCCGTGCGGATGTTCTTAGCTATGTTTGGTTAATATCGATTCAAGATGGCCGCCTCCACAAAATGGCGGACAAAACATTTCTACACCACCTACCTCAATATGGGTATCAAATGAAAGGGCTTGACTAGTAGAATAGGTAGGTACTTTGCAATATGACAAATTTTGAATCCAAGATGGCCGCCACCACAAAATGGCGAAATACATTTATTTTTTCACAACTACCTTAATATGGGTATTAAATGAAAGGGCTTGACTAGTAGAATGTTGTACAGATAACAAATCCGAGGTAGTCGGGGGTTAATCAAAATTTAAATTTTGTTTTTGTTATTTATTGTGTAAGTACATGAAAAGTTTTCACAGAAAATCCTCAATATCACAAGTCATTTAAATGTTAAAATTATTTTATTAATCTCATCTTCAAAAGCCTATCCGAGCGCTTGGTCGACGCGACGCGTGACTAAAATGCTGGCGTTTATTTGGCCCAACACATAAGCATTGCCATTCAGCGTGGTAATGCCGCCAGCATGCTGGGTACGCTTCCGATTGTTAGTGGGCTTGAACATCTTGATTATCTGTAGACCTACAGTGGTCTATGGATAATTCAGGTGTGCTTAGTGTAAGTAGTTAGTTAGGTAGGTTTGTAGTGTAGTTCTCATTGTATTTTAGTTTTGTTAATAAAGGCTTTGCCCAGATAAAAAAAATATTTAAATGTTTATCTGTATTAATTAGATATTATACTGACTCATGGTATGAGTAACTTTATTTTTAAATAACAAAGATAGCCTCACGATATCATAGCACAAAGGGTGAATCAATTAGATTGCCTTATCAAAATGTAATTACTTAATTTGTTTTGATAACAATATGTATCATCTATATTTGATTTGAGTGGGCAGAGCGTTTTCTCATTGTGTTATAGTTTTGTTAATAAAGTTAACATAACTAAAACACAATGAGAACTACACTATGCTACAAACCTACCTACCTAACTATTTGTGTATAGTGTATAACTATCATCTATATTGTGTTTTACAAGTGGCAGGTCTTCTCTTTGCAGTCCGTCTGGGGAACTACCACACCTTTGAAAGTTATTCTAATACCGCCAACCATTAATGTGCAAATATGAATGTGTTCCGGTTTGAAAGGCAATGTCTCCAGTGAAATTACAGGGCATAGAGATAAAACCTATTATACATCTGGGCGAGGAGCGCAGTGTAGTGCTAGGTAATGATTTGGACTCTTCATGTTCCAATACCTGCGCGTCACTGTTATTATGGGCAGGCGTGTTGCCTGCACAACATCAGACATGTGTCATGGTCGTCTCGTCACTATCATATAAAAAAACGGCATTCATAGGAACTGGCAAAGTGGAAACTTATATAACTCAGAATTTGATAGCTTACTTTGGAAAATACGCGGGTGAAATCGGAGGGCGTGGTCATGAGCATGGCTGTCACTGCGAAATGACGCATTTCTAGATAGCCAACGGCCATGGCTCCGAGTTTACCCGAAGATTTCTTATCATTCCCGACCGTGACGCTAGAATTCAATTCACAGCCCACGAAAATTCTGTCTGTCGCGCTAATAGAAGTTATCACTTCACAAATGTAATGGCTTGTTTTGGCTTAGTATATACTTCTTGTGTAACCCAGAATGTTGCCAGTAGCTCGAGACCAAAACAAATGATCACGTGCGTTGGCTACCGAATTGTTTACACGTTTTATTTATAAACTGACGCCTGTTTTGATAATAGCAACATTTATAAGCCATAACTAGTATAATTCTGGTAAATTCCGCCAATAGGGTAGCGGACTGGGTCAAAAATAAACCATGTCATGACGTCACTTGTGGGTAAAACTCTTATACCCACAAGTGACATCACGCGATAATTCTAAGCAATAGGGATGTTAACAATTTTTCGGAACTGCTTTTATTTTGAAGATTGACGCATGTTTACCGTAAAGAATAACATTTTATTTCAAAATTTTAGTATTTTCGATGAGTAAATATACAACATTAGACTATATTTAAATTTCCCCACTAAAACACTAACGACTGACATGACGTCACTAGTCGCAAAATATTGGTCGCGATTCATGACTGTATGGTCAGTTGATGTGTTTTCTTATCATTACTTGAATACAAATAATCAAAATCATCGCTGCTAAAATCGAAAACTATAATATAAAAGCAGAAAAGTAAACAGTTTAGTCAGTTTTCGACACTTGTTTTGCGACTGGTGACGTAATAAGTCATATTGGTGTTTCCAGTCACGCGACAATATTAAAATATAGCATTTAAAATCATTTATAATAAATGTAATACGTAATATTAAATTATCATAATGTGATTTTCGATATTCTCTTAAAACAAACTATCATATCGTCATTTCTTAACCCCCGACCAAAAAAGGGGTGTTGTATGTAAGTTTGACGTCGATGTCTGTCTGCCTGTGGCACCGTAGAGCTCAAACGGATGGGCCGATTTCGATGCGTCAAGATGGCCGCCGCCACAAAATGGCGGACAAAATATTTCTTCACAACCTACCTCAATATGGGTATCAAATGAAAGGGCTTGACTAGTAGAATACTATACTAACAAAATTAAAAATTTTGACTAACCCCCGACTACCTCAGATTTGTTATCTGTACAATATTCTACTAGTCAAGCCCTTTCATTTGATACCCATATTAAGGGAGCTGTAAAAAAGAAATGTATTTCGCTTTTTTGTGGAAGCGGCCATCTTGGATTTGAAATTTGTCATAGTGCAATGTATTCTATTAGTCAAACCCTTTCGTTTGATACCCATATCGAAGTAGTAGTGAAAAAATAATATAATTCGCCATTTTGTGGTGGCGGCCATCTTGGATTTGATTTTTTTTGTAGTGTATAGTATTCTACTAGTCAAGCCCTTTCATTTGATACCCATATTGAGGTAGGTTGTGAAGAAATATTTTGTCCGCCATTTTGTGGCGGCGGCCATCTTGAATCGATATGAACCAAACATAGCTAAGAACATCCGCACGGATAATAACTTCCAAATAAAAAAAACCGCAACGAAATCGGCCCATCCGTTTGAGCTCTACGGTGCCACAGACAGACACACACACACAGACAGACAGACAACGACGTCAAACTTATAACACCCCTTTTTTTGGTCGGGGGTTAAAAATAAAAAGACACGTGTCTTCTCGTGCCCACGGCGGTTGTAACGCTGCCGAATCATCGAGGTAATAATTAATTTTAATTAAAATAGTGAATACCTATAAACAATGTTTTCAAATTGCAAAGTTTAAACAAAATAATAGTAATAATAATAGGCGAAGCGTCGGACGTCCAGCTGCAAGATGGATCGACGATATCTATCTTTATATATATCTTTATCTATATAAGCATATATATATCTTTATCGCGGGTCGAACCTGGAGGTTTACTACGAAGTCCGATAAACAATATATCGGCCGAAGTTATGGACGTTTTATACCACGAAACACAATCGGTCGGTTGATCTGATCGGGCGTTTCGTTCATCCCGACCGACACTGATTTAACAGTTTTTGTGTCATCAACCGACCGATTGTGTTACGTGGTATAAAACGTATATAACTTCGGCCGATATATCGTTTATCGGACTTCGTAGTAGACCTGCTGGACACGATTGGCGCAGGACCGAGAAGATGGCATGAAAAAAGAGAGGCCTATACCCAGCAGTGGGATAAGAAAGGATGTGGATGATGATGATGAATAGTAATAATTGTTTTTATTTTTCGTAACCTACCCAATACCCGTCTACTCTTGGTCAGAGTGGATTTGTCTCTCATTTTCAGACCGAAGGCTCGGAGCCCCAGACGTGGAATGACAAAGTAGGCTGCTTTTGCCAAATTGATCATGAATAAAGAACAGTCTAGATTGAAGGTCAAATCTCAATTGGAGCTTCAATTCAACTGATTATAACTCATCAATGGATGTCTCGGGCAATTGTACAGAAAACAGATTGACATGGCAATAGTTGAAAACTATAAACACATATTTTTTCACACATAGATCTAAGTAGTAGTTTGTAATGGTAGAACTCTTGTCAGAGTCCGCCTGGGGAAGTACCACACCTTTGCCAGTTATTCTACCGCCAAGCAGTTATGTGTAAACATTACTGTGTTCCAGTTTGAAGGGCAATGTATCACGAGAAATTATAGAGATATAACATCTTAGATGTCCGGGTGACGCAGTGCAGTGCTAGGTAATGATTTGGACTCGTGTTCCAATAGTTGCGTGTCACTGTGCTGTTGGTGTGGTAGGCATGTTGCTTACCATCACGCACATGCACTACTCGTCTCGAAACTCTTTACAGTAAAACCTCGATAACTCAAACCTCGGTAACTTAAAAACCTCTATAACTTCAAAAAATAATGTTCCCTTCCCATCAGAGCCCAAAACTAAAACCCTTGATAACTTAAAACCTCTATAACTTAAAATATTTTTTGTTTCCCTTGGACTTTAACTTATCGAGGTTCTACTGTATAAAAAAAATACAGATCTATGGCAGTTGACCTCAGTTGGTATCTACTACCAATATCTGGGCCCTCAAAGCCCTCTGACCAAAACCTACTAACTGATAAAATAAAGATTGTGCTATATGGCATATAATTTTATATCGAACACTAGTTTCGCATGGGTTTCTGAGGCTTTTCATTTAGTTCACAGAACCCAATTTATTTTCATCAAATTAGAGTAGCCAAAGTTATACATTAGAACATCAGGTATCTAAGGAAAGCCTCGTCATAATCGGTGCAGCCGTTTACAGTAAAAAATTGTAATATATTATTATATTTTAGTGTATATACCATTTATGCCTGTAGTTAGAAACGGTTATTTTATCATTACAAAGAGACACTTCAATTTTATTTGTTTGTATAGACTTAGGAGTGTTCTTATAAAATGTAAAGACAATATAAAAGTATGGAAACATTATGAAAAATTATTATACATGAGAAATTTTCCTTTTGGAAATTATTTCTATCCCATGTCATATTTATTTCCTTACTAGTAAGGTCTATTTTCATATTGCAGTGTTATAAATTGGTCTTGTAAATAGTATACTAGATTAACCCTGTTAGACAAAAACAGACTTTATTGCTTTGGTTTTGATGTGACTGTTCTGTTTTCAAATAAAACTCAACATCGACTCATAATCGCATGGAAGCCATAGCAACACAGATCAATAAATGAAGCAAATCAACAATGAACCATATTGCCTCACGTTAGAGTGTAAGATTGTTTGAATACTGTCTTTTACAAAGTAACTACTGCAGGCCAATTCTAGTATGTTATGAAACTGAATGCGACAATTCTAAAAGTATTTCTTTCCTTTTCTGATGCATTGAAATTAAATGAGATAGATGTATGATGCATGTAGCACACCAGTACTTTTCCATACTACAGTTGCTCAGAAGCATTTGCTTTTAGTGATAAAGTCCTTGCTACTGTAAATACCTACATTTTTTTGAAGTGAATAATTATTTTTTAGCTCCACATGCAGATTTTCTGTGGGCTGTGAATTGAGATCAGGCATCACAGTTGTCATCATCATCATCATCAGCCGCAAGACGTCCACAACTGAACATAGGCCTCCCCCCTAGATTTCCACAACAAACGGTCCTGCGCAACCTGTAACCAGCGGTTTCCAGCGACCTTTGTGAGGTCATCTATCCATCTAGTGGGAGGCCGTCCAACACTGCATCTTCCGGTTTGTGGTCACCACTCGAGAACCTTTCTTGCCCATTGGTTGTCAGTTCTGCGAGCGATGTGGCCTGCCCATTACCACTTCAGCTTTTTACATCACAGTTGTAAATTAAACAAATCTTCAGGTAAACTTAGATGATCTAGATGGTCATGGCCATGGCCATGGTTTACCCACATAGTTTCCAAAGTGAGCGCTCAAATTCTGAATGATTAGTTTTCACTTCTATCGGCAGTTAATATGACTGCCAATTTTTTATAAGTTTGTTTTGTGTTACCTACCTACCTACAAATCAAAATACAGACATACATGTTAGGAGGGTAGGGAGGCCTTTGCTCAACAATGGGACACAATGGGTACATAATAAAAAGAACAAATCATTTATTTCCCTTGTGGAACTAGGTTACAATGCAATTAAGCGTTCATCAATCTAACAATCTATCAGAACAGCGACGAAGGACTTCTTTTTTAAATGAAAGATTAGAGCAGGCACTGCATTATAATCATTGTGCTGATAAAGAGATAAGACAGTATTCTCTTTCTATGTGGAGTATGCTCACCTAGAAGAAATCAACTACTTTTCCTTGAATTTACAAAATAAATATCTTAAATTCAGTGTCTTCTCTCACTATAAGAGTTAAAGTTAATCCGTGGTTAAGTGAAGCTTGTCAGAAATCATAATGTCCTCAATTGGTATCTCACATGGAACAAGCCAATTTCCTCACAATATTTTCCTTTACTGTACTGTATTACCTTTACTTTAAATCTCCAATGTTATTATGTCTATTGTTAAGATTTTCTGAAAGTTGAGTTGAATTCCCAATACTTTTCATTACATAGAGAGCTAAACAAGACTGCATAGTTCTAGTGTAAGTTTGTGTTTATGTATTGGTGTAATCATTGACAATTTTTATCATTAAAAACGGGTATACATTTTTTTTTCATAAAACTATGTAGGTACCTAAAATATGTAACAATTTCGGAACGACACTAAATGACAATGCAATTTCGCATGCGGTGATCGAAATTTGCAAAAACAGTGCTTCATTTCCACGTTTATGGTAAAATTCAAGAAAATTATAACCTACAAACCGTTAAACATGTCTACACAAAGAGGGAAATAATATGAAGAAATGCTAATGAAATTGAAATGAAGGTAAACAGCCGATGATGACGTAGAATAACCAAGGACGAATCAGTGAAGACCATTACGTTTACATTCCATTTTCAAAAATATAGCTATCACGCACAATTTCCGGAGATCCACATACCGATTTAATTAGGACATCTATAACACTAACAAAAACAAAAGAGATTAGATAAAAAAGTCGGACTTACTTGTACTTTTTCTTGGCAGATACAGGTTCAAGTCCAGCCAGATCAACATCGAAGTAGTTACTAATACTACTACTAAAATTTAACTGTTGTATTATCTTCGTCATCTTGGCAAATCGTAGTTAAGCCTTTTAGTACTTGAAAACGAAAAACACGGTCAAAACCGTAAAGATCTCGAACTGCGCAATAACACAAACTTCGACAACCAAAGCAAAGTGCACAATGTTGAAATAGTTGCTAGAATGATGACTGTTCTACTTGAAGTTCGTACGACTGATGCTACGATAACAAATTTGAAAGATTATTGTTGAATGCAAATAACTCTAGGTTGTATACTTTTATAAATTGCCGTTTAATAAAATTTCCACAATGGCCACCGGAAATGTGACGTGATCTAATTTCTGCGTCAGCTGTTTACGTTCCATTCCAAGTATTTTTCGGTTAAGCTTCGAATTAGAAATTTATTTGTTACAATGAAACCTTTACCAGTAAAGATTTATGACAATTATAGAAATACATTATGGGCTGAACAAATATCTCTTGACTATTTTAATCTATGCTCTCTAATATTTACCAATTTCAATAAAGGTTTGTTGTTTCATATTTCAATGCGTTCCATTCTACGTATACTGAAATTCGAAATTCAGTTGTCAA
The DNA here is from genome assembly GCA_017562165.1 of Ectropis grisescens. Taxonomy (NCBI): domain Eukaryota; kingdom Metazoa; phylum Arthropoda; class Insecta; order Lepidoptera; family Geometridae; genus Ectropis; species Ectropis grisescens. The sequence goes on from CM029768.1 coordinate 9,982,327, forward strand.
TGTCATTGAGTCAAAATGAACCAACGTGAAGGTGGCAACAGAATTATGGAAAACGATCGATAGTGCCGAGTTGCTGAGACGTCATTGCGTATAAACAAAATAATCGATAAACTTACCGATTGCGAAAAATTAACGACGGCATACTACTCAAATCCGAATCGATACTTTTAAACCTTTGTTTCATATAACTTGTCGCTGGTGCAGCATATAACGTCATAATCTCACTTTATTTTTCCACTTCACTCAAATATTGCCCACTTACAATTTTAGTTTTTTCTCTTGGCACAACATTTAAACACTTACATTCACTGACTTTGTATTTTCTAGAATGGGGTTGATTCTTCAGATACGACATTCAGGCTTGGCGATTCGTTCACGACTGGTGGAGTCCGCATTTAGCTAGGGGCTATGGTTACTATGGATGTGCTATGTGTTTAGGGTACTTTTGGGGTGGAAACATACGGGAGAATTTTCGTCCATTTGATGAAAATAAAATCATAAGTACTTATTGCTGCCATTGCATACAGCATGAAAACAACAAATATCTAACCCAAATCCACGGCATTCATAAAAAAATGTTTAGAGGTCTGTTTACATGGAAACAGATTATGCTTGTTTACGCAAAAGCTACAAATTTAAGTACTTATACAAACATCTAGTCACTTTAATGTTACGTATACATACCTACCATTTTAGTCCAAATAACTTGAGAAATAAATAAAACGCTTTAGTGATTTTTTTATAATTATTAGGTACCATATTTGCAGCAACATAAGACTCACGCTACGATACACATACAATATTCTATCTGTCACAACAATAACTCTCTATTTAATAACTAAACATAGTTTTGTTTACTAAAATAACAAAATATTCAGAGGTGAGTCATTTTGAACTTAGCAATCAATATGCAAAAAGTAAACATCTTAGGCACTATGAGTACCTACATCGACCACTGATACTCATAATTCATACTTAAATCCTTTTTACAGAATGTCAGATGTATGTTTACATCTATAAACGTTTTTTTTCGATTGCGCCACAGGTGTAACTATTTCGTATCATTTTGTTATTAAAGAAAGTTTCCAAGTTCACGTAAATACGTAATTCGACATTTTAGGGGTTCCGTACCCTAAAAATGACAAAATCGAAAAACGGGAGCATATTACTGAGACTTCACTGTCCGTCCGTCCGTCTGTCACTAGGCTGTATATCCAGAACGGTGATAGCTAGACTGTTGAAAATTTCACAGATGATATATTTCTATTGCCACTATAACAAAAATTAAATAAAATAGGTGCATATTTAAGGGGCTCTCATACAACAAACTTGATTTTTACCGTTTCTGGCTCGATACTAACAACGGCGATAGGCAGACGCTTTAACTATTCACAAAATATTTAGTTTCATTTTCTCATTAAATTAAAATAAAATAAATGATTAACGGGGCTCCCATACATTAAAAAAGTCTGTTGCCATTTGCTAATGGTACGGAACCCTTTGCCCGAGCCCCACTCTCACTTGGCTGGTTATGAAAACACCTTATCTATGGCGAGCGCTTATTTCACTTTTTAAATTATAATCAACACTTGTAGTATAATTATATTAACATTATAAAACAAATTACCAGTAAACAAAAAAAAACTATCTTACTAATGACAGTTACGTGAGTTGCGCCATCCCAATGAAATTTCTAACTAATGTAAGTAGGTATAATGAAAGCACAAATTATGTGGTTGTAAGCGAATTATCCTCGATTTGCAAGGTCAGAAAATGTGCAGTCTCAGTTACATTGAAGCTGTGTCTGCTTAGTCAACACTTTGTAATATGTTTGCTGCAATTTGTATCTGACGTGAAGAAAACACGTGTATATTTGTCACGTTGATGAAATACCTAGCCCCATGAGTCAATACTTCGATCACGTAAACAAGGCATACATACATAAGATATAAGATTATTGGAGCGAATGAATAAATAAATGGATAAAAGTCTCTATTGTTCACACAACAAATCCTATTTATACTCGTATCTCAATGTTTGGATATTTGGATGTTTGTTTCTCAATAAATAAATATTGGTGACTGGCTTTGTGCCTTAGTGGGTAGTAACTCTGCCTGCGAAGCCAAGGGTCGTGGGTTCGATTCCCACCCAGTGCAAATATTTGTGTGATCAATTCAAATGTTTGCACTGTGTCTGGGTGTTTCTATGTATAATAAGTATGTATTTAGAATTATCTAAGTATTATATCAGCTATCTGGCCGCCATATTACAAGCTTTGCTTAGTTTGGGGTCAGGTGGTGTTATGTGTGAATTGTCCACCAATACTTATTTATTTATTGGTGGACATTTCACAAACAACAACATCTAGCCCCAAACTAAGCAAAGCCTGGACTATGGAAGCCAGATAGCTTATATAATATTAATATCTTTTTAAATCGTCAATCACGTCGTAAAGTCTGAAAAGATCTGGTAGAAATTTTGAACATGGTTCAAATTATAGTTTAAAAGAACACATAGGCTACTTTTTATTCCGGTAAAATAACGGGAACGGGAACTATGCAAGTAAAACCGCGCGCGCTGCTAGTAATTCATACATAAAAAAACCGTAAGAGTTGCCTAGCTGCGTCGTACACTTATTGATATTAAGGTATAATTGCATAGCTTCAGGTCACCGACAAGGTAATGTAGCGGCATACTGGCGTAGCGTCCAAGTAATGGTGGAGTAACGCAGGAAGATGTGCGTGTTTAGGTGCGCACACACAGCAGTTATATGTTACAAAATGCTACATAACATTTGGTGTACTATAACTTTTTGTAACATTCCAGCAATCAAGCAACAGCCCACTAAATGTTCCCACTGCTGGGACTCGGGCCTTCTCTAGGAAGGAGAGAGCAAAGGCCATAATCCACCACGCTGTCCCAGTGAGGGTTGGTGGATGACACATGACTGCGAAAGATTTTATCGGTTTCCTCACGATGTTTTCCTTCACCGTTTTAAGTTAGCGGCATTACGCACATAACTTCTAAAAGACAGTGGTGCGTGTGGGGTTTGAGCCCGGTTCTCCGGATCGGCAGGAGCCGTTCTCCCGACTATACCAGCCGTAACAATCCACCGATAGTTTTCAATTGTTTTTTATGTTACACATAAAATATATGTTACATACTATGTTACAAAATGTTGAACAACATGATATAAAAAAAAATGTTGTGTAACACCAAATGAGTCTTGGGGCTAGGATTAGTGGAAAGTGGGCCGGAAAAGAGAACCATATTATTTTTTTCAACAGAAAATAAAATCTTACCTAATTAGCACACCCTCCAGTTTCCTCGAAAGACAGACCCATATTGAAACTTGTTACAAAATGTTGTTCAATGTTGTTATACAACATACAACGAGTGTAGTGATAGGTCTCTTTGCAGAGTCCATCTGGGGAAGTACCACACCTTTGATAGTTCTGTTATTCTACCGCCAAGCTGTAATGCGTAAACATTACTGTATTCCGCTTTTGAGGGAAATATTTCCAGTGATATTACAAGGCATAGAGATAAAACATCTTATATCTTAAGATGTTTTTGGATGGATAAAATCTCGTGAGTTCATGCCAGCGATATAAGATAAGATAAGAGAACTCTTTATTAAAAAGCTACAATAAAAGAGAAAAACAATTGACTAAATAAATAAAAATGACATGCGTAATAGGAGTATATATTTGCTATAAAAGTGACGTAGTGTGCAACATTAATATTCCTTAGCTAAAAGTTTTTGACGTGAGAACGTCTAATAAATCGATGAACGCCGGTTCCATGCATGAAGAAGTGTCTTGCTATGCCCCGTTACGCTCATTGTACGTTGCGCCGCATCTATCAACGTTTTGTTATGACGTTGTCACGTTAAACTACTATCGTTCGTAAACCAACCGACTTTCCAGACAACCAATTTTTACATCTATCGGCAGTCCCTAGACAATGTTTTTTTTCAGGTCTTATAACTGTAAATTTTTGCAGTTCTTGGCCAGTTACAAATACATATTTATGAAGTCTACACCCGTCGTATAACAAACATCACACTTGCATGGTCGTTACTTAAATCAGACTGGATTTTATAATTTTGTCTGTCTGGCCGCACTATTGATGGTCCAGTACTCTAAGTCTGATTCACAACACAATCGGATTCATCTCAACACTGAATCAAGCCTCTCGGTCTTTGTCTAATCTATTTAGAATGTCAGAGACAAGAATTGTTATTCCCAATTTGAATCTTTCAGATTGCATTGTGGATCAGTGCCCAGGATTTTGAATCGGTACCCAAGACGGACAGCAGTGCTATTCCAATTAGAAAGCAATTCTGTTTGGCGCAATCTTTTTTTTTAAGTAAAGGCTTCTTTTGGCGCACCACGTACAGATTTTTCTGGGCTGTGAATTGAACTTAAGTGTCACATTCGTAAATTAAAAAAATCTTCGGTTAAAATCGGATGATCTAGATGGCCATGATCTTGGCCACGCCCTCCGGTTTCACCCGCGTAGTTTCCAAAGTAAACTATCAAATTGGCGTTATAAGTTTTCACTTCTATCAGCTCACCAGTCAGTTCTACTAGTTCCTATAACTGCCAATTTTTTTTCTTGTTTTTTTTTTCAAACAATTTTTCGTAATTTGGTATGATGCAGCTCACTAAATGTTCACTCTCCTGGCTTACTTTTTTCCTCACGCTATAAATTTACAAGATCTATGATGTGTTGTCAATAATTAATTGCTCACATAAAACACAGTACCTGGTTGACCGAGCTTTGCTCGGTTTATTTAAATTATATTTAGGCATGTACGAATTACGTAGTGATGAGTTACTTAGACCTACTTAGATACGAATTAAACGCGTTTATAAAAGGCTCTAAGAATAAGATTTTCTCAGAAAAAAAAGAACAAAAAGAAAAGTCCCGAGTCAGGATTCGAACCGGGGCCTGTTGACTCCGAGGGCGAACATATTACGTCTGAGCCACAGAACAGTGGCGAAATAAGTTATCGTATTCTAATGTCATTGTAGCAGTTTTTCATTGTCTAATAACGCGCATAAAACGATGTTTTAAAAAAATAAAACCTAGTTAGATCGATTTATCGTCCCCGAAACCCCCTGTGTACATAATTTCATGAAAATCGTTCGAGCCGTTTCCGAGATTCAGATTCTATATATATATATATACAAGAATTGCTCGTTTAAAGGTATAAGATGACATTTAAAATATTTAAAATCCATTGATATTTACCAATTTTACAAAGCTGGTGTTTTTTGTTTGAATGCACTAATCTCAGGAACTAGTGGACCGATTTCAAAAGTTTTTTCGCCGTTGCATGTACACGTGATTCTTGAGTCCTATAAGTCATTATATAGCACGGGCGAAGCCGGGGCGTACCGCTAGTTGAAGCAATAATATGATAATAGCAATACCGCAGTACAGAGATCTGCCCGTATGTTTCCGTTCACCCACATTTTCGCGCAAGCGTACTGGTGTCTGTATGACGTCACGCTCTGTTTACACCCCAAACTTTTAGTACTAGGTTGTTTTCATTTTCACGTTCTTTTTGTGGGTTTTAAGAAAAAAAAGGAAATTACACTTTTATGTTTTTTTTTAAATTTTATGAACATAATAGCTACTTTATGTTAACAGCCAAGCCAATACGCATGTCAAGACATTAATTAAAAAGAAAAGAAAGAAAATGTTAAAAATAATTAGCTCTCATAGGGGCAGCCGATAGAAGTAAAATTTAACTTACGAGTTTGATGCCTCAATTTGGAAATTACACGGGTGAAATCGTAGCACATATTCCAGACTACCGTCTGGAAAAATCTTCAAAGCATGGTCGTCTATGTAAATCTTCTAGGCATGGCCATATAGATTAGTCCTGAAACGCGTTAGGTCCCGAGTTCACCCGAACATTTCTTTCGTTTCTGGATGGAACGCTGAGCTTCATTCACAGCTCACAGCCCACAAAAAATTCACTTCAAAAAATGTTCATGAAAGTAAAAATATATGCTTACTTAAAATATTTATGACACATAAATAGTCATATTAATGGGGTTAGAAGTTAGAACTCATATTGAATACACATATTATTACATAAAACTTGCTCGTAGACGTTGTGGCGCAACTGAAAAGTCAAGAACTATCTAATCAACCTTACCGCCGCTTAACTTAAAAACGGCGAAGGAAAACATCGTGAGGAAACCGACATGCACCTAGAATCTTTCGAAGTCATCATGTGTCATCCACCAACCCGCACTGGGCCAGCGTGGTGGATTATGGTTTTAACTCTCGCCTTGTGAGAGAAGGCTCCGAGTCCCAGCAGTGGGAACATTTAGTGGGCTGTTGATGATGGTGATGATCTAATCAAAAATATTTAGAACTAATCAAAAAATCACACTGGTCAACAAAAACACATTTTTGCATGTGACATGAAAATTGTTGTTGGGGTGGGTATGTTTAGGATATGGATAATAGAAATGAAATTAGAATGTTTCAAATGCGAATAGATTTTTTGTTATTAGGTTTTATGCTTTTTTTTTAATATTTCAGTTTGTATCAACAAAAAGATGCTATTTCGTAATAATATTACAATAGTAATATGAATGTAGCTATAGGATTTCCGTCTATTTTTGGATTCAGGAAAACAGGAACGTCTCGTAGTAATGTCTAACAGTAATCAGACATCATACATAGAGTTTATTTGCCTTGATATCGATTTTCCATAGTAGCAATGTGTTGGTGGAATCTTTCACCGTATTTGTCGTTGATGGCACCCATATTTTCAGGAAAGAAGTTCAAATGTGAATGAAGAAATTACATTTTCTTCACAAAGCCATGACAAAATACCAGCTGATAATATTGTGAAAACTAAATTTTAATTTATTTTTCATACTTTTGTATCAGTAAGACCAAAATAAAAATCAAATAAGTGGTTTGGTGGTTCGACAGAATATGGACACCTAACATAGGGATTCCAGACGGCATAGATCGAGATCTTATTGCCCATCCAGTAAAATTACCCTCTCATGTAACATAACAGATGTGTGGAACCCACGTATTGTCTTGTGGTCCGATGGCGCACCCAAAATACTGTACAAATAACTTTATTAGTACCAAAGTGGTGTAAAAATCCTTCGCTGAGATTTGAAAGTAATGTTACCAATGTGTAAACCAAGGACGTATAAAAAAGCCGGACGTAGTCTCGTCTAAAACTGTGTCTCTAGAGTCGACCACATTTACACGTGTGCGTTGTCAGGTTGTCACTGCTAGGCTGACACGCACACATATACACATATACAGTGTAATGACCCACTGTGTGTGGGTGTCAGCCTGTATGTGGCAGCGCACACGTGCATATTATGTGGCCGACTCGATATACACAGTTTTTGTTTTAGTGAGACTACACCCGACTTTTTTTATACGCCCATGTATGTAACATAACTTATATTGATCATTTTTACACTAACGTACGCATATTGTACTTAAAATTTGATTGATATAACTAATATTTGCTAAATTTTATTTGATAGATAAATTGCAGAATTTAATTGATATTTGATGATAACTTAATCCTATGAAAAAAAGAAAACGAAATTTTCATATTTTATTTTTCTAAAACAAAGTTAATTTCTATTTAATAAATTAGTAATGACATAAATGTTTTTGATACTTTTGTCAGAAACACAAACATTGGTACACATTTTTTGCTTAGCTAAAGTATATTATAAGTTACCTACTGTAATGAAATATCATTTTGTGGATTATTACAATTACTTTATCACAATCCGTTTTCGGGACTATCGTAGTACATACTCGAAATCAATTAGGTACTTTTCAGGACTTTGTGATTTAGGAAGATGTCATACATACGATAATGTGTTAGGTGATCTGTGAAAATAACCCAAACAACAATATTTCAACATTAATTGCTCCAGTTTTGATTCATCTGATCTTTAATGATTTCTACAAAACAGCCCCTAGATTTGATACATAAGATTTCACTTTTCACCCAGTTTTGATATGTGGTAAGGCACTAAAATGGTTAAAGTTATCTTCTTTAGTAAATTTCCATAAACTTGCTGCAGTGTTATATTTTTAGGTTTATAAAGCATAGCTATTGTATCTATCTCTTCGACACAATTTACTGGGGAATATATAGGCTTTGGGAATATGGGTGTGGTTACTTTAGGAACATTGTTTACATTTGAATTTCTGAATACAGGTTCTTTCGGTACCACTGTGGTCATATCCAGTACGTCAGCTGCTCTTTGACACGGAATATTAAATGATGACTGATTAGGAATTGAGTTCATATTTCTTTGAACTGAGTTATCAGCCACGAAAGAAACAGTTCTAGATGTAGGTACTTGCTTATTATTGGAAACAGCTAGAACAGCATTAATGCTATTGTCATATGAGTCTTGTTGACTTGAAGTTGGGATCGTATTCATTTGTATATATTTTTCCGGGAATACTTGAGTATTGTAATTCATACCTTGTCTTGGAGTACTTACGGTAGGGACATTATTATTTTCAATTACTGATTGTGGACGTGGTTTAAAAATTGGTATCATATTTGGCATTTCTACGTTTTTCCTTTCGTGTGCGAAATCTAATGGTCCTGGTAATGTATATGCTCTTTGGTAAATATTTTTAGCTTCAGTTTCATAATCCTCTCCCATGAAAGGTTTTTCGAGTTGGTTTTCACTCTTTTCCAAAGAAGGTTGCTCCTGGACTTCTGGCTCCTGGCTCCTGGTTTTATTGTTAACAGTCACGCCATTTGCTGTGGAATTGTCTATGGAGTAATAAGACTTCTGGAGTTCTTCAGCCAATGCATTTTTCAGTAAATTAAGTGCACATGACATGACATGTTTTTCAGATTGTGTTGGTTCTTTGGATATTTGACTGAGCATTGGACTTTCTTCCTTATTTGTTGCAAGAGGAGATGGTGTGATTGCAGTCCCGTGATTTATAATATCGGCGGTTGCTTCCTAAAAATTGTCAAAGTTTAGCCGAAGCTGTTTTTGTAAAGTACTAAGATAGCCAAAACTACACAAATATGTCCTGTTTAAATTAGATCTGATTCGATTTTGAAAAATATAACCAATTATGTTATCAAATAAGTTAAAAACACAGAAGAAATGTGAACGCACGTTATCATAGAATCTTAAAATACCCAGTCACTTATGAAAAAGTAGTTAAGACCGCAAAAATAATAGATTAGTTAAGACAGCACGGCAGAAGTGAAACCTATAAAATAAAAATAACTATTAAAACCATTTTATAATTTTAAATGTATAACAATAAAATAATAACTTAAGTTAAAAAACGCGACTACTAATTTTAACAAGTAAAAAACACAATATACTATTTAAGGTCTTCTTTCAGGTGGGTAAAATAATCAACAAAAAATATATAAATTGAATATGGTAAACACGATAGATATATGCGACGATACGATACATACGACAGTGACAGATGCGGCCGAAGGACTAGTAGCCATGGCCAAGACAAATTAAAAATGAGACAGTGACAGCTAACAGACAGTAGTAGCTAAGTATTTTTCTCGCTCTGACACACTTGGCGGTCCAGGTATAACTGTTACAATGTTTTTTTGAACTTTTATAGGTTTACACTTGATCGCCATCTTGCCAGATGTTAAGCAATGATGCTGTTTACGATGGATCGTATTTACCTAGAAGAAACCAATTCCCTCTCGATTTGATAAATTTAATTAAAAATGTTTTATTGAATGTGCTTCACAATCAATTTAACATTCCAATTATACTTGAGACTTTTATCTTCGAAATTTACATTACCTACTTAAACAAGAAAAAAATATTGTAAATATCACTTACATAACAAACGTAACAAAAAATCACAGTCAGAACGACTCGCATATTTATAAACTTTTCAAATTAAGTTTTCTTGCAGTACCTACACACTAACCAATACGTTTTATCAATAAAGAAATCCAATTTAATCACAACTTTATGTAGGTACTTAGTAAATGTAACTTTGTTTGTAAAATCGATTACGTCACACGAAAATAATCGATTTTGACGCATTTCGCTACACTAGATAAAGAACCGACGATATTTCAAAAATATTATCGGATGTATGCTATCAAAGTTACAACTTTTAAATATTTTAGTAATGTTTTTTTTGTTACATCAGTTTTGTAATACGCAATAAAATAAAAATGCAAATAATATTCATGTTATACATGTGGAAATCCAATCAATATCAAATTGATAGACTTAGTACATACTTCAAATTCAAAATACTAAGATCAAAAATAAAATTGTTGAACTCTACTATTGTTGAGTTCTACGATCTATGACTTAGATCATAATAATTGCTAATTAAAACTTAGATCATGTCATATGTAATATGATCTATTAAATGATCATACTTAAAATTGACATCAGTACTTGATAATTTAAACTTCCAGGGTGGTTGTGACATCCATCGATATAAATCAAAAGATGTGCCCTGAGCACCTTGAAATTGTCAACAAACTGCGTCGCTGTGTGTTTTTTTTTTTTTTTTTAATCAAGAGTGACGAGACGATCAGGACATGTGCCTGATGGTAAGCAACATGCCTGACACATAACAGCACAGTGACACGCAGCTATTGGAACATGAAGAGTCCAAATCATTACCTAGCACTGCACTGCGCTCGTCACCCAGAGATCTAAGATCTTATATCTCTAAGCCCTGTAATTTCTCTGGAAACATTGTCCTTCAAACCGGAACACAGTAATGTTTGCACATTACTGCTTGGCGGTAGAATAACTGGCAAAGGTGTGGTACTTCCCCAGGCGGACTCTGCCAGGAGTCCTACCACTACAATAGAGTGAGTGGTTTACAACTACCAATCTACTTGACCTATAGAATCCTATATACCTAGAAGACATTTTGCCGTTCTACTTATTTTGTTTGTTGACAACGAATAATGAAAGGTATAAACGTCCGGCGTTCACCGCTTCTTATTACCTACGGACAGAGTGAGCTCACTCTTCCCAACGATAACATAATTCCTTGCGCCTGAAGTTCGGGACGGCACATCCACTGATTTATATCGATGGTGACATCACTTTACTGTAAATGAAGAAATCGTACAATGAAGAAAGTGATGTCACCTGAAACTTTTAAACATTGCAGGTATCTTCATCATTGATTTGTTTGGTAAGTAAATCTATACCTTAATATAACGGTTTTACATAAAAATAAAACCGATATTATGTGCCGAGAACGGAAAACATACAGCATTATATGAAGAAGCAGTATGTATACTTATCTTAATAATCTGTGGTCGACGTCTATACCATAGACAATTAGCTTCATCTTGACGCCACCAGAGGGCGCCGCAAGCGCGCCACCAGCAAGGGCACCCGGCGCGGTGCGATCTTTGGGATTCATAGTCTTCACCAGAAAGTTTCTTCTAGAATGCTGTATGTTTTCCGTTCTCGGCACATAATATCGGTTTTATTTTTATGTAAAACCGTTATATTGATGTGCCTCAGGAAAACATACAGCATTATATGAAGACGTGTTTGTTATCTGCTGGTGTAAGTATGTCCAAAAAGAACAACGCTATGATGACTGAAACATTTGAATACTTATTAAAATAAAGTGTTCAATAACATTTTGTAATTAGCTAAATTAACAAAGCTAATTTGTGTGTGATGTAAACTTTTTAAGAACATGATTAACCATTTATGTTAATTTCGCAGTAAATTAACCTAACATGCTTAATGTGTTAAGATATTTCCATGTTTTGCTTAATAATGTCATCAATCGATTGGGTATTTGATCATCCAAAGGCTACTGCTATATCTGGTCTACATCTCCTAGTTGTACGTTCATGGCACTGTCTCACTGGACTGGACATATCCAATTTTTAATAACAAGATGTTAAGCAACTGCTATAGATAAAATTTATTTGATTTGACTCGAAAGCTATTCTGTTTTTCTCAGATAGGAACTAGAAAAATGTGATAAGACACAAATTATTCTCATTTTCCATGTTCATACTGCTATATAGCAATAATACCTATGTATATTTCGGTCTATAATATTTAAAAGGGGTTATTATTTAAAGAACTGTTCCAAACATATATGTTTTACATACTGTTTTTGGAGGAATTGGAAAACAACCAATCTACATAAAGTAACTCTCTAAGACTTCAGGTAGCTGTAGAATTCAGAAGATTATCGCTTTCGCAAAATTTTAAAATGTACATAAATATGAAGTTCCATTTTAGTGTGTTGTCTGCAAATAGGCGACATAATATAAGTACATACTACGTGTACTAATTCTGTTTTAAGTGATAAGCTGTTATTTGAAACTAGACTTATCCGTGTTTTAGCTATGTCAGCAGTTCTTGAATTTTAATATCAAATTATAATTATTTTGATCAGACTTAAGATATATTATAACATATTTAACGCATATAAGTCCTCGCTCGACCATCGTTTCGTCCGGTGCCGAGTGACAGTAAGGGTTGGCAATGATTCACACTGACCTAGCGTTATTTTATAAACTATTTTTCTGTGAGTTTCTCACTCAAATCTACCCTCATTTTCCCAAAAATCTAGGGTTTTATCAATACTCATGAAGATTTCAATGTGATGACACTCTACAGCGACATTTACCTAGAATCTTTCTAGGTCACGCGTTATCCACCAGGCCGCACCAGCCTGTTGGACCATGGCTTTGGCCGACTCCCAGTGATGGGAACGAGTCAGAAGGCTGGGCTGGTTTCGTATAAATATAATTTTTTTTTTTTTTTTTTTTTTTTTTTTGTTGGCTAGTCGAGAGCCACTACCTTGTACGTCCTTGTTGAACAGTTCGAATGTGCTAATAATAACCAGGAAAGAATACTGGAATTTGGGTTCATCAGAGGTTGTCGAAAGCATTTATAGGCTTTGTTGACGACATTTTGCAATTATTTGTTGCAAATGGATCTTTTGAATCCGTTTATTTATAAAATATGGTGGTTCTTAGTCGCTGTTTTAAATCTCATACTCAAGCTTAAAGTTAAGATACCGTTTACATAACGGTTCTGCTACAATTATTTCATGTTCCTGTTCACCGTATCTACTTTCAATTTGGTTTTGGTGTTATCTCGAAATGATAAAAATCTTAAATCTTTTTCCATTAATATTTAACCTTATTATTACTTATCAGATTTCATAAAATCGAAGAGCATGCGGTTTCTCTCTTCAGAATAGAGACTATACGGCAAGCTGGGCACTCTTTCACAAACTAAATATTAATCAACATTATCGCTCATTGGAATTGAAAACACAATTGCGTAGGACGCGTGTTTTAAATTATCATGTGTTTTAGGAGTATAAACATCATCAGGGAATGTCAGAAGAATGCAAACGATTCGTGGTCATAGATTCCTTCGTTGTTGTGATAAAGTATTAGTCGTTAAGTAATTATTCGTAGTTAGTATTGCTCATGGTGCTTTGTGTATTGAAACATAATGAGAAGTGGCTCCGCGCCACCACACCATCGCAGTAGGTACTACATCCTTTTTGTTAAATCATGTAAGTACAAGTCATACTTGACGAAGCTGTTACTGGTTAAATCTGAGATGGCGGATATTAAAGTCTGCCGTATGGTACCAGAAACAGTAAAATTTAAGCCACCCTTCAATTCCAATTTAAGCAAATCAAATCTAACTTTTGCGTCAGATGTAGGTAGATTCATGTACTTTTCTATAAACGCTGTTATATGTAGATATATGTGCGCCATAGTTGACCTGCTCCTATTTTCTGTCAATAACCTTCCAGATACATAATGTGAATATACATAGATACCTGCTTTCTCGATCATAGTTTTGAGGCATTTCCAGTGTCTCGCGGCTTCCGCAACCTAGAGACGTAACTTGAACGCTGCACCAGAAGGAAGTCGTTCAGTAAAGACGGACACGACCTTCGAACGCAAGGTCTCCGCGACCAAGCGTGTGTTAGTAGTAAGATATGGTGCGGGGACCAGGTCCAAAACAAGTATTGGTCAAATATATTGGACATGAGTATGTTCCAAGTGTCTCATGGCTTCCGCAGCCAAGAAACTTAACTTGGTACTGCACCAGAAGGAAGTCGTTCAGTAAAGACTGACACGACCCTTCGAACGCAAGGTCTCCGCGACCAAGCGTGTGTTAGTGGTAAGATATGGTGCTGGGACCTGGTCAAATGTGAGGTATCAATTGTTCCAAATGATGTCTCGCGGTTTCATATGAAATACTTATTTTTTTGTAGGTATGTAAGAATTTTAAAATGCAATACATTCACGATCGTATTGTATAAAAGATCCAAACTTAGAATCTCCTTACATAAATAAATGGTTATGCATGTATGTTTGCAAATTTGTCCACGTTGTAGCAGCTTACTTTATTCGATAGTGCAACTAAATTAAGTGATGGTGTAATTACAATGGTGCAACTGAACTAAGTTTCGTCAAATCTTAGTTAATAATGCGTATAATTATGATATATTCATTTCAACCCCCATTGGCACGTCTATGTATTTGTATACGTCTGAACTAGTTCGGTGGACACCGAAGGTTATAAAATTTAATTTCGTTTATACCTGTTTTGATGTTTTAATTAATTTCATAGAATATTATTCAATGTTGATTCCGATTCTGAATAGCCATTTTTCCCTTCTTTTTTGAAAAGTGGGATTAGATGTTGCCATAATTATATGTAATATTGAGATACTCTTAATAAGTTTAGCTTCCCAGATGTTACTAAGCAGTAACTTATTGGTTACACACCTTATCAAAGTGTATTAGTATTAGTAGGTAGTTGAGACAAGGTTCAAACAATAAATAATTTAAACAAGCCAGTTAAAACTGGGAGATGCGCCTGAAACCCTTAGTTTTTCTTTTAGCGGACACGCTGCCAAGCGGGTAGGTACATGCTGTAGATTTTCTTAGCAATTTAACGTTAGCTGGTCTAATAATTTACATAATAGTCTTCAAAACCTTTTTACGTGTGTCTACCCGCATGTCCAAAGAGTATCGGTCACATACTATGTTGGTACAAGTGTGTTCCAGCTATCACACGGTTTCCGCAACCTAGAAACGTAATTTGAACTGCACCAGAAGGAAGTCGTTCAGTAAAGACTGACACGACCCTTCGAACGCAAGGTCTCCGCGACCAGGCGTAGATGATCGAAATGTTTTCGATATATTGGTCAAAACCATACATTAGAGATTAGGCAAAACTCGCACTAGTGAGCCAGCTGCTCACTTTTGATAAAATGCATATAAATGAATGAAGACTGACCTGCATGTATAAGACCTTGATTCTGGAATCGGTCGATCTCACCTTTACCACGCAGAGGATTTACCATTTTTCTTCGATGGATGAATTATCCGCTTCACTCACGGGTACTTCGAAAATCTCAATCCGTTGAGATTTCAATAAAATTTCGTGTAATATATAAACACATTTAAAATATTTTTCGATAGTTATTAATTGTTAATTAGTGATAATTGAATATTTTTTTCTATAATTTCGACCACTCGTGGCGAAAGTATACAACGCTATGAATCCCAAAGATCGCACCGCGCCGGGTGCCCTTGCTGGTGGCGCGCTTGCGGCGCCCTCTGGTGGCGTCAAGATGAAGCTAATTGTCTATGGTATAGACGTCGACCACAGATTATTAAGATAAGTATACATACTGCTTCTTCATATAATGCTGTATGTTTTCCTGAGGCACATCAATATATAAAAATCACTTACCTACTATAAACTAATCTGTTCTATGGGCGAGCTGGATGCATTGGAGGAGCATTCATTCATTCAGCAAGAATTTTGTAGAAAATAGCCGAGACGATTAAAAAACTCCATTAGTTAAATCAGTTAAAAGTTACTAAAAAATATACTTTAAGAAATTTCAAATCCAAGATGGCCGCCATCACAAATGAAGGATGGAGAAAAGAATAAGTAAGTTACACTTTGAAAACACAATACATAGACAATAAATGAAATGATAACTATGATGTGGCGTAGAAACTTATACATTTACTATTTATATGTATGTATGGACGTTTGATCCTTATTTAAGCAAAAGCCACTGAAATAATTGGTAAGTAGGTACATAGGTAGATTACAGTCTGAAATAAAAGTGGTCAAGTGCGAGTCGGGCTCACCCATGAAGGCTTCCGTAGCAGCAAGTAACATAATACAAAAGTTCTTGTACTTCGTTGTTACTTTGATCAGTGTTTTAACAATAGTAATTTATGCCGTATTAAAATAAAACTACTTACTAGATATCATTCAAACCAATTTTCGTTGATAGTTTACATGGTGATGATGTACATCATACACTTTTTTATTTTTGTCATTATCTTATTTTAGAAGTTACAAGAAGTTACACTTTTTACCGCTTTGGAAGAGTCCCTTGCGCAAACTATTCAGTTTAGAAAAAAAAAATGTTAGAAACCTCAATATCATTTTTGATGACCTATCCATAGATACGCCACACGTATGGTATAGACCAAAAAAAAAATTTGAGTTTCATGTATGGGACACCCCTAGAAATTTTTGTTTCTTTCTATTTTTTGTATCAAAATCTTAATGCGGTTCACAGATTACACCTACTTCCCAAGTTTCAATAGTATAGTTTTTATAGTTTCGGAGAAAAGTGCCTGTGACATACGAACGGACAGACAGACAGACATGACGAATCTATAAGGGTTCCTTTGCCATTTGGCTACAGTCACTATGCCGGTTAATATTAGGACCGACATTTCTACCGTCTAACCCTCCTGCTTTCTGCTATGCTTTGATTTGTGACGTCATCTGCCAATTTGATAACGTGGATGAAAGCAGGCAACAACATCTGCTTTTCATATGCAGTGGAAAAGAAAGCAGATGCAGTTGTCTGCTTTCATCGGCGTTATCAAATTGGCAGATGACGTCACAAATCAAAGCACAGCAGAAAGCAGGCGAATAAATAAATAAATAAATATTGGTGGACACTTCACACACAACACCATCTGACCTGACCCCAAACTAAGCAAAGTTTAAAGCGGCCAAATAGCTGATATCTAATATATAAAATCACAGTGTCACAGTTTTCGGTTCCATACTCCTCCGAAACGGCTTGACTGATTTTGATGAAATTTTTTGTGCTTATCCGGTATCAATGAGAATCGGCCAACATCTATTTTTCACACCCCTAAGTGATAAGGGTTGTCCAACCCTAAAAAATATTTTTAAATTTTTGAACAATTTTTTTTGTCTTAATTTTTTTATAATGTGGCATTAAAAATACATACAACCCTAAATTTTGACCTTTTTATCACCAACCCCTATTTTTTAATCTATATATATATATAGTATAAAAATCAATGCCACTTTTCGTTGTAAGTGAACTCCTTCGAAATCTCTCGACCGATTTGAATGATTTTTTTTGTATACGCTTGGGTAGGTTACGGTAGGGCCCTGGAAGGTTTAGGGCTCTTGGCAGAGTCCGCCTGGGGAAGTACCACACCTTTGCCAGTTATTCTACCGCCAAGCAGTAATGTGCAAACATTACTGTGTTCCGGTTTGAAGGGCAATGTTTCCAGAGAAATTACAGGGCTTAGAGATAAAAGATCTTAGATCTCTGGGTGACGAGCGCAGTGCAGTGCTAGGTAATGATTTGGACTCTTCATGTTCGAATAGCTGCGTGTCACTGTGCTGTTATGTGTCAGGCATGTTGCTTACCATCAGGCACATGTCCGGATCGTCTCGTTACCATTTATTTAAAAAAAAAAAAGATTCACGAATCAGCCCGGCAGATGGCACTGCACTTGATATTTTGGTTACTATCCGAGCGAAGCCGGGACGGGCCGCTAGTAATATTATATAGTTTTAAACACATACTTATTTTAAATAGAAACACCCAGACACAGTGCAAACATTTGAATTCATCACACAAATATTTGCCTGTTATAAATAGGCCGATAACATCACAAATCAAAGCATGGCAGAAAGCAGGAGAGTTAGCTACGCAAGTGTAATCGTGGAATGCTGTAAACTTACACTCATGGACGTATAAAAAAGTCGGACATAGTCTCTTTAAAACAAAAACTGTATCCATCGAGTCGGTCACATAATATGCACGTGTGCGCTGTCACATACAGGCTGCCACGCACACATCAGTGGGTCATTACACGCGCTACTTGTGTATATGTGTGCGTGTCAGCCTATCAGTGACAACCTGACAACGCACACGTGTAAATGTGGCCGACTCTAGTGACACAGCTTTTATTTTAGTGTGACTACGTCCGACTTTTTTATACGTCCATGCTTACACTAACATTTCAAATGTGAAACTTTGTATGTATGTATGAAAGTTTTTTTTTTACTTATATAGGTTTATACTTGACCGCCATCTCGCCTGATGTTAAGCGTCGATGCGGTCTACGATGGAGCGTGTTTACCTAGAAGAAACCGATTCACTCTCGATTTGAAGACACAAAGATTGTAATCAACAGGGATCACCCACTCATGTAACGTATTCCACAGCCTAGACGTTCTTTTATCGCAAAAGTAGAGTCAAATCTCTTCGTTCGTGTCTTTGGAACATCAACCATGAAACGAAGTCGCTTTTTCGAGCTACGAGCATTCCGATAGAAATAAAGGCAAGGTGGTATTAGATCATGTAAATCAGATGTACACTCTCCGAAGTGTACCCGATAAAAAACCGATAGGCTAGCAATTGCTTTCGCCGAAAAATTGTTTTTTCGCACAACAGTGTCGTTGCCTATGAGCCTTTTGGCACGTCTCTCGATCGATTCCAAAGCCTCCAGCTGATACTTACCCGATCCATTCCAAAGATGCGAACAGTACTCCATACAAGATCGAATTTGTGCTTGATATAAAGTAAGAAACTGTTCAGACTTGAAGCATCTTCGCACCTTTGAGAGGACACCTAGTTTTTTGGCAGCTAATTTAGCCTTGGACTCGACAAACGAGCCAAAGTAAATACTTTAATTTACTTTTTCAAGCAAAAACGGTTCGTTGCCACTAGTTTCATTCACAGTTCCATGATGGCTCTACTGGTAATATTTTTACAACATTAGTTCCATGAGAAATGTATCTCAAAATAATGGAACTAGTATACATTTAGAGTCGACACTAGTTCCATTCACAGTTCCATGATGAAACTACTGGTAATATTTTTACAACATTTGTTCCATGAGAAATGTATCCCAAAATAATGGAACTAGTATACATTTTGAGTCGACACTAGTTCCATTCACAGTACCATGATGGAACTACTGATAATGTTTTTACAACATTTGTTCCATGAGAAATGTATCTCAAAATAATGGAATTAGTATACATTTTGAGTCGACACTAGTTCCATTCACAGTTCCATGATGGAACTACTGATAATATTTTTACAACATTTGTTCCATGAGAAATGAATCTCGAAATAATGGAACTAGTGTACATTTTGAGTCGACACTAGTTCCATTCACAGTTCCATGATGGAACTACTGATAATATTTTTACAACATTTGTTCCATGAGAAATGGATCTCGAAATAATGGAACTAGTGTACATTTTGAGTCGACACTAGTTCCATTCACAGTTCCATGATGGAACTACTGGTAATATTTGTACAACATTTGTTCCATGAGAAATGTATCTCAAAATAATGGAACTAGTGTAGATTTTGAGTCGACACTAGTTCCATTCACAGTTCCATGATGGAATTACTGGTAAAATTTTTACAACATTTGTTCCATGAGAAATGGATCTCGAAATAATGAAACTAGTGTCAATTTTGAGTTAACACTAGTTCCATTCACAGTTCCATGATGAACCTACTGATTTTTTTTAACGTTAGTTCCATGAAAAACATAAAAAAGTAGTAATTGGCGACCTTATCGCTAAGAGCGATTTCTCAAAATAATGGAACAATTTGTGTCCATTTTGAGTCGACACTAGTTCAATTAATTTCACAGTTCCATGATTTTATAATAATCTAATACTGGAAGATATTTTTTTCACCAGTACCTTCCTTTAAGTTTATGGTGACGGGCAAGGCGTTCCACAACTGGACAGCTTGAAAGCAAATGATTTTCCATAAAAGTTTCGCTGCGGGCCGGCGGTGTTTGAAGGAACAAGTTATATTTTGACCTGAGAGGTAGACCATGTGCATTGCTCCAATAAGTAAAGTTTTTTCAAATACCGCGGAAAAGAGGGATTAAATAATACGCTATAGAGAAGGGACAAAATATGAGCATTCCGACGAAAGCGAATGGGGAGCCACTTGAGCTGAAAATAACGCGTCTACTACTGGTCACTGGAGAGATCTGGAAGAAAACTGTTACATAGAAGTCTGAAATAATAAAGTGGCGACTTTTATTCCGGCAAATATTAAGCTTGGGTACTAGGCGAGTGAAACCGTGGCATGCTACGTAGTTCACAATATTAATAGGAAGCGGTGATGAAAACTTTACAGATAATATTTATAAACGATAATTATATGTAAATAGTTAAGCGTACTTGGACAACGACATTGTGACATAGTAACCGATTAGTCCTATAAATGGCGGCGTCGAATGGATTTTTCCACAAAATTATCGACTTATTTAGAAATGAAATCGTTTGTTGTGTTTTGCATGGCCCTCGTGGCTTTTGAGGTGAGTTTATTGTATTGTTGTTTTAACCTCCGACACAAAAAGGATGTTATAAGTTTGACGTGTTGTTCCTCTCTCTCTCTATCTCCTGTGGGGGTATGTGCGTGTGCGACGAAACGATTCGCATTTCGTGTCTGGGTGTTTTCTATGTATAATAAGTATGTATTTAAAAATATGTAAGTAAATATATCAGCTATCTGGCTTCTATAGTACAAGCTTTGCTTAGTTTGGGGTCAGATGGTGTTGTGTGTGAAATGTCCACCAATATTTATTTATTTTGTTTTTTTCAACGTCAAATAAATCTAATAAATCGATGAACGCCGGCACAAAGAGTGTCCCGTTGTGTCCCGTTAGGCTCGTTGTCCCGTTACGCTCATTGTACGCTTGCACCGCATGTATCAACGTTTTGTTAGGGCGTTGTCACGTTGAATTGTCGTCCGTAAACCAACCGATTTTACAGATCACATTTTTTTTTTCGTTTGAAAGTGTCGAAATGTCGAGAGCATTCTTAAAGGCTTGTTACACTTGGTTAAATTTAGTCGACTGAATTTAGTGGCTACTGAATTCAGTAGCATTCAGTACGCTAGCATACTAAATTTAGAAGCTTACTTCTAACTTGATTCTGAAGTCATGACACCCCCCCTGGATCCGCGCCTGATCCTCACTCTATTTTTCTATATGTTGTTTTCTGCCACTAATGGTTGAATGGGAGAAATCGCTATTAGCTATAAAGTCCGCCATTTATGCCACTGGTTTAATTTTTGTAAATTTTTAACTTTTCTGGTGTGATTACTAAAGTGTTTCTGTCTGTCTGTCCCGTTTCGATGTTCCGCTATCGCTGCGACGTTATGTAAACTTTAAAAATACCATAATTATAGAAATACTAAGCCCAGGCTTCGCACGGGTGCAATGCTGATACTAAATATAAGTACCTAATAATAAAATTCCATTCCGGCGGCAAGACGTTTCGTTTTAAGTAGTCACAGAAGTCACAGTTTTTTGTGATGGATACTTTTTTGGCACGACGGACACACGCAATGTGTTGATTGATGGAACGAAACGTGCTTCACACCAAAGATGGCGACAGCGGTTTGTTTGTCAGTGCCATCAGAATTTTACGAAATTCTCCATAATACGAATTTTGTGGACATATGTTGTCGACTCAAAATCAAAATTTTTGTATGTTTTGTTATTCATATAAGGTTTCGATCAAGTCTACCATACCCCTTGACGAAATTATTGATATAGATATAATTCGACTATACTTAAATGTTTTTCTTTCTTTACAGGCTGTCCAGGGCCAGGTCATTCGATCATTCGCCCCAAGCGTCATCGGTAACTGTGGCTGTGGTGGTCCGATAGTCGCCCCAATTCCATCATGCCCCACCCCCGTCATCGCCCCAATTCCTTCATACCCTACCCCCTACCTACCTTCCATCCCCACCACAATACTGCCCGTCGCCCAACCGTCAGTAGCTAATAGTTTGGCTGACACTCTATCACTCTTAACAGTGAGCAGTCTCCTGGCTGACACTCTGCCTTTGGGACCTACAGTGCTGCCATCTTGCGGTTGTGGCTACAACGGGTATTACTACTAAACAAAGAAATCAGTATTCAGTGTCCGAAGTATGAAACATAAGTGAGGAATTGAACGATGCAGTATTAAAAAAATAACAGTCATAGAGACTGGCGATAGAAGTGAAGACTTATAACTTAGAATTTCGTATTTACAGTATTTTTGTGGTTTAAATACATCAGCGGTTTATCTACAGATAATCTTCTATTAAGCATGTTGCTGACGCCAGCTCACAAGATTTCACGCATCAAATAACCGCTGCTCCGCTACCACTCCGACACTATCGATATAAAATAATGGATGTGCCTTGAACTCTACAAAATGGTTATCAAACTGCGTCTCTGTGTGTAGCGTCAGTGGTTTACAACTACCAACCTACTCGACCCCTAAACACTAGCGGCGAGATATGTTGCGGTTCTACTTATTTTGGTTGTGGACAACGAATAGTGACAGATATATACGTCCAGCGTTCACCGCTTCCTACAACCGACTAAAACTGAAAGAGTAAGTTCACTCTTTCCAACGACAACATAATTCGTGCGCTTGAAGTTTGGGAGGGCACATCCATTGATTTATATCGATGTCCAACACTACACCGCCGCCTGATATTAACATGTTCGTGACGCGATCCTTAAAGATTTCCCTACCTACCTAAAAGTGGTCAACGCGCATAATGAAGTCTTCACTCTAAAATACATTTACACTTAGTAGATCGTAAAAACAAAGTAATTTTCTAGACAGATTTCATTTCGCTACTCGGCTCGTATTTTCTCACTACAAATGCATACTTAGGTCACTGTAACTTCAATGAGCCGTATATCTTGATACTTAAAAAAAGTGACTATGTATATGTATTTTTCCTAACATTCCCCATAAACTGACTGGAATATTTCTGTGCTTACCTACACAATTGTACATAGTAAATACTAGTATGTATATTAAATATTATGAGTATTCGTATGTCTATTAAATATCCTATGAAGTATGCACAATTATGTATAATGTACATTTTTATTATATTACAATTATTTTGTGTTATACTCTAGACAAATCACGGTCAAACGTAAACTTATTTTAATATAAAAAGACACTCGTCGATAGACAGTTTTTTAACACAAAACTTTACGTAACATCAAAAACAAATTATAATTGAGCCTACTTTTAAAATTTATTATTGTATGGATTATATTATTATATGGATTAATATTTTCCCCTATTTTATGAAATTAAAATATACATTTTGAATTAAATCCCAATACTCAACATAATATATATTATTTTGAGTATCATTGAATAGAAAATTGTTAACATTAATATGTATAACCCAAAGATTTCGATTTTTTTGCTACGACGTCTGTGGTATAACCCGTATATTTTAAACATGACATGTAATTATACATGTATATGTCATGTAATATATATAAACATGACATGTCAAATACATGTATATATACTTAAAAACGAATAATTCATTGTTTAGATACCTCGACGTTTCGACTATATAAATAAATAAATAAATAAATATTGGTGGACATTTCACACAACACCATACACATATAAAAATTATTGTGTTCTAATCGCGAACGATTATAAACGATATATTATATGTATGTCCTACTAATATGTACAGCAAAGTGTATAATATTATGTCACAATAAAATTTGAAAAAACCGTCAAATTACAAACTAACCTACCGTCAGATTGAAATCTGACGCGTTAGATTATAATCTGACGGTGTTGTCAAATTTACGATGACGTAAATATTTACTCTACTAGCTTCGCCCCGCGGTTTTACCCGCGGTGTTCCCGTTCCCATAATTGTAAGC
Source organism: Ectropis grisescens (assembly GCA_017562165.1). Taxonomy (NCBI): domain Eukaryota; kingdom Metazoa; phylum Arthropoda; class Insecta; order Lepidoptera; family Geometridae; genus Ectropis; species Ectropis grisescens. The sequence continues at coordinate 10,006,415 of CM029768.1, forward strand.
TATAAAAAGCTAGGTTATGATAAAAGTAATCAAATTGTGTTTCAAATTTCAACTAAATCGGTTTTGGCTTTGCTATTGTTGTCTCTGTCATTTCAAGTGGGACTAAACGAGAGAAAAATATCAAAGCTTAGTTTTAGACAGGCGGTAGACCCACCGACGTGAGCGAGTAACAAACATACAACTTTCGTATTTATAACATTTGTTTTAAGAAGAAGAAGATTAAGATTTTAAAATATTTTACCAATTTTTGAATTTCTAAATGGCAAATATTAAAAAAAAAAAATGTTTGCCTGGTAACATTATTCCTATATTGTTTTTAAACTTTCGCGATTTGAACACAGTCATAATGTTTCACATAATGTTTGACACACGTCGAGGTATTTAAACAATGAATTAAATCGTGATTAAGTCCTGTACATTACAAACATTAAACATTATTCCTATCCGAATTCATCAAACGGTACTGCCACTACGAACTACATCACAGTAGGTTTTTAACAAAATAAACTCCAGTTTTTAAGCTATCATGATCCTTCACTACACTAGTATCAATAAATAGGCATTATAATAAAAAAAATGGTCTCTCAGTTGTATTAAAAAAATATCGTGCATGTATTGTTTTTTTTTTGTTTCACAAACAAAAAAGATAAGATAAGATAAACATTTATTTAACACATAATTATATCAAACTTAGCTGCAAAATGCATGATCAACGAAACACTTAATACAGTGAGAGTCTAATGTAGTAACTAAGTAAAAAATAACGAAGATACAGCGTTTAGAAATTTCGTATGACGTCACTCATTGTGCGGTTTTTTACGAAGACGTGACGTCACAAAACACTTTTCAGAAGCATTGTACATCTTGCACGATGTGACGTCACATCTCCATAAATTTGATTATCTTATATTTTATCCTTGTCGATTTTTCAAAAAGTGAAACTTAAAATACTTGTACTATATTTTTTAAATCTACCTGACTGACTCATTATACCTAATAGCTTATTGACCCTCAAATTCTTTCCAATTTGACCTTCCAAATACGAAACACGGTAAATTTCCCAAAGTTTATAAAAAAATAATACTAGCGAAATAATAATAACGTTTATTACCTACCTACTTAGTCAAATACCATATTTTTTTAAAGTTCTATTGACAATAGATGCCTCTTACATTTTTGCACTTCCATTGAAGCAACTGTCATTGGTCTTGCTTACAGTCAAATCCCAGAATTTTATTCAACTTTTGTCTGGCTGGAATTATCCCACAAATTTTAAAACGTGACAACGTCTGATCAATCAATGAACACCGGCTGCATATGCGAAAAAGTGTCCCGTTCTGTCCCGTTACGCTCATTGTCCCGTTACGCTAAAGGTTTAAACTATCGTCCTTAAACCAACAGACTTTATAGACATTAATACATTTTTTTCTAAATTCTCCCTTTGGAAGAAGATTATTTTTAATGAAAGACATCAAAATATGTGCATCAAAGATCATCAAAGTCCCACCCACCACTTGTGTTGTAATTTGAAAATTTTAGACTAAATTTAAATTACTTTAAAATATTACATGTGAAATGTTTACTTCAAAAAATGTCAAGTTACCATTGGATAAATTTATAAATATTTTAACAGACTTGTTTTGAATGAAATAGATAAATACTCTTTATTGTCCACAATAAAAAAAACAATATACAAAACGATATATCCTTAAAGCTAGTGAAACAAGTGGCGAACTTAATGAAAGTGAAATAATTTGTATTTAAAAATTATTTGTTAAGTAGTTTGACCGTTTTGTTTAGATTTTGTATTCGAAATGTTTGTTTTAAAATCAAATTGACTTTATATTACTTGTTGCAGATAACACAGTATCTATATTATGTATCTAAATATACATATATTTTTACACTAAATATTTGTTCTCATACTTTATGTATTATTCTATCAAAATTATGTTGTAAATTACTTTTTGTTGCACTGAGACCACCGGGAATCAATTTCAATAGTTAGACTATATCTTCACCTGTAAATTTTTACACTGTTCGGTGAATGTATGATCGATAATTTGTTATGTATGTAATGTCTAATTTTGTGTATTTATGTGAAGTTATATTCCTCTGTATTTATTTATATACTTGTTGAAGGAACATCGGAACAAAATTAAAGATTTTATAAAGAAATGATTTGTGTTTTTATCATTATAATGGACTTCTTTCCTGATCCCACTTTTGGGATTTTCATCCTTACCTTATTTGGCTACTTACTATAGATGTTTTGGTTCCTTATAATTAGTAAATAGTAAATATCTACGTATTAGTTTAATTTGTTAGTGGTAGGACTTTTGCAAAGTCCATCAGGGGAAGTATCACCTGAATACATGAAAGCGTTAACAGTAGGTAACCAGTAGACAATGGCAAAAGCAAGTCACACGTATATATATATGTATATGTAAGATAGAATAGAATAGAATATGCTTTATTGTATAAACTGTGTACAGGTTTATGATGTTACAGTTTTTAAATACCTACTTAGTTCCAACAGTTTTATCCATTACGAATATACAATAGATATAAGAAATATGTATATGTATTTACTAGCAGTCCGTCCCAGCTTCGCCCGTGGTATAGAGCCCATATAACACTCAGCCTTCGTACTTCTCGTAGCTAAATATAAAAGAAAAAGCGACATCATTTCATGATTGATGTTCCAAAGACTCGAACTAGAAGTTTGACTTAACTTTTGTGATAGCAACGTCTAATGGCTGCCTGAGATGATGATAATGATCTTGGTGCCTTCGAATCGAGAGTGAAAGTTCGGAAATCGTAGACCGCATCGTCGCTTAACAGGCGAGATGGCGGTCAATTGTGAACCTACACCCGATAGTAAAAACATATTATATCGGACTTTACGCAGTATTCATTTGTGCTCAATAAATCTTTTACATGACCTTCTTTAAATCCTCAGTTGTATTGGAAAATATGACGTATTTGGCAAGCCAAACCGTCCAGACCCCGTCCCACCACTCACGGCCTTCGACTACGGGAGCCATTATCGCATTCTTCAAAGATGAACGAAGGGTATTGTATGAAAGTCACGTAGTTTAACAGTTTTGCCTGTGGATTTCAGCAGTGGCACGGGCTGTAGGTCAAAAGGACAGGCTCTAGACTTGCAGACTGGGCAGGTCTGAATCGATCCGTCCAGTTTCTATGAAACATAATTATAAATATGAAAACTGCTTACATCTTCTTATCTTATATATTTTTATACTTATCTTTACATTTCTATATTTTTTTTGTGCGTGTGTTTGTCACTGAACTTCTCTTTGAACTCTCTCACTGAAATTTTTTTTCATGCGTTTGGGTGACGCCCTAGTTGATTAAGATTCACAATCAGCCCGACAGATGACGCTGCAGTCGGTATCTAGGTCATTATCCGAGCGAAGAAGGGACGGGCAGCTAGTATCTATACTAATATTATAAAACTGATGAGTTTGTTTGTTTGTACGCTAGGATCTCGGGAAGTACTGGTCCGAATTGAAAAAATATTTTTCTATTAGATAGTCCATTTATCGAAGAAGGCTATAGGCCATAGAACATAACGCGATAATTAATAGAAGCGGAGCATGAATCAACAATGTAACAAAATCGAGAAAAAATATTCCTTTTTGAGAGTTTTCGTATGTTTCGTGCTTTGACATGACACATGGCAGCATGTGTCTAAGATTGCGTCATTGAATATTACAAATTACATACCTTTGCTAATCTGAGTTGGTACGACCAATTTCCGACAGGTGGCGTAGCTGGTAGCCGAAGAGGTGTTTTGTTTGAAAGCGATATTCTCAGGAACGACTGAACCGATTTCAGTCATTCTTTTACCGTTGTATATGTACGGGATCCTGATGAGTGCTATATAATGTACCACGGGCGACGCCTGGGCGGAGACGCGTTACTAGTTTTATATAGACGCGACCTGTACGCGTTTAAATCACTGAACTCTTCCTAAACGGCTAGACCGATTTGGATGATTTTTGAAGTAAAACCTTTTTTTGGCGCGCCACAGAAAGATTTTTTTCGTGTGAATTGAACTCGAGCATCACGTTCGTAAATGAAATAAATCTTAGGGAAACCTCTTTGTATGCGTTTGGGTGACCACAAAACAGCCCAGCAGATAGCGCTGCAGTCGTTATCCGCTTGATACACCGGTGTGTAATATAGTACCCAAAACTTGGGTGATGACGAGAACCAACAAACTTAACTTTGCGAACTGGTTTTTGGCGGGAAAAAATCGTGTTTTATTTTGTTTATTTTTTATTTGGGAAGATGTAGAAAGTATGCTTCGGGAAAATGGGAGGTCAAATGGGCACTATACCTAATTATTATAATAATTTGTTCTCTCTTTATTTACTAACAATAGTTTATTAAGTATCTTTCTACAAACTCAATGGATTATGTTATCTGTATATATAAATAAATAAAATATATTGTTTTTTATTTTTTTATAGTCATAGATTTGTGATTTATGGGGTCTTGAACCGGTCTTTATTTTGACAAAGCACATTAACATTAGAGTTCATTTACATAGAAAAATCGTAAATTAAAAAAAAATACAAAAAAATTGTTGGCGGGAAAATGTTCCCGAAATGTTGAAAAAATAAAAAAAAATGTTTGTGCTATCGAATGCAGTTTTTTGGTTCAAGAAGAATGCAGTTCGAGCCCGTTAAGTGACACGTAACTCGCTCCTTGCGAGAGAAGGCCGAGTCCCAGCAGTGGGAACATTTAGTGGGCCGTTGATGAAACCGTTGATGTCTTTCGAGTACAAAATTCACGGGAAACTAGGGTGTGAAATCAGTCATCATCATCAGATTCGTCGTATAGTATGCCAATAATTCCCCACTTAGCTAATTATTCAAAAAAAAAATCTGTATCATTTGAGTATCATATAAATTTATTGTAAATAATTAAATTAAAAGATCAGATTAATCTGTCAGTATCTACACGCTGGTTCGACTTGTGTCATGAGACTTCCTCCCGTGTTGATGACGGCTGCACCTGACGACGGCATCGTACCGTCGACTGAGACCAGCCCGTATACTGGGAAGCAACCTGAAATAATAAAATAAATATATATATGGCCTAGTAACTAAGTTGGTAGTAGCTCTGCCTGCGAAGCCGAGGGTCGTGGGTTCGATCCCACCCAGTGCAAATTATGAATTTAAATGTTTGCACTGTGTCTGGGTGTTTCTATGTATAATAAGTATGTATTAAAAACTACAGCTGCTCACACAAGCTTTGCTTAGTTCGGGGTCAGATGGTGTTGTGTGTGGATTGTCTACCAAATATTTATTAACATTATTATTTATTTAATATATATACATAGGTGGACATTTCACACACAAAAAGTTGCCCCAGTCGCCATCAAAATTAATTCTATTAATTAATTAATTAATTCTACCTCTGGCAGTACCAATTTTAACAATTATGTCCCGTACCCTCGCAAAAAAGGAGGGTTCATCAAAGGGTCATGGTAAAAAGCTAGCTTGTTGTTTCCAAAAAAGAATGCTTACCTCTGTACGACTAGGTACAGCAAGCATTAAAGAAACTTTACTCACGATGGAACTTGGAAAATACAGAAAATTCTACAAGCAGGCAAGTTTTAACCCTTAATTATTTAGAAGATCAGTTGGGAAACCCTAAAACCCGATGGAAGGACTTCGTGGAAGAAGATTTACGAACAGGGGTACAAAACAAAATAAAAAATTTGATTAACCCCCGACTACCTCAGATTTGCTATCTGTACCACACTCTACTAGTCAAGCCCTTTCATTTGATACCCATATTAAGCGAGTTGTGAAAAAAGAAATGTATTTCCCCATTTTGTGGAAGCGGCCGTCTTGGATTTGAAATTTGTAATAGTGCAATGTATTCTACTAGTCTACTACCCTTTCGTTTGATACCCATATTGAGGTAGTAGTGAAAAAAATATATAATTCACCATTTTGTGGTAGCGGCCATCTTGGATTTGAATTTTTTATATTGTTTAGTGTTTTACTAGTCAAGCCCTTTCATTTGATACCCATATTGAGGTAGGTTGTGAAGAAATATTTTGTCCGCCATTTTGTGGCGGCAGCCATCTTGAATCGATATTAACCAAACATAGTTAAGAACATCCGCACGGATATTAACTTTCAAAAAAAAATAGCATCGAAATCGGCTTATTCGTTTGAGCTCTACGGTGCCACAGACAGACACTCAGACAGACAGACAGACATTGACGTCAAACTTATAACACCCCTTTTTTGGTCGGGGGGTTAAAAATATATAGAGACACACAGAGCGATATGTGTTGAAAGGGGTTTATAGCAAAAGGAGAGATAAAGAGAGAACTAATACTAATATCAATAAATACCCCAACTTGTACATAACTTCTGTTGACGATAATGATGCTTATTGACGTGATATAAACTTTTTTTAAACATTTTTACACTTGACCGCCATCTCGCCTGATGTTAAACGATGATGCGGTCTACGATGGAGTATGTTTACCTAGAAGAAACCGATTCACTGTCGATTTGAAGACACAAAGATTGTAACTATTGGGAAATACCCTCTCAGGCAACGTATTCCATTGACGTTTTTATCACAAAATTAGAGTCAAATCTCTTTGTTCGCATCCTTGGAACAGCAACCATGAAACGATGTCCCTTTTTCATCATATCATCTATCATGGGCTAACACCACGGGTTAACACTTACCAGAGACTTTAATAGTTCCTCCCACAGGAATGTCTCCTCCCCACGGAGATGTCTCCAAGCTGCAATGACGGTAGGATCTCCGTCACGATCGGAGTGTTCTGGCTGGTCTGTATTCCACAGTTGGGGTTGTTCGGGGTTGGCAGAGCGGTGACAGTGGTAACTATATTTCCAGGAATAGCTGAGGGTCGGTTGTTGCAGTTGTTGATGGCATAGGAGAAAGATTCCTGAAAAATAAAGACAATTTATTGAGAAAATTTATAATTAGTCCACACTGTTTTACACAATACTGTCTCAGTTTACATTTTTGGAGGGGGTCACCAGTACGCAGCCTCAGATTTGGGGTAGGAGATCATCAGTTGAAATACAATAAATCAACTAAAAAAGACGGTAGTAGTAACGCCCCGCGATTTTACCTGCTTAGTTCCCGTTCTAGTTGTTTCCCGCGTTAAAAATAATCTACGTACTATTAGATTTTTTTTTTAAATAAATAGTGACGAGACGATCAGGACATGTGCCAGATGGTAAGCAACATGCCTGACACATAACAGCACAGTGACACGCAGCTATTGGAACATGAAGAGTCCAAATCATTACCTAGCACTGCACTGCGCTCGTCACCCAGAGATCTAAGATATTTTGATTATCTTTATCTTTTAAATTTAACGTACCTATACGATTTTAGTCATGTCTTTATTAACAAAACTAAAATACAATGAGAACTACATACACTACACTACAAACCTAACTATCTACTTACACTAAGCACACCTGAATTATCTATAGACCACTGTAGGTCTATAGATAATCAAGATGTTCAAGCCCACTACCAATCGGAAGCGTACCCAGCATGCTGGCGGCATTACCACGCTGAATGGCAATGCTTATGCGTTGGGCCAAATAAACGCCAGCATTTTGGTCACGCGTCGCGTCGACCAAGCGCTCGGATAGGCTTTTGAAGATGAGGTGAGCTCCCGGCCCCCCACGGTCCCAATGTCTCAACCCCAAAGGGCTCAAATATGTCTACTTGGATAAAACGCTGATATTAAATTAATAAATATCAGTCGATACATTTTCACACAACTCCAACTGTAAACTAAGCAAAACTTGTACTTAAGGTACTATGCAAGTTAGCTGATATAATCCATGCTTAATTAAATTATGTCTCATGTCTATTTATGTTCGTTTGAAGTTACAGTCGGTAATATCTATTCCGATTTGAGTTCAGTAAGAAATTTGAAAAGCTGACATGAATAAGTCTAAGCAAATCTATACTAATATTATAAAGCTGAAGAGTTTGTTTGTTTGTTTGTTTGCTTGAACGCTAGGATCTCGGGAAGTACTGGTCCGAATTGAAAGATTATTTTTCTATTGAATAGTCAATTTATCGAGGAAGGCTTTAGGCTATAGAAAATAACTCTACTATTAATTGAAGCGGAGCATGAAACAAGAATGTAACAAGATCGGGAAAAAATATTCCCCTTTTTGAGAGTTTTCGTACGTTTCGTGCTTTGACATGACACATGACAGCTTGTATCAAAGATTGCGTCATTGAATTTCAGTAATCTGTGCCTTGAATATAAAACCTTTGCTAAATTTTTTTTCTAAATCTGTGTTGGTACGACCAACTGTTGGTGGCGTAGCAGGTTGCTGAAGAGGTTTTTTGTTTGAAATCGATATTCTCAGGAATGAGTGAACCGATTTCAGTCATTCTTTCACCGTTGGATATGTACGGGATCCCGATGAGTGCTATATAATATACCACGGGCGAAGCCGGGGCGGGCATCTAGTATTTAATAAATGAAGCACATATTTTTAACCAGCAGACCCTATACCAACAAAGCTAAATTTCAATGAGAACTATACTACATACCTAACTACTTGCACAAAGTATACTTAATTATCCATATACCAATGTAGGTGTAAATATTAATAGGTAGTGGTAGGACGCCTAGGGAAGTACCACACCTTTACCCGTTATTCTACCGCCTACCAGTAATGTGCAAACATTACTGTGTTCCTGTTTGAAGGGCAATGTTTCCAGAGAGATTACAGGGCTTAGAGATATAACATCTTTGAGATCCGGGTCGACGAGAGCAGTGCAGTGCTAGGGTAATAATTTGTACTCTTTATGATCCAATAGCTGCGTGTCACTGTGCTGTTATGTGGCAGACATGTTACTAACCATCAGGTACATGTCCTGCTCGTCGCATCACTCTTTATGTAAAAAATATATATTAGCTACATGATTGAGTCCACCACCAGTTAGAAGCATACGTTGGCAGCATTCCCACGCTAAATGGCTTGCTTATAAGCTGTGCCTAATAAAAGCTAAATCACTTATTTTTATAGTTTAGAATACTTACTTTAACCAAAAACGCCTGAAGGCACAAGAAGACTATTTTATTGAACATTTTAACTAAATTTTACACTATTCACTGATTGCTGGTATGTCAAAAGATTCTATTATATAGTCACACAATTTCTTTGGCAATAAAATAATTTAATCAACTTTGAATGCAAAAGTTTACGAAAATTATCATTTCTTGGTTTTGTTATCTACTAATACTGAACTGATAAGTGTATTACTAAGTAAGTAAGTTATGAGTAACTTTGTTGCTCAATCCTGAGTGATGTATTCGATTTGGATTTTTTCGTAGTTTTTTTTTAAACTTTTTTAGGTTTACACTTGACCGCCATCTCGCCTGATGTTAAGCGACGATGCGGTCTACGATGGAGCGTGTTTACCTAGAAGAAGCCGATTCACTCTCGATTTGAAGACACAAAGATTGTAACCGTCGGGGCAACCCCACTCAGGCAACGTATTCCACAGCCTAGACATTCTTATCACAAAAGTAGAGTCAAATCTCTTCGTTCGTGTCTTTGGAACATCAACCATGAAACGATGTCGCTTTTTCGAGCTACGAGCATTCCGATAGAAAAAAGGGCAAGGTGGTATCAGATCATGCAAATCAGCCGCACACTCTCCAAAGTGTATCCGAGTGGGGAGTAGTAACAGCATAATGACAAGGAAACCAGGGTCTGATGATGACATTCTAGAGAAATCGAGGAAAACTGTCCGTTTCCGTTGAAAGTCGGATCTTTTTTGTTAAAATTATTATTCGGTTCAAAATTAGCTGTTAGTAAGTTAGTCAAGTGTGAGTATACTAAATGTGGCTTATAAAACTGAAAAGTCACGAGTGTATCAATTTTGATTTTGATCGTATCATTAATATTTTTTGTTTTTAAATTTAAGATTACCTGAACACGGAACCAAAAGGAATAAAAAAAATAATAACAAATGAGTAGCCTTGTATAATATAACTAGATGCCCGCCCCGGCTTCGCCCGTGATATATTATATAGCACTCATCGGGATCCCGTACATTTCCAACGGTGAAAGAATGACTGAAATCGGTTCACTCATTCCTGAGAATATCGATTTCAAACAAAAAACTCTTCAGCTACCTGCTACGCCACCTGTCGGAAATTGGTCGTACCAACTCAGGTTTAGAAAAAAAAATTAGCAAAGGTTTATATTCAATGCACAGACTACTGAAATTCAATGACGCAATCTTTGACACATGCTGTCATGTGTCATGTCAAAGCACGAAACGTACGAAAACTCTCAAAAGGGGAATATTTTTTCCCGATTTTGTTACATTCTTGTTTCATGCTCCGCTTCAATTAATAGTAGAGTTATTTTCTATAGCCTAAAGCCTTCCTCGATAAATGGACTATCCAATAGAAAAATAATCTTTCAATTCAGACCAGTACTTCCCGAGATCCTAGCGTTCAAACAAACAAACAAACTCTTCAGCTTTATAATATTAGTATAGATAAAAAGATGTATTAAAAAAAATGTTTGTGGAAAGGTGAGTATGTTTGTTTGTATGAGTGAGTGTATGCTACTTTTAATTTTTATGTACACGATTTGAATTATTATTCGTATTTTATTAGTATCAGCATTGCAGCCATGCGAAGCCGGGGCGGGTGGGTCGCAAGTAATGATTAATTTAATGATAAAACAATTATCTAGCAATCGCAATTCAGTTTTGATGGGTTAACGAATTTAATGAAAACAAAGCATAAAAAACACAAAACCTTAAACTAGTATGTTGACCTGCCTTGAACCAGCAATAATTTTTGAACAACTTGGCCGAGCAAGAATGATTTCATTGATGCTATTGCATAGCTTTTATCGCGGAACTGCCTGGGGACCGAATTTTAGTGATCGTGCATCTCTTTCTGAAAATGTTGACAATCTCTATTGTTATTTTATTGTTATTATGACAATGTTTAACAAGTCGAAACACAATCGTGTGACACAAGAAAGAGGATGGAAGACCGTAACGCCGTCCTCCCCTTTGTTACTCGGTCATTCGACTTTGAATCCTATTTGTATTAGCTTTACAGACTAAATTACAAACTAAATGCTCTTAGCAGTTTGCAACTTACAAATTTCCGTGATATTTTTATGGTAAACAAATGTCACTTATGTTGCTTATGTTGATAAAAATGCATGCAACATGCAATAGCTTTACCGCGGCAGTCCCTGAGTGACACACTTCTTTTTTAAATTAGTCAGGTCAGCCTAATTTTATTGCTCATAACCAGTTATCTCATTTACAAAATGACACCAAATTTGCTACCATAATTGATCTAGTATAAGAGCAACCGTCATTTTAACAAAAACCCCTAAAAGAACCCAAACATTATAAAATATAAAAAATAATGTTTTTATTCATAATTATTAGGCAGAAATACATAAAATTATGTTGTGAGAGATGTTACTTTACGTCAACAATTGCTCGAGTGGGTTATTCCCGATGGCTAGGCTACAAACTTAGTATCTTATTACCTAGAGTGAATCGGTTTCTGCTAGGTAAACACGCTCCATCGTGGACCGCATCATCGGTTAACGTCAGACAAGATGGCGGTAAGTGTAAACCTAGATACCTCATAAGTCGGCTTTCGCTTCGCTGTTGCTGTCTCTTTGTCTCTATCATTTAAAGCAGAAATATAAGAGAGAGGAATATCAAACCTAAGACAGCTCTAGTTATGCGTTAGACCCTTCGGACGAAGTAGATGCCTACGGAACTTAATTACTGTAGGTATCTATCAAATCATCATTATTATTATATATATATGTATGTATTTATATTTTATTTGTGAATATTTATTTTAATAGTAGATATTTATTAGTTTATGATACTTTATTATTTAAGTATTAGTATTCTTGTATAAGGTTCTATTTTTATTATAAATGTGTTTCCATTATTTATTTTTATTACTATAAGTACGTTTTTTTTGTACTTCTTATTTGCGCACCCCATTTCTAACTTGTCCACATTTTGTTTTCCATCCTAAGGTTGCCTGGAAGAGATCGCTTTTAGTGATAAGGCCGCCCGCTGTCGCACTAATTTACTATTTTTTGTTTATTTATTTTTTTGCTTTGTATCATTTTTTTGGTGTGTCTATAAAGAGTATCTATCATCATCATCAACAGCCCACTAAATGTTCCCGCTGCTGGGACTCAGGTCTTCTCTCGCAAGGAGATAGTTAAGGCCATAATCCACGCTGGCACAGTGCGGGTTGATGGTTCTAGGTACGTGTCGGTTTCCTCACGATGCTTTCTTTCGCCGTTTTAAGGTTGCAGCATTACGCACATGACATCGAAAAGACAGTGGCGCGTGTGGGGTTTGAACCCGGGGTCTCCGGATCGACAGGCGCCGTTCTCCCGACTAGACCATCAAATTATCTTTCAAATACCTATTCATTATTACTTACTGACTCCACGTATTAATTCTTGTTATTACCGTCATGGTTGTTCATGAAAAGTCACGTTTTTGCAGTCATATTTCGTGACATCAGCATTCAGGCACTACCTTTATTAACAAAACATAATCTAAACACATAAATGCAATTGAAGCGTTTTGTTTGTAATCCAAATTAACACTCTTTTAGAAAATGTCTAGACTAAACAATTCTCAAATTTGTCTGTTTGTCGGCTAGTCACCGAATAGCTTGGATCTCTGAATGATTTCAACGGGTCTTTCACTGGTATACATGATAGCTGATGTTATGAGCAACTTTTAGTTTTGGAAAAAAGTGACATACTGGACGATATCGCTTTTTGCAATAAGGTCGCTATTTGCTACTTTTTTGAAGTGAAAACTTCTTTTGGCGCGCCACAGACCACAGGCAGATTTTTCGTGGGCTGTGAAATGAATTCTAGCGTCACGCTCGGGAATGATAACAAATGTGTGAGTATTTCCCATTGGCCGTCTAGGGCAGGGCTGGCATTTCTAAATGGCCATACTCGTGCATTTTTTTCTAGTCTTATTTTTTTTTTTAAACTAAGTGCATTTTACATAAATACACGGGTAACTCACGTTTAATATAGTCAGTCCAGTCCGACTCAAGTTTCGATCGCGTCCGGCGATCTTTTTCAAGGAAAGTGCGCGCGCGGGTTCGCAGCTCGTTTAGCACTACAGTTCAGTGCTACCCAGTCTACTAGTACTACTGAGTCCAGTTAAACGTGAGTTACCCGTGTATTTATGTAAAATGTGTAATAACCACGTTAGTTTTCATACTAAACTAAGTGCAATAAATGTCTATTAATTAATAAGTATTATATCAGCTATCTGGCCGCCATAGTCCAAGCTTTGCTTAGTTTGGGGTCAGTCTGGGATGTTGTGTGTTAATTGTTAACCAATATTTATTATTTATCTACATTCAATAAGTTCATAGGTTATATACCGGGGCGCAACTATAGTGGCCGGCAAACAAGTTGATCCAATGAAGTTAGCTGCGCATGACTGCGCAGAAATGTTTTTAATGGTTTTTGTTGGAAGAGAACTTTCCCTTCCACGTCACTTTTGGGTCCACTTGTTTGCCGGCCACTATAGCCGACTAGCTTGATCAGCCGTTCTATCAACGCTCTAGCCTTTTTGCTTAACCGCGTATGTGAACGATCTTCACATGATAAATGGCGCTGGTTAGTAAAGAAGCTAGCTTCTTAATTAAATGGCTGATTACGCTACTTTTATCTACTACAAATATTTATAGTATTGTTGAACACAGTTTCGGATAGGGATTGATAATTTGGACAAAATTAAGACCTTCATTGTTCTAGGGGTTATTTTAATGTACTTAGCGTAAGTAACTGGTTAGGTATGTAATATAGTGTCGTTAGAAATTTATGTTATTTGTAAATGAAACAAAATAATAAATTAAGTAATCAGATTCTTTATTCTACGGGTTTTAATAACGCAATCAAGTATTTCAATCAGAAAACCTGTGTTACTAAAACGCAACTCAGTAATATATTCTTTCACAACCACAACTTCCATATTCCAAGGAGCTGAGGGGTAAAGGTGCTTCATTGATCATCACAGTGTCTCCACATTCATACATAACAGAGCCAGCTCCACAGGCTGGTAAAGCACCTTCTAAAGCTACCGTTCCCTCAAATGGCAGCTTCCCCATGGCAACCACAGGCCCTGATATCAGCAAATTGTCAGATGCATAGACATGCCTGCTGGAATGTGTGGATATCCCTGTAGAGGGGTTGGAGACACTGTCAGGGATACAATATAAGGGGTGTAACGAGAGCCACATGGTTTGATAATCTGGTTGTATTTTGGCTGGTTGCAACCACAGGTCTGGATTTTTGGCTGGTTGCAACCACAGGTCTGGATTTTTGGCTGGTTGCAGCCACAAGTTTGGATCTGGTTGGTCCATGTTGGTGTTTCAATGATCTCCTCCAAGATGACTTCGTTGCAGCCGGGTACTGGAATGATCTCTTCGATGACACGTGTTGGAGCTTGGAAGACTTGGTTCCAACAAGGCTGGGGTTGGACAACTTCTTTGTTACATGTTGGAACTTCAATGACCTGGTTGTAAGGATTTTGACCGTTATTGCTGCAGCCACAAGGCTTGGATTGGACTGTTTGTTTATTCCATGGTGTTTGAAAATCTGTTTGTTGCAAGTTGGTTGGGTTTGTTTGCAGCCGCAGTTTTGGGGTTGGACAAATTGTTTGTTTAATGTTGGTGCTTGGAACTGTTCGTAGATATGTGTTGGGGTTTGGATTCCTTGGTTGCACCCACATTGGCCGGGAATCGACTGTGAACGAAAATAAATGTTACTTTTAGATTTTTTTACATTTTCATTGTAACTTATTGCATAGGGTCGAATTGTATACTAAAACTTAAATTAAGGCTTAAGATATGGTTAAAAAGCTGTGAAGGCGCAGTGAAGAGAACGTACTATTTCACATTCTTGAGTTCGTAGGTTCGTAGTTTATTTTCTTGTCATTACCACTAGCTTTAAGGGTAAAGGAAAACATCGCGGGGAAATATCGACATCGTTTCATGGTTGATGCTCTAAGAGTCGAACGAAGAGGTTTTCATTTTTATAATTAGAACTTCTCAAACTTGCATTATCGTGTTCTGAGTGAGTATTTCCTTATCTATTCCTGTATCTATAGGTACTTACTATAAGAATAAATGAAATTGAAGTCTATGTTTGTAATATTAAAATAACGTAAGACATAGAATTAATAATGTAAGACATTTGTATGCATGTAGCAAAAAGCGGTAATATATTTTAACAAAAGTGACATTTTGAAAAAAAACATTTGTCTGTTTGTTCCAAAAAAAAGGCAAAAGGCAAAGGAAAAAAGGCAGCATCGATTACGAGACTTTCACTACCAGATTGCTGATGTTCTAATACATAGGTGACTCTAAGTTAACCTAAATAATTAGGGTTTCGTCAAAAACACAGAAAAAAATTTTTTACAACGCGGGTGAAACCGGAGGCACAGTTAGTGGACCTATATAACTCTGGTCTGTAGTATTAAAAAAAAAAAGATAGATAGATAGATAATAGATAAAACTGTTTATTGTGACACAAACATATTATAGTAGGTATTACAGAGAAACACTCATGAACCACAAATGGCGGCACTATGGCTGAGAGCAATCTCTTCCAGGCAACCAGCATCAAGGAAAATAGCCTACAAACACTCGTAGGCGGGGGAAGTGGCATTAATTTAATAATTATGCAAAAATATATATTTTTAACTGTATAATACTAGCGGCCCGTTCCGGCTTTGCTTGGATATTGTCACATAAAGCCCATTAATCGAAATCAAAACTATCGTATCTTTTAAGTTGGATCAATCTACACACAGTGTCCAAATTTGATTAAAATCGGCTTAGTAATGAGTCCATCACGGACAAACATCGTGACAGGAGATTTATATATATTAAGATAGTAACTATTTCCCTATAAATAAATAATAAGAAATTCCCTATAAAGAATCGGTTTTTTATAGATATATATATAGATCTAAAGGTAGCGGTTCGCTCGGAGACCGCGACACGAAACCGCGACGCGAGACCGCGACAGGCACTTGACTCTATGGAATTGTATGGGCGCCAGTTCGCGCCGAGACCGCGACACATGTCTCGCGACACGTGTCTCGGTTTCCTGTCGCGGTCTCGGCGCGAACTGGCGCCCATACAATTCTATAGAGTCAAGTGCCTGTCGCGGTCTCTGGTCTTGGTCTCCTGTCGCGGTCTTAGCACGAATATCTATTCTGTGGCGCGAACTTGTACCTGTAGAGTGCATCATGGATCGTATTTTCACTTAACAAAGACGAGCATGTGGTCAAGTGTGAATCTGTTCTCGATGAAAAAACCAAACCTTTTCTTGTTTGAAATAACAATACTTATACGATTTTTTTAAACTGTAGAACAAAAATTAACTTATTTAAATGTACTTATTATCCCCATAAAATAATGGAGGCTTATTACTAATAACTCTGTATGTAAATAAATATAAACCTACCTGAATTACAATAGCCACAGCACAAAATATGAAGAACTTACTAAACATCTTTACTCTGTACCTTTCAAACTATGTTACAAAAACGAATAGATTCCTTTTATAAGCTATACAAACTTCAATTCTTTAGTAACCTATATATAACTTCACATATTGACACATATTTTTATGTTGGTCAATTATAATTTCTTGAAAGAAAGATAATGTTTGGTAGAGTTTGGAAATTCATGATAATAGTCTGCGTCATTAGTTTATCAGATATATTCTGAGCTGTAAGATTTAATAAGAAGTGACGTGACGATCAGGACATGTGCCTGATGGTAAGCAACATGCCTGTCACATAACAGCACAGTGGCACGCCGCTATTGGAACACGAAGAGTCCAAATCATTACCTAGCACTGCACTGCGCTCATCACCCAGAGAATCTAAGATGTTATATTTCTCATGAGTAATGCCTTGTAATTCTGTTTCGTCGTTATAAAATTCCACTACCCTACTGCAAATTATTAAAAAAAAATATTGGTGGACATTCCACACATCACCACCATCTAGGCCCAAACTAAGCAAAGCTTGTAGGTACCATAGAAGCCAGATAGGGTTAGGCGTGACGACAGGTCCTGCAATTATAATAAATTATTTGATATAATGACAGCATTTAGATAGAATAAAATATTGTATTTTTGATATTTTTTAGTTTAACTTACTTTATTTTCGTTTAAAGCTGGATGGGCTAGTCCATTTTAAAAGTACGAAATTATTAGAAAATATATTTACCATTGGATAACCCTTTCCATTATTATTGTTATGAAACCAGTTTCGTAAACGCCATAATGAAAATAGTTACCATACAAACTTTACGCGCGACGCATAGAAAATACGACATAGTGACGTCACGCTTCTGTAGTGTTTTTGTATGAAGCGTTTTTGGGACAGTCCAGAATTGTGATTTTAAAATCGTGTCTTCACTGGAAGTTCATAAGATAACAAAGTAATTCTTTCACCTATTTTCAGTTATTGTGTAGCCTTTTGATGACACATTATATCAAAATGAGTCGTCATGCCTATTGTAAATATTATAATACATACCTGTCATTGATCAAAATCAGATAATTATCATTGATAACATGTCATAATACAGTTGATTATATAATTATTCTCAGAAAAATTACATACTCTTACATTAAAACGATAACATATTATCTTAAAAATAAATGTACGTTTATAAAAAATCAATTCAAAGTTGTTCTGCTGTATACCCACACATGTGCGAAAAATATTTATTTGTTTAGTTAAGGCTTACGCCAGTCGAAAACCTGTCAAAATTCCAAGTAATGTCAAAATATTTTGACGTTTGTGATATTACGAGTAAATGAGACACAAGATTAAAGTTTTGCGTGACAATTGGCGAAATTGTGAGGCTAAACCACAATAAAAGCCATAAACCAAAAGTTGAAGTTGAAGATTAAAGTTGATTGTCTGTTACTTTTGAAAGTCTGTGGTGACTGAATTAATTATATTTGCCGGATATTATCTCAGAAATGGCAACAAGATGTTTAGTTTGCTTATTACTCATAGCTGTTCTTGCTCAGGTAAAATACTTGCACAATTTTTATTCTAGCTTTCACAGATTTATCACTGTTTGGTAAGAGTGGTTTGTTTGGCTGCAGAGTGATGACGGGTTCGAATCTCATCTTGTACAAATATTTGTGTGATGAACATGTCATCCTGAACTTGTAAAAACAGTCAGATTATAATCTAATCCACGTAAACTGTATCTCCAAATGATGAATGATTTTACAGGAGCTCTTTTGCATTTTTACAGAGATTTTACAGGAGTTTTAAAATTGTTGCAAAGATAAACATTTCATTTAATGAGGCGTTTTCCAGACGCAAAAAGACTTGTCAAAGATAATTCTAAATATTGTCAAGTGTGGCACCACAGATGGTTTTAGTGAAATTTCTCCAACAAAATAAAACAGTGGCGCCACCTACGGCGAAATTTGAACTGTCTTTGACAGGTAGTTTTGCCTCTTGAAATCGCCCCATTATGTTATTGTTACATTGTTGTAAAATTTAATTACAAAACGCACATTTTACAAAAAATATAACAAGAAATTATGTTACTGCAAATGACCTGAATCTTTGGACCGCTCTCCTCCAAAATCACAAATTTGAGATACAACAGATACGACAGTTGACGTTCTTAATACTCAATCATTTCTTGCGTTAGGCATCAAATTACTACAAAATCAGTGTAACATTTGTTCTGATAACATACTGAAGCGGTGGACTTGGAACCTACGACCTGGCGATTTTGAATCGCACGTTTAAGTCACTAGGTCACCATTTGCTTTTTCTGCCTTGCCTTTGCCTCGGCCATTATTTATTGAAATTCGTAAAACATTGTCTGCAATTTAACCTAATAACCTACAACACGATTGCGCTATTAAAGCAAAAAAAAAACTACTCAAATTATAAAAATGAAAGGTGGTATCACACATTTATAAACAACTTCAAAAAAGGAGGAGATTCAAGTTTTATTTATAACATGGTGACAAGACGAATAGCACTGATGGTAAGCAACATGCCTGCCCATAACATCACATTGATACGCAGTTATTGGAAGATTGGAACATGAAGAGTACAAATCACTACCTAGTACTACACTGCGTGCGACACTCAGAGATATAAGATGTTTTATCCCCATGCCCTGTAATTTCAATGGAAACATTGCCCTTCGAACCGGAATACAGTAATGTTTGCATATTACTGCTTGTTGATAGAATAACTGGCATAGGTGTGGTACTTCCCCAGGCGGTCTCTGCAAAGAGTCCTAATTCATTCGGTAGTACGATAATGTTTTTTGTATGTAATTTATGCGATAGAATCGGCAATGGTCAACCGATTTTGATGTTTTTTTCTCTGTTTGGTAGGTGACCCCATAGCAATTTTATAGAAATCAGTGAAGCTATTTTTGAAATTGTAACAAAAATTAGCTAAACATTATGTCTGCGATGTCTGTCAGACGACGCAATCGTGATCTAAGTTTTTAATTAGTTACCTCGACGTTTAAGCAGCAGCGGCCGTGGCCACGAAGAAGTATCCACGGCCACAACCACGATTCAGTCACGACCATGGTTGTCGTAACCTTTGCCGAAACGTCGAGGTAATTTAAAATACGAGTAGATCCTGTGTTATAATTATATTCAATGCTAAATTTCTGTTATTGGTTACAATCGTAAGGAAAACTAATTCAGAGAGTTTGTGGCATTTGATGGGTTTCTAAAATTATATGCTCACTAAAAATCTTTTTTCTATATTTTAGGCTGTCGCTTCAAGAGAAATTGAAGACAGTAATCACGGTCTACTGAGTGGAATTAGTAACAATTTGATCAGACAAAAATTAACAAGACCTTCTTTTTGACATTCCTGGGTTTAAAGGTTCTGGATATGGACGAGGCCTTCCTAGACTAAGTTCAGCTTTAAGAGGTCCAGAATTAGGAGTTTATGATTTGCAAGGTCTTAGTTTGTCTGGGTTGATAGATCCTAAAATAAGAGTACCGAGTTTAGGGGGGCGTTTACCAGCGCTAACAGGTCCTGAATTTGGCATCCCTTTATGGAGTCCAACTTTATCATTCACAGGAGTAAGAGGTCTTGGGCCTGGAGTACCTACTCTGGGAGGCATGAGCTTACCAAGATTAGGAAGTTCTATTTCAGGAGACCCTACCGTCGGAGGCCTTGTATTTCCGACCTTTAAAAGTCCTGATTTACAAATTCCTGGTCTTAGAAGACCCATTTTACCAGGCTTAGTCAGTCCTGAACTAAGCTTGCTGGGTTTAGAAGCTGCTATATTGGGAGCAGAATTAGCCAGCCCCAATTTAAAGGTTCCTTAGATTGAATAACTGTAATTGACAGTTTAAAGTAAGCTATTTATGTAAATTATGATTATGTTGGTCAATAAATAAATGAAGTCAGATAGTATTTTGTTTTTTTTGCGATTTTTCCAAGTTTACATGTTGGTTTTTTCACGATGTTCTCCTTCGCCGTTTTTAAGCTAGCGGCATTACGCATGCCTTCGAAAATGCAGTGGTGCTCGTGGGATTCGAACCATGAGCTCTGGATTCGCCGTTCTGTTACACCTTAAGGTCTTATCTATTTAGTTATAAGTTATGACACAGTAATAAGTAATATTGCAAGCACTTAGTTTTGTAACGTAGATAAAAATTGTATTGACGTAAGGACTAATGAAATGGAATTGAAATTAAATTTTACATGTCAACAGAATTCCGTAGAAACGGTTTGATAAGGAGAAATGACGTGCCACTTATTATAAGTAGCCCACTTACTATTCCCACTGCTGGGACTCGGAGTTTTCTCTCACAAGGAGAGAGTCAAAGCCTGAATTCATCATGCTGTGCAAGTGTAGCATATAACGCATGAAATATGTCTTTCTCAGGACATACAGGTTTCTTCACGATGTTTTTCTTTCACTGTTAAAGCCAGTGATGATAGCGAATTTGTACATTTGGACTTAGAAAAATGACAGAGATAAATAATCCTACATTATAAATGTCAAGAGTTCGTTGCTGAATCACGTCGACTTCTCTGACTTATTTTACAAATCCGACTGCTTTGTTTTTCTTTATTCAAGTTAACTTTGAAGCTGAGCTACTAACTAGTTACTAACTAACGAGCTACGAACTAACAAGTTATAGCTGACACTGACAAATAAATAAATATTGGTGGACATTTCACACACAAAACCATCTACCCCCCAAAAGAACCAAAGCTTGTACTATGGGAGCCAGATAGCTGATATTACAATCTCTATATCTCTATGTATAAAAATGTTATGTTGGTTTGTATACGGTTCAAAAACTTAAAAAGTTCTGCACCAATCGAGCTGAGATTTTAGAATGATAAATAGTCCGCATCAGGATTGTTTTTGCATCACAATGTGCCACAGCGAAGAGTGGCAGGGTACAGCTAGTACTTATATATTTTTTTTTATACATACTTATACTACATAGAAAACATTCAGGCACAGTGCAAATATTCGTATTTATCTTACAAATATTTTAATTGGGCGGGGATCGAAACCACGACCCACGACTACGCAGGCAGACTAGCTACTAGGCTAGCCAAAACACTAAACATTTAATGTGGCTTTCTATTGGTGAAAGAATTTTCAAAATTGGTTTATTTTTTTTTTTTAAATAAAGAGTGACGAGACGATCAGGACATGTGCCTGATGGTAAGCAACATGCCTGACACATAACAGCACAGTGACACGCAGCTTTTGGAACATGAAGAGTCCAAATCATTACCTAGCACTGCACTGCGCTCGTCACCCAGAGATCTAAGATCTTATATCTCTAAGCCCTGTAATTTCTCTGGACATATTGCCCTTCAAACCGGAACACAGTAATGTTTGCACATTACTGCTTGGCGGTAGAATAACTGGCAAAGGTGTGGTACTTCCCCAGGCGGACTCTGCCAAGAGTCCTACCACTACAAAAATTTAGTAAATTCAGAGATTAACCCTTACAACCTCGCAACCTTCATTATTATAATTCTACTAATAAAATAATGGTGCTAAATAAACAAGCTTCTTTTTAATCGCATTCTTCGCTTAAGATAATATATTTACGTTCTAAATTACTAAGTCGCCCACAACCAATGCGCGTCTGATTAATATCTCAGCCACCAGTTTTCTTCTATGTAAGCCACTGTAAATATAACTCAGCACGGTGGTTATATTTAGCATCTACATTTGTGACATGTATTCAAATAAAAAAAACCTAACCTAACTTCCGTGGCCGAGTTAGAAAATTAGTTGGCAATGTATACCTAAACCAGAAGAACAAGTAAATATAATAGGCGTGACGGCAGGTACTGCAATTATATTAAATTATTTGATATAATGACAGTATTTTAATAGAATAAAATATGTACCAATTTTAATTTTGATATTTTTTAGTTTAACTTACTTTATGATCATTCAAAGATGGATGGGCAAGTCCATTTTAAAAGTACGAAATTATTAGAAAATGTATTTACCATTGGATAACCCATTCAATTTCAAGTTACTTTTGTTATGAAACCTGTTTCCTAAACGCCATATTTAATATTGCTACCATACAAACTTTACGCGCGACGCATAGAAAAGACGACAGTGTGACGTCATGTTTCTGTAGTGATTTGTAAGAAGCGTTTTTGGGAGAGTCCAAAATTGTGATTTTTAAATCGTGATATCACGGGAAGTTTTTAAGATAACAAAGTAATTCTTTCACCTATGTTTCAGTTATTAAGTAGCCTTTTGATGGCACATTAAATCAAAAATGAGTCGACATGCCAATTGACTCGACGCTTTCTACTATTAGGCATTGTAAAGAAGATGAATTAGCTTATTAGCTCATATAATGCCGTCGACAACTCGACAACTCTCGCGTCTCACTTATGTCAATCGCCATGCCGTGAGCACGCCAGACGAGCTCGGTAGCAATATTTAAGCTAAATTTAAGCTGAAATTTGTTTTTCTATGATTACACCCATAAACAGTGCCGGTGAACACGCCTGGGATGTCCAGGTAATTTCATTGTGCAGTGCCGAGAGCACTCCTGGCGTAGGTACTCTCCGTTTGTGTAGTGGGCGGCAAACAAGTTGTCCCAATTAAGTTAGCTGCACATGACTGCGCAGAAACGTTTTTAAGGTCGTTTTGGGGAAGGGCACATGCACGAACTTTCCCTTTCCACGTCACTTTTGGGTCAACTAAGTCAACTTGTTTGCCGGGTCCTATATTAGGTGGCATCGCTGGGAACTCTTATAAAATAATGGTAGCACTGAATGACTTAAAAGTTCTCATTTTTCCGATGCTTACATAATTATAAAAGAAAAGTTTGACCCCGTGGCCAAAAAAAATTCTGTGGCCATATGGATTATTTCTTATTTAATAAATGTCAAACTTTGGATGTTTGATCGTCTGGCCAGATGTGGTTGAAATTTGGAACACAGATAGATTATAGTCGCTGTTCCAGACTTTTTTTTATCGCGAGGCACCTAATTATTTCTACATAAGATATCTACGTGCTTTTAAAACACTGCCTTATCATATTATGTAACAGAGTTCAAATTGTGTCAGTGTACCAATCTCATAGCAATAAATAGAATTAGGAAGTATGTATTATACCTAATACGTATAAAGAAGGAATATTATACATAATTTGTATTTACATATAAAATATAGTTATTTTTAGTTTAACTGATAAATAAAATTATGATTTCAAAAATAGTTCTCATTCTTTGTGCACAGGTTTTATTGATAAAGGATTGTTTATGTGTTAAAGTTTACCAACATGACCAAGGTTTTTTGGAACAAAATTCAATGTAAATATCTCACTCTTTTTAGTAAAGTAAGAGACACTATAGATGTGACTGTATGGCAAATTATTAATGATTGAAATTAAAGAAAAAATAACGTATAAGGAGTAAATGATCGCTGGGTGGCAGATTACATTGAAGAAACATTTAAAAAGAGAAAATTAATGACAGATTGTTACTCGCAGTGGACGCAACAAGTAAAAAAGTGCATAAATATGTAAATGACGGATGATAGATTACGCTAGAACAATAGATAAAAGAGTCGAATAAACAATGAATGATAGATTGAGATAGAAGAAACAGATGATATAAATAAATGACGGATGATAGATAGTGGTAGAACAAAAGATAACAAGGTCGAATAAATAATGAATTATAGATTGCGATAGAAGAAACAGATGATAGAAATAAATGACGGATGATAGATAGTGGTAGAACAAAATATAACAGGGTTGAATAAATAATGAATTATAGATTGCGATAGAAGAAACAGATGATAGAAATAAATGACGGATGATAGATAGTGGTAGAACAAAAGATAACAGGGCGAATAAATAATTAATTATAGATTGCGATAGAAGAAACCGATGATAGAAATAAATGACGGATGATAGATAGTGGTAGAACAAAAGATAAAAAGTTCGAATAAATAACGAATGATAGATTGAAATAAAAGAAACAGACGACAGGAATAAATGACGGATATTAGCTTGTTAAAGAAGGGAAAACTAAGGGAATAATAGGTTGAAAGATAAAGGTAAAAGGAGTGAATGAATGAATGGTGATGAATAGAATTAGAAGAGAAAGATAGTAAGTTAAAAATGAATGAGGGATGATAGATTGTATTAAAAAAAGCGTTGTCGTATGTCTCCACATCTGTTGAGTGGAAATTAAAACAAATACCTTACAAAACAATGTTTGATGTAAGATAATAATTAAGAAAACAAAATGTACATTTACAGAAAACAAATCAAATTGTAATTATTTTAACAAAAAATAAAGAATTAAAACAGTAATAACAACAATGTGTCAAATAGTTTTGACTTTCTCGAGTGACCTCGAAGCTCACTTCTTGGTAAATCAGCTCACTGTGTCTTAATTTGAAGATTAAATCTTACGTCAGGAAATACATTCATGTAATGAATACATTATCATCAGACTCGACATAGGCTATAGTACCCCACCTAGCCCGATTTTCGGTCTTATGTTTCCAACCAACACCAGCCGTCTTTCGTATATCGACCTACACTACATTTACCGTTTCGCGGTCTCCACTCCAGGACCCTTCTATCCCAACGGTTACTGGGTCTGCGACAGATGTGAACGGCCCATTGCCAATCGGTAATGAATACGGATGTACCTATGTTCTGTAACTTAGTGTTACCACTTATGACTTCTACAATACAAGCTTTGCTTAGTTTAGGGCTGGTTGGTGCAGTGTTGAAAATGTCAACCCATGTTTATTTAATAATTATTTCACACGGGGCTATGATAGAAGTAAAAATACATAAGCTAAAAAATTAACTAGATCCATATTTAGCTTAGATATTTTTTGTTGCAGACTGTCTTCAACCAATGTAGTATTGGTATCGTCAATGATTGCGGCCTTGGAAGGATTCATTGCTGTAATAGCTTGGCTGGAAATGGACGGATTGGATTAAGCTATATCTTCACGTCTGAATGTTGTGTAAATTTTTTATAGTGTAGAGTGACGGGATGAGCAGGATTTTGTGTCTGATGGTAAGCAACATACCAACATGACACATAAATAGTCCAAATCATTACCTAGCACTGCATTGCTTTCACCTTGAAATATACGATGACTCGTCTCTATGTCAGTATTTCTCTGGAAACATTGCCCTTCAAACCGGAACACAGTGATGAACCACACATATTTGGCCATTACTACTTGATGGTAGAATAACTGGCATAGGTGTGGTACTTTCTTAGGCAGACTCTGCAAAGAGTCCTACCACTAAAAATACGGACTCATATTATAATTAGCGGTAGAATAGTATCATCATCCCCAGTCATCAACCCACTTTTTACGCGTTTGACCACTAAGGCTAAGAACTCACGGGGCGGTTTTCACACGCCGCGGTTACGGAACTACGGTTTTGAAAGAACGAAAGTATGCACGTCATCTGTTTACGATTGACACAAAGGAACCGTGCGGAAAATCTAACTCTATACGAAATATATGTAAACTCTTTGGTTTCAAATATTCTACCTGTACCTACTGGTGTAAAAATAGTTACAATAAATGGTCATGTCATTAGTAATTCACAATTAGGCAATATTTTTAAATGCACGAGGTTCATTGAAAACTTTACTTTTATCGTCATAACTTTGACCAATCAAAAATTGAAATAACTAGCATTTTACTGTGTTATAATTTATTTCTTTGAAATAATTTGCTAATCTGTCGTAGATAGTAATAGCCATGACTGTTTTAAACGTTATTACTAAATACATAGACCCTCTGACTAAGCAATGTATGTTTTCGTTGAGTCAATATCTAACGTTGACACAATGTTGGCAACGGTCTAGAGTCGATGTTTTTGGAAGTGAAATCTTCTTCGGCCGCACAACACGCGAATAGCTTATTTTCTTTACGATAGTTTAGCATGTTCCTTTTTTGCGTTGGCCACATTTATTCTATTCGATTCTATTCCTGTATATATATATATTTTTTTTTTTTTTTAAATATAGAGTGACGAGACGATCAGGTCATGTGCCTGATGGTAAGCAACATGCCTGACACATAACAGCACAGTGACAAGCATCTATTGGAACATGAGGAGTATATAATCGAATAGAGTAAATTTAACAGCATGGAGTGGAATGGAATAGAATACAACACAACAGAACAGGGCAGAATAGAGCAGCTCAGAACAAAATGTAATACTTATATTCAAACATTCTTTTATTTTTATTTTTTTAAACGTTCTAATAACACTATCATCCACGGCTGGGACTATTGAGGCCAAGTATTATGTAGGTACCCCGAGTAACATCTGTAAGACCTGTACGTAGTTAGTATATTATAAATATTTTATAGTTAGGTATCTGGGCGAGCGAGTATAACACTGAGTATAAGTAGGTACTTAGATACCTACAGATAAAAAGCACCTAGTAAAAGATTTTCTCAAAAAAAGACGATTTAAAAAAGCGGAGACGTCTGAATTCGCCTGATCTATTATACTAAAATATCTAGCTATATCGACATACCGTCCTTCAAGAACTATATCCACTGTACAGCCCCTATAAATAGATCTCGGTATTTCGGATACGGTCTTAGACCTTTCCATCGCTCTCTATGGTACTCTGATGTCGTGTATAGCCTCCTGTGTAAGCGTCCATGTCTCAGCACCGTATGTAAGAGTGGGCATAACACATTGGTTAAAAAATCGACTTGTCAAACTTTGTGGAATAGAACGTGACTTAAGAATGTCATTTAGTTTTTTGAAAGCTGCCCATCCAAGCTGGATTCGCCTAGCAATCTCCTTTTTTTGATGCTCTATGACAAAAGAGAGAGTATGGCCAAGATACACGTAGCTGTCAACCGTCTCTAGCCTTTCACTCCCAATCATTATTGGGCTGGAGGATCCAGAGGCACTGGACAACACTTTGGTCTTAGCCATATTCATCTTAAAACCTACTCTCAAAGAAGCATCTGAAAGTTGTTGTATCATAAAGAAGTTAACAAAGGGTAAAAAAAAACTTGTTATATTTTTCGTCTTTATATTCCACTGAATGTAAATCTTTCATTTGTTTTAAAATGAAGGTGTTCAGTAATAGATTCCACCACAGTGGGGTGTAGTGGGAGCAACACAGTCGCATCTTTCAGCGCAGTGTCCAGAAATGACGACTGATCCAGCGGCGAAAACTGGTCCAGCGTATTCCACTGTTCCAATGATGGGGACTTGTCCAGCGACAGCTGCAGAACCTGCAACGGGTAGTTCACCAGCAACGGCTACGTTTCCGACTCCGGATCCTCCGTAACCGATCAGGTCTGCGCCGTAGCTTGGGCCGTAGCCCAGACCGGCGCCATATCCCAGACCAGCTCCGTATCCCAGACCAGCTTCGTAGCCCAGCCCAGCGCCGTAGCCTAGCCCAGCACCGCAGCCCAGACCAACACTAGGACGCGGCAGAGGAAGAACGCCGCCGGATAGACCGAGACCCGCATTGCAACCGCAAGACGCGAAAGCATTCTGCAAAAAAGAAATCGATTAATTTGTTTCAGTCGAAAATTTCTGCTATATCATTTTTACATCACAATGTTAGAATGTTTTAATCTGTTTTACAAAATCATCAATTTCTAACCGTTACTTAAACATAGATGTGTTTTTTAAATAGAAACAAAACGATTTTAAGGTTATTGATACGAGTATGTCATGCTAACAGTAGCACTCTGACGTGTTACGTCAACGAATCGGGTTGAAATTTGGAACAGTTGCCTAGACTACCAATATACTGAAATATTACATAGGATACTTTTTATCTCTGGTAAATCATGGGAATAGCAACTACGTGAGTAAAACCACGGGCCGCTCCTAGTCGTGGCTTAAACTACCAGCCTGTGTTTACGTGCAAATCAAACGATTTAGAAGAACAATTTTCTTAAAAGCATAATTTGTTCACCATTTCAATTACTAGGTACCATATACTATGGCGCAGACACGAAATCTCGAAAAAAAATCAGGTTTTTGCTATCTTTTCTCGAGCTCTAAGCATTTCTTCTTGTATACTTGTTTCGCGATTTAATGAGTTTGACCCTTTTGAATTTACCTTATTTACCTTGTATACCTTAGTGGCAAGAGCCCACTTTTGGCCAAATACTATATGAATCCTGTTACCTACTGGTATTCGAAATCTTTTTTTGTACATGGAGGAAATAAATTTACGTACATCTTTTCGAATGTTAGAGACGGGGAGCTATGTCGGACTCAACAACATGGACAGATATGGAGCCCCTACCATAGCCTTCATGGAGCTTTGACGCTCACAGCGAGACTGTGGGGATGCTCTCGCATTCTTCCGTAAATGGAGATATTTGGAGCTTTCTCTCGCAAGAAGCAATTAGTACTTCTCGTCCATATTCCAACTATTTAAAAACATTTTGAATGTGTCGATTTCCTCACAAAGAGGATACCGATAGTGGTGAAAAATAAAACTTTTTCGGCTCTGAACAAGTATCTTGTGTAACCACGTTTAATGGCATCCCTAAATATATAATGCGAATGAAACTTGTCACATGGTGCTCCAATTACATCCCTACAGGAAGATGCAGACCTGTCCTTCTACCGCCTAACTAAATCGGCTATAGCCTTGCTATTGCCATCTCTATCATTTCAAATTAAAAGAAAGAGAGTTTTTGTTCGAAATCCCTAAATTTAGATCACTTGGCAGGTAGAAAGTCCCTCCAAAATGATCTCTCTTTTTGAGAATCCCTATTTTTTTAGTTACAAATAACACTCAATTTAAATTTCAAATTGTCTCAAACCTATGTTTGTATTTTTTGTAAAACATATTTGCACGCGATTGGTTATGTTAAAACCCTGACTAAATCATCTGGCTTATTTTGTTTATTCTTTAAACATTAAATTATAACAATTCAAAATGGCGTATTAGAAATAAAAAAAAATATGTGAATCCATTTTAGTTCGCCTCTCACCAGCCTGGTCCTGGTCCGCAACCTTCGTGTTAGGAAACAATAGGAAAGCGATGTGGCAACTTTTCAGCTTGTCTTATTCCTCTACCAAAAATTTGCAGCTTTCGGAATGTTAGACGTTTCTTATTACGAACGTAGAGTCAAATCTCTTCGTTCGAGTCTTTGGAACGTCCACCACGAAACGATATCTCTTTTTTGACCTACGAGTCCGATAGAAAAATAGCCCACGTGGTATGAGTTCATGCAGATCAGTTGCAAACTTTCCGAAATGTTTCCAAAAAAATTGGTAAGCTAGCAATTTAGTGGCAATGCCCAAGACTTTGAAATCTTACCTGGATCAGGCAAGCCTGGATACAAAGAATGAGAACTCCGAAAGTGTTCATGTTTTTTTGAATTGAATTAACAAATTACAATAAAATTAACACACACATCATTCCGTTTTATATGACTTTAACTATTTAATATTTCGAAATGATCTAACGACTACTGATAATGATGTAGCAATGAAACTTGGACACAAAAACCTATATTGGAAATTCTACTTATGTTGTTATTTGGAAATGTAGATAAAGTAGTTTTTTAAGTGCACGTGGCTATCTGTAATGCAACAAAATACTATATAAAAGTTTTTTCCGTTCAAGGAAGTATCATTCTAACGATTCCGTTTCTGAAAACGCATCAACATGTCTCCTAAAGTAATTTTTGTCTTCTGTGCCCAGGCACTTCTCATCCAAGTAAGTAGTTTTAATAATAGTCTTAATTAATAATAGTTTTAATAATAGTATAAGCAGCCCGCTAAATATTCCCACTGCTGGGATTTGGAACCTTCTCTCATAAGGATAAAGTCAAAGTTATCCACTACGCTAACCCAGTGGTTGGTGAATGACACCCTGAAAGGTTCTAGGAACGTCTCAGTTCCCTCACAATGTTTTCGTTGACCGTCTAAGTCAGCGGTGATGACAAAGTTATACTTTTTAGTAGTATAGAGTAACAACACGAACAAGTCATGCGCCTAATAGTAAGCAACATGCCTGCCCATAACAGCACAGTGACACACAGCTATTGGAACATGAAGAGTCCAAATCATTATCCAGTACCGTACTGCGCTCACCCGAAGATATACGGTGTTAGTCTTAGTCCAGTAATTTGCTCTGGAAACATTGCCCATCAAACCGGAATTTAGTAATATTTTCATACCACTGTATTTGGGAAGATATATAGATGAGAGGAGGATACTCATAAGTGCAGGCAAGATTCGAACCTATGATCTCACATTTTTGACCACCATCCCGTGATTTAAACCGCGTGCTTTCCGTTCCTGTCATTTCTACTAATTTTTTAACAATAACATATTAATAACTTTTAACAATAAACATTTCCAAACTAGGAACTATCTGGGTTCCCGAAATTTCAACCCGATTGGCATCTACAGGAGTTCCAACTTGATTGAACATCAAACATCTAAGCCTTGACATTCACTATATTAATAGGGTTATACCAGCTATCTGGCCCCCATTACATAAGTTTCGCTTAGTTTGGGGGTAGACATTGTGTGAGTCCATAGCTAGTAATAGTTTTATTTAATTACTATTTGTTTGTTTCAGTCTGTCTTCAGCTCTTGCATCAGATACCCAGAGCCAGTAGTGAACTGCGGATGTGGCGGCTGGAACGCTGATTTGGTAGGATACGGCCCTGGTTACGGACTCGGCTCTGGTTATGGCTATGGCGTTGGTTATGGCTATGACGCTATCAACACTGGAGTCGCTTCCACCGGTGGCGCTTTCGCCGTTTCCACCTCATCTCCTGGCGCCCCTGTCGGTCTTTCTGTAGTCTCAGAGAACATTTACGAAGGAAATCTGGCCGCTTCTGGTAACCTTCCCTTCCTGGGAGCAGTGGCTCTTGAAGGCGTCTACCCTACTGTTGGAGCTGGTGCTGTATCTTACGGTTGCGGCAATGGAGCTGTTGAAATCACCAGCGAAAGACCCGAAGTCATCTATTCTGGCCCAACATACGGTCCTGCTGTAGAAATCGTCGAGAAAGTCGTCCCAGCCGTTGAAGTCGTCACTGAAAGAGTTCTTCCTAGCTACGGTTTTGCCAACGCCGGGTATGGTCTTGCCAATGCTGGTTACGGTCTTGAAGTGCCAGTGAGTGCCAGTTACGGCCGCGTCGCGCCCATTGCTCGCGGTTGCGGTGGTTGTGGCCGTTACTACTAAATAACGCATCACATGATGAAATAACTCTACTGAGAAGATTTATCTAGTTGATAAAAGAATAAAATCATCTATCAGTAAATATTTCTTTGTTTCTGTCTTTAAGTTTTACCATGAATATAATGATAGTACTAAATTCTACTAATATTAAAAATGCCGATGTTTTGGATGTTCGTTGATCATTCACGTAGTAACGTCTGAACGTGTCCCAATATGGATGTTTTTTCAATCCTAAATTATCAACATTTTCGCATGTATAATCTTATACCTTTAAACGACCAATTCTTGGAGATATATATAAATAGAATCTGAATCTCGGAAACGGCTCGACTATTTTCATGAAATTATGTATACAGGGGTTTCGGGAACGATAAATCGATCTAGCTAGATTTTATTTTTAAAAAACATCATTTTATGCACGTTTTTAGACAATGAAAAACTCCTACAATGTCATTAGAATACGATAACTTATATTACCACTGTTCTTTAAGTCTAAATGGCTCAGACGGAATATGCTCGCCCTCGGAGTCAACAGGCCCCGGTTCGAATACTGATGGTTACACTCGGAACTTTTCTTTTTGTTCATTTTTTTCTGAGAAAATCTTATTCTTAGAGCCTTTTATAAACGCATTTAATTCGTATCTAAATAGGTCTAAGTAAGTCATCGCTACGTAATTCAGTACCTGCCTCGTTAAAAAAACCGAGCAAAGCTCGGTCAACCAGGTACTAATAATTAGATGAGAATATTTGTCGTTCAAACCCATTGGAACAACTCAACTGATCGTGTAGAAATGTAGTACACAGTTAAATTATATCAGAAATAACACATGTGCTTTTTTTACCATGGGGAAATTAAGTATCTACTTAAATGATAACTACATGAATAAAGTAATACGGCTAGTTAATCTTAATTAATACATCTATTATATATTATTCAATATAACAACAAACATCCAATGTCCAAATCTATCTCTAATTTATAAAACTAGATGTCCGCTCCGGCTTCGCCCGTGGTACATATATAGCACTCATCGGGATCCCGTACATATCCAACGGAGATAGAATGACTGAAATCGGTTCAGTCATTCCTGGGAATATCGCTTTCAAACAAAAAACCTTTTCAGCTACCTGCTACGCCACCTGTCGGAAATTGGTCGTACCATCTTAGATTTAGAAACAAAGATTAGCAAAGGTTTATATTCAAGATGTATGTGATATTCAATGACGCAATCTTAGACACATGCTGTCATGTGTCATGTCAAAGCACGAAACGTACGAAATCTCTCAAAAAGGAATATTTTTTCCCGATTTTGTTACATTCTTGATTCATGCTCCGCTTCTATTAATAGTAGCGTTATGTTCTATAGCCTATAGCCTTCCTCGAAAAATGGACTATCCAATAGAAAATAATTTTCAATTCGGACCACTACTTCCCGAGATCCTAGCGTTCAAACAAACAAACAAACAAACTCTTCAGCTTTATAATATTAGTATAGAAGTAGTAAGTCACGCAGGTTTGACGACTTCCAGCCACCCGAACAAGCCGGTTTCCGAAAAGGCTATAGTACCATAGACCACATTCATGCGCTTCGGCAGATTATACAGAAAACCGAGGAGTATAATCGGCCACTATGTATAGCGTATGTGGACTATGAGAAAGCCTTCGATTCCATCGAGACCTGGGCAGTGCTTCAGTCTCTCCAGCGATGCCGCATCGACTATCGCTATATCGAAGTGTTGAAGTGTATTTACAGCAAAGCCACAATGTCTGTCCGATTACAGGACCAGTGCACAAAACATATCCAGCTACAGAAAGGCGTGAGACAGGGAGATGTTATATCTCCGAAACTGTTCACTGCCGCGCTGGAAGATGTTTTCAAGCTACTGGACTGGAACGGATATGGCATCAATATCAACGGCGAATGCATCACTCACCTTCGGTTTGCCGACGACATAGTCATTGTGGCAGAGTCGATGGAGGACCTCGGTGCTATGCTCAGGGACCTCAGTAGAGTATCCCAACAGGTAGGTTTGAGGATGAATATGGACAAGACGAAGGTCATGTCAAATGTTCATGTCTCACCTGTACCGGTTATTGTTGGGAATACCACACTCGAAGTTGTTGACGAATACGTCTACCTGGGTCAAAAGATCCAATTAGGTAGATCCAACTTCGACAAAGAGGTCCAGCGAAGGATCCAACTCGGATGGGCAGCGTTCGGGAAACTTCGGCACATCTTTGAGTCCAAAATACCCCAATGCCTAAAGACGAAAGTCTTTAACCAGTGCGTGTTGCCAGTGATGACTTATGGAACTGAGACGTGGTCCTTCACTGTTGGTCTCATAACGAAGCTCAAAGTCACACAGCGAGCTATGGAGAGAGCTATGCTCGGAGTCTCTTTGCGCGACAGAATCCGTAATGAGGATATTCGCAAAAGAACGAAAGTGGCCGACATAGCTCAAAGAGTAAGCAAGCTGAAGTGGCAATGGGCAGGCCACATCGCTCGCAGAACTGACAACCGATGGGGAAAAAAGGTTCTTGAGTGGCGACCACGAACCGGGAGACGCAGTGTTGGACGGCCTCCCACTAGATGGACAGATGACCTCACAAAGGTCGCTGGAAACCGCTGGTTGCAGGTTGCGCAGGACCGTTCGTTATGGAAATCTAGGGGGGAGGCCTATGTTCAGCAGTGGACGTCTTGTGGCTGATGATGATGATGATGATGATGATAGAAGTATAGATTCTCGTGTCGCGGTGTTTGTGGTTAAACTCCTCCGAAACGGCTTGACCGATTCTCATGAAATATTGTGAGCATATTGAGTAGGTCTGAGAATCGGCCAACATCTATTTTTTCACACCCCTAAGTGATAAGGGTTGTTCACCCCTAAAAATATTTTTTGTTTTTATTTTTTTATAATGTGGCATAAAAAATACATAGTATGTATTTATTACAATTATTATGTATATACAAAATTTAGGGTTGTATTACAACTCTAAATTTTTACCCTTTTATCACCAACCCCTATTTTTTAATCTATATATATAAAAATCAATGCCACTTTTCGTTGTAAGTGAACTCCTTTTAAACGGCTCGACCGATTTGAATGTTTTTTTTTATACGCCTGGAAGGTATAGATTCACAAATCAGCCCGGAAGATGGCGCTACAGTTGGTATCTTGGTTACTATCCGAGCGAAGCCGGGACGGGCCGCTAGTATCCATAAATCGAAACTCTAAGTTAACTCTTTTACGTTTTACGTTTATAAAATTCGTATGACAACAGCATTTGGTCTTTATCAACAAAACTAAAATACAATGAGAACTACACAACGCTAATACCTAACTCCATAGACCAATGAAGGTCTACAGGTAATCAAGATGTTCAAGCCCACTTCTAATCGGAAGCGTACCGAGCATGCTGGCGGCATCACCACGCTGAATGGGAATGCTTATGTGTTGGGCCAAATAAACGTTTGGCCATTTTGGTCACGCGTTGCGTCGACCAAGCGCTCGGAAAGGCTTTTGAAGATGAGGTGAGCTCCCGGCCCCCCACGGGCCCAATGTCTTAATCCCAAAGGGCGCAAATATGTAACCACTTCCGAGTTTTGCCTATTTCCTGGATTTCATTGGATTTGGTACAATGTGAGAGATAGAATAGTTTGTATTTCGATTACTGGTCTTTGTATGATAATATCCGAACGTAGCCGGAACGGGGTACCTACTAGTAAACAAATAAAATAACATACGTACTGACTAAGCATGCTTCCATCGAGGACATTGGCTTGACCTACAAATTGTGATCGTTAATATCACGTCAAGAGATAAAACAGCTACTCAGCCATTTTATATTTTCAACTAACGGCCCGTTCCTATCGATACAAATCACAAGATGTGCCCACCTTGAAATTGTTTACAAACTGCGTTTCTGTGTGTAGCGTGAATGGCGTGAGCGATTCTAGGGGTCAACTAGATTTGTAGTTACAACTACCAATCTACTTGACGCCTAGAATCGCTAGCGGCGAGGTATGTCGCGGTTCTACTTAGTTTGGTTGGCGATCGAATCGAATAGCGATAGCTATAAGCGTCCTGCGTTCACTGCTTCCTACAATGGGTTAAAACGGAAGGAGTGAGCTCACTCTTCCCAACAATAACATAATTTCGTGCGCCTGAAGTTCAGGAGGAAACATCCATTGATTTACATCGATGCCCGCTCCGGCTTCGCTCGGATATCTTAATGTAATATATAAATTACGCTAGTTAGTAGTAATATTTGTTTTAGTTTTAGTTAGTAAGTAATATTTTGTCCACCATTTTGTGGAGGCGGTCATCTTGAATCGATATTAACCAAACATAGCTAAGAATATCTTAACGGAAATTAACATTCAAAGAAAAAACTGCATTGAAATCGGTCCATCCGTTTGAGCTCTACGGTGCCACAGACACACACAGATAGACAGACATCGACGTCAAACATATAACACCCCTTTTTTTGGTCGGGGGTTAAAAAAAGGAATATTTTTGCAAGTTTTTGTTACGTTCTTCATATATGCTCTGCTTCTATTGACAGTAGCGTAATCTTATATAACATTCGTCGAGAAATGGACTATCCAACTCAAAAAATAATCGTTCAATACGGACCAGTAGTTCCCGATATCCTAACGTTGAAACAAAGAAACAAACTCTTCAGTCCAAGGCTGCGTTTCCACCAGTGATGTGCGAGGATGCGTAGCGAGGGACGTCTTTGTAAAGAACCAATACTATCGCTTCATTTACCTTGCCTCGGTTAGCACGGCTTTGGTGGAGACGGCTCAGCGGAGCTAGATTTTTGCGCATACAAAACAAGCGAGGGACGTGTGTGAGGAATACGTTGCGAGGTCTTGTGTGGGTTGGTGGATGACACACGACTTCGAAAGATTCTAGGCACCTACATGTCCGTTTCGAGGTTCATGGTTTCCTTCGCCATTTTAAGATACGACATTACCTCACACATAAGACTTCGAAAATACAGTGGTCCGCCTGGGATTTGAACCTGGGGTTCCGTTCTCCCGACTAAACCAGCCGTAACTTAATAAACTGCGTACTAATAGTAATAAGCATTTTATATCATTAGTAATGTAAGTTTGTATAAATAATAGAGTAAATATATGGTACAGTTTTTCTCAATCGATTCATTTATTCGTTGTATTTCGCATTTCGCAAACACATTTTCATTTCGATTTTGTAAATCTTCGAGTGATTTTATGTTCTTTTTTGATGTAGTGTCTAGCAACCGCAATGTCTCGTCTCAAGTCCACAATCGCATCTTCCAGAGATGGTGACGCTACCAGCCGCGCATACCGGGCCTTCAAACCAGACCGCACCAATGATGGGGACTTGACCAGCAACGGCGGCGCTACCACGCACTGGCAACTCTCCCGCTACGGCGACATTGCCTACGCCGGTGCCACCGTAGCTCGGCGCTACAATCCTGTCAGTGATACCGTAGCCAGTGACAGCGTAGTCAGTGACGTCGTAGCCAGTGATTCCGTAGCTAGTGGCGCCGTAGCCAGTGACGCCGTAGTCAATGACATCGTAGCTAGGTCTGAAGTACTCAGCGACGGGCACCGCAATCTCGGCGGCTGGCCAACGACGGCTTATAGGAGGAGATCCGAGGCAGGCCCCAAGCGAATGCTAGAAAATAAATGTTTAAATCGTTATATAAATGTTTGATACATTCTAAACACATTATAAATGCAGTTTAAGACATAATTTAATTTTCTACGAAAAAACTGACTTAAATTTTAAATTATTAATTCTCAATCTCATAATTTTTATTATTATTTACTTTTTTGCTGATATCAAAAATGATGTGGGACCAACATTGAACTACCAACTCTGATCTACCAAACAAAAAAAGAACTATCAAAGTCGAATTTGATGGAGCTATCGCATAACATATATACAAAAAAAAAACATACAAGCAAATCAAGAACCTCCTCCTTTTTTCGGAAGTCGGTTAAAACGAACTGGGATGAAGGGGATTACATATTTATTTAATATTTTTAAATTGCATTATAAACATACATTATATTAAATTTAATATTAAATGCTCTTTACAGATGCCTTTTTTTTTAACCGGCGTGTAGGAGCTGCAAAAGTTCAAACTTTTACACAAACATATAATAAATATTATGTACTTGTAGTAGAAATTAAAAAAATACCTGAACCAAGCAAACGGCAACGACAAAGATTCCGAAAGAAGACATATTTGTAACAGTACGTAAGAACAATTGATCCAGAATACAATATTTACTGAAGCCAGCGTTCTTTTTATACAGTTTTTTCTATCAATTTCGACATGATACCAACTATCAATGGACCAGGTGTTCTTCTGATCACAGGTAGAACAAAGATACTTTATTAGTTCTAATGTACGCTGTACAAAGATAAATTGACCCTTGAAGCCTTATCTGCAGACACGTGCGCGGTATATTGTTAGTATGAGTCAGAAAGTTCAATCTTAGCTTAGGGTTTATAGGCCAGTAAAATTAGTATTTTAACTTTGTACTAAATTTTTGACCCAATTTTTTTATAAGGCTTAGGATCACTTCATCAGCAACAGCAAATGTTCTCACTGCTGGGACT
Source organism: Ectropis grisescens (assembly GCA_017562165.1). Classification (NCBI taxonomy): domain Eukaryota; kingdom Metazoa; phylum Arthropoda; class Insecta; order Lepidoptera; family Geometridae; genus Ectropis; species Ectropis grisescens. The sequence continues at coordinate 10,044,902 of CM029768.1, forward strand.
CAGGCCTTCTCTCGTAAGGAGAGAGTTAAGGCCATAATCCATCTGGCCCAGTGCGGGTTGGTGGATGACACATGACTTCGAATGATTCTAGGTACATGTCGGTTTCCTCACGATGTTTTCCTTCACCGTTTTAAGTTAGCGGTATTACGTATATGACTTCGAAAAGACAGTGGTGCGTGTGGGGGTTGAACCCGGGGACTCCGGATCGGCAGGCGCCGTTCTCCCGACTAGACCAGCCGTAACTTAGGATTACTTAGTAAATAGATAAAATAAAAAACTCTTTTATTTCTCACAGCTTATATGGCCCAGTGGAGTTAAGGCTTGTTCGCATTAGGCTAGTAAATTAGTCTAGTAGAGAGTAATTTAGTAGCTAAAATACTCGCTACTATTCAAAAATCGTTCGCACCGTGCTTTAGTACAGTTCACAAGTGAGTAGCGTTTCGCAACATGAAGATCCTACAACGCATTTGTTTGAAGTTATTTTTCTCTCCAGACTAATTCGACAAGTTCGAACCTGTTTAATCGGCGAGCCAATGAGCGCACCGCTCGCAACGAACGCGTGGTGGGGGGTGCTACTCGCCCGTTGAAAATAGAACAAAATGGATTGACTCGACTAAATCACTTCCTAAACTACTCGACTAAATTTTCACTGTTCATACACGTTTAGTTGCTAAATTACTCGCCACTAGGCTAAATTACTAGCCTAGTGCGAACAAGCCTTTACCTCAAACTAGTGGTAGCCTGGCGTTAATTATAGCCACATTTTTTTCTTGTATCAATGTTTAGGGTCGTTAATACTCGTAGCTTCTGATGATGATTGTGATGCGATTTTTTCAGGAGATAGAGTATTTCTAGAGAAAGGTTTTTATGTATAAAACATGCATAAAATAGTAGCGAAACATTGCTAATTTTAAAGGTATCTAATGTGATGTCATCAATTTACGGATTTTTGCGCTTACATCGCAAATGCTGGCTGAACCCTACGAAATAAATCAAAATAATATACCTACTGCAATTTTGTACTCTTGAAAAAGATCTACAATAAAAAATTACAAAAGTATGTAATATCTATATGCTGGGGTTTTGTTTTTACTTTTATAGGTTTAGGTACACTTGACCGCCATCTGATTGTGGGATAACCCACAATAGCCATTTGCTTAGTGTATTTTATCATATCTGTAAATATAAGCATATTTAGTATAGTAGTGGTAGGACTCTTGGCAGAGTCCGCCTGGGGGGAGTACCACGCCTTTGCCAGTTATTCTACCGCCAAGCAGTAATTTGCAAACACTACTATTTTCCGGTTTGAAGGGAAATGTTTCCAGACAAATTACTAGGCTTAAAGATAAAACCTCAATTATTGGTGGACAATTCACGCACAACACCATCTGACCCCAAACTAAGCAAAGCTTTACTGTGGCGGCCAAATAGCTGATACTTATATAGTTTTAAATTATTTTTTTCGTTTAAAAACTGCACAATTTATTCTGTGTAATGTACAAATTATTTTTGGAATGCTAAATATTTTATTAATCTAATATTGTCAGATTTAAATACATACTTACCTATTATAAATAGAAACACCCAACATACATAAAAACATCTTAGATCTCTGGGTGACGAGCGCAGTGCAGTACTAGGTAATGATTTTGACTTTTCATGTACCAACAACTGCATGTCACTGTGCTGTTACCTACTAATAAAATTCCGGTCCGGCGGCAAGACGTTTCGTTTTACGTAGTCACATAAGTCACAGTTTTTTGTGATGGATACTTTTTTTGGCGCGACGGACGCACGCAATGTGTTGATTGATGGAACGAAACGCGCTTCACACCAAAAATGGCGACAGCGGTTTGTTTGTCAGTGCCATCAAAATTTAACAAAATTCTCCATAATCCGAATTTTGTGGACATACATATGTTGTCGACTTAAAATCAATATTTTTTTATGTTTTGTTATTCATATAAGGTTTCGATCAAGTCTACCGTACCCCTTGACGAAATTATTAATATAGATAGATAATAGCTGCGTAGCTGACCTCAGTCGGATTGATCTGACACGTAATCTAACCTCTTATCTGCTTAGAATTTAGTCAAGACCAAAGAGTTTACATATACTACGTATAGAGTTGGCACAAACGCTTTACAACGAAAGCACGGGTATCATCTTTCTTGCCTTGTCGCTCCTGTGGAAGTGTCATACTTTTGTCGCGGCACATCACTCTTTTGCCATAGAAAGTATGCGCGTCATCTGCTTACGATTGACACAAAGGAATCGTGCGGAAAATCTATACGTAGTATATTTAAACTCTTTCGTCAAGACAGTGTCAAGGATTCTCATTCCGAAATTGAGCCGTTCGACTTGCGTTTAGAATCAGTAATTTGACTGTGAACTGGTTCACGAATGCAGCTTATGCTTGAGCCGTGAGGGGAACCGTAGCTCAAATATTTCATATGAGTTAACGATAGACCTGTGTTGATCGTGATCTATCGAATCCTTTTGATTCGATCGCAACCTGTACACGAGTGATCGAATCACGGAGTTCTAAAACACCCAATCTCCTGTAACCCGATTATCAGTTTACATGACAAACCAAATTGAACTTTATGGTAATATGTTTTACTTAACTAATTGCTTGCTCATAGAATTGACCGAATCGTGCATTGATTCAATCATATTGACGTAACAACGAAAATATGTTCTATCTCTTTCTTTTACACACAAACACTTTGCGAGTGGGATTTTGATGTCGTTGTCAATCTCACTCTGCCTTTGGGTCACGCGCGACACAGGTCGTGCAAAAGGAACTGCGACCCAAACGATCGAATCTTTATTGTACGATCACCATGCGAGTGGGTCACGAGCGACCCGGGTCTCGACATCGATTGACACAGGTCTAGTTAACGACTTATACATGGGCTACCCACGACTATAATTCACAATGTGAACACAGCTACTGTTGTTCATAACTTGTTCACATATTCAAAAATTCAGCCAATCCTATTGGCGACCGTGACGACTAAAGCACGAAGTGAACAAAATGTATACATGTTTGTTAGTGAAATCATTAGCGTGAGCTATTTTGATGCTAGCGCCATCTAGTTTCTCAGGTTCAAACAAGTTTAATTTTGTAATCTTTGATGAGTGATGTCTGGGTCAATAATAATTAGTCAGGTAGATTTTTTTTGACAATTTCACACACGACACCATCTGACCCCAAACTCAGCAAAGCTTGTAATTTTGTAATATGGTGCCCAGATAGCTGATATAATACTTATATAATTATGAATACATACTAATTATACACAGAAACACCCAGACTCAGTGCAAATATTTGAATTTATCACACAAATATTTGCACTGGTTGGGAATCGAACACGCGCCCCTGGGTTTCGCAGGCAGAGTTACTAGTCACTAAACCACGAGGCCAGTCGACGGGATTAAAAAATAATATGAGACACGTATTATTCGTTTAATCAAATTATTAAAAATTGGCAAAGATCATCATAAATCATCGAATTCTGGAGTGGAAGGTACCTTACGTCTTTATGATACTCAAATATAAATCAAATTCCACTCGCACTTCTTTCTTTTTGTAGTCATGTGCGCAATACTGCTAACTTAAAAACGGTGATGTAAAATATCACGAGGAAACCGACATTTACCTAGAACCTTTTGAAGACATGTGTCATCCACTAACTTACACATGGCCAGCGTGGCGGATTATGGCCTTAACACTCTCCTTGAAAGAGAAGGCCCCGAGTCCCGATTCCCAGCTGTGGGACTATATGGAAGGCTACTTTTACTTGTTTGGTTTTTATAGATAGATCGTAAATAATTGTACATTGTACTTTGATTTGAAAAATAACAGCGCGAGTGAAAAAAAGGAATCGACATTTGGGAAAATATCGCCGTAATTTTGATATATCTATTACAGAACGATGCCACTATTCGTTGGAAAAAAGTATTTGTTTTAACTCATCAGTTAAATAGGCAATTTAAACAGTTGAACAAATATAGACTCAATGTATTAGAGGCGCAGGCCCACCATTAGGCACGCGCCTCCTTCTTCTAGTTTTCATCTACATTACTAGTTAAACAGCATAAAAGTATGATAACGTTTACTGTTGTTCATAAACGTAATCACACAGCCAAAAATTAAGTTCTAATCGAAACGCCATGTTGATTTAGCGTGAAGTGGACACGAATATTCGCACGATAATCAAAACATTAGCGAGAGCTATTTCTACACTGGCGCCATCTAGTTTCTGCGTACAAAAACACTACATTTTTACACATTATTTTTACATTTTATGCTTACACTGTTGCTCAAGCGGTTTTTACCAAATTTTTTAAAGTTAAAAATGTTTAAAGTAAAGTTAGTTTGTTTTTGAAAAGCGACTTCTTTAGATGTATTAAGAAAGTTTACATGCAGGCATGCAAAATGGATTCCGGGGCGTTCAATTATTACGTCAGGCAATGGTGTGGAGGGAGGGTCTTGTAAAACATCATCATCATCATCATCAGCCGCAAGACGTCCACTGCTGAACATAGGCCTCCCCCCTAGATTTCCACAACGAACGGTCCTGCGTAACCTGCAACCAGCGGTTTCCAGCGACCTTAATGAGGTCATCTGTCCATCTAGTGGGAAGCCGTCCAACACTGCGTCTTCCGGTTCGTGGTCGCCACTCGAGAACCTTTCTTCCCCATCGGTTGTCAGTTCTGCGAGCGATGTGGCCTGCCCATTGCCACTTCAGCTTGCTCACTCTTTGAGCTATGTCGGCCACTTTCGTTCTTTTGCGAATATCCTCATTACGGATTCTGTCGCGCAAAGAGACTCCGAGCATAGCCCTCTCCATAGCTCGCTGTGTGACTTTGAGCTTCGTTATGAGGCCCACAGTTAAGTAGCCCACTTGTAAAACGTAACAGTCCGTGATGGAGATATTTTTTTTTCTTAAAAAAACATATTAATTAAAATTTCCCTAGTTGGCAACTCGTGTGTTTTAGGTAAAAAATGGTCACCTACGTAACATATATAACGTTTAAGGGTGTTAAAATTTGTCGTCGACATTTGTCTGTCTGTCTGTGGCACCGTAGAGCTCAAACGGATACGCCGATTTCGATGAATTTATATATTTTGAAACATCGACATAAATCAATGGATGTGGCCTCCCAAACTTCAGGCGCACGGAGTTACGTTATTGTTGGGAAGAATGAGCTCACTCTTTTCGTATTAGACGATTTTGCGAAGCGGTGAGCGCCGGACGTTAATACTTATCACTATTCTTTGTCAATAACCAAAATAAGTAGTACCACGACATTATACGTCGCCGCTAGCGACTCTCGGGGTCTAGTAGATTCGTAGTTGTAAACCACTACTAACACACTAGATGGCATTGTTTATGCTTAGCACACGCATATGATTTGTTTATGGTTTTCTGTAGGTTTCAATCAAAATTATGCAATAAACGAGATTCCCACCCAGCACTATCGTGTTTTTATTAGAACAGGGAACTTCCATTACACACGCAATACACAGAGACGCAATTTGTTAACAATTTCAAGGTGCTCAGGGCACATCTTTTGATTTATATCAATGCTTATTAATATATATACAAACCTACATAGAAAAAACCCAAAATTTCGGCAAATAAAAAAAAGTTTTATAATATTCACATCTCGTATTTTATTTCATAAAACGTTTCAACAAGCTGCTCAGGTAATCAGTATAATAGGCAAGAATTGGCGCATCCGCAGTGTTCGGCGCAGTGACCGCGAATAGTGACAGCACCGGCGGCGCAAATTGGGCCAGCATACTCCACAGCTCCGATGATGGGGACTTGACCAGCTACGACAGCGGAACCGGCTACGGGGAGCTCTCCTGCCACTGCTACGTTACCGACACCAGAACCGCCGTAGCCAATCAATTCAGGGGCGTAGCTGGGCAGAGCAGCGCCGTAGCCGGTCAGACCAAGACCGTTGCCCACCAGACCGAGACCGTTGCCAACCAGACCAAGACCGTTGCCGTTCCAATGAGCACCGTAGCTGTTCAAACCGTAGCCGCAGCCAGTAGTTACGGGGCCGGGTAGCACGGCGGGTAATACAGGCAGGGCGGGTAAAGGTGCGTTGCATCCACAGGAGGCGAAGACATTCTGATGAAAATAATTCAACGCTAGTTATTAACCCTCAATGCAAACATGACGGGGTGTTATAAGTTTTACGTGTCTGTCTGTCACACAGGTGTATGTGTGTGTGTGTGTCTGGTATCATAGCTTCATAGATGAACCGATTTGGTTTTAATATTTATTTCGTTTGAAAGGTTAATTAGTCTATTTTATACAGCTTTCTCATCAGCGCTATAGTCTGTATTTTTTATGACAAACGAGTACCGAAGATCAACGTGAAGATTGTTCCTATAGACAAAAATGATGGGCACGCTTCTGACTGGTGGTAAGCTTGAGTATCTTGATTATTTTTAGACGTTCATTAGTATAGGGATAATTTAGATGTGCTGTAAGTATTTACAAATGTAGTGTAGTATAGTTCTCATTGTATATTAGTTTTGTTAATAAAAACACTTCTCGTTTAAAACAAAACTAGACAAAATAGTGATCATGTGTCAAATATGTGATAACCAAGGTCAAAAAAGTACGAAGTCGACAATCATGTAGAGTAGTTTATTATTGTGATATCTAGTTCACCAGAAGGAAATGATGACGATAGGTTTAAGATTACAAGAATTGCATAAAAAATATTAGATTTATATGTTTTAGTGTATAATATACACCTATGTAATAGTACATACTGTTATTTGTTTATGAAAGTGTCATGTAACTAACAGAAAATTTTGATACAAAAAACTAAGTATGCAAATGTTAATCATAAAAAAGAACTATAAGTCATGTTAGAAGTATGTAGGTATTCAATCTGAACGGGCTTCAACGTTTTCAAAGAACAATATGTTAGTCCAGACCAATGACCTATCTTACTCTCTCAATATCGAAAATGTATCAGAGACATACGCAGTACTAACACAGTACAAATAAATACTACTACCAATATTAATATTGGAAGAAACGCCAATAATGTCTTAGCATGGGTGGATTCAACCGAAAACTTAACCGTGTTCCCGAAATACTAAGATTGCAATGTTGGCAATGGCGGGAGCGTGCTTCCCGCGTCTCGCCCCGCCCCGCATGATTGCCCCGTTTAGATGCTTTCGTTAAACGACTGTATGATTTATTAGACTGCGGTACTAGAGTGTCTTAAAAAATAGATTAGTACTTATAGCTTTAACTGTGAACGAAACAGAAAACCAGCATATGTCGAGGACGTGTGTTATTTGAAAACCCGCACTTGGCCAGAACGGTGGATTATTCTTATGAGAGAAGGACTATAGTCCCAGATGTGGGATTGTAAAGGTGTACAATATGTTTGTTTACAAAAACTCACTTGGATCAGGCAAGCCTGGGCGCAGAGAAGAAGGATAGCAATAGAGTTCATGTTTGCTTCTGTTCCTGAGATAGAATACGTTTGGTTTTTCTAAAAAAATACTTTTATACTACTCCGAATTCCTTGTGAAATTCGGTGCATGATACGACAAGAGCATTGAAGAACACCGAGCATCGAGTACGTGAGATAGTGACCCATTTATTTCGATGTGGCAATTTTTGTGTTAATGTTTGTTGTTTTAAGTTTATCAAAAAACGTGAGGTAGTTATTTTAAATAGGCTGTTAACCCTTTTATAAGAACACTAATTCTAAGAAGCGACGCCATAAAACGTCTCAGAGTTTATCATACATATTTGGATGGTTTTTTAGCTTGAATACACTAGGAATAGATTCACTCGCAACTTTAGGATGGATCGGCTAAGTATCAGCTGGAGGCTCTGGAATCGATCGAGAGACGTGCCAAAAGGCTCATAGGCAATGAATAACATTCTCGTGCGAAAAAGACTGCAAAGTCTCGAAAATCGCCGGAAAATTGCTAGCTTATCGGGTTTTTATCGGATACACTTCGGAGAGTGTGCAACTGATTTGTACGATCTAATACCACCTTGCCCTTTTTTCTATCGGAATGCTCGTAGCTCGAAAAAGCGACATCGTTTCATGGTTGATGTTCGACACGAACGAAGAGATTTGACTCTACTTTCGTGATAAGGACGTCTAGGCTGTGGAATACGTTGCCTGAGAAGGTTTTTCCCGATAGTTACAATCTTTGTGTTTTCAAATGGAGAGTGAATCGGTTTCTTCTAGGTAAACACGCTCCATCGTAGACCGCGTCATCGTTTAACATCAGGCGAGATGGCGGTCAAGTGTAAACCTATAAAAGTTAAAAAAAAAACTCTTTGGTGGGGTATTGTTCTCATATTTTGGTGGGTTAGTACTTGCTGGAAGCTCTTCGATAGAGAGACGTTCCAAACAGCTAATGGACGATTTTTGTTGGAGAAAGCATAAATAAGCAACCCACTAAATGTTCCCACAGCTGGGACTCGGGGTCTTCTCTCGCAAAAAGAGAGTCAAGATCAAAATTAGTTCAGTACGGGTTGGTGAATGACTAATGACCTCGATATATTCAAGGTATACGAGGTTTTCCTTCATCGTTTTAAGTTAGTAACATAACGCACATGATTTCGTTATGACAGTGGTGCGCGAGGGATTTGGATCCGGGGCTCCAGATCGGCAGTCGCCGTGCTCCCGAGTAGAACAGACGTAACTTTTTTAGAGAAAGATTCTCGTCTATTTTTCTTCTTTTGCAAAACTGGCACAGTATCATTGATGTACTTTTATAACAGTAATCCAGCAGAATTCCGTAGTCATTAAAATTAAAACTCATGACTAGCGGAGATGACCTGCCGACTTGTGGGTAGCATGAAGAGATAGCTACTTCTATTTTTATTCCCGACGCAAAAGCGACAAGGTAGGGTGACGAAATACTGCCTCTTTCTCTGTCTCTTTCTTTCTCTCTGTGTTATGCTCTTTAACAAATAAACCGATTTTGATATAGTTTTTTTTGATTGATTTTTTCTGTAGTGATATGACTCCTAGCAGGGTCCGCCTGTTGAAATACCTTTGCCAGTTATTCTACCACCAAGCAGTAATGTGCACACATTACTGTTTTCCGGTTTGAAGACTCATCATGTTCCAATAGCAGCATGTCAATGTGCTGTGCTGCAGGCACATGTCCTGTTCGTCTCGTCAATCTTTATTAAAAAAAACAAATGTAAAACAGTGGTATGTCAAAATTGTCCTAAAGGATTATAATACCACCTTGCCCTTTCTTCTATCGGACTTCTCGTTGCACAAAAGGGCGGCATCGTTTCATGGTTGATGTTCCAAAAACGCGAACGAAGAGATTTGACTCCACGTTTGTGATAAGAACGTCTAGGTTGTGGAATGCGTTGCCTGAATGGGTTTTCCCTGATGGTTACAATCTTGGTGTCTTCAAATCGAGAGTGAATCGGTTTTTTCTAGGTAAGCACGCTCCATCGTAGATCTCATCATCGCTTAACATCAGGCGAGATGGTGGTCAAGTGCGAACCTATTATAGTTAAAAAAAAAAATTAAAAAAAGGGCAGTTACTACAAAATGGCGGATCACATATTTTAACATAGCTTTTTAGTATGAAAATAAAAAGAAAGGGCTTGACTAGTTGAATACAATAAATACATAATAATGAAGCATTTCATTTAATTTCATTTCATATTGTATTTCAGATCTAAGATGGCCAACAAACAAAATGGCGAATTACATTTTTTTTAACAATTTTCTCAATATGATTGTAAAAAGCTGGACTAGTCGAACGACGAGTAATATTTACGAAATAATATTTCAAATTCAAGATGGAGGCCTCCACTAAATGTCGGAGGCTTTTAAAAGTTTAATATGATCAGTTATTTTAAATATGGTTTCGATAGTTTTTGAAGTGAAAATTTATTTTGACACAGATTATTATGGGCTGTGAATGGTGCTCATCGTCACGCTCGTTATTATAAATAAATAATAAATTAATATGGGTGGACAATTTACACACAACACCATCTGACCCCAAACTAAGCAAAGCTTGTACTATGGAAGCCAGATAGCTGATGTAATACTTATATAGTTTTAAATACATACTTATTGTACATCGAACACACCCAGACACAGTACAATTATTGAGTTCATCACACAAATATTTGCACTGGGTGGGAATCGAACCCACAACCGTCGGCTTCGCAGGCAGAGTTACCCACTAAGCCACGAGGCCAGTAAAGAAATGTTCGGGAGAATTCGAAACCTAACGCATTTCTAAATGACCATGCTTAGAAGACTAATCTAAATGGCCATGATTTATTTAGACGACCATGCTTTAAAGATTTATTCCAGACTAGCATCGCCCTTCGGTTTTACCCGCGTAGTTTCCAAAGTGAGCTTTCAATTTCTGAGTTTTGACTTTTATTGGCAGCCCCAATGACTGACCATTTTTTTTAAGGAAATAGCGCGTTGCCTAATATCTGTCTTAGGTACTTATGTTGGCAGGCTTTTTTGCTATACAATTGTCGACCAATTAATTGATTTTAAATTTCTAACTGATGTAGCAATGTTGTTCACGTCCACATATCGTTACTATGAATTACAATGTTAAATTAGTATGAATAAATTGTGAAACTACACCAGTCACAGGCAAAGACATTTTCAACAAACGACTTCTGTTATTCAACGTAAATTCTAACACAATGGCCTTTGATAGCAGCCCCTTATATAAGATAGATGGTTTTGGATCACGACCCATTTGCGAGTTAGTATCAGGACAGCAAAATGGCAGTTTTTGCTGTCTTTGTTATTTGCATTCAGACTCTGCTGACACAGGTGAAGTTCTTCAAAATATTTTTCAACCTCCATTTCGGGAAGTAGTTCATTAAAATGTTACAATTTAAGAACCTAATATTGCATATATTAGATGATGCAATTTGACCTCAAGATGACCCCAAGTTTGTGGGGTTGCCGCCTTTGTCCTCCAGCCGCCATCTTGGGAAACCGCCTTATTCGATATTACCTATATCTTTCAAACTATTAATCCTACAAAAAAATTATGTAGATATAATTCGTAGCAAATTTCAATTTTTCTACGCATAATTCAAAAAAGAAAATTGCGTCCTCTAAAAACTGCAAAGCTTATGTAACATTTCATGGACTAAAGAGCATTTTTGCTGTTCGATATACTCGTATGAGTGAGAATTCTTTTTTATCCGCTAGAGAAAAAAGTAAATTTGAAATTAGAACATCGTGTGAGAATTTTCGCTTTCACGGCCATCAAAATTAAGAATTGATTGTACCTACCAACTCAGATTTAGAACAAATTTGGTTAGCTTAGGATATAATCATGCAACCTTAAAACTTTAAAGGTAGACACATGCTGACATGGACTTCAGCGCACGTCAGCGCGCTTAACCTTTGTAAAAGAAATATTTTTTCCGTTATTTGTTACATTCTTCATTCAAGCTCCGCTATTATTGATAATAGCGTAATGTTATATAATCTATAGCCTTCCTTAATAAATGGACTATCCAACAGAAAAAAAACCCTTCGGGCCAGTAAGTAGTTTCCAAGATATTAGCATTCAGAAAAACAAACTCATCAGCTCTATAGTAGAAGTATAGACATGGAATAGTAGGTATTTCGTATCGTATATAACTACTACACAAAATTAAAATTGAAAATGTCGAACAGTTGCAGCCTGCCTTGGGCCAATGTGCAAATCGGCTGGAATCAATCTACGCTCCAACCACTGCTCCATTCGTCCCTCCAGCATCCAGTGGCAGCTTCTTCGTTACCAGTTCATCCCCAATAGCTCCCACTGGAGTTTCAGTCAAATCAGATAACGTATACGACGGAGCCATACGGACTGTTGGAACCATCCCCCTTGTTGGGTTCTGTTGACATAGAAGGAGAGTTGGCAACTACTGGTAAAGGCAATGGATGTTTAACTGATGACGTTATAATTAGAGACACCATCACTTGTAGACCGAGGAAAGATAACGTCATAATTAAACATCCTTTACCTATTGAATATATAACTGATGAGGTCATAGTGAAACGCCCTATATCTTGTGAATATATAAATGAAGATATTTTAGTAAAACGTCCTCTGTCTTGCGGATATTTAAATGATGATATCATAATGAAAGCTCCAGTTTCTTTTGGATGCAGAAATGATGACATTATCATTGCTGAGAAACGTCATGTAGTATCTAATGTATTGCCTGTTTCTTATGGACTGGGATATGATGACATCATTATAGCTGATAATCTTCCATTAGCGACAAGCATTCTTCCAGCAGTAGTTTTACCAGTAGCTGTTGGGTATTCTCCTTACGTGTATGGTTATGATTTTGGATCACTGTTGGGTTATGGGGGATATGGTTATGGGTCTGGGTTGTTTGGAATTGGGTTTTGTGATTTTGGATCTGGTGTTTATACTTATTACTGATGTGATTTATCGGAAATGTGATTGTTTGTAATTATTCTAAATTAATGTAAATTGGTCTAAACATACGTAAATTGCGTAAGTGTAAACGGTTGCATTTTTTTTATGTTCTGTTTTTCGGTTTCATAAATAGGAATTAAATTGTTGTGTTTGTTTTAATGTTTAAGGGTTCAAAGTAAGTTGAAGGGCCAAATTATAATTATGAGATCCAAGTGTGAGAAATAAATCAAACATTATTTTGAAATTATATTATTTTTATTTTATTCATCACATTTGTATTTTTAGCCGACTTCAAAAAAGGAGGAGGTTCTCTATTCGGCTGTATGTTTTTACAACCACTCCCGCGCATCGCGCAGTATTTAGATGGCTACGCCAAGAAGCGTAACTCGATCACGACGTAGATCTCTCTGATTGGCCAACGCTGCTGAATGGTTGTCTTCTTCGTAAATTAAACAGTATAAAACGTTTTATCAGACAACACTGTTGACTTAAAATAGTCTAATGAGAATTTGAAAGGCATAAAGGAAATGGTCTTTACAAATAAATAAAATAGATATTGCTGAACATTCCATACACAGCACCAATTAGCCCCGACTAAGCAAAGCTTGTATGTGTCACCGGAAAATAACAAGAACCGTTAGTTAATTAATTCACCAGGTAGTTGATTAACTTTCGGAAAATCACAAACGGCGGTTGAAATGTATTTATTTAACGTACTTATTTTATTAAATTGATTAATTTACGGGGTCTGGCCGTTAAATAATCGGACGATTGAAATCGAGGTGTGAAATATGTCCGTCCGCGTTGTTAAATAATGAAATCGGACCGTTTAGGTTACATAGGACCCAGGTCCGACTCGGAGCACCCCGACTCCACCTATGCTGGTGCCTACGACCCCTAGAGTGCTCATAAAAAATGCGGGAGCCAGAAGCTCAACAGTGGTCCTGAATGGAGTGAGCCATGCGAGGCCAAGCGTAGCGAAGTGGGGAGGTGGCGAGTGAAGCGAGCCGCTGACTTCCGCAGTAGAGCGCAGGCCGAGTATGGAAAAACGACACTCAGGGCTGACCGCAGAGCTTCTGGCGGGAGCTCACCTGGTGTCAAAAAGTGCACCAACATCAAGATAGGGGCTTTTAAGATTTATCTGACTGCCAAATGCTTATAATTAATGCCATCAACCAATCAGTGAACAGTGTATTAATTGACGCGCAATAGTGTACCGTTAAATAGCACGCTGAGCAACGATTGACCCATATGTGGATGATTTTACTTACGGCAAAATCGTAATTTATTAAATGGCGGCCAGACGAATCAGTCGAATGCAACATTATTTATTTATGGAGTACCACGTGGTAGCGATTTGGGATCACTTTTGTTTTTAATCTGTATTAATAATTTCGTCAAGGGGTACGGTAGACTTGATCGAAACCTTATATGATTAACAAAACATAAAAAAATATTGATTTTGAGTCGACAACATATGTCCACAAAATTCGGATTATGGAGAATTTCGTTAAATTCTGATGGCACTGACAAACAAACCGCTGTCGCCATCTTTGGTATGAAGCACGTTTCGTTCTATCAATCAACACATTGCGTGCGTCCGTCGCGCCAAAAAAGTATCCATCACAAAAAACTGTGACTTATTATGTGACTACGTAAAACAAAACGTCTTGCCGCCGGAAGATAATTTTATTAGTAGGTACTTATATTTAGTATCAGCATTGCACCCGTGCGAAGCCGGGACGGGTCGCTCGTCTATACTAATATTATAAAGATGAAAAGTTTATTTGTTTGTTTGTTTGAATGCTAGGATCTCTGGAAGTACTGGTCCGAATTGAAAGAGTCTTTTTTTGGTGGATAGTCCATTTATCGAGGAAGGCAATAGGCTATAGAACATAACGCTACTATTAATAGAAGCGGAGCATGAATCAAGAATGTAATAAAACCGGGAAAAAATATATTTTGAGAGATTTCGTACGTTTCGAGCTTTGACATGACACATGACAGCATGTGTCTAAGATTGCGTCATTGAATATCACAGATAACATACCTCTTGAATATAAACCTTTTTATTTCTAAATCTGAGTTGGTACAACAAATTTCCGACAGGTGGCGTAGTAGGTAGCTGAAGAGGTTTTTTGTTTGAAAGCGACGTTCTCAGGAATGACTGAACCGATTTCAGTCATTCTTTCACCATTGGATATGTACGGGATCCCGATGAGTGCTATATATGTACCACGGGCAAAGCCGGGGCGGACATCTAGTATTTATATAAATGACTTACCTGACGCGACTAATCTATCCATGACCCTTTTTGCAGACGATATTACTATAACAATGAAATGTAGAAATACCAATACCTACGTCCACAAATGACATTGCTGAATCACTGATATCATCTATAATAATCATCACTGATAATAATCATCCACATAGCTTGTAGTGGTAGGACTCTTTGCAGAGCCCCTCTGGGGAAGCACCACACATTTGCCAGTTAATCTACCGCCAAGCAATAATGTGAAACATCACAGTGTTCCAGGTTTTAAGAGCAATGCTTCCAGTTCAATTACAGGGCATAGAGGTAAAACATCTTATATATCTGGGTGACGAGCGCAGTGCAGTATTAGGTAATGATTTGGACTCCATGTTCCAGTAGGTGCGAGTCACTGTTATGGGCATGTTGCTTCTCGCCAGGCACATGACTTGATCGTCTCATCAGTTTAAACTACAGTACCTGGTTGACCGAGCTTTGCTCGGTTTTTTTAAATGATATTTACGCAGGTATGAATTACGAACGAAGTGATGACTTACTTAGACCTACTTAGATACGAATTAAATGCGATTATAAAAGGCTCTAAGCATAAGATTTTCTCAGAAAAAAAAGAACAAAAAGAAAAGTCCCGAGTGTAACGATCATCAGGATTCGAACCGGGGCCTGTTGACTCCGAGGGCGAGCATGCTCCGTCTGAGCCATTTAGACTTAAAAACAGTGGCGAAATAAGTTATCTTATTCTAATGTCATTGTAGGAGTTTTTCATTGTCTAAAAACGCGCATAAAATGATGTTTTAAAAAATAAAACCTAGCTAGATCGATTTATCGTCCCCGAAACCCCTGTATACATAATTTCATGAAAATCGTTCGAGCAGTTTCCGAGATTCAGATTATATATATATATACCTACAAGAATTGCTCGTTTAAAGGTATAAGATAAGATGTAAAAAAATGGTCAGCCGTAGGAACTGCCGATGGAAGTGAAAACTTATAACGCAGAATTTGATAGCTTACTTTGGACACTATGCAGGTGAAACGAGAGCGCGTGGCCATACGCATGCATGCAATAAATGCATCAACATTCCTAGATGTCCAATGGAAAATCCTGACGCATTTCTAGACGGTAAATGGCCATAGTCCCGAGGTTACCTGAAGATTTCTTATCATTCTCGAGTGTGACGCTAGAATTCAAATTCACAGCCTATCCTACTAATATTTATATTACTCGTATTGTCATTCAGAGTGGTAATGCCGCCAGCATGCTGGATACGCTTCCGACTGGCAGTAGGCTTGACATTTTGTTTATCTCTAAATCTAATTGGTCTATGGATAATTCAAATGTGTAAGTAGTTTTACAAGATAAGTTTGGGAACCCCTGGTCTTAACGGATCGAGTCGAAATTTGAAACAGATTTGGATTATACCCTGGAATAGCACATAGGCTACTTTTTTACTCCGGTAAAACAACGGGAACGACAACTGCACGATTAAAACCGCGAGACACTTCTAGTGTATCATATATTGCACGAATCAAATTACCACATTCGTCTTGTTGCGATATGGAAAACAAAGCAATTATAAATAATAATTTACGTGAGTTACAGCGAGTTAATTGGGTTTATCTATTTCCTAAGTGTATGACCTAATTTTAGAACATAGATAGGATGGTATAAAAAGGGTGGTTTGGGTGTAATAATTACTTCTTAGCCGACAATCATGTTCGCCAAAGTAGTTCTTGTCGTGTGCGCTGTGGCTCAGGTACTTATTATGATTTTTTTATATTTATTTGTATTTAAATCTGTCCGGGGAAGTACCTTTGCCCGTCACCCATCTTTGTCTGTTATACTACCGTCTATAATGTGCAAAAAATACTGTGTTACCGTTAGAAAGGCAACGTTTCCAAAGAAATTGCTGGGTAAAAAGATGTGGTGTCATGATGCACCAGGTAGGGAAGAAGCTCCTTCGAATAACACAGAAACAACACTATTAGCCAAAAAAGGTGATAGTGACGAGCTCTGCAGTTTTAACTCTTCGTGCTCAAATAAAAGCGTGGCAAAAACTGTCGCGTTTCTAGAAAACAACTTCACAGCATGAAGCACACATCCCACTAAATGTTCCCACAGGTATTCTCACAAAGAGAGAGTCCGAGTACGGGTTGATTGATGACATATGACTTCGAAAGATTTTAGCAACATGTCGGTTTCATCACGATGTTTTTTCTTCACCACTTTAAGTTAGCGGCACTAATTACATGACTTCGAAAACACAGTGGTCCGTGTGGGATTCGAGCAGGTGCTCCAAATCGGCAGTCGCTGTTCTCCCGACTAGAGCAGCTGTATCTTGATTTCACATAGTTTACCTTGTATGGTTTGATGTGTGAAATGTATTTTAAGCTTTTTATTAACATAAATTTGTTTCGTTTTCAGACCACCTACGGTTCATGCGCTAACCGTATCTGGAACCCCATCCAGAGTCCTTGCGGCTGGAACTCAGGTTACGCCAACTCTGCGATCGTTGGTCCTGCCATCTCCACTCCTTTCATTGCCCCCTCTGTCATTGCTCCCACCGGCGTCGCCTCCTCAGGCGGTGGCCTCCCCATCTCAAGCTCCTCCCTTGGCTCTCCCGTCGGCCTCTCCGTAATCTCCGAAAATGTTTACGAAGGAACCTTAGCTACCAGCGGAAACCTTCCTTTCTTGGGAGCAGTTGCTGTTGAAGGAGCCTTCCCGACTATTGGTGCGGGTGCTGTATCTTACGGCTGTGGGGATGGCATCATCGGAATGAACAGCGAAGGACCAATTCAAACTGGCATTGCCTCGGTTGGAGGTGTCTTCCCACCTACTTCCCCATCAGCAGCCGCCACAAACGCTGCATTGAACCTGGGTCTGGGCGTTTCTGGCTACGGAAGCGGTTACGGTCTTGGCAACCCCTGGTCTGGTTGTGGACAACACTGGCCACCAGCTCACCACAACCATGGATGTGGTTGTGCTACAATTTTGTGAATAAACAACCAATGTTGATTCTCAAATCAAACGAAAATATAAATCAAATGCAATTTATTTTTGATGTCTTATTTCCTGTTAGTTATTAACTACCCTCCAACTAATGTTATAAATACGAAAGCTTAGATGTTTGGATGTTTGATGCTCAGCATCGGTCGGAACGGCTAAACAGATTAAGTTGAAATTTGGAATTTTTCATAATAATATATCGGTGGACAATCACACACAACACCAACTGACCCCAAACTAAGCAAAGCTTGCACTATGGCGACCAGATAAGTGTTTTATAATAGTTAGATTGATTGACATAGTTAGATTGAAGTGTAAATTTTATCCCGAAAACGAAACGGCAACTAGGCAGAAAAAACCCCGTCGTGTTGCTTAGATGCTTATTTTATATTTATTGCTACGCTTCTTTTCAACCCCGACCAAAAAAAGGGGTGTTATAAGTTTGCCGTCGATGTCTGTCTGTCTGTCTGTGTGTGTCTGACTGTGGCACCGTAGAGCTCAAACGGATGGGCCGATTTCGTTGCGGTTTTTTTATTTGAAAGTTAATATCCGTGCGGAAGTTCTTAGTTATGTTTAGTTAATATCGATTCAATATGGCCGCCTCCACAAAATGGTGGACAAAATATTTCTATACAACCTACCTTAATATGGGTATCAAATGAAAGGGCTTAACTAGTACAATGTTGTACAGATAACAAATCTAAGGTAGTCGGGGGCTAGTCAAAATTTTTAACTTTATTCTTGTTATTCCAACTACACACCTAAAGTAAGCAATAAAATTATTCATAGACAAAAAAGATTATACACCTATTTCGTTTAGATTTTCAAGCTAGCTACCAGTTGGAAGCTTACACAGCATGCTGGTGGCATTAACACGCTGATCAACAATGCTTATACCACGAGCCATCAATAGGGAAACACCAGCATTTTGGTCACGTTTCCCGTCGACCACGCAATCAAAAACGTGATGTTTTTTTTATCTCGCGTCCGCGTTCTACCAACTCGCCCAATGGTAAAATACAAAATTATTTATTACTGTTTGCAGGTACCATAAGACATCACAAAACATATAAAAGGTTGACCCATGCAAATTGGCCTCTTCTTCTAGAGGTATGCAATATGTCTGGCAATACAGTTTCTCTTGCCCTGAATTTATAGAATGATAAAAATAATAGTCAGCTGATATAAGTCTTCTTCTTCTTTTCATTTGTAGCTATTAATCGGTTGCATCGCATTATATGTCATCTGATTCATCTTCTATCAATTTCTGGCTTCTGCCTGATTGTGCTATGTGAGGTATGTTTGGTGAACACAATTACGCCAACGTCTTGTGTTTCAGCAGGATAGGTGAGCTGCGGTGTATTTAATTCAAAGTAAAAGTCAAAGTACTTTATTCATAAATGTACAATTTACACGTCAATTAATAAAAACAAAAACAAAAGAAAGAGCATACAAATTGTATACATTTTCAAAGTTTGAAATGACTACTTTGCTGCATTATAATAATTATTGTACAGAAAACTGTCAAGCATTATACGAGTATAATATGGCTTTAATACAATTCGAAGATGATGCACCTAGAAAATACCTATTCACTCCTTTCAAACCTTGGAAAGGTCTAGATTGTATCTCTCAGAGAACAATGAGGCCGGCAACTTATTCCACTCAAGGCTGTATTGTACGTATGACTCAACTGGCTGTACATGTACTCAAGAGATGTATTTTTGAGTATATGTAAAACGCCGATGTCTCTAGTCTAGCAGATATTTTTTTAAAGTAAAGATTTCGAGACGAGCAATACACGTGCGTGATGGTAAGCAACGCGCCAGCCCATAATAGCACAGTGTCACGCAGCTATTTGAACATGAAGAGTCAGAATCATTGCCTAGCACTACATTGCAGTCGTCACCCAGAGAGATGTTTTCTCTAGAAACGTTGGCCTTCAAACCACAATCAAAGTCACACACAGGTGATGTCAAAATTGTGAGGAGGTACATCTGCTCTTAGAAGAACAAATACAAATACAAATACAAAAATCTTTATTGCTGTTTGCAGGTAAGATAAGATGATACAAAACATTTAAATAATTGACCCATACAAACTGGCCTCTTCTTCTAGAGGCATGCAATATGTCTGGCAACGCAGTTTCCATTGGTCTGAATTTATACAATGATAATAATAGTAATAGTCAGCTGATAAAGTCTTCTTCTTTTTTCATTTTTTAACTTTTAATCGGTTGTATATTATATGTCATCTGATTCATCGTCTATTAATTTCTGGCTTCTATCCCGTTGTGCTATGTTAGTGTGATATGATTGGTGAGCACAATTACGCCAACGTCTTGTGCTTCAGCAGGATGCTGTTACGGGCTTTGACAAGTGTGTGGTTTCATGTAGAATCCAAGGTCTTGCAGTAGTAGCTCTTGCAGTTCAACATTACATTGAACCACTCTTTGTTAAGAAATACATTGTTTCTGCATAATCTCGTTTAATTTAAATAGGTCAAGTTTACTAAAACAACTTACTTGGCAGTGTGCGGAATTCGCTGAATTTAAAAATGTGATTCCATTACGTAATCTACCCCGGGTGCAACGCTGATACTAAATATACCTACTAATAATAAAACCGGCCAAGTGCGAGTGGGATTCGCGCTCGAAGGTTCCGAAAACATATTTTATTGTATGGGTGCCCCCTTTAATTATTTATTTTATTTTAATTAATTATAAAAGTATTTAAAGATAACATAAAACTAAATATTATGTTAATAGTTAAAGCGTCTACCTGTATATAATAGAAATACATCGCCTGTGAAAATTTCAACTGTCTAGCTATCACCGTTCTTGAGACAACAGCCCGGTGGCAGACGGATGACCGGACGTCCAGCGAAATCTCAGTAATAGGGCCCCGTTTTTACCCTTTGGGTAAAACCCTAACCACGGAACCCTAAAACGTATATTTGTTACTTAATTTGGAATTTGTGGGATTAAATAAGAGGTAAGTTACTTTTAAAGTAGCTATTTATTCAATACACAACAATAACTTAAATTAATTCAACGCTTAATGAATGTTACCACAGCCGCATCCACCTACGCCGTTGAAACCGGGAGCACCGAGCAATCTTGGTCCGATTCCAGAACTGAACCCTTGAGGACCAAGGTGAGCTGGTCCAAAAGACGGGCCAACAACACCAGCAATAGGGCCAGGACCATAAACAGAGCCAACAACACCAGTATTAATTGGTCCTTCGACGATACTTATAGCCTCATTGCCACAACCGTAAGATACAGCGCCTGAACCAGAACTGGGCATTACACCGTCCAAAACCACAGCACCCAGGAAGGGCAAGCTACCACCAACAGACAGAGATCCTTCTATGGCGTTCTCAGAAACAATGCTCAAGCCAGTTGGGGCCAAAGGAGACATACAAGTAACTGGGAAGCCACCGCCAGAGACAGCAGAATTTGCGCAGGTAGGGTAAACAGGAGCAGGCAAGATAGGAGCTGGTAAACCAGGGGCAGGCCCAACTATGGTAGGGCCAACTATAGCAGGGCCAGCAAAGCCAGGGCCAACTAAGGCAGGGCCAGGAAAGCCGTTGTAGCCAACAGGATTAACACCAAACGGTCCCACACCACCGGAGCATTGGCTGACCGCGGACTGAAATAGAAAATTATCGTTTAGTACATCAATTGTATATGCATTGGTGCAGTAGTAAGACTTTTTGGAGAGTTTGTGACTATGTTACAGTTAGAAAGGAAATATTTCTAAAGTCATTTCAGGGCAGAGGGATGACGTTGTGAAGTGTTATGCAGTGATTTGGAACCCT
This sequence comes from Ectropis grisescens, assembly GCA_017562165.1. Classification (NCBI taxonomy): domain Eukaryota; kingdom Metazoa; phylum Arthropoda; class Insecta; order Lepidoptera; family Geometridae; genus Ectropis; species Ectropis grisescens. Next base: position 10,066,472 of record CM029768.1, read on the forward strand.
CATATTCATTATATCTATATGACATCGAGCTGTTCTTAACATGCTTGTCGCTTACTATCAGGCACATATCTTGCTCGTCATGACACTTCATATCATTAAAAAAACTTTCGAGGCTAAAATGCGTGCTCAAAAATTAAAAAGACCGAATAATTTATTGATTTATAATTACTGAACGTCTTGTCTTTTTGTATTTCGCAATTAAATTTCCATTCAAAAACACTCTTAAGACTTTGAGCCGAGATCATAGGGAAAAGAACGGAGCACGTACCTATTTTAGTATGCAGTAGCGTAGTCACAGGACCGTGTTTTATTGGACTGCTACATACAAACAAGGGTACGAAAGAACGGGCGGTCATTGGCTAAGCGCGGTCTTCTTCTTCTTCTAAAGCCTTTATGACACTTTGCTAAAGTTAGTCTACTGAATTTAGTTGCTTTCGAATTCAATGAAGTGTAGTATCATTAAGAAAGCTATCATAGGCACTACATTCAGGAGCTAGAATTGCTTGGTTCTTACTTGCTTCTAAATTTAGCCAATTGTAATAATGGCTTTATTTCCAAAAGCTCTTAAAGTTTTGTCTATGATTTTAATTCGTCATAAAAGTTATTATAAACAAACCTGGATTAAAACAGCTTGAACACAAAGAGCAATAACAATTTTGACTGACGCCATTTTCTCAAATAGATGCTATTCAGAACAATTAGTGAACTGTACTAATTTTTAATTATTTGTATCACTTTATATATAGCTATAAATATAAATATGAAACTTTATTTCCCAAAGTGATCGACGATTTTGAAAGATTGATATGGCGATTAGTCCATATTGCAGGCGGAATTGGTGTAGTGGGTAATGCATTGATAAATTACTTACTTATGTCGCAAAAGAGATAAAATTATTTCATATACCTAATGTTTTATGTGTAATTTACGGTGATTTCCTAGGAATTATTTTTACTTTAGATACTTTAGATATCCTTAGACGTCTAGACGAATGAAACTGTATTAAAAATTAAAAATTAAAATTCATTTATTTCAGGCCATAATACCCATAAATATACTTACAATTTACAAATAAAATTCATAAAACAAAAATGTTTTCAATTGTATACTTGGAAATGTTTTTAACCAATTTTGAAAAAGGAAGGGGTTCTCAATTCCTATATATTTGTGTGTGTATGTTAAGCGATGTAGTGGTAGGACTCTTGCAGAGTCCGCCTGGAGAAGTATCACACCTTTGCCAGTTATTCTACCGCCAAGCAGTAATGTGAAAACATTACTGTGTTCCGGTTTGAAGGGCAATGTTTTCAGAGAAATTACAGGGCTTAGAGATATAACATCTTATATCTCTGGGTGAAGAGCGCAGTGCAGTGCTAGATAATGATTTGGACTCTTCATGTTCCAATAGCTGCGTGTCACTGTGATGTTATGTGTCAGGCATGTTGCTTACCATCAGGCACATGTCCCGATCGTCTCGTCACTCTTTATTTAAAAAAAAATTACCATCATCATCACCACCATCATCATCACCACCATTACCATCATCATCATCATCATCAACAACATCATCATCATCATCAGCCCACCCTAGTCCACTGCTAGACATAGGCCTGTCCCATGATATCTCACCCCTATCCTCGGCGTTATTTATTGTGTTTTTTTTTTACAAAAAAAAAAAAAAATAGTCGATTGTCTTACTTTAATGTTTAATTAAAGTCGGTTTTTTGTTTTTGCGGGGAGAATTAAATCATTTGTTTTAAATCATAATTTATGTGTGTACTTGACCGCTATCTCGCCTGATGTTAAGCGGCGATGCGGTTTACGATGGAGCGTGTTTACCTAGAAGCAGCGGTTTCACTCTCGATTTAAAGACATTCAAATTGTATGTATTGATAAAACCCCACTCAGGCAACGCGTTCCACTCGAGGCGTTCTCTTGTCTGGACGCTCTTATTACAAAAGTGTAATTTGTAACCTACGTAAGTAATTTGGAAACTACTCGGGTGAAACCGGAGGGCGTGGCCTGGCCATCATGGCATGGCCATCTAGAAATGCGTCAGTATTATGTATAATAAGTATGTATTTAAAACTATATAAGTATTATATCAGCTATTTGGCTGCCATCACACAAGCTTTGCTTAGTTTGGGGTCAGATGGTGTTGTGTGTGAATTGTCCACCAATATTTATTTGTTTATTTGTTTATTTATTTCCCATTGGCTGACGCATTTCTAGATGTCCAATGGTCATGGTCCTGAGTTTACACGAAGATTTCTGATCATGCCCGAGCATGACGCTAGAATTCAATTCACAGCCCACGAAAAATCTGTCTAGGCGCGCCAAAAGAGTTTTCACATCAAAAATTATAAGATGTCAAACTTAAAATTCAAGTTACACACTAATATATTAAATATCATATAATAATATATATTAATAATATATAATACTAAACGTCGCAGACAGATCTGTCGCAGACCTGATAACCGTTATTAAGGTAGCGGTTCGCCCGGAGACCGCGACACGAAACCGCGACACGAGACCGCGACACGAGACCGCGACACGAGACCGCGACCGCGACCGGAGACTTGACATTATGGAATTGTATGGGCGCCAGCTCGCGCCGAGACCGCGACACGAGACCGAGACACGTGTCGCGAGATATGTGTCGCGGTCTCGGTGGAAACTGGCGCCCATACAATTCCATAATGTCAAGTGTCTGTCGCGGTCTCCGGTCGCGGTCTTCTGTCGCGGTCTCGTGTCGCGGTCTCAGCGCGAACTTGTACCTTTGAGTTTTACAGTAGAGTTGAGATTGAGGATTCTCTGAGGGATTGCATCCGCAATGACGTAATCCGTCAGAGAACTAAAGTCACCGACATAGCTCAGCGCATTAGCAAACTGAAGTGGCAGTGGGCCGGTCACATCTGTCGCAAACCCGATAAACTTTGGGGTAGACGGGTTCTGGAGTGAAGACCGCGAATCGGCAAGCATAGTGTAGGACGCCCTGAGACTAGATGGAGTGACGATATACAAAAGACGGGTGGTGGTAGTTGGAAACGTAATCGGATCGGACTGAATGGCGTATTATGGGAGAGACCCAAAGAGTTTAGATATACGATGAATAGAGTTAGAACAAAAGGTTTACATCGAAAGCACGGGTCTGATCGCTCTTGCCTTGTTGCTCATACTTTTATCGCGGCACATCACTCTGTTGCCGTAGCTAACATACACCTCATCTGCTTACGATTGGTTCAAAGGTACCGTTTGGAAAACCCTGATCTATTATTATATATCTAAGCATTATTATTATTCTCTGTCTAAGCAGAGGGCTATGTCCAGCAGTAGACGAATACAGGCTGATGATAATGATGATGAAAAATCGATAAGCTAGCAACTTTATCGATGATTCTATCGCCAAGCTGTAATGTCCAAATATTGCCATAATTAATTTTAAAGGGCAATGTTTTCAGAGAAAATACAGTGCAAAAAGGTAAATCGCAAAGAGTTTATACTTTATCTAAGGTAAATCGTCTAACGTGTCAGGGTGACGAGCACAGTGCAGTGCTGAGGGCGGGGGGAGGATCAATCAACATGCTTGATTGATAATTCCCCTACTCCCAGTATCTGTCCGATACTGGGTTTGGCAAATGGTTTAGGGAGTTAGCGCAGGTCGCAGTGATCCCCTAAACAAGGCCAGTGGACTATCCTTCACGAGGTTGCCGCCCGTTATTGACCAATTACCCTCTGTAATTGGTATAACAGAAACCTCTGGCCGACCCCCATTCCCATTCCTATCCCAACATCCTCTCCCTATACCAACTCCCCCAACCTATCCCAGTTTCTCCCCAACATATCCTAAGTCCCCTTTTATCCCATTTCAACTCTCCTACCCAACCAACTCTCCTCCCTATCCCATTCCAAACCTACTCCTTAACCCTTTCCTAATTCCTTTCTCCTTCCCGTATTCCTTTTCCCAAAACCATAGCCGAACCGTGGCGGCGTACCCACTTCCTGGGCTAGCAAGGCCCTGGGGCACCAAATACCCCCAAAAATTTGCACCACACCTATCAAGGGCGGGTAGTGTGTGAGTTCTTACATCAGCTCAAAACCCAAAAAATGTCAGCACAACGTCAAAAGAATTTACCCCAGGAGGGTACCTCTAGTTCTGCTAGAGGAGAATCCCTCACCGCGCCTAGCTCGGTCTGCCCCTCGTATTCTGGGGGGGGCAACTTGTGCTCTCAACCAGGCTCCAGCCTGGATTTATCAGGCCTCATGAAGGCCATACCTAACAATCAAACCACCTTCGAGTCGCAGTGGACCTTAGTGTCGCATAAGCGCCCTTGCAAAAAGGAGTCTACGCACCCGAAGGTCGAAACCCAAAAACAAGGGCAGAAGAGCGGACCGGAACGCAGTCGCCACAACAGGCGCGCGAGCAGGAAAACTCTTCAGCCTATTAAACCAAACATCGCAGCAGCGGAAACGCAGCGCGAAATACCACCATCCACCTCTACAGGGTGGCATCAACACTACCACAATGGTGGTAGTGTTGATGCCACCATCAGTTCCCACCAAATGAAGAGGAAACGGAACCCGAGAGGTGCTCGCGGTAAACGGATCGCTGCGAAGGCTTCCACCCCATTCCTGAAAAGGAACATCCAGAGAAGGGTCTTTGCCGGGCGAGAGAGCTTCATCGAAGCGCGCTCGCCTGGACGAGACCCAATCTCCCAGAGGGGAAGCCAAACGCGCGAAAACCGACTTAAAACCCAAGCGGACGGAGAGCTACGCAGACGCGGCTCAATCCCACCTTAAAGTGGTGATTACCACCGTCCCGCCGAGGATCCTCTCGCAGACCCAGGCAGAAGCGGTTCGGGAGGCTGTCGATGACAGCATTCTCCAGGCCATTCTGTCTCCATCCTCCTCGAGTGCGCCCGCACCGTCTTTCCGCGGTCGACCCTTCCTGCTGGACGGGGCGCTAGCGATGTGGTGCGAGGATGAGAAATCACTCGGCTGGCTGAACGAAACGGTCAGAACCCTACCATCACCGATAGCAAACACCACTCTAACGGTCATGAGGCAGTCGGATATGAAGAAGAGGCTCAAAGCAGGGCTTCTGATTCATACCCGTATTACCGACGCTGCCACACTGCACCGAGTCCTATGTGCCCAGAACCCGTGGTACAAGGTGGACTCGTGGCAGTGCTACGACATGACGGTAGACGACAAACCACAGGAGGTCACGGGCTCCAAGGAAAAGGTAGTGCACCTCATCCTGGGAATACCCGAGGACCAAAAGCAAACAATCCTGGACAGAGACCGCCGGGTGGCCCACATTTCGGGAAGTGGGTACATCCGCTTCTTCTCCCCAGAAGAAGCGAAAACGGCCGTACAGCAACCCGAAAAGACCAACACAGCGGGTGAAACAGAGGCAAAGGAGACTTTGACTCCGGAGCCATCCACTTCTGCTCCCAAACCGAGCCAGAGCGAAGTGGAAACAGTTTCACCGCTGCAAAGTGAGGGTGCTCTAGCAGTGACGAAGATGACGTCCTGCGTAGCCCATAGCCCCTCAATTTCATACAGACCAATCTCCAGCACAAGCAAATAGCGGCGGCCACTTTACGCAGAGTGCTGGAGAAAATAACAAGACCGTCGCCATGATCCAGGAACCCTGGATCAAAAATAACAAAATCTGCGGTCTCAATAACATCGGCGGTAAGTTAATGGTAGACACTACTGTCGAAAACCCGAGAACCTGCATTTATATGCCTAAATCTATAACAACCACTCTGCTTAACCAATTCTGTTCTAGAGACCTTACAGCAGTGAGACTCACCACAGAAAATCAAACCGTCCTAGCATCAGTGTACCTGCCGGGCGAGGGTGATATTCCCCCAAAAGAGCTGGCCGACCTGGTGCAACACTGCGAAGCACACGACTGGGACCTGATCGCATCTGCCGACTGCAACGCTCATCACTCTCTGTGGGGTAGTAAAACACCAACAAAAGGGGTGAGTCTTTAGCCGAATACCTATTCCAGACCAATCTGAATATTATGAACAGGGGTACGGAACCTACTTTTGTAAGCTCTAGGTACCAAACTATCATAGATATTACACTGGCAACCAACGCGGTGGCAGGCCAAATCGAAGGATGGCACGTATCAAACGAGCCATCGTTTGCGGACCACCGCCGCGTTTGTTTCCAATTACAACATAAGTCAACAGGCCATGTTCCATATCGCAACCCCCGTAAAACCGATTTAACAATGTACACAACAGCAGTAAACCAAACACTAAGTAATATACATCTAACTGACGCAATACTTAGTACAGACAATATAGAAACTAACGTACAACTCCTAACCAAAACTCTTTTGAATAGTTACGAACTAGCATGTCCTGTGGTAAATTCAAATAACGTAGGTAAGAGTTCCTGGTGGGGGCCAGAACTTGATAGACTACGCCATAAACTAAGGACGCTTTATAACCGGGCAAAAAACACCAGATCCATTGAAGACTGGGATAACTATAAAACTGCACAAAAGCATTACAAGAAGCGAATCAGGTTCCGGAGAACAGAATCTTGGCACAACTTCTGTAATAGCATAAACTCGACAAACCAAGCCGCCAGAATAAAGAAAGTCCTAGCCAAGGGTGAGCTCAACCTCCCGGGCTCCCTAAAAAAGGAAGACGGCACTTACACAAATACAGATAAAGAAACAAGTGTAGTACTTCTAGAGACACATTTTCCTGGTTGCCAGCTCACAGGTGACACAGAGTGGCCAGAAGAAAACTACTGCAAACCAACAACCCAAGAATGGGAAGTCGCAAACAAGGTAGTAACTGCGGATAGAATAAAATGGGCACTAAAAAGCTTTAAACCTTTCAAATCCGCAGGCCTGGATGGCATATTTCCAGCATTACTACAATGGCAATCAAACCAGGCAACAGAGCACCTACTACCAATCTATAGGGCCTGTTTAGCTTTTAAATATATTCCGAAAACATGGAGGAGGCGAAGGTAATCTTTCTACCAAAACCTGGTAAGGAAGACTACACGCACGCCAAATCGTTCAGGCCTATCAGTCTAACGTCATTCCTTCTAAAAACTTTAGAACGATTAGTGGACCGACACTTAAGAGACGGGGCACTAAAACATAAACAACTACATCCTCAGCAACATGCATACAGGAAAGGTAGATCAACAGAGTCGGCACTACATATGGTCGTACACAAGATAGAATCGGCTCTCACAAACAAACTTTCAACACTTGCCGCCTTTATCGACATAGAGGGGGCTTTTGATAAAACAATGCACAACAGCATTAACCACGCTCTTTGTAAACTCAAGGTCGAACCAGTTATGAGGAACTGGATCACCGAGCTGGTTAGCAAAAGAGCGGTCCAGATAGTGATGAATACTACCATAAGGGCAAAGGTAGTAAAGGATGTCCTCAGGGTGGCGTCCTATCACCACTATTGTGGAACATAGTAGTGGACAGCCTCTTAAAGACGCTAAACAATAAAGGATACACTACTATTGGTTATGCGGATGACCTCACAATACTGATAAGCGGAAGCGCTGAAAACGTCCTTTGTAAGTCAATGCGCTCGGCTCTTCAGATTGTGGAGAAATGGTGTGACGAACATAAACTGTCAGTAAATCCGAAAAAAACAGAACTTATTCTTTTCACACACAAAGAAAGTTACCAGAACCACAACTCCCAAAACTATTTAATACCAAACTCACCCTATCACCTCAAGTTAAGTATCTGGGCGTTATCCTTGACAATAAGTTGAACTGGGCGAGTCATATCGATACAAAAATTAAGAGGGCCTGCCTAACTTTTTGGCAATGCCGGAGACTCATTGGGAGAAAATGGGGTCTCAATCCAAAAATAACACTGTGGTTGTATACTTCAGTGATCAGACCCTCTATGACCTATGGATCGGTTGTGTGGTGGCCTAGAACACAACTGACTACAGTAAAAGCTAAGCTCCAAAGTCTGCAACGCCTGGCAAGCATAGCAGCCACAGGATGCATGAAAACTACACCCTCAGCCGCTTTGGAATATCTCTTAAGCTTGAGACCTCTACACTTAGTCATACAGGAGGATGCCATGGCAGCCGCCCTACGACTGAGCAAACGGACTGTGGAAGCAAAATACAGAAACAGAACACTCAAAAAGTTCTGCAACGGGTGCTGAAAGAAATACCATTTCTCGAGGCACCCGTGGACAGAACAATATGCCAACATGTCTTTGATCGAAGATACAATATCCAACTCAATGCAGAATTGAAAGACAGCTCTGGCAGCAGAGAAGTAAGGATATATACAGACGGCTCCAAAACCACACAAGGTACAGGAGCCGGTGTCTTCTCAAATGACCTAAACATAAAAATATCAACATCACTAAGTAAGCTAAACACAATCTTTCAAGCCGAATGTATTGGCATCACCAGGGCAGCACAGGCGGTCGCAGCCAGAGATGTCGGGGACTTAAACATCAAAATTGTTTCCGACAGCGCGTCAGTGCTTCAAGCCCTAAAAATAATACCATAACCTCTGTCCTTATATTGGAATGCTATAATGCACTCCAATCCATAGCAGGGACGAATAGAGTAACCTCTCAATGGATTAAAGGACATAGCGACTCACTAGGTAACGACGCAGCCGATGAACTGGCCAAAAGAGGAGCAAAGGCAGTAGTGTTTGGACCGGAACCTTTGATGCCTATACCTCAGGCCCAAATAAAAACATGGCTGCAGGAAAATACTTGGAAAGCACATTCAATGGAATGGAGAAACTCTGAAGGTTGCAGGCAAACCAAAATGCTGTTCCGGTAGCAACAAAAAAACTTGCCTGCAACTTGATCAGATTAAGCAGGGACAAAATCCGTAAAGTTATAGGCACTATGACTGGCCATTGTCCTTTAAACAAGCACCTGTTTAATTTAGGTGTGACAGACAGCCCTCTATGCAGGGGTTGCATGGAGGAGGAAGAAACGCCACAGCATGTGATTGTGGAATGCAGGATCGTGGCAGATCAACGGGCAGAATTCCTCCACTCCCAGCAACAGTCCCAGAGGCCTTCACCAACCTGAATAGGTTGCTTGCCTTCTGGGATAGCCTGGGATGGTTGGAGTAGAAGGGAAATATGAGCCACGCACAATGGCCCAATTAAGAGGCTAAGTGCGGAAAAGGCCCCGTCAAACTAACTAACTAACTAACTACAGTGCAGTGCTAGGAAGTAATTTCGATGTGTCATGGGTTGAAATTAGGTTTAGGTTGAGCACAGTCAGATTAGTAACACCCCGCGCTTTGACTCGCGTAGTTTCGATTCTATTTTTTTTTCTTTTATAGGTTTACACTTGACCGCCACCTTGCCTGATGTTAAACGATGATGCGGTCTACGATGGAGCATGTTTAGATAGAAGAAACCGATTCACTCTCGATTTGAAGACACAAAGATTGTAACTATCGGGAAAACCCCTCTCAGGCAACGTATTCCACAGCCTAGACGTTCTCATCACGAAAGTAGAGTCAAATATCTTCGTTCGTGTCTTTGGAACATCAACCATGTAACGATGTCGCTTTTTCGAGCTACGTACATTCCGATAGGTAAAAAGGCAAGGTGGTATTAGATCGTACAAATCAGTGGCACACTCTCCGAAGTGTATCCGATAAAAAACCGAGCTAGCTAGCAATTTTCCGGCGATGTTCGAGACTTTGTAGTCTTTTTCGCACGAGAATGTCATTGCCTATGAGCCTTTTGCCACGTTTTTCTATACATATATTTCTTTTAATTTTTGCTGACATTTCGCTCACGACACCATCTGACCCCAAACTAAGCAAGGCTTAAACTATAGAAGCCAGATAGCTAACATATACTTGTATATTTTAAAACATTACACATAGAAAGCACCCAGGTGCAGGCAGTACAAATATTTTTTTGTATTCATCACCAAATTATTTGCACTGGGTGGGGATCGAACCCACGACCCACGACTTTGCATGCAGACTTACTACAAGCTAACTAAAATTTTCTCGAGATGTAAAATCTATGTGCTTTCTCCGACTATAATCTATTGTGTACCAAATTTCGACCGTTTCTGTTTAGCCTTTCTGATACTTCTTTCACAACTTAAGGTGTGTCAACGAGACTTCCTGAATTTTGGGTTGACATACCGCGGTTATGGTTTGCCCCGTTTGAAGCAGTGATGGCACCGCGGAAACAAGGAGATGAGACAAGATTTAACATCTCAAAATTGGAGAGAGACTCAATTCGACAGGTGAGTGACCTGTTGACAGCGCCGCCGGAGAACAACAAGTTTACGGCACTGACGGACTGCTGCAGGCTTACGAGGAGAGTACTTAACTTAATGTGGTTAAGAAACAAACATCGAAACATCAAATTACCCAAACTTTCAGAATTATAATAAAAGTGGTCAAGTGCGAGTCGGACTCGCCATTGAAGGCAGCAATTCCGTAGCAGCAAGTAACATAATATAAAAGTTCTTGTAGTTCGTTGTTACTTTAATCAGTGTTTTAACAATTGGGAATTTATGACGTATTAAAGTAAAACTATTTACTAGATCTCATTCAAACCAATTTTCGTTGATAGTTTACATGGTAATGTACATCATACATTGGGGGACGCATTTTACTACTTAGAAAGAGTCTCTCGCGCAAACTATTCAGTTTAGAAAAAAAACAGGTTAGAAACTTCAATATAATTTTTAAAGACCTATCCATAGATTGCCTATGGTTTTGATGGCAAAAACTTGAGTTTCAGTTCTAAGTTTGGGACAACCTTAAAATTATTATTATTATTATTTTTTGTATGAAAATCTTAATGCGGTTTACAGAATACATCTACTTACCAAGTTTCAATAGTATAGTTCTTATAGTTTCGGAGAAAAGTGGCTGTGACATACGGACGGACAGACAGACATGACGAATCTATAAGGGGCCCGTATTTTGCCATTTGGCTACGGAACCCTAAAAATTAATAATACTCAATGATACTTGAGTTATACTTACTATATCCATGTTAACTAACATCCCAATCCACGGCTTCCTAAGTACAAAGTTTGCTTAGTTTGCGGTCAAATGGTGTTGTGTGTTAAGTGTCCACAAATATTATTCATCAAATGTTAGAGATTGGTTGAGAATGGTATTGTTGTAAGACATCCCAATAGTGGGAAATACACACATAAGTAATATAGCTATCTCAAGCTTACATATAAAGGCAACACATAAGAAAAACAGAAATCAGAATTCATAAAAAACATTTATTTTACAAACAATATTTAACGACTTAAAACTAAACATTTAGGCGATACAACTTCTGTGTACGTCACGACTTAATCCATTTAAACTTTGTCCATGATTAGTGCACAGACCTCTTGGTGCAAATCCAGACCCGGCCCAGCCAAATCCTGAACCAGCCAAGGTAGCACCAGTCGCAGGAGCAAAGGAAAAGGTACCTGGGGTGATAGATGCTTCAGAAATTACTGTTCTCCCATCTCCACATCCATAAGACACCGCCCCAGACCCTTCAGTGGACACAGCACCTTCTAAGCCCACAGATCCTAGAAGTGGCAAGTGACCACCAACGTTTAGAGCACCTTCGATTTCATTTTCAGATTTAACTGAGACACCAGTAGGAGCAAAGGAGAAGCACTGGACACGGTAAATCCACCACCAGTCGACGCTGAGCCAGTTTCAATGTAGCCAATCGGAGCTGGCGCCATTAAGAAGCCAGATCCTGGTATTCCAGTTCCAGTCAGACCTATTCCAGAACCTCCACATCCAATTGGAGCTCTGCTAATAGGAGGGATACATTGGCAAAACGCTGTTTGGACAAAAGCCGAAAAGAAAACAGCTTTAGAAATCATTTTACTGTGTATTTTTCGAGTTATAATATAAGAATAACGCAGACATTACCAGTTGTTGTTTTATAACTGGTCCTCATTATCAGTCTGATGTCAGGTTAGTAAAGTATTTAGTAATAAGTATACAAAAATTAATATTACAGAAATTATTGACTAAGACACCGCATTCCACAGCCTACGAAATTACGAAAGTCGTTCGAGTATTTGGACCTCGATGTTCTTTTTTCCGATAGAAAAAGGCCAAGGTCGTATTAGTTTGTGTACGATCGTGCAAATAATTTTGCACTCTCCGAAATATGTAGGTACATCTTTAAAAGTTTATTAGGTTTGGTATTGTTTAAACTTTGCGACGAAGTTTTAAGACTTTGAAGTCTTTTACGAACAAGGGTGTCGTTTCCTATTTTTGTACCTTTGTGTAAAAGTATGTGTGGCACGTCAACGGATTCCAGAGCTCCCAAGCTGGTATTTAGCTGCCCAATTCCAAAGATGAAATCATCACTTCATATAAGACCGCATTTCTGCTTTTTTTGTGGGCAGAGCCTTTATTAACAAAGCTAAAATACAATGAGAACTACACTACACTACAAACCTACTTAATTATTAGTGCTTGGTAAGTAAGTATAGCGTAAGAAACTGTTCAGACTAAAAATACCATCGATCCTTTTAGACAACACCCAGTTTTTTGGCGACTTCTGTTGAATTTATTTCTGCTTCGTATCGTGATTTGTAGCTCGATATCCGTATTTGTACCTGACTTAGAACAATAATTGGCGTATCTAGGTTAGTAGGTATTGTTTTCGTATGTCATTACGTGACGTTCTGAAGCTGATATAGCGTGGTTGCAAGTATTACATGCATGACACGAAGAAGCGTGCGGTTGAACCCCAATGCCAAGTATAGGTCATTGATCGTCATAAAGAGATGAAAGATCAAGGTAAGGTACCTAGGGTAAAATGAAGCTACTTTTGTAATGATATGACTCTTTGGAGTCAGCCTAGGGAAGTACCACACCTTTGCGAGTTATTTCATTTACCGCCAAGCATTCATGTGCAAACATCATTGAGTTTTGAAGGAACACTGTGAACAAAAGAAATGTCGCAAATAGCTTCAACGATTTTTAACCCCCGACCATAAAAAGGGGTGTTATAAGTTTGACGTCGATGTCTGTCTGTGTGTCTGTCTGTGGCACCGTAGAGCTAAAACGGTTCGGTTTTTTTATTAAAAGGTTAATATCTCTGCGGATGTTCTTAGCTATGTTTGGTTAACATCGATTCAAGATGGCCGCCTCCACAAAATGGCGGACAAAATGTTTCTTCACAATCTACCTCTAATTCTAATTCTAATTCAGGGTGGGGGTGATTGGCCTGCACTGACGTCCCGCTAGGGGTGTATTGTGCACTTCCCCCCTGCCAGCCTACCCAAACCAGCCAAGCTCCTTAAAATAGCGGAGGACGGCCTTGGGTCGCTGGCATAACAGTTCCAGTCCCATTTCGTCAGATGTAATGCGTTCCCATAATTGATTTGGATTTTCTACAAGTAGTCCCGATCTTGATCTAATACTTCCTGTGGCTTCACAGCGCAAAAGCACATGCTCCACAGTTTCATTCTCCAACAAACAGCCCCTGCATAGGGGACTGTCGGTAGATCCTATTTTGTGGAGATGATAGTTCAGCTCACAGTGGCCTGTGATTAAACCTATCATCAGACGAAGATCAGATCTTGTCAGATTCAGCAGCTTATTTGTTACTTTTCTTTCTATGAGCGGGAACACAGTTCTTGTGTGTTTGCATTTAGTAGATTTATCCCATAGTTTTGTTGTTCTTTTCTATGTGTAGACATAGCAGATTCCGTGTTTCTGAAGCAGTTGGCTTGCACAGCTCTGCTATGTCTGCCCTGATATTCTTCTTTGCACCTTCTTTGGCAAGCATGTCCGCTTTATTATTTCCACGGCAAACGCCGTGGCTTCTTGTCCACTCAACTGTGACAGTATGAGTGAGTGCGAGGCGCTGTAGGATAGAATGGCACTCTGCAATCACTCTTGATCTGGTTGTGGGTTTTCGTAATGCATAAATGGTGGCTGCACTGTCCGTTATAAACTTAAGTTCCAGTGGGTTCCCCATTGCTTTGCTGTGTATTTCTTTTTTAAGGACTGATTTAGCTGCTAACAGGAGGCCCACAGCTTCCGCTTGCAGTACTGTTGTAGTTTTATTTAGAGCTAGCGATTCTACCAGGTCTAGCTCTGGTGAGTGGTATCCACACCCAACTCCCATGCTATTTTTAGCGCCATCTGTGAAAATGTTGCATGCATTATTACTTTTCTCAGCAGTGTCTGTTTGGGAATATTCCTCTGTAACTAACCCATAATTTTTCCCATCTAAATATGTGCTAGCTATACGGTCTGTGCCATGGCATACCTCTGGGATAACTATCTTCGCACGATCTAGGATCTTACAGTGGTTTGTGGGAATCCCTGAACCTTTCCATTGTTCTGTCGATTTAATTCTTAGCGCAGCCGCCATCGCCTCTTGCTGTATGTAGAGATGGAGTGGTGGCAGGCCAAGTATTATGTCCAGTGCTTCCGACGGTGTAGATTTTGCACAACCGCTGATTAATGAACATGCTAAACGTTGCATCTTTTGCAATTTAGAGATTGTAGTTACTAGATTGGTTCTTGGCCACCACACTACGCAGCCGTAAGTGAGTGCTGGTCGAACTATTACTGTGTACATCCATCGACACAGTTTCGGTTTGAGTCCCCAGTCTCTACCAATAGCTTTGGTGCACTGCCATAATATGTTTGTAGCCTTTGTGGTTACGTGGTCCAGTTGTCTTCCCCACAGTAGCTTACTGTCTAACCAGATACCAAGGTACTTTACTTTTTACTAAACGTTAATTGCGTTCCAAATAAGGTGGGGAGTTTTAACTTTGGTATTTTGGTTTTGCGCGTGAATAACACCATCTCTGTTTTGTTTGGATTAGCGGAGAGTTCTCGATTACCACAAAACTTTTCGAGTATTTTGAGTGCCCTTTGAATTTTTTCGCATAAAGTCGATTCGCAGAGCCCTGAGACCATGATTGCTAAATCGTCAGCATATGCGACGGTAGTTATACCTTCTTTGTTTAGAAGCCCGATCAACTCATCTGCTACAATTACCCATAGAAGAGGAGATACTACTCCTCCTGCGGGCATCCCCTTGTGAGTACGCAGCGAGACTCTGTCGAAGATTCTATGTTGGCTGCTCTACTTGACAGCATTTTAGTGATCCATCCATTCACTCTATCGTCGACATCATGTCGCTTTAGTCCTTCCTCTATACTCGTAAAAGTCGTTTTGTCGAAGGCTCCTTCAATATCAATGAAGGTTACCAAGCATGACTGTTTCTTTTCTATTGCGCTTTCAATTTTGTGAACTACCTGATGTAGAGCGCTTTCGGTCGATTTGCCTGATTGGTATGCGTGTTGGTTTGCGTGAACTGGATTATCCCGTAGCGGACCATTTCGAATATACTTGTCACATAGTCTTTCTAGCGTTTTAAGGAAGAATGAGCTAAGGCTAATGGGCCTAAATGACTTTGGGTTTGTGTAGTCTGATTTGCCTGGTTTAGGCAAGAATACTACTTTCACTTCTCTCATGATTTAGGATATACTTCCATGCGAGACAGCTTTTATATAAGGCTGCGAGGTGTGTTTTGTTTTACTCATACTCCATTGTAGAAGAGCCGGGAAGATGTCATCAGGTCCAGCAGCCTTGAAAGGTTGGAATGTGCTAATCGCCCAGGCCAACGCCTCATCAGTGACTATAGATGATGCAAAGTCCCAGTCCTCCCTACTAGGTTTGTGGTGTGTTTGGCTTTCCCACCCTCCTTCCGACTCTAGTCGACAGTCGGGAAAGTGGGTTTGTAGAAGTAGTTCAAATTGTTCCTGTTCGGATTTGGTGAATGATCCGTCACGTTTCTTTAACGTTCCCAGTTTGGTTTGAGAGTTGTTTGATAGCAGTTTTCTTAGCCTAGCAGTCTCACTCTCCGATTGAATTGAGCTGCTGTATTTACGCCACATATTTTCTTACTTTTGATTATTTCTATTTTCAACCTATGTCGTGATTTTTTATATTCCTGCCAGTCCTGGTCTTGGTTGGTGTTCATAGCTCTATTAAAATAGTGTCTTGCTTTCTTTCTCAGTTTACCGAGTTCTTTGTTCCACCATCTATCTTTTTTGCTCAAAGTATCGGTGTTTTCGGTCCTTAGAGGACATGAGGATGTAAAGCTTTTAATTAGAGTTTTGGTTAGAAAGTCTACCGTTTCTTCTATTTTACTTGTTGTAAGCTCTTTTCATTGTTTGCCTCGGTATTTTCTGGCATGATTTTTTCGAGTGTTTCTGAGAAAAGGCATTTGTCAGTTTTTTTCGGATTTCTGTAAGTCCGTGGCTTACGTTTACTTATCTTCAGGCTGAACCTTATCCTTTGATGGTCTGAGCCAGAATATTCATCCGTCGCTACACGCCAATCGCTAATCAGTTCGCCAATTATGCATGTTGCTGCCGTGATATCTATAATGGTTTTGGCCCATGAAGTGACAAATGTCGGTTCTGCTCCTTTATTTAAGATGTTGAGGTTGTGTCTGAGGGCAAAGTCTAACACGTCTTTACCTCTCTCGTTTGTGTCAGGGCAGCCCCACACAGTACAGTGTGCGTTTGCATCACAGCCGATAACACATTCTATTTTGTTGGTGTCGCAGAACTGTATTAGTTCTTCTAGTTCGGGTGGTGGTGCAGTTAGTTCTCCATCGAAGTATGCTGAGGCCAGGAAGATGGAGCCGAGCCTATTTTGTAGGCCCGTATCTAGTCTTACTACCGTTAGGTCATCTGTACACAAGTGTGTTACCAACGACGCTTTTAGATGTTTGGGTACATATATAAAGGTACGAGTTTTATTTTGAATTGGAGCCGCAAATACGCTGCCCTTAAGGGCTGTAAACCCGCTCACCTTGCCGTGGTAAAGGTATGGTTCCTGGACCAGTGCTATCGTGTTAGGTTGTTCCTCCAGCGTCCTTCGCAGGGTGTTGGAGCCTGTGATACTGTGTTGGACGTTAGTTTGTATGATATTTATTGAGACTGTGTTCTCATTTCCTAGCGATTCCGAACCCCTAGCTGTATTAAAGTTATGATTGTTGATTTTATCTTTATTTTTATTATTTGCATTCTTAAGAGCCATTTTAAAACATGAAAGTGAAATTACTCCTAACCTACTTTAGTTGTCTAGGGAGTGGACAGAGTCAGCGCCCTCCCGCTCCGTGTCCATGAGTGACAGGGGCGAGAAGATTGTCAGGCCCATAATATCGCCTGTGATATCCTCCTCGCCCTCGTCATCCACTTCCAGAAGACGGTCGACTTCCTCCCTAGTCCAGTCCTTATCTTCTGGGGGTACCGCTTCCGCACTGGTTACAGCCGCAGAGGAAGTGCCTTCACCACTTGTCGCGGTGCTGGCGACCCTCCCAGCCTCTGCCTTTGGTCTCGCTGGTACCCCGATTTTATTTTCTTTTACTTTTACGTACACCGAACCAGTAGTGTAGTGCAGGCGGTTGTTCGTTTTCTTTAGATTTTCTACATCTACTGCCGGGATACCCATCACGAGAATGTGATTAAAGGTCTGACCTTTCTGTCGTACTATATGTTTGAAGACCGGCCAGCCTTCTATATTGTAGGATCTGTTCAATTCCGAAAGAAATTCTCTCAAGATGAACGGCCATCTCTCGAGGTCATCCTTTCTTCGTTGAAGTCCGGTACGTAGATGATCCCAGTGTGGTACTTAGGCAACTCACTTTCGGGTATCACCTGAAACCCCCGAACCCTCCCACAAAAGCGGCATCTTTTCGAGAGTCGAGACGAGCCACGCAAGTGAGAAGTCGTCACAGGGTGTTATTTTAGGCATCCGTGAAGCAGTCTGGCCAGTCGCTGTCCAAACACCGGTAGCCTTCTTTTGTGCTTTGGGACCGCCCTATTCGCTTTAAAGAGCTCATACTGCGCTTTATCAATGGACTTACGGAGCAGAGTAGCTTTAGGGTTGTCCATCCTGATGCCATTTAGGTCTTGTACCACCACACGGTACCGTTTGACAGCACTGGCATACGACACTTCCTGCTGCCCTCTCCTCCGATTAAAGTTCCGTCGGTTTCACCCAACCCTGCACCATCATTAGTGGACCCGCTAGCCAGGCAAAATTTTTCTGTCTGCTGCGGCGAGGCTTGGTGACACCTGGTCAGAACTTCTTTGACGTTTAGTTGCCCGTGCCACTTCCGCGTCAGAACTAGTTCCTTCCTTAGCCTCAAACATCACTTCGGTCCTAGTCGGTGTGGTTGAGATACCATCGCATCCCTTGCACACCCCGCCGACGACCCTGTCCTGATGGAAGGGTGTCTGCAGAGGCACACTTGGGAGTAGGACCTCGCCGCCACCTTTTGCAACCTCTTGTGCTGTTGTCGGCTTATTCTCCTGTAGTTTCCTCATTACGAGGTCTTTTATGGTTTCGGCATTTGCCGTATTGTACACTGGTTGCACTCGTTGGCTATGTTTGCGGTCCGTCACATCTTTGGATCCAGCCACATCCGCCCGGCACACACTATCCCTAACGGGAAGGACCGAGTGGGAGGGCGTCACCTCTGAGCTCGGGCCCGGCACCCCATCAACGAGTGCACCTACTGTGTTACCAGGGTTTATTCGGTCCATGCACGCCACGACAGCAGGCGCAAGTTCCGTCAACCCAGACAACTTTGCGATGCCTACCAAGCTGCGGTTGATGGCATCCGCCCTTTCTGCCTCCTCTTTTAGGTAGGCTGATTGTTTTTTGCGGTGGTTTTTGCCACCGGATTTGTGTGGCAAGGTGTAGTTAGGCGTTGAAGCCCCGCTACCACCTCGCCCAGTACCTTCCGCGCCCAACACAGCTTCAGAGCGCGCCTCCTCCTGCCGAAGTCGCAGCATCTTCCTTCTGAATTGTCCAGGGCGCTTCCTCTTCTGCACTGGTCCAGGTCCATCTTTTTGCGCAGCCGTCTCCTTCGCCGCAGGTGCGGCCCCAGTAGCAGCAGCAGCCGGCAGAGCCTGGGACTCCACTCCGCCGTCGCCTTCGGTAGCCAATTTGTCACTCTGCAGCCCGGGTACCGCAGAGCGCCGGTCGCTAGCCGGATCGCATGGCACAACAATTTCTTTATCTGTACCTTCCATTTCAATTATCTTCTTTTTTTTTGTAATCTGCAACTGAAGATCTTGTTACATTAGATGGGCGCCATGTGTTGTGTGAAAGCAGGTGCCCGAGCTACTTCCCCAGTATTTCACATGTAGGTGGTGAGCGGGCCTGCCCGAGAAACACAAGGGCGGCCTCAATCTCCACCTAACACGCCGGCCATGGGCTGCCGCGAGGCGGGATGTTGTGCACAGCATACCAAGTGATGATTTGAAATACCGTGCACCCCATCCCTCCCCCCTAGTGCCCTCCCTCTTTACCCGGGCTTGGGACCGGCACCGCACTAATGTTATTGAGCTGAAAGCGGAATTTAATCCAAGCAGCTAGTTTAAGCAATATACAAAAGCGAAGTGGCGAGGTTCACCACAATTCTATCTACTTGTCTACTATTATTATCTACTAATAATTGACAATCTACCTCAATATGGGTATCAAATGAAAGGGATTGACTAGTAAAATACTATATATTTTAATTTTGTTTGTCATACAATTTAAAATGGAGTAGCTGACCGATTGTCTCTGATCGATGAGATTGATTTATCGATCCTCGACCCCAAAGGGTCGATAAATTGATCTAGCTAGGTTTCACTTTTTGTAAATACCGTGTTTAAATCAAGTGCAGTTATGTCATCTAGGTACTTATAATTAAATTTGCAAAGCAATGCAAAGTAAAGTTCGTGACTAATCACCAAATGAACCTGCAAAAAGTAAGGTAAATGACACAGAAACCTTGACTTTGCAACCTACTCAATGGCACGTTCACACCATCTTTCCTTATCAATTCAATTCTTGAAATACATCGCAATTTTTATGATTAGTTTTCCCGTCTTTATCAAACTGCTTAGGATATAAAACGTCAGGGATCGAAATTAAAACCATAACATCATTTTCATCGTTTCGGCAAAGTCCTTTCCATCATGATGCCCTTCACCTTTGTTCTGTTCTGTGTTCAGGCTTGTTCGTTTCAAGTGAGTTTGTTTTTTCTTTGTCGGCCTCGAAACCACTAAGAGTGGTGCTTCTACTTACGTCAACTTCCATCGATTTACCCTGACGTAGCTTGGAGGTAAAGTCGCGGAACTTCTTTCGATTACTGAAAACGAATGCTGAAAACGGCGTCCTATTCATTCGCATAATATTTTTTGTCCTATAGTTGTTCCGCATATTTATGTACCTTGTAATAATATTTTGTAGTCATAATATTAGAGGCCCATACCTTTTAATAGCCATACTTGTATGTTGTCATATCATTTGCATGTAATAAATGTCATGTATGTAATGGTTAAAATGTCTATTGTTCTTAGTCATACTGTATCTTGTTCATATTTTTATTTGTGTAATATATTTGAATTGAATCTTTTTGTAACCAAATCGGACCTGTTAGGTTACCTAGGACCAATATCCGACTCAGAGCACCCCGACTCCACCTAGTCTAGAGTGTTTATAAAAAATGCGGGAGCCAGAAGCTCAAGGGAGGTCTCAGGGCTGGTCAGGGTTCTGGTGGCACCCACCCGGAGTCAAATCTCAGTATCAGAGCTTCGTCGAATCAGTTGTCAAAAGCCAGTGACAGAACCTAATAAGTGTAGTTCGTTTACACAGGTTATGGCTTTTAAATATTACTAACACTAACATTATGACAAGTGATATTAGGGACAGTGATATTATGTGTAATGATGATATTCATTTTTAGGGCTAAAGATATTATGCGAATCAATAGGGAACCGCTGAAAACACCTGTCAAGGATTTACAACATTTAAAGACACAATGCATAATTGTAAATTCGCTTATCTAATATGTATACTGTTGGTGTTTCTTTAGATAAATAAATAAATAGATTACGACCACAACTCTGCTACTGCCAGCGCCTTTAATGATATTCTATATTCAAAGTTCGTTCAAGTTTGATGGGATCTTTAGAAGAAGGGATTAACAAACGCAGTCTCTCTAGACTAGAATTTACTTTATTAACGTCTTTAAATTTTATGTATTTTTTTGACATTTCCAGAATGCTTTCGGCTCTACATACGAGAGTGCACCCGTCACTGCCTTACCATTTGAGACAGTAGTAGAAACCCCTGTTTTAACAAACATCTCACCAGTTGAAGTGACCAATTGGAGCCAAGCTGTTCCATATGCCACATGGACTGGTCTTTGCGGTAGACCTTTGCGCGTAGAGAACTACGGTGGTGTTGGGGTCGGAAATTTAGCAGTGGCTGGTGAATTACCAGTCGCAGGGACCACTTCTCTTTCCGGTCACATACCCGTCATCGGAAGCGTCCAGTATTCCGGACCTATCAACGCTGCGGGTTCAGTCACTATATCTGGCCATTGCAGCTGTAACTGGGATCCTATGGCTTACAGAAATGTTTACAGTTAAAAAGTTATCGTTAATTACATCAATAAAGAAACTCTTAAAATAATTAGTTCTTGATGCCATTTTTTGAACTATTACAGGTTTACATTTGACCGCCATTATGCTAAATGTTAAGTTACCATACGGTGGAGCGACTAGTCAGGTATAACAAGAACAAAATTAAAAATTTTGATTAACCCCCGACTACCTCAGATTTGTTATCTGTACAACATTCTACTAGCCAAGCCCAGCATTTGATACCCATATTAAAGGAGTTGTGAAAAAATAATGTATTTCGCCATTTTTGGTAGCGCCATCTTGGACCCAATTTTATATGCAAAGTATTCTACTAGTTAAGCCCTTTCGTTTGATACCCATATTGAAACAGTAGTGAAAAAATAATATAATTCGTCATTTTGTGGTGGCACCATCTTGTATTTGAAATTTTATAGTGCAAAGTATTTTACTAGTTTAGCCCTTTCATTTGATACCTATATTGAGGTAGGTTGTGAAGAAATATTTTGTCCGCCATTTTGTGGCGGCGGCCATCTTGAATCGATGTAAACAAACATAGCCAAAAACATCCGCACGGATATTTACCTGCAAATAAAAACCGCATTGAAATCGGCCTATCCATTTGAGCTCTACGGTAAAAGTACAGACACACACTTTTAGACAGACAGACAGACAGACATCGACGTCAAACTTAAAACACCCCCTTTTTGGATCGGAGGTTAAAAATACAAAAGCATAAGCAGCCCACTAAATGTTCCCACTGCTGGGACTCGGGGCCTTCTCTCGCAAGGAGAGAGTTAAGGCCATAACTCACTACGCTGGCCAAGTGCGGGTTGGTGGATGACACATGACCTCGAAAGATTCTAGGTACACGTCGGTTTCCTCACGATGTTTTCCTTCACCGTTTTTAAGTTAGCGGCTTTACAAACATGACTTCGAAAAGACAGTGGTGCGCGTGGTGGGATTCGAACCCGAGGGCACCGGATCGGTAGTCGCCGTTCTCTCGACTAGACCAGCCGTAACTTACTAGACCAGCCGTACCTTCAATAACAAAAAAGATCAAGGTGGTATTAGATCATGTAGATCTGTTACACACTCTCCGAAATATATCCAATAAAAACTAATAAGTTAGTCATTTTGCGGCTATGTTCCAGACTTTGAAATTTCGAACGAGGGCGTCGTTGGCTATGAGCCTTTTGTTACGTCTTGCAATCGATTCCAGACCCTTCAGCTGTTACCTGTTGTTCTTAGGTTACTATAAACAGCAGTTTCCACTGCTGGGATCTAAGGCCATCTATCATAGTGTTATTCTACCGCCAAGCAAGAAGGTGCAAACAAAAGTACTCCGATTTGAAGGGCAATCTATCCAATGAAATTACATAGAGATAAATTATTATAAATCTCTGGGTGATAAGCGCAGTAGTAGGTAGGTACCTACTTACCTACCTAGTAGGTAGTATAGGACTCTTCATGTTCAAATAGCTAATAGCCGTGTGTCACTGTGCTGTTATGAGCAGGCGTGTTGCTTTCATTCAGGTACATGTCCTGTCCTCATCCCGTCATTTTACTATAAAAAACTATGCGTGAGGCTCAAGGACTAACATGCTAGTGAGTAATTGCCATTGAGATCAAAAATGATGATGAGAAGAATCTGAAGATACACAAAGAGTATCCTGCACGCAGTCATGGCATTATTCCGGCCATATATTTTATTATCTTCTTGAAACCATATATTATTTTTCTAAAACTATTCATGTAAATAAATGTTTGCATTCCCAGTTTAAAAAACTCTACCTGGAAAGTTCATGACGAAAACTTGGCGATCTTATTAGAACATCCTGGGCCAAAACAAGACCTAAACAGCCAAGTAGAAACTTTCCAGGACAGGAACATTACCCACCATCAACTTGTTATGCTCAAAATAGCAAAGGAAAATATATTCAAAATGAAATTGCGGAGGAGGAAAAAGAGAGTTAATAAAACGTCTTCGTGTAGCTAAAACCATGGGCGATAACCATCTAAGTCACCAACTGTCCAGGGCTCTAAGATCAATCCTTAAATTAATACAAGGAATATCGCTTCAAATTAGTAAAAATCGTGATAATTTTAACAGAGCTAAACACGAAGTAGACTTTGATAAAAACCCTTTTCAATACTCCAAAAATATTTTCAGGGAGCAAAATGGAAAGCTTATCTTGACTAACGCGCAAATTTACGATCACTTTAAAAGCACATACGAAGTGCCTAAACGCGGGAGCTCGTACGTAGAACCAAACATCCAAAGACCTAATGATCCTCTGACAGGCTTTCAAGGCACCCCACCTAGTGAAGAGAAGTAAACTATCAAATTAAAAAGAAAACTACTAAATCAGCTCCTGGCCCAGATGGCATTCCTTACATAGTGTATAAAAGTGTCCATCAGTTCGTAAACATATCTTGAATATATTCATTAAGATCTGGTCAAGAAAGCAAGTCCCAGTAGCATTTGGAAGAGCAATTTTTGTCCTCATCCCTAAAAAGCAGGAAGTAACTCATCCCAAAGACACCAGACCGATAGCCCTAACCAATACAATTTCTAAAATCTTTTTCAGTATTTTGCAAACAAAAATGACCACATTTATGACTAGCAATAGGTATTTCAGGCCCAATCACCAGAAAGGGTTCTTGCCTGGTATTTCTGGATGCCTGGAACACAATACATTACTAGCAGAAAGTTTGAAAGATGCCAGAACACATGAGAGGCAAATTACAGTCTGCTGGATAGACCTAGAGAACGCGTTTGGTTCTGTCCAGCATGAACTTATGATATTTGCCCTAAAATGGTATAACTTTCCTGCTGAAATTATTGACATAATTAATTCTTATTATTGCCACTTAAAATTCGTAATAGCAGTAAACAAGGAATACACAAAACCACTTGAATACAATGTAGGACTATTCCAAGGGTGCTGCTTATCACCAATAGCATTTAATATAGTTATAAATATTTTAGTAGACAAATTAATATCCCGTGAAAAGAAATGGGGCTACCGGTTTAAAATCAACAATAAGTACACTGAGTCAATCTTGGCCTTTGCGGACGACCTTGCAATACTTACACGTAATCCCAAACAGTGTCAAGAATTGTTGAACGAAGTCGATGAGTTCTGTACATGGACGGAGGGAATGAGGACAAAACCATCTAAATGTCATTGTCTTTGTCTGGGTAGAAGAAATACCAAATATACGTCTTACGATCCGGGACTCTCCATAAGTGGCCAAGGAGTTGCCACAATTGCAGAGGCAGTGCCTTTCAAATTTCTTGGTAGAAAGATAGATCACAAAGGACGTACACCATCATTAGAGGTGGTTGTTGAAAATTTCATGAACAACCTCAATAAGGTAGACCAGCAGCCTATCAGCAATATCAAAAAGCATGGATATATGACAACTACCTCACGTCACGTCTCACTTGGCCTTTCCTAGTATATGACATCGGTAAAACTCTCCTGGCAAAGCTAGATGCCAATGTCATAAAGATATTGAAGTCATGGTTCGGATTGGCACATCCGGCTGATCCCTCTACTCTTTTAGGGATCACAATAGTTTTGGCTGAAACTAAAGAAACCGTCTGAACTTTACAAACACCTAAGAGTTACAAAAAACGCATGTTTTGGGAAAGTCGCAAGACGAATTAATTACATCTCTCCCAAAAGACAAAACTGCTTCAGACCTGGAATCTAGACTTCAATTCCATAAACAATTTATGGCAGGTGCACAAGTAAATACTGCTGGGTTGGGTGCGAGAAAAAGGGAAGACCGAGACATGGTAAAAACCTTTCTACAACAAGACGAAAATGACGGTTACAAAGTGCACGCTATGAATTTAGAAATGCAAAGTGAGTGGTTAACCATAGGTGAGTTCTGTATCCCATTAGCTCTAAAATGGCGCACCTTGATCTATGACTGGTCCCCTGCCTTATTAAAATTTTATCTAAATGCATTCCAAATGACCCTCCCTGACCAGAGTAACTTGGTAAGGTGGGGAAAAGCCTCTGAAAAATGTTGCTATACTTGTGGAGAGGCGATATGTACAGCAAGGCACATATTGGTGGGATGCAAGGTGCTCCTTAATGGGGTCATTACTCACGGCGTCATGACAGAGTACTTGAAATCATACGTGAAGCCATGAGCCTTTCGGTAGCTAGAGCCCAAAAGGGATTGACGACAAACAACAGACAAATTAACTTTGTAAAAGAAGGCTCAACTTCAAACTCCAGGAACAAGCCTTACTCAATCCTGGGTACAGCACCTGATTGGACTATTTTAATGGACACGTATGAAAAGCACTACAAAATCCCAGAGGATGTGGGTGTTTCGTCATCCAGACCGGACATTTTCCTTTTTCTAGAGCTACGAAACGCATAGTCCTTGTAGAACTTACCGTACCGTGGGAAACTAATATACCTAAAGACCACGCGATGAAACAAAATAAGTATTACGACCTCCTAAACGAATTAACAAAAAACGGCTATGTAGTTAGTTTATACGCTGTAGAAGTGGGAGCGAGAGGTATACCAGCAAAATCTCTCTATAACCTACTGAAAGACCTTGGCTTATCCAGAAGTGCTGTAAGTTCTATACTAGAACGTGTATCTAAAGCTGCACTAGTAGGCTCATATCAGATTTGGCTGGGCAGGGAGAGAAAAACGAGTGGTGAAGGTGAGTGTTGATGTACGTCGAAAGGGCCCCTTAAACCTACGCCCGAGTCACAAGTCTCGGGAACTACTCGAGTTTTTCTCTCTCTGCCACACGATGGACCCGGCACCCGCACGGTGAATCCATGGAATGCTAAGAAGATCGTCTCTTTAGAAAGACAATTTAGAAACAGTTTCAGTAGTGTTAGAAAGCTGTTTCTAAAATTATATACATAAATACCTATGTAGTTTCTAAAACTATTTATATAAATCGTTTTAGAAACAGTACTAGACATACTATTTACGTAAATGTATGTTTTTGTATTCCATTTGAAAAACATAGAAAAAATTAAGCTATAGAATAGACACAGGCATCCATGGAGACAAATTATATTAATAGAAAAAGATATAATTAAAAAAAAACGATCTTCAATTTTTTTCGAATCTACACCTAAATGTAACAAATGAAAGTACATTTTAGTTTTGGCACCACACCAACCCGACAAAATTTACATGGGACCGAGTCTGGAGTATTTTCTACCAAACAAAAATGGACCCTTAAAATCGATTGCTATCACTTAATATAAATATGTACTCGTACATTGTACATAGGTATGTACATACAAAAAATAAAAATTGGCAGTCATAGGAACTGCCGATAGAAGCGAAAACTTATAACTTAGAATTTGATAGCTAGCTTTGGAAACTACGCGGGCGAAACCGGAGGGCGTAGCTACGAGCATGGCCATCTGAGGCAGGAGGAGGCGATTTAGTTTAACAAATGACCCTAGAATTAGAATGAAAATGTTCCCTACTCAATTATGTATTATGTCTTTTGCTTCTCCTAATCCAAGATTAATGTAAAAAAGAAAACAAATTACAAAGGTCACGGACCCCGGAGTCTGTGGAGTTGCTAAATTCAAATAATAATAAAAAAGCATGGCCATCTAGAAATTAGTCAGCGTTTGGAAATGTTCACGTATGTTCCTGAGTCATTTTAATTGTAATCGCCGCCATCTTGTGTGTTCGCCAAAGTATCATGGCGGATTTTTTAAAGGATTTTACCACGATTCGGATTTTACGTTTTTTTGTCGACTTCCGTTTTGTTGATATTATTTGGTTGGTAGATAATTTAGAGGTAATCTCATATAAATTTTACTAATCTATCAGTGTGACGGTATTTGAAATATCAACAAAAAAACTAAAATTAAATTACCTTTACTGACGCAGACGGATATAATAAAGATTATAGGGAATTTAGTCAAGTGTCTGATTTTAATTTTAAATTGATGTTGGTCTCTACCTACAATAGCCACAGACGTTGAAACATGAAGACTAAAATCATTCTAGATGAAGAGTTGAAATCACTAGCATAGCACTGGGCGCGTAACTCGAAGATACAGGTTTATCTCTTTGCCCGGTTATGTCTCTGGCAGTGTCGGACTGGACATATAGTTGAAGTGGTAAGTGCTAGCCGGGCCCCAGCCTGCGCGGGCCCCCCACGGGCCTGGCTTGTCGGACATGCGGGAACCGTAGGATAAGGTCGCAGGCCCTAGACTTGTGATCCCCAGTGGGTGATAACGCCTCCATATGGGCGCTGCAAGCATAAAGGTAAGAGAGAATAAAATTGGGGGTGTTGTGTAGAGGCTTGGAGTCCGTTGTGTACCTACTGGGCTCGGGTCTTCAGTTAGCTCTTGCCGGTTATAGTAAAAGTCTCCTTTAGAATGAAGTTTAATATCTGCTAATATAGCTCACAATTAATAATTAATTGATTTTGAAGTTATAGTAGTCTTTTTCAGTAATAATAATTAATGCTCAAAGTAGGCAACAGACAAAATAAGTTTGGGAACCTCTGCCATAGAATCATCTGGGCCTTTTCGGCCCAGTCCAAGACAAATTTCTGGAAACAATGTCCTTCAAACAGGAACGCTGTTGTATGAAAAAACTACATTACTCGTTGCCAAAATAACCAGCAAAGATGTGGTACTTCCCTAGGCGGACTCTACAGTCTCCTACTAATAAGCAAATGTAAGGTTTCTTGACACTCGTCATTTGTGTACACTTGACTCGTTATGTGGCAGGCGTGTTGCTTACGATCAGGCACATGTCCTGCTCGTCTTGTAAATCTTTAATTAAAAAAAAACCTTAATACACATATGACACTATGTTTCGGTTTGAAGGGCGATGTTTTCAGAGAAATTACAGGGCTTAGAAATATAACATCTTAGATATGTGGTGACGAGCGCAGTGGAGTGCAAGGTAAAGATTTGGACTCTTCATGTTCCGGTAGGTGCTTGTCACTGTAATGTTATGGGGAAGGCATGTTGATTACCATCAGGCACATGAAAAGCTCGTCTCGTAACTCTCTATTAAAAAAAACGATATTTGGGTAGTACCAAAACAATCATGACATATAAAGTCCATTTAAAAAAAAAAACGTTTAACTCTTTATAAACTTGCTATATGCATAACTTGAAATAGGGTGATGCAAAATAAAATACGTAGTACATGTAAATTTGTTTATATTAAAAGTATCACATTGTCATACAACTGGGAAACAACCTTAATCAACTTAGTAGATAGTACTGCATCCACAACCCAAGCCGTGGTGGCCAGGACGGGGTATGCTGTAGCCAGTGGGACCTCTGTAGGTAAGACTGTTGGAGACCAAGGCGAGGGCATCAGCAGTGGCGGCAGCGTTGGGGCTTGTAGGAGGGAATAGAGCACCAGGGATGGTGATACCAGTACTGCTAGGTCCTTCACTGGTCATGCCTGTTTCTCCATCTCCACACCCATATGACACTGCACCCATACCAGCAGAAGGGAATGCACCCTCAATGACAACAGAACCCAGGAAAGGAAGATTGCCATTAGCAGCCAAAATTCCTTCGTATGCATTCTCAGATCGAACGGTAAGACCGACAGGAGCTCCGGGAGAGACACTGGAGATTGAGAAGGCTCCTCCATTGGATGCGACTCCAATAGGTGCAGCACTGAATCCTTCCCATATTCCTCTTCCAAATCCTTCAGCTAAAATAACATCTGCAGCCACAACTCCAGACGACGCACATAGAGGAACCGGGGTAGGTAAAGCAGGAGGAAGTCGCCCCAAACATTGTCCTAAAGCCGACTGCGCCAATAGCAAAGAAGCGAGAACAGTTCTGAAAGCCATTGCTATTTCGAGGACAAATTATTATGATGCTGTGACATTCCTTCAAATCATTTTTATATGTACACACGGTCGTGAAGCAACTTCTTTAATGTTGAAGGAAACTAAATACGTGATCGTTTCTTGTTTTCAAAAGCGCTCCACTGACATACAATTGTCCATTCTGATAAAATGGTTCTTATCGTCGTTGGTAACTGTTTGTGACAACACAAGCACTGTTTTAGAAGCAATTGACTTTCTCAATATTGTATATATAAAAGAACTGCCCAAAATAGTTTCATTATTCTGAATACAGAACTTCTACCATCATGTCTTCCTTTGCTTTCTTGGTACTGTGCGTGCAGGCTTGCCTCATCCAAGTAAGTACAAAAACAACATGTAATTTACCGATGAAAAACGGAGGAGGTACTCATGTGGACGTTCCACGTGTTTATTTATTTTTGTGTTTGACCACTCATTTTTTATACTCCTAAAAATTTCAAACAGTTCAGTAATTTTAATTCTAAACTCTGTTGACAATCCAGCACACAGTAGAAGCATATATTAAAAATTTGAAAGTTAAGCTTTTGTTGAATCAGCAAACTTTAATATAAGCAAAATAATGTTTCTACTGAATATTGAACCCTACTATTCATATTAATGAAAGATTTGTTGTGTAGATGTTCATTGCTCAATTATTGCAAGCATGCATTGTGAAACTTAGACCTTATATCAATAAAATATACAAACACTGTTATTGATTTATCACACAATACAGCTTGTAGTCGAGAATAGCAAAAAAGTACTATTTATCCCGAAAAATTTAGAGTTCCTTGTGAATTAAAAACTTTAATTTTTCACATAGAACTCTTCCAGGCCATACCATCCCAGTCACATCTCAAGTTTTCCTGCTTTCAATTATTAATAGATCAACTATCAAACGCTAGATCATCATCGTCATCAACGTGTACCCTTGGCTGGACATAGGCCTCTCCGGTAATATGCTACTCAGCCCGATCCTTGATCTATCGATAAGCGCCACCAGCTGTTTTTCGTATATCGTCGCTCCATCTATTTTTAAGGTGTTTACGTTTACCGATGAAACGACTAATACTCTATATTTTAAATTACAGAATGCCCTCGCTTCCTGTGGTTGCAATGCACCTTTACCCGCCCTACCCATATTACCCGCCCCCGTACCTACTGGTTGCGGATACGGAGCTGGTTTGAACGGCTACGGTGCTCGTTGGGCCGGCAACGGTCTTGGTCTGGTTGGCAACGGTCTTGGTTTGGCCGGCAACGGTCTTGGTCTGGCCGGCTACGGCGCTGCTCTGCCCAGCTACGTCCCTGAATTGACTGGGTACGGCGGTTCTGGTGTCGGTAACGTAGCAGTGGCTGGAGAGCTCCCCGTAGCAGGTTCCGCCGTCGTAGCTGGTCAGGTCCCCATCATCGGTACTGTTGAGTATTGCGGACCGGTCGCCGCGGCTGGCGCTGTCACCATCTCTGGACATTGCGCTCAGCACTGTGGCTGCGATGGTTACGTCTACTAAGAATCAAAGAATTTCACCAACAAATAAATCTTTGTGCATGAACCTTTTGTATTTTGAATTGTTATATCCATTACAACAGAATCAATAATCCGAGTTGCTGATAGGTATTACACGATTAAATAAAATGCGTATTGAGTACGTAAGAGATAGTTTCAAAGT
This sequence comes from Ectropis grisescens, assembly GCA_017562165.1. Lineage (NCBI taxonomy): Eukaryota > Metazoa > Arthropoda > Insecta > Lepidoptera > Geometridae > Ectropis > Ectropis grisescens. Next base: position 10,097,486 of record CM029768.1, read on the forward strand.
TTCTCCTACGGTCGATAAAGTCGAAGAGTTGTCGAAGGTTACGATGGTACAGCCATGTGGAAAGAGACACAGACAATCACGTAGTGAAGCTTGTCCTAGCTCTGCTTAAGACTACACGTTCACGTGGATTACCACACTCCATTAGGCTGACGCCACTTGGTTTAAAATTACCTTAATGAACCGGACGCTAAACAAAATCTTATAGAATAGAATATGCTTTATTGTATAAACTGTGTACAGAGTACAAGATATTACAATTTCTATGAGTTCCAACAGTTTTGTCCATTTCGAACATACAATATTATTGACCATTTTGAAAATAATAATTAATCTAACATTTCAAATTCTTAATTAACATTACAACAAATAATGCAACATTTTAAATTCTTAATTTACATTATAACACATATTAAAACAGCATGGCACAAAGAGGACTGTATATTTACTATTTGAATACGATATTTACGTTACTTATTGAAATATTCTTTGAGATCATAATATGCTTCAGAGATCAAACATTTCTTAAGACTGTTTTTAAGACTGTTTCCTCAATGGACAAAAAATATGAAACGATGAACGAATTAATGAAAATTATTTTTTTGACGGTACCAATAAAAGGATACAAACACATACAACATAGGTATTTCACATTTTGTATGATTAACAGAAGTCTGTGGTGTATCTGAGTGAGTTTATGTCTCAAAGCACTTTAAATAGCATGGTCAATATCAAGCGCATTTATAGATAAAGGGAGATCTTCATAATCAAATGTAGCAGACAGTGCTTTCCCTTGTATAATACAAAGACTAAAGGATATAAAAAAACATCTCATGCTAAAGCAATAGACGAGGGTATTTTTTCTTTTATTGAGTTATTTTTTTTTTTAACTTTAATAGGTTTACACTTGACCGCCATCTCGCCTGATGTTAAGCGACGATGCGGTCTACGATGGAGCGTGTTTACCTAGAAGAAACCGATTCACTCTCGATTTGAAGACACCAAGATTATAACTATCGGGAAAAACCCACTCAGGCAACTCATTCCACAGCCTAGACGTTCTTATCACAAACGTAGAGTCAAACCTCTTTGTCCGTGTCTTTGGAATATCCACCATGAAACGGTGCCGCTTCTTCGAGTTACGAGAAGTACGATAGTAAAAAGGGCAAGGTGGTATAAGATCATGCAGATCAGTTGCACACTCTCCGAAGTGTATCCGATAAAAAACCGATAAGCTAGCAATTTTGCGGCGATGTTCAAGACTTTGAAGTCTTTTTCGCACTAGAATGTCTTTGCCTATGAGCCTTTTGGCACGCCTCTCGATCGATTCCAGAGCCTCAAGCTGATACTTAGCCGATCCATCCCAAAGGTGCGAACAGTACTCCATACAAGAGCGAATCTGTGCTTTGTATAACAAAAGCAATTGTTCAGATTTGAAGTACTTTCGCACCTTTGAGAGGACACCTAGTTTTTTTGCAGCTAATTTTGCCTTGGACTCGATGTACGAGCCAAAGTTGAGCGTAGAAGTCAAGGTAACGCCCAAAAGCTCAAGATGATCAGTAACCGGTACGGATACACCTCGAAAAGTAGGAGTCAGTTGAAATGGACTCCTTTTTGCGGAGAACAGACACGCCTGCGTCTAGTCACGAGTTCTACTCTATGTTTAATTTAATTGTGTTTGTATGTCCCGTAAAACGAATAAATATTGCCCATGAGTTATAGACGGCATCACGGAAAAATAAAGTATTATGATATAGAAAAAAATAACTTTTTGCTGCCAATAGTGACAGTCAGGGGTTAATGAGTACAAAAACTAAAAAAAATACAAAAAAAATACCTAAAATATTGTAATACCAAGACGGAGAACTGTCTCGAATGCAACGTTGCTATTCAAAACTATAAGGTGTTATGCTAACATTACTATAAACCACAGTGTTTGCTATCATTCAATATTAAATATAAACGCCACAGTGTTCGTTATCATTTAATATTAAATAGGTACTGAAAATAATCGTCAACTTCTTGAAACTTGGCTATCTCCGTAGCCAAAATTTAAATTAAATCATTTATATCTTCGACTTCTGTGACGTCGCAAAAATTCTATTTAGATTTGACTACATCCATTTTTCAATGTTTACCGTGCATAGACCTCGAATCCATACACCACCTTCGAAATCGTCAGGGAAGTGAAATTTTGCACAAGTGTAGTGGACGTATTAACGTGTATTGTAAAGTGGAAGTGAAGCGGGTCTCTTGGTAAATATCGAGTGATGGAAGGTTGACAAAAGTATCAGAACATCAGACCACAACGCAATTCCTTTCACTTTGCGTCTAGCCAAATTCACGAACAACAGGGACCAATAACAACACGCCACTTCAAAATCAAGAAAGCAAAGTGGTCAAACTTTATGCCACATGTGAAATCCTCTCTTGAAGAAAGAAACCGCCGGAGTCGACAGGGAAACGTAAAAGTCTATTGAAACTAGAATTGATAATTACGAGCTACACAGCTAGTATAAAGGAAGCCTGCAAATTTTTTTTTTTAACTATAATAGGTTCGCACTTGACCACCATCTCGCCTGATGTTAAGCGACGATGCGGTCTACGATGGAGCGTGCTTACCTAGAAAAAACCGATTCACTCTCGATTTGAAGACACCAAGATGGTAACCATCAGGGAAAACCCACTCAGGCAACGCATTCCACAACCTAGACGTTCTTATCACAAACGTGGAGTCAAATCTCTTCGTTCGCGTTTTTGGAGCATCGACCATGAAACGATGCCGCCCTTTTGTGGAACGAGAAGTCCGATAGAAGAAAGGGCAAGGTGGTATTAGATCATGCAGATCAGTTGCACACTCAAATAAACTATACTACTGGTAAGCTCGCCGAAAGGAAATTCAACCCCTCCATGATATACAAAACGGTCGATAAACTGAAGAAGGAAGTTATCTGAAGAAAAAGAAGAATCAAGAATACCACCCCTCCAAAGTTGGACTTGTAGTCGAATAGTACCAAATCGCTCGGCATGACTAACAGACTAAAACCATATAAACTCAGATGGAAACCTGGCAGTAATTTTGTATGCATGGGGAGAAAGCAAAAATGTGGGATTAGATCTATAGAATGATGAGAAAAATTGCGGCAAGACAAGAACACCAACTCCTAAGGGATACTGGAGGGAACACTCCATCCCCGCAGGTAGGGGAGAGTGGGGATATTGCGGACACTTAAGGGAATACTGTAATAAAACATAAACTTTTAAAGCTAATCAGTTCGTTTTTATTAATTAATAAACTTTGCTTATTACCTTACAAAATTAACATATAAAATTATTAGTATCAAATCAACATTTATATTTTTTCTCAAAAAAACAAAACCCTTGCTGTCCGCATTTACCCGACGCCTTCCAGGTAAATACGGACAGCGGGTGGGGTAATTGCGGTCAGTCTATTTCTCCTTACACAAGTCGCAAATATAGCCTCGGCTTGAGCTTCCGCTTGTGCAATTTTCATGTGCCCAATTCTGACACACTATGCACATTACCCAATCTTCAGTGGGGGGCGAATAATATTTTTCATTACAAAATATACAGAAATATTCTGTGTCATCTGCATTATCTTCAAAATTTCTAAGATTTCTCACACCCCTCTGCGATTTTTTCTTCGGTTTCGTAGCTTTTTTCTGTTTAGTTATCGTCTTCTTTCCTTTTCTTACTCCTGCTTCTTGTTTGATTCTTTTTTCTACCTTCTTCAGTTCTTTCTTCTCTAATTCATTTTTTCTGGAGTATCAGTAACAATTATGGAATGTTTCTTTTTCCGATTTGTTTTCTTGCTTAAACGCTTTATGGTCGGTATATTAACTATGTCCTGTAATGGTACAGAAGGTGGTGGGTTACCATGTTGCTCTGTTGAAACATCTGGATGACTGGTGTCATTGATAGAATCATCAATATTAGCATGTGCAACAGATTGAATTTCAACTTGATTTGTGATTCGGGGTTGGGCTTCGGAATTATTTGGCCTTTGTGCTTTGGTTGTACTGTCATTTGTCTGCTCATTTAAATTGGGGACTTCTGGTTCATTGTGAGTACAAGAGTCATTCAAATTTAAGGCACTAGATCTGATGTTGGAGCCCGATTGTGGTTCCATGTCACTGTGCATCATGTTGGCAAAAGTCGTTCTAAAAATTTCCTTATCCAATGGGTAAATCCCCGCAGCTCTGAAGCCATTTATTGCTTTTTCAATATTTGTTGTGCGATTAAAAGCCTTTGTGTACAGTCCAACAATATCATAACTGGTAATTTTGGCACCAGGATTATTAACCATATGCGTTTCACATTCACGGTTATAAGCTGTTTTAAGGGACCATGAAATGTGAGGTCCAGTGGCTGCATCTTATGAGAAGTATGCGGTGGTAGCGTAATGACATGAATGAAATTTTTCTTACAAAAGTTGTAAGCGGCCAAGCTAATATGGCTTTCATGATTGTCAAGGACAAGCAAAATAACATTGTCAGCAGATGGCCGAGTAAAGCTTTTAAAATGATGAAGCCACTGAACGAATAATTCTTCATTGATCCACCCAGAGTCAGAAATCGATGCTATCATATTGGAGTTGCTTTGTTTCATTAGTAATGGGTTCATTCTTTTCCTCTTAAAGATAAAAATGGTGGCACATAATTGCCGCTTGCGCTACATGCATTCACGACTGTTGTCAAGGATCCTCTTTCAGCACTTGTGCACTTGCCAACTTGTTTTAAGCCTTTAGGCGCAAGAATTTTGAGTTTCTTTGGACAGTGCTTATGCCTGTTTCATCAACATTATAAATGGCATCTGGCCTGAAATTATGTTTGGACATCAAGTGTATCAGGTTAATAAAAAAAATATCTACTTCTTCTTCATTAAACGCAGTGATTCGACTTAAAGATGTCGCTTCCGGCTTACGGAGTGATATTTCAGGATGCCTTGACATAAACGAATAATACCACTCTATTCCAGCTATACCCGTTGCTTTGTTAAAATTGTGTGCCAAGCCATTAGCTGTTGCAAAATCGAATGCGACTTATCTAAGCGTGATTGGAGTTATTCCGAAATAATTTCTACACGACTTCAGAATGAACTGAACGAGCTCTTGCTCTTGATATTCATTAAAGATTGGTTTCTTACCTCGTTTGGGATCTTTGACATCTTCAGCAGACTTTCTGACCTGATCTAACAATGTAGCTCGAGGTACGTTATACTTTTCCGCGGCTTTTCTAAAACTTAAATTCTTTTCTTGAATCTCCACTTATAGCTATTTTTAAAGTTTCAGTGTGTACTTTTTTCAGTCTTCCGTTTGTATACTCGAGGCATCTGAAACATGATACAGATATAATAAGTCATGTGTCCGTATTCTCCCCAACCCCTTTGGGGTAAATACGGACGTCCGTATTTATCCCAAAATAATGTCTGCAATTACCCCATCTGCCTTTCGACATTTTATAGCAAAACAATTTTAGGTTAGGTAATAACTTTTGTAGATTATAATTGCACATTAATATAGGTGAAAGATACCTTAACACGTAACGAATACAGTTTTTACTCAAAACAAATATCATAGCGTATGCACGCTACTGAAAATCATCGAAAATTACAAGAAAATACATAAAAATAATTAATTGATCTTACCTCGAATCGCGTGCGCGGGCTCCCGTGTTGACAACTTTCCGGACACTAAAGATGGCGAATACAATAGCGCGAGTCGTGTTGCGGGACGCGGGGAGGGCTGTATCAGCCGGTAAGGCAGTGTCCGCAATTACCCGCTGTCCGTAATCACCCCACCCTCCCCTATTTGCAGAACTACAACCTAAAACATGCTATCCCGACTACTCTTAAAGCACAGACCAAACGTGTCATACGGAGTTACGGGAGCGAACGGCAGATACGTTAATGGACCTATCAGAAAACAATCCTCCATTCATATCAGCGAAACTAGAATCAGTATTGAGAACCCCAAATCCGAAAAGAAGGCCCAGTGCGAGCTAGCCATTGATATCTGCACAGCAGCCGTACGATGCAAACGGGAAGTTTTCTTGGCGATAGCAAACAAATGCTTGTTGGTGAAATATTTTCCTAAGAGATGCACGTGGTCATATTATGCAAACCTGGTTAGGGAGAGCAGATTGCACACACCCAAAACCTTACCGCCCTATAATAGGTTTTCTGTCCGAGCCTAGAAAAGTAGTCGAAAATCTTTTGGTAAATCGTCTTTGAATGGCATCTCCTTCCAGCCATCAGTAGAAAAAACATTGGTTGCCTGTAAAGTCGGTATACGGGTGAAAGTTTTACGTGACAACGACTTTGAGTGGTAAAATAATTTTACGGAAGGGACGCGAGCCTTTCACTTTTTATGTCTGTCTCTCTCGCTCTTAGGCGGGCTAACCATGCCCGAGTGGAAGGGACGCGTGCCTCTCACTCGCTCTCGTTGTGAGCGCATAACGTGAGCGGAGCGTAACGCAGTTTCTTGAAGTGTCACCCGGTAAACCAATTTATAAGACAGACGTTGTCACGTCAAAATACGGCTCCGTGCCTCAAAGGCACCAAGGACGCCCTCTAAAAACAGGTAGAGAACATCAAAATCGGAAGAAGACTGTAAAGATACCTTACTCTTAATCTCACAGAATAGATCGGCTTTTTCTTATATAATAGACCCATGCGCGGTCCGAAGTGGGGGGTCACAGGAGACATGACCCCTCCCAAAATCGTATACGGTAGACTAAAAATCTAAGAAAATTAAACATATCTAATAGTAGATAGACTATTTTTTGACCCGGGAAAACAACAGGAACGGGAACTGTGCAGGTTAAATCGTGGGGTGCTACTAGTAAAAGATGTTTTGCTCGATTTATTGTATTTCTACTGGTGACCCCCAAATAATTTGAGGCTGCGTACTGGTGACTCCCTCCAAAATTCGAGGCTGGGACCGCGCCTGCTTAGACCGCGCATGGTGGGTACGTCATGCGTTGTTGAAGGTGCTTTCAGCAGTAGAAACTTGCCGCTTTAATAGCGACATCTGCACCAGGTTGAGCAAGATTTGGTTTCAAATAGTGTGTTTTTTATTTATACGTTGTGACGAGATGATGATCAACACAAACGTGTCCTTGGTGGTAGGGCAAACGCCTTCCCATAACAGCATAGCATAGCTATTTTAATATGAAGATTCTAAATCACTGCACCGCACTTTGTTTGACACCCAAATATATAAAATGGTTTATTTATGTGTCCTGACATTTCTCTCCAAACGTTGATCTTGAAACCAGATCACAGTGTTTTTACTACTTGATGATAATATAATATTGGACAATGTAGTACTTTCCCAGGAAAACTCTGCAAATACTACATCAAAAAACGCTAAAATTATGCTTAAAAAAGTAGGTTGCGAACACAAATTATTTGAAAGTTAATTGATTAAATAACAAGTGATAGGACCTGTGTGCTAATTTTCTTGCTAAAGAAAAAGTTCGTGACATTTTGCTGATCGAAAATAAATCTTATCACCTTATAGATAAGGTGATGTAATTACAAAACTATCGATGCACGAGGTACATATATAATGAAATCTTCTTTTTTTCAAACTCATTACAAGCTAGAATTGATTTTACAAAATGTCGCCATTTGTAGTTATCCTTGCTCTGGGTCTTATTCAGGTAAGATCAGATTGTTTTAATTATAATTTATTAATTTTAATTCAATCACAATATATTACAATTAGTAAATTTTTAAATTAATAAATATTATGACAAAAATGAATTCTAGAACGATAGATAAAAAAATATTAGTCAATGGATAGCTAAGACGGATGCTTGAGAAAGAAATATTAATTGTAAATACATTTCTGTACCGCTAGGTTAGAATATTTGACACAATAATATAATATAATCTGTACCATAAATATTCTGACCCATTTAAAAAAAACAATTTTTATTTGTAAATATCAAAAAAACTAAGTCATACTGAAAAATAATAATTATATACATAACATACCTTATCGAAATAGAGGGATGATATTCGACATCTTATTTTAAATCAGGATTGTAATTGACGAATATGCAAAAAAAAATCTTGTACTTACATTTAATTACCAATCTTATTTATAATTTTTTTCTTACAGAATGCTTACTCTCAATCAATAAGCGTGGCAAACGTGGGCTCTAACATCAATGGCTTAGGACCAAATGGTCTTGGTATTCAAAACGGTCTAGGCTTGGTACAGAATGGTCTTGGACTGGGCAACGGTCTTGGACTAGGCAATGGCCTATTACAAAACGGTCTAGGACTGGGCAACGGTATCGTCCAAAACGGTATAGGTCTGGCGCAAAATGGTCTAGGACTTCAAAACGTTAAGTATCAAGTGCAAAACGGTTTGGGAATGGTTCAAAATGGTCTGGGTGTGGCGCCAAATGGGTTTCCAGTGAACGGTGGTGCTCCTATTGGTTTTGGCGACGTCGCTGTAACGGGCGAGTTACCTGTCAGTGGAAATACAGCAGTCAATGGTCAAGTGCCAGTGATCGGTTACGTCACATTTGAAGGCTCTATCCCAGCCGGGGGCTTAGTCTCAGTAGCCAACTGTGGGTGCAACGGACCTACCTATTAGAAGTTACTAGTTTTTAAGTATTTAATAAATTGTTTTTATAATTTACTGTAATTTGTGGGTTTTATTATTTTTATCCGATTGATACAACGTGTAATGCTAAACCTGAAAATTGTCTGTGTAGGTATATGTTACCGGAAATTTATGAAATGAAGGAATTGTATACAACTCCTAGTAAACAGTATACAGTTCCGAAGCTATTTAAGAAACGTATAAAGTATGGTTTTAATAATTATTTCATACAAATCCTGGGAAATGTATACCTACATTATCTAGGAATTTTATACAGTTCCAATATATCAATAATGCTTTTTGTAATAAAACACGTTGTTAGAATGTCCAATTAGGGTCTATCACTAGATTTGATTCCGGGTGGGCTCCCCACCAGAAGCTCTTCCCTGAGTCAGCCGAGTTCTTGTTCATATTTCAAAAACCTTCCAGGCGATTTTGATAAAATGTATATGGAATTCGGGAAGCAAAAAACGAAATTATAAAATCAGCTCGGGCGTTCTCGAAAAATCAGGTAACGTAAAAAATGTGGTAGTGGAATTGGTAAGGTTTGGTATATATGATACCAAATGTCATCAAAATCCGTTAATTAGTTATTACGTGAAAGAGAAACAAACATTCATCTATATCCATACCAAAGAGTTTACATATTTATATTGCGATTTCAAAGTTTCACGTTTATATCTAATAAGGTAGGATAATGTTAAAAATAAGCATTCCGGTCTCCTACACAAACTAAAAGTACGCGTATTTCACACTCTTTTGACCTCGCAATTTTCATAAAAAGTGGTAGGCACAAAGAGTTTACATATTCTACATACAGAGTTAGATTTTCCGCACGGTTCCTTTGTGCCAATCGTAAGCAGATGACGTGCATACTTTCCACGGCATCTGTTGCCATATGAATATTTGTTTCTCTTTCACGTAAAAACTAATTAACAGTGATGTGCCGCGATAAAAGTATGACACTTCTACAAGAGCGACGAGGCGAGAGAGATGCTACCCGTGCTTTCGGTGTAAAGCATTTGTTCCAACTCTATACGTAGTATATGTAAACTCTTTGGGTTAGTACAAATTTACTTCACTAATTATTTAACATAGATTAAAAGCAAAGGAGCTCAACGCAGCATCAGCATAAAAGTTATGATACTATTGTGTCAGAATTAGGCGAACCACACACTGACATATTGCATGTCAATTTGTTGATGTATCTTCGAGCATACTTGCGAGAGTGCATTTGCATTATCGTGCGGGTTTTCACGCACCCGCTCTTTGTTGTGTTTTGTGAATCCACGGCGATTCTGACTCATTTCATTGTCAGTGTGTGGATCGCCTTACTTACCTACGTGAATTTATTTGGCTTTGAACTAAATAGCTTCATTGGCATAACAAAATTAGTCGGAAATTGGAACGTGCATGTAATATTGACGCGTTGGCTACGAGTAACGCATCGATAGTTTTTTTTCATAAAATTATACGAATGTAGAATACATTCATATAATTTTATGACAAAAAACTACTCTTAATATAAGGTCACCACGACTTATTATTATTGTACCACCACTTCTTTCTTTATAATTCTTTGGAAAGCTGTACAAATTATATTTATCATTTATTTTGTTATTTATTTTGTAGTAAATCCTTTTGTGAGACATATTGCATGCCTCTCGAAGAGGCCAGTTAATATGGGTCAATTTTAAAGTTATATGTAACATCTTATCCTATCTCCATACAGCAATAAAGACTTTTGTATATATATATTATACCTATTCCCATAACTGTGTTCGCTGCCGCTGTAGTGTTATGGGCAAGCGTGTTGCTTACCATCCGGCAGATGTCCTGCTCGCCTTGTCACTCTATACTATATATAAACAAACGCCATCTCGCCATATTTTTTTTTTTATTTAACCTCAACTGTCCCACTGCTGGGCAAAGGTCTCCCCCAATTTCCTCCACTTTATCCGGTCCTGAGCTACCATCGTCCAATCATGTTTAAACGCTCCGAGCTCGTCCTTCCATCGCGTTGGAGGACGACCTTGAGTCGACTGGCCGATGGCGTCCACTCCGTAGAAACTTTGGCCCACCGATCGGGGTGCATTCTGGCCACATGACCCGCCCACTCCCATTTCAGCTTGGCAGACCTATACCCTACGTCTGTTACACCTGTAATGGAACGTAGTATGGTGTTGCGAACATGGTCTTGTCTTTTGATACCTAAAATACTACGTTCCATTGCTCGTTGACAAACTCCGAGGCGGAACTTCTGAGCTTTAGTTAATGACCAAGTCTGTGCACCGTAGGTTAGGATGGGCAAGATACATGTGTCGAGCAGTTTGCGCTTTAGGGAGATCGGAAGTTCTCCCTTCATTAGCTCTTTCATGGACCAGTAGCTCTTCCAGGCGTTGTCTATTCGACGACTGATCTCCTTATCTTGCCTGTTATCGAAAGAAACTATCTGGCCCAAGTAAGTGTACTCATTGACATAAAGTATTGCTTGCCCATCTACCTCGACCCTACGTTTTGTGCTATTAGTCATTAGTTGTGTTTTGACCAGTTCATCAGAAGTCCCACCTCTCGGCTAGCCCTGCTCAGATCTTGGAGCATGAGCTCTAGTTGTGATGCTGATGTGGCAAAGAGAACAATGTCGTCGGCAAACCTGAGATTTGTCAGAAATTTGCCTCCGACATTGATGCCCTTTGCGGCCCAAGATGCTGCCAGTGTTTTGAAAACCTCTTCGAGAGTGCTTGTAAATAATTTTGGGGAGAGTGGATCGCCTTGTTTCACACCTTTGGATATTTTAAATGGTGGGCCGGAAGACTGTAGTTTTATGTTAGCAGTACTGTGATTATAAATGATTTTGAGGAGATCTATGTAAGTTGGCTCTATGTTTTGTTTTAGGAGAGATGAAAATATGGCAGTGTGCGTCAAGCTATCAAAAGCTTTCGCATAATCCACAAAAGCTAGATATAGTGGTTTCTTGTACTCTTTATGTTTCTCTATTATTTGATTTAGTGTGCCATATATTTAAAGCAAAGAAACAGATTCACTGTCAATTTAAAGACACCAAGATTGTAACCATCAGGATAATCCCACTCAGATAATGCATTCCACAAACGTTCTAATCACGAAAGTACAGTCAAATCTCTTTGATTGAGTCTTTGGAACGCCAACCATGAAACAATTTATCTTTTTCAAGCTACGCGTTGGTAGTAAGAACATGCAGATCAGTTGTACACTATCCGAAGTATATCCGGTATTAAACTGGTAAGCTCGCAATTTCGCAGCGATGCGATGTTCAAGATTTTGAAGTCTTTTTCGAACAATGGTTTCGATTCCTATGAGACTTTTGGTCCGTCTCTCGATCGATTCCAGAGCGTATGAATCATCGGTTCAAGAATAAGATGCCACAGACATACCCACTTACACATGGACACATCAAACATATAATACCTGTCGTTTTCGCGTTGAGGGTTAAAAGTAAGCACAGAAAAACCAGGCCTGATTACAATCAATATATTTAGACAAAAATAAACCTTATTTAAATTAACATACGGCAGCGGTAGATAGAGACTTTTTTTGGTTTTGGTTTGGAAACTACAACCGCTCTTGCACTGGTAACATGACTATGGCCTTCGACATTGATATTGCCCAACATTGGCAAAAATTGTTCATGGAAATTTCGTTGGCTTCAATGTTTTCTGGCTGTTTTAAAACTCTATTGCTTCATGCAGTATCAATAATGCTATATTTTAACTAATAAGGTTCTGTATTGCACCCGAAATTCACAGCTGCGATTCCTTGTGTAGGTAAATTACCATTTACACTCACGGTTGCATGAAAAGGCATTCTTCCTGCAACAGCCACCGTGCCACCAACTTCCAATAATTCAGCTACAACATTGAATCCAACATTTTGATCACCATGTGAATGTAACACTGTGAATGGGTTGCTTCCTATTGCAAAGGTTGCACCTGGCATAATTACGTTTGCCAAGCTAACGGCACCGTGATTTGGATTGGCAATATTACTATTGACCATGTTGGTGGGATTTGACCAATAATTCCTGGAGTTCGGGTTGAAAATGTGTTTTACGGGAACGTTGTAAGTTCTACTCATATCGGCTATAATAGGTGTAGCTATGTTTGTCGCCACCTTGGCTATATGCGGATCAATATTGCTAATACTTGGCCGAAGCATTTGATTAAAGTTGGGAGGTATACTGTTGCCTATATTATTAGATTGTCGTTTACATCCAAATTCGTCTTTTTCTTTCCAAATATTATTGTTCATTATATTGTTTGCCATGTTTTGAGCAGCTATTCTGGCGTCAGCGAAGTTAGTGAATGACGATTTCGCGTTTTTACTTTGATCTACGTTGAAGTTTGTCATAAAAACGGTTCCAGTTTTAGCTTTGAGATCAGTTGTTCCTATATTATTGTATACATTGCCTGCTGTCGCTACGTTTCTGGCAAATGGATTTGATTGTCCATTGTTTCTTGGTCCAAGGCTATTTGAAAAACTAAACGGTGATTGTTCAATATTTGCATTTTGACCAGGGTTTAAGATTCGTCCATGTGCTATCTGTAATAAAAATAAATTACAACGAGTATTCAAAATGAATATTATTTTCAATAATCACACATACAAAACGTGAAATAGGTTGTCTGATTTATTATGTCATGAATACAATCAGTTGTTTTAAAAGCAAAAACATCTCGATACCAAAGTATAAAATTAGTTTACCTGTGAGAACAAAATGAAGAATACACAAACGAAAAAGCCCATCACTAAAGTTTCTTAAATTGATGTCTAATCAAATTATAAGTCGCTATTTCCTTTTATATTATTAGATTTGATAATTATTGTCTCTACTGGAAAGTTGCCTAATTTCAATAAAAGCACGTGATAATGCAAAGATAAGTTATCATTTTCAACAATTTTATCGATTTATATTACGTAGAGCTAGACGTTTCTTTTGTGAAAGGTTGTTGTTTAATGAGCGTGTAGTTAAATTTCGTCTCTTTTGTTAGATAAAGCAACATAAGTATTATGGTATTTTGTAAGTTTATTTTGTAATAACTTAAAAGTTGTTGAAACATCTTAGTTTGTTTTATCATTTTTATATAACTCAGCATGTTGAGTCATTTATTAACTGGGTTTCATTTTGATTATCTGTTCTTTTTAACCGATTTAAAAAAGAGGAGACTCTCATTTTGGTTGTATGTTTCTTTTTTTTTGTATGTACTCGTATCTTACTCGATAGCTCCGCTAATGGGGCGTTTTCAAGATGCAAAAAGACCTGTCAAAGACATTTCTCAATTTTACCATTAGCGGCGCCCATATTTTATTTTGTTAGACAAATTTCACAGAAACAAACAAACAGTAGTTTTTGTTCTAAATCATTATCTAGCACTGTACTGCGCTCGTCACCCAGAGATCAAACATTTTATATTTCTAAGTCCTGTAATTTCGCTGGAAACATTGCCTTACATATACATTATTTAAATAAAATTTGGGTCAAAGGCAAAGGTGGAGTTGGCACAAATGCTTTACACCGAAAGCACGGCTAGCAGCTTTCTTGCCTTGTCGCTCTGGTGGAAATGTCACACTTTTGTCGCGGGACATCACTTTGTTGCCATGCCATAGAAAGTATGCACGTCATCTCCTTATGATTGACACAAAGGAACCATGCGGAAAATCTAACTCTATACGTAGTAATATGTAAACTCTTTAATTAAAACATATAGATACGTATAAGCGGCATTTTTTTGTCAGTTCTTTTTGGGGCCACGCTAATTCTCTAAAGTTGTGTAAAATTATAATTTATTGGATAACTCGGTGTGCCACAGGTTTGCCTTTGGGCCTTACCTTTGGGGCCCTTCGTGGCTTTGCATGCCCCCCCAAAAAGCCTTAGATCTAAATATGATAAAGTTTGTATAAAATAACCCTTAAATCGTATTTAGCGAAAATTATGATGAAAAATTGGAAAGCCACGGTTTATAAACTACACCATTAGTAATGACGTACTTTAAAATAAAACAAACTAGAAATCACGCACCTACAAAAAAGTCACCAAAAACGGCGTGATTGTTCTTCTGGCTTGTTTGGTCATCTGATTTGTTAATTATACGATTATACGACTGGTCTAGTCGGGAGAACGGCAACTATCGATTCGGATACCCCCCGGGTACAAAACCACGTGCACGACTGTCTTTTCGAAGTCATGTGCGTAATGCCGCTAACTTAAAACGGTGAAGGAAAACATCGTGAGAGAGAACCGACATGCACCAAGAACATTTCGAAGTCATGTGTCATCCACCAACCCGCACTGGGCTAGCGTGGTGGATTATGGCTTGACCCCCTCCTTGCGAGAGTAGTCCCCGAGTCCCAGTAGTGGAAACATTTAGTGGGCTGTTGCTATTATGCACCTGATTTGCGTACAAGTCTATATTATCTATTCTATGGTACAAGGATGAATCCAGGGGGGAGTCATGGGAGTCGTTAACTCACCCCCAAAGGGCTGAGTCCAAAACCTAGGAGACCCACTAATAAAAACGCACGCACGCACTTGTTGCACAGTTTTCTGACTTGACTACGACTAAGTGAACCAATTGAGCCAATGCTGGATCCGCCCTTGTTAGCGATTCTGAATCCGCCCTTGTTAGAGATTCTGAACCCAGTCAAATTGATCACGACACGGAATCAAACATCTTGGTCTCTGTCATAACCGTTTAGAATGACAGAGACGAAGATTGTCATTCCGAATTCGAGTCGATCGGATTGCGTTTAGAATCAGTAGCTAGGTTAGAGATTATAAACTTTACCATAATGTTAAAACAAAAAGGAAGGACGTCAAAAAAGAAACACTAAAAATCAATTAAATAATATTTATTTACAAACCATTACTTATTTATAATAATTTCCTCTATCGCAGAATAACACAAACAATTGAGATTGAAAAAACACTGTATTACTTATTTAACATGGGTGTATTTAGAAGTTCCACAGTTTCACTTATGCCTAATATTGGGAAACCGTTTATGAAAGGCAAGTTATTTAAATCGTTCAAAGTTAACACATTTTGGTTTGGTTGGTTCAAATTATTGACAGAATTTATTGACCAACTGGAAGCAATGTTGTCAATTGGTATGTTTGCCAAATGTGGTGTGTTACAATCTGGTGGATTCATCAATGATAAATATTCTAGGGAATTCACATTAGCTAAGTTATTGGTTGGAATATCATTAGCTAGTATTTTAGTCAGCAGCTCATTCAATAGCATATTGGTCGACTGCTGGTTTGTCACAAATGTTACATCTGGTGGATTATTAGGACAAGAAAATACTTTTTCAATGTTATTCGTTGCATCAACCGGTAAAATTGGTACATAAGATTGGGCAACATTATTTAAGTTTCTATGCAAATTATCATTAGGGAAAGTGTTAAATTGTAAATCATTATTGACTAAAAATTTTACATTATCTAATGAGTTTCCAAATTTATCATTATTATTTGCCATATTGTTATTAGTGAAAACAAGATTGTTTAATGAAATTTTAGAATGTGTTGGATCCTCATAACCAGGAAATTGTGCTGGAATGTTAAATGAATATGTTTTTCCCAATTCAGAATTTAACTCATTTTGACATGAAAACACATTTGCTAAGTCAACGTTATTGTTCGGGACAAAATTATTTACTTGGAATTCATTCATTGGAAAAGAATTTTGTGAAGCCGTAAAAATACCATTATTTCCTGTCACATCATTTACAATATTACCAACGCTAGAGAGTATCCGATTAAATCCATCAATTTGGAAATTCGCAAGAGTTTCTGGAGCAACATCAACAAAATTATTATAAGTTGGAACATTAGGGTGATTATTGTTTGCCGCAAAATTTATCGGAGCATCAATTGAACCTTGTAAATTATTATGTGTCACTGACAGCATAGGATGTAGTACAAAATTTGGATTTGTTGGTGAAAAATTATTGACAGGTGGTTTTCCATTTCCTACACAATTGTTTGTTCCTAATTCATTGACTACCGGTGAATTACTTGATGAATAAGATTGCGCTGAAAATTGGTTAGTCAGCGGCAAGTTTTTACTACGTTATTGTTGACTGGGTTATTATTTAACATTTGCAAATTATGTGGTAAGACGTTATTAATAGGATCATTGTTAATTGATGACCAATCATTTGTTATAAAATTGTTTACAGAATTCTCTACCGTTCGAAGACCATTTGGATTTAGCAAATTGTTAGCCGATAAATCATTACTCAATTTTACTACATTATTATTATTTATGGCAAAATTAGGAACCCCAATCGAACAGGGCTGTTCAGTAGGGTAATAAAAATTTTGAATTGGTAATTGGTTCTGTGTTGGTACAAAGCTTTGAACAGTAATAGTGTCTAGTCCAGGCACATTTGTTCCACATGGAAAATTATTTACTCCTGGCAAATGGTTGGTTCCTGCCACATTGTTGGGCCCTGGAAAATTGTTAGTTCCAGGGTTATTGGTTCCTGGAAAATTGTTGATAACTGGAAAATTGTTGTTTCCTGGCAAATTATTTGCGACTGGAAATTGATTATGACAATTGCTTGTTACTGGGAACTTGTGAGTTGCAAGAAAATTATCTATAATATGATTATTGTATAAAATATTGTTGTCTCCTTGTAAATTGTTTCCATTTATAGCATTGTTGGCTACTGGGGAATTACTGGCTAATGGCAAGTTATTATCATTTGGAAAATTGGCATTTGTAAACTGCAAATTTGAAAATACATTTTGATAGCCATTATTCTGGTGCTGTCCACATACTGTCTGAAAATGGAGAAAATCTTAGTTAGTTATTGAAAAGTTTTTGGTCATAAAATTATTATCACATAATTATTTTATTTCATTTTAAAAGTCTCACAACTCAAAAAGCTCGCTCTTCATGTTCCAATAGCTGCATGATACTGTGATATTATGAGCAGATTTATATTGCTTACCATCAGGCACAGATCCTGCTCATCTTGCCACTCTATAGTCTTGTCATTTTAAAAATAATAAAAAACAATTACCTGAATTATCAGCAAATTGAGAATGACTGGCAAAATCTTCGAAAACATTTTTGTAAGTTCAAGACATGACTGAATCATAGACACCGATGAAATAACAGTTAAAAGATAGAAACTAATTATTTATTACACCTTTGTTAGTAAAGACGAGTTTTATCTCAATAAGATGTTGCAAGATAACAGGTTAAAATTTATCTGTTTAAAACGTGATTTTGATAATCAGTTCGCACTAAATTTAGTCTCAATACAATGCTATGCAGTAATCCTACTATTGATATCATTGTTTGTTTCGTCTACAAGCGACATCGTTTCAGTAGTAGTGAAGAGATTTGACTCCATTTTGTGATAAGAATGTCTAGCCTGTGGAATGCGTTGCCTGAGTGGGGTTTTCCGATGGTTACAATATTGGTGTCTTCATATTGAGTTTGAATAGGTTTCTCCTAGGTAAACACGCTCCATCTCGAGATGGCGATCAAGTAAACCTATAAAGTTAAAAATATAAACTATTTTCGTACAAAAAATTAAACCGACTTCAAAACCACAAATAGGCACTCAAAAGCGAAAAATAAACTAAAATCATTATTATAAGCGCTACTCACTCATCTATTTGAAGTCGGTGCCAGCCAAATCTAACAGGTAGTGGATAGATACTACTTACCTGTGCCTACATAGCATCAATCTACTAACTTTTTGACCTGACTGGCACCGACTTCAAATAGATGAGTGAGTAGCGCTTATAATAATGATTTTAGTTTATTTTTCGCTTTTGAGTGCCTATTTGTGGTTTTGAAGTCGGTTTAATTTTTTGTACGAAAATAGTTTATTTTACTCTTTTTAGTGTACAAGAAGAAAATTAAAAATTTTGATTAACCCCCGACTACCTTGGATTTGTTATCTGTACAACATTCTACTAGTCAAGCCCTTTCATTTGATACCCATATAAAGGGAGTTGTGAAAAAAGAAATGTATTTCGGCATTTTGTAGAAGCGGCCATCTTGGATTTGAATTTTTTCATAGTGCAAAGTATTCTACTAGTCAAGTCGTTTGATACCCAAATTGAGGTAGTAATGAAAAATATAATATAATTCGCCATTTTGTCGTGGCGGCCATTTTGAATTTGAAATTTGTTATAGTACATGGTATTCTACTAGTCAAGCCCTTACATTTGATACCCAAATTGAGGTAGATTGTGAAGAAATATTTTGTCCGCCATTTTGTGGAGGCGGCCATCTTGAATCGACATTAACCAGACATAGCTAAGAACATTTGCTATGGTATTAAACTTGAAATAAAAGAAACCGCATCGAAATCGGCCCATCTGTTTGAGTTCTACTACGGTGCCACAGCAGACAGACAGACACACAGACAGACATCGACGTTACTTATAACAACCCCTTTTTTTTGGTCGGGGGTTAAAAACAAGTTTTTATTAAAGCATTTACACAATTTTGTATTGACAGGGTCGAGATTCATAACTTTTGTGAAATCTACAACTACGTCATCCAGATAATTGTACGCAAATTTTCAGTTTTTGGTTCATATTTCAAAAACTACTTGACCGATTTCGAAAAGATTTATATGGGACCATTCGGAAAGCATACCCATCCGAACACAAAAATAAATTTTAAAATCGGTTTAGAGGTTCTCGAGAAATCAGGTAACATACATAAAAAAAAACATAGGGTTCGAATTGATAACCTCCTCCTTTTTTTGGAAGTCGGTTAAAAATAAAACCAAACAAAAAAAACGAAACCCAATTTCAATTTAGATACTCGACAAAACTTCATTAGAAGCAATGATTATGTCGCGTTGTCGAGATAAATATTACCAAATTTATGGTTTTTGTTGATATTTCAAAAAAAGGCATACATTTTTAAATAAATTTATATGGGATTGCCACTGAAGTATTTTCTACTAAACCAAAAAAGAGCGATTAAAATCATTTTAGTAATGGTAGGACTCTTGGCAGAGTCCGCCTGGGGAAGTACCACACCTTTGCCAGTTATTCTACCGCCAAGCAGTAATGTGCAAACATTACTGTGTTCCGGTTTGAAGGGCAATCTTTCCAGAGAAGTTACAGGGCTTAGAGATATAAGATTAAGGTGGCGAGCGCAGTGCAGTGCTAGGTAATGATTTGGACTTTTCATGTTCCAATAGCTGCGTATCACTGTGGTGTTATGTGTCAGGCATGTTGCCTACCATCAGGCACATATCCTGATCGTCTCGTCACTCTTTATTAAAAAAACCTTTTTTTCTCTTTTTATTTTAGAACCTTGACTAACAGTAGCTGGGTTCGCACTTACATTTAGCGGAGCACATAACAATTAGCGGAGCTATCGTATGACATACGAGTACTACAAGAACATACAATCGAATTCATTTGTAAATTTAGATTAAATGTAAGGTGACCCAAATCTGAGACCAACGTTCGGGATTGAGACTGGCAATTATATTTATTATCTGTTGTTATATCAATTGTCAGAAGAGACAGTGACTGCATAGGTCTTAGTTTTGGACCGTATCTTCGGAGTGGAGTCCAACAATAATTTTATACTAGATATATATATTTTTTTTTTTTAAATATAAAGTGACGAGACGATCAGGTCATGTGCCTGATGGTAAGCAACATGCCTGATACATAACAGCACAGTGACAAGCAGCTATTGGAACATGAAGAGTCCAAATCATTACCTAGCACTGCACTGCGCTCGTCATCCAGAGATCTAAGATGTTATATCTCTAAGCCCTGTAATTTCTCTGGAAACATTGCCCTTCAAATCGGAACACAGTATTTATTGCAATAAATATTTTGTCATTTGTCAATTAATAAACTCATCCTTTTTTGAAGTCGGTGAAAAAACATGCAAACATCAAAATTAGCACATTTATAATAGTGTAGTGTTACGCAGAGCAACCTGCGTAATTTTGCTGTCTGAGATGTCCTCTTTTAAGCTCTGTCCTTCAACCAAGGACTAGTCATCCTTGAGTCGAGGCCGTGATACCTCGGCCTCAGAGATACGACCTTACAGCAAGGCTAAGGTTAAATCCCCGAGGTCAGGGCCGGAGCGAGCGCCCTCGGGCAAAGGCACGCTATTTGCGGAGTATTGATTTATTTTACTTCATGGAAAACCCCCACAGTTGCTCCGGGCTACCTTACTGAAGAAAAGAGATGGAATTTTCCTGTAACCTGAAACCTTTTTGGCCACACTGTAGTTACGTTATATAGTTTTCGTACTAAGCCTTCCAAGACTGCAGTGTAGCTGCTAAATTGCTGGATGATCCGTTTTTATCAGACACATTTTGGAGAGTGTGCAGCTGATTTGCTTGACTCTATACCATCTTGTAACTGAAGTGAACACTTCTTTCGGCACATACAGATTTTTCGTAAATCGAATTCTAGCGTCACGCTCGATTGACCAGCCTTGTGGCTTAGTGGGTAGTAACTCTGCCTGCGAAGCCGAGGGTCGTGGGTTCGATTCCCACCCAGTGCAAATATTTGTGTGATGAATTCAAACATTTGTAAGTACGTATTTAAAACTATATAAGTATTAAATCAGCTATTTTACCACCATATCATAAGCTTTGCTTAGTTTGGGGTCAGATGGTGTTGTGTGTGAATTGTCCACCAATATTAATTTATTTCTTTAGCCTGCAAAAAACCTGTCTGTGGCGCGTCAAAAGAAATTTTGATTTCAAAAACAAAATATGACGAAGATGCAGCGCTTAGAAGTTTCTACTGACGTCATGCCACGATTTTCATGTAGAAATGACGTCATAACTTCGGAACTTTGATGATCTGTATATCTCTATTTATAAAAATGTTATGTTGGTTTATGTACGCGTCATAAACTCAAAAAGTTCTGCACCGATCGAGCTGAAACTTTACAATGATATATAATCCGCATCAAGGATTGTTTTCATCTAATTTTTGCATCACAATGTGCCACAGCGAAGCGTGGCAGGGCACAGCTAGTATTCTATATAACTGTGAAATTTTAATGCTTTGATAAAACAAAAATTACGTGCCCCATATTTTTTCATAATAAATACCAGACGGACTAATTCGAAATTAGAATGGTATTGTACACTTTTTATCCAGTCATAATCCCTAATCCTGCTGCATTATAATTAAATTAATGTCTTAATATTTACGTTCAAAGATAATCTACACCAGTATTGATTTGATTCTCAATGGAATATTTTAACTGCCCTTAGTAAGCCGCTTCTAAGAAAATGGCTCAAAGGAAAGGAATTTTCCGTACTGCTCTACACAAAGAGTTTACATATATTACGTATAGAGTTAGAACACACGCTTTACACCGAAAGCACGGGTCTGATCGCTCTTGTCTTGTCGCTCTTGTAGAAGTGTCATAGTTTTATCGCGGCACATCACTGTGTCACCATAGCTAACATACACCTCATCTGCTTACGATTGGTACAAAGGAACCGTGCGGAAAAACCAGATCTATTTACTTATTCTATATCTAAGACTCTACAGTATAATTCTAACTGGTTTGTTAGCTTCTGCATTCACTGGTTTTATCTGCCAACGATGCATAATATTACTACTCTACAGCCAAGCAGTAATATGCAAACAATACATTGTTCCAATTTCAAAGGTCAATATTTCCAGAAAAAATACAGGTTATAAAGATTAATTATTTATTATCTATGGGTGACAAGCACAATGCAATATCGATATGAACTCTTCATCTTCCAATAGCTGCGTGATACTGGTCTTGTCTACTGGTATGGGTAGGCGTGTACCATCAGGCATATGTTTTGTCGGCCTGTCACTTTAAGCTATAAAAAAACTAACGGCCCATTCCGGCTTCGCTGGGATAATAACCTAGATGCCAACTGCAGCGCCATCTGTCGGGGTGATTTGTGAATCTAAACCATCCAGGGCCCTACCCAAACGTATCCAAAAAAATCATTCAAATCGACACTACCATAAGTTGTCAAGGCCAAGAGCTAGTGCATGCGTCTCCGACAATAAAGACATTATGATGGTTTGTGTGGTCCTTCACTGCACATACTCCACGACATTAAAGTTTTGTTTGGCGAACTTCAGTACCTACATACTGCTTACGCCAGCATCAATCTGCGCTTTGCCTCACTTCGGATGAAGCGTTTGTTTGAAGATCTAACACTACGCCGTCTACGTTGGTTTAAAACTAATGTTAAAAAAGCGTCCACAAAATAATGATCAAAATATTTATTTAAATAAATTACACGCCTTAGAGTATTTTAAATTAACTTAATAATACTTAATTCTCACTAATCTTGATGGAATATCATCTACTACCTCTTTTGTGGGTAGTATAATCTTTTTTGGCAATCCATTTGGCTCTCGCAACTCAAATTGGCGTAGTTGTTTAGGCAAGTTTTGTACTACCGATGCCACTTGGCTCGACTGCGGCAGTTCAATTTTCTTTAACACTCTCATTTGTTTTGGCAACTCGACGACGGGTACTTCAGTTGTTATGAGTTGTCCTGGCAATTCAACTGCTCGGATGCCATATTTGTGGGGCATTTCTCTCTGTCCTAATTTCAACACATTTGCAGCATTTGTGAGGCTTTCCATAGCGGATTGTTTTAGCAATTCTGATAGTAAGACTTTATTTCGTTTTGGTGGCATTTGATTTATAGCAGTAGATAGAATGTTTAGCTTTTCGGGAAACTGTGCTTCATTGTATGATGGATTTAAGAGGGTTTTCAGAAGCTGCTGATTGTTTTGTGCTGCATTCAGTTGAGATGTGGACAGTCTAACAGGAGCTACTGTGTATGATGTTACTATCTGCAAATTCAATTAAAAAGTTACATAAGTTCGTAAGTATTACCTATAGTCGCGGAACTCTCTTCATAGTCCATCTGGGGAAAATATACCACACCTTTGCCAGTTATTTTACCGCCAAGCAGTAACGTGCAAACACCACTGGCTTACGGTTTGAATGAAATAAATGTTTCCAGGGAAAGGAGACATTACAAGGTTTATAGTCAAATAATAATAATTATAAATATTGGTGGACAATTCACACACAACACCATCTGACCCCAAACTAAGCAAAGCTTGTAACTATGGCGACCAGAAAGCTGATATAACACTTATATAGTTTTAAGTACATACTTATTATACATAGAAACACTCAGACACAATACAAACATTTGAATTCATCACAAAAATATTTGCACTGGGTGAGAATCGAACCCACGACCCTCGGCTTCGCAGGCAGAGCTACTACCCACTAAGCCACGAGGGCAGTCAATGATCTTATATCTCTGGGTGACAAGCGCAGTGCCAGGTAATCATTTGGACTCTTCGTGTTCCAATAGCTGCGTGCCACTGTGCTGTTATGGGCAGTGATGCTTACATCAGCCATATGTCGTGCTCACTTTGTACTAAATAAAAAAGGATTGAAAGTGGGACCTGAGTAGTATTCGATCGTGTACTTTAGATGTACACTCCCTGAAATGTATCCAAAAATGTTTATTACGAGCTTACCTTCAACAAAACAAACTGAACCAAAACGGCAAGACACGAGACTTGCATTTTTAGCTATAAAGCGGAACTTTCAACAATATAAACATTTGGATAATTTCTAGTCTTTTATGTATTATATTTTGTGTAATTCAAATAACCTATCAAAATCATTGAAATCTTCGATTGGGCAAATGATAATTATCAGTAAATAAATGTTCATACCTACATATGTACGTGATCATGTAACAATTACTTTAGTTATGTGATCGTTGGCACTTTTTAGTTTATGTAACTTCCTCGATAATGAAAGTAAATAATTATTTTGATTGCTTACTTTACTTAATGTGGAATGTTGTATAATATTTAAGTTACGGTTGGTATTGTCGATGTCGGAACAATGACGACTGCTGATCCGGTTCAAATCCCACGCGCACAACTGTCTTTTTGAAGTCGTGTGCGTAATGCAGCTAACAATAAAACGCCGAAGGAAAATATAATGAGAAAACCGACATGTACATAGAACCTTTTGAGGTCACGTGTCATCCATCAACCCACAATGGGCCAGCGTGGTGGTTTATAGCCTTAACTTTGTACTTGCGAGAGAAGGCCCCGAGTCCCTGGAGTGGGTACATTTGGTGGGCTGTTTGTGCTTATGGCTAATATTTAAATTTTAATTCATTATCGTTTGAATCATTGTAAATTCATATCACCTGGTAATATCATACAATTTTTAAACACTTTTCCTAATGCTTCCTGCTAAAGTATTCCTAATGCTGGGACTCCGGGCATTCTCTCACGAAGTGAGAGTGAAGCTCTAAACCCACCACGCCGCCCAAGTTGCCGGCAATTGGTGGACGGCAAATGTCATCGAAAGATACTTGGAATGTGCCGTCACCATGTTATTGTCAATGCCTAGTAATTTACCTAGTTGACTCGAAATTCGCATCATCATCTATTTAACCGTATGTCGTAGATTTTGTTGGTATATAAGGTATTTATTATATTGTAGGATAATTTGATTAACCGAGTTTCCATTAACATCCTAAGGACTTTGGCTTTGACATTTCTCAATCTCATCTACTGTAAAAATGGTGTTTTTGCAAAAACACATATTAGTTTAGTAGGTACCTCTACCTACCTAACGCTGAATGTTATTAACTCTGTTTAACTTAATTTTGGTTAACAGTTAAACTATAATGAGGTGTTTTCCAGATGCAAAGTGTCTTGTGAAAAATAGTTCTAAATTTTGCCAAGTGTGGCACTACTGTTTGTTTTTGTGAAATTTCTCTAACAAAATAAAACAGTGGCGCCACCTATGGTGACATTGAGAACTGACTTTGACAGGTATTTTTGCATCTTGAAAACGCCCGATTATGAGTGGTTCCTAATTATACCTTGTAAATTTTTGGTATTTGGCAAAAAGTTTTGAAGTTATGAATGATAACACCTTCCTTTTTTTTGCTTTTATGGGATTACCCTTGACCGCCATCTGGCCTGATGTTTACCTAGAAGTATTTTATCTTTTGAAGAAGTAGAAGTGGTCTGTCTGGGGAAGTACCTACTTTTGCCAGTTATTCTACCGTTATGCAATAATGTGCAAATATTACTGTGTTCCGGCTTGAAGGACAATGTTTCCAGTGAAATTACAGGGCATAGAGATAAAACTTCGTGTATATCTGGGTGACGAGCGCAGTGTAGTCCTAGGCTATGATTTGGACTCTTCGTGTTCCAATAGTTGCGTGTCACAGTGCTGTTATGCGGCAGGCATATTGCTTACCATCAGGCACATGTCCTGGTCGTTTCGTCACCCTATACCTACTATAATATAAAATAAATTGGCAGTCATAGGAACTGCCGATAGAAGTTAAAACTTATAACTTAGAATTTGATACCTGACTTTGGAAAATACGCGTGAGAAACCGGAGAGCGTGGCCATGACCATGGCCATCATGGCCAATGGGGAAAAGTTTAAGGTTTTCGATATTTTCGTTCCTGTGTTCAGTCATCAGTCAGTTCATCAGTGTTATATACTCGTAATATTAATTTATGCCAAATTTCAAGATATGTGTATAATATTTGTGGCTTATATTGCTATTTATTTTAATGCCGTTGACATAAGTAGTTTAATTTTGTTACAGCTTTAAAGGTATTATAGACTTGAGTATTTGATATTTCAATTCAATAGCGCTACGTTCATGAGGAAAGATTTAGTAAGTGTAAAAATATTTTTAAAATAAGAAACTAAAAATTTATGCTTTTTGCATCCTTTTCTTTATCTGTACTATTAGACCCACAGACTAAGTAGTGTACTTACCCTGTAGGTAGATTTCGATTGCCTTGTCAGTATCGGCAATCTGGAGCATATCGAAACGGCTGTATATGTTGGTGGTGTTGATTTAGAAGTTTGATTTTTCAAAGCTCCAGGTACAGTAGACCTAAGTATTAGTAATTAATTTCAGCTTGACACTTTCACGCGTTTCTGAGAAAAAGGGAGAGAATAAGGGAAACAGACGAACAAAAACGTGATCCTATTAGGCTTTCATTTTTTTTTTGACGTGACAACGTCTAATAAATCGATCAACGCCGGCTGTATGCACGAAAAAGTGTCCCGTTATGTCCCGTTACGCTCATTGTACGCTTGCGCCGCATCTATCAATGTTTGTTCTGCTACGAGTCCTACGACTATACTTATGGTCAGTCTAACGCTGATCAGATCCGCACCATGTAATCATAATATTGCGTTCTCACACTATTTACACGTGTATCCAAAATTTCAGAATAAATCCGTGAAGTGGACCAAATTCAATTTGCAAGATTTGATGACAAACATCTCGTCAGGTGAAACTTTATAATGAATTATCGTTTTGGAAGAAGTCGGTTGTAATAAATAAAGTATTCTACGTATGCCTACGTACTTTTTTAGTATTAAAATTAACGTGGTTGTCACACATATTTAATTGGATAACGGGACACTCACGTATATACGGTCGGTCAATCCGACTCGAGTTTCGGCCGCGTCCGGCGGCCTTTTTCAAGGCGAGTGCACACGCGCGGCGGCTGCCCGTTTGGCACTGATTGACCGACCGTATATACGTGAGTTTCCCGTTATCCAATTAAATATGCCTACGTACTTACTAACTAAGTATATTTCAAATCTACTGAAAAGATTTCTACTTTTTATCATGGACTATTTGATCCAACAGTACGTACCTACAAAGGTGGAGAAATGGTTAAATTTAGTAATACACAAGTCATTTGTTATTAACTTATTTATTTAGACATATTCTCTGGGTTTAGACAGTCCAAAATGTATTATAAATACTAGCTGCATATTATGTTCTAACGTTAAAGCAGATCTTTAACTTGCAGAACAGCGCGGGAGCACCTCGGTGCCTCTCGGCAATACTCGGGTCACATCAGGCGGCCATCTTGTCATTTCATTTTCTCTTTTAAATTTCCTATGTGTTAAATTATATACAGGGAGGAGGAATAGGTATTTTCTTCAAATACTGGCACTTATTATTACAAGGGGACGCTGGTGGCAAGTAAGGTGACATCGGAGGCATAAACTGTGAAACAGGAGAAGCTACAGGTAAGAAAGGATTCGCTAAAGACATAACAGGACTAGGAAGCGGCGCTGGCAACACATAGTTTGATACTGGAGCTGGTAGAATTTGAGGAGCGGGAACTGGCAATGATTGTGGGCAGGGTGGTAGGACAAAATTGCCAAAGTTGATGGGTACTTCAGCAATATTCCCACGAGGAGTAATCATTGGTTCCATGCAACCAATGACTGGGTTTCTGACGGGTTGTGGGTTTCTGCATGGCGTTAGTGGTACAGGTCTTAGTGGAGCGGCGCAGGGAGGCTGGTTTGGTACTAAGCGGTAACAGCTAGCCTGAAAAAGAGTTACACATATTAGAGTTAAATTAATATTGAATACATTTTCGGTAATTGATATAGGCAGCGGCGTAAATACACCGTATGAGGTTCGTAGCATCATTCATTGGATAGAAACCTTTGAGGATATAGTAACTAGAGCCAAACATATTTTTGAAGCTACATATAGGTACCTACTCCTATTATTGGTGCATTATGACAAAATTATGAGTAAGTAGGTACCTACAATTTTATGAATAAATTTTAAGACGCGCACGCGCGTTACTCTCATTGTCCCGTTACGCTCATTGTCCCGTTACGCTCATTGTACTCTTGCGCCGCATCAATTAATGTTTTGTTATGACGTTGTCACGTTAAACTATCGTCCGTAAACCAATTGTTTTTTTAATTTAACAGGTAAGTACTCGCCTCGCGTAAGCTTTAATATGAATACCTACAACAACAAGTTTGCGATTAAGCTAAGCTAATTCAAAATGAAGTACCAAAGTCACTAACAAATTCTTTAAAAAACCTTATAATAATCAGAAATCATAAAAATAAGCTATCAATACTCACATAAACAAACAATGAACAAATCACCAAAATCCTCGACATCTTGGAATGAAAAATAAACTACTACTAATTAACTACAAACCGATAGTTCTATTTATTTATTAGGATTTGTGTAATTTAAAATTGCTCAGTGAATTTGCGTAAACATTCACAATATCGATTAGATAATCTCAGTTTATTATCTATTACCAACTACATTATAATATCTATAGGTAGTGTTAAAAAAATAAGGCCCATTTTGAAATGTAAGAAACTATATACCGCTATAACGCTATATATATTTTTACCTATAATATTATTGTAACGTGCCAAAAAAGGTATGAATTTTGAACATTCTTTGTTCTCATACAAATGAAATTATTTATTAAGCATTATTATCTATCATAATTATTATTTTGTAGTGATACCACTACAAAAAAACTCTTGGCAGAGTTCGCCTGGTGAAGAACCACACCTTTGCCAGTTATTCTACCGCCAAGCAGTAATGTACAAACATTACTGTGCTCCGGTTTGAAGGTCAATGTTTCCAGTGAAATGACAGGGCTTAGAGATATAGCATCTTAGATCTCTGGGTGACGAGCGCAGTGCAGTGCTAAGTAATGATTTGGACTCTGCATGTTCCAATAGCTGCGTGTCACTGCTTTTCTGTGGCAGGTAGGTATATTGCTTACTATCAGACACATGTCCTGCTCGTCTCGTCACTCTAAACTACAGTATATACAAAAACACGTAATATTTGAACGATCTCTAGACGCTCGAACTGGGAAAATATTGCTGTGAGAGTGAGGCAATTAAGAGAATCCAGCTGGGCTGGGCAGTTTTGATGTTGTGAAACTTTGTAGTCTTCTCGTCACCCATCCCACAATGTCTGAAGACGTGTAAAAAAGTTAAATGCGTCCTACAAGTCATGACCTACGGTGCTGAAACGTGGAGACTGACAGTAAAAGCAGTCCAAAAATCCAATGTCATTCAGCAAGCTATGGATAGAGCTATGCATAAAGCTTTTCTGAGGGATTGTATTGTTAATGAAGTCATCCGTCAGGTAACCAAAGCCACCGACAAAGCTTAGCGAATTAGCAAGCTGAAGTGGCAGTGGGCTGGTCTTATCTGTCGCAGAACCGATGACCGTTGGGGTAGACGAGTTCTGGTCTCCACCGCGAATCGGCAAACGTAGTGTTGGACGCGCTAAGACTAGGTGGAGTGACGATTTACGGAAGGCAGCTTGATGGCGGTTGGAAACGTAAAGCCGAGGATCGGGTTGAGTAGCGTATTATTGGAGAGGCCTATGTCCAGCAGTGGATGAATCTGGGCTGATTATGGTGATGAGTGTGTCACAGCGATTGTTATAATTCTCTCGAATTTTAACTGTGAACAGGGAACACGATACTGCATTGAAATAACGGGATTTCACACCACCATAGGTATTTTATAACCACACCTTGGTATTTCTTAGGGTTTCGTAGCCAAATGGCAAAATACGGGACCCTTATAGATTCGTTATGTCTGTCTAGTATGTCACTGCCACTTTTCTCCGAAACTCTAAGAGCTATATATTATTATACTATTGA
This sequence comes from Ectropis grisescens, assembly GCA_017562165.1. NCBI lineage: Eukaryota > Metazoa > Arthropoda > Insecta > Lepidoptera > Geometridae > Ectropis > Ectropis grisescens. The sequence goes on from CM029768.1 coordinate 10,127,691, forward strand.
AACTAGGTAAGTAGATGTATTCTGTGAACCGCATTAAGATTTTCATACAAAAAATAGAAAAAAAAACACAATAAATTTTAGAGGTGTCCCATACTTAGAACTGAAACTCAAAACTTTTTCCGTCAAAACCATACATATGGGTTATCTATGGATAGGTTTTAAAAATACTTTTATTTTAGGTGTACCTACACTTGACGGCCATCTCGCCTGATGTTAAGCAATGATGCTGTCTACAATAGAGCGTGTTTACCTAGAAGAAACCGACTCACTCTCGATTTGAAGACACCAAGACTGTAACAATAGGGAAAACCCGACTCAGGCAATGCATTCTACAGCGTAGACTTTCTTTTCACAAAAGTAGAGCCAAACATTTTCGTTCGAGTCTTTGGGACATCAACAATGAAACGATGTCACTTTTTCGAGTTACGAGCAACCCGATAGAAAAAGGGTAAGGTGGAATTAGATCATGCAGATCAGTCGCACATCGAAGAGTGTCCGATAAAAAACCACTGAGCTATAGTCTGGCCAACGAAAGTAGATACTGGATTTTTTTGCAAACTTTTTACATGACAACACTTCAGTGTTCCTACCATCGGGTATATACCCTACGAATTGGGATATTTTAAACAGAAAGTACTTGACACTTGATTCCAAAAAGGCAGTTTCAAAACCAACTGATTTAATTATTATATGAAATAAGTTTTAAAAATTCGTATGTGATCTAAAATTGTATTCATCAAAAATAAGTACGACGTATCTACGTGTTGGCGATTATTTCAAGAGCAACACTAAGCCTTAAGTTGGTCTAATAAATAGATTTATTAATTACGCTTTTATGGATTTAATGGAGAAAAACTTGTGCAATTTCATTTTTAAGAAATTAATTATCGGCTTTTCCGAAAATTTTCCGAAAGATTTGGTAGAATCAGAATCAGTGTATGGTATCTCTCATCTCTGACTCAACAAAATGGCGTGTTTTTGACGTTTCGTAGTGGCTGGCTTGTGTTGTATTTTTGGCGAGATTATCAGTTTAGGGATGCCATGCTGATATATTTCAAATATGCCGCGCTTTGTCAGTATCAACTTTCGTTAGCCAGACTCTAACAATTTTGCGGCGACGTTCAAGACTTCGAAGTCTTTTTCGAACAAGGTTGTCGTTGGCTATGAGCCTTTTGGCACATCCCTCGATCCAGACCAGAGCCTCCAGCTGGTAATTAGCGCTTAGCCGACCCATACCAAAGAACTGGGCGTCTACTCTCTTTCTACGAAAAACATACCTAATTTCGAAATAAACTCGCGACCTGCCTTCTCCGGTACTGCTTCGTTTCGTCCGATCGAGCATTGTTTGACGTTTAAATGTTCTAAGCCTAGTCTAATATAATTAGAAAAGGAAACGACGGTTCGAAGAGGAACTGGAGTTCAAGTTTATTTCGAAATTACGTTTTTGTAGAAAGAGAGTAGACATCCTGATCGGATTTAAAATTTCCATACGCAGATTTTAGTCTGAAATGGGCCTTATCCTGATTTTTATCCCTCAAAATTGAAGTTCCTCAGGGATCATAGCTTTTTCTAAATTCTACGACTACAAAGTCATGAGTAGACGATAGTAATTTATAATTATTTTATGCTTTCATCAACATGTCAGCATACGTGCTTATTAGTCATAATTATAAGTTAATTAGGTATCTAGTGTGTGGTAACTTTATCAGACCTGACGATGCAAGTATTTCAAGGTTTTATTGCTAAAATACATTTAGGTACATTTATTACACTAATGCTATCGAAACACGAAAACATCCGATTTTATACTCGTGATCATAGGCACAGTAAAGCATACAGTAAAAGATCTTCATGCAAACGTGTCGCTCTCGGTTTGAATGTGTGCGTGCGCGCCGCCCACCGTATCGGCACGCGATTTCACGCACACGCTAGCATAATATATGGGGGAACAAGGTGGCGGCAGCACGGGCTGTGCAGCGCGACTGTGAGCACGTGCGTACGTTACATGACCGCTCGCGTTCGGCAACTCTCGCCAACCTCGCAAAAGTGACAACCCTGGGGATCAACGCAAGAGTAGGCTAATAACTCGGCGGGCGGCCTTAGATAACCTACTGTTATGTATTTACTGTGTCATAGGGTTGAATCTTGCTTGCACCTCTGATTTTTTTTTTCAAGCGGAGATAGAGTTATTCTTCGCCACAAGTTTGCACAATGAAGGAAAACATTGCGAGGAAATTATTGTCGTAATGCGCTAAATTAAAACGGGAGAGGATAACATCATGAGGAAATATATATGTAGCCTATCTAGAATATTTTGAGGTCGTGTGTCCATCCAACAACCCGCACTAGGCCAACGGTAACTTTCCTTAGCGAGAGAAAGCCCAGCTGTGGGAACGTTTAGTTGGCAGCTTGTTGTAGGTATTATGCATATATTAGTATCAGCTATCTGGCTTCTATAGTAGGTACAAGCTTTGCTTAGTTTGGGATCAGATGGTGTTGTATGTGAAATGTCCACCAATATTTACTCGTATTTTTCGAGGATATGTTTGTGTCATCCGCCAATACTACCGCCAATGACTGGCCTAGTAGCTTAGTTGGTAGTACCTCTGCCTGCGAAGCCGAGGGTCGTGGGTTCGATCCCCACCCAGCGCAAATATTTGTGTGATGAATTCAAATGTTTGCACTGTCTCTGGGTGTTTCTATGTATAATAAGTATGTATTTAAAACTATATATGTATTATATCAGCTATCTGGCTGCCATCACACAAGCTTTGCTTAGTTTGGGGTCAGATGGTGTTGTGTGTGAAATTGTCCACCAATACACAGTTGGCGAGCGTGGTGGAATAAGACCTTGACTCTCTCCTTATGATGGAAGGCCCTGAATTTCAGCAGTGGGTAGATCATGCGGCCTGCTTATGCTATGTTCTGATCATTACATACCTACGTGAAACATTGATTTTAATATTATATTGAATTACGAGTAATTTTATCAAAACAGTCATTTCATTTTAATAGTGATAATGACTCTTTGCAGAGTCATAGAGGGAAATACCATATCTTTGCCAGTTATTCTACCGATAAGCAGTAATGTGAGGACATCACTATGTTCCAGTTTGAAGGGTAATGTTTCCAGTGAAATTACAGGGCATAAAGATAAAACATCTTACAACTCTGGGTGACGAGCGCAGTTCAATTCAATTCATTTATTCGAACCATAAATTCATAAGAACACTTGGTAACGTCATTCACGAATAGATCAAGAATCTGTGTACATAATAAGATAAAATAACAATGTCAAAATAAATAAAGCAGCTCTAAAGGGACCTAGTAAATTAAATGCAGCTGTAAAAAGGCTTTGTCGAAGATAAAATAACAAATAATTAATACTAGGTACAGTGCTAGGTAATGATGAGGCAAACCACTACCTAATATTATAAATGCAAACGTTTGGATGATCGGATATCTGTAACTCGATCAAGTCGGCGCATCTGAACGGATCGTGTTTTGATTTCGGTATACAGTTATTAAACACAGTATATTAATTATAGTTTGGATAACAGATATGCTACCTTTTATCACACGAAAATAACGGGAACAGCAACTGTGTGGGTAAAACTGCGGGACAATGCTAGTACCTATCTTTAAAAAAAAAAACGTTCAGGTGGTTAAAGTTTTATTCATAAATAATACAGTTAAATATTATTCGGCAGGCTTTTTCGGAAGCCACAAAAATGATTCGAAGAAATTGTGGAAGATGGCACCTGTTTAATAGATATGCTATTATGACTTAGATATTATTTGTACGATACCTATTTTCGTACAATATAAAGTTCAATTTAAACTTTAAAAATGTATACTCTTTGTATGCTCTTATTTTGTTTTTTTTTTATAAAATTGACGTGTAAATTGTATACTTATCAATAAAGAACTTTGACTTTGATACCCAAGATTCTTACAATTTCAACTATGCTAATTGACATGTATTATGACAAATTCGTAAAACTACCAGTTTGTTTTGGTGGAGCAAGCTTTGAATCTCCATTTACTTGTTTACATAATCTACTAGCATCTAATAAGTATTTTGGAACTTTTTTTTCTTCTGAAAATGACACTGGTCGGCTCTTACAAGAATGGGGGCTGGATCGCCACCTGTCGCAAATATTTTCCGCCGCATCCAATCACAGGAGATGGCAGTGACTGGCAACCACAACCATAAACTGGCCACTCTACTGCTGCGGATTGGCATGTTTGACAGGCATTTGGCCACTCTATAGCCGCTAACTGGCACGATTGACAGGCACATGGCGACTCCAACGCTGGCAACTGGAGTGCTTGACATTTGCAGTTTCTATTCTGACAACCGCAACTGCACGGACAATTGCAAGGCACAGTTTGACATATACCACACTGCATACTTTGACAGGAGCATAGATTATTTTGGCAGCCACAGATGATATTGCTAGAGGCACATGGACTTTGATACGAGTATGCCACGTTTTGGCAGGCGCAAGGTATACTTTGACAGGAACATGGCACATTTTGACAGGCGCAAGGTATACTTTCACAGGAACATGGCACGTTTTGACAGGCGCAAGGTATACTTTGACAGGAACAAGGCACGTTTTGGCAGGCGCAAGGTATACTCTGACAGGAACATGGCACATTTTGGCAACCACATGGCGTTTTTGACAACTGCATAAAGGTAATTCTAAAGCTTGTGGTAGATAAAATGGTGCAGGTATTTCTACAACTGGGTTTTGCATTCTACACGAGCAAGGAGTATCCAGATAAGTCATAGGCGTATGGCAGCGGCATGGCAGATCACAAGGCACTGTTTGTGGCCAGATATCACACGATCCTGGCAAATTAATCGCTGGCAGAACATCATAACAGTCAATCGTCGCTTCAGTTGCCACGATTGGTAATTGTGCTGGCACTTTGGCCATTTTTATGGCTGCCACGCGGCCACAAGTTGGCAATTCTGGATTGAGTACTCCATACGTTTGCGTGTAGGGGCATCCACATTCAATTTCGTCTAAGAATAGTTTTTGACATCCACAAGAACCGAAGCAGCCGTAAGTCGGTTCTGGGATAGATATAGGGCATCCACAAGAAGGTTTGGCCATGCAACCACGAGCTTTTTTCACTACTCTGGCATTGACCTGAAATAAAACAGTAAACATAAAAATTAATCAAGAATAGCTAAGTTTTTAAAGTGATGAAGTCTGCGTTTTGCGGCCAACTTGTCTGTAAGTATTAATGTAAAATCACACTGACTGAATAAAAACGTATGAATCTTATAGCACCGACTTTAGACCAAACTAGCGATAAATCTGTAGGTTTAAAGTACCGTAGGTAGGAATGTATAAAAAAATATAAGAAATTTGTGTGAGTTACACCATTTACAACGTAAGAACGGCTGAATAAATTTTAAGATTTTTATATTTTTGTATTTGTGTTCATCCGGAATAGGCCAAAAAGCATAAAAATATGATATTCATAAATAAAAAAATTGCCAGTCATATATATATATCGATTGTCGAATCTTACTGACCAGTGGGATATGAATGCTAAAGAAGATATATCGATTGACGACCACGATTAATTGGACTGTTTTTTTTAATTACATTGACCTGTTTCATTTGTATACGTTGATTTAATAAAATAATTTAATTGTATTTCCGGTAATAATAATTTAGTATGTATGAACAATAAGTAATTTATTTGTATTCTATTGATAAATGTTAAAGTTAATAATGCGAATATTGTGTGAGATAATTGTAAGGGGAAATCCGTTTTTATCTCAATAGTTATTAAAAAAATAAATAAATATCTGCCGATAGAAGTAAAAACTTATATGTTTTGATAGCATACTTTGAAAACTACGCGGGTGTAACCCGAGGGCGTGGCCGGGCCATCATGACATGAGCGTATATAAATACGTTAGCATTTCCCATTGGCCTACGCATTTTTATATGACCAATGGCCATCCCGAGTTTACCCGAAGATTTCTTATCATTCCCGATCGTGAAGCTAGACTTCAATACACAGCCCACGAAACATCCGACTGTGCCGCGCCAAAAAAGTTCTCACTTCAAAAACTGTCCAGCCATTTATTTACTGCCTCTTAGGCGGAACGAAGTTCGCCGAGTCGCTTAGTCGCTTTGTAAAAAGTATTGTACACGTATTTCTTTCTTTTGGTTCACAAATAAAAAAGGTCGAAGATACTCGTACAGTGCTCAGAAGTATAGTGACGTCACTTCATTGTACGATATTTACGAAGACATGACGTCACAACCCCCAATCCATCATTCATCACCAAGTAATTCAATTGTCGATTATTAATAACTTTACAAAACAAAAAAATACGTGGCCGTAATTATTTTGACATAATTTCACTGACGGATTGATTTGGTTGGTATATTTTGGACCCAGCCATCATCACTATTTATAGTTACCGGCAAACAAGTTGACCTAATGAAGTTAGCTGCGCAGAAACGTTTTTTGTCTCTTTGGTGGAAGTGCACATGCGTGAACTTTCGCTTTCTACGTCACTTTTGGGTCAACTTGTTTGCGGCCACTATACCAGGCTTCATAATACTAGATCATAGATACTCGTATACTAGATAGGTAGGTAGTATTTTAGATTATGTTTGAAGTACACAAAAAATACTCACACAAAGCAATCCAATTGCAACCAAGATCAGTATTTTCCGATACATTTTGTTTGTTTAAAAATAGTTTACTGTGTCCAGTATGATGTTTAAAACCATTTTATATCAATTCCAACAAAGAATACAATTATTTTCACAATTTAATATCGAAAACAAATGGACTATCGTATCATTTACAAAACTGGATGTAATTATTTAGGTAACTGTGATTTTAATGTGATAAGCAAAGGTAGGTTACATTATTTTGAAATTGTGATGATGAAAAACATAGCCAGAGTTGTATAAGGCATAAGCAGCCCACGAAATGTTCCCACTGCTGGGACTCGGGCCTTCTCTAACATAACGAAGGTTCAAGATGATACAAAACATTTTAAAATTTATAATCTATGACATTGGGTAGTGCGGGTTTGTGGATGGCACATGATCTCGAAAGATTCTAGGTACATGTCGGTTTCCTCACGATTCCTTTCACCGTTTTTAAGTTAGGGGCATTACGCACGTGACTGCGAAAAGACGATGGTGCGCGTGGGATTTGAACCCGGAGCTCCGGATCGGCAGTCGCCGTTCTCCCGACTTGTTTAATTATGTATGTCTGTAAATAATAATGAGTTTATCTCAGACAAAACTAGATGGCGCTGTTAAGTCTTAAAACGCGGTGATGTTTTGTTTCTGAGACAAATCATTCGTTTTTCCTATACGTTATTACTTTGTTATCTTTTGGTTAAACATATGTGTGTACACACACGGAATACTTACAAACATTTTATCGATGTAATACGTGCGTTTCATTTTTGGACACTTGGGAGCTGTACACGACTAGACAAGCCGTAACTGTTCAGCCACAACTGAACCTCCTATTTTTACAAAGTCGTTTTAAATAGTGGATGTTACCTTTTCTGCTCTAATATAAAGAAAGAACTACAAAATAAAGACCTAGATGCACCCACATTGCGCTCGTTGCTACGCCACCTGTCGAAAATTGGTTGTACTAAACTTAACTTAGAAACCTTGTTTGGCTCATGCACAACAACTTTGGTAAAGATTCCCACATGATTAAATGCATAAAATACGGTTCTTTAAATGACATACCTACAGACAAACATTAATTTTTATATACGTAGAAGAATAGGTATTTTTTATTAAGTATCAGATGACATATAACACAACTGAATAAAGAGCAGAAATGAAAAAAAAGAAGATGAGGAAGGATACTTTAATCAGCTGATAAAAGTAACCTTCTTCATTGTTTCTTCATTGTATAAATTGTATAAATTAAGACTAGAACAATTTGTCTTGCCAGACGTATTGCATGCCTCTCGCAGAGGCCAGTTTGTATGGGTCAACTTTTAAAATGTTTTGTATCATTTTAATCATTTTATCTTACCTACAAACAGCAATAAAGAGTTTTGAATTTATATTTGTATTAATGCAAAACTTTTGGAAGGATTAAAAGTTCGTATGTTTTTAGAACTCAACTTTTTACAGAATCCGCATGGGGAAGTGCTCCTTTGCCAATTATTCTACCGCCAAGCAGTGATGCGCAAACATTACTGTGTTCCGGTTTGAAGGGCAATTAATCCAGAGAAACTACAGGGCGTAGAATACATCTTATATCTCTGGGTAACGAACGAGCGCAGTGGAGTGGTAGGTAATGATTTTAACTCTTCATGTTCTAATAGATACGTCATGCTGTGATGTTATATAGGTAACTAAGTATGTATAAAAAACAACGCATCAAATTTCTAAAAAAAACTATATTTTTTAACAGTAACCCATAATTTGTACCTTAAATTAATTTATCTAAGATAATAAATTGTAACAATGCCATATAATAAATAGATAATATTACAATGCTATTGTATTAGAAAGTACTATTTAATCGATATCACTAAAATAGGAAGACTTGAGACAGAGACTTTATAAAATTACGAATGTGAAGTTTTTTTTTGTGACGTTTTGGACAGATGACCTCACAAAGGTCGCTGGAAACCGCTGGTTGCAGGTTGCGCAGGACCGTTCGTTGTTGTGGAAATCTAGGGGGGAGGCCTATGTTCAGCAGTCTTGCGGCTGATGATGATGATGATGAAGTTTTTTTTTAAATTTGAACACTTACGTCATCACTTAGCAAAACCAAAATCAGCGAGCAACACGGAAGGGAGTAGGCATACACAGCGTTTCCCCTCTGTCAAAGTACATGTCCGCGTGGACCATGATCGGCAATGCATCGGTACAGGCATGTTTTGTATATAATAGGGCGGCTTTGCGCTAGTGTGCAACTTTACCCTCCCGCAAGAAATTACAGAATGATTTAAACAATATTTTTTAGCTAAGGCTACTTATTATCCCCAAAATCTAGAGTTCCTCAGAAAATACTTTTTGTATTTAACTCTACACAGGGAAGATGGCATCGTACTAACATTTTAAAATTAAAGTTTAGATGTTTGCTGTTCTATCACGTCGGATTGGTTGAATGGATCGGGAATACAGTAAGTATGATTATAATTTGTTATACAGGGTTACAGATAATGACCCTGTATCCATTTAAGGGCACGATCTATTTTTTTTTTAAATAAACAGTGATGAGACGAGCAGGGCATATGCTTGATGGTAAGCAACACATAACAGCAGAGTGACACGCAGCTATTAGAACATGCAGAGTCCAAATCATTAGCTAGCACTGCACTGCGCTCGTCACCCAGATATCTAAGATGTTATATCTCTAAGCCCTGTAATTTCTCTGGAAACATTGCCCTTCAAACCGGAGTACAGTAATGTTTTGCACATTGCTGCTTGCCGGCAGAATAACTAGCAAAGGCGTGGTACTTCCCCAGAACGGATTCTACCAAGAGTGCTACCACTGCTAAACTAAATTAATATGTAACAACTCTAATTATTATTCTCTGTTACAACTCAATACACGTCCCGAAAATATAAGTTTAAAATTTTGTTGTCATCTCTGCACTATTCAGCTCTAATCGTAAAGGCATTTTATTTATCGAACGTTCAAAAGTGCGCACGCTCTTGTTACATATACATTTAATTTATTCACATTATCTTACCTGCAAACAGCAATAAAGATTTATGTATTTGTATTTTGTATAGGAAGAAAACATACAAATTTTTATAAACTTATTTTTTGTTAATATTGGTGGACAATTCACACACAACACCCTCTGACCCCAAAATAAGCAAAGCTTGTACTATGGCGGCCAGATAGCTGATATAATACATATATAGTTCTAAATACATACTTATTATAAATAGAAACACCCAGACACAGTGCAATCATATGGAACTAAAGTTAACATAATATTATCTAATGTAACATGCCATTAAAATGATACAGATTGATTAACCCTGTATGGTTTTTATTATTTACTAGCTGTACCCTGCCACGCTTTGCTGTGGCACATTATGATGCAAAAAATTAGATAAAAACAATCCTTGATGCGGATTATATATCATTCTAAAATTTCAACTTGATCGGTGCAGAACTTTTTGAGTTTTTGAAGCGTACACAAACCAACATAACATTTTTATGTATAAAAGAAGATTTATTTATTGAGCATTATTTGATATGCTTATATCTCAGTGTTAAAATTACAAATCATATGTAACTAGCTGTACCAAACTTCGCTGTGGCACATTGTAATGCAAAAATTAGATGAATACAATCCTTGATGCGGATCATATATCATTCTATAGCTTCAGCTCGATCGGTGCAGAACTTTTTGAGTTTTTTAAGCATACACAAACCAACATAACATTTTTATATATATAGAGATTGTCCATTAAAATTATATCGTCTCTCACTATCCATTTGTCCAGTTTGTTCTTAAAAGAGTTTAGCGACTTTGCCGAAATAACATCCTCAGGCAACCTGTTCCGGTTGTAAACCACTCTGTTGGCGAGGATGTGATGTGCAGTATCGTCAGTTTTGAGAACAAGATAATTATGTTATGTATGAAAAAAAAATTGAAATGACCAACATTCATCACTATTCTATTTTAAAATTCTATTCATAACTAACACATTTATCACAAATTGATTGTTTAAAGTCACATTAGTCGTAGTTCCTGACGGCCGGGGGAGGTTTCCCGCTGCTCAGGACTTGTCTCATGGTCTTCATCATAGAAGGAATCAGCCCCATGTGTTTGTCCACGCACTTCACTGCACACTTCTCGAAGTCTATCGTGGCTCGGTCAATCTGGAATAGATATTAAATTTATATTCATAAAATACTGTACAGTACAGTACTGACTAACCTCTTCGCTTAGTGGGTAGTAAGTCTGCCTGCAAAGCCGAGAGTCGTGGGTTCGATTCCCAACCAGTGCAAATATTTGTGTGATGAATACAAGTATTTGTGCTGTGTCTGGGTATTTCTATGTATAATAAGTATGTATTTAAAACTATATAAGAATTATATCAGCTATCTGGCTTCCATAGTTAGCTTTGCTTAGTTTGGGGTCAGATGGAACACCATCTGACACAACAATGTGTGAAGTGTAGACCAATATTTATTTCTTTATTTACTAATAAAGTGTTTAAATTATAGCGCAATCTTAGGAATTACCGGACCAATTACAAAAATTCTTTTACCATTGCATATGTACATGATCGTTGAAACCTATAGGCTATACTAGAAATGAGCCAAGTACTCGGATGACACTCGGTACTCGGCGGTTGTTTGATACTCTTACTCAGACAGATAACTCGGTTGGAATACCGAGCATACTCGGTTTAAGAAAAGTAATACATTTAGGTAGATGTAATTAAAACAACAGTGTTAACCAAAAACTATTTTTTACTAATTTAGGAAATCTTGTTTGTAACAGTCATGTCCCCTGTGCGTTTTCTTATCATTTCCGAGCGTGACGTTAGAATTCAATTCAGAGCCCACGAAAAATCTGTCTGTGGCGCGCCGAAAGAAGTTTTCACTTCAAAATCTTTAAAAAGTAAGAATACATACCGACTCCTGTGAAGGATTGGCTCCGAGCCTATCTTTAGCAGAGTCGTTACAGTCCATCACACAACGCTGCAACCGATTCTGGAAGTGGTTGATCTCGGTCTGGAAACATAAAAGTTTTACAAACATTAACTTCTTGGGGGCAAAGATTATTTGGAAGCAAGATTACGTAGAGTAATTGAAATTAAGACTAAGGCTTCACAGCAGAATTAGTTCTCTGACAAATAACTTCATAGCGGGTGCAATCCCTCACAGAAACCCTAAGCATAGCTCTTTCCAAAGCTCACTGAGCAACTTTGAGCTTACAAGGCATTTTCACTATTAGTATGAATTACATTGAGCTTAATTTACTGTTTACATTTAGCATGCAAGCTAATAAATGGTTTTCAGTAGATTTTATATTAGGAATTAGTTCATTGTAGCTTTAGAACAACTGCTTCACAAGCTAAGCATATCAGGTTTAGATATATATTGATTACCTGAACATAGTTATTAGCATTGTTTAGTGGGACAGAACACTTTTCTATGCAGTAGTGGACACCTTCTAATGAAGTGTTCGTATCATCACAACAGATAGCTGCACATCGGTGCATGTCACCCTGGAATTTAGAAATAAAGTAAATGTATTAATGCTTTGATTGTAGGTATGTATGTAGTATGCAGTGTCTTGTTCAAAGCAAGCAAAAACTTAATTGTAAACAATAAATGTAATGTAGATATTGCCAAGTGTGGCGCCACTGTTGCTTTTTGTGAAATTCCTCTAATAAAATAAAACAATGGCGCCACAACCTACGCCAAAGTTGGGAACTGTGTTTGACGGGTATTTTTGCCTCTTGAAAGCTCCCCATTAAGGCGCTGAATATCGCCAACTAGCACTTTTTAAACACACATTTAACAACATGTATATGGTTTGAGGCTTTTAGTAAAATATATGTTATTCTTGAACATATTTATTAGGTAACCTATTGTATCAAAACACGATTTGGAAAAAAAAACTCGATAAGAAAAAATCCTAAACTTACCTCTAAAATAAGTTTTAGATGTAAATATCTGTGTCATTAATAAACATACATTCTTCAAATTTTATAGGTAAACGTATCATTTTTTACTAAGGGGATGGAAGATTTTGTATTTTGGATTATGAAGTTTAATTCGTATTAATTAATTGTCTTTTGAAAAGCTAACTCGACCGAGCCGGCCCGTGTCTTGCTTCTCGCTTACTACTATGAAGTCCAGCAGAAAGCGCTGATGCGCCTTGCTAAAAGGACCTGTGTCGCTTTGTCGTCCGACGCTCGCAATTCAAAAAATAAAAATAAACAATTCTCACAAATTCATGCAGCAACATCTATAAAGTTCATGTGGTTTGAAAATTCTACATTATAGACATCTGTAGATTTGGCGCAATGTTTAAAGCGGCAGATGAAGTCGTTACGATTTACGATCCTGAGTTCGTATCTCAGCACTACGAAATCTTTTGCGTGTTTTTTGATATTGTTTTTGTTAGATATTTTCTCCGTTGTTTTTCAAGGTTTTATTTCTTTAGTTCTGTCTGTTCTGAGACACAGATTAGAAAATAGTTCCTAAGTAACCAGAGGCTTTTCATCAAATCTTAAAAATTAAATCTACTTCCCAGTTCCTGATTGAAGTTATAGAAGTTTTACAAACGGTAATAAAGTTCATATGATGTGAAATTTTGGACCCTACTGTAACTTGTCAGTTTGGTTCGGTGGTACAATAACCGCGTTCAAGTTCTCGAGTTCATATCTCATCACTGTGTAATCTTTTTGCATGTTTTTTTGATATCGTTGTTGTTGGATATTTTGTCCGTTGTTTTTCAAGCTTGTATTTAGTTTTCGAGACACAGATTAGAAAATAGTTCCTATAGAACCCGAGGCTTATCATCAAATAATCGGTTCGTTGCCACTAGTTCCATTCACAGTTCCATGATGGAACTACTGATAATATTTTACAACATTAGTTCCATTAAAATGGATCTCGAAATAATGGAACTAGTGTCAATTTTGAGTCGACACTAGTTCCATTCACAATTCCATGATGGAACTACTGATAATATTTTTACAACATTAGTTCCATTAGAAATGGATCTCGAAATAATGGAACTAGTGTCAATTTTGAGTTAGCACTAGTTCCATTCACAGTTCCATGATGCAACTATGTTAATCTACTTCCCAGATAGATTTGTAACTTCGGTCGGTATGGCCGGTAACTTCAGTTACCGACTGAAGTTATAGATACCAGTTGAAATTGTGTTCCGGTTTGAAGGGCAATGTTTCCAGATAAATTACTGCCCTTAGAGATATAACATCTTAGATCTCTGGGTAACGAGCGCAGTGCAGTGCTAGGTAATGATTTGGACTTCTAATATTCTAATAGCTGTGTGTCATTGTGCTGTTATGTGGCAGGCATGTTGCTTACCATCAGGCACATGTCCTGTTCGTCTCGTCACTTTTATTTTAAAAATAATAATTGTAAGTATAGTTGAATATTACGATATTTTAACGTGGAGCAGTAATTGAAACAGCCGAGTGACACAACGACATTTATTGGTTTACCCACAAGTATAGTATTAATCTCTAGCCTACCTACATTGCAAGACAATGCTCAGTAACAGAATAAATATTAGTACCTACAAGGCTCAGTAATTAAACAAACTAGCTTTGAATCACCGAGGTGTTCGGACGTAGGTGTGTACAAAAGAGTCCTTGCATAAAATCTTAGCTATGTTTGGTTAATATCGACTCAAGATGGCCGCCTCCACAAAATGGTGGACAAAATATTTCTTCACAACCTACCTCAATATGGGTATCAAATGAAAGGGCTTTACTAGTAGAATATTATTATACGTTGTAACAAATTTTAAATCCAAGATGGCCGCCACCACAACATGGCGAATCAAATTTTTTTTTTCACTTCTACCCCAATATGTGTATCAAACGAAAGGGCTTGACTAGTGGAATACTATGCAATATGACAAATTTGAAATCCAAGATAGCCGCTACCGCAAAATATCGAAATACATTTCTTTTTTTCGAAACTCTCTCAATATGGGTTTCAAATGAAAGGGCTTGACCAGTAGAATGTTTTATAGAAAACAAATCCGAGGTAGTCGAACCAATGTTTTTAATTTTGTTCTTGTTCGATTGAGCGATGAATTAAAATTACCTAAATCGGTGCTTTAAAACTAAAAAGCCACAACTCAAAATCATTTTATCTTTGTTTTCAACTATTTTTTCTATTTCTGATGTTTTCTATCATTCTCTGTGTATGTTAATTAGCTACAACTTGATTATTTTAGGTATATGATTATTTCAACATTGTGTTAAATATAACCAAAATAATTCAGGACATTTTTTTACTTTCAAAGGTTTACACTTGACCGCCATCTCGCCTGATGTTAAACAACAATGTGGTACAAATACAAAAATCTTTATTGCTGTTTGCAGGTAAGATAAGGTGATACAAAACATTTTAATAATTGACCCATACAAACTGGCCTCTTCTTCTAGAGGCATGCAATATGTTTGCCTACGATATGGAGCGTGTTTACCTAGAAAAACCGACTCACTTTGGTTTGAAGACACAAAGATTGTAATTATCGGGGAAAACTCACTCAGGCAACGTATTCCACAGCGTAGACAAAAACCAAAAAAAAGAGTCAAATCTCTTTGTATCTTTGCCTTTGGAACATCCACCATGAAACGATGTCGCTTTTTCGAGATGCGAGCAGTAGCCCTGAGTAGATAGCCAAGCCGAGACCTTTTTCTTGCACTCATAATGTTGACGTATCTATGATGTCCAACTCTTTGTCAATAGGTTGGTAAAGGTATGGTCCAGTAAAGGAAAATGCACCCTGGCCAAAACCTGTTCTTGTTTTAGGTATTGCCCAAGTGTTACGTCTCTTTTGACCTTTCCGCCAACACATTTCAAAGTTGTGATGGGAGACTTCAACGCAAAACTGAGCAAACGTAGATGAGTGAGAGTGGGGATTTCGGATATGGGCAGCGGAACCCAAGAGGGCAACGTCTAGCGGATTTCTTGGAAAGGGAGAGCATCTTTATGATCCTTTTTATTTATGATTTATGACTCCTTTTTCAAGAAACAACCACAAAGAAATTGAACCTGGATTAGCCCAGACGATTCCACAAAAAATGAGATCGACTTCATTATGACGACTAAACGGCAAATATTCAGCGATGTCTCTGTGATCAGCAAGGTTAAGACCGGCAGTGATCACCGTATTGTAAGAGGCACGCTGAATCTAAACATTAAGGTCGAAAGATCACGTCTAATGAAGTCCATGCTCCGACCAAATTATGCTCAGATCGAAGATCACTTCGAATCCTTAGATGAATGCGTAACGGCGGACGAAATAAACGATAGGCTAGTGGAAACTGTTCATGTGGTTGGCAGAAAATTTTATAAGAGCCGACGCCAAAACAGAACCGAAAGCTCTCCGATCAAACTCTAGATCTTATGGCGGTCAGACAAGATATGCGACGTATGCTGCTTCAATACTTCGAGTATTGAAGAAGCAATCAAAACAGAACAAAGGCTCGAAAGTGTTCGCAAGAAATCAGTCCCTTGGGCAAACTCAGCTGACCAAACTGAAGACCGATAGTGGTAGCATCGTCTTATCGAAACCCGAGATTTTGGAGGAGATTGAGAGGTTCTATGGACAGTTATACACCTCTACGCAAGCACAACCTGTCGTTAGCATGGCAAAAGACCCCAGAGCCAAGCTGACCTGACACTTTAAGATGTCATATCTCCGAAACTGTTCACTGCCCCGCTGGAAGATGTTTTCAAGCTACTGGACTGGAACGGATATGGCATCAATATCAACAACGAATGCATCACTCACCTTCGGTTTGCCGACGACATAGTCATTGTGGCGGAGTCGTTGGAGGACCTCCGTGCTATGCTCAGGGACCTCAGTAGAGTATCCCACCAGGTAGGTTTGAGGATGAATATGGACAAGACGAAAGTCATATCAAATGTTCATGTCTCACCTGTACCGGTTATTGTTGGGAATACCACACTCGAAGTTGTTGACGAATTATACGTCTACCTGGGTCAAAAGATCCAATTAGGTAGATCCAACTTCGACAAAGAGGTCCAGCGAAGGATCCAATTCGGATGGGCAGCGTTCGGGAAACTTCGGCACATCTTTGAGTCCAGAATACCCCAATGCCTAAAGGCGAAAGTCTTTAACTAGTGCGTGTTGCCAGTGATAGCTTATGGAACTGAGACGTGGTCCTTAACTGTGGGCCTCATAACAAAGCTCAAAGTCACACAGCGAGCTATGGAGAGGGCTATGCTCGGAGTCTTTTTGCGCGACAGAATCCGTAATAAGGATAATCGCAAAAGAACGAAAGTATCCGACATAGCTCAAAGAGTAAGCAAGCTGAAGTGGCAATGGGCAGCCACATCGCTCACAGAACTGACAACCGATGGGAAAAAGATTCTCGAGTGGCGACCACGAACCGGAAGACGCAGTGTTGGACGGCCTCCCACTAGATGGACAGATGACCTCATAAAGGTCGCTAGAAACCGATGGTTGCAGGTTGCACAGGACCGTTCGTTGTGGAAATCTAGGGGGAGGCCTATGTTCAGCAGTTGACGTCTTGCGGCTGATGATTATGATGATGTGACATTGTTTAAAATAATAACTAAAATATTTACAAGTTTAATAACTAAAATATTTACAAGTTACGCTCATTTATACTGCTCTACGGGATTATTTATTTTTATTTATTTAGTATTAGTAGATGAATTTGCTTTTCGTGGAGTTGTGAACGAAAGCAGGTGCGATGAAAACCATAACACAAAAAGTCTATCTCCATTGTTGCTGAAAATATAACTTAAAACCGATATTAGTTGTTTACTTCACGCATAAATGTAAAATGTGACTTTTGTATCAATTTAAAGCTTAAATTGAAAAAAATCGATATTATTTAAAGGTTATAAACTGGCAATAATATAATTGGTTGAGGGCGGAAATAATGATTCATCATCATGATCATCTTCCTAAACGAACGAGAAGAAACACAGCGCTGCTCTAGTGTCAAGGAAAATATAGAAATATATTATTGTATGCTGTAGGTACCCCATATGGAACAGGACTGAAAAAATGAATATCTACAAAATCAATGCATTTCATTTGTTACTAGATGTCCGCCTCGGTTTCGCCCGTGGTATATTAAATAGCATTCATCAGGATTCCGTACATATCCAACGGTGAAAGAAAAACTGAAATCGGTTCAGTCATTCTTGAGAATATCGCTTTCAAATAAAATACCTCTTCAGCTGCCTGTTACGCCACCTGTCGGAAATTGGTCGTACCAACTCGGAGATTAGCAAAGGTTTTATATTCAAGAGGTATATAATCTGTGATATTCAATGACGCAATCTTAGACACATGCTGTCATGTGTCATGTCACAGCACGAAACGTGCGAAAACTCTCAAAAGGAATATTTTTCCTGATTTTGTTACATTCTTGATCAATGCTCCGCTTCTATTAATAGTAGCGTTATGTTTTATGATCTATAGCCTTCCTCGATAAATGGACTACCCAATAGAAAAACAATCTTTAAATTCGGACCAGCACTTCCCGAGATACTAGCGTTCAAACAAACAAACAAACTCTTCAGCTTTGTAATATTAGTATAGATTATTTTCACTTATGTCTAGACACTATATAGAACTACATATATATTTTACTCGATTTAATAAAATCATGTATTGTATTTTAAGACATATTCACTTACGAAATAAAAAAAGAATTAGGAAAATTTGGTTATCCATATCGAGGTAGAAGTGAAAAATATAATTCGGGATTTTATGGTGGCACCCATCTTAAATTTTATATTGGTCATAGTGTGTAATGTTTTACTAGTCAAGTTGCCAGCTATTCCACCGCCAAGCAGTAGTGTGACAAGAACAAAATTAAAAATTTTAAGTAACCCCCGACTACCTCGGATTTGCTATCTGTAAAACATTCTACTAGTCAAGCCCTTTCATTTGAAACCCATATTGAGGGAGTTGCGAAAAAAGCAATGTAAGTCGCCATTTTGCGGTAGCGGCCATCTTGGATTTTAAATTTGTCAAATTGCATAGTATTCTACTAGTCAAGCCCTTTCGTTTAATACCCATATTGGGGTAGTAGTGAAAAAAATGTAATTCGCCATTTTGTGGTGGCGGCCATCTTGGATTTGTTATAATGTATAATATTTTACTAGGCAAACCCATATTGTTCTTATTGTTCATTTGATACCCATATTGAGGCAGGTTGTGAACAAATATTTTGTCCGCCAGTTTGTGGAGGCGGCCATCTAGAATCGATATCAACCAACCATAGCTAAGAACAGCACAGATATTTACCTTCAACTAAAAAAACCGCATCGAAATCGGCCCATCCGTTTGAGCTCTACCGTGCCACAGATGGACACACACAGACAGACAGATAGACAGATAGACAGACAGACATCAATGTCAAACTTATAACACCCTTTTTTGGTCGGGGGTTAAAAACATCACAGTTTTCCGGTTTAAAGGAAAAAAATACAGTATGATTACAGGGCTTTGATATGAAATCCTACTAATATTTTAAATGTTCAATATATGGATAGAAATATATTGAAAAATATGGATGTTTGGATACTTGGATGTTTATTGCTTAATCACGTCGTAACGTTGGGTCGGGCAGAAATTTAGAACACATGTAGATAATAGTCGTGGCGAGCGCAGTATAATGCAACGTAATGATTAGGATTCTTTATTTTCCAATACCTGCGTGTCACTGCGCTATTATAGGCATGTGACTTACCATCAGGCACATATACTTACTGCTCATCCCGTCACAACAAAAATACTTTTATCACTTGTTAATAAAAAAGAATGCCCTAACTAAAATGATATAAAAGTGATTTTGGTTTTGTTTTGTTTGTGGACCTTTCGTTACAAAGCAGCGAAATGGCGTCGCTGTATTATTATTAAAAACTTGTTTTCCGAGTTGTAGTATGCAATAATGGTGGATTATTTACTCGTAGCCTCGTCTAATGATAATGATGATTATATTATGTACTATTAGTATCCAATCCTACTAATATTGTAAATGTCAATGTTTGGATGTTTTTTGCTCAGTCACGACAAACATCAAGTCACGTATAAACGGATCGGGCTGATATTTGGAAAACACGTAAGATTATAGTCTGGATTATTCCAGACTACACACA
The DNA here is from genome assembly GCA_017562165.1 of Ectropis grisescens. Taxonomy (NCBI): domain Eukaryota; kingdom Metazoa; phylum Arthropoda; class Insecta; order Lepidoptera; family Geometridae; genus Ectropis; species Ectropis grisescens. The sequence goes on from CM029768.1 coordinate 10,147,587, forward strand.
GGCTACTTTTATCCTGAAAAAATAACGGGAACGGGAACAGTGAAGGTAAACTCGCAGGGTGCTGCTAGTCAGCCCCGGACCTTCAATATTTTTTAGGCGGGGCAAAATCTGAAAAATGCCGCCAGGCCGCACTAATATCTAAATATAATTCAGTGTTTAAACCGAGCAAAGCTCGGTCACCCAAACACACACTTGTACTTCACTAACAGTGAATGTTTTTCTTCAAAATTCGTACAATAATTTTAAAGAAATGGATTACTTAATATGTAGTGATTCATCTTCCTGGCTTAGCTAATTTATGCAATTTGTTTTTTTATTTAATATACAAAAGGACTTTACTTAGTCCGTTAGAAAAATAAGAGAATCAGACGAAAAAAAAATTTGTAAACAGCAAAAGACGTGCATTTCTAATTAATAAAAATTTTGAAAAGCGCCATCTATGAGCATGAGCATGGAAGCCTTTTGTTTCCATCAATGCAAATAATTTTACTGAGTGCACGCAACTTCGTGTGGCGCTGTCTTATCGGAGTTGTAAAGGGGCGGAGCTTAATTTTGCATTCGTGAATTTCACTCAGGTCTTCCCAGCGCCTTAAGTCAACTTACATATTATAAATATAAGTTGAGTATGGCTATTATTGGGCACGAAGTTTAAAAAGCTGTTTTTATAACTACTTTAAGTTTAAGATATGACTTTGTGCCTGTTGTCATTCCTAAATAATATATAAAAAAAAAAAAAAAAAAAAACAATAAATTGAAATAGGAAGGAATACACAAATAGGAAGTCAAAAACAGTCCCTTTTTAATTCAAGTAAGGTGAAGAAGTTGATCTCCCTTGGTACTACTTGCCTAGCAGTATCACTGAGCAATTGGATTGCAAATAAAACCACAGTGCTCAGCTGGTGGAAGACAAAATTTATTCAAAACTAAAATTGGTATATCAAAACCTTCATATAACTCGTTTGCGCGTTTTAACTGCCTTACAGCGCCATCTAGAGTTTAATGGGTGAACTAAGCTTCCCATACTACTTGGAGTTACGTATACATAAGGCAAGGAAAGTGGAGCTTTGGACGTCCACCAACAACATGGGTCGACATTATTTTAAATATTGCACCTACACCTACCAACCTACACTCGATTGGCACAGGACCAAGGCAGATGGCAAAGTATGATAGAGGCCTATACTCAGCAGTGGGATAGAGAAGGCTGGACCGATGATGCTAATGAAAGCCTTTTTTATTTGGCAGATTTAATCTTATAATTAACTAGATGCCCGCCCCGGCTTCGCCCGTGGTATATTATATAGCACTCATCGGGATCCCGTACATATCCAACGGTGAAAGAATGACTGAAATCGGTTCACTCATTCCTTAGAATATCGATTTCAAACAAAAAACCTCTTCAGCAACCTGCTACGCCACCTGGCGGAAATTGGTCGTACCAACTCAGATTTAGAAAAAAAAATTAGCAAAGGTTTATATTCAAGGCACAGATTACTGAAATACAATTACGTAATCTTTGACACATGCTGTCATGTGTCATGTCAAAGCACGAAACGTACGAAAACTCTCAAAAGGGGAATATTTTTTTCCCGATTTTGTTACATTCTTGTTTCATGCTCCGCTTCAATTAATAGTAGAGTTATTTTCTATAGCCTAATACCTTCCTCGATAAATGGACTATCCAATAGAAAAAGAATCTTTCAATTCGGACCAGTTCTTCCCGAGATCCTAGCGTTCAAGCAAACAAACAAACAAACAAACTCTTCAGCTTTATAATATTAGTATAGATGGCTTACAATAAACAAATGAATATGGGTAAAATGGGTATATTCATTTTCTTCAAATCATTTTCAATCACATACATCACCATCTGCCCCCAAACTAAGCAAACCTTGTACTATAGCCAGATAGCTTTATAAACTGATTTTTAACATTTTAGTAATAATTTTGTGATTTTTGCATCATTTTTCATGTGTAGTGTTTTGTCCTGAATTAGAAAAAAAATCTATTTCATAAATTAGTGTTTTACATGAATAATTAACTTTTAAACAGACTTCAAAAAAGAAGGAGGATCTCCATTCAGTTGTTTTTTGGTGTGATAGCTTCGCCAATTGAGAATATTTTTTTTTTAAATAACCTGAGTACAGCACCTGATTGGACTATTTTAATGGGCACATATGAAAAGCACTACAAAATCCCAGAGGATGTGGGTGTTTCGTCATCCAGACCGCACATTTTCCTTTTTTCTAGAGCTACGAAACCCATATTCCTTGTAGAACTTACCATATCGTGGGAAACTAATATTATACCCAAAGACCACACGATGAAACAAAATAAGTATTACGACCTACTAAATGAATTAACAAAAAACGGCTATGTAGTTAGTTTATACGCTGTAGCAGTGGGAGCGAGAGGTGTACCAGCAAAATCTCTCTATAACCTGCTGAAAGACCTTGGCTTATCCAGAAGTGCAGTAAGTTCTTTACTAAAACGAGCATCTAAAGCTGCACTAGTAGGCTCATCTCAAACTCATCCAAAACGAGTAGTGAAGGTGAGTGTTGAAGTACGTCAGAAAGGGGCCCTTAAACCTACGCCCGAGTCACAAGTCTCGGGATCTACTCGAGTTTTCTCGCTCTGCCACACAATGGACCCGGCACCCGCACGGTTAATCCATGGAATGCGAAGAAGACTTTACAGGTAGTCCCATATAAATTTTATAGAAATTAGTAAGTACAACAATTTTTGAAATAAAATATGTGTCAACAATTATCTAAAATTTGTATATCTTAATGATAATTTTATTTACGTTGAAACCTTGTTGTCTCATGGCAACAGTATTTGTTTTATTTTACGAATATCATGCCAAGTTTACAACAAGTTTTGTTGAGTGTATAAGCTATTCATTCAAATCAGTGTTTGCTATTTCAGAGAAAATTATAACAATGTTAATTTAAGTTAAAAGGGCTGATGTCCGACTGACAGTTTTTAAAGCTTTTCAATTTAAGAGTTGTTATCATGTTTTAAGTCTAAAAAATTAAGAATTCAAGTCCAGACTGAATAAATAGCTTTTACCACAGGCCAGATAACGGTCAAGTGCTACAATGATTTAAAGAAACCGCCATAAAATCCAAAAACGAGTCATAAGTGAGGAGCCGAGGAGTTTGGGAGCTTTGCCCAGTAGCTTGTACACACTTGGAGCGGCCTTTGCTTTACCGTTTTCTCACGAAGCCACATACTTTCGATAGCTCTGGGATTTTTTTCGAGGTACTTTTTCTCATCACCTTTCATTATTATAACATTACCATCGTTATCAATTCTCGATATTGCATAAGCCTGCTTATCATAATATAACCTCAACTAACCTGCATCTTACGAAGAAAATTCTTGTCTAAGTCATTTACCAAGCCGGTAATTTCCTGCTCAATTCGTACTTTTTGTGCTTCAACCATTTTGTTGTGTTTTGTTTTAAATTTAGCGTAAAATACAAATCACGCTCGCACCGCGAGAGAAATCTTGGAATTTCAGAAATGACAAATGATAACTGTCACGTCACTGTCACTGTTTGGCTGTCACCGCAGTTGACTTTGAGTGAGTTACTATTCAAATTTTTTTTTATATCACATTAGCCATGGATACTAACTTACTTAACTTCAACTTTTGTGTTTGGTTTCATCTGTAAGCTGCAGCTTTGCCAGGATAAAGGGAAACATTGTGAGTAAACCGACATGTACGTAGAATCTTTCGGGGTCGTGTGTCATCCACCAACCCTCACAAGGCCAGCGTAGTGGATTATGACCTTGACCCTCTCCTTGCGAGAGAAGGCCCCTAGTCCCAGCAGTGGGGACATTTAGTGGGCAATGAAGTTTTTTTTTCAAAAGATCTATCTATCTATCTATAAAGAGGTAAGTATCTAATAAATCGAAACATATTCAACTATGAAAATCGGCGATGAACAAATATGACTAGAGACAGACATGAGTGACACTGAAGACCCGTATTCGCACGATAATCGAACATCGAAACTGCCAGTTTGAAACCGTAATTTTTGGATGCAGCTTACAGCATTTGAATTTTTTGATACTATATGAAATCTATATGAAATTCATTCAAATGAAAGCAAAAATAAAAGTAGGTATTGCATCTTCCATATTAGACTCATCGTCAAGAACTTGTGGAGAATAATAAATGTGCCTTGTTACAATTAATTTTTGCATACCTCACACGAGGAAAACATAATGGACATGATTCTACAAATTACACCTAATTTATCTACATATGTTTACGCAAATAAACCTCATTTCATTTCATTTCATACCTTTAAGGCTTTTTTTTTAAACACAAGACATAATTCTGACAAAAATAAAAAGGCATATTTGTTTGTTGAAGAATCGGTTTTATTTGGTTTTATCATTAAAATCTAGTGTAAAAATAATTATAAACCTAAACCCGTCAAAAAACCTTCCAGCAAATCTTGATCAAAACTTAAATTCTTGACTTTGTGTTTTTCACACATATCTGTGAACTTGGCATTCTTTGGAATGATTGAAGTTGGATAGCTTGCTGTCAAATTCTTTGGCAGGACAATAGTGGGAACTTTTTCTATTACTCCTGGCAATACTGGCGCTCCTATCGGAGGTGGTGGTGGGATTTTAGAATTCGGTGTCACATCAGCAAAATTGTTGCAAAGAGGACAACTATATTTTGGTGCGACTGATTTCTCTTTAGCTAACGTTTGTGATTTTTCTATAGGGTTTAGAAAGTATGCGCGTGCAGTTTCAGGGGAGCACTTCACGATAGATTGTGTATTAGGAACAATAGCTTTTGGAGTTTTAGGTGGTGGTTGCGGCAAACTTCTAGATGGATTTGACGGTGGATAAGTTGGGGCTGCAGATGGATAATAGCTGCCGTATGGACTGTAGGTTGTAGACGCAGGTGCTGTGTAGTATTGAGAGTAAACCATCTGAAAAAAGTGGAAAACCAATTAAAATATGTTCCTTAACATAATAAAATTGTTAGTTTTGAAGAATTTAAAATGCGAAAAATATTTATGTTTTAATCGGCTCAATTTACCAGCATTGTCAGAACGGTAAATAAAACCAATGTAAATAAAAACGGCTGTTATATGGACTGCTGATAGAATTTAAGCCTAATATGCACATTATTAACACTAATGATTCACAATGCATCACATCTATGCTATGCTAGTTATGTTATGCTGTGCTACGCCACTACGGCAAGTCGGTGATGCGAATCTTTAACACATCTCCCAAAGTAAAAGTGCTTAACGCGACTAAATGATATTTCACTTCAAAAGTGTTCAAATCTCAGATAAAGAATAAGTAAATAGATAAGGTTTGTCTGCACAGTTCCTTTGTACCAATCGCTAGCAGATGAGGTGTATATGTGATGAGCCGCGACAAAAGTATGATACTTCTATAAGAGCGACAAGACAAGAGCTATCAGACCCGTGCTTTTGGTATAAAGGGTTTGTTATAACTCTATACGTAGTCATCGTATTATGTAAGCTCTTTGGTTTACATCATATCTGATGTCGGAAAAGTAATTAATTTCTATCGTGTTTCTATCATACTTTTTGGATATTTTTTTTATATGTAAACGTTACAATATTTCAAACACTTTTTAATGTGTTCATGTGTAACTAAAAAACAAAAGAATTACCTGAATAAACGCAAAACAAAGAATAATAAATCTACACGCCATTGCCGAAAGTAACTTTTCGAGTATCAGATATTTGGTTTGAAAATCGTTTTTATTTTTGCTTTATTTTTTTTAATCGAAATATTTCATAGATAACTAAACGCAATACCTCTAGTATTTTGTAAAACTAAAGTTTAAAATAAATGATTAGATTTATCGAAGCGATTATTATTGCACAAATGTTTATGCTAGATAAACGGTATGGTAAGTGTATTTATGTACGCACGCAATATATTATACTTCTTTAATTTTTAAGAACCATTTCTAACGCTTGAGCCTAAAATCGGCTAGGCATGAGAAGCCAACATAACTGTCATAGGTATATTTAACCCCCGAGATCCGGAGCGCCGCGCGGGCGCCGCGCGGGCGTCGCGACGTCATATAAAAAAAATGATTACTCGACAATAAAACTATATTTTACGTTTCTGTAAACGATGAGTTACTCTTTGATATATGTCCTATCTATCAAGAATCGAAATAAAGCCATTATTGATCATTTTATTTGTTTACATGTTGTGTAAACTTTCAAACCCATTTTGTGGGTTACGTGACAAGAAATAAACGAATATTCGTTTACAATGCAAGGAACAAGTATCTAACTGTCTAAATCAGTCAACAAAGTCTTGAAATAACAAAAGATTACTTATTGTAAACACACTTGAAACCACTTGAAACCTGACGCGACGAACCATAAAAACAACTAGGGACGTCACTCCAACTGCAACTATCAACAACAACTATCGATAAAATCACGACGCGAAAGTTATCGATAAAAATTGATTTTATCGATAGGTAATTGTTTGTATGTAAGGTATTTGTACCTAAATAAAAGTCTGAAAAAATAGGAGGGACCACCTTTGACGTATGTTCTATAATTAAAAAAAAGAACCATCTAATCGATCCACAATTAGCGTAACATAATATAAAATAAAAAGAAAAAACCTCATCGCCACTTTCTCCCAGTTCATCGTCTCCCTCGCTGTCGTCCCCGCAATCTTCATCAGACACATTCTCTTCTCGGTCTGATTCGTCGCTGATGTGGTCGGCGTACAGCAGCCACAAAAATTCAGCTGGTGGCTCTCCAGGTAGTCATACTTTACAAAAAAAAAAAGAAGAAAGTTTTGAAATAGTACTAACACACCATTTTAGTAGTGATAGAGCTCTTTGTAGTTATATATCTCCGGATGACGAGCGCAGTGCACTGCTAGTAATCATTTGGATGATGATGATGATGATTGTAAGGAAATGTCCAGAGAAATTACTGGGCTAAGAGATAAAACACCCAATATCTCCGGATGACGAGCGCAGTGCACTGCTAGTAATCATTTGGATGATGATGATGATGATGATTATAAGGGAAATGTTTCCAGAGAAATTACAGGGCTATGACATAAAACACCTTATATCTCCGGGTGACGAGCGCAGTGCACTGCTAGTAATCATTTGGATGATGATGATGATGATTGTAAGGAAATGTTTCCAGAGAAATTACAGAGCTATGACATAAAACACTTTATATCTCCGGGTGACGAGCGCAGTGCACTGTTAGTAATCATTTGGATTCTTCATGTTCAAAATCGTTAATTTTCACTTTTATAACTTTCCAAAAAACAATGTAATCATTTATTAGTATAGATTCTATATACCTGAATCAATCGACAAAACAGAATATTATCGTCCAAAACAGAATTTTATCGTACAACACTCTCGACATTTACCTCTCCTATTCGGAACAACGGAAAAACAATCAGTTTGGAATATACTTCTGTCCTTATCTAACCAAGGAACAAAATGCCTAGCCAGAAAGGGACAGAAAACGCCATTTTGAAACGCACGTGTTTGGCGCCATTTCAAATTTTGTTTATGTATTTCGTAAAATTGACAAATAAGCAGTTATTTTGTAATGTAAATGAGTTCTAATCAGGTGCAATAGCATGTTTACTCTATTTACTGACAAATCTCGTAACAAAACACATCGAATGCGGTAACCTGGTGAAAAACCGTCACGACTTTTATCCGACGTATTTTGACGAAAATACGACGTATTTCATGCTACATATTATCTAATTAGAATCATTTTAGCATACTAATCACATTTACAATGAGAAACAGTACTTACGTGATATATTTCCAAATAGAATCACAGTTTCGACACAAAACACAAGCACTTTCACCCACAAAATATAGCGAAACTAAAATTTGAATGAATCATTCGTCCACAGACAAGATGCAAATCTTTTCTGTTCAACATTTAGCTAGTGTCACAGAGAGCGTAACAACCACAACTTCTTCATACAAAAGTAGACTGTAACATACTGAAAATAATGTCTAAAGTCCGCGGTCACGGTTGACCGCTTCGGCGTTGTATGGAGAGGATGTGGTATCATGGGACACCGGGTAGCAACGGTGCACACAGCAGAATGTCAGTGCATCATATGGTAGCATGTTTGCTACCATCAGACACATATCCTGATGGTCTTGTCACTCGACCTCTACTATAAAAAAACCTTATTTACAGAAAAGGTTACATTACCTACAGAAGTTATAGTCATCCAATGACCAGGGCATCACAATACATATCGCACCATGAGAATGAAACTGACTCATTTAAAAAAAAATAGTTTTAGAGTTGTTTGTATAGACTGACTTAAATAAACTATTTTTAACAAACAATTAAACCGACTTCAACACCACAAATAGGCACTCAATAGCAAAAATTAATTGATGTAGGTAATTATTATAACCGCTACTCACTTCATACTCCATATGAAACCGGTGCCAGTCTGAAACAACCTGAGAATGAAACTGACAGAGTCAGTTTTATTTTTTGCTTTAAGTGCGATATAACAGGAACTACAAGCGGCGCTATATCCGGACAGACCGGCGCTGCGAGAGCGAGACAGCTGCACGGAGACGTCACCGGAGAGTACCGCTTAACTAAAACTGTCTTAGCTTTAATACCGCTATCTCTTTTCTTTTCGCTTGAAATTACAGATACAGCTATCTCAAAGCCAAAACGATTAAGTTAGGCGGTAAAAGCGCGGGACGCTTGGCGATCCATACACCCAGGTCACTGACGCTGACGTCACCGGATCATAAATTGGATAGTTCAACATTTAGACCTAACAAGGATCTGGATTTTTTGTAGTGGTACGGCTTTTTGCAGTGCAGGGAAGTATCGCACTTTTGCCAGTTATTCTGCCACCAAGCAGTAATGTGCAATTATTACTGAGATCCAGTTTGAAGCGTAATATTTCCAGAAAAATTACTGGCCTAAGAGATAAAACACCTTATATCTTCGGGTCACGAGCGCAGTGCGAAGCTAGGTGAAGATTTTGACTCCAATAGCTGTGTATTACTGTGCTGTTGTGAGTGAGCATGTTGCTTACCATCAGGCACATGCTCTGCTCGTCTTGTTACTCTATACCATAAAAACCCTAATTACAGAGAAGGTTACATTACCTACAGAAGTTATAGTCACTCAATGACCAGGGTATCACAATATAATAGGAGCTACAAGCGGCGCTATATCCGGACAGACCGGCGCTGCGAGAGCGAGACAGCTGCACGGTGACGTCACCGGCACGCTTGCGCCAGAGCATACACCCGCGTCTATAGCTGACGTGAAGTATGTTGACACCTGAAACAAAATAACCCGATTTTAGGCACGTAATGTTTGTTCGACATGTACTGAAATCGTTGAGGTCGATTGATTAAATGTGCGATTTACAACATTGTAATGATATTGCATAGATGCAAATCCCGCACTTGAGTACTTTTCCATACCGATTGACGTTTTAATGTGCATGTAATAAGTAGATTGATTAAGGCTTTTTAAAAATATTTACTGACCTGCCTTTGAGTTTTGTATGAATCAAGAAGTTGTACTTAGAAGCCTTGGAAGATGAACTTACCAATGGAACTGCAGCTGGGAAGTATCCCAAATCTTGAGGAATCTCAGCCCTTAATGGAGGTAGCACCAATTCTTTGCTACATTTCTTTACGCCACACTTCAATGGGACTCCATCACAACTCTTCACCCCACAATCTAGTATCTGCCCTTCAAAAAACTTTGTTGTTTTACCACATCCACCGCAAACAGGTTTCAAGCAACCAGAAGTAGGCTGAATTATCGGCCCATCATACCATGTTGGTGTCATACAATTACAGTCCAACGTTGGTTCATTGAGGTACGCTTTGCCACATCTACAATCTACGATTGGTCCAACAGAAGGTATTGATTTACAAGAACATACCTCTGTAATTGGCTGAAATATTGGCCAATCATAGCACGTCGGTTCTATGAAACCACATTCCAAAATTGGCTCATTGCATAAAGTCTTGCGACATCCGCATTCCAGTATTGGCTCAGCGCAAAACAATGGTGATCGACATGCTGTTGGTAAAGATATGGCTCGATTACAGCATGGGAGTCCACAATCTGCTATAGGTGCCATAGTTTTAAAGATAGGTTCTTCGTAGCAAAGGTTTGGGAGTCCACAGCCTGTTGGGATATCATAGATAGGGCTTATTGGCGGTGGCATGCGGCATCTTCGAGCAATTGCAGTCTGAAAAATAAACGGATCAAGTTTAGTGTAAGCACGATCTATTTCACCAAAATGCGGTCTCAGATCTCAGGGCGAATGCCATCTTCGGTTCCGCACCTAATTATGATGTGTTTTAGTGGAAAGATCAGGGTCGTTTCTCACCCATTAGAGGCTCTGGGTACATTGACATAATGACCATAATAAAGCATTATTTTGTTAAAATAGACAAAGAACGTAGATATGCAAAGTTGTAGCGAAATTAATTCTATGCAGTAAGCGTAAGCCTAATTTTAATAGGTAGAGTTGCTTTTGGTTGTCTTTGGGTAATGGAGTCCCAATCCATCGCGGGGCCCTGAGCCGAACCCAGTGGAGAAGAGGGACCTGGGAAAGATTTGATAAATAATAGGCATGTCGACTCATTTTTGATTTAATGTCCCATCAAAAGGCTGCTCAATAATCAAAACATAGGTGAAAGAATTACTTTGTTATCTTAAAAACTTCCCGTGATATCATGATTTTAAAATCACAATTTTGAACTCTCCCAAAAACGCTTCATACAAATCACTACAGAAACGTGACGTCACATTGCCGTAGTTTCTGTGCGTTGCACGCATGTTGCACGTAAAGTTTGTATGGTAGCTATATTAAATATTGCGTTTAGGAAACTGGTTTCATAACAAAAGTAACTTGATATTTAATGGGTTATCCAATGGTAAATACATTTTCTAATAATTTCTTACTTTTAAAATGGACTTGCCCATCCATCTTTGAATGATCATAAAGTAAGTTAAACTAAAAAATATCAAAATTAAAATTGATACACATTTTATTCTATTTAAATACTGTCATTATATCAAATAATTTAATATAATTGCAGGACCTGTCGACACGCCTATTGTATGTTTTATTGCACAGACATTTGCACATATTGCACAGACAGACAGTCAAGTAGATTCTTTTACAAATTTCATTTTCTAATTTCTTAAAATGTATACCATGTCGACTGTTGAATGATGAGGATAAAAACATAGGCTATTGAGGTTTTTGAATTGTTTTCAATTGCGCCACAAGTGGTGATAACAATCTTTCAGTTTGTTTGAGAAATTTGATAAACATATACGTCAATGTTAATTTAGTATAAACAGCCCACTGAATGTTTCTACTGCTGGGACTCAGTGCCTTCTCTCGCAAAGAGAGAACCAATCCACCACGCTGGATCTGTTCGAGTTGGGGGATGACGCATGACTTCGAAAGATTCTAGGTACAAGTCGGTTTCCTCACCATGTTTTTCCCGACCGTTTTAAGTTAGCGACATTACGCAAATGACTTTGAAAATACTGTGATGCACGTGAGACTTGAACCCGGGGCTTTGGATCGGCAGTCGCTGTTCTCCCATCTAGACCAGACTATTACGTACGTTCCTCTAAATTTACCAAGATTTTTGGGTAAGCCCATCGATATAAATCAATGGATGTGCCCTCCCAAACTGCAGGCGTACGGAATTCTGTTATCGTTGGGAAGAGTGAGCTCACTTTTTCCATTTTAGTCGATTGTAGGAAGTGGTGAACGCCGGACGTTTATACCTATCGCTATTCGTTGTCAACAACCAAAATAAGTAGAGCCGCAACATACCTCGCCGCTAGCGATTCTAAGGGCCAAGTAGATTGGTAGTTGTAAGCCACTCACACTACACACAGAGACGCAGCTTGTTAACAATTTCAAGGAGCTCAGGGTACATCCATTGATTTATATCGATGGGTAAGCCTTTGTAAATGTACATTTAAATATGGCAAATACCACTAACCTGAATAAAGACTGCAAACAAAGCAACCAACACTATTCCCTGCATTATTTACTAGTATGTGTTTTATCTTCAGCTACTACGTTAAATACTTACCTACTGACTTACAAATAGATATTTTGTAAAACGCAATGCAATATAGGTTACACAGATGTTTTAATCAGTTACTGGGAAGGCGTAGCTCGAAAAAGCGATATCGTTTCTTAGTTGACGTTCCAAAGACTCGAACGAGCAAGTTTGACTCCATTTTTGTGATAAAGGTTGTGGAATACGTTGCTAGAGTGGGTTTTACTTACGGTTACAATCTTCGTGTCTTCACGATGGGAGTGAATCGCACGCTTCATTGTAGGCGCATCGACTTTTAACATCAGACAAAACGGCGGTCAAATAAACCTATAACAGTTGAAAAGCTTTTTGACTTATGTCGAGAGAACAACTAAATGCAACTTATAAAACTTTCCTGTGGCTTCTGGGCCTTAACAGTAAACTGAGTACTGACAATAAGCTGCTTATTTGTAAAATGATCATTAGTAGTGGCAGTAACTCCAATATCAATGCCATCCAAAGAATGCAAAACAAAATCTTGCGCACTATGCCAGATGTTTCCTGGTTTGTAACGAATAATGAAATCCATGACAACCTGGACATCACCACCATCAAGGAAGAAATCAGGCTACATTCCAAAAACTACCAGCAAAGACAGCGCATCCAAACAACCTAGCGCTGCAACTGAATAGCTAGAACTATCATAAGTCCTTCTACTTTCTCGAAAAACGTAATTTCGAAATAAACTCGCGACTTTCCTATTCAAAAGCATTTTTAAGCTGCATATGGTTGTCAAGGCTGTCAAAGGTATATGCTGACAGGATATACACGCTAATAAAGACTAATGCGCCTAAACCATAAAGACAATGAATTAATTGCTTCTGTTTCCCGGAAAGCTTGTCTCTGCATTGCTAATTGCCTCTGTCAAGTTGGGAATAACAGTCAGCTTAGATGAAAAGAATTGCGCACATGTCTCGACCATGTATGCTCCCTTATAGGCTCCTTCTTGTGACGTAATTGCGTGGCTGATCGTCCCTGACCTTCAAATTTGTCTTTCTCAAGGAGTGTGATGGTCTCACGCGCATCATTCTCGTGAACTCATAATCGTTTTGTTTTTAGACTCTGCTCGTGACACATAGGCAACATAGAAATTAAGGTATTTACGTTCTCCAAAAAGTTTAATAAATATATATTCAAAACGTCACTTCTGCTAAAAGCACAGATCGTTATGTTTGTGATGGCAACAGTTTCGAGGAAAATAACTTATATAAGAAAACGCTGACACCAAGCGTAACAAATTGTCTAAGGCCACATAATATAATACGTCCTCTAAACTCCTTTAAATGCAAATTAATCCTACCTCTTCAAAATGACCAGACTACCCAATTACAATCATACTTAACATACGCAGCCCACTAAATGTTCCCTCTTCCGGAACTCGGGGCCTTCTCTTGCAAGGAGAGAGTAACGGCCATAATCCACAACGCTGGCCCAGTGCGGGTTGATGGATGACACACTACCTCGAAAGGTTCTAGGTACATGTCGGTTTTCTCATGATGTTTTCCTTTACCGTTTTAAGCTAGCGGCATTACCCAATTATCAGCTTGGATCTTTACTAAGATATTTATTACAAATTAAGTACCTTGCATATAAACTTATCTGCTTAGAGCTAAAATCTGATAACCCACGATCTTCAGATAATGCATGTTTTATAAAATAATACTGGCAGAGAACAGACATAATTATATTATCGGTATCGAGGACATAGCAAGTGCATCGCTGCAAAAATTGTTTTGTTATTTAGCATAAAATGGCGTTATTGTTTCTAAGTTTATCATGTTTGCTGAGTTTACATAATCAGGTCAGTTAGTGTTATTCGTTTTAGCGGACTAAGCTGTTATTTTTAAGTTTGTTTAAGTTATGGCTGGTGTAGTCGGCAGAACGTCACGCCAACTGCCGATACAGAGACCCTGGTCCGATATGAAGTCCGATAAACGATAAATCGGCCGAAGTTATGGACGTTTTATACCACGAAACACAATCGGTCGGTTGATGACACAAAAACTGTCAAATCAGCGTCGGTCGGGATGAACGAAACGCCCGATCAGATCAACCAACCGTTTTTGTTTCGTGGTGTAAAACGTCCATAACTTCGGCCGATATATCTATTATCGGAATTTGTAGTAAACATGCTGATTCGAATACCACGCGCACCACTGTATTTTCAAAGTCATGTGCGTAATACTGCTAGCTTAAAAATGATAAATTAACATTGTGAGGTAACCGAGATGTATGTTGAATCTTTTGAGCTTATGTGTCATCTAGCATCCCAATTGGGCCAATGTATTATGACTTTGACTGTCTCCTAGCGAGAAAAGGGCCCGAGAGGAACATTCTATATTTCTATTTTCTATATATAGGTATTCTGCTCATTCCATTTGGTTACATTTCGCCGACTGAATTCAGAATCAAGATAGAAGAAAACAATAATCGCTTCTGAATGCAGAATACAACTTACTGAATGTAAATACAATTCACTGAATGCAGTAGCGACTAAATTCAGTCGACTTAATTGCCCCAAGTGTAATAATAAGTCTTTGTGACAGTGTTGCCATATATTATATTGCATGCCTCTGGAAGAAGACGCCAGTTTGTATGGGTCAACTTTTAAAATGTTTTGTATCATCTTATCTTACCTGCAAACAGTAATAAAGATTTTTGTATTTGTTTTTGAATTTGTGAGCTTTTTGATCGGACAGTCCGACACTCCATGGTTGTGTACTGGCTAGGACATGTGACTTAATCTTTAGGCCATAAGTTCGATTTTCGCCTGCACTTATCAGTATTATTCCAAATGCAGATGAACTACAACTTTGTCATCGCGCCTGGCCTTAGCGGCGAAGGAAAATATCGTGAGAAATTCACATAATATATGCAACCGAAACCTAGCTTATTAGCAAGTAAATTTTGCTTTGTTTCAGGTAAACTCACAAATCATCAGATCACCGGTTAATTATTTCGGCCCCAGACCTGACACCATAATTGAGTTGCCACGAAACGTCATAGACATCCCAAGAAACTACATTGACGTTTCAAGAAACTTCATCGACGTACCAAGAAAATTTATTGACGTCCCAAGAAATTTTATAGACGTTCCAAGAAATTTTATTGACGTTCCAAGAAATTTTATTGACGCGCCAAGGATTATCGAAGCTCCTAGAAATATTATTCAACCAGTTCCTGTATTATCTGAAGCTCCAATAATTCCTATTGCTAACAACCCTGTCATCACTGAATGTACACCATCTGTGTGCAAACACTTAGCTGATACGATTAATCTAATGGTTGTTAGCAATCTTCTTCAAAACACTTTAGGAGACATAAAGACTTTGAAGGCAGTAAGCAATTCCTTGAAAAATGTAGTTGGAAACCCTGCCTTAGCAAATTATCCTGGTGCTATTACCAATTTGGTTAATCCCAATCTTGTTGCTTCTAATGTCATTGCTCCTAGGTTTGTTGCTCCGAATAACAATGTCGTTGCTCCCAGAATCGTTGGATCTAATTCGGTTGGTCCTGTTCCAGTCGGACCCAATAGCGCTATGCCCTCTTGGTTTTTGAAAATGATTAAATGATTGGTAACACGGTTTGAATTTAATTCTTGGAACTGCTTTTCAATTTGAGTGTACTTTATGTCATTAAGTAATTATTTATTAAACGATTATAAATTATTTGAATTAGCAGTTTTATTTTTTCTTAATATGTTTTTGATAGAGTATTAAAAACGATGGATTGAAGGAGATAAATAAATATGTTGAGTGAAGAGATGAAGTTCACTAAAACAAGCTATTACATCCAGCGGTCATAGGTCTGGAATCTTTTTTTTATGTTTTTTAAATCATGTGTGGCGAGACGAGCAAGACACGTGCCTGATGGTGAGCAACAGGCCTGCCACATAACAGCACAGTGACACGCAGCTATTGGTGAACATGAAAAGTCCAAATCATTATCTAGCACTGCACTGCGCTTATCACCCAGAGATCTAATCTGTTATATCTCTAAGCCCTGTAATTTCTCTGGAAGCATTGCCTTTAAACCGGGACACAGTAATGTTTCACATTACTGCTTGGCGGTAGAATAACTGGCAAAGGTGTGGTACTTACCTAGGCGGACTCTGCTAGGAGTCCTACCACTACAACCTCCAAGTATTTTCCAAGAAGTGCACAAATGTACATTTTGTCGTCGTTAGTCACGACAAAAACGTACCTACGAGTATATCTGGCTTTTACCGTGAAGGAAAACATCGACAAATACAAATACAAAAATCTTTATTGCTGTTTGTAGGTAAGTTAAGATGATACAAAACATTTTAAAAGTTGCCCCATACAAACTGGCCTTTGCGAGAGGCATGCAATATGTCTGGTAAGACAATTTGTTATAGTCTTAATTTATAAATCAAAAAAATAGTTAAATAATAGTCAGCTGATTAAAGTCTTCTTCTTCCTCATCTTCTATTAATTTCTGGTTTTTATTTATGTCATCTGATTCTTCATCTTCAATTAATTTCTGGCTTCTATTTGGTTGTGATATATATTTGTGTGAGATAAATGTTTGGTGAGCACAATTTCGCCAACGTCTTGTGTTTCATCAGGATATTGTCTTGTGTTTTTGAGTTTGATCAATATGTCCATCAAGGGTCTAAGGTCTTGCAGTAGTAGATCTTGCAGTTCGAGACAGTGGAATCTACCAAAAACTTGTGAGGTCAATGTCATCCGCTAATCCGTAGCGGAGGGTCTACCGCCTACCTAAAACTGTCTTAGCTTTGATATAGCTGTCTCTTTTCTATTCGATTGAAATGATAGAGACAGCTATAGCAAAGGCATAGATAGCCGATTTCGTTAGGCAGGAGAGGAGCGGGGTTTTTTCTTAACTTTTATAGGTTTACACTTGACCGCCATCTCGCCTGATGTTAAACTATGATGCGGTCTACGATGGAGCGTGTTTACCTAGAAGAAACCGATTCACTCTCGATTTGAAGACACAAAGATTGTAACTATCGGGAAAAACCCTCTCAGGCAACGTATTCCACAGCCTAGACGTTCTTATCACGAAAGTAGAGTGAAATCTCTTCGTTCGTGTCTTTGGAACATCAACCATGAAACGATGTCGCTTTTTCGAGCTACGAGCATTCCGATAGAAAAAAAGGGCAAGGTGGTATTAGATGTATGGTGGTCAGCTTGGTCGGTTACGGCCTTGACTCTCCCTTTGCGAGAGAAGGCAGCAGTACTAGCTGTGGGAACATTAGCATGCTGAATTTTGTTGTAGCTAATCTCACAAACGGCTGGACCGATTGTGACGAGACTTTCACTACCAAGTTTTAAAATAGGTTACTTTTACTTGATGACATTAATTAGAGTTCCGTGAAACAAAGAAAACCCATAAAACGCTGGTGAAACCACTGCCACAGCAAGTTTTAAATAACTCCACTTCAGCTTTAAACTGGAGCCACACGAGCCCTAAAATTAGAGGAAATTCCGTAAAACTAGTAACCCTACATCGCATCATAGATCACCAATCATATGGTGCTATGTAGGCTCCTCCCCACTACTTTTACGTAATTTCCTCCGATTTTAGGACTCGTGTGTGGAGCGTTTAAGTGGAAAAAAGTACTTACAAACTTTAAGATGTGGAAATTTTATCGTTCAAGCTATTTCCTCATTTTAACGATTTCCTAATCAACCGATTTTGAAACAGTTACGAAAACATTGTGTTATCCATTACCACTGATACCATTGATGATTTCATTTTACTTTTATGATTAGTTACGGATGTGCAATAGTATGTTGCTTGATTTGTTTTATTGAGGCATGGAGGAATTAAAAAGCTTTCATTGTAGAACTGACACAGTAAAGTGTTTTGTAGTGGTAGGACTCCTAGCAGAGTCCACCTGGGGAAGTACCACACTTTTGCCAGTTATTCTACCGCCATGCAGTAATGTGCAAAGAATTACTGTGTTCCGATTTGAAGGGCAATTTTTCCATAGACATTAAGATAAGATAAGATAAGAAAACTCTTTATTAAAAGCCACATACAATAAAAACACAAAAATTTACAACAGGAACTTAAGAAAATCTTATGCTAGACATTTTAATTGGCGGCCTTATCGCTTAAAGCGATCTCTTCCAGGCAACCATGCACGGATAGGATAATATAGACAAAAATGCGGCCTTAGTATATTCTAATAGGATAAAATTGTAGGACTAGTTAAACAACCTAAGAATAATATAAGAAATACACTTACTAATTTACATACATTTAATATTTATACATATATATATATGGATATATATTACATATACCTACGTAGACTTAAAATAATTAATAAATAGGTACCAAAACTTTCACATACCAGATTATAATTCAAGGATAGATAAATGACATCTAAATATTTAAATAAAATTCTTTAATTTGAAGCTTGAAGACATCCAGCGACAGGGCTTAGAGATATAACATCTTAGATCTCTGGATGACAAGCGCAGTGCAGTGATAGGTAATGATTTGGAGTGTTCATGATCCAATAGCTACGTGTCACTGTACTGTGTGGCAGGCATGTTGTTTACCACCAGGCACATGTCATGCTCTTCACTATTTATTAAAAAAAAACTGTATTTAGCGTCAGTTTGTAATAAAACGAATTATAATAATTATCATAATCCTGAGGTAGTTTCCGGGCCTCATTAACCCTTAGGCGAATTAAGCTGTAGGCCACTCTCACTCCTTCTTACTCTTATTAGACAATGTTTATGCTTAGTTCCTTCGCTTTCAATATTAATCTAGCATCATTGCATCAACCCTACATATATCAACTAGACCGAACAAAACACTAAAACCAAATAGTTTACATATGCTACGTATGCTAGAACAAACGCTTTACACCGAAACCATCTAAGCCTAAAAGTAATAGCGCTGTGAACTGAAAAAGCTTGGAAGTACCTGATTTTAGCTCACTTGGAGCATCCTCACAAACCTCACAACTCAAAACCCTGGGGTGGTCAGGGTTCAGGACTCTTGATCAGTCGCTGAGTAAGTTGCAAATACAAATACAAATATATTTATTGCTGTTTGCAGGTAAGATAAGGTTATACAAAACATTTTAATAATCGACCCATACAAACTGGCTTCTTCTGCTAGAGGCATGCAATATGTCTGGCAGCACAGTTTCCATTGGTCTGAATTTATACAATGATAATAATAGTCAGCTGATAAAGTGTTCTTCTTCTTTTTTCATTTTTAACTTTTAGTCGGTTGTATCATATTGCATTAGCTTATGATCTAACTACGCGTCAGTACATTGGAAACTGATGGTAAATAAATGTGTTCAACCCGTGTTTTCAGGTCGGTTCAAACCATGATTGATGAAACTGCTTCTTGATTCAGTAACAACAATTTTGTGCCCAATTTATACTCCTTAACACTAAATAAAAATATACTATTTATTTTTTTAATTGTTTTTTATTTATAAAATTTAGTCACTAGCGGAAATATAATACAGAACTTATAAAATATTCTTGACTTGAAAATTTGGAGTTACGTAAAAGAAAAATACACAGAAGAAAAGCCGTACACAAACAAATCGCATTTTTTGGCAAAATTGAGAACAATCTTTCAGGGGTTCTTTTTTTTTTCTTTTGGATCTTGAAAATGCCTCAAAGTTTCTGAATTCTAAAATATTACTCAATCACAATTTGTATCGAATTCCAATGATGTCACAATCGTCGTTAATTTGTTTACTGACTCGGCTTTACATTTGATTGCTATTTGGATTGCATAATATCACAAGAGCTGACACTAATTTTTGGGTTTCCCTGCTGCTTTTCACGTTGGTGTATACCTGGAACTCCATGTTGGGGTATAAGATAGGTGTGACAAATTTTCAGCTTCCCTGAAATACCCACCCAAAAGTTGGATCTAGCTCTTGAAATATAAGTCTTGGCTATTTGGCATACCTACGGCTAAAAGTTCCGTATGTAAATCTCTCAAATTCAGTTGAAATCAAGTGTGACTGTACATTTTTCTACGCAACTCTAATTACGACCAGATTTTGTAATAATAACACAGGTGCTTAGTAGTTGCTATACATATTATTGCAAGGTAGGGATTCTACGTTAAATGTTACGCAAGGTTGATTAGAAGGCAAAAGTCCGACATTGCAAGTCAGCTGAGCTGGTATTGACGATGGAAATGGTACTTCTAAAGCCATTTGTGGTATTTCAGCTACTGCTGGTATAGAAAAAATGCGGTATTTGATCATTACAAGGACTTAATTGGGCTATATACTGATAGGGGGCTTCAAAACCTACTTGGTTTGGGCTACATTGGAAACCAGAATTAATGATATCTATTAAAGAAAAGGATCCAATGTTTGGGTAAGATTGGAAAGAAACTGGTTCAACACATGGAGACACTGATTCCAGAATAGAAAATACTGGTTCCTGGCACACATATGCTGGTTCCTTGCAAGGGTATACTGGTTCTGTGATAATCACTTCTGGGATAACACCATTGTTGAAATATTCGTAATTTACAGATGGCACTGTTGTGAAATCAGTTGATACAACTTCATAGTTATTGATCCATGGTGAGGTTTGTCCTGGAACTGAGTTTTCCAAAATATTGCTCACTATTAGTAGTTGCAATGCATTTGCTAAAGAGCTTGCCAATGTACTGTCGATGACAGTTACGCATGGTGATGTGGGGTTTCCACAAGAGTTTTCAAATTGCTCCACTACCGTTACAACTGGTGTTGCGGGGTTTGTGATAACAGATGGCGCTTGTGGTCTGTTAACGCACGGTGGTAGGGGGATTGGTGCAGATTGGAGAAGGTACACAGTTACATTTTGGAGGTTGAATGTTTACAATTGGTTGGTTGATTGGCAGTTGGTTTTTGATACAAGATGGCGGCACATTTAAAGATTGCTGTGTTATTTTTAGATTAGGAAATAAATTTGATATGGTTTGTGTTGGGCCACAAGGTTCTTTGGTCACGATTTGTGTTGGTCGGAATACTTCACCGCAAGGTGTTACAGGCTCACATCCTCGAGGGTTGCCAAAGTTGGGACCAAATCCAACTGTCTGGGAGTTCACCTGAAAAATAAACATACATTTTAAACCTTCTTCAAAAACATAACTTAGGTATAAAATACAAAATGTACATTGTCCTAGACAGGTGTCGGTAACAGTCGAGTCTTCAAATATTTTTTATTTTCATAGCAAAAAATGAAATTCCAGTGCTTCTATAACAGTTTTCACTATCAAATAAAGATGTACCTACCTGATACACCAGACACGCAAACGTCAAAAACACCACAGCCGCCATTTTGATTTGACCTATTATTTTAAATAACCAATGACCTATCTTTATATACTCACTGCACTGCGTAACCTACTGAAATACTGACACAATTTCGTAAGGAAAAGATAAAAATCGTAGAAATATATATTTGTAAACGCGTTAGTTGAAATTTACTTGTCTTCATAGTAACCATGCGTCGAGGTGATGTTATAAAATTTATACTCAAAAATACACTGCATAATCCTATGGTTAGTTAGGTTATGATAAATATGACTTTGATTTGTTAATTAAAATTTTGCCAGCGTCATAGCCGTCAACATATAAATAACTATTCTTAGACGTTCCCTTTTTGAAGCGAAAACTACTTCGGGCGCACCACAGACAGATTTTTCGTGAGATGTGAATTAAATTCTAGCGTCACTCTCGGGAATGATAAGAAATTTTCGGGTAAGCTCGGAACCACGGCCATTGGCAATCTAGAAATACGTTAGCAGCTCAATAGGCCATAAGCATGGCAATCTAGAAATGCGTCAGCAAAGCGTTAAAGCGTAGAAATGCTGACTTATTTCTAGATGGCCACGCCCTCCGGTTCCACCCGCGTAGTTTTCACAGTAAGCTATCAAATTCTGAGTACTAAGTTCTAAGTTTTCACTTCTATCGGCAGTTCCTATGACTGCCACTTTTTTTTTTATTGTAAAGAGTAACAAGACAAGCACTGCACATGCCTGATGGCAACACGCCTGCCCTTAACAGCAGTGACACGCAGCTTCTAGTAACATGAAGAACCAAATAATTACGTTGCGCTGCACTTGTCACCCAGAGATATAAATTACTTCTATTACACAAAGCACAGATTCGCTATTGTCTTGTATACTGTTCGCAACTTTGGGATTGATCGGCTAAGTATCAGCTGGAGGCTCTGGAATCGATCGAGAGTCGTGCCAAAAGGCTCATAGGCAAAGATACTCTAGGGCGAAAAAAGACAAATTCTTGAACCTCGCCGCAAAATTGCTAGCTTATCGGATTTTTATCGGATTCAGTTCGGAAAGTGTGCAACTGATCTGCATGATCTAATACCACCTTGCTCTTTTTTCTATCGTACTTCTCGTAACTCGTAGAAGTGACACCGTTTCAAGTGGATATTCCAAAGACAAGGACGAAGAGGTTTGACTCTACGTTTATGCTAAGAACGTCAAGGCTGTGGAATGAGTTTTTCCCGATAGTTATAATCTTTGTGTCTTCTAATCGAGAGTGAATCGGTTTCTTCTAGGTAAACACGCTCCATCGTAGACCGCATCCTAGGTTAACATCAGGTGAGATGGCGGTCAAGTGTAAACTTATAAAAGTTAAAAAATAGTTATTTGTTATACAAGAGTGCAAAGTTGATTTTTAACCGCGTGCTCAAATTTGATGACCGAGCAAGCGAAGGATTCTAAAACTGAATCACTCGCTGCGCTCTTGATTCAAAATTAGAATCCTGAGCGTAGCAAGGGAATCAAAAGAGCACAAGGTGAAAAATGTTTGCACTCGAGTGCAACACGTAACTTTTCATTCCACCTCAGCGAGGAAATGACTAAAAGACTAAAAGCCGGGCCACACAGAGGCGGGAGCCGCGAGAAAGCGATCCGATAGCGATCGAGTGCAAAGCGATAGCGGTCCGTATCATGTCACACAGAGCTACTGCCCGCAGCCCGCGGCGGGCAGATGGCGAGAACACAGCCGGTGTGACACCAAAAGCGATCTAATTGCTCACAACCTTACGTTGTAAAAAAAATACAACTCGTGAGATCGGATCGCGATCGCTACGCGAACGCTCTGTCCTGTGTGACAGCTTGTACTGACTACCGTAGAATACAGCGCCCGCGCCGGCCGTCCGTCGCGCGTCCTTCCCGCGAAGCATGGCGAAGCGATCTCTTGTTTGTCGTCACGATCTTGTCGCGCGGGAAATCGCATCGCGCCGGATCGCTCCCGCTTGCTATGCGTCAGGTTGCATACAAATTCGAATATTACAAAAAATTCCCGTCCCGGATCGCTATCGCTTTCTCGCGGCTCCCGCCTCTGTGTGGCCCGGCTTTTAATGCAATTTTTTTAATGTTTTCGCGCTAAGCAAATTAAAAAAAAGTAAGTACACCAAGGAGGTTCCTAGTCTGAGTTTATAATATATTAAAAAAAATGTGTGATGCATTCGGCACCAAGGAGGTAGAATTAAATAGGTTGAATTATGTTTTGAATTCAAAACCTCAGTACACACGATGTTCTAAATTGAAATTTACTTTAACCTCTAGAAGGTAAAAACGACTTTTGCGCCCTGATATCGAGGAGCAAAAGTATTCTTTCCGAGCTGGTGTGATGAAAAAGTTATTTTATCTCTATGCTTTGTAATCATCACTGCAGACATTACCATTCAAAGCGTAACACAGTGGTGTTGTCACATTACTGCTTGGTGGTACTTTATCTGTCAAAGGTATGGATGGGGCTTTTTTTTTTTAAATAAAGAGTGACGAGACGATCAGGACATGTGTCTGATGGTAAGCAACATGCCTGACACATAACAACACAGTGACACGCAGCTATTGGAACATGAAGAGTCCAAATCATTCCCTAGCACTGCACTGCGCTCGTCACCCAGAGATCTAAGATCTTATATCTCTAAGCCCTGTAATTTCTCTGGAAACATTGCCCTTCAAACCGAAACACAGTAATGTTTGGACATTACTGCTTGGCGGTAGAATAACTGGCAAAGGTGTGGTACTTCCCCAGACGGACTCTGCAAAGAGTCCTCACCACTACGTAGCTCCTGATCCCGTCATTTTTCCGGTATAATAAAATAGCTTATGTGTTATTCTAGACCAATATTTAACTATGTATCAAATTTAATCTAAATCTTTTTAGTAATTTTTGCGTGAAAGAGTCACGAACATACATCCGAACTTTCGCGTTAATAATATTAGGAGGATGTTGCTATAAATAAATAAATATTGGTGGACAATTCACCCACAACACCATCTGACCCCAAACTAAACAAAGCTGTACTATGGCGGCCAGATAGCTGATATACTACTGATATAGTTTTAAATACATACTTATGATCCATAGAAAAACCAAGACACAGTACATACATTTGAATTCATCACACGAATATTTGCACTGGGTGGGAATCGAACCCACGACCCTCGGATTCACAGGCAGCTCTACTACCCACTAAGCCACGAGGCCAGTCAATTATGGGTGGTAGCCATACAAAAAATCTTTTCAAAGCCTACATACATACTAATATTATAAAGCTGAAGATTTTGTTTGCTTGTATGTTTGAACGCTAGGGTCTCGGGAAGTACTGGTCCGAATTGAAAGATTATTTTCTATTGGATAGTCCATTTATCGACGAAGGCTATAATAGAACGTAACGCTACTATCAATAGAAACGGAGCATGAATCAAGAATGTAACAAAAACGGGAAAAATATTCCGTTTTGAGAGTTTTCGTAGCGTGCTTTGGACATGACAGCATGTTTGTGTCTTAAATTGCGTCATTGAACCTTTGCTAATCAAATTTGTTTCTAAATCTGAACTGGTACGACCAATTTCCGACAGGTGGCGTAGCAGGTAGCTGAAGAGGTTTTTTGTTTGAAAGCGATATTCTCAGGAATGACTGAACCGATTTCAAAAATTCTTTCACCGTTGGGTTTTTATGGGATCCCGATGAGTGCGGGAGAAGCTGGGGCGAACATCTAGTACCATTATAATTACGGTGTAAGCCTCTCGATCACAAATCCCACCCTAATATAGCTATAGACAAGAGTTATAGGTAATCCATTTATCTTCCATCCAAACAAGAACAGGCGAAATTAATAGCCGTGTCGTGTATTATGTCGACCGCAACCAATATTACGATGTATCCCACACGCGTCCTTCGGGAAATGATGGCGTATCTACATGAATGTAGTTTTAGACAATACTGTAGTTTGTATGTGCATACATTTTGCGAAATTTAGATACAGTGTTGGTAGAAATAACAATTCAGATGCAATTTGTACTAGAATTCAGACATGAAATTAAATATTTCAAAGTGAGTAGAGGTGAAGTGGAGTGAAGTGAGGTGAAATCAAGTAAAGTGAGTTGAAGTGTGAAGTGAAGCTAAATGAAACGATATGAAGTGAGTGAGCCCCAGCAATGCGAACACAAAGAGGTCTTCTTTTAAAAAAAGATAGAGTTAACTCCATGCTGGTCAAGTGCGTGTTGGTAGATGATGCATTTTTTGAAATACATGTTCTTGGTCAAGTCACAGGTCGGTTTCTTCACGATGTTTTACTCACTATTAAAGGCTGTGATGACGATTATATCGACCGCATCGGATAATACAATAATAATAAAGCAATAATAATAAATATCCCACACGCGTTCCTTTCCTCGGAGAATGCTGGGTTGGCGATTCCAAATTTTCAATTTTCCAAAATTTCCATTGGCGGTCACAAATAAGCTAAATTTCGGCTGTGGAAGCGGTGTAGCGACGTAGCGCCGGAGCGTTGGCGGAGCAGTCGATCCAAACGTGCCTGTTAGACACTCTTTGGATCTTCTTAATAATCTTCTTCGTAATCTTGCGTGCTACGTCAAGCTTACATGTTCTTACGTAATAGCAGCATACATATATATAACTATGCAGGTGTCATATTGTACAACACTAATGCTGTTTAATTTTAAAATTCTTAGATCAGGGTAGGGATGTCGGAAATGCAATAAAATATCGATATATATTGTATCGATATTTTTTTGAATATATCAATATCGATATTGATATTTTTGTTTAAAAATATCGATATATCGGTCGCGTTGTGGTTATAGGTTATAATACGGATAACAAACCGGACGGATAGGTGAACGACAGACACTGACACTGAAATGACATTGACTGATTGACAGACAGAGTTGCCGACTTAAAAGCTAACTTAAGTACCAAATTAAAAAGCTGCAAATCGAGTCGGCCAAAGACAAAAAACAATGTAATTTGTTAAAAAATGTTAGTATAAAAAGTATTATTTTTTAGGATTTTAAAATCATAAAAAAACCATTTTTATACCTTTTAATTACTTGTAATTTTATATCGATACCTCGATATATCGAAACATTAAATATTGCTCAAAAATATCGATACATTTAAAAATAATATCGATATATCGATGTATCGATATTTTTTCGACAAGCCTAGATCAGGGGTTCACAAACTTGTTTTGTCTGCTACCCACTTTGAGAACAAATAACTTTTTAGCGCCCCCACTTTTCCTACTTAAAAACCACTATAACTTCAAATTAAATTAATTAATTATTGTGAGCTATAATAGCGGAGATTAAACATTCATTCTAAACGAGACTTTTACTATAACCCACAAGAGTAAACTGACTGAGATCTAAGCCCAGTAGATAGTACAGCACGACCATTTTTTTGGGGTCTCTACTTAGGCCTGCAGCGCCCACAAGGGGGCGTTGTCGCCCACTTTGGGAAAGACTGTCTTAGATAGATAGATAGATACACTTTATTGAACACACCAAAAAACCTTGGCGGCCTTATAGCTAAGCGTGATCTCTTCCGAGCAACCTTAGGGTAGAAAAGATAAAAAGGAACATTATAAAAAAAATATACAACATAGTGAATTGATAAGTAACCCTCAAATCTGATCGCTCTTGTCGTGTCGCTCTTGTGGAAGTGTCATACTTTTGTCGCGGCACATCACTGTACTGCCATAGCTAACATACACCCCATTCGCTTACGATTGGTACAAAGGAACTGTACGGAAACTCCTGATCTATTTACTACACTCTACAGTTAGATATAATGAGTCTGATATTAGCAAATGACATCGACATGTTTTTTGAAGATTTTCAGTTCTTAGCTATAAATTTTCACTTCTATCGGCAGTTTTGTTAATTTTTTGGTTTAAAGCTTGCTTCCTTAACTATCTTCGTGTAAACGAATCCTTACCTGATTCGATATTCTTACGTGGTCTGATAACGTAATGCGGATTTTTCTATATTCATATTTTAGTAGTATTTTCCTAATAGAATTGTCTCCGAGAAAATCTTTAGGCCGAAATATATCTACATAGCAGAATTCTAGAACATATTGTGGTGGGAAATCCGAAGGAGAAATATTTTTAATCATATTTGTACTCACTGTGATATATTGTTTAAGCAAAAGTACCTATCTGAAAAAGGTTATAGTGGTACAATGAGCAAAAATAAATTACCCGTCGTACTACTGGACCTGTTGGTAGTAACTCAGGCAAAAGTACTTGCCCGTGTTACTACTGGTAGTATAACGGGTAGTACACGGGCAATAAATGGATATAGTTGTTATTTATAATTTTATTCGATTTAAGTGGGCCGGACCCATCATGAAAGAAAGAAAATGTGTAATCACATTGTCTTCATTTCAATCATGTTAGATTAGATTACATTCTAAATTACGCGAAAACAAAAAAAAAACTACATTAATTATTTTTTTTCTTACTAGCTATTACCTTCGACTTCGTCCGCGCAAAATAAATATTAAGGTAACTAAGGCAGTACCTACTTACTTCTACAACTATACAAAACGTTTACTAAAAACAGCTCTTATTAAAACGTTATTTACAATTTCATCAAAATCAGTTCTGCGTTAAAGCGTAACACTCACTTTTACTAGTTGTGATTGTTATATATAATACTAGATGTCCGCCCCGGCGTTGCCCGTGGTACATTATATAATAGGTACTCAACAGGATCCCGTACATATACAACGGTGAAAGAATGACTGAAATCGGTTCAGCCATTCCTGAGAATATCGCTTTCAAACAAAACACTTCTTCAGCTACCTGCTACGCCACCTGTCGGAAATTGGTTGTATCTACTCAGATTTAGAAAAAAAAGGTTAAGGCAAAAGGTAAGGTTAAGTTAAAAAGGCAAAGGTTTTATATTCAAGAGGTATGTAATCTGTGATATTCAATGACGCAATCTTAGACACATGCTGTCATGTGTCATGTCAAAACACGAAACGTACGAAAACTCTCAAAAAGGAATATTTTTTCCAGATTTTGTTACATTCTTGATTCATGCTCCGCTTCTATTAATAGTAGCGTTATTTTCTATAGCCTTTCTCGATAAATGGACTATTTAATAGAAAAATAATCTTTGAATCCGGACCAGTACTTCCCGAGATCCTAGCGTTCAAACAAACAAACTCTTCAGCTTTATAATATAAGTATAGATAAGTTTCTAGTTTCAACGGCTTTATCTTCAACATTGACGAACTTCCATGTAAATTTTCATTTCTCATTGTCACCTTTTTTTTCTGTGATTAAAAGTCGCCCTTGTCCTTTTCTGAGTCTAGTCTACCTATGCAACAATTTGCATCAAAATCAGTTCAGTGGTTTAGACGTTAAAGCGTAACAGGCAGCCAGAGTTACTTTCATATTTAGAATAGTTGTATGGCTATCAAGTGACTATAGTCCGTTCCACGAAGAGGTGTAGAAAATGTAAGCAAAGGTGCTACCATAACATAAAAATCGTTTAACCTTAGTATTTTTCTAAAACTGTCTTAAAATATTTTTCACAAATATGATTCGACTTTACTGTGATCTTAAATACAACATACTTGGTTTGTATTGATCAAATAACGATTTATTAACTTATCTTGAAAGTTATAAATAGTAATAGTAGAATGTGGTAGATACTGTTTTAAACAGTGGCAATTTGATCTATGTTTCTCAAACTGCGATTCCCATTAAAACATAAATGTGAAGTGAAAGACAAGTTCAATATTATGATA
This sequence comes from Ectropis grisescens, assembly GCA_017562165.1. Lineage (NCBI taxonomy): Eukaryota > Metazoa > Arthropoda > Insecta > Lepidoptera > Geometridae > Ectropis > Ectropis grisescens. The sequence continues at coordinate 10,176,844 of CM029768.1, forward strand.
TTAAAACCAGCCAAGTTAGACTGCTTTTAATAATTATCATTAATTATAAAACAAATCATATTTTAAGTATTTAAAACTAGTCTATGTTATTATAAATAGATTTTAGAACTGACCATTTAAGACCATTTAGATCTCTATTCTTTAGTCGTTGAAGTCAACAAACAAGGCATATAATATCATAATACTGAACTTTGATCTCACTTCACTTAAGTATACGCATGTTTCTGATATATCATACCATTACTTTTTGCACGTAAATTATAAGAAGTTTACCTAATGAACCACTAAATAATGTATATTTATTCGCAAGAAAATCTACTAATCCTTATTATAAGTGCAAAAGTTTAGGTGTACGTTGCTCTATCAAGATGGAACAGCTAAACGGCTCAGGTTTAAACGCGGAACACGGTTAGATTATGATCTGGAAAGCATAGGTATAAGTTTATTTTATGGAGGAAAATTACGGAAAAGGGATCTAAGCGGGTAAATTTGCGGGACGCTGCTCACATAAGCGATCCACTAAAAGTTCTTTGCTGGGGCTATAATTCTTCCGTGTTGGTGGTGGATGACAAACCTCTCTGACCTCGAAAATTTTTAGGAGCATGCCAGTTTGCTTAAGGTGTTTTCTTTCATGAGCGTAATGCTGCTAAAGCATTACGCTCATGAATCGAAAAAAGCAGAGGTGCGCGTGAGATTAGAACCAGGCACTGCATCTGCGTATTGGCGTGGCAAAACCACCTAAGCCGAGCAATAACTTAATGTTAAAATAATAAATGTAAAAAAACTTAATGTAAAAACAGCACACTCATTAACAAATTAAAAACTTATATTAGGATAGATGAAAGCATTACTTAGTATTCGATACGTTTTAAAATTAATTGCAACAGCATCTAACGCAGTAGAAATTGATTGCATTTTTGAATGAATTACACCTACCACTCTTATTAAAAAAATACCCAATGGGGCACTTAAATATTAAAACTATTTGAATCTTCTCAGAACGGGTAGAAATAGTGCCACCAATATATTTTGTGTGTCACCATTTGTTTTGTCATTTTACTTACCTTATTTGTTTGTTACAGAATCAATTGATTGCTTTTTTAGTTCAAATATAAAACGTAGATCAATAATTATAGCAAGGAATAGTATATAGGTTACCACTTATATAGGTACACTAATAGGTCTGAATGTGGATATATATACGAGTATCTAAAGCTGCGCTAGTAGGTTCATATATCAGATTTGGCTGGGCAGGAGAGAAAACGAGTAGTGAAGGTGAGTGTTGATGTACGTTAGAAAGGGGCCCCTTAAACGTACGCCCGAGTCACAAGTCTCGGATCTACTCGAGATTTCTCTCTCTGCCGCACGATGGACCCGGCACCCGCACGGTGAATCCATGGAATGCTAAGAAGATCGTCTTTTATATATATATATAAATATATATTTACATCCCACCCCTTATGTAAATATATATTAAATTTAAGTTTACTAAAAAGTCAGTCATTTCACATACATAATGAAAAAGGAATTTAAGTGCTACATAACAAAACAAAGCTGTACTTAATAATTAATATTAATAAAAACTGTTTAAATGTTACTATTGTGTTCCATGAACCAACCACCCAAGTTATTTTTGTATTAATGTTTTAAACTTATGCGCACCACATATTTAAAAAAAACGTATAATTATAAAATACTAGAAATAAGACAAAAGGTTGGAAACGGACTTATTGGAATATATTTAACCTTGTTATGTGACGAAAATCTAAAAGGGCAAACAGAGACGCTTACAACGAACTATCTTCTAAAACAAAGGTTGAGAAATGCTGGTCTGTCATATTGAGAGTGACATTGATTTGTTTACATTTTCTTCACCTCTTCGTGGAACGGACTATAGTTTCAAAATTTCGTGGTTTTATATTCGACGAATTTCCGTTTAAAATTTCATACCTCAATTCATCCCTGTACTGTTTGAAATACACAATGGCAGATGACCTCACACAGGTCGCCGGAAACCGCTGATTGCAGGTTGCGCAGGACCGTTCGTTGTGGAAATCTAGGGGGGAGGCCTATGTTCAGCAGTGGACGTCATGCTCCTGATTACAATGATGATGATGACTGTTCGAAATTACATAATTGCTAGAAAAAACATTGGTTTTGCTTCACGTCAAGTGTCTAAATACGAAGTTTTATGGTTCATCTCATTCGAAATGACAAAATTGGTAAAACAAACATTTATTTGCGTCGCGTTAAATGTAGGTACGTAGTTTCATGATTTTATCTTCAAGAATTACAAACTTCCATATAAACTGTCATTCCCCATTTCAACCCCTATTTCATCCCCATACAGTTCGAAATCACAAAATTGATGAAGTTACAGCTGGTCTAGTCGGGAGAACAATGACTGCCGATTCGGAGTACCGTTGCAAAGTCCCACCACGCCCCCACTGTCTTTTCGAAGTAATGTGCGTAATACCGCTAACTTAAAAACGGTTAAGGAAAACATCGTGAAGAAACCGACATGTACCTAGAATCTTTTGAGGTCATGTGTCATCTACAACTACAACAACTACAAAGTCTTGATCATCGCCGAACCGCCCTGTATTTCTATCGGAATGCTCGTAGCTCGAAAAAGCGACATCGTTTCATGGTTGATGTTCCTAAGACACGAACGAAGAGATTTTACTCTACTTTTATGATAAGAACGTCTAGGCTGTGGAATACGTTGCCTGAGTGGGTTTTCCCCGATGGTTACAATCTTTGTGTCTTCAAATCGAGAGTGAATCGGTTTCTTCTAGGTAAACACGCTCCATCGTAGACCGCATCGTAGATTAACATCAGGTGAGATGGCGGTCAAGTGTAAACCTATAACAGATAAAAAAAAACAACCCGCATTTGGCCAGCGTGGTGGATTATGACCTCGACTCTTGCGAGAGAAGGCCCTGAGTCCCAGCAGTGGGAACATTTAATTGGCTGGTTATGCTAAAACTTTTTGCAGACAGTTTGGGTGCTTGTGGCTCAGTAACCCCGGAACGGCATAACGTGTCAGAATGAAATTTGGAACACAAATTGCAATAAGGGAATAAGCTCATAGATTTTGATCGCGGAAAATTAAGTGAATGGGCGCTACGCGGGTAGAGCAGCCAGTTGAAGATAGATATAGAAAAATATATACTTTTTATTGTTTATAACAAAGAAAAGCAATAGACTAGAAACAAAACACGTGACACACAAAATAAAAGCGGTCAAGTGCGAGTCGGACTCGCCCATGAAGGCTTCCGTAGCAGCAAGTAACATAATACAAAAGTTCTTGTACTTCGTTGTTACTTTAATCAGTGTTTTTTTAACAATAGTGAATTTATGACATATTAAAATAAAACAGGGGGGGGACACACATTTAAGCACTTTATACTACTGCCCTAGTGGCATAGTTGGTAGTAGCTCTGCCTGCGAAGCCGAGGGTCGTGGGTTCGAACCCCACCCAGTGCAAATATTTGTGTGATGAATTCAAATAATGTTTGCACTGTGTCTGGGTGTTTCTATGTATAATTAGTATGTATTTAAAACTATATAAGTATTATATCAGCTATCTGGCTGCCATCACACAAGCTTTGCTTAGTTTGGGGTCAGATGGTGTTGTGTGTGAATTGTCCACCAATATTTATTATTATTATTTTGGAAAAGTTTCTCACGCATACTATTCAGTTTAGAAAAAAAAAATGTTAGAAACCGCTATGTCATTTTTGAATAGATAAGCCACACGTATAGTTTTGATGGAAAAAAAATGTTGACTTTCAGTTATGGCACACCCCCAAATTGTATTGTTTTTTTTCTATTTTTCGTATGAACTTACCAAGTTTCAATAGTATAGTTCTTATAGTTTCGGAGAAAAGTGGTTGTGACATACCGACGGCCAGGCAGATAAAGAGACAGACATACATAATCTATAAGGGTCCCGTATTTTGCCACTTGGCTATGGAACCCTAACTAGTGTTACAACCACCATTTATTGTTACGTATTAGTTAATATTATGATTGATTGTTCTCAATGAGAAAACTTATCTAGAATCTATCGAACGTGAGATAAATGCAAAACTAAATACCTGTTGCCAATTACATAAGGTCATCCACACAAATAATTAACGCTCAGGCTACAGAAACGTGTCAAAAACCAACATTTTTATCTATAAAGCAATTAACGAGAATTTAAAGATAAAAGATAATATTACAAATAAGAAATAACTAGTATAGAAGTTATGCAAGTGAAATTTTATCAGGACATCGAAGACATCTTATGAGATAAAGAGTATAACTTTAAGAGCAATTAATGATTCAGACATTTTGATAATATAGTCATGGGGAATACAACGCTGCGTTTGAAGAATCTGATTTTAATTTTAAGCTTTGTAGCAAAGGTAATTTCTTAATTTATCTTAGTTGTAAATTGTTGATAAATCATGTAATATGTTTTGGTAATTCTCTTCTGAAGAGGTATGACTCTTGGCAGAGTCTGCTTGGGGAAGTACCACACCTTTGTCAGTTATCCAACCGCCAAGCAGTAATGTGTAAACATTACTGTGTTCCGGTTTGAAGGGCAATGTTTCAAGAGCTGCTTACTTTCTTTTAACTTGCTACTAGCTTTCAAGGCTTAGAGATATAATATCTAAGAGCTCTGGGTGACGAGCGCACAATGTTTCCAGAGAAATTACAAAACGTAGAGATATAATATCTTAGATCTCTGGGTGACGAGCTCAGTGCAGTGCTACGTAATGATTTGGACTTTCCATGTTCCAATAGCTGCGTGTCACTGTGCCGTTATGTGGCAGGCATGTTGCTTACCATCAGGCACATGTCCTGCTCGTCTCGTCAATCTAAGCGATAAAAAAATGTGATTTGGAATTTTCTTGTTTAATATTTGCGTGGTACTATACTGTCATGGACAGGCCTGTTGCTTACCATTAGATACATGGCTTGCTTGTCCCATTACTCTGTATTTAAAGGGTTAGTTAAAACATGTTGTAGACTATGATCACTTTTATCTATCTATCGTATTGCTTCTTTTTTTTTTTAGTCTAGATAACATACCCTTTTTGATTTCAGTTCTTATGTACATATTGGTTTCAATGCAAATAGCATTCGTTTAAATTCTTTTATCATTTTCTTCTTCAATTTTTTATTCCCACTACTAATTTTAGATTTCTGTTTTATCATCTCATCTTCCTCGGTCTTATGGTAATTGAGTCAAACTGTAGCCCCCGATAAAGACAATATTTAAACTAATCTTGTTATTGGCCGTTGAACACTCTACTTTGCCTCTAGTAAATATTAGTAGTGTTAAAATGGTGTTTTTACCCTTTTTCCAGATTTCATCGTCACAAATGCCGCCATCTTTAACAGAGTATGTGATCGCAACTCTTGGACAGCAGCCAACTACACTGCCAAATCTTCCCAATCCACAATTAACCTACCAAAGTCAGTATGGACCGGGCTACCAGAATTACAAAGCACCACTGGTTTACCAAAATCCTCCAAGACCGAGCTCAACTTTACCTTTGACTGCTGTTACGAATTTGGCAGCTGTTATACCAGAAAAAAAATTGCCAAAAACACCGTGCATTCCTAAATTATCAGGCATGTCTTCTTCAACGTTTGATTCCAACGTTCTCAATAACTTAGCAATAGCGTTACAACTGCTAATCGTTAGCAATATTCTCAATACACCTCCTGAAAATTTGGCTCAAAGTAAATTCGACTTTTCGAAGCTTGATTTAACTCCCAAATTTGGAAGTTTGCCAATATCTCCACTTACTTCGGCATTGCCAATAAAATCACCTACATTACAATCTGTGCCATATACAGAAACAGTTTTATCTCCGAGAAAGGTTTATGCATTAGAAAGCCCTACATTACCAAATACTAAATTTATGGGATCATCTGGTTTCTTAGAATCTCCTAATGTTTCGCCTTTGACTTCACCAAGTCCTAGATTCAGCCCCAGATCAAGTGTATCTTTAATGTCACCTTACGAAGCTTTAGGTCCTAACTCGCCATTTTCAGATCCAATACTATCAACCTCATACGGGTATTCTAAAAACGATTTTCAAAGTCCGTATGCTTCGATTTTAGCTGCAGATTCCCAAAATGACTTGTTTTCTTTTACTGATTTGTTTTAAAACTTAATTTATTTGTTATTTATTGCTGAAAATATACAATTGTTATCAAAAACTAAAATCGATTTAGTTTTTTTATTTTGTTCCTCCTCGCTTTCAGTAATTTAACAGTAAGTAAAGTCAGTATTTGACGGTGTAGGAGCACATTGTGAGGAAACTGGCATGTTTCGATTTCAAGGTCATGCATCATTCACCAACCTACTTACAACACTACTAATCTAAACCGTGCCTGGAATGCTGGTGTCAATACCACGATAAATGGTATAATGCTAATACGTTCAGTAAAATAAACGTCAGCATTTTGATCACGCTCACATCAAAAATGTCACTTAAGCAATTTGATAATTAGTCATATTTATTTAGACATATTAGTTCATGACGCATGCGCTATCACTACATAATATAAAACAATGTCACTTCCCTCTATCTGTCTGTCACTATGTAGATATGTTCAGTTCTTTAAAATTACCAAACTGATTTTGATACTTTTTTCTAAATAGATAAAGTAATTCAAGAGAAAAGTATATTTGTATAATACGTGCACAAAATAGTAGAGGGATGCTAATAATTTTAAAGGTTTCTAATGTGATGTCATAAATAAACACATTTTTTGCACTTACATTACAAATGCTGGCAGAACCGTACGATAGATCATAATAATTTACTGCAATATTGTACCTCTAAAAAGGACTAAAAATAAAATGTCTAACTCTTAGGGTTGTAAAAGTATTAGTACATTTAGTATCAGCTTTGGCCCGAGCTAAGCTGGGGCGGTTTGCTAGTAAAATGTACAAAGCAATCATTACACATTATGTATGTAGATATGCAATTTGCTGAGAAAGCTACCTACAACAAAATACCTATACCTAAATGTATATTCTTAACACCTTTTCAGAATTCGTCAATTAGGTATTTATTAGTAATCGTAATATGTTATATGAAATTACATAATGTGTGTGATACCTAAAATATTATTGACCTGTATTACTTTTTTAACCGACTTTAAAACTGGCCAGTGCCAGTTTAAAACTGCTCTTTTCGGTAATAGGTATGCTATTTTTGTATGCATGTTACGCCACAACCACCAATTGTAAATCAATATTAAAGGTTATTGGCAATTGACAATGGCTGAACCGTGAGGAACCACGCAAATCCTGCCCCAAGCGAAAAATTAAGTTAAAGTTTTCCATTTTGTAAACTGAGTGACCGAAAAAAAAAACAAATGAACTACGGTTTACAAAACACAGAAACATGAGGAAATGGAATGTATAAATTTGAAATTGGAATTCCTTACCAAAGAGGTGGTATTTGAGATTAAAGTAGCCAGCCAGTACGACAAAACACCAATTTTTATGTTAGGACCTAAGGTTAAGACCTAGGGTTGTTTTTATATGTTAAGTACAATGTTTATTGGTATGCATAGCTACCCTAGCCGCTTGATACACTGGCCGTTTTTCGCGTTTACAAATTTGGCGGGAAAACGGGTGTCAGGTTACTTAAGTGCGGTGTTTATGTTTCGGCATGTCTTGTGAAGTGGCGCCTTACTTTTACCCGTTTGAGACATTTACTCTCAAGAGCGTTTCAAGACGCTTCTAGCAGTATCATTTATTTATAATTAATGTACTTAAATTGTAAACTAACATTTTTGACACTTGAGTAAAAATTTTCGCGATTTCTCAAGTAGTCTAACAACTATTACTTTAATAATTTATAAGGGAGACGGTGGTTTTATGGGTAAATGTGTTGTATACGAAATAACAAACTCGAAACACCAAAAAAAGTTGTATTCGATTGCACAAATTATATTTTTTTCCATACGTCGGGACCATTTTCCCGCCAAAATTTTGATTTTGGTTTTTTTATTTTTTTATTTTACGATTTTTCTATGTAAATGAACTCTAATTTTAATGTAGGTTATATCAAAATAAAGACCGGTTCAAGTAGACGCCATTAAACACAAATTTATCGGTATACCTTCCCAAATAAAAACACGAAAAAAATTTTTCCCGCCAAAACCCAAAACGCAAATATAAGTTTGTTTGTTGTCGTCATCAACCAAGTTTTTGGGTACTATATTACACGCCGGTGTATCAAGCGGCTAGACAGGTGAAATGGTGTCATCTTAGATAATGGTGGGAATACAAAACAAATCAGTAAATATACTATCCTATCTCTGTTACAAATATATAAATCCGGTTTATGCAAAATTGGTGTCAGTACCAGGAATATGTCAAGGAACATTTTGGGGCCATTAAATTAGCTGTTGAAATTTTCGTATCGATGAGTTACAGCTGGTCTAGTCGGAAGAACGGTGACAGCCGATCCGGAACCCCTGAGATCGAATCCCACGCGCACCGTCTTTTAAAAGTCATGTGCGTAATGCAGCTCCCTTAAAAGGTGAAGGATGACATCGTGAGGAAAACGATATGTACCTAGAATTTTCGAGGTTATGTGTTATCTACCAAGCTGCACTGGGCAGCGTGGTGGATTATGGCCTTGACTCTCTCCTTGCGAGAGATGGCCTCGAAGCATTGGGAATATGCAGTAGGCTGCTTATGTTAAATTAACAGCATTTAAAAAAATACATATAAAGTAAATGGACGAGCAAGACAATCACTTGATGGTAAGCAACACGTTTGCTTATAAAATCACAGTGTCACGCAGCTTTCTGAAAACTCCGTAGAAATACATGGCACCGTACTGAACTCGTTACCCAGAGATGTAAGATGATGAATGGATGATTTTTGACGTGACAGCGTCTTATAAATTGGTTTGCCGGGTGACACTTCAAGAAACTGCGTTACGCTCCGCTCACGTTATGCGCTCACAACGAGAGCGAGTGAGAGGCACGCGTCCCTTCCACTCGGGCATGGTTTAAATTAAAATATGTTTCAAAATAGCTTTAAAGAAGCTACTGGTGAAATAAATGAGCTAAGGGGATTGTTTAATTCTGGCTCGCAGTAGTTTTTAACCAGCTTTTACCAACCGTCCACCTCCTGTTTTGTACATGTTTTTTTTTAAAACGGCTTACCTCTTAGCTAAAACTTGAAAGTCCCTACTTGATATTGGTGACGGTGACGATATACCTAAGAAATATGAGCACTTCTTGAAATAGCATTGCTGCCTACAAATTTCACAGCAGTTTGGCAAAGCTGTACATGTAACTAACTGATTAAACAGGTAAAAAGAATTGACAGTTATGGGAACTGCGAATAGAAATCTTATAACTAATAATTTGACAGAATTTGACTTACTTTGGAAACTACGCAGATTAGTGGAGGTTTACCAGAGGGCGTGGCTATGGTCCCGAGTTTACCCGAATATTTCTTATCGTTCCCGAGCGTGACGCTAAAATTCAATTCAGAGCCCACGAAAAACCTGTATGTGGCGCGCCAAAACAAGTTTTCCCTTCAAAAACTGTTTAAAAATTAATACATTTTTAGATAATGTTAAAGAATTTATAGTCAAATTGTCTATTTAATACAGCGAGCAACACGGAAGGGAGTAGGCATACACAGCGATTCCCCTCTGTCAAATTACAAGTCCGCGTGGACCATGGAGTTTGATAATATACTGTGGCTGAGAGCGGGGCTAGATTTGTGAATGGTGCTTTATTTTTTATGTGTTAGTGATTTGGCTGTGTGAAGTATGATCGGTAATAGATCGCTACAGGTATGTTTTGTATGTAATAGTGCGGCTTTGCGCTAGTGTGCAACGTTCCCGTCCCGCAAGAAATGACAGAAAGATTCCCTTCCGTGCTTGCGCGGAAGATCGATGATTTAATAGCTCCACACCCACTCCCCACCGCCGCAAGCCAAACATTTATCGGCGTTTGCTCGCATTAATCAAACTTTGCCCCAACGCGAAGAGTTATGGCGCCAATGTGGCAAGTTTACTAACAAGGGTGGGTTTTACATCTGTGGGTAAAAGTCAAGCGAAAAATGAAAAAAATGACTGCCATTTTTTTAGGACTGCAAGCAGATAGAAGACGAAACTTATAACTGAGTACGTAGGTCACACTACAAGTTTTGCGTACCAAAATATTATGTTTATTGCTTTTAAGGGTTCCGTAGCCAAATGACAAAATACGGAACCGTTATAGATTCGTCATGTCTGTCTGTCCGTCCGTATGTTACAGACACTTTTCTCCGAAAGTATCAGAGCTACTATTGAAACTTGGTACGTAGATGTATTCTGTGAATCGCAATAAGATTTACATACAAAAAATGAAATAAAAAAAAACAATAAATTTATCATATCCTTTCGCTGCTTTACAGTGTCCTATTTAACCCTATTACGCCACGATATCTGAAAGACTGCTTTACATTCTGGAGTACCGCACACTCACGTCATCTGAGATCTACCTATAATTTGTCCCTGCTAATGCCCTCTGCACGTTGCGAAACTTTCTACGGAAAATCTTTTGCATTTCAAGCAGTTCAGTTGTGGAATGCCTTGCCTGTGGAAATAAGACAAGCTCCGTCACTTTCCGTATTTATGGTGCAAGTCAAAAAACATTATTTGTCAAAGGCCTGCTGAACTCTGATTGAAAATGATATATATGGATCTTTATTAAATAGTATTTTGGATTCATTGTATATGTATTAGTAATAAGGTTATTTATGTTTTAGCATGTATTGTTATTAGAATGTATGTCTATTTTATTTTAGTCAATGATTAGTATCTTACTAACTTTTTAATTTTTTTTTATATTATGATATCAAATAACTTTTTATTTTACTACTCCCGTCTTTCTATACTTTAACTTCTTTTCCATCCCCTGGGTGCCTGGAAGAGATCGCTTTTAGCGATCAGGTCGCCAATTGCTACTTATTTACTATATTTTAACATTGTTTTTTTAAGTTGTTTGTTAAGTGCAATAAAGAGTTTATCTATCTATCTAAATTTTGGGGGTTATTATACTTAGCACTGAAACTCAAAAACGTATTGTTTTTTCCTAAATTACGCGAGAGACTCTTCCAAAGTGGTAAAATATAACTTCTACTAGCCCCCCCTGTAACTTCTAGAATAACAGAATGACAAAACTAAAAAAAAATTATGATGTACATTACCATGTAAACATTCTGAACGAAAATTAGTTTTAATAAATAATCTAGTAAGTAGGTAGTTTTTATTTTAATACGTCATAAATTCACTATTGTTAACACTGGTTAAAGTAACAACGAACTACAAGAATACTATGTTACTTGCTGCTACGGAAACCTTCATAGGCGAGTCCGATTCGTACTTGACCACTTTTATTTATAAGAGGAGTTCCTCAAATCTGGAGGCTTGTTTTATACGTGGTGATTAAACGCTATCACAGCTTTTCGGAATTGCTAAAAGTGAAACCTTTCACCAAATCTTTAATTTTGGGGAAAATACAGGAATCACAGGGTGTTAGGTCGGGGCTATGGGTAGGATGGGTGACGAGTTGTACTTTCTTTGAAGCTAAAATGACTTTGTTTTGTTGGCCGCGTGTGAAGAAGCGTTGTCATGATGTACAAGATCGCGGCTTTTCGGTCGTTTTTTCGCGAACTTTTTCTAACAGAAATTGTAGAGTACCACTCAGCATTAACACTATTTTGATCAGTGGAATTGTACAGATGTGCCCTGTAGCTGAGAAAAAAACGCGATCATTTTTTTACCAACGTTTCTCGCCTGCCTCGCTTTTGTTGGCCTGATCTAATTTTCAAACACCCATTCACAAGATTGCTGTTTTTTTTCGGGCTCAAAACAATAAATCTACGTTTCGTCTCCTGTGGTAATGTCATAAACAGCATTGGAATGCCGTACTTCAGTAGCGTCTGTGAGCACCATTTCACGCTAGCCCGTTTCTGCTCCACTGTCAGTTCATGAGGGGTCCAACAACAAATTTCCGAAGTTTAAATTCTTCGTGTAAAATTTTCTGAAACGTCTTGCGGCCGATGATTATGAGTAGGTATCGATTTCTCCTTTTTTACTGAATACCATTTATTTTATGTATTGTTCATGACATTAACAAGCTTCTGAGAGGCTGACATGAGTAATGATGCCACAGCGAAACAAACTTGTGTGTCCTGTTTAATGGTGTCGCTATTATCACGTTTTAGTGGTAGGACTCCTTGAGGACCTCAAAACTGGAAAAAAAAATTGTTCACAAATGTGATTAGACACACAGATTGATTGACAAGTTACATAATATAATTACTATCGTTGGATCCAGAAATTAGCACTAAAATACTAGAAATAAGTACTAATTCTCAAATACCCGTCTTAAGTAGGCACCTACCCCATCTTTGGCTCTCATTTAACAGCTAAGAAGTAGGTGTTTTCCAAGTATTTCAGTAATAAACTATTTTTACAAAAATTAAAACCGACTTCAACACCACAAATAGGCACTCAAAAGCGAAAAATAATTTAATATAGGTCATTATTATAACCGCTACTCACTCATCCATATGAAGTCGGTGCCAGGCTAGTTAAAAAGTTAGTAGATATACTATGTACGAGGTAGTAAGTAAGTAGGCATAGGTAAGTAGTATCTATCTACTACCTGTTAGATTTGGCTGGCACCGACTTCATATAGGTAGATGAGTGAGTAGCGGTTATAATAATTACCTAGATTAAATTATTTTTCGCTTTTGAGTGCCTATTTGTGGTGTTGAAGTCGGTTTAATTTTTGTAAAAATAGTTTATTTTACCCTTTAGTGCTAAACAAGTTTTCACTAATGCATTTACACGATTTCGTGTTGAGATCTCAATACATGAATTAAACCCAAACACTGGGTAGTTCCTGTAAGCCGTTAAGAAATTCCCTTGACTGTCCTTTATCTTCATCATCAGACCACTAATGACAGTCACAACCCATCTATGTAAAAGTTCTCATCAATGCAAATTCATCGAGCCCAAACACAAGGTAACTACTATGTACCGTCGAGGAGTTCCTCGACCGTCTTCCCGTTCCCTCATCAGATCGACTCCAGACCATCTTTAAACTATACTGCTTTAAAATGCTCAAGCAAAAACTTAACTAACGCACTAGTCATCTTTACAATTTTCGAAAGTTATCCTCGATTTCTCTAGGATACCATCATCAGATCCTGGTTTGCTTATCATGGTACCACCCTTGGAATATCTTCTTTACAACAAAAAAAGAATCATCAAAATCGGTTCATAAACGACGAAGTTATCCGCGAACACACATAAAAAAAACATACATACGGTCGAATTGAGAAACCTCCTTTTTTGAAGTCGGTTAAAAATAGTAATATTCCCAAAGAAATTACAGGACAAGGAGCTAAATCTTCTCATACTTAGATGTATTACAGGTGAAGAACGCAGCGCAGTGGTAGACACATATGCCCGAGCGACACGAGACTAGTTTTTCAAGCTAATGTTAGAAAGCAAGCAAGCTAGAAATACTAGATTGCTGTCATTTTTTTTTATTTATTTAAATTAGCCACTCCACAGACTCCGGGGTCCGTGATCTTTGTCATTACAGTTATATATTATTATCATTTTTACACATATAATTGGATAAGGAGAAGAAGAGGAACATAGGAGGGAGTTGGGTACATTTAAAATCTAATTCTCTGTAGAGCCGATCACTACCGGTTGGGATTCCAAGCTTGCTAGCTTACTAACACTAGCTTGAAACACTAGTCTCGTATCGCTCCGGCAATAGACAGTAAAATTAGATTGTTTTTGTTCAAATACATATAATACAGCACTATGTTGCGCATTGTTGCGCATATGGCCTGTTTTTTATTTTTACGACCACTTTAAAACAAACTTTTATGTGTAGTTATAATTAAGACAATATTATCGACACGATTAAGAAATAGATCCAAGTATGATTTGTTAAAAAATGTTTTTTTAATAGCTACATGGTTAATAAGAAGATAATAGGATGGAGTAGGATGTCTCTGATGGAAAGAAACTCGCCTGCCCATATCAGGATGCGGTACACAGTTATTGGAACCAAGAAATGAAGATTCCAAGTTATTATCTAGCACTATACCACACCCCGGACACTTCACTAAAACTCCATACAAACACCGCTGTGCAGTTACCTACTCTTCACACAACTACGCAGATGTCGTTCGTACACACGTGAATGTGTGCGTTAGAGCTAGGGCTACTAATTTCTGTGTTGTTCATTATTAATCATGTGCATTGTACAATATTTTTGTTATTATTTTGTTGTTTTATTGAATAATTGTGCCCCTTGAGTTCACCTGGTGACGTAAAGTAGTTTATAAACTTGCTTTAATGTTGAGTTACATAAATAGAATGGAACCAAATTATATTATTCTAATTAAAAGGGCGTGTGTATTGCCGCGTAAAATCAAACGAAACTGATGATAGATATGTCAATTTCTGTTAGTAGGTACACATTCGCATATTATTTTACACTTATCCAAAAAGGAAACTTTATTCTGTCACTTAATTATTCCTTCAGACATTATCAATCCGTGCCCAAATCTGGCTGTGTAAGTTAAAAACTACTACTTTATTGTAAAGCAACGTTATTTTAAAGTTTCTAATCTTACGTTATTTTATCCGCCGCCTTGAAATTGGCGGGGGTTGGGGTGTGTTCGTTCTATCTATATTATCTACTAGATGCCCGCCCCGGCTTCGCCCGTGGTACATATATAGCACTCATCGGGATCCCGTACATATCCAACGGTGAAAGAATGATTGAAATCGGTTCAGTCATTCCTGATAATATCGCTTTCAAACAAAAAACCTCTTCAGCTACCTGCTACCCCACCTGTCGGAAATTGGTCGTACCAACTCAGATTTAGAAACAAATTGGATTAGCAAAGGTTTATATTCAATGACGCAATCTTGGACATTGGCAAAATTACGGCGACATTACCGAAGCCAAAATAAAAATTTGAAGTTGAAGTTGACGTAATCGCTGTCATGCTGTCATGTCAAGTGTATCTCTCTACTTAGTCTGTGGTCAAAGCACGCTACGAAAACTCTCAAAAAGGAATATTTTTTCCCGTTTTCATTACATTCTTGATTCATGCTCCGCTTCTATTGATAGATTGATAGTAGCGTTATGTTCGATAGCATATAGCCTTCCTCAGTAAATAGACTATCTAATAGAAAAATAATCTTTCAATTCGGACCAGTACTTCCCGAGTTCCTAGCGTTCAAACAAACAAACAAACTCTTCAGCTTTATAATATTAGTATATATATAGACTAGTATAGATTCTATGACTATACTTCGCTCATCAGTCGTCATTTTGGAGATATAAGATGATCCATCTGTATACCCAGTAATTTCTCTAGGAAATATTTCCCATCAAACCAAAAACAGTGATGTTTGCACGTAACTGCTTGGCAGTAGAATAACTGGCAAAGGTGTGGTACTTCCCTAGACAGACTCTGCAAATTCCCACCACAGAAGCTGCCTGTATTGAAACTGAGAGGATTTAGTTCTGTATAAATCCGACACCACAAATAAATTTGCAAGTTTGTACGTAGTGAATGGTTTGATAAAATGCTATTTATCTGTCGAACACCTTTCGTTGTTATTGTTAGTATATTTTTGTAGAAAAAAAGTATATAGAGATATAATGGGCGTAGATTTTAATCATTAGCAGCCTATTTTTAACCCTTGACCAAACAAGAACAAAATTAAAAATTTTGGCTAACCCCGACTACCTCGGATCTCGGATTTGTAATCTGTACAACATTCTGCTAGTCAAGCCCTTTCATTTGATACCCATATTGTGGTAGTAGTGAAAAAATAATGTAATTCGCCATTTTGTGGTGGCGGCCATCTTGGTTGAAATTTATTATTATGTATTGTATTCTACTAGTCAAGCCCTTTCATTTGATACCCATATTGAGATAAGTTGTGAAGAAATATTTTGTCCGCCATTTTGTGGAGGCGGCCATCTTGAATCGATATTAACCAAACATAGCTAAGAACATCCGCACGGATATCAACCTTCGAATAAAAAACCGCATTGAAATCGGTCCATCCGTTTGAGCTCTACGGTGCCACAGACAGACACACACAGACAGACAGACAGACAGACAGACAGACAGACCGACAGACAGACAGACAGACAGACATCGACGTCAAACTTATAACACCCCTTTTTGGTCGGGGGTTAAAAAGGGGTGTTATAAGTTTGACGTCGATGTCTGTCTGTCTGTCTGTGTGTGTGTGTCTGTTGTGGCACCGTAGAGCTCAAACGGATGAGCCAATTTCGATGCGGTTTTTTTTATTTGAAAGTTAATATCTGTGCGGATGTTTTTAGCTATGTTTGGTTAATATCGATTCAAAATGGTCGCCTCCACAAAATGGCGGACAAAATATTTCTTCATAGCCTACCTCAATATGGGTATCAAATGAAAGGTCTTGACTAGTACAATACTGTACACTATAAAAAAAAACAAATCCAAGATGGCCGCCACCACAAAATGGATATTTATATTTTTTTTCACTACTACCTCAATATGGGCATCAAACGAAAGGGCTTGACTGGTAGAATACCTTGCACTATGACAAATTTCAAATCCAAGATGGCCGCTACCAAAAAATTACGAAATACATTTTTTTTCACAACTCCCTTAATATGGGTATCAAATGAAAGAACTTTACTAGTAGAATGTTGTACGGATTACAAAAACGAGTTAGTCGGGGGTTAATCAAATTTTTTAATTTTGTTCTTGTAGAGCAGTACGTAGCTCTCTCATGATGTAAGACTCATTTTTATCCTCAGCTTTTTTCTCCAGGCGTTGTCTATCATTATATGTATTTTGTATATAGGCATAGGCATTGGCCATCTAAAAATGCGTGAGCATTTCTCATTGGGCATGCTCTTAGCCACGCTCTCTGGTTTCATCTATGTTGATTCCAAAGCAAGCTATCAAATTCTGAGTTATAAGTTTTCACTTCTTTCGGCAGTTCCTATTACTGCCTTTTTTTTAGTATAGAATAGAGTGACAAGACGAGCAGGACATGTGCCTGGTGGTAAGCAATATGCCCGCTACATAACAGCACATTGACACGTAGCTATTGGAACATGAAGAGTCAAAAATATTACCTAGCACTTCACTGCATTCGTCACTCAGAGATCTAAAATATTATATCTCTAAGCCCTGTAATTTCTCTGGAAACATTGCCCTTCAAACCGGAACACAGCGATGTTTGCACTTCGATTATCAGTCGTATGGATATGAAAAGCCCACTACCCATTTAAGTAGCTAATACCACAGTATAAAGAATTTATTTAATTGTGCTAATACGTTGACCTGCATCAATAACCTTGGTTCTCTCACGTATAACGTCAATTCCGATATTATGATGCGAAAACATAGGGCATGTTATAAAAAGAAAGAAAAAAGCAAGCCTTGCATATCACTTGCTATTTTATTTGTTGTTTTACAATTACTAATTAAACGGCTTGTTACATTTAGTAAAATTTAGTATTACACTTCACTGAATTGAGTAGCGACAAAATTTAGCTCATTGTAATAAGTCTTTAACTGATACATATGTTAAGGGTCACCTTACTGTATATATCCTCATGTCCGTGAAACTTTTTCTTGTCGACCATTGGTCCGTATTTGAACCACCAACTCGCCAGATGTGTACAAAACTCGTATACAAAACAACCGTTCAATCGAAGATGACGCATGCAGACCTATAGCCCAAGATCCCAGAGCCGCCAGACGTCACGTATGTTCTGATGGATGAAATGTGGACGATTAAGTAGAGCTAGTACGTACTAAGAACACATGCTTACCCACTAACTTGACAGACGCTTTAAAACTCCCAAATAGAGTTTTAAAGCGTCTGTTAAGTAAAACGGCCGACGGAAAGTGTCTGGGAGTACTTGGACCCTATGTTTAAAGAGATTGCCTATAACATACGTGAAAATCAGTTATCAGAAAATACGTGAAGTAAGTAATGTATCTTTTAGACCCCATATCTCAAAATTGGCCGTCTAAGCAAGTTAGCGTTAGGTAATCATGTGTTCTTAGTACGTACTAGCTCTACTCAATTGTCCACATTTCATCCATGAGAAAATACGTGACCTCTGGCGGCCCTGGGATCTTACTTTACTAGCAAATACTCGTATCTATTCACTCTGACATTGAAAAGGTCTAGAATGTGTCTCTCACGGAGGAATGATGCCACTCTATGACTGTACGTATGAGTAAAGTGGACACAAATGTTTTTTTATAGTATAGAGTGACAAGACGAGCAGGACGTGTGCCTGATGGTAAGCAACATGTCTGCCCATAACAGTACAGTGACACGCAGCGATTGGAACATGAAGAGTCCAAATAATTACCTAATAATTACCCAGGTAGACGTATTCGTCAACAACTTCGAGTGTGGTATTCCCCGAATATCCGTGGGTATTCCCAACAATAACCGGTACAGGTGAGACTTGAACATTCGACATGACTTTCGTCTTGTCCATATTTATCTTCAAACCTACCTGTTGGGACACTCTACTGAGGTCCCTGAGCATAGCACCGAGGTCTTCCATCGACTCCGCCACAATGACTATGTCGTCGGCAAACCGAAGGTTGATGCATTCGCCGTTGATATTGATGCTATATCCGTTCCAGTCCAGTAGCTTAAAAAACATCTTCCAGCCCGGCAGTGAACAGTTTCGGAGATATCACATCTCCCTGTCTCACGCCTTTCTGTAGCTGGATATGATTTGTGCACTGGTCTTGTAATCGGACAGACATTGTGGCTTTACTGTAGATACACTTCAACACTTCGATATAGCGATAGTCGATGCAGGCAGGTCTCGATGAAATCGAAGGCTTTCTCATAGTCCACATACGCTATACATAGTGGCCGATTATACTCCTCGGTTTTCTGTATAATCTGCCAAAGTGTATGGATGTGGTCTATGGTACTATAGCCTTTTCGGAAACCGGCTTGTTCGGGTGGCTGGAAGTCGTCAAACCTGCGTGAGAGTCGATTCGTGATTACCCTCGAAAACAACTTATAAACGTGGCTGTGTAAAAAAAGTGAGATAGGTCTGTAGTTCTTCAACAAGGTGTTGTCACCTTTTTTGAAGAAGAGCACCACCACACTTCTGCTCCACGCTTCTGGCGTAATACCGTTAAGTATAACGGAGTCGAACAGCTTCTGGAGGACTTTAAGTACTGGTTTTCCACCCGCTCTCAGAAGCTCAGTCGTAATTTCATCGTCGCCAGGCGCCTTGTTAAAAACAACAAAGTTGTTTGAGGGCCATCCTAATCTCATATAGGCTGACTTCCGGGATATCTTCGGTAAAATGTCGGGTCAGCTTGGCTCTGGGGTCTTTTGCCATGCTAACGACAGGTTGTGCTTGCGTAGAGGTGTATAACTGTTCATAGAACCTCTCAATCTCCTCCAAAATCTCAGGCTTCGACGAGACGACGTTACCACTATCGGTCTTCAGTTTGGTCAGCTGACTTTGCCCAAGAGACAGATTTCTTGCGAACACTTTTGAGCCTTTGTTCTGCTTGATTGCTTTTACAATACTCGAAGTATTGAAGCAGCGTATATCGCGTCGCACACAAGTAGAGATCTATCTATTGAGCCGTCTGTATACCGTCATGTCGACCGAAGACTGTAACCGCATATCTCGTCTGACCGCCATGAGATCTAGAGTTTGATCGGAGAGTTTTTGGGTTCTATTTTGGCATCGGCTCTTATAAAAATTTCTGTCAACAGCATGAAGAGTTTCCACTAGCCTGTCGTTTATTTCGTCCGCCGTTACTCTAAGGATTCGAAGCAATTTTAAAGTTCGAGTTGAAAGTTATCGGGATCTTCGATCTGAGCATAATTTGGTCGTAGCGTGGACTTCATCAGACGTGATCTTTCGAACTTAATGTTTAGATTCAGCGTGCCTCTTACAATACGGTGATCGCTGCCAGTCGTAACCCTGCTGATCACAGAGACATCGCTGAATATTTACCGTTTAGTCGTCATAATGAAGTCGATCTCATTTTTGTGGAACCGTCAGGGCTAATCCAGGCCCACTTTCTTTGTGGCTGTTTCTTGAAAAAGGAGTTCATCATAAAGAGGCTCTCCCTTTCCAAGAAATCCGCTAGACGTTGCCGCAGTGGACGTCCTTTGGTCGATATGATGATAATGATGATAGGTGATAGTGCGCTTAGTTACGACTAATAGAGAAAGCGACTAGAGGTACAAGTTAAAAACATAAGTATTATAATTGTGATTTTATTGTATTGAAAACATTATTTTACATAAATAAATACAAATACAACAACTAATTTACAAAGGTATACATAAAGGTCGATTAATATTTAAAATTTGTAATTTTACTATCAAAATATGCTAATTTTTTCAGCTAATACGTTTTGCAATTTTAAATTGCTATCCGAATTTTTTAACCATAAAAGCTATTACAGCTATAATTGTGATTCTGATGATTTTGTATTATTTTCATTAATAAAGTTTGAAAAGAATTGGTATTTCAGATTTTAAATTTGTCAAGTTTGGAAAAAAATGTAATTTTGAAAAAAAAACTGATGTTTTGAAAAAAAATATTAAGAAAAAAATAATGGGAAATTAAAAAAAACGTTTAGAAA
Source organism: Ectropis grisescens (assembly GCA_017562165.1). Classification (NCBI taxonomy): domain Eukaryota; kingdom Metazoa; phylum Arthropoda; class Insecta; order Lepidoptera; family Geometridae; genus Ectropis; species Ectropis grisescens. The sequence continues at coordinate 10,197,593 of CM029768.1, forward strand.
CTTTGAAAACAAAAACATAATTTGGACAATATTTAAATGTGATAAGTTGCCATTAGTGTATAAACATGAAGTACTAAATTTTTATTAACTGCTCTATTTATACTACTTTGTCATTATTGTATAAATTAAATCAGTACACTATGTTGTAACCGCAGGGTCCTCGGCTGGGTAAAATTTCCACTGGGCTGGGCACAACAACATCATTATAAGGCAGCCTGTTAGCCAGCAAATTACTCACAACTAGTAACTGCAATGTATTTGCCAAATTGTTTGCTACTGTGGTATCTTGCACAGGAGCGAGCAATTGGTTAGGCAAAACGGGCATGACTGGGTTGGGCATTACAACAGGGGAAGGCAAAACGTTGGGAAATATTGGCCCGGGAAGTACGTTCGGATATAATTGCCCGTTGGGCAAAATGCGTTCGCTGATGATTGGGCCAGTGGGATAGATTTGACTGGGCAGTAGTTCTACTGGGTAGTCCACGACGCTGGGCCCGAAATACGAATTGGGTAGAATGGTTTCAGTGAACGGTAGGACTCGGTTGATGCAATTGGATTGAACCAGCTGAAACAAAAATGGTTAAATTTATAATAGATGGAGACTAATAAAAAATCTTATGAATTAAAATTTTATGTCACTGTGTTTGTATTCATTCTAAGATTTTGAAATGCTAAAAGTACAGAAGCCATAGTAGTTTGGTTTCTCAATTGAGTATCAAATTTGAAAAAATGGTGCACAATATCCATTTTCCCATCAATAGTCTTTTTAACCCCCGACCAAAAAAAGGGGTGTTATAAGTTTGACGTCGATGTCTGTCTGTCTGTATGTGTGTGTGTCTGTCTGTGGCACCGTAGAGCTCAAACGGATGGGCCGATTTCAATGCGGTTTTTTTATTCGAAGGTTGATATCCGTGCGGATGTTTTAGCTATGTTTGGTTAATATCGATTCAAGATGGCCGCCGCCACAAAATGGCGGACAAAATATTTCTTCACAACCTATCTTAATATGGGTATCAAATGAAAGGGCTTGATTAGTAGAATGTTATACACTATAAAAAAATCTAATCCAAGATGGCCGCCACCCTAAATGGCGAATTGTATTATTTTTTTTCACTACTACCTCAATATGGGTATCAAACGAAAGGGCTTGACTAGTATAATACATTGCACTATGACAAATTTCAAATCCAAGATGGCCGCTTCCACAAAATGGCGAAAAACATTTCTTTTTCACAACTCCCTTAACATGGGTATCAAATGAAAGGGCTTGACTAGTAGAATGTTGTACAGATAACAAATCTGAGGTAGTCGGGGGTTAATCATAATTTTTAATTTTGTTCTTGTTTATTCATCAACATTAATTACTTTCTTTGACATTTGCTATGATTTAACTTTAATTACATTAAGACAATTTTTATATTAAAAATTTTTTCATCTGTTGACTTGTATCTGTGTTTTGTTATCAATAAAAAACTATGAACTATTCAGAAACAGGTCGACCTATATAAACCTAATGTGTTTTTTTTGTAAATTTGGTAATTTTTATTTCATTGATAATTTATTGTTATGCTATGCAAAATATCAAGATATACAAACAGTCGCGTCGTTAATTGGCGCGAGATCAGCTGGATTTTCTACGTACAATTTAACAATGATTGCGAGATAAATTTCTAACTATCATTTTTTTTATAACTTTAATAGGTTCGCACTTAACCACCATCTCGCCTGATGTTATAATCATCGGGGAAAACCCACTCAGGCAACGCATACCACAACCTAGACGTTCTCATCACAAACGTGGAGTCAAATCTCTTCGTTCGCGTTTTTGGAACATCAACCATGAAACGATGTTGCCCTTTTGTGGAACGAGAAGTAAAGAAAAGGTGGTATTAGATCATGCAGATCAGTTGCACACTTTCCGAAGTGTATCCGATAAAAAACCGATAAGCCAGCAATTTTGCGGCAATGATCTACTTAAGACCAAAACGTATTCATATGTGATGTAATGTAATATTAGCCAGTTCTAAATCTAATGACGCAACAATTATGCTGTATAATTCATACATTTACATGAGCCTAAAAATGGTTATTAGTTTTTAGAATGTAATCTAATGTTGATTTCGACGATACCATCGCTTAGCAAAAAACCCCTTAAAAATAAATTTAAAAAAAAACTCAATCAATCTTCAATCAACTAATCTTTACCAAGATCTTTATCATATAAAATGACAACGCCGCAGTTGTCTAGTGACCAGAAAATCTGACTTCACTATCGTGGTCATGTTTTCAAATCCCACCATAACTTCAGAGTATTTTTCCAAAGTGCAGTTATTTACTAGTATACTAACACGACGAAAGGCTTTAACCAGAGCGTGTTGCCAGTGATGGCTTATGGAACTGAGACGTGGTCCTTCACTGTGGGCCTCATAACGAAGCTTAAAGTCACACAGCGAGCTATGGAGAGAGCTATGCTCGGAGTCTCTTTGCGCGACAGAATCCGTAATAAGGAAATTCGCAAAAGAACGAAAGTGGCCGACATAGCTCAAATTATAAGCAAGCTGCAATGGGCAGGTCACATCGCTCGCAGAACTGACAACCAATGGGGAAGAAAGGTTCTCGAGTGGCGACCACGAACCGGAAGACGCAGTGTTGGACGGCCTCCCACTAGATGGACAGATGACCTCACAAAGGTCGCTGGAAACCGCTGGTTGCAGGTTGCGCAGGACCGTTCGTTGTGGAAGTCTAGGGGGGAGGCCTATGTTCAGCAGTGGACGTCTTGCGGCTGATGATGATGAACACGACTTTAACGATGAAGGAAAACATCGTATGAAAATCGTCTTGTTCTTAGAATCTTTTAAGGCGTCATCCGTCAACTTGCAATAAGCCAGTGTGGTGGATAACGGCCATGCCTGTATCTCTGTGAGAGGCTCCGAGTCCTATAAGTGAGAAGGCAAAGTTTATTTAAATAAGTCGTTATACTTACTTGAAATACCGCTAAATGGGCCACAGCAATAATAAGAATTTTGGAATTCATTGTAATATCTATTGAACCAGCCAAAAGAAAAACACCAGTGAATTCTCTGATATATACTATGTTACTAAAACAAAAAAATGTATTATGACTTATATATTTATTTTTAATCACTTTAAAGATATCTTTTGTGCAATACCAAATTTCAAACAGTAATCAGATTTTTGTTGCAATGTTGCCTGATTAGGTACTGAATATATGTTTTGTAAGTGTTATTACGCACTATCAATGCCCCGTGGGCTTACTCGCGTAGTACCTCCATATAGTAGTCCCATTATTTTTGTGAAATCTTCAGTTAAAATAATACTCTTTTTTTAAACTATAATACGAGTAGATTCGTATCTGACCGCCATCTCGCCTGATGTTAAGCGACGATGCGGTCTACGATGGAGCGTGCTTACCTAGAAGAAACCAATTCACTCTCGATTTGAAGACACCAAGATTGTAACTATCGGGGAAAAACCTCTCAAGCAACGCACTCCACAACTTAGACGTTCTTATCACAAACGTGGAGTCAAATCTCTTCGTTCGTGTTTTTGGAATATCAACCATGACGACGATATCAACGATGTTGCTTGTTTGAGATACGAGAAGTCCGATAAAAGAAAGGGCAAAATGGTATTAGATCATGCAGATCAATTGCATACTCTCCGAAGTGTATCCGATAAAAAACTTAAAAGTGCACACGGGCTTACAACCTATGTATATAAAATTAAGAAATCGGTTATTTTAGCCATCACATTTATGCGTATCACGGCTTTAGGTATTCGCCTAGAGATTAAAATACAATTTTTCTGTTACGAAATCGCCAAATAACTTATTAAATTCGATCTTGAGAACGGTAAAGGAATAATTGTTGTCAAAAAACTAGAGAAATTTGGTTAGAAAATTATGTTATAAAAGGTTCCTTTGAAATAGAACGTACAAAGGGATACGCAGATTAGCTACACTACAAGATAAATAAATGTATGTATTTTTTTATAAGGCAGTCATAGGGACTGCAAATAGATGAGTAAACTTAAAACACAGAATCTGATAGCTCACTTTGAAAACTACGCGGGTGAAACCAGAGGGCGCTGTTAGTCAGGAATTTATCATCAAAGCACTAACGTGTAAAGAAATTACATCAGTCTTCTAAGCATGGCCATCAGATGTCTATGGTTAGATGTGTAAATGTGTAATGGTAACTATGGTATCAAAACATTGCCACACCTATAAAATTGTTAACTCATTTCTAGATGGCCATGATCCCGAATTCACCCGAAGATTTCTTTCATTTACGAACGTGATTTTTGATCTCAATTCACAGCCCACGAAAAATCGGTGCGTAGTGCGTCAAAAGAAGTGTTCACTTCTAGAACTGACATTTTGTGGCGGCGGCCATCTTGAATTTGAAATTTATGATTTTTCGTATTTATATTTATTGGGCGTATGTATAGTATTGTATTAGTCAAACCGTTTAATTTTAAACCCCTATAGAGGCAGTTGTTAAAACGTAATTAAGTACTTACTTGTAATCCACCATTTTGTAGCAGCGGCCATCTTACGTAAGTTTTTATCACGCATAGGTTAGAATACTAACAAATAAGATGTTTTATCTTTATGCTCTTAATTTCACTGCCCTGTAATGTATAGACTTTTTGCGTCACCCTATAAGTAGGACCTCAAAGAGACCTTTGGTAAAAACGAATATGGAACCCACGCTCGTTCTCGGCAGTGACCCAAAGTTAATTAATTTAAATCCGAGGTACAAGAACACAAAACAAGCATGCCGAAGTCGGTCTGAAGCTGAACAAGTGACTTTGATCCACAGACTTATACCTCTATAGACACCGTAACTATAACAAGGAGAAAAAGATGTCCTTTGTCAGTTATTCTACCGCCAAGTAGAAAGTGAAAAACATCACTGTGTTTATTTCGTAGGACAAAGTATTCAGTGAAATTGCAAGGTTTTTTTTAAATGGCTTGTAATTTCCGTAAAATATATGGCATAGAGATATTATTATATGTCTGGGTAAAGAAAGTAGTCATGATTTGGACTCTGTATGTCACTGTGTTGCTATAGGCAGGCATGTTGTTTACCATCAGGAACGTGCCCTGATCGTATCGTTAATTTATACTATAAAAAAAATACGCAGTCGTGTCTGTTCTCCGTAAAAAGGAGTCAATTCCAAGAGACTTCTAACTTTTCAGGTGTAGCCGTGCCAGTTACTGACCATTTCGAGCTTCGGCCATTTTTTTAACATCTACGCTTAACTTTGGCTCTTTCTTTAATTTTAAGGCTAAATTAGCTGCCAAAAAACTAGGTGCCTGGTCTAAGGTGCGAAGGCACTTCAAGCTCGTTATCAGCTTCAATTGCTCCTGTTATACCAATTCACGGATTCGCTCTTGTATGGAGTGCTGTTTGCACTTTTGGGATGGATCGGCTAAATACCTGCTAGAGGCTCTGAAAACGATCGAGAGATGTGTGAAAAGGCTTAGCAACCACAACCTTATTCGAAAATTACTTCAAAGGCTTGAACATTGCCGCCAAATTGCTGGCCCATTATTGGTGTTTATCGAATACATTTCGGAGAGTGCGCAATGGATCTAAATTATCTAAATATCACTTTATCCATTTTTCTATCGCAGTCATGACGCACCGAAATCTTTTTTAACCGACTTCCAAAAAAAGGAGGAGGTTATCAATTCAAGTTTTTTTAATGTATGTTACCTGATTTCTTTAGTAGACTTATTTTTCACAAAAAAAATTTTTTTGTTTTGTTTTTGTGACTGCTGTATCTGTCACCATTAAATTGTCAACATTAATTTGTCAAAGTATAATCTTACGCGTCATAATATTACGATAGGTTAGGTTAGTTATAATGTGATGGTGTTTAAAATTCTAAGGAGACATATCCATCAACAAAAAATAAACAGATTCGTTAAATTTGCGTCGTCTATTCCATTTTGTCTGTGGTCAAAGGAAACCTCTCAAATTAAATTATTTAACTCAGTACTCAGCGCTGCATTGTTCACTTTGTCTTGAATTTCAAGCAAAATTGAACAATTTGTGTCACAGCGTCCAACCTTTGTAAATTCTGGATGTTTAGTTAGGATGGGAAGATGGAGGGTACTTGAACCTTGATAAGATTTCTCTAGAATTTTCCGATGTTAAGAAAACTTTTTGCAAAATAATGTTTTATTTTGTTATATTTTCGCACGGGAACTTTATACGCTGATGATACCTGCCTTTTCTACTTCGGATCATCAATTCATGACATAATATCTCAAGCCCAGTACGATTTAGACATTCTTCATAATTGGTTTCAACATAACCTACTTACAATAAACATCTCTAAAACCTGTTACATTCTATTCAAAGCTAAAAATAAACAAATACCTACACATACACCGCTCACAATAAATAATATTCCCTTGCAAGAAAAAACAACTGAAAAATACCTTGGTTTACATATGGACACCCATCTATCCTGGAAAGTTCATATTGACTCCATTAAAAAGAAACTGATAACACTCCGAGGTTCCCTCCGGGATTTTGTGCGCTGCATCCCTAATCAATTACGCCTGACAATTTACAACACACTTGTAAAGCCGCACTTGTTATACCTTATAGAAGTTTGGGGAAGTGCAGTCAAAACTAGAATAGCTGAACTTCAAATTTTGCAAAATAAAATCATCAAAACTATTTTTAATTACCATTACCTAACATCGACTGACAAAATTTACAAAGAAACAAAATTAATGAGTATAAAACAACTATTCATCTACAATATTTGCAATTTTATACGAAAAGCTATTAATAAAAATATTCACACAAAGTTGCTATTTATCAAACGAAAAGAAATTGTTTCATACCCATTTCATAGCACTCGCCGCGCTAGCTTCATTGTATTACCGACGGTACGGACTAACTACGGCAAATCTATGATAACTTCTGAAGGTGCACGCATATTTAATCAAATACCCTCGGATATTAAAAAAATAAATTCGTTTCACGCATTCAAAAAGCGACTTACTGCGCATATACTTACGATGCAAGTGTAGCTAAAATAGGTTCCCAACTAATCTAAATCTGTTTTGTTGAACGTGTATTGTTGTTATTGTATGTGTTTCATATTTATAACTGTTTTTTGTTTTTGTAAATTTATTATTATTAAGTTCTGTGCGGCGACGAACTACCTAATGTTTTTTTATTATTTATAAGTGTTCTCATGGAAGTGATAATTATCTTTATTTACGTTGTAAGTACTGGAAATATTGTAACCTACCAACTAGTTTGTACACAGTTCAACAATAAATTATTCTGATTCTGATTCTGATCTTATATGAGAATAAATGTCTTTAAACCTAAACCTGAAATTATGCTTTGTTGTATACTTCGTATTTATAATTCTCCAATATTATAGTATACTAGCACCACCCCGTGGTTTAAATTATTTTCCCAAGATAAAAAGCCTATGCGTACCTAGCTAACCTACGTGGTCTTCCAAAATCAAATCTAACAACTCATTTGTTCCAAATTTCAGCCCTATCCATTCGTTTGTTTCGACGTGATTGAGCAACAAACATCCAAACATCCGAATATCCAAACGTCATCAAAAATATACACTTATAATATTTATTAATAGCTTGTGTTTAATCGTGATTGATATATTCCTCCGTCTAAACTTTGAAAATTATTACTCCTGTGGGTACTTTTGGACATAAATAACATTTCGTCAAGTCTAGAATGAGTTTTTTTTTCAGATTAGCGCACTCTATCCATGTAACGTTTCGTTGCTTAATATCAGGCGAGATGGTGAACAAATGAAAACCTAAATTCGAAAAAAAAAATAAGAACACCGTAATTATTTTGGGGAAGTAGTCTTTAATGGGAATAAGAATTTTAGAAATAAAATATTAAATTATCAATGAATTAAACAAAATGTAGTAAAAATTGTACTGTAATAATTTTAAACAATAATTTACATGTGTGTTAAATCTAATTAATGCCAAAGAAATACACGTCCGAAAAGTTATGTTAACTCGAATAGCCGTCCCAAGCTAAGGTGCCCAAAACGCTGGCTACGTTGCCTTGCTGAGTGGCGATGGTTATCTTCTGCTTTAGATACGAGCGGGTACCAATTTAATTACACGACGCGCAATCTCTCGAACTACATCCTTCGCATCGACTCTGCAACTGCCCATAGTAATATTCATATTATATATTAATTACTAGCAGTCTGCGGCTTATCTATGAGAATCGGCCAACATCTATTTTTCATCCCGCTAAATGTTAGGGGTAGTAGTGCACCCTTAAATTTTTATTTTTATTTTTTTAGACAAAACTTTTAATTTCTATTTTTTTTTGATACAACGTACAAAAATACATACAATCCTCAATTTTCACCCTTCTACGATCAACCCTTATTTTATTAGGAAATTATTTATATGACAAAACAATGTTTGCCGGGTCAGCTAGTGTTAGTATATATTTGTAAGAATAGTACGAGATCAGTCTTAATTATAGTTTATTTAAAAAACCAGTTAGATACATACAAACATATTTTCAAATTAAATTAATTTATATATTATTAGCGGTCACCATGCGGCCACATTCTCAATGGCACCTTTACAAAACATATTTCTATAGATATAATATAACATTAAAATAGATTCTGATTACATTCTCGATTCACGTAAAAATGTTGTAGCTGGACCATACACTACTTACTTCTTCATCCACAGTTAAAGGGAGCATCGTTGGATGTGTTATGCTCGCATTTTCTTGCTCTATGTCCTACCAGTTTCAAAATTATAATTAATATTCAAAGTATAAATACTTTAAGTTATGCTAAATAGATGTATTTTCAGTAGTAGTCATCCACATGTCCTAAAGATTTTGCTACTACGTAAGTTGTCCTATCGTCATCATTAAATTCTCGATTGCCGTGATCAAGAGGGAGAGAAGATGTTTTGTCTTCGTTTTTTCCCACTCCATACGTCGCCACTTTTGATTTAGCATACACTGTTTCAATTTTATCCCTTTTTGGCTTCTCTGTAGTTGGAATTTCGTTGTATTTGGTTAAATCAGGTTCAAAGTAAATTAATCTGCTGAATTTGTGTGGCGCTTCATCTACATCAGTTTTAACATCAGAAACTTTTTTAATAATATCGGAGTAGATTATTTGTTGACTGTCTAGATCTGAGTTTAAAGATAACTTTTCTATTCTTGTGGTTTTGAAATCAGGATTTTCTAACAGTGGTGGTATTTGGAACTGATCTCCAATTTCAGTTTTATCATTTGCGTCAGTACTGGTTTCTATAGCAAAATTTTGGTCTTCAATATTTTTTTCTAAGTCAATTCTTCGCGTTTTGCTTTTGTCGTAGTCATTTAATGTTGCTTTTTTCTCTTCACGAAACTTATTAGTGCGTCTAAAATTTATACGATCTTTAATGTCAAGATTGGGTCTAGGGTAATTCTCATATCTGTCATACTTTCTTTGATCTCTATTCAGCGGATTTTCAAAACTTCGATCTGTTGTGTAGAAATGTCTATCATCTAAATCTTTGAGATAAAAACTTTCATCGTTTACATTTGCAGAATTTTCATAAAATATTGGATAATAATCATCTATTATACCATTCGTGTGTATAGTTGGTACTATATCTTCTCTTCCCAATTCCGGAGTCATATATTCGTGTAAATCTTCTATCAGAGTTGGAGGCGTTTCTAAATTAACTTTGGTAAGATCTATATCTTCATTTTGAAGTTCAGGTGGCTGTTTTATTTCTACTTCAACAGATTTCTGTTGTGTATCTATTTCTTTGCTTACAACAGAATCTATATCATAAGTTAAATCCGTTGAAGAAGATGTTGTATTAGTTGAGTTAAATTTTTCATCACTTTTCGTTACAGTTGCATTCCCGGAAGTTTCAGTTTTAGTTGTATTCAAAACAATTACTTTTACTTGATCTACATCGGTTTCAATTAATGATCGTTCAGTTGTGGTGGCCTGTTTTTTTCTTAGGTTTTAACTTTACTTCTATGGGTTGTGATGGGAATACATTTACGTTAGGTGAATTTTGTGTTTTATTACTATTTTTGTTATCGGTTTTTATGTTACCTGCGTCTAATAATGGTTGATAAAACTGACCAAAATTGAAAGGATAGCCGTTTGAGAATAAATTATTTCCCAAATACATATTAGAGTAAAAGTGTTTGAAAATGTCTTCATTAAATGGATTAATAGCCTGTACTTGTTTATTTGTTTCCATGTTAAATTTGTTTGTACTGAGGATTTTAGAATTTTTAGTTTCTTTTATATTTTTTGTTGGTCGACTATTCTCTTGGAGATGAGTGATGTCACTATTATCTACAGGAGATTCAATATCTTTTAAATGAGAACCATCTTTAGTCTCTAAGACATTATTATGCTCTTTTTCTTCAGTTTTGCTTGCCGTTTTATTGTGAGATTTGGAACTTTTCCTTTTCTTTTTACGTTGTTTATTTATTTTAGCTTCAGTAGCTTCTGCATTCATCTCCTTGTTGCTATTGTAATTTACAGTATCATTAGGTGATTTTACGTCCTCGGTTAGTTCAAGATCGGGAAAGTAGTTTTGTTTATTTTTCTTTTTGGAAGTTTTCACCACTGATCCTGTGCTATTTGTTTCTTTTTCACCATAGTCTTGAAAATTTTCTGAAACATGTTTGGTAGACTTTTTCTTTCCTTTTTATTCCTATTTTTCGAATTTTATTTTGTTCTTTACTTTTCAAAGTATCTGTACTATTTTTATCCGTAGCTTCGTTTTTGGATACAACTGGTTTTCGATTATTCTTTTTTCTTTTAATAGTTTCGTTATCTGTTTTCTCTTGAGTTATTTTATCGTTGAGAGTGAAAAACTCAGTTGGTATTATAAAATAATTATTGATAACACTAGGAGTAGCGCCTGTGTTTACTTGCCTTTGATTCTGATGACAATTTTGGTTATAATGAATTACATTCGAGTCTAGAATTTTCTGAAAATTTGGATTTTTTAGTATTTTGTTAACAAAAAGATCATTTAACACAGTCTCGTCAATTTGAACTGGGATTGCTCGTGTATTTGGTACCGTAATTTGTTGATTATGATGGTTATTTTGATTTGCAGATGTTTGATATGGTGAAGTGGATACTAGGATTGGTGTTTGTAGACTAGTGTATTGTAGATTAGAATCTCCTTGAGGAACTGCATTTGAAGCAACCTGAAAAAATACATTAAAAAATAAGCAAAAACAAGTAAAATTATTGAAGGATCCAAACACTTTTTCAAAGCGATTTATACATTTTTTTGATGAAATTGTTTTTATTAAGCTACGAGATGAGCAACGAAATGTTGTTTTATTCGAATTTTGTATGTCTAAATGTCGGAAAGCATAGGTCACACGTAATAGGTATAGTTGCCGGCAAACAAGTTGACCTAATGAAGTTAGCGCCGCATGGCTGCGCAGAAACGTTTTTAAGGTATCTTTGGTGGAAGTGCACATGCGCGAACTTTCCCTTCCACCTCACTTCTGGGTCTACTTCAGGGGTCGGCAAGTAGTTTTAGGCGGGGTCCGGATGAAGAGCAGAAATTTTAACGAGGTCCAGAAAAAAACTATTGGTAATAATTGCTGAAACAGCCCACTAAATGTTCCTACTGCTAAACCTCGGGGCTTTCCCTCGCAAGAAGAGAGTCAAGACCATAATCCACCACGCTGGCCCAGTGCGGATTGGTGGATGACACATGACTTCGAAAGATTCTAGGTACATGTCGTTTTCCTCACGATGTTTTCCTTCACCGTTTTAAGTTAGCGGCATTATGAACGTGACTTAGAAAAGACTGTGGTGCGTGTGGTTTTAAATCCAGGGTCTCCGGATCGGCAGTCGCCGTTCTCCCGATTAGACCCGCCGTAACTTGGTAATAATTAAGTGGTACTTATTTATTGTACGGTATCAAACTCAATTTGTAATTATTAAAAACACAAGACCTAAAATCAATGCGACAAATTACACCGATCCTCTTGAGCCAGCTCTTTATAATTTGGTCCTCGAGAAGAATAATAAATTCGACGTGTATTTTCTACGAGTAATTGGTCGAGTCGATTAATCTCGAAAATTATTTGTTTAAAAACATTGAGAAAGATGACCCACATACGTAAGTCGAATCAATCATAGTAGCCAAATTGATAGCTAGTTTTTTTGCGATTTCCATATTTTTCTGAGATGTGTTTGGCTCAAAATTTTTAAGTGGATACAAATTTATACGTTTGCAAAGATATATCTTCTTGAATATCAAATATTTCCATTTGAAGTGAAGCCTTTGACAAATTGAACAATTTGTCAGTCTGTCAGCTACAATGGCTCCAAAATGGTTCATGAGAGCTTCGTCCACCATAAAGCAACTAAAAACTGAAAGCGTTCCGAAGCCATTTACCAGAGCAGAAGCCATGGTTCGCACTCTGGTTTTGATCAGGTTTCCGATACGGTGCGATAGCTTTTCTCTTAGATATTTTGGTGCCTCAGTTGTTGTGGTGATGATGGTGTCCTTACCCACGTCGAAGTTTCTAATCACCCATGTTCTCTTTCCACATCCTGGAACTCCGTTGACCGACTGTATTCTCGGTATCTCCCAGTTTTCCTAATCAGATTTGACGTTTGAGTTCTCTTCGATGGTCTTGGCCATCTCTAGGATTTTATCGTCCAGCATAATCTTGGTGCATCGGGCAGTAACTACAATTGGGTCGTTTCGAGGTGTCGCGTAAACAGGTCTTCCCTTGCGCTCCATCTCTTTTTTGCTCAGTGTCACAAAGCCATTTTCTGCACTCTTCCCTTTTCTCTTGATGACCCGGGAAGTGACATTATTGTAAATGACTGCTTCGTCTTGTCGCTGTCAGTGGGGCTATAAATTCGAAGAAGGCATAAAGTGCGTGACTCCGTGGCTCCGTCGTTGGTTGGCCGCGGCTGTCCTCTGCTGGGCTCTTTCGGAGCCGGTTTGGGTGGTCGAACTAGGAACAGGTGTCCCCATATGTACGTTGCATTTGTTTGATCGTGCAAAGGGGTTTGATGAAGCTCAGAATTTTTCCCCTGTCTTCGTATATGACAACCTCATGATGTTTACCAGCACTTCTGCTCAGATGTCCGAGCAGCGCTCTTGCGTAAGTGCAAGGCGTTCGACCTTTCGAGTACTCTATTAACGCAATCGTTTTGTTTTTCGATCGCACCTTCGCACCGAAATCGGTGGCAGTCTACCACGCACACATTACGTCGTAGGTTTCCCTCTTCATTGTGACTTTTGCGGTACTCCCATTGAGCAGGCAAGACAATCCAGGTGACAAACGGGCTCGTTTCCGTTCCCAGACGAAGCAAAAGCTTATTCCCAATCTTTCTTTGTTGCTGTCCATGAAGAGAGCCACTCTGCCGATACGGATCTCTGCCTCTCTTCGGTCTGCGTTCTCTAGTAGTTACTGGACGGAGATACTCTTTGAGAAGTTATCTTGGGCGGGGACCGCATTCCACGTTCGTGTCCACGAACAGCGAGCCAGCTTGTGGTGGCGAAGAGGAGCGTGTATTAGAAAGTGTGGAGTTTCACTTAGTCGCTTTGCGGAAAATATTTAATAGAAAAAAAATATTTGTAGATTCTGTGGCAAAAAAATATAATCTAAATTAATAAAGGTACAGTGTACCTTATCTACATTTTAAAATGTATACTTGGCTTACAATACATTACAAATATTTTTTATTGGCGGTCCGAGGTTCGACCCTTCGCGGTCCGGATACGGACCGCGGTCCGCCTGTTGCTGACCCTTGGTATACTTGTTTGCCGGCCACTATAATACGCTTGATAATACCTACCTACCGGTTTGTACATAACAGCACAGCGCTACCGTACCTATTTATGACGACTCGAAATAGTGCCTAGTTCTGAACAGCACTCGTCACTCGGAAAATGATGATCTGTCTCTTTTCCACGTAATTTTTTAGCTTAAGTTAAGTTTCGTAATATTGTTGATGTCGGACATTCCCCACACATAACTAACTAATAAAATAAATATTTTTATGGGAACGAAATAGCTGATATAACAATTATAATTACATGATACATACAATTTACTTATAACATATAGCAACACCTAGACAAATATAATAAATATTGGTGGACAATTCACACACAACACCTTCTGACCCCAAATTAAACATAGCTTGTACTATGGCGGCCAGATAGCTGATATAATACTTATATAGTTTTAAATACATACTTATTATACATAGAAACACCCAGACACAGATCTAACACACAAATAACAAACATCTGTATTCATCACACAAATGTATTTGTTATGGATGGGAATTGAACCCACTATCGCGAACTTAATAACACGGTCAAATTCAGCGGTTAGTTTTTAATGTATACTCGTAGATAGATAGAAACATTTGAATATCCACAAATAAAACTAAAACGAGTGCCCTTAAAATTAGTAAAACAAATGGCAACCTTATAAAAAAGCGATCTTTACCAGGCAACCGAATACGAAAAACATACCAGTGTTACCAACGACAACCCGGCCAAAAACACTTGTTCTATCATTTTGAAACCTCATCCATTTCACTTATAGTTATAAATTAACTAAATCAGTCAAAACCGTTTCCATAACTACGTGTTAAATATATAAAAACAGGTTATATACCTATCTCGATTAATAAGATAATTGTTACGAGTATTGCATCGATTTATTATCGATACATCGATAAAATGTCATCTCGATTACGCACGCACGAAATAAACTTTATTGCTCTATAAATAAAAGGTAGTTTGGCAATGTTCCTTCGAATTTGTATGTTTCCTAGCATAAGTACCTATCCCATTAAAAATGTTCCCACTGCTGAGACTCAAAGCCTACTCTATTTCAATTCAATTTATTTATTCGAACCATTATTTTAAAAAACACTTGGTAACGTCACTTACAATTAAATTGTTGATAATTATTCTGTGTACATAATCTATATAAATAAAACCTCTTTGTAATAATATAATACTAGAAAATTATGTCAAAAAAAAAACTAATCAGCTGTAAAGGGGCCTTGTCAATCAGATGCCGCTGTAAAAAAGCTTTGTTATGACAAAATACAATTGTCCAAATAATTAATAGGTACATACAGTACTTATAAAAAGGCTAAACTCTCTCGGAAGGAGAGAGTCAAGGCTTCAATCCACCATGGTGGCCCGGTGCGGATTGGTGGATGACACCTGACTTTAAAAGATTCTAGGTAGATGTTGGTTTCCTCGCAATGTTTTTCTTTACCGTTTTAAGTTAGCAGCTTTACGCATATTATTGTAAAAGTCAGTGGGGCGCGTGAGATTTGAACCCGAGGCTCCGGATCGGCAGTCGCCGTTTTCCCGACTTAACCAGATTCGGTCGCAATCCTGCCACATAATACTTCTATTCCATCTGACAGTTGACTGGAAGATATCATTTTAGTGATAAAAAGAACATTTTCCATCCTACATTTTTAAATTGTATAATAAGCATATTTTTTGTACAGCACAAGGAAAGAGTTTATTTTTTCTATTTTAATTTCGTGAAAGTACTGAATCTGCTCTGCTCTATACGATTCTTGTCTTTTATTCTATACAAAGTATTTGCCCGTGACTTTGCCGTGGAATTTAGAAAAAAAACTATGCCCTGACTCTTCGAAGCTACGACTGTATCTAGTCGTAAGACCGGCGACTGCCAATCTGGAACCCCTTGTTCGAATCTCACGCATACCTCTGTCTTTTCAAATCTTTTCGTTTTTTTGTCTTGTAATTTGCCTTCCACGTCACATGCACACCCTGCCTTATAACATTCCTCTTATCTTTTTTTTCACCCTAAGGTTGCCTGGAAGAGATCACTCTTAGCGATAAGGCCGCCGATTGTCGCACTAGTTTTAATAGCATAAAATGTTATGTTCTTGTAATTTTTTTTAATTTGGTGTGTTCAATAATGTGTTTCTATTTCTATCTTTTCGAAGTCATTAGCGTAATGCTGCTAGCTTAAAAACGGCGAAGGACAACATCGTGAGGTAGCCTGCTTTTCGATGCGAGAGTTTTTGCCACTATATTATGAATGAATACTTATGTACTTTGAAGAATAATTCTTGCCGAAAGCTAAGCTTAAAATTTGACGTACACTTAGACGTTTGAGTTTTATGAGTCACATTATGTTATTGTGACACATCCACTCAAATCTACACTCAAAACCTAAAGTTCAAAACCATGATTCCGTGGTTCTCTATCTTTATAACTTGTGTTTTTTGAAGTGAAAACTTCGTTTGACGCGCCTAGGACAAAATTTTCGTGGGCTGTGAATTGAAATCTAGCGTCACGCTCAGGTATGATAATAGCTTTTCGGGTAAACTCGGTATGCTAGAGCGAGAAACAAAATACAGTGAACAAGCTCGTCAGAGCGAGAAAGATAATATGTAGTCCCTGTTTATTATATTTATGTCTTTTTATCGCGATGTTAACTTCTAGGTACTAACCACATTAATTGAACTTGTCACGAAATATTAAATTTTCATATCACATCCATTGCAAAAAGGTTTTTTTAAATCTATAGTAAAAGTGTGACATTATTTATTTATCAAACGAATATTACTTACTAACATTTGGGAAAAATTGGTGACTGAATTCACAAGCAAATTTAATATCAAGGTTTATTCAATGCTTTTGACTGACGTCAAAAGCAAGTTGAAAGCAACTAATCCTCGCTTCTTTACACTTCACTAAATTCAGTAACGACTTAACTCAGCCGTCTAAATTTAGCCAAATGGCTTTTTAACAGGTAAATTGTGGTTAAAAGTATTTCTATTTCAAAGAAGCAGAATTTTATCACTAAAACGTTTACAGGTAATAAAAGAATAGACAAATTCACATAACAAATTTTATTCATAAACCTAAAATTACAGCAATAACTTCTCCAACTCCACAACAATACTTGTTATCAGCTTCAACAGACCACTCAATAAGCCTGACCCATCAGTCAAACCACTCAACAAATTCAGTACTAAATTCAAAACCTGGGACACTAAACCTAAGAGCAACCCTGGTGCTGCTAAAACATTTGATCTGAACAAAGAAATCAGAACACTTATATACAAGAACAGCACGGATGCCAAATCAGTCAAAGTTGCATACAACAAAGGCAGTGTACATCCAAAGTAAGGCAGTAATGCTGGAGTAAGATTTTGGACAATGTTGGACAAGTTGTTCAAATTGTTGATGAGGTTTATTAGGAATGGGAGAAGGAGACAGCCGAGTTGGTTTGCGATTGGCAGGACCGTGGAGATTTCGTCAAAAGCCAGGCGTAACGCAGACACTGAGTAGGCGGGAATCATGGCTGCACTGGATTGCACCTGGACACAAAAAGGACAGATTAAAGTATAATAAAACAAGTTTTTCTATATAGTAAACTATGACGGAACAAACCGGACATGTGCCTGATGGTAAGCAACTTGCCTGCCCAAAAACAACACAATACAGCTATTGAAACATACAGAGTTCAAACCATAATCATTGCACTATGTTCATGATTTATCTATATGCCCCGTAATTTCTTTGTTAACATTACCCTTCAAACCGCAACACGGTGATGTTTTACATTACTGTTTGCCAGTAAAATAACTGGAAATAACTGGTTTGCTACTACAAGGAAGACGTTGTAAAGAGTCCTACTACAACAAAACAAATGCTGGTACAGATTGTGATGTCGTGGCCGTAGAAAAAGTCGGCCATGTATTCTTCAAAACTAGAGATGTTATAGATATGATATTTCGGATCTAGATACGGATATAGATATAGGAATAAAATGATATCGGTTTCGGATGTGGTTACAGATATGTAATTATTTCGCATTATCCGTCAGTTTCGGTTACGGATATTAGATTGAAGTAGAATATAAACACAAATAGTGCGTAAAAAACTTGGTTTTATTTGTAGGTTTTGTCTAGTCTAGGTTAAAATATGAAATCTATATATTCACGTGGTGAAACAAAAATGTGTCGAAACATGACATTTTTAACACCCTGCTCGTCATTTTTACGGATATATCCGAAACTAACGGAAAAATTTAAAACGGATACGGTTACGGATACGTTTTTATTTCGGATATCCGATAGTTACGGTTACGGATACGTTTTTATTACGGATACCCGATAGTTACGGTTACGCATACGTTTTTATTTGGGATACCCGATAGTTACGGTTAAGGAAATCCATAACATCCCTGTTCAAAACCTTACAGGTATTTTATTAACTGCATTATGCTGTGTTACCCATGGTTTACCTGAACTGTTAAATGTCAAATATATTTAATATGTCAGAATCATTTTTTGATTTCTGAAATAAACGTAGTCTAAGTTATTTTTTATTATATGAAGTGAAAGTCCCATTGAAATCGATCCAACCGTTTCGGAGGAGTTTGGTTACAAACATGTTTTTGGCTCGAGACTTTTGGATATTAGAAGCTACAATTTATATAATAATAAATAAATATTGGTTGACAATCCACACACAACACCATCTGACCCCAAACTAAGCAAAGCTTGTACCACAATCTTCATACAGTCGTTCGACGAAGCAATCTGGACATCTAGAGGGGACAATCGGGCGGGGTGAGACGCGGGAAGCGCGCTCCCACATTGCTTAGATTACAATGTTAGTATTGCAGGAGCGCGGCTCAGGGCTGACGTCTTCCGTATGTTTTAATTTTATTTTGGTGCTACATTTTTAAAATGGCACATACGACTTGTGCTATAAGAGATTATAAGTCGTCATCTTACATAAATAATCCATCTTACATAATGATCTGCGATTTCATAGAATTTTTATTTTTTTTAAGAATTTCATTAAAATAATAAAATATTTTAATAAGCAATTTTATTTGCGACAACCCTACCCGTGTCTAGACATTATCGGCGTTTCTCCTGAGATCAAAGGCAATGAACTACTGGTAGTATTTGTTATTACTGTGCATGTACTATGGCGGCCAGATAGCTGATATAATACTTATATAACTGTAAATACGTACTTTATATACATAGAAACACCCAGACACAGTTTGTTCTAAATGTTTCTATAATTGCATATTTTTTTGCTTGTGCTTGTGTCTTTGCATTATAATAATCTGAAATAATAGTACATTGTTCACCGAGAGGAGAAAGTGACCCATTACCGTCGAGGGTGTCGTTTTGAAGAGGAAAATAAATTTCTACGAAAACTGAATCCTCAAAAAATGGCGCCAATGGCGTCAGCAATTTTCACATGTTCTTTTTTCAAATTGTTTGACACCATCCAACACACAGTTAGTGGCCAGTGTAATTTTGCGAACTTGGAGATAAAAAACTCACTGTAAAAACTTTTTGGCTTTTGATATTTAGATTACCAGCGCATAGTCTTACCCAAAATTAAAAAAAGAAAAACCACGTAAGAAATGGACTTTCATACACTTTTCTCTCCCGCTCAGATGCGTTTTCTCGCCGCATATTTGTTCGATATGCAATGACGTACTTTCTACCGTAAATTTGATAAAGTATCAAGGTACTTTCCAAGCAGGTGTAGTATAAAGTTTTTTTTTAACATCATTAGTTACGCACCCACTATTTTGTCTCGTTTTAAAAGTTTTCCGGAAACCCAATTTCTCTACTTCACAAAAATAATAGTCATTAATGTACCCTTTCAGGAAACGACATTTTTTTCATTCGAATGACGTCACTTAAGGCGCGGTTCCATTACCCCGACGAAATTTGCGTAACGACGAACATTACTTTGAGTGATGTGCGCAAATGATTGTAATGTATTTGATGAATCTTTGAAGATTGAACTTTTTGAGCGAAAATCGGGAATAAAAGTGGGTCGGCGGTATTGATATTAACCATTGGATGAGCCTTGAGCTCCTTGAAATCTATACTAATATTATAAAGCTGAAGAGTTTGTTTGCTTGAACGCTAGGATCTCGGGAAGTACTGGTCCGAATTGAAAGATTATTTTTCTATTGGATAGTCCATTTATCGAGGAAGGCTTTAGGCTATAGAAAATAACTCTACTATTAATTGAAGCGGAGCATGAAACAAGAATGTAACAAAATCGGGAAAAAAATTTCCCCTTTTGAGAGTTTTCGTACGTTTCGTGCTTTGACATGACACATGACAGCATGTGTCAAAGATTGCGTCATTGAATTTTAGTAATCTGTGCCTTGAATATAAACCTTTGCTAATTTTTTTTCTAAATCTGAGTTGGTACGACCAATTTCCGACAGGTGGCGTAGCAGGTTGCTGAAGAGGTTTTTTGTTTGAAATCGATATTCTCAGGAATGAGTGAACCGATTTCAGTCATTCTTTCACCGTTGGATATGTACGGGATCTGTATCCCGTACTCATCGGGATGAGTGCTATATAATATACCACGGGCGAAGCCGGGGCGGGCATCTAGTTGGTAATAAACTGCGGCTGTCTGTGTTGCGTAAGTGGTTAGCACACCACCTATCTACGTGACACCCAGAATCACTAGCGGCGAAGTATGCTGTGGTTCTAAATATGATGTTGACAACGAGTAATGATTGGTAAACGTTCGGCGTTCACCACTTCTTGTGAGCGCACTCTTTCCAACGATGACATAATTCAGTGCGCCTGAAGTTTGGGAGGGCACAACTCATGGCTTATATCGATGGTCGACGGCCTATTTACATTCCGTGGATCTTTTTATTTGTCTTACTACTTTATTTGTCTGTACATCTATTTTCTTTTGGTGTGAAAATTAAAGAGTATATATCTATCTATCTATTTGGCGAGGAGAAAGATGAAGTCAAATGACATCAACACAAAAACAATAAGACCGTACCACAAAGCCTTGACGCGGTCACCGCGACTGGTGTGAATTGGGCCTAACTTGTTGGACCCTACCATCCCTACATCCCTTAGCTCCATGTACCTAAGAGCCCAGCACTGGTAGAGCTTCGAAGCCGGCTCCTGATCGAAGTGAAGAAAAATACGAAGTCAAGTCAACCTTATTTCAAAAGTTGTCATAATGCCCGAGCTACACGAAGCTACTTTTTTGGGTTTATTCCGAACCTGACCCGAAAACCTGACCCGCTACCGGGTTAGGTTAGGAAAAGAAAAAAAAAATCATTCCCAACCTAACCCTCTTCCTAACCTGACCCGAAATGAAGTTCCGAACCGGACCCGATTACTAAAAGTCATAGCTCCAGGAACTATAGCACTAATAACGTACTAGGTAGGGTTTTAGATTCGAGGTTAACTTAGGAACATTATTTCCGGCTCAGGTTTAGAAGAGGGTTACGTTCGTAATGACAAAAAAATGATTCACTTTTGCTGTTTGTTCCTAACCTAACCCGGTACCGGGTCAGGTTCGGAATAAACCACGTCATGGTTTTCGGGTCAGGTTAGGAAGAGAGTTAGGTTGGGAATGAAAATTAATAATTTTTTTCTGTTCCTAACCTAACCCGGTAGCGGGTCAGGTTTTCGGGTCAGGTTCGGAATAAACCGTTTTTAAGGATAGGATATTAGGATACAAGCTAGTGCTAGTAAGCTAGCAAGTTAGAACTTCTAGCTTCGTGTAAACAAAATTAGCATTGCATAGCGTTGTCCACAACTTAACTTTTATCCATAGCCGACCTACTGACTAGAACTACTATAATCATAACTACTGTGCACGTTATTTGAATAGACTTGTCTTTCCACAATGTAATATAGAACTTTACCGAAGAAATCGTTATATTATGGCTTTAAAAATACATAACAAAATTCCTGAATCTTTCAAATCTTTCTCGTGCCAACAGTTTAAAACTAAATTTCAAAGATGGGTAACGGAGCACAGCTTCTATGACATAAAACGCTTCTTTGAATTTAATGAAAATAGATTAGTTTTCAGTTAATTAGTGTCATTTTTTATGTCATAAAATATAGATTTGCACATAGTGAATCTTTTCGCATGCCTTTTAGGCCGAAATTGTCTAGGTGCTAAGTATTTGTAAGAACTTTAATGTAACCACAATTTAAAGCAAAATAAAGAAACTTGAACGTTTGGTTTCATAATAAAGAAGTCGTCTTTTCGAATTCCACCTGCAATATTTAATGAAGTACAGGTGTAGGAGTTTGTCGCCACTTGGCGCGTCAGTTAGCTAAAGTGGCTGGGGGTTGGTTATTGATTTTATAAAATAAACTACATGTCTGCCCCGGCTTTGCCCGTGGTACATTAAATAGCACTCATCGAGATCCCGTACATATCCAATGGTGAAAGAATGACTGAAATCGCTTCAGTCAATCCTGAGAATATCACTTTCAAACAAAAAAACCTCTTCAGCTACCTGCTACGCCATCTGTCGGAAATTGGTCGTGCCAACTCAGATTTAGAAACAAATTTGATAAGCAAAGGTTTATATTCAATGACGCAATCTTAGACACATGCTGTCATGTCAAAACCGGTACGAAAACTCTTAAAAAAGGAATATTTTCTTCTCGTTTTTGTGACATTCTGGATTCATGCTTTGCTTCTATTGATAGTAGCGTTATATTCTATAGCCTTTGTCGATAAATGGACTATCCAATAGAAAAAAATATTTTTCAATTCGGACCAGTACTTTCCGAGATCCTAGCGTTCAAACAAACAAGCACACTCTTCAGTTTTATAATATTAGTATTTCAAATAAATACATAACTTAGTAGTCACAGAACCGATAGACATTGGGGTAGCATTTTCAGGAAGAAACCGCGAGGCGGTAAACGTACTTACCCTGAGACAAGATGATATGACGATGTACGAAAAGCAGCTAGTGGCGGTTCGCAATGTAAAGCCGAGGATTGGGCTGAGTGGTGGGTTATTGGAGCCTATGCCTAGCAAGGGCCGCGTATGGCCTGACGACTGTGATGATGTGTCACCTGCCAACCCAGATTGGACCAGTATAGCCAATAATGGTGGATTTTGCTGACTCTCTTCTTGTGTGAAAACGCTTCTAACCACAATGGTAACATGAAATGAGTGAGCTTCTTAAGATTTTAGTGTAGGTATGTTATAAACATTGGTAAATTTGGACATTTTGATTATGTACGGCATTGGTTCCATACAGTTTCAATACCTCTTCTAATCCATTACTCCGCAATGCCATACAAAAATCATGCGACAGGAAGGAAAGAGCGACGGTTGCAACGCCCCCTTTTCTATTTGCACTCAGTTGGACAGCTTACAAAAGCATAGTGCTGAATCTTATTATTTTATACCCTTCTTTCATTCTAGATAGGTCTCTTGGTGGTTCATATGACCCATACATTTTGTTCACGGGCCTGTAGTGTGTATTAGACTATAAAGATTTCAAATAACTATACTGCGTTCCGCAATCAAAATTTTAATATAATTTATCTCATTATTCAATAATTTATCTGGAAGAATTCTCTCATTTGTAAACCACTTCTGGTATGAAGGGCTTCAGACCAAAATCAGTGCTTGCTTAACATTGATTGGCGATAGGATAACCGGCAAAGATGTAGTATTTTCCAAGCGGACTCTGCAAAGAATCCTACTACTCTAAAACAATAAAAATAAACAAAATTTTACGAACCAATATTGCTACAGCAACTCCGAACAAAATAACCTTACTCATTTCACTGCTTAATCAACTTAAAAACAAAATATTTATGAAAAATTATTTCATAAATATTATTTATAAAGACCTATAATATTATCGCTATGATTATTGCATATAGGTTTGTGAAACTAAATACATTTTTGTCGTAAACTTTCTTATCTTGTAATCTATAAAAGTGTCGAGTAACTAAAATTGTGTTATCGTTTTGAAAAAGTAGTGTTGATATGATAATTATGTCATATAATTGTTGCTCTAATTTAACAAGCATTAGACCATTTTTTAGTTTGGAAGCATCATCATCATCATCAGGATTTAGCTGTCTACTGCTGGATAGTTTTCGTAGACTTCTCTAAAAGGACACTGATCACATCCCTCGTATAATGACTGTGATCACTTCGGAAATTAACAATTTTACATATAAGCAAATACCTACGTTCGTCTGGGGAAGTACCACACCTTTGCCAGTTATGCTACCGCCAAGCAGTAATGTGCAAACATTACTGTGTTCTGATTTGAAGGTCATTGTTTCTAGTTAAATTACAGGGCATAGAGATAAAACATCTTATATCTCTGGGTGACGATTGCAGTGCAGTGCTTGGTAATGATTTGGACTCTTCATGTTCCAATAGCTACGTGTCACTGTGCTGTTATGTGCAGGCATGTTGCTTACCATCAGGCACATGTCCTGATCGTCTCGTCACTCTTTATTTAAAAAAAATATTCGTGAATAATGTTCTTTTAGAGTATACGACGCAATTTCATGTAAACAGGAAATGTCCTACAAACACAGTTTGTGTAATTGCTGATGCGGAAGAGCCGTGGCAGTGACCCAGTTACCAATGTTTGTGATGATCAAGGTGTTTTAGTAAAACTTCTGCTGCGCCGTATAAGTTTTTTATTTTATTTAGAGTGACGAGACGACCTGGACATCTGCCTGATAGTAAGAAAAATGCCAGCCACATAACAGCACAGTGACACGCAGCTATTGGAACATGAAGTCCAAATAATTACCTAGCACTGCACTGCGCTCGTCATCCAGAGATCTAAGATAATATATTATATCTCTAAGCCCTGTAATTTCTCTAGTAACATTGCCCTTCAAACCGGAACACAGTAATGTTTGCACATTACTGCTTGGCGGTAGAATAACTGGCAGTGTGGTACTTCCCCAGGTGGACTCTGCTAAGAGTCCTACCACTACAAAATAGTATAAGTATAAATAGTACGAAATAGTATCAAGCCACGTTTCTTGAAGTAAAAACTTCGTTAGGCGCACCACACACAGATTTTCGTCGGCATTGAATAAAGCTCAGCGTCTCGCTCGAATGATTCTTTTATTTACGAGCGTGACGCTAAGCTTCTTGTGTTTGCTTAGATAGAGAATGTAAACTCTTTGTGTATTCGGGACCTGCCGCATTTCTAAACGACCATGCTTAGAAGAATTTTGAATCTAGATGAACATGCTTAGATAACCATATTGTGGGTTATCGCTGAGAAATAAAAGCCTTTAAGTTTACAGTGTTCTTGACAATTTTAAAGGTTTTTGATTTGATGTCAGAAACATACACAATTTTTGCGCTTATATTGCAAACTCTGGCTCATTAAAAAAAAACTCCGGCTGGACATTACAAGATAGATAAAAAAAATGTATGTACTGCATCATGATTTAGATTTTTCATGTTCCAATAGCTGCGTGTCACTGTGCTGTTATGTGGCAGGCATGTGGCTTACCATCAGGCACATGTCGTACTAGTCTCGTAATTCTATACTATAAAAAAACACTGCACCGATTTTGATATACTGTATTGCGCTTGTCACCCAGAGATATAAGATCTATTATCTCTATGCCCTGTCATTTCACTGGAAATACACAAAGAAATACACAATTCAAACCGGAACAAAGTGATATTTTCAATGATGATGGTTATAGAGGTAGAAATGTTGACAAAAATTAAAATTACTGAATTGGACTAAATTCTTACCTGGACCACGTATTTGGGGTAAGGTCTTAAATAGAGCCGCCTGAATTTAGGGGGAGGAGTAAAGGAAGAGAGGAACCCCTCCCTACCACTTTTCCCGGCCAGAACCGCGTAGTTTTCTTTTAAATTAAATATCAAAGATCATTTTCGCCACTCTACTAAAACACTTTTACTCCTAAATTTAGGGAGGGGGGAGGGAGTGGGGCTAGTTATATCTGTCACTAATTTCGACCTCATCGGTCTGAGTTAGATTCCGGGTGGGTTCCTGCCAGAAGTTCTAGCTCCACCACACTCAGCCTTCGTTTTGCTACGGAAGTCACCGGCTCTCTTCGCTCGCCACCTACCCCCTTCGCTCAACTCGACTTCATGCAGCAAAATAACGTTCAGGACCTCCCTGGAGCTTGTGGCTCTCGCATTATTTATAAGCACTGTGCTGTGTGCTGTGCTGTGTGTGCTCTGTGTTTTGTGACCAATTTCGACCTAACCGGTCTGAGTTGGTCTCTGGATATTGAAGAGAGGAAAATGATGTAATGACTGTATTCCGTTCACAAAACTATTTATTTTAATTTATACACATAATTTATCATAATATTAATCATTAAAAAGGCTATTTTCTTTGCTTATATATCTTATAGACTGCAGGCCCGTGAACAAAATTGATGGGTCAAATGAACCATCAGGAGACCTATATAGAATGATAGAAGAGTATAAAGTAATAAGGTTAGGATAGGTAAAAATCATGTGACAAGGAGATATGATAGAGATTTGCAATCCCCTATCTTCACCTGCACTCAGTTGGACAGCTTTCAAGTGACGGCATAGTGCTAAATCTTATTATTTTATACCCTTCTGTCATCCTACATAGGTCTCCTGGTGGTTCATTTGACCCGTACATTTTGTTCACGGGCCTACAGTCTATTATAGATATCTCGCCTCCACAAATACTCTACAATAACATCACGAAAACGTTTCGTTTCACGAACTTAGACGTCGGAGACGTTCAAACTTATTGCGTTCCGTTTCACACATCCGCATGTTTTTCATGCGAATTTACATAAACATTAAATATTAATTTAAAATATTTTCGCGTAACTCCGGCAGCTAAAACCGAATTGGGAGGGTCAAGACCACCCTTTAACCATTCCATAGAAGCAGAATCCTCAAATTCAGGCGGCTCGATTCAAGACCCGACCCCGTATTTTAGAGCTAGCATTTTACAGCAATACATAAATTTTGCAAAATTTATGAAATTTCGTCCTGTGTCTCAGTTTAATTTTTAAATTAAAATCCAGTTTTATTTTAAAAGGAACATTAAATGATTTATTGTGTTTTGACCGATCTTACAAACAAATGTATCTCCTGCGGGGCCATGCCTGGTCCTATCAATGGGAGTATTTAGTGGGCTGCTGATTCTTTTTTTTTTGCATAAATAAAGACAGACGAGACGGGCAGAAACATTGCCCTTCAAACCGGAACACAGTAATGTTTGCACATTACTGCTTGGCGGCAGAATAACTGGCAAAGGTGTGGTACTTCCCCCAGGCGGACTCTGCTAAGAGTCGTACCACTAAAAACTAACTAGCACTGGACTGCGCTCGTCACCCAGAGATCTAAAATGTTAGATGTTCAATGCTGGGTTGTATAATAGCTACCAAAGATCCTACCACTATAGCCCTTGACTGGATTACCTAGTTTCAATAAACACAATCTAGTGCAACATATAATTAAGTAACTATAAAGCAACGTATCCTTATCGACTACCTATTATTTATTTATCTATACGAAATAATTTAAATTGCTATCACCATTTTATCATTTTGTAACATATAATGTATAAAAAGTATTTTTGTGGCAACAAATTTAGACGCTGAAATATTGTTAGAGAAAGAGGTTTTTTGTTTTAAAGCATAGACTATGTCGAAATTGACGTTTGTTTTATTTTGTGCCGTGGCTGTTATTTGTTTAACAGTAAGTATTATTCAAGAAATGTATTTCATACTTACAAAACACATCCAAAGCTATAAATAGGTACCAAACATATATTGTATAAATAATAGTTATTTGTTGTACAAGAGTGCAAAGTTGATATTTAATCGCGTGCTTAATTTTAATGACCGAGCAAGCGAAGAATTCTAAAATTGAATCAAGTGCGCAGCGAGTTATACAAAAATTTGAATCCTGAGCGTAGGTAGAATATCAAAAGGGCAGAAGGAGAAAAATGTTTACACTTGAGTGCAAGACGTAATATTTCATCCCACCTTAGCGAGGAAATTACTAAATGCTTTGCGCATTAATAGTTTTTATCAATTCTGTTGGCGTCAAATAAACATCTTTGTCGCTATAATCACTTACTTCGGGGTTCACTAGTATTCAATTTTCCTGTTTTTAATCTAAGGTTTTTTTGTGTTTATTTAGCCATAATTTTAACAAATAACAATATGATGTGAAAATATGGAAAGTTGACAGGTTGAGGTAAGGAGTGTCATCTGAATACATGAAAAAGTGTCCAGCCAAATGCATTAAATTATGGTAGCGCCATATTAGCATCAGGATAAAATTAAAAGGAAATAACCAAACGTACTACCACTATTTAGGATTCACGAAAAAAAAACTAGCTACATGGTTTCTCAAAATAGAAATTAATTAGTGTTATATTTACTACATTATTTTGTACTACGCAAGTAGTTGCAATTTTCTATTAGTAACTATTTTAGTCGTGCATAATATTAAACCTTCTTCTTGTTAAATATTAAATTATTTAACTCGACATACTTCAATTCATTTACAATTGATTCGTTCATTTACAATAGCATTTTTTTACATGTTCTATCATTTGAGATAACATTCCTTACCTCTATACTCCATACGTGAAAAGAAAATAGCGCGCAGAGAATTTAAAAAAAAGTACACCAAGGAAGTGAGGTTCCGAGTCTGAGACTTCTGAGACACTTCTGGGTTTGCTGGGCTGGGCAGGGAGAGGAACACGAGTAGTGAAGGTGAGTGTTGATGTACATCAGAAAGGGGCCTATTAAACCTACGCCCGAGTCACAAATCTCGGGATCTACTCGGGATTTCTCTCTCTGCCACACGATGGACCCGGCACCCGCACGTTAAATCCATGGAATGCTAAGAAAATCGTCTCTTTTTATTCATTTATTGATAAGTGTAAATGCAGCACCGTTGCATTTGATTACTTAAATAAAAAAAAAAACTAATTCCAAAATTATTTTATTAAATCTTATATGCATTGCACAAAGTTATTGTAGGTCTATTCCGCCTTTTATTATTATAAACCTATTTTTAATTATTTTTTTCTTTCCAGCCAGTATCAGCGTCAGTCGGTGTCCAGTTACCAGCAGTGTACCCTCTCGTGAACATCCTCTTACCGCTCCTAAACAATGTATACAACCTCCTTCTATCTCTACTGTCAATTTTCGACACCCTACCTCCTTCAGTGAGCTGCCTTATACCCGTCGACCTCGGCGCTTTGGAGACCTCCTTGCTGAAGTTGTACTCTCAAGCACTGGCCATTGTTAACTTTTTAAGGTCTTTGCCTGAGTATGCAATTGGCGCGAATCCTAGCTGTCCCCCAGCTAATGTCGTGAGCCTTCAGGGCCTATTGACGGCACTAATTGCTGCTGTAGCCGAGTTAGCGGATGAGCTTTTGATTGGTATCGGCGGAGGTCTTTTGCCTGGTCTTCTGAAACTGGTCGTGATGGTTGTTCAAGCCTTATTAGCGTTGTTACTGTAATTATAAGTTAATAAATAAAATATTTTGTTGTATATTTCATGGTTTCATTCCCTTATTATTGTACCAATCAATGGTTTTCAAAGGCTCTTTCAGAACGTCTCCTAATAGTCATTGTGAGTTTTTTCGGGCATAGTTTACTTTCACTTAAGTTGATTTTTTGCCAATGATTTTGTTCTCCGCCAAAGCGACAACAACAAACCTAAACTGGATTTTTATAATAAACTAGCGCTTTGCCCCGACTTTGCCGGCGTTACATAATTTAATAGCCAACCATTCTGATCCCGTTCCTACCCAAAAGAGGAAAAACCATTTTAAAATTGGTCTAATGGTTTCAGAGATTAGTGCGTTTCAACAAAAAATCTCTGCAACTTTATATATATTAGTGTAGATATAGAAGTGTAGATATAGAAGTATAGATGTAGAGTTATGTGACGAGTAAGACATACACTTGATGGTACGTAATATGTATGACCAGTCCAACTTAAGTTTCAATCTTTTTTCTTTAATTAACCTGTGTCAGCTGGCCATGAGACGCTTATACTACCGAGCTGACTATTTGGGTTAGCCCCGAAGGCGCAGGGCCCAAAAAGAACCTAACCTATATAAAACCTATTGATATGCTAGTGCTGTAGCATGGGATGATACCTGGAACGCGTTACGGCTGCTAGCACGAAGGCGTTTCAGACGGCTCGGCCTCGGCTCGGGCTAGTGCCGGGGGACAGAGTGTTTGACACCTCCTGGTACCCTGGAGTGGGGGGTGAATATATGGCGTCTGACTTATTATTGGGGGTTACCAGCAAAAGTAAAGGGGGTGCTTTGTCGGCTGACTGATTAGAGTATTAGAGCAGATGTCATCTGACTGACTGCTGATAGGGGGCATCCTCTGTCTTATTACTGATTATTGCAGTATTTACTTGCGTTGTCGGCTGATTGACTATTACCGGGTCGATCGATGGAGAGTTCGGTGGGTGTCCCGTTTGCGGGTTTAAGCTGCTGTCGGCTGACTGATTATTGTTGGAGTAAAAGTTTCAATCGCATCCAGCAGCCTTTTTAAGTGAGTGCGCGCATGTGACCGCTGCTCATTTGTCTAAGTAGGACTAAACCAACGAGTTACCCGTGAACGAATGAAAATGTAAAACATGTAGTGTTAATTCCTTATGTAATTAGAAGTGGCTACAAAATTAATTTTGGCATTTAAAATCAAAGATACACAGATGTACCCTCCCAAACTTCAGGGCGCACGGAATCATGTCATTGTTGGGAAGAGTGAGCTCACTCATTCCGTTCCAGTCGGCTGCAGGAAGCGGTGAACGCCGGACGTTTTTACTTTTCACTATTTGTTGTCAACAACCAGAAGAACCACAGCATATCGCGACGCTAGCGATTCTAGGGGTCAAGTAGATTGGTTACGTGTAAACTACTTACGACACATATAGCGACGCAGTTTATTACCAATTTCAAGTTACTAAGGGCACATCCATTGGTTTATATCGATGTTTAAAATGAAATGTACAACAATTATGTAGAAGCTTTCTCTCAGCAGATGTTGAAAAATTAAGAGCGCACAAATGGCAACAAACGTTGTTAGGATGTTGAGAACATAAGAGCAATATTAATTACGCAGTTCTGGTCAGGTTTCACAACCGACATATAAAATGCTTGATTACATTTAGTTTGTAGATTACAAATTGTACTAATATTATAGATGTCAATGTTTGTTACTCAATCGTCTCCTAACTAAAGTGATATGTGATTTTCACCTGAGAGTTTGGTACAGTTGGCAAGAAAAGACGACATTCGAGAAAGAACCCAGAACAAAATTTGGAACGTAAATTGAAAGAAACAATAAAATACTTGTAATAATTAATCGGATTGAAATTTGTAACACTGTTTGTTAGTCTGGAAGACATATAGGGTACTTTTTATCCCAGTAAAGTACCTAGTGGGAATGACGGGTTTGGGAACTACGTGGCTAAAACCGAGGGGCGCTGTTAGTATCGTCACCACTATGCGCAAAATTATTTAAAGCGTATTTATAATACTTTTGACTTTGTTGAAGATAACTACAATTGTTATGGTAATTATTATATTTGAAGGTAGAAAAAAAAATGTCTAGATAAATCGATTAAATTTTAAGACATTCCTTGACATTTTAATTATTTGTTTTTGTACATAAATAAATGAAGAAAAATTACAAACATATTTTATCACACAATACCATTTAAGTAGATATTACTACAATCTCGCCTGATGTGGCGATTGATTTATGAAGCATCACTGGAGCCAAATATACATAAGTATTATATCAGCTATTTGGCTTCCATAGTACAAGCTTTGCTTAGTTTGGGATCAGAAGGTGTTGTGTGTGAAATGTCTACCAATATTTATTTATTTAAATACGGGAGTACATCACCCCGCAAGGCGAGGCCACAAAAGCGGTAGCTGTGGTAGAGTCGCGGTCGAATGCGAGAGTAGTCTCGCGACTCCCACCAAACCACGGCTGGAGGAACCTGTGGGGCTTCAAGTCGGTAGGGGTACAACTCTCCGGGTGTCAAGTCCCACGTACCATCGATCACTGCATAGCGGACGTTCTGTACGTAAATACATTTCACAATTAAAAAAAATGTTTTCTTTTTTAAAGGGACCTATGATAGTTCGCCTCTAGTCTCTATTATTGTTTGCCGAATTACTTGCCCGTACATTGCCAGATTTACGGTAAAATAGCTGGCAAAGTGTGGTACATTTCCAGGCGGACTCTGCAAAGAATTCTACAAACTTTTTGGTTTTTCACTTCACAGACTCCGGGGTTCGTGACCTTTGTCATTACAATTACATTCTATCTTACATATTTCTTGGATAACGAGAAAAAGGGGAAAACAGGTGGGTGTTGTGAACATTTTGAACCTAAGCCTAGTACTAGTCAGTCGGATTTCGTCTGTTGAACCGATCACTACCGGTTAGGATTCCGATAGTAATCGAATCGACATTCGACATCGTTTTTTGCCTAAGCCGCCTTCTCCCGGCCCAGAGCCTCCACCACGGCCGCAATTCTGTCCGTGATGGCCATCTGTAAGTTGAAACGGATGGTCTTCGGTTACGCAGCTAACGCTCGCCGTACAAACCGACCGATGGAGTCATCAGTGTCGTCAGCGTAGTATGTGAAGGTCCAAGTGTGCCGTGAGATTCTACAAACTAAAATTATAGTCCTTTGAAGACCCGTTTGAGATTTAGTATATGTCCTCGCAATAGAAGAAGTACAGTGTATTATTCGAAAAAAAAAAATTAGCTATTCAAAAAGAATAGCTCTGCCACTTGTGAAGTAATTTTGATGGTTCTTTTTTGTTTAGTAGATCATAGTTCAAATGTGATCCCATGTAAGTTGTATCGTAATCGGTATAGCAAGTTTTTGAAATATCCAATAACTATGAAAACTAACGCGGTTATTCCACATTTTAAATAAATACACGATTGACATTTTAAATAAATTGAGTGCTAAACGAGCTGCGAACACGCGCGCGCACTAAAAAAGATCGCCGGACGCGATCGAAACCTGAGTCGGACTGGACTGACTTATGACTATAGTAAACGTGCGTTACCCGTGTATTTATTTAAAATCTAATTACTAATAAACTTACTTTCATGTGTCTGAATTTACTTTTTAATGGAAGTCGGTTTTTATTTTATGGAGAAAATAAATAATTTATCTAGTATCTTAGTATTGTATTGTATGTATTGGAGACTAAATTGATGACTCCAAACTTGTGTTTGCAGTATTTAGGTTTTTGATATTTAATTTTTTAATTGACATATAAATTGTACATTTTTATCTATTTAATAAAAAAAATCGTTTATTTAAATTTTCGTCCCATATATCATTCTAGAAGGCTCTTTTCTCGAACGCCAAGACGAGACTTTAACTTTTTTTGCAAACTGTACCAAACTCCCAGGTAAAATTTAACCATCACTTTAGTTAACACCTGCATGCAATTCACAGTGGGTAGTGTAAGCTTCGAGCTTTTCCATCGCCCACTCACTCGCTAGCAAATGACGCGTCGCGGCGCCCACTCGCTGGTAAGGCTGTGTTTTATACCAAGGGATGGTGGTGCGACATTGCGACAGGTGGACTTATACGACTCTGCTACCACAAAACCTGCCAAACCCAATACACTCAAATATGGGCTTTATGTCATGCACGTTAAGATACAGATTACATTGGCAACACAAATGAGCAAACCACTCTCTGACAGCTGTCGGCTAATTTATGTTGACAATGTAATTTATATCTTAACTGGTTACCTTTCTTCCGCACGCGCCATTTTATGAAATCGCATATCTTTGTTTATGTAAGATGACGACCTACAATCTCTTACAGCACAAGTCGCATTTTAAATACGTGGCAGCCAAAATAAAATTAAGACAAACGAAAAACGTCAACCCTGAGCCGCGCTCCCGATATACTAACGTTGTAATGTTGGCAACTTCGGGAGCGCACTTCCCGCTTCTCTCCCCGCACGCCCAGCACGGTTGCCCCGTCTAGACGGCTTCGTCGAACGACTGTATGATGATAGACTGTGTCATAAGTTACTCTTACTTGAGGAAAATAATTAGGATTCCGTGTACAAAAAGCAAACTCTTAAAAAGGGTGAAACACAGCTAATGTATATTAAAGAGGGACGAGACAAGCAAAACAAGCGCTCGATCGTAAGCGACACGTCTGTTCGTAACAGCTCATTATATTTCCGTTATTTAAACTTGTAGTCTCCATAATACTACTTATTAGTGTACTGTACTCGTCACCCAGATATATTTTTAGCCCCCGTCCAAAAAAAGGGGTGTTATAAGTTTGACGTCGATGTCTGTCTGTCTGTGGCACCGTAGAGCTCAAACGGATGGGCCGATTTCAATGCGTTTTTTTTATTTGAAGGTTAATACCCGTGCGAATGTTTTTAGCTATGTTTGTTTGGTTAATATGGCCACAAGTAATACAAGATGGCCGCCTCCACAAAATGGTGGACAAAATATTTCTTCACAACCTACCTCAATATGGGTATCAAATGAAAAGGCTTTACTAGTAAAATACTATACACTATAAAATAAAAACAAATCCAAGATGGCTGCCACCACAAAATGGCGAATTACATTATTTTTTTCACTACTTCCTCAATATGGGTATCAAACGAAAGGGCTTGACTAGTAGAATGTTGTACAGATAACAAATCCGAGACAGTCGGGGGTTAATCAAAATTTTTTATTTTGTTCTTGTTATAGTTTATAGTGACGAGACGAGCAGGATATGTGCCTGATGCGTCATCCGGAGACTTAAAGTGTTTCTTCTCTTGGCCCAGTAATTTCTCTGGAAACATTGCCCTTCAAACCGGAACACAGTATTGTTTATACAATACTGCTTTATACAACATTGCCCTTCAAACCGGAACACAGTATTGTTTCTACAATATTGTGTTCCGGTTTGAAGGGCAATGTCAATCAATCTTGTTTTGAACTACTGCTTGGTGGCATAATAGCTGCGTAGGTGTGGTACTTCCCCAGGTGGACTCTGCTAAGAGCCCTACCATTACAAAATTTAATATAATTTATGTTATTGTCCTGTAATACAAGACCAATTTAAGAAAAGACAAGAGTTAAGTTATGTAGACCGCGTCATCGTTTAACATCACGCGAGAAGGCGGTGAAGTGTAAGCCTGTGATAGTTAAAAAAACTGAATGAAATACATTAAAATTGGCAGTCATAGGAACTGCCGATAGAAGTGAAAACGTATAGCTCATAATTTAATAGCTTACTCTGGAAACTATGCGGGAAACCAGAGGGCATGGCCATGAGCATGGTCATCTAGTAATGCTGACGCATTTCTAGATAGCCAATGGTCATGGCCCCGAGTTTCACCGAAGATTTCTTATCATTCCCGAGCATGACGCTAGGATTCAATTCACAGCTCACGAAAAATCGGTTTGAGGTGCGCCAAAAAAATTTCCCTTCAAAAGTACTGCAAAAGGTACAGTTTTAACGCATGTCCAGGATTTTTGGAATCTATCACTTTTGGCGCATCAAAACCACGACTTTTTCAGTCGCATATCGCAACATACCCCTGACCCACTATGTCCTCCCCCTAACCCCGTCCATGCGCATTGAGCTCTCCTGTATGGATCGCCAGTTGTGCCCAGACTACCGACGAGAACACACCATGCCCCGGTGAGTACAAACCTTCCCGTTTATTTTTAGAACAAGTCACTGACCATTTGGGAGTAACCTCTTTGCTTAGAAGGAAAAATGGCGGGAAATTCACTGTCCTTTTTTGAATGGCCCTGCTTAATTTAAATATGGTTGTTGGTATTACAATAATGGACTTTAAGGGAATTATTAAGTAAATCTATTTTAGGTTGACAGAAAAATGGCGCGAACATTTTTTGATACGTTAACAAAGATCAGAGACAAATTTTGTTTTTATTCGTCTGTAATTAAATCATGTCTTGTTTTTGAAATGTTAAACATTAAAAAGTTATTTAATCTTAAGGTTAAAAATGTTAATTGTTTTTTATTTTTTCTAAAAATGATGATGATATAACAAAAAAAATGTATAGTTATTTGTATGTATTATAAAAATTATAATCTTTACAATCATATTTGTATTCATTTACGTATTATAACGGTGGCCTTACCGGTTCTTATTACAGTACAAGCTTTGCTAAGTTTGTGGACAGATGGTTTTGTATGAAAAATTACCACAGATATTGAGAGGTACATTTATATTGATATGTGAAGTAAATACTTTGTTCCCCGTTGTACGAAAATTACATTGTATACTAAGGAATATGAAATTTCGTTACATAAAGCTAAAAAATACCGAAAGTTATTTTTAATATTACTAGCCTAAATTGACCCACTGCTGGGCAAATGCCTCTCTTTCCTCCGGCGGATAAATACAAAAGCTTAGCTTATTATTATTTTTATTCGTTTAAATTTTTATTAGTTTTGTCATTCTCTTATTTTAGAAGTTACAGGGACACACATTTTACCACTTTGGAAGAGTCTTCCATTTGGAAGTATGTTAGAAACCTCAATATCATTTTAGAAGACCTACCATAGATAGCCCACACGTAGGTATGGTATTGATGGGAAAAAAAATTGTTGAGTTTCAGTTCTAAGTATGAGACACCCCCAAAATTGATTGTTTTTTCAATTTTTTTGTATCAAAATCTTAATGCAGTTCACCGATTACATCTACTTACCAAGTTTCAATAGAATAGTTCTTATAGTTTCGGAGAAAAGTGGCTGTGACATACGGACGGACAGATAGAAGACAGACAGGCATGACGAGTCTATAGTCCCGTATTTTGCCATTTGGCTACGGAAAGGAGCTTCGCAATACGGTTGTTGTTTTTGTATGTACTCGTATATTACACGATTCCTCCGGCAATTGTAAAACGATTTAGACGTTTTTTTTTTTTTGGTAAATCAATTTTAGAAGTATTCCCATAATATAATTTTTTTCGATATAGGCTTAGCGATATTTTGAAATATCGACAAAAATCTAAAACTTACCTCGACGGCGAATCCGTACTACCTCGCTGTTTCATTGTACCGATATGTTTACTCGATTTCTCAAAAAATACGAAATTTTGTCGAATATCTGAATTTAATTTCAAATTGTAGTCGGCCTTTGTTTTTGGAGAATATTTAATTATTATCGCAAAATTTATGGGTTTCACGCCAAAATATCTTTCTTTAGTTACAAGTAGAATCCTACGGTTTCACCCGCGTAGTCTGCGGCGTAGTACAGATACTTCTAAATAGATTATTATTATATATCGTTAGTGTAATTGGCGTTATGCCGTTCTAATTGAATAAATAAATAAATAAAATTTCTACAAATATTTCATTTCGATATTTTCCATAGTTTCAGCCGCAGAGACATATCTAAATACATATAAAGGTACAAGTTTGCGCTGAGACCGCGACACGAGACCGCGACAGGCACTTGACTCTATAGAATTGTATGGGCGCCAGTTCGCGCCGAGACCGCGACAGGAGACCGAGACACGTGTCTCGGTCTCCTTGAACTTGTACCTTTATATGTATTTAGATATGTCTCTGAGGCTGAAACTATGGAAATATCAGAATAAAATATGTGTAGAAATTTTATTTATTTATTCAATTAGAACGGCATAACGCCAATTATACTAACGATATATAGAATTGTCTGGGCGCCAGTTCGCGCCGAGACCGCGACAGGAGACCGAGACACGCGTGTCTCGCGCCCATACAATTCTATAGAGTCAAGTGCCTGTCGCGGTCTCGGCGCGAACTGGCGCCCATACAATTCTATAGAGTCAAGTGCCTATCGCGGTCTCGGCGCGAACTGGCGCCCATACAATTCTATAGAGTCAAGTGCCTGTCGCGGTCTCCAGTCGCGGTCTTGCGTCACGGTCTCCGAGCGAACCGCTACCTTAAACCTTCGCATTTAAAACCGTTTCTTAGTGAATTGCTGAAAATATACAAAAGCTACTAAAAGCAAAAACGTTAAAAACCTTCAGCATTTTAATATTTAGGGTATTTTTCTGAAGAGGCAATTATTAACTTGAATTTAAAGGTACTTTGAAGTAGGTACGAATGAAAAGTCGAATCAAGTAAGTAAAGAGGGCTTAAATTAAAACTCTCGTTTTGAGAAAAGGCTTCGAATCGCAGCTGTGAAAGTATAGAACGAAATGCTTATTATGCAACTTAACTTCACTTGAGAACCCGCAATTAACGTGGTTGAAATGTAAAATGTATTTAAATTTTTAAACGGCTAAAATTTACCTAGAATTGAGGTATTTTAGTGGTTGGTTACGGCTGGTTAAAGTTAAGCCTGGTCTAGTGGGAGAACGGCGACTGCCGATCCGGAGCCCCGGTTCAAACCCCACGCGCATCACTTTCAAAGTTTTGTGTGCAATGCCACTAATACGCTCCACACACGAGTCCTAAAATCAGAGGAAATTACGTAAAAGTAGTGGGGAGGAGCCTACACTGCGCCATATGATATAATGATTTACAGTGCGATGTAGGGTCCTTCCCACTAGTTTTACGTAACTTCTTCTGATTTTAGGGCTCGTGTATAGAAGGTTTAAATTAAACTCCGAAAGACTACGTCGTGAGGTAACCGACATAGATGTCGTTTAGATAGATTCCTAGATTTTTTCGCGGTCGTGTGTCATCCACCAACCCTCACTGCGCCAGCGTGGTGATTTAAAGTCCTGACTCTCTCCTTGCGAGAAAAGGGCCCGAATCCCAGGAGTGGGAACATTTAGTGGGTTGCTTATTATAGTGGTTGGTTGATTTGATCTTGAAACTGTAGTGGGTTAGTAGCAAGAACGTTGATTTCAGAATTATAAGGTTTTAGCTTCGAATTCGAGCACCTCTGAGGTTTTACTTTTTAACCGACTTTAAAAAAGGAGCAGTAATAATAATAACATACGCATATAATTAACTTTCTTCCAGTTCTTCTTTTTTTGAAATGAAAATTATTTTGGCGCACCAAAGACAGATTTTTCGTGGGCTGTGAATTAAATTGTACTGTCACGCTTGGGGATGATAAGAAATATTCGGGTAAACTCGGGACCATAGTCATTGGTCATCTAGAAATGCGTCAGAATTCTCCATTGGCTATTTAGAAATGCGTCAGCATTTTTAGATGGCCATGTTTATGGCCACGCCCTCCAGTTTCACCCGCGTAGTTTCCAAAGTAAGCTATCAAATTCTGAGTTATAAGTTTTCACTTTTATCGGCAGGTCCTATGACTGCCAATTTTTAAAATTCTGATGTTGACGTGGACAAAGTTGAGAGTAATTTTGTCGTGACAACGTCTTATAAATTGGTTTGTCGGGTGACACTTCAAGAAACTGCGTTACGCTCCGCTCACGTTATGCGCTCACAACGAGAGCGAGTGAGAGGCACGCGTCCCTTCCACTCGGGCATGGTTAGCCCGCCTAAGAGCGAGAGAGACAGACATAAAAAGTGAAAGGCACGCGTCCCTTCCGTAAAATTATTTTACCACTCAAAGTCGTTGTCACGTAAAACTTTCGCCCGTATACCGACTTTACAGGCAACCAATTTTTTTTATGTCGAATTTCATCATCACTAACTTTCTTAATATCTTATAATC
Organism: Ectropis grisescens; assembly: GCA_017562165.1. Taxonomy (NCBI): domain Eukaryota; kingdom Metazoa; phylum Arthropoda; class Insecta; order Lepidoptera; family Geometridae; genus Ectropis; species Ectropis grisescens. The sequence continues at coordinate 10,237,149 of CM029768.1, forward strand.
CCATATAATAATCGACCTAATTTCACGAACCAATGACGTATTACAATGTGGTGTTTTCAAAATGACATAAGTGAATAATAGCTGAGTGAAAAATTACAATGGATCAAAAACAATACCATATGCTTGTCAAATTATCTTACAAAATGATTGATTGATTGGAAATATTCGTTTGTTCACACCTTTCAATGATATTTGTAATAAAGGAATACAACAATACAGGATTATAAGAAAACAACATACACGTGAAGCTGTTTTAGCCGCTTATTCAGCTGAGCATCTCAAACAGCGTAAAATTCTATAAATATCCATCATAATAAACTTATAACTCAGAATTTGAAAACGCACTTTGGACACTACGTGAGTGAAATCGGAAGGTCGTTGCCATGAGCATAACCATCTAGATCCGTGATTCCCAAAGCGCTAAAGAATAATTTACTCTCAAAGTGGGCAGCAGACGAAATAAGTTTGAGAACCCCTGATCTAGATCATCTATGTTTACTCGAAGATTTTTTTTCGTCGAGCATCTAAATATAAGTATAAATTGAAGGCCGTTTTTTTTCGTAAAACTAAATAATTGTAAAACAGACTCCGTCTGGCATGAAAGTAAAACAATTAGAGCAGTGAAACATGAAATAGTAAAATAAATATAAATAAACTAGCTGTGGCACATTGTGATACAAAAATTAAATAAAAACAATCCTTGATGCGGATTATATATCATTCTAAAATTTCAGCTCGATCGGTGCAGAACTTTTTGAGTTTTTGAAGCGTACACAAACCAACATAACGTTTTTAAATAGAGAAATTTTGGACATTTCACACACAACACCATCTGACCCCAAACTAAGCAAAGCTTTTGATGTTACATTGTTTGTACTAATGTAGTATCTGTATACTGTGTGTATTGATTATTTGTTATTTTGTCTTCGACAAAGCCTTTTTACAGCTACATTTAATTGACTAGGCCCCTTTACAGCTGCTTTATTCTTTTTGACGTTGTTATTTTATCATATTATGTACACAGATTCTTTGCCTTTTTGTAAATGACGTTACCAAGTGTTCTTATGAATTTATGGTATGAATAAATGAATTGAATTGAAAAAGCTTGTACTATGGAAGACAGATAGCTGATATAATACTTAGTACCTGGTTGACCGAGCTTTGCTCGGTTTAAATGCGTTTATGAAGGGCTCTAAGTATAAGATTTTCTCAGAAAAAGAAATAACAAAATGAAAAGACCCGAGTGTAACCATCAGGATTCGAACCGGGGCCTGTTGACTCCGAGGGCGAGCATATTCCTACTGAGCCATTTAGACTTAAAGAACAGTGGCGAAATAAGTTATCGTATTCTAATGACATTGTAGGAGTTTTTCATTGTCTAAAAACGCGCATAAATAATGTTTTTAAAAAATAAAACCTAGCTAGATCGATGTATCGTCCCTGAAAACCCCTGTATACATCATTTCATGAAAATCGTTCGAGCCGTTTCCGAGATTCAGATTCTATATATATACCTACAAGAATTGGTCGTTTAAAGGTATAAGATAACTTTACCTGTAGCCCATTCAGAAGTATTTTGGGCAGGTTTTAACCGACTTCAAAAAAAAGGAGGAGGTTTTCAATTCTTTAGTTTGTTTTTTCATCTGACATTTAAAACGTCACATTGTAAAATAATGCAAAACGTTATTATATTAATTATATATGTTTGTCCGCAGTATCAGCATGTCACTCCTAGCGGTCGTGATCGTGGGCTTCGTGGGCGGTGCCCACGCGTGGGGCGGCCTGTTCAACCGGTTCAGCTCCGATATGTTAGCGAACCTGGGGTACGGACGCAGCCCCTATAAGCACTACCCTTACGGACAGGTAAGTTGCCATTTTGTGTTCTAGTTTCACAGACACTTGTATCTTATAGATTTGTCATTCCGAAAGGTACGAATGAATGGTAGACTAATTTGTCATTCGAGACTAACCTACAACAAAGTTGAGGGCAGATAAATACCTATATGGTTTCATATTATTAACTATTATTAGTTTATCAATAAATAATAGACAACAACGGAAATAACTTATATTTTATGTAAGATAGAGCTATAGAGAGACGAACAGGTCATGTGCCTGATGGTAAGCAACAAGCGTGTCATGACAGCACAGTGTCACTCAGCTTTTGGAACATGAAGAGCCCAAATCATTACCTAACACCGCACTGCGCTCATCACCCTTCGCCTATCGCATTATCTTTATGCTCTGTAATTTCACTGAAAACATTACCGTTCAAACCGGAACACAGTAATGTTTGCACATTGCTGCTTGTCGGTAGAATAACTGGCAGAGGTGTGGTACTTCCCTAGACGGACTCTGCTAAGAGTCCTACCACTACAAATTACCACTTTAAATTAGATCAAATAGAATTTATTTTACCAAATTACGAGTATAATTAACTCAAAGGTGCGCTTTGTACAACGTAACACGATATCTAACATAATATACTCATTTCGGTACTCATGAATATATTTAATAGCAGAGACAAAACTGTATAAAAGTACTTGTCTTAATTACGTCACAGGACTACCAATACAGTCCACTTTAGTCAAATTACATATCTGACCCCAAAAGACACCAATTTTAATGACGTCATAGAAGATCAATAGAATCCATTTTGGTAAAATTAAATTCACCCCAAAGACACCGCTTTTCATGTACCGGTAATGACGTCACAGCGAATCGATTCAATCTATTTTGATCCCTATTTCATAACACCCACACCGATAGGTACGGCTGCTATAAATGGAAGCTGCGACGTATATAGATACGGACGTGATATGCCTAGACAGTTGGTTGGGAGTGTACTGATATTCAATTATTTAGCGATGTTACATACTAGTTCAATTAGGTAGCGAGATAGTTACGTGCAGTGTATTTATGGGACACTATGTAGATATGTTCTGGTTTGTAGGACAATGTTTCCAGAGAAATCACAGGATAAATAATTAATAAATCAACGAATAAAATATCTAGGTGACGAGCGCAATGCAGTGTTTCGTAGTGATTTGGCTCTTCATACGTGGAAGATGGAGGAAAACGTAGGTAGAAAACAGCATCTTCCAAGAATGACATCTTTTATAGACATTTGCCATCCACCCACCCACCAGCCAACCTACCCAGGGATTGTAATGTTCAAGTTGAAAAGAAGACATGTGCCTGATGGTAAGCCAAAACTCCTGCCACATAAGAGCATAGCAGTGACACGCAGCTATTGGAACATGAAGAGTCCAAATCATTACCTAGCACTGCACTGCGCTCGTCACCCAGACATCTAAGATGTTAGATCACTATGCCCTGTAATTTCTCTGGAAACATTGCTCTTCAAACCGGAACACAGTAATGTTTGCACATTACCACTTGGTGGTAGAATGACTGGTAAAGGTGTGGTACTTCCCCAGGCCCCACTCCTACCACTTTGAATAATACTAAAGTTATGGAATGAATGACTTAATAAATAAAATTAAGACTTTAAGTAAATGTCTAAATACCTAACGATATAATATCAACTGGTATCACGCACTTCAGGGACTCGAACTGTGAGGGTTTTTAGTCGGCAAGGCCACCATGTCGTCTCCCATGGTGTCTAGCCCGACATACCCACCATGCCCCTACATGGTGGCCATACGTAGTAAATGTATTTAACCCACATACAAAAAGGACTCCAACTCTCAAGATTAAATCCATCCAAAACACGTCAAACACCAATATTTTGCCACTTTTTCTCTACATTAACATGTCGTGGACACGAACATATAAGTTTTCCCTGCAAATCTCCTCAGCATTGCTAAAGAAGTATTGCTTGTAAAGAAGTATTACGTGAAGAACTTAAAAAAAACATTCGTTTCTGTAATTCCATATCCAGCCAATATTCGTCCTATGTAAATGTACCATATTCCCAAGACACCTAGGTGCTTTATTTAACCTTCCTAAATAAATTTCGTATTCAGTACCAGTAAAAAGCCCACTTTATTTTCCCACAGCTGGGACTCGGGGAAATTCCTCACTAAGAGAGAATCAATAGCATAATTTGCGAGGTTGGGTAAGTGGGAATTGGCGGAAAACGCATGTGTTCGAATGTTTTTTTTTTTACTTATATCGTTTTCCACACTTGTCCACCACCTCGCCTGATGTTAAGCGACGATGCGGTCTACGATGGAGAATACTTACTTAGAAGAAACCGATTCACTCGTTTTGATCAAATCAAATTATTTATTTGTCAGAACATGGTGGTGTAATCACATACATTAACAGCAGTGTACAGATGCAATTAAATTTTAGTGCCTCATGTTCTTGCCTGTTTCGGTGTACAAATTTTATTCCAGGAATTACATTTCATTTACATTACACAATTAATTAGATGACCTTAAGATTGTAACCATCAGGAACAAGGAACAACCCACACAGGCAACGTATTCCAATGCTTAGACGTTCTCACGTTCGGGTTAGTAGATTCAAAGTACAAGAAGTCAAAGTAAAGAAGTAATTCTTAGAACTTACCTCAGGATATTTTTCCTTAAAATTTATGGTTATAATTAATCATGATGGAGAATAAATGATTGGCAGATGTCGAATGTCCTCAAAAGATGTTGTTTTAAACCTTCTGGTTTCCTCATAACATTTTCCTTCAAATTTAAGTCCATTTCATCACGTTGATCAAGAGCGGGTTGATACATGTCGAGTGTCCTTGAAAGATTTCTTGGAACTCCATTTTCCTTACGTTCTTTTCCTTCAGAACTTAAGTAGCTGGTAGGTAGTTACCGGCAATAGGAAACTTTAAAAAAATGTATGTGATCGTCGAATTGATAAACTCCTCCTTTTAAGGGCGTGTGGGCCGTAATTTTGAATTTTTAAAACAACTTTAAGACCTTTAAAATAGTGTATTAAACTCTGAGAAAAATATATGTATTAGTTAAGGATCTTTTCTAGTGCGATTCGCAGTCAATAACACGATTTAATAAATTTTACTAGATAGAAAAAAATCCCAAAGTTACCCCTTTTCAAAAAGTTATTTCAAGTTTATGACTAAACTAATGAATTTTTTACTAAATTTTGTACTCAACGAAAGCCACTAAAAAGTTATAGATGCATTCGCAGAGTTTGACTTGATAAAAAGTATCAGTTATTCACTATGTTTTAATATCTACCATATATATAGCGCGCCGTTCGGCAGGCCTGATCAGTCGCGTTTCGGCGCTCACGGACGACGGGCCTGTGCTTGATTTTGCAATTTTGACAACCAATAAATTTTAAATATTACGATCATAGTGCCACAGTTTAACAATATCAGTAGGTATTACTAGTGAAGCACGCTATGATCTTGAATTTTGATACCGTTTTCATTGGAATTGCAAATAGACGTTGATACTAATTAGTACGCTGTTTACTTTATGTTGTAGACCAATTGTAGTCTCAAAAAACTGACGTCAATAACACATCAGTAAAAAATTCAATGCAGATGCAATGGAAAATAGATAAGTATCGGTAAAATATTCGTTCGTCAAATCAGAGATCGGGATAAGGAAATAATGAGAGGGGAGAAATCCCCTGCGTAAATCCCCCAATATAAATCCTATGTTAGGTATCATAAATGATACCTAACTTGCATTTATATGCCATTTAGGTAAATTCTTTGGTAGTAAGGTATTTAGTACTTGGAAGAAAAGTCCTCGTATACAGATTTTACCACTTTAAAAGAGGCTCTTGCGCAAACTATTCGGTTTAGAAAAAAAATGTTAGGAACTTCAATACAATTTTTGAACATCTATCCATAGATACACATATGATTTTGATAGTTTTTTTTTATTTCTTTTCCAAGTTTGTGACACCACTAAAATTTATTGTTTTTTTTTTGTATGAAAATGTTAATATTGTTCATAGAATACATGTACTTAACAAGTTTTAATAGTATACTTCTTATAGTTTCGGAGAAAATGGCTGTCACATACGGATGGACAGACATAACGTATATTTTAAAATTTGTCTACGAATCCCTAAAAACCCAACTTCGTTCATTTAAAACTCATTTAAATGGAAATTTAGACACTCGACCAAATTTGATAAGAAGCCTTTTAGGCAGTAAAACTACTCGTAGAATTGAACTCTGTACTAAATTTCCGATTCGAATTTTTTATATAAGGGTTAGAATCATTTCCTGAGCATAAAATTACAAAATAATAACAAATCCAGGTGGAGCTTCAAGCGCCAGCTCGAAAAAACGTTTTTGGCCGATATTCCGAAAAAGTTATAAAGCCTATTATTATTGTAGAAAATAAAATTTCCCAGCTTTTGTTGCCAGTAAACTTTTTTTTCGAACTTACCGATTACGATTTGTTATGTCCAATTTAATGATAATGTGAATTCTGTTCCCAGTAGCATAAACATGTCTCATTTACCGGAATGGAAGAAGGGTTTCGCGTTTCGCGCGTATCTTTATGTTTGTTAAACTTTTATTTCCACATATCTTCCAAACGGCTGGATGGATTTTGGTAACTAAGATATTCTAAGACTAGTCTCATTCGCCAAAGTGTCCTTAGATAGTAGGTAATATTTTTTACGTGTAGTTTTTTTTGTAGTCGGGGTTTTTAAATTTAAGTTATTCTATCATATTGCTCGTTGCTCGAATAAACAGCACCGTTCATCATCATGATTGAAAAGTTGAACGAAGAGTTTGGTCTCCACTTTTGTAATAAGAACAACTAAGCTGTGAAACGCATTGCCAGAGTGGGTTTTTGTCGAAGGTTCGAACCTTGGGGTTACGAGGTACACTGTGTTTGTTTCTATTAGAAAGCAAGTTCCATCGTAGACCACATCATTTTCATCCACTATTATCGGCATCATCGCAACCATATCATTAAATGGGTTATAAATCGTAAACGGTAAGTTTTACAAAAAAAGTTTACTAGCAACAAAAGATGCAAAATTTTATTTTCTACAGTTATTGTCAAAACATATAGTTTCCAAAATATCGGCTAAAACAGTTTTTTTTTCAATTAGCGTTTGAAGCTCTACCTGGATCTGTGAGCATTTTGTAATTTTATGCTCAGTAAGTGATCTTTACCTCATAGAAAAAAAATTGTTAGGAACTTGTGAATTATTTGGAAACATTTTAAAAAAATGCATGAAATTGGAAAAGCCGTTCTCAACTTATAGTGTGACCAAAAAAGAAAAGGTTGAGTTTTGTATACCTACCGTATAATATTTCTTCGTTTATATAGCAACAAAACTCTAATCATAAACAAACAAACATAAACAAATCTTGAACAAAAAATGAGTTTAAATTACATAGTCCAATATTTTAATGTTATTTCTGCACTGTGGCACCGATTCCGCGGTCGGTGACGGTCGTGAGAACAAGACAGCGTTAAATGCCTACTTTGACAGAATTACCTGGCCTTAAGAAGTTGGTTAAAAATACTAGCGGTGCACCCGTCTTTGCCCGTGGCATATATAGTATATGGCACTAAGGGTTCAAGTACTTATCCCACGGGGAAAGAATTTATGAAATCGGTTTAGTTCTTGAAATTAGCGCGATCAAACAAATAAAGTCTTCCGCTTAATTATATTAGTATAGATTGCCTTTTAAGAGTGTTTATTGTAATGTACAGCATAACTGACATATTTTATCTCATTGTTCTTCTTTAACATTTGATGTATTTTTATGGGTTATTCGCCTGAAATAAACGTATTTATTATTATTATTAAAGCGAAACTTTGTGATTTTCGACCCTTCTGTTTTCGATATTTTCAATAACTCTATAAATACGATAATGTGTGGGTCAGGTGACTCGTCCAAAGGTCAATAAGCATTTGAGGTCCGTCCGAGACGCAGTGACAGCGATGATCTAATTTGTCGGTCTATTTCATGTGATTTTATTAGATATTAAGGGATATTTTAATGTCACAAGAAAAAAAAAATATCCGTAGATAATGTATGACGTATTATGTAATACTCTTTGTATATTTCTATACATAAATTTTTTGAAGTGAATACTGCTTCTGGCACACCACACATAATTTTTCGTAGGCTGTGCATGAAGCTCATACGTTCGTAAATGAAAGATAGAATTTGTAGTGAGCTTGACTTTGCAGAGTCCGCCTGGGGAAGTACCACACCTTTGGCAGTTATTCTACCACCAAGTAGTAATGTGACAACATTACTGTATTCCGGTTAGAAGTGAAATGTTTCCAGAGAAATTACAGGGCTTAGAGATATATCATCTTAGTGGGTGACGAGCGCAGTGCGGTGATAGGTAATGATTTGGGCTCTTCATGTTCCAATAGCTGCGTGTCACTGTGCTGTTATGTGGCAGGTATGTTGCTTACCATCAGGCACATGTCCTGATCGTCTAGTGACATTTTAGTTAAAAAAATAAAATAAAATACATGTGTAACGTTTCCCTCGACATAATATATGGTTTTGTTATGAGTTAACTTACACGTACATTCGGGAGGTATAATTGGATTTTTAATTAATGTATTTCGTTATTAATTTAAATTGTAATTAAGCGCAGTAATAATAAGTCAAGGGCCACTTTTGTACAGTTTATATCCGTTTTCCATACAAGGTTGCCTGGAAGATATTGCTTTGACCAATAAGGTTTATATCCTTTTTTTCCATACAAGCCTGGAAGATATTGCTTTGACCAATAAGAGTTTATATCCATTTTCCATACAAGGTTGCCTGGAAGAGATTGCTTTGACCAATAAGAGTTTATACCCTTTTTCCATACAAGGTTGCCTGGAAGAGATTGTTTTGACCAATAAGGCCGCCAATTAAGAGTCTCACCCATTACTTACTAGTCAAGCTATTTTTTGTTACGTTTTTCTTCGCTCTGTGTGGTCTTTTAATAAAGCCTTTTTAGATACATTATTATTTATTTATTTTTATAGAGCAAGCAGCGTGTGGTGGTTTTACCTGCGTAGTTCACGTTCCGGTTATTTTCTTGTGATAAAAAGGAGACTATGTGCTACTCGAGACTTTGATCTGTGTTCTAAATTTTAACCGGAAAAAAACTGTTCAACTGAGTGCAGGTGAAAATAGGGGGTTGCAACTCTCGATCATTTCTCCTTGTCGCATGATTTTTGGACGCCTAATAGTTTAGATCACAGTTAGATTAAAGTCTGGAGTAGCACATAGTCTCCTTTTTATCACAGAAAAATAACCGGAACGTGAACTACGAGGTAAAACCGCAGCTCACTGCTTGCTCTATAAAAATAAATAAAAATAATAGATATTTAAGACCACACAGAGCGAAGAAAAACATAACAAAAAAATAACTTAGTAACTAATGGATGAGGCTCTTAATTGGCGGCCTTATTGGCCGAAGCAATCTCTTCCAGGCACCCTTGTATGGAATAAGGATTTAAACTCTTATTGGTCAAAGCAATCTCTTCCAGGTAACCTTGTATGGAAGAAGGATATAAACTCTTATTGGTCAAAGCAATCTCTTCCAGGCAACCTTGTTTGGAAAAAGGATATAAACTCTTTTTGGTCAAAGCAATCTCTTCCAGGCAACCTTGTATGGAAGAAGGATATAAACTCTTATTGGTCAAAGCAATCTCTTCCAGGCACCCTTGTATGGAAAAAGGATATAAACTCTTATTGGTCAAAGCAATCTCTTCCAGGCAACCTTGTATGGAAAACGGATATAAACTGTACAAAAGTGGCCCTTGACTTATTATTACTGCGCTCAATTACAATAATGGAATTATTGCTAACAGTGATCTCTTCTAGATAACCTTAGGAAATAATTGTGGAATGACATAAGATGATGCAATTTGTTGTTCTTAGGTCGATCCAGAAGAAGTGTACGCGGAGGCCTTAGATGGTAACCGCATCGATGACGTCATCGAGACGCCGGTCGATTGCTACAACGCGCAGTGCGGATACAACGGCGACTGCTGCCCAGGATTCATATGCATGCAGACAGGTCAGCCATTTTTATATTTTAAAGTGATACATTATTACTAAAACCGTTGAGGTAGACGGGTTCTGGAGTGAAGCCCGCGAATTGGTAAACGTAGGACGCCCTGTGACTAGATGGAGTGACGATATACGAAAGACGGCTGGTGGCGGTTGGTTGGCGTAAGACCGAGGATCGGGCTGAGTGGCGTATTATAGGAGAGGCCTGTCCAGCAGTGGACGAACACGGGCTGATGGCGACATTATTATTCCCGGCAATTATTACAATTTTTCTCACCGTAAAAACCATCATTGGACTTCAACGAACATTAAAAAAAAAGAAATGGCCAAATCGGACTAGGCGTTGTTGAGTTATGCGCTTACCAACACATTTTGCGATTCATTTTTATATTATAGACTAGCTTTTAGCCCGCGGTTTCACTCGCATTTTGTAAGTTGGCGTAAGGTAAGCGTTTAGATGAAATTTTCATCCCCCATATGTACAACGAATAAAAAATTATATACAATGTACAAACTTGTGTCCCTATTTCACCCCCCTTGAAGATAGAATTTTGGTAAATCCTTCTTTAGTAGATCCTTACACCATAGGAGGAATATGTGTGTGAAATATTAAGTTTCTAGCCCTTAAGGGTTTTGCCCTGTGCGTTTATGTAAATCATTCAACCCCTATTTTACCCCTTTAGGAACTGAATTTCACAAAATCCTGTCTTAGCGAGCGCCTACGTGCCAAACGCCAACTGCATGCAAAATTTCAAACTCCTAACATTTGTAATTTCTGAGATTTCGCGATGAGTGACTTTTCGCTTTTATCTAATATATAAAATTCTCGTGTCACAGTTTTCGTTGCCATACTCCTCCGAAACGGCTTGACCGATTTTAATGAAATTTTTTGTGCTTATCCGGTATCTATGAGAATCAGCCAACATCTATTTTTCATCCCCCTAAAAGTTAGGGGTAGTCCACGCCAAAATTTATTTTTTTATTTTTTAGTCAAAATTTTTTATTTCTATTTTTTTATGATACAACATACAAAAATACATACAATCCTCAATTTTCACCCTTCTATGATCAACCCCTATTTTATAATAGCCATTTTAGTAATTTAATCATTTTTCCTCTCCGGTCGATAACTGATCAATCGTCATTTAATTAGTTATCCCCGCCAGTTGTCTACAGGTGTCATTTCTGACCCAGTAAACAGCACGATAATTTGGGGATCAAAAGTAGCCTATAGCATAAATATAGTTTGAACACGCTAAGCTCGGGAACTACTGGATCGATTTAAAAAAATCGTTGACCGTTCTCTCATATGTACGTAATCCTTGAATGCTGTAGGTTATATTTATGTACCACGGGCGAAGCCGGGGCGGGCCGCTAGTCTAATATATAAAATTCTCGTGTCACAGTTTTCGTTGCCATACTCCTCCGAAATGGCTTGACCGATTTTGATGAAATTTTTTGTGCTTATCCGGTGTCTATGAGAATCGGCCAACATCTATTTTTCATCCCCCTAAATGTTAGGGATAGTCCACTCCTAAATTTTATTTTTTATTTTTAGACAACATTTTTAATTTCTATTTTTTATGATACAACATACAAAAATACATACAATCCTCAATTTTCACCCTTCTTCAATCAACCCCTGTTTTTTAATAGCCATTTTAGTAATTTAATCATTTTTCATCCCCGGTCGATAACTGATCAATCGTCATTTAATTATTATCCCCGCCAGTTGTCTACAGGTGTCACTTCTGACCCTGTAAACAGCACAATAATTTGTGGATCAAAAGTAGCCTATAGCATATATATAGTTTGAACACGCTCATCTCGGGAACTACTGGATCGATTTAAAAAAATCGTTGACCGTTCTTTCATATGTACGTAATCCTTGAATGCTGTAGGTTATATACGAGTATATGCACCACGGGCGAAGCTGAGGCGGGCCGCTTATATATTTATCTACTGTTTTAAAGCATGTTCGTTTTAAGTTCAGATCTGTTGGCCTAATTTTCTTTATGTATTATCTCTAATTTAATAATATGGTTATCAAACCACTGTATTCAAACAAATGTTGTTTCTAGGCCCACATAGTTTGGAATGTAATACAGTTCTGTACAGTATACGCTTATGTTATAGTTTGTGTTTATTACATTCTGTTTTGTGTGCTTATTGAATAAATAAATAAAGAAAAAAACTTTTGGCGCGTCACGTATTCGTTGATTTTTAAACTCGGATGGTCTAGATGACCACGCCATCAAATTCTGAGTTATTAGTTTTCGCTTCTACCGGCAATCCCTATGACAGCTAATTATTTTTACTAGTACATAGTGACGAGACGTTTCGATATCTTTTTGGAAGATCGTTTCGGGTCGGATCATCTTTAAAAATGGCCGTCAAAATCTCTACTAGTATACTATGTATACTATTAAAAGCAATTTTACAATTATTTATTCATTACAAACACTTTCTATAAAAGAAATTTCATATGTTATTAGCATATATAGTATAATGCCAGGTTTACATTATTCCAGTCCACGGATAGAATTCAACGCTAGATTGCTTACTGGGAAAATGTGAACAGGAACTGGAAAACAATGAATACAGTTAGCTTTCTAGTCTGCCGGTTTATATTTTTCCAGTAAGCAATCGCTGGATTCGATTCCTTGACTGGAATAATGTAAGCCAGGTATAACACAAAAAAATCAGTTCCCGCTGTCAGTCTATTCCTATATACGCATAGATTCTTAAAATTACCAAATAGATTTTGATGTATTTTTTAATAGATAGATTGATTCTAGAGGAATGTTTTGGTAAAAAAATAGAGAAACAATGTCAATTTTATAGGTTTCTAATGTAATGTCGAAATTTTTTGCGCTTACATTAACACTGGCTGAACCCTATGAGATAGATCAAAATGATGTACTGCAGTATTGCACCCTTAAAAGTCTATTAATGTCTACGATGGTATTCGTCTATATGTTATGGATAACCCACAAAACCATTTTTAACCCCCGATCAAAAAAAGGGGTGCTATAAGTTTAACATCGATGTCTGTCTGTCTGTCTGTGTGTGTCTGTCTGTGGCACCGTAGAGCTCAAAAAGATGAAGGTTTAATATCCGTGCGGATGTTCCTAGCTATGTTTGCTTAGTATCGAATCAAATCACAAAATGGCGGACAAAATATTTCTTGACAACATACCTCAATATAGGTATCAAATGAAAGGGCTTGACTAGTAAAATACTATGACAAATTTCAAATCCATGATGGCCGCCACCACAAAATGGCGAGTTACATTTATTTTTTTCACAGTTCCCTTAATATGTGTATCAAATGAAAGGGCTTGACTAGTAGAATGTTGTATAGATAACGAATCTGAGGTAGAGATTTACTACGATAACATGACCCGCCCCTCCAGAATTCAAAACGTTTGAAAGTGTTTGTGAAAGTATATACAACGCACCACCACGCATGTGTGCGTACTGCTACTGCAGACGAATAATTACAACTACATACAAACTCTTTCGTAAGGATGTGACTACACACATTAAAAGAACAAAATAAAAAAAAATTGACTAACCCCCCGACCACCTCGGATTTGTTATCTGTACAACATTCTACTAGTCAATTCCTTTCATTTGATACCTATATTAAGGGAGTTGTGAAAAAATAAATGTATTACGCCATTTTGTGGTAGCGGCCATCTGTGATTTGAAATTTGTCATAGCGCAAAGTATTTTACTAGTCAAGCCCTTTCGTTTGATACCCATATTGAGGTAGTAGTGAAAAATATAATATGATTCGCCATTTTGTGGTGGCGGCCATCTTGGGTTTGATTTTTGTATAATGTATAGTATTCTACTCGTCAAGCCCTTTCATTTGATACCCATATTGAGGTAGGTTGTGAAGAAATATTTTATCAGCCATTTTGTGGAGGCGGCCATCTTGAATCGATATTAACCAAACATAGCTAAGAACATCCGCACGGATATGAACCTTCAAATAAAAAAAACGCATTGAAATCGGCCCATCCGTTTGAGCTCTACGGTGCCACAGACAAACACACACACAGACAGACAGACATACAGACAGACAGACATCGACGTCAAACTTATAACACCCCTTTTTTGGTCGGGGGTTAATCAAATTTGTGCTTGATAGTATATTTAGTATCAGCATTGCACCCGTGTGAAGACGGAGCGAGTCGCCAGCTGTAATTAAAATGGAATCAGTTCTAGGAATGTGTACGTAATTACAAATACAAATACAAAAATCTTTATTGCTGTTTGAAGGTAAGATAAGATGATACAAAACATTTTAAAAGTTGCCCCATACAAACTGGCCTCTGCGAGAGGCATGCAATTCCAAGGTTATGTTATGTTTTGTGAATTAGAAGTTAGTTTCACTTGCAAGGAAAAATTCAAGGGCATACACCATGCTTTTTTACGCGGTAAAAATGCATTTTAACCTCTATTGTTCTATAACTACTTGTTGAGTCCGAAACACCAAATGTTTTTTATTTTACCACTCAACTTTTTTTCGCCCGTAGTGAAAACTTTTTTCGGCGCCCCAGACAGATTTTCCGTGGGCCGTGAATTGAGTTCAAGCATCCCGTTCGTAAATTAAAGAAATATTCGGGTAAACTCGGGAAAGCATTTCTAGATAGCTATGGTCATGGCCACGTCCTTCGTTTCTACCTGTGTGTCTAAAGTAAGCTATCAAATTCTGAGTTATAAGTTTTCACTTCTATCGACAGTCCCTTTTTTGAAGTGAAAACCCAGACAGTTTTTTTGAAGTGAAAACTTATTTTTGCGCTTCACAGACATTTTTGGGCTATGAATTGAATTCTAGCGTCACGCTCGGGAATGATAAGAAATCTTATCTTTCGGGAAATTCATGACCATTGGCCATCTAAAAATGCGTGTGCATTTCTAGATGGCTATGCCCCTGGCCACGCCCTCCAGTTTCACCAGCGTAAGTGAGCTATCAAATTCTGAGTTAGAAGGCATTTCCGATTCCGAACTCCGAGTTACTTGCTTAAACAAAAATGTATACTATACTAAAGTACTTACTTTGTATTTTAGCCATTAGTTTGATTAGCAAACTTTTTCGTAACTAGTTTTCTTTCTGAAGCAATAAAGTTGTAATCTTATTTTGTGTTACTTTCTTAGATATTATGAGGGTTATGATGAGGAGAAGGTATGAGTTGAAGAAAACGGTATTCAAACTATTATTTCAGTCTAAAATGTCTGTACTTAAGATGGCACGGCAGAAGTGTAAAAGTCATTATCTGAATTTTGTATTGCGGATCGTATTAGTAAGCTAAGAAAATGTAAAACAAGCCAGAAAATAAAATTTATATATTAATAATAATAATAATAAAGCCATTTATTCCAAATCATGCTTCGATACATATTGAAAATGTTTGTTAGTAAGTTGTTACTTAATTTCAAAAAAAGATTACTTATATTTAATGTTAATATTGTTATTTTGTGATTTGGACCCCTGTTTGGCTAAAGGCCTCCTCCATCCTTTTCCATGACTCCCTGTCATAGTCTGAGTTCATCCAGACGTTTCCTGCGACATGTGTTATGTCATCAGCCCACCGTCTCACTTGTCGACCAACATTCCTTTTCCCTGTTGGTCCTTTCCACCGTGTGGCTTCAATGGTCCATCTTTTGTCTGAGTATCGTGAGATGTGTCCGGCCCATCTCCACTTAAGTAAGAGTGCATGCCTGAGGGCATCGGTGAGTTTAGTTTTTTGACGAATGTTTTCACTCCTGATCTTTTGTATTTTTCTAATTTTCAGCATACTCCTCTCCATTGCTGTTTGACAGCATTTTATTTTTTGTTTTATTTTATTTGAGTATATCCAAGTTTGGCAACCATACAATAAGCAGGGTAATAGGCATGTTTCATATATTGTCCTTTTCATATGCAAGCTGTAGTTCCCTTTTAGGATTTCTTTAAATGCCCAAAATTTTTCCAAGTTACATTAATTCTTCTAGTTACTTCTTCTTCATTGCTTGATGTTTTGAATGAGATTTGCTTCCCCAAGTAAATGTATTCGCTGACATATTCTATATTGTTACCTTTATCACTATTTGGCGCTCCTGATTGTTGGTTAATATCTTGGTTTTGTTGACATTCATTTCTAAGCCAATTTTGGAGCTTTCGCTGTCCAGTGATCTCAGCATCTCTTCTAGGTCTTTGGCAGTTTCAACAATTATAACAATATCATCAGCGAATCTTAGATGATTTTTAAATAGTGACCATTTATATACACTCCTTTGTTCTTCCAGTCAAGTTTTTGAAATACACTTTCCAGTACTGCTATAAACACCTTCGGGATAGAGAGGATCTCCTTGTCTTACACCCCGTTCTATGTTTATTTCATCTCCTCTAGATTCTAATTTTACTCTGCTTGTACTTTTGAATATGTATATTTCAAAATATTGATGTATTTGTTGTTAATATTTGATTGTTGTAATGCATTCCAGATTGAGCAATGGCTGATACTGTCAAAAGCTTTACTATAGTCAATAAAGGCCACATACAGAGGTATATTATACTCTCTGTATTTTTCTATGATTTGTTCTAATGTCTGTATGTGGTCCATTGTGCTGAAGCCAGATCTGAATCCTGCCTGTTCTTTTTAAAAAAATTTTTGAAAAATTTATATATTATTTTAAATCAAATGAAAACATAAAATGTATTGTATTTTTGAAGGGACACCGTATAATGAATCGATGAACGCCGGCTGCATGCACGAAAAAGTGTCCCGTTATGTCCCGTTACGCTCATTGTACGCTTGCGCAGCATCCCAGCATCTATCAATGTTTTGTTATCACGTTGTCACGTGTAACTATCGTCAGTAAACCAACCGACTTTACAGACAACCTATTTTTTATATATTGTTTTTTATTTGCTTCAATCTTTTGTTTTTCTGGACCATAGTCAAATTTGTTACAAAACAGGAAGCCACCAGAACACCAACAAAAACAAAACATTCAAAACACGAAACTTTATTCAAACAGAGTTCCAATTTTAAATTTCATCATACTGGCCGGAATCTTTGTAAAAAAAATACCACGTTCCAATTTTGAATTTCATTATAGCTGGCAATCAACGAAAGGCTTGTGGACAACGCGGCAATTACGAAGGTGTCGGGTTACCGACCTTCGCTGGGTGCGGCGTGGAGAGTCAAACTTGGTATTGTTATGCTATGACATGTTGTTTTGGTGAATAGATTTGACTAACAAACGCCATAGAAGCTAACAAAAATTATCTTTATTAATTTCATTAAGCTAACGAGTTTGTTCTTTTCATTATTTGTTTGTTTAAACGTGGTTAAAACCTTTTAATTTTTGACACTACAGACATGGGGTTGCGAGATTTTTTGTTTGAGCTGTGGAGTTGACTGAGTAGGTTTTCCTCGATTATTTTAGTCGTTTAGCCTTAAAATCAAGAGTGAATCGATTTCTCCTCAGGTAAGCACATTCCATCGTAGATCGTATTGTCGCTTAATCTACTATAAATAAATTAAAAAACCAGCCCATTTGACTAAATGGACATATTATTAAAAATATTGTATTGGTGACTAAAAAAAAAATTTGTCAGTCAGTTAAATTATTAAAACTAACGTGGTTATTACATTTTACATAAAAGTGTATTGTAATACCGGACTGGACACTACATTAAACGTGAGTTACGAAGATAAAAAAATACAATGCTTTCTTTCAAATGACGTCACTTAATTAATTGTACGATTAATAACGTGACGTCACTAGCCACTACAAAGTTTGATGATGTATAATCTTTGTCGATTTTCAATAGTTTATTAAGAAAACGTGTTCCTTAGTTTTGCATAATCATAAACGGATTAATTGACTGCCCTAGTGGCTTAGTTGGTAGAAGCTCTGCCTGCGAAGCCGAGGGTCGTGGGTTCTATCCCCACCCAGTGCAAATATTTGTGTGATGAATTCAAATGTTTGCACTGTGTCTGGGTGTTTCTATGTATAATAAGTATGTATTTAAAAAAACTACATTTATAAGTATTATATCAGCTATCTGGCTGCCATCACACAAGCTTTGCTTAGTTTGGGGTCAGATGGTGTTGTGTGTGGATTGTCCACCAATATTTATTTATTTAATTAGAATATTATATTTTCGACCAAGTCATCATTCATCTTATATCATCAAGTTATTTTATTTATTTATTCCTACAAAATCCACAGTCCTTAAAAAACAGATATTCATTAACTTACCTACAAACTATCTTACGGCCAATAACGGATTTACATTATGCGAACATACTGATACAAGATTACTGTGTAGTTTAAAAAAAGAAAAGATTATAGCGATGTTAATTTCAAGGAAATAATCTGATCTGAGTGTCTTCAAATCCGACTTGAGTTTTATTCGTAATGACTATTCGTAACGAGGTTATCCGTCAGAGCTTATCGCATTTGTCAATTCTCTGACGGATAACCTCGTTACGAATAGCCATTACGAATAAAACTCAAGTCGGATTTGAAGACACTCAGATCAGATTATTTCCTTGAATTCAAGTAACTTGACATAAAAACTATAAAACCCACGCGTTTGAATGTAAAAAGAAAATCCCGTGTCCAATAAAAGCTTGCAATAAAACTGAGAGCGTCGAAACGATACGACGTCGTTACTGCCTGACTAAGGGTTAACGACAACGTACGATATTAGCGGACGTGATGCAGGGTTAAAGTTACAAGTCTTTCTATCAATGTCAAGCCTAATTTTAAAAAGAAGAGTCATTTGCTTCTGAGTTCAGTCGACTAACTAACTAACTAGGTAACTAACTAATGTCACTCAACGACACAAAGTCAGTCCTGGCCACTGACACCAAAAGACGCCACTCTTCTCTGTTTTGAGCCTTTTCCTGCCATGAGACAGGCTTGAAGCTGACGTATGTAAAATAAAAAATAAAATCAAATGTCTTTATTTGCGAAAATGGGTAATTACAATAAAATCATAAATGTTTACATTGAGAACTCCATAATCAACCTTACGGCATGCAATATGAGGGCAATATGAGGTTGTCTATGATAATTTGACAAAAAACTTTATAATTCACTGTACAATTCATCACTCTAAGCTGCCTATTCAAACTACCAATTATTATTTACGTAACATAATTGTACAAAAACTGATTAGGCATTTATAACAATCCAATGATAATGGAAGCAAAATAATAAAGTAAATGATTTTTTGTCTCGTTCCACTTGGTCTTTCTTAGTCTTTTTGGAATCTAGGACGTCTCACAAATACAAATATAAATACTAAAATCTTTATTGCTGTTTGCAGGTAAGATAAGATGATACAAAACATTTAAATAGTTGACCCATACAAACTGGCCTCTTCTTCTAGAGGCATGCAATATGTCTGGCAACGCAGTTTCCATTAGTCTGAATTAATACAATGATAATAATAGTCAGCTGATAGTCTTCTTCTTCTTTTTTCATTTTTAACTTTTAATCGGTTGTATCATATATGTCATCTGATTCATCGTCTATTAATTTCTGGCTTCTATCCCGTTGTGTTATGTTAGTGTGATATGTTTGATGAGTACAATTACGCCAATGTCTTGTGCTTCAGCAGGATAATGTTATGGACTTTGACAAGTGTGTGGTTTCATGTAGAATCCAAGGTGTTGTAGAAGTAGCTCTTGCAGTTCACCACCACACGACACCGGTCGTTGACCATTTGAGACACCTAAATAGGCGCGCTTAGCAGTTTGATTCTCTCTCTATCTCTCTCTTTATGATTTTGACTTTGTTCCATTTCTATACCCTGTAAATTCACTGGAAACATTGCCCTTCAATCCGGAACACACTGATAACAGTGGTTTATTATTTATTTATTTATCTAATCATGAACGTTCTACTTACGGTTGTTGAACCATCGATATAAACCAATGGATGTGCCCTGAGTAACTTGAAGTTGGTAATAAACTGCGTCTCTATGTGTGTCGTGTTGTAGCTTACACATAACCAATCTACTTGACCCCTAGAATCGCTAGCGGCGCGATACACTGTGGTTTTACTTATTTTGGTTGTTGACAACGAATAGTGTCAATAAAACGCATAAGTAAAAGCGTCCGGCGTTCACCGCTTCCTGTAACCAACTGGAACGGAATGAGTTAGCTCACTCTTCCCAACAATGACATGATTCCGTGCGCCCTGAAGTATGGGAGGGCACATCTGTGTATCTTTACTGTGTATCTTTGACCGCTTGTGTCAAGATCTTAGAACCTAAAGTTAAGAAAACTTTAGAAATAAAGTTTCTTCCAAATTAATACGCATATCAAAAAGTAGCAGCGTTCTTTGGGTGACGACAGTAGTACAACGCTTGCTAATAATGTTAACTCTTCATGTTCCTATAGCTAAATTACATTTTGTAGTTATGCGTAAGCATGCTGCTTACCATCAAGCACATATTTTTTTAAATACAGAGTGACGAGACGATCAGGACATGTGCCTGATGGTAAGCAACATGCCTGACACATAACAGCACAGTTACACGCAGCTATTGGAACGTGAAGAGCAAATCATTACCTGCACTGCGCCAGTCACTAGTCACTAGTCAGAGATCTAAGATGTTATATTAAAGCTTTGTAATTAATTTGGTAACATTTCCCTTCAAACCGGAACACAGTAATGTTTGCACGTTACTGCCAGGCGGTAGAATAACTGGCAAAGATGTGTTACTTCCGCTAAGAGTTCTGCTAAGAGCACGCAGGTATTGGAACATGAAGAGTCCGAATCATTACCTAGCACTGCACTGCGCTCGTCACCCAGAGATCTAAGATCTTATATCTCTAAGCACTGTAATTTCCCTGGAAACATTGTCCTTCAAACCGGAACACAGTAATGTTTGCACATTACTGCTTGGCGGTAGAATAACTGGCAAAGGTGTGGTACTTCCCCAGGCGGACTCTGCTAAGAGTTCTACCACTACTATATCCGGCTCGTCTCGTCTCTATACACTTCAAAAAAACATGAAGCGCGCCAAAAACCAAGAAAATTGGTTATCTGTAAAGTCGGTTTGGTTTACGGACGACAGTTAAACGTGACAACGTCATAACAAAATATTGATAGATGCGGCTCAAGCGTACAATGATCGTAACGGGACATAACGGGACACTTATTCGTGGTGCATGCAGCCGGCGTTCATCGATTTATTAGACGTTGTCGCGTCAAAAATTAATCTCAAATTTTGGCCGAACTTTTTCTCTTTACTAAGTGCGTAGGTAATATTCGACACTTAAGAACGCCTTCTAAGCTAAATGACTTAGGTAACTTAATGGAGAAAACATTTAAGTAAGCTCCCAACTTGAAAACTTTTCACGCTTCGTTAACACTGAAAGTTTGTTGATACTCTTAGCTTTTGTATAAAATATCTTTTCAAATCGAAAATTTTGCTAAAAGAATAATCCTCTAAGGAACTAACCCATTTATTAACCCCCGACAAAAAAGGGTGTTATAAGTTTGACGTCGATGTCTGTCTGTCTGTCTGTCTGTCTGTCTGTCTGTCTGTCTGTCTGTCTGTCTGTCTGTCTGTCTGTCTGTCTGTCTGTCTGTCTGTCTGTCTGTCTGTCTGTCTGTCTGTCTGTCTGTCTGTCTGTCTGTCTGTCTGTCTGTCTGTCTGTCTGTCTGTCTGTCTGTCTGTGTGTGTGTGTCTCGTCTGTGGCACCGTAGAGCTCAAACGGATGGGCCGATTTCGATGCGGTTTTTTTTATTTGAAAGTTAATATCCGTGCGGGTGTTCTTAGCTATGTTTGGTTAATATCGATTCAAAATGGCCGCCTCCACAAAATGGCGGAATATTTCTTCACAACCTACCTCAATATGGGTATCAAATGAAAGGGCTTGACTAGTAGAGTACTAAACGCTATAACAAATTTCAAATCCAAGATGGCCACCACAAAATGGCGAATTATATAATATTTTTCACTACTGCCTCAATATGGGTATCAAATGAAAGGGCTTGATTATTAGAATACTTTGCACTATGACAAATTTCAAATCCAAGATGGCCGCTACCATAAAATGGCGAATTACATTTCCTTTTTCACAATTCCCTTAATATGGGTATCAAATGAAAGGGCTTGACTAGTAGAATGTTCTACAGATAACAAATCTAAGGTAGTCGGGGGTTAATCAAAATTTTTAATTTTGTTCTTGTATAAGATAACTAGCTGTACCCTGCCACGCTTCGCTGTGGCACATTGTGATGTAAAAAATAGATAAAAACAATTGATGCGGATTATACTATATATCATTGTAAAATATCAGCTCGATCGGTGCAGAACTTTTTAATTTTTGATGCGTACACAAACCAACATAACATTTTTATATATAGAGAGATAAGTAAGTTCAAGGTATCCGAAAGTAAATTTTAGTTATTTTTTTGTTCAATTATGAAAAACCACCATAAAATTTTCGAAAAAAAAATAGGCCCACGTCTGAACAAAAAAATAACCATAAAATTGATTCAGATATCATTTTTTAAATAACAGTGATGAGACGAGCAGGACATGTGCCTGATGGTAAGCAACATGCCTGCCACATAACAGCACAGTGGCACGCAGCTATTGGAACGTGAAGAGCAAATCATACCTGCACTGCGCTAGTCACTAGTCAGAGATCTAAGATGTTATATTAAAGCCTTGTAATTTATTTGGTAACATTGCCCTTCGAACCGGAACAGAGTAATGTTTGTACGTTACTGCTTGGCGGTAGAATAACTGGCAAAGATGTGTTACTTCCGCTAAGAGTCCTACCACTACAAAAATTGGCAGCGCTATCGTTTAATATACATAGAAAAAAACATACCATCGAATTGAGAAACTCCTCTTTTTAACCGATTTCAAAAGAGCAGGTTTCTTAATTCAACCGTATATATTTTTTAAGCTATTGCATAGCTATTGACTGCTCTAGTGGCTTAGTTGGTAGTAGCTCTGCCTGCGAAGCCGAGGGTCGTGGGTTCGATCCCCACCCAGTGCAAATATTTGTGTGATGAATTCAAATGTTTGCACTGTGTCTGGGTGTTTCTATGTATAATAAGTATGTATTTAAAACTATATCAGTATTATATCAGCCATCCCACAAGCTTTGCTTAGTTTGGGGTCAGATGGTGTTGTGAGTGAATTGTCCACCAATATTTATTTATTTATTTTGTCGCGTGCCTTAAGCGCGGCGACCGAATCAATTTTTTTTGAGAAAGCGCTAAGAAAGAGAGAGAAGGAAGACATAAAACCATAACGAAAAAACCTGCCAACCACCAGACTATTGGACTTTAAATCTTATTGTTACCATGACTTACAGACTATATTTGTATAGCAAGCTGTGTTACATACTTTCTTATAGATATAACTAGCTGTACCCTGCCACGCTTCGTTGTGGCACATTGTGATGCAAAAATTAGATAAAAACAATCCTTGATGCGGATTATATATCATTCTAAAATTTCAGCTCGATTGGTGCAGAACTTTTTGGGTTTCGAAGCCTACACATACCAATATAACGTTTTTATATATGGAAACTAGCTGTACCCTGACGCTTCGCTGTGATTATTAGATAAAACTATCCTTGATGCGGATTATATATCATTGTGAAATTTCAGCTCGATCGGTGCAGAACTTTTTGAATTTTTGAAGCGTACACAAACCAACATAACATGTTTATATATATATAGAAGATGTTAAGAAGTCATGCTCTTACCAGCTCTTAGCAAAGAAATGCATGCAATAGCTTTACCGCGGCAGTCCCCGAGTGGCACAGGTTTTTTTTTGCAGTTGTTTAAAAATGATATTGTTAGTATAATGAAGTTCTCAAGTTTCCACAGCTCATAAAATTTCCCTAATGGCCACGTTTAGTAAAATATTTCTTTGTTTTGGTAGTTAAGGCTGAATTTACTAGCAATTACGTTTTTAGAAACGGCCGTTAGTCCGGTATCGAAGGTAATTAAAAGAAAACAATTAAGAAAATAAATATAATGAGGACATTTCTTTATTATTATTTTTTCTAACTTTTATAGGTTTACACTTGACCGCCATCTCGCCTGATGTTAAACGATGATGCGGTCTACGATTGACCGTGTTTACCTAGAAGAAACCGATTCGCTCTCGATTTGAAGACATAAAGATTGTAACTATCGGGGAAAACCCTCTCAGGCAACGTATTCCACAGCCTTGACGTTCTTATCACAAAAGTAGAGTCAAATCTCTTCGTTCGTGTCTTTGAAACCTCAACCTTGAAACGATGTCGCTTTTTCGAGCTACGCGCATTCCGATAGAAAAAAGGGCAAGGTGGTATTAGATCGAGCAAATCAGTCGCACACTCTCCGAAAATTAAAATAAATCAAATAAAATTTCTTTATTTCTGAAAATGGGTAATTACAATAAGATCTGAAATGCTTTACATTGAGAACTCCATAATCAACCTTACGGCGTGCAAATATTATATAGGTTGTCTATGACAATTTGACAAAAAACTTTATAATTAATTTTATAATTCATTACCTACTCTATTATTTATTACAACTAATTCAATGCTTTATTTATAATAATTAATAGCTTACCAACGTGATTTAATACTAACTACTATTTATTTATTATAGATTTTTAGGGTTCCGTTACCAAATGGCATACTACGGGACCCTTATAGACTCGTCATGTCTGTCTGTCTGTCCGTCCGTCCGTATGTCATAGTCTCTTTTCTCCGAAACTATACTATTGAAACTTGTTAATTAGATATATTCTATGAACCTCATTAAGATTTTCATACAAAAAATATAAAAAACAATAAATTATAGGGGTGTCCCATACTTAGAACTGAAACTTAAAAATAGGTAATTTTAAGAGTTGTTCATTACGGTTTTAGTACAATATAACATTCAGTCCAAATAGACCGCAACCGTTTTTTGTCTATCAAAACCATACGTGTGGGTTATCTATGGATATCTATGGTCTTCAAAAATGAGAGACTCTTCCAAAGTGGCAAATTGTGTCCCCCTTGTAACTTCTAAAAGAAGAGAATGACAAAACTAAAAAAAAGTTATGATGTACATTACCATGTATTCTGGAGTGGAGACCGCAAATCGGTAAACGTAGTGTAGGACACCCTGAGACTAGATGGAGTGACGATATACGAAAGACGGCTGGTGGCGGTTGGAAGCGTAAGACCGAGGATCGGGCTGAGTGGCGTATTATAGGAGAGGCCTATGTCCAGCAGTGAACGAACACGGGCTGATGATGACTGACCATGTGAACTATCAACGAAAATTGGTTTGAATGAGATCTAGTAAGTAGTTTTATTTTAATACGTCATAAATTGACTATTGTTAAAACACTGATTAAAGTAAAAAACAAAACGCAAGAACTTTTATTTTATGCTACTCGCTGCTACGGAAGCCTTCATGGGGAGTCCGACTCGCACTTGACCCCTTTTATTTTCTATCGGTAGCTCCAAAATAGCGACATCGTAGAAAGCAATGTCCTTTGTTCAAATGTTCTGAGAGCTGGCCTACCGCCAAACTAAATCGGCTTTGGCTTTGCTAGCCATCTCTATCATTTCAAACAAAAAGAAAAGAGACAGAAACACCAAAGCTGTTTTGATTCGGCGGTAGACCCCTGATAGCATACCAGGGGGCATACCATACATTTGCCAGTGTGCCAAACTGCAGTGTATTCTGGTTTAACCGGCTGCGACCGGACTGTGCCATATGTCACAGTCCGATCCCAGGTGACGTTTCGTCACAGAAGCGTACTGTGACATACGGCACAGTCCGATTTCAAAGGGCAAGACATTACAGGGCACCTAGGTATAGGTTGCTCTAAAGCATCCTATATCTATGGGTAACGAATGCATAGCTAGGTAACGATTTGGATAGTTATGTTCCTTTGTGACATCGTGTCTTTGTGAACAGGCATGTTGCTTACCATCACACATATGTCCAGCTGGTCTATTCACTCTGTGCTATAAATAAACCATTGATATAGATCAAAAGATGTGCCCTGAGCACCTTATATTGTTAACAAACTGCGTCTCTGTATGTAGCGTGAATGGTTTACAAAGAACTACACTCCGCGAGGTATAAGCTGAGCTTTGCATTAGTGTGAGTGATCACCAGTCAGGCAGGAGCTTGAAATTTTGTCCGCGAGGTATAGGCTGAGCTTTGCATTAGTGTGAGTGATCACCAATCAGGCAGGAGCGCGGCGAGACAGAATGGCGCCGCGCCTAAGGCCGGTTGTCACACCTACACTATCCATGTACAAATGCAAAGCTCAGCTTATGCCTCGCGGAGTGTACCAATCTACTTGACCCTTAGAATCGCTAGCGACGAGGTATGTTGCGGTTCTACTTATTTTGGTTGTTGACAACAAATAGTGATAGGTATAAATGTCCGGCGTTCACCGCTTCCTACAACCAACAAGAACGGAAATAGTGAGCTCACTCTTCCTAACGATGACATGATTCCGTGCGCCTGAAGTTTGGGAGGGGCATATCCAGTGATGTATATCGATCCTTTGCTCCACGTATCAAAACATATCTAAATATTATTATTATAGAGGTAGTGAAGCGTGATCGCTTAAAACAATGTTGAAGATGTGAGCTCATTCTTACCAACTATAGCATAATCCCGTGCGCCTGAAGTTTGGGAGGGCACATCCATTGATTTATTTCGATGAAAAAAACATGCTGTAATATGAGACCTGTCCATTTATCTCTACGACAGTATAATCAACCTCAATTTATGAATGTATGATGCCCAATCAGTTTACACACAAAAGCTCAGCTCAACACGATGTTCGACTAATCCCGGGGGCTCCCAATTTAATATGAATGAGCAACTAAATCCCACGCAGAGGTTAAATCTTTGACCGCTGCAAAGCCCTTGGGGAGAGTAAGAGGGTATAACGTGAGGCGTAAATTGAGGGTATTCAAGGTTAAAAATATTGCAAGTCTAGTTTTTCCTACGTAGATTGGGTTGGATTCGGTACAGGTCATGTGCCTGGTAGTCCAGGAGTTTACATATACTACGTATAGAGTTAGGACAAACGCTTTACACCGAAATAACGAGTCTGATCGCTCTTGTCCTGTTGCTCTTGTAGAAGTGTCATACTATTGTCACAGTATAAAGAAATACTACCAGTAGTTCATCGCCGTTGATCTTGAGAGAAACACCGATAATGTCTAGACACGGGTAGGGTTGTCGCAAACATAAATGCTTATTACCAAAACGAAATTAAACGATTAAAATATATAGAAGACGTCAGCTCTGAGTGGCGCTCCTGCATTTTTTTTTAAATAAGAAGTGACGAGACGAGCAAGACATGTGCCTGATGGTAACAATATGCTTGCCACATAACAACACAGTGACACGCAGCTATTGGAACATGAAGAGTCCAAATCATTACCTAGCACTGCACTGCGATCATCACCCAGAGATCTAAGATTTTATATCTCTAAGCCCTGTAATTTCTCTGGAAACATTGCCTTTCAAACCGGAACACAGTAATGTTTTCACATTACTGTTTGCAGTAGAATAACTGGCAAAGGTGTAGTACTTCCCCTGACGGAATCTGCTAGGAATCCTACCACTACAAAAACTGCAATACTAACATTGTAATATAGGTAATTCAGGAGCGCTCTTCCCGCGTCTCACCCCGCACGCCCCGCACATTTTAGACAGCTTCTCCGAACGACTGTAAGATTTAATAGACCGTGGTTTTGTCGCGGCACAACACTATGTCGCCATAGCTAACACACACCTCATCTGCTTACGATTGGCACAAAGGAATCGTGCGGAAACCCCTGTTCTATTTACTTATGTTTTATCTAAGCTGGTGGTAAGTAATACGTCTGCCCATAACACAAATGTCACGCAGTTATTGAAACAGTCAAAGTCAAAATTCTTTATTCGTAAATGTCCAATTTACATGTCAATTAAGTAATAAAAATACAAAAGAAAGGCTTTCAAATAGTATTCACTTTACAATTTTTTATTACAAATTTGAAGTTAACGATTTAACATTGTACGATGAGAATTAGTTATCGCACATACAACTGACAACCACTATAATATGTTTTTACTACAATGGAGAATGTTCACTAATTTTGAATGTTAGCAAAGTTCAAAGTTCAAAGTAGTAGTTCAAAGTAGCTTTCTGTATTCTTCGTTCAAAATAATAAATACTCGTGAATTATTTCAATACGTCAATTGGTTTCCAAGATATAAAATTTTAAAGTGAGCAGTGCGCGTGACGTCATACCACAACACTAGCTCAGTTCGTTCACAACTGGAAGCGATGAAGCAAAAGAAAACATTGCACAAGTAAACTACTGCTCGCTACCACAGCTGCCGACTTGCGCCTAAGCGGAGTGGACCGTTGTGTAATGACGTCACACGCGGTAGATATTTTTGCGTATTTTGAATGCTTGTATACTTATAACTACTTGGTATTTTTTAACAAAACTAAAACTAATGTATCTGTATTATAAAGAAGCTTTACTGTAACGAAGTTTCAAGTGATTTTACATACCTATTAACATTCCTCATTTTATTGAACAATATAATAACTACGCTGTACGCAACTTTAGCTTTTACATCGCATTCAATACTAATTTACTCGTAGTATTGGATTCCCATCTACCAAATCATGATGCCAAATGATCTAACTTAACCTAACCTATGCCAAAAAAAAAAGGACGTGTCTTCTAAAAGGTGCGAAGATATTTCAAACCTGAATAGTGGCTCACATTATATCAAGCACAGATTCGCTCTTATATGGAATACTGTTCGCACCCATGGGATGGATCTGCTAAGTATCAACTGGGGGCTTTGGAATCGATTGGAGACGTGACTAAAGGCTCACAGGAAACTACACCCCTGTGTAAAAAACTTCAAAGTCTTGAACACCGTCACAAGATCGCTAGCTCATCGGTTTTATATCGGATACATTTCGGAGAGTGTGCAATTGATCTGCATAATCTAATACCACCTTGTATTTTCCCATCGTACTGCTCCTAGTTCAAAAAGGCGACATCGTTTCATGGTTGGTGTTCCAAAGACTCGAAGGAGGTTTGACTCTACTTTTGTGATAAGAACGCTAACCTTGAAAGGCTGCGATCGTGGCCGTTAATGTACTCTCCTTTTTTCGTCGGCAGTTAATACAGTAACTCATATATCAAGCCACGTAACGAGTATCCCGTGTAATCGTCCTGATCCCGCCGGTGTACCTAATCCCGACGGATTAAAGTTTAATTTGGATTAACGAGAGTGGGACGCGGGTCGCC
The DNA here is from genome assembly GCA_017562165.1 of Ectropis grisescens. Classification (NCBI taxonomy): domain Eukaryota; kingdom Metazoa; phylum Arthropoda; class Insecta; order Lepidoptera; family Geometridae; genus Ectropis; species Ectropis grisescens. Next base: position 10,266,447 of record CM029768.1, read on the forward strand.
GGATTGTAAATGGGGTATTATTAATATAATTAATATTAATTTGACTCGTAGTTTAGTAAGCGATTTAAAATTTAACGAAAATGTTCTTAAATATTCACTTTTTTTTTTAAATAAAGAGCGACGAGACGAGCATGACATATGCCTGATGGTAAGCAACATGCATGCCACATAACAGCACAGTGACACGCAGCTATTGGAACATACCGTCCAAATCATACCGTACACTGCGCTCGTCACCCAGAGATCTAAGATGTTATATCTCTAAGCCCTGTAATTTATCTGGAAACATTGCCCTTCAAACCGAAACACAGCAGCAGCACCCCGTGGTTTTACCCGTGTTTTTGTCTTACTTAAGATGAAGCGTTTGTTTGAAGATTATCGATCTAGGTGTTACTAATTTATGGTCGAGAGTATGATTTAATTTTAAATCAAAGTCTGTTTTTATATGTTGTTGAAAATTTAATTACCTATTATAAAGGAATTAATTAGTAGTATGATTTTTAATTCTGATTTGACATTATTTTTATTGTAATTATGTTTATGATCATGACATTGTTGTACATTGTTGTTAAATTTTATTTTTCCAATGTTCAGTTACAGCACGGATAATTGTTATCATTATACAATTTTTTGTAATTTTTTATGGCTGACCTGTAAATGTTACATTTACCAATAAATAACTTTGACTTTGACTTTGACTTTATATTTTCGCATAAAATGACTCCTAAATTAATTTAAGGTGGGTTAATTTAACCTTTTGGCTACCTCTGGAAGAGGTACCTTTACCTTTCACTGAGAAGGGTTCTTGTGTTAATTGAATTAATTGTTAATTGAAACACGCACACGAAAAATTGCAAGGAATTATTGTACAAAGAAATTTTATTATAATAATATTTTATGAAACAAACTCTAAAAACAATTAAATTTGCGATACTAAATCAATTATTAATTTGTATTTACTTGTACAAAAATAATCAAGACTTTCTACAATCAAATTAATGTAGCATGCACATTTTTTTAATTGTCAATCTCTTTTTATCATTTTAGCAAGAAATAAAAGACTTTTTATTTACTTATTTCAATTTAACCTTTAAAAGAAGTCTGTGGGAGAAAGAACATTCTACAAGTAGAAATTAACAGCTAAAGATATTTTACAATATCAACAAGAACTACAAAGAGAACGAAATCCAAAGAGAATACAAGAATAATGTTCAAATTTTAAAACTTCCCACGGAAGCTTCAGAACAATGTGCTTAATTTTTGAAAGATGTTAAATCCCACACAAAGCCTGGTCCCTTGGTACTTGTACCGGTAATTAAAAATACATAACTCCGGTAACAGAGGTAATTCCTTCATAACCTATTCAAGCGGTACTGGGCGGCACTGAAACAGACAGAATAATAAAATGCAGAGGGTAAAGTCCCTTTAAAAGGAATGAGTAATTAACTTTTTCAATTCAATTTATTTATTCGAACCTTTATTTCAAAATAACACTTGGTGACGTCACTTACAATAAAATTATACATAAACTAGCGGCCCATTCCGGCTTCGCTCGTATAATAACCTAGATACCAACTACGGCGCCATCTATGTATGTATGTGAATCTAAACCATCCAAGACCCAACCCATACGTATACAAAAAAACCATTCAAATCGGTCGAGCCGTTTAAGAGGTGTTTACTTACAACGAAATATGGCAATGATTTTAATAAATATAGATAATATGTATACATAATAAAATAATACCAAAGAATAATGTAAAATAAAAAATAATCAGTTATAAAGGGGCCTTGTCATTTAGGTGCAGCTGTAAAAAGGCTTTGTCATGTCATCAATTAATTTTTATTTTGAGATTCATTTGAATAATTATTACAATAAATTTGCACTGGGCGCGCCCTGCAGATTTGCCAGTTCCCAGCCAGCAGCCCATTCCAGTGATAAAAAGTTTCAGATGTCAACTCAATCCGATCAAACGTACCGACGTGATTGAGCAACAAACATCCAAATATTGACAATTATAATATTATAGTAGTTTGTGTAACAAAAACAACTTTAAATGGATTCCTAAAAAATATTATTTTAAGAACTAAGTAAGTTCAAAATTCCCACTTATAAACACTGTTGATCATAAGTTTTTGCATTCCTCGCCAATGGTGTCTGTCTTCCCATGATTGGCTTTGTTTACGCAGGTATTAAGAAATAAAATTTGCGTGCAACAAGACTCTTTTGACGACACTCTATTATTAAATTAGCTATTTATAATAACTTTATAATATTTTGGACATGACATTGTTATGATGAAATAAAACGAACTACAACTTATATTTTATAGCTGTAAGAAAATATTGTATAGTTAAGATCTATGTTATTCAAATAAATTGTATTTTTTATTATTATTTAGGTACGAAGCATGAACTATAACTTCGGTATATTGAACATACATTGAATATCCCAAAATTTGCTTAGTCATAGTAGGTAAATGTATTGATATTTCGGACATTCCAGAAGAGAAAATAATAAAATCTTAACCTAACTAATGACTTTGATGTTTAACATTACATATTTAAACAGTGCTTAGAGATCTTAGATCTCTGGATGACGAGCGCAGTGTAGTGCTAGGTAATGATTTTTACTCTTCATGTTCCAACCATAGCCGCATGTCACTGTGCTGTTATGTGGCAGGCATACCATCATGCACATGTTTTGCTCATCTCATCACTACCTATTTATTAAACAAAAAAAGTTGTACCTAAGTACGACACATGTAATTTTTTTTGCATTAGTATTCTTTGCAGAGTTTTCATGGCGAAATACTAAGACTTTGTCAATAACTATCTACAATCTAACAATAATAAATGTAAGCATTACTGTATTTCCGGTAAAATGGCGTTGTTTCAATAAAAAGTCAGTGCTAAGATAAAAATAATCCAAAATTGCCACGGCGCTAAGCAATTAACTCTTCATGTTCAATGAACAAGCTTGTCTCTTATCGAGCATACTTCTTGCTCGTCGGAAATATTTAATTTGGTTTCGTCGGTTTTCATAACATAATTAGCCACAATGTAATAGTTGACCTTCTGTGTTTATTCTGTGTCAGGGCTTTTGAATTTATGATCAAATGGATATGTCCGGAGGTTTATACGGAAGGACACTCGCCATTCCGTTTATAAGAGCCCAATAATTTTAAATTGATTCACTGACCTCTGGGGAATTGTAATGGAGACATTTAAATAAAATGAAAACCTACCTAACTGCGGGTTTATGGATAACACATGACCTCGGAAGATTTTAGGTGCATGTCGGTTTCTTCACGATGCTTTTACAGTATAGAGTGATGAGTACAAGATGGCAGGCAAAATGCCTGCCCTGTCCCTCTACCGCCTAAATAAATCGGTTATGGCGTCGCTATAGCTGTCTCTATCACTTCAAGCGAAAAGAAAAGAGAGCAATATTAAAACTAAGACAGTTTAGGTTAGGCGTTAGACCCTCTGAACAGCACAGTGTAAAGCAGCTATTGAAACATAAAGAGTCCAAATCATTACCTAGTACTGCACTGAAATTGTCACCCAGAGATGTTTTCTTTCAAAGTTAGCGGCATCACGCACATGCCTTCGATAAACCAGTGGCGCGTGTGAGATTTAAACCCGGGGCTCTGTAAGTCTACTACGAAGTCCGATAAACGAAATATCGGCCGAAGTTATGGACGTTTTATACCACGAAACACAATCGGCCGGTTGATCTGATCGGTCGGTTGATCTGATCGGACGTTTCGTTCATCCCGACCGACGCTGATTTGACAGTTTTTGTTTCATCAACCGACCGATTGTGTTTCGTGGTATAAAAATTGGTTGCCTGTAAAGTCGGTATACGGGCGAAAGTTTTACGTGACAACGACTTTGAGTGGTAAAATAATTTTACGGAAGGGACGCGTGCCTTTCACTTTTTATGTCTGTCTCTCTCGCTCTTAGGCGGGCTAACCATGCCCGAGTGGAAGGGACGCGTGCCTCTCACTCGCTCTCGTTGTGAGCGCATAACGTGAGCGGAGCGTAACGCAGTTTCTTGAAGTGTCACCCGGCAAACCAATTTATAAGACGTTGTCACGTCAAAACGTCCATAACTTCGGTCGATATATCGTTTATCGGACTTCGTAGTAGACCTGCTGGATCGCCAGTCGTCATTCTCCTGACTAGACCAGCCGGAACTTGACAACAAATAGTAACAGCTGCTTTTTTCTTGCGTCGGAAAAATGACGTTAAACAGAAAAAGAACAATGTGTAAAAAAGTAAAAAAATATTCAAAAACAATCAGCGCCTCTTGTTTTAGCTGCGTACTCGTATTTGCGATTTCCGTTGATATGTAGTAGTAGCCTTCAAATCGATAGTGAATCGATTTCTGTATAGTACTTTAATATAAGCATGCTCTATTGTAGACTGCATTGTCGCTTAACATGAGGGTTTTCTACTCTTTTACTACGAAAAAACATAATTTCGAAATAAACTCGCCAAACTTGTCGTTTCGCCCGTTTAAATGTTCTAAGCAAAGCGTTTACATATACTACGTATAGAGTTAGATTTGCCGCCATTCCTTTGTGTCAATCGTAAGCAGATGACGTGCATACTTTCTATGGCAACAGAGTGATGTGTCGCGACAAAAGTATGACACTTCCGCAAGAGCGACAAGGCAAGATAGATGCTGCCCGTGCTTTCGGTGTAAAGCGTTTGTGCCAACTCTATACGTAGTACATGTAAGCTCTTTGGTTCTAAAACCCTCTACACACAAGCCTTCTAAAATCAGAGGAAATTACGTAAAACTAGTGAGGAGGACCCTACATCGCACCATAAATTACCAATCGTATGGTGCGATGTAGGCTCCTCCCTCCTACTTTCACGTCATTTCCTCTGATTTCAGGGCTCGTGTGTAGACGGTTTAAGCCTACGCTAATTAGAGTAGGCTCAGAGCATTTAAACGTCAAATAATGTTCGATCGGACGAAGCGAAGTAAACCGGACTAGCTCGCGAGTTTTTATTTAGAAATTACGTTTTTGTGTAGAAAGAGTGTAGACGTTCAGGCGAGATGGCGATCAAGTGTAAATTAAATACCAATGATACTCGTAGTTAAATAAATGCTTATTTGCTTAAGGAATGGGTTCTGTTCAATGCTAACAAAGTCAGCGATTAGTATAAATACCTAATATTGTTACTCAGAAATTGGATTCCATTTTCCGCATTGGCGAATTATGTTTTCCTGTTATCTTTCTCATATTAAAGGGTACTTACCTCAGTAAATGCTATATCTTGTCGCAAAAAAAATTACGAAAGGGAAGTAGAAATTACCGGAAAATACTTTTTTGTAAGCTTCGTTCTTTTACTAGTGGACCAGTGGTTTTATTTGCGTATTTTCTATTCTAATTATTTTACCGCGATAAAAAGAACCACGAACCGGAAGACGCAGTGTTGGACGGCGTCCCACTAGATGGATAGATGACCTCACAAAGGTCGCTGGAAACCGCTGGTTGCAGGTTGCGCAGGACCGTGATCTAGGAGGGGCGGTCTATGTTCAGCAGTGGACGTCTTGCGGCTGCTGATGATGATGGTGCTGATGATGATGATGACAAAAAAATTGCCTATTTGCGAAATGGTAATTTCCCGTTTCTTATATCCAATAGGTACTTGGATTAGAATGTTTCACCAGAGTTCCCAATTTCAGCCCGATCTGTTAAATTTTCCCACATTTCCTTTTTTTCTTTCTTCTCCTAATCCAAGAAATGTGTAAAAAGATTGTTATGACAAAAGTCACGGAACCCCAGCGAAATTAAATAAAAAACCATATAGTAATGCGGGTAAAGCCGTCAGACATTACTAGATATTTCAAATTACTGTGTTGAAATATAAATATTGCATAACTAATAACTTTCTAACCACGGACCTACACAAAAGTCGGACCTTTTTTTTTCTCAGGGAAAATCAATTACAGACACCACTAGCCCCCCGGGAGGAGGGAGTCAGTGGTTATATGGGGCCCTTCATCACTCAAGTGACGGCCTACCCACTAAAAACCCTGGGCTATCATACCAGCGCGCAAAGTGATCGGGACTACGGGCACGCTTCCGCACTCTTCCACGGCCCCGACTACGCTGGCCCTATTTAGACTAGACCCCCTCTTGAGGGGCAATTCCTGCCCGAGCCTTCTCGCTGTGGTAACATTGCGGGGACATTGCCCATCCATGCTCTGGGGACTCTCTTGTCGGGCGACTGATCCCCCCGAGCCTGTCGCCCAGAGCCCCTATACAAAAGTCGGACCTAGTCTCGCTAAAACAACTGTGTCTGATAACTTTGTCTATATTGTCCGCTAGCGCAATATGTATGTTGCATGTCAGCCACAGAACATATATATATCAGGTGTATGTTCTGTGCATATATCTGATGTATGTTCTGTGGTGTCAGCCTATTATATGTGTCAGGCTGATACGCACACGTTCACACAAGTTTGCGCGTGTAATGGCCGACTGGTGTGTGTATGTGTGCGTGTCAAACTATATGTGACAGCGCTCTGACCGTAGTTTTTGTTTTAGCTAGCTACGTCCGACTTTTTTTTTTATTTATTTAAATTAGCCACTCCACATCACTACCGGTTGCGATTCCGCTAGTAATCGACTTTACATCGAGCGTTTGCCTAATTTCCATTTGCCATTTGCCTAAGCTGCCTCCTCCCGGCCCAGAGCCTCCACAACGGCCGCATTTCTGTCCCTGATGGCCATCTGTAGGTTGAAATCGCGGATGGTCTTCGGTGATGCAGCCAACGCTCGCCGCACGAACCGACCGATGGCGTTGTCGGTGTCGTCAGCGTAGTATGTGAAGGTCCCCGTGTGCCGTGAGATTGCAACTACCGCATGGGGCACGCTCTCGTACAGCTTCATGTTTGCCTTGGTTTTGATTGCGATTACCGATGTCCTACGTCCGACTTGTTTTTACGTCCTTCTTTCCAACTAATTTCAAATTACTCCATTCTATGAGCGAACCCTAAAAATGATAAATCTAGTAACAAAATCTAACGATCTGAGTTAATTATTTTTATGTTGACTCCATTATTTTAACGAAGTTATAATTAAATTACAATGGATTAGCGTCTTATTTTAATTAATTAGCGGATCGTAGACTGCTGAGTAATTAAATTAGGGAGGAATTTGCTTTTGTTCAGAATTTAGAATTAATGAAACAAAAATTTGCTGAGTCCTGATTACTTTTTGCTTCATTGGTTTTTAATTATTTTGACAGTTTTGTGACAAGTCGTCAAACTTTACAACGGATGGAAACGGAACGGAAATGGAATTTAGAGAGTTTTTATGAGTTTTGACGTTATGGCTCAGTGGTGGGAAGGTACGGTTTTAGAAGCAGATGTTGTAGGTTTGAAAGGTTTCTAGTGGTAGGACTTCTAACAGAGACCGCCTGGGGAAGTACCACACCTTTGCCAGTTATTCTACCGCCTAACATTAATGTGAAAACATTACTGTGTTCCGATTTGAAGGGCAATGTTTCCAGAGAAATTACAGGGCTTAGAGATTTCTGGGCGATGAGCGCAGTGCAGTGCTAGGTAATGATTTGGACTCTTCATGTTCCAATAGCTGCGTGTCACTGTGTTGTTATGTGGCAGGCATGATGCTTACCACCAGGCACATGTCCTGCTCGTCTCGTCAATTATTAAAAAAAATCATAGGTATATTTTAACATCTTAAGTAAAAACAACGGGGTGTTAAAAGTTTCGCTTAGGTATCCAATTGAATATGATATTATATACATTCTCTAATAACAAATCCAATCAAAATTAATTTTTCATCCCACCAGCTCGAAAAGAGTATTTTGCTCTTCGATATCAAAACCCTCTAAGGAGGTTACCCTCTAAAGAGTAAAGTAAATTTGAATTTAGAACAACGTGGGTACTGAGTTTGTGAATTCAAAACATCATTAAGCCTATTTACTTCTACTTCCTTGGCGCCGAATTTAACGTACAACTTTTTTAGTTTGTTAAAAACTCAGACTTGGTTCCTCCTTTGTTTACTTTTTATTTTCTTTTCACAGATGGAGGATAGTTTTTAGTCATATTATTGTTAAAATTTTAGGTTAAAACCAAAAAACTTGAAAACACGTGTAAGCCTTAAAATGAGTTATTCTAGCTGCTATTTATTGGACGCCAACAGAATTAATTTACTGAAACTGTTAATAATGCGCAAAGGAATTTAGTAATTTCCTCGTTGATGTGGGATGAAAAGTTACGTGTTGCAGTCGAGTGCTGGAATTTTTCACCTTGTGCTCTATCAGTTCCCTCGCCAACGCTCAGGATTCTAATTTATCTATTTTAGGATCCTTCGCGTTCGGTAATCAAAATTGAGCACGCGATTACAAAGCAACTTTACACTTTTATAAAGCATCACACTTGTATAACAAATAACTTATAAAATAACTTATTGACGATTCAAAGTAGGTAATATGTTGTATGTAATACTAGATGCCCGCCCCGGCTTCGCCCGTGGTATATTATATAGCACTGAAATCGGTTCACTCATTCCTGAGAATATCGATTTCAAACAAAAAACCTCTTCAGCTACCTGCTACGCCACCTGTCGGAAATTGGTCGTACCAACTCAGATTTAGAAAAAAATTTAGCAAAGGTTTATATTCAATGTACAGATTACTAAAATTCAATGACGCAATCTTTGACACATGCTGTCATGTGTCATGTCAAAGCACGAAACGTACGAAAACTCTCAAAAGGAGAATATTTTTTTTCCCGATTTTGTTACATTCTTGTTTCATGCTCCGCTTCAATTAATAGTAGAGTTATTTTCTATAGCCTAAAGCCTTCCTCGATAAATGGACTATCCAATAGAAAAATAATCTTTCAATTCGGACCAGTACTTCCCGAGATCCTAGCGTTCAAACAAACAAACAAACAAACTCTTCAGCTTTATAATATTAGTATAGATGTTAACATTTAATATGTTGCATAAATGTATGTAACATGTAATATGTTGCATAAATATGTCGAACAAACCATCGACATAAACCAGGCATGGGATGTGCTCTGAGTACCTTGAAATCTTAATATATATAAATCTCGTGTCACAATGTTTGTCCTCAATGGGCTCCTAAACCACTTAACCGATTATAATAAAATTCGCACACCATGTGCAGTTCGATCCAACTTGAGAGATAGGATAGTTTAAATCTCAAATTATAGTCGCAATTTTAATTTATTGCTAATTATTTGTCTGTTATTATTTGACAGTCACAATTATCTGTTAACTCCAAATGATTCTAACAGATGTCGATACCTTTCGACTGGTTTGAGTAAGTAATCAATAGATGGCGCTGCTATGGTAAATCTACGAACGTGTCATATAAGCTACATTTTAACAGCATAATCTTCTTAACATAAATATATAAATTACGCGTCACATTGTTTGTCCGCGATGGGCTCCTAAACTACTGAACCGATTTCAATAAAACTTGCACACCGTATGCAGTTCGATCCAACTTGAAAGATAGGATAGTTTTTATTCCGATTATTTGTCTATACATGTGACAATATCCGAGCGAAGCCGGAACGGGCCGCTAGTTGGTAATAAATTGCGTCTGTGTGTGAAGTCATTACCTGTCACTGCACTGTGCTCATCACCCAGAGATGTAAGATGTTTTATCTCTATGTCCTATAATTTAATTGCCCTTCGAACCGGAATACAGTAATGTTTGCACATTACTGCCTGGTGGTAGAATAACTGGCAAAGGTGTGGTTCTTCCCCAGACGGACTTCGCAAAGAGTCCTACTGCTATTATACTTCGTTTGCTCAATTTTCATAAAAGGTACGAACCTCTTGCATCGATATGAATCAAAAGATGTGTCTTGAGCACCTTGAAATTGTTCACACAATGCGTTTCTGTGTGTAGCTTGAGTGGTTTACAACTACCAAGCTACTTGACCTCTAGAATCGTTAGCGGCGAGATATGCTGTGGTTCTACTTATTTTGATGTTTATAAAAACGAATAGTGATAGGTAAAATCCTCCGGCGTTCGCCGCTTCCTAAACCAACTAGAATGGAATGAGTGATCTCACTCTACCTAACGATGACATAATTCCGTGCGCCTGAAGTTTGGGAGGGACACATCCAATGATGTATATCGATGGGTACCTTTGCTCCACGTATCAAAATATATCTAAATATTATTATAGGGGTAGTGAAGCGTGATCGCTTAAAACAATGTAGAAAATGACTGTTTAAACTAAATTAAACTTTGGTGAACATCTTTCGTACTTACGGGAATGTTCCGATGTAAGCCGGAAGAGGAAACTGCACACGGGAGGCAATAACGGAATATTTACGGAGGAGATTGGACTCTGGAGAGCTCCGGTACTAAGCATTATTGCAAATAACTTTGCCCGTAAATATTTCTTATTACTTTACAACCTCCGAGTATATGTACCTACTACCTACATAACATTACAAATCGGTATTTTTTGTTAACTTTATTTAAGTTACTAGTTATCTGGCCGTGGCTTTGTCTAATTAGAATTCAGAAAAGGGTTTCCTAAAACGCGTTAAGCCAGAATTATAAATAAAAGTGGTCAAGTGCAAGTCGGGCCCGCCCATGAAGGCTTCCGTAGCAGCAAGTAACATAATACAAAAGTTCTTGTACTTCGTTGTTACTTTGATCAGTGTTTTAATAATAGTCAATTTATGACGTATTAAAATGAAACTACTTACTAGATATCATTCAAACCAATTTTTGTTGATAGTTTTCATGGTAATGTACATCCATTAACTTTTTTTTATTTTTGACATTCTCTTATTTTTTTATACTTACATACTAGATATCATTCAAAATAATTTTCGTTGATAGTTTACATGGTAATGTACATCATACACTTTTTTATTTTGACATTCTCTTATTTTAGAAGTTAAAAGGGGGGGGGGGGGACACTTTTACCACTTTGGAAGAGTCCCTCGCGCAAACTATTCAGCTTAGAAAAAAAATATTTTAGAAACTTCAATATCATTTTTGATGACCTATATATAGATACCTCACACGTATGGTATTAATAAAAAAAATGTTGAGTTTCAGTTCTATGTATGGGACACCCTAAAAATTTTTTGTTTTTTTTCTATTTTTTGTATCAAAATCTTAATGCGGTTCACAGATTACATCTACTTACCAAGTTCCAATAGTATAGCATTTATAGTTTCGGAGATGGCTGTGACATACGAACGGACAGACAGACAGACAGACATGACGAATCTATAAGGGTCCCGTATTTTGCCATTTGGCTACGGAACGCTATAAAGAATAAATACTTGAAATTATACTAGGAATCGGATTTTTGAAATGTAAAAATAATTTACCCTAACGTAACGGGACAATGAGCGTTACGGAACAATGAGGGAAACGGGGCAATGAGTCATGCTTTTTCGTGCATGCAGCCAGCGTTCAGCGATTTATTTTAGTTTAGTTCAGCGCCCTGATATCGAGGAGCAAAAGTACTCTTTCTGAGGTGGTGGGATGAAACATAGATTTATTCGTACTTTTACACATTTTATTTACATATTTTTCTACAATTAACTTGGTAAAATAGGTTTTAAAAACTAAAATACCAAATAATATATTGCATATATTGTACTAGATGTCCGCTCCGGCCTGTTCCTCTTCAGCTACCTGCCACGCCACCCGTCTGAAATTCATCGTACCAATTCAGATTTAGAAACAAATTTGATTAGCAAAGGTCAATGACGTAATCTTAGACACATGCTGTCATGTGTCATGTCAAAACACGAAACGTACGAAAACTCTTAAAAAGGAATATTTTTCCCGATTTTGTTACATTCTTGATTCATGCTCCGCTTCTTTTAATAGTAGCGTTATGTTCTATAGCCTATAGCCTTCCTCGATAATTGGACTATCCAATAGAAAAATAATCTTTCAATTCGGACCAGTACTCCCCGAGATCCTAGCGCTCAAACAAACAAACTCTTCAGCTTTATGCGTATTATACAGAGTGTATAGGTATAAAGAAACAAACCATCCGATGAAAAAATAATGTTTCATTCAGAGTAACTTTGTTCAGCTTCACATACTAAATTTCCATGAATTCCAATCATACAATGTACACTGTGTGCTCACAACCTTATAACATATTCAGACCCATTCCCTGTACACGTGCTCGATTTAATATAAGGAGATGAGAAGGTATTACATACTTCTTGAGTCCATTATAGTCATACGTAGTGGTAGGACTCTTAGCAGAGTCCGCCTGGGGAAGTACCACACCTTTGCCAGTTATTCTAACGCCAAGCAGTAATGTGCAAACATTACTGTGTTCCGGTTTGAAGGGCAATGTTACCAGAGAAATTACAGGGCTTAGAGATGTAATATCTTAGATCTCTGGGTGACGAGCTCAGTGCAGTGCTAGGTTTGGACTTTGGACTCTTCATGTTCCAATAGCTGCGTGTCACTGTGCTGTTATGTGGCTGGCATTTTGCTTACCATCAGGCACATGTCCAGCTCGTCTTGTCACTCTAAATTATAAAAAAAAAAAGTTACGGCTGGTCTAGTCGGGAGAACAGCGCCTGCCGATCCGGAGACCCCGGGTTCAAACCCCACACGCACCACTGTCCTATCGGCATGTGCGTAATGCCGCTAACTTAAAACGGTGAAGGAAAACATCGTGAGGAAATCGATATGTACCTAGAATCTTTCCAAGTCATGTGTCATCTGACCCGCACTGGGCAAGCGTGGTGGATTATGGCCTTAACTCTCTCCTTGCGAGAGAAGGCCCGAGTCCCAGCTGTGGGAACATTTAGTGGGCTGTCGATGATGCGTTCATTTTATCCCGTATTCCATACTAGCAGAGTCCCGTGGTTTCACCTACGCGGTTCACGTTCCCATTATTTTCTTGTGATAAAGGCTATGTGCTATTTCAGATTATAATCTATCTATGTTTCAAATTTTAGCCCGATCCGTACAGGCGTTCCGATTGAGCAATAAACATCCAAACTCAGACATTTAAAATATTAGTAGAATTCTCTACTACCAGTGACCCGCAGTTACATCCATTTAGTTCCATTTCCTGTTATTTTAACGGAATGGAAAGTAGCTAACCTTTTTTCCAGGCTGTGTTCTTAACTTGTTCTAAATTTCAACCCGGCCCGTTCAGCCGTTCCGACCAAATTTAGCAACAAACATCCAAAATCCAAACTTTACAACATTTTGTTATTTACTCATTACTCCTTACATAATCCATTTTTTTTTCTTGACTATGTAAAACCCCGATTCACTCTCGATTTGAAGACTCAAAGATTGTAACCATAATGGAAAAACCCACTCACGCAACACATTCCACTGCCTAGACGATCTTTTCACAAAAGTAGAGTAAAATCTCTTCGTTCGTGTTTTTGCAACATCAAGCATGAAGCGATGTCGCTTTCTCGAGCTACGAGCATTCCGATAGAAAAAGGGCAAGGTCAGAGGATCACGCAGATCAGTTGCACATTCTTCGAAATGTATCCGATAAAAAAGCAAGTTTGCGACGATGTTCAAGACTTTAAAATATTAGGTTTAGATTGTTTACAAGATACCTTTCCTGTGTATCCCGGTATGTTGTTCTGAACACATTGTTTTGAAGTTCAGAATTGCGGTTATCGAAAGGTCGGACACACCTACACAATGCGACGGTCTCAGTTTATGAAGTTAAATGCAGAGTTCTCGCATATTTATTTAGTTCTATATTAATTTAGTGTGTAGTAGTAAAGTAGTGTTTTAATTATTAGGTTAAAAATTATTGATTTTTATTATTTTGGAGGCGTTTAAAAATTAAGTTACGGCTGGCCTAGTCGAAAGAACGACAACTGCCGATCCGGAGCCCCTGGTTTTTCAAAAGCCGTAATGTCGCGATTTAAAAACGGGGAAGTAGAACAATGCGAAGAAACCGACAGGTTCCTAGAAGACAAGTTCGTGTGTCATCCACCAACCTTCACTAGTCAGCATAGTCGATGATCTTGATTTTCTCCTTGCGAGAGAAGGCCCTGAGTGTCAGCAGTGGCAACATTTAGTAGAATACTTTGGCTATCATCATCATCATCAGCCGCAAGACGTCCACTGCTAAACATAGGCCTCCCCCCCCTAGATTTCCACAACGAACGGTCCTGCGCAACCTGCAACCAGCGGTTTCCAGCGACCTTTGTGAGGTCATCTGTCCATCTAGTGGGAGGCCGTCCAACACTGCGTCTTCCGGTTCGTGGTCGCCACTCGAGAACCTTTCTTCCCCATCGGTTGTCAGTTCTGCGAGCGATGTGGCCTGCCCATTGCCACTTCAGCTTCCTTACTCTTTGAGCTATGTCGGCCACTTTCGTTCTTTTGCGAATATCCTCATTACGGATTCTGTCGCGCAAAGCAACTCCGAGCATAGCTCTCTCCATAGCTCGCTGTTTGACTTTGAGCTTCGTTATGAGGCCCACAGTAAAGGACCACGTCTCAGTTCCATAAGACATCACTGGCAACACGCACTGGTTAAAGACTTTCGTCTTTAGGCATTGGGGTACTTTGGACTCAAAGATGTGCCGAAGTTTCCCGAACGCTGCCCTTCCGAGTTGGATCCTTCGCTGGACCTCTTTGTCGAAGTTGGATCTACCTAATTGGATCTTTTGACCCAGGTAGACGTATTCGTCAACAACTTCGAGTGTGGTATTCCCAACAGCTATACTTATACATTAAAAATTATAAAATTAAAAAAATTAAATTATTTACTCAAAATTATTTGGGTCTTTTTTTAAGAAGTGACGAGACTAGCAGGACATGTACCTGATGCTAAGCAACATGCCTGCCACATAACAGCACAGTGACACGAAGCTATTGAAACATGAAGAGTCCAAAAAATCATTACCTAGCACTGCACTGCGCTCATCACCCAGAGATCTAAGATGTTAGTTATATCTCTAAGCCCTGTAATTTCTCTGGAATCATTGCCCTACAAACCGGAACACAGTATGCACTTGACCGTCGTGCCTTCTCGCCTGCTGTTAACTGTTAACTGCGACTGCGACGACGGTTGTTGTGATGTACTTACTAACTTAGAAGAATCCGGTCGAAAAGTCGAGAGTGAGTCTGTTTCTTATACATTTTCGATAGGAGGCGTAGCAACCCGCGAAGGGCTCAGCTAGTCCACTAGTCCAGCCCCGGATCTTCAATATTTTTAGGCGGGGCAAAATCTAAAAAATGCCGCCCCGGGGAGGGGGGGATGCATTGGTGTACTCACGACCACCATGCGCAGGAGACACATAACGGGTCATGTCCCTGTGACTTCTTTTCCCCTCGAGTATCTTCTAGCCCCTCTAACTTCACATGAGGAAGGAAGAATTCATGATGATAATATTGGACCGGATATTACGATGATTACGACGATTGCATTGAATTGAATTTGGCGCCCCTGAAGAGTGCCGCCCGGGGCACGAGCCCTGGCTTGCCTCCCCCATAGTTCCGGGGCTAAGCTATTCTGGAGGTGGTGTGTAAAGGTGTTGGTTTTTTGGCCTTGCCTCATCGTCGCCCGCATTGCTTTACAATTTACTAAGCTTTACGCTACTCAATCTTGCAGTCACCACATTCGCTTCAGTTTGACCGAAACAAGCTCAGAGTCTCCTCGAATTTAATGGATTTTCTTAACTTTTTAAAGCTTTGTTGTTATCGAAAATTAAGTTCGGAACAGACGTGCCTCAAGTTCTTTGGCTTTGTGGAACAAGTTAATATAACTTGGTATCTTTCAGCTTCAAGTTTATGCTTTTATCTTTGATAAAAGTTTGAGACTCACAATGTCGTGTTAACTATTTTGAGGTACAAGATAGTTTGGAACTTAAAGCCAAAGGAATTAACTTAAGAAAATTTAATTAGCATAAAAATAAGCATTTAAAATGAAAAAATAGACAATTCAATAGTATAGGTAGTATGACAAATTTCAAGTGCTTGGTCCGGGGTAACACACATTTTTAATGTTGTTCTTTTAATTTTTTTTTAATTGCTAGTTTATCGGTTTTTATTGGGTACATTATGGAGAGTGAGCAATTATTTTGTAAAATCTTATATCACCTAGACTTTTTATTGGACTGCTCGTTGCTCGAAATAGCGACCTCGTTTCGTGGTTGACGGTTTGAAGACTCGAACGAGGAATTTTTTTTGCGGGTGTGAGTACACCCTATCTTTTTTTTTTTTTTTTTTAAATAAATGGTGACGAGACGATCTGGACATGTGCCTGATGGTAAGCAACATGCCTGACACATAACAGCACAGTGACACGCAGCTATTGGAATATGAAGAGTCCAAATCATTACCTAGCACTGCACTGCGCTACTTTCTTTTGAGCTACTGTAGAATCTGCAGGGTTATCCTAGTATGACAGAGACGGCGATGCATTGCTACACCTACCTACGATGGAGGTTTGAAGGGCAATGATTCCAGTGAAATTACAGGACAAATAGATAAAATATCGTAGATTGGTGACTAGCGCAGTGCAGTGCTAGGTAATGATTTGGACTCTTCATTCGCGTGTCACTGTGCCATTATGTGGCAGGCATGTTGCTTACCATCATGCGCATATCCAGCTCGTCTCATCACTCTAAACCAGGGATGCACAGACTTATTAAGACTAGAGGCCACTCATGAATTGATGGCGGGCCGCCAGAAGTACAGGTAATTAAAGACAATAAAGAATTGATAATAAAATGATGTTATAGTATCCGCTTGATACACCGGCGTGTAATATATTACCCAAAAACTTGGTTGATGACGACAACAAACAAACTTATAGTTGCGTTTTGGGTTTTGGCGGGAAAAAAATTTTTCGTGTTTTTATTTGGGTAGGTATACCGATAAATTTGTGTTTAATGGCGTCTACTTGAACCGGTTATTACTATGATATAACCCACATTAAAATTAGAGTTCGTTTACATACAAAAATCGTAAAATTAAAAAAAAAACAAAAATCAAAATTTTTGGCGTGAAAATGGTATGGTAAATGGTCCCGAAGTATCGAAAAAAAAAATATTTGTGCAATCGAATACAGGTTTTTTGGTATTTCGAGTTTGTTATTTCGTATACAACACATTTAACCCATAAAACCACTGTCTCCCTCATAAATTATTAAAGTAATAGTTGTTAGACTACTTGAGAAATCGCGAAATTTTTTACTCAAGTGTCAAAAATTTTAGTTTACAATTTAAGTACATTAATCTATATATATAAAAGAAAGTCGTGTTAGTTACACTATTTATAACTCAAGAACGGCTGAACCGATTTGGTTAAAAATTTGTGAGGAGGTAGCTCAGGACCAGGAAAAGAACATAGGATTTTTATCACGTTCCCGTGGGACGTCAAAAAACGACAAACGACGAAAATCACGTTCGACCGCGTTCCCGTGTGACGTGACATAAAACGTAAACGACAGCTAAACGTCATTTCATCGTCGTCATGTCAACGGTGACATCACCGAATGGCAGCCAAAAGAAAAAGTTGAAGTTTTTTTGAAGAACCTTTGCTAATCTTTGTTTCTAAATCTGAATTGGTACGACCAATTTCCGACAGGTGGCGTAGCAGGTAGCTGAAGAGGTTTTTTTGTTTGAAAGCTATATTCTCAGGAATGTCTGAACCGATTTCAGTCATTCTTTCACCGTTGGATAAGTACGGGATCCCGATGAGTGCTATATAATGTACCACGGGCGAAGCCGGGGCGGACATCTAGTTATAAATAAATGATACCACTAGAAGCGTCTTGAAACGCTCTTGAGAGTAAATGGGCTCAAACGGATACAAACAAGGCGGCACTTCATATGCCGAAGCATAAACACCGCACTTATGTAACCTGACACCCGTTTTCCCGCCAAATTTGTAAACGCGAAGAGCGGGCAGTGTATCAAGTCTATACCATTAAAAAAACATACGATGGAGCACTTAGTTATAAGAAAACAATAGGGATGTTAAAAAAAATTTCGGAACTGCTTTTATTTTGAAGATTGATGAATGTTTACCGTAATAAATAAAATTATATGTCAAAATATTTGTATTTTCGATGAGCAAATATGCAATACTAGACTAATTTTGAATTTTGCCGCTAAAACACTAACTAATTACGTCACTAGTCGCAAAACATTGGTTGCGATTCATGACTGTATGTCCAGCTTATGTATTTTCTTATCATTACTTGAATACAAACAATCGAAATCGTCATCGCTAAGATCGCAAACTATAATAAAAATGCAGAAAAGTAAACAGTTTAGTCAGTTTTCGATAGCTTGTTTTGCGACTAGTGACGTAATAATTCATATTGGTGTTTCCAGTCACGTGACAACAGATAAAAAATATAGCATTTAAAATCATTAATAACAAATGTATTACGAAATATTATATTATAATAATGTGTTTTTCGATATCCTAATAATACAAACTATCATAAAATCAACATTAAACATTAATTTGTGATTAGTGTTAACATCCCTATTCACTCACTTTTGAAGACTTGAACGGGGAACTTTGTTTTGTGTGAGAGGGGGAAGGTATGGTCAAGTGGGTTTAGCCAAAAGCCCTACTACTACAGTAAATCTTTTATCACTGAAGTTTAATTTAAGACTTCTGCTTTTTGTATTGTTTTGCACGTACTGAAATAAATTTCTCATTGTCCACAGAGGACGGAGGGCACTGTCTCCCAGGGTTCTCTGGAAGAAAATTAGGAGAGATATGCAACAGAGAGAACCAATGCGACGCTGGACTCATGTGCGAAGAAGTTGTACCAGGTTAATTACTCTGCGTTTTGTTTTTACTTTCTAGGGTAGTTTGCCTCAAGTGGCTACAACTTCAGCCACTTTGGGCAAGAGCACAAAGTGCAAGGCAAGCAAATCTAGTATGTGTTAATTTTAGGATCCCCGTGTAGTTTCTTTTCCTGTAGTTTTCATGCGAAGAAAAGCAGCATCTGTGAATCAAAATTCAATGCGATGCTTTTAGGCGTACCGATTTTACTTCTTGGACTAGTCTCCACTGGAGCTGAGTGGAGACGAGATGTTTATAAACGACCAATAGAACTTCGTTATTCACAGATCTCGTCTCCGGTCAGGACACCTCCAGTGGAGAACCCTAAGGTGACATGTATTATATTTGTATGGCCCAATGAAAGCGGAGATGTGAGCTGTGCCTCGCCGACGTGTAGCGGAGACAAGCATTCAATGCTTCGGACACCCACCATGCTAGCCAGCTCACATCTCCTCACACGTCTCAGCACAGCTACGGTGGAGTCACCCGAGCTGAAAAACGTGTCTTCTCTTTTCCGCACATGTCCACTTTAGTGGAGTCTCATGCAAAGAGTTTACAAATACTACGATTAGAACAAACGCTTTACACCAAAAGCACGGGTCTGATCGCTCTTGCCTTGTCGCTCTTGTGGAAGTGGCATACTTTTGTCGCGGCACATTGCTCTGTTGCCATAGCAAATATACACGTCATCTGCACAAAGAAACCCTGCGAAAACCCCAGATCTATTTACTTATACTCTATTTATGAGTCTCTGCCTTATTTTGGTAATATCAAGGGAATGGAAACTACGCAGGTAATACCGCAAGGGGCTGTTGAGGCGGCGGTTTGCACCGCGACCGTGACACGAGACCGCGACAGGAGACCGCGACTCCTGTCGCAGTCTCCGGTCACGGTCTTGTGTAGCGGTCTCAGCGCGAACCTGCACCTTTAGGAAAGCGTGTTTTAATGTCATTATCAGTCAGTATGACACTGATAGGTGTATTTATTACAGTACTTACGTGAAAATGAAAAGTAAACAAAATTATTAATTAAGTAATAAAATAAGTGATGAGGATAAGTGGTTAAGGGACAAACTATATAATATCAATATTGTTGTAGGTGAGATGCACGTATGCCGTCCCCCGACCTCCGGCCACAAGCAGTACAACGAGGACTGCTCCACGTCCAGTGAATGTGATATCACTCGCTCGCTCTGCTGCATCATGCAACGTCGCCACCGACAGAAGCCTAGGAAGGTATGGCTGAACTATAAAAACTTATCAAATACGTGGGACACTCAGAAAGTTTTGAGAAACTAAAAAACATCTATGAAAAAAATATTTTTAATAAATCTTTTCAAAAACTCTCCATCAGCCTCTATGCAAAGTTTCACGCGTCTGAAACAATTTTCAAAACATTTTTTCCAGTCCTCCGCAGACACCTCTTCCACGTCCTTCTCAAACGCTGCTAGCGCGTCTTCCGGCGATGAAAACTATGACGTTTTGATCTAATTTTTAATTTTAGGGATTAACAAGAAGTCACACGGAGCCAAATCAGGACTGTAAAGTTGTTCCAAGACTCTGGCCGGTGTGGAGTCCAGAAAGTCCCTCGTTTTGATCGCACAGTGCGCGGGCGCGTTGTCGTGGTTAAGAAGGACCCCGCGGAGCCTGGTGTTTGGTCGCTTGTTGCTCATTGCAGAAACAACTTCAGGCAGGCATTTTATGCTGTACCGTTCGGCGTTGATGCTGCTTTGGTCTCAAAGTGGAATTGAAATTAGGTACCCCGTCAAAGTGAAGTAGTTTCTTCACTTTGACGATCAAAATTTTCTCTGCGCTCCTCGATCGCTTCACTTTCGTTGGCGTTGGTTCATTTTGAAGCAGCCAAACTGTCGACTGACGCTTTGTTTCTGGATCGTATTGATAAATCCAGGATTCGTCACCTGTGACAATGTCGTAAACGCGCCGTGATCCTGCATCAAAGTATCACATCACGGCTCCAATCTACTAATCACGGGCTTGCTTCTAAGCTTCGGTGAGATTGTACGGTACCCCGCGGGAAACTATCCTCCTTACGTGAAGGTTCTCGTACAAAATCTTGTGAACACTTCCTGAACCAATCTGCAGAGTATGCTGAATCTCTTCGTATGTAATGCGACGGCCGCGTTTGAACTCGCTATAATAGCGGTAGATGGTTTTGAAGGTCCTTCGTCATCATTCATTCAGGAAATCGTAAAAAATCATAGCACGAAAATGTTCTCAACGCAGATTGGCTCTCAAAAAAATGCGGTGGGAAATTAGAAAATTGAACAAAGGCATTTTTATTTTTACATTTAAATAATCGAAGTTTTCAAAATAATTAATTACAAGTGGCCAGTGTCTTTTTTTTACAAAAAAACTATTTTTCGCAAAACTTTCTGAGTGGCTTGGTATATGCGCTGAATTCAGTGATTAAAGCATTGATCAAATGATAAGCACCGTAATTTATACACGAAAATAAATTTTCATTTCATGGGTTCAATTATGCACCTTCTGCATTATCCGAAAAGTTTGTGAGCAAAAGAGCCCATTAAACACCAGACACTTCTTAAATAATTTAAGATCATGCTTACACCTGTGTCTCTTGATAAAGCAGAGTCAAATAAAAACCCACTATTTCCTATTGTGCCTCATAAGATCATAGTTGTAGGCAAATAGGTACGACCATCGTTCAAGACATGGTCGCTTAATTTCAGGCGAGATGATGTTCAAGCGTAATAATATCGCATAAATATCGACAAACGGAGATTGAACTCAGCAAAATAAACGTAACAAATTAACGAAGTATTGAGTTTTACTATCTGAAGAAATATAATATCAAAATAATGGAAATACCAAAAATTGCCGTGTGATAAACAATACGTGCCTCTCAAGGTATTTCTGTACACATCGATATTAAATCAGCAAAGACAACAAAATGACAGAATATCTCCGTTATACCAGTGTTTCTCAAGTTAAGGTCCCAGAAGATTTTAGAAGTCCTCGAAAGAGTCCAATATCTTTCAAAATATCAGTAACATAATAGCTATGGTAACGAACCAGTTTTTTTTTAAAGTTATGGTGTCCAGGGAATGGATTGTGTTTATTTAGTAAACAACATTAATGAAAACCGCGAACCAATTATATTTAAGCTGACTACACTGGTGGCCAAAAATAAAATGTAAAGTTTCTTTAAATGCAACAAAAACCGAAGGCGGCCTCGAAGCTGTTATGGCCTTGAAGTTGCGGGTAGCCTTGAAGCCGTAGTGGCCTCGAAACCATATCAGCCTTGAAGCCGCCGTGGACTAGTGGAAAGGATCTTCAATGCGTCATCCACCGATTGTGCTTTAATTTACCGTACTTTTAATTTACTAGAAAGTCTACCTTCAGCAAGCACTCTCCCTAAGAAATCTTACTTTTTGCAGTGATATGACACTTTGCAGAGTCTAGTCCTGGGGAAGTTATACACTTTTGCTAGCTATCGGCATGCTATTTCTATTTCGCTTTGAAAGGAAATATTTCCCAAAAAATTACAACACAAAAATGTCTTATTTCTCTGGGCAACAAACGCAGTATTGTGGTTGGCAGTATTTTGGATTTGATTATCAAGTGTGAATCGTAGGTTTCATCAGTTGTAGGGTCCGCACTTGAAAAAAGATTGAGAAACCCTGGTTTGAACAAAAACAATTTCATTGAATAAGTTATATTGTTCGCAACAGAGAAAAGCTTTTTGTAAAGGGCCAAAGGATTTCGAAGAAGGTTCATAGAATAAAATTCTTTTGACACAATATCATCTTTAGAAATTTGCTTCATTTATTTTTATAGCACGGAGACACTTATAAGCCTCTAAGGACAGGACACTCCGCGAGGTATAAGCTGAGCTTTGCATTAGTGTGAGTGATCACCAATCAGGCAGGAGCTTGAAATTTTGTCCGCGAGATATAGGCTGAGCTTTGCATTAGTGTGAGTGATCACCAATCAGGCAGGAGCTTGAAATTTTGTCCGCGAGGTATAGGCTGAGCTTTGCATTAGTGTGAGTGATCACCAATCAGGCAGGAGCGCGGCGAGACAGAATGGCGCCGTGCCTAAGGCCGGTTGTCACACCTACACTATCCATGTACACTCACGCAAATGCAAAGCTCAGCTTATGCCTCGCGGAGTGTAGCAGTCTACGACATAACGAGTACTTACCTTAAAGGATCCATTTTTATCGGTTACACTTCGGAAAGTGTGTAATTGATTTAATACTATCTTGCCCTTTTTACCCGATTGTCAGAAAGGTAATGTTTTTGGTGCGTATCTAGCATGTTTGTAATTTTTTTATGCCCACATAATTATCTTCGAAACGGCTGGATGGATTTTGACAATTATTACGATATCGTTATATTTATCTCAATCACCCATTCATTCATTCATAATTTAAGAGCGACGCTCTTGTCGGTGGAGTTCCTTCCATGTACTTCTACACTCCGCCTTCTCCTTGACTTCCTGATACGACACTACATTTATCTTCTCCTTCACTTGGTTCATGTAACTACTCCTAGTTCTACCTCTCTTCCTCCTCCCTTCTAATTTACCTTCCATTATTGTTCTAATGAAGTTGTCGTGTCGTATCAGATGTCCCAACATCTTCCCTCTTCTGTTTTCTATTGTTTCCATTAATGTTCTTTTCTCCTCTATCATCTTCAAAACTTCTTCATTGCTCTTCATTTCCTTCCAGCTGATTCTCTCCATTCTCCTCCAACACCACATTTCGAATGCCTCTAATATTTCCCTATCAATCCACTCAATCAGCCAAGTGTCTTTAAATGATATATTGTATCTTGTATCACATAAAGTATTTTATCCGTTGATTTTATGCAGTCGGGTTTTTTAAATTAAAGTTATTTCTATCGGACTGTTCGAAAAAGCGACATGTTTCTAGGTTGCCGTTCCAAAGACTCGAACGAAAACGACACTACTTTTGTAATAAAATAAAAAAAATATTGGTGGACAATTCACACACAGCACCATCTGATCCCGAACGAAGCAAAGCTTGTACAATGGAAGCCAGATAGCTGATATTATAATACATATATTTTTTTTAAATACATACTTATTATAGAAAACACCCAGGCACAGTGCAAATATTTGAATTCACCACACAAACATTTGCACTGAGTGGGGATCGAACCCACGACCCACGGCTTCGCAGGCAGACTTACTACCAACTAAGCCACCAGGGCAGCTAATAAGAACGTCTAGGCGTAAGAACATGTAGAGTGTGTTGCTTGAGTGGGTTTTTTCTACTCAGGCATAGCATTCTTTCACGTTTGATCCAGAAAAAAACTATGAGAATGAAAACTACGCGGGTAGATTCGCGAAACGCTGCTAGTCTAGCTACAAAGGTTTTGCAAAAAACGTCTGTAATTTCTGTAGAAATTTCTCAGAATGCAAAGGGTTGAAGATACATTTTTGCTTTGATTCAATTTTAATAATTAACGGTATCATCCCACACAGCGCCGAATGAAATTGATATTTGGTATTTTAGTAGAATCAAAGTGGGCTGGGTTGTTTTAGGGGCTTTTAAATGATTTAAAAAAATCCTTTTCAGTAAATTACTTTCTCCCCACGCCCTACGATTTTACCCGCGTAGTTCGCGTTCTAATTGTTTTCCCGCGTTAAAAATAGTCTTTGTACTATTACATATTTTTAATTTTCTTAGATTCTTAGTTTGGCTTATCTTCGGGCGGATTGGGGGGAGGGTTTCATAACGCCTACATAAAAACGCTGTTCTCGAGCAATAGCAATAATAAAGATGGTATACACAAAGTACATATTTTTTCCTGCCTCTACACTATGCGATAGCTATTGGATCACAAAAGGCTAGTTTTTTTTTCTTTCCTGTATTCTTTCTTAAATGAAGCCCTCATTCTAACTGATACTTAATTTTAATTTAATTTAACTCTGATACCTGATAAGGAGCTTCTAGCTCCTTCTAGCTTGAAATAATAAATAACTATTAAATAATTGATCGTATAAAATGTATAACATTATCTTAAAATTCCCTGTGTTATAATAAAGTCATTGAAACTTCCTGTGTAATCCGCCTAAGCGCAAAATCAATTGTTATAAATTCTACCCACGGGGTGCCCAAAATACAGGCGAAGCCTAGTTTGGGACCCATCATATAAACTGCAGAGCCAGATGTGACACTATTGAAATATATACTTTTGTTTAACTTATACGATTTTGGGGAGGGTCATGTCCCCTGTGACCCCCCCCCCTCGGACCGCGGACCGCGCATGCGTAGGTGTAAAATACACGTAATGAACCTAATGGCATTTCTCGTTAGTGTGGACCCCGCATTAGCATAAGCAAAACGTGGACCCATAACATTGATCAATCAATCATGATTGATTGATACTACACGACAGTCAGTATACGACAGATATTTGGGTGACGAGCGCAATGCATTGTTAGGTAATGATTTCGGCTCTTCATGTTCCAATAGCTGTTGTTATGGGCAGGCACGTGACATGATAGATACTCTTTATTGTCCACAATACAAAAAAAAAATATACAAAATGATATATCCTTAAACCTAATGAAACAAGCGATCTCTTCCAGGCAACCGAAGGATAGAGAAAAAGATGAAATAGAGTTAGACGGGGCTATCATATAATCATACATTCTAATGCTTGGAATACTTAGTTCCTATAATAATACACTGCTCGCCAATCTGTACTAGAAAAACAAATATTTAACCCCTCACGCGCTTTATGTCAATAATCATTGCTTAATGTAGTATTTTCTCTCACAGAGCTGCGGATACTTCAAGGAGCCTCTCGTCTGCATCGGACCAGTAGCCACGGACCAAGTCCGCGAGTTTGTCCAACACACTGCCGGGGAGAAACGTATAGGTGTCTACAGACTGCATTAAACACCCGCGAGACAGCGCAAAGCAGGCAGTAACTGTTTGTAAACATAAAAACGAAATAAAATTACTGAAAAATCACTTCTACAAAAATATGCATTTTTTAAATATTTATTTATTAATCTTAAACAAAACAAATGCAGTAAACAATAAACTAATTGAATTTCAAATTAATTTTTTTTTTTCTAACGGTGACTAGAAAACAAATATCACAAATGAAAACCAATACTTTAAAAAAGTCGTTTTTTGAGCTAAATGGTAATTTTTGCTATCTCTCTTCAAAAAGTGCGTATGTAAGAGGGATAGCATTTTTACCTAATAACTAATTATATGTATGTATATCTCGACTGTCAGTTTGTGACAACTAAGACTTAAGACTTAGCTTTTATTTGATTATTTAAATACTTAATGTAATAAATGTTGAACATATTTTTTAAGGCAAAATTTGTAAAAATTTCAGACAGAACCATTTGGTTTAATCATTTAACAAAAGAAACATAATTGACTTAAATTATGTAAGATTCTGAGGTTTGAGATCGAAACTCGCAATTTTGTAATCGTGCAAACTTATTTCAACTGGTGTTTTCTAGTCAGCTAACTTACATTTATTTAACAAAATCCTTATAAATTTTTAAATAAATTCAACCCGACCTTTTCCTATGCAAATGGGAAAAGAAAAAAGCGTTCAGATAAACAGTTACTGCTCGCTTCGCGCCTTTCAAAATCATTTTCGTTTCGCTTTACTGGTAAAAATTATTATTTTACGACGCTTTAAATTTTTTCAAACATCAAATTACAAAAATGTTCCGAAAATATTTTATTACGTAGTCCAATAATAATTTTTATTAGTAAACCGATCTTTATTGCGAGTGTCTTAAATGTTGCGAACCTATACGAGCCCAATTCCTACTTTAAAAATAACACAATTTAAGATACTTGCAATACTGATATTTTTTTTTGAAATTACGTCTTATTTTATACTTGTCTAATCATTCAGAATAAATAAAATGACATAGTCATGCACATGTTTGACAAGTCAAATGACGTCGTATCATTGTCACGTGATTTAAATATGTTGACGTGATTTCGCTGTAATTTTCATATGACCATGTCATAAATCGTGATATCACCGTGATTTTAAAATGACCATGTCTTAAATGGTTTCATTTTCGTGTATAGATGTAACTATGTCATTCACTTATTTTGACGATAAAACTAATTGGACTCTATTGTAAGACGTAATTTCAAAAAACTTTTCAAAAAAAAAAAAAACAGCTTCGAAAAACGGAATAACGACAAGCATTATTTAATTTATTAAAAAGCTTTTGAAAATCACAAAAAGAAAGTAAATAGACAAAGTTAATTATTTTTATTTTATTAAAATAATGTGTAGTTGTATTAGATTAGAGGTAATATTAATGTTTTGACTTATGGATGTTATTATAGCTAGTTATACGACATTGAGTCGCAACTTATAAAAATCTAAATGTTCTTTATCTCTGAATTATTATTATTAATTGAATAGATATATTCTTAATTAAGTCTTTAATTGAAACAAATACATATCCTACTGGCTGAGGCATTTAAATTAGAATTAAAGTATTGATGTTAACTTTAATAAAATACTAAACATATCATATTAGAATAACTATTAGTATAAGTATTAGTAATTAAACGCTTTTCCCTTAATACTTTAGTAATCAAACTATACTAGGTGCCTAGTTTACCAACATATCACTAAATTTAAAATATTTCGTTTTATATAGCTGTAATATCACATTTTAATACATTTATCACATTTTTCAACTCTGTTATCTTTTATAGTACGTATATGTAACTTAGCCTAAGATCTGTGATGTTGTCTAACTACATATATTCTGAAAAATAAAGATATATTTTCTGCCAAAAATACTTTCTATACGCTGTTAAAGATATAAAATATCTTCTTTGAACTTTTTCTAATTGCAATTTTGTTTACGCAAGATACATTTTAGCAGATGGCCTAAGGAGTGGTTAGTGGCTTATAATTATCCCAGCGAAATAAAGTTATAAATGTTATAGATGTCACATAAGGTACCTTGTTGTATGTAACTTGTGTATTTAATATATGTGTTATATTATATAAATTATGTCAGCAATATCGTTTTTATTTCTAGTACCTAAAATATCGTAGTGGTTAGACTCTTTCCAGAGTCCGCCTGGGGAAGTACCACACCTTTGCCAGTTATTCTACCGACAATGTGCAAACATTACTGTGTTCCCGTTTGAAAGAAAATGTTTCCAGAGAAATTACAGGGCTTAGAGATATAACATCATAGATCTCTGGGTGACGAGCGCAGTGTAGTGCTAGGTAATGATTTTGACTCTTCATGTTCCTATAGCTGCATCAGTGTTATGTGGGAGGCATATTTTTTACCATCAGGCACATATCCTGCTCATCTTGTCACGCTATACCTACTATTAAAAAAAACCATGGCACTGGATTTGTATATTTTAAGCTTTATTTGACTTTGATCCCAATTAGCAAGACGTAGGATGCAAAATTGTTTGTCTGAATGGATGTCAATGAACTTGTTTTGTTCAAAACTGCCCAAAGATGATTTAAGCGAAGATACTTCAATTATCACTTCGCTTATTTGAACAGTCAGCCGCCACTGTAAAACAAAATAAAACTTCTGTTTATCAATTCCAAAACCTGCAAACGAACTTTAGGCACCTAATGATTATAAAAGGATAGATTCGCAACTTTCCCACTTAGGTTCTACTTCGATCCATCGTTTCATCGATTTTTGCCGGGTGACACTTCAAGAAACTGCGTTACGCTCCGCTCACGTTTTTTTTTTTTTTTTTTTTATAAGGAGTGACGAGACGATCAGGACATGTGCCTGATGGTAAGCAACATGCCTGACACATAACAGCACAGTGACACGCAGCTATTGGAATACGAAGAGTCCAAATCATTACCTAGCACTGCACTGCGCTCGTCACCCAGAGATCTAAGATCTTATATCTCTAAGCCCTGTAATTTCTCTGGAAACATTGAAACGTTATGCGCTCACAACGAGAGCGAGTGAGAGGCACGCGTCCCTTCCACTCGGGCATGGTTAGCCCGCCTAAGAGCGAGAGAGACAGACATAAAAAGTGAAAGGCACGCGTCCCTTCCGTAAAATTATTTTACCACTCAAAGTCGTTGTCACGTAAAACTTTCGCCCGTATACCGACTTTACAGGCAACCAATTTTTTATTTGATTTTTCAAAATACGGCCGAACGATTCCGTTAAGAATTTTGAATAGAACCTAAAAACTATGTATATCTTTTAAAAATAAATACATTTCTAAATCAATTCAGACATCTTTTAGTAATCAGTAAACGTATTTTAAAACAAAAGTTACAAAAACATAATTAACATTAACTAACTAAAATTAAAGTAAACATTACTAACCTAAGGCCTAAAAAATTTAAACAATATTGTTCAATGTTTAAAAAAAATTAAAATGTACCTATACGAACTTGTGCCAATCGAGTCCAGGATCTGAGAATCTGGGCGTCTACTCTATTTCTACGAAAAGCGTTAATTCGAAATAAATTCGCGACTTTCCTATTCCGCTTCTAATTCGTTTCGTCCGATCGAACATTGTTTGTCGTTTAAATGTTCTAATTAGAGTAGGCTTAGACGTCCAGGGTACGCTAGGCTATCCCAGAAGGCAAGCAACCTGTTCCGGTTGGTTAAGGCCTCCGGGACTGCTGCTGGGGAGTGGAGGAATTCTGCCCATTTATCTGCCACAGTCCTGCATTCCACAATCACATGCTATGGCGTTTCTTCCTCCTCCATGCAACCCCTGCATAGAGGGCTGTCTGTCACACCTAAATTAAACAGGTGCTTGTTTAGAGGGTAGTGGCCAGTCATAGTGCCTATAACTTTACGGATTTTGTCCCTGCTTAATCTGATAAGGTTGCGGACAAGTTTTTTTGTTGCTACCGAAATAGCAGTTTTGGTTTGCCTACTACCTTCAGAGTTTCTCCATTCCATTGAATGTGCTTTCCCAGTATTTTCCTGCAGCCATGTTTTTATTTGGGCCTGATGCCAGCAGAAATGTCTTAATTTTATTCGAAAAAACAAAAACTGGCTTCAATTTAAAATTAAACGCAGGCACTTGATTAAATTTCATAAATTTTGTTAAATAAAAATATATAAATATATTTGAATTGTCTGTCTGTCTGTCTGTCTGTTTGTCTGTCTCTCTGTTTGTCTGTCTGTGTGTGTCTGACTGTGGCACCGTAGAGCTCAAACGGACGGGCCGATTTCGATGCGGTTTTTTTTATTTAATGGTTAATATCCGTGCGGATGTTCTTAGCTATGTTTGGTTAATATCGATTCAAGATGAGCGCAAATATATCATCGATTTACAGTAGAGATTTACTACGATAACATGGCCCGCCCCTCCAAATTACTGTTTTAATGTGTGTAGCCACATCCTTACGAAAGAGTTTGTATGTAGTTGTAATTATTCGTCTGCAGTAGCAGTACGCACACATGCGTGGTGGTGCGTTGTATATACTTTCACAAATCGTTCAATTTCAAACGTTTTGAATTCTGGAGGGGCGAGTCATGTTATTGTAGTAAATCTCTACTTTACCCGGCGATTAGTATTGCACATCGGCCTTTGGAGGGAGACAGTCGGCTGGTTTCGGTTTCGTAGAGCATTATCTCTGTCGCACACTACATATGTGACTGTTTGTATATCGTGCGACAGAGATGACGCTCTACGAAGCCGAAGTTGGCCGATTGTCTCTTTCCAGGTGTCGATTGCAATATTTATCGCCAGGTACTGTACGTATTTTACGCCAAAACCAGAAACGCCACAGCATGTGATTGTGGAATGCAGAAGAGTGGCAGAATTCTTCCATTCACCAGCTGTGCCCGATGCCTTCAACAATCTGAACAGGTTCCTTGCCTTCTGGGATACCCCGGGATGGCTGGAGTAGAAGGGAAGTATGAGCCACGCTCAATGGACCAATCGAGAGGCTAAGTATGGAAAAGGCCCCGTCAAACTAACATTTTTTTTAAGTGATAACTTTTTTTGGCGTGTCACGTACAGATTTTTCGTAGGCTGTGAATTGAACTCAAGCGTCACGTTCGTAAATGAAGGAAATTTTCAGGTAAACTCGGGACCATGGCCATCTAGAAAAGCCTGATCATTTCAAGATTAATAGGACTACTGACTATGTAGGTAGTAAATAAACAATAATCAAAAACATGAATTTCTTAGATTTTTATTTAAAACTAAACATATTAAACTAAATAATTATTAGACGAACTACAAAAAAACATAACAGATAATAATTAAATGATAAAGAAGAAATGCAATTGTTGCTACATAATATTTTTTTATCTAGGCAGAGCCTTTATTAACAAAACTAAAATACAATGAGAACTACACTACACTACAAACCTACCTAACCAACTACTTACACTAAGCACACCTGAATCATCCATAGACCACTGTAGGTCTACAGATGACATTGTTATGTTTTAAGTGATAAATTAATTAAAAACAATCAGGTATTGTTAGGTACTATCTTTGTAAATCTACAATATTAGTTAATGATAAAAACTACATTTATTTTGTACTACATAATATATAAGAATTATGAGATACTACCTACATAATTTCCCTAAAAATAACTTCATTTTAATTTTCTGATTCCAAGTCAATTTGTTATTTCAAACCACACAAGAAACCCACAGTTACGTCATTTACAAAAACAATTTATAATCCAAATGTCATTATTAAATTTTATAGTTCACCTACAGCGAGGTATATAGGTAGGATAACCGCAATTTTGACGAGACCTTAAAAACAAAAGCCATTTTTAACTGACTTCAAAAAAGGAAGTTTCTCAATTCGACCGTATATATGTTTTTTTAATAGATGACGTCATAAAAAGGCTAAATCAAAAGACTTTCTGTCTCAAGTCTGCGATGGGAAGTGAAGAACCTCCGAGTAACTAACTGCCTTTTGCATCTGAACCCTGATACATCCGTCAAATGAAAATCTCTTAAGATATTGTTAAAGTTTTCGCTAAAAGACAGTTTACCGATACGACTGTCGGGGCTATTGCTATTCTAAATAGTCCATTATAAAGCAAATTTCTCTGAGCCAAAGCTGGGTGGTTCCAGCTTTGGCTCAGAAAACGAGGTCACATGGCTCCAGGGGGGGGGGTTCACATTGCTCCAGATCATGGCGGTCACATAGTCGTGGTCATCTCACAAAACTGTGCGATAAACACATGCTTATGCTTTTAAATCAGTGGTGCACCTAGGTACTGGACTCAGCCCAGGGGGGGTCATGACCCCATTACCCCGGCCCCCCTGGATCCGCGCCTGGATATGACAGAGAAAAGATGGAACAGTTTTCAAAATGATTTTTTTAAGCAATTTTCAAGCAATACTTTGCTTTTGTAAACCAATCGCCAATAACTATTATATTGAACATTTTAGATAGGTGAATGTGGTTGATATCCTCGTTAGCCGAAGAAAGGTGGTGGGGTTGGGGGTGGTGGTGGATAATACCCGTATGGACGGTAGAATCCCCCACCGTACCCATAGCCGTAACGCACACCAAAACCGCCGAATCCGATTGGTAGACCGCCCCATCCGCCGATCCAGTGACCACTGATGTGCTGAAAACATAAGAAGATCAATTAATGGTAAGCAAGCTGTATCTAGATGGAGTGACGATATATGGAAGACAGCAGGCAGGATGACATACAGCTGAGGATAGGGCTAAGTGGCGAGCCATGGGAGAGGCCTTTGTCCAAATGTGGACTAAGATAGGCTGATGATGATGATGCTGTATCCAAAATTACTTGTAAGAAGTTAATTTCGTACCTACAAAACGACAGTATTGGTTAAAAACACACAATGTTTATAAAAGACATGGTAACTAAAAAACTTATTAGTCCATAATTTACATCACTAAAAGGTTTTTTTTTTAACTATAATAGGTTCGCACTTGACCACCATCTCGGTATTGTATAATACGTATTTATTATTTTGGTTCAGAATGACGTAGCTCGAAAATGCGACATCGTTTCATGATTGATGTTCCAAAGGCGCGGACGAAGAGATTTGACTCTGCTTTTGTGATAAGAACGTCTTGGCGAATACGACAATGGAATACGTTGCCTGAGTGGGTTTTCCCGATAGTTACAATCTTTGTGTCTTCAAATCGCGAGTGAATCGGTTTCTTCTAGGTAAACACGCTCCATCGTAGACCGCATCATCGTTTAACATCAAGCGAGATGGCGGTCAAGTGTAAACCTATAAAAGTAATAAAAAAAATACGAAGATGTAGAGCTTAGAAGTTTCATGTGACGCCATGTCTATTTCCAATTGTTATGCAGACGTGACGTCACAACTCCCCACTCAAGAGGTTTGTTGATAATGTTTGTCAGATATAAAAAAATATGTCTCGTATTTTTCCATAATCTACATGCCCGACTAATTAAAGTAGTTGACCTAGTGATCATCACAATTACAAAACTAACATCATTAGGTGCTTTAAATTACAAGCAATAGGGATGTTAACACTAATCACACATTAATGTAAATTTTATGATAGTTTGCATCAATATAATATCGAAAATCACATTATTATAATGTAATGTTGCGTACTAAATTTATTATAAATATTTTAAATGCTATATTTTTAATCTGTTGTCACGTGCCTGGAAACACCAATATAAATTATTACGTCACTAGTCGCAAAACAAACTGTTGAAACTGTTTACTTTTCTAAATTTTTATTATAGTTTGCGATCTTAGCGACGACGATTTTAATTGTTCGTATTCAATTAATGATAAGACAACACATAAACTGGACATACAGTCATGAATTGCGACTAATGTTTTGCGACTAGTGACGTCATGTGTTTTAGCGGCAAAATTCAAAATTAGTCTAATATTGTATAAATACTCATCGGAAATACTAATTTTTTGAAATAAATAGTTATTTGTTATACAAGAGTGCAAAGTTGATTTTTAACCGCGTGCTCAATTTTGATGACCGAGCAAGCGAAGGATTCTAAAATTGAATCACGTAAAAAAAATTAGAATCCTGAGCGTAGCAAGGGAATCAAAAGAGCACAAGGTGAAAAATCTTTGCACTCGAGTGCATCACGTAACTTTTCATTCCACCTCAGCGAGGAAATGACTAAATGCAAATTTTTAAATGTTTTCGCGCTAAGCAAATTAAAAAAAGTAAGTACACCAAGGAGGTTCCGAGTCTGAGTTTTTAACACATAAAAAAATGTATGATGCATTCGGCACCAAGGAGGTAGAAATAAGTAGGTTGAATTATGTTTTGAATTCAAAACCTCAGTACACACGATGTTCTAAATTCAAATTTACTTTAAACTCTAGAGGTTAAAAACGACTTTTGCGCCCTGATATCGAGGAGCAAAAGTACTCTTTCCGAGCTGGTGGGATGAAATAGTATATTGTTCACCGAGAGGAGAAAGTGACCGATTACCGTCGAGGATGTCGTTTGAAGCCCGAGCCGTAGGCGAGGGCTTTAAAACACCCGAGATCGGGAATTGCACTTTCTCTCGAGTGATACATAGTGCTTTATACTACACCTACGAGGAAACTAAACAAAATCTAAATAAAAACTAAATCTTTACTAATTGAAATTTATATTGAAATTGTTGCAGTTAGTGAATCTTAATGTAACACTTTTTCCATTAATGTTTGTTTGAGATGTTTGCGACAATGTAGGAGAAATAACTGGCTGTGCTGTTGGCACTGCGCTCGTAGAAGGCTGTGGTGCCAAAGGTTTTGATAGTTTTATTTTACTTTCCTACGAAAACTGAATCCTCAAACAACACACAAATTGAAAATGGCGCCAATGGCGTCTGCAATTTTCACATGTTCTTTTTTTCAAATTGTTTGACACCATCCAACACACAGCTAGTGGCCAGTGTCATTTTGCGAACTTGGAGATAAAAACTCACTGTAAAAACTTTTTGGCTTTTGAAATTTAGGTTACCAGGTACTACTTAGTATGTGGTTACCAGCGCATAGTCTTACCCAAAATTAAAAAAGAAAAACCACGTAAGAAATGGATTTTCATACACTTTTCTCTCCCGCTCAGATGCGTTTTCTCGCCGCATATTTGTTCGATATGCAATGACGTACTTTTTACCGTAAATTTGATAAAGTATCAAGGTACTTTCCGAGCAGGTGTAGTATAAATGTAATTTTTTACCGTATACAAGGCCCAATCTTCAAAATAAAAGCAGTTCCGAAAAATTGTTAACATCCCTATTGACTAATAGACTATATCCCCATATTCTTTGAATAGGCAGGTAATCGATGATGGGCACTGTATTACGTCAGCCAAGTGTTTTTAGTCATTTCGGTCACTGTTTGATATGGTATTAGACTAATTCTGAGCACTTTAAGATAGCTTTGTAATTGTGCTGATGACATTACACATAAAAGTTAAAGGTTAACTATTTACTATTAGACTACTACAGGGCCGTGGACAAAATGTATGGGTCATATGACCCCACCAGGAGACCTATGTAGGATGACAGAAGGGTATAAAATAATAAGATTGAGCACTATGCCGTCACTTGAAACCTGTCTAACTGATTAGGTACAGGTACAGGTGAAGATAGGGAGTTGCAACTCTCGATCATTTCTGCTTGTCGCATGATTTTTGTACGGCGTTAGGGAATAATGGATAAGAAAAGGTATTTAAACTGTATGGTACCAACGCCGTACATAATCGACTGACCAAATTTACTCTGTAAATTGTGGGAACATTTAAAGTATTTAAAAGAAACCGTCTGATTTAAATCTTTGCAAAATACTTTAGACATCCAACGAGGAAAAAAAACTTACCTCAATAACTACAAACAACGCAATTAAACAAAAGCAAAATTTAAACGAAGGCGACGCCATTTTTAAAATTTTTCCAAAATTTTCTAGAATATTTTTTTTACTAAATTATCTCAAAAATCTCAGTTCTTGTCTTAAAACAACTGATCACCTTTTCCAAAGGACACTTTTTATATACTTATCCCATACAAATTTTATTAGTTTTCACTATTCAATTTCATAGACTTTATTGTGTAGGAATAGAGTTCTATTTGGAATCATCAAACAGCACCTATAGTGTTGGAATTTTCTTGTGGTTTAAATCATTTAGTACCTACATGAGAAGTATCCATTTAAATGATTCAGTGATAAATCTGAAAAGCAATCTATGCATTAAATACTTCAAAGTCTTGAACGCCATCGCATGAAAGTCTTCAAAATTGCTAGTTTAATTGTAGTGGTTTTTTATCGGATACACATCGGATAGTGTGCAATGCTCTGCAGGGTAAAACCCCTTGTTTTTTTCCATCGGACTGCTTGTAGATGTAAAAAGTGACATCGTTTCATGGTTGATGTTCCAAAGACTCGAACAAAGAGGTTTGACTCTACTATTGTGATAAGATACTACTCTACTTTTGTGAACCGCAACATCGTTTAACATCAGGAGATGTGCAGGTCAAGTGGACCTATAAAAAATAATTAAAAAACGAGAAAACGGTGTAAGAGTGTGCTTAGCGAGGCGGCAGAGTGTAGAGCGGTGAGTAGCTAAGCGGGGCGAGAATTACTAGCGAAGCGTGGCAGTTTAGTATTTTGAAGTGAATCAAACACAACTAGTTAACTACATATTTGTCCGTCGCTTTAACTAACCACTTGTCAAATCATCATCTCCCTAACTTAGTCCACTGCTGGGTATCACAGGCCTCAGTCATAGCTCCAGCCCTATCCTCAGCTTTACGTGTCCATCCACTGCCTGCTGTCTTCTGTATATCGTCACTCCACTTAATCTCCGAATATTCTACACCACGTTAGATAAATATGTTCTATGGATTAATATTATGTTTTGCTATCGATAATAAAATAGGTATTCGCTGGAATGCCAACTTGCCCATTTTAAGCGACGATGTAGTTTTGACGAATCTTTTGTAATGTTATGAAAATTTCTAAACATTGGAATGCGTTCGTATGGGTGTTTACTTTCTGACGGATTTGTGGGTGTTCTCTCGAAGAAGGCTGGCTACTTTGGGGACCACTAATTTTAACTAATAAACGTTTTTTGTTTGTTTTTTTATTTAGGAAGGTATACCAATTTTTTTTTTGTTCAATTGCGTCTACTTGCGCCGGTCTTTATTTTTACACAAACCACATTAAAATTGAAGTTCATTTAAAATCATACAAAAAAATTAAAAAAAAATGGCGGAAACATGGTCCCGAAATAAGGAGAAAAAATCCAATTTATGCTACAGAATGCAGTTCCTTTGTTTTTTCTTGTTTTTTATAACATATACATTAAGTTTAAAATCACTAAATCTTCCTTATAATTTATAATCTTCTAGCTCCTAGACCACCTGAGAACTCAAAAATATTTCGACTCAAGTACCAATTTTTTCGAGTGGCGACCACGAACCGGAAGACGCAGTGTTGGACGGCCTCCCACTAGATGGACAGATGACCTCACAAAGGTCGCTGGAAACCGCTGGTTACAGGTTGCGCAGGACCGTTCGTTGTGGAAATCTAGGTGGGAGGCCTATGTTCAGCAGTCTTGCGGCTGATGATGATGATGATATTTTTTTTTATTTCAAGTACATTAATCATAAACAAACGATACCGCTAGAAGCTCAAACATGTACTAGTAAGCCGAAATGTAAAGGACGCACTTAGAAACTACGTAGATAAAACAGCTAAACGCTATTAGTAATGTTATAAATACAGGTATACACAAAACAATATGATGATCAGCTATATTTTCCTCGCTAAGTAAACAAGAACTGTTTAGCGTGGTTCGACTAATTTACCGTAGGTAGTTACTCAGGGATTTACCTATACTGATGCCTAGGCTTTGTGACGAAACGTAAATAGCTATGAATCAACATTATACGTGACAATTCTACGACGGCGTTTTCTCCTTTAATAGAAGTTTCTGGATTAAAGGTAAATATATTTAGAAATTGTGAAACATGAAAGTGGGGAGTAATTCAGTCTGCGACGTCGAGGGCTAGATTAGGCAAGTCCATTGCAAATATTTGTGTGATGAATTCAAATATTTGTACTGTGTCTGGCGGTTTCTATGTTTAATAAGTATGTGTGTATTTACAACTATATAAGTATTATTATTATATCAGCTAAGTATCTGGCCGCCTTAACCCTTAAAGTCGCAAACCAGTTATTGGTTAAATAAAACAAAAAAAGTATCGGGATTCGTTTATTGGGACTCCAAAGCATATAGGAAAAATAAATAAAAAAATCTCAACGTAACCGTTTTTAAAAAAACACATGTATATTATACTATACAGTACTACTCACTCAACACAATATTCATGTATAGCAAAATATACATTGCTACATATGACGAACATTTTGGGGATAAGAAAAAAAACAATTTCTACCCTCGAAATACCACAAATTTATTTTATCCGTAATGCAAATAGTACTTGTTTTTTCGCTTTTGCAGTGTATGTCGCTAGTAGCTTACTAGTTAGCTTACAATGATCAAATTGCTCCTAATCTCATCATCATCAGTGCTGCCGCAGATGCTTTGTTTTGCATAGGTACAATTTGTTTTTTTTTTTTGTCAAAACTCCTGTAAATTATTTGTCACAGTCAAAAGTCTCAGTCTTTTAAAAGATCTGACTTTTTGAACACTATAATTCGCCTGGCGCTGAAACTAGTATATTTCTGAAACATACATGTAGGTAATGTGGGCAAAATGATACCAAAAAGCAAACATTAGTGCACAAGTGTAATCATAAGTTTAAAATAGGGAACCAGTAAATTTTCGACATAATTTGATGTTATTTGCATGCACCAAATTCTCACACAAGTAGTAAAAACTTAAGACCCAAAACATTACCACCCAAAACGTAGCAATGTATATTATTCTACACAAAACAGAACAGCTCTAACTGTAGCAATGTATGGTATAATATACACTCACATAAAACAAACAAAAATATGACAAAAACTCGATTTTCATAGCATATTTCGTGTAAATACATAATTATTACACATATGTAAAGATAATGCATGCATAAAAATGCTGTTATTTTGAGCAAAAATAATACAATAGAAATATTTTACCTTGATCATCTCGCAGCTTTACCGTTAGTGTCAAAAAATTGCCAATATAATCTCACTGACAAAGTTTGTGTCGCTCTTTTTTTTAATTTAGATATGCTTACATTCTTGTAAACAGTTTCAATGAAAACATCTTGTAAAAAGACTTCAATATTGAAACTATATTTTTTTTATAATCAACAGAATGACTTTAAGGGTTTCAATACAAGCTTTGCTTAGTTTGGGGTCAGATGGTGTTGTGTGTAAATTGTCTACCAATATTTATTTATTTGAGTGAAGTGTTTACCTTAAAAACGCCAAAGTTCCTGAAGGAATATCCATTCACGCGTTCATTTATTAAATTCTACGTGGATATATACGTGAACAGATGCTGGTATATCGAAAAAAAAAGAGTATGAATCTTTATTACCCAATCACGTCGGATCACAGCAATTTATTCCCAGCGACCTCTGAATGGAAATAATGAATTTCAAAATTCTTTTGAACTTGTTTCTCTGTTTGAAAGAGAAAGCTTGGTTTTTGTGTGGGAACACAACAAAGGAAAAATATATAACAAGCTATTTTAGTCGAGCAAAACTAAACAATTCCTTAACTCATGCAAAGTGCCTTGCAAAAAATGAAAGCAAAAAACTTTAACATA
Organism: Ectropis grisescens; assembly: GCA_017562165.1. Lineage (NCBI taxonomy): Eukaryota > Metazoa > Arthropoda > Insecta > Lepidoptera > Geometridae > Ectropis > Ectropis grisescens. Next base: position 10,306,005 of record CM029768.1, read on the forward strand.
ATAGCTAAACCAAAATTAAACTAAGTTAACAACGTCGACGGCCATTTGTTCAACTAACGATCCTAATAAGCAATTACATTCATAAAATGCGATAGTAACGGTACCAGATAAGTTTTTATTAACTATTGAGCTTCAGCTATATCTAAAACTAACTGTATTCCGATACTATAGAGATTGTTTTCGTTTAACAGTGAAATAGATATGGCGGGGTCAAGTACGATGCTTACGTCATCAGGAGATAATAGTGTTGGGAAAGACCGTATCGATAGTTTTAATAAAGGTTGGAGAGATATCTCGATAAGATCTTTTAGATAGCGGTTGAGGGTAATTTAATTCTGGGTTTTGGAGAAAATTAGGGACCTTTATGGTAATAGCGTACCTAACCTTTCTTAGCTTTGTTATAGATTTAATGAGAGCATAATCCGGGGCATTTTTTTAACAATAATAGGTTTGGGCTAGATCGCCATCTTCGCCTGACGTTAAGCGACGATGCGGTCTACTATGGAGCGTGCTTACGTAGAAAAAAATGATTCGCTCTCGACTTGAAGACACCAAAATTGTAACCATCGCGGAAAAAACACTTAGGCAACGCATTCTTGAAACCGCTTCAAAGTTGATTAGAAACCGAAATCGTTTTATGGTTGACGTTCCAAAGATCCAAACGTAGAGGTTTGATTCTACGCCTTTGATAAGAACATACTTCATTCATAATTTAAGAACGACGCTGTTGTCGATGGAGTTCCTTCCATGTACTTCAACACTCCGCCTTCTCCTTGACTTCCCGATACGACACTACATTTATCTTCTCCTTTACTTAGTTCATGTAACTTCTCCTAGGTATACCTCTTCCTGCTCCCTTCTAATTTACCTTCCATTATTGTTCTAATGAAGTTGTTGTGTCGTATCAGATGTCCCAACATCTTCCCTCTTCTGTTATCTATTGTTTCCATTAATGTTCTTTTCTCCTCTACCATCTTCAAAACTTTTTCATTGCTCTTCATTTCCTTCCAGCTGATTCTCTCCATTCTCCTCCAACACCACATTTCGAATGCCTCTAATCTTTCCCTATTCCTTTGAGTCATGGTCCACGTTTCGCTGCCATACAATGCAATACTTCAAATGTAGATCTTAATCAGCCTCTTGCGAATATTCTTTACTATATATCGGTTTTTCCTAGATAAGCACCGGGGGTGACGACGGTAAGTGTTAGCCTATAAAAGTAAAAACAATTACAAAGGTGGAGTCAAACCTCGGCGTTCCAGTATTCAGAACGTGATCGATTGAAAGATGTCACTTTTTTGAGCAGACTGATTAAAATAGAGCAAGCTGGTCTTAGATTATGCAGATTAGTTAGAATAAGAATATATTTATTGCTCGCACTGTGTAAAAATAGGTCTTAAAATATAAAAATGTACAACAGTGTACCCTTGACGGGCATGCGACTTTAAGGGTTTACAAAGATAATACTTTCTTGTAATTTTGTTTTCGACAACAAACATTATATTTATCAGTTACATACTAAAATAGTTGTACGTAGCCATCTTTTCCGTCGTTAAAATACTCAGTTAAATCGTAAAATGCCTTTACTAAGAGCCATTTTAGTTCCACACTCTCCGAAATGTGTCTGATAAAAACCGTAAAAATATATTTCACTACAAATCTCGACATCATACACATTCTTTGAGAACTTACCATAGGAAGACGCAAGAAATTTCGCTTGCTAACGTTTTAACATTTTTTGGGGGCGCGGGGGGAACGTATATTTCATACATTAGTAAACTTGACACATCTGTACACTCACACAAGAGCAAGAAATCTCTGTTTGTATAAACACAAACTAAAGCAAATAATGAAAATACCTAGTTGATCTGAGTACACATTCCCACTCCGAAGGATATACGATAAAATCGGATAATATGTATACCGATACAATTTTCGACAACATTGTCATTCCCAGCCCTATCGAAAAAGCGGAAGCACTCTACGCAGTGCAGTGCGCAGATTGCAATCGATGCACGACGCTGTTACATAACCTGGATACTCCTGGACGAAGCACCCTAGCTAAATTACTCTAGTTGTGTATTTATTTATTCTAACAATGATTAACTATGCTATTTTCCTCTTCTTCTCCTTATCCAAGATATGTGTAAAAAACGATAATTGTAAGGACAAAGATCACGGACCCCGGAGTCTGTGGAGTAACTAATTAAAATAAAATAAAAACTATGCTACGTAACAGCGTATATTCCGAGAGCTGGTAGCAAAACTTGGGAAGGTATTTGAGACAAGCTGAAAACATAGTTCTCCAATAACATATCCCAAAACGAAGATGAATAGAACATGAAGAGTCCAAATCATTACGTAGCACTGTACTGTACTCCGTGTACTCGTCACATTACAATTGGTCATATCACTTCCCTACTTCCCTAGGCCGACTCTGCAAAAAGTCATACAATTCAACTGGACAGAAATGCCGCCGTTGTGGAAGTTCTGGGCCGGGAGGAGGCGGCTTAGGCAAATGACGCTGTTGATTCGATTACTAGCGGAACCCAAACCGGTAGTGATCGGCTCAACAGACGAGCACTTGAATTAGGGTTAAAATGTTCCCAACGTATTTTACTCGTCTTCTCCTAATCCAAGAAATATGTAAAAAAATAAGATTTGGCAAAGATAACGGACTCCGGAGTCTGTGGAGTGGCTAATTTAAATAGTAAAAATATTTAAAAAACTATAAAAACGCGCTTCAAATCCGCTATCTTGGATGCCCGCCATGTTAGATTTAACTCACGTGACTATTTTTTTCGTATTCCTGACAGCAAATCCTTTCATTTGATACCCATACATGGGGATGGCTTTCAAACAGCCAGACCGCCCTCTTGGGGAGGCCTCCATATTGGATTTGTAATAACGTTTTTAGCTAGTCATGTATTGTCATCAGAACTCAGAGCGTGTCCAAAATTTCATTCTAATTGAAGACCGAGGAGTGGGTCAAATTAAGATCGCAAGATTTTCTTACGTACATACTCGTAGTTAGTTACAAGTGAAGCTAATAAAAATGTGTTAAAAAACCATGCCCTGGTACTTAAATTATTTGATGGGTTTGAAATGATACTTCTTTTAATATATTATGGCAAACTACTAACCTACTGTACGGATTTGGCTGAAATTCGGTACACAGAAAATGGTATCGAATAACATAATAGACTATTTTTAATCCCATGAAAATAACGGGATCGGGAACTACACGAGTAAAACAGCAGGGTGCTGCTAGTTATTCATATTATCAAATATCTATCTTTAAATATAAAAATGTTATGTTGGTTTGTGTACGCTTCAAAAACTCAAAAAGCTCTGCAGCGATCGAGCTGAAATTTTATAATGATATATAATCCGCATCAAGGATTATTTTTATCTAATTTTTGCATCACAATGTGCCATAGCGAAGCATGGCAGGGTACAACTAGTATATTATATAATAATTCGTAGGTACTAAATCTGGGTAATTTCACGAACCGATAATTCAAAACGCCTGATGCAATTTAATAGCAACGTGCTCAATTCCTTTGCTTGTAGTTTAAACTTTCGTATTTTTCAAATTGCTCCATTAGTACCTAAATAGTCATTAAGAATGACGAGAAAATTGTAAGTAATTTTGTAAAATATACATATCTGTATAATTAAATGTAATAAAGAAGTATCTCAGAACATAGTAATTATGTTAAGTGATGCGGGTGTAATAGAGAGCAGACCGCACAAAATAGGTTATTGAAGTGAAGGGTTCTTTTAGCGCGGCACATACAGATTTTTCGCGGGCTGTGAATTAAATTCTAGGGTCACGGCTGGGAATGATAGGAAATCTCCGGTTTATTCCGAACCTGACCCGAAAACCTGACCCGCTACCGGGTCAGGTTAGGAACAGCAAAAAAATATTAATTTTCATTCCCAACCTAACCCTCTTCCTAACCTGACCCGAAATGAAGTTCTGAACCTGACCCGATTACTAAAAAAAGTCCTAACTCCAGGAACTATAGGACTAATAACGTACTAGGTAGGGGTTTAGATTCGAGGTTAACTTAGGAACATTATTTCCGGCTCAGGTTTAGAAGAGGGTTACGTTCGTAAAGAAAAAAATGAATCACTTTTGCTGTTTGTTCCTAACCTAACCCGGTAGCGGGTCAGGTTCGGAATAAACCACATCATGGTTTTCGGGTCAGATTAGGAAGAAAAAAAGGTTAGGTTGGGAATTAAAATATTTTTGCTGTTCCTAACCTAACCAGGTCAGGTTCGAATTAACCAAATCTCCGGGTAAACTTGGGACCATGGTCATTGCCCATCTAGAAATTAACGCATTTCTAGATGGCCATGCTGTCCGGTTTCATTCGCATAGTTTCCAAAGTAGGTTATCAATTTCTGAGTTATAAGTATTCTCTTATATCGGCCTATCTAGAAATTAACGCATTTCTAGATGGCCATGCTCTCCGGTTTCATTCGCATAGTTTCCAAAGTAGGTTATCAATTTCTGAGTTATAAGTATTCTCTTATATCGGCCTATCTAGAAATTAACGCATTTCTAGATGGCCATGCTCTCGGTTTCATTCGCATAGTTTCCAAAGTAGGTTATCAATTTCTGAGTTATAAGTATTCTCTTATATCGGCCTATCTAGAAATTAACGCATTTCTAGATGGCCATGCTCTCCGGTTTCATTCGCATAGTTTCCAAAGTAGGTTATCAATTTCTGAGTTATAAGTATTCTCTTTTATCGGCCTATCTAGAAATTAACGCATTTCTAGATGGCCATGCTCATTGCCACGCCCTCCGGTTTCATTCGCATAGTTTCCAAAGTAGGTTATCAATTTCTGAGTTATAAGTATTCTCTTTTATCCGCCTATCTAGAAATTAACGCATTTCTAGATGGCCATGCTCATGGCCACGCCCTCCGGTTTAATTCGCATATTTTCCAAAGTAGGTTATCAATTTCTGAGTTATAAGTATTATCTTATATCGGCCGTTCCTATAACTGTTTTTGATTACCTATTTACTGTTTTTGATACCTATTTCTTATAAACTTAAACTTAGAGTTTCAATTAGCGTATTTTTTTTATCAGTCGTAGGTCCACGTTTGAGCAACAGCTCGCCTGATGGTAAGGGACGGAATGGAATAAAAGGTACCCTGACTTATATAGGAAAATATTGATTCACTCTGGGCTTTTTCAATGTAGGTAGGCCAGTATGTATTGTTCCAGACTATTATAGGTATATCTGTGTTCGAAATTTCAGTCAGATCCATTCAAACTTTACGACGTTATTGAGTAATAAACATACAAATGTAATATTAAGGCAAAATTTACAATATTAAGGCTGCGGTTCCACTGACGCGGAGCGGAGCAGCCGAAGTCGAGCCCTGCCGCGAGTAACCAATCACATGGCTTGAAATCCACATATTTTTATTTATACTAGCATTTCAAGGCATGTGATTGGTAAATTGCGACGCAGCTCGTCTCCGCTATTCTCCGCCTTTTTATTCGAACACCTCCGAAAAGTTGCTAGCTTAGCGATTTCTTATCGGATACACATCGGAGAGTGTGTGACTGATTTGCATGACCCGCTTGCTTTTTTTTCTATCGGAATGCCCGCACCTCGAAAAAGCGTCATCGTTTCATGGTTGATGTTTCAAAGACACGAACGAAGAGATTCGACTCTACTTTTGTGATGAGAACGTCAAGGCTGCGGAATACGTTGCCTGAGAGGGTTTTTAGTTAGTGATCTTCTGGACTCGTGGACCCCATATCTCAAAATGGGCCATCTAAGTAAGTTAGCGGGTAAGCATGTGTTCTTAGTACGTTGCCTGAGTGGGTTTTCCCCGATGGTTACAATCTTTGTGTTTTCAAATCGAGAGTGAATCGGTTTCTTCTAGGTAAACACGCTCCATCGTAAACCCCATCGTCGCTTAGCATCAGGCGAGATGGCGGTCAAGTGTAAACCTATAAAAGTAAAAAAAAAAGTTATAAACTGTTGTTTACCTTGTTTTTGGTATAACAGGAATCAGAAATAATTTTAACACATAAACCTCGAAATGGTGTTGCATCTAAGACTGATATTAAAACTCCCGACTAGTCTAGCTGATGACTTAACCTAAAAGATTCCTATTAAATCTCAATTCACCCACACCGTCTCCATTAAAGGTTAGTTTCGTAATATCATATCGTTCCTTTACTCCGCATTGTCATTATGTCACCTCATCTTTTCCACATCAGATAATATTGGAAATTGCTGCCTGTTGATGTTTCCACGAACGTTTGAAACGACAGCACGACTGAAAAAGTTTTTCTACGAAGAGAATTTTTTTTTGAAATGAAAATATCTTGAGACGCTTTGAACACTTTTTTGTTGAGGAATATCGTATCGCGTCGCGTCACCAACATGCTAATATTGGATAGCGACGGCAGAGTAGCGGCATAGCGTTAGAGTATGTTTGTAGTGGTAGGACTCATGGCAAAGTCCGCCTGGGGAAGTACCACACCTTTGCCAGTTATTCTACCGCCAAGCAGTAATGTGCAAACATTACTGTGTTCCGGTTTGAAGGGCAATATTTCCATAGAAATTACAGGGCTTAGAGATATCCCATCATAGATATCTGGGTGACGAGCGCAGTGCAGTGTTAGGTAATGATTTGGACTCTTCATCTTCCAATAGCTGCATGCCACTGTGCTGTTATGTGGCAGGCATGTTGCTTACCATCAGGCACATGTCATGATCGTCCCATCACTCTTTACTTAAAAAAAATACATAATATTAATGTATGCGAAATGTCCGCTGAGTCGGTAACCGGGAAATGGCTCAATTTAAATTATCAAAAAGTGATGACAAACAGGACAGGTGAAACTAAATAAAAGCTTGTTAAAACTTTAAGTTCGAATACAAATAAATACAAATACAAAAATCTTTGTTGCTGTTTGCAGGTAAGATAAGATGATACAAAACATTTAAATAATTGACCCATACAAACTGGCCTCTTCTTCTAGAGGCATGCAATATGTCTGGCAACGCCGTTTCCATTGGTCTGAATTTATACAATGATAATAATAGTCAGCTGATAAAGTCTTCTTCTTCTTTTTTCATTTTTAACTTTTAATCGGTTGTATCATATATGTCATCTGATTCATCATGTATTAATTTCTGGCTTCTATCCCGTTGTGTTATGTTAGTGTGATATGTTTGATGAGTACAATTACGCCAACGTCGTAAAAAAAAAAAAGAAAAATATTAGTCGCCCGTGTAAATAGCCCCTTACACGTTCACCTACTCTATTTTTAAACGCCAAAGATTACCTTTTTGCGGAGATCTCCCACCACATGTTCAAGGTCTATATTCTGTAACAGTCAAAATTAAAACGCAAACTCAATCCTGAACGCTTAGTACACAATATTTGACAAAAAAATTGTTAATACTGTATAAATTATTCTCAAAACAAATTAAGCAAATTATCATAGTGAAAATTACATCGTAGAGTTTTACTATTAATTTTGTAGAATTTGTCACTTGGGGTAGCTATAATTACGAGTATTATTAGCGATATTATGCGCGTCGGTGACGTGAATTTTCAAGATTTCACCCATCCAATACACGTTTAATGCGCACGTTTCGCTCCGCTACTCAGCCGCAGCTACTTTGGGATGGATCGGCTAAGTATCAGCTGGAGACTCTGGAATCGATTGAGAGACGTGCCAAAAGACTCATAGGCAATGACACTTTTGTGCGTAAAAGACTTCAAAGTCGTGATCATCGCTACAAAGTTGCTAGCTTATCGGTTTATTATGGGATACACTTCGGAGAGTGTGCAACTGATCTGCATGATCTTATACCACCTTGGCCTTTTTTCTATCGTACTTCTCGTGACTCGAAGAAGCGGCACCGTTCCATGGTGGATATTCCAAAGACACGGACAAAGAGTTTACGTTTGTGACAAGAACGGCTAGGTTGTGGAATTTGTTGCCTGAGTGGGTTTTCCCCGATGGTTACAATCTTGGTGTCTTCAAGTCGGTTTTTTCTAGGTAAGCACGCTACATCGTAGATCGCATCATTGCTTAACATCAGGCGAGATGGTGGTCAAGTGCAAACCTATTAGTATAGTTAAAAAACTGATGGTATCTCTTAATATTTTCTCCAGCTGAAAATTGATTAACGTCTTAAAGTCTTGACATAAAAACCTTCAGTTGCTTCGACTATAATTTAACTCCAAAACTCGCTACTAGTTTGCACAATCGCTGTTCTAAGCCGTGCACGTGAAGCCATAGTAAAGGGGTCACCAATTAGTTTCACTCGGGGCCATTTTAAGAAATGAAATGACCTTCGCGGTCCCCACATTTCATAAAAAAATATTTATTTAATGAAGGTCCGTAACTACCTTAAATTACAAAGGTATCTATACTTATCAATGAGAAAAGTGTCAGTTTTTGCTTGTGATTATTATATGTCTGAAGTTTGAAATGAAATTGGTGCTAGTTTTTGACAAGACAACAAAAATACTACGGGGGATATATTTTTTCGGTCCGCACACAATTACACACTTAACGGTCCGCCATTTGATGGCCCCTGCCATAGTTAGTGGCGAGAATGTTTGATTTGACTAATGCGAGATTCCGAGTTTAATTTTTGTCTGCAATCCAGGGCAGTTTTCTAAGCTTAAGCATCAGTAATTTATCATCCCTGGCTTTAAGGGTAAAGGAATTAATATGTCGTAAAGAAACCAGCAAGTTCCAAGACAAGTTTTTTTATGACGTGTTAGACCCCGCTTTTGACCAGTGTATTTTGGAACGGACGCGTTGCGTAGCGTGTTGAGTGGGTTTTTCTCGATGGTTATAAGCTTGGTGGTTTCAAATTGATATACGATATGTATTTACACCAAGTGACCACCCAGTGATCCATCAGAGAACCAAGGTAACCGACATAGCTCATCGCATTAGCAAATTGAAGTGGCAATGGGCCGGTCATATCTGTCGCAGAACCGATAACCGTTGGAGTAGACGTGTTCTTGAGTGGAGACCACGAATCGGCAAACGTAGTGTAGGACACCCTGAGGCTAGATGGAGTGACGATGTACGATATACGGAAGACAGAAGGCAGTGGATGGAGACGTATAGCTGAGGATAGGGTTGAGTGGCGAGCCAAGGGAGAGGCCTATGTCCAGCAGTGGACTAAGATGTAAATCATCAACATCATCAGCCTAGATGGTGTTGATGATTTACACCGGGCTTTAGCTGCGCTTGCGCCCCAATTTTTATCCTACTAATATTACATAATTATGTCAGTATTTGGATGTTTGTTATACAATCACGTCATAACGTATGAACGGATCGGGCTGAAATTTCGATCACAGTTAGATTATAATCTCAAATTAATAACGCTAGAACAGACAGACACACACACAGACAGACAGATAGACAGGCATCGACGTCAAACTTATAACACCCCTATTTTTTTGGTCGGGGGTTCAAAAAAAATGTTGGCGTAAGTTTGTGTTTTGTTTTTGGTTATTACGGAATACAGCCTCAGTCTCCGTGTAATCTGTGCGTTCGTGGAAAAACTGAATCCTACGTAATTGTGCGTTCATATGACAGCGGAGCTCATCCTTGAGTGCTTGTATAAAGAGGGCTACACAGAATGGCTCTCCTATGCCCAAAAGAATACGCTATTAGGTATTCCTTTTTTTAGACAACTTAAAAAAACGTCAACCGGGTGCGTCAACCTTCAATTTGATTGTATTTTTTATTTTTTTTAACTTTTATAGGTTTAGATTTGACCGCCATTTCGCCAGATGTTAAGCAACGATGCTGTCTACGATGGAGCGTGTTTACCGATTCACTCTCGATTTGATGACACAAAGATTGTGACAACCCACTCAGGTAACGTATTCCACAGCCTAGCCGTTCTTATCCCAAAAGTAAAGCAGCATGGGTTTATTAAAAATAGATCTACTGTTTCTAATCTATTGGAATACAAGTACTATTTATGCCGAGCCTTTGCTGAGACAGCTCAAGCTGATAGTGTGTACACTGATTTTTCAAAAGCTTTTGATAAAGTGAATCACAGAATACTTTGTGCTAAGTTGTCTTCCTATGGGGTGCATGGCAGTCTTTTACGGTGGGTCAAATCTTACCTATCTAATAGAAGTCAGCTGGTTGCTCTCAAGGGTTTTGTGTCGTCTCCGGTTCACGTTACATCGGGTGTGCCGCAAGGCTCGCATTTAGGTCCCCTCTTCTTTGTGGCGTTTATAAATGACCTAATAAATAAGCTCTCCTGCCCTTGCTTACTTTATGCAGATGATTTAAAATGTTTGTTACAGTTAAGACTTCCTCTGACTGTGAGATACTCAAAAGGATCTGGATACATTATGCAAATGGTCTGAGGACAATTTTATGTTTTAAATGTTAACAAATGTTTTGTGATATCGTTTACTGGCAAATTGCACAAGATTCGATATGACTACAACTTAAAAGGTCAGAATTTAGTTCGACGGCATTTGGTAAAAGATCTTGGCGTTTTGTTCGATGATAAACTTACTTTTAGAGACCACTACGATTATATAACCAAGAGATGTAACCAACTGCTAGGATTTTTGCTGAGAACTACAAGGAACTTCAAAAATCCACAAAGTTTTGTATTTGTATTGTACACTTGTTCGAAGTATACTAGAATACAACTCATGTGTTTGGTCTCCATTTTATAAAGTTCACACGGATCGCATCGAGAAGGTTCAAAGAAAGTGTCTTAAAATGTTGTGCTGCAGACATGGGCTGAAGCGCAAACATACATCTTATGGCGATAGACTTTCTAAATTTAATCTGTTGTCTTTAGAAAATAGACGTAAATATTATGATTTCGTAACATTGTTTAAAATAATTCATGGGTACATAGACTATCCATCTCTTCTCTCATTCCTTAACTTAAATACCAAACCAAGGTCACGCAATCCCCACTCCATAATATTTATTTTACAGGTCTACAAAATAACACATCATTCTATAATCCTATTGTCCGTATGTGTCGTCAATACAATGAGGTTTCGTTCAGTCACCATAGCACTATTGATATTTTCAACAGTAACCTGTATAAATTTCGAAGGAATATTTTGGCTATCCTATGATATTCGTAGTTTAACTGTAGGAATTTTTATTTTATTTTTTTATTTTTCAATTATGTGTTTCAATTATGTGTTTTGCAATGGTAACTGTAACTGTATACCTGGTATATACATTTATGTCATTTCGTCCAATTTACACATTTTGCTTGGTGTGTGGGACTTGATATTTTGCTCTTGTCGGTTGTTTTGTGTATTAGATAACTTAAAAAAATGCTTAACAATATTTGTAATTGTAATTCGATTATTGATTTTCTTTTTTCATTATTTGTAATTTAACTGTGTAATCTTGCTGTGTTCACATGCTTAGGGATATTTACCTGCTCAGAACTATTATGCTTTCTCTCTTTGTATTATTTTGTGAATTTCCTGTTTTGTGTACCATAAATAAATAAATAATAAATAAAATAAGTAAAGAGTCAAATCTCTTTGTTCATGTCTTTGGAACATCAACCATGAAACGTATGTATGTTTTTGTGTGTACAATGTACATATGTTGTGATTTAGCTTCTCTAACTGTGAATCAATTTTAATTACTTTTTGTTTGGTAGATAATACTGCAGAAATGGTCCCGTATAAATTTTAACGAAATCGATTATTCCAAAGAGTTAACTTATACTACGTATAGAGTTACATTTTCCACACAGTTTTTTGTGTCAATCGTAAGCAGATGACGTGCACACTTTCTATGGCAACAGAGTGATGTGCCATTGACAAAAATATGAGGCAAGAGCGACAAGATACTACCCGTGCTTTCGGTGTAAAGCGTTTGTACCGACTCTATACGTAAACTATATATGTAAACTTTTAACGTATATATGTAAACTTTTTGGTGATGCGGTTTTTGAAATATGAACAAAATATTTAAATTTGCTCGCATTTATATGAAGGACGTAGTCATAGCTTCTTATAAAATATAGTCGTGGATTCTTGATTCAAGTTGAAATTCATCCACTCCCCAGCATCTGCCCCGGCCCTCTACCGCCTAGCTAAATCGGCTATGGCTTTGCTACTGCTGCCTCTATCATTTCAAGCGAAAAGAAAAAAGACACCAATATGAAAGCTAAGACAGTTACAGTTAGGCGCTAGACCCTCCTGAGGCCTTCAACAACCTGAATAGGCGTCTTACCTTCTGGGATAGCCTGGGATAGTTGGAGTAGAAGGGGAAGTGTGAGCCACGCACAATGGCCCAATCGAGAGGCTAAGTACGAAAAAGGGCCCGCCAAACTAATTAACTAGTCGGATTTAGTTTTTTCGTAGAAAATAACAAGACATTTTATATGAATTAAATGTAAGTTACAAGTCATTTTATATGAATTAAATGTAAAATGTGCCAACATCTTAGAAACGTTACAATTGGGTACTGGAATTTGTCACTTTCAAAGCCAAAACAATCTTATTAATCCAATTACAGAGAACTCTAAATTCAAATTTATAACTTAAAAAAACATATATACGGTCGAATTGAGAAACCTCCTTTTTAGAAGACGGTTAACAACATAAGACATTTTAAAAAATCGAATTCAATTTGATATAGTATCAATCAAGACTGACTCATAATGCTTTAAAAATAGAATTGATTTTAAGGGCGTGTGGGCCGTAATTTTGAATTTTTAAAACAACTTTAAGACCTTTAAAATAGTGTATTAAACTCTGAAAAAAATACATGTAATAGTTAAGGATCTAATCTAGTGCAATTTGCAGTCAGTAACACGATTTAATGAATTTTACTTGATAGAAAAAAATCCCAAAGTTACCCCTTTTCAAAAAGTTTTTTCAAGTTTATGACTAAACTAATGAATTTTTTTACTAAATTTTTGTACTCAACGAAAGCCACTAAAAAGTTATAGATGCATTTGCAGAGTTTGACTTGATAAAAAAGCATCAGTTATTCACTATGTTTTAATATCTACCATATATATAGCGCGTCGTTCGGCAGGCCTGATCAGTCGCGTTTCGGCGCTCACGGACGACGGGCCTGTGCTTGATTTTGCAATTTTGACAACCGATAAATTTTAAATATTACGATCATAGTGCCACAGTATAACAATATCAGTAGGTATCACTAGTGAAGCACGCTATGATCTTGATTTTGATACCGTTTTCATTGGAATTCCAAATAGACGCTGATACTAATTAGTACGCTGTTTACTTTATGTTGTAGACCAAAAGGGGAGTCTCAAAAAACTGACGTCGATAACACATCAGCAAAAAATTCAATGCGGATGCAATGGAAAATAGCTAAGTATTGGTAAAATATTCGTCCGTTAAATCAGAGATCGGGATAAGGAAATAATGAGAGGGGAGAAATCCCCTGCGTAAATCCCCTAATATAAATGCAAGTTAGGTATCATTTATATGCCATTTAGGTAAATTCTTTGGTAGTAAGGTACTTAGTACTTGGAAGAAAAGTCCTCACATACAGATTTTACCACTTTGGATGAGACTTTCGCGCAAACTATTCAGTTTAGAAAAAAAAATGTTACGAACTTCAATACAATTTTGAACACCTTTCCATAGATACACGTATGGTTTTGTTAGAATTTTGTTTTTTTTTCATTTCTTTTCCAAGTTTGTGACACCACCAAAATTTATTGTTTTTTCTTTTTTTTGTATGAAAATGTTAATATTGTTCATAGAAATTTAGACACTCGACCAAATTTGATAAGAAGCCTTTTAGGTAGTAAAATTACTCGTAAAATTTAACTCTGCACTAAATTTCAGATTCGTATGTTTTATATAAGGTTTAGAATCATTTCCTGAGCATAAAATCACAAAATAATAACAAATCCAGGTGCAGCTTCAAGCGCCAGCTCGAAAAAACGTTTTTGGCCGATATTCTGAAAAAGTTATAAAGCCTATTATTATTGCAGAAAATAAAATTTCCCATCTTTTGTTGCCAGTAAACTTTTTTTTCGAACTTACCGATTACGATTTATTATGTCAAATTTGATGATAGCAATGTAAAAATAATAAGATGTGAATTCTGTTCCCAGTAGCATAAACATGTCCCTTTTTACCGGAATGGAAGAAGGGTTATGTTTTTCGCGCGTATCTTTTATGTTTGTAAAACTTTTATTTCCACATATCTTCCAAACGGCTGGATGGATTTTGGTAACTAAGATATTCTAAGACTAGTCTCATTCGCCAAAGTGTCCTTAGATAGTAGATAATATTTTTTTACGTGTAGATTTTTTGTAGTCGGGGTTTCTAAATTAAAGTTATTCTATCATATTGCTCGTTGCTCGAATAAACAGCACAGTTCATCATCATGATTGAAGAGTTGAACGAAGAGTTTGGTCTCCACTTTTGTAATAAGAACAACTAAGCTGTGAAACGCATTGCCAGAGTGGGTTTTTATCGAAGGTTTGAACCTTGGGATTACGAGGTACACTGTGCTTGTTTCTATTAGAGAAACAAGTTCCGTCGTAGACCACATCATTTTCATCCACTATTGTCGGCATCATCGCAATCGTATCATTAAATGGGTTATAAATCGTAAACGGTAAGTTTTACAAAAAAAGTTTACTAGCAACAAAAGATGCAAAATTTTATTTTCTACAATTATTGTCAAAATACCTATATAGTTTCCAAAATATCGGCTTAAACAGTTTTTTTCAATTGGCGTTTGAAGCTCTACCTGGATCTGTAAGCATTTTGTAATTTTATGCTCAGTAAGTGATCTTGACCTCATAGAAAAAAATTGGATTAGAAATTTAGTGCAAAGTTGACCAAAAAACCTACTATTTTTACTGGCCTTTCATTACGTTTCAGCACATTTTTTAAAATTTTTGACGAACTTGTGAATTATTAGGAAACATTTTCAAAACGATGCATGAAATTGGAAAAGCCGTTCTCAACTTATAGTGTGACCAAAAAAAAGGTTGAGTTTTGTATATCTACGAGTATAGATAAATTTAATATTTCTTCGTTTATATATCAAAAAAACCCTTATCACTTCACAATTCACAAAATTGTTATCACTAGTATAAACAAATCTTGAACAAAAAATGAGTTTAAATTACATAGTCCAATATTTTAATGTTATTTCTGCACTGTGGCGCCGATTCCGCGGTCGGTGACGGTCGCGAGAACAAGACAGCGTTAAATGCCTAATTTGACAGAACTACCTGGCCTTAAGAAGTCCCCAATCAGTTAACGTTAAGTTTTGTAACTAAATCCGTTGTTGGTTGATTTTAAGTTGCAATGCTATAGAGATAAGACTCATTTTACAAATGATGTTAAATTCAATGCAGTCTTGTACGTGGGAGACTGCAGCCTTCAAAGTTTCGCTCCGTCTCCCTTATACAAATTTACTTGATGTTGAAAGATGTCGTTACCATCGCATTATACGAATAGTGGTTGATTAACATTTGTCGGTTCCATTCTTGGCCACGGATAAAATCTGTGGTAATATGTGTATTGCTTGATTGTAAAGATGAAGACAGATTGGTGTGATTGTTCACGTTTGTTCAATTTACAATTAGAACTAAATAAATGTTCCCACTGCTGGGATTCGAGGGCTTCTCTCGCAAGGAGAGAGTCAAGGTCACAATCCACCACGCTGCCTCAGTGCGAGTTGGTGGACTTAGAGAATAAGTAAATAGAGCAGGTTTTTCGCACGGTTCCTTTGTACTAATCGTAAGCAGATTACGTGCATACTTGCTATGGCAACAGAGTGATGTGCCGCGACATAAGTATAACATTTCCACAAGAGCGACAAGGCAAGAGCGATCAGACCTGCTTTCGGTGTAAAGCATTTTTCGTTGGAATTATAATGCGCAAAGCCGCTAACTTAATCCGGTGAAGGAAAACATAGTGAGCAAAACCGACATATACCTAGAATCTTTCGATTGATTCGATCTGGGGCAGCGTAGTGGATTATGCCCTTGACTCTGGCCTCTGACCATCCGCGATTTTAACCTACAGATGGCAATCAGGGACAGAAATGCGGCCGTTGTGGATGGAGGCTCTGGGCCGGGAGGAGGCAGCTTAGGCAAACGGCACAAGGTAATTAGGCAAACACTCGATATCGAGTCGATTACTAGCGGAATCCCAACCGGTAGTGATCGGCTCTACAGACGAGCACTAGAATTAAATTTCAAATGTACCCAAATCCCCTCCTATGTTCCTTTTCTTCTCCTTATCCAAGAAATGTGTAAAAAAAAAAGATAATTGTAATGACAAAGATCACGGACCCCGGAGTCTGTGGAGTGGCAAATTTGAAAAAAAACGCCCCGATCCCAGAAGTGGGAATATTTAGTGGGCAGTGGGCCGCTTATGGTACAGTCCAGAATAGCACATTGCGATAACATTACCGGACCGGCAGCCACGAGGGCCCAAGATGCTGCTAACTAACTATACACTTATACATAATATGTAGTTAATTTATACCAGCAAAGTCACCTGCGTATACGCAGCCTTTCCTCATGAAATTCCAACTTCACAGCCAGTGCCGCAGCTACCTTCACACGAGGCGGACGTGTCTTCGCCTGTCGCGCCGCCATTTTATTTAGTCAGCTGTCCTTTGAGGTTATATATTCGTGTTGTGCTTTTTTAAAGATAATCGTGTTATGTTTTGGTGTTTGCTTTAGGTGAGTTTATGTTATTTTTGTTATTGTTAAGTTTTTTTTAAATGGTCGTTTAAGTTTGGTGAAGGCTGTCTGCGATTGGTCAACGTCAAAATGTGAACTGTATTCAAGTTGGCGATTAAGTAGAGTTCCTAAATAAATAAGGTAGCGGTTTTACTTCGCTATTTCGTAGTATTTGTATATTTTTTGGGATAAAAGGTAGTTTATAAGTTTATTTAAAATGTAAGCTATTATTGTTATGTTGAATCAAAATCTGTTTGGTGTTTTTTTTAGTGAAGGAGCAACAAATATATATCTGCAGAGGCTTAAGTTCGCTACATAGAGGCTATCTGAGGCCAAAATAAAAAACATTAAATTTTAAGTTATCTAGCTTAAAATATAACAAAATACAGTGAGTTAAATTAGTAGGTATATATAAGATATTTCAAATGCATCATCATATACTTACTACATTATATACTCATCAGTGGGATATAAAATATAATCTGCTGGATATATTGCCAGTTTGTCAGTTATTGCGGCCAAGCTAAGGTGTAAACATTACTGTGTTCCGGTTGAAGGACCATGTTTCCAAAAACCTGCAAATAGGAGTCCTTTTCAACTAACTCCCACTTTCCGAGATCTGTCTCTTTCGGTTACTGTCTGTTTCGAGCTTATATACCTTAAGGTCCAAGCCTTAAGGCGCTATTTTGACGTGTACGCTTAACTTTGGCCCTTTCATTGAGTCCAAGACTAAATTAGGTGACGAAAAACTAAGTTTCCTCACAAAAGAGCAGTGGTATTTTAAGTATAAGCAGTTGCTCTTGTTATACCAAGCTCAAACTCGCTCCTGTATCTGTTCTCACTTTTGGAATGGATCGGCTAAGTATTAGCTGGGTCTGAAATCGATCGAGAGACGTGCCACAAGATCCATAGACAACGATAGAACGATACCATTGATTGAAAACGAGTACAAAGTTTTGAACATCGCAAAATTGCTTACTGGTTTTCATCGGATACACTCTGGAGACTGTGCAATGATATGTATAAACTACGTAATACTACATTGCCTTTTTTCTATCGCACTGCTCGTAGCTCGAAATAGCGACATCGTTTCATGGTTAATAATCCAAAGACTCGAACGAAGAGGTTTGACTCTACTTTCGTGATAAGAACGTTGGAACGCTGTGGAATGCGTTGACTGAGTGGGTTTTTCCTGGTGGTTTTAATCTAATTTATTGTAATTTAATCAACAAAATGGTTTCTAATGTTTGACCAAATACTATACTCCATTGCAGACCGCATCGTCGCTTAACATCAGGCGAGATGGCGGTCAAGTGTAAACCTATAACAGTTAAAAAAATATATTTTGTTTCACATCACAACCTTTTCCAACAAGTAGAGCTTATTTGGGGCTATGAATGTTTGTATCATATCTATAAAATACGATTCGCTGTAGATTTTATTTTACAATTGGCTTATTTTTATATTTTTGATATTTTCTTCCGGTTGTCACTTTTGACAACCGGATAACCGAATATAGAATAAATCTCTTGACAACCGGAACTATAGATAATACTAGTAGTGGTAGGACTCTTCGTAGAGTCCGCCTGGAGAAGTTTTGCCAGTTATTCTACCGCCAAGCAGTAATGTGCGAACATTACTGTGGTCCGGTTTGAAGGGCAATGCATCCCGAGAAATTGCAGGACTTAAAGATATAGTGTCTTAGATATCTGGGTGACGAGCGCAGTGCAAGGGTAATAATTTGGACTCTTCATGTTCCGATAACTGCATGTCACTGTGTTGTTATGTAGTAGGCATGTTGCTTACCATCAAACACATGTTCTGTTCGTCTCGCCACTCTTTATTAAAAAAATTGGTTGCCTGTAAAGTCGGTATACGGGCGAAAGTTTTACGTGACAACGACTTTGAGTAGTAAAATAATTTTACGGAAGGGACGCGTGCCTTTCAATTTTTATGTCTGTCTCTCTCGCTCTTAGGCGGGCTAACCATGCCCGAGTGGAAGGGACGCGTGCCTCTCACTCGCTCTCGTTGTGAGCGCATAACGTGAGCGGAGCGTAACGCAGTTTCTTGAAGTGTCACCCGGCAAACCAATTTATAAGACGTTGTCACGTCAAAACAAAAATAATTGTATTATAGAATAATACTAAGATTATCTCCACCGGGGAATATCCACTCAAGCAACGTATTGCACACGTTAGATGTTCTAAGCAGCGTTGAGGTTAAAAACCAGTGTCTTAATCACTGCTATTAATAAGCTCTGACATTGAAACCCACACACTTATCATAAAACTTGCATATAATGACGTATCAATTTACCTAAGTTAGTCACTGCTTGCTTATAAAGCCGGATAGATTATATATTTTCTCTTGGACAAGAATAAGAATTTATCTAATGATGTACGGAGTGAAAGTGGTATTAAATCTTAATATGTATATTACAAAAATCCCATCTATACTAATATTATAAAACGAAAGAGTTTGTTTTTAAAATAAAGTTTTCGAAACGAGCAGGACATGTGCCTGATGGTAAGCAACATGCCTGCCACATAACAGCACAGCGACACGCAGCTATTTGAACATGAAAAGTCCAAATCATTACCTAGCACTGCACTACACTCGTCACCCAGAGATCTAAGATGTTATGTCTCTAAGCTCTGTAATTTATCTGGAAACATTGCCCTTCAAACCGGAACACAGTAATGTTAGCACATTACTGCTTGGCCGCAGAATAACTGGCAAAGGTGTGTATCTATACTAATATTATAAATAAACTATCTGACCCGGCAAACGTTGTTTTGCCATATAAATAATTTCCTAATAAAATAAGGGTTGATCGTAGAAAGGTGAAAATTGAGGATTGTATGTATTTTTCTATGTTGTATCATAAAGAAATAAAAATTAAAAAAATTGACAAAAAAATTAAAATTTAGGGGTTTAATACCCCTAACATTTAGGGGGATGAAAAATAGATGTAAGCCGATTCTCATAGATACCGGATAAGCACAAAAACTTCATCAAAATCGGTCAAGCCGTTTCGGAGGAGTATGGCAACAAAAACTGTGACACGAGAATTTTATATATTAGATATTGGTGGACAATTCACATACATTATAAATAAAGCTGAAGAGTTTGTTTGTTTGTTTCTACGCCAGGGTCTCGGGAGCTACTGGTCCGTTTATCGAGGAAGGCTATTATACAACATTACGCTACTATCAATAAAAGCGGAGCATGAATGAAGCATCTAACAACAACAAGAACAACATTAAAAATGTTGGTTAACCCCCGACTGCCTCGGATATGTTATCTGTACAAGATTCTACTAGTCAAGCCCTTTCACTTGATACCCATATTTAAGGGAGTTGTGAAAAAAGAAATGTATTTCGCCATTTTGTGGTAGCGGCCATCTTGGATTTGAAATTTGTCATAGTGCAAAGTATTCTACTAGTCAAGCCCTTTCGTTTGATACCCATATTGAGGTAGTAGTGAAAAAAATAATATAATTCGCCATTTTGTGGTGGCGGCCATCTTGGATTTGAATTTTTATAAAGTGTATAGCATTTTACTAGGCAAGCCGTTTCGTTTGATACCCATATTGAGGTAGTAGTGAAAAAAATAATACAATTCGCCATTTTGTGGTGGCGGCCATCTTGGATTTGATTTTTTTTTATAGTGTATAGTAGTTTACTAGTCAAGCCCTTTCATTTGATACCCATATTGAGGTAGGTTGTGAAGAAATATTTTGTCCGCCATTTTGTGGAGGCGGCCATCTTGAATTAATATTATTAACCAAACATAGCTAAGAACATCCGCACGGATTAACCTTCAGTTAAAAAAACTGCATCGAAATCGTCCCATCTGTTTGAGCTCTACGGTACCACAGACAGACACACACACACAGACAGACAGACAGACAGACAGACAGCCATCGACGTCAAACTTATAACACCCCTTTTTTTGGTCGGGGGCTAAAAACAGCATGTGTTACTAACTAACATTGTGTCATTATTAACCTTGTCTAATCAAAATTTGTTCTAAATCTTAGTTGTCTTTTGTTTGAACGCGATATTCTCAGGAATTACTGAATCGATTTTAAAATACATGCATAAACGACACTTTTGTTTGTTGTTAATGTCGTCAAACTGAGAATACCACTTGGTAAGCAGTAGTTAAATAAAAAAAACGTTATTGTTTCAAATTTCAGGTCATACCTATGTTTTGTTTGCATGAAAAGGATAAAACACCTCATATCTCTCGTCGCGCAGTGCGGTGCTAGGCAATGATTTGGACTCTTCATGTTCCCATAGCTGCGTGTCACTGTGCTTTTATGTAACAAGCTTGCTGGTTACCATCAGGCACATGTCCTGCTCTCGTCACTCTACAGGAGAAGACCAGCATCATTTGTCATTTGTCTATTTTATTAAAAAGATACTTGTAGTATAAATTCTCAGTGGAATCGCAAAATATCGTTAGTAGTAAAATCATCAATATTACAGCATTATTCAAACAACTCTTCAATGCTAAATTTGCTTTATTTAACCTCAATAGCACTCGGGTTGAGCACACACGCAAAGGTGGCCACTGACTATTGTGGCGCGTTGCTTTAGAAGCAATGAGAGTATTAAATTAGACAAAGTATATCATAACTAGCGGCCCGCTCCGGCTTCGCCCGTGGTACATATATATAACCTACAGCGTTCAAGGATTACGAACATATGAAAGAACGGTGAATGATTTTTTTAAATCGTTCCAGTAGTTCCCGAGATTAGCGTGTTCAATCTATATATAAGCTATAGGCTACTTTAGATCCCCAAATTATCGTGCTGTTTACTGGGTCAGAAGTGACACCTGTAGACATCTGGCGGGGATAACTAATTAAATGACGATTGATCAGTTTTCGACCAGAGAGGAAAAATGATTAAATTACTAAAATGGCTATTAAAAAATAAGGGTTAATCGTAGAAGGGTGTAAATTGAGGATTGTATATATTTTTGTATGTTGTATCATAAAAAATTAAAAATTGAAAATGTTGTCTAAAAAATAAAAAATAAATTTTGGGGTGGACTACATCTAACATTTAGGGGGATGAAAAATAGATGTTGGCCGATTCTCATAGATACCGGATAAGCACAAAAAAATTCATCAAAATCGGTCAAGCCGTTTCGGAGGAGTTTGGCAACGAAAACTGTGACACGAGAATTTTATATATTAGATTACAAATAAGATTACTGACTCATATTATGGGACCGGAAGTTTATTACACTTTGCCTAAAATAGTTAAATCAGCACCGAATTCGGGTAGCTTCAAAAACCGATTAAAAAGCTGGCTTATCGATCAAACTTTTTATAGTTACAGCGAGTTTTTATATAGTGATGGCAAACTCACAATAAAATTGTAAAAAAATTACATTGTTCATTACAATTGTAATAAGTACATATATTTTAATTTTTGAAACTTATTTGTACGATGCCTATTATATTTAAACTTTAAAAATGTATATTCTCTTTGTATGCTCTTATTTTGTTTTTTTTTATAAATTGACGTGTAAATTGTACATTTATCAATAAAGAACTTTGACTTTGACTTTAAGATAACGACAGGGTCAAAAATATCGTCAACAGCCCACTAAATGTTCCCACTGCTGGGACTCGGGCCTTCTCTCGCAAGGAGAGAGTTAAGACTGCAAAGTCTCGAACATCGCCGGAAAATTGCTAGCTTATCGGTTTGTTATCGGATACACTTCGGAGAGTGTGCGACTGATTTTCACGATCTAATACCACCTTGCCCTTTTTCTATCGGAATGCTCGTAGCTCGAAAAAGCGACATCGTTTCATGGTTGATGTTCCAAAGACACGAACGAAGAGATTTTACTCTACTTTTGTGATAAGAACGTCAAGGCAAATACGTTGCCTGAGAGGGTTTTTTAGTTAGTGATCTTCTGGACCCGTTGACCCCATATCTATTTTTCCACGAAATTGGCCGTCTAAGCAAGTTAGCGGGTAAGCATGTGTTCTTAGTACGTACTAACTCTACTCAATCGTCCACATTTCATCCATCAGAAAATACGTGACCTCTGGCGGCCCTGGGATCTTACTCTTAGTTTAGGCATACTTAATATGCAGATAGAAACACCCAGACACAGTACAAATATTTGGATTCATCACACAAATATTTGCACCGCACAGAATGGAACCCACGACCCTCGGCTTCGCAGGCAGAGCTACTTACCCTCTGAGCCACGAGGACAATCTATTAACATTTACTTGCAGTTTCTCTGGAAACATTTCCGTTCAAACCGGAACACATAAAACCAGCAAAATCTTGATCACCGCTGCAAGGTATCACAAGGTACATCGACCGTAGTAACATAATCACCAGAAAGGCACACTGGGGGTCGATATTTTGGGCTGTGACGTCACACAACCGGTCCATCTTCTTGCCAGACTTGCATCGTATCGCACGTTGTGGAAGAATCCATTTTGAAAGTTTTTTTAGTTGCAATTTGAGTTTCTCAGAGATATTGTGCCAATTTTTTAGACTTCCGTAGCCAAATGGCAAAATACGGGACCCTTATAGATTTGTCACGTCTGTCTGTCTGTCTGTCCGTCCGTGTGTAACAGCCATTTTTCTCTGAAACTATAAGAGCTATACTAACTTATAAGAGCTAGAGAAACTTAGTAGGTAGATGTAATTTGTAAACCTTGCCTGTAAACCCTGCATTAAGATTTTGATACAAAAAATAGAAAAATACAAAAATTTTTAGGGGTGTCCCGTCCCATACATAGAACTGAAACTCAAAATTTTTTTTTATCATTACCATACGTGTGGGGGTATCTATGGATAGGTCATCAAAAATTATATTGAGGTTTTCAACATATTTTTTTTCTAAACTGAATAGTTTGCGCGAGGGACTCTTCCAAAGTGGTAAAAAATGTCCCCCCCGTAACTTCTAAAATACTGACAAAAATAAAAAAAAGTGTATGATGTCCGTTACCATGTAAACTATCAACGAAAATTGGTTTGAATAATATCTAGTAAGTAGTTTTATTTTAATTCGTCATAAATTGACTATTGTTAAAACACTGATTAAAGTAACAACGAAGTACAAGAATTTTTGTATTATGTTACTTGCTGCTACGGAAGCCTTCATGGGCGAGCCCGACTCGCACTTGGCCACTTTTATTTTAATAGATGACTAATGTAATAACACGCAAAATTAAAAAGAAATTAAATAACTCACGCCGGTTAAACATAATTAAAAAAGGATAAAAATAATTTTAAAATCCCCAACTTAAAGAACAAATGTAGCGCGAATATAGGAATATTAGGAGGATAATATATGAATATAGCGAATAGGTACCTAATTACCGCAAAACTTATAAAAACAAGGAATACCTGTCCGAACTGCCAATAAAACTTAAAACTAAAAACATTAACTAGTTTTGCAGTAAAGTTCCATAGTAGGTATCGTGAGTTGAAGATTTTTACAATGTTGAAACCCTTATCTTCGATAAGAGAAGATAAGGGTTTCAGTATTGTAAAAATCAATAAGATAAGAGTTACGGCTGGTCTAGTCGGGAGAACGGCGACTGCCGATCTGGAGCCCCCGGGCTCGAATCCCACCACGCGCACCGCTGTTCGAAGTCATGTGCGTAATGCCACTAACTCAAAAACGGTGAAGGAAAACATCGTGAGGAAGCCGACATGTACCTAAAATCTTTCGAGGTCATGTGTCATCCACCAACCCGCACTTGGCCAGCGTGGTGGATTATGGCCTTAAAGCTCCTTGCGAGAGAAGGCCGCGAGTCCCAGCAGTGGGAACATTTAGGGGGCTGTTTATGCGTTATGCTATCTTCGATAAAGAATACGAGGGTCAAGCTGAAAGTTCTTAGAACTGGCCACTTATAAACAATATAATAAAAAAATAATTCTATAATTTGAAAATAGAACTCTTTGCCAATATTACTGAGTATATACTTCATTCATTTGTCATTTGTTTTACGATTTGGCGGCAAATTGAAAATTGTCTGTGTCACGTCAACATGAATTTAACACGAGAAAATTTTCGTGCAATGATTTTTTATGACTTTCGATGTCATTTAAGTCAACAAGAAAGTTATGATAGACTACGATTGGCCTTTCACGATGAAGCCCCATCTCGTGCGACTGTTTACAACTGGTTTAATGAGTTTAAACGTGGTCGCACTAATCTCACTGATGATTTACGTGAGGGATGGCCTTCTACGGCGACGACTGAAGATAACATCTGTGTTGTGCGGCGTATGATAGAGACTGACAAAAGAGTGACCTATCAGCAGATTCGGACAAGCTTAGGCATCGGTATGAGTCAAGTGCACAAAATCCTACACGAACATTTAGCGGTCAGGAAGCTTTGCGCCCGGTGGATACCTCATAATTTGACTGAGGCTCAAAAACTCCATCGTGTGGATTGGTGCCGTAAAATGATTGAAAGATTTAACGGAGGTGACTCAAATGCTGTGTTCGACATAATAACAGGTGACGAAAGCTGGATTTACTGTTATGATCCTGAAACCAAAAGACAATCTGCTCAGTGGGTGTTTCCTTTCGAGGAGTTGCCAACTAAAGTGAAGAGAGATCGAAGTGCGGGGAAAAAAATGGTGGCCTCGTTCTTTGGAAGGATAGGTCATTTCGCAACAATTGTGTTAGAGGATCAAAAAACAGTTTCTGCAGAATGGTACACTACCAATTGTTTGCCACTTGTCTTGGAAAAAGTTCGAGAGAAACGACCTCGCAGTAGGATCCTCCTTCACCACGACAACGCCTCATCGCACACCGCCAAGCGAACGATCGACTATTTGGCGACATCACACGTTGAATTACTGGGTCACCCGCCGTATAGCCCCGACCTCGCGCCTTGTGTATTTTATTTATTTTCAAAAATTAAAGAAAAACTTAAAGGAAAGCGGTTTATGAATGCTGAAGAAGCGGTGGCTGCGTATCGCGATGCCATTGAAGAGACCCCTAAGGACGAGTGGGCAAAGTGCTTTTCCCAGTGGTTCCATCGCATGCAGCGGTGTATTGACGTGAATGGACAATATTTTGAAAAGATATAATAAAACTAATAACTGGCTAATGTAATCAGTTTTTGATTTTCTAAGAACTTTCAGTTTGACCCTCGTAAGTAAATAGATTAGGTTTTTCCGCACGGTTCCTTTGTACCAATCGTAAGCAGATGAGGTGTATGTTAGCTACGGCGACATAGTGATGCGCCGCGACAAAAGTATGACACTTCCACATGTGCGACAAGGCAAGACCGATCAGACCCGTGCTTTCGGTGTAAAGCGTTTATTCTAAATCTATACGTAGTTTGCAACGTATAAAACTAAACAAACAATTAAGTAAAGTTATTTATTAATTTAACCTTTACTGTAGTTAATCTTTAATCTATATATATAAAAGAAAGTCGTGTTAGTTACACCATTTATAAAGCAAGAACGGCTGAACCGATATGGCTTAAAATTTGTGAGGAGGTAGCTCAGGACCAGGAAAAGGACATAGGATACTTTTTATCACGTTCCCGTGGGATGTCAAAAAGCGACAAACGACGAATATCCCGTTCGACCGCGTTCCCGTGTGACGTGCCATAAGACGTAAACGACAGCTAAACGTCATTTCATCGTCGTCATGTCAACGTTGACATCACCGAATGGAAGCCAAAAGAAAAAGTCGAAGTTGAAGAACCTTTGCTAATCTTTGTTTGGTAAATCTGAATTGGTACGACCAATTTCCGACAGGTGGGGTATAGCAGGTAGCTGAAGAGTTTTTTTTGTTTGAAAGCGATATTCTCAGGATTGTCAGAACCGATTACAGTCATTCTTTCAGCGTTGGATATGTACGGGATCCTGATGAGTGCTATATAATGTACCACGGGGGAAGCCGGGGCGGACATCTAGTGTACAATAAAATTCTGATGGAGAAAAGACTGATCTTCATATTTGTTATGCTATGCTTTATTAGCTGCGCCCCGCGGTTTCACACGCGTAGTTCCCTTTCCATTTATTTTCCCGGGATAAAAAAGTAGCCCATGTTATTTATTAGTTATCATAGTTATTCCAGACCATTATCTATCTATGTACCAAATTTCATCCAAATCTGTACAGTAGTTTTTACGTGAAAGAGTAACAAACATCCATCTATACATACCTAACTTTCTCGTTTTTATTTTAATAACTAGATGCCCGCCCCGGCTTCGCCCGTGGTATATTATATAGCACTCATCGGGATCCCGTACATATCCAACGGTGAAAGAATGACTGAAATCGGTTCACTCATTCCTGAGAATATCGATTTCAAACGAAAAACCTCTTCAGCAACCTGCTATGCCACCTGTCGGAAATTGGTCGTACCAACTCAGATGTAGAAAAAAAAATAGTAAAGGTTTATATTCAAGGCACAGATTACTGAAATTCAATGACGCAATCTTTCACATATGCTGTCATGTGTCATGTCAAAGCACAAAACGTACGAAAATTCTCAAAAAGGGAATATTTTTTCCCGATTTTGTTACATTCTTGTTTCATGCTCCGCTTCAATTAATAGTAGAGTTATTTTCTATAGCCTAAAGCCTTCCTCGATAAATGGACTATCCAATAGAAAAAGAATCTTTCAATTCGGACCAGTACTTCCCGAGATCCTAGCGTTCAAACAAACAAACTTTTCAGCTTTATAATATTAGTATAGATAGTATAGAAGAGTGATGATACGAGCAGGACATGTGCCTGATAGTAACATGCCTGCCACATAAGAGCACAGCGACACGCAGCTATTGGAACATAAACGAGTCCAAATCATTACCTAGCACTACACTGCGCTCGTCACCCAGATATTTAAGATCTCTAAGCCCTGACATTTCTCTGGAAACATTGCCCTTCAAACCGGAACATGTGATGTTTGCACAATACTGCTTGACGGTAGAATAACTGGCAAAGGTGTGGTACTTCCCCAAGCGGACTCTGCCAAGAGTCCTACCACTACAAGTACAATATAATGCGTATATAATATTATTATGATTACTCAACATCAGTAATTACGATCTGTCTACTCATTTTATTATGCCGAAGCACAATTAAACCGCGTTAATAGCTAAATGCTGTTAATTCGCATTCAAATACGATTTTATAAGATTATTGGTTTATAGGATAGTTTTATGAGAGTAAGCTTCTATTACCTCCATGCTTTTTATAGTACAGTGACGAGACAAGCAGGACATGTGGCTGATGGTAAGCCACAAGACAAATATTTACAAAAAAAATTGGCAGTCACAGAAACTGCCAATAGAAGTGAAAACTTATGAATCAGAATTTTAAATGCTCTACACACGAGCCCTAAATCCCTAGCGAGCCCTAATCAGAGGAAATCACGTAAAACTAGTGGGGAGGACCCTACATCGCACCATAAATCACCAATCGTATGGCGTGATGTAGGCTCTTCCACACTACTTTTACGTCATTTCCTCTAATTTCAGGGCTCGTGTATAGAGGGTTTTATAGCTCACTTTTGAAACTACGCGGGAGAAACCGGAGTGCATGGCCATGAGGCCCATGAGCATGGCCGTGGTCCCAAGTTCACCCGAAGGTATCATTTCAGAGCGTGACGCTAGAATTCAATTCACAGCCCACAAAAAATCTGTATGTGGCGCGCCAAAAACACGTTTTCACTTAAAAAAACACGCTCTATCGTAGATAGAGGTTAAGTGCAACTCTGTGATTGTTGAAAAAAACATTGATATGGATATACAAACAAATAGATATGCCACTCCCATTATAAGTTTTTCCACATTAACCCCAGTTGATAACCGTTTAATTTCTTTATCTTGTCGCTTTAGTAGGTACTTTGCCGTATCATCGCTTACTTCAGACAAGGTCAAGTGCTAACCTATTATCAATAAAAAAATGTTTCATTAAGAGTACCTACCTAGATATAATTGATTGTGTTAATTAATGTATTAGAAGTGCTAGAACAGGCGGACACACACACGGTTTTACCTGCATGTTCCCGTTCATATAATAAAAAAGTAACATAAATATGTGTTACTTCATAATTTAGTGTTTCAAATTGCAATTCGATCTGTTCTGGCTTTCCGACTCGATTGAGCAACAAACGTCTAAGCTACCGCATGTAAAGATCTCAATACCCAGATCTGCCCTCCCTAACTTCAGGGCGCACGCAATCATGTTATTGTTGGGAAGAGTGAGCACACTCATTCCGTTCCAGTCGGTTGCAGGAAGCGGTGAACGCCGGACGTTTTTACTTACCACTATTCGTTGTCAACAACCAAAATAAGTAGAACCACAGCATATCGCGCCGCTAGCGATTCTAGGGGTCAAGTAGATTGGTTAAGTATCAGCTATACTTATGACAGACATAGAGACGCAGTTTATCACTAATTTCACGTTACTTAGGGCACATCCATTGGTGTCCATCGATGACCGCATATTCGTGAATGCAGCATCTGGTCTCATGCCCGCGGTGTCCAACCAGCACCAGAAACGACCTGATGGAGACCTCGATACCAGGAGTCATAGTTGCGGAATACAGCACAAATTTAAAATACTAACTCTTCTTCTTCGTCGTTATCACTCTTGACAGAGTGGCCGTGGTCATCACTTTAGGTGTAACTAATGCTAAATATATAAGAAACTATCTGTACCCTGCCACGCTTCGCTGTGTCACATAATGATGCAAAAATTAGATAAAAACAATCCTTGATGCGGATTATATATCATTCTAAAATTTCAGCTCGATCGCTGCAAAGCTTTTTGAGTTTTTGAAGCGTACACAAACCAACATAACATTTTTATACATAGAGATATACATAAAAAAAAACAGTCGTAGGAACTGCCAATAGAAGTGAAACTTATAACTCAGAATTGGATAGATTACCTTGGAAGCTACGCGGGTGAAACTGCAGGGTGTGGCCATGAGCACGGTCATCTAAAAATGCGTCAATTTCTAGATGTCCAATGGGAAATACTGACGCATTTCTAGGTGGCGAATAGCTATGGTCCCGAGTTTACCCGAAGATTTCAAATCGTTCCCGAGCGTGACGCTTGAATTTAATTCACAGCCCACAAAAAAATTGTCTGTGGCGCACCATAATAAGTTTTCACTTCAAAAATAAATAAATAAAGTAGTTACTATTTATTACTGAATAAAAAAAATACTATTAAGTAGGTATAATTATAAATAAGACTACATCATCGATGCGACGAATAAGAAGTTTGGCGAAAATAAAATAACGTGAAATGCTGATAAGTCATGCCGCAGAATACAGCTAGTTTTAAATAAAAGTTTTACTAGCAATATATAACAGTTTAATTCTAGCAATTAGGAAGTTAATCGGGAGATTTTAAATCTGTTTTTATTTGTTGTAATAAAAGTGTTAAGCCTAATAGACTTTTATTCGCCATTCGTACGATTCTAGAGTGTGGATTAGAGTAAGCTCGTGTTTTGCTTGTAAGTCTGTATTTAACTGTTTTTTAACCCCCGACCCACAAAAAGGGGTGTTATAAGTTTGACGTCGATGTTTGTCTGTCTTTCTGTGTGTGTGTGTGTGTGTGTGTATGTGTGTGTGTGTGTCTGTGGCACCGTAGAGCTTAAACGGATGGGCCGATTTTGATGCGGTTGTTTTTATTTGAAATTTAATATCCGTGCGGATGTCCTTAGCTATGTTTGGTTAATATTGATTCAAGATGGCCGGCTCCACAAAATGGCGGACAAAATATTTCTTTACAACCTACCTCAATATGGGTATCAAGTGAAAAGGCTTGACTAGTAGAATGTTGTACAGATAACAAATCCGAGGTAGTCGGGGGTTAATCAAAATTTTTTAGTTTTGTTCTTGTAGATGAATTTATGTTTTAATTAAATGAAATGAAGTTTATTTGCGTAAAAGTATAGATAAACCATTATTATAATGCACGCCGAAAGAATTTACATATACTACGTATAGAGTTCGATTTTCCACACGGTTCTTTTGTGTCAATCGTAAGCAGATGACGTGCATACTTTCTATGGCAACAGAATGATGTACCGCGACAAAAGTATGAGACTTCCACAAGAGCGACAAAGCAAGAAAGATGCTACCCGTGCTTTCGGTGTAAAGCGTTTGTGCCAACTCTATACGTAGTAGGTATATGTGAATTTTTTGTGCACGCCCCTCCAGCGCAATTATACCTACTTACTTATAGAGTAAGATCCTAGGGCCGCCAGATGTCACGTATTTTCTGATGGATGAAATGTGGACGATTGAGTAGAGTTAGTACGTACTAAGAACACACGCTTACCCGCTAACTTGCTTAGACGGCCAATTTTGAGATATGGGGTCCAGTAGATACATTACTCACTTCACGTATTTTCTGATAACTGATTTTCACGTATGTTATAGGCAGTATCTTTAAAAATAAGGCCCCGATACTCCCAGACAGTTTGAGGTCGGTTAAAATTATCATAGGGCACTGAATAGTACTAATACAGTCTATTAATTGATACAGTCGTTCGACGAAGCCGTCTAGACGGGGCAATCGGGGCGTGCGGGGTGAGACGCGGGAAGCGCGCTCCCGCATTGCCTACATTACAATGTTAGTATTGCAGGAGCGCGTCTCAGGGCTGACGTCTTCCGTATGTTTTAATTTTATTTTGGCAATAAGTATTTTTGTTTGCGACACCCTACCCGTGTCATTATCGGCGTTTCTCCCAAGATCAAAGGCGATGAACTACTGGTAGTATTTCTTTATAATGTGGTACTACTACTCTGAATGCTACTACTGCATAGACAGGTGATAACTACATGATGTTACTAGAATTTCATAAAATAGGGCATGTTTAGCGTAACTCAGTATAGAGTACTGTAGTCGTGGTCGTTATGCGACGTCAATAGTTCCAATAGCAGGATTTTTCTACTACAGCCAAAAACCGCTATCGGAGCAATATCTAGCTATTCTTACTAAACCAGCTACAGACGAGTAACTCGATCTCGCGTCGTAGCAACGTGATGCCGCATGCAAACAGTTATGGTTCAAAACCGCTATGGAGAATAACTAAAATACCGACCTAAAAACTATTTATTAGAATAAATAGTTTCAGAAGCCGCTATTACCAGTAATAGCAATCAATAGTTTCGTGGTTGCCAGAACTCTTAACGACCCATAGCTAATATAGAGTATAAACGTAGCAATGAAAACAACAGTAAAGTACCGTTCACATTAGCTCGCATGGCCGGGCGCGCGCCGGACCGTAGTAGGTTTGATTCCCGGACCGGAATACTAATTAAAATAATTATCTACCTAATGCGTAATGAGAGTAATATGTGATGTACAGTTGGTAGAGACATAAAACGGTATATTTACTACTAGCAAGTTTTGGGCAGGTTTTTAAGCTATTTTACATAGCTTTTATCGCGGGCATTGAGCGCATAGACCGAACCAAAATGTTTTGTGAAAAAAGCGCTAAGAAAGAGAGATGTGGAAGACATAAAACCGTAACGAAAAAACCTGCCACCCACCAGGCCATTCGACTTTAAATCTTATTGTTACTATGACTTACGGACTACATTTGTATAGCAAGCTGTGCCTCATACGTTCCTATAGATATAATGTTGCAACAGCTATTCGCGGCAGTCCCCAAATGTCACACGTCTTTTTTTTTTTAAATAAAGAGTGACGAGACGAGCAGGGCATGTGCCTGATGGTAAGCAACATGCCTGGCACATAACACCACAGTGACATAAGCTATTGAAACATGAAGAGTCCAAATCATTACCTAGCACTGCACTGCGCTCGTCACCCAGAGATCTAAGATGGTATATCTCTATGCCCTGTAATTTCTCAAGAAACATTGCCCTTCAAGCCGGAACACAGTGCAGTTTGCACATTACTGCTTGGCGGTAGAATAACTGACAAAGGTGCTTCCCCAGGCGGACTCTGCTATGAGTTTTACCACTACAAGCAAGTATTTGAGGCTAGCTAAAAACTACTACTAACCAGCTCTCGAATTAGTAGAAATTTTCTGTTTAGTAGATTTAAATGTAAATCGGTAAATCTGGGTATCAAATTTTAGAGAATTGATGCAATGACTGCGGAAGAGTCAAAATAAGCTCAAAAATATTGGTTAGGTTTTGTTCTTTAACACACTTTTATTAGCCTCACTTGTAACTATGTATGTAAGAAAATCTTGGAATCTTAATTTGACCCACTTCCCGGTCTACGATTAGGATGAAATTTTGCACACGCTCTGAGTTCTGATGAGATAATACATGACTAGCTAAGAAACGTCATTACAAATCCAATATGGCGGCCTCCCCAAGATGGCGGACTGGCTGTTTTAAATCCACCCCCAAGATATGGGTATCAAATGACAGGGTTTGCTGTCAGGAATAAGAAAAAATAGTCACGTGACCTAAATCCAATATGGCGGACGTTCATGATGGCGGACAGGCTATTTGAAATGCACCCCCATGACATGGGTATCAAATGAAAGGGTTTTGTAATTTTTAGTGCGTTCTAAAAGCGTGTTTTTTGGTTTTTAAACTATTATTATTATTGAAATTATCGTTGGCTTACTTTACTTTTGACGTTCTAGCGTAACAATAAGCAACATTAGCAACCGACTAAATATTCCTACAGCTGGGATTCGGCGTCTCACAAGGAGATTCAGGGCATAATCCACCATCCTGGCTAAAATGTGGGTTTGCGGACAACTTGACATGACCTTGAAACATTGTAGAAACAGATCGTTTTTCGCACGATACTTTCCTCGACCGTTTTTTAAGTTTCGGCATTACGCACATGATTTCGAAAATACCGTGGTGCGCGTGGGATTTGGACCAGGGGCTCCGAATCAGCAGTTGCCGTTTTCCCGACTAGACCAGCCGTAACGTACCTTAGCCGTATCTTATACCTTTGAACGACCAATTCTTGTAGGTATATAATATATATATATAGAATCTGAATCTCGGAAACGGCTCTAACGATTTTCATGAAATAATGTATGCAGGGGGTTTCGGGGACGATAGCCCGATCTAGGTAGGTTTTATTTTTTTTAAACATAATTTTATGCGCGTTTTTAGACAATGAAAAACTCCTACAATGTCATTAGAATACGATAACTTATTTCGCCACTGTTGTTTAAGTCTAAATGGCTCAGACGGAGTATGCTCACCCTCGGAGTCAACAGGCCCCGGTTCGAATCCTGATGGTTACACACGGATCTTTTCTTTTTGTTCTTTTTTTCCTGAGAAAATCTTTTACTTAGAGCCCTTTATAAACGCATTTAAACCAAGCAAAGCTCGGTGAACCAGGTCCTTTATTTTTATAAATAAATTGGTAGATCATGGTGTCTCCAAGTATACAGTTAAGTATAATTTACACAAAGCCAATAATTCCAGCGCCAGTCCTGCAGATAAGCCAGCGTTGGCATGGCCCTTGTTTAGACTAGGCCAATCCATTCACGGATTTTTCTTCAGGTGTGTTCTT
This sequence comes from Ectropis grisescens, assembly GCA_017562165.1. Lineage (NCBI taxonomy): Eukaryota > Metazoa > Arthropoda > Insecta > Lepidoptera > Geometridae > Ectropis > Ectropis grisescens. The sequence goes on from CM029768.1 coordinate 10,340,249, forward strand.
TTAATGGCTTGAAAGATAGACGGGTACTCTATGCTACCCCATTGTTTCTAAAGGTACTAGTTCGCGCTGAGACCGCGACACGAGACCGCGACAGAAGACCGCGACCGGAGACCGCGACCGGAGACCGCGACCGTAGACCGCGACCGGAGACCGCGACCGGAGACCGCGACCGGAGACCGCGACACGTGTCTCGGTCTCTTGTCGCGGTCTCGGCGCGAACTGGCGCCCATACAATTCCATAGTGTCAAGTGCCTGTCGCGGTCTCGGGTCGCGGTCTCCGGGCGAACCGCTACCGCTACTACAGTGTACTTATTTTAAAATTATAAAATTTAGTCCAGTGTCTGATTATAATTTAAAATGAATTCGGTATTAGTTTACCGGTGAAAATATAATTATTGTAGTGAAAACTAATTTTGGCGCGCTACGCACAGATTTTTCGTGGGCTGTGAATTGAATTCTAGTGTCACGCTTACGTCATAAGAAATCTTCGGGTAAACTCGGGACCGTAGTCATTGGCCATCTAGAAATATGTGCGCATTTCCCATTTGCGTTGGCCCAGGCTGACCTATTTCGAGATGCCCATTCTCATTGCTAAGCCTTCCGGTTTCACCCGCGTAGTTTTCAAAGTGTGCCTATCAAATGCTGAGTTATAAGTTTTCACTTCTATCGGTAGTTCCTACGGCAGTTTTTTTATATTGGCTTATCTTGTCCCAATGGTGAGCACAAATCTCTGTTCCCTCCCGCCATTGGTCTCTTTCAAGAGCTATTGTGGGCTAAACCTTGTTATGGGCGTAAAGGTCACTTTTTCACCTCTTTCTGGGCCGACCTGGTGGGACTCGGTTCCCTCGTGCAGCAAAAACAGAAAAACATGCCCCAAGTACACGGCATCTCCAGTGGAACCCTGCTGATGACTGTAGGCTTCCGACTCTTGAAGCACGAGATCCCCTTCCAATCAAACATTCTTTAATACATTAATCATATATCTTTCATCGCCTTATACATTAAACAGTGTTATTTTTTTGTTGCAGGGAATCGATAGTGTAACTGCAATAAAGATAATTTCAAGATGGCGGCCCTCAAGTTCATCTTGTGCCTGTGCTTCGTACACGCAGCTTTAGCAAAAGGTGAGTTATTTGTAACATAAAATAACGTAAAAAGCCTAGTTTTCAAATCCCACAGCTGGGAAACTAGGCCTTCTTCCTTAACGTAAGAGTTAAGACTGAAACCCACTACGTAGACCAAGCGCGAGTCAATGTGGTCAAATCTTTTTAGTCATTGATTGACTACCATTTAATCGGTTTTATATGTATATACATATAACTAGCGGCCGGTTTCGGGTTTGCTTGCATATCGCCATATGAAAACCATTCATCGAAATAAAAGCTATCCTATCTTTCAAGGTGGAATAAATTACACATAAACTCAAACTTCCCTGAATATCGGTTCGCTTGATAAAGAGTTTACTGGGAAAAACCGCGACACTGGATATTTATATACCTATTTACCACAGATAAGCAAAGAAAATTCAAATTAAGAACAATATAGGTACCGGACCGGATAAAGTGGAGGGAATTGGGGGAGACCTTTGCTCAGCAGTGGGACAGTTGAGGTTAAATTAAAAAAAAAAATCTGGTTGCCTGTAAAGTCGGTTTTACGGGCGAAGATTTTACGTGACAACGTCTTTTTCTCGGTAGAATATTTATTGATATGAATATAATTAAATTGCACAATAGGAACAAGGAATTGAATGAAAATAAGAATTGCACAAATTTTAACTATAGAAATATATTTTGTTTACTAAAACATTGTACATGTAAACTTAAACTTAACTAATTCCTATTTGAGTGATTTTGTTGAGGATAGGACGATGATAGGAGAAATATGAAATGAAAGGAAGTGTTTCTGCTGTAATGTGTCTTGCGAAAGTCAAGTCGATAGTTGTTCCTTTTAACGTAGTTGACTTAGAAACGTTTGATACGCAATCAAGATTATACGTATTTTTCATGAAATTAAGAAATTAATCAATCAATCATAGTTTACGATAATGAAATATCAGTGTACAATTATTTACCTTTATTGTTGTAGTTGTTGTAAATGACGAATCTAAGCACTCCACATTTTCACTACAGACACAGCTGACGATACTTTAACCACACGTGTGAACTTGTATTATGACGCTTTCTTGTTTTTCCAACGCCAAGAACGTTCGAGAAAGACAAAGACAGAGACACAAGCATGCGCCGATTCAATGCGCCTAATTTCTAGTGCTGCGCGCGCGGCAGACCGATCATAGTTGAGTGGGAGAGACGCAAGGCATTCGGCGGGCCTCTCTCTCGTTCGGTGACTCATCGTAACGTTACCGAGCGTTACACTTTTTCATAAGTGACTCCCAGCCGCAACCTAATTTAAGACGTTGTCACGTCAAAAACAATACATCACTTTTAGACAAAACCAATAATCCATCCCAGCTTGGCCCGTGGTACACACAAGCATACAAGCACTCTAGGATTACCTACATATCTAACGAACAGTGAAATAATTTTCGAAATCGGTCCTGTGTAGATCATTAGATTAGCGCGTTCAAAAAATAAACCTCAAAATATTAGTATAGATTTTAGGCAAGTAATTTTTTTAAAGTACTTACTTACATTACTTTTTGTGACACATCAATGTTCTAGTTAAGTAACCTAACAGTTTTCTTCTTCGCGACTTCTTTATACTTACAGTAAAGTTAGACAAAGCCTGAAACTTGCTAAATAAATTTAAATCACAATTCCACTTCTATATGTTAGTAATTCTAAACAAAACTGTTCTGTGATTAACTGGACCGTAGGAAATTTAAACTTGTAAAGTTTTTACCGCTATTATTGAAATAAAAACGGTGTTTTCTGTACATTTATTAGGAACAATACTTCTGTAGCGTAGGTAATTAGGGTAACAACAGATTTGGCAAAATCCTATCGGGTTTTATCTTAGATAAAGAATAAGTAAATAGGTATAAATCAGGGTTTCCCGCACGGTTCCTTTGTACCAATCGTAAGCAGATGAGGTGTATGTTAGCTATGGCGACATAGTGATGCGCCGCGACAAAAGTATGACACTTCCACAAGAGCGACAAGATAAGAGCGATCAGACCTTTCGGTGTAAAGCGTTTGTTCTAACTCTATACGTAGTATATATGTAAACTCTTTGGTTTATATCCTATCTCTGTCAGACAAACGGTTGTCTTGACCGGATTGGATAGGAAAGACGTAAAGATAAATATAAAAAGCTTTATTGTGACACAAGTTTATGTTTAAAAGTGGAACACTTACGAATTAGCGCTACAAGTTGCTGCCTTATTGCTGAGAGCAATATCTTCCAGGCAACCAACTAAAGCGAAACTAGCAACTTTGCGGCTAATAAAAATGCGCTCTATATAAGTAATATCAAAACTTCAAGCAATGTGATACACGCAATAATGACACTTAAACCGGGTTAGTGGGCCTCGAACCATGATACCAATAGAACAATGATTACAAGCAAAAATACGTACCTAAAGCAATGTCAAACTTGAAAGTTGCAAATTTCGATGAGAAAGTTTCTGTTTATCTAATAAATAGAGTCTATTTTCATATGGTGGAGTTGATCATGTGTCTTAGATATACTTTCAGAGGCTTAAACAAAAATATACCCTAATACATTGTGTTAAAGTAAGTGATTTTATCTTCATTTTTAGTCACGGTGATGCCAAAATCATGAACGGATGAGCCGTTGCAATTGCACTAAATTCCGTGACAGTTGATGAGTGGCACCACTGTTGTATAACACATAGAGAAAAAAATGTATATAATTTCTCCAAAACAATAAAAAATGAATTTAATTATAAATAAAACTTCATGAGAAGCTATCACTAATAGACTACAGGCCCGTGACCAAAATTTATGGGTCATATGATACAGCAGGAGACCTATGTAGGATGATAGAAGAGTATAAAATAATAATATTCAGCACTATGCCGGCATTTGAAAGCTGACCAACTGAGTGCAATTTGAAGAGGGGGGTTCCAACTCTCGCTCTTTCCTTCATGTCGCATGATTTTTGTACAGCATTGCGAAATAATAGATTAGAACAGGTATTTAAACTATTAATTTAATTTTAATTAATTATTTAAAGGAAGAATCTAGTTCTAACATACCCCTCTCGTGCCCATATGAATGTCAATAAAAGTGGTCAAGTGCGAGTCGGACTCGCCCATGAAGGCTTTCGTAGCATCAAGTAACATTATTTAAAAGTTCTTATAGTGGGTTTTTACTTCAATCAGTGTTTTAACAACAGTGAATTTATGACGTATTAAAATAAAACTTCTTACTAGATCTCATTCAAACCAATTTTCGTTGAAAATGTACATGGTAATGTACATCATACATTTTTTTTTAGTTTTGTCATTCTCCTATTTTAGAAGTTACAGGGCCCTCCCTGTAATTTCTAAAATAAGAGAATGAAAGAACGAAATAAGAATAATAAACACATTTTACCACTTTGGAAGAGCCTTTGCCATTTGACGTTTCATAGATGTGTGCATGTTATGTTTAGGCGTGTAGCATATGTCTTAGTGTGTCTTCAAATCGAGAGTGAATCGGTTTCTTCTAGGTAAACACTTCGTCGCTTAACATCAGGCGAGATGGCGGTCAAGTGTAAACCTATAAAAGTTAAAAAAAATGAGATTTGTTGCGCTTGTGTGAGTTCAAGTTTACAAATGTGTGAAATACGTTACCCCGCAAAATATGTGAAAAAGTTTGTTAGCAAGCCAATTGTCTTGCGTCCTCCTGTGGTTATATCCTCAAAGCCCACACCCGATGAGGCATAACATTAAATCAATAATTACAGACAGCCGTACAGGCGGCCATTATTGGAGCCGGCAATGAACTGCGACCGTTATAGTGAATCATGGAATCACGTTCATACATCTATCAGATTTTTTGTCTGAGAATTGCAAATTCATGTTTTAACCTATAAATAAGAAAAAAGAACATGACATTATGTAAAAAAAATGACATAAGTAGTAAGTATTGTATTAAAATATAATTATTATACTCGCATGATGCTTGACAGTTTTCTGTACGATAATTATTATAATACATTGAAGTAATTATTTTAAGCTTTGAAAACGTATACAAATTGTATGCTCTTTATTTTGTTTTTATTTTTTATTAATTGACGTGTATATTGTACATTTATCAATAAAGAACTTTGACTTTAACTTTAACCTATCGCTATCGTTTAAAAAAATAAATAATTTCTATGTTCCTGAAATAAAATTGATTTTAAATTTGCTCTTTTTAATTTTACATGCTTTTAATTATATGTTAAAGAAATTTAACATAAAATGTTCGAAAATCGAATAATATCACTAATATAATGTAAGTGGTATTTGCATGATAAATGGATAGCTAAGACACTCGTGTCTATCCGTCCCTAAATAATATGCTTAGATCTTTAAAACAACCAAACTAATTTTGATCCGGGTTTTTTTTAAATAAATATAGTGATTAAGAGGAAGGTTTATATGTATAATACAAGTAAATAAAATGATAGAAAAATACTGATAATTTTAAAGGTTTCATAACTAGCGCGCTTTGCTGTAGCACATTGTGATGCAAAAATTAGCTAAAAACAATCCTTGATGCGGATTATGTATCATTGTAAAATTTCAGCTCGATCGGTGCAGAACTTTTTGAATTTTTGAAGCGTACACAAACCAACATAACATTTTTATATATAGAGATGTCATAAACAAACACATTTTTTTGCGCTTACATTGCAAACGCTGGCTAAACCCTACGAGATGGATCAAAATAATGTGCAGCAGTATTGTACCTCTTCAAAAGGTCTACGAAAAAGCCAGTTTTAGTATATGTCCATCTTTTGGCAATAACCCACAGTAATCATTTTTATTCGTTATTTAGTATCAGCATTGCAGCCGCGCAAAGCCGGAGCGGGTCACTAGTATGAAATAAAAAGATTTTGATTTGAAAAGTGTAGGAAGATCAGAGAAAAATGAAGGCGGCTATTAGAACTCCATGGAAGTTTGAGAGTTCATCATTGATAAATTTATATTAAATAAATAAAAGTAAAGTACGTTTTGAATTGTTTGCAAGCTGAATGATTTTTATGTTACTTGTGTCAATGTTTATATTTTTCTAAGGAATTAATTAGGGCATTATAATAATTAGACATTTTTTGAGGACGTCTCTTATCCATTAAACAACTCTCTCCCTATGAATGAAGGCCCAGAGCCCCAGCAGTGGGAACAAATAGTGGGATTACACTAGCAAAGCGTATAATTAATTAAGAAACAATTGTATGGACAGTCAATTGTTAGTCACGATTCATTTAAAATTAGCCGACATTGTTGCGCCTATCAACATGTATGACTAGGGATGTGCATCTATCTACTTATTTTAAATATCGATATTCAAAACCATATCATGACAAAGCCTTTTTTAACCCCTCTGCCAAAAAGAGGGGTGATTTATGTTTGACGTCGATGTCTATCTGTTTGTCTGTTGTGTGTGTGTCTAGCTGTGGCACCGAATCTCTTAAACGGATGGACCGTTTTCAATGTATTTGTTGTTATTTGAAAGCTAGTTTCCTTGCTATGGTTCTCAGCTATGTTTGGTTAATATCAATTCAAGATGGTGGCCTCTACAAAGTAGTGGAAAATGGGTATCATATGAAAAGGATCGACTAGTAGAATACTAACCATTGCCTATGTATTATTAAATATATTCATCGATAAAGTCATTTCATGTTATAAAATTGCTTAATGTAAGTCTTTTTGTCACAAAATAAATTTAAACAAATTTCTAATCCAAAATGGCCGCCACCACAAAATGTCGAATTATATTTTTTCACTACCCTCAATATGGCTGTCAAATGAAAGGGCTTGACTAGTAACAGAGACACACACATATAGCCTCACAGACATGTACACACACGCACGGTACGTAAAACTTATGAGACCTTGTTGTTTCTGCGTCGAGAGTTAAAAACAAAGAATTCTTTCCGAAAATTCGATTCCCCTAAAAACATCCATAATAATAATATATGTAGTCTCTGTGGGATTGTATCTGAAATTTAGTCATCCGTCATAGAACCAAGTTCACCGACATAGCATATTAGCAAACTGAAGTGGCAGTGGGCGGGATATATCTGCCTTAAAACCGATAACCGTTATGTTGACGTACCTTCCTAGAGTGGAGACGCGAATTGGCAAACGTAGCGTAAAACATCCTGGAACTCGATAGAATAACAATATAGTGCGTAAAGTTGGCTGTGGCTGAGAAAGAAGAACCATTAAATATATACTCTATGAGAAAAACTAAGGATTGGACTAAGTGGCATATAATGGGAGAGACATATTATATATAGCAGGAGATTAAGATAGGCTGATGATGATGAAAACACATACGTACAGTGATACACAAAAAAATCGATCGAATAAAGAACATAATTCTTTGATAAAAGTACTATGAGACGCAGATTTGTACCTGCATTGAAATCGTACTTTCATGCCATGGGATATCATAAGTACCCAAGTAACAATTTAACGTCATATAAAGGTTAAGTAAACGTTATCTGAATACCATACATCGCTGTAATAAAGTCATACTAACGTTATAATAACGTTTACTAAACGCGAAAATGGCCCCAGTTATACGACCTAAATGGTCGTATAATGGTCATACAGAAAGCTCGAGCCAACTTCGTTAACGTCATTCAACAGTCGTACAAATGTTATGTGATAACCACTTTCGTCGCGCAGTAGTCGCATCCTAACTTTACAACGACTCGTTTGTTGTATTGTAGCCGTACAGGTGTTATTGAATGACTAAAACGTTTTGTTTGAGTCAAGTAACAACACCTGTACGACTTATTCATAGTAATATATGCTCGTCGCAACGTGTTTGTGGTTCGAAGATTTATTTTAGTGTAAAATAAAAACATACTACAAGGAAATACTAAGGTGAATGTTATTTAATTTTCATATCTTGCTTACTTTATTTGTCTCTCATGCTATTTAGTTTAACTGGGAACTGAAGTTTTATGATAATATACCTATGTGAATACTATTCAGATTTTCATGCCCCCTCGTAATTTTGTGTTATAATCATATTTTCATTAACAAAAAAAGGTTTATTTTTTTTCTAAACATGTCTGACTGTTGCTTTTGTCGCAAACTTACCTCTGTACGACCTGATGGTGATGATGATGGTCGCCATGACAGGAAAAATTCATCAAACTTCCGTAAATATGGCCGCCTAATCATTATAAAGTCAAAACCTGACTTAAATGCGACTGCAAGTTTGATTAAAGTCAGGACAGGACTTCAAACGGACATCATGTAATATAAAGGTTATATTTGAGTCGTCAATAAACAACCCAGTCATTTAAGAGTATTTAATTGACCGCTGTAAAACAAGGTACTGATTGTTATATAAACGGCACTATGAAAACGTCTATATAACATCCACGTTGTATAAATGTCGTATAAAGGTTTTCCAAAAACATAATTTGGTGTGTTCAAAACGTTTATTGGACTATAACGTTGGTATGACTATTGCGTTGTCGTACAAACGTTTTAGCTAAGACTGTTATATAACGTCGTATCGTTTAGTCTCCCCAACGTTGCTAATACCAGTTTACTATGACATATTCGTCGCACGACTAATTAGTTGCATTAAATACATCTATAGGACCTGGTAGTCATCTCATTACCATTGTAAGACTGCTATCCAACTTTAGGTCGTACAAGTCAAGACTTATACGACGTATTTGTTTGTTGGGTAGTCCACTTTTCCCGCAGCTAAGATTTGAACTTTCTCTCTTAAAGAGAGGAAGTTAGGAAGATATACTCGTAATCCGTCACTCTAGCAAAGTGCAGCTTGCAAGATACAAATAAAAAATACAAAAATGTTTATTTCTTTCAAATAGTAAACTTACGAAACAGGTATATCGGGGTCTCCTTTTAAGCATAATATGCATACCTGTAATAGGAGACTCCGCCTCTCTATAACCATAACATTTTTTTGTTTACATTAGTTAAAATAAGTGTGTGTGTGTGTGTGTGTGTGTGTGTGTGAGGGTGTGTGTGCATGTGAAGGATGAGGGTGAGTTTGTGTATATGTGTGTATGTGTGTGCGTACAGCGTGCATACTGGTTTTCTTGTAGTGTGATCATGGGGATGTGTGTAATAATGTGAGTAAAAGTAAATGGTTAATAATAAATGGTCATTCAGACTGTGAATAATCTTCCAATTGATTAAATTTATTTTTGTAACGAAAGTTTTTTATGTGATTCTGCTATATTTTTATTATACATCCATCATATTTTTATTACACAAAAGCAAAAACAAGGAGGTTCTTGTTTTTGCTTTTTGTGTCGTTGTAAATCAACTCGTATTCATTTAAATTTATAAATATTATATAATATTATTTTCAGTTATTATACATATATAAATATTATTTAAAGTTATTATTAAATAAGGCTTCTATTTCTTCGTAACTTTTATCACGTATCCAATCCATCAAAGCATTTTTACAATCGCGATACTGCATAGGGTAGATGTCTAATATCCTATTTATAGTATTATATAAATGTGCGGATCTACAAACGAATTGATTACCTGCAAATGAAGTTTTAGCTCCCGGAATCAAAATAGCAATATCTTTCCTTCTTTTTTCAAGCACTTTACTATTAACAGGCAACTTTCTATGGACTTTCAGGGTTGATTGAACAATATACAGCTTTCTGACTGTTAGCACTTGACTCAAGGAATACAACTCCCTTGTCGGAAATCTGTAAGGCTTAAAAACATAACCTTTAATAAGATTCGCTGTACCCTTTCAATCTCTACAAATTTAGTTTTTCCTGCTCCATCCCAAATTGGCCGGCAATATGATATAACAGACGGAACTAAAGCAATGTATATTCTATTTAATAACCCTTTTGGTGCCACATGTCTAAGTCTTTTGAAAATCCATATTAATTTTCTTACTCTAGTACTGTTCACTTCTATTTGTGAGAACCAGGATAATCTTTGGTCAATCTGTACTCCAAGGTACTTGGTTTTGCTTACTTTTTCTAAAACAGTGCAATTACAACCATCTTCATGTATATTGTTATTATTATGAAGTTTGATAGTAAACTCCGTATTGGGTTGGGTACTGTCGTAGATAGTGTAGCACATATAATTTGTTTTAAGAGTGTTGAGGGTAAGTAAATTTTGTCTTAGCCATTGAGTTATTTTAATCAGGCCTTGTTCCGCTTGCACAACTTTTGCCTATGTGGTGTTAGAAAAGACAATAGCGGTGTCATCTGCGTAGGAAATTATTTTTGCATTTGTTATTTTAAGATTACACAAATTATTTATAAATATTAAGATGACAAAGTCCTCAAAGAACACTCATAGAACACTCTGGTTTTCTCGCGATACTACTCTGGCACTTCACTTTTACAAACACCGGTAATAGCAAAGCTGAATTCTCAGTGGTACATGTGAGAATCAAATCTAGGGCCTAACGATTGCGAAATCAAGTTGTCTCATCGCTGCACCATCGCAAATTGGCTATCATCCTTCCGTTATTGAGTATTAATTAAAATTTTAAGTCTTTGCGCTGTTACTCAATAAAAGCCCGTAATTGCTTTTCAAACATAATATTAGGAAAATATCTATATTTTCATCGTTATTTATTTTAGGACCTTCCAGTAGGTACATCCTTTGTTATTCGTATATCAGTTGGTTATGATATAAACGAATTCTGAGTATGTGTCTATAGAGTAGTATGTTATTTCAATATTTTTAAAAATCTGTTTTGAATGTTTTGACGGCTTATTAAATCCTGTTTGCTTTATTATAAAACTACCTACGATAGTACAGTAGTACATTATGGTCTCTACTACCTATCAAACTTTGGACCAGTGCGGATCACTGATCGTCAAACACCAAATAAAATATTTTTCTGAAGATTGACGATTTGAGATACTATTGTTGAAAATTTTTACTGTCAAATATTACGTCAAAAGATACAAGAACTCTAAAGCACCACAATTAATTAACTAAAAAAAATAAAAACCTAATAATAGTACCTAAGTGAAAGATTGGATATTTATTATGTTTCGATGTTTGTTGCTCATCACGTCAGAACGTGTGGTGGAATGGGAAGTTGGTTGGTCTCAACGGATTGGGTTAAAATAGAGAATACAAATATTTTTTAAACACAAACTTGTTTTTGACATTGACAATGAAGCTCCTATCTATTGGTAAACGTTATTTTTAATTAATTTCAAATGTATGTTTTTTATTGAAGATCTATGTAGATAAATTATTTGTTTATCGATAATAATTAATTCGCTGTTTTTGTCTCGCAAAACTCGCCTTCGCTAGATCATCAAATAATTATCGATAATTAGCAACAAAGAATATCGATATGTCCACAACACTAAACTACTCTTTCTATCATAGAATTACTACCACGATAACTTATTCTGTAGTCCATCGTGACTCGCCTATTCGCTGGTTCCAGTTACTCGACTAAACTTTTGTATGGATGTTATTTGAATAAATAATATTATGTTATTATTTAGGTATTCATTGTTCTTCTAATAATGTAATAAATGTGAAAGTAACTCTGTTTCTCTGTTACGTTTTTATAGTTAAGCTATTGGACCGATTTAAATAAAACTTAATACAGAGATAGTCTAGATCCCGAGAAAAAACATAGGGTACATTTTACTCCGAATAAATTCTCTTGCCTTGAATAAAAATAGGACTCTTGCCAGAGTCCGCCTGGGGAAGTACCACACCTTTGCCAGTTATTCTACCGCCAAGCAGTAATGTGCAAACATTACTGTGTTCCGGTTTGAAGGGCAATGTTACCAGAGAAATCACAGGGCGTAGAGATATAAGATCTTAGATCTCTGGGTGACGAGCGCAGTGCAGTGCTAGGTAATGATTTGGACTCTTCGTGTTCCAATAGCTGCGTGTCACTGTGCTGTTATGTGTCAGGCATGTTGCTTACCATCAGGCACATGTCCTGATCGTCTCGTCACTCCTTATTTAAAAAAAAAAATTCATTATTTATTAATTATTATGCGGCATTTCTGGAGTTTGATAATTAGTTTTTAGACATTTGGTGATATAAATATATGGCACTAGATGTCTGCCTGTGGTACATATATCATCGTGGATCATCTCTCACTCATCGGGATCCCGTACATATCCAACGGTGAAAGAATGACTGAAATCGGTTCAGTCATTCCTGAGAATATCGATTTCAAACAAAACACCTCTTCAGCTACCTGCTAGGCCACCTGTCGGAAATTGGTCGTACCATCTCACATTTAGAAACAAATTTGATTAGCAAAGGTTTATATTCAATGACGCAATCTTACACATGCTATCATGTGTCATGTCAAAGCACGAAACGTACGAAATCTCGTATTAGTGAATTATAAAGCTTGTTCAGATCAACCATCTTCATAATCCTTATAAAATATTATTTCCAAAGATAGCTTATTATCAAAATGTCATAGACAACTTAATATTTGAAATTTGATTTCATGGATTCTCAATATAAACATTTACTATGGTAGTGGGCTTCAACATCTTAATTATCTGTAGACCTACAGTGGTCTATGGATAATTCAAGTGTGCTTAGTGTAAGTAGTTAGGTAGGTTTGTAGTGTAGTGTAGTTCTCTATTTTAGTTTTGTTAATAAAGGCTTTGCCCAGCAAAAAAAACATTTATTTAAGATCTTAATGTGATTACCCATTTTCACTAATAAATAAATGTATTTATTTAATAATCGGAGCCCAATTTATTTTAGGCATGCCGTGACATTTACAAATATATGTAGACATACGAATGCTAATAGTTATTATAAGTCTCAGGTTCAAGTTATAGCAGATTTAGTTCGTGCCCAAATCGATGACTAGGAGGGTACCAAGATAAGCTAGCTTTGAAATAGCTTTCTCTTTTATTTTCGCTTGAAATTATAGAGACAGCAATAGCAGAGCCATACCAGATTTAGTGTCGTTGGACCGACGCGATTGGCACGAGCGTGTAAAATCAGTAACGAATTATAATTACGCGTTTACAGGAAATCTATACTAATATTATAAAGCTGAAGAGTTTGTTTGTTTGAACGCTAGGATCTCGGGAAGTACTGGTCCGAATTGAAAGATTCATTTTCTCTTGGATAGTCCATTTATCGAGGCAGGCTATAGGCTATAGAACATAACGCTACTATTAATAGAAGCGGAGCATGAATCAAGAATATAACAAAACCGGGGGAAAATATTCCTTTTTGAGAGTTTTCGTAGTGTGCTTTTGATATGACAGCATGTGTCAAAGATTGCGTCATTGAATATAAACCTTTGCCACAGATTACATACCTCATCTTTGCTAAACAATTTTTTTGTTTCTAAATCTGAGTTATTACGACCAATTTCCGACAGGTGGCATAACAGGTAGCTGAAGAGGTTTTTTGTAATATTCTCAGGAATTAATGAACCGATTTCAGTAATTCTTTCACCGTTGGATATGTACGGGATCCCGATAAGTGCTATATAATGTACCACTGGTGAAGCCGGGGCGGACATCTAGTAAATAATAAAATTGGTAGTCAAAGGAACTAGCTTACTTCTAGCTTCGTGTAGACAAAACTAGTGTTGTCTACACGAAGCTAGAAATACCTACTAGCTTGCTGTTTGCTAACACAAGCTTGCTATCTCAGCTTTAAAAACTAGCCTCGCGTAGCTCGAATATTATTCCGCCGATTTACCCGCGTGATAAAAGTAGCCTGCTTGCTATTCTAAACTATGCTCTGTGTTCCAAATGTCAACCTGATCTTTTTATCAGTGATCGAGTAACAAAAAATATTATCAAAAATTGTGTCATTTGTGTTTTCAAATCGAGAGTGAATCGGTTTCTTCTAGGTAAACACGCTCCAAGTCAAGATGGCGGTCAAGTGTAAACCTATAAAATTTAAAAAAAAACTAACTTTTGTATTTACAAAGGTGATATGGCGTTTTATTTAAAAAAAATTGGTTGTCTGTAAAGTCAGTTGGTTTTGCGGACTATAGCTTCACGTGATAACGTCATAACAGAACATTGCGTAACGTAACGAGCGTAACGGGACATAACGGGACACTTTTTCGTGCACTCAGCCAAGGTTCATCGATTTATTAGATGTCGTCACGTCAAAAACTATTTTGCCTGTTGTACATTAATGACACAGAATTCTCAACCGTAAAGTCATTGATCTGTACCAAAACCAATACTCAATTAGCATAGCAACTGATATTAATCTATGTACTAGAGTGCAATAACCTACCACAAAAAAACTGTTACAGTACAAACTTATACTTATACACTTGGCTAAATAAATGAACCAAATCTTTTTATGCATCTGTCCAAAATAAATCTAACAGTGGCTCCTTTTTTGCCGTTACAGATGTATTGGTATGCATTTTGTAGCCATTTTTTTCTGCTGTTTGGCAAGAGTTTTTTACACACAAGCTTTGGTTCCGTTATATTTTAGATTCCTACTTTTTTATTGATTTGGCACTTCATATAACGCAACTCAGGACATGTTTTTTTTAATATAGAGTGACGAGACGAGCAGGACATGTGCCCGATGGTAAGCAACATGCCTGCCACATAACAGCACAGTGACACGCAGCTATAGGAACATGAAGAGTCCAAATCATCACCTAGCACTACACTGCGCTCGTCGTTACCCAGAGATCTAAGATATTATATCTCTAAGCCTGTTAATTTCTCGGGATGCATTGCCCTTCAAACCGGATCACAGTAATGTTTGCACATGGTTGGTGGTGGAATAACTGGTAAAAGTGTGGTACTTCCCCAGGCGGAGAATCCTACCACTACAGAATGTAAATTGTCAATTGTCAAATGTTGAAGTCAATTGATATCAGTAAGACAATAAAACATGTCAACACTTTCATGGTATAAATTAATAATAGTTACTTCTGTGGTGGTAGGACTATTGGCAGAGTCCGCATGGGGAAATACCACACCTTAGTCAGTTATTCTACTGCGAATCAGTACTGTGTAAACGTCACTATGTTCCGATGTGAAGGGCTGTGTTTCCCGAGAAATTACGGAGCATATAGATAAAACATCTCATATCTCTGGGTGTTTAGTTCAGTGGAGTGATAGGTTATGATTTGGATCATCTTCACGTTCCAATAGCTGCGTGATGCTGTACTGTTATGGGGAGGTTTGCTATCAGGCACATGTCCTGCTCGCATCTATATCTATACTATAAAAAATAAGTAACAATCACTCAGCCGTCACTTGCATTACAATATAATACCTCTTTATTATAAGCCACAAAACAGAAAACATAATATAAAAAAAAACTTTGCTATTAACTTAGCATTTAATTGGCGGCCTTATCGCTTAGAGCGATCTCTACCAGGCAACCGTGCACGAATAGGAAACATCATACCAAAACTAGTTCATTCATTAATTCTAATTTAAATTTTATAGGTTTACACTTGACCGCCATATTATAGTTTACACTTTTATTGTAGCCTGGAATAGGACATACGCTCGAAAAAAACGGAATAGATGTGCCCTGAGCACCTTGAAATTGTTAACAAACATTGTGAAATTGTTGACCCGTAGAATCCCAAGCGGCGAGGTAAGTTACGGTTCCACTTATTTTAGTTATTTGTTGACAACTACGAGTAACAGTGCCGACGTTCACCGCTTCCTACAACCTACTAGACAACAACGATAACATAATACCATGCGCCTGAAGTTTGGGAGGGCACATCCATCGATTTATATCGATGAAAAACAGTCGTTGCGTTGATAGCAGCAGGTGATCGAGTAACAAACCCACAAACTTTGTTATTTATAATATTATGACGCCTTTCGGCCGCAGTACCAACTTTCTGCAAAATCCTGATTAAATCATATTAAATATTCATTTCACGGCCAACACGTATGAAGTACATTCTCAGAAACTGTCTCAACGTTAGTGTTACCACCTTACCTTACAACTACAGGGAGGGAGCCACTATTGCATACTATTCCAGAGATAAAATTCTACTTAGGTATGTAATACATGCGAAATTTTGTGTGTATGTGTGTTAACCCTCTCAAACAATACCTATAATAAGATTTTGTATAAAATGTGGTGTGAACAAATGTAGTAATCTATAATAACAAAAAAACTACTTTTTATCCCGAAAAAATAACAAGATTGGGAATTACCGGGCTACAATTGCAGGACGCTGTAATTTTGTATATACAACTAATTACAGTAAAAAAATCACCGATTTCATCAAACCGACGCTTGAAAGGCAAAAATGACTAAGCGACATAATGCGATATTGAGTTATTATATCAAATTTTCAACATTTTGATCAGCTGCAAGACGTCCACTGCTGAACAAAGGCCTCCCTCCTAGATTTCCACAACGAATGGACCTGCAACCTGCAACTAGCGGTTTCCAGTGATCTCTGTGAGGTCAGCTGTATATTTAAAGGGACGCCGTCACGCCGTCCATTACTGCGTTTTCCAGTTCGTGGTCGCCACTCGAAAACCTTCCTTCCCCGTCGGTTGTCAGTTCTACGAGCGATGTGGTCTGCCCATTGCCACTACAGCTTGCGTTAGCTCTTTGAGCTATGTCGGTTAGTTTTTTTCTGTCGCGCAAAGAGACTCCGAGCATAGCTCTCTCCATAGGTCGCTGTGCTACTTTGAACTTTGTTATGTGGCCCACAGTTAAGTACCACGTCTCAGTTCCATAAGCCATCACTGGCAACACGCACTGAGAGAAAACCTACGTCTTCAAACATTGAGGTATTTTGGACTCAATGGGGTATTGAGTATCATCATTGAAATCAGTAAACGTATACGCGTCGATTGGTCTTACTTTCGTCTCGCTAGGACGAGTTTTAATGTTATAATATTATAATATTAATAATTAATATTATAATATTAATAATTAATATTATAATATTAATAATTAATATTATAATATTAATAATTAATATTATACCTGACAAAAAATCGCAGTTTTCGTCGACCAAGCGACTGAAATTTTACTGATTTATGAAAAACTGTTATTTCGCTGGTCACAATTTTATTTGGCATTTAAAATGAAATAAAATGAAGTAAGTTGACTTCTGGGCTATTTTTATATTTTTTTTCTCAAAATACGCATATACTTAAAACTACTCTACTGTAAAGTTGTCAAAGTTTCGCTTGGTCAATTTTGGCTATCAAGCGTCGACACAAACATTCCAAACCTACGCCCTACGACATCTATGTATCTGTTTGTGGCAACGTAACTCTGAAATGGCCAAACGGATTTTGATGCAGTTTAACAAATTGGAAGCTGACTGATCGGAGATTATTTTTAACAGTAATTTATCTTAAAATTCTTTTTAAAATACTTTAATGAAGAAATCGTTTCACAGTTCAACCAATTTCATTGAGGCTGGTACTCGCACATACATGTTAGCCTCTGTTGTTTTTTATCAAAATGTACACATTTACATAAGCTGTGTTGTGAATTTTAATTTAAAAGTAGATGTACATATTGATAATTTCTTTACTGTTATTAAAATAAAATTATCATCAAGTGTCCATGGATGTATAAAAAATCGGACGTAGTCTCGCTAAAACACATAGCCTATCGAGTCGGCCACACAACATACACGTGTATGCTGTCACATACAGGCTGACACGCACACATCAGTGGGTCATTACACGCGCTACTTGTGTATATGTGCGTGTCAGCCTATCAGTGACAACCTGACAACGCACACGTGCAAATGTGGCCGACTCTAGTGACACAGTTTTTGTTTTAGCGAGACTACGTCCGACTTTTCTATACGTCCATGCTAGCGTCAAACAAAAAAAAAGCTTGTCAGTGCTCCGTGGTTTTTCTCGCGTTATACCTGTTCCCGTCGTATTCCCGGGATAAAAAGTATCCGTGTTGTTATCCGTATTATTATCCGTGTTATTATCCGTATTATTATCCGTGTTATTATCCGTATTATTATCAGTATTATTATCCGTGTTATTATCCGTATTATCCATATTATTATCCATATTATTATCCGTATTATTATCCGTACTATTATTATTCCTCCACGCCGTACAGAAACACGCGACAAGGGGGACGCAAAAGTTGATCATAGATATGATCGAGGGCTGCAACCCCCCTCAACTTTCGATTTTCCGCACGGTTCCTTTGTGTCAATCGTAAGCAGATGACGTGCATACTTTCTATGGCAACAGAGTGATGTGCCGCGACAAAAGTATGACACTTCCACAAGAGCGACAAGGCAAGAAATCTTTCTTATGACGGGAACGGGTACAACTTATATAGGTACACATATACACAAGTAGCGCGTGTAACCCACTGATGTGTGCGTGTCAGCCTGTATGTGACAGCGCACACGTGTATGTTGTGTGGCCGACTCGATAGGCTACCCGTGCTTTCGGTGTAAAGCGTCTGTGCCAACTCTATACGTATAATATATGCAAACTCTTTGGATGAACAGCTTATAAACCCCGGCGACAGTGCTGAATCTTATTATTTTATACCCTTCTATCATCCTAAATAGAGCTCCTGGTGGTTCATATGACCCATAAATTTTGTTCACCGGCCTGTAGTCTGTTACTTTTTTAGACCCTTTTTCTTTATAGCGGCGGATATGACGTCACGGTAAATTTACTACAAACAAAGAGATGTTAGCTACGCAGTATTAACTGGATTACTAGTAAATGTAGAGTGGATTGACTATGTACCATGACATACAATTAAGATGTAATTATGGACAACTTATGTATATTTTGAAGTGAAATGCGGTCTACAAGGAATCAATTCACTTTCTATTTGAAGACACCGAGATTGTAGCCATCGGGAAAAACCAACTCAGGTAACGCATTCCACAGTCTAGACTCTAGACGTTCTTATCACAAAAAAGGGCCATTAATATATGATTTGATAAATTTTAATATTAAACTAGGATTAGATACCCTATTATTTAAAATTTCAATTTAAAATACTAAAATAGTTTATAATTATTTATTGAAACTTAAATATTTTGGCGGTATTTTAGACCTTTTCGTTCGAGTATTTGGAACATCAACCATGCTACGATGTCGCTATTTCAAGCTACTAGCAATCCGACAAAAAGTACAAGGTAGCATGAGATGTTGTAGATCAGTTGCACACTATCCGAAATGTATCCGGTAAAAAACCGATAAGCCAGAAATTTTGCGGCAATATTCAAGACTTTGATGTCTTTTTATTAATTAGATAAAGAATAAGTAAATAGATCCGATTTTCCGCACGGTTCCTTTTTACCAATCGTAAGCAGATAAGGTGTATGTTAGCTAAGGCATCATGCAGTGATGTCAAAAGTATGACACTTCCACAAGAGCGACAAGACAAAAGCGATCAGACCCGTGCTTTCGGTGTAAAGCGTTTGTTCCAACCACGGGTTCGAACTCTATACGTAGTATATGCAAACTCTTTGTTTTATTACATCTAATTATAAAGAAAAATATAAGTAAAAGTAACTGGCCTCATAAAACAAAAAAACATCAAGTAGGCGACGTCATGTGGGATGAGACAAATTCATATTTACCGTTATCCAATTCAAAATTATACAACTTTGTTCTTTGTTCCTTTGTGTTAAAGATTAGTAATGGGTTTTTATAGCAGTTCTTGTGTTGTGTCCATTTTTGGTGGGGTAAGGACGAGTGTGGGTGGGGGCTTGGTTGAATGTGGATATGTATGTATGTCAATGATTTCTTGGTAGAATCTGTAGGCGATATATGAAGAAAATATATGAATAGTGTTCGTTAATTTGTCATAAAGCAAATGCTAAGAAGAAGCATGAATAGTATCAGTTTATTAAAATCTATACTAATATTATAAAGCTGAAGAGTTTGTTTGTTTGTTTGTTTGCTTGAACGCTAGGATCTCGGTACTGGTACGGTACGGAGTACTGGTCCGAATTGAAAGATTATTTTTCTATTGGATAGTCCATTTATCGAGGAAGGCTTTAGGCTATAGAAAATAACTCTACTATTAATTGAAGCCGAGCATGAAACAAGAATGTAACAAAATCGGGAAAAAATATTCTCTTTTTGAGAGTTTTCGTACGTTTCGTGCTTTGACATGACACATGACAGCATGTGTCAAAGATTGCGTCATTGAATTTCAGAAATTTGTGCCTTGAATATAAACCTTTGCTATTTTTTTTTTCTAAATCTGAGTTCGTACGACCAATTTCCGACAGGTGGCGTAGCAGGTAGCTGAAGAGGTTTTTTGTTTGAAATCGATATTCTCAGGAATGAGTGAACCGATTTCAGTCATTCTTTCACCGTTGGATATGTACGGGATCCCGATGAGTGCTATATAATATACCACGGGCGAAGCCGGGGCGGGCATCTAGTTAATAAATATTGGTGGACAATTCACACACAACACCATCTGACCCTAAATTAAACAAAGCTGGTACTATGGCGGCCAGATAGCTGATATGATACTTATGTACCTAGTTGTAAATACATACTTATTTTACATAGAAATGTTGGGGTAAACGCTAGCGAATTTAAGCGTAAACAACTCAGTAAATGTTCCCACTGCTGGGACTCGGGGCTTTCTGTCGCAAGGAGCGAGAGAAGGCCACAATCTATCATGCTGGTTCAGTGCGGGTTTGTGGATGACGCATGACTTTGAAAGATTATAGGACCATGTCATTTTCGTCATGTTTTCCTTCGCCTTTGAAGTTACCGGTAATACAATACAGACATGACTTCGAAGACAGTGGTATGCGTGAGATTCGAACTCCAGGACAGTTTCCGTTCTCTCGACAAAGCGAATCTATACTAACATCATAGCTGAAGAGTTTGTTTGTTTGAACGCCATAATCTGAGGAACTGCTGGTTCGAATTGAAAGATTATTTTTGTTGGATAGTCCATTTATCGAGAAAGGCTATTTATTAGGCTATCTTATATATCCGTGCTTATACCTTTAAACGAGCAATTACTGTAGGTATATATATATAGAATCTCATCTCGGAAACGGCTCGAACGATTTTCATGAAATTATGCATACAGAGGGTTTCGGGGACGATAAATCGATCTAGCCAAGTTTTATTTTTTTAAAACGCCGTTTCATGCGAGTTTTTAGACAATGAAAAACTGTTATATAAACATTAGAATGCGACGGTAAATTTCGCGACGGCGCGCGACTTTAAATTAGCTCAGTCGGGAAGTTGGGTGGTCATAATATGGTAGATGCGGGTTCGAATCCAGCCGGCCGCCTATCTTTTTTCAAGTTTTTTTTAGAAAATCTGTAAGAATATAAGTAACCAAGCAAAGCTCGGTCACCCAGGTACTACAACATTATGCTACTATCAATAGGAACGGAGCATGAATGAAAAATGCACGATTAACAAAAACGGGAAAAATATTTTCCTTTTTTAAGATCTTTCGTTGGGCGCGCTGGAATCCGTAACGCCCGAGCGACACGAGGCTAGTTTTTCAAGCTAGTATTAGTAGGCTAGCAAGTTAATACTACTAGCTTCTTGTAGACAGAACTGGCGTTGCGAAGCGTTGTCTACTAACACTAGCTTGCTATCCTACCTTGAAAAACTAGCCTCGTGTGGCTCGGGCATTACGGCTCCAAGCTATGCTGCTATGGGCAGGCATTTTGCATTTTTTTTTTTGCTTTAGCAGTGGTCTTGGCAGAGTCCGCCTGGGGAAGTACCACACCTTTGTCAGTTATTCTACCGCCAAACAGTAATATTTAAACATTACTGTGTTCCAGTTTGAAGGGCAATGTTTCCAAAAAATTACAGGGCTTAGAGATATAACATCTTAGATCTCTGGGTGACGAGCGCAGTGCAGTGCTAGGTAATGATTTGGACTCTTCATGTTCCAATAGCTGCTTGTCACTGTGCTGTGTGGCAGGCATGTTGCTTACCATCAGGCACATGTCCTGCTCGTCTCGTCACTCTTCACAAAACAAAACTAATAATGTGTTTATGTTACTTCTTGTAATTATATATTAGGTTTATCAAACCGGACATAGTTAGGACGAGTCGCTAGTCAATACCAAAGCTGGCACACACACTGCCCCCATTGCTCCCAGTTTGGTATGTCTGTCTGTGCCAATCTTTATATGGAGTGCCAGTAACACTCAGGTCCTATTGCAATGTTATATTCATTTTATTAAGAAACTCTTTAACGACTAGGTCGCTCGCGAAGTAGTAAACGTCACTTTTGACAATCCTACTAAAGGTGCGTCCCCCAGCAAAACGAGATTTTTGTCCAGTTTTCGAAGCTAACTACTCATTAGCCAAAACAAATATCAACTGGTAAAAATACATTAAATTTCTACAATTTCCTGGCTTCAAAATGGTAGTTTTCTTTTTTTAACCCCCGACCAAAAAAAGGGGTGTTATAAGTTTGAGGTCGATGTCTGTCTGTCTGTTTGTCTGTCTGTGTGTGTGTCTGTCCGTGGCACCGTACAGCTCAAACGGATGGGCCGATTTCGATGCGGTTTTTTTATTTGAAAGTTAATGTCCGTGCGGGTGTTCTTAGCTATGTTTGGTTAATATCGATTCAAAATGGCCGCCTCCACAAAATGGCGGACAAAATATTTCTTCACAACTTACCTCAATATGGGTATCAAATGAAAGGGCTTTACTAGTAGAGTACTATACGCTATAACAAATTTCAAATTCAATATGGCCGCCACCACAAAATGGCGAATTATATAATATTTTTCACTACTACCTCAATATGGGTATCAAATGAAAGGTATTGATTAGTAGAATACTTTGCACTATGACAAATTTCAAATCCAAGATGGCCGCTACCACAAAATGGCTAATCACATTTCTTTTTTCACAATTCTCTTAATATGGGTATCAAATGAAAGGGCTTGACAGTAGAATGTTGTACAGATAACAAATCTAAGGTAGTCGGGGGTTAATCAAAATTTTTAATTTTGTTCTTGTTTATGTTAATGAATATAATCTCCTCACAACGAAACCACAAAACATAGAAATAGTTGTCATTATCATGCATTTACTCGACAACGCGCCATTATTTGGATTTTGAACTTACACCAACGGATAGGTGATTCTATTACACTTTGGTAGAAATATTTTCAAAAGACCAAAGACTCTAAAATTTGAGCGTAAAACAGCGACAAATCCTACTGTTTCTCTCTTGCTCTTTCTTGCGGTATGCGATAAGGTAAGAAATACTCAAGGTCATTTGCGCGTGGTACGGCCTCAATCTCTATGTATAAAATCTAGATGCCCGCCCCGGCGTCGCCCGTGGTACATTTATACACTCATCAGGATCCCGTACATATACAACGGTGAAAGAATGAAACTCTTTCAAACAAAACACCTCTTCAGCTACCTGCTACGCCACCTGTCGGAAATTGGTTGTACCAACTCAGAGATTAGCAAATGTTTTATATTCAAGAGCTATGTAATCTGTGATATTCAATGACGCAATCTTAGACACATGCTGTCATGTGTCATGTCAAAGAACGAAACGTACGAAAACTCTCAATAAGGAATATTTTTCCCGCTTTTGTCACATTCTTGATTCATGCTCCGCTTCTGTTAATAGTAGCGTTATTTTCTATAGCCTATAGCCTTCCTCGATAAATGGACTATCCAATTGAAAAGGAATCTTTCAATTCGGACCAGCACTTCCCGAGATCCTAGCGTTCAAACAAACAAACAAACTCTTCAGCTTTATACTATTAGTATATGTAGATGTTATGTTGGTTTGTGTACGCTTCAAAAACTCAAAAAGTTCTGCACCGATCGAGCTGAAATTTTACAATGCTATGTAATCCGCATCAAGGATTGTTTTTATCTAATTTTTGCATCACAATGTGCCACAGCGATGCATGGCAGAGTACAGCTAGTATATTATAAATACGATTACAAATACGACATTTTGGATGTTTAGACGATTGTTTCTCAGTCACGTAGTAACATATAAACGGATCGTATTTATTTATATATATAATTTGGAAGCCAACTAAATTATATCGTGGAAGAACACATAAGCTACTTTTTATCCCGGTAAAGTATAAGTAGAACGGGAGCAACGCGGATAAAACTATGGAGTGTTGTTGATGTTGATGATCCTATTTGTAACCACATTTTTGGCGAACAAAATTACTATGATTTTTGACTTTGACTTTGTTGAAGTATGTTAAGAGGAGGAGGTATGTTAGGAGGAGGAGCTATTTGACAAGTTTTCCGAATTTTCCGAAAATCAAGCTCAAAACACTCAGAAGCTATGAAGAAGATGGAAGACTGATCACCTGAATTAAGAACTCAATATTACAAAGATACTCCCAATGCTCAAACCCTGGACATCGGCAAAATTACGGTGACATAACCTAATGGAAGCCAAAAGAAAATAGTTGAAGTTGAAGTTTTCGGCTTGCCTCAAACACCTACCTAATTTGCTACCATCCGAAGATTATACTTTATCTAAACTACCACCCCACGGAATAAAGGCTGTATCAAACAGTTTACACATACTACGTATAGAGATGGCACAAACGCTTTACACCGAAAGCACGGGTTGCATCTTTCTTGCCTTGTCGCTCTTGTGGAAGTGTCATACTTTTGTCGCAGCACATCACTCCGTTGCCATAGAAAGTATGCACGTCATCTGACACAAAAGAACTGTGCGGAAAATCTAACTCTATACGTAGCGTATGTTAACTCTTTGGGCTGTATAGAATCCTCCATATTTTTCGTCCTGTCACTCCATATAAAAATAACAAGAACTAAAATTACGTATATAAGTTGAAATACAATTTTCTAAGTAAAACAAGCACGTTCCAGTATTTAATTAGACATCTCAAAGTGCGTACTGGAGTAAATAAAATAACATTTATTTTGTAAGCATGTACGTGTAAAATAGGGTACCGCTGTAAGTTGCCGAAAATCGACAACAAAGGTGTTTGATTCTACTTTTGTGATAAGAACATCTAGGCTGAGGAACGCGTTGCTTGAGTGAGTGTTTCTCGATAGTAACAGTCATCGTAGACCGCATCGTCGATAACTTTAGGCGGCAGTCGGTCAGAGGCCATCCATAATTTATGTCACACATTAAGGGGGAAGGAAGGTTGATGAAGTCTGACACTGCGCGACCAGGGCCGGGGAGGGAGTCTGAAATGTTGTGACGTCAAATTATTTTAAACGTATTTTTTTGTATCTAAGTATTACAACACTAATTTTTTTTTTTTTTAATAAAGAGTGACGAGACGATCAGGACTTGTGCCTGATGGTAAGCAACATGCCTGACACATAACAGCACAGTGACACTCAGCTATTGGAACATGAAGAGTCCAAATCATTACCTAGCACTGCACTGCGCTCGTCACCCAGAGATCTAAGGTCTTATATCTCTAAGCCCTGTAATTTCTCTGGAAACATTGCCCTTCAAACCGGAACACAGTAATGTTTACACATTACTGCTTGGCGGTAGAATAACTGGCAAAGGTGTAGTACTTCCCCAGGCGGACTCTGCTAAGAGTCCTACCACTACAGAAATAGAATTTAAACATAAAAGCAAAATATGTGACGTCACACTAGGTTGGGTCTCACAAATGTGACCAGCTGTGACAAGGATGGTAGGGACGTAGAAAGAGAAAGTCAGGTAGAGGTAACATAATTATTAAATTCAAGGGACGTAATTTATGGATGTGTAAACATAATTATAGTAAAAAATAAGAAACTTCGACACGTAATTTCAACAAACGATCAACTACAGCTTTCAATGCTTTTTGATAAATACTATTAATAAAGGTTTAGATGTGAGGGAAGGCAAGTTTTACGCGATCAAATAAAACGTATATTTGAATTTTTTTCATAGTTTTTAGATTTTCATATTTTGTAGCCTGAAACTATATGACAATTATTTTTAAATTAACTTCTTTCCTAGGCATGGACGATTTTTTTTTATCTATTATAGGTTCGCGCTTGACCGCCATCTCGCCTGATGTGAAGCGACGATGCGATCTACGATGGAGCGTGCTTACCTAGAAAAAACCGATTCACTCTCGATTTGATGACACCAAGATTGTAACCATCAGGAAAAACCCACTCAGGCAACGCATTCCACAACCTAGACGTTGTTATCACAATCGTGGAGTCAAATCTCTTCGTTTTTGGAATATCAACCATGAAACGATGTCGCTTTTTTGAGACATGAGAAGTCCGATACAAGTAGATGTATATAGAATGGAAGAAGACTCTTTGTTGGCCACAAAGATGAGTAAATGTTGTTTGCGACATCCAAAACTTTAATTAGGGTTTTTTTTTTGACGTAATGTCGGATATATAAAATGAAGCATTTTTTAATCGCAATGGTGAAATTAAATTAAAAATTAAAAGTCATTTATTTCCAGAAGAATAACAGCACATGAATACTAAGTTAATTGATATTGTTGAAATAGTGGCATACCTGGCTCCGCGGTTTATGTGGTGGGTCCCAAACTAGGCTGATCCTGTATTTTGGGCACCCAAGAGTACAGTTTTTACAGTAGACTTGCGCTGATCGGGTTACAAGGAGTTTTTCATGACTTGATAACGTGTAAAATATAAATAATATTAATGGATTTATAGACAACGGATTACATTTACATAATTAAATTACTTAATACTTCTTATTCATCTGTCCGTGTATCAAATGAATAACTTTTAGCAAATTAACAAATAACACTATAACTTTGACACAACATTTTATGACCTACAAGTCGGTCACAACACGCCACGGCTACGCTGCGTAATATAGCAGCATCAACACAATATTCCCTCCACCGACAATAAAATTCCTCTCAGTGAAAAAAAACCATAGACATTATCGCAGAACCCATTTTTTTAACGAACCCACACTTGCCTCACTTTTGCCCTTTTTGTGAATTGTTTGTGTTGAGACTGCAAAATATTTTCTTTTAATTAAAGTTGCCGACACCGACGGAGACACGGGATAACTATTTTATCTGTGGAGTTAATCACATTACAAAAATATAATGTAACGTGTTTTTGTAGCACAAAGAGACAAAGAAGTATCATTCCGTCGTTATTACAAAGCTTTTTGAAGGGAAAACCTTTTTTTGACGAACCGCAGACAGATTTTCCTTGGGCTGTGAATAGGGAAAATGCATGTAGTTTAAATTGGCTTGATTTTTTTTTCGTAGAATCCTTAATGTCCCGCCATTATGCCAAAACAATTATTTTATTATTTAGTTAGTTATTAAGTATAAAAAATATTATTTAAAACGTGCAAAATAGGCGAGGGAAATTCAAGTTTGCGAAACGTATCACTATTGGTCGAAACCAAATGTGACGTCACATGACATGTTTTCTGCTTTAACGGTGTCGATATTCGTACTGAGCTAGTAGTCTTAGAGAGAAAAGTCGTGTTCTCCATCGTTTGATTAGCTAGCACAACTCAAAAATCGGTACAAAGTAACTTGCAACACTTGCAAACAAACACAGGCCGTGGCCTGTGACGTCATGCAGGCGCGGGAAAGATGGCGGCGTTTAAACTGGTCAAATTATAACGATATTTTAAATATTATTTTAAAAATCAATTTGTAAATTTACAAGAGTATTTATATTTTTTATTGTGTTATAATAATGTAAAAAGTGAATTAAAAATATAAAAAAATGCATGCATATTCCCTAACGTTTGTAAATGAAAGATATCTCTGGTGGACCATGGCCATCTAGTCTAGTCTAGACGGCAATGCTTTGAAGATTTATTTCAGACTAGCAGCGCCCTGCGGCTTCAACCGCGTAGTTTCCTAAGTGAGCTATGAAATTCTGAGTTATTAGTTTTCAGTTCTCTCGACAGCCCCTATGACTGGCAATATTTTTTAATATTTTAGTAGGATCTACCACTCAGCCATAGACTAACCATCGCACAAATAAAGTAGCAATTTGCGTCCTTATCACCAAAAGCCATATCTTTTTATGTTTTATCATGACTAGTTCCAACATTAGGTATAGACAATTTAATTTTTTTAATTTTGTAAGTTACCTACATTGTATAAGTTTTTACACAAGTTATCTAATACTCGAAAAACGTTTTATAAACCACGTCATTGTACTACTAGTATTAATTTAAATATACTCTGGTAATTGTGCAATTTTGTAACTTCATCTAATATATAAAATTCTCGTGTCACAGTTTTCGTTGCCATACTCCTCCGAAACGGCTTGACCGATTTTGATGAAATTTTTTGTGCTTATCCGGTATCTATGAGAATCGGCCAACATCTATTTTTCATCCCGCTAAATGTTAGGGGTAGTCCACCCCTAAATTTTTATTTTTATTTTTTTGGTCAATTTTCTTAATTTCTATTTTTTTATGATACAACATACAAAAATACATACAATCCTCAATTTTTACCCTTCTACGATCAACCCCTATTTTTTAATAGCCATTTTAGTAATTCAATCATTTTTTCATCCCCGTTAACTGACCAATCTTCATTTAATTAGTTATCCCCGCCAGTTGTCTAGAGGTGTCACTTCTGACCCAGTAAACAGCACGATAATTTGGGGATCAAAAGTAGCCTAGAGCATATTTATAGTTTGAACACGCTAATCTCGGGAACTACTGGACCGATTTAAAAAAATCATTCGCCGTTCTTTCGTATGTACGTAATCCTTGAATGCTGTAGGTTATATATATGTACCACGGGCGAAGCCGGGGCGGGCCGCTAGAGACTATAAAATATTAAATAGATTGGCTAGAGGTATTAAATAAAGACTTTTCCAAAGCCATAGAATGGAGTAAGATATTTGAGAATAGAGAGACGGGTAAGTAAATGTTCAGACCATGATTTGAAAAATCCCGGAAAACAGATTCGCCTGGGATAACACTGGTAGTTAACAATAACATTCTCAGAATTGTGTTGCCATGACATTGGCGATGTCGCTTCAATGTTGCCAGCCTTGTTTACCGTCGCTAATGAGGCGTTTTCCAGACGCAAAAAGACTGGTCAAAGATAGTTAAATATTGCCAAGTGTGGCACCACTGCTGGTCTTTGTGAAATTTCTCTAACAAAATAAAACAGTAGCGCCTCCTACGGCGAAATAGGGAACTGTCTTTGACAGGTATTTTTGCCTCTTGAAAACACCCCATTAAAGCAGTTAGACTTTGACAGATGAAACGTAAATTGGAATACCGCAGTTAAAACTTCAATGTTATCGACAAAAATCGGCGAAACAACTTGGTCAACAAAAAAAAAGTTAATTGACACGGGTTTAAAAATAGAACACGTTCCCGCCACATTACGCTTTGTTTTTATTTTTTAAGAATGCGACACTAATATTTTCTCTGGGTTGCTATATTAAGTTTTACTTTTTTTCGTAGCTCGTTTCTTGGGATTATAATTACTACCAGTAGTGCCGGAGGGTAGTACACGATTCCAGTTTATGTTTCCTTGGGAAAATATTTAAAGTATTTTCTCTTATTTTTTGCATGGTTTGAAATGATTGAACCATTTTAAGTAGCTTCTTCATAAAAAGGTAATTTATTTCAGGAAAATATTAACAACATATATATATTTATTTACATAATGTACACGATATTAGTCTATAAGACCGATGCCAGCAGGAATCGTGCCCAAAATGTGCCCCATTGCCACGTTGAATGGCAATTATTGAATATTGAATATCATTTAATCATTTAATTTTAATTTAATTTGGCTAGCTAGTTGGTAGTAGCTCTGCCTGCGAAGCCGTGGGTCGTCGGTTCGATCCCCGCCCTTTTCAAATGTTTGTGTGATGAATTCAAATATTTGTACTGTGCCTGGGTGTTTTCTGTGTAAAATAAATATCTATTTAATATATATAAATATAAGTATTACATAAATCAGCTATCTGGCTTCCATAGTACAAGTTTGGCTTAGTTTGGGGTAAAATGGTGTTGTGTGTAAAATGTCCACCCATACTATTATTTGAATTCTAACTTTTTTTAGAAAAAAAAAACATTTAGACTGTTTGGGATATGTAATATTAACTTTTATATATTTGAAGACACATATACAAAAGCTATATTTCAATGAAAAGCCCCATATCAGGATCCCTAACTCCCCCATTTTCGAATGTCCGCCATATTTATTGTTTGTGTTTTTGTTTGGCCAAAAAGCTGTAATTTTTTTGTACCTAGAGACTCTACATAGTTGCGTAAAAAAATTGGCAGTCATGAAAACTGCCCATAGAAGTGATTTATAACTCAGAATTTGATAGCTTACTTTGAAAACTACACGGGTTTGAAACCGGAGGGCGTGGCCATGCATGGCCATATAGAAATCCGTCACCCACCACCACCCACCATTTTGTGGTAGGACTCTTGGCAGAGTCCGCCTGGGGAAGTCCCACACCTTTGCCAGTTATTCTACCGCCAAGCAGTAATGTGCAAACATTACTGTGTTCCGGTTTGAAGGGCAATGTTTCCAGAGAAATGACAGGGCTTAGAGATATAAGATCTTAGATCTCTGGGTGACGAGCGCAGTGCAGTGCTAGGTAATGATTTGGACTCTTCATGTTCCAATAGCTGCGTGTCGCTGTGCTGTTATGTGTCAGGCATGTTGCTTACCATCAGGCACATGTCCTGATCGTCTCGTCACTCTTTATTTAAAAAAAAAAAAAAAACCCACCGTCGGAAATCCTGACGCCTTTTTCGAGGGTCAATGTCCATGGTACCGAGTTTACCCGAAGATCTCTTATCATTCCCGAGCGTGACTCTAGAATTCATTTCACAGCCCACGAAAAATTTGTCTGAGACGCGCCTAAAGAAGTTATCACTTCAAAAATCCATCTACAGGTAGTTGTAATGTCACACAGACAAGTCAAACTCAGATCATCCTGTCGTATTTAGTCGGGGGTTAAATAAAGGAAACTTAACTCCGATTTTTCACAAGCTTCTGTTAGGTAATTTCGTGGGAAATGTAGAATTACGGTATGGCGTCTTATCTTTTAAATCTACATAGTCTGCGCCATCGCAGACGTCCTACGACGACATCGGTGAACTACGCTACTTTTCACTTTTTTTTTGTTTTTGATCGTGTAATCTGGTTGTGGCGCCAATCATGATAGGTTGTGCGTGGTGGCGTGAGTATAGAATCTACGCCATCAATGACATTTGTTGACAAAATTGTCTAACTACAGATGATTTCTTTTCTTTTCAAAAAAAAAAGGTAAAACAAAACAGTAGCGCCATCATCAACGATTGTCACGTGATTTCTAGAATCTTCACCACCAATTTATTAGGTCCTTTGACGAAATAGTTGCACCACACTACTTTTGTACAGTAGCATTTGTAAAGCTTTGTAGAACGCGATAGTGGCGCCAATCATCGATTGTAATACATAAGTTGTGGCGCAGATAGATATACATCAAACAATGGCGACCTGTCTCCTCGTCAAGTTATGGGAACAAATTAACTACAAGCAATGTTTTTGTGTAATTTAGATCCAGTTTAGATGATTAAAACAAAGATTTGATACTTTCACACTTATACATACATCATGTTGTATTTTTTTCCTATCTTTATCGTGGAAGAGTCCACTTGGGAAATATTTTTAGGCGTTCAAATGGAAAAAATCAAAAATGATTCTCAATGACTGCCTTCGTGGCTTAGTGGGTATTAGCTCTGCCTGCGAAGCCGAGGGTCGTGGGTTCGATTCCCACCCAGTGCAAATATTTGTGTGATGAATTCAAATGTTTGTACTGTGTCTGGGTGTTTCCATGTAATAAGTATGTATTTACAACTATATACTTAAGTATTATATCAGCTATATGACCGCCATATTAGAAGCTTTGCTTAGTTTGGGGTCAGATAGTGTTGTGTGTGAATTGTCCATCAATATGTATTTTTTATCATTCTAAAATAATTTCCACAACAAAAATTACTCGTTATTTAAATAATTACACAATCGAAGTAGGTCCGATCGATTGAATAGAACTTTCACACGAACTCTGACTTAAGACGTGTAGGGCTGCCATAAGATAAATACTGGCTGGTTCTCCAGATGGTCCCGACGTGTCTTGAATTCAGGGGTGCCGATAACGGGGTGTAGTTCAGAGAACCTGGATACGTACCATTTTCATTTTAAGTTTAAGTTAAGGAAAAGATCGTTTTTAACGGCAAGGTCTCCAGTTGTAACACTTCTTTCACAGCTTCTTTTCGTATGGCAAGTGTTTTAGTGTGTGTAATAAAATAATATCTATTTATTCTAAAAATAAATTGCCAGTACAGGCTCCGCAATAAAAATCAAACAAAATTATTATCAATAAATATATAGCCATAAAACAGATGACTTATTGTACTCGACTTAGTTCTACTACAATATTATACTAATATTCTAAGTTTGTAAATTCACCTCTATGAGAGGTCCCTATAACTAAAATAAATAAATAAATATTGGTGCACATTTCACACACAACACCATCTGACCACGAACTAGTCAAAGCGTGTACTATGGAAATCAGATAGCTGATATAATACTTATATATTTTTAAATACATTCTTATTATTATTATTATTATTTTTTAAATAAAAGTGACGAGACGAGCAGGACATGTGCCTGATGTAAGCAAAATGCCTACCACATAACAGCACAGTGACACGCAGCTATTGGAACAAGAAGAGTCCAAATCATTACCTAGCACTGCACTGCGCTCGTCACCCAGAGATCTAAGATGTTATATCTCTAAGCCCTGTAATTTCTCTGTAATTTATACATAGGAAACACCCAGGCGCAGTACAAATATTTGAATACATCACACAAACATTTGCACTGCTTTTGAAGATTAGATGAGCTATTAAGTACGTATGTAAATAGCGCGATATGTACAATATTTCACCAGATCAAAAAACGTCTACCGCGCACATCCGGTTCCGCTGCTCCACCGTCACTCTTACGCTACGCACAGCTCTACACCTCCACAACCACTGCCGGGCAATACCGTGTCCATAATACGAACCCATTAGAATGTCCGCTATCAAAAAATCTTGAACGCTTCTAAAGAAGTGTTCACTTCAAATTTGGTAACTTATTTTGCAATTATCTTTTAGTCTTATAAATCTTTCGTGAAAGAGACAAAGAAAAAGAAAGACAAGACAAATATTTATTCCTTTAGGCCTCGTACTTAAAGGAATAAAACTTTGTCTTGACAACCCTAACCATATTTCGTCGACCCCATTGCGTGCGGTATGTAGATGGGATACCGTTTTGCATTGTCTAGCTTTTTGCCTATTTTTCTGATTGATCTGAATCTATTTGCATGAGACGAACACAAATTATATATTGCATTAGAAAATATTCCTACATAAAACTTTTTTTAACACGTTCGTAGATGTTTCTCACGGGAACTATTAATATAGTCTTGTTTTTTAACTTGGTCCCGTAATGTAAACAGTGTTTTAAAATGTCATTTAGTTATTTTAATTTTACTATTTTATTAAGTAACTGTCTTAATTATATTTAAAGAAAGAAAAAAAGCAGAACATAGGATACTTTCTAGTAATTAATTTCCACAAAATGAAAGAAAACGCAAATTTTTTTTTTTTCTTATATATGATGAATATTTTGAATTTATCGTATTTTTTTTCATCTAACTGTTTTTAGTAACTTTTTAATTTTTTGTTTTCGTAAGGCTTGCCCATAAAGTTTTTGGACAACACCAAAAATAATTTTATGAATATAACTATGGTTATTTAGATAGAAACAGTTGTTGTATTCAGTATTTTACACACTGACAAAGGTCAACCGGATAGTCCCAGATCTAGATATCCCAGCGTGTAATCAGATCTAGGGTCGCACTTAGCACCGCATTCAGGGTATTCAGTGTCGAGCCCAAGAAAACATAACTTAGCATACTGCAAATTGGAGCTAGAGGTGACAAGACTTTCCGTTTTAGTCTTGTTCGTTCGGTTACAAACTAAAGTCCCAAAAAAGTAGGATGCGTTTGTGGCTTTTTAGTACCACATTCTTGCTATAGTCTTGAAAAATAAAAATTCGTTTTGAAACTTGAAAAACATTCGGAATATCATTCTCGCTAATTAGTAGAAAATGTCGCCAAAATATGTGTATTTTCCAAACACTTTTGTGTAATTTATTATTTTACCAGCAATGGACTGCGATTTTACCTGCGTAGTTCCCGCTCTTCTTATTTTCCGGAAGAAAAAGTCCATTTGAAGTACATTTAAATGTACTTCAAATGGACTTAACGTACGTAACAAACCTTAACGTAACTTGAAATGAAACTCACACTAAAATGTAACTTTGAATGAAACTGTAAGAAACGATCGTATTAGTATTATAAATAACAAAGTCGAATTCATTCATCAGGTCGATTAGGTTGAAATTTGGAATACAGGTTACACTGACTGCATTAGCATATGCCTATATGCTTTTGTATATTGTGCATTTTGTGTATGTTTCTTGTGTTCTGATACATATATTTTTGGTTTCAAACTCAAATTGTAGAAAACACGCTAATGAAACAATGCCAGCCTCTTGAGAGATTTAAATTGAAGACAGATAACAGAGTCTTGATTCAAGACTGTGGCTGATCTCTAACGTCCATAGGACGCATGTTTACAGTCCTGTCTAGTTCAAAGGTCGCGTAACTACTCCGTTCATACGCACGACTCGAAACGTACATCACCTGTCTACAGTATGGGCACTTAATAAAGTTAAAAAAAATTGGTGTCTATAAAGTCGGTTGGTTTACGGACGATAGTTTAACGTGACAACGTCATAACAAAACGTTGATAGATGCGGACAATGAGCGTAACAGGAGACAGTTAAAAGTCATAGCGCGCTCCATTCATCAAGAAGTTGAAGTTGAGCGTAACAGGACATAGCGGGACACTTTTTCGTGCACGTAGCCGGCGTTCATCGATTTATTAGACGTTGTCACGTCAAAAATGTCTTTGGCTGCAAAAAGCTCTTTTTACCATGGATAATCTTACATTAAGTAAACATAAATAAAATAAAAATAAATATTGGTGGACAATTCACACACAACACCATCTGACCCCAAACTAAGCAAAGCTTGTGTGATGGCAGCCAGATAGCTGATATAATACTTATATAGTTTTAAATACATACTTATTATACATAGAAACACCCAGACACAGTGCAAACATTTGAATTCATCACACAAATATTTGCATTGGGTGGGGATCGAACCCACGACCCTCGGCTTCGCAGGCAGAGCTACTACCAACTAAGCTACTAGGGCAGTCAACATAAACTTGTTACTTCGATTATTAGTTTTAATTGTAGTATAGTGTGACGAACCGAACAGTACATGGTAAGCAATAGCATTCCCAATACAGCACAGTGACGCGCAGCTATTGGAACATGACCAAATCATCCCTAGCATTGGAGTGCGCAAGTCTGCGCTTATCACCCAAATATATAAGATGTTTTATCTCTATGCTCTGTTATCACTGGAAACAATGTCATTTAAACCGATATACAGAGATGTTTGAGGAAATCGAGAAGGGCAACAGACTTTAGCACTGCTTTATCAAGCTATTTATTATGCTTATGCTTTCTCCTGGCTTAATTTTGGAATTATCATTTGGGGAAATAGTGTTAATGCTAGTGATCTATTTGTTATACAGAAAAAATGCATACGGATTCTGGGAAACATTAAACTACCGAACATTAACATAACCCAGTTCCATAAAAAAATATTTTGTTAAATTTAAAATTCTAACCGTAGCCTCCATGTACGTTTTGGAACTTTGTAAATTTGTCCGAAGAAATCCGCAATTCTTCACAAGACTGACTGTCGGGCGGAATTACCCTACTAGATCCAACCCCAAACTCAATCTACAGAATCTACCAAATTCAAAATTAACATTGCATAGCTCGGGCCCCAATTCAATATCAATAAAAACATGCACTAAAAACAAATAAATTCTGACGAAAAGTTTGTCAAAACCTTAAAAAATATATTACTTGAGAAAACTTACTATACAATAGACGAATATCTTGCCGACAAATTAATGATAGAATGAGTCGATCCACTCCGCACGGTACGAATTATATTGCCACACCCAATCAGGGTCATTATGGTAACTATAACATGTACTTATGAATAAGATAACAAATGTACCATAATATTAGCAATAAATAATTGAGTATTGAGTTTGCACGTTACTGCTTGGCAGTAGAATAGCCTGCAAAGGTGTGGTACTTCCCCAGGCGACCTCTACAAAGACTCCTTCCTCTGCAAAAATATTTCCTATCTACGATTATATGTATATTAATACGAGTCAGTGAGACTTTGTATCACTTATATGAAGAGTATGAAATTTCGCATACTTATACTTAGTCAAGGGATGCCAAGTAGAGTGAAGAATGTTAATATTTTTTTTAACTATGCATAAAAATACATAAATTAACATAAAAAACACTATCATGTACTTATAAATCATACACGCATAAATAAATATTCTTTTGCTTATCGTCAAAGTCTGTCTGTGATCAATTTGAGAATATATTAATTATAGAGAATTTAAACAAATTTGGACCATTTGACGACTTCTCATTTTTACAAGTCCCCATACTGTTTTCCTAAACACTCGAAAGGTCTAAGTGCCTAAGGGTGTGTTTACACTGTATTCTTGTAAGGCCATGATTGGGTTCATAGGGTCTAAGTAAACGCGGCCTAATGTAAAACTACAATCGGAGTTAGTTTTGGTTGAAATAGGACTCTGGTTTATAAATTTAATTAATATTATGTTTTAGGTAAAGTCGCGGTGACTTAAACTTCAATTTTTTTAAATTAATTTTCTTCGAAAATTTAATAAGTATGATGACTGATAGAACTAATTAGTTAGTAAGTTAGAAGACTAAAATATTTGTTTTCTATTGATTTATAAACAAAAAAATTGGCAGACATAACAATTAGCCGATATATGTAAGTGAAAAGTTATAACTCAGAATTTGACAGCTCACTTGGAAACTATGCTGGTGAAACCGGAGCAATGAGCTTGGTATTTCCAGAGTTTCTCGAATATTTCTTATCATCCCCGACGTGACGCGTGACGCTAGAATTCAATTCATAGTCCACGAAAAATCTGTCTGTGGTGCGTCAAACAAAGTTTTCACTAAAAATTACGAAGACACAATGCTTGGAAGTTTCTAGTGACGTTATTTCATTGTACGATTTTTACGAAGAAGTGACGTCACAGCTCACAACCCCTTACTTCATTAAAGATCGAAATGCAGCGGTGATGGAGGCTCTGGGTCGGGGTGAAGCTTTTATTGTAAAATACCTACGTCTAAAATAGTTTAGGTAATAAAAATGTAGATGCTTAGTTTTCTAGAAATATTATCTAATGTTTAATAGACTTCCTACATTAGACAAAGAAAATAACTAAAAGCAAACAATCTTAATATATATAAATCTCCTGTCACGATGTTTGTCCGCGATGGCCTCCTAAACTACTCAACCGATTTTAATCAAATTTGCACACCGTGTGCTGTTTGGTCCAACTTGAAAGATAAGATAGTTTTTATTTCGAGTAATAGTCTTCATATGACAATATCCGAGCGAAGCCGGAACGGGACGCTAGTGTTATAATAAGTTTAAAAAAGGCATGGACTTAGGAGTCCGTGGAGGTATGATTTAAAAAACCTCTTACTTCTTTATGTTGTGAAATGCGTTCCCTCAGAGGGTTTTTGGACGTAGTTCCAATCTTGGTGTCTTCAAATCGAGAGTGAATCGTGCTCTTCTAGGTAAACACGCTCCATCGTAGACCGCATCGTCTCTTAACATCGGGCGAGATGGCAGTCAAGTGTAAACCTATAAAAGTAACAAGAACAAAATTTAAAATTTTGACTAACCCCCGACTACCTCAGATTTGTTATCTTTACAACATTCTACTAGTCAAGCCCTTTCATTTGATACACATATCGAGGTAGTTGTGAAAAAGAAATGTATTTCGCCATTTTGTAGTAGCGGCCATCTTGGATTTGAAATTTGTCATAGTGCAAAGTATTCTACTAGTTAAGACCTTTCGTTTGATACCCACATTGAGGTAGTAGTGAAAAAAAAAATGTAATCAGCCATTTTGTGGTGGCGGCCATCTTGGATTTGAAATTTGGTATAGTGTCTAGTATTCTACTAGTCAAGCCCTTTCATTTGATACCCATATTGAGGTAGGTTGTGAAGAAATATTTTGTCCGCCATTTTGTGGAGGCGGCCATTTTGAATCGATATTAACCAAACATAGCTAAGAACATCCGCACGGATATTAACCTTCAAATAAAAAAACGCATCGAAATCGGCTCATCCGTTTAAGCTCTACGGTGCCACAAACAGACAGACAGACAGACAGACAGACAGACAGACAGACAGACAGACAGACAGACAGACAGACAGACAGACAGACAGACAGACAGACAGACAGACAGACAGACAGACAGACAGACAGACAGACAGACAGACAGACAGACAGACAGACAGACAGACAGACAGACAGACAGACAGACAGACAGATAGATAGACAGACAGACAGACAGACATCGACGTCAAACTTATAACACCCCTTTTTTTGGTCGGGGGTTAAAAAAAGAAGTATGGCACTCGAGGACTGCCGCGGTAAAGCTATTGCATGTTGCATGCATTTTTATCTACATAAGCCATAGGGATGTTAACAATTTTTCGGAATTGCTTTTATTTTGAAGAGTGACATTTGTTTACCTACCATAAAAAATATCAGGGGAAATCTGTTAAGTTGGCAACACTGCTAAGAGCATTTAGTCTGTAAAGCTAATACAAATAAGATTCATAGCCGAATGACCGAGTGGGGAGGACGGCGTTACGGTCTTCCATCCCTCTTTCTTGTGAACATAAGAAAGAGATGCACGATCATAAATAACTAAAATTCGGTCCCCAGGCCTGCGATAAAAGCTATGCAATAGCTTAAAAAATAAAGCTAGTTATGTACCACAACATAAATAAATCTAGAATATTCACAATATTTGACCTTACTGCCTAACCCCATAGGCTACCTATGAGTTGGTGCTAAGGTGCCACTGACACAGTTAAAGACCGGACCCTGTATGACCCTCAGGGCGCGCTCGTTAAGCCCTTATACATGCGATATGTGGGTAAGTGGGTCTGTCTGTCCGTGTTATTCTCACGTTGTTGGGAATTGGAATTTCTTGAAGGTTTCCGGATAAGGGGCAAAAGTACCTTAAATACGACAAATGACCAACAAAAATTGGCAGTCACAGGAACTGCCGATAGAAGTGAAAACTTATAACTCAGAAAATGATAGCTCACTTTGGAAACTACGCGGGTGAAACTGGAGGGCGTGGCAATGAGCATGGGAAATGCTGACACATTTCTAGATGGTCAATGTACATGGTCCCAAGTTTACCCAAAGATTTCTTATTATTCCCGAGCGTGACACTAGAATTCAATTCGCAGCCACGAAAACCCACGAAAAATCAGTCTATGGCGCGTCAAATTAAGCTTTCACTGCAAAAAGATGACAAATTACAAACAAAAAAAACGAACTGCCGATAAAACTGAAAACTTATAGGTAATTCAGAATTTTATGTCGCGCGCCAATAGAAATAGTCACTTCAAAACTGTATCAAAATTG
Organism: Ectropis grisescens; assembly: GCA_017562165.1. Taxonomy (NCBI): domain Eukaryota; kingdom Metazoa; phylum Arthropoda; class Insecta; order Lepidoptera; family Geometridae; genus Ectropis; species Ectropis grisescens. The sequence continues at coordinate 10,380,007 of CM029768.1, forward strand.
GTTTAGTCGCTTAAGAGTTATAAGGTATCCATATAACACGCTGATATCCAATAATACTCCTAGTTTTTTTTCTATTGGACTGCGCATCGGCCTAACAAGAACAAAATAAAAAATGTTGACTAACCCCCGACTACCTCGGACTTGTAATCTGTACAAAATTTTACTAGTCAAGCCCTTTCATTTGATGCCCATATTAAGGGAGTTGTGAAAAAAGAAATGTATGTCGCCATTTTTTGGTAGCGGCCATCTTGGATTTGAAATTGGTCACAGTGCAAAGTATTCTACTAGTCAAGCCCTTTCGTTTGATACCCATATCGAGGAAGTAGTGAAAAAAAAAATACAATTCGCCATTTTGTGGTGGCGGCCATCTTGGATTTGATTTTTTTTTAAAAGTGTGTAGTCATCTACTAGTCAAGCCCTTTCATTTGATACCCATATTGAAGTAAGTTGTGAAGAAATATTTTGTCCGCTATTCTGTGGAGGCGGCCATTTTTAATAGATATTAACCAAACATAATAGCTAAGAACACCCGCACGGATATTAACTTTTCAATGAAAAAAACCGCATCGAATTGGCCCATCCGTTTGAGCTCTACGGTTCCACAGACAGACACACACACACAAACAGACAGACAGACAGATAGACAGACAGACATCGACGTCAAACTTATAACACCCCTTTTTTTGGTCGGGGGTTAAAAACGACTTCGTTTCATCATTGATATTCCAAGACGCGACCGAAGAGGTTTGATACAACTTACGCGACCAAAACATAATGTCCAATGTAAAGTGTGTGTATTCCCTGATGTTATAGTCTAGGATCCCAGGGCCGCCAGACGTCACGTATTTTCTGATGAACGAAATGTGGACAATTGAGTAGAGTTAGTATATACTAAGAACACATGCTTACCCGCTAACTTGCTTAGCCGGTCAGTTTTGAGATATGGGGTCCAGAAGATACATTACTTACTTCACGTATTTTCTAATAACTGATTTTCACGTATATTATAGGCAATATCTTTAACAATAAGGCCTCAATACTCCCAGACACTTTCCGTCGGCCGTTTTTCTTAACAGACGCTTTAAAACTCCCAAAATAATGACTTAACTTCACTTAAATTCTCATACTCCATTTGTATATACGAGTATGTTTATCAGACAACTATTTTAAAGCCTTTTCTGAAAAGACATCATTTATACGTAGAGAAACATAGGAGTACATACATAGATATATTTACAAACGATACAGAAAGACAGAGGGAATGAGATACAGTCACGTAGACCTCGATGCAGTTTTTACATATTTTTATCTAAGATAAATACACATACAGATACACACACATATACACAGCTAGAAACCGATACACTAAACTCATATCAATCATTTAGTAAGAGAGTATCTAAAAGTACAAAGAGGGTTGGATAAGAACAAAAGAAAACAAAATAGGTTGGGAAAAATAACTAAATAGTTGGGCATCAATTAACAAGGCATATTTATCACGCCAAGCCGCCAGGTGTTGCCAGTAAATGAACTAAAAATTGAAAAAATCATTAACTTTGTAAGTCCTGATTGGTTACGCCCTTACACGCACCAGAGCATGTTGTTAATAAAATACGCGAAGACAAAAAGGCTTAAAAATAAAATAGGTGAAGAGCCTATGCATTTTAGTTACGTTTGTAATAGCACATAATATATGTGGGTAGTACATATTATATTTAATGCAAGAATTATGAATCTGAAATTAGCTACTCTTATGTTTACTAAATTGTTGACCAATTAAGTTCAGGGTTTTGGTTTTTCAAAATGGTTTGTCTGCCGATCTCATCCTGAACGCACCAAAGGACTTCTAAAATGTTTTTATAAATAATTTAATTAGTTTGAACAAGCATATTTATGTTAAACAATAGTATCTAATGTGGGCTTCAATAATAAATAAGTATTACCATTATCGAAGCTCATCTTTGGATGTTTTATCACATGACATGCGTTTTTATGAGAAAAAATTTATACTGAACAAACCTTTAAACCATAAACTCCTTTTTTTGTACACACGTGCAAAAAAATCCAAAGAAAACTGAGTACATACAAGAATTGCATGTTCAAATGTATTAAATTGGATTTAATATCACAAACGCCCAGAGTTTTATTTTTATTACTGTACACAGTTTTAATTTGTCTGACAGATGACTTTTCAGTAAAAATTTGCGTAAAATCTTAAGGTAAAATGTTTCAAACAAAGAAATAAAGACTTACCCAAACAAATTTTTGAGGACAGTCAAATTGTTCAGAAATTTTGTATATTTTTTATCTCAAACTCGAAAAGACATACTTAATTTATTTTCTTCGAAAAAACAAAAACTAGCTTCAATTTCAAACTAAATTCATACACACGGCCAAATTTCATGAAAAGCCATCTCTAACTCATCGAGATATGTGAAAGTACATTTCAGTTTTTTGTTCATATTTCAAAAACCATCGCACCGATTTCACAAAAATTCATTTGAAACTACCGCTGTAATATTATATACCAAAGAAAAAAAGAAGCATCAACGTATATTTATAATTGGCGGAGATATCGCGTAACATACATACAAAAACATACACCAAATTGATAGCCTCCTTTTTTTTGAAATCCGTTAAAAATATTACAGAGCTACCTTTTAATCAAGTAATTTAATTCTTCCTTAGCTCTCGTTCTATAGGTCATTCCCATCGAGTACTAAATATAGGTCGCAGTTCGTTACTTTGTGCTATCCTGTTCTTGAAAGGATTAATAGGGATGGGAGTAATCGACTGACCGATCAGTATCGGTGTTTTGTTGATTTATTTTTGTACAGTCTCTTATTTTTTATGCCGTTTTGTTTTCGTGGTTTTGGTTTAGTCGTGTCATTTTTTTAGGAGGGACTCGAAGAAATAGCGTTGTTTTAAAGTTTGTTTTTAAAGTTTCTGGAATATTAAACTATTTTTCTCTTTCGTAACTTTATAATGGTATTCTGTACAATGATTTTACTTATTTGTGCAATTGTTGAGATAAATAATTGTAAGGTATGCCATTTTTTGCTTTTCATGACACAATAAAGAGCCAAGCAATATTCGCAATATCACTGTGTTCCGGTTTGAAGGGCAATATTACCAGATAAATTACAGGGCATGGAGAGAAATAAAAATATAAATTTGCGCAATGAAAAAAACAACAATCTATAAAATGCAGACAAAACAACAGCTTTACCGCTTAAAACCATTTCTTCCACACAATCGAGGAGAAGAAAAAGAATTCATAGTGGAAAAGAGAAAGTGGTATCTTATTGCAGTAAGTAAATATGAGTTGTTGTCACATTTTGAACATGTATTTAAATTGCTTATGAAATGTATTTTATTGACTTGCTAATAGCATCTTGGACTCTAAAGGCAAGGATAAAGGGGAAGATTGATTCGTTCGAAATGTGGTGCTGGCGAAAAATGCTTGGCATCAAGTGGACAGCTCGCCGCACAAACGCATCAATCCTAAACCAGCTGAAGATACGTACGAGACTCTCCACCATCTGCACTCAGCGGACATCTCAATTTTTCGGACACTTGGCTAGTCGATAAGAAAGCTTGGTAAACTTAATAATGGTCGGTCGCGTCGAAGGGAAGAGAAGTAGAGGCAAAGCACCATTCCGGTGGATAGACACCATCAAGGTCTCTGCAAGGACAAACATCCAAACTTGCTTATAGATGGCTCAAGACAGGAGTGCCTGGGACGGACGTCGATGGTGGCCTCCGTAATGAGGATACGACCAAGAAGAAGAATAGCATCGTGTGATTTCAACGGCCTAGTTCCCGATTTTAAAAGATGTATATCCCGTATATCTGAGCTCTTAAACAAAATTATTTTATGCCATATTAAAATTTGACATCTAGGTGAAGATCTTATGTATAATTTTAGTGCAATTCGAATAGATTACAATTTTAAATCTTGTCATAATTATGTATGATTTTTTTTATAATTTTAAATGTGGTGATTGTCATGTTTGTGTCAAATTGTATCGATAGTTTTTACTCGAAATTAAACGTGACGTTTCCCATCCCTTCGAAACAGTTAGCTTCTGAGCCATATTTTTTATCCTGCCCCATAAAAATGTACGATCCATACATATCTTTATTTATATTTATGTATGTCTGTACCTTATATATGGGCCGCAGGTGTGGTACAAATTACTTGCAAACTATCTGTAGGCAAAAGAGACGTGAAGTGTCTATGGCGGAAATGTCAGATTTCATATGCGTAAGGTCGTGGGTTAAATTCCCGTAGGCACTTCTGAGTATTTTTCCAAGGTAGGCAACAAGTTCGCGGTGAGGGAAAACATTAAGAGGAAACTGACGTGTTCTAAGAGCAACGTCTTTTGTGTACAAAGTAATCCGCTAACTCTCACTTGGTCAGGTAGTGGACCACCACGCTGGCCAGTAGAGGTTGGTGGGTTACACATGATTTCGAAAGATAGGAACATTTCAGTTTCTTCACGGTGTTTTTCTTCGCCGTTTTCAAGATAGCAGCCACTATGTATTTAATTTAATTCCGGTCCAGTTAAGTTGAAACTAGCTGTACCCTGCCACGCTTCGCTGTGGCACATTGTGATGCAATACTTTGTGACAAGTTCAATTAATTACATTAATGTGGTAATATAGAAGTCAATGTCGCGATAAAAAGACATAAATATAATAAACACAGGTACACAGGAACTATATTATCTGTCTCGCTCTGACGCGCTTGTTCACTGTATTTTGTTTCTCGCTCTAGTATTCCGAGTTTACCCGTAAAGCTATTATCATACCCGATCGTAACGCTAGATTTCAATTAACAGCCCACGAAAATTATGTCTAGGTGCGCCAACAGAAGTTTTCGCTTCAAAAAATTACTTATTTACTATTAAAATACCTTCCTATTTTGTACCACGACTGGAGTCGGGGCAGACTGCAACTTTTTGTATGCTAAAATTGTCTCCACGCACTCCTACATAGGTCCATGTCTTATTATAATATTTAATTAAAAACGCCTATTATTCTTTGAAAGAGTTTTTGGTGACAAATACCAGAAGGGATTGTTCTAGACATTAGTATAGTTTCCTTTTGAGTTTTATTGAATAATTAATGTATTATGTGACTTGTAAATGCTTTTTACCAATGTTATCTGTATCTGTACCACTAGTTTTTTTAATAATATTATTAAATAAGTTTTTATATTATATTTGTAACTTTTAAATGTTACATAGTTTAAAATTTTAGACCACAACTTCAAAACGGGGACTATCACCAAACAAAAAGGCCTCCAGACCTTCAATAATTCATCCCCGGATGAATATTTAGCAGCCCTCAACCTACGTCATAGAACCTTCCACTTACAAAGCCTTCCACTTAAGCAGGGCTTTAAATAGCTCCTACGGAACCCTAAAAACCATTACAGTATATTATAGACTACGCTGCCCGATGGTTTTACCCGCGTAGTCCCCGGGCCCGTTATTTTACCGGGATAAAAAGAGTTTTTTCTATCGCAATGCTCGTAGCTCGAAAAAGCGACATCGTTTCATGGTTGATGTTTCAAAACCACGAACGAAGAGATTTGACTCTACTTTTGTGATAAGAAAGTCTAGGATCTAGGCTGTGGAATACGTTGCCCGAGTGGGTTTCCCCGACTGCTTGACGGTAGAATAACTAGCAAAGGTGTGGTATTTCCTCAGGCGGGTTCTGCCAAGAGTCCTACCCTAAATTTGCTGCCTGTTCTCGATGGATAGAGGTAAAATACTATAGTTTGTACCATGGACGTATGTATAAAAACGTTGGACGGAGTCTTGCTAAAACAAAAACTGTGTCACTAGAGTCGGCCACATTTGCACATGTTCGTTGTCAGGTTGTCACTGATAGGCTGACACGTACACATATACACAAGTAGCGCGCGTGTAATGACCCACTGATGTGTGCGTGTCAGCCTGTATGTGCACGCGTGCATATTATGTGGCCGACTCAATGGACACAGTTTTTGTTTTAGCGATCTACGTCCAACTTTTTTATACGTTCATGGATATATTCAATAACAAAAAATAAACTACAATTTTAGAGCTAAGATTTTGCAAGCTTAGTGTATTTTTTATCAGTTGATAATTGTTTTGGATAAAGAGTTAAGATAAGAGAGAGATAGCACTAAAATCTATAGAAAAACTCGTTTCGCTCGCGCCTTAATGGTCAAAATACCTTAACCCTAAATAATTAACCCTTAACCACACCTTGCAATTTAACAAAATGCCGCCCGAATAAAGATCTTATCTGCTTTATAGGCGTTTTAACTGCATTTAGGGTTCCGTGGGGGACACTTTAAGGTTCTAAAGGGCGTTTAACCCAGTTTTTTTTTGGACAGTTGACGTAATTCTCTTTTCAAAACATTGAAATTGTTATTCAAAAAAGTTTCACCATTCAGTTGTACTTATGTTTACTTTTTTATATGTTACATACATTACACGTTAGCTCCGCCAATAGTGAATAAATTTTAATGGGTTTTTGTAGTGAAAACTTCTTTCGGCGCGTCTAGACAGAATTTTCGTGGGCTGTGAATTGAAATTTAGCGTCACGCTCGGGTATGATAATAGCTTTTCGGGTAAACTCGGGATGCTAGAGCGAGACACAAAATACAGTGAACAAGCGCGTCAGAGTGAGACAGATAATAATATAGTCCCTGTGTACCTGTGTTTATTATATTTATATCTTTTTATACCGACATTAACTTTTAGGTACTTACCACATTAATGCCATTAATAGAACTTGTCACGAAGTATTTAATTTGCATTTCACGAAGTATTTCGTTTTCATTTTTAAATAATAGAATTATATAGTAGTCTTTAAATAGGGACCTAAGTATTTCTTATTTGAGTATTCACTGCTGCCGTGCGGTCTTAAGTGCACACATTTTTATTTTTTCGTAGAAAAAAAAATCAGTTATTTACTTTAGCCATCTTTTTTATGGTATAGAGTGACAGAACGAGCAGGGCATGAGCCTGATGGTAAGCAACGCGCCTAACCATAACAGCACATTATAACCCAGCTATTGTAACAAATGTAATCCGCCATTTTGTGGTGGCGGCCATCTTGGAACATTTTTTTATCAAACAACTTTATTAGCTATATTTGATGTAACTTAGGCGGCTGAACCGATTTTGAAGAATCACAACTAAGAGCATTCCTGACTAATTTCCATTCAAATAAAAACGATTCATCCGTTCGAAACCTACGAGTAAGTTGCTACGCACATTTTATCACACAATACCTTGAACTAAGTATTTTTTTTACTATGGCAGCTAAATAACTAATATAATTAGGCGTTTTCCAGGCGCAAAAAGACTTGTCAAAGATGGTTTTTGTGAAATTTCTCTAACAAAATAAAACAGTGGCGCCACCTACGATGAAATTGGGAACTGTATTTGACAGGTCTTTTTACGTCTGGAAAACGCCCTATTTTGAATGCCAGGCACAGAAGTTGTTGGGAATCGAACCCTCAGCTGGGCCACGAAACCAGTTATAATTGTTAGAGCGAATTTCCAAAAAAACACCGAACAAAGCGAGGTCCATATTATTGCAATAAATACACAACTTGAAATGGTACCACCATTAACACCCACTACTACCCTACTGAACCAAGAACTGGTATAATGTAAAATCCAACTTATTTTCTCAAACCACGAGAGCACTGCTATCGCATTTTATGAACAAAAACAAACGACTCCTTTAATTATTTTAGTCCTATCGTATTGACATATTGCAGATAAGTTTGTTTTTACGACAGTTCAACCAATGACTGCATTATTATCGAATTTTACTTACAAAAGTTTTTATGAAAGTATTATTTTAGTTTCATGTTTTGGCCAGTTGTGTAGATAAAGATGTATGTCCATAATTACCGTCCAGTCAGACAGGTTTCCGTAAATGAAACACTTGATATACTAGAATTACTTGTAAGAAGCCGTAGATTTGAGAAATAGATATTGGCAACGTCTTAAACTACTTTGAAAAGGTAAGAAGTTAAGAAAACTTGCAACCAATCATTACGAGTATAATATAAATAAATTTGGTGTCTTCAAATCGAAAGTGAATCGATGTTTTCTAAGTAACCACGTTTCAGCGTAGACAGCCTCGTCGCTTAACATCCATCGAGCAACTCAATCTTCCGCACAAGCACGGAAGGAAGCCTTAGCTAAAAAATATTGTTCAAATCTTTCTGGCATTTCTTGCAGGAGGAAAGTTGCACACAAGGACAAAGCCGCACTATTACACACAAAACATTCCTGTACCGATCCATTGCCGATAATATTTTTTTTTTTTAATATATAGTGACGAGACGATCAGGTCATGTGCCTGATGGTAAGCAACATGCCTGACACATAACAGCACAGTGACAAGCAGCTATTGGAACATGAAGAGTCCAAATGCACTGCACTGCGCTCGTCACCCAGAGATCTAAGATCTTATATCTCTAAGCCCTGTAATTTCTCTGGAAACATTGCCCTTCAAACCGGAACACAGTAATGTTTGCACATTACTGCTTGGCGGTAGAATAACTGGCAAATCATAGTCACACAGCCAAATCACTAACACATAAAAAATAAAGCACCATTCACAAATCTAGCCCCGCCCTCAGCCACACTATATTATCAAACTCCATGGTCCACGCGGACTTGTTCTTTGACAGGGGGTAACGCTGTGTATGCCCACTCCCTTCCGTGTTGCTCGCTGTTAAAATCATATAGATAACACCAAGCGTAAGCCTATAATAGTTAAATACTTTATTGCCACGACAAAAAGTAGTATCACTGGCTTTAAGGGTAGACAACGTCGTGAAGTAACCGGAATGTATAATATGTGAAAGGGTTAATTGTGAAAATTATTTACTAAAGCTAGGTATAACTTTTGAAGTTATAAAGCGTAAATTTATACGACACGCGCGCAAGTCGCACCGTCGTGAAAAACTGAAGTTACCTTTTCAACTTGATAGTAAACATTCTTAACTTAGGTACTGCAGGTTAATAGGTTTGAAGATAATATCTATTAGGCGAGGCAAGTCCTACTCGTATGCTCCAGGGACATGGACAAATGGACTGTTTAGAAGTGACCTTCTGATTAGTATGTAAGTCAGATTTCAATGACATTGTTTTCACCCCATCGACTAGCAAGGATCAAACTTTGGATCATTGCATCTATCGTATTAATCTTAGGGAATATTTGCTACTGTCGCTTTCATTTATTTATTATTTCTATTACAAATTAAAAGAAAACTTTGACACAGCCCTTTTACAGCTGAATTTATTAATTATGTTATTGTTGTTATTTTAAATTATTACTAACTATCAATGTAATTACCTACCTACAAATTTGTACCTACTTGACGAGTCTGCTGAGAAATACTCAGGATGTTTAGTTATAAATATTTTGTGAGTGTAACTAGCATTGATAATAAATTTATTCTATTCTATTCTATTCTTCTTCTTAGAAATGAGCCTAGTAACACTTTTGCCGAGTAACGAGTACTGAGTTTTACGCGGTTAATTTTTGACGTGACAACGTCTAATAAATCGATGAACACGGCTGCATGCACGAAAAAGTGTCCCGTTATGTCCCGTTACGCTCATTGTATGCTTGCGCCTCATCTATCAATGTTTTGTTATGACGTTGTCACGTTAAACTATCGTCCGTAAACCAAGCGACTTTACAGACAACCAATGTTTTTCAACCGACTACTCGGCCGAGTAACTAGGTTCAATAAAATTCCCATTTCACGCGCGTGAACAAGTACATAAATAGGTTACATTACTACTCATTCAGTAGTTTAATTTCGATTTTGATTTTATTAATTGAGATTGTCAACGATTTCCTAAATTAGTAACAATACTTTGTAATTAACACTGTCGTTTTAATTACAACTCCAAATATTGTTTTTCTAAAACTGAGTATACTCGGCATTCAAACTGAGTATACTCGGCATTCAAACTGAGTATACTCGGCATTCAAACCCAGTTATCGAGCCGAATACGAGTATTTTTTTAGTAAGAAGTAACGAGACGAGCAGGACATGTGCCTGATGGTAAGCAACATGCCTGCCACATAACAGCACAGTGACACGCAGCTATTGGAACATGAAGAGTCAAAATCATTACCTAGCACTGCACTGCGCTCATCACCCATAGATCTTATGTTGTTGTGAAGATGTTATGTCTCTAAGCCCTGTAATTTCTCTGGAAACATTGCCCTTCAAACCGGAACACAGTAATGTGAAAACATTTACTGTTTGGCGGTAGAATAACTGGCAAAGTTATTTATAAAAAAACTCTCTGAGTACGCCAAGTACAGAGTATCAACCGAGTACTCGGCCCATTTCTATTATCTATTCTATGGTATGGTTAAACTACTTTTATAACAAGACGAGTAAAAACGAGAAATACCTACATAAATACAGACACACTTTTTTTTATAAAAGGTCTTATGGGAGTTGAACCTGAATTCTTTCTGAAGCATTATTTTTATCAGGTTTCGTAATTTTGAGTCCTGCGCTTTCGGCGCTACTCAATGGGGCGTTTACAAGACGTAAAAAGAGCTGTCAAATACAGTTCCCAATTTCACCGTAGGTGGCGCCACTGTTTTATTTGTTAGGTAAATTTCACAAAAACCAACAGTGGTGCCACACACTTGACAATATTTAGAACTATCTTTGACAAGACTTTTTGCGTCTGGAAAACGCCTCATAGACATAGGTAGTAGACGTTCCTCAGGCGGGATACTGTTAATCAGTCAGAAAAAAAAGTTACCTTACCGAGTTAGTACTTCTACGTCTTGGAATTTAATAGCGAACGTGGTCTAACCAGTCACTTACCGTCGGAACCGCGAGCCCAGTACTTATATGTAATCTAGGTCTATAGACCATGTGTAGTTCAAACTAGATTAGACCACTTTTCCAGAACGTCTTCCAAGCTAGTTTTTGTTCCATGTCACTCGATGTAGGGTATAGGGTAATAGAGTAAGATCCCAGGGCCGCCAGACGTCACGTATTTTCTGATGAACGAAATGTGTACCGTGTACACATGCTTACCCGCTAATTTGCTTCATCATCATCATCATCAGCCGCAAGACGTCCACTGCTGAACATAGGCCTCCCATAGGCCTCCCATGCTGAACATAGGTAACCAGCGGTTTCCAGCGACCTTTGTGAGGTCATCTGTCCATCTAGTGGGAACACACTGCGTCTTCCGGTTCGTGGTCGCCACTCGAGAACCTTTCTTCCCCATCGGTTGTCAGTTCTGCGAGCGATAACTTGCTTAGATTGCCAATTTTGAGATATGGAGTCCAGAAGGTACATAAAAACATTTATTTACGATATTATGAGTTTAGGGGATGACTGGCCCCTTAGATCGGTCTGTCTTTTCAGAAGACTTTAAAATAGTTGTCTGATAAACAAATATACAAATGGAGTTTGAGTATTTAAGTGAAGCTAAGTCATTATTTTTATTTTGGGAGTTTTAAAGCATGAATTCAAATGTTTGCACTGTGTCTGGGTGTTTCTATTTATAATAAGTATGTATTTAAAACTATATAACTATTATATCAGCTATCTGGTCGCCATATTACAAGCTTTGCTTAGTTTGGGGTCAAGTGGTGTTGTGTGTGAGTTGTCCACCAATATTTATTTATCTGTTAAGCAAAACGGCCGACGGAAAGCGTCTGGGAGTATTGGGACCTGATTTTTAAAGATACTGCCTATAACATACGTGAAAATCAGTTATCAGAAAATACGTGAAGTAAGTAATGTATCTATTGGACCCCATATCTCAAAATTGGCCGTCTAAGCAAGTTAGCGGGTGGGTAAGCATGCGTTCTTAGTACACGTACTAATTCTATTCAATCGTCTAGATTTCGTTCATCAGAAAATACGTGACGTCTGGCGGCTCTGGGATCTTGGACTATATGCAGGAGGAATGGCGCTCACTGAGTATTCAAATCAAATCGTTTATTTGTTAGAAGCGTGGTCGTAGCACATAGTTTCCTGCCGTGTACAGATGTAATTCAGATTTTATATCACATGTTCTTGCCTGTTTCGGCGTACAAATGTTGTAACAGGAGTGTTTACGTAATCATGCATATAAATAAACTAGATGTCCGCCCCGGCATCGCCCGTGGCATTATATAGCACTTATCGGGATCCTGTACATATCCAACGGTGAAAGAATGACTGAAATCGGTTCAGTCATTCCATATTGCTTTCAAACAAAAAACCTCTTCAGCTACCTGCTACACCACCTGTCGGAAATCGGTCGTACTAACTCAGATTAGAAACAAATTTGATTAGCAAAGGTTTATATTCAATGACGCAATCTTAGACACATGCTGTCATGTCAAAGCGAAGCGGTACGATAACTCTCCAACAGGAATATTTTTGCCCGTTTTTGTTACATTCTCGATTCATGCTCCGCTTCTATTGATAGTAAATACCGTTCTATAGCCTATAGCCTTCCACGATAAATTGACTATCCAATAGAAAAATAATCTTAATCTCGGACCAGTACTTCCCGAGATTCTAGCGTTCAAACAAACAATCAAAGAAACAAACTCTTCAGCTTTATAATTTTAGTATAGGATAGATATTTTTTAATAACAAAGTAATTTATGTCATAGAATAGATAATATATTACAAACTTTAGGATACTTTACACTGGAAGGTGAACTTATGGGGCAAAGCTATTCAATAAAACAATTCAGTAACTCCAACGCACACGCATGTGTACGAATGACATCTACGTAGTTGTGTGAAAAATAGGTAATTCTACAGCGCCGTTTGTATGGAGTTTTAGTGGAGTGTCCGGGGTGTAACTATTATCTACCAAAGAATAAAATAACCATAAAAAATATTCGCAATTGGTGGAGCTATTGTGTAACATAAAAATAACAACCGAATTTAGAACTTCACATTTGAAGTTTGTTGAATAGAAATTCTTAGTAGCGGTAGGACACTTGGCAGAGTCCGCCTGGGGAAGTACCACACCTTTACCAGTTATTCTACCGCCAAACCGTAATGTGCAAGCATTACTGTGTTCCGGTTAGAAGGGCAATGTTTCCAGAGAAATTACAGGGCTTAGAGATATAGCATCTTAGATCTCTGGGTGACGAGCGCAGTGTAGTGCTAGGTAATGATTTGGACTTTTCATGCTCCAATAGCTGCGTGTCACTGTGGTATTATGTGGCAGGCATGTTGCTTACCATCAGGCACATGTCATGCTCGTCTCGTCACTTTTTATTTAGAAAAAATAATACTCGGAAGGAAATAAAACGCAAAAACCTAATCAAAGTGATAAAATTGAGTTAAAATCAGGATATATCTCACATAAAAAAACCTGCCAGAGTCAAAGACCTTCCATTTAACTTCGCTTCGAGTTAAAATAAGTAATTCCAATAAATATAGGTCGAAAACCTATAAAGGACCGTCGAAACGTCACATCCGGTCCGCGAATTATACGTGACTACGCATGCTCAATATGCTATAAAACGTTTTTACGCAATTATAGGTTTTATTGCAAAGGGATAGGGTGTACGGTGGGGTCGACTGGCGTTTTATGAAGGAAAGTCCGGTGTTATGATGTTTGCCGGTATTACCAGTTGTGTGACGTCACTTTCGATATAGTTATCATTAACAGCCTTCTCTATATCTTATTACATCTATGCCTGCCCCGGTACATATATAGCACTCAGCGGGATCCCGTACATATCCAACGTGAAAGAATGACTGAAATCGGTCAGTCATTCCTGTGAATAACGCTTTCAAACAAAAAACCTCTTCAGCCACCTACGACGCCACCTGTCGGAAATTGGTCGTACCAACTCAGATTTAGAAACAAATATTATCAAAGGTTTATATTCAAGAGGTATGTAATATTTTAGAAATTTTATACACATGCTGTCATGTCAAAGCACAGTACGAAAACTCTCAAAAAGAATATTTTTTCCCGTTTTTGTTACATTCTTGATTCATGTTCCGCTTCTATTGATAAGTAGTTTTATGTTCTATAGCCTACAGCCTTTCTCGATAAATGGACTATCTAATAGAAAAATAATCATTCAATTCGGACCAGTACTTCCCGAGATCCTAGCGTTCAAACAAACAAAAAACTCTTCAGCTTTATAATATTAGTGTAGATTATAAAGCTGAAGAGGAATATTGTTTGAACGCGCTAATCTCAGGAACTAATAGAACAATTTCAAATAAATCACCGTTAGATATTAACGTTATCTCTGTGCGATATAGACCAGGGCTTCTCAAACTGTGCGTCGGTATTATCCCAGGGGCGTCGTGAGGCGTTGACCGAATCGAGTTAGGGTTTTAGGGTCGTATGTATTGAAATGCGGCTTATGGTAGGAACGCTCACTTCCGACAAGGTAGCTTATCGTATTGCCAAAAGAAAGAAACCACAGACGATTGAAGAGGAGCTTATTTTACCCGTCGCAGGCTAGAAATACAATTAATAAGTATACAGCGAAACATAAATGGCATGAAGGCCAGGGCGTCGCAAAAAAAGACAATATCCCAAGGGCGTCAAGGTAAAAATAAGTTTGAGAAGCCCTGCTATTATAGGGTATATGTACCAGCCAGGTTCGATTGCTAATTTACTAATATAACCTTTGGCTGTACTTTGACTCGACTGAGGTTTGACATTAATGTTGTCGTGTGAATTCTAATTAAAAGTTGTTCTGCTTTTTAGCCCCCGACCAAAAAAGGGGTGTTATAAGTTTGACATCGATGTCTGTCTGTCTGTGTGTGTGTCTGTCTGTGGCACTGTAGAGCGCAAACGGATGGGCCAATTTCGATGCGGTTTTTTCATTTGAAGGGTAATATCCGTGCGGATGTTCTTAGCTATGTTTGGTTAATATCGATTCAAAATGGCCGCCTCCACAAAATGGCGGACAAAATATTTCTTCACAACCTACCTCAATATGGGTATCAAATGAAAGGGCATGACTAGTAGAACGTTATTTTTTTCACAGATAATATGGGTATCGAGATCCGAGGTAGTCGGGGTTAATCAAAAAATTTTTTTTCAATTTTGTTCTTGTAAAATGAAAGGGCATGACTAGTAGAACGTTATACAGATAATCCGAGATCCGAGGTAGTCGGGGGTTAATCAAAATTTTTAATTTTGTTCTTGTCAAAGAGAAACAAACAATTCTGATAATTAATTATCTGTTTCAACAAAAACAGCAGCCAAGAGTGGCTCATCTCCTGATATAAATCTACTTGTGTGTGTTAAGACTCGATGCCCGGAAGAGTTTTTGCGCAACATTCAAGTTCACGGTTCAAGACGCCGGTAATGGGTGCCGCTTTTGAGAAACCACATAGAAGCAGTGAAAATAGATTCTTTTATTAGACGATACTAACATCGCCTTGCGGTATGAGCACGTAGTTTACGTTCTAGCGATTATAATTAGCATAAATAGCCCAGTAAATGTTGCCACTGGGACTCGGGGCGTCTCGTAAGGAGAGAGTAAAGGCAATAATCCACCATGCTAGCTCAAACACCCCTTATTACTGGGACTATAAGATTGAAAGTTGCTTGCAGCCGCTGATGGACAACGTATCCTCTCGAAAGATTCAAAGAAAATGACGGTTTCTTCACGATGTTGCCTTTTATTGTTTTAAAAAGAACCTACGTGTTATAATCTATGTTCTAAATTTCAACCTGATCTGTTCAGCTATTCCGACGTGATTGAACAACAAACATCAGTACAATTTATTAATCGACATTTGTTATAAGTTAAACTCAAGTACTTTATTCATAAACGTGCAATTTATTCGGTTTTTATTTAAATGCGCTCAGTAAATACTGGACTGATATCAAAAAAATTCACTGTTAAAATATGTTTGTACTTACATGGTCCCATAATGATAAAGACTATGTATTTAAAATGGGCAAAGCCAGGGCGGACCGATACTAGCCGTATAGAAATAAGTAGTAGGTGCCTACAGTGACTTATAACTTAGTTGTCCTTTACGAGCTTAAATGTTACAAAGGCACTTATACACTTAGCAACAAAAAGTTAATTATTTTAAAGTAAGCTAATTTTAGATTAAATTTTATTTTATGTGACACGGGCGAGCCCAGAGCTGGCCACTAGTTTAGTCTTTTATGTAAAATATCTATAGTGGTAGGACCACGGTGGGTAGGACTCTGTTGACATACCTAGCTCAGCAAATGTCAAAGTGAAGTTGACAAATCTGTCGCTGAACCGATAACCGTTAAGGTACAAGTTCGCGCGGAGACCGCGACAGGCACTTGACATTATGGAATCCATAGTCCAATAAAACACCTGTAAACAGCATGATGACGTAAGCTTGTGTCAGTCACGTGGTTCCCGAGTCTCGGAAGAGAGTCCCAGGCGGAGTTATATTATTATACCATGATGGAATCCTATGAGCGCCAGTTCGCGCCGAGACCGCGACAGGAGACCGACCTCGCACATGTCCCGGTCTCGGTCTCGGCGTGAACTGGCACCCATACAATTCCATAATGTCAAGTGCCTGTCGCGGTCTCCGGTCTCGGTCTCCTGTCGCGGTCTCAGCGCGCACTTGTACCTTTAGGGTGGACGGGATCTGAAGTGGAGATTGTAAATCCTTAAATATAGCGTAGGATCCTGTGAGACCAGATGGAGCGATGATATACGAACTCAGCTTTTTCTCAACTCAGTTAGGCGATTATAGGTCTAAACAGGCATAAAGCCCATATTTGGGTTTATTTCGAACCTGACCCGAAAACCTGACCCGCTACCGGGTCAGGTCAGGAACAGCAAAAAAATATTAATTTTCATTCCCAACCTAACCCTCTTCCTACATTTACTAAAAAAAAGTCCTAACTCCAGGAACTATAGGACTAATAACGTACTAGGTAGGGTTTTAGAATCGAGGTTAACTTAGGAACATTATTTCCGGCTCAGGTTTAGAAGAGGGTTACGTTCGTAATGACAAAAATGAATCACTTTTGCTGTTTGTTCCTAACCTAACCCGGTAGCGGGCTAGGTTCGGAATAAACCACATCATTCTTCGGGTCAGGTTAGGAGGAGGGTTAGGTTGGGAATGAAAATTAATAATTTTTTTCTGTTCCTAAGCTAACCCGGTAGTGGGTCAGGTTTTCGGGTCAGGTTCGGAATAAACCCAAATATGGGCTTTATGCCTGTTTTCGGCCATAGGCGCAGACCTATAATCGCCTAACAGCTGAGTTCGTATATCACCGCTCCATCTTGTCGCACAGGATCCTACGTTATATTTTGACCCATATTTGAGTGTGTTGTTCTATAAGGCGACGCACTGCCACGCACTACGCAATTTTACACGCTAAGGTGTAAAAAAATATTTCTCAGAGTCTGTTCTCAATTGCGACGGACATCACAAGCACTTAGAATTTAATACTTTATATTTGTTTGTAGTTTACGTTCGTGTCAGACTTTATATTTGTATGGTCTTCGGAATTACCTGCGACTGCTAATTTACAACTCGCCGTTAGATTCTTTTGAAGTTAAGTTACGGCTGGTGTAGTCGGGAGAACGGTGACTGCTGATCCGGAGCTCCTGGTTTGAGTCCCACGCGCACCGTTTTTTGAAGCCATTTGCGTAATACCGCTAACTTAAAAATGGTGAAGGAACACAAGGAAAGGAGGAATGACATGTTCGTAGAATGTTTTGAGACCACTCATCATCCACCAACCCCGCTTTGGGACAGCGTGGAGGGCTATTAATTATTGTTAGTTATTAATTAAGTTTATGTGTATAATATGTATGTATTTAAAAACTATATAAGTATCCTATATCTTTATTTACTGTTATAAGTCTCCACAGAAAAAAAATACAAATCAAATAAGGTCAAAAGACCATCGAGCACTGACCCCTGCCTGAACGTGCCCAGAACACTCGCTGCGTTCCCCCTCTGTATGGTCAGGGAGATCTGCTGAGTCAAGAACCAACCTACTCGATGATCACTCGTCTTCTCCCTCAAACGGTGTCCCTAATCCGCCACAAACTTCTTTGCTTCCGCATTCCACGGCCCTGCCGTTTCCACGGCGAACGGGACGAAATCATACGCAGCGTTAGGCGCAGGGTCTAAAACTAAAGCTGATATAGGTATTATATCAGTTAGCTGGCCGCCATAGTTTGTACTATGCTTAGTTTGGTGGTCAGATGGTGTTGTGTGTGAACTGTCCACCAATATTTATTTATTCTACAAAAATATGGTTTTGACATTCTCTCTTTGCGAGAGAAAGACTCGAATCTCAACAGTGGGAACATCTACCCTGTAGGCTGCATATGTACGGATGCATGAACCAAACAGTGGAATATGTTGCCTAAGTGGCTCTGTCCCAATCGCTACAATCTCAGCGTGTTCCAATGTAGAGTGAATCAGTTTCTTCTGGGTAGCTCACTTCATCTCAGACTGCATCCTTACCTTGTAAATATACTCGTATCAGGCAATATAGCGGTCAGGCGTAGGCCTAGCTTTCATTAAAAATTAACTTTACAAATTCTAGACAGTATTTTTTAACGATATGAGCAGTACTAAAATCTAGTACCTCTATGAAGTACGTAACTTGTTTTTTTTTCGGATAAACGCCTCCTTGGTCAGTTGCCATTTGAAAATACATAAGATTTAGACAAAAAAAATTTGACGCCATCTTTGATTTGTTTTGCGTACAAAGTTTCATTAATGAAGCAGAAATCCGTGAGTTATTTAAATATTAAAGCGAAGTACTTACAAAATAAGGAATTGTTTGATTGCACGGAGATGTAATTACGTAGATATGCCTATAAGTAACATATCTAAGCGCTGTTTAAATTCAAACATACGACCTAACTAATTCCTACTCATTCCTGACTACCAGGGTGGATATACGTTTAGAGAACTAAGTACCGCGCGTTTATCGCATCGACAACCCTTGAACAATGTGAATGAAGAAGAATACTCAAATAAAGAATATTATCGCCATTCTTCTATGTTCAAACGATGAACACTGGCGAAATTGCGGTGATATTACAGAATGGAAGCCAAAAAAAAAGAAAAAGAAGACCCTTGTACGGCGCAATGCGATGGAAAGCTATTTATCTCACAAAGATGGTCGCTTAAGGTAGCGGTTGGCCCGGAGACCACGACACGAGACCGCGGCACGAGACCGCGACAGGCACTTGCCATTATGAAATTGTATGGGCGCCAGTTCGCACCGAGACCGCGACAGGAGACCGACACACGTGTCGCGAGACATGTGTCGCGGTCTCGGCGCGAACTGGTGCCCATACAATTCTATAGACTCAAGTGCTTGTCGCGGTCTCCGGTCGCGGTCTCCTGTCGCGGTCTCGTGTCGCGGTCTCAGCGCGAACTTGTACCTTAAGAGGGCCGCCGAGAGGGTAGTTCTTCCAGACTAAAAAAGTAAGGTTTGAACCTCCGTTCCAAACTTCATTAATATCATGAAATATCACTAGAAATAACGACCTTCTAACCGGAACACAGTGATGTTTTCCCATTAATTTACAAAGCCATGGTCACTCGACTGATTCTAAGTAAAGCGATGCACAGATTGTCCGGTCAGCGCTCGTTCCGGTCGGCGAGCCTCGCGTGTGAACAGGCCCTTATGCCCATTGTGACGGCTTCGTTTTTAGATGGTTTATTTATTGCTAAATTTTTGATTTAGAATGAACAATAATTAAACATTGGTAAAATACGATTGTTCGTTAACGAGCTAAGGACTAGCTTCGCCTCGTGGTGTTACCCGCGTCTTAATAACAGTCTCAGTATTCGGGATATATATAGATAGATTTTTTTTAAGAATTGTATTTTGCTGAAAGGCTTGTTCGCATTAGGCTAGTATATTAGTCTAGTAGCGAGTAATTTAGTGGCTAAATGTGTCTGAACATTGAAAATTTAGTCGAGTAGCTTAGCAAGTGATTTAGTCGAGTCAATCCATTTTGTTCTATTTTCAGCGGGCGAGTAGCACCCCCCACCACGCGTTCGTTGGGAGCGGTGCGCTCATTGGCTCGCCGATTAAACAGGTTCGAACTTGTCGAATTAGTCTGGAGAGAAAAATAACTTCAAACAATTTTCCAAATCGAAATTGTCTGTGGAATAACTTATTTTATTGATCACACAAATTTCCTCATTCACCTCTTCTAAAATAGCCATTACGATTCGATAAGATTAGATTATTCATTCATTTATTTTATTGCGTTGTAGGATCTTCATGTTGCGAAACACTACTTACTTGTGAACTGTACTAAAGCACGGTGCGAACGATTTTTGAATAGTAGCGAGTATTTTAGCTACTAAATTACTCTCTACAAGACTAATTTACTAGCCTAATGCGAACAAGCCTTAACGCGATGTAGTCATATCGAGATTTAGTCTTAAAGTTATTTAGTCAGAACCGCTACTAGTCATATCGAGATGTAGTCATTGAACTCTTAAAAACGGAAGAAGCGGCACACGCTCCTCAACGAAGGCGATGTAAAATCAGGTGACGTCTCCTGATTGAGTTCAGTCGCTACGTGAGCGACAAATGGAGCGCATGTGTGCAAATAATTCCACGAAATTCGATTTGAGCTGTTATAATGCCAATTTTGTGCGTATGCAAGGTGCAGAAATAGTACTAAGACCAAGAAAAAGTTTCGTGGCATCACTTTTCATACGTAATTACACAAAATCTTTAATTATTTGATTTAAAATAATATTTTCTGTTGTAAACAATTCGGCATTTGTAAAAAGGGACAGGTATACATGACGTGAAAGAGTGGGACACGACCAGCGATATGTTGACTGCAGTGACAACGGCGAATGTTTACGTCACGGGCAACGGCTATTCTTTCTCTTTCCCGCCAGTGTCTTCGTATGTCTTTCTATTCTTCTCGAAAAAATATTTAAACAAACGTGTAACTGTGGTATGTATAGCTATCTCATTCCCATCTACTGCCAATTTGCTATGATGTCTTTGTCATTCATTACAACGTATCTCACGCCATCGTGAGTGTGGTTGTGTGCACGTTCTGTATTTGTATGAAATGTTCGCCACATTATGTTGATTTCGTATTAGAACGTACCTCATCTGTAGTCCTAAACCTTCTACCCCGTAAGTTGAGTAGTGGTAGCACTCTTTGCAGAGTCCGCCTGGGGAAGTGCTACACGTTTGCCAGTTACTCTGACGCCAAGCAGTAGTGTGCAAACATTACTGTGTTGCAGTTTGAAAGATAATGTTTCCAGAGAAATTACTGGGCAAGAGCTAATAATAAGAAAATATCTTATTTCTCCGGGTGACAAGCGCAGTGCGGTGCTAAGTAATGATTTGGACTCTTGGTTCTAATAGCTGCGTGTCACTGTGCTGTTATGGGCAGGTTTGTTGCTTACCATCAGACACATGTCCTGCTCATCTTGTCACTCTATATCCACTATAAAAAAAGTCTTTGAGTTATTTGCCCTTTTTTCTATCGAACTGATAGTAGCTCGAAAAGGCGACAACATTTCATGGTTGACGTTCCCATGATTAGTAAAAGTCACGGATATGTGATAAAAGTGGTATAAATAAATAGTTAATCAATATTGGTGGACATTTCACACACAACACCATCTGACCCCAAACCAAGCGAAGCTTGCACTAATTATTAATTTATAATTTTTATAGTTTCAATACCTCTTCTAATACATTATTTCGCAATGCCGTACAAAAATCATGCGACAAGGAAACATGATCGAGGCTTATAACCCCCCAAATCTCTCTTCAACTGCACTCAGTTGGACAGCTTACAAGTGTCGGCATAGTGCTGAATCTTATTACTTTATATCCTTCTATCATACTACATAGGTCTCCTGGTGTATTATATAACTCATACATTTTGTTCACTGGCCTGTAGTCTACGATATAGTACATAATATAATATAGAGGTAGTTTTAAATACATACTTATTACTTTATACTTAGAGATACAGAACAAATATTTGTATAAATTACCTAAGTACTCTGTTTTTTATGTTTTTGAAATGAAATCTTTTTTGGCGCATTACTCACGGAATTTTTGTGGACTGTGAATTGAGCTCTGGCGTCACGCTCGTAAATGAAAGAAACCTTCGGCTGAACTCGGGTTAGACTCAGGTTAAAAACACTGGCCATCTTCTAGATGGCCATGGTTTGAAGATTTATTTCAGACTAGCAGCACCCTCCGGGTTCACCCGCTTAGAGTGGTCTATCAAATTCTGAATCATAAGTTTTTATTTTTAACGGCAGTTTTTATGACTGATATTTTGTTGACATTGTTTTTTACTTTTAAGCTGTTGCATAGCTTTTATCGCGGGCCTGGGGACCGAATTTTAGTGATCGTGCATCTCTTTCTTATGTTCACAAGAAAGAGGGATGGAAGACCGTAACGTCGTCCTCCCCACTCGGTCATTCGACTTTGAATCTTATTTGTATGCGTTTTACAGACTAAATGCTCTTAGCAGTGTTGCCAACTTAACGGATTTCCCGTGGTATTTTTATGGTAAACAAATGTCACTCTTCAAAATAAAAGCAATTCCGAAAACTTGTTAACAGCCCTATTGCTTATATATTGATAAAAATGCATGCAACATGCAATTTCATTTAAGCTTTACCGCGGCAGTCTCCGAGTGCCACACTTCTTTTTTTATTTTGATTTGTAATGCAACAAGATTTAAATCATGTTTTGGGGTACTAAGCTATGCTTCGTTTCGCCGGTGTTCTTAATTTCAAACAAAAGTGAGAAACACACAATACCGACTTAGCACCAACTGATCGCATCTTGTGCAACCAACCTTGAGCCATACATGTTTGTATGACACACACATACATCGTGACTTACATATACTGACGTAATGCTGCAGAGGTCATGCACAAATCGTCATTAGAACTTGTATAAGTAAACGTTTTACAGTTGAGTTGGAACCAAACATTTTATAGTTTGAGTTGTTTATGCTATCGTTCTGGGAATATTGTCGCGATGTGGCGATCTCAACGATGCTTATAACAGAGTATGTTTCTAATGGTAGGACTCTTTGCAAAGTACGCCTGGGGAAGTAGCACAAATTTGCCAGTTAGATGTCTGGCCTCGTGGCTTAGTGGATAGTAACTCTACCTGCGAAGCCGTGGGTCGTGGGTTCGATTCCCACCCAGTGCAATTATTTGTGTGATGAATTCAAATGTGCACTGTGTCTAGGTGTTGCTTTGTATAATATGTATGCATTTACAATTATATAAGTATTATATCAGCTACAATCTTTGCTTAGTTTGTGGTCAGATCGTGTTGTGTGCGAATTGTTCACCAATATTTATTTATACTTGGCAGTTAGCCAAGCATTAATGTGCAAACATCACAGTGTTCCGGTTTAAAAGGCAACGTTTCCAAAGAAATTACAGGGCATAGAGATACACAAACTGATATATCTAGGGCCTTAGAGTCTAGGCGATGACAACAATACTGATGATGATGACAGCAACAAAAGTTTGTAACAATAGGCATTGGGTACCTAAACTTATGATTATAAAATTTAAAAAGAACGGATTAGGCATTTTTTCATTTTTTGAAACAGATTAGTTTTTTTTTCACAGATTCATAGGTTTTATAGAATAAAATTACAAGAACGAAAATTAAGTAACTTGAACCGTTACTTAAAACTATTTGTTAGTCTAACAGAACTAACAAGTTTTAAACTGTCACTGGACTATTACAAAAATGCAGCATCTAATGTTATTCAAATAACTCGAATGATGTAATGATGCGTCAGAGGTCAAGCCGACTTGTCTAGCGGGTTTTATATCAGGCCTGTTTTTGGAGACACTATCAAAGGTAGAAATCGGGGTTTATTTGCCGGTTAATTTCTGTTTACTTTTACTAAACTAGCCGGCGTTTTATCAATATTTACTTGAGGCTTGCGTTAAAAAACTGTCTAATTTTTGGGTCGTCATTTCGGTTTAGCTCTTTGTTTTTGGCGTGTATGGGTATTGTCATTATACTGCCAGTTTTTTTTGGTTAAATAGTGTTTGACATTTGTGTTAAAAAAACTAGTACTTTCAAAATACAAATCCATGTATATATATAAATATGTTTGTGTGTATGTTAATTATATAAACGTAAACTATGCATTTGATCATGTGATGATATTTAACAAAATTGTGCTTGAGGTTTCTGAAGGTTTCTGAGGTCTTTATATGACAACATCTGAACGAAGTCGCAACGGAGTGCTCATCATCATCATCATCAGCCTGTATTCGTCTACTGCTAGACATAGGCCTCTCCTATTATACGCCACTCCACCCGTTTTTCAGTCTTACTTCTCCAACCGCCACCAGCTGCCTTTCGAATATCGTCACTCCATCTAGTCTCAGGGCATCCTACACTACGTTAGCCAATTCGCGGTCTCCACTCCAGAACCCGTCTACCCCAACGGTTACCGGGTCTGCGACAGATGTGACCGGCCCACTGCCACTTCAGTTTGCTAATATGCTGAGCTATGTCGGTGACTTTAGTTCTCTGTCGAATTACTTCATTGCAGATGAAATCCCTCAGAGAAACCCCAAGCATAGCCCTTTCGATAGTTTGCTGAGCGACTTTGAGCTTACGGACCATTTTCACTGTCAGTGTCCACGTTTCAGCACCGTAGGTCATAACGGGTAGGACGTACTGGCTGTACATTTTGTCTTGAGACTTTGTGGGATGGGTGACGAGAAGACTCGACAAAGTTTTCCAAATGCTGCCCAGCCCAACTGGATTCTTCTCATAGCCTCACTCTCAAAGTTACTTCTACCTAGTTCGAGCATCTGCCCTAGGCAGAAATATGCAAATACGTACATTCGTATTTCTGTATAATTTCAAGAGTGACTCCATTTACGGCAATCGGCCCCGGAGCAACGAACTCGTTGCACATGACTTTGGTTTTATTCTAATCCACCGGAGGTCGATGCGTTGAGAAGCGTCAGCCAGGCTGTCCAACATACACCGCAAGTCATACAGCGACTTTGCCATGATGACGATGTCGTCAGCAAATCGTAGGTGAGAGATGTACTCGCCATTGTTATTTGAGCGAAAGTCTTTTTTTTTTTTACTATAATAGGTTCGCACTTGACCACCATCTCGCCTGATGTTAAGCGATGATGAGATCCGTAAACTCCTTACTTAGGTGAAAATTAAATTATACTCTATTTAGAACTTTATTATTCACTCTGGTGTAGAGTAGAGTGGTCTTGAAAGAAGTATGCTAATGTATATATATTTGTTTCAGGATCTCAACCCCGTGTGGAATGCACCCCTGAAGTCATAAAGGTAACCGTCCCCATGGACGGAGACAGGGATGGCGCTTATATAGACAATTTGAAAGGTAAGGACTCTTTGCAGATCCCATAAAATTTTACTTAATAGCTACTTTTCAATAAGTCACATTCTGTAGAAAAAAAGGTTTACGTGACTGAGAGATCGCCGGAGGTTGGAATCTTAGCAGCCGTTACACAGGATTATCTATTCAGGTTCGCACTTGACCGCTATCTCGCCTGATGTTAAGCGATCATGCGATCTACGATGGAGCGTGCTTACTTAGAAGAAACCGATTCACTTTATATATAGAATAGATAATCTCCAGCCTAGCACGGCTGTTAATGTACTACTAACTTATATTGAGTATTTGTTACAAGTAACTAATTAAGAATTTGATGTTTTTAAGCCAAAATAATGATTGAATTGAAGCATTTTTTAAGCTATTGCATAGCTTTTATCGCGGGCCTGGGGACCGAATTTTAGTGATCGTGCATCTCTTTCTTATGTTCACAAGAAAGAGGGATGGAAGACCGTAACGCCGTCCTCCCACTCGGTCATTCGACTTTGAATCTTATTTTTACAGACTAAATGCTAGCTTTTTCAGACTAAATGCTTTTAGCAGTGTTTGCCAACTTAACGGATTTCCCGTGATATTTTTTAAGGTAAGCAAATGTTACTATTCAAAATAAAAGCAATTCCGAAAATAACATCCCTATTGCTTATGTTGATAAAAATGCATGCAACATGCAATAGCTTTAACGTGGCAGTCCCCGAGTGCCACACTTCTTTTTTTAAGTTATATTTCTGGATGTGTGCAATGCAGAAGTTCCAATAGCTGCGTGTCACTGTGTTGTTATGTGGCAGGCATGTTGCTTAACATAAAGGGCATTTCCTGCTCGTCGTCACTCTAAATACAAAAAAGCTATGTATATTATGTTTATCATCGGTCTAGATGGGATATCTCATCACTAACAATTTAAACAAAATTACGATTACATAACATGAAATTTTTACAATCTTTAAACCTTATTCCATTAATATCTCAATAGATATTATTATTCCATGATGAAATTTGACATTCAACTGACATAAGACCATATAATGATATATTGTATAATGATGAATTAGTTTGTACTGTATTACATTTTGACATTCTTTGAGTATTTACATGAATATTATAATTAACGACATTTTTGATTATATACATTTATCGCACTTTATACATTCTTTGACATTCCTCACATGGATGAACTGCAATATCTACTAATTCAAGACCTTAGACCCTGGATGGACATATTGATCAAACTCAAAAACACAAGACAATATCCTGATGAAACACAAGACGTTGGCGAAATTGTGCTCACCAAACATTTATCTCACACAAATATATATCACAACCAAATAGAAGCCAGAAATTAATCTAAGATGAAGAATCAGATGACATAAATAAAAACCAGAAATTAATAGAAGATGAGGAAGAAGAAAACTTTAATCAGCTGACTATTATTTAATTTTTTTTATTTATAAATTAAGACTAACAAATTGTCTTGCCAGACATATTGCATGCCTCTCGCAGAGGCCAGTTTGTATGGGGCAACTTTTAAAATGTTTTGTATCATCTTATCTTACCTACAAACAGCAGTAAAGATTTTTGTATTTGTATTTGCAGATAGCTTCTTTGAGAATTAAAATAACCCTATTTAGGAGTGAAAGTGCTGTAACGAGCACTTAAGGCTTTGAGCAGTGTGACGCAAGCATGACGTAACGCTGCGACAATATACGACGTAGTGCCCGAGCGACACGAAGCTAATGTTTCAAGCTAGGATTAGTTAACTAGCATTTCTAGCTTCGTGTAGACAAAACTTCTCGTCACCCATCCCACAAAGTCTCAAAACAAAAGTATACAACCAGTGCGTCCTACCTGTTATGACCTACGGTGCTGAAACGTGGACACTGACAGTCAAAATGGTCCGAAACCTCAGAGTCGCTCAGCGAGCTATGGAAAGAGCTATGCTTGGGGTTTCTCTGAGGGATTGCATTCGCAATGAAGTAATTCGTCAGAGAACTAAAGTCACCGACATAGCTCAGCGTATTAGCAAACTGAAGTGGCAATGGGCCGGTCACATTTGTCGCAGACCCGATAACCGTTGGGGTAGACGGGTTCTGGAGTGGAGACCGCGAATTGGTAAACGTAGTGTAGGACGCCCTGAGACTAGATGGAGTGACGATATACGAAAGACAGCTGGTGGCGGTTGGAAGCGTAAGACCGAGGATCGGGCTGAGTGGCGTATTATAGGAGAGGCCTATGTCCAGCAGTGGACGAACACGGGCTGATGATGATGATGATGATGATGATTAGTTAATTAGCACTTCTAGCTTCGTGTAGACAAAACTAGCGTAGCATAGCATTGTCTATACGAAGCTAAAATTACTAGCTTGCTAGCTAAGTAACCTAGCTAGAACAAGAACAAAATTAAAAATTTTGATTAACCCCCGACTACCTTAGATTTGTTATCTGTACAACATTCTACTAGTCAAGCCCTTTCATTTGATACCCATATTAAGAAAGTTGTGAAAAAAAGAAATGTAATTTGCCATTTTGTGGTAGCGGCCATCTTGGATTTGAAATTTGTCATAGTGCAAAGTATTCTACTAGTCAAGCCCTTTCGTTTGATACCCATATTGCGGTAGTAGTGAAAAAAATTATATAATTCGCCATTTTGTGGTGGCGGCCATCTTGGATTTGAAATTTATTATAGCGTATAGTACTCTGCTAGTCAAGCCCTTTCATTTGATATCCATATTAAGGTAGGTTGTAGGTGGTAGTAAGGCACGGATATTAACATTCAAATAAAAAAAACCGCATCGAAATCGGCCCAACCGTTTGAGCTCTACGGTGCCACAGACAGACACACAGAGAGACAGACAGACAGACAGACATCGACGTCAAACTTATAACACTCCTTTTTTTGGTCGGGGATTAAAAATAGCATTGTTTCGCTCGGGCATAAGAGACACTTGTAATATTATTTTATTTTGGCCCAACTTCTAAGTGTCACTGCCAACTAGCTAACTCAGTCATGCAATCAACAGCCTAGCAGTTTAATAACCTTCCTGAATGATATGCAGCTGTAACGTTTATTAGGTAGGTACATTTTAAAGTACTCATCACAGCACAATATCACCCAGCTACTGAACAAGAATAAAGCAAAGAAAAATAATAAACAAAGTGCTGCAGAAAGGTGCATCAATATTTATGGTACTTCATCTACGTAATATATATAGAGTTTTGAATCATAAATGTGAAAATTAGACATGAAAGCTCAACACTTTTGTTCCACACAAAATTAATTGTATGTTATTTATTTGACATACCCCTAACGGTCAAATCTCGGCACGGATTTTGGTACGACGTCGCGGCGTCGGCGGCATGGTCGTTTGTCAGCTGAACATGGATTAAGGTTGAAGCTGGTCAATTTTGCGTCAAACTTTGACTTCAATTATCTTGTGATCTACCGTACTGAGGGGTAAGAGATCTTAAGGTCAGTGTTAGAATGGATTGTTTAAACATTGTTGGGGGAAATCCACCACTTTGTATATATGTGCCAAAGTAACACATAAAATAAAATAATTAACCTTTACTAATAATTAATTTTCTGGACTAAACCGAACATGAAGAATCCCAATAATTTCTTACCACTGCACTGCGCTCGTCACACAGAGGTTTAAGTAGATTTATCTGTCCTTTAATTTCCCTTTTTAACCCCGACCAAAAAAAGGGGTGTTATAAGTTTGACGTCGATGTCTGTCTGTCTGTCTGTCTGTCTGTCTGTCTGTCTGTCTGACTGTCTGTCTGTCTGTCTGTCTTTCTGTCTGTCTGTCTGTCTGTCTGTCTGTGTGTGTGTGTGTCTGTCTGTGGCACCGTAAAGCTCAAACGGATGGACCGATTTCAATGCGGTTTTTTTATTCGAAGGTTGATATCCGTGCGGATGTTCTTAACTATGTTTGGTTAATATCGATTCAAGATGGCCGCCTCCACAAAATGGCGGACAAAATATTTCTTCACAACCTACCTCAATATGGGTATCAAATGAAAGAACTTGACCAGTAGAATACAATACATAATAACAAATTTTAAATCCAAGATGGCCGCCACCACAAAATGGCGAATTATATTACTTTTTTCACTTCTACCACAATATGGGTATCAAATGAAAGGGCTTGACTAGTAAAATACTTTGCACTAGGACAAATTTCAAATCCAAGATGGCCGCTACAACAAAATAGCGAAATACATTTATTTTTTCACAACTCCCTTAACATGGGTTTCAAATGAAAGGGCTTGACTAGTAGAATGTTGTACAGATAACAAATCCGAGGTAGTCGGGGGTTAATCAAAATTTTTAATTTTGATCTTGTTTAAGTTTACGCTTGACCGCCATCTCGCTTGATGTCCACTTGAAGATATTAAGATTATAACCAATGGAAACAACCCACTCAAGCAACAGTTTTTTTTAATAAAGCGTGACGACATGAGTCAGCCAGTGACACGGAGCTATTGGAACATGAGGAGTCCAAATCATTGCCTAGCACTGCACTGCGCTCGTCACCCAGAGATCTAAGATGTTATATCCCTAAGCCCTGTAATATCTCTGGAAACATTGCCCTTCAAACCGGAACACAGTAATGTTTGCACATTACTGCTTGGCGGCAGAATAATTGGCAAAGGTGTGGTACTTCCCCAGGCGTAAAGGTGTGGTACCACTACAAAAATTCCAGAACCTTCAAATTACAAAATCTTCTTGTTCAAATCTCCGTGGAACGTCCACCATGAAAGGATATCGATTCTCTAGAGTTCTTAGACTTTATTTTGCCCTTCAAATCAGAACAGAGTGATTTAGAGTGTTGTTATTGTTTCCAGGTTACCCTCCGTGTCAGCCGCAAGTGGTAGACCAGGCGTGGGTCCTCGTCATTGACATCCAAGATGCAGCCAGTTGCGGCACCACCAAGGTGGTGAACAAGCTCAATGTAAGTACAACGATAATAATACTCAATCATAATCTTCATCTTATCATACGAGTATCTACATTAATAATTTCGTCAAGGGGTACGGTAGACTTGATCGAAACCTTATATGATTAACAAAACATAAAAAATATTGATTTTGAGTCGACAACATAACATGTCCACAAATTTGGATTATGGAGAATTTCGTTAAATTCTTATGGCACTGACAAACAAACCGTTGTCGCCATCTTAGGTGTGAAGCACGTTTCGTTCCATCAATCAACACATTGCGTGCGTCCGTCGCGCCAAAACCGTATCCATCACAAAAAACTGTGACTTATATATTATGTGACTACGTAAAACGAAACGTCTTGCCGCCGGACCGGAATTTTATTAGTAGGTACTTATATTTAGTATCAGCATTACACCCGTGCGAAGCCGGGGCGGGTGGCTAGTACTTATATATAATAATAACAATAAGTTCTTGCAGGACGAAGTAAATACCGAAGAAAGTCCTAATCATGAAGTCCACTTGGCCTAGGCCCGTGGCTTTCATTTTAATACCGGCACTCTTCTAGTGTTGTGAAAAATAAAATTTCAAAATAATAATAAACTCTTTATTAAAAGACCACACAGATTAAATAAAAACATAACAAAACTTAGGAACTAATGGGTGAGACTCTTAATTGGCGACCTTATTCCTTAAAGCAATCTATATATCTATATATGCCTTTAAAGGAGCAAGTCTTGTATGTATACATATATATATTCTGAATCTCGGGAAACGGCTCGAACGATTTTCATGAAATGATGTATGCAGGGGGTTTCGGGGACGATAAATCGATCTGACTAGGGTTAATTAAAAAAAACAATTTATGCGCGATTTAAGACAATGAAAAACTATTACAATTAATATTAAAAAGCGACGGTAAATTTCGCAACGTTGTGCGTTAGTACCTATCAGAAAGCGGGAAGGGAATCCCGATCAAGAAATAGTATATCCGGGTTCGAATCCCAACAGCTCCTCTTTTTTTCAATTTTTTTTTTTTTTTTTGAGTAAATTTATTATTACTGGGATCCCTTTATCTTTTTTTCGTAATTTTTTTTTCGAGATATATATTGAGTTTTAACAAAAGCTGTTTGTTTAAATATGTGAAACTTGCACTTAAACGGATGCAGTCCAATTACTAGTAACCCTGTATATTTTAAATACACATTTTATGTTTCTTTTTTCCAGGGGAGTCCGAACGTTTTACAACAAGATAATGATTGAATCGAAATCTGGCGAGCTGGAATCCATGTTCGCCAAATGCGTGTTTTCGGGGAAGAGAAAGACTAGAGAAGTCTTCTCACTCGACGAGTTCGACGAGCCTGAGTGAGTTCTGCGAATTCAATTCATTTTCGAACCAAAACTTCAGAAAGACGCTTGGTAACGTCATTTACTATAAATTAAAAGTAAAAAAAAGGCTTTGTTTTAGTCAAAATAACAATTAATTAATACAGTACAAATATTTACACTAGTTGATTTGTAAAAGTTTTATTTTACAAATCAACTAATCAATTTATAAAAGTCTTACGAAATCTGAATTTTATAGTATTAATATAATACCTTTGTCAGTTATTCTACCTCCAATACCGCTGCAGTAATGTGCAAACATTACTGTGTTCCGGTTTGAAGGGCAGAGCGTTTCCAGAGAAATTACAGGGCTTAGAGATATTACATCTTAGATCTCTGCGTGACGAGCGCACTGTAGTCCTAAATTATGATTTGGACTTTGCATGTTCCAATAGCTGCGTGTCACTGAGCTGTCATGTGGCAGGCATGTTGCTTACAATTAGGCACATATCCTGCTCGTATCGTCACACTTTATTAAAAAAAAAGAAGATAACTGTAAAATTAAAATTTCGTCTCTTTTTTGCGTCTATAAATATGTATTACTGTTAATCGGACCGATTCTTTTTTTAGTCAACGTGCCTTTTACCATATTTCAGTGTGTTGAACATCACTCGATACGAAGAAGGAAAGGCGCCTGAACCTGTGCTCGGGGCTGTTGTCAAACAGAACGGGAAACAGTGAGTATTCTTCAATTGCAGCAAGGAAAATAATGTGGTTGTTACACATTTATTTAATCCACGTCGTGGTGAAATCAAGACCGTGCGATAAACACATGCGTGTGTTTTAATTAGGGACCCAGCCCAAGAAGACCCCTTGACCACCACCCCTATGACCCTCCCTTCCCCCTGAATCCGCCCTTACCAGCTGGATTAAAAGAAACAACTTTTTGCATCGATGAAATCCAACAGCGATTATTGAAATACTCATGTTATATTCCGAGAACTGATAGGACAAGCTTCGCCAAGCTCCGTCCAAAGATACTTTCAAAAGGCATGTACGGGAGCACTATTTAAAGGAACCATCATCTTAGTTAGTCACTCATCTTTAATAAGTTATCTATACCTATGTTCTTTTTTAGTGTGTGAATTTATTAAATATAGAATTATAGCTATATAAATACATATATATTTTATGTATATGTTATTATTATTATTTTTGACCAATATTTCTATGT
Organism: Ectropis grisescens; assembly: GCA_017562165.1. NCBI lineage: Eukaryota > Metazoa > Arthropoda > Insecta > Lepidoptera > Geometridae > Ectropis > Ectropis grisescens. The sequence goes on from CM029768.1 coordinate 10,412,924, forward strand.
ATTACGTATTCTTAATTTTCATATATAAAGTATTTAACAACGAGTACTTAATATATTATTTTAATTTCTACTGTTTATATTTGCCTACATAACACTTAAATGTCCTACTCAGCGGGTAGGTGGTAGAAAATGCGCCCTAGCATTAAGCTTTCCATTTGTACATTATTTTTGTTACTGTGCAATAAATACTAAATAAATAAATACATAAATAAGTTGAAAACTTGTCACATGCCTCTCTTATTATATCTCAACATGGAGCTGCAAACCTGCTGCTACTGGCTGCTAAAAAGAGGAGCAAAATGAATTCCACGCTTTTTAAATCTACCTTAATTTTTCGTTCCATAAATGCATTTGAAGCAATATGCAATTTTTATATCTTATAGTAAGTTTATTGCTTAATAAATGAAAAAAAATAAGCCAGACGATTTAGTCGGCGCTTTAACATCACCAGGCGCGTACAAAATGTTTTACAAAAACTATGAAAATGCAGTTTAGGCTATTCGAAATTTTAATGGGGTTTTATTTGTAACACAAAAATTTTAAATTTGGTAAGGTATTCCTTAAAATACAGATCACTTTTGTGAGACTTGCTACCTGCCAGGTGATCTAAATTGAGAGATTAATTTTGTCCCACTACTCACCAGCTTGGCCACCTCTCTTTTGAGGTATAACAAGACAAGTATGTGACAAGTTGTCAGCTTGCCTCAAATAGCGAAGTACCCAAATTTGCTACCAGCTCTAGGAATATTATGTTTTCAAGTTATGTTTGATTATTATGATATACCTAGTTGACTCAGCGAGCAACATGGAAGGGAGTAAGCATACACAGCGTTTCCCTCTGTCAAAGTACAAGTCCGCGTGGACCATGGAGTTTGATAATTTACTGTGGCTGAGGGGGGGGGCTAGATTTGTGAATGGTGCTTTACTTTTTATGTGTTAGTGATTTGGCTGTGTGAGTATGATTGGCAATGGATCGGTACAGGTATGTTTGGATGTAATAGTGCGGATTTACGCTAGTGTGTAACTTTCCTCCCGCAAGAAATGACAGAAAGATTTGAACAATATTTTTAGCTAAGACCATTTTGTGCTTGCGCGGAAGATCGATGCTCGATTTCTCGATGAGTTGACTAGATATTTCTTTTCAGTTTTATCAACTAGTCTTTTTATAGAATCAATGTCTGAATTGTAAAACATCTTTCTTTCCCAGAGTATCTGGCGAGATATCGGTGACTCCTGGCACTCCCTTGTCTATGGAAATCTTCTTGAATGAGGTCTCGGCCCCGGTATACGGCCTCCTTGTCAACTACATGCATGTCACCGATACTGGCAAGCAACAAGAGACTATTATATTGAACGGGTGAGTTATTTTTTTAAACTTTTATATGTTTACCGCCATTTCACTTCTGTTAAGCGACAATGCGGTCTACTATGGAGCGGGCTAAGGCTAAGAACATATAGGGCGATTTTCAACCGTGCCCACTGTGGCCGCTGGCCGCAGCTTCTGTAGAATGCAGATATATTCGAATTTAAAGCACAACTCACGACGCGTTTTCGCCCGCGGCGTGCGCGGTCATCTCACCCGCGGCGGCTGCGAAACCGCGTAAATCAGCGGTCTCAATAGTTCTGAAATAAAACCGGCACCCGCCGCCGCCGATTTTTGTAAAAATTATAAGACAAAAGTTTACATTAAATATTTAATGTACTTAATGCCTGGGCCACATTGACGGGAAATACCATTAATTATCGCGTTAACGGACGTTAACCGTATTTGTAAAACAATCCTTCGGTACACGTTCATTAGGTGCATTTTGCACCTACGGTTAACGTCCGTTAACGCGATAATTAATGGCATTTCCCGTTAGTGTGGCCCAGGCATAAAAGGATGCAGGCTGATTACCAATAACCCTGTATATATATAAAAAAGTTTTAATGTAATATTTCTGTATGTTTGTGTCACACTGTCACAATAAATATTTTTTTATGTATATATAAGTAGTGGTAGGACTCTTAGCAGAGTCCGCCTGGGGAAGTACGACACCTTTGCCCGTTATTCTACCGCCAAGCAGTAATGTGCAAACATTACTGTGTTCCGGTTTGAAGGGCAATGTTTCCAGAGAAATTACAGGGCTTAGAGATGTAATATCTTCTCTATTAGATCTCTGGGTGACGAGCGCAGTGCAGTGCTAAGAAATGATTTGGATTCTTCATGTTCTAATAGCTGCGTGTCACTGTGTTGTTATGCGTCAGGCATTTTGCTTACCATCAGGCACATGTCCAGCTCGTCTCGTCACTCTAATTATATAAAAAAACTCTATCCTTTCCAGTTGCTCCGTGGACCCTTATCTGTTCGACAACTTCGTGACGTCAGATGGTGACGTGCTCACCGCCAAGTTCAGAGCGTTCAAGTTCCCCGACACCACCTACGTTCAGTTCAAGGGGACTGTCACCGTGTGCCTTGACAAATGCCAGGGGGTAAGTCATTTGAAATTTAAATTTCAGGATGCCAAGTTGCATCATATTTTAAATGGAGGATAGAGGTAAAGAGTATCATCTTAACTGGTAGAAAATTTCAAAAAGTGTTCAGCTGTATGATAAATAACAGTTCTAAAATTGTCCACAATGGCGCTGGTGTATATTCATACAGTTAAAATAAAAGATATGGTATGAAAATAGCAATTGTAAACGAATTGAAGTGTGCAGAGCTAAAAAAAATAATATTATTGTCAACTAAAATAGTTACTTATAGAAAATTTCAACTATGGGCGTAGTACAAAATAATGTTATATTTTAAATAATTGTTTCAAAAAACGTCTTAGAGTGACGTTTAATGTGAAGTACGTTTATTGATTTCCTTTTAAAATTTACCCTGACGCTAGTGTGGCGTGGCGCCATCCTAATTTAATGATTTGGACTGACACTTTTCCATGTATACAGTTAACACTCCTTACCTCAACCCTCCATAACATTGTAACAAAATAATCATAATAGAAAAGTGATAATGTACTTATTTACAGTACGTATATAAAATTTAAGTGTCTGTTTATAATACTAAAATTGGTGGGTTCCCAACAAGTCACACCAAACGATTCACACTGTGACTCGATGGCTTTTTTTTACAACGAGTAACATTAGCGTAACAGTGTGACTCGACGGGAATATAAACTAGTAAAGAAAGTTGCAACGAGTAACAGTGTGACTGGTTGGGGAAAAAATCCCATCGAGTCACAGTCGCTTTTTATCACATGCATATTTATGGATTTAAAGATGGTACAGATACAAACTTTTGTTTTACAACTTTTGTCTGTCTCTTTGTTCCTTTTTATTTCGGAAACGACAGGACCGATTATGACGGGGCTTTGACTACTATTTAGCTGATGTTCTTACGCATAAGGTAGGTTGCTCTTCCTTCAGGAATATAAACGGTATACTCCCAACGGCCACCACTAAAACCGGCCCCAGTGGTGGCCATTGGGTCAGTGCATTCTTTTTTGTCCCAATGGCCACCAGAGGCGGACGTTGTAACATTCTAATATCTGTCTCAACGGCCACCACTAAAACAGACGCCGGTGGGGGACGGTGGAACACTCCAAGTAATATTTGTCTCAACGGCCACCACTAAAACAGGCCCCAGTGGGGGACGGTGGAACACTCCAAGTAATATTTGTCTCAACGGCCACCACTAAAACAGGCCCCAGTGGGGGACGTTGGAACACACCAAGTAATATATGTCTCAACAGCCACCACTAAAACAGGCCCCAGTGGGGGACGTTGCAACACTCTAATATCTGTCTCAACGGCCACCACTAAAACAGACCCCAGTGGGGTACGGTGGAACACTCCAAGTAATATTTGTCTCAACGGCCACCACTAAAACAGGCCCCAGTGGGGGACGTTGCAACACTCTAATATCTGTCTCAACGGCCACCACTTAAACAGGCCCCAGGGGACGTTGGAACACTCCAAGTAATATTTGTCTCAACAGCCACCACTTAAACAGGCCCCAGGGGGACGTTGGAACACTCCAAGTAATATATGTCTCAACGGCCACCACTAAACTGCCATCATTTGGTTCTGGGGAATAGACAAAATCTTAGTAATTTGGTATTTTCTATCGCATATTTCAGGTGCAATGCAGTAACGGTGTGGTGGGCTACGGCAGACGGCGTCGTGATATTTCGCCAGCCGAGTCCAACAAGTTGTACGAAGTCTCCCTTACCACCTTCATCAAGGTGGCTTACGAGAACGGAGACAAGGAAGCTGGTATGTATTAAGTCATTTATTTTTAAGCTTATTTTACATTATTTAAATGTATTAAAAGTGTAGTGTAAGTACTTATGGACGCATGCAAGTAGTTAATAGGTACTTCATCTCTATATGTCTCGTGCTAAGAATTTTAACTTCAACCATATAATTCCTAGATAATATCTTCTCGTTATGATTACTATTACGACTTGTTATTTAAATTTGTATAGATTGTACTTTCAAAGTAAACATTGAAAACATTAGCAAACATGTGGACTGCCGATAGAAGTGAAAACTAATAACTCAGAATTTGATGACTAACTTTGGAAACAACGCGGGTGAAATCGGAGAGCGCTGCTAGTCTGGAATAAATCTTCAAAACATAGTCGTCTAAATAAGTCTTCTAAGCATGACCATCTAGATGAGATGCCCATGATTAGATGTGTAATAGTAACCATGCTCACACGCCATGGCCATTTTCCCTTTAGTCTCGAGTTCACCCGAAGATTTCTTTCATTTACGTGACGCTCGAATTCAATTCACAGCCCACGGAAATCTGTATGTGGTGCGCCAGAAGAACGTTTCAATAACCTGTTTCAAATTTCCCATCCACAGAAGACATGCTAGCTCTGATAAAGAACCTCAAGATCGCGAACCAACGACTTGGCGACCGCGACGGCACCCCGGCCACAGTGGCCGAGCAAACCGCGGACAACAAGCTCGTGTTAGTTCACAGCGACCAAGTCATGAACGGACAGACTGGCGCCGCTGTCAGCGTATTCGCGCTTTTTGTGAGCTTGGCTGTTCTATTTTTTAAGTAGGAAAGTAGGTTTAAGTAGAGGATTTTTATGGGTTGTGAATTCACGATCAAGTTGATGACGTTTTTGGTAGGTATTCATAAATTATTGTTCTTGTAATTCGGTTCAATCACCCGAGTGTCATTAGGTAGTACGTGTATTGTACCATGTAATGTATTTACAGACGGTTTTTTTTTATTATAGTTATTATTTAACTTTTTTTCGTTATTAATTTAATTTTAACAATTCATACATTGGGACCGTCAACTTCGTCGTGGATACACTTTATTCATATAAATAGATCAAAAAAGAATAATGATTGTAATTGTACAGATTTACATACCATTATTAAAATATTACTTTTGAGCTTTGTAAAATTTCACAAGACTTTTCTATTGAATTGCCTTTTTTTATAATTTCCAAGGAAGTCTTCACAGAAGACATTCTACGATTGGTAAAATATGCGAAAAAACAAGTCTTCCCATAGAAAAATTCAATAAACAATTGGTATAGTTGCCAGCAAACAAGTTGACCCGATGAAGTTAGCTGCGCATGGCTGCGCAGAAACGTTTTTAAGGTCTCTTTAGGAATGCACATGCGCGAACTTTCCCCTTCCATGTCACTTTTGGGTCAACCTGTTTGCCGGCCACTATAAATCATAACTCAATTTATGACAGAATGTACAGTTTTACCTTTAGTTTTAATAAAGTTAAAAAGTATGAATCTCATATTTTAGAATGAAAGGGCGTCTACTGATTCCGTCAAGCTTTTAAGGAAGCGAAGAGACAGACTAAACCACGTTGGTTACGAGAAAGGTCTTTGCAAATATCAACTATTTCTTTCTGCAAAGAATGGATGACTAGATAAACTTTATTTCTTCTTTATTCAAATTCAAAATTATTTATTTCAAGTTACATGACTCATAGAATTATTACAATGTCACGACAGAATTACAAAAATATTATGCACTTACAACAATTAATACAATAAAATAATAATTTAAAAAAATTACAATAATCAAATAAACATGTCACTATATTAGTAAAATGTATCTTTAATTTTGCTAGAAAATTCAAATGTCATCAGTTTTAGGTCAAAATTTCCTACCCGGCATTGGTACAGCTATTGCACTTGACAAATAAACTAAAAAAACAATCTTAAAATATTATAGTAGCAAATGACAACAACCCTTAGATAGAGAATAAGTAAATAAATCAGGGTTTTCCGCACGGTTCCTTTGTACCAATCGTAAGCAGATGAGGTGTATGTTGGCTATGGCGACATAGTGATGTGCCGCGACAGAATGACACTTCCACAAGAGCGATCAGACCAGTGCTTTCGGTGAAAAGCGTTTGTTCTAACTCTATTCGTAGTATATGTAAACTCTTTGTGACGGCCGTATCGTTAAAAGCGATCTCTTCCTGGCTACCGTGGAAAATAGTGCACAAAAAGTAGAATAAATGAAGAATATACTTCTCTGCTGAAATGTAGAACAAAAACTACTCAATGATAACTGCAATCGTTAAACTCTGGATAACTTCCTACAAGTAGAATTCCGCGTTTTCACTTGTGTAACTCTCAATCCCGTTAATTTTCCCGGCAAAAAGGAGCCTTCATGCTATTTCTATTATCTATTTATGTACCAAAATTCATCCAATATAGTAATTTTTGCTTGATAAATTAACAAACATTCATACATACATACTAACTTTCAATTACAATAATAGTAATTTACTCGTGATACCAACTCTGAGTGTGAGCGAAAAAAATGCTAAATCTTCTTTACGTAGTCAATGGACGCTCTTTGATTAATAAAAGGTATATAATATACTATTAATGCTACCATTTTGAAGGTGCTAGGGTAAGGTTAGATACTTAATAATAATTGATATGTAATGCCTAAATAATATGAACAATTTTTCTCTATATATGCTTTTACACAAGCGATTTTTGAGAAAATGGTAAAGGGTTATAAAATATGGGCGGTTGCATATTTAGTTATCGTATATTTAAATATGTCGACGTTTAAATATCATTTTACTCATTTATTCTTTATTATGAAATCATTTGTTTGCAATAAATAACTCGGTTTAAGTTAACAAGAGTTCTTTAACATTACACACTTGCAAGATACCGTACGTATTATGTGCCTATATTTAATAACAGTTATGTATGTTCCTTTATGATGTAAACAACAATGAATTTTCATTCAATCATTCATATTCAAATTATCAACATAATCATGATTTAAGCAATGACCATGTTAAGTCAACAAAATATGTGCAATTATAAAATTGGAATCATTAAAATATCTATAAATTTGTTAGTTAAATACTCATAAATTATTATTTTTTAACGAATAATTAATTATAAATCAAATTATTAATTAATAAAAAATCGCTCGTGTAAGACCATTTTTTATCTTGTATGAACGTCAACTGCCATTTATTTTTTCTTTATTAAATGTTTTTTTTTATTATTGTCTGTGCAGATGACCGAATATGCTGCAGATTTTATTTTAACCAGAAATTGTGCATTTTGCGGCTTTTCCTGATAAATTCGTAATTTTTCATGCTTGTAACTGAAATTGTGTCGTCTTTTATACTATTAGATTACTTAATTAAATTAATCCAGTGTCTGTTGGTAATATAAAATATTAAAATAGTGATTTGGTGTAGCAATAATATTAATAATAAGGAAGGCTTAAATAATCATTATTACGAAATAATAATGCTAACGCATTTAAGCCCGCTAGCTAGTCTTACGATAAATTAAAATAATAAGAAAGTTTCAAAATATTGTGATTATTTCTCTTTTGAATGTAAAGATCGGTGCACATGAGTAAGCATAATATGAGTAAGATTATAACATAGGGTATTTTTCTCTATGGACTATAATTAATAATTATTTTAAGAATTTCAACTTAAGAGCTTTCAATGTGCATTTGGTATATCATGTGTGCTGCTATTAAACGTGATGGAAATCTCTCCAAGCATTTATTTGTAATATCGTTCAGATAATTGTATTCAGAATCATTCATGCAATGTGCGCATCGTTGACAAATGTTTGAAATCCCAATGAAAAAAAAACTTCAAAATTGTCATTGATGATTTACCTTAATTAAAGTTTAGAATGAGGTTTTTACCCCATTTGCAACATTACATAGTTGAAATTTAAATGAGGTTTTAACCCACTTCACTCACGTATAGGCTGTGGAAAACGTTGGCCGAGTGGGTTTTCTCAGATAATTACTATTTGACGTCTTCAAATCGGTTTCTTCTAAGTAAACACCTTCCATCTTAGATTGCATTGTCGCTTAACATCACGCAAGATCGCGACTAAGAGCAAACCTATCATTGACAAAAAATAGAACAATTGTTGTACGTAAGTGACTTTTCAGATTTGCTAATTTTTTGCAGATCTAGACACACAAGTTCATTCAAGTGAACTGTAAGTGAAGTGAAACCGCAACATGTTTAATTATATTACTCGTAAATGCTTAGAGAGTAGTCACCTTAATTTAGAAAATGAATACTTAACCTCAAATTTAAGATTTTTGTCAAGCTATTTTATTTCTGTATATTATGTTTCCTCATTATCATTAATTACACTAATAAAGCAATAATGAATCTCATCAGAAGTTGGACTTTTATTTTATGTAGGCATCGTCTTTTGCCTACTTTTATTCGGGGCATGAAAATAAAATAAGTTTTTAGGATTTCAGTCTTTTAATAGAACCATTAACTGAATTAACAATAAGGTAGGTACAATTTTAATTAAGAATAAAAACACGTTTTTCTGCCACGGTCAAAGAATGTTTTCAGATAAGTTATGCAGCTGATTAAAAAATAACTCACACTTTAATTAGAAATTATTAATAATTAAACTTATATTTCATCAGAAATATTAGCATTATTAATAATTATTGAGCATAACATTTTAGTCTCATAATTAGCAATTATTATGAAATTTATTATAATTATACTATGAAAACTAATATTTCATAATAAATATTACCATGATTAATAATAATTATAAAAGGTAGTGATTATTTTGGAAATATTGTATTATTATCTTAATAGGTTCTGAGTAATTAAAACCCAGAACTACGTATATTCTTGTCAAATCTTTAACCGTAGAGAAAAGTGTTTTATCATTTATATACTAAAATAATTGAATTAACGACTAAAAATGCTAAATTGAATTATATCTCAACAAGAAATTAAATTACAATATTATATTTTACTTAATAATATTTAGTTAATAAATTCCTTGTTGTAATTAAGTATTTTACAATGATTAATAACGAAACTTAATGTTAATTTAATAATTAACAATATAATACAAACTAAATTAATAATAAGAATTTAGTAAATATAATACGATGGGAAATGCAATATTAAGTGATAAATATCACTACATTTTCAATAATATTAAAAAAGGAGAGCATTACAATATAAAATTACACTACAAAAATTACAATAATTATTAAATCATACAATGGTTGGTACTTAAACTAAAATTATTGTTTTCACTAATTAAAAATTATGTACATTGTAAAATTATTGAAATTATAGTAGGCAGTAGTTTCTAAACAAATGTAACTTTATTTTTATTCGTCAAATGTAAGTTAACATATTTTAACACACTTTTGCTATTATTTGCTATAGATTTCTCTCATCAATGTAAATGGATTATTTTCCACTAATATGTCAAAAATATGTCACAAATAAATCTTTATGAATAAGAGAGTTTAACAGATGAAACACAAAATTAAAACTGGACGGAAAATCTGTAACAAAATATTTAAAAAGAAAACATTTTTAGGAGAACTTTAATTTGACATCATTATGCGTCATACAAGATCTTGACTTAAAATATTAAACCAGTAGAAATATTCAATCAGAAAATACAAGAATATGTACATATTATCAAATTGGTATTTTTTTTTGAAATTATTGTACTATTTAAGGATTTTCGCGTTTTCCTTTAATTATTTTTCCCAGACGTTTTATTTATTTGTACGGGCTTGTCATGACTGGCCACTGGTTTTAACGGTAAATGTAAATAAACATCGTAAGGAAACTTGTCAACATGTGTCATCCAGTCAATCTCACTAACCCAGCGTGATGGATTATGACCTTGACTCTCTCATTGTGAAAGAAGGTGTAGAGCCCCAATAATTGTACATAAAGTGATTGTATATATGTATTTATGCTGTGCTCTAATGTATTTATGTTATATCCCTATTTAATTCTATGAAATCCCTTTTAAATAAAAAAAAATGGTTGCCTGTAAAGTCGGTATACGGGCGAAAGTTTTACGTGACAACGACTTTGAGTGGTAAAATAATTTTACGGAAGGGACGCGTGCCTTTCACTTTTTATATCTGTCTGTCTCGCTCTTAGGCGGGCTAACCATGCCCGAGTGGAAGGGACGCGTGCCTCTCACTCGCTCTCGTTGTGAGCGCATAACGTGAGCGGAGCGTAACGCAGTTTCTTGAAGTGTCACCCGGCAAACCAATGTATAAGACGTTGTCACGTCAAAATACATAAAACAATAATCATAATAATAATTATACCACATATTATAGTACTTTCATGATAAAATTAAGCTGTGAAATAAAAACATATTATATAATCACATATCCATGACAACAATAGAAAACATTATAAGGCTTTATAATTATTATGCTAAAGAATTAATATAACAATAAATGTATTAGAATAACTTCAAGTTGTGCATTTTGGTCGACAATCCTAATTATTATAAAGTTATTATTTAAAAATCTAATTGGCACAAATACTAACACATTCACAAATAACAATAAATGCTTAATATTATTATTATTGACAGTTAATATTTAGAATCGAGTTTTAATTTCAAAATAAATTTATTAATTTATTTAAGTTTCTAAAATTATCACATGACATAAAAAAATTACAAATAAAAGAGAATATTCCAAATTTTTATGATTTTGAGAAAAATAGGTAACCTTAGGTTTTAATATTATTATTTCGAAAATAACCATAGCAACATTGTGGGAATATCTACGTAAAGATAAATGTATTGTAATTTACTTTAATTATACAAAATTTTCTAAATGTTGAGTCAGTAAGATCAAAAAGTTTTACTTAAATGTTACCTTTAGCATTGATAGAAAATATGATGATCTCAACATAGTATTTTAAATCAAATTATAATTTACTTTGTCAATTATGAATGAGTAATAATAATATTTTTAAATTATGAAATATAATCACAAACTATTAACCATTACCTAAACATGTAGATAGATGTCTTATTTTAATATTAAGGGAGTATTACTTGGAATCTACAATTATTATTTTTTTACAAACCTAATAATCTACATTCTTATTATTACAAAGTGTAAATTCGAACACGAACACTTTCAAAGAGTATGAAAGAGTTAATAATTATTCATAATAAATTTAATTAAGGAACGTTGCAAATTTAATAACACTATTTTAGAGCAAAATAATAACTTACACATTCCCATAAAATAAATGTATTTGTTACATTTAAAATTTTACCCATTTTTATAACAAAAATATGTAGAGTCCTAATTTTTTTTATTTGTCAGTATTCGGGAATTATTGATTATAATAATTTATGATGGCAGTTTATGTAAATTTTTTTTAGTTTTTTTTTAGTAATAACTGTATCCTCGTTTTGGTAATACATACTCATTTTGGTAGTACATACTAAATGCAAAATATAATATGGAAATGTAAAACGATAATTGGAATTTAAAAAATGGCGTAACAGATTTTACACTGTTACCAACCAGGCGGACACCCTCAATTTATTTAAAGGTGAAGTGACCATTTAGTATTCGTAGTACTACCACAGTCAATTAAATCACACAGTCGTTCGACGAAGCCGTTTAGACGGGGCAATCGTGCGGGGCGTGCGGGGCTAGACGCGGGAAGCGCGCTCCCGCATTGCCTACATTACAATGTTAGTATTGCAGGAGCGCGGCTCAGGGCTGACGTCATCCGTATGTTTTAATTTAATTTTAGTAATAAGCATTTTTGTTTGCGACAACCCTACCCGTGTCTTATTATCTGCGTTTCTCCCAAGATCAACGGCGATGAACTACTGGTAGTATTTCTTTATACTGTGGTAGTAGTTAGTATTATTTGCGCAAAGCTAAGAGTTTGAGTGTTATAATTTAAACAATTTACAGGATTTAATCACGATCAAAACAATCTAGATCATTTTAGGTTTTAATTATGTGTTCAAATCGAAAGTTTGAAAACAACAACACAACAATTGAACATTGAACAACTGCAAAACTTTAGCAGAGTGAATAGACAGGCCACGACCACGCCTGACGTCAAGCGACGATGCGGTCGACAATAGCGTGCTTACGTAAAAAACCGATTCACTCTCGATTGGAAGACACCAAGATTGCAACCATCAGAAAACATCATCGATATAAACCTTTAGATGTGCTCTTCCAAACTTCAGGCGCACGGTTCACAGACTTCTTTCCTTTCTAGTCGGTTGCAGGAAGCGGTGAACGATGTCAACAACCAAAATAAGTAGAACCACAGCATACCTCGCTGCTAGCGATTCTAGGGGTCAAGTAAATTCGTGGGCTAAAGCCACTTATGTTGCAGACACAAACGCAGTTTATTGCCAATTATACTGGCCTTGCGGCCTAGTGGCCTGCGAATTGCGAAGAAAGTTAAGCAAATATTTGTGTGATGATTTCAAATATTTGTACTGTGTCTGGGTGTTTCTATGTATAATGAGTATGTATTTACAACTATATACGTATTATATCAGCTATCTGGCCGCCATAGTACAAGCTTTGCTTAGTTTGGGGACAGATGGTGTTGTGTGTGATTTGTCCATTAAAATTTATTTAAAAAACCAAGGTACTCAAGGCACATCTAATGATTTATATCGATGGAAAAACCCCATTCACGCAACGCATTCTGTGATGGTTCAAGTGAGGGTTCTTCGATTTAAGAACGATCACATAAAAACAGGAATTAAAAATTAGGGATTAAATAATGGGATTGATTAAATCTGTTACATGGATTTTAGTCTGTGACCTGTTTTTCCGAGCCACTCTGCCAACCAGAGTCCATCGTATTAGTGTCGCTGTAACAATGGTGATGGTTCCCCTTCAACGCCTCAACTTTCTCCTCCCTAACCGGCTCATATTGGGAATCGGGGCCAAGGCATTTTGAACCTTCCGGATCGTTCGAATAAACCTGATCTTGCCTATCGTCGTCAGACAATAATGACTCTTCGGTGCCAGGAGATAACGGTGATATTACCGGCGGTGGGGGCACGAAGAAATCCACTTTTGCTTCTGTTTGTCTCGTTTCTTTAGGTAGATTTTTTGGACTGGATCTAGGCATACGTAATGGGCTAATGTGGGACCGCATTTTTGGACTACCTTCGATTCTTATACTCGAATTCAGGTCACTCATTCGTTCTGTTCGATCGGTCATAGATTCGTTCATTCGATTGATTCTTGAATCGTTCATTCTTTCGCTGAGACGAGTCTCATTCATTCTGTCACTTATACGCGAATCGTTCATTCTGTCACTTATACGCGAATCGTTCATTCTTTCGCGTTCGATACGGTCCAATCTTGAATCGTTTAACCTTTCACTGATTCTAGAATCGTTCATTCGCTCAAATCTCGAATCACTTAATCTGTCACTCATTCGCTCACTGAGTCTAGTTTCGTTCATTATTTCACTGATCCTGGATTCGTTCATTCTATCACTCATTCTAGAATCGTTCAATCTGTCAATAATTCTAGAATCATTGATTCTCTCACAGATTCTAGAATCATTAATTCTGTCCTCATTACGATCTCTCGAATCGTTCCTTTCGTTTAAACGATCTCTAGAGTCGTGTCGTTCACTCATCCTCATTTCGTTGCGATCCAATCGTGGATCTATACGTTCTAGTCTCTCATTTCTATCACGATCGCTCATTCGTTCACAGACCCTTTCGCCGATCCGTTCAACCCGTTCATTTCCGACTCGTTCAATCCGTTCATTACCAACCCGTTCAATCCCACTCATTCTCAGATTGAGCTGTTCTATTTGATGTTCTGTCAATCTGAGGGAGTTGTTAACGTTTTGTCGTATTTTCTCCTTGTGTTTATCCTGTCTGGGGCGTCGCTTGGAGCCGACTTGTGGTTGAGGGCGCTGTTGTCGGGTCAGCGTGAAGGAGCCGGTATCGGATTCGGAGGTCGATTCCGGATGGTTCTCGATTGTACCGACGAGAGCTGATACGTTGGGATTCATGCAACATTCCGCCTGGAAAATAGGAAAGAAATCATTTTGATACCATAAAAGAAATAACTTGTTATTGTCTATTACACAAAAACACATAAATGATAATTTAATACTCTCCAAACAAATAAAAAACTTCAATTTAAAATTAAACTCAGACACTACTAAATATTTATGATATTTTTGTGAAATCTACGATAACGTCATTCAGGTTGTGCAAATTTTAGTTTTTTGTTGATATATCAAAAACTGCTACACAGATTTCGATAATATATATACGGGATAACCTCAGCGTCCCGTGTAAACGAAAAGCACCAAAAGTTATCACCAAAATCGATTCACAATGAAGCAACACCCAGACGCAAAAGACCCTGTCAAAGATAGTTCTTAGTTGTGGCACCACTGTCGGTTTTTGTGAAATTTCTCTATCAAAATAAAACAGTGGCGCCATTTATGGTGAAATTGGGAACTGTCTTTGACAGGCCTTTTTACGTGTTCAAAACGCCCCATTGGTGTAGCTATCGCGTAACATATTTATATACAAAACCCAGAACCGAACTGAAGAATCCTTTTGAAGTTATTTTAAAATAATTTCTATTTAAAAATAATAAGGAATTTTTGGAACGTAAGCCATGTAAAATTGTTTTCTGACGGTTTTTCTTACTGTTTTATCAAAATACTAGATGCCCGCCCCTTCGCCTGTGGTATATTATATAGCACTCATCGAGGATCCCGACATATCAAATGGTGAAAGAATGACTGAAAACGGTTCTAATTAACCAGAATATCGATTTCGGGCAAAAAACCTCTTTAGCAACCTGCCGCGGTCACGCCACCTGTCGAAATTGGTCATACCAACTCAGATTTAGGCAAAAAAAAAGCGGCCCCTATTCAAGGCACAGATTACTGAAATTCAATGACGCAATCTTTGGCACATGCTGTCATGCGGTCATGTCAAAGCACCCCGAAACGACGCCCCTCCACAAAACCCAATACTTTTCCCGATTTTGTTACATTCTTGTTTCATGCTCCGCTGAGTAGCAATTGCCTAAAGCCTTCCTCGATAAATGGACTATCCAATAGAAAAAGCTGAAAATTCGACCAGTACTTCCGAGATCCTAGCGTTCAAGCAAACAAACAAACAAACAAACAAACTCTTCAGCTTTATAATTATAATATTATCAAAATATAGGTAGGTACCTTAACGGATACATTACAGCAACTTGACACATCAGCGAAGTACACTTCAGACTCTGCATTCTGGGTACCCACGCGACAGTCTTGCATTGAAGCCCTGCGAATCAAAATTTAAAAAATATTGAAATGTCTACTCACTGCACATGACAAACAATATCGAAATCTTACCTCGAATAAAACTACATTTTGACTAACCCCCGACTACCTTGGATTCGTTATCTGTACAACATTCTACTAGTCAAGCCCTTTCATTTGATACCCATAAAAAAAGTTGTGAAAAAGAAATGTATTTCGCCATTTTGTGGCAGCGGCCACCTTGGATTTGAAATTTGTCATAGTGCATTGTATTCTACTAGTCAAGCCTTTTCCTTTGATACCCATCTTGAGGTAGTAGTGAAAAAAATAATGTAAGTCGCCATTTTGTGGTGGCGATCATCTTGGATTTGAGATTTGTTATAGTGTATAGTATTCTACTAGTCAAGCCCTTTCATTCGGTACCACACATAATGAGGTAAGTTGTGAAGAAATATTTTGTCCGCCATTTTGTGGAGGCAGCCATCTTGAATCGATATTAACGAAACATAGCTAAGAACATCCGCACAGATATTGACTTTCAAATAAAAAAGCAACGAAATCGGCTCATCCGTTTGAGCTCTACGGTGCCACAGACAGACACACACACACACACACAGACAGACAGACAGACATCGACGTCAAACTTATAACACCCCTTTTTGGTCGGGGGTTAAAAATCGAAATGTAAAAATTAACCTCTTGTGTGCTACGAAGACATGCCATACCTTAACAAACCGTTGTTTTTAAGCTGGGGTTCAAAAAATGCTTTAAATTTTGGTACAAACCTGATCGGCGAGTGTTTGTCGTTCTGGAAGCCCAAGTTCTCTTTCCCTTGCTTCGGACACGAGTCCGAACTTTGATCTGAAACTGAACGCCAAATAAATAAAGTTTTTTTTTTTACTTTTATAGGTGTCTACACTTGACCGCCATCTCGCCTGATGCTAAACGACAATGCGGTATACGACGGAGCGTGCTTACCTAGAAAAAACCGATTCACTCTCACTCTTCGATTAAAAAATTGTAATCATCGGGGACAAGCCACTCTGGCAACGTATTACACAGCCTAGACGTGCTTTTCATAAAAATAGAGTCAAATCTCTTCGTTCGTGTCTGTGGAACATCAACCATGAAGCGGTGTCGTTTTTTCGAGCTGCGAGCATTCCGATAGAAAAAGGGCAAGGTGGTATTAGATCATGTTGTTTCTATTTTATTGTAGAAACATACGCGGCGAGCAGGACATGTGCCTGATGGTAACACGCCTACCCGTAACAGCACAGTGACACGCAGCTATTGGAATATTAAGAGTCCAAATCATTACCTAGCACTGCACTGCGCTCGTCACCCAGAGATATAAGATTATTCATTTTCCATTTATTACACTAACAGGCCGATCTGGCTTAGCTCAGATAATAATCTAGATACAGACTGCAGCGCCATCTGCCGGGCTGATTTGTGAATCTAAACCATCAAGGGACCTACCCAAACGATTATATATAAAAGAACATTCAAATTGGTCCAGCCGTTTAAGAGGACTTCACTACAAACAAAGATAGAATAAATAAATAAATAAATAAATGTAAATAAATAAATATTGGTGGACATAGATATACCCCAAACTAAGGCTATGGCCAGCCAAATAGCTGATATAATACTTATATAGTTTTAAATACATACTTATTATACATAGAAACACCCAGACACAGTTCAAACATTTGAATTCATCACACAAATATTTGCACTGGGTGGGGATCGAACCCACGACCCTCGGCTTCGCAGGCAGAGCTACCACCAACTAAGCCACTAGGTCAGTCAAAATACATTGGTATGTAATTATTTTTAAAATTCTACGCTTGAAACACTAGACCAATTATGCAGTAAAATGTTATGCTGCTTACCTTTGCTGGCACTCTTCTGATGAATACACTCAATAGTGACATTATCATCAATCCTAGAGTCCCTGTGGAGATTACTCGCACTCATTCCTATCCTCTGACACCGGTACGGGACTAAATGCCCCCTCAACGTATTAAACCTCCCATCTTGGATATGGGTCATCTCCATTTCTTCATTCGGATACATCATGTGACCCATTTCCGGGTTCATACGAGAAATATCCGGATTTATGCGACTAATATCAGGATTGATGCGATGTATTTCTGGATTTATTCGGTTCATATCTTGGTTCAAACGAATATCTTGACTGATTCTCGCTAATTCCGGGTTTGCACGTATCATATCTTGGCTTATTCGAGATATATCTGGGTTAGCACGTATAATATCTTGGTTCATTCGCGACATATCCGGATTTGCACGTATAATATCTTGGTTCATTCGTGATATATCCTGATTTGCACGTATCATATCTTGGTTAACACGTGTCATGTCAGGGTTTGCACGGATTATATCTGATCTCATCTCGTTTGTACGTATGTCTGCGTTTGAGCGGATCATGTCGTTGCGTATGTCTGCGTTTCGGTCGGCGTGTAGGTACGAGTTGCGAGCGCATGTGTGCGGTTGCATGTTTGTGTGGTTGTGTTCGTGTGTGTGGGTTCGGTGGACGTCTATGTGGTGGTGGTGGAGTAAGGTTGCCGTTGCTGGGTCTTGGTGGTGAAGATGGTGCCTGGAAATGATAAAATAAACTAAGTACTCGGAGACTATTTGTATAACTATAAACATTAAAAACATTAGCGACAGGGTCTCCAATTGCTACTTTGTTTTTAAGTGTTTTGATATTTTTCTTATTTTATTTAAAATATCTGAATAAGTGTGATGAATTAAAATTCAATAAAAAGTTTATCTTTCGCTCATTTTCATTGTTTTCTTAAGGTGTAAGGTGATGCAAAATTGATAATTATGAGACTTATTGTTAAAATTCTCCGCAATGTACTTTAGTGTCCATAGGTTTAAATTTCACCTTCCTTTATCTCATGTCTTTATAGTAAAAAGA
Organism: Ectropis grisescens; assembly: GCA_017562165.1. Taxonomy (NCBI): domain Eukaryota; kingdom Metazoa; phylum Arthropoda; class Insecta; order Lepidoptera; family Geometridae; genus Ectropis; species Ectropis grisescens. The sequence continues at coordinate 10,431,472 of CM029768.1, forward strand.
GACATGACGAGCAAGACGTATGCCTGATGGTAAATCACACATCTGCCTATAACGGTACTATTTAACGGAGCTATTTGAATATGAAGAGCACACAGTATTCAGTGATGCCTACCACTGCACTGCGCACAAAGATATTAGATGGCTTTTCTCATCAACTTATAATTTATAATTTCTCATGTACAGTTTTATCTATCCCACTGTTAGGAAAGCCCTCTCTCATGCTCTGACATCTGTCTCGATCCTGTGTCAATTGAGACCAATTTTGACCCAAGATACTTACAATACCGTCAACCCATTTTCCCGGTGGATGCACCAATGAACCAAAGTAGCAAGGTTTACATAGTTACGATCTGAAAAGTATCTTAATTGACTTAAAAAAATGATTGATTGTCTGTTCACTGACCTGCTACCCCCTCTCCCCTGCGGGCTGTACGGCGGCGGCGGCCCCCACACCCCGGTCTGAGCATCGTAACTCCCGCTGTGTTCCTGGTAGCTCTGACCAAAGTTGCCCGGTTGGAAGTTGCCCTGAGGCTGGAAGCCCGGCTGGAAGTTGCCTTGGGACTGAGGGAAGTTTGCCTGGAACGTAAATAATAATAATATTAAAAGCGAAAAGTCCCAACCAACATCTCAAGAGGCTTTCGCTAGATGGTTGGATTAGGGGTCAGATACAGAAGGCGGTCATCCTTGACACAGCGCGCATCGTCAGGAGGTTCCTCAGTGTGCAGCCCTAACCACCGGTAGCTTGGGCCCTGCCCCGCTGCTGCCGGCACCCTAGTTTTTAAGTTTTTTGTAATGTTTATATTTTTATACTTATTGTAAAAAACTTAGAAATTAAGAGGAATTAATAAATAATTTAATATTAAAAGATTTTTGCGGTATCAGGGTCGTTGGTCGAATGCGGAAATGACCACACTCCTTCACGAGATCGGAAAAGCTGACTCACATTATGGGACCAGAAATTTATAGCACTCTTCCTAAAATAGTTAAATCGACCCCGAGTTTGGGCAGCTTCAAAAACCAAACAGCTGGCTTGTCGATCAAATGTTTTATAGTTACAACGAGTTTTTAAGGAGTGATGGTAAACTCGCAATAAAATTGTAAAAAATTTCATTGTTCATTACAATTGTAATAAATATATGTTTTCCACCAATATTTATTCATTTATAACTAGATGTCCGCCCCGGCTTCGCCCGTGGTACATTATATAGCACTCATCGGGATCCCGTACATATCCAACGGTGAAAGAATGACTGAAATCGGTTCAGACATTCCTGAGAATATCGCTTTCAAACAAAAAACCTCTTCGGCTACCTGCTACGCCACCTGTCGGAAATTGGTCGTACCAATTCAGATTTAGAAACAAAGATTAGCAAAGGTTCTTCAGCTTCGACTTTTTCTTTTGGCTTCCATTCGGTGATGTCACCGATGACATGACGACGATGAAATGACGTTTAGCTGTCGTTTACGTTTTATTTCACGTCACACGGGAACGCGGCCGAACGGGATATTCGTCGTTTGTCGTTTCACGGGAACGTGATAAAAAATATCCTATGTCCTTTTCCTGGTCCTGAGCTACCTCCTCACAAATTTTCAGCCAAATCGATTCAGCCGTTCTTGAGTTATAAATGGTGTAACTAACACGACTTTCTTTTATATATATAGACTAGATGTCCGCCCCGGCTTCGCCCGTGGTACATTATATAGCACTCATCGGGATCCCGTACATATCCAACGGTGAAAGAATGACTGAAATCGGTTCAGACATTCCTGAGAATATCGCTTTCAAACAAAAAACCTCTTCGGCTACCTGCTACGCCACCTGTCGGAAATTGGTCGTACCAATTCAGATTTAGAAACAAAGATTAGCAAAGGTTCTTCAACTTTTTCTTTTGGCTTCCATTCAGTGATGTCACCGTTGACATGACGACGATAAAATGACGTTTAGCTGTCGTTTACGTTTCATTTCACGTCACACGGGAACGCGGTCGAACGGGATATTCGTCGTTTGTCGTTTTTGACGTCTCACGGGAACGTGATAAAAAATATCCTATGTCCTTTTCTTGGTCCTGAGCTACCTCCTCACAAATTTTCAGCCAAATCGATTCAGCCGTTCTTGAGTTATAAATGGTGTAACTAACACGACTTTCTTTTATATATATAGATTTATCTGTATGCCTGTACAGTTGATACAGTACCTGTGGTTGGAACGCGGGTTGTCCCTGCGCCCCCTGGTGTGGGGGGTGTTGGTAGGCGCGCTCGTCGTATGACACAACCCCCTGGTTCGCTACGTCGGTGTCGCAGAAGCCGTAGGCACTATCCCCAGACTGGGGGACCCCGCCCATACGGCCGCGGGAACTGGGAACATAATTTTAAGCTTACAAATAGGAGCTTACAACAACTAGTACCCTGAAATTTACCTGAAAATTACGTAGGTGCTAATTATTATGTACGAAAATGACTAACGTAACTTATTATTTTTTACGTTATATATTATTTCGCACCGCGAACGCCATTCCATGTAAACGGAACAGATATGGTCCCTGCAATACAGGTCTCATCTAGCTTTAAACTTTTATAGGTTTACACTTGACCGCCATCTCGCCTGATGTTAAGCGACGATGCGGTCTACGATGGAGCGTGTTTACCTAGAAGAAACCGATTCGCGCTCGATTTAAAGACACAAAGATTGTAACCATCGGGGAAACCCATTCAGGCAACGTATTCCACAGCCTAGACGTTCTTATAGACCTAGTGCAGAGGCTATAAGCGCTTAATTAACCAATTTATTTTTTGTGGCAAATAAAATTTTGTATTTTGAATTGGTTTGGCGATACTTGCATTAAAAACGAAAAACCAGTCAGCCGACACTTGCAATGAAAATAAATACTTATTTCTTTGAATAAATAAATACTGACTTCAAAAACTTCAAATACTCGACCGTACTTCATAAGTAGCTACGAGTATAAGCCGCTTACAAATTTAACAAAATTTTAATTTTTTGTTCACATTTCAAAAACCATCGCACCGATTTCTATAAAACTTATACGGGACTATTTCTAAACTATGATCTACCAGACATTAAAAATACCATCTAAATCGATTCACAATTGGCTCAATTGATTATTGGCTAATCCAAGATTCATGTAAAAAGAAAACAAATGACAAAGGTCACGGACCCAGGAGTCAGTGGAGTTGCTAAATTTAATAAAAAAAAAAAGATTCACAATTGGCGAAGTTATCACGTAACATACAATAAAAAAAATGTCGGTAAAAAATTGGGAGCTTACAACTTAGGAATAACCAGTAGCCTGCAATTCATCAGAAAATACTGGATACCGAGATCAGTGCAGAGGTAAGTGATGATTTGCACTCTTTATGTTCCAATAACTGCCTGTCACTGTGCTATGTTGCTGCTTACCATCAAACACATGTCCTGATTCTTGCATGATAAAAATAACAATCAGGCAGCCGACACAGTGTAGGTGTCGGCTATTGCAAAAAATAAAATCGGTCAGCTGAGCATACATGTATAATTTTAACCACTTGAATGAAGAATCACCCGACATCAGATAAAAATTAAAAATCTAGATCCCAACTAGACCTAGATACACTCCGCGAGGCATAAGCTGAGCTTTGCATTTGTGTGAGTGTACATGGATAGTGTAGGTGTGACAACCGGCCTTAGGCGCGGCGCCATTCTGTCTCGCCGCGCTCCTGCCTGATTAGTGATCACTCACACTAATGCAAAGCTCAGCCTATACCTCGCGGACAAAATTTCAAGCTCCTGCCTGATTGGTGATCACTCACACTAATGCAAAGCTCAGCCTATACCTCGCGGACAAAATTTCAAGCTCCTGCCTGATTGGTGATCACTCACACTAATGCAAAGCTCAGCCTATACCTCGCTGACAAAATTTCAAGCTCCTGCCTGATTGGTGATCACTCACACTAATGCAAAGCTCAGCCTATACCTCGCTGACAAAATTTCAAGCTCCTGCCTGATTGGTGATCACTCACACTAATGCAAAGCTCAGCTTATACCTCGCGGAGTGTACCCGGTTTTGTCGGCCATATGAAATTGGTGTTTTGTCGTACTGGCCACTCACTTGATCTCAAATATCTCCTCTTTGGTTATTAAGTCCAATTATAGATTGATACAGCTATTTACTCATGCTTTTTTGTTTTAAAACCCGTAATTCATTTGTTTTTTTTTCTCTACTGGTTTTTTTCTTTCGATCACTTAGCTTATAAAATGGAAAACTTGAAATAACGCGTTATTTACGAGTGAATACATCTGAATCTGCTGACTTATCTTTAATTATTACCATGCAAATGTCGACTCACAAAGAGGTAGGGACTAGATCCTCCCCTCAAAGGCCAGGAGACCCCCTTTTGGATTACCAGGTCGTTCCTTGTTCTTCCCCATCGGCTTCCGAGCAGACAAACATGTTGCATGTCCATTAGCCGCTTGTATTGTGTGATGCCGTCATTCTATATAACAGTTTCAAAAACTAAAAAAAAATCACGCTTCCTATCCGCCATCTTAGATGTCCGCCATGTTAGATTTAAGTCACGTGACTATTTTTTTCGTATTCCTGACAGCAAACCCTTTCATTTGATACCCATATCATGGGGGTGGATTTCAAACAGCCAGTCCGCCATCTTGGGGAGGTCGCCATATTGGATTTGTAATGACGTTTCTAGTCATGTATTGTCTCATCCGAAGTCAGAGCGTGTGCAAAATTTCATCCTAATCGAAGACCGGGAAGTGGGTCAAATTATGATTCCAAGATTTTCTTACATACATAGTTACAAGTGAAGTGTTAAAAAATATAGCCATCGACCTTAAATCTATGGGCATAAGACTCACTTCTGACTGTTGCTCCGGGGCCACGGGAACCAACTCCACGCCGATGTTTTCCTTCCCGCGCTAGGATTGGGGGAGTACAAGTTGCCAATACGACCTGGAAATAAACATTAAATAGTTATTTTTCGCCGAAAAATACAACAGTTTGATAATTAAATAAGTAAATAAATATTGGTGGAAAATTCACACACAACACCATCTGACCCCAAACTAAGCAAAGCTTGTGTGATGGCAGCCAGATAGCTGATATAATACTTATATAGTTTTAAATACATACTTATTATACATAGAAACATTAGACACAGTGCAAACATTTGAATTCATCACACAAATATTTGCAAAATTGAACCCACGACCCTACAACAATTTGATAATTAAATTCACAGAGTTCACTAAATTTATATGTTATCGATATTAGTATAATTATTATTTTAAATACATCGATATAATTAAGGAAAGGAAGATTAGGTACGTTCTAATATGAAATCAACATAATGTGGCGAACATTTCACACAAATACACACCGTGCACACAACTACACTTCCATCGTGAGAGATGTTGTAATGAATGACAAAGACATCTTAGCAAATTGGCAATAGTTGGAAATGAAATAGCTAAGTATGGTAAGTATGCATACCAAAGTTACACGTTTGTTTAAATATTTTTTCGAGAAGAATAGAAAGACATACGAAGACACTGGTGTGAAAGAGAAGGAATAGCCGTTGCCCGTGACGTAAACATTGGCCGTTATCACTGCCGTCAACATATCGCTGGTCGTGTCCCACTCTTTCACGTCATGTATATCTGTCCCTTTTTACAAATGCCGAATTGGTTACAACAGAAAATATTATTTTAAATGAAATAATCAAAGATTTTGTGTAATTGCGTACATATGAAAAGTTATGCTACGAAACTTTTTCTTGGTCTTGTACTATTTGTGCACCTTGTACACCCACACACGAATTTCGTGGAACTATTAGCACACATGCGCTCCGTTTGTCGCTCACGTTGGGACTGATCTCAATCAGGAGACGTCATCTGATTTTACATCGCCATCGTTGAGGAGCGTGTGCCGCTTCTTCCGTTTTTAAGAGTTCAATGTTTAAATATAAAAAAAAATGTTATAACTACTATAAAAACATTAAAGAAAACAAATGAAACGTATCAAGTTCGTCTTGCTGATTACTTGATCGTTGTAGACTACAGGGTCGTCTCGCGTTAAACACACAGTACTTCACTATAACGGCCGACTAGCTTCATACTACTAGTCATCAGTATTACCTAGATGTTTACCTATTAGTTAAACTGAAGCACTCTGCCGCCACAATGGCGTCACAGACACCTCGGTGGCACTGAGTACGGCGCCAAAACAGAGACAGCTACAGAGTTCTAATTATACACTATGATTGACGTTCCTACGCAGACGTTTCGTAGCTACACAATCGTCTCTACATAGCTACAAGGTCGTCGCGCCATAGCTACGTATTTATCTTGCCAACTACACGGTCTTTTTCTCAGCCACACAGTACTCACTGTGACCGTTGCTAGGTAGTAGTATCGTAGCTACACGATCGTCTCTACACAGTTACAAAGTCGTCGCACCGTAGCTACGTGATCGTCTAGCCAACTAAGTGTTCGTTATGCCAGCTACGCGGTCATCATCATCAACACGTAACTCACCGCTCGCGTTGAGGCGGGTGTCGGGCGCTCCGCCCCAGGCGGGCTGCGGGCCGCACTGGCAGCACCCGCAGCCGGGCGCGGGCGGCGGTGCGCGGTACAGCGACCGGCAGCGGAGCTCTAGCTGCTCCCAGTACATCTTCTTGCGTTCGTGGCTGAAACAAAAACAAAACTTAAATTAGTAAATACTTAACATTAATAAGAAGTAAATACTTTACATAGTTACGTTTTTTCCGGAGAATGGCGACATCTTTTCATGGTTAATGTTCCAAAAACACAAAGAGATTTGACTCTGCTTTTGTGATAAGAACGTCAAGGTTGTGGAATACGTTGCCTGAGTGGGGTTTTCCTGATGGTTACAATTGTGTCTTCAAATCGAGAGTGAATCGGTTTCTGCTCGGTAACCACTCTCCATCGTTGATTAAAATCAAGCGAGATAGCGGTCAAGTGTAAACCTATTAAATTTCAAAAACGGCGACTGGCGTACTGGAGCCCCAGGTTCGAATCCCATGCCCACCACTGTCTTTTCGAAGTGATGTGCTACTAACTTAAAAAGGAAAAAAATATGAGGGAACCCGCATGTTCCAATAATATTTCAAGGTCTTGCGTCGTCTACCAGCCCGCACTGGGCCAGCGTGGTGGATTATGGCCTTGGGCCTTGACTCTCACCTTGAACATAAATTGTAGTGGTAGACTCTTTGTTCCGTTAAAAATGAAGATAAATCACTGTAGTTTTTACCCGGTGACGTCACGAATCTCTTTGTCTCATATTTTTACATGATCTAGCTGACGGACTAAAATCAGAATATGGTTTATTTTGACCCAGTGACACGTTTTTTATTTTGTAACAGAAAATCAAATTTTTGTATTAATTAAATTACATTAGCACAATTTCACGGGCACGGGTTGTTTTTACGCGTCACTTCCGTTTTATATTTTTCTTACGGTTTTAGTCTCTCATTTTGAAGTGAAAAATTCTTTTGGCGCGCCTAGACAGATTTTTCATGGGCTGTAATTGAATTCTAGCGTCACGCTCGGGTATGATAATACATTTTCGGGTGAACTCGGGATGTTGGAGCGAGAAAGAAAATATAGTGAATAAGCGCGGCAGAGCGAGAAATATAATACCATCTAGTTTCAATACCTGTTCTAATCCATTATTTCGCAACGCCATACAAAAATCATGCGACAAAAAGGAAAGAGTGAGGGTTGGAACCCCCTCTTTAATTTGCACTCAGTTTCTTCTTCACTCAGGTTCTTTCAAATGCCGACATAGTGCTGTATATTATTATTTTATACCCTTCTATCATCCTACATAGGTATCCTGCTGCATCATATGACCCATAAATTTTGTTCACGGGCCTGTGCTCTAATACAAAACGACGTCGATTCCCATACTTAGTCTGTGATTCCCATCCATCATATTTCATCGGTCTCCTTTATAAGCTTTGAAACCTCATTCAAACTTAACACATTAAACTTGCTTATTTACCAAGTGTCAAGCTTAAGTGGCTCACTGAAACGTGTCGCTACTGTCGCAAACATTACATCATAATTTATACTCACACCGTTAGTGTCATTTTTTATCACCAGGCCAAATAAGTTTGTATTTCCAAGGTCTGAAGACTTGCGTCATAATCGCCATGGCAACGAAGCTATGACAACCAAATAAACAAAATAAAATCGCGTTAAAAAGAACCTTAACACCACTCAATAAAATCCTAGACAACAGTTCTGCACACTTCTATTTTTCTAGTAACTATTTAAGCTGATAGTACACTTGCGATGCAAACCACTTTTGCAAAACCGTGAAATGGTGACAAAGTAACAATATGTAAATAATCACACTCCAAAAAGCAAATGATCAAAATGGATTATTTAATAATTGTTTATTTCTGTTTTCATTTGTTACAGTCATGATATAAAAAATAACTTTCATCATTTTGACCTTATCGGGCCAAAAGAAGTATAACTTCAACAATAGTATATTTACAAAACTAACTAGTAACTATTAGTAGTAATAACTACTAGATACGCCATCTTGAGCCACGCACTACTTTAAATGTATATTATATGTATATACGGTTAGTTAGATTGCCATCAAAAGTAAACTTGTATTCAACTAAATCATTAATAAGTATAGCATAAGCAGTTTGCTTTTCTTCCCACACCTGAAACTCTGGATCTCCTCGTCGTGGTGGTGAAATACTACATTACATTAAAAAAAACAATTCAATAAAAAATATTTTACATGCATGCATGTCACATAGAAACAAATTGATGGGTACACATACAATAGCAAAAATAATAATAATTCACAATGTCATACCTAGGTAGGCTCGACACAATAATGTTTTTGACTGTGCTCCACATGCAGTCTACAGGAGTGGTTTAAGTACGGATTGTCGAGCCTCCTCTAATGACAAACTTGCACATCTACATGCGGTATTCAAACCTATTCTTGTAGCCCTGTGAAATAGTATCCTTTATTCGATACGCCACCACGGCCATTCGAGACTGCATCTCAATCAATACTTTACATACTTTACCACGGGAATTTTACGAAACTGGTGCTATGCAAGTAAAATTAGCTGCTGCTAGTAAACAATGTAATAAAATAAAACCTTACAAAATACACTACACATTGACACAAGCAACCGCGAAATTAAATAGACAAAAGCTGTCACAATCATTGCAGCGAAAACTATTTCTACTAGCATTTCGCTTTTAGAACTCCGAAAGTGTGCTATCGACTTTCCTAGAAACAGTTTCTGTCGTTTTCAGGCGTTGTATCATTAAATTTACATTATACTCTCTTTATACTACGTTTCTTCGCTAAAACTATATTTATTTGGTCATAAAATCGTTATTTTGTTATCGGATTCTATGTTTTGTGGATATTTTCTAGTTAGTATTTGTGATGTCGCGAAGCCACAGTGCAAATCGTAGTACTTTGAGTAGATTTTTCACCGAAGGTGACGAATTGAGTGATACGGAGTTGGTCAAACAGGTCAACCAATTGAAAGAGGAGATCAAAGTTCTGCAGATCGAAAATGAGATCCTTGAGAAAGCTATTATGAGGTTGGATCCAGGTAAGATTATGGTGTTAACTGGAGCCCTTGGAATCGATCGAGAGACGTGCCAAAAGTCCCATTGCTCACATCGATATAAATCAGTGGATGTGCCCTTCCAAACTTCAGGTGCATGGAATTATGTCATCGTTGGAAGGAGTGAGCTCACTCTTTCTGTTCTAGCTGGTTGTACGAAGCGGTGAACGCCGGACATTTATTCTTATCACTATTCGTTGTCAACAACCGAAATAAGTAGAACCGCAACATACCTCGCCGCTAGCGATTCTAGGGGTCAAGTAGATTGGTAGTTGTAAACCATTCACGCTACACACAGAAACGCAGTTTGATAACAATTTCAAGGTGCTCAGGGCACATCTTTTGATTTATATCGGTGATTGCTCAACGAAGCCCTTGTGCTAAAAAGACTTCAAAGTCTTGAACATCGCCGTAAAATTCAAAGACTTTCGAAGTCGTGCGTCATTCCACTCTCACTGGGCCAGCGTGGCGGATTATGGCCTAGCTTGTTTGCTTTGATTATGGCTTATCTCTCCTTGCAAAAGAAAGCCCTGAGTCACAGCAGTAAGAACATGAGAACAGCGGGCACTTGCCCGCGATATGTTATCCCGTCTAGATTTTTATTTATAGTATACAACGAGACGAGCAGGACATCTGCCTGATGGTAAGCAACATGCCTGCCACATAACAGCACAGTGACACGCAGCTATTGGAACACGAAGAGTCCAAATCATAACCTAACACTGTACTGCGCTCGTAACCCAAAGATACAACATGATTTATCTCTATGGCCTGTAATTTCCTGGAAACATTGCCCTTCAAACCGGAACACTCTGAATCTATGCCGTGGAAAGAGTCACACCTTTGCCAGTTATTACCGCCAAGCAATAATGCGCAAAATTACTGTGTTCCGGTTGGAAGTGCAATGTATCCAGAGAAATAACAGGGTTTAGGGATATAGCATCTTAGATCTCTAGGTGACGAGCGCAGTGCAGATTAGCTAATGATTTGGACTCTTCATGTTCCAATAGCTGCGCGTCACTGTGCTGTTATGTGGCAGGCATGTTGCATACCATCAGGCACATGAACTGCTCGTCTCATCACTCTTTGTTAACGAAAGAAAACAACAACAAACTAATATTTACTGCGACAAATTTCAAATCCAATATGGTTAGAACTGGTTAGTAACTGGTTGGTAAATTTTGTTGAAAACTTGCAGGTCTCATGATAGGCCTCCAAGCAGCCTACGAATACGCCATAAAACTCCGCACCTCCAGCTCCGTCGGAGGCGGAAGCTTCGTCAAGTCCAAAACCTCAACCTTCGGACTCGCAGACTCAATCACCAGTCCTTCCAGAATGTTCACTAGCCCTTCCAGAGTTTCCACCACTCGCAGAATAGACTCGTCCGCCAGAATCGGTGGGACGATCGTCTTTGGTTCTGGTCCGAGAATTAATGTCTTAGAACGTTCGGAACTAATCACAGCTGAACTGGAAATACTAATCCACGTCCTAGACAAGGCGCGAAAGAAGGGTGCGAAGAAGCAAGCGTTACTAAAGGCTCAGTTGGAAGAGATTAGTGTGAGGGAAATAGATTTTGCGAAGGCTAGCAGTGCGTTTCAAAAAGAGGTCATAGTGGAGGGCTGGGACAGGATAGCGCAGAGGATCCCGGCGGAAATATGGGTTAGGTAAATACATAATCTAAAATTAAACATAGCTTAAAGCAAGTTAAATTGACCAGCTGTGCAGATAATCTATACCTAAGGTCGAAAAGTTTTAGAGTGAAGACTATGAAATTGAAGGTGTTGCACGGCCTGAGACTGGACAGAATAATGAAGGGAAGACAGAATAGCGTGAAACTGAAATTCAGAGTAAAAGTATGCTTATGCATAGATAGATAGAGTATGAGTATGCTTAATACATTGATGTCCTTGAAAGATGTGTTTTGGAACATCAAGGGTTTGTTTCCGATGTTTTTCCTTCACAGTCAGTGCCACTGGTGATGACAAACTTGCACTAAAATAAAAAGTGGTCAAGTGCGATTCGGACTCGCTCATGAAGGCTTCCGTAGCAAGTAACATAATTTAAAAGATCTTGTAGTTCGTTGTTGCTTTAATCAGTGTTTTAACACGACTATTGGTGATGACGTATTAAAATAAAATTAGATCTCATTCAAACCAATTTTCGTTGATAGTTTACATGGTAATGAACATCATACACTTTTTTTTTATTTTTGTCATTATTTTATTTTAGAAGTTACAGGGACACACATTTTACCACTTCGGAAGAGTCTCTCGCGCAAACTATTCAGTTTAGAAAAAAAATTGTTAGGAACCTCAATTTCATTTTTCAAAACCTATCCATAGATAATCCACACGTATGGTTTTGAAGGATTTTTTTTTGTGTTTCAGTTTTAAGTATGGGACCACCCCTAAAATTTATTGTTTTTTTTTCTATTTTTTGTATGAAAATTTTAATGCGGTTTACAGAATACATCTACTTACTAAGTTTTAATAGTATACCTCTTATAGTTTCGGAGAAAAGTGGCTGTGACATACGGATGGACGGACAGACAAACAGACATGACGAATCTATAAGGGTCCCGTACTTTGCCATTTGGCTAGGGAACCCTAAAAAACACATAGCGATACAAACAAGCATCAGAAATGATATATATACTTATTGGTAGAGCTTGTACTAAAACAGTTTTTTATACCAGGGATATTACGGAGCTCCGACTCCGATAAGTCGGAACTTCCGATTATAATTACGAGTATACCTTCGGTTCCGACTTCGGCTCCGAAACTTTTGAACCGGAGTTTTAATCGGAGGTAAAGTGTATAAAGTATCAGTGATAGAATCTCTTATTGTGGTAGTACTTAAATGAAAATACAAATTAATTTGACTTCATTTGTTTCAAATCTTTTGTTCATTTAATATGTTTGTTATTTTGTTAATTTATACACATATTATGCTATTTTGGGATTCGATTCATCTAATTTATTTTTTTGTGTTTAATTTTATTTTTTATTTGCAATACTACGCCTCCGACTCGGTTCCGACTCCGATAAATAAAATTTTAAAACTCCGACTACGCTTTCGGATCCGATAAAATTACTTCCGTTACTCGTACATCCCTGATTTATACCATTTCAGGTACATGACTGAATGGGTGAAGATCTGCGACAGTCAGATCGGAAAACTGCGCCTACGCACTAGTACTCTAAACACTCAGTTCCACAAGCTACACGGGCAGATCCGCTGCAAAGCCGAGCTCAGTGAGAGCCTGCGCCCTGTCGACTTCGAGAAACTACTCATCGAGAATGGGATATGCGAGGAGACTATAGACCAGAAGCTGGTACATTTAGGTGAGTTTTTGAAGTGAAACTAATTTGGGCGCGCCTAGGACAGAATTTTCGTGGGCTGTGAATTGAAATGAACCGTCACGCTCGGGTATGATAATAGCTTTTCGGGTACAGTCGGGATGCTAGAGCGAGAAACAAAATACAGTGGAGAAACGCGTCAGAGCGAGAAAGATAATATAGTCCCTGTGTACCTGTGTTTATGTATTATATTTATATCTTTTTATACCGACCAAATACCGACATTAACTTCTAGGTAAATACCACATTAATGTCATGAATTGAACTTGTCCACGAAATAATAAATTTGGATCATTCACCCATTGCAAAAAAGATTTTATTGTAATATACTCGTATTTACTGTTTTATCACAGCATTTACACTACGTAAACACACAAAATGATGCCTGTTTTCATCACAGCACTTACACATACACTATAAACACAATATATTTTTGCATTTTTAGCGAAATACCTATAAAATTACTTAAAATTATTATAAAAATACCAGATACTACAAAATTTGCTAGTCAAGCGCTATTTCCGCACCGCGTAATTTTTTTTTATATTTATTCTTGTCCATAGATAATAATCATTTCGCCGCATGTTATTCTCGTGTTGCTGTGCTTACTAGGTAGGTATATACTAATTTTAAATTTTTTAATAATTTGTATTTTTAATTTTTAAAAATATTTAGTGGTCTTTAAATATCAGTATTTCTTATTTTAGTTTTCACTTCTGCCGTGCGGTCTTAGCGCCCACTTTTTTTTTCTTTTAGATGGACTGGACAGTTTTGAATTGAAAAGTACTTTATGGGTTCCATAGATCCCTACTGCCAAGGCATGTGTTCTCCTCTAACCAGGTATAGAAGTTCCGGTCTACCACGCTGACCCAGTTGCAGTTTGGCAAATTTTACTTTTACTTGTCTTTGAAAAGTAAAACCTTCTCGGACAAACAGGTTTCCTCACGATGTATTTTCTTCACTGTGTTTAAGTTAGCGGTATTTAGTATAAGTTTGCGTCACCTACATGCTAATGTAGCGTCTTTGCAGCAGCACAAAGAAAAAAAAATTGGCAGTCATAGGAACTGCCGATAGAAGTGAAACCCTGTAACTCAGAATTTGATAGCTAAATTAGGAAACTAAGCGAGTGAAACCGGAGGGTGCGGCCTTGAGCATGGCCATCTAGATAGTCAATGGCAATGGTCCCAAGTTTATCCGAAGATTTTTATTGTTCCCGAGCGTGACGATAGAATTCAATTCATAGCAATTCAATTCGATTGATCGCACGTAGATTTCCCCGCTGCTCGAGGGAAGTAAGTCACTATTTTTAAAGCTTACTGTCAGTCATTCTACTCGAGCAGCTTCAACTCTCTCTAAGCTCTACGGGTTCAATATAATGACATTTTTAGGATGCTGATGCAGCTGCCTCGTTTTCGTAGCGCATCACAGATGTTCGCGGAGGCGCGTACGGACGACTTTCATGCAGTCGTTCGTAAAAAGTTTTTTCATCACACTAATGTTTGACCTGCTTGGGGACACTAGTGTTGACAATATCGAATAGTAAAACCTTTTAATACATTTGTCGTTACAGCCGACCTGAAGAAGTTGACGGGAGATGCGAACCTGAACCTGACGATTCACAAGAAAGCCATGACGGTACAGAACAGGTACCTGGACAACATACTGGACACCATCAAGACCAGGGAGAGGCAGCGAGTGGACCTAATGAAAGAGACAGACGTCATCAGGGTTCAGGCGAAGTTCTATCAGAACAAACTGGACGAAGTTAAAGAGGTTAGAACAAAAACCGCGGACCCAGAAGTCCGTAAAGTGTAATGGTATACAATAAAGAAATTGGCAGGTATAGGAACTGCCGAATAGAAGTGAAAAGTTATGACTCAGAATTTGATACTCGTAGCTTACTTTGGAGACTACGCGGGTGAAACCGGAGGGTGTGGCCATATGCAAGGCCATCTATGGGATGGGTTCATTGGAAAATGCTAACGCATTTCTAGATGGACGCCATGGTCCCGAGTTTACCCGAAGATTTAATATCATTCCCGAGCGTGACGCTTGAATTCAATTCACAGCACACGAAAAATATGTCTGTGGCGCGGCAAAAAGTTTTCACTTTTAAAAGAGGTGAGAAAGTTTGGAATGCGTTGTCTATATGGGTTTTTATCCCCGACCAAAAAGAGAGGTGTTACGAGTATAAAGTTTGACGACAATGTAGGTATGTCTGTGGCATCGTAGCTTTCGAACGGATAGATCGATTTCAATACGGTTTTATTCATTTGAAATCCAGTTTCTGTGCCTGGTTTTTTAGCTATATTATTATTTTTGGTTACAATTTATTCAAAATGGCGCCTCCACAAAATGCCGAATCAAATGTTTTTTCACACTCCCTAAATATGACTATGAAATGAAAGGGCTTGACTAGTAGAACACTATTCACTGCAACAAATTTCAAATCCAAGATGACCGCCGCCGTAAAATAGCGAAATACATTTTTCCACATAGTATATATCAAATCAAAAAGCTTGACTAGTGCTGTAAAAAGGGGTAAATCGATTTTTTTACCATTTTGTTTATTTATACTTTCATGGTAACGAGTGTATTCGTATTCCCAGGTCCGAAATGCATACGAAGTCCCAGACATAATGGACTATGTGATGGTGAAGGCGGAAGTCACAGACCTGAAACGGGGCATCAAGGTTCTACAGAACAGGGCGCATATCCAGGAGATAGCCCTTGCGTCCATACACAAGAAACTGCAGAGCATGAAGTTTACACTTAACACATAATATATGTTTACCAGACCCAAAGTGATACAGTATACGATGGAGTTCGCTTACTCGGCGTGTAATATATTACACCAAATGACGAAAACTAAGAAACTTAACTTGGGTTTTCTTGGCGGGAATTTTTTTTTTTTCGTATTTTTATTTGGCAGACATAGAATAGGGTAAGGATGGGTAATGCCGGTCACCTAAGGAAAATCGAACTTTAATCAGTGAAAAATCAACTTTTATTAAATAATCTGACATGCAACATAAGCTTTAGGTATTCTTCTAAAATAATCACAATCTTTGAGATCAATAATAATTAACAATTTGGCATAATTAACTTATAAAATAAAAACTGCTTTGACCGGTATTGCCAGATATGGCGGGTAATTCCGGTCGGGAGGTTGGTAATACCGGTCTAACATTTAGCGGCACAAATCACAGATGTAGCCTTTGGGAGATTCAACACCCGTGCACTCAGCATGAGCCCAACCTCCACACTGCACACACCTGTACCAGAGTTCGTTATTCTGGCCGTAGTCACCACATAACATGCATTTGTTCTCATTTTCTTCGACATCAATGTCTTCATCGTCATCGCGTATGTCAACCAAATCAATATCAGAGTCTGACGAAGACTGAAGGTTAGTCTTTTCTTGAAGAACTCTTTTCTTCACCTTCCTGATAGAACATTTAACTGGCCTCTTTTTAGATGTCTTTTTTCCTCCAGAAGTTTTTGAATCTTTCTCTTCTTTTTTCGTTTGCCTAAGTGTTCTTTTCTCTTCCTTTTCTAATAAAACATCCTTGTTAGGAGTGCTCGTGAGGACGGTTGCGTGTTGTTTTCGAGAGATTCCCAGCTCTTTCTTATTGATTTGTTTCTTCGGGACTGGTAAGAGATCTTTCGCAGTGACTCCTGAAGTTGAAGGAATACAAAGGTCTATTACAGGTTGCAAAACGGCGGCGGCAGGAGATGTCACACTACACTCTTGAGCTATTTCCTTGTGATCGTTCACAAGTGATAGTGAATCTGGTTCTGTTACAGGTAAATCTGGCCCAAAAGAAATAACTTGAGCCTCTGGAGTTTTGTTGTCTGAGTGGCGCTGTTCTTCTGCAGACACAATTATCAGTTCGCTGCTGTTCAATATTTCAGCAGCCACAAAGTCTTCATCTGTGAAGACGTCTGGATTCAAAGGAAATATGCCAGTAGAAGAGAAGCCTGCTTCAGCTTTTGGGATTGTCGCTATCTTTTGATACGCTTTTCTAAAAAGGGAAGCAATGTGGTTTTGTGTGATCTTCATTCCTAATTCGGTTTTCATCAAGAGATTGCACTCTTGTTTGTAAGCAGCTTTCAATGGACCATAAATAGACACATCTAAAGGCTGCATTCGGTGGGATCCATGAGGTGGTAACGATAGCATTATTATGTTGTTCTTTTTACAGAATTCATAAGTTCTCAAAGATATGTGACTACTATGGTTATCCAGTATAAGCAGTACTGGGTCATTTCCTGATGGTTTTACGAATTCCGCGAAATGCTTCAGCCAATCTATAAAAAGGTCTTCGTTGATCCAACCATTCTTCGAACAGCGGTATATGGCTCCACGTGGACCATCGTATTCCAATGCTGGTGAATGTCTTTGACGAGCATAAATAAACATTGGTGGCAGGTAAACCCCAGTAGCACTTACTGCACAGACCGCTGTTACAGTTTTACCTCTTTCACCGGAAGTTATGGAACCCACACGTTTTTGACCTTTCTGTGTGACAATTTTTCCTGGGTCCTGCACAGAGGAGATACCTGTTTCGTCGACGTTATATATATTTCTTGGTAAAAACTTATATTTCTCCATCAACTCTTCAAGCAGTTTGAAAAATAAACTAACTTCATTCTTATTAAAGGCTGTCGCTCTGTTCAGACTAGTTCCCTCTGCTTTTCTAACTGATAGATTGTTTCTTTTCATGAATCCTTTGATCCAATCTTTACCAGCCATTCCAATATCTTTATTAAAATTATGTTTAACATTATTTTTGACTGCATACTCATACGCCATTTTCCGTATTTGAATTGATGTGCAACCATAAAATATCTTACCAAGGAATTTTATCTGGTCTGCCATTTCGGCTTCTTGCTCCTTCGTAAATACTGGATTTCTACCCATAGATGGTATGTCACAGTTTTTATGTTTCAGTCTTTCTTGCAGGGTTGAAAATGGGATTCCACAACTTCGAGCCGCCTCTCTTATTGCTGTTCCATCTTCAACGAGATTGAATGCCCTGGTCAAATCATCTTGATTCCATTTTACTTTCAATCCTTGACTTCTTCTCCGAGTTCCCGACATCCTACAAAGAAAAAATAAATTTAACAAAATTAATAAAAAGAGAAAACCTCAACGATTCCGCTGCGGGTAATACCGGTCAGCGTGACCGGCATTAGCCACTTTTACAATTATTTCATTCGAAATATTTTTTGAAAATATCTGTCACAAAGTATTCAAAATCTGTCTTTATATGAATAGCTAAATAAGTGAGCAACTAAAAAAAACACTGATAAAGGAAGAAACACAAAAATAATAACTCTTACCTCTTAAATAGTGCAGTTAAATAATTACGAAATCCGGGCACGAAAATCGCTGACGTCTGCTTCGCAACAACGCTTCGTCGAAACTGCGCGAGGGGTGGCGCGTTGGCCTTGGGAACACTAGCAGCACCGTTTATGCGTCTGTGCGTGTGCGTAAACACTGTTACTTGGAAGATAGTGTGGTGACCGGCATTGTCACCTGACCGGTATTACCCATCCTTACCCTAATAGGTAACGCTTAAAAATCGGGTCCGCGCAAAAAAGCGAGGCAAATCATAGCGAGCCATATTGGCTCAGTCCGTTCGAAATTACCATCAGTTGTCAAAGACAAGCGCTAGTGCATGCGTCTCCGACAATTGAAAACATTATGATGGTTTGTGTGGTCCTTCACTGCACACACTCCACGATATTCAAGTTTTGTTTGGCGAACTTCAGTACATACTGCTTACGCGACATCAACCTGCGCTTTGTCTCACATAAGATGAAGCGTTTGTTTGAATTATCGATCTAGGCGTTATAAATCTATGTTGGCAGGTATACCCACAAATGTATGTTTAACTAGCTGTTCCCTGCCACGCTTCGCTGTGGCACATTGTGATGCAAAGTTAGATAAAGACAATCCTTGATGCAGATTATATATCATTGTAAAATTTCAGCTTGATCGGTGCAGAACTTTTTGAGTTTTTGAAGCGGACACAAACCAACATAACATTTTTATGTATGAAAAAAAAAATGGCGTCTTCTAAAACCGGCATTTACGAGTATTATGACATTTAGATTAAATTTCATTACCATAGACAAACGCAAAATTAAAAACAAAATTTGATTGTTATTTTTTTTTAACTTTTATAGGTTTACACTTGACCGCCATCTCGTCTGATGTTAAACGATGATGCGGTCTACAATGGAGCGTGTTTACCTAGAAGAACGACGACTACGAGCATTCCTATAGAGAAAAAGGGTAAGGTGGTATCATTCTAAAATTTCAGCTCGATCGGTGCAGAACTTTGAGTTTTTGAAGCATACACCAAAATAACATTTTGTATATGAAAAAATGGCGTCTTCTAAAACCGGTATTTACGAGTATTATGACATTTAGATAAAATTTCATTACTATAAAAATATCAAAATAAAAACAAAATTTGACGTTAAAATATAACTAAGTTCTGAAAAATTCAGTGTATGCTATCGAATGCAGTTTTGTTCTGTATTTTCGTGTTTGCTACATCGTCTATAATTAATTTATTTGATGTTTAGGAAACATGCGCTGGCGATAGTGTAGCAAAGAGGTAGAAAAATTAAATCACTCTCGTTTTTTAACTTTTTTTTAAACCTCCTTATTTCGTCTGCTAATCATTAATACGCTATATTTTGTTTTGTGCTCTATTGAATAAATGAATTACCTTAACAAAATATGTTTTAATTCTCGTTAAGAACAACCCATGTGTACGGCAATCTGAGTGATTATTTTTTAACAGTCGATGCAAAAGCGACTTTAGCTTTCGTGTACGTGTGCGTCAAACTTCCCGTGTGAAAGGTTGTAACGTCACATCTTCGTAAAGGTTGTACAATGACGTCACTGTGAAACTTCTAAGCACTACAAAATATCTTCGTTTTTTTTTAAATAAATAAATAAAATAAATATAAATATTGGTAGACAATTCACACACAACACCATCTGACCCCAAACTAAGCAAAGCTTGTGATATGGCGGCCAAATAGCTGATATAATACTTATATAGTTCTAAATACATACATATTATACATAGAAACACCCAGACTCAGTGTAAGCATTTGAAACTAAAGAAAAAATACGAGGAAGTCCAATATTTTTGTAATAAAACTGACGGACTAATTAGGTTTGTAGTAATCGTGCCTATAACAAGATGGACCGACGATCTAGTAAGGGTCAACGGAAATCGTATCGAATTTTGTAGTGATAGGACTTTTAGCAGAGTCTGCCTGGGGAAGTACCACACCTTTGCCAGTTACTCAACCGCCAAGCAGGAATGTGCAGACATTACAGTGTTCCGGTTTGAAGGGCCATGTTTCCAGACAAATTACAGGGCTTAGAGATTTATCTTAGATCTCTGGGTGACGAGCGCAGTGCAGTGCTAGGAAATGATTTGGACTCTTCATGTTCCAATAAATCTTCATGTTTGTATATTCCTGCGTATCACTGTGCTGTTATGTGGCAGGCATGTTGCTCACCATCAGGCACATGTCCTGCTTGTTGCACATGTTTTTTTTTTAAACCGTTGGATGCATGCTACGTAGGACCTGAAGAACAATGTCGCTTGCGGTAAGTTGCAGTCTGCGCAGTCCATCTCTGACTCATACCTATATGGAAAATGCTTAGAATTCAAATCAGCCATGAATTAAAGTTACTTTTAAAGGTGCTTAAAGATAGTCTTACCTCAGTAGCTGGTAAGCCAGCATGCAGCTGAAGATGCAGACTAGCACTGCGCTGACGGAAAGCGCAAATACGCCTCGCAAGCACCAATACAGCGCTCCATGCACCACCCCGCACTCTGATACCCCCTCGAATACGCAACGTACTCCTACAAAAAGAAATATGTGTTTAAAAAACCTAAGGTCACAGACCCGGAATCTATGGAGTTGCTAAATTTAAGAAAAAAAACTAATAATTTCTTGACAGTGATCAAAAATCACCAAAACCACTCAATTTAATGGATACTCTCGCAAAATACCCTTAAATAATATTAGAGTTTCTCATCTCGTTCACCGTTCGTAACGCTTTAAGAATACTTTAAACAAAGTATTTATCGATAATCATAACAAATATACACAAAGTATATAATATACTAGCTGTACCCTCCCACGCTTCGCTGTAGCACATTGCGATGCAAAATTAGATAAAAACAATCCTTGATGCGGATTATATATCATTGTAAAATTTCAGCTCGATCGATGCAGAACTTTTTGAGTTTTTGAAGCGTACACAAACCTACATAACATGATATATAATGACGTCACATACGGTAGATATTTTTGCGAACTTTAAATGTTTGAACAAAGTTCAAAAAATACCAAGTAGGGAGATATAATTTAATAAAAAAAGCGTCCACACACGAGTCCTAAAATCAGAGGACGTAAAAGTAGTGGGGCGGAGCCTACTTCGAACCATAAATCACCAATCATATCCTACATCGTACCATATGATTGGTGATTTATGTTGCGATGTAGGCTATCCCCACTACTTTTACGTCATTTCCTCTGATTTTAGGACTCGTGTGTGGACGCTTTACTACTTGGTATTTTTAAACAAAACAAAAACTAGTGTACCTGTATTACAGAGAAACTTTACTATAACAAAGTTTCAAGTTATTTTAGATTATTGTATTTTCAATAAGCATTTTTTATTAATTTGCACGCGTTAAAACTAGTGTCCGACCGAAAGTTCGGTTTCGGTTTCGGTTTCGGCCGAGTTTCGGCCAAAATCAAGTTTCGGCCACAGTTTCGGTTTCGGCCAAAATCGGCCGAAACTTTTGCCGAAACCGAAACTTAACAAGTTCAAGCACGTTCACGATCGCCTAACTTTGTTTTCCGCGGCAACGCTTTGACGGACGCTGTCGGCCCTTTTCGGGAATTATCGCGCGCCGTTCGGATAGTTCTGTAGCAACCAGCGATGCCAACCGTACGAGGTTCTCCGTACAAATACGAGATTTGTAGTCTTTCGTACGAGGTACGAGGACACTATTAATTAACCTCGTACAAATAAGTACGAGATTATAATATTGCTATTATAAAATAGTGAAAACTAGAGCCATCTATCAGAACTTGTAAGAACTTACAAGACTTCTTACTGATTTCTTATCTATCCGGTTAACAGGAAAATCCCCGACTAATAAAACATTTCATTTTTCGCTTTTTTATATTCAATAAATGATTACAACAATCTTAATATATTGTGTTTCCATTTCATGCCCTAATTGAGGCAAAATAATAGGTAAAATGCACCAAATTTCAGTATTTTAATAATTATATACGTGAGTTTCGGTTTCGGTTTCGGCCGAAACTGAAGCCACGGCCGAATATTCGGTTTCGGTTTCGGCCGGAAAATCAGTTTCGGTCGGACACTAGTTAAAACCCGCGAGCTGTTACTAGCAATTAAATAAAAAATGGTAAACAATCCACACACAACACCATCTGACCCCAAACTAAGCAAAGCTTGTACTATGGCGGCCAGATAGCAGATATAATACTTATATAAGATACTAACTGTACCCTGCCCCGCTTCGCTGTGGCACATTGTCATGTAAAAATTTGATACAAGAACAAAATTAAAAATTTTGATTAACCCCCGACTACCTTAGATTTGTTATCTGTACAACATTCTACTAGTCAAGCCCTTTCATTTGATACCCATATTAAGGGAATTGTGAAAAAGGAAATGTAATTCGCCATTTTGTGGTCGCGGCCATCTTGGATTTGAAATTTGTCATAGTGCAAAGTATTCTACTAATCAAGCCCTTTCATTTGATACCCATATTGAGGTAGTAGTGAAAAATATTATATAATTCGCCATTTTGTGGTGGCGGCCATCTTGAATTTGAAATTTGTTATAGCGTTTAGTACTCTACTAGTCAAGCCCTTTCATTTGATACCCATATTGAGGTAGGTTGTATTGTAACCATATTTTGTCCGCCATTTTGTGGAGGCGGCCATTTTGAATCGATATTAACCAAACATAGCTAAGAACACCCGCACGGATATTAACTTTCAAATAAAAAAAACCGCATCGAAATCGGCCCATCCGTTTGAGCTCTACGGTGCCACAGACAGACACACACACAGACAGACAGACAGACAGACAGACAGACAGACCGACAGACAGACAGACAGACAGACATCGACGTCAAACTTATAACACCCCTTTTTTTTGTCGGGGGTTAAAAAACAATCCTTGGTGCGGATTATATATCATTGTAAAATTTCAGCTCCATTGGTGCAGAACTTTTTGAGTTTTTGAAGCGTACACAAACCAACATAACATTTTTATATATAAAGAAAAGACTAGCACACATTGGAATTGATCTGTTTTGTTATTATAATTAACTGTAATCTGTTATGTGCGCCTAGTTAAATAAATAAAATAAATAAACTAGCGACCCGCCCCGGCTTCGCACGGGTGCAATGCTGATACTAAAAATACAAATAAAAATGTTGTTTTCTCGTGACCACGGCGATTGTAACGCTGCCGGAACGGCGAGGGTAAAATTAAACAATGAATAATTATTCGTGATTAAGCCCCGTAGCGACTATATAAACATTACATTGTGTAATGTTTATATAGTCGCTACGAGCCACGACGTCAGTCTAAGTTCTAATGTAAGTCTAATTAGAGTAGGTTTAGAACATTTAAATGTCAAACAATGTTCGATCGGAGGAAACGAAGTAGAACCGGAGTAAGAAAGACGCGAGTTTTCGAAATTACGTTCTTCTTAGAACAAGAGCAGACGTCCTGATGGTAAGCAACATAAGCATGCCTAGAACACCGTAGTGGGTAGTGGCACGCAGGTATTGGGACATTGTGTGTGAATTGTCCACCAATATTTATTTATTTATTTATATTTATTTACCTATTTATTACGAATAAAATGGTCATTGTGGGTTATCCCTAAGAGATAGACATATACCATAATAGACTTGTTTGTAGACCTTTTTAAGAGGTAAAATACTGCAGTACATTATTTTGATCCATCTCGTAGGATCCAGCCAGCGTGCAAAGTAGGCATAAAAATGTGTGATATTGTAAAATTACATCATATTGGAAACCTTTAAAATTATTAGTATTTCTCTACTGCTGTATGCACATATTATACATTATGTATAAACCTTGCTCTTGAATGATACGATCTTCTTAGCATTCCATGGATTCAACGTGCGGGTGTCGGGTCCATCGTGTGGCAGAGAGAGATATCCCGAGTAGATAGACTTTGTGACTCGGGTGTAGGTTTAAGGGGGCCCCTTTCTGACGTACATCAACACTCACCTTCACTACTCGTGTTTCTCTCCCTGCCCAGCCAAATCTGAATGAGCCTACTAGTGCAGCTTTAGATACTCGTTCTAGTATAGAACTTACTCCACTTCTGGATAAGCCAAGGTCTTTCAGCAGGTTATAGAGAGATTTTGCTGGTATACCTCTCGCTCCCAATTCTACAGCGTATAAACTAACTACGAGTACATAGCCTACATAACTAACTGCATAAGCTATCTATTTAAAAACCCCGAATCAAAATCTGTTTAGTAGTTTTAAGATCCAGGCATACATAGGGATAGAGGGACAGGGAAAGCGACTTAGTTTTATACTATGTAGTGATGGAAATTGTTGGATCGTCTTACCCTCATCATCCGTGTCGTGTTGCGAGTCCGGCGGCATGGAGAAACAAGTGCAGGTGCGCGTCAGCTTCGTGTACTCGCAAAACTTCAGCGTCTGCAGTCTGGACACAAACAACTAGTTTTAGAATACATTCGATCGAGAGACGTGCCAAAAGGCTCATAGGCAACGACACTCTTGTGCGAAAAAGACTACAGTCTTGATCATCACCGAAAAATTGCCAGCCTATCGATTTTTTTATCGGATACACTTTGGAGAGTGTGAGACTTTGCATAATCTGATACCACCTTGCCTTTTTTTCTATCGGAATGCTCGTAGCTCGAAAAAGCGACATCGTTTCATGGTTGATGTTCCAAATACACGAGCGAAGAGAATTGACTCTACTTTTGTGATAAGAGCGTCTAGGCTGTGGAATACGTTGCCTGAGAGGGTTTTCCCCGATGGTTACAATCTTTGTGTCTTCAAATCGAGAGTGAATCGGTAAACACGCTCCATCGTAGACCGCGTCGTCGCTTAACATCAGGCGAGATGGCGGTCAAGTGTAAACCTATAAAAGTTTTAAAAAAAGAAGTGAAAACTTCTTATGGCGCACCACAGACATATTACAAATTAATATTAGAGGACAATTCACACAACACCCTCTGACCCGAAACTAAACAGCTTGTAATAGCAGCGGCGGCCAGATAGCTAGCTAGATACAATACTTATGTAGTTGTAAATATATACTTATTATACATAGAAACACCCAGACACAGTGCAAATATTTGAATTCATCACACAAATATTTGCACTGGGTGGGAATCGAACCCACGACCCTCGGCTTCGCAGGCAGAGGTACCACCCACTAAGCCACGAGGCCAGCAAAATTTGTCCGTGGTCTGTGATTGTCCGTGGACTGTGAATTGAGCCTCAAGCGTCACGTTCGTAAATTAAAGAAATCACCGGGTAAACTCGGATGATCTAAATGGTCGTGGTCAAGACCACGCCTTCCGGTTTCAACCGCGTAGTTTCCAAAGTGAGTTATCAAATTCTGAGTTATTAGGTTTCACTTCTATCGGCAGTCCCTGCCCTAGGACTGCCATTTTTGTGAGAGAAGGCCCCGAATCCCAACAGTGGGAACATATAGTTGGCTGTTGATGATTGCTGAAGCATAGCTTGACGCTAATAATTTTTATCCGGCTCAATCGATTTTGATTAACCGAAAAAAATTAAAAAAGAAATTTGATATACACTCGAACATCAGGTGATATGACGGTCAGGCCTCAAACAAAGTATGTATTGTTATGGATGCAGGGTTTCCCAAACTATGGATCGCGAGCCACCGGTGGGCCGCGAATGAGCGAGCGGAGTGAATATTGCGAGTGGGCCCTGCCTGTAGAACTACACACAGTGCTCCTCCTTTGTATAGTGCGGTCACATTAACTCGACGTATGCGGTTTTTAAGCAATTGTTACTCGATCTTAATAAACAGGTAGAAAGTTATCTTTAATAGATGATGATTCGGAACCTTTCCTGCGGGAGTCCGACTCGCACTTGGCTGGTTTTATTTGCACTTGAGCGCCAAAATGACGTCACATGGTCAAGAGTCTAGTTAATGTGACCGCATTATATTACCTCATACCTATATGAGGCCGAATTGTCTAATACGGTGAACAAATTAAATACCGAACAAGATCAAGAACAAAATTAAATACCGAAATAAATATTGAAAGCAATTTCATCCTTCATATTAAATAACTTCTTTGATGTAGTTCTTTGATTAATTACAAAAAAATTTACTAAAACCTTGTTATTTGAAAAGTTCTTTATTCATAACGATTAAATTTCCTAAAGGTCCCAAACTCCCAAGTTTGTAAACTTGTATTAGATGGGTCGTAGCCTCGTAGCCCAGATAACTTTGGGAACCACTGTTGTAATGATTAGATCCTCAAAGCGCTCAAGCTAACTCTAATAACAGGAAATACTACTCACTTGTTCATGTGAATGACAGTGGTTGTGATGGTAACCAGTACGCAAGTCAACGCGCACATCAAACAGCACGCGCCCACCACTTTGATCTGAAAACGGACAAATACATAAAAAAATACATTTGCAAAATTAAAAAAAGTATATATGTATATAAAAATCTAATTTAGCTACTCTAAAAAATACTGAAAACATGTTTGCATGAAAACAATACGAGTATGTCCAGTCAAAAATTTACAGTTTTTACCGTTCTAGCACTGCTCGTAATGCAGCATATTGCAATATTCAAAAGAAAAAATATTTCCAAAAAAAGGTTTTTATGCTTTATTTTATTTTAGCCAGTACACACTACATTCACTACCGATATTTACTTTTTAGTATGAAAAGTAATGTGGTTATACACATTTTAAATAAATACACGGGTAACTCACGTTTGATATAGTCAGTCCAGTCCGACTCAAGTTTCGATCGCGTCCAGCGATCTCTTTAAAGGATAGTGCGCGCGCATATTCGCAGCAATTTTAAACTAACGCGATCGAAATTTGAGTCAGACTGGACTGACTATATCAATATTTACTTCTTAATTTTTTTGTGAATATACATACATTAATTTTACGTGAGTAAGTTCGTTCCGTGACTGGCCTGTTTCAGAGTAATGATGAGTAAAAAAATAATCAAAAAGAAAGCTATCCGGCCACACAAAAACAAAGTACCTAATCATATTTAATTGGATAACGGGACACTCACGTATATACGGTCGGTCCATCCGACTCGAGTTTCGGCCGCGTCCGGCGGCCTTTTTCAAACGAGTGCACGCGCGGCGGCTGCCCGTTTGGCACTGCCAACGGGCAGCCGCCGCGTCGCCGCGCCGCGTCGCCGGACGCGGCTCTCGAGTCGGATTGACCGACCGTATATACGTGAGTGTCCCGTTATCCAATTAAATATGTGTAACAACCACGTTAATTTTAATACCTAATCATGTTTATTGGGCGTAATTTTTCTATTTTTTTTTTATTTAAAAAAAATCGAGTTATATTTTTTTTTGATATTGGGAAAAATTATAAAAGTAAGTTTAAAGCTAGCGCACGTCACGAAACACCGACACTCTGAAGTTAGCTGTCAACATTTTAGCAAACATTGTGACCGACTTCAGGTCAATACTTCTTGTGTTGAAGATATTGTCTATTCTATAACTGAAGTTAGACCTCTTAGCAATAAAGATAACAAATAATAGTACAAGCTTTGCTTAGTTTGGGGTCAGATGGTGTTGTGTGTGAATTGTCTACCAATATTTATTTATTTATTATTATTATTAAATATTAACTTCTTACTTGAGTACATAATAGGCATGACGACTCATTTTTTAATTAATGTGTCATCAACAGGCTTCTCAATGACTGAAAGAATTACTTTGTTATGTTAAACACTTCCCGTGATATCACGATTTTAAAATAACAATTTTGGACTCTCTAAATAAACGCTTCATACAAAAACCCTACTAAAGCGTGAGGTCACTGTGTCGTATTTTCTTTGCGTCCCGCGTAAAGTTTGTATGTTAGCTATATTGAATATTGTGTTTAGGAAACTGGTTTCATAACAAAAGTCACTTGAAATTGAATGGGTTATCCAATGGTAAATACTTTTTCTAATAATTTCGTCCTTTTAAAATGAACTTGCCCATCCAGTTCCATTGAAGTTGGTAGGTACATATTTTATTACATTTAAATGTCATTGTATCAAATAATTTAATGTAATTTCAGGATCAGTCGTCATGACTATTACACTCATACTGTTTTTATATAGTTTAGAGTGACGAGACAAGTAATAGGACAAATTCATAAACAATGAACAACGAAAGAGAAAAAGTGACAACAAAACAGGGTTCAAATAAATAGGGTACTTCAAATAAATAGGGTAGTTCAAATAATTAGGGTAGTTCAAACAAATTGGGTAGTTCAAATAAATAGGGTAGCTCAAATAAATTAGGTGGTTGAAATAAATTGGGTAGTTCAAATAAATAGGGTAGTTCAAATAAATTGGGTAGTTCAAATAAATAGGGTAGCTCAAATAAATTAGGTGGTTGAAATAAATTGGGTAGTTCAAATAAATTGGGTAGTTCAAATAAATTGGGTAGTTCAAATAAATAGGGTAGTAGAAAGGAAAATCGACATACTTTTCTTACCATATAGCTGTATCTGTTGCGGCGGCGCGCGAGACTCATGATGCACACCCCGGTGAGGACCAGCTGGGGACAACGGTCACTAGTCAGTGTCGACATCACCACAGAAACTAATAAATAAAGATCTTATAAACATAGTTTCAAATAAAATTCGATCGAAACGCAATCCAAAAGTCGTTCCACTTCTATAAACTTTACTCGTTATTCTGGAAGTTTACTCCTTCAAAGAAACAAAAACTTGAGAGGTGTCAAGGGACACCCGGATGGAACGAAGTTCCTTTCGATTAATTAGTGAAGGAATTATTATTATTATTATTTTTTATTATTTACAAAAAACCTGTATACACTCAATAAAAATAATCGTCGCGACACCACACTGTTCAATGCGAAATAGAAATGAAAATATCTGGCTTGCTTTCTATAAGAGAGAGAGAGACAGACAGAGAAACATGCGACGCCGCACAGCTTACAATAGCAAAAAGTGTCGGGACAACTTTTCGTAAGAATTTAGTTAGGAGCTGCCCTTCATCCGCTGCTCCGCCACCGCTACGCGCCGCTGCTACGCACCGCTGCTACACGCCAGTGCTACGTGCCGCTGCTACGCCGTTACCGCTACACCGTCGCCGCGCGACATTACCATGTGACGATACACTATTTCCCTCACCATAAAAACCTATAATTTTCGATCTTTCTAACTTCTTATATTCTTTCTTTTGATACTTTTGAAGTGAAAACTTATTTTGGCACGTCACAGACAGATTTTTCGTCGGCTGTGAATTGAATTCTAGCGTCACGCTCGGAAATGATGAGAAATCTTCGAGTAAACTTGCGAACATGGCCATTGGCCACATAAAATGCTAACACATTTCTATGCATGCCCACGCTCTCTGGTTTCACCTCCGTAGTTTCCAAAGTAAGCTATCAAATTCTGTGTTAGAAGCTATCATTTCTATCGACAGTTCCTATGACTCAATTTTGTTTAAATCTTCTCTTACCATAGCAGCTGGCACAGCAGCAGGCACGGTCTCGAGGTGGTGTGGCGAGGCAGTGTAGGCCCTCACGAGGATGTGCTGAGCCGCTAGGAGGCCTCCCAAGGCCGCCGCCAAGGCGCCGCACCCTACACACCACCAGGCATACTTCCGCCGGCGACATGTCGCATCCTGACCATTGCAGCCCACTGACGCTGGAAGCATGGAAAAATTTGTAAATCACAAATACAAAAACCTTTATTACTGTTTGCAGGTAAGATAAGGTGATACAAAAAACATTTTAAAAGTTGACCCATACAAACTGGCCTCTTCTTCTAGAGTCATGCAATATGTCTGGCAACACAGTTTCTGTTGGTCTGAATTTATATAATGATAATAATAGTCAGCCGATAAAGTCTTCTCCTTAGCACACAATATTAATACTGTAATATATATAATACTGTTGTAAGTTGTAATACTGTATGGGTAAGTTTTTTTGGAACGAAGTTCCTTTTATCGCGCGTTGTGAAAGGGGGCTAGACGGAAAAAATTCTTACGAAAAGTTGTCACGACACTTTTTGCTATTGTAAGCTGTGCGGCGTCGCATGTTTCTCTGTCTGTCTTTCTCTCTCTTATAGAAAGCAAGCCAGATATTTTCATTTCTATTTCGCATTGAACAGTGTGGCGTCGCGACGATTATTTTTGTTGAGTGTATACAGGGTTTTTGTAAAGAATAAAAAATAATAATAATTCCTTCACTAATTAATCGAAAGGAACTTCGTTCCGTCCGGGTGTCCCTTGACACCTCTCAAGTTTTTTTTTCAATCAGGTGTGTTATAAGCAGATGGGTTGAGTGCTGCAGACGAGTTTAGCGTGGTCCCCATTAGGACAACTCAATATTTATAATTCATGAAGCGTTGCCATCTAAAGTCATTGGATAGGTTAGTATGAATAGGTAATTTTGGTGTCAGCGGTTTTTGTGCAAGCGAGAAGTAAGAGAGGCGTTGCCCAGTTACTGCGTACTGGCCTAAGTTATCTTACGCCCGAGCGACACGAAGCTAGTTTTTCAAGGACGGACAGCAAGCTAGTGTTAGCTTCGTGTAAACAAAACTAACGTTGCGTAGCTTTGTCTACACAAAGCTAGAAGTACTAACTTCGTGTAACACAACGCAACGCTATATCGGCCAGTATATCTATATATCAGTTATATCGGCCCAAAATAGTTATATCGGCCCCAAGTTTCGGCAGCTTCAAAAACAGATTAAAGTGCTGGCTTATCGATCAAACTTTTTATAGTTACAGCGAATTTTTAGAGAGTGATGGCAAAGTTCCCATAAAAATGTAAATAAATAAATTTGACATAGGTTAGTACAATTGCAATAAAGACATTATACTCGTATAATGCTTGACAGTTTTCTGTACAATAATTATTGTAATACAGTAAAGTAGTAGTTTCAAACTTTGAAAATGTATACAATTTGTATGCTCTTTCTTTTGTTTTTATTTTTTATTAATTGACGTGTAAATTGTACATTTATGAATAAAGTACTTTGACTTTGACTTTGACGCCAGTTCTGTCTACAAGTTGGAAGTACTTGTTTGCTAGTTTACTAACACTAGCTTGCTATCCTAGGTAACAAAAACTTCAATTTCAAACTAAATTCGGATTCTCGACCATATTTCATTATAAGCTATAGTTGCCGGCAAACAAGTTGACCCAATGAAGTTAGCTGCGCAGAAACGTTTTTGTCTCTTTGGTAGAAGTGCACATGCGCGAACTTTCCCCTTCCACGTCACATTTGGGTCTACTTGTTTGCCGGCCACTATATATATCACTAAATCGTCTAGGTAAAAGAAAGTAAAATTAAGTTTACTTTTCATATTTCTAAAACAATCGTTACACCAAATTCGATAACATTTATATGGGACCACCTCTTGAACTATGACAATTTTATGATAAATATGATGTACCAAACAAAAAAAAAATACAAAATTGGCGGAGCTATCGCGTAACATAATTATATCTAATATATAAAATTCTCGTGTCACAGTTTTCGTTGCCATACTCCTCCGAAACGGCTTGACCGATTTTGATGAAATTTTTTGTGATTCTCCGGTATCTCTATGAGAATCGGTCAACATCTATTTTTCATCCCACTAAATGTTAGGGGTAGTCCACCCCTAAATTTTTTTATACAAAATTTTTAATTTCTATTTTTTATGATACAACATACAAAAATACATACAATCCTCAATTTTCACCCTTCTACGATCAACCCTTATTTTTTAATAGCCATTTTAGTAATTTAATAATTTTTCGTCTCCGGTCGAAAACTGATCAATCGTCATTTAATTAGTTATCCCCGCCAGATGTTTACAGGTGTCACTTCTGACCCAGTAAACAGCACGATAATTTGGGGATCAAAAGTAGCCTATAGCATATATATAGTTAGAACACGCTAATCTCGGGAACTTCATATGTTCGTAATCCTTGAACGCTGTAGGTTATATATATGTACCACGGGCGAAGCCGGGGCGGGCCGCTAGTATAAGCACATAATAATAACGTATATCGTCAATGAGGCGTTTTGAAAACGCAAAAAGACCTGTCAAAGATAGTACCAAACTTCACCATAGGTGGCGCCACTGGTTTATTTTGTTAGAGAAATTTCAGAAAACCCGACAGTGGTGCCACACTTGGCAATGTTTAGAACTAAATTTGACAAGCCTTTTTGCGTCTGGTAAACGCCTCATTGGGTTGTATGTTTTTTTTTTAATCAGCTAAAGAAATTACCAAAGTACGGAGGCGGTGGCACATAGTGCTGTGCCACATCCGCTGCGATCGTCGACTGCGGAGTCGATACTTGGTACTGTAGCACTTGCATCATCGTGATCACATGCGTCATTTCGATGACATGTCGATAGTTTTACGCACTTTTCACACCACTAGTCGGTAATTTTATTTCGAGAGAGTCAACTTTTATTTGTGGATGTTATTTTCATTTACCTAGTTTTTATTGTTATTTCAGTTTATTATGTACAGAATGGAGTAGTTACATGATTTATCGTGCAATATTTGTGAAGCTCAGTACTAAAATTTAATGTTGTAAGTTTTCACATCTATCGCCAGTCGTGATGCAATTTTTTTTATTCGAATAGAAGCTTGAAACAACTCTTGATACAACACTACTGCACATGTGGCGAGCCTGTTGGTTTAGTTGGTAGTAAGTCTGCCTGCGAAGCCGAGGGCTATGGGTTCGATGCAAATATATGTGTAATGAATACAAATATTTGGACTGTACCTGGTTGTTTTTTTTTTTTTTTTAACTTTTATAGGTTCACACTTGACCGCCATCTCGCCTGATGTTAAGCGACGATGCGGTCTACGATGGAGCGTGTTTACCTAGAAGAAACCGATTAACTCTCGATTTGAAGACACAAAGATTGTAACCATCGGGGAAAACCCACTCAGGCAACGTATTCCACAGCCTAGACGTTCTTATCACAAAAGTAGAGTCAAATCTCTTCGTTCGTGTCTTTGGAACATCAACCATGAAACGATGTCGCTTTTTCGAGCTACGAGCATTCCGATAGAAAAAAGGGCAAGATGGTATCAGATCATGCAAATCAGTCGCACACTCTCCAAAGTGTATCCGATAAAAAACCGATAGGCTGGCTGTTTCCTATGTATATAAAAAAATATTAGTATTATATCAGCTATCTGGCTTCCATAGAACCGTTTATTTCCCTTGACACTACCGCTTGGCACTACTGGTAGTGCCACGGGAAATTTTACTTTCCCGTGGCACTACCAGTAGAGCCACGGGTAAAAGCACATTTCCCGTGACACTACACAGTCGCTAGTAGTGTCACAGGAAATAATATTTCCCGTGACACTACTAGCGAAATAATATTCCCGTGGCACGTGTCTATTTTTCATGGACATTTAAAAATGGCCTTTCCATTAATTTCCATTGAAAAATCAAAAACGGGTGCATCCCAGTTACCCCATATCTGTAGTTAATTAGCATTCAGCAGTTCGATAACTGCGGAGGCCTCATATTAGTGTTTAGTTTCCCACTAGTGCTATTATTATATTACTACTGGGATGGATCCATAAAACCTTTTTTTTCACAGACCCAAATTTTTCCAGACGTTCAACTAAAAGGGTGCTTTTACCATTGGTCAAGAGCAGTGTGGAAAAAAGCTAAAGTTCTAGGCCATGTTAAAAGGAAAGCTCACAAACGCATCACTGGACTTACAGCAGCGCTGCCGTTGTTGCCGTGTGAAAACATAGCGGAGGGTTGGAAATATATAAAAGCAGAATTTCTGGCTTAAAAAAAAAATCTAAAGATGTTGAGTGTGTATGGTTTACGCCATAGAACGAATAACGTTTTGGAAGGTTGGCACTCTAAAATTAATAAAAGGGTGACGAAGGGTTCAATAACTTTATCACGGTTGTTGAAACTCCTCACAGAGTTCCAAAAAAGAAGAAGAAGAGAAGCTGCTCTAATGTTTTTACCCGAATACGGTGAATCCAAATGGAGGGCTAATGACTTTGTCCGTCTAAGTATGAATTGCACGGTCCAAAAAATATAGGTCAGTAGGGGCATTTTTATTTCTTATTTAAACTATTTTTTTCAGTAAGATGCTGGTATTTTTTTGTGTCTCATAGTTTTACAGTCTCATTATTTTGGCATTTTCGAAATGATCAAATAGTCTAATCTGAGTTTTCAGTTTTGTGTCCAGTGCGTTATCAGTTGCTCAAAATATGCGTATTCTATATTGTACCTTTTTGTCTGTTCATTGAAAACGATTGAAAACAGCATTTGAAAATATGCTAAATACCTTATTGACAGTTTAATTTAAAATGCTATAGAGTAGTAAGTATTTTATCAGATAATAATATTCTGTGAATACAACCTGTAACAGTGAAAAACGGTAAAAACCAAGTTTGTTGTATGGGAGCCCCCTTAAATATTTATTTTATTTTTAGTATTTGTTGTTATAGCGGCAATAGAAATACATCATCTGTGAAAATGTTAACTGTTTAGCTATCACCGTTGTTGAGACACAGCCTAGTGACAGACGGACAGCGAAGTCTCAGTAATAGGGTCCCGTTTTTAGACTTTGGGTAAGGAACTCTAAAAAGGACTGTTTTAATTTTTGGGTGTAAAAATTATCATGTTATGATGTTTTTTTTACTACTGAACCGATACTTGTTTTGAATACAGTTTTGATATAAATATTTTAAAAATTGTTTGTTTCAGTTTAAGAGTAGTTTTGTTCCCTAACAGTCTTTCTTCGATGTCTGAATGGGCCTTTTAATTTTTTGAAAACTTTAGTAGTGCCACGGGTAGTGAGGTAATCCACGGGAAATTTTACAGTAGGCGTTTAATCAGCCAATAAGAGCAGTAGTGCCACGGAAAGTAAAATTTCCCGTGGCACTACCAGTAGTGCCAAGCGGTAGTGTCAAGGGAAATAAACGCATAGAACAACCTTTGCTTCGTTTGGGGGCAGGTGCGTTGTATTAAATGTCAATGTCCACCATCACGCCTGTGTCGATGTGGCCTAATATGAAGGTCACTTATCCAAAGAAACCGCTTCACTTTAGATTTGAAGATAACCTAACTGTATGCCTCGGGACAAACCCACTCGAGCAACACATTCTATTGCTAGGCAGCGTTTTCTATTTAGCCAAAGGTTAAACGACCAAAACTCTATATTTTTTATTTTTTTTTTAAATAAAGAGTGACGAGACCATTAGGACATGTGCCTGATGGTAAGCAACATGCCTGACACATAACAGCACAGTGACACGCAGCTATTGGAACATGGAGAGTCCAAATCATTACCTAGCACTGCACTGCGCTCGTCACCCAGAGATCTAAGATCTTATATCTCTAAGCCCTGTAATTTCTCTGGAAATTACAGTGAAAATTCGGTGAAGTCAAATTTGTGTATGAATTTTCGACGTCTGTGACATGAAATTATATTTAAGAGACAAAAATTGACTAGATTAAGTTTTATATCACGAAAATAAATTGTTTTTGAATACATATTTAATTATTTATTTCATTTGTCAGATTTTTCAGTCTAGTCAAAAAAACTACACAGAAAAAAATTATACAGGAATTTCTGTTGTGTTGTGTTTGTGACTTCAAACGTAATAAATATATGAAACAAGATTGTTTAACTAATATTCAGTAATATGTGAGTAATTGTTTTTTTTCATGTCAATATAAGTAGGCACACTATTTCAAATTTAATTTGTATTTTTTCCACAACAC
This sequence comes from Ectropis grisescens, assembly GCA_017562165.1. Classification (NCBI taxonomy): domain Eukaryota; kingdom Metazoa; phylum Arthropoda; class Insecta; order Lepidoptera; family Geometridae; genus Ectropis; species Ectropis grisescens. The sequence goes on from CM029768.1 coordinate 10,467,588, forward strand.
TGAAATCGGTACAGAAATTTACGATGTTAAGAACCACGGAGAGAAAAGTAAAAATGTTTAATTCAGAAGTAAAAGAAAACATCGTGAGGAAACCAACGTCATGTTGAAAAAGATACATATTTCAAGGTCCTTCGTCCTGTCATTTTGTCTTTTTCCTCTATTTATCACAAACAAACAAATGAAATCGTCCCACGTCATTTCAAATACCGCGCCGTTCGTACAAAATCGATATTTATGTCCGACGCCTCCGAACAATGACCTTTTGTGATAAACAATCCAAAAAATCACATCACTAAACAAATAATTTACAATAATCACGAATTCCTAATCACTTATTCTAAATTTCAAACAATTTCATTACACGTTTAGTTAAATTCACTTCAATACGTCTTTTGTTTATCACGATTAAAACAGAACACACGCACTGTTCCAAATTCAAATCAAACTATATTTTTTATTTCTAATTTTAAAAAAGGAATACGTTCCGTTTGTTAATCTATTTATAAGTATTAAAACCTTTTTTTGTGTACAAATGTCTGATTTCATTTGGTCGACTAGGTTATTTTGACAGTAGTATTGCGCAGAGGGTTGGCGCATATTAGAGGCTCAGGTAGAAAGGTCTTAAATTAATATGGAATGAATGCGCTTTATTTCATAGACGTACCGAATTTACGTTGTATTGTAGGTAGGTATAGCGTAGTAACGCACTATGTCCACGTATTTTATACTAACTGACCCGGTGATTTCGTGCCACCATATTTATTTTTACATATTTATTCAACATTGTTTCATATTGTTTTTAAACTTTTGAACACAAATAATGTTTATACAGTACCTACGGCGCCTAATCACGAATAATTCATTGTTTAAATACCTCGACGTTTCGGCAGCGTTCTATTCTTCACTAGAAGAGTTTTGTCGTTACCACGGTGGTTGTAACGTTAATTTAATTGATTTGCATTTGTATTTTGTATCACTAAGTTTGGGTCTAAGTAGTTAGTGGTGTGAGGAATGTCCGATATTTATATATACCTGTTTATTTATATACCTTTGGCAAAATGTAAAACTTTAACAGGTATATTTCCGTTCCAAAAGCACATTATTATTTTGATAAAAACTTTTCAGAAGTCAGTAAAATTTACTACAATAAAAGATTTATGCAGGTCCTGTTTAGCTGCTCTATGGCGAATAATTGCTTGAGAAAAAACTTATGATACAAAGAACTTTTTGCTAACATAAAAGTAAAGCAAGGTCAGGTAGTTTCACTCGAGCAAAGTTATTGTATGTCATTACTAAAGGATTTCTTACTACAATTGCGAGATTGATGCGTGGGAAGATAGTCTATTGTATATCTAACTTTAACACCACAAAGTTATACGCAAACATCGACCGAAGCGGGTACTAAAGTTTATCTTTCAACGGTAGTGGTTTTTGTCAAGAAAATACAATGCTGATGGTTTTATTGAACTGTAAAATGTAAGTTGGTTGTTCTTTTGAGAAACTGCAATTTTATTTGAGAATATTTTCTAAGAATGCGGCTTTTGCAAGCTTTGTATCAAGATTAATGTATGGTTCTGAAACTCGGAGGAATGTATGGATAGAGTAAGATGGTGTTTCCGCTATGTTGCGTAGCGTGGCCAATTTTGACCGATTCAAATTTAATGTTTAAGGGAATTGTGGCCGAAAAGATATAGGCATCTTTATAGAACATGTTGAAATTTGAAATGTTTTTATACTTTTCGTGTACAGTAAATAAGCTGTCTTGTTTTTTAAGCAATAATGAAGGATGATCATGTATATTATGTATTAATTAGTTTTATATTGTAGTATTTGATTAGTAGTATTAGGAAAAATGTCACCTCGCTTCGTCTAACCATGTTTGTAGGCGAATTTCCTTTAAGCTGGTTGCCTGGAAGAGATTGCTCCAAGCAATAAGGCAGCCATTTGTAGTGCTAGTTCATAAGTGTTTTAACGTAATATTTCTATTTTGTGTTACAATAAAGAGTAACAGAAGAACCAAATAAATAAATTTTAAATTTCAAATGTGTTGTCCGCCATCTTACATTAGTTAGCTTACTCTCCTTGTCATAAAATGCCGTAAGTCTTAGCAATGGAAAAAATTAAAGGGGCTGCTCACGCTTTTCCCAAACTAAAAAAAACTATATTCAAGCAAAGGGGAAAATTTTGCAATACAAGTTATAAATACTTTTGCAAAAAACACATAAATAGGTATGTTTACATAAAATTAATTGAATTGTATAATAAAAATATATTGGCTGTCATAGGAACTGCCGATAGCAGTGAAAACTTATAACTCAGAATTTGATAGCTTACTTTGGAAACTACGCGGATGAAACCGAAGGGCGTGGCCTGGCCAATATGGCATGGCCATCTAGAAATGCGTTAGCATTTCCCATTGGCTGACGCATTTCTAGATGGTCAATGACAATGGTATACTCCGCGAGGTATAAGCTGAGCTTTGCATTAGTGTGAGTGATCACCAATCAGGCAGGAGCTTGAAATTTTGTCCGCGAGGTATAGGCTGAGCTTTGCATTAGTGTGAGTGATCACCAATCAGGCAGGAGCGCGGCGAGACAGAATGGCGCCGCGCCTAAGGCCGGTTGTCACACCTACACTATCCATGTACACTCACACAAATGCAAAGCTCAGCTTATGCCTCGCGGAGTGTACCACGTTTACCCGAAGATTTCTTATCATACCCGCACGTGACGCTAGAAGAATTCACTGCCACTGCAAATATCTATCTAGGCGCGCCAAAATAAGTTTTCACTCAAAAATCCCAAAGAATTTTTGCAATGCTGTCAATGAATTGCACTTTATTCAGCGGTCGATCCATCTCAGTAAACCTTAAGACCGTAAAATATATCACCGACCTTCCTGTTGTAGTATGTATCTGTTGTATTCTTGACAAAAAAAAGAGAGAAAAAAACGGATTTTCTGTACATCTACCTGTGCTTGTGTTATAGGTATTTTTAACCTCGACACAAAAACGACGGGGTGGGGGTGACATGTATCTATACTAATATTAGAAAGTTGAAGAGTTTGTTTGTTTGCTTGAACGCTAGGATCTCGGGAAGTACGGGTCCGAATTGAAAGATTATTTTTCTATTGGATAGTCCATTTATCGAGGAAGGCTGTAGAAGTTCTTTAATAGAACATAAAGCTACTATTAATAGAAGCGAATCATGAATCAAGAATGTAACAAAATCGGGAAAAAATATTCCTTTTTGAGAGATTTCGTACGTTTTGAGCTTTGACATGACACATGACAGCATGTGTCTAAGATTGCGTCATTGAAAAGCACAGATTACATACCTCTTGAATATAAACCTTTTTGTTTCTAAATCTGAGTTGGTACAACAAATTTCCGACAGGTGGCGTAGCAGGTAGCTGAAGAGGGTTTTTGTTAGAAAGCGATATTCTCAGGAATGACTGAACCGATTTCAGTCATTCTTTCACCGTTGGATATGTACGGGATCCCGATGAGTGCTATATATGTACCACGGGCGAAGCCGGGGTGGACATATAGTAAGTTATAAGTTTGACGTCTCTCTTTATATATATCTCTCTATATGTGTGTATGGCATCGTAGCTTCCAAATGGATGAACCGATTCTGTTTGTTTTTTCTGTTTGAAAGGGGAATAAGTCGGGGTATGTTCCTAGCAAAGACCTCAACAATAACTCACTGACAACTTTAAGCTAGCTAGCTTAGAGTATTCTACCCATCGAGCAACTCGGTCTTGCGCGCAAGCACGGAAGGGAGTAGTAGCCTTAGCTAAAAAATATTGTTCAAATCTTTCTGTCACTTTTTGCGGGAGGGGAAAGTTGCACACTAGCGCAAAGCCGCACTATTACATACAAAACATACCTGTACCGATCCATTGCCGATCATACTCACACAGCCAAATCACTAATACAAAAAAACTTGAGAGGTGTCAAGGGACACCCGGATGGAACGAAGTTCCTTTCGATTAATTAGTGAAGGAATTATTATTATATTTTTTTTTATTATTTACAAAAAACCTGTATACACTCAACAAAAATAATCGTCGCGACACCACACTGTTCAATGCAAAATAGAAATGAAAATATCTGGCTTGCTTTCTATAAGAGAGAGAGAGAGACAGCCAGAGAAACATGCGACGCCGCACAGCTTACAATAACAAAAAGTGTCGTGACAACTTTTCGTAAGAATTTTTTCCGTCTAGCCCCCTTTCACAACGCGCGATAAGGAACTTCGTTCCAAAAAAATAAAGCATCATTCAATGTAGCCCCGCCCTCAGCCACAGTATATTATCAAACTCCATGGTCCACGCGGACTTGTACTTTGACAGAGGATAAACGCTGTGTATGCCACTCTCTTCCGTGTTGCTCGCTGATTCTACCTTACTTATAAGTATTAACTTATTATAAATGTTAATGTTTGGCTAACTGTATATCCTGGAAAATAACGAGAACAGGAATTACGCGGGGAAACCACGAGCCGCTGTCAGTGTATAATATTAGTAAGATAAGATAAGATAAAGATAATTTATTGAACAGATATTAAGTTACAAAAAAAAAAATTGCGGCTCTGCCTTCTGCATTAGTGTAAAAACTGTGTCGCAAAAGGCAGCAAAGTAGTATGTGGTATAGACCCTTCGTGCTTGAGTCTGACTCGCACTTGGCTATTTTTCCTCACCAGTGATATTATGTACGGCTGCTAGTTTTTGCTTCTATCGACAGTCCCTATGAATGCTAGTTTTTGCTTCTACCCGCAATCCTTATGAATGCTAGTTTTTGCTTCTACCCGCAATCCTTATGAATGCTAGTTTTTGCTTCTACCCGCAATCCTTATGAATGCTAGTTTTGCTTCTACCCGCAATCCTTATGAATGCTAGTTTTTGCTTCTACCCGCAATCCCTATGAATGCTAGGTTTTGCTTCTACCCGCAATCCTTATGAATGCTAGTTTTGCTTCTACCCGCAATCCCTATGAATGTTAGTTTTTGCTTCTACCCGCAGTCCTTATAAATGCTAGTTTTTGCTTCTACCCGCAATCCTTATGAATGCTAGTTTTTGCTTCTATCGACAGTCCCTATGAATGCTAGTTTTGCTTCTACCCGCAATCCCTATGAATGCTAGTTTTTGCTTCTACCCGCAATCCTTATGAATGCTAAGTTTTTGCTTCTACCCGCAATCCCTATGAATGTTAGTTTTTGCTTCTACCCGCAGTCCTTATAAATGCTAGTTTTTGCTTCTACCCGCAATCCTTATGAATGCTAGTTTTTGCTTCTATCGACAGTCCCTATGAATGCTAGTTTTTGCTTCTATCGACAGTCCCTATGAATGCTAGTTTTTGTTTCTACCCGCAGTCCTTATGAATGCTAGTTTTTGCTTCTATCGACAGTCCCTATGAATGCTAGTTTTTGTTTCTACCCGCAGTCCTTATGAATGCTAGTTTTTGCTTCTATCGACAGTCCCTATGAATGCTAGTTTTTGCTTCTACCCGCAGTCCCTATGAATGCTAGTTTTTGTTTCTACCCGCAGTCCCTATGAATGCTAGTTTTTGTTTCTACCCGCAGTCCCTATGAATGCTAGTTTTGTTTCTACCCGCAATCCCTATGAATGCTAGTTTTTGCTTCTACCCGCAATCCTTATGAATGCTAGTTTTTGCTTCTATCGACAGTCCCTATGAATGCTAGTTTTTGCTTCTACCCGCAGTCCCTATGAATGCTAGTTTTGCTTCTATCGACAGTCCCTATGAATGCTAGATTTTGTTTCTACCCGCAGTCCTTATGAATGCTAGTTTTTGCTTCTATCGACAGTCCCTATGAATGCTAGTTTTTGCTTCTACCCGCAGTCCCTATGAATGCTAGTTTTTGCTTCTATCGACAGTCCCTATGAATGCTAGATTTTGTTTCTACCCGCAATCCTTATGAATGCTAGTTTTTGCTTCTATCGACAGTCCCTATGAATGCTAGGTTTTGCTTCTACCCGCAGTCCTTATGAATGCTAGTTTTGCTTCTACCCGCAATCCCTATGAATGCTAGTTTTGCTTCTACCCGCAATCCTTATGAATGCTAGTTTTGTTTCTACCCGCAGTCCTTATGAATGCTAGTTTTTGCTTCTACCCGCAATCCCTATGAATGCTAGTTTTTGCTTCTACCCGCAATCCTTATGAATGCTAGTTTTTGCTTCTATCGACAGTCCCTATGAATGCTAGTTTTTGCTTCTACCCGCAATCCCTATGAATGCTAGTTTTTGTTTCTACCCGCAGTCCTTATGAATGCTAGTTTTTGCTTCTACCCGCAATCCTTATGAATGCTAGTTTTTGCTTCTATCGACAGTCCCTATGAATGCTAGTTTTTGCTTCTACCCGCAATCCCTATGAATGCTAGTTTTTGTTTCTACCCGCAATCCCTATGAATGCTAGTTTTTGCTTCTACCCGCAATCCTTATGAATGCTAGTTTTTGCTTCTATCGACAGTCCCTATGAATGCTAGTTTTTGCTTCTACCCGCAATCCCTATGAATGCTAGTTTTTGCTTCTATCGACAGTCCCTATGAATGCTAGTTTTTGCTTCTACCCGCAATCCCTATGAATGCTAGTTTTTGTTTCTACCCGCAGTCCTTATGAATGCTAGTTTTTGCTTCTATCGACAGTCTCTATGAATACTAGTTTTTGCTTCTACCCGCAGTCCCTATGAATGCAATTTTTTGCTTCTACCCGCAATCCTTATGAATGCTGTATATTATCAAACTCCATGGTCCACGCGGACTTGTACTTTGACAGAGGATAAACGCTGTGTATGCCACTCTCTTCCGTGTTGCTCGCTGGTTCTACCTTACTAATACTTATTATAAATGTTAATGTTTGGCTAACTTTATATCCTGGAAAAAAACGAGAACAGGAATTACGCGGGGAAACCACGAGCCGCTGTCAGTGTATAATATTAGTAAGATAAGATAAGATAAGATAAAGATAATTTATTGAACAGATATTAAGTTACAAAAAAAAAAATTGCGGCTCTGCCTTCTGCATTAGTGTAAAAACTGTGTCGCAAAAGGCAGCAAAGTAGTATGTGGTATAGACCCTTCGTGCTTGAGTCTGACTCGCACTTGGCTATTTTTCCTCACCAGTGATATTATGTACGGCTGCTAGTTTTTGCTTCTATCGACAGTCCCTATGAATGCTAGTTTTTGCTTCTACCCGCAATCCCTATGAATGCTAGTTTTTGCTTCTACCCGCAGTCCCTATGAATGCTAGTTTTTGCTTCTACCCGCAATCCCTATGAATGCTAGGTTTTGCTTCTACCCGCAATCCTTATGAATGCTAGTTTTTGCTTCTACCCGCAATCCCTATGAATGCTAGTTTTTGCTTCTACCCGCAATCCTTATGAATGCTAGTTTTTGCTTCTATCGACAGTCCCTATGAATGCTAGTTTTTGCTTCTACCCGCAATCCCTATGAATGCTAGTTTTTGTTTCTACCCGCAGTCCTTATGAATGCTAGTTTTTGCTTCTACCCGCAATCCTTATGAATGCTAGTTTTTGCTTCTATCGACAGTCCCTATGAATGCTAGTTTTTGCTTCTACCCGCAAATCCCTATGAATGCTAGTTTTGTTTCTACCCGCAATCCCTGTGAATGCTAGTTTTGCTTCTACCCGCAATCCTTATGAATGCTAGTTTTGCTTCTATCGACAGTCCCTATGAATGCTAGTTTTTGCTTCTACCCGCAATCCCTATGAATGCTAGTTTTGCTTCTATCGACAGTCCCTATGAATGCTAGTTTTTGCTTCTACCCGCAATCCCTATGAATGCTAGTTTTTGTTTCTACCCGCAGTCCTTATGAATGCTAGTTTTTGCTTCTATCGACAGTCTCTATGAATACTAGTTTTGCTTCTACCCGCAGTCCCTATGAATGCAATTTTTGCTTCTACCCGCAATCCTTATGAATGCTAGTTTTTGCTTCTATCGACAGTCCCTATGAATGCTAGTTTTGCTTCTACCCGCAATCCCTATGAATGCTAGTTTTGTTTCTACCCGCAGTCCTTATGAATGCTAGTTTTGCTTCTACCCGCAATCCTTATGAATGCTAGTTTTTGCTTCTACCCGCAATCCCTATGAATGCTAGTTTTTGTTTCTACCCGCAGTCCTTATGAATGCTAGTTTTTGCTTCTATCGACAGTATATGAATTCTAGTTTTTGCTTCTACCCGCAGTCCCTATGAATGCTAGGTTTTGCTTCTACCCGCAGTCCCTATGAATGCTAGTTTTTGCTTCTATCGACAGTCCCTATGAATTCTAGTTTTTGCTTCTACCCGCAATCCCTATGAATTCTAGTTTTTGCTTCTACCCGCAATCCCTATGAATGTTAGTTTTTGCTTCTACCCGCAATCCCTATGAATGCTAGTTTTTGCTTCTACCCGCAGTCTCTATGAATTCAATTTTTTGTTGCTACCCGCAGTCCTTATGAATGCTAGTTTTTGCTTCTATCGACAGTATATGAATTCTAGTTTTTGCTTCTACCCGCAGTCCCTATGAATGCTAGGTTTTGCTTCTACCCGCAGTCCCTATGAATGCTAGTTTTTGCTTCTATCGACAGTCCCTATGAATTCTAGTTTTTGCTTCTACCCGCAATCCCTATGAATTCTAGTTTTTGCTTCTACCCGCAATCCCTATGAATGTTAGTTTTTGCTTCTACCCGCAATCCCTATGAATGCTAGTTTTTGCTTCTACCCGCAGTCTCTATGAATTCAATTTTTTGTTGCTACCCGCAGTCCTTATGAATGCTAGTTTTTGCTTCTATCGACAGTATATGAATTCTAGTTTTTGCTTCTACCCGCAGTCCCTATGAATGCTAGGTTTTGCTTCTACCCGCAGTCCCTATGAATGCTAGTTTTTGCTTCTATCGACAGTCTCTATGAATACTAGTTTTTGCTTCTACCCGCAATCCCTATGAATGTTAGTTTTTGCTTCTACCCGCAGTCCTTATAAATGCTAGTTAAAGTGAAAACTTCTTTTAGCTCACCACATACATATTTTTCGCGGGTTGTGAATTGACCTCAAGCATCAGTTCGTAAATGAATGAAATCTTCGGCTAAACTTGGATTATCTAGATCATCATGGCCACGCCCTCCGGTTTCACCCGTGTAGTTTCCAAAGTGAGCTACCAAATTCTGAGTTATTTGTTTTCACTTCTATTGGCAGTCCTTATGACTGTCAGTTTTTTATTTGCTTCTACCCGCAGACCCTATAACCGCTAGTTTTCCTCACCAGTGTTCCGCCTAGCGGTGGGTAGGACCGCGGCGGGGGGGCGCGGCGGCAGCGCCGGCGGGGTGTCGGTCTTGGCCGGCGGCGCGGGCCCCGGCTCGTCCGCGCACGCGTACTGCGCCGACCCGGGGGAACATGTGCACGCCACTTGGTACTGAAACATGAGACATTTTATTGGTTATATCTGTCATTTCTTTCCGGAGGAGAGTTGCACATAGTTGCATATTCATTATTATATGTCATGTTAGTTTTAAATTAATGAAATTAAGCGTTGTGGAGTGAAGGGAAGTTGAGTGAAACGAAGCAAAGTGAAGTAATGAAAAGTAAAGTGAAGTAAAGTACTGAAAAGTAACTGAAATAAAGTTAAGCGAAGTGAAGCGAAACAAAGTAAAGTGAAATATCTAAAGTAAAGTAAAGTAAAGTGCAGCAAAGTGAAGAGTAGTTAAGTTAAGTGTAGCAAAGCAATGAAAAGTAAAGTGGACTCAAGTGAAGTGAAACAAACTAACGAAAAGGAAATTGAAGTGAACTAAAGTGAAGTCAGGTTAAGTGAAGAAAAATAAAGTGAAATAATGAAAAGTAAATGGAAGTAAAGTGAGGCAAAGCGAAGCAAAGTGAAGTAATGAAAAGTAAATACAAGTAAAGTGAACCTAAGCAAAGTAAAGTGAAGTAATGAAAAGTAAAGTGAAGTAGAGTAAATATTGGTGGACAATTCACACACAACACCATCTGACCCCAAACTAAGCAAAGCTTGTATTATGGAAGCCAGAAGTAAATTAAAGTAAAGCGAAATAAAGTGAAATGTGCCAGCCTGCCTGCCAGGTCAGTAACTCTATGTTGAGGTATAAATCGAAGAGGTACGTCACAAGTCAGCTTGCCTAAAAGAATTAGTAGTCTAGTTATTAGGCTTGTACACTCCGACTCGTACCTTGTGTAAGTCGGACGTGACGGAGGCGGTGGTGTCGCACTCCGGGCACGCCGGGGTGGGGGAACTGCGCGCTGACGTCACATCTGCCAGCGACATCGCTACGAACCCTGCTGACAAACAAACAAATATAGACTGCAGGCCCGTGAACAAAATTTATGGGTCATCTGATACAGCAGGAGACCTATGTAGGATGATAGAAGGGTATAAAGTAATAAGATTGAGCACTATGCCGTCACTTGTAAGCTGTCCAACTGAGTGCAGTTGAAGAGGGGGGGTTCTAAACTTCGATCATTTCTCCTTGTCGCATGATTTTTGTACGGCATTGCGAAATAATGTATTAGAAGAGGTATTGAAACTGTATGGAACCAAAGCCGAACATAATCAAATGACCAAACTTACTCTGTAAATCGTCGGAAAATAATGAATTTTTTTCACAAACTAACAATAAGAATTTTAAAATTTATAATTTTTATAGTTTCAGTACCTCTTCTAATCTATTATTCCGCAACGCTGTACAAAAATCATGTGATAACGAGAAATGATCGAGGTTTAGAACCCCCCCTCTTCAACAGCACTCAGTTGGACAGCTTACAAGTGACGGCATAGTGCTCAATCTTATTACTTTATACCCTTCTATCATCCTACATAGGTCTCCTGCTGTATCAGATGACCCACAAATTTTGTTCACGGGCCTGCGGTCTAATATTAATGCCACATTTTTGTTATTAACTGTACGGCTGGTCAAGTCGAGAGAACGACGACTGCCGATCCTAAGCCTCGAGTTCAAATCCCACGCTCACTTCTGTATTTTCGAAGTATGTGCGTAATGCCGCTAACTTTAAAACGGTGAAGGAAAATATCGTAAGGAAACCGACATGTGCCTAGAATCTTTCGAAGACATGTGTCTATCAACCCGCACTGGGCCAGCGTCATGGAATATGGCCTTAGATGTCTACCTGCGAGAGAAAGATCAGAGTCCCAGGCGTAGGAACATTTAGTGGGCTGATTAGGATTATCCTGCTAATGTATAAATATGCATGTTTAGATGTTTGTTGCTCAATCACGTCGAAACGGATCGGATTGAAATTTCAAACAGTTATATAATGGTCTGGATTAGCACATAGGCTTTTTTTTAACACGGGTAAATTAACGGACACGGAACATGAGTAAAACCGTGTGTCGCTGCTATGCTATGGATAGACTTGAAGTCAAAGAGGCAAAACCAGGCGCACGGCTAGTTTTTTTTAGAAAACTAGTATTTAATACACGAATGCAACATATTAAACATAGCTTACTGGTAATGTTCGCAAAAAAACGGAATTTCAGCGAGACATGACGGCCGCAGCTGCTGACCGTACATCCGGCCATGACAGCTGTCAGCTGGCCCATCGAGTATGGGCACGTCAAATGACTTCAAACTAATCAATAGACGTAATAAGAACCGTGGAGCATGAATTAATATTGAAAGTCTGCAAATGGATGTATGGACAATGACGTTATATCACAAGGACGTCTGAAACAAATGTCATTATTACGTCTATACGACTATACGTACTTCGCTCCATAAAGACTAATTACTTTAATCTCAAAAGTTTTACAGCTTTATTTCTAGGCAGTAAAGCTTAATTGGAATCGACGAGTAAGAAATATATTTAAGCAAGCAGTCTTACAACTAGATATTTTTTTAATTATTCGGGTCTGTTTCGTGGTTAATAATTCAGATTTGTTTTTGAATTGCATTTTAGAGTATTAAAGCGCTATGAATCGACAAAATAATGATTTACTTTCTGAAAATATGATCCACCATAACCATCATAACTATAAATAAATAACTATATATACTAACTACGCGTATAAAACATAAAAAAGTCATTATTTCACGACAATATCAACAAAATACCATTTTAAAGAGTACCCCCTACATCCGTTGCTGTTGTAAAAAAGAGCGACACTCTTTTGTTGATGAGGTTTTTAAACGCTAACTTGGAATCCTCAGTTTTCATTTCAATTCATAATGAAGCCGTCTGAGTTACCTTTGCACTAGTCGTAGTACTAGATATAATACTCGTTGATTAAGGTAAGTATTAGTATTTAACATGGGCGTATAAAAAAGTAGGACGTAGTCTCGCTAAAACAAAACAAACAAAACTGTGTCCATCGAGTCGGCCACATAATATGCACGTGTATGCTGTCACATACAGGCTGGCACGCACACATCAGTGGGTCATTACACGCGCTACTTGTGTATATGTGTGCCTATAAGTGACAACCTGACAACGCACACGTGCAAATGTGGCCGAGTCTAGTGGCACAGTTTTTGTTTTAGCGAGACTACGTCCGACTTTTTTATACGTCCATGTTCTTAAAGTATATTTTTGAATACTTTCAGTTACGCTTTACTTTTGTACGTAAGTACAGTAAAATTAGGTAAGTTAGGCCCTTTTTGCGGTAGTCCAAAGTTCGGTAGAAAGTAAAGGCCACTTGGGCCTCTTCTTGTTCCTTGTTCTCAGCGCGCCTGGGATGATATTACGTTAAAACAAAACAGGGAGAAGATGCTGGAGGGCGCTAAAGGAGCTGATTTGGCCAGACTTTATGCAGTGTCACAGCCAGAGTCGGGAGCATGGTTGCATGCGTTGCCATCGCCTCATTTGGGCACTTTGCTGGATAGCGACTCTCTGCGTGTGGCAGTGGCCCTTCGCCTGGGCTGCAAGGTGTGTGAAACTCATATATGCACCTGCGGTTCCAGGGTCGACGCCGATGGCCATCACGCATTGAGCTGCCGTCGCTGCACGGGCAGATTCTCGCGTCACCATGCCCTCAACGACATTGTTCGGAGAGCCTTTATATCGGTCAACGTCCCGTCCGTGCTTGAGCCACCGGGTCTCAGTAGATCTGATGGGAAGAGACCGGACGGGATGACTTTGGTGCCCTGGAAAAGTGGCAGGTGTCTGGTGTGGGATGCCACTTGCGTCAGTACTGTGGCTCCCAGCCATCTGAGCCGATCAATTTTGGCACCGGCAGCTGCTGCGGAGGACGCCACAAGGAACAAGAGGGATAACTTTGGGGTGTCGATTTTTCAAGACGTGAAAACGAACGAATCGTAAAATTTACTCCCATCATATTTTCCACGCCAAAAGTACAATTTTAAATATACGCTAAATCTGTGCCACTGATACAAAATAGAGTGACCACAAAGTGTCTACAAAGATCCTTGTAATTTATATTCAAAACAAAGCTGATAATCCGTCAACATTCGCTTCCCACGGCGAAAAACCACTGACAAGAGGTCAACGTCCCTCATTGGATGTTCAATCATTCATTGACGACGCTACACGATCATGTTTTTGCCGCGTTTTTTCGACGAAGGTCGAATACGAATACTGTTTCCAATTTTACTACTGAATGCCACTGCTTTGCTGACGATTTTCTTCCATATGCTATGGAATAAATATACTGTCGCCTGAGGCAGTACTGTAGGTACTCTACCTATGCCACTACGCTGTAACATACAGCAAAACCAATTTTTATCCATCTTTCAGAGCTATCTACTCATTAGCCAAACGAAATATCAACTGGTAAAACATACATTAAATGTCTACAATTTCTTGGCTTCAAAATGTAGTTTTTTTTTTGTTAATGAATTTATTGTTTAAATAATCTCCTCACAACAAAACCCTAAAAATTAGAAATAATTGTAATCGAAAAACCGCCATTATTTGTACTTACACCATGGATAGGCAATTCCATTACGAACATTTTGGTAGAAATATTTTTTACAAAAGACCAAAATCTGATTTTTTAAAGAGTTTATTACTAGGCCAAGACGTCTACTCTCTTCCTATGAAAATCTTAATTTTTAAATAAACTTGCCACTTTCCTACTCCGGTTCTAGTAGGACCGGAGTAAGAAAGTCGCGAGTTTATTTCGAAATTACGTTTTACGTAGAAAGAGAGTAGAAGTCCAGCCGTAACTGAATAATATTAGCACCATGCGTAAACTGAACACGATTTCAAAGTTTTCGTGCGTTACCAAATAAAAAAAAAAGTATCTACGTCGTCCATTATATCTTGCTAACTATTTATTATCTGTGGTAAATGTGATGAAAGAATAAACAGGTCAAGAGCGTGACGGTCTCTGCGTGATGTAGTTCTGTCTAATGTATGTATATTATACAACGACATGTTTTTTTGAGTGAAAACTTATTTTAGAGCAGAAATTATTCGTAGGATGTGAATTGAATTCTATCGTCACGCTCGGGAATGATAAGAAATCTTCGGGTAAACTCGGGGCTATGGCCATTGGCCATCTAGAAATGCGTGAGCATTTCCCATTGTCATCTAGAAAAGTGTCAGTATTTCTAGATGTCCATGCTCATGGTCACGCCATCCGGTTTCACTCGCGTAGTTTCCAAAGTAAGCTATCGAATTCTGAGTTTTAAGATTTCCCTTCTGGCGGCAATTCCTGTGACTGCAATTTTTTTTTAGTGGTAGAGTTTGTAGAGTCTTCCCTGGAGAAGTGCCATGCCTTTACCAGTTATTGTATCGACAAGCAGATACTATGTTTGAAGGGCAAAGTTATTGAAGAAATAACGAGAATGTTTTGTAACGAAATTTAAGTTACAATTCTTAATTTCGACGAAATATTTTTAAAACTTTTTACCATAGTATATGACACGCAGCAAAATAAAAGTTAGTTGACCATTAATGGGTTGGTTTTCTCAAAATATCGGTCTTAATTTATATATGTAGTGGTAGAACTCCTAGCAGAGTCCGCCTGGGGAAGTACCACACCTTTGCCAGTTATTCTACCGCCAAGCAGTAATGTGCAAACATTACTGTGTTCCGATTTGAAGGGCAATGTTTGCAGAGAAATTACAGGGCTTAGAGATATAACATCTTAGATCTTTGGGTGATGAGCGCAGTGCAGTGCTAGGTAATGATTTGAACTCTTCATGTTCCAATAGCTGCGTGTCACTGCGCTGTTATGTGTTGTGCCTATATAAATATACGCCTTGTGCCGATGTGCCTAAAGGCACATCGGCACAAGGCGGCCTGATCGTCGCGTCACTACTTATTTAAAAAAATATATATCATAAAATATTACGCCAATTTCTATGTAATCACAAGTCTCGGGAACTACTCGAGTTTTTCTCTCTCTGCCACACGATGGACCCGGCACCCGAACGGTGAATCCATGGAATGCTAAGAAGATCGTCTCACTTGCTCGCCTGATGCTAAGCAATGAAGTGAAGATGACGCACGCTAATCTAGAAAATACCTATTCACTTTGACCTTAAAACCTCTCAGAATATATTAACGAGTATTTTATTTGTAAGTATCGGTATTGAATTTATTTTTAATTCTGATATTTAATTTAGGACATCTTTTTAATATTAATAATTTAGTTTAGTTAATTTTGATTAGACTATTCATCTATGACGTGTAATTAGCATGACATAAATTGTTCCAATTTAATTTTCATTCAAAATGTTGTTTCAGATTTAATTTGTTTAGATCTCGTTATTGTAATTGGTGATATGCCGTTCTGACTGATTATATAAATAAAAGCTCTAGATTATATCTCTCAAGGAACAACGAAGGCACTAACTTTTTCACTCTAAGATTGTAGGTATACTGTACGTATGAGAAAAGTGGATCCAAACCGTTCCGTACGAGTTCTTACAAATAAATAGTTTTTTTTACTTTTATAGGCTCACACTTGACCGCCATCTCGCCTGATGTTAAGCGACGATGCGGTCTACGATGGAGCGTGTTTACCTAGAAGAAACCGATTCGCTCTCGATTTGAAGACACAAAGATTAAAACCATCGGGGAAAATCAGGAAACGTATTCCACAGCCTAGACGTTCTTATCACAATAGTAGAGTCAAATCTCTGCGTTCGCGTCTTTGGAACATCAACCATGAAACGATGTCGTATTTTTGAGCTACGAGCATTCCGATAAAAAAAGAAACCTTTTTAATTTATTAATTCCTATATTACGAGTACATTACGAATGTGTTAAGTTCTTAGATAAATAATAAGTAAATAGATCAGGTTTTTCCGCACGGTTCTTTGTATCAATCGTAAGCCGATGAGGTGTATGTTAGCTACGGCAACAAAGTGATGTGCCGCGACAAAAGTATGACACTTCCACAGACCCGTGCTTTCGGTGTAAAGCGTTTGTTCTAACTCTTTGGTTAAGTCTTTTTGGCCACGGAACCCTAAAAAATAAGTCGTGATCTCGACTCGCGTGATCGACAATCACCAAGCTATGCATCAGAAATGGGAAAACATGAGCGCTAAATAAAAGAAACGGAAAGCGTTAGTTTTGTTGATAAATTACAATAGTGGCTCCTTACTTGAAATATTGAACTTGTTGATCTGTCTGTGTAGTTTGCTAATTTAATCTAGGCTGCTTAAAGGTGTCGTTACTATCGTATGTAGACATCAAAACTAAAAGTAGTTTTATTGAAATTTTGTTTTGTTGTTTTAACCACGTGCCAGATAAGTTTGTGAGACTGTAATATGATCTGTTTCCTGTTTTTAATACCCGAATTAAAAAGAAGAGTAAACTGGCTGTATATCCATGAAAATTGTGCATGCAACTGCACCGAAGTAACCATATTACCAATTTGTTGTGGTAGAGACTCTTTGCAGCGTCCGCCAGGGGACGTACCTCACCTTTAAGAGTTATTCTATCGCCAAGCAAAAACATGCAAACATCACTGTGTTCCGGTATGAAGGGTAATGTTTCCAGAGAAATCACAGGTAATAGAGATATATCAATCACCTTATATCTCTATGAAGGTGGCATAGTCGTATATTTTATGACTAAACCCCCCATAATATTATGAACATTTAAAAAAATCTGCTATCTCGGGGTGATGAGCGCAGTGCAGTGCTAGGTAATGATTTGGACTCTTCATGTTACAATAGCTGCGTGTCACTGTGCTGTTATGGGCATGCGTGTTGGTTACCATTAGGCACAAATTTTGCTCGTCAATTACTTTACTATAAAAGAAACACTGTAAAATCCCGTAATCTCTATATATAAAAATGTTATGTTAGTTTGTGTACGCTTCAAAAACTCAAAAAGTTCTGAACCGATCGAGCTGAAATTTTAGAATGATATATAATCCGCATCAAGGATTGTTTTTATCTAATATTTGCATCACAATGTGCCACAGCGAAGCGTGGCAGGGTACAGCTAGTTAATAATAATCACCATAATAAGTCCATTCTAGTCCACCACTGGAACACTGTCCAGTGAGTAGCCACTGGGCTACTCAACCCGATCATAGGATTTACGTTTCCAACCGCCGCCTTTACAATCTAACTGTATTCCGACGTGATTGAGCAACAAACATTCAAACATTGACATTTTTAATATGAGCAGGGTTAGCACTGCCAAGCGGTTTTACTCGTCCAATTTCATCGTGATAAAAGTATACGTGTTATTCCAAACTATAATCTGTGTTCCAAATTTCAACTTGGTCTATTTAGATGTTGCGGCTTATTGGGGAATAAGCCGTAACATCTAAATAGACCAAGCAGAATACGTGTTATTCCAAACTATAATCTGTGTTCCAAATTTCAACTTGGTCTATTTAGATGTTGCGGCTTATTGGGAATAAGCCGTAACATCTAAATAAACCAAGCAGCATACGTGTTATTCCAAACTATAATCTGTGTTCCAAATTTCAACTTGGTCTATTTAGATGTTGCGGCTTATTGGGGAATAAGCCGTAACATCTAAATAAACCAAGCAGAATACGTGTTATTCCAAACTATAATCTGTGTTACAAATTTCAACTTGGTCTATTTAGATTTTGCGGCTTATTGGGGAATAAGCCGTAACATCTAAATAAACCAAGCAGAATACGTGTTATTCCAAACTATAATCTGTGTTCCAAATTTCAACTTGGTCTATTTAGATGTTGCGGCTTATTGGGGAATAAGCCGTAACATCTAAATAAACCAAGCAGAATACGTGTTATTCCAAACTATAATCTGTGTTCCAAATTTCAACTTGGTCTATTTAGATGTTGCGGCTTATTGGGGAATAAGCCGTAACATCTAAATAAACCAGCAGCATACGTGTTATTCCAAACTATAATCTGTGTTCCAAATTTCAACTTGGTCTATTTAGATGTTGCGGCTTATTGGGGAATAAGCCGTAACATCTAAATAAACCAAGCAGAATACGTGTTATTCCAAACTATAATCTGTGTTACAAATTTCAACTTGATCTATTTAGATGTTACGGCTTATTGGGGAACCATAGACCAAGTTGAAATTTGGAACACAGATTATAGTTTGGAATAACACGTATTCTGCTTGGATCTAAATAGACCAAGTTGAAATTTAGAACACAGATTATAGTTTTGAATAACACGTATTCTGCGGTGGGAGCCGCAATGCCAAGCTGCACTACTTGAGCAATAAACATCGAAATATCTAAACAGCCAAACTTTTGTATTTATAATATCTATGAAATAGGGTACAATGCAACACCAGTGAAGCTTCCATTGTTAGAAAAAACTGTTATGGCCCCATTTCATCTACCTGCTTTGCAGATTCCGAGCCCACCACATCTCAAAAGGGACGATTCAGGGTAGTTATCTTATATAGGGCGACACAGAAATGGTATACGCCGATACTTTTTTTTTACCCATCTCGCCTAATGTTAAGCGACGATGCGGTCTACGATGGAGCGTGCTTGCCTAGAAGAAACCGATTCACTCTCGATTTGAAGACACAAAGATTGTAACCATCGGGGAAACCCACTCAGGCAACCATAGATTAAGCACCCTTGATCGCGTACGAAACGAATCTCCTTTAATTCATAAGTCACCAGCGGGGGCGCAGGACGAGGTGAACAATCGCGCTGTGATAAGCAGAATATCCATGTCACGTGATACTACTTTCCACTAATGAATGGACAAAACGAGATAGAGTTTTGCAAACTTCTAAGGACAGAGCAGGATGCAAAGAAAGACATCAACGGGTTCAACGGTAGGTTAGATGTGCAATTATTCTTATAAAACGCGACAGAGGGGGAGTCGTACAATCAGTCAAATGGGTAATTGTCTTTGCAGGCAACGTATTCAACAGGCTAGACGTTCTTATCACAAAAGTAGAGTCAAATCTCTTCGTTCGTGTCTTTGGAACATCAGCCATGAAACGATGTCGCTTTTTCAAGCTACGAGAATTCCGACAGTAAAAAGGGCAAGGTGGTGTTAGATCATGCAGATCAGTTGCGCACACTCCGAAGTGTGTCCGATAAAAACCCGATAAGCTATGTTCACTGTGGGCCTCATAACGAAGCTCAAAGTCACACAACGAGCTATGGAGAGAGCTATGCTCGGAATCTCTTTGCGCGACAGAATCCGTAATGAGGATATTCGCAAAAGAACAAAAGCGGCCGACATAGCTCAAAGAGTGAGCAAGCTGAAGTGGCAATGGGCAGGCCACATCGCTCGCAGAACTGACAACCGATGGGGAAGAAAGGTTCTCGAGTGGCGACCACGAACCGGAAGACGCAGTGTTGGACGGCCTCCCCACTAGATGGACAGATGATTTCACAAAGGTCGCTGGAAACCGCTGGTTGCAGGTTGCGCAGGACCGTTCGTTGTGGAAATCTAGGGGAGAGGCCTATGTTCAGCAGTGGACGTCTTGCGGCTGATGATGATGATGAAGCTATGTTTAAGATTAAAAATGGAGCGCTAATATTTATTTATTTATTTAAACTGGGCAGTAGACAAGATAAGTTTGTGAACCCCTGGTTTAGAGTGACGAGACGAGCAGGACGCGTGCCTGATGGTAAGGAACGTGCCTGTGCATTACAGCACAGTGACACGCAGCTATTGGAACATGAAGAGTCCAAATCATTACCTAACACTACACTGCGCTCGTCACCCAGAGATATAATATGTTTGTCTCTATGCCCTGTAATTTAACTAAACACATTGCCCTTCAAACCGGAACAGTAATGTTTGATGACATTACTGCTTGGCGGTAGAATAACTGGCAAAGGTGTGGTACTTCCCCCAGGCAAACTCTTCAAAGACCCATTCCACTACAAAATAAATGTACCGATACCATTTCTGTGTATCCTTAATCTTGTATACCTTCAATGAGAGCAGGTAAACGAGCCATTAACTTTTTATGAAGGTTTTATAAATAGTAAAAGTTGAAAAAATGTTATTAACCAAATTCTCTTTGGAATTTTGTTGAAATGCGGTTCTGGTTCGTTCTTTCATCTTTTGGGTTTTGGAAAGAATTGCGAATTCTCAAATACAAATTCGCTTCTTGCAAATTTGTCTTCCAAACTCTCACATCCTACTATTTCCTACTAATATGGACAGAGTTTGGATGTTTGTTGCTCAATCGTCAGAATCGTTGAACGGATAGGGATGAAATTTAGGATGCAGTTAAGTTTAGTATAGTCTGGAATAGCACAGACTACGTTTTCTCTCGGAAAATAACAGGAACCTGAATTATTCTGTGGTAAAACCGTGGTGCACAGCTTGTAAGTGATATTAGTAGGATCTTAGATTAAAAATGCCGTTATTAAACTATGAGTAGGATATATTCAAAGAGTTTACAAATACTACGTATAGAGTTAGAACCAATAAGTTTACATCACTTAGTCTGTGGTTTACATATACTTTATATATACTACGTATAGAGTTAGATTTTCCGCACGGTTCCTTTGTGTCAATCGTAAGCAGATGATGTGCATACTTTCTATGGCAAAAGAGTGAAGAGCCGCGACAAAAGTATGACACTTCAAGAGCGACAAGGCAAGAAAGATGCTACCTGTGCTTTCGGTGTAAAGCGCTTGTACCAACTCTATACGTAGTACCTATATGTAAACTCTTTGGACTCTTAAATGATGAAACTAAGTAGTTATGCATGAATTATGTAATTCCATGCATGACTACTTAAACTATGCGCTTTTCTACTAATATTATAAAGAGGAAAGATTTAATTGTTTGTTTGTCAATTTTTAAACAACGGACTGTTTTATACCAGAAAAGGAAAAACGTACGAAAATAAAGCTGAGAGGTAAATGCGTTTTTTTTATTGAAAACTTCTTTTGACGCGCTATAGACAGTTTTTTTGTAGGCTGTGAATTGAATTGTAGCTTCACGCTCTGGAATGATAAGAGATCTTCGGATAAACTCGGGACCATGGCTATTGGCCATCTAGAAATGATCATGGCCACGCCCTCCGGTTTCACCCGCGTAGTTTCCAAAGTAAGCTATCAAATTCTGAGTTATAAGTTTTCACTTCTATCGGCAGTTCCTATGACTGCCAATTTTTTTTGTTCATATTTCAAAATCCACCACCTCTGAACTAAGATGTACCTCACAAAAAAAACTATCCAAATCAATTCACAATGGGCGACACTATCCCGTAACTTACATACAAAAAAAAGCCGAATTGAGAACTTCCTCCTTGTTTGAAATCGGTTAAAACTGTACGGTATATTTAGCAGCAATTAAGTTGGGGTCAAACGCCTACCACCCACAAAAAACAAGCACTCGTTATCCTTTCAATCTAGCCTAGTGAAACAGTTTACCGTCTACTTTCACCCACCATTGTGGACAATTACCGACCATGGGAATATTTACAAATCGGTGCTTTGATTCGTTCGATGTTATATAGTTAAGCAGTTTTGAAAATTGATGCCTCTCACGGACGTTTCAATTTATTGTTTTGATTGTAAATTGGAATTGAATGTGTTTGATGGGGACGTAGGTACTTTTGTCAGATACTGTACGGTTCCTATCAAAGACGTAAAGATTCGAAATCTATGGTTTCTTTTATAATCAGTACATAGTGTAAAACAAAGTCGCTTTCTCTGTCCCTGTATCCCTATGTATGCTTAAATCTTTAAAACTAAGCAACGGATTTTGATGCGGTTTTATTAATAGATAGAGTTATTGAAGAGTAAAGTTTGTATGTATAATAACTGCATAAAACAGTGGGGAAATACTATTATTTTGAGGCTTCTAATGTGGTGTTAAAAATAAGTAAAAATAATTACATTTTTTCCGCTTACATTGCAAACGCAGGCTTAACCCTACGAGATTTATCAAAACAATGTACAGCAATATTGTACCCCTTCAAAAGGTCTACAAAAAAGTATGTTATAGTATCTGTCTATCTCTTAGGAATAACTCACAACAACCATTTTATTAGTTCTTATATTTAGTATCAGCATTGTACCCGTGCGAAGCCGGGCGGGTCGCAAGTGTAGGATAACGGGCAAGGTATACCTAATGCATATGATGGCAAGCAATGCGTCTTTCCGTTTTTTAACCAACTTCAAAAAAGGAGGTGATTGTGAATTGATTTTGTTGGTTATTTCTTTGTTCGGTAGCTCAGAGGTGGTCCCATACAAGTTTTATCGAAAATAGTGCGGTAGTTTTTAAACTATCAACAAAAATTAAAATTTACTTTCATGTATTCAGACAAGGCGACGCAAACCGTTAAGTAATTTTAAACAATATAATTTAAAATCGGTTTTAATTTCTTGGAGAAAATAAATTGTTATACATCTTTTTTAATCCCGTCAAATAGGCCCCCTTATTGTTGTAAGTTTGACGTCGACGCCTGTTTGTGTGTAAGTCTGGCACCGGCGCCGTACCACACCGTGGTACGGCGGTACACCGTGGCACCGTAGCTCTCAAAC
Source organism: Ectropis grisescens (assembly GCA_017562165.1). NCBI lineage: Eukaryota > Metazoa > Arthropoda > Insecta > Lepidoptera > Geometridae > Ectropis > Ectropis grisescens. The sequence goes on from CM029768.1 coordinate 10,490,491, forward strand.
GGGTGAACCGATTTCGATACGGTTTCTTCATTTGAAAGCTAGTTTCCTTACTGTACTTCTTAGGTATCCATGTATGGTTAAGATCGATTCAAGATGGCCGCCTCTACAAAATGGCGGATTATATACTCTTTCCTTCAATCTTCAATATGGGTATCAAATTTCTAAATTTGACTAGTATTACACTGTAGCATAAGCAGCCCACTAAATGTTCCCACTGCTGGGACTCGGGGCCTTCTCTCGCAAGGAGAGAGTTCAAGCCATAATCCACCACGCTGGCCAAGTGCGGGTTGGTGGATGACACATGACCTCGAAAGATTCTAGGTACATGTTGGTTTCCTCACGATGTTTTCCTTCACCGTTTTTAAGTTAGCGACATTACGCACATGACTTCGAAAAGACAGTGGTGCGCATGGTGAGATTCAAACCCGGGGGATTCGGATCGGTAGTCGCCGTTCTCCCGACTAGACCAGCCGTAACTTCTGTATAGTAAGTATAATAACTGTACAAATTTCAAATCCAAGGTAGTCGGGGGTAAATCAAAATTTATTATTCTGTTCTTGTTATGCGCAACTAACCATTTGTTTGTGAATATTTTGGCGTGAATAATTGAAATAAAATGTTTAATTATTGTACTAATTAGCATTCTTCTCTTAGGTATTCTACTCATAGGTAGGTACCTAAAAACATACTTACATAGATCACTCACTCTTACCTCTCATCTTTTTGCCATCCAGATATTTGGAAACTAAAAATTTTAATCGGTTTACGGGCGATTGTTTAACGTGACAACGTCATAACAAAACATTGATAGATGCGGCGCAAGCGTACAATGAGCGTAACGGGACAATGCGCGTAACGGGACAATGAGCGTAACGGGACAATGAGCGTAACGGGACAATGCGCGTAACGGGACAATGCGCGTAACGGGACAATGAGCGTAACGGGACTATGGGCATAACGGGATAATATCCGTGGGACGCGCACTACTTTCCACCAATGATCGGACAAAATGAAATATAGTTATACAAACATCAAAGGACAGAACAGGATGCAAAGAGACATCAATGGGTAAATTAAGTTGCAAAATTTTAAAGTAAGTGTGTAGTGTGTAGTTTAGTTTACTAGTAAGTTGCAAGTGTATAGTGTAGTTTACTATCAGCGACGCTTCGTGCTCGCGTCTCGAAAGTCCTTAATTGCTCGTAATTCTCAATCGTGTAATAACAGTTATTGTTGGAGCTTTGAAATGTCGTGTGAACTCTGTGCCTACATTCTGTAACAGCGAAACTCACAACACTCGCAACAAAGTAGCTGACTCAACTTTTGTGGTAAAAACCCTAGGCTTGTGGAATACGCTGCTTGAGTGGGTTTTCTCGGTGGTTACAATCTTGCTGTATTCCAATCGAGAGTGACTCGGTTTCTTCTAGGTAAGCACGCTCCATCGTAGACCGTATCGTCGCTTAACATCAGACGATATAGTGGTTAAGTGTATCTAACTATAAAACTAAAAAAATTGGTAGTCATAGGAACAGCCGATAGAAGTGAAAACTTATAAGCCAGCATTTGATGACTTACTTTAAAAACTACGCAGGTGAAGCACACAAGGGCGCAGGGCGTGGTCATGAGCATGGCCATAGCCACGGCCAATGGAAAATGCTGAAGCATTTCTAGATGGCCAATAGCCTAGTATCCCGAGTTCACCCGAAGATTTCCTAAGAGTGTCATCCCCGATCGTGGCGCTAGAATTCAATTCATAGCCCACGAAAAATATGCCTGTGACGCGCCAAAAGAAGTTTTCGTTCCAAAAACGCAGAACACGCTCAATCTGTCGTTTCTATAGAAGTAATTTATAGACTGCAGGCCCGTGAACAAAATTTATGGGTCTAGTGAACCACCAGGAGACCTACATATGTAGGATGATAGAAGGGTATAAAGTAATAAGATTCAGCACTATGCCGTCACTTGTAAGCTGTCCAACTGAGTGCAGTTGAAGAGGGGGGGTTCTAAACCTCGATCATTTCTCCTTGTCGCATGATTTTTGTACCTTGTTTGTTTGAACTACCAGACCATTTGCCTGGTGGTACGCAACATGCCTGCCCATAACAGCACAGTGACACGCGGAATATATTTGGATTTTTATGTGGATTTATTACTTGATTCATTTCCATGTCTGGTGTTATAGAATACAACAGCGATGTAGTTTGAACTCTGGGCCCCGTCAATTAAAGACACGAGCTTAAATTGGCAAAATTATGTCACTCCATCTAGCGTGTGGCTTTCTATTGAGTGAGTAAGTTATTGTAACAGGCATGTGTTTTGCTCGAGTTAAACAATGGTATTCTGTAACGGCAAGACTCTTTGAAGTTTCCGCCTGGAGACTACACCTTTGCCAGTTATTCTAACGCCAAATAGTAATGGAAAACATTACTGTGTTCCGGTTTGAAGGGCAATGTTTCCAGAAAAATTACAAGGATTAGAGATATAACATCTTACATCTCTGGATGATGACCGCAGTGCAGGGCTTGGTAATAATTTGGACTCTTCATGTTCCAATAGCTCCGTGTCACTGTGCTGTTATGTGGCAAACGTGTTGTTTACCATCAGGCACATTTCCTGCTAGTCTCGTCACTTCTTATTTAAAAAAAAAAAGCATATTCGTTACTGTCAGCACAAATTTCATAATTAAAAAATAAAAATTGGTTGCCTGTAAAGTCGGTATACGGGCGAAAGTTTTACGTGACAACGACTTTGAGTGGTAAAATAATTTTACGGAAGGGACGCGTGCCTTTCACTTTTTATGTCTGTCTCTCTCGCTCTTAGTCGGGCTAACCATGCCCGAGTGGAAGGGACGCGTGCCTCTCACTCGCTCTCGTTGTGAGCGCATAACGTGAGCGGAGCGTAACGCAGTTTCTTGAAGTGTCACCCGGCAAACCAATTTATAAGACGTTGTCACGTCAAAAACCTTTGCCAGATACTCTACAGCGAAGCAGTAATGTGCAAATATCACTGTGTTTTAATTTAAAGGTTTTTTTAAAGGGCTATGTTATGCTAAATTTGTAAATTAATGTTATTTTGGTGGGTTCAATAAAGAGTCTATCCATCTATGTTTCCAGAAACATCTTATATCTCTGGGTAACGAGCGTAGTGCAGTGCGAGGCAATGATTTGGACTCTTCATGTTAAAAAAAATATTCGTAGAAAGATAGTAGACGTCCAGATCTGTCAGGTTCGCTCGCACTATCTGTTACAATAATTTTATCGCGACAAAAACAGCCTACCTATGTGTTATTCGGTTATTCCAGATACTATCAGTGTTTCCACTTTAATCATTTCCTTTCCCCTCGCCTCAATTAAGATTTCCCCTTTTTTCCCCTCAAAACTTATTCTGGTATAGTACTGGCACCCCACAGGAGAGATTCATATTTTAAAATTGCAACCAATCTCAATAATATTCAAGCTTTCATACCTCATCGAAAACCATATCATAAGAAGCATCGCCTTATTGAAAAAAAATTGGAACTGATATCTGACTAATTATAGAAAAAATTTCCTCAACATGACGAAGTTTTTGTATTTGTTTGATTAGGCATGATTTCCCCATTTACATTTCTTTCCCTTTTTTATTCCCCTCTGGACCCTAATTTCCCCACAAAAGGGGAAGTCCCCCTCATTGTGGAAATACTGGATACTATCTATGTTCCAAATTTCAACCCAATTCGTTCAGCCGTAAAGAACTCCTTAGCTACCACTATGCTTAGCTAATACCGATTAAGGTGCGTCCCCCAGCAAAACGAGTTTTTGTCTAGTTTTCAGAACTGTCTACTCATTAGCCAAAACCAATATCAACTGGTAAAAAATCCATTAATTTTTACAATTTCTTGGCTTCAAAATGGTAATTTCTTTTTTTATATAATTAATTTATTGTTTAAATAATCTCCTCACAACGGAAACCATAAAAAAAAGAAATTATTGTAATTATCATGCATCTACTCGAAAACCCGCCATTATTGTATTTACACCAACGGATAGGCAATTGCATGACGAACATTTTGGTAGAAATATTTTTTTCAAAGGACCAAATTCTGATTTTATATAGAGTTTATTCTAAAATTTGAGCGTAAAACAGCGATAAATCCTACTGTTTCTCTCTTGCTCTTTCTTGCGGTGTGCGATGAGGTAAGAAATACTCAAGATCATTTATTTATTTATTGTTTAGTTATTTGCTCAGGGTACGGCCTTAAGAATTTCAAGGATGAAACCCGAAAACACTACGATAATTCTAACAACATTTCACACAAGATATTGACCCCGCTGTCTACATGATGTACAAACAGTGAAACAGTATACCAAAATGACCTAAATAACAGTAGTCAGGTTTTTCAACAAAATGCGAAAGTGATTCCCCCACAGTAGTTAAGAGATAACTTGGTTAGTTGCGACTTGGTAGACAAAGAAGGATTTGATTGAAACAAAGGGTCATTGTGAGTTGTGAGGGTATCATTCGCATAAGTGGAAATTATAGCGAATCATACTACGAAGTATGTCCAGTATCCGGGTTTATACAAAGTATAATTGACGACCCATATCCTGCGGGTGTACCTCTAAGTTCTTTTTTTTTAATAAAATGTGACGAGACGAGCAGGACATGAGCCTGATAGTAAGCAACATGCCTGTCACATAACAGCACAGTGACACGTAGCTATTGGAACATGTAGAACCCCATCATTACCTAGCACTGCTCTGCATTCGTCACCCGGAGATCTAAGATGTTATGTCTCTAAGCCCTGTAATATCTCTGGAAACATTGCCCTTCAAACCGGAACACAGTAATGTTTGCTTGGCGTTAAAATAACTAGCAAAGGTGTGGTACATCCCCAGGCGGCTTGCGACTCTGCCAAGAGTCCTCATCATCATCATTGTCAGCCCATATTCGTCCACTGCTGGACATAAGCCTTTCCAATATTGTGCCACCAAATCCGGTCCTCGGCTCTCCGCATCCATCCGCTTCCCGCCACTCTCTTCAGGTCGTCGGTCCACCGAGCGGGAGGCCGTCTCACGGGACGTCTTGAACGTGGTCTCCACTCCAGAACCCTTCTCCCCCAACGTCCATCGGCTCTGCGACATATGTGGCCCGCCCAAGAGTCCTACCACTATAAAATACCATTGTTTAACTCAAGCGAAGCTAAGTTGGTTACCTCTCAAGATCTGCTACTGGAAGACTCATGATTCAAACTGCAAGTTGATGAAACTCCCAAAGGAAAATTGACATTGTTCATTACAATTGCAATAAATACATAATAGTAGCGAGTTAGAGACTGGAAGTTTTATCAGATTTGAAATCGAACAACTCTTGTATACCTACGTATTATTACAACGCGGGAAAATTACGTAAAAGTTAGTTAGAATAGTCATAGTCATAGTTATAGTATTTTATTCATAACGAAAATGTTACATGTCACAAAATTAATCCATAGGTATATATACATCATGTGTACATTTTACACAAATATCAAAATAAAATTAAATAAAAAATTAAGATATAAACAATTATCAACAATGTCACATGAATATTAATGTCAAATCTGTTTAACTTAAGTAATCATAGTCATCGAATAATACATGAAAATTCATAACATTCATTAAAAGTAAGTAAAAATAATTAAAAAATGGATATAAATTCAAAGACAATCAAAGCAAATTATGTCAATTTTATTTCGGTCAGATCAGAGTACCTATAAAATGCCTGTTCGATAAGCCAATTCTTTAGTTTCTGCTTGTATAAACTTCTTGTGGCAGCATCTCTAATTACGCGCGGCAGACGGTTATACACCTCTGTCGCCGTGACGTGCACCAGTTTGTCCGACTTGGTCAGCCTATGGTCAGCCTAATACACCCTATCCTCAATCTATTTCTCCTTCGTGTGCTTCCCTCCTACAAAATTAAAAAGAAAGTAGCAATTGGCGACTTATCGCTTCGTATGAATACGTAAAGTAATTAAGCAAAGAAAGAAAGTAACACCGATTAGTGTGTACCGTTAAGTATCGATAATTTTGTCGATAATCGGTACAACACTAATGCACTCGCGTTAAATTCCGGCGATAATAAGTCAAGCAAGTAAGGCATCGGTGTTACTACGCTAAGTTGATGGTAATTTGAGATTGGGAAATAATTCTTTGAAATGAAATGGATTTAATTTATTTGCGTATATGTTTAACTTTTTGTTTAGTCATAAAATTAATTAATCTGGCAGTTTAATTATTTAAAAAATAGTACACGTTTTTTTTTATGGCAATGATGAAATTTGACAAAAAATCAGGGCTTAAAAGTTTCTAATTTGACATCTTTTCATTGTCCGATTTTTACGAAGAGGTGACGTCACTAAACTCCGGAACTTTGGTGGTATATATCTTTGTCGATTTTCAATGATTTGACAAAACAAAAATACGTATACCTATATTTTTCCATAATCTTCTCGTATCTAATGGATTTATTAGTTAGAATGGCATATTTTTTGACCCAATTATCACCCTAATTGAAAATTGGGAGATTATTCTTGGAAAATGAATGAAATTTATTTATTTTGGGGTCTTTAGAATATCAATCATGAAATGAATAGAGAAAGGTCCCAGGGCCACCAGACGTCACGTATTTTCTGCCCACGGAAAGTGTCTTCTTCTTCGTCGGTATTACTCTTGACAGAGTAGTCGTGGTCACACTTCAGGTGTTAGTGGCAAGCTTCACAACACGTCACCACTCTTGTCTGATGGCCGCCTTCCTTGTGCATTCGTGTACTGATGATGAACCAGTTACCACCGCTTTTATCAGGTCAGTCCACCTCATAGGCAATATCCCTCGTGGTCTGGTACCCTCAACCCTGGACCACAAGTCGCTCAACAGCTACCTCGCCTCGGCGGCATACATGCCCAAATATATCTGCGAATATTGGGGCCTTTTTTTAGAGATTTTGCCTATAAATACGTGATTTTTTTTTAGAAAATACGTGAAGTAAGTAATGTATCTTCTGGACCCCATATCTCAAAATTGGCCGTCTAAGCAAGTTAGCGGATAATCATGTGTTCTTAATACGTACTAACTCTACTTAATCGTCCATATTTCGTTGATCAGAAAGTATGTGACGTCTGGCGGCCCTGGGATCTTGGACTAGAAGTAATTTTCTGGAGAAATGAGTAGTTTGATAGAAGTAAGGTCATACATATTTGTCAAACTCATGGTTCAAAATAAGGTGTCCCCTTTAGCTCAGTACTTACGCTTTACCGTAACAGTATTATAAGTACCTACTCAACCTACCTATAGTACCTACATAATATTATGTAGTACAACTGTTCTTGAATTAAACTGTAAAAATTCAACAAGGTTTCGATTATAAAATTGAAAAATCGGACATAACGAATTCGAATCGATTATAAGTCGATTACGTTTAATAGAAATCGTTGTTAAATTGAGTGCATAACAAATGAATGACATTGAGAATTGCGTAAAACCTATAATAGGTTATTGGATAGTACTATTAATATTTATTTTTATTGTTTATCAGATAGGTTTGTGTCAATTACTAAGTATTATTTTGGTATACTGTTTCCTGTTCATTCATTCCTGGTAGAAAATTAAAAAATAAGTTATTACATTTGAAATTAAAAGAATTATAGGAAACCTTTTGGTTTTCATGACTATTTATAAAAATAAGAACAGTATAGGTACTTCCAATATACGATCTATCTCTATGGCCTGTAGACGATTTCTCTGGAAACATTGCCCTTTAAGCCGAACACAGTGTTTACACATTACTTGACGATGCATAACATTCTTGTACTACCTCTAAGTATTTGTATAAAACATTACGAAAGCGTTCATTGATTAGAAGAAAACAAACAAGTCCGAGGAGCTTTTGCTGACAGTTTAAGTCTCTTTTTAACCGAATTAAAAAAGGAGAGGTTCTCAATTCTATTGTGGCTATGTTTGTTTACGTATTTTGTATTTTAATACGCAATAGCTCCCCCAATTGAGAATCAATTAAATTGATTATTTTTTGTTTGCTAATATTGATAATAGTAATAGGTGAACCCGTACATTTTTTATTATTTAATTTTATAGAAATCAACGTGGTTCAATTTTTGAACCATGTTGTAGTGGTAGGGCTCTTGGCAGAGTCCGCCTGGGGAAGTACCACACCTTTGCCAGTTATTCTACCGCCAAGCAGTAATGTGCAAACATTACTGTGTTCCGGTTTGAAGGGCAATGTTTCCAGAGAAATTACAGGGCTTAGAGATATAACATCTTAGATCTCTGGGTGACGAGCGCAGTGCAGTGCTAGGTAATGATTCGGACTCTTCATGTTCCAATAGCTGCGTGTCACTGTGCTGTTATGTGGCAGGCGTGTTGCTTACCATCAGGCACATGTCCAGCTCGTCTCGTCACTTCTTATTTAAAAAAAAAAAAAAAAACATCAATAAAACACTAAAAACTTACCTCTTCACCAGGACGACGTATTTGTAGATGTCACAAAAATATGAAATTTAAGCGAGTGTCAAGTTTATTTTAAAAATGAATCGGTTTTATTTATTTTTTCGGAAAAAAATTTTTCGCTTGTAATTTAATACAGGACCAAAATCTAATATTAACTATTCTATGATAATACCAAAGCTATAACAGTTTTGCTCGAAGGGTGGAAGGGCCAGTTGGCTTTTTATGGCTCTTCTCATCAATATCATTTGCCTTAACGACTTCTCAGATTTGGTTTTAACGTGTAACAGACTTATATGAGGCTAAACTTAACATCCTTAGCTTTTTTAAATACCGCGCTTGACAGTTAATAGGTACATGTTTCTTGAACATGTTTAACATTTTTTTAATAGTTGTGCATATAAATAAACCCAATTTACATCTAAAACGCAGTGAACATTAGTATTTGGGTGTTTTCTATGTATAATAAGTATTTATTTAAAAATATATAGGTAAGTATTACATCAGCTACCTGGCTTCCATAGTACAAGCTTTGCTTAGTTTGGGGTCAGGTGGTGCTGTGTGTGAAATGTCCAACCAATATTTATATTTCTTTATTTACAGATAGCAAAGACAAGGCTTTTTAAACCAACTACCTAAAAGGAGGTGGTTGTGAATTCGACTTCCATTTTTTATGGCTTTACACTAAATAGTGACGGTATGACTAGGACATGTGCGTTGTGGTAACGTGGAATGTACAAGCATCACTGTGTTCCTTGCTTGCTTGGCAAAGATATAAAGCATCTTTTATCTGAGTGACGAGCGCAGTGCAGTGTTAGGCAATGATTCGAACTCTATATAAATATTTTAATAGCTGCATGCGTAACCAGAATTTTGATAGATTATTTTTAGGCATTTGGTACCACCGCTTAAAACTTTGCATCTATATTTTTTTTAACTTTTATAGGTTTACACTGATGCTAAGCATAATTGTACATTTATGAATAAAAAACTTTTACTTTTGACTCTGACTAAAAATAAAGTTTAATTATGATGAATGAATTATGAACTTTTTAACCATAATTATTTCAAAGTAATTAACCATTGTTGCTTAGCTATCGATATATAGTGAAGTCAAACACATAGTCGTGGTGTAACGTTTGATAATATTATTAATTTGTTAATTATTACGTTATGTGAACGTTAAATTTATCACTTTGTCTATAAATTATAAGTAGTTATTACTTGCTTACAAGGTCTATACAGATTTTAATAATAGTATTATATTAATATAGAATAGAAAAATATTTTTTAATAAAATGTTTACGTTTTTTAAGGCCTTCTGATAATGATAGATTTGAGTTATAAATGGATGAACGAACGAGAATAAACACAAGATATGCTAAGAAAATAAGAACAAGATATGTTAAGACATTAATAATAGGTTTGTACCCAGTGGTAGGATTTTTAGCAGAGTCCGCCTGGGGAAGAACCACATATCGGCAAGTTTTTACCCCCTAGCAGTAATGTGCAAACATTACTGTGTTCCAGTTTGAAGGGCAATGTTTCCAGAGAAATCACAGGGCACAGAGATGAACAATCTTATATCTCTGGATGGCAAATGCAATGCATCGCTTGGTAATGATTTATATTCTTCTTGTTCTAATATTTGCATGGCATTGTGCTGTTATAGGCAGACAATCATGTTACTTGAGCACAGATCCTTCTTTCTAGTCAGTCTATACTTACTTTGAAAGAAAAATCTGAATACGCCTATTTATTAATTTACTACTGACATACGTGCTCTGCCGACCCCACCTAGTGAAAAAATAATATGATGATGAATTATGTAATTTACCTACATTAATTATGTAATTTACCTACAGTAATTATGTCATTTGCTTACATTAACTAAGTAGTATCGATTAATATTTAATTCGATTTATCGATAACACCTGAAATCAAAGCCCCATCACTACACACCCTCAAGCAAGTATTTTTTCCACGCTAAAATGGCAACGGCCTCAAACAACACATCCTGCTAGTAACTAACGAAATAAGGCGCCTACTTACTTTCGAAACTAGTTTTATCACGATACCTTTGTTCTGTCAGCATTAACGAAATTTCAACGTACGTTCAACTTACAAACTTGCAAATGTACTTGTTAAATAACTCACCATAAAATCAGATACACAAAATCCTGTTTTGTTTAACTTGAGATCCTTTTGCACGCATAAAACTTATTCAAATTCCTTGATTCACAATAAACACGCCACGCCATATGAATATACGTTCACAGCACTGGATTCGAAAATAGAGCCTGCACAAATTAAAAAATTTAATTCAATAAAAAGTTTGCAATCAAACTCCTTGGTGGCAAGATTTTAAACGCGTTCGGACCGCGTCGCGTCGAATTTTAACTGGCTGGCGAGATATTTTTACCTGCGTATGGCAAAAAAAGTTAGTTTGACTTGAAGCTTCTTCTTGAGCTTTTTTGAACTTTTAACTCTAACAGCTTCGAAATAAAGCCTAAAGTTTCTAGTGTCGGTTAAATTGCATTAGTGTTGTAATAGTGAGCTCGTATTTCAATCAAATGTCGACGTTATGTCATAACGTTTAAGTTGACTTTCGTATGTTTGAGCGAAGAGAGCTTCGTGCTGTGTGCTTTGCCTGTGGATGTGTGTGTGGGCAGTTGGTCAGATCCAGTGGCTTACAAACTTTAGTCATGATGTTGCCGGCCTAATTCTTCTCTTAGAGATCTTGTAGTAACCAAGGTCCGAGTGATATATTCTAGGTCAGCGAGCATTATCGTCGACAAAAAGGTCACTTTTCATTACGCGAATCGGAGAGAAAATGTGAACCTATGTGCGTATAAAAACTTGACACATTACACAATATGTATATCTTTTGTATTAAAATCATTTATTTATTCTCACTACCGACCAAAGTATTCAAAAACTTTTCATTAGGAATGGTAAAGTCAAAATGATAGCGAAAATGTAGAGTTAGATATAAAAGATTAAGAGACACTTAAGAACTCGCTTTTAGCAATAAGAAACGTAGCCGACAATTTGTTGCTTTTTTGCGTGCTATTTTATGTGAACTGTTTTTGGTGTCCGTTAAAATGTTTCTTTCTGTATTGTGCTTTATTTGTTGAAGAAGCGTTAATATAATTAATTACAACACGATTATTTGTTTCAAATTCCTCTTCTTTATTTACGACTGGCCTCATGGCTTAATTGCTAATTAGCCTGATCGGGGTTGATTGTGCAAGACCATAGGTTTGATTCCCACACAAGACAAATATTGAGGAATGTATTTATGTAATTGTTTTTTGCTACACCTCCTTACTTGTAGTCGGTTAAAACGGAGGCAATCACGTCGAAAATAGTGTTTTTCTGTTTTTGAGTCCAGTCCAGTTCTAGTATTAACAAATGGTCAACGGAACGTACCTCACAGTTTGAGAGCCAGTGTCTCCGGCCGGGGCTCAAAACCAGTTCTGTGGCTATACCCAGCTGCGCTACGGATCAATTCATTCTGTGCACGATATCTCACGGACAGAGCACATGGGATGGATCCAACAGGTATATAGGTCATATCATCAAAAATCTCTGCAAACACCAAGAACTAAAGACTTAGAGTTGCTAAGGACGCTAAGGACTGTTAAGGATCACTAAGGGCTGTTAAGGAACCGTGGACGTATAAAAAAGTCAGACGTAGCCTCACTAAAACAAAATCTGTGTCCATCGAGTCGGCCACATAATATGCACGTGTGCGCTGTCACATACAGGCTGACACACACACATCAGGGGTCATTACACGCGCTACTTGTGTTTATGTGTGCGTGTCAGCCTATCAGTGACAACCTGACAACGCACACATGCAAATATGGCCGACTCTAGTGACAGTTTTGTTTTAACGACACTATGTCCGACTTTTTTATACGTCCATGTAAGGAACACTACAAACTGTTAAGGACCACTAAGGATTGTTAAGGACAATTAAGGATCACTATCATTAAGGACTAAATACTACAACGGACTAAGGACTCCTGTAGACTAAGGGCTGCTAAGGATCACTAAGGGCTAGGAAGTACGACTAAGGACTTTTAAGGATCACCAAGGATTGTTAAATATCACTAAGGCCAGGCGAAGAACCAGTAAGGATTTTTTAGGATACAATACAAAAACACTTTATTATACCACAAAAATATTACAAGAACAATGATTAAACATAACATCAAAACATTTTGGGCACAAAAGGCGATCTTATCGCTAATAGCGATCTCTTCCAGATAACCTTTTGTTTGATAGGATAACTAAGAACTAAAGGCTGCTTACTCTGTAGCGGTACAGCTGCGCTATGGATTAATTCATATTGTGCCCGATATATCACGGTTAGCGCACAAGGACCGATCCACAGATTAAATACCCCGTTGATCGGCGATGAAACGAATCTCGCCTACATTCACAACTCACCAATGGAGACGCAGGACCAGCTAAAAAGCTGCGCTGTGAAAAGCCGAATATCCGTGTGAAACTAGGTGCCCTCTCAAAGGTGCGAAGGTACTTCAAGTCTGAACAGTTGCTCACGTTATACCAAGCACAGATTCGCTCCTGTATGGAGTACTGCTCGCACCTTTGGGATGGATCGGCTAAGTATCAGCTGGAAGCTCTGGAATCGATCGAGAGACGTGCCAAAAGGCTCATAGGCAATGACATTCTCGTGCGAAAAAGGCTGCAAAGTCTCGAACATCGCCGGAAAATTTGCTAGCTTATCGGTTTTTTATCGGATACACTTCGGAGAGTGTGCGACTGATTTGCACGATCTAATACCACCTTGCCTTTTTTTCTATCGGAATGCTCGTAGCTTGAAAAAGCGACATCTTTCATGATGTTCCAAAGACACGAACGAAGAGATTTGACTCTACTTTTGTTATAACGTCAAAGCTGTGGATGGTAGGGGAGCCCACGATGCTAAACGGGAAGTTACTCGAGCATCATAGAGACCTATTGGACAGCAAAGCTTAGGTAATAAGCAGAAAAAAATGTTAAATAATGTTACCTTTTCATTTGTGGGGGGCGCAGCTATAGAGAACTATGAGTTTTTGTTACTTCGGCTTGTAGAATTCTTAGATATTATGTTTTTCGTTATCCTTGAATTAATTCCTAAACAATAAAATAACCACGCTCGAGAATGTACTCATAGAGATGACTCTTTTAATAACTTTGTAGCCCTTTCTTTGCATCACTCTCGAATTGTTAGATTAGTCGATTTTACACTTCTATTTATTTGCGAATATGGGTTTACAAAGATGTTTACAAAAACGTATATTAAGTAATGACCTCCATACATGCGCGGTCCGAGGGGGGGGGGGTCACAGGGGACATGAACCCCCCCCCCCCAAAATCTACTATTTTCGTACAAAAAATTTAACCGACTTCAAAACCAACCACAAATAGGCACTCAAAAGCGAAAATCATTATTATAAGCGCTACTCACTCATCTATTTGAAGTGGGTGCCAGTCAAATCTAACAGGTAGTGGATAGATACTACTTACCTGTGCCTACTTACCATGTGCCTACATAGATAGCATCAATCTACTCGTACTAACTTTTTGACCTCACTGGCCCCGAAACAAACGCAAATTACGCAAATTTTAGTTTATGGTTCATATTTCAAAAACCACCCGACCGATTTCGATAATATTTATATGGGACCATTCGGGAAGCATACCCATCTGAACACAAAAAGAAATTTTAAAATCGGCGCAGAGGTTCTCGAGAAATCAGGTAACATACATAAAAATAAAACATAGGGGTCGAATTGATAACCTCCTCCTTTTTTGGAAGTAGGTTAAATCTAAGAAAATGAAAAATATCTAATAGTAGGTACATAGACTATTTTTTAACGCGGGAAAACAACTAGAACGGGAACTTGGGGGGAATCTTGGGGGGCTACTAGTAAAGTTTTTTTGCTCGATTTATTGTATTTCTAGTTGTGAAATTCGAGGCTGGGACCGCGCCTGCCTCCATATTTCACCTTTCGGCAAGCAACAATAATTACAAGGACTTCTTAGCATGTAATTAACTCTGACGTGCACGAGAATAACTGTAAATAATAAATCGATCTTATACGTGGGACACTCAGAAAGTTTTGAGAAACTAAAAAACTAACTTCTATAAAAAATATGTTTACTAAATCTTTTCAAAGAACTCTCCACCAATATTATATAATATACATACTAAGTATAATGCATCTGAACCACGGTCTGAACCAATTCTCAAAACATTTTTACCAGTTCTCCGCAGATAGCTCTTCCACGGTCTTCTCAAACGCTGCTAGCGCGTCTTCCGGCGATGAAAACTGTATACCTGATTTTTATTTTTAGGGAATAAAAAGAAGTCACACTCAGCCAAATCAGGACTGTAAGGAGGGTCTCCCAAAACTCTGACCGGTGTGGAGTCCAGGAAGTCCCTCGTTTGGAGAGTGCGCCGGCGCGTTGTCGTGGTGAAAAAGGATCCCGCGGAGCCGGGTGTTCGGTCGCTTGTTGCTCATCGCAGAAATAAATCTAACAGACATTTTATGCTGTACCATTCGGTATTGAAGCTGCTTTGGTCTCGAAGTGGAATTGAAATTAGGTACCCCGTCAAAGTGACAAACGGTGACAACCGTAGTAGTACGACCACTCTTTTGCTCATCCCCCAAAGAAAAACGACCGCGTTTGAACTCGCTATACCAGCGGTAGATGGTTGCTATTGAAGGTCCTTCATCCATAAAAGCAATTCGAAGTCGATCAAATAACTCATCAGGTTTTAAGACACATTTGAAATCGTAACAAATCATAGCACGAAAATGTTCTCGACACAGATCAATTTTTTAATGAGACAAGAAAATTTTAATTGGCTCTTAAAAAAATGCGGAGTGTAATTTGATAATCGAACAAAGATATTTTGACTTCTAAATAATCGAAGTTATTCAAAATAATTACAAGTGGCCAGTGTTTTTTACATAAAAACTTTTTTTCGCAAATCTTTCTGAGTGGCCTGGTATTTGGGGCTCATATTTGGTCGAGGTACTTTACAGGGTACAAGGTTTCCAACCGTAGGTATATTAATCTACCACGCTGGAGTAAATCCCGAAAGTTCTGTCAAGGGCCCCTGGGTTATTATGGGCCGCTACGCTAGTTCCCTGACGAACAGGATTGCCAGGTTACCAAAAAAGCCAAAAGAAACATATTTTGTTTCGAAGCAAGCTCTGAATCGTGGACCGCATTGTCGCTTGCCATCTTTCAGGCGAGATGGCGGTCTACTTAGTGTAAAATAATAACAAAAAATTCGTCGTAATATCCGTTGCTTGTATTCTTCACAATCGGTCAGATGTATAGAGTGAAGTGCTCTAAGTGCTTCGCGGATATTGCAAGACATTTACGCTCCTACTATATTTACAGTTAGACAGGCGTCGGATCCCGGGGCCCCCAGATCGCGCGGGGCCCCGCGAGCATTTGCTACTCTTGCTATATGCCTAATCCGGAAAAAAAATATATCGAACATTTAGAAATATATTTATGCATTATTTGGTACTAACAAAATGATTTTAGTGGCCAATGAAATATGAAGAGCATTTTTATTAACCTAAGATTAAATTAAAATACTTTTCGAAAAAGGTTGTAATACCCCATCGCCACTTTATTTTAAAGTTTTTTTTTTTTTTGCGCAACAAAGAGTTTATCTACGCTGGTGAAAGAAAAAACAGTTTTATACATTTCAAATAGATTTATTCGCTTCTACTTAAAACTAATAAAAATATAAATTAATTCAACAACATGAAGTCCTGCAGTTACCATTTTAACGTAGTCACTTTATTATCCTCTTACATCAGCCGTCTTCCTCACACATTCGCTTTCGAAGTTTTAAATGAAATTTATAAAGACATTATACTAGAATAACTTTATGATATTAGCAACTTAATGATTGATTCTAATAAAACTAGAAGCACCCCGCGCTTTTACCCGCACATTTCCCGTAATGTCCCCGCAATACGCTAAAAGTAGCATAATTCATATAATCTGACTGTATTTAAAAATTCAAGCCGTCCTGATGTTGCGACGCAATTGACCAACAAACATCTTTGACATTTATATTATTAGTAGGATAATAATTCTCGCCTATTCTTATGAAAACAAAAATAAGCCGAAGTAAGAATAAGGATAAGCTATTGGCAATCTCTTAAGCCCTTGACCCTCAGAAGGCTCCAAACTCAGACGTAACAACTCGTTAAATTATTGAGGACGTTGTAATTAGGATGGCCGTATTGTAGTCGGAGTACTAACTTCGTACAAGCGCTCAAGAGAACGGCCACTCATTTCTTCATTCTTTTCTAGGGCTCAAAAAGTTTTGCACTCACTTCAACAGCTTCTTATCGTTTATGTGTGAGCAAGATAGCAGATTACAGATGTAACTTTATATGAGTTAAGATGAGTTCTTAGGAGGTACCCAAGATTCTATCTTAGGTCTGGTGGTGGTGTAGGGGGTGTACTGCCCACATGTTCCTGAGAGGTTTTCCGTGAAATCTGCCATCCAGGGGTATTTGGGGCGGCTTGGGTCCTGGAAACATAGATGAATACATAGATAGGTTAAATCTTTATTACACTTTAATTGGTGAACAAAACATACAAAAACGTACAAATAAAGTAGCATTAGGCGGTCTTATCGCTAAGAGTGATCTCTTCCAGGCTACCGAAGGATGGAATAGGAGGTAACTTATCTTTGCCAGTTATTCTATCACCAAGCAGTCGTAATGCAAACATCACTGCTCCGTTTTAAATGACAGGACAAAGAGGTGAGTAAATCTCATCATCGTCATCTCATATCTCTGGGTGAAGAAGTACAGTGCACTTTTATACCATCCAACTCTCTGTAGAGCCATCTGAAGAAGCACCACATTGTTGCCAGTTATTCTATCAAGCAGTAATGTGGATTACATTACTTTGTTGCATTTTAAGGGTAAAGTTTCCATAGAACTTAATTGATGTAGTGACTACTGGATACTAAGGATAAACCTAGCCACAGTATATTAAATCACACAGTCGTTCGACGAAGCCGTCTAGACGGGGCAATCGTGCGGGCGTGCGGGGCGAGACGCGGGAGCGCGCTCCTGCATTGCCTACATTACAATGTCAGTATTGCAGGAGCGCGGCTCAGGGCTGACGTCATCCGTATGTTTTAAGTTAATTTTGGTTATAAGCATTTTTGTTTATTTCCGACAACCATACCCGTGTCTAGACGTTATCGGCGTCTCTCCCAAGATCAACGGCGATGAACTAATTATATATAGTATTTCTTTATACTGTGAGCCTAGCAGTGGAATGACAAATTTATTGAGTAATTCCAGATATAAATATACCATACCTGGTGTGGTGGCAGGTCAGTCTTGTAGTGCAGCCAACCGAACCATTCAGCGGGCACCTGAAATTTAAGAAATACAAAATGTTACATGTTTAGACAGCAACAAAACCAATAGGAATGTGAACAGTTTTCCGGAATTACTTTTAAGATGAAGATTGATGCTTATTTACCTTAAAAAATTAGTTATTTATTAGTATTTCCAATGAGTAATATCTAAATATACAATAATAGAGATTTTTTTTTTTTTTTTAACTATAATAGGTTTGCACTTGACCACCATCTCGCCTGATGTTAAGCGATGATGAGATCTACGATGGAGCGTGCTTACCTAGAAGAAACCGATTCACTCTCGATTTGAAGACACCAAGATTGTAACCATCAGGGAAAGCCCACTCAGGCAACGCATTCCACAACCTAGACGTTCTTATCACAAACGTGGAGTCAAACCTCTTCGTTCGCGTTTTGGAACATCAACCATGAAACGATGTCGCCCTTTTGTGGAACGAGAAGTCCGATAGAAGAAAGGGCAAGGTGGTATTAGATCATGCAGATCAGTTGCACACTCTCCGAAGTGTATCCGATAAAAAACCGATAAGCTAGCGATTTTGCGGCGATGATCAAGACTTTGAAGTCTTTTACGCACAAGAGTGTCATTGCCTATGAGTCTTTTGGCACGTCTCTCAATAGATTCCAGAGTCCCCAGCTGATACTTAGCCGATCCATCCCAAAGGTGCGAACAGTACTCCATACAGGAGCGAATCTGTGCTTTGTATAACGTGAGCAACTGTTCAGAATTGAAGTATCTTCGCACCTTTGAGAGGACACCCAGTTTTTTGGCGGCTAATTCAGCCTTAGACTCAATATATGTGCCAAAGTTGAGCGTCGATGACAAAGAAACGCCCAAAAGCTCGAGATGGTCAGTAACCGGCACGGACACGCCTCGAAAAGTAGGAGCCAGTTAGAACGGACTCCTTTTAGCGGAGAACAAACACGCCTGTGTCTTTCCTTCGTTAAACCTGGCTAAATTGGCATCGCCCCATTTCGAGACTGCCTCAAGAGCCAAGTTCAAACGCTCGATCATATTTTCTCTCAGTAGCTGAGTTTGTTGCCCACTGGCTCTTGCGCTGGATATATAACTCTCTACGACGGTGCTATCATCTGCGTACCCAAAATACCGGGCTTCAACAGATCGTTGATATGTAGCAGGAAGAGCGTCGCAGAGAGTACCGACCCTTGAGGGACTCCGGCATTGATTGCCATTTGATCCGACGAGCAGCCATCAATGACAACTCGTATGGATCGATCCCTCAAGAAGTCCGATATCCAAGCAATAAACCCAGGAAACAAACCATAGCCAGAAAGCTTGCTTATAAGGCCATCATGCCAAACCCTGTCGAAAGCCTTCGAGATATCCAGGAGACTGCAAGTGCTTCCCCGTGTTTCTCGATAGCTTCACTCAGATGTGGGTGACATACGCTAGAATATCCCCGTGGACCGGTTCCGGCGAAACCCGTATTGCCGGTCACTGAGGAGGTCGTTCGATTCTAGGTATGTCAGGAGCGTGTGGTTTAAGACACGTTCCATAGTCTTGCAGAGTATGGACGTGACTGAAATGGGCCTGTAGTTGACAGGGTCAGCACGACTACCTTTTTTGGGCACAGGTTGCACGTTTGCAAGCTTCCACGACTTCGGCACTTGCCCAGTTTGGAGAGAAAGTCTAAACAGGCGCGTTAGTACTGGAGACAACTCGGGTGCACAAACCCTCAGTACTATGGCAGGAATTCCATCCGGGCCACTGGCTTTATTCACATCCAGATTGCGTAGCACTTTAGTAACCTCCTTTTGGCGAATATGTATTTCAGACATTACAGTCGGACTGCCAGGTGGAGTAGGAGGTATCGCACAACCAGCATCTAGACGTGAAGATTCCGCAAACTGAGATGCAAACAAGTTTGCCTTCTCCGTTGCGGTGTGAGCCAACGTCCCATCAGGTTTCAGCATTGGAGGTAGTGAGGGCGACAGAAGTTCGATTCGACCGATTTAGCTAGGGACCAAAACGCTTTGCTACCCGCAGGGTATGAAGCTAGTTTGTTCCCTATTCGACTAATATGGTCGAAACGAGCCCTCTGTAAAACCTTTTTGCATGCCTTAGCAGCCTTGTTAAACGCTTTCTTCTTCTGGTGTGTGTCCTTTGCCTTACGTTGTCGAGCATCAACCCAAGCTAGGTAAGCCCCATGCTTAAATGCCTCAGCATTTTACACTGCGGGCCAAACCAAGGGCGAGCTTTGCTGGATACTGGGACGTCAGAGTACGGTATAAAGTATTCCATAGCCGTTTGTATCACTTCAGTCACAGCATCCGCGCAAGTTGAAGGATCACCAGAAGAGAAGCACAATGACTGCCATGGGTAAGACGCAAAAAAAGAACGCATCTCATCCCAATCTGCTAACTTGTATCGCCACAACCGCCGGTTGCCTCTAGGGCTGGGATCGGGCGGATGGTACATTGATACTGACTTCACCATACAGTGGTCGGAGCTGCCCAACGGCGAAGATACCGCCACGGAATATCGGTCAGGGTCAGTTGTTAGCAGAAGGTCTAAACAATAAGGAGTATGCGACTCAACGTCAGGTACCCGTGTGGCCCCTTGGACCAGCTGGGTCAGGTCTAACGATAAAGCTAGCTTTCTCGTTTCCAGCCCAGCGTGGTCAGTGTCCCGGTATGGGAACAGCCAATCCTTGTGATGGCCGTTAAAATCCCCAGCAACACTAGTTGGGCTGTTGGGTACTTTTGCAGAGCCGCATCTGCCGCCTCACATAAATATTCCATGAGCCTAGTTGTCTCCAGATCCCCATGTGCGACCGATAGAGACACAGGCATAGACAATTTTGTCTATGCCTGTGTCTATCAGCGCCCAAACAACAGAAAATCTGGTGTCCTCAAGATTACGGAGACGCCGACAGCAGATATCGTCACGGGCGTACAGGCACACTCCAGCACGTGGCTTAAAGTTGTGCTCCAACGTGTACCCAGGATATGTTAGGTACGCCACGTCTGACGGACGTCCTATCTGCGTCTCCGTAAGAAATAACAGTGATGGCTGCTCAGTCTCCAGGTGGTGGTGGACTGCTGTGATATTTGAGTGCAGACCTCGGATGTTCTCGAGGTGCGCTTTGAGGATCAAGGAGTGCAGCCGCGTATTAACTGAGCTTCTGTTTTTACTTTCTTCATATTTGAGGGTGAATTACGGTGGAAAACGGAAGTAGAACGAGGCTACACACTGCCGACTAACGGCCACAACACACAACACGAATACATCTATGGGAAACTAGTCTGGAGACTGCGGGGACGCCTGAGCCCCCGGGGATGTCTATCTGGCCTTGATATCCGGTCGCCAACCGGCAGGATAGCGCATCCCGGATTTTTTCGCTGATGGCGGGGCAGCCTTTCATGAGGGGCTAGCTCACTACTTGGGCCCCTACTGTCTGCGGTCGGCCGCGGCAACCGTGCCTCGGATCCCGCTACCCTCCACGACTAGCTTTCCGATGCAAAGTTTCGGTGTGTGGCATTCCAGTCTTGCAGTTATGCAGCAACTGTTCTGACCCGTTTTCCCTAATGGCGTCACCAGACAATATGCCGGAACACGGCTGGGCCGCTTGGCGGCATGACTTAGTCTGGTCTGGTCTTTTTTTTTAATTTCCCACTAAAACTCTAATGGTTGTCACTGGACTAACATGACGTCACTAACAGCAAAACATTGGTCGCGATTCATATGTCCAGTTACATAATTTGCTAGCCTAATGCGAACAAGCCTTAAGGGAGCATTCAAGTATTACGTAACGCAATTCTCAAAGATTATACTACGCATCCCCTTCATAATCCCCTTTAACATTTTTAACAACCTTCCTCTCAATCACCGTAAGCATTATGTGACATCCAATTGATTGTTTTTACTCAAAATAATAATCATAAATATTGGTGGACAATTCGCACACAACACCATCTGACCCCAAACTAAGTAAAGCTTGTACTATGGCGGCCAGATAGCTGATATAATACTTATAGTCTTAAATACATACTTATTATAAATAGAAACACCCAGACACAGTACAAATATTTAAATAATCACACAAATATTTGCACTGTAATAAAAATTCCATGTTACAAAAATCACCACACAAATTGTTAACTAGGGAAATTTTGATTGCTTGTGAAGTAAAAAAATTGGTCGCCTGTAAAGTCGGTATACGGGCGAAAGTTTTACGTGACAACGACTTTGAGTGGTAAAATAATTTTACGGAAGGGACGCGTGCCTTTCACTTTTTATGTCTGGCTCTTAGGCGGGCTAACCATGCCCGAGTCGAAGGGACGCGTGCCTCTCACTCGCTCTCGTTGTGAGCGCATAACGTGAGCGGAGCGTAACGCAGTTTCTTGAAGTGTCACCCGGCAAACCAATTTATTCAAAAAAATACCCAAGGGGGGGGTGCCCTCGCCCCAAATGGTGTTATGTAATACTAGAACGGCCCCAAAGGTAGATAATGTACCTGGCTTCCATCATAGTGCATGTGGTACTTGTCAGCATACTCGACCCATCGGTTCCTACCGTAGAAGTAGCGAGGGTTTTCATAGTACTTGTTCCCGTACTTGTCCTCTCCCACCAGACGGCCATCTTTCAGCTCATCTTGTCTGGAAGACAAACAATAAAGGTTAAATTTGTGTTGACTATTTAAGATGGTGTGTTACAGACTAAAAATAAAAATGTATTCTAAAAAAGTTTGTAGAAATTACAATTGAATTTTGAATAATTTTTATTTTTCAATATTTAAGATTACACACTTAAGAGAGAAGTACCATCTTATAGAACAAAAATATAATTTAAAAAGGTTTTAGCAATGACAATTGAATTTTACAGAGTTCTATTATCAATACTGTATTTAAACAAATGTTCTTTCTAGGTATAGTCTTATGTTATAGTTTGTGTTTATTACATTCAGTTTTGTGTGCTCATTGAATTAATAAATAAATAAATACTTAAATCAATATCATATTTTAACAATGGTAATGGGTACATACAAATAATCCAAATAATGCTCCTTTGTACCGGAAAAAAGGACTATTAGTACTTATGTGTTATAAAGTTTTTGGATTGCTCAGTTAGCGACATAGTTTGTCCCATGAACAAGACAGAATGGAGTAGGAGTTTAGTAAGGAAGGTAGTAGGAGTTTAGTAAGGAAGGTAGTAGGAGTTTAGTAAGGAAGGTAGTAGGAGTTTAGTAAGGAAGGTAGTAGGAGTTTAGTAAGGAAGGTAGTAGGAGTTTAGTAAGGACGGTAGTAGGAGTTTAGTAAGGAAGGTAGTAGGAGTTTAGTAAGGAAGGTAGTAGGAGTTTAGTAAGGAAGGTAGTAGGAGTTTAGTAAGGAAGGTAGTAGGAGTTTAGTAAGGAAGGTAGTAGGAGTTTAGTAAGGAAGGTAGTAGGAGTTTAGTAAGGAAGGTAGTAGAAGTTTAGTAAGGAAGGTAGTAGGAGTTTAGTAAGGAAGGTAGTAGGAGTTTAGTAAGGATGGTAGTAGGAGTTTAGTAAGGAAGGTAGTAGGAGTTTAGTAAGGAAGGTAGTAGGAGTTTAGTAAGGAAGGTAGTAGGAGTTTAGTAAGGATGGTAGTAGGAGTTTAGTAAGGAAGGTAGTAGGAGTTTGGTAAGGAAGTAAAGTACCTTGGTATCTGGTTGGACAGTAAGCTACTGTGGGAAAGACAACTGCACTACGTAACCACAAAGGCTACAAACATATTATGGCAGTGCACCAAAGCTATTGGTAGAGACTGGGGACTCAAACCAAAACTGTGTCAATGGATGTACACAGTAATAATTTGACCAGCACTCACTTATGGCTGCGTAGTGTGGTGGCCTAAAACCAATCTAGTAACCACAATCTCTAAATTGCAAAAGATGCAACGTTTAACATGTTCATTAATCAGTGGTTGTGCAAAATCTCCACCGTCGGTAGCACTGGACATAATACTTGGCCTGCCACCACTCCATCTCTACAAACAGCAAGAGGCGATGGCGGCCGCGCTAAGAATTAAATTGACAGAACAATGGAAAGGTTCAGGGATTCCCACAAACCACTGTAAGATCCTAGATCGTGCGAAGATAATCATCCCAGAGGTATGCCATGGCACAGACCGTATAGCCAGCACATATTTAGATGGGAAGAATTATGAGTTGGTTACAGAGGAACATTCCCAAACAGACACTGCTGAGAAAAGTAATAATGTATGCAACAGTTTCACAGATGGTGCTAAAAATAGCATGGGAGTTGGGTGTGGATACCACTCACCAGAGCTAGACCTGGTAGAATCGCTAGCTCTAAATAAAACTACAACAGTACTGCAAGCGGAAGCTGTGGGCCTCCTGTTAGCAGCCAAATCAGTCCTTAAAAAAGAAATACACAGCAAAGGACTTATCACTCACCAAATTAATAATTAAATGCAAAATTAAAACGAAAGGCACTCCTATTTATAGAATTCATAGGTAATTTCCCGCCGCGCCGGTCCCGCTCGGAAAGTCCCACGTCGGCCATAGAAAGAAAGTAAGCGTATGGACTAGTTGGGTATTCGGGTATTCCCCTTATTCTAATGTAAATAGAAATTTCAATATTTGGTTTTCCCCTGTTAACATGAACGTTAGTTTGATTATATAGGATGAATGTAAAGCGTAAGTACGGATTAGATATAGGCAGATAGGTACGCACGCAACATAAAATAAATGTTTAACCAATAAACATGTATCGATTTCTGTAAATATTTATTTACTTCCGAAATTTACGGCGAATTTGAAAATACCTATCCAGCAATGAATGAATATAATATCTATTATGTGTATTTGATATGAAATTAATGGCCTAAACTAAAAAAAACACTGTTTAAAACATTTTGAACTGTTTGTTTTATAAATTTTTAAAAAACTGTTTTTTTCCAACCCTGCTTAACTACTTACAATGCTTTATCCATAGACAACTGAAGGTCTCCAGATATCCAAGACGTTTAAGCCCGTAGCAAGCATACCATTAATGTATGTATATAGTGGTAGCCAAAATATTACAAATACTACATAATTATCCTATAAAAACAATTGTGTCCAAAGTCTGGGGTTTATCCTGAGGTTTACGCATTGGCGCAAGAGAGGGAATATTTAATCACATGTCCAACAACAAAGAACGGTACAAAAACTCTATTCAATTCACCTACAGAGCTATGCTAAAATGATAGTTAGCAAACACCATAGGCAAACACCTTGTAAACCTTTTTATTTTTATTGCTAATGCAACTGTCGTGGAAAATTATAATTTTAGTTCAAAATAACAAACTGGTACCTTAAATTAAACAACTCTATTTTACGAAAAGAAGGAAAATACAATAGAGTACTTTCAAAACATAACCTCGACACTAAATTACATAAGAGTTAGTTTTTATTACCTGTACAGTTTCCAGAGCGAAGCCCTAATGCCGCCGTTTTGGCGGAGGATGGTGAATAGGTTTGCTAGTTTGTCTAAAGCTAGGATCTTTCCCAGGGACATTTTTTAAGATTTTAGCTATGATTTCGACGCAGATTATTTTTTATTTTTACTAATTCGATGACGTTGACAACATGACAACATATAACAAATGACAACTTCAACTTCAACTTTTATCTTTGGCTTCTGTAAGCAGCTTTGCCGCAACTTCGCCAACGTCTTGTGTGTAGTTAGTGGCACATTCTTCTGTTGTTGTTTCGGTAATAATGCAGCGTAATGTTGAAGATGGCGGATTTTCGGAGAAGACTGATACTTTTTGTTAGTAATTAGTTTCTAACTACTGAAATGGACAAACACATGACGTCACAACATAGACAAATAATAAATATCATAATAATATATATAAAAACATAGTGCATTTAAGTTACTTATATAATTAATTACAATTTGATATTATTAATTTCAATAAACTTATTGAGTACATGCACAAAGGGGGAGTATACTAGTGGAAGTAGGTTGGAGAAGGAAACGGGGCGGGGAAGGTCATTGGGAATCAGATCATATAAGGAAAAACGGTTTTTGGAGCAGTCAAAGAATATATGGTCGGTTGAACCTTCAGCCAACCCGCACTCGCACAAAGAATGATCGCGAACTCTTATTTTGGCAAGGAACACTGGAGTACAAACAAAACCCAACCTTAGGCGACAGATGGTAGACGTAGTTTGCTTATTGAATCTTTTGAACTTAAAAAACCAGGGCTTAGGGGGGATGGAAGGTTGAATTTGGCCATAGAATCTCCCTTTAAATTGTTTTGATTTCTGCCACTCAATATTCCAGGCATCCAGGAGCTGTGGTTGGCAAGTAGAGGAAAGGTCATGGGAGTATACATGGTAATGATCTTTGTTACCAAGAGTAGTGGCTTGCTTAGCGTAAGTATCGGCGTTTTCATTACCAGGTATACCCGCATGTCCAGGTATCCATGCCAGAACTATATGTAGGCCTAAATTATGAGACTTAAGAAGTTCTCTAATTTTCAAAATTATTGGGAATTTAGTTCTAGCCTTAAATTGGTTGGCCATAATAGCTTGAAGACAGCTTCGAGAGTCGGTAAGGATTATTGTTTTTGGTATCGAGTGGGATGAGACATAACGTATTGCTTCAAATACAGCTATTGCTTCTCCTGTGAAAACTGAAGTCAATGGGGGACATTTGTAACTTAAAACAATGCTGTAACTAGGTATCCAGACAGAAGCACCCACATCTCCTTCCTGACACAATTTGGAGGCGTCAGTAAATACAGGAAGCCAGTTATTCCATTTAGTGTCCATTATTTCTGAGAATGTTTTGCTGGGGTCTGCTGTGTCTTTATCAATGCCTAGATTTAGGACAATAGAAGGCCGATATGTTATAGCTTGGTAATTGGTTGTGAATAGAGGGTGGACAGGGAAGTTTGGTATAGGGAAAGGGAGAAGGGAGAGTTTAACATAGCTGCGAAGGATACATGGCAGGTTTATTTGCAATCTTAGTTCGTGAGGTGAGGTCAATCTGTGTAGTTCCTGGATTTTAGGCAGTAGAGGATGGTCAGCATTTTGGATCAATTTGTTGTAAAATCTATCTGCCAAGAACTGTCTTCGCAGGTGCAAAGGAGGATCACCGCATTCCACCTGGACGGCATTATTAGGTGACGTTTTCATAGCACCTAAGACTATGCGGAGGCATTTCGCTTGAATTGAACTTAGTTTATTTAAGGCAGATTTGTTGCCAGGCTCTAGCAGGAAAGCTCCATAGTCAAAATGACTGCGAATGATTGAGTTGTACAGTAATTTCTGAGAGAATGGATGGGAGCCCCACCATACACCCGAAAGAGAACGGAGGATGTTAATGTTTTTTTCACATTTAGAAGCTATGTAATCGGAATGAGGGACACCAGTGAGTTTAGTGTCTAGCAATAGGCCTAAAAATTTAATGCAGTTTTTTGAGGTATTGGTTCATTGTTACATTTTAAGTTAAGATTAGGATATTTCTTTTGGTGGTAAAGACAATGGCATGACTTTTAGTAGGAGAGAGATAGATAAGCCTATATCATTTAGGTGGTCTTCCAGATATAATAGGGCAAGATTGAGAGAGTTTTCAGATTCCTCAATAGACCCGCCTGAGGTGTAAAGTGCAAGGTCATCGGCATACTGAAGGATGCTGCAAAATGGATTAACAGCCAGGTTCAGGTCAGCAGTGTATAGGCCATATAAAGGGGGACTCAAAACTGAACCCTGGGGTAAACCCTTCCAAACTTTCCTGGATACCAGCATAGCATTTTGATTTTTAATCAGAATGGTTCTTTCCATTAAAAAACAATTTATGAAGCGTACCATCTTCTCTGAAATACTCAGCTGTGACATTTTGTCCCTGAGTTTCGGAAGCTGGACGTTATCGTAGGCCGATGCTATATCCAAGAAAACTGCCGCTACATGCTGTTTTTCCTTTATGGCAATTCGGATATCAGTTGTCAGTATGCTAAGATTATCTAAGGTACTCATTCCCTTTCTGAAACCAAATTGGGATTCCGGTAGTAATCTGTTGTTTTCAATATACCATTCCAGCCGGTTTTTAATGAGAACCTCTGTAATCTTCGCAGCTACGCAGGAGAGGGCGATTGGGCGGCGGGAATAAGGATCTGAAGGGTCCTTACCGGGTTTAAGGATTGGGACTATGATTTGAGTCTTCCAAGACTCAGGGATATATCCCTGATCGAAAAACATATTAATTAAAGCCAAAAAGTATAATTTGGTGTTGTTGTTGGCTTTTGTGATGAACGAGTAAGGAATTCCATCTACACCCGGGGAAGAGTCAGTTAACCCATCTAGAGCCAAGTGCAGTTCCTCAGTTGAAAAAGGAGAGTCGAAGTGAGAAGATGAGTGGGAGTGTGAAGGGATAGGTATGTTAGGACTCTGATGCACAAAAGGAGGAGCCAACTTGTCAGCAAATGCTTCTAGCCAAGAACCGGGATCGTTGGAAGTGGGGTTATTGTCGCTATAAGATCCTCTGTACCTGCGGATTTGTTTCCACACTATAGTTGAAGGAGTTGTTGGAGACAGGCTTTGGCAGAAGTTTATCCAACCCTGTTTTTTTTTTTTCTTGAGAGTAGTCTTCTGCATTTCGCAGCTATTCTTTTGTAAGAGAGGTAGTTTTCAGAGGTCATATGTTTATTGTACTTGGTTTCTGAAGATTTGCGTTCAAGAATCGCCTCTGTGCAATCAGGATCCCACCAGGGAGGGGAGAGAAGGTTGTTTTTAGGTTTCTTGAGAGGAATAGACTCATCAGCAGATGCTATAATCATTTCTACTAGTTTTTCATAACACACCAAGGGGCTTTCTTCACTAGGGTTAGGAAGAGATGTTATGTTTTGTTCAAGGTATGTGGAATACATGTCCCATTTAGCTCCAGTTAGTCTATATTTAAGGAGAGGTGTAGGAGGGGGAGGACGGGATACCCTGAGACCTAGATTCAATAATATTGGGAAATGATCACTGCCTCTACTAAGGGGGAGGACCTGCCAGGATAAGGACGGAAGGAGACTAGGGGAACAGAGAGTGAGATCAACTGCAGATTTAGGGTTTTGAGTGGGGGAAACTCTTCGAGTGGGAGTGCCATCATTTCCAATACAAAGGTTGACATCTTCCAGTGCTTCCAGTAGTAAACGGCCAAAAGTGTCACTGTGATAGCAACCCCAAGCAGTGTGGTGGGCATTGAAATCTCCCATCACTACGAGTGGAGAAGGGACAGAGGATATGATTAAAAGGATGTCTGAAATGAGATGTGGGGAAGGATGTGGGATATATAAGGATATGAAGGAGGTGTTGAATGCACGTACAGCTACGGCGTTTATTTCTGAGCTATGTGGTGGGAGGGAATTGGGAGAATGTCTGAGACTGTTTGATAAAATAGCACAGCCAGCTGTTCCATCTTGACGGTCGTCCCGAAGACACGAAAATCCTGAGACCCGGTAACGGGCCCTGGGCGAACCATGTCTCCGAGACGGCCACCAAGACAGGGCTGTACTTGTTGATGAGATGGGTGAGATCAGGAAGCTTCCGGCGGAGGCTCCTGCTGTTCCATTGGATTATTGAACATAGATCCATGGTGAGTTATAAAGGATGAGAGTTGGGAGATCATTTGGGCGACGTTGGGCGGTAGGGAGTTGGCACTTTGTGAAATCATGCTTATGGTGATTGTGAGGAGTTGGGAAAGCAATTGGTGGATGTCAGGGTTAGGATGCTGGGATTGTGGTTGCGCTCTCTCAAGAGTATATCCGTTAGGGAATGAAGGAGGGGCGGGAGCAATAATATTCTGGTGAGCTGCCTGGTCATAACTTTTTCCAAGAGGTGCCTTTGGGCGAGGTTTCAGGAAGACAGTTTTTCTGAGTGATTGGGAAGATTGGGTAAGGAGGGCAGGTTGTGAGTCAGTGAGAGGAGAGGGTATGGCCTGTGTTTGGGGAATAGTTAAATTACCAGCGACTTGGCTAAACGTTCTGCTTACTTTAGGCGTTTGGCTACTAGCTTCTTGGTATGAAATACCTTCGCTGGACATCTTCATTTTTATTCTACGTTGTCTGTCTTGCTCTGGGCAAGCCCTATTGGTGGAAAAGTGGCGTTCAGAGCAATACAAGCAAGTTGAGTTTGATTCCTGTACAGCACAGTTGTCTCCGTTGTGGGGTTGTGTGCAGCGGAAGCACCGTGGTTGGGAACGACATTGGTTTTTGATGTGACCAAACCTAAGGCAGTTCATACACTGGATGGTAGGGTATTGGTATGTTTCAACAGCCAGTGATGAATAAAATGAAAATATTCTGGTTGGTAATTGTTGTGTCCTAAACGTGAGAACCACGGTTTGTGTAGGTACCCAATTTATAACATTATCAACTTTATTTTTTCTATTTAATCGTCTTGCCTTTAGTACATAACTGTTGCCTGGAACATGGAGGGAGTTTACAAATTCGTCCATTGCCCATTCGACGGGGACTCCTCTGACCAAGCCCATACGGGTAACATTATATGTTGGAATCGCGGCCTCATATTTACCAGCATTCAAGATGGGACTTATAATGAACTTGTTAGCAGCTGCTGCATTAGTAAATTCGATCGAGATCTTATTCCTACCTACCTTCTTAATCCCATCTTGGCAGACATTTTCTATTTTGTTAGTATGGAGAAATTTCCCAAATTTCATAGGCCTAATGACTGTACCCAAGGTTGGATCAGGTTCAGATCTGGATACATGCACTAAATATGGACCTGAGTCTGTATTCTCATACTGTTGTATTCCGATAATTGACAATGCCGGATGAATGTAAATGGATTGTATTGACGCAGATGCTGTTTCCTGGTTTGCCACGGTTCTTTTTGTGAGTGCGGGTAGTTCTAATTCAGACGGTAAATGCCTCTTTTTACCTTGGGGATTTGCACTGTCAGAGTAATCCATAAGACTAACGGGATCAGGAGGGTCTGGTGGCTCGGGAGACGGAGAAATGTTCTCCATTTCCTTAGCTTACCAGTATCTATTAAAATATAAGGGACTCACCCAATAAGTAAGGATATAAAATGCACAAACACAATAAAATAAACAAACACGTGTAGAGGTTATACCCACCACCGAGTTAGTCCTAACAAATGACAGCTTCTGCTGCACAGTTCTGCTGTTTTGGCGAAAGCTGTCAATGGTAAGTCAATTGTAGAGTCAGCGCCACCATTCAAGTCCGATTGACGCGGCGCTGTTAGCGTGGAACTAAATGCTGCCAGTAACTTATGATAAAATTACTCATTTTCTACTTATGCTTCAAAACTAAAGTTAGGAATTGTAAAATGATAGTAAAATATTAGTTCTACCCATGAAGTTATATCAAACAATAGCCTAGCTAACTATTTAAACGATAAAATAAAACAAATGTTCTGTATCTATTTATTTTTCATTTATTATATATTTTTACAATAATTGTGATCTACTGTACATAATGGTTTTATACCAGTCATATCGCAATCGCTGTCACTCGTATCAATTAAAGAG
This sequence comes from Ectropis grisescens, assembly GCA_017562165.1. Taxonomy (NCBI): domain Eukaryota; kingdom Metazoa; phylum Arthropoda; class Insecta; order Lepidoptera; family Geometridae; genus Ectropis; species Ectropis grisescens. Next base: position 10,521,918 of record CM029768.1, read on the forward strand.
GGACCATCGCTCTTCTTCTCTTCAGTCCCTAATTACATCATGCAATTTACATATTCTCCCTCTTAATGCTACCCATCATTTCCCTAATTGTGTCCCCTCACTCCTTGACTTAATGATTGTTTCTTCTCCTGACAATATTGTCAAACATGGACAATATTCTGCTGATGTATTCTCTTTTTAACCCCCGACAAAAAAAAGGGATGTTATAAGTTTGACGTCGATGTCTGTCTGTCTGTCTGTCTGTCTGTCGGTCTGTCTGTCTGTCTGTCTGTCTGTCTGTCTGTGTGTGTGTCTGTCTGTGGCACCGTAGAGCTCAAACGGATGGGCCGATTTCGATGCGGTTTTTTTTATTTGAAAGTTAATATCCGTGCGGATGTTCTTAGCTATGTTTGGTTAATATCGATTCAAAATGGCCGCCTCCACAAAATGGCGGACAAAATATTTCTTCACAACCTACCTCAATATGGGTATCAAATGAAAGGGCTTGACTAGTAGAGTACCAAACGCTATAACAAATTTCAAATCCAAGATGGCCGCCACCACAAAATGGCGAATTATATAATATTTTCACTACTACCTCAATATGGGTATCAAATGAAAGGGCTTGATTAGTAGAATACTTTGCACTATGACAAATTTCAAGATGGCCGCTACCACAAAATGGCGAATTACATTTCCTTTTTCACAATTCCCTTAATATGGGTATCAAATGAAAGGGCTTGACTAGTAGAATGTTGTACAGATAACAAATCTAAGGTAGTCGGGGGTTAATCAAAATTTTTAATTTTGTTCTTGTCATGACCTTGTTTTTCTTTCTTATAAAATTCGCCCTCCTAAACCTAAGCCCCAAAATCATCGTGCAACGTAATTTTGGTGGTATGGACCACGAAGCCCTTCTTGAAGATGCTAAAAAGATTGACTGAGACCCTGTCATTAACGCTACATCTGTAGATGATCAGATTTTAACTTTTAATTCTATAGTCACACAATTGTACGACATACACGCGCCATTACGTGCAATTAAAATATAAACTATTTTTTACAAAAAATTAAACCGACTTCAACACCACAAATAGGCACTCAAAAGCGAAAAATAATTTAATATAGGTAATTATTATAACCTCTACTCACTCATCCATATGAAGTCGGTGCCTTCATATGGATGAGTGAGTTGAAGTCCTATTTCACCTATTTGTGGTGTTGAAGTCGGTTTAATTTTTTGTAAAAAATAGTTTATTTTACCCTTTTTAGTGCTAAACAAGTTTTCACTAATGCATTTACACGATTTCGTGTTGAGATCTCAATACATGAATTAAACCCAAACACTGGGTAGTTCCTGTAAGCCGTTAAGAAATTCCCTTGACTGTCCTTTATCTTCATCATCAGACCACTAATGACAGTCACAACCCATCTATGTAAAAAGTTCTCATCAATACAAATTCATCGAGCCCAAACACAAGGTAACTACTATGTACCGTCGAGGAGTTCCCTCGACCGTCTTCCCGTTCCCTCATCAGATCGACTCCAGACCATCTTTAAACTATACTGCTTTAAAATGCTCAAGCAAAAACTTAACTAACGCACTAGTCATCTTTACAATTTTCGAAAGTTATCCTCGATTTCTCTAGGATACCATCATCAGATCCTGGTTTCCTTATCATGGTACCACCCTTGGAATATCTCCTTTACAACAAAAAAGAATCATCAAAATCGGTTCATAAACGACGAAGTTATCCGCGAACACACATAAAAAAAAAAAACATACATACGGTCGAATTGAGAAACCTCCTTTTTTGAAGTCGGTTAAAAACATATTCCAGCACCATGGCTTACTGAGGACATTAAAATTTTAATGCTTTTTTTTTTTTTTTAATTTATTATATACATGGCTTGGAAATTTTAATGCACAAAAAAGGGGTTGCCAAGACTAGGGACAAGCTTCTTCCTACTAACATTAATAGGGATAAATATTATGTTCAGGCTCGTAATCGCTGCAACGGGGATGCACTACGTCGCCATGTTCACAAATCAGTAGATAACGAAAATCCAGCAAAGGTCTGGAAATTTCTCAGGTCATTGGGAATTGGCAAATCACGTCAAAATATTTAACTCTGGTAATATCGATATCAATGCCTTGAATCATCACTTCTCATCTGCTTCTTTGATGTCAGAATCTATAAAAAATTCAACAATTGATTCTCTTTCTGCTATCCCATTGCCCGACTTACCTCCTTTTTCTTTTGATCGGTTCACAGAATGTGATATTATTGTCAATGAAGATGAATAAAGAGCTTATTGTCAATATCCTCCAACGCAGTCGGCGGTGACAGAATAAGCCGGAACATGCTTGTGCCTATCCTGGACATCATCCTTCCTACTTTATGTTTCCTATTCAATAATTCTATATCCTCTGCAGTATTCCCCTCTATCTGGAAAGATGCTCAGATTATTCCTTTACCCAAAAAACCAAATCCTAAATCTTTTTCCGAGTATCGTCCCATTTTCATCCTTCCATTTCTATCTAAAGTCTTGGAGCGTCTTGTTCACAAACAACTTAATCACTTTCTTAATAGACATGACCTCCTAAATCCTCTACAATCCGGATTCCGTCCTGGGCATAGCACTGTGTCTGCGCTTGTGAAAATCACCGATGACATTCGCTTAGGTATGGACAACGGCAGGCTTACTGTTCTAGCTCTGTTAGACTTCAGTAATGCCTTTAATGCCATTGATTTTGACATCCTATTGACAATCTTGCGCTCCCCTTAACATATCTCCATCGGTGATCGATTGGTTTCGTAGCTATTTATACGGACGCCGGCAACGTATTCGCCTAGACGATAGTTTTTCGTCTTGGTGTAGTACTAGAACTGGCATCCCTCAAGGCGGCGAGCTATCACCACTTCTTTTTGCAATTTTCATAAATTGTATTTCTTTACATCTCACTTCTTCCTACCACCTTTATGCGGACGACCTGCAAATTTATTCTCAAGCTTCACTCGCGAACCTACATATTGCAATTGATACTGTCAACGCTGATCTCCGCCAAATTTTAAATTGGAGTAAAAATTTCAGTTTGTATCTTATCTATTATGATATTTGTTGATATCTAGAATAAATTGGGTCACAGTACCACAAATTGTTTTTGATGGGGTAACTATCCCTTATAGCAAATCGGTGAGAAATTTCGGTGTGATTTTAGATGGAACTTTAAGTTGGGACGCGCACTTGGAATCCATAAGCTGCAAATTATTTGCCTCTGGTAGATCTTTAAACAGGCTCCGTAATTTTCTACCCACTGCCACCAAAGTTACGCTTGCTCAGTCTCTACTTCTTCCCATTCTTGATTATGCAGATGTCTGCTATCTTGATCTAACCGAGGCCCAGCTAGATAAACCTGAGCGTCTCCAAAATTACTGTATTTGGCTTGCGCAAATTTGATCACATATCCGAATTTCGTAATAAGCTCAAGTGGCTCCCTATCCGTTTTCGACGGAATGCTCATATCCTCTCTCTTCTTTATAATAATTTGTTTAACAAAACCAATTTCAGTTCCTGCATAAGCAATTATCTAACGACTCCCTGATGACTCTGACACGAACACCCCAGGCTCCTCCTCACTTTGCCAGCAACTTTTGGCATGATAAGTGTTGTGTATATAGGTCTCGTCTAAATATACTACAGGTTTTTTTCCACATTGCGATTTCTTCGGATTCTCTCCAAATATCTTGAACGCCATGCAGTAATATCATAACGTTCCATTAGTAATTTACGTTTCGATTGGCATCGCTTATACTTGAAACCGATGCTATGCAATATACGGTGCAATGTTGTGATACTTCCTTGATAATTTATGTCTTCTCTCAAAGCTGCACGTAATTTAGCCAATGTAAGTAAGTAATTCCTTCTTCACAACATAAAAACTATGAATTTTTTGCCGTATAGCGCACAAATCAAATCCATCCAAGTCGAACTTTTTGGGATGCGGGCGACTCTTCCCTGGGGTGATGATAACTTTAAAAGTACTCGCCGCTGTTGCGCCTTCTTTTGTAACTCTCGTTACAGTTTTCTCTGACACACCTGCAATAAAATGAACAATTTAAAAAAAAATCTAACCATGACTATTTCCGTATCTAATTACATTATAGTTGAATATAACTTTACAAATTTTTGTTGTGTTGTGTTAATTCCTTTTCAAATTTTTCTTAATAAAAATCGTGCATTAAAAAAATTTAACTCCAATCTATAAATGAATCGGGAAAAAATATGTATAATATGGCAGCCCCAAAATTTACCTGACATGGCGGCGACTCTTTTGCGAACATTGTTTAATGGTATTAAAACGCCGCGATTCTTGTATTCCGCTTCACAGAACTCCTTCACCTTTAATATCATTTCTCGACCTGCACTTTTTACAACTTTTGGCATAGTAAATAAACCTTATAACGCACTAATCCAATAATACACTCACAATATATCTACCACAACAAACGCACCTTGATAACATCGACAAACGACAACATGGCCGAAAATGGACACTACGTTGGGGATTACTAGGATGGGCTCGAGGAGTATCTATTCTATGCTCGAGGGCAACGCAGAATCATTTTGTTGGCGATTAGGTTAGGTTCAGCGCGGTACAAACATCTACAAATATAATTATTTCGTGCGATAACATCTAAAATATAAGTACCTAGGTATTTTAGTTTTATTGAGTTAGTGCCTGTGCAGGTTTAAGTTTTTCTACGTGCAACTTACATTTGTACAATATTAATATGTAAATATTTCACATAAAATGTGTATGATTGGATATGTATGTCAATAAAAAGCTGGTATTTTTCAAATAATTTTATTTATGCTTAAAATATAAGGAGCTTAGGATATAAACTGACAAAGCAATAATTAGATTATAATGCCTATATTTGGCAATTATTACCGGCGTAATAAAATGGCATAAATAATTATTTCGTGCAATAAAATTAGTACTTATTAGTATTACAATTTAATCCAATTAGGTACCTTCCTATTTATAAAAATAAACAATGAAATTCTTATTTATAAGTAAGTAAATCAAATACTTAATAATATTATGTTAGAGATTTACTACGATAACATGACCCGCCCCTCCAGAATTCAAAACGTTTGAAAGTATTTGTGAAAGTATATCCAACGCACCACCACGCATGTGTGCGTACTGCTACTGCAGACGAATAATTACAACTACATACAAACTCTTTCGTAAGGATGTGACTGCACACATTAAAACAGTAATTTGGAGGGGCGGGCCATGTTATCGTAGTAAATCACTACGTAAATTAAATCTTACTTACTTGTCATTTTTACTGACCGCTAAAAAGCGTAAGCTTGTTAAAAAGCTGTCTTTTAGTTTTTGTGACATTTTACTTTCGAACAAATATTTAACGCGTATTTCAATGTATTTTTGAATCACCGCTCTAAGCAAATGATTGCTACATGGTTCTTGTTCAAAAAAAGGAACAATGTTTAGTGTTTTGAGTAGGTTTGTCCTTAAAATATTGTATACTAAATTTGTAGGACCCTGTATTTTTCTTACAAAAGTGTACCTCTCATTGTAATTTTTTTCATTGAATTTTACTACTTATTTTCTATAAGTATCTACTAAAATCTTCAAAATCAATTTAACTGTTGAGACATGATATCGTAACATTACATAATATTACGTAGGCTTAATCTTTAATACTTCCGCATTAAAAAAAATTAAAAGTACCTATATCGTACAAAACACACTATCAAATTATTTATTAAAATATTATAACATTTTGAGCTTTAAAGTCACAAAAATCTGTTATGACACTAATTCGACACAGAAAAAATATAATCCAGTAATAACTGAAATGTATAAAAACAACAAAAATAGCAACAAAAGGAAAAAACAAAAGTTACATTGAGGAAGATACTAAATTTCTTATGCAAAAACGAAAAGAGTTAATTAAAAGGAACAACGACAAAGAAACATACCAAAATATATCAAATTGACCCCAATTATCAATGACCACAACTCTCTAAAAATAATGTTACAAACACTCACCACAGAAAGCAAGAAAGTTGGATTAACCATGAACAAATCTAAGACAAAGTTAATGACCTAGCCATAGAAGTAGATCACGAAACAGTAGAATAATCATAATAATCTAATCTAAATCAACTAAACAATAATGAGTGAATTCTGCATGGAAAAGGTATTGGTCTCTTAAGGAAATCATGAAGAGTGGATGTTTCCCAGTAGCCCTAAACGGAAAGTGTTCAACTGTGTATACTTCCCTGCCTGACATACGGATGCGAAACATGGGCACTACCTAATAAAAATCTTGACTTGTCAAAGAGGAATGGAAAGGAGCATGCTAGGATACTCTCTGAAGAACAGGAAAAGAATAGGTAAACTAAGATCACGCACACAAATAGAAGTTGTTTCAGAGTAGTGAAGAAGCTGAAATGGAGCTGGGCCGGCCATTTAACAAGGGACAGTAGAGATAAGTGGACAAGGGCAGTGACAGAGTAGACACCACGCGAAGGCAAACAGAAAAGAGGGAGACAGAGCAGAAGATGGGAAGATGACATCAGACAAGTAGCAAGTTTCACCTGGACAAGAAAAAATTGGGATAGAGAAAATTGGAAGCAGCTGCAAGAGGCATATGTGTCTAGACACGCTGAAATATAAAGTGTTTGTTTTTTAATCTAAGTGTGAAATTAAAATTATTGTAAATTAATTTCAGCAATAAAGGCTTACTAATAAAAAAAATTACTTGCTTGTGATGCTCTATAACAGGGGTCACCAATTAGTTCGCTCGGGGTCCAATTTAAGAAATAAAATCAAATTAAAAAAAAAACAACAAAAAGACCTTTGCGGTCCCACTCATTTCTTTATTTACGATCTTCTTAGCATTCCAAGGATTCACCGTGCGAGTGCCGGGTCCATCGTGTGGCAGAGAGAGAAATAATCCCGAGTAGATACTGAGACTTGTGACACGGGTGTAGGTTTAAGGGGCCCCTTTCCGACGTACATCAACACTTACCTTCACTACTCGTGTTTCTCTCGTTGCCCAGCCAAATCTGATATGAGCCTACAAGTGCAGTTTTAGGTACTCGTTCTAATATAGAACTTACTCCACTTCTGGACAAGCCAATGTCTTTCAGCAGGTTATATAGAGATTTTGCTGGTATACCTCTCACTCCCACTTCTACAGTGTATATATTTAAATTTAACATAGCCGTTTTTTGTTAATTCATTCAGAAGGTTGTAACACTTATTTTGTTTCATTACGTGGTCTTTAGTATAATTTTATTAATTAGAATAATTACAAAGGTATTATTTACTTATCAATGAAAAAAAATGTCATTTCTGTTGCTGATTATGTGATTATTAATCTGTCTGAAGTTTGCAGTGAAATTGGTGCAAGCATTTTGACATTACATAAACTAAAATACTGCAGGAGATACCTATATTCAGTCCGCACACAAAGGGTCAGCGGTCCGGATGAGGACCGCGGTTCGTCATTTGGTGACCCCTGCTCCATAATTACATATACCACATTCAAATGTTTTTTCTCAAGTATGGGTCAATTTATGCGTTTGTAAACAACTTGCTCGTGCTGTGCTATAATCACACGTACCACATTTTAATGGTTTTTCTTCAGTATGGGTAAATTTATGCCTTTTAAATGAATCTGCTCGTGCTGTTTTATAATCACATGTACCACATTGAAATGGTTTTTCTTCAGCATGGGTTAATTTATGCCTTTTTAAAGAATCTGCTCGTGCTGTCCTATAATCACATGTACCACATTTAAATGGTTTTTCTTCAGCATGGGTAAATTTATGGCTTTTTAAAGTACCTGGCTGTGATGCTCTATAATCACACATATCACATTCAAATGTTTTTTCTCCAGTATGTCTTAATTTATGTAATTTTAAACTGTTTGCCCATAATGTTCTATAATCACACATATCACATTCAAATGATTTTTCTCCATCATGTCTTAATTTATGTAATTTTAAACTATGTGCTCGTGATGCTCTGTAATCACACACATCACATTCAAATGGTTTTTCTCCAGTATGTTTTAATTTATGCTTGCTTATAATAGTTCTATTTGATGCTCTATAATCACAGACATCACATTCAAATGGTTTTTCTCCAGTATGGGTTAATTTATGGCTTTTTAAACTACCTGGGTGTGATGCTCTATAATCACAAATATCACATTCAAATGGTTTTTCTCCAATATGTTTTAACTTATGTAATTTTAAACTGTTTGCCCATGATGTTCTATAATCACACATATCACATTCAAATGGTTTTTCTCCAGTATGGGTTAATTTATGTGATTTTAAACTATTCGCCTGTTTTGCTCTATAATCACACATATCACATTCAAATGGTTTTTCTCCAGTATGTTTCAATTTATGCTTTTTTAAATTAGTTCTCTTTGATGCTCTATAATCACAGACATCACATTCAAATGGTTTTTCTCCAGTATGGGTTAATTTATGGTTTTTTAAATTACCTGGGTGTGATGCTCTATAATCACACTTATCACATTCAAATGGTTTTTCTCCAGTATGTCTTAATTTATGTAATTTTAAACTTTTTGCCTGTGATGCTCTATAATCACACATATCACAATCAAATGGTTTTTCTCCAGTATGAGTAAATTTATGCGTTTTTAAATTACCTGGGTGTGATGCTCTATAATCACACATATCACATTCAAATGTTTTTCCTCGAGTATTGGTTAATATGCTGCGTTTCAAGCTTGTCTGTAATGTGTTTTGATGAGGGTTTCTCTCACACATTGTAGATTCAGATTGTTTTTCTGCAGTAAGTGACATTTTTGTTTCCTATAAAAACCTTGTTTAGTTGCTTTATAATCACCTGAATTATCACATTGCAATGTTTTTTCTTAGGGTTGTATCTTATGTATGTATGTCTAGAAACATGTGATTGAGGGTTATGGTTTTGCACTGCCGCAAATGGTCTGCTTGTGGTCCTGTTGTAAAGGCACAGGATTTGCAGCAACAGGTATGGTCTCGTCCAAGCTGCTGGAGCTTTTAGGTATTTGGTGACAAAGCTTCTTTCTATATGTTGTGTCCATTACCTCAGGATCACCCAGCTTTCTGTAAGAACAGAAGGTAAATTTAGTAACATACATAATTAATTAGTTCAGAAGTTCAGTTTACTAGTAGTTGCCGTCGACAATACAATGATGTGTCAACTGGTTATGTTGTTAACTGGGGCTGATGATCACCGGGTATGATGTACCTAGTGAAATAGTTGTCAAATAGGTTACGACTTGGTGTCTTGCGGTTTTTGAGAATTGAAATGAAATTTATTCGGTTCAAGAGCACTATTACTTAAAAAAACAGGTTACCAGGCATAACAATTACAAAACAACAATTTATAGAAACTTATGAAAAACAATAAGAAAAAACAAAACATTATTAAACATATTGTATTGTATAGCTACAAAATACAGACGAAAAATAAACATATTTAAGTAATACTCACAACTATAATATGTAGTTATGTAATTGCGGCACTCTATGTTTACTGTGGGGGACGTATTTAGGGGCTATTTAGCGATTGACATGTTTGTTTGTTTGGTGTCATCTCTGTTCAATGGTTTAGATAAGTACCTACTTCTGTTAGGAGGCTCCTTGTTTGATGTTCACCGTTGCAACTCAGACGCTCTTATCAAACCTCAGGGTCACTGTCGTAGCAACAAATTTACAAATATTCAATTGAGAAGTTTATTTAAAACCTTTCTTGTTTCATAACACAGACTAAATAGAGAGTAGAGAGGCACACTTCCCACTTATGTATATATACTACTCTACTTAGTCTGTGGTACTACTTAGTCTGTGCCACTTATCATAAAACGGGGTGAATAGCACCACAGACTAAGTATAATAGCACAGACTAAGTAGAGAGATACACTGTGAATAGAAATCACAGACTAAGTAGATAGAAATCGAGGGGGCACTAGATTGAATATAATTATAGAAAAAAAAAAAATGCTGATTTTGTGCGCTGCATTATCTCTCTACTTAGTCTGTCGCTGCATTGTAGTTCTTATTCTACTAAATAGCAGATTTTGATTTTTTTATAAAGAGCAACATTAATTCTATTATGGCAACTCCGTTTTCGTATAGAAGTTGTACAAATAGGTAGCGAAAAATTATAAACCAAAGTGAGTAGTCAACGGTTGTGATTTTTAACTGCCGCCAGAAGTGACGTCACAATTTGCGGAAATGAGATAGTCTAATGATCTATTCCATGTGAAAAAAAAAATACGGTAACATATATACGGTCGAATTGAGAAACCTCCTTTTTTGAAGTCGGTTAAAAAAGAGACAGAGATATCGCTTTTCCGTCCTTATCCCCGTGGCCGGGTTTTTCTCTGGCTAAGTCATGCTAAGTCACAAAAAATCTGACACCAAGTTTCCAATCAAAAGTCTGTTCAAAACTCAGACTCGAAATTTTAGGTTTAAATTAATTAATATTGTGTTTATTAAAAGAACATTTACAACTTGCTAGTGAAAGACGTTTAAGAGATTGGTGATATTTATGTTATTAACCGACTTCCAAAAAAAGGAGGAGGTTATCAATTCGACCCCTATGTTGTTTTTTTAATGTATGTTACCTGATTTCTCGAGAAACTCTGCACCGATTTTAAAATTTCTTTTTGTGTTCGGATGAGTATGCTTCCCGAATGGTCCCATATAATGGTCGGGTGGTTTTTGAAATATAAACCATGAACTAAAATTTGCGTACAATTTTCTGGATGACGTAGTTGTAGATTTCACAACAGTTATGAAACTCGATCCTGTCAATACAAAATTGTGTAAATGGATTAACTAAAACTTGTTTTTAACCCCCGACCAAAAAAAGAGGTGTTATAAGATTGACGTCGATGTCTGTCTGTCTGTCTGTGTGTGTGTCTGTTTGTGGCACCGTAGAGCTCAAACGGATGGGCCGATTTTGATGCGGTTTTTTTATTTGAAAGTTAATATCCGTGCGGATGTTCGTAGCTATGTTTGGTTAATGTCGATTCAAGATGGCTGCCGCCACAAAATGGCGGACAAAATATTTCTTCACACCCTACCTTAACATGGATATCAAATGAAAGGGCTTGGACTAGTAGAATACTGTACACTATAAAAAAATTAAATCCAAGATGGCTGCTACCACAGAATGGCGAATTATGTTAATTTTTTCACTACTACCTCAATATGGGTATCAAACGAAAGGGCTTGACTAGTAGAATACATCGCACTATGACAAATTCAAGATGGCCGCTTCCACAAAATGGCGAAATACATTTATTTTTTCACAACTCCTTTAATATGGGTATCAAATGAAAGGGCTTGACTAGTAGAATGTTGTACAGATAACAAACCTGAGGTAGTCGGGGTTAATCAAAATTTTTAATTTTGTTCTTTTTCATTACTACCTCAACATGGGTATCAAACGAAAGGGTTTGTCTAGTAGAATACTTTGCACTATGATAAATTTCAAATCCAAGATGGCTGTTACCACAAAATGGCGAAATACATTTATTTTTTCACAACTCCTTTAATATGGGTATCAAATGAAAAGGCTTCACTAGCAGAATGTTGTACAGATAACAAATCCGAGGTAATCGGGGGTTAGTCAAAATTTTTAATATAGTTCTTGTACACTAAAAAGGGTAAAATAAAATATTTTCGTACAAAAAATTAAACCGACTTCAAAACCACAAATAGGCAATTAGGCACTCATAAGCGAAAAATAAACTAATATCATTATTATAAGCAGGCGCGGATCCAGGGGGATCCATGGGGGTCATGACCCCCGCGCTGGCGACTGGCGCCGAAGGAATTACGACTGAGCTTCTGAGAGCAGGTGGACAACCGGTACTTTAAGTCCTCCAGAAGCTATTCGACTCCGTCATACTTGATGGTAATACCACGTAATACGCCAGAAGCTTGGAGTAGAAGTGTGGTGGTGCTCTTCGTCACAAAAGGTGACATCACATTGTTGAAGAATTACATACCCATTACCTACATACTTCTCAGCCACGTTTATAAGTTGTATTCGAAGATATCACAAATCGTCTCACACACGGGTTTGACGACTCCCAGCCACCAGAACAAACCAGTTTCCAAACTTGCGACAGCATTATAGACCATATCTGTATGGATGGCTTCGGTAGATTTTACAGAAAACCGAGGATTATAATAATCGGCCACCATGTATAGCGTATGTAGACTATCAGAAACCTAGACCTTCGATTCCATCAAGACCTGGGTAATGCTTTGGTCTTTCCAGTGATGCCGCATCGACTATCACTATATCGAAGTATTGAAGTGTATTTACAGCAAAGCTACAATATGTCCGATTACATGGCCGGTACACAAAACATATCCGGCCATATGGGTAGAATCCAAGATTTATACAAATATTCAACAAGATTTGACAAAGAGGTCCAGCGAAGGACCCAATTCGAATGGGCAGCGTTCGGGAAACTTCGGCACATCTTTTGAGTCCAAAATACCCCAATGCTTAAAGACCAAACTCTTTAATCACTGCGTGCTACCAGTGATGGCTTATGAAACTGAGACGTGGTCCTTAACTGTGGGCCTCATACTAAAGCTCAAAGTCGCACAGCGAGCAATGGAGAGAGATATGCTCGGAGTCTCTTTTCGCGACAGAATCCGTAATGAGGATATTCGCAGAAGAACGAAAGTAGCCAACATAGCTCAAAGAGTAAGCAAGCTGAAGTGGCAATGGGCAGGCCACATTGCTTGCAGAACTGACAACCGATGGCCGATGGGGAAGTAAGACTCTCGAGTCGCTACCACGAACCGGAAGACGCAGTGTTAGACGGCCTCCCATTGCTGGACAGATGACCTCACAAAGGTTGCTGGAAACCGCTGGTCGTGGAAATCTAGGGCGGAGGCCTATGTTCAGCAGTGGACGTCTTGCGGCTGATGATGATACCCTACTTATCGCACAGTTTTATGTGCTATGGTGACTTGACTACGGTGTTACTCCCGCCCTCTCCCTCTCTGGAGGCATGTGACCCCCCCTCCCTGGAGCCAAAGCTGGATCCGCCCTTGATTATAAGCGCTACTCACTCATCTATTTGAAGTCGGTGCCAGTCAGGTCAAAAAGTTAGTAGATTGATGCGATGTAGGCACATGGTAAGTAGGCACAGGTAAGTAGTATCTATTGAATCTATTCACTACCTGTTAGATTTGGCTGGCACCGACTTCAAATAGATGAGTGAGTAGCGCTTATAATAATGATTTTAGTTTATTTTTCGCTTTTTAGTGCCTATTTGTGGTTTTGAAGTCAGTTTATTTTTTTGTACGAAAATATTTTATACAATGCGCGGTTGTAGTGTTATAAGCTGCAATCACAGATTTCCAAAACAAAAGGATAGCCGTTGTGAAAGAAAAATTCATGGAATCTCATTTTACTCGTAAGTAGACAATATTTAAAATGCGACTTGATAGAAATTGATATAGATACATACTATATATCAACGTGTATTCAATCTACACAATAACAGCAGTTTCTAATCCAAAATTTGTAAAATATGTAAAATGTAAACATAACCGACATACCAAAACAAACAAAAAAGTGTGACCAGGTATTTCTTACTTACCCATGAAATATACAAGTAGGTATATAATGGACAGTTTTTTACTGCCCATTTAGTAATGATAAGTGCTATATTTTGCCTGCGGATTCATATTCGTTAGTTATTGAAGTGATAACTTCATTTGGCGCACCACATACAGATTTTTCGTGGCCCGTAAATTGAGCTCAAGTCACGCTTGGGAATGAAAGAAGTATACGGACGAAGTCGGCTATGGCCAGAAATGCGTAAACATTTTAGATGGCCATGGCGTGTTACCATGGCTACCATGACACATATTTAGTCTAGATAGCCATGCTTAGAAAACTTATTTATATGACAGTGCTTTGGAAGATTTAAATATTGATTGACAGAATTGAGAAAATTGGTAATCCCTATGACTGCCAAGTCTTTTTTCCCGTTACCAATTACACACTATCGCTATCCTTCTGATTCCTACTTACAGATCACGTCTCATTCCCATTCTAACGAGTTTAAATGATGCCTTTAGTAAAAAGTATGTTTGTTGTGTGAGTAGGTATGGAGTCAATAAGCTTTAAAAACAAAAGATTATTTATACAATTTTCCCCCTCTAATTTAACCCTTTTGTAAGAACTTTTACAAAAATAATTATGCAACTTGAATTTATCACTATAGTCCGTTTCACGGAGAGGTGTAGAAATGTAAACAAAGGTGCTACCATAACATAAAAATCATTTAACCTTAGTATTTTTCTAAAACTTTTTTTTAACTATAATAGGTTCGCACTTGACCACCATCTCGCCTGATATTAAGCGATGATGAGATCTACGATGGAGCGTGCTTACCTAGACAAAACCGATTCACTTTCGATTTGAAGACACCAAGATTGCAACCATCAGGGGAAAACCCACTCAGGCAACGCATTCCACAACGTTCTCCTAGACGTTCTTATCACAAACGTAGAGTCAAATCTCTTCATTCGCGTTTAAAATTAACTGTCTTAAAATATTTTTCACAAATATGATTTGACTTTACTATGATCTTAAATACAACATACTTGGATTTGTATTGATCAAATAATGATTTATTAACTTATCTTGAAAGTTATAAATAGTAATAGTGGAATGTGGTAGATACGGTTTTAAACAGTGACAATTTGATCCGCGTTTCTCAAACTGCGAATCCCATCAAAACATAAATGTTTTTAGATAAAACCTCTATCTCGTTCATATATTATGTTTACATACATTCTAGACTAAAATATGCTATTACAGTGTGGGGTAACGGTGCAGATATACAAAGAGTCTTAAAACAACAAAAAAAGGCTATAAGAATGATGTGCAAATGCCAGTAATCAATAACGTCAAGTGAATTCACATGACGTTATGAAATTAATATTATTTTTTATCAAATCATTAATTTAAATATAATTTGAATAAACATTTACTAATTTATAATTTTATTAACATTTATATTCAGAATTTTATTAAATTACTGTCATTTTCACTTCACAATTATATTTTTCTTATTCTTTATGATTTTGATCACTGACGTAACTTTACGTATACCTAATTTTGACGTACCTGGTAGTATACCAGGTACGTTTAACAATGTAGTATAAGGCAAATAAAGATATTCTGTTCTTGAGGTTAGTTAGAGATTCCCACCAACTGCGACCGTTGACCGGCAGTCACACGTCGACGATTGAAACAGCTACACACAAGAACCTCCTAACTAGAAGAACTCGTTAAGCCCTGGGGGTTGATCATTATAATTCAGCAAGGAGATCTCCTGAGGAATTATTTGTGGTGCCCTAGGCAGTTAAAAGGATAGTGGAAAATCTCCTATCTTTCATTGCCGTTTTGTTGAAAGAATAATTACTTCACACCTCTTTTTGTTTTCTTAAAATTAATTTTGCAGTCCATTTCATTCGAGGGGCAGAAACTAAATAATAAAAACTTTTTATTGCGGCAAAACAATGCTATTACAACTTGTCTTACATGCTATTACAATCTCAATTTCAAGCAATAAGGATTCAAGAATTAATTTATTTGTGCCATTGTACTTACAATTACAAACATAAATTTCTGTAAACTAGGATCGATTAATCTACACTAAACAGGTTCAAACTCTAATGTAATAATTGCGGCAGGCAAAACCGGCGCGCGGGCATTTTTTACCAAATCTTTTGTTCAACTTGCAGAGCGATCTAAGTTAAAATCGCTAACGCTCGGACGCGCTGCACATTCACTACGCCTCTGCGACGGCCAATTGGTCTGTCGCGACGGCGAATGCACGCCAGTTTCAGCCCCAGCTATATGACCCTCAATCGATAATCAAAAAAGAAAGAAAAAGAATATATTAACAACCATGACACTAATTCGACACAGAAAAAATATAATCCAGTAATAACTGAAATGTATTGAAACAACAAAAATAGCGACAAAAGAAAAAACAAAAGTTAATTTCTTATGCACAAACGAAAAGAGTTAATTAAAAGGAACAAAGACAAAGAAACATCCCAAAATATTACAAATTTAAGCAAACAAATTGCAAAACATATAAAAAGAGACAAGGAGAAAAGAAGAATCCAAGTAATGAACTATCATATAAAAAATACAGGTGGAGTAAAAAAGCCTATAAAGAATTACTGGAGAAAAAAAGAGAGGATACCGAATATGAAAAACTAGCTGTTACCCGCGACTTCATCCGCGTAAAATTTTGATATGGTTTGTGTATAAATTCACTGTTTTTTAAAAAAGGTCAAAATGTTGAGTTGTTGTCATGCCATGTCATGTTATGTAAGTAGGATAAAAGGATTCCAAACTTAGTTTTGTTGCAATTTAGAATACAGATAATTTTTAATCTGTATTCTAAATTGCAACAAACTCTAGTCAGGCGTTCCGAAGTTACATTTATACTTGATCCCTAAGGAACTGTGCATGATTTCGGGATAAAATGTAGCCTATGTGTTATTCCAGACTATAAGCTATCTCTGTCCTAAATTTCAGCTCGATTGTTTTAGCCGTTTGACGTGATTGAGCAACAAACATCCATACATTGAGATTTATAATATTAGTACGATAAGAAAGGTAGAATAGAAACTACTAGGAAAAAATACTACAGATTTCTACAGAGAACTTATATTCGGACAAGCATTTATCCGAGCAAATTCTGATATATGACATATGACGCACAAGAAGAAAAATTACTACAGGGTCATGACCCCTTGACCCGCCCTGGATCCGCGCCTGCATATATAAGATTTTCTCTAAGCTACTACTTAAAAGAATAACTCAAACATTGGACGAACAACAGCCTAAAGAAAAAGCAGGGTTTCGAGCAGGATACTCAACAATAGACCACATACATGTCCTAATAATAACTATTGAAAAATGCCAAGAGTAAGGAAAACCCATGTATTTAGCTTTTGTAGATTACAACAAGGCTTTCGACTCTATAAAACATGATGTACTTTGGAAAACATTAGCCGAGCAAGGTGTATAAAATATATGTATAATAAGAAATGTGTATACCAACTGTAAAGCATGAATAAAGCTTGAGTCAACAGGAGACCTCTTCCTGATTACAAGTGATTACAAGGATTACAAGGAGTGAGACAAGGAGACCCACTCTCACCAAAACTTTTCTCAGCGGTATTAGAGAGTATATTTGGAAAATTGGGATGGGACGAATTTGGAATATGCATCTAAGATTTGCAGCTGACCTAGTACTGTTTTCCAATGATCACAACTCTCTAAAAATAATGTTACAAACACTCGCCAGAGAAAGCAAGAAAGTTGGATTAACCATGAACAAATCAAAGACAAAGTTAATGACCAACAGACAAGAGCTAGCGAGCTAACCATAGAAGTAGATCACGAAACAGTAGAATACGTAAACGACTACGTCTACCTCGGCCATCTCATTTCCTTTAGAGACCAAACAGGCTTAGAAATTGAAAGTAGAGTGAATTCTGCATGGAAAAGGTATTGGTCTCTTAAGGAAATCATGAAGAGTGGATGTTTCCCAGTAGCCCTAAACAGAAAGTATTCAACTTGTGTATACTTCCCTGCCTGACATACGGATGCGAAACATGGGCACTACCTAATAAAAATCTTGACTTGTCAAAGAGGAATGGAAAGGAGCATGCTAGGATACTCTCTGAAGAACAGGAAAAGAATAGGTGAACTAAGATCACGCACAAAAATAGAAGATGTACTCAGAGTAGTGAAGAAGCTGAAATGGAGCTGGGCCGGCCATTTGACAAGGGACAGTAGAGATAAATGGACAAGGGCAGTGACAGAGTAAACACCACGCGAAGGCAAACAGAAAAGAGGGAGACAGAGCAGAAGATGGGAAGATGACATCAGACAAGTAGCAAGTTTCACCTGGACAAGGAAAACTTGGGACAGATAAAATTGGAAGCAGCTGAAAGAGACATATGTGTCTAGACACGCTGAAATATAAAGTGTTTCTTTTTTAATCTAAGTGGGAAATTTAAATTATTGTAAATGAATGTCAGCAATAAAGGCTTAATAATAAAAAAAATTACTTGCTTGTGATGCTCTATAGCAGGGGTCACCAATTAGTTTACTCGGGGTTCAATCAAATATGACCTTCGGGGTCAACTCATTTATTTATTTACGATCTTCTTAGCATTCCAAGGATTCACCGTGCGAGTGCCAGGTCCATCGTGTGGCAGAGAGAGAAATCCCGAGTAGATCCTGAGACTTGTGACACGGGTGTAGGTTTAAGGGGCCCCATTCTGACGTACATCAACACTCACCTTCACTACTCGTGTTTCTCTCGCTGCCCAGCCAAATCTGATATGAGCCTACAAGTGCAGTTTTATATACTCGTGTAGAACGTACTGCACTTCTGGACAAGCCAATGTCTTTCAGCAAGTTATAGAGAGATTTTGGTATACTATATTTTTGCTGGTATACCTCTCGCTCCCACTTCCACAGCGTATAAATTAACTACATAGCCGTTTTTGTTAATTCATTTAGAAGGTCGTAACACTTATTTTGTTTCATTGCGTGGTATTTAGTATAATAAATTAAAATAATTACAGAAATTACAAAGGTATTTAATAATTAGAAATAAGTGTCATTTTTGTTGCTGATTATTTATCTGTTTGAAGTTTGCAGTGAAATTGGTGCAAACTATTGACATTACGTAAACAAACATACTGCAGGAGATACCTATATTTATTCAGTACGCACACAATGGGTCGGCGGACCGCGGTTCGCCATTTGGTGACCCCTGCTCTATAATTACATATATCACATTCAAATGTTTTTTCTCAAGTATGGGTTAATTTATGCCTTTTTAAACCACTTGCTCGTGCTGTTCTATAATCACACGTACCACATTTAAATGGTTTTTCTTCTGCATGGGTTAGTTTATGGCTTTTTAAATTACCTGGGTGTGATGCTCTATAATCACACATATCACATTCAAATGGTTTTTCTTCAGCATGTCTTAATTTATGTATTTTTAAACTGTTTGCACGTAATGCTCTATAATCACACATATCACATTCAAATGGTTTTTCTCCAGTATGGGTTAATTTATGCCTTTTTAAACCACTTGCTCGTGCTGTCCTATAATCACATGTACCACATTTAAATGGTTTTTCTTCAGCATGGGTTAGTTTATGGCTTTTTAAATTACCTGGGTGTGATGCTCTATAATCACACATATCACATTCAAATGGTTTTTCTTCAGCATGTCTTAATTTATGTATTTTTAAACTGTTTGCACGTAATGCTCTATAATCACACATATCACATTCAAATGGTTTTTCTCCAGTATGGGTTAATTTATGGCTTTTTAAATTACCTGGGTGTGATGCTCTATAATCACACATATCACATTCAAATGGTTTTTCTTCAGCATGTCTTAATTTATGTATTTTTAAACTGTTTGCATGTGATGCTCTATAATCACACATATCACATTCAAATGGTTTTTCTCCAGTATGGGTTAATTTATGTGATTTTAAACTATGTGCCTGTGATGCTCTATAATCACACATATCACATTCAAATGGTTTTTCTCCAGTATGTCTTAATTTATGTATTTTTAAACTGTTTGCCTGTGATGCTCTATAATCACACATATCACATTCAAATGGTTTTTCTCCAGTATGGGTTAATTTATGTGATTTTAAACTATGTGCCTGTAATGTTCTATAATCACACATATCACATTCAAATGGTTTTTCTCCAGTATGTCTTAATTTATGTATTTTTAAACTGTTTGCCTGTGATGCTCTATAATCACACATATCACATTCAAATGGTTTTTCTCCAGTATGGGTAAATTTATGGCTTTTTAAATTACCTGGGTGTGATGCTCTATAATCACACATATCACATTTAAATGGTTTTTCTTCAGCATGTCTTAATTTATGTATTTTTAAACTGTTTGCCTGTGATGCTCTATAATCACATTCAAATAGTTTATCTCCAGTATGTTTTAATTTATGATTTCTTAAAGTAGTTCTCTCTGATGTTCTATAATCACAGACATCACATGCAAATGGTTTTTCTCCAGTATGGGTAAATTTATGCGTTTTTAAATTAATTGCCTGTGATGCTCTATAATCACATATATTACATTGAAATGGTTTTTCTCCGGTATGCGTTAATGTATGAGTTTTTAAAGAAGATGCAAATGCTGTTCTATAATCACACATATCACATTTAAATGATTTTTCTCCAGAATGATTTAATTTATGTCTCTTTAAATTTTTTGCACATAATGCTCTATAATCACACATATCACATTCAAATGGTTTTTCTCCAGTATGTTTTAATTTATGATGTTTTAATTGAGCTCTGTCTGATTTAAATGGTTTTTCTCCAGAATGATTTAATTTATGTTTCTTTAAATTTTTTGCATGTAATGCTCTATAATCACAGATATCACATTGAAATGGTTTTTCTCCAGTATGGGTTAACTTATGGCATTTTAAAGAAGTTGCATATGCTGTTCTATAATCACACATATCACATTCAAATGTTTTGGGTTTTTCTCCAGTATGGGTTATTTTATGCATTTTTAAATTTTTTGCAAATGCTGTTCTATAATCACACATAAGTTGCTTTATAATCACACATAAGTTGCTTTATAATCACCTGAATTACCACACTGCAATGTTTTTTCTTAGGGTTGTATCTTATGTATGTATGTATGTCTAGAAACATGTGATTGAGAGTTATGGTTTTGCACTGCCGCAAATGGTTTGCTTGTGGTCCTGTTGTAAAGGCACAGGATTAGCAGCTACAGGTATGGTCTCGTCCAAGCTGCTGGAGCTATTAGGTATTTGGTGAAAATGCTTCTTTCTATATGCTGTGTCCATTACCTCAGGGTCACCCAGCTTTCTGTAAGAACAGAAGGTAAATATAGTAACATACATAATTAATTAGTTCAGAAGCTCAGTTTACTTGTAGCTGCCGTCGACAATACAATGATGTGTGAACTGGTTATGATGGTAACAGGGTCTGATGTTCACCAGGTATGATGTATCTAGTTAAATAGTTGTAAAAACATAGATACAAATCAATGGATATGCCCTCCCAAACTTCAGGCGCACGGAATTATGTTATCGTTAGGAAGAGTGAGCTCACTCTTTCCGTTTTAGTCGGTTGTAGGAAGCGGTGCACACCGGACGTTTCTACCCATCATTATTCATTGTCAACAACCAAAATAAGTAGAACCACAACATACCTCTCCACTAGCGATTCTAGAGGTAAGCAGATTGGTAATTGTAAACCACTTTCGCCACATAAAGAGACTCTTTGTAAACAATTTCAAAGTGCTTAGGGCACATCCTTTAATTTCTATTGATGTATAAAACAGGTTACGACTTGATGTCTTACGTTTTTTGAGAATTGAGGCTCTTTTGCGTGTACTGTGGGTCTTAATTAGGGACTATTCAATGATTGACATGTTTGGTGTCCATCTCTCTTCATTATTGAAGAAAGATGATACCAAAGTTAGTTACCTTCTTTAGTTAGTTAGTTAGTTCAAAGTTAGTCTTGAGATATGGGATAATTTTTTGGGGTAACTCAACGGATACAGGCTTAGCTTTCAAAGCACAAAAACGATGCATTCGTGCTATGTTCGGGATGCAAGTTACAGATAGCCACAGACTAAGTAGTACACTCAGACGGACATGTCGGGAACAAGGAAAATTGGTCTATGGTTCTAGACTAAATCTACTTTATCTGTGCTGAAAATGATATCTGACTTTGTCATTCTTTTTTTTTAAATTACACAAACTGCATCAACACATAGATTTCATTTGCCAACTGGTGCTTTCGTACCAGTACGCAAATCATACATTATTTAATTTTTTGCGCCTAAATGGAACTAGTGTCTATGAGAAAAATATACAGATAGATTGATTTGATGCATTTATTTCTTCTTAAGTTCCACAACAGAGTTTTCTCAGCAAAAGAATCACCACTTCACAGGATATATGTCATAATTGAAGTATTTTTCTTTCCAATGTGGATACGAATATAACACACGTATTTTCCGAAGTAACTCCAACCTGGTGCAATAAACTTTTTAGGTAAATCTTAGGTAAGGTGCAAAAAGTACATTTGCAGCTAATAAATAACAGAAATACACGAAAATAAATCAAACAATAACAATTATGATCAACTCACAAACGTCATAACAACTAAAAAAGAGCACAGACTAAGTAGAGAAATAAGAAATAGGTCCTATAGTTTTATGAAAAAACAAAACCAAAACTGGTTTAGAGATGCCCGATACTATGATAATAAAATCTTAAAATCGAAACTAAGCGGAATATCGATACCTATTACAAAATGTAGGCTATGAGATACGTTCCACTTTATCAAATGTATGTCTAGCCTGAGTAGTGAATAGTCTGTGGCTGGTCACTATTGTTAGTTGCGCGCGCATTTTTTGAGCACTGATTATTTTTTGCCGCCATAACGAAACATTTTTAACAATTCGTTTTCTATGGTCACTAGACTAAATCTACTTAATCTATGCTGAAAATGATATGTGACTTTTTTAATTAAACAAATTGCATCAACACAACGTTGCTTATTTGCCAACTCAACAAGATGTTAATAGTGGAAATTTTATTTTTCCTGGTAATTTATTCATAAGTGTGCTGAAAAACGATAATGATTGATGATGATTTTTCGACAAATGATCAACTACCTAGTAAATTGATCAACTAACGATTCTTGTTATTTTCCGGTGACATATACAAAATTTCAGCTCAATTGATTAAAGATATCACCTTCAAAGTTGAGCATTAAGATTCCACCCGAAAAAAACATAAATATAGAGGTACATACCTACTATATAAACTACAAGTTAAATACAAACTATAATAATTATAAAAATAAATTGGCAGCGCCAGAATAAATTCTGAAGTTAGATGTTTTTAGATTAACCTTTTTTTTACTTGCTCAAAGTAACGATTTTAGATGATACTGTAAGTCTGTGAAACAATTTAAGTAGCATGTGCAGGTGCCTCCTATATACATATGTTACAATTGCTGCTCACTAGTTTAGCTACAACTTGGGGAATTTCAGATGTCGCCTAAGAGGATGCCATTTAGCCGTATATTTAGATGGTTTAAGGGAAAATAACGTAAATGGAATAAACGCCTTTCACAGATGAAGAAGTGAGGAACCAATTACAGATATTAGATACTAGAATGTTATTAATAATTTACATACACGTTACATTAATGATATTAGGTACTCGTACATTGTAAATCCCTACGTCAATGATTATTTTATTTCAGAATAGATAACTTGTATGTACCTACAGTCCTACACACACTACTACACATTTAAAAGTTATTTTACAGAGTAAAACGCTTTTGTTTCTAACATGAGCTTTAATCTGATTGTAAAATAATTGTCTGAGGGTACATCTTTCATACACTCAGGTAGGCGGTTGTACAAAGTTACATCCTACAAAGTTAAGTCCTTCGTAAGCTGAATTCGCAGATTTAGCTATAACTATTAGGTGTTATCACGTTATCAGTCTGCCCCTGTGTCTATTAAACTGTTTTCCAATTTTTTGTGTCAGAATCTCATTGAACTGTAATGAGGAGGTTACTATTAAGTTACATTTAAACTTCTTCAGTTTCTTGTGGGTTCCATTTACACCTATACCCGTCTGCCCGTCTCATCATCAAATGCCGTGAAAAAAAGAAACCTAATGTTTCAGCCTTGTCGAGCGTATTTCCTGGGAATCGTGCAAAAAACAAACATTATAACAGAGTTTCTTTTTCCAAAAAATCTTAGTTACCTATGATCGTACTAAACGTATCTGGATAGTGATATCATCATCAGCCACAAGACGTCCACTGCTGAACATAGGCCTCCCCCCTAGATTTCCATAACGAACGGTCCTGCGCAACCTGCAACCAGCGGTTTCCAGCGACCTTTGTGAGGTCATCTGTCCATCTAGTGGGAGGCCGTCCAACACTGCGTCTCCCGGTTCGTGGTCGCCACTCAAGAACCTTTTTTCCCCATCGGTTGTCAGTTCTGCGAGCGATGTGGCCTGCCCATTGCCACTTCAGCTTGCTTATTCTTTGAGCTATGTCGGCCACTTTCGTTCTTTTGCGAATATCCTCATTACGGATTCTGTCGCGCAAAGAGACTCCGAGCATAGCTCTCTCCATAGCTCGCTGTGTGACTTTGAGCTTCGTTATGAGACCAACAGTGAAGGACCACGTCTCAGTTCCATAAGTCACACGCACTGGCAACACGCACTGGTTAAAGACTTTCGTCTTTAGGCATTGGGGTATTTTGGACTCAAAGATGTGCCGAAGTTTCCCGAACGCTGCCCATCCGAGTTGGATCCTTCGCTGGACCTCTTTGTCGAAGTTGGATCTACCTAATTGGATCTTTTGACCCAGGTAGACGTATTCGTCAACAACTTCGAGTGTGGTATTCCCAACAATAACCGGTACAGGTGAGACATGAACATTTGACATGACCTTCGTCTTGTCCATATTCATCCTCAAACCTACCTGTTGGGATACTCTACTGAGGTCCCTGAGCATAGCACCGAGGTCCTCCATCGACTCCGCCACAATGACTATGTCGTCGGCAAACCGAAGGTGAGTGATGCATTCGCCGTTGATATTGATGCCATATCCGTTCCAGTCCAGTAGCTTGAAAACATCTTCCAGCGCGGCAGTGAACAGTTTCGGAGATATAACATCTCCCTGTCTCACGCCTTTCTGTAGCTGGATATGTTTTGTGCACTGGTCCTGTAATCGGACAGACATTGTGGCTTTGCTGTAAATACACTTCAACACTTCGATATAGCGATAGTCGATGCGGCATCGCTGGAGAGACTGAAGCACTGCCCAGGTCTCGATGGAATCGAAGGCTTTCTCATAGTCCACATACGCTATACATAGTGGCCGATTATACTCCTCGGTTTTCTGTAGTGATAGTGAGGATAGTGATATAGATAAGGTTTTTTATGATTGATAAGATTTAAAAGCATACGAATATTTCCAACACAAAAGGTTGAATAATGTTGTAGTTGAACACATCGATATAAAACAATGGATGTGCCCTGAGTAACTTGAAATTGGTAATAAACTGAGTCTCTATGTGTGTCGTAAGTAGTTTACACATAACTAATCTACTTGACCCCTAGAATCCCTAGCGGCGCGATATGCTGTGGTTCTACTTATTTTGGTTGTTGATAACGAATAGGTGTATTGAGATCTTTGGTTGAACACGCCTATCGTGTTCAAGACAACATTGAATGATTAAGCAGGGGTTCAAAATTTTTACAAAATTTTGAACCCCATGTAACGAATACTTACTATGAATTCGATCCAGTGATAATCGATAAACCGTCTAATTTTTAGGTATCCCTCCTAATGTGGAATTTTTAGATTCACAGACTAAGTACACCTAGAACTCTTTTGAATTTTACAAGGTGTGACGTTGGCATGAAATCAAATTGTGACTACTGAAGTAAAGTCTACTTAGTCTGTGAAAAAAGCAAGGGGAGCAGAAGTGTCAGATTTGTTAGGCTGGACGTCAAACTCGAATGACATAACGAAAAAAAAAAGAAAATGACGTTAGATTTGTATGAGGTTTACCCCCCGTGCAGATAGCTGCAGACAGGTATTCATAGACAATCAAATCTTAACCCTTCCAAGCCTTTATGTTATTAATACTTTAAGTCCGATTGGTATTCAGTACAGTAAGATATATAGGAAGGTCTGTATCACTCGCCAATTTGTGCCATAGCCTGTCATATGCCACCAGATCAAACGCCTTGGATAAATCTAAGAAGCATGCATACACAGGTGTGCTTCTGTCAGTGTAGTACTGGACGGTATGAGACTCAGTATTGCCATTTCAGTTGATAAGCCAGGTTGAAAGCCAAACTGCGCGTCGTGAACCTTGATATGCTTTCTTAATTGAATCTCAATAACACCGTCCAGCACCTTAGCAATGACTGTGGCGAGTGATATAGGCTTATAATTACTTAATTTAGACGCATCCCCTGTCTTGTTCTTTATTATAGGAACCACTACCATTCTCACCATAGCTTCAGGCAGATATGAGTGGTTCAAACAGAACGTAAACAACATTGCGAGCACCCTTGGCAAATAAGCACCCGCATGCTGCAAATGCTCAATGCTGAGCGAGTCATGGCCAGGAGATTTCCCTCGCTTCATGTTGTTCACAATCCGACCAACCTCTTTCGCCGTGATTCGAACGGCCGGTTTTAACAAACAGAAATCTCTCGTCTCCAAATTAGTATCTGTTAGTCGCAGCGGTGAGCGTACCCTGAAATGGTCTTTGAACAGGTTGGCAATCTGGACAGCGTCACTTACGCCCTCTACACTCACGGAGATACTCGGCTTCGGGTTCAACTTATTGGTTTCTTTCCAAAATTTGCTGTAGTTTTTTGTGGAATGTTGTGATGCTAAAATGTCCATTTTTATCTGGTTTTCATTATTCTTACACCACTTCAGCCGACTTTTAAATAAGCTACGTGCATCTCGCATTCGTTCATAAAATTGTCCGGATGTCGGTTTTCCCCTGGGCTACCCAAACATGAAAACGAAGCCGAACCTCACCATGCGCCTCCTTACAATGTTTATTCCAGCCTGTTACCTCTCTTTTCTTACGGAAGCTACTTTTACTACATTTACAGCACTCTGCAGCAGCATCTCGCAGTGCGCCCACTATATTATTATACAATTCGTCAATAGTCTGCCTATGATTTAAATTAGAACACATTAGATCCGAACAATCTCGAAATTCAGTCGGAAAATCAATATCACGCAACTTAAGCGAACATGTATGGTGATATCGCTCTATCTGTTCCGTTTCTCTAACACCCCAGAGAACGTTGTCAGGCACCGAGCTTCTCTGCTGAACTTTAGGTACTAAAATGTTAAGGTCACATATCAACTCCACAGCAAAATGATCGGAACATGACACCTCATATCTTATATTAACACTCAACACAGTTTGCTTTGCGATATCAGTAGTGATGACATGGTCCAACCATGAGGTAGTTCCATATGCATTACTCAGATATGTATAGGCACCTGATTCAGAACCCAAACATTCCACATCCGCACACGTCCACCCTTGATCAACACAAAATTTAAAAAGCTCGTTACCAAACAAAGAGCCCGGATGGGCGTTAAAATCACCCAGCATGTATACTGTGTCTATACTACTCGTCTCTATAATTACATTAATCTCGCCGAGGCAGTTTACAAAAGAATCAAAATTGTCCGACTTATCCGTAGGCATAAAAACCGACATCACTAATAATTCGCGATCATCGAGCACGACCTTAACTGCCACTTTTCGATCACTATCACATTCTATAGTAGAGACAGAGGTAAAAACACTTTTTCTCTTAGAGGTAAAAACATTCCTGACGCAGTGTTCACCGATGATTTACCAGTATACGCAAGGTCCTGGTCGATTGCTCCCAGGTACGGAATGTCGTCTGGAAGTAACTATGTCTCCTGTAGAGCTAAGAAATCCGCAGTCCGACACAATGTCCTGACGTACTCTACAGAGCTCTTAACTGAATAACAGTTAAAGCTCACGAACTTAGTTCGATGTATTCTACGGTCTGTGGTGTGATCCATTATTTATGTTTTTAAATTCAACAAATTTTCTAACTGTTATGCCCTCAGGCCACAGCGCGCCTTCTAAAAACAGCGAGAGCTTCGTACTAGGTACCTGCATCTTATACGAGTAGCAACTATATTGTCTTTGTATTTTAGGGTTAATTTTTTGCAAAGTGACCTGAATTTGAGTTTTGTCAAATATATAATCAGCAATGTCTTTTCCTGACGTGTTTCGGTCAACATTATTGATAAATAAAGGCACTTGTATAGCCGCAGCTCTAAACTTCTGGTTTCCTATATGTCGTGCTTTCCTTCTAACGTATTGAAGCGATTTTTTAATCTTTTGTGTTGCGCCAAAACCCATTGTTCCTTCGGCTCTTCAACTTTCCATTGCGTCTCCGTATCTATTATATTAGCAAACTTTTTCTGGTCGTGGTTGCTAGTGTTGAAGTCTCCTGATATCGCATACATGAAGCCACCACTGTACTGCATCTATCTCCAATTTGTCGAAACACTGGAGCAGGCGAAGGCGTACTTGTGTTCGAAACCGCGGTGCGGGCCTCAACGAGCTCAACCACCTGTTGAATCGGTGCGGCGGAGCTAGCAATGGCTGGCGTAGGCGCAGGAGACAGCACTCCAACTGCAGCTACATTCATAGCAGTTATGTTCGAAACCGCGGTGCGGGCCTCCACGCGCTCAACCACCTGTTGATCGCACGCAGGAGTAGCAGGGGGCCGCGCGGGAGCAGGCGCCGGCGCGGGTGGACTCACCGCCGCGCAACAAGTAGCTGTCGATGGTGACGCATTCCGCTAGGTTTTGTTCTTAGCATTTTGCTCCGTGTCCGAAATAGGGGGTAGACCGATCGGTCCACTGTCCATAAAACAACTATTAGAAATAGTTGCTGCTCCCCTCTTTCTATTAATTTGATATTCTAAATTATTATTTATCAAAGATGCACCCTTTAAATTACTAATTTCGTATTTCATTTCAATAATTTTTTCTTCTGTTACATAAATATGATTCTTTGATAGTCTTCACCTCATTTTGCAAAATAAGCAGATCTTTTAGTAGCTTCGTTGGGTCGATATGATCAAAGTGGATTGGAGGTAGTCTTTGCAGGTCTCTTGCTACAAAAGTTGGAATGAGATCAGGGTCCGTCTGTTTAAACAAACTTATAACGTCGAATAAGTCTCTCGTCGATCGGCCCTCTTTCTTCCGATTAATTTTTCTTTTTGAGGTGGGCACAGATTCGAACAATAGCTTCTTTGCAGTTTCGATTTCGTCTGCCGAAAATGAAGTCGTACAAACACGCACTAGACTTTCTTCGTTCATCACTTCTATTTTATTTACAATAAAGGCTAATAACTCGCTAACTACTATGTTGCAACTACAACATTTCACTAAATTAACAGACGTCATCATAGACGCGATGATTCACCAAACTATACGTCCGCTCGCTAACACTGACTGACGCAGAATCGATCTAATTATAGGAAAAAAATCTCAATATGACGAAGTTTTTGTATGTGTTTGATTACGTTTTCCCCATGATTTCCCCTTTACATCTCTTTCCCCTTTTTATTCCCCTCTGGATCCTAATTTCCCCTAAAGGGGAATCTCCCCTCATTGTGGAAACACTGATCACTACGTTTTGTTTAACAGGTTTAACTGACAATGTGACTTTGACGGATTACGAATTACAAACTTGCACATATGGCGGCTGATGCTGCCAGCGACTAATTAAGAGTTCTGCGTAGCGATTCGCAATCCATTCGGTTCGGGCTGAGCCACGGAAACGGGCCGCTACCGACTGGTTTGGGCAATTTGCGATTCACAACGGAGATTCCGATTACTTTTGACGTTTGCAACCGACTACCAGCTGCTTCCACAGACTAAGTAGTACACTCAGACGGACACGTCGGAAACAAGGGAAATTGGTCTATCGTTCTAGACTAAATCTACTTTATCTGTGCTGAAAATGATATCTGACTTTGTCATTCTTTTTTTTTAATTACACAAACTGGATCAACACATAGATTTCATTTGCCAACTGGTGCTTTCGTGCCAGTACGCAAATCATACATTATTTAATTTTTTGAGCCTAAATGGAACTAGTGTCTTTGAGAAAAATATACACATAGATTGAATTGATGCATTTATTTCTTCTTAAGTTCCACAACAGAGTTTTCTCAGCAAAAGAATCACCACTTCACAGGATATGTCATAATTTGAGTATTTTTCTTTCCAATGTCGATACGTATATAACACACTTATTTTCCGATGTAACTCCAACCTGGTGCAATAAACTTGTTAGGTAAATCTTAGGTAAGGTGCAAAAAGTACATTTGCAGCTAATAAATAACATTCTGTCCTGATTTTCTTTGCCTAAAATTGGGGAGAGGGCTGTTAAAGGTGGACGTCAAAAACGCCTTTAATTTGGTTGATCGTGGAGCCCCGTTTTCCGAAGTGGAGAATAAAATTCTTGACCTCTACAATTTTCTTTGGATATGTTATGGCGGAACCACAAAATTATCAAAACAACCCTATTCTATCTTCCGTTGGCTATCAACTTGGTGAACCTTCGGCCATGCGACCTTCGCCCTGGCCATTCGCTCGATCATTTAACGTCTCCAGTCCAATTTAAACGTTTGGTATTTGGACGACGGAACTTTGGGTGGTGATGTGAATAATGTTCAACTGATTTACAAAAACTCTTACGACGGTTTTTAACCGACTTCAAAAAAGGAGGTTTCTCAATTCAACCGTGTATATGTTTTTTATTTTATTTTTATGTGTGTTCGCGGATAACTTCGTCGTTTATGAACCGATTTTGATGATTCTTTTTTTTACTTTTTGTTGTAAAGGAGATATTCCAAGGGTGGTACCACGGTAAGGAAACCAGGATCTCATGATGGCATCTTAGAGAAATCGAGGAAAACTTTCGAAAATTGTAAAGATGGCTAGTGCGTTAGCTAAGTTTTTTCTTGAGCATTTTAAAGCAGTATAATTTAAAGAAGGTCTGGAGGCGATCTGATGATGAGCCGAAAGACGGTTGAGGGAACTCCTGGACGGCACATAGTAGTTACCTTGTGTTTGGGCTCGATGGATTTGTATTGATGAGAACTTTTTACACAAATGGGTTGTGTTCCTACATTAGGGGTCTGATGATGAAGACAAAATACAGTCAAGGGAATTTCTTAACGGCTTACAGGAACTAACCAGTGTTTAGGCTTAATTCATGTATATTGATGAGAACTTTCAGCCGGGGGAGAAGTCTATGTCCAGCAGTGGACTAAGATAGGCTTCTGACACCCGCATTTTTTAATAAAGGGAAAAAACGTACATTTTTAAATGATAAACAGACAATTGGGATTGTTTGTTTTGTCAAAAGCAGACGTACCTACGTCCTAAGCATGGGAAGTCTGCCAAGAGTGTATTAAAATGTATGTGTCTAATAATTTTGTTTTATACTTATTTTCCATAATACCCGTGCGAAGCCGGGGCGGGCTGCTAGTTGTCAATAAAACAAAGAAGGACATCACATAAAAAAAATTAGTTTATTTACAATTTTTTTGTAAATAAACTAATTTTTAATTAACTAAATTTTAATTTAATTTTTTTGGGCTGGCAGCTCTGGTCCAAGTAACAACTGTTTATTTACGCTCCGTCGCGAATTTCA
This sequence comes from Ectropis grisescens, assembly GCA_017562165.1. Taxonomy (NCBI): domain Eukaryota; kingdom Metazoa; phylum Arthropoda; class Insecta; order Lepidoptera; family Geometridae; genus Ectropis; species Ectropis grisescens. The sequence continues at coordinate 10,553,393 of CM029768.1, forward strand.
GTGTAAAATTCAAATAGAAAGTTATTTTCACTAATTTTGCAAGAGAAGTGCGTGAAAAAAAGACATTGTCATTTTGTCTACTTAAAACAACAACAGCAAATTTGGTAAGCCGTATCATCCAAAATATCACCCAAGTATTTCAGTTTGCAAACGAAGAAGTTTTAAGTGCTACCTTCCAATTATTGAACTAGCTATCATTCTGATGACAGATTACTGTTTTTACCACCCACATCCACATTTTATCTTACGCACAACGGGCTCAATTATGACACAGCTGTCAGCGGCAGCGTTTAGACAGATACATTGTGACTTTGACAGAAGTGTGGTAGGGCCAACCTAATAATCAAGAAAACCAAAGACAAAACTCTATTACAGTTAACAAATGACAGATATGCGGTAGTGCCAACTTCAAAACATATTCTGTTCCGAATCACTATAAAAATATAATGGACTGTAACGACACCCTGTCATTTCGCCAGTATCGAAAGGCAAACTCCCTGGATGTATCGGGGTCTAGCTCGATGGATTTAATTGAGGAAACCATTATTAGTCTCCCTGATGACAATGACCAAAATCGCATCACGGAGTATGAAAAACAGGTAGAAACGTTGAACATCCAATTATTAACTGCAACGAACGAAATTGACAACTTAAATTCTGAAATACATCAGCTACAATCAGAATTACAGAAACAAAAAAACTTAGTTGAAAAACTCAAAAAGTTAGGGTTTTGTGACAGTCCCGCTTTATGCAGCAGTAAAAATAAGAAACGGAAAACCAATGAATAGTGATGATTATTTTTCCAAAAGTATTAGTACTGCGGAGATTCACACAGAACATTCTATAGACAGCCCAATTACCACAAAACCAATTACAGACATTGCTCTGAAACCAACAACTTTACATACCAGTAGTAGTGGTAGTCCTAGTGCTTCATTACTTCTTACTGCAGCTGTAAATACACTCAATACAGAGATTACTCTGCACAAAATTGGTAACTCAAGGCACACAAATCTAGTCGAATCTTCACAATCAACACCAAATGCTACAGCATTTCATACACCAACAGCAACACCCAGGTCAATGAACAAGATTAAATCTGTACATACATAAAATCAGATCACACAGTCCCAAACTGTTAGAAATATAGCACTAGATATGGAAACTATAGATACACTAATTGTGCCCAACTCAAATAGCATCGAAAAAACTGATAACATAACCACGGATAGGACAAATGACAAAACACCAATTTCCGTAATGAGTAAAACCAAATTTAGAAACCAACTATCGTCTCAAGGTACTCTTACTCAATCAAGCAAACTGAAGAAAAAAGTATTGATAATTGCGGATCATCAAGGAAAAGGAGTCGGATCAAACTTACAAAAATTACTAGGCAATAACTTTGAAGTGGTTAGCATCTGGAAATCAAATGCTCCACTTTGCGAAATTGTGTTATTTCCAATTTTACGAAAGATGACTTCGTTATTGTTATAGGCGGCGCTAATAATAAAAACCCATTTGAATTACTGCTAAACTTAAATATATGGTTAACACATACTACCCACACTAATGTAATATTATCTGAGATACCACACAGTAACTACCTTCGAGAACACAAATTAAATTATGAGCTCAGATATATATGTGAGAGACACAACCATGCCACGTTTCTTGACTTGAATTATAGTAGGCATATCTAATATATAAAATTCTCGTGTCACAGTTTTCGTTGCCATACTCCTCCGAAACGGCTTGACCGATTTTGATGAAATTTTTTGTGCTTATTCGGTGTCTATGAGAATCGGCCAACATCTATTTTTTATCCCCCTAAATGTTAGGGGTAGTGCACCCCTAAATTTTATTTATTTTTAGAAAAAAAAATGATTTCTATTTTTTTATGATACAACATACAAAAATACATACAATCCTCAATTTTCACCCTTCTACGATCAACCCTTATTTTTTAATAGCCATTTTAGTAATTTAATCATTTTTCCTCTCCGGTCGACAACTGATCAATCGTCATTTAATTAGTTATCCCCGCTACATGTCTACAGGTGTCACTTCTGACCCAGTAAACAGCACGATAATTTGGGGATCAAAAGTAGCATGTATATAGTTTGCACACGCTAATCTCGGGAACTACTGGACCGATTTAAAAAATCGTTCACCGTTCTTTCATATGTTCGTAATCCTCGAACGCTGTAGGTTATATATATGTACCACGGGCGAAGCCGGGGCGGGCCGCTAGTAAACTATAATTATTTATTTACTCAGCACTTATGTCGCTCCCTTCTGAGGGAAATATTGCGTCAAGATTATCAAAGTCAAATTGTAAAATTAAGTAGAAACCAAAGTTATAGTGCTGAAGACAGGCAAATACAAACACAACTAATAGACAATTATACTCAGACTTGTGAAAATGATTTTTGTAAAAGTGGCATCTCAAATAATAGTTTAATGTATCAAAATAGTGTAACTGTTAACATAAACAATGACAAGGAACGTAATGAAAACCATCAGAATATATTTCGTCTTTAACTATGTTTCAATTTTACATCAAAATATTGAAGGATTACTGAATAAATCAGACAGGTTAATGGTATGCTTGAATGAACTTAGTAATAATAAAACACATATTGACATTTTATGCCTTACAGAACACAACATGACATTGGATGATATTGACATACTAAATATCCCTAACTTTGACCTGATCTCATATTATTGCAGACACAGCCGTCGGGGTGGCTCTTGTATATTGGTGGGATCCGATCACGAATATCATAAAATAAATGCAATTGAACAATTATCAGCCCCTGATATGGCTGAATGTTCAGCAATTGAATTACCCAAACATAGGATCAATATTTTATCAGAAGTGCTCCAAATAAAAACAAGGCAACATGGCAAATAATTAATGGTACTAAGAATATTCTACCAAGGGAATCTATACAACTAAAAGTCAATGGTGATTACATAAAAGAACCACTTGACGTAGCCAGTACTTTCAATAGTTTTTTTGCAAACCAGGTACTAGAACGAACTGTAAAACCAAAACAATTTATGAAATCGAGATGTACTAAATCTCTGTTTATGACGCCAACGGTACCGCAAGATATTCATAGAATCATAATGAATCTTAAAAATACAAAAAGCACTGGACATGACGGTATAACTACACAAGTAATTAAGCACGTTTCAAGTATTATTTCTCACGTACTTAGCCACATAGTCAATGAGAGTATATCACAAGGTGTTTTTCGGAACGACTTAAAAACAATAATTAAACCTCTTTTCAAAAAGGTGACGAGCTTGATATGAGTTGTTACAGGCCGATAGCTTTAGTCCCTATTTTCTCTAAAATTTTGAAAAGACCATTTATGAAAATATTTATACTTATTTTGAACAGAACAAATTATTCGCCCCGAGCAATTAGGCTTTAGAAAGAAGAAAAGTATTAATTTGGCGATTTACAGTTTTATAAAAACTATTTTAACTAATTTAGATGCTAAATTGCCAGTATGCGCGCTTTATATGGACCTTACTAAAGCGTTTGATTTTGTCGATCACAATATATTATTAGACAAACTAGATGCGTACGGTATTAGAGGCAATGTGCACGACCTTATGAGATCTTATTTATCAAACCGTCAACAGAGCACACAAATTTGCAAAATTTGTTCAGATTCAAAACGAGAGATCACATATACATCGGAATACGAAAAAGTAAAATATGGTGTTCCACAGGGCAGCGTGTTAGGCCCGTTACTTTTCTTAATTTACATTAATGATCTGCCAAAGGCAACGAAGCACCTGACTGTATTATTTGCGGATGATAGTACGGTACTATTCATTGGTACGAATATTTCATGCGTTGAAAATGAAATTAGAAAGGCTCTAGACAGTATCATAAATTGGTTAAAATTAATAATTTAAAAATAAATCTCAGCAAAACAAAACTAATGACGTTTAGAAATAGAATTAACAAATTAAATAAACTTGACGTTACTTATTCTGGAAATAAAATCGAAACAATAGACGCAACGAAATTCCTAGGTTTACATCTTGACTGTAACTTAAACTGGAAAAATCAGGTCGAAAACGTATGTTCAAGGTTGAATCAGTATTCATACGCACTTCATATGTTGTCAAAGAGAGCAAGTAAACCTACTTTATTATCAGCCTATAATGGCAATGTCTCGTCGCTGCTTCGATATGGTATTATATTTTGGGGCAATAGCTCAGGAAGGCATATGGTTTTCAGAACACAAAAGAAATGTGTCCGGGCTATCAGTAAACTGCGTCAAAGGCAATCTTGTAGACCTCATTTCCGCAAATTAAAAATGTTAACGTTGCCTTCGTTATATATATTTGAATGTGTAATGTTTGTGCGTAACAATTTGTCATTATTTGAAAATCTAAAAAGTGAGCGTCACAAACATAAAATTAGAATTCCTGTGCATAGCACAACACAATTAGGAAACAGTGCACTTTGCATGGCTCCTATGATTTACAACCACTTACCAGAACATTTTTGAATATAAAAGAAACGTATTTGTTTAAAAATAAATTAAAATGCCTTCTGACAGAGAAGGCATATTATACAGTTAATGAGTATCTGACTGATAAATTAGATTCAGATTTGTAAGCTTTTATTTATTTCGAGGATATTGGTATCTTAACTAGTTAAATGTATTAATCTAATGCTTTCATTATCATTACTCTGTTAGCAATACATAAACAATTTATGAATATGTGAATGAATAATAAGAAGAAATTTGCAGTCCTTGAATGGACAACTCTACGGAACCTAGTAACACTTACAGATTTTGAGTTTTTACTTTGGGCATTAGTACTAGGTATAATTGTTTTCATTACTCAATTACTTTATTCGTTAGCTTCCATTATCATTGGACTGTTAAAATGCTTAATTAGTTTTGTATAATTATGTAATGTAGATAATAATAGAGTAAAATTGGTAGTCCTTGAAGCTCAGAGTGATAAATTGTAAAGTTTTTTGTCAAATTGTCGTAGACAACCTAATATTTGCATGCCGTAAGGTGGATTATGGAGTTCTCAATGTAAACTTTAAGATCTTATTGTAATTACCCATTTTCGCAAATAAAGAAATTTATTTATTTATTTATTTATTTATATTGTGTGCATTTATAGGCCAGCTATCTACAACAGGAAAAATTACAACGGTTTCCTTGATATTCTTGAAAAGATACTCTACTTTTTGTCCCGTAAATCAAATTTTAAAACTATACTATGTGGGGACTTCAATATTGATCTTCTGAAATCGAATAAGATAATGAGCGAATTCGAGACAGTTATACAACAGTACAATATGAAATTCCACTTTAAACAAGCCACCCGTTACCCAAGTAAAACTTGCATTGACAATGTTATTCACAATTACATTAAAGGTAGCAAGGGTGAACTATTAGAAAATTCTCTGTCGGATCATACAGGACAACTTTTTCAAATCCCTGTAAAAAAAACCTGCAGAATCAAATTCTGGTACGTAGACCAGAAAGATCATTCTCTGGAATTTCTCGAGAAGTTTAAGACACATTTGTCTCAATTAAGTTTCACAGATGTTTATGACAGCGATGATCCCAATGTAGCCTTCAATAATTTTCATGACTTGTTTCTACTCTTCCATGAACTGTGTTTTCCAGTCCGGAGGAAAAGAATGTTCACGACAAAAAAAACCAAATGGATACCTAAAGGTTAACAACTCTGTTCCAAAAAAAGAAGAGAAATGCTTTGGAAGTACAGGCTTTCACCCAATGAGACCAATAAAACGCTTTTTAAACAGTATACGCGTAAATATAAACAAATTATTAATCTCACTCAAAAAGCTCAAAACGCTTGTTTTATATGAGACGCAGAATCAAAATCTAAAGCGACCTGGGCAATAATTAATAATGCAAAACACAATTATCCAAAGCAACATATTGCAAGAATTTCAGTTGATGGTAAGTCTATCACAAACACCAAAGATATTGCGCAAAACTTCAATGACTACTTTACTGACTTGATAAAACCTCAACAGAGAGATAGTTTTTCCACTGAAGTGAAAATTAATAAATGCAATTCTTTGTTCTTAACGCCAATAACGCCTAGTGAAACATGTGAAATAATAAATTCACTTAAGAATACTGAAAGTTTTGGGTATGACGGGATAACCACGAAAGTTGTAAAGTACGTCAAATTCATTATTGCACCCGTAATTACACATATTATAAATGTATGCCTTGAAAAGGGAATTTTCTCAGAAAAACTTAAAACATCAGTCATAAAGCCAATATTTAAAAAAGGAGAGAGACAAATTATCAAATTACAGACCTATAGCCCTCATACCTATCTTAGCGAAAATATTAGAAAAAGCGATTTACCAAAAATTTAATGCGTACTTCGAAAATCAAAATATTTACTCATCAAGCCAATACGGGTTTCGAAAAAATAAAGATATAAATTTGGCCATTTATGAATTTTTGTTAAGAGTCACTGATAATATCGACAAGGGGAAATTAACGGTAGGCCTTTTCATGGATATGAGCAAGGCGTTTGATCGGGTAAATCATGAAATACTTCTAAGCAAGCTTTATGCCTATGGTGTGAGAGGGGTTGCAAATAGCTTAATTAGATCGTATATCAGTGACAGATATCAAATGACAAAAATAAATGGAATTTGTCCTGATTCTCTAATTGAAAAAATATATTCATCGGAACTGAGAAAAGTAAATTCAGGTATTCCACAAGGGAGTATCTTAGGTCCTCCTTTCTTCCTTGTCTACATAAATGACCTTCCTGACGCTATACAACATCCCGTTACATTATACGCAGACGATAGTACTATTTTATACACAGGCAATAAGAAAGATATTGTTGGCCTACAAACGGAAATAAATGAATCCTTGGCATTAACTATTGACTTTTTAAGTAAAATCGACTTAGAAGCTAATTTAGAGAAGACTAAAATAATTAACTTTAAACAAAGGCAGGGGTTATTGTAGAGCCATAAACTTGACATAAAATATTGCGGGTACAAAATAGACGAAGTTGACTCAACTAAATTCTTGGGCCTTCACTTAGATAGTAAATTGACATGGGACCACCATGTCACACACACCTCCAAGCGCGTCAATCAATTTTCATACGCACTATACAAGCTAAGTAAAATTGCGAACATGGATACTGTATTGACAGCGTACCATGGCCATGTTGCTTCTATGTTGAGATATGGAGTGATATTCTGGGGAAATGCCACAAATAAATTAACAGCCTTCAGAGCCCAAAAAAGATGCATCAGGGCTATGTGTAGATTGAAACAACGGCAATCATGTAAAAATAAATTTATCGAACTGGAATTATTGACCTTTCCTTGTATCTACATTAGTGAGGTTGCTCTATTCGTGAAAAAAAACCCTGAACTTTTTCCTAAGTATCAACAAGGCAGTAGAAAGGAAAACAATGTCAAATTTACAAGGAGGGTAAAGACCACTCTAATGTTAAAAAGTGTGTTTTGTATGGCACCTATTATATACAATAAAATTCCTCAATCTATCTGTGAATGGAGCGACTTTGTAAGTTTTAAAAAAAGACTCAACAATTTCTTATTATCCAAAGCATACTACTATTTGACTTATATTTTATATAATTTTAACATTTCAATTTAGTTTTTGTAATGTGACATGTAATTGTATGACATAATTTGATTATTTAATTTTTACTAATACTTTATTATACCTTATTACTATACAAAATGTAACAGCTTGCATGCTGACACAGCGGGAACTGGAGATCCCTATTCCTATTTTGTAACATCAACTGTCACCCAGGACCACAAGCTCAATAAATGATTTGATTTGAATTTCTTAGTATTTGTGTATTAGTCTCTTTCTAGGCGCGACAAGAAGCAGAAGTTTCACGTCGCATCGAAAACGCCTGGAAGAGATATTGGATAATGAAAGACCTCATGAAGGGAAATATGTCTCTATTCCTAAATCCTAAACGCAGGCTCATGGACACGTGTATTCTCCCTATCTTAACATATGGAGGACAAACTTGGTATTTGACTAAAAGTCAGAAGTTCGACCTTTCTGTTTGCCAACGGGCTAGGGAGCGCAGTATTCTCGGAGTAAAACTAACGGACAGAATACGAAACACCATACTGCGTTCCAAAACAGGAATAGACTCAAAAAGCAGCCAATTTGAAGTAGGATTGGGCTGGACATGTTGGCAACACAATGACCACGCAGTGGAAGCCAGATCGCAAACGACGACGCGGCAGACCAAAGAAACGAAGGGAAGACGACCTCGACGAATATGGGAAAGACTGGACTGTGTGTTAGCCGAAGATAGCTGGAACGATTGACGATAACTGGAAGGAGGGTAGGGAGGCCTTTGCCCAACATTAGGACAAGACAGGCACATAATATAATAAATATAATATTTACAATAGGATACATATTGTAAAATAATAGATTAAAACTATTTTTTTATAAATAAATTTACTTAATCTTCTGTTTGATTTCGTTTCTTCTTCTTTTCGTCAATTCACATTCCGGTTCTTCTACAACTTCCCTATTTTCAACGACATTTACTTCTGTTATATCAAGTTTTCGCTTTTTATTAATCTTCGTCTTTTTGGCACTGTCGTTACTACCAGTAAGACCTTCAGTTTTCACAATCAATTCATCAAGCATCTTCAATTTTCTACTATGGCCATCTTTTTCAGTGACACTGGTATCCCTGTTATATACCCTATATATCCCTGCTGTATTTTTACTTTTTAATTTCTCACCGTTATTTGGTGAAGGCGTAACTTCTGATTTGCTAGTTTCATAAATAGGTTTGACATCATTTTCGTTACTGGAGCAACGTTTCCTCTTCTTCTTTTTCTTAGTTTTACTTTCTTTTTCCTGATTATCAGCTACTGAAGTGTCCTCAACAATTTCTTCATGTTTCTGCTTTAATTTTTTTGCGTGGGAATATCCTTCGTACTTTGTTTGTGTCAGGAGCATTTGTTCTTGTTGCTCTATCCTTGCCAGTTTCCCTAGCGCTTTTAGACCGTGGCGGGCCCCTCTGTAAAAACAACAACACAGTTAAAGAGAGACTACACAATTTTTTCTATTTTTTAACCCCCGACCAAAAACGTGTTATAAGTTTGTGGTCGATGTCTGTCTGTCTGTGGCACCGTAGAGCTCGAATGGATGGGCCGATTTCGATGCGGTTTTTTTATTTCAAGGTTAACATCCGTACCGCATCCGGGTGTTCTTAGCTATGTTTGGTTAATTCGATTCAAGATGGCCGCCTCCACAAAAAGGGGAAAAAATAATTCTTCACAGCCTACCTCAATATGGGTATCAAATGAAAGGGCTTGACTAGTAGAATACTATACACTATAACAAATTTCAAATCCAAGATGGCCGCCACCACAAAATGGCGAATTGCATTATTTTTTCACTACTTCCTCAATATGGGTATCAAATGAAAGGGCTTGACTAGTGGAATACAATACACTATGACAAATTTCAAATCCAAGTTGGCCGCCACCACAAAATGGTTATTTGATTCGTTATTTGTAAATAAATAATTAATAACACGAAATACATTTCTTTTTTCACTTCTCCTTCAAGTTGGGTATCCTTCATATCCGAGTTAGTCGGGGGTAAATCAACATTTTTAATTTTGTTCTTGTTTATATTTAGGTACCTACCTCAAAATAAGTTTAAATGGTTGGAAAAATTTGGTATATTATTATACGTTTTATGGTATGTGTACTAAGTTACTAAGCTAAGGTGAGTAGGATTCTGAGCCTTTTGCTTGTGCTCAAAGTTCGCAAAACAGCAGATGTCATTTAAGCCAACTTCAAATATACATAGTTTCCTTAGTAAAAATAAATAAATAGCACAGCAAAATATTATTTTCATAATATAATAATGGGAAGAGCAAAACATGCGCATGATATGTTTATATAGTACCTACGGTGATGAATTCAAATGTTTGCACTGTGTTTGGGTGTTTCTAATCTATGTATAATAAGTATGTATTTAAAAACAATACAAGTATCATATCAGCTATCTGGCTGCCATCACACAAGCTTTGCTTAGTTTGGGGTCAGATGGTGTTGTGTGTGAATTTGTCCACCAATATTTATTTATTATTATTATTATTCTTACCTAAAGGCCTTAATAAAGAATAGTTAATTGTTTAAATAGATGTATTTAAACAATGAATAGGCGTGTCGACTCATTTTTTAACCCCCGACCAAAAATAGGGTGTTATAAGTTTGACGTCGATGTCTGTCTGTGTGTGTGTGTCTGTCTGTGGCACCGTAGAGCTCAAACGGATGGGCCGATTTCGATGCGGCCTTCACAAAATGGCGGACAAAATATTTCTTTACAACTTACCTCAATATGGGTATCAAATGAAAGGAGTTGACTAGTAGAATACATTGCACTATGACAAATTTCAAATCCAAGATGGCCGCTACCACAAAAGGGCGAAATACATTTCTTTTTTCACAACTCCCTTAATATGGGTATCAAATGAAAGGGCTTGACTAGTAGAATGTTGTACAGATAACAAATCCGAGGTATCATCATCATCATCAGCCTATTTAATAATCGTCCACTGCTGGACGTAGGCCTCTCCCTAATGAACGCCATAAGGTGCAGTCATCTGCATTGCGCATCCACTTTCGACCGCCAACCTTTCGCAGATCGTCGCTCCACCTGGCTACCTATCCGAGGTAGTCGGGGGTTAATCAACATTTTTTATTTTGTTCTTGTTATTTAATGTGCCATCAAAAGGCTACTCAATAACTGAATCATAGATGAAAGAGTTACTTTGTTATTTTAAAAACTTCCCGTGATATCACGATTTTAAAATCACAATTTTGGACTCTCCCAAAAACGCTTCATACAAATCACTACAGAAACGTGAGGTCACTGTGTCGTATTTTCTATGCGTCGCGCGTAAAGTTTGTATGGTAGCTATATTAAATGTTGCGTTTAGGAAACTGGTTTCATAACAAAAGTAACTTTAAATTAAATGGGTTATCCAATGGTAAATACATTCTGTAATAATTTCGTACTTTTAAAATGGACTTGCCCATCCAGCTTTGAATAACCAGCTGCTTTTCGTATATCGTCACTCCATCTAGTCTCAGGGCGTCCTACACTACGTTTACCGATTCGTGCTCTCCACTCAAGAACACGTCTACGCCAACGGTTATCGGGTCTGCGACAAATGTGACCGGCCCATTGCCACTTCAGTTTGCTAATACGCTGAGCTATGTCGGTGACTTTAGTTCTCTGTCGAATTACTTCATTGCGAATGCAATCCCTCAGAGAAACCCCAAGCATAGCTCTTTCCATAGCTCGCTGAGCGACTTTGAGCTTTCGGACCATTTTGACTGTCAGTGTCCACGTTTCAGCACCGTAGGTCATAACAAGTAGGACGCACTGGTTGTATACTTTTGTTTTGAGACTTTGTGGGATGGGTGACGAGAAGACTCGACGAAGTTTACCAAACGCTGCCCAGCCTAACTGGATCCTTCTCATGGCCTCACTCTCAAAGCTACATCTACCTAGTTCGAGCGTCTGCCCTAGGTAAACGTATCTCTGAACAATTTCGAGAGTGGTTCCATTTACGGTAATCGGCCCCGGAGCAACGAACTCGTTGCACATGACTTTGGTTTTATCCAAATTCATCCGGAGGCCGATGCGTTGAGAAGCGTTAGTCAGGCTGTCCAGCATACATTGCATATCCTCCAGTGACTCTGCCATAATGACGATGTCGTCCGCAAATCGTAGGTGAGAGATGTACTCGCCATTGATGTTTAGGCCACGTCCAACCCAATCCAGCATCTTAAACATATCCTCTAGTGCGTTTGGGAACAATTTCGGGGAAATTACTTATTAAAGTAAGTTAAACTAAAAAATATCAAAATTAAAATTGGTACACCTTTTATTCTATTTAAACTGGCCTCGTGGCTTAGTGGGTAGTAACTCTGCCTGCGACGCCGAGGGTTCGATTCCCACCCAGAGCAAATATTTGTGTGATGAATTCAAATGTTTGCACTGTGTCTGGGTGTTTCTATGTATAATAAGTATGTATTTAGAGCTGTATAAGTATTATATCAGCTATCTGGCTGCCATCACACTAGCTTTGCTTAGTTTGTGGTCAGATGGTGTTGTGTGTGAATTTTCCACCCATATTTATTATTATTAAATACTGTCATTATATCAAATAATTTAATATAACTGCTGGACCTGTCGTCACGCCTATTATTCGTGATTAAGCCCCGTAAATACTATATAAACATTATGTGTTGAAATCTCGAAAGTTTAAAAACACCATGCGCATGATAGTAGACAAAATGCCTGCCCACAGTAACACCACACCCAGCAGCTAGTCCAACATGATTTCCATCCTTATCACTTCCAAACACTGCACCTACACTCATCGCCCAGATATGTTGTTTTATTTGATACTAGATGCCCGCCCCGGCTTCGCCCGTGGTATATTATATAGCACTCATCGGGATCCCGTACATATCCAACGGTGAAAGAATGACTGAAATCGGTTCACTCATTCCTGAGAATATCGATTTCAAACAAAAAACCTCTTCAGCTACCTGCTACGCCATCTGTCGGAAATTGGTCGTACCATATTAGATTTAGATTTTTTTTTTAGCAAAGGTTTATATTCAATGCACAGATTACTGAAATTCAATGACGAAATTATTTTTGACACATGCTGTCATGTGTCATGTCAAAGCACGAAACGTACGAAAACTCTCAAAAGGGGAATATTTTTTCCCGATTTTGTTACATTCTTGTTTCATGCTCCGCTTCAATTAATAGTAGAGTTATTTTCTATAGCCTAAAGCCTTCCTCGATAAATGGACTATCCAATAGAAAAAGAATCTTTCAATTCAGACCAGTACTTCCCGAGATCCTAGCGTTCAAACAAACAAACAAACTCTTCAGCTTTATAATATTAGTATAGATTAGTTATAAAATAGTTAAGAAATTGCATACCTATCTTTTTTAATAAGCAACTACTTTGCTTATATTTACCGATTAAAATCGGTAAAATTGTTTAGTTTAATTGTTTAGTTTTATTATATTCGATAATGTGACTAGTTAAAATAGGCAATTTTCGCGCCGGAAACACAGGTTCTACCTAGTTCAGGCTGATAAAATTAATATACCTGTGTATAGCTGTAAGAAAATATTGTATAGTTAAGATCTATGTTATTGAAATAAAATTTATTTTATTTATTTATTTATGTAATATGACTAGCGATCTACCTCGATTTCACCTGTGGTAAATAAAATATCAACTATAATAATAAATTAACAATATACATAAGTTACGGCTGGTCTAGTCGGTAGAACGGCGCCTGCCGATCCGGAGACCCCAGGTTCAAACCCCACGCGCACCACTGTCTTTTCGAAGTCATGTGCGTAATGCCACTAACTTAAAAACGGTGAAGGAAAACATCGTGAGGAATCCGACATGCACCTAGAACCTTTCGAAGTCATGTGTCATTCACCAACCCGCACTGGGCCAGCATGGTGGATTATGGTCTTATATCTCTCCTTGCGAGAGAAGGGCCGAGTCCCAGCAGTGGGAACATTTAGCAGGCTGTTGATGATGATACAATATAATACATATAACCAAATAATAAGATATAATAACCATATATAATAAGCAGCCCACTAAATGTTCCCACTGCTGGGACTCGGGGCCTTCTCTCGCAAGGAGAGAGACCATAATCCACCACGCTGGCCCAGAGCGGGTTGTGGATGATAATATATGCATACAAGTAATACAATGTTAATATAATACAATATTGTGGCACTCAAAGATCACATACATGGTGAAATAATTTTTGAAATCAATCCAGTAATTCCTGTGATTTGCGCGTTTAAACAAAATAATCTCTTCAGCTTTATAATACTAGATTCAACTTTATCATATAATTTCTCTTCAAACACTGCCCTTTAAATCGGAACTCAATGTTTGTACCTTACCACTGAGAGATTCTTGGAACAGGCCGGTTCCCTCAGTGTTTTCCTTCACCCTTTTTAAAGTCAACGGAATTACGCATATGACTTTGGAAAGACAGTAGTGCTTGTGGGATTTAAGCTCGGGGCTCCGGATCGGTAGTCGCCGGATCGGTAATCGTTCTTCTGACTAAACGTCTAGAGTCAAAAAATACAAGAACAAAATTAAAATTTTGATTAACCCCCGACTACTTTGGATTTGTTATCTGTACATTCTACAAGTCAAGCCTTTTCATTTGATACCCATATAAAGGGGGTAGTGAAAAAAAAATGTATTTCGCCATTTTGTGGTAACGGCCATCTTGGATTTTAAATTTGTCATATTGCAAAATATTCTACTAGTCAAGCCCTTTCGGTTGATACCTAGATTGAGGTAGTAGTGAAAAAAAATATAAATCGTCATTTTGTGGTGGTGGCCATCTTGGATTTGAAATTTGTTGTAATGTAATGTATTCTATATTACATTATAACACTATTCAACCCCTTTCGTTTGATACCCATTTCAAAGAAATATTTTGTCCGCCATTTTGTGGAGGCGGCGATCTTGAACCGATATTAACCAAACATAGCTAAGCATAATGCATCCGCACGGATATTAACCTTCAATTAAAAAAAACCGCATCGAAATCGATCCATCCGTTTGAGCTCTACAGTGCCACAGACAGACATCGACGTCAAACTTATAACACCCCTTTTTTTGGTCGGGGGTTAAAAAACAAAATGAATAAAGAAAGCATTAGTTACTTGTGTGCAGTCCTGCCTTCGCAAGCTTTGAAGAGTTCTTCATCCGTCATCTTGAAAACATCCTTCTTTTCTGCGGCTTCTTCTGTTTCTGACTCACTGTCCGACACATTTTCAACTGAAACCATACAGGGAAAATTATATTACTAGTAGTATCCCTCGGTCTCGCTTGTGTAGTTCCCGATCCTTAAAATAACTTGAACAATTTCTTATTTTCCTTAAAAAGTGGCTTATGTGTTGTCAGGGTGAAATTCGGAGTTAAACGCTCTACACACGAGTCCTAAAATCAGAGGAAATGACGTAAAAGTAGTGGGGCGGAGCCTACATCGCACCATAATTCACCAATCATATTGTGCGATGTTGGATGTGATTGGTGATTTATGGTGCGATGTAGGCTCCGCCCCACTACTTTTACGACATTTCCTCTGATTTTAGGACTCGTGTGTAGAGCGTTTTAGACTAATTTGTCTAGAATGCACATAGACTAAATATTATAATGGAGAAGAACCAGGAACAGAAACTAGATAGGTAAGGCTAAGAACTCATGGAGCGGTTTCAAACCGCGCCCGCGCGCGGGTGCGGGTCCGAAGCTTCTGTAAAATGCAGATTTATATGTAAAAATTGAAATCAAAATTCACGAGGCGGTTTACGCCCGCAGCGCGCGCGGCTCCCACACGGTCGCCGCCCGCCCGTCACGTTCGCGGGCGAAAATCGCACCCACGGCGGCTGCGAAACCGCGAAAATCAGCGGTCTCGTGAGTTTTTAAATAAAACCGTCGCCCGTCGCGATTCGCGCCCGCCCGCGGTTGGAAACCGCTCCATGAGTCCTTAGCCTGTCGTTAGCCATGAACAGACTATTCAAAAATTATCCTCTCAAGTTGTATCAAATTACACGAAGCTGAAGAGTTTGTTTGTTTGAAAGCTAGGATCTCTGGAACTACAGGCCCGAATTGAAAGATTCATTTTCTATTGGATAGTCCATTTATCGACGAAGGCTATAGGCTATAGAACATAACGCTACTATAAATAGGAGTGGAGTATGAATAAAGAATGTTACCAAAATGGGAAGAAATATTCCTTTTTAAGCGCTTTCGTACCGTACGTGCGGACGTGACAGCATGTGTCTAGGAATTGCGTCAGTACCTATAAACCTTTGCTAATCAAATTTGTTTCTAAATCTGAGTTGGTACGACCAATTTCCGACGGGTGGCGTAGCAAGTAGCTGAAGAGTACTTTCTTACAACATCTTTGCGTTTATAATACATATTAGTAGAAAAATAGTAGGTATACCTTTCGTCCCATCTTTGGTCATAACAGCTTTCTTCACAAAATACTCCGAGTATTCATCGTCATTGTTTTGTTTCCTCTTCTTGTTAATTCGCCAGGTGCTATTTGTGATGGTAAAGTCTTCCCCATCTACCGTTTTGATTTTCTTCGTCTTGCCATTTTTATCTTCAACCTGTAAATTATAATGATTGTAATTAATTGCTTGCTGTATGGTTATTACATATCTCTATATATAAAAATGTTATGTTGGTTTGTGTACGCTTCAAAAACTCAAAAAATTCTCTACCAATCGAGCTGAAATTTTACAATGATATATAATCCGCATCAAGGATTGTTTTTATCTAATTTTTGCATCACAATGTGCCACAGCGAAGCAGGGTACAGCTAGTACCCTATAAAATATTATATTATTTTTATTTTATTTAATAATATATGATTAAGTTTGTAAATTGATTTTTACTACATTAAGACATACATGCAAAAAGATTTGATTTCCAAAATAAAGATGTACTTGTACAATGTACTTTTTGAAGCTATGAAATGTACCGATTATTTCTTATTATATATAGGCTTATAGGCAATGACACTCTTGTGCAAAAAAGACTGCAAAGTCTTGAACATCGCTGAAAAATTGCCAGTTTATCGGGTTTTTATTGGATACACTTCGGAGAGTGTGCAACTGATTTGCACAATCTAATACCACCTTGCCCTTTTTTCTATCGGAATGCTCGTAGCTCGAAAAAGCGATATAGTTTCATGGTTGATATTCCCAAGACACAAACAAAAAGATTTGACTCTAATTTTGTGATAAGAATGTCAAGGATGTAAGGAAGTATGGGATACCTTGCCTGAGTGGGTTTTTCCCGATGGTTACAATCTTTGTGTCTTCAAATCGAGAGTGAGTGAATCGGTTACTTCTAGGTAAACACGATCCATTGTAGACCGCATTGTTGTTTAACATCAGGCGAGATGCCGGTCAAGTGTGAACCTATAAAATAAAAATGTATAGGTTTAATTTCCTTGAGTTCAGTTATAACTGAACAGACAACTTGTTACCTCGACATTCTTAGCAGCCTTGTCATAGAGTGCGCTCCACCAGTGCTCATTGAACTCTGCTGCGGCATCATGTCCTATTCCTGTCACACTTCTCTCAGCTTCGGGTTTCAATGCTTCTGAGATACCGTTCTCATTCTTTCCAAGGCCTTTACCTGTTTATCAGAACATACTATAAACATGCAGCAGTCTTTCTATGACTTATAATTTCAATATTGTATAAGTTTGACATTGAAAGTGATTTAATGTATGATAAAGTACAACAGCACATTTTTTGTTTATTATTTTTCATTACTTTATTGTTTGATATTTCTATTTTTAACCTGTAAAACGAATTTTATAAATAAATTATGATAATGAGACGATCTTTTTAGCATTCCATGGATTCACTGTGCGGGTGGCGGGTCCATCGTATGGCAGAGAGAGAAAACTCCAATAGATCCCGAGACTTGTGACTCGGGCGTAGGTTTAAGGGATTTTCTCCTTTTCTGATTTACATCAACACTCACCTTCACTACTCGTTTTTCTCTCCCTGCCCAGCCAAATCTGATATGAGCCTACTAGTGCAGCTTTAGATACTCATTCTAGTATAGAACTTACTGCACTTCTGGATAAGCCAAGGTCTTTCAGCAGGTTATATAGAGATTTTGCTGGTATACCTCTCGCTCCCACTTCTACAGCATATAAATTTATACAGAATAACGTATTATGTGACAAAAATTAAATTCAGACTCAACCAGAATTCATAAGAAGCTATCACTAAATCTTTCAGGTAAATTAAAGCGAACTTTAGTTTTTGTTGACATTTCAGACACCGCTACACCAATTTTGATAAAATTTACATGACACCATCTGTGAACTATGATCTACCAAACAAAGAAAGAACCATCAAAATCGATTCATAAATTGGCAAAGCTAGTGCGTAACTTACATTTTATTTTTAAAAAACATCGAATTGAGAACCTCCCTCCTCCTTTTTTAAAGTCATTCAAAAAAGTTTTACATAGGGACAAAGAGAAGAAGGTCTAGAAGGTATTTGCCCTAAATTGGCCAAAACAAGCAAGTAACAATAAGTAGATACATGGACAGATCTATTTACTGACCAAAGAAAGTGTCCTCAAACTTCCCATAAATCTATTAAACCGACTGTCTAAGGTCATGTAGCTGTAAGCATAGACTAAGAAGAGTTCATTGTGATACAGTGAGTGCAATATTTACAAGTTATAAGAAGTTTCATCTTTGTAAACATTCTACTAACCTTTGCTCCAACCATATTTTTCGAGTTGTCGACGCGCAAAATCCATTGCGGGTATAACTGCGACGTTTTTAAACTTAAAATACTGAACAGTAATAACTTAATTCATTGGTAAAACTTGCTTGAATAATTGATACGAAAAACGAGATATAGTACATATACATAACCTAAAATAAAAATTTGAAAACAATAACTTTACCTGCACATGGTTTTGACTTTGACATTGACATACCAGAAAATTACAATGAGCCGTTTTCCGACGAGACAAAAATAGTTCCAAAGTACGCACTAGATGGCGGTAGTGAAATTTCAAAAAGATTTGTCTGTACCATAGACTTTCAAAAGTGTAATTACTATGAAGCCCCTCCCAATGTTCAGGGAAAAAGTGTAAAACTAAATTATTTGCGATAACTAAAAATGTTGGAGGTTTCCCAAAAACATCACTTATTTTAGATAAATTATAATTTTCTTCTCAGTTCAGGTGATGTATTTGGTTTATTTACCTTCTATAAGCCCTAAATCCTCGAAGAAAATATTTCATTCTAAAATAATTTTTCTTGTTTTTTAGTGTTAAAATATTAGGAATAAAAATAGTCAATTATAATTGTTAATGGAATAAAAAATCGTTTCTGATCACATTCGATTTTCAATAAAAACCTTTAAAACTCTCGATGCACAGACACAAACTAAGCACAAGTAAAAGGAAGATTCAAAAATATAAATGGCAGCACTGATACGAAAATATTTATCTGTGGCTGAAGGACTAGTATATATTCTCTCTACATAGTCTGTGGTATCTATCTGGTGATTTGTGGTATCTATGGTCAAGAATAAATAAAAAATTAATAGTGTTGGGACAATAGTTACCAAACGACGAGTATACAGAACAGCGCCTTAAGTTTTAGTGAACTATGCGAATTAGCTCATCGATTATCTGGTTCCGTGACCGTTATTTTTCGGCGATCCACTATTTTTCACTAATGCCGCATGGTCAACTGACTGATTTAGTTCGCTCTTACCCGAATTGTATGTTACGTGTTCAACGATTTTACTATATTTCGAATTTTTGTAGTGAACATTTTTTTAGCATCGTTGTGATATGAAAATCAATTAAACAAAAAAGGGACAGTTTAAAGAAAGTTAAGCATTTCTAACTTCTACCACGTATTTTTTTTTTCTAGATACAGATTTTTCTAGACATTTTTAGGAGATTAAAACAAAGAAATGATAGATGGCGCTTATGTTACGTCTAATATTACTTAACATTTCTGTCTTTTTTTACACAGAATTTAATTGACTATTTTTATTCCCAATATTTTAACACTAAAAAACAATTTTCGTACAAAAAATTAAACCGACTTCAAAACCACAAATAGGCACTCAAAAGCGAAAAATAAACTAAAATCATTATTATAAGCGCTACTCACTCATCTATTTGAAGTCGGTGCCAGCTAAATCTAACAGGTATAGGATAGATACCTACTACTTACCTGTGCCTACATAGCATCAATCTACTAACTTTTTGACCTGACTGGCACCGACTTCAAATAGATGAGTGAGTAGCGCTTATAATAATGATTTTAGTTTATTTTTCGCTTTTGAGTGCCTATTTGTGGTTTTGAAGTCGGTTTAATTTTTTGTACGAAAATTGTTTATTTTACTCTTTTTAGTGTACATGAACAAAATTAAAAATTTTGATTAAACCCCGATTACCTTGGATTTGTTTTCTGTACAACATTCTACTAGTCAAGCCCTTTCATTTGATACCCAGATAAAGGAGTTGTGAAAAAGAAATGTATTTCGGCATTTTGTGGAAGAGCGGCCATCATGGATTTGAATTTTTCATAGTGAAAAGTATTCTACTAGTCAAGCTCTTTCGTTTGATACCCAAATTGAGGTAGTAATGAAAAATATAATATAATTCGCCATTTTGTCGTGGTGGCCATTTTGGATTTGAAATTTGTTATAGTACTCTACTAGTCAAGCCCTTTCATTTGATACCCAAATTGAGGTAGACTGTGAAAATATTTTGTCCGCCATTTTGTGGAGGCGGCCATCTTGAATCGACATTAACCAGACGTAGCTAAGAACATCTGCTATGGTATTAACCTTGAAATAAAAGAAACCGCATCGAAATCGGCCCATCTGTTTGAGTTCTACTACGGTGCCACAGCAGATAGACAGACACACAGACAGACATCGACGTCACTTATAACACCCTTTTTTGGTCGGGGTTAAAACAAGTTTTATTAAAGCATTTACACAATTTTGTATTGACAGGGTCGAGATTCATAACTTTCGTGAAATCTACAACGTCATCCAGATACGCAATTTTTCAGTTTTTGGTTCATATTTCAAAAACTACTTGACCGATTTCAAAAAGATTTATATGGGACCATTCGGGAAGCATACCCATCCGAACACAAAAAGAAATTTTAAAATCGGTTCAGAGGTTCTCGAGAAATCAGGTAACATACATAAAAAAATAAAATAAAAAAAACATAGGGGTCGAATTGATAACCTCCTCCTTTTTTTGGAAGTCGGTTAAAAAGAAGAAAGATTGTTTTAGTATAACATTTTTTCTTCGAATATTTAGGGTTTATAGAAGGTAAACAAACCAAACACATCAGCTGAGCTGAGAATAAAATTATAATTTATCTAAAATAAGTGATGTGTTTGGGAAACCTCCAAAATTTTTAGTTATCACAAATAATTTAGATTTACACTTTTCCCGGAACATTGGGAGGGGTTTCATAGTAATTACACTTTTGAGAGTCTATGGTAGAGACAAATCTTTTTGAGTCTACACTATCGCCATTGAGTGCGTACGTTAGAACTATTTTTGTCTCGTCGGAAAACGGCTCATTGGACACTAAACGTATAACAACTGATTATATAAAATTCCATTAAAGCCATTATAAATCAGAGTAAAGGCTTTTCATTTTCTGAGATAAGGACCTGACTCTACATCATATCATTGCAATATTTAGCAGAAAAATGATGAAAGGTAGTTTTTAACTTCTTTGATAGGTAGCTTTTTACCTGACACCTATCTCGCCTGACAGAAACTTACTTCAATGGAGTCATAGAGTTCAGTAACTCAATGCAAAAAAAAATGTTTGAAGGTGAAATCGATATTTCACGTAATAGGCAACACTTATTTTCATGATTTTCATGTTCATGAGAGGCTGAAAAGCTAGTCGCATGGCAAAGAATAATTAAAAAAAAAAAATTAATGTCACTTCTAGTTTTTTTAACTAGATATATATACAGTCCGCGAGGTATAAGCTGAGCTTTGCATTAGTGTGAGTGATCACCAAAAGTACAGTCAGAGTCAGATATTAAAATGAAATAAAACTAAATTGATAAAATAAAGTCCAGCTGTGTATTTGACTGATGAGTACATATTATTGTGTAATTATTACTAAAAATTCAATTTGAAAGACAAAATAACTACACATCTTCTACACCAGACATTGCACCATAGTCACTTTCTTTATCACTCTCGTTATCATTTTCACTCTCGTCTGATGTGTCGTTTGTTTTAATAATGAATCTTTCCATTATATTGTTAATAACGGCGTCGTATCCATGAAACTGATTTTCTTCTTTTATTGCATGGTCACAAACATTTTTCCATTCCTGTACAGTGATACTTTCAATTTTTTCAATTGCTAACCTCATTATTGTATCCATATTCATTGACACGTATTTTTTCGCGACGTATCCTTTTATCATTGCCCATATATTTTCAATCGGAATGAAATCTGGGTGATGGGGTGGTAGACGAAGGACGCTGTGACCATATTCTCTTAATGTGTCAATTTTATATTCAATAAATCGTTGTTTATTATGCCGTATCAATTGATAAAGTTGTGGTTTAAGCATGGATATTGAGTGATCGATACTGCGTAACTTGAGCCAGTCAATCATATCTTGTTTGCGACTATTTTAGTTGGGAGCGGGATTTTTTAACGAATTGTGGTAAGATGCGTTGTCAACTACAATAACGCTATTGGGCTTCAAATTGGGAATTAATTGCGTTTGTAACCATTTTGTATAGTTTTCTGTTATGGGGGATGCGACGGTAGGTACACTGTGGTGTGGTGGATTCAAATTCAAGTTATTATATCCAATGTAATTCACGATCCACAATATAAACTATTAAATTTGTACGATAGAAATAACATATAAAATTATACGAAGCTAAAATTCCAAGATAAATACTAATTAGGTAAGTACAACGAATGGCGCGTGAGCAAGTTAGTTCAATACAATCAACAGCTGACTGAAGAGATAAACGGGCGGCGCAGCGCGGGTCGGGAGCGGTGCGCGTGCATAGAAACTATCTAACTAGCTATACGTAGCATCATGGTAGTGAACCGGCGGCCGATCCCTCGCCGCAGCGCGCGGTTATGCTATGACCGGTAGCGTTTTGATCTATATTGTGTATCGCGTGAATAATTACCAGAGATGTATAAGATACCCTATACAAAGTATCTGAAATACAAGATGCAAGATACTTACGAAAAAAGTATTTCAGATACCAGATACAAATAGTTTTCTAAAAAGGTATCTGAAATACTAGATACAAAATACGTATCTTTCAAATACTTTTTAAAGATTAAATACTTTTGTAAGAAAACATTCAATTGAACTTAAGTTTATTCATCCGAGAAAACAATTTTCGCATAAATATATCGCGCTGATAACAAGGATCAGGTAAATTAGAATATAGTTAGTGTTTAGTGTGTAAATCAAGGAAAAACTAAATTATTCGGTCCACTTTTCCAGATGCATTAACTGCATAACTAACTTTGTAATCCCATATATCATAAGGACCCCACTAAATGTTCCCACTGCTGGGACTCGGGGCCTTCTCTCGCAAGGAGAGAGTTTCAGGCCATAATCCACCACGCTGGCCAAGTGCGGGTTGGTGGATGACACATGACTTCGAAAGATTCTAGGTACATGTCGGTTTCCTCACGATGATTTCCTTCACCGTTTTTAAGTTAGCGGCATTACGCACATGACTTCGAAAAGACAGTGGTGCGCGTGGTGGGATTCGAACCCGGGGACTCCGGATCGGCAGTTCAATTCAATTCAATTCATTTATTCGAACCATTGGAAATTAACATCACTTGGTAACGTCACATTATACAATTTTAAAGAAATAAACAATTTAATATCTTAAGCGGCTGTAAAAAGGCCTTGTCATAAAAATAATGCAGCTGTAAAGGGGCATTGTCAAGAATATGTTTCAGATATAAAATAAAATGTCAATAAAGAATATTATAAGTATTGTGATGTTATATAATACAAAATGTAATAAAATCTTAATGTTATGCCAATGTCGAATTAAAATCAGAAAGCAATACCTCCTTCGACCACTCTTTTCCGCCTTGAATAAATTCTTTGGTTGTGTAGAAGGCTTTTCTTATTAGATACTCCTTTATAGCAGTTTTAAACTTTTTTTCCCTGAGACCTACCAACTGATTCGGAATAATATTATAAAAACGCACACAATTGCCAACAAAGGAAGTATTTGTCTTCTGAAGTCTACACCTCGGAAAAGCAAATTTGTTGATATGCCGCGTTCTAGGGTTATCATCTGACATTTTCCTAAGAATGGATTGGTGTCTTCTCGCATACATAATGCATTCGTATATGTACAGTGACGGTAAGGTAATAATATTTATGGTTCTAAATATTTCCCTGAGTGAGCCTCTTGGAGGTATATTATATAAATTTCGAATTGCTCTTTTTTGCAATATGAAGACAGAACTTATATCAGCGGCTGAGCCCCATAGTAGCACACCATACGCCATCACACTATGAAAATATCCGAAATAAACCATTCTAGCTGTAGAGACATCAGCTATTTTTCTTGTTTGTCGGACAGCATGTGCCGCCGAGCTCAGCCTGTCAGTTAGTGCATTAATATGGGTACCCCATTGTAACTTTGAGTCCACAGTGATGCCCAAAAAGACTGTTGTGTCGGTTGGTTGTATAAGTTGATCTTTCAGTTCAATTCTGCATTCTACAGTTCGCATATTTGCAAGAGAAAACCTGACACATTTTGTTTTCACAGGGTTCAGAACTAAACTGTTTGCATCAAACCAGTCACATACTCTAGCCAGCATATCATTAACTGCTGACAAATCTGAGCCACCTCTTTTGATTTTAAATAATAGCGATGTATCGTCAGCAAACATAATAATTTCAGAATTAATAAATTTTTGGGTCATGAAGGGAAGATCATTGATATAAACTAAGAACAGGAAGGGCCCTAGTATTGATCCCTGAGGAACTCCCATTATAAGAGACGATCCTTGTGATCTTACCCCATCTATATCAACAATTTGAATTCGATCTCTTAAGTAAGATGAAATGAGGGTTAAAGCAGTTTCCGAAATACCGTAGAAAGCCAACTTGTTAAGCAAAATCTTGTGATTGACACAGTCGATTGCTTTAGAAAGGTCACAAAAAGCTCCAACCACATCATGACAGTCTTCCCACGCACTCAGTATAAACTTCGTGAGACATATGCCTGCGTCAGTAGTTGATCTTCCCTTTGTAAAACCGAATTGCTGTTTATGTAGTAGGTTATTCAATTAAAATAAGATAACAGCTGACCCAAAATCAGTTTTTCAAAATCTTACTGATGGACGGCAGTATGGAAACTGGTCTGTAGTTACCAGCATCCTCTTTTGCACCTGATTTAAATAGTGGTATCACTTTACTATGCTTCATGAGATCCGGGAATGTCCCATTTTTTATGAATGAATTGAATAAGGCTGCTAGGTAAGGTGCGATGCTTTTTAATATGCCTTCCATAACTTTAACTGACATTCCCCATAAATCTCCAGTTGGCTTTACTTTAATCTCTTTAAACGTTTTAATAATTGATACAGCAGATACCTCACGAAATGTGAAAGAAGACAACGGTTTACTTACATTTTACGCAGTAGTATTTCAGCCCGTGAATCCGCAGATGCCAAGTGTTTGGTTATTTCATTAGGTATGTTTTTAAAGTATTCTTCAAATGCATTGGCTATATCAGATCTGTTTGTAATTATTTTACTATTTATTGTCAATTTATTCAATTTTTCACGAATTTTAGATTTTCCCGTTTCTTTGTTTATTATATTCCAGGCCGTTTTACCAAGTTATCAGACTGTTTAATTTGGTTACTTATAAAATTTGATTTTGCTCGTTGACATGCAGTTTTGAAAATTTTGAATATGTTTTAACATAATTTTTGTTGCGTCATCAGTACAATAAGTTTTAAGTTTATAAAGATTATATAAATTACTCCTACTTATGAATAATCCTGGTGTGGCCCATTCGGCAAATTTTGGTTTAGCATTGATATTTATTTCTTTTGTCTGGAAAATTTCATTAAATTGATTAATTAACATATCAAAAAATAAATTGTAACTGAGATCTGGATTAGAAATTAGTATGTCAGAGTTATTATAAATTGAGGTTTTAAATTGGTTTTTAATTTTAATGTCAGAATTATTTTTAATTATAATGTCAGATCTATTTTTAAACATAATGTCAAAATCTTTTTACTGTAATGTCACGAGAGTTTTCAATGTCAAAAGGAAATTTTATACTAAAAATTATTTATCACATTTTCAATTGTTCTATGCGACCTTGTGTTATAGGCCTGACAATAACTTTTACTTCAGTTCGTTTCACCACGGCAGGAAGAGATGCATAGTCCTTTATGATCCGAACGTAGAAGGTTTAAGATTTCAGACTGTAGCCATTTACAATTTACAAACATATTGTCAATGCAAGTTGACGACATTCCTTTTTTAGAGATTGCTACTCTTGTTGGTTCCAGAAATACCTCTATAAGATTGAATGACTGGAACAATGCAAGTATTTTACTTTTGGTAGATGAATTTGTTAGTATGTCGGTGTTAAAATCACCACATACCACAATGTGCTTATTTTTGTCAGACATCTTACCCAGAGTTTCTTCCATCACTGTTAAGAAGGTCTCAAAGTTTGCTTTAGGAGGTTTGTAAACACATACTATAATATACAATTCTAATTCTACACATGCTAACTCGCAATGATGTTGTACATTAAATTTTTCAATGTCTTTCCGTGCTTTATATTTGAGGTCATTCCTAACAAAAATTATACATCCACCTCCCAACGAACTTTTCCTGCAGAAGATGCTACCAATTACATAATTATTTAGATAAAAGTTTTGCTGCGATTTCGATACCCATGTCTCTGTAAAGCAAATGACATCATGCTGTTGAGAACCTTCCAGATACATTTCGATCTCTCCTAATTTACCTATCAACCGATTAATATTTTGGTATAAAATGTTTAT
Organism: Ectropis grisescens; assembly: GCA_017562165.1. Taxonomy (NCBI): domain Eukaryota; kingdom Metazoa; phylum Arthropoda; class Insecta; order Lepidoptera; family Geometridae; genus Ectropis; species Ectropis grisescens. The sequence continues at coordinate 10,580,186 of CM029768.1, forward strand.
TGCGTTTTTGGTACATTTCTTATAACTAGAGTTAACATTGCCAGGGTGGTCTTGATTATTTTTACGCTTTATCGTAACATGGCAAGGCCTCCTATTGTCAGATTATTTAGTTTAAATCGCTGTTGTTGTTAGTTTTTATTGATATGACTACATTCAGCGGTTGTTGTTTTTCCCTATTACGGTCATTTAGCAAAAAACAGAACATCAATTTGGCTAATTTAATTTTAATATGACGCGCAAGCAATTGTTTTTCGCCAACCAACTTAAAGTTTACTATAAAATTATTAATATCAAAATATAAAAATTCACTACTTTTATTTGAGATTAGATTGTATAAGGTCATATTAAGTAAATAAATTCTGTGATTTTGTCCTTCGCTCAACGATGATGAATAAGGAAAAGTACAAAATATTATTTTATTTATGTTACCAGTTTTGTGTAACTTTATCAAAGAATCAATACAGTTTACAAGAATACGTTTTGTTAAACCTTGGGTATCTCCATCATTGTTACAATATTGGTGTTTTTCCTAAACTTTCCAAGCATTGCTCTTTTAATTAGTTGTTCGAGCTTAATATTTGGGAGCGAAGTGTTCATTATACTTTGATTACCGTTTGCAAGTATGTTACTGAAAATTTCGCCGAAACCTATTCCTATACTATCGCTAAACAGTTCAATTTCACCGATATCTCCAGTTTCTTCATTATTGTGTGGGACTTGTTGTGCACTACATAACACCGTTTCTTCGGACTCTGTTATAAATGACTTGTTGCATGGAGAGATACAATTTATTTCAGACATAAAGCTTGTTTCCGAAAGTGACTCTTGCTGGTTTTGCTGTTTCGGAGGATTAGCTAAGCTTTTCAGTGCTATTACAAGATGCTCTATTTCTTTTGAGCTAAGTCATATTTCATGTTCAAATCTTTAAGGCTATTTTCTAATCTATGTATTTTATGCAATTCTTCCTCATGTTCTTTTTATAGTTGTTAATTCTTATTTTGTCTTCTATATATTATATTTCTCAATGCCATTTTATCTTTTATTATTTCAATGTTTGTGCGATTGTTATATTTTAAATTTTTCTTATGTTTCAGGATCAGTCTTGTTAGTTTTAAGTATTTTTTGAGAGTGTTTTTTCCTGTAATCCAAGTTTTGTTGGGTTTCAAATTCGGTTTATCATTTTCTTTAGTTAGATCTATGGTTTCAATAATTTTTTGGTCCTTTTTTTCTTTTATTAATTTATGGTATAGATTTAAAATATTATCAGATTCTTTTTCATTTTTATGTATGTTTAGGCTTTGTATTAATGTCTGCGTTTGATTTAACTCATGTCTAAGATTTTTAATGACTAGATGAGCTTCGTTTAGTTCTATCTTTAAATCTTCATTTGTTTTAGCTTTTTCTGTCAAATTATTTATTTCCAATAGTAATGTCAAATTATTTATTTCCAATAGTCGCCGTTCATCCCATATATAGATGTATAACACTGCAATGCACATGCAGTTAATTAATAAGTGAACTTGTGTTTGTGTTTTCATGAGCTGGCCAAGTCAATAAATTTATTTAAATGTTAAAGATTTTTTGTATTGAAATGATTACTATTTGACGTTTTAAAACAGAAGGTCCCTTATGTAGGGACTGCCCAAATTAATAATAACCGACTTGGTATTACATGGATCTCACAAATTTTTACGGTAGAACAACTGGCGAGATTGGTTTTTTTACAAGGTTTTTTTATGGGATTATGTTATGTTTTAACATGTCAATGTATGGATGTGTGGATATTTGGATGTTTGTTGCTCAATTACGTCGTAGTAATGGACATGGAAATAAAACGTCGATGTTTTTTCCGATGTAACATCCGATTGTCACATCGATATATAAATGCTGCTAATATTATAAATATCATTGTATGGATGTTTGTTGCTCAATCACGTCGTAACTTTAGAACACTTTTGATCCCCGTCTGGAAGATATTTTTATCCCAAACAAGAACAAAATTAAAAATTTTGACTAACCCCCGACTGCCTCGGATTTGTTATCTGTACAACATTCTACTAGTCAAGCCCTTTCGTTTGATACCCATATTGAGGTAGTAATGAAAAAATAATATAATTCGCCATTTTGTGGTGGCGGCCATCTTGTATTTGATTTTTTATAGTGTATAGTATTTACTAGTCAAGCCCTTTCGTTTGATAGCCATATTGAGGAAGTAGTAAAAAAATATATAATTCGCCATTTTGTGGTGGCGGCCATCTTGGATTTGAATTTCTTTATAATGTATAGTATTTTACTAGTCAAGCCCTTTCATTTGATACCCATATTGAGGTAGGTTATGAAGAAATATTTTGTCCGTCATTTTGTGGAGGCGGCCATCTTGAATCGATATTAACCAAACATAGCTAAGAACATCCGCACGGATATTAACTTTCAAATAAAAAAAAACCGCATCGAAATCTGCTTATCTGTTTGAGCTCTACGGTGCCACAGACAGACACACACACAGACAGACAGACATCGACGTCAAACTTATAACACCCATTTTTTTGGTCGGGGGTTAAAAAGTATCTTAGGGTAAAAAGTATTTGCAAAATACTAAGATAACAGGAAAATGTATCTAAATACAAGATACAAAATAAAAAAAATAAAAAGTATTTTAAATACAAGATGAAAATACGTATTTTGTATCTTGTATCTGTATTTTAGATACTTTTATCTAAGATATGTCACATCTCTGATAATTACTTATATTATTGTTATACGGTTAATATTCTAAATATATTAATATATTGTGTATCAAATCAAATCAAATTATTTATTTGTCAGAACATGGTTGTGTAATCACATACATTAACAGCAGTGTACAGATGTCAGTCAAATATAGTGCCTCATGTTCTTGCCTGTTTCGGCGTACAAATTTTATTACAGAAACTAATAATACTTAATCTTGCTTATAAATAAAAAAATAAAAGTAACAAGGATCATTTAAAATCTACTCCTAACAAATTACACTTTTATGACATATTATGTCACCATTGTGATAACACATAATTTAAATTAAATAATGGATAGCAATAATGTCAAATTATAATATAGAACGTCAATAGGAATGAACAAAACTTAGTAATTATATATTGTTAAATGTCAAGAATTATACAAGGTCAATATTGTAACTACATAGTCATTAATGTGATTTTGTTTTAATCATTGTGAGCTATAAGTTGAATTTTTAGTAATATTATGGATTTTATCGCTAAGAAAGTCAGTTATCTCATAATAACATCTTTTCTTTAACATTTTTTTGAGCTTACATTTAAATAGATCAACATTTAAGTCTCTGACATTCCTGGGTATTTTGCTGAATATGATGGGAGCCATACAAAATATTACGCATCAATGCTGATTTTGATGTTGGTAAGCGAAGTCGTATTTCTTCCTGTCTCCGAGTTCTTACACCGTCATTAGTCCAGTCACAAAAGAGTTGTGGGTTAGTCTTAACAAACATTGCTACTTCGAAAATATAGAGAGATGGTAAAGTTAGAATGCCCTTATCCAAGAAATAAGGTTTGCAGCTATCAGTTTTATGTAGATGGAACATTGCTCTGATGCAGCGCTTTTGGGCTTTGAAAGCAACCCCTCTATCGACAGAGTTACCCCAGAACATAATGCCATACCGTATAGTTGACTCTACCATTCCGTAATATGCAGTCACAAGACCATCCATGCTGATTACTGATGAAAGTTTGTATAATGCATAAGACGCCGAATTTATTCTTTTTGTTAATGTGTCAATATGTGCTTTCCAAGTGAGTCTATGATCAATATTCAAACCCAAGAACCTTGTGACATGAACTTCCTGCACAACTGCGCCATTATATTGTAGTACTGGGTTTGTCATATTTGTACGTTGTTTAAAATGCATTATAAATGTTTTTCGAGAGATTAATTTTAAGGTTATTGTCACTCATCCAAGCAATCATCGATTGTAGGCATTTGTTTATTTCGAACTCGTAAGTTTTAGTATCTTCACAGCTAATTATGGCAGTGCTATCGTCCGCAAACAAAGTTATTGGGTGATTAAGTGCTCTAGGCAAATCATTTATATACGAGACAAAAAAGAGAGGACCCACGACGCTACCTTGTGGTACACCAAAGTTTGGAGAGCGGACAGTAGAGCGATAAATAATTTCGCGTTTCTTTGGTATATTTATCTCTACTATTTCCGTATAATTTTGTCTATCCGTTAGATACGATTCTATAAGTTTAAGTGCATTTCCTCTTTTTCCGTATGCCTCTAATTTTCTTAATGTGTCATGGCGGACATAGTCAAAAGCTTGAGTCATATCGCAAAATATTGCGCAAACTGGTGTCCTTGCATCGACCTTGGTCATTACCTTGTATAAAAAATCGTATTTTGCTATATTTATAGTTTGTATTATGTTTGTATAATATAATAATATTTAAATATAAAATATATATGTAGTAATATGTAAATAATGTTATATATGATTATTTATGTATGTATAAATGATAAAATGTTGGAGGGACGCCCACACTGTATTCATATTGTTATGATAATCACCACTTTTTTGATTAGCTTTAAACATCAGCAGCGCATTTGGTATGAAACCGTCCTCGCCGCCGGCATGAACGATTATCAATCGATTTCCTTTAGAAATAGGTTTCTTCAAACCAGAAGTGCTGCCATCTGAATATGATTTTGATGAAGTGTGAGTGGTGTCAATATATGTTTCATCGGTATAAACGATAGGCCTGCCCTGAATACGGTATTCGGAAATTTTAAGTAAATAAGTTATACGTAGGTGACGGATCTCATGCTTTTCCATTAAAAATTTTCTGTTATTCTCTGTCCTTGACCATTTGAATCCTAAAAGAGATACTTCTTTTCGCAATGACCATATTGATCCTGGATAGTTAATGTCAGCCTTTAATTTTTCATGAATTCTTTTCATTGTTGGCACCTCTTTGTCAGTAATGTGAAAATTATGAATTGTTCTACGGATTACTGCTTTATCAAAATCATCAATGATCATTATATTTTTCCTGCATCTGGTCTTTTTCGAAGATTTGAATTTGGTTCCATCTTTCAAAACATGTTTACCTTCCAATAAGACTCTTTTAACAGTTGACAGTGGAATTCCTATCGATGTCGATATCAATTGGGCTGATGTAGTCACACTTGACATGTCTTTATCGTTAATGTCTTTAAAATAGCTATTTAAATTACACAAAATTTCTTTTACTTGGCTATTTAATGGTTTCCGTATTTTGCGCTTATTTGTGTTGGCATCCATTTTACTAACACTTATATCAAACAAAAACAAAATAATATTAAACACGTCACGCTGCAGTCTGTACAAGAGGTGAAGTGCGGCAGGAGCGCGGCGAGACAGAATGGCGCCGCGCCTCAGGCTGGTTACCCAAAATCAGTTTAAATCGGTTTTTACCGGGCGAAAATGGCGCCGCGTGTCACACCTACACTATCCATGTACACTCACACAAATGCAAAGCTCAGCTTATACCTCGCGGAGTGTAACATAGTGATTATCACAGATTTCTAAAACAAAAGGTGTAGAAATCTGTGGTGATTATGTACTTCCTCTGTGGTCTGACGTCTGACTGGTCTGTGGCTCTGTGGTAGTATATTACATTCTCATTGGGCCTGATGGAAATTCGCAAATTCAAAATTCAAAATAGTTTAATTTTTACATGTTCACTATTTTACGCTATGGAATTGCTGTAATTATCGGCCCCATGAGAATCGGCAAACTCAATAAGTTGTTGTACGTCGCTGGATCAACGCTGCAATGCAGATTTGTTAGTATATCATCAGTTTGGAAACAAGCAGTAACAATAGTTTTTGTTAGTTTCATTTACCTATTTATTATTTATCTATTCTATTGTTGCTTCTCAAGGTTAGTAATCTACTGAGACTATATTTGCTTTAATTATATTTATCAGTACCGTAGTTGTGAACATGCTTTGATAAATAGGTCACTAAACATTCATGTTAGGTACAGTTAAGCCTTAAGTCTCTTATTTTAGATTTATATCTTATCACTGTAATTTTATAATTGATTAAAATTTATGATAGGTTATATCAGAGCAGCGTAAGCTGATGTACTTACATAATACAGTCTAGAAAATGGTAAGTAATTGTGCTTATTGATTGTTTTATGTGTCTTTTTCTTTTCAAAGTAATTTAATGTATTTGCCTAAATAATATTCTCTAAAAACCTGTGGTTTATCATTTGGTCTAAGACCCGGTGAGGATTGACCATCACCCATCTCAACAGATGAGACATATTTTTGTCAAATAATATTGACTAGCAGCGTTCTGCAGTTTTACTCACGCAATTCTCGTTCCAGTTATTTTTCCGGGATAAAAAGTAGTCTATGTGTTATTCCATACTATAATCTAATTGTGTTCAAACTTCAACCCCATTCAGAAGTTCTAACATAAATTGGCTACAAACATCCAAACTTTGTCATTTATAATATTAGAAGGATTAATAGATAAGCCTATGATAACTTGCCTATGATAATATGCCTATGATACCTTGCCTATGATACCTTGCCTATGATAACTTGTCTATGTTAAATATGCATTCCAATTTCAAGTGACTTTTGTTATGAAACCAGTTTCCTAAACTCAATATTTAACCCTAGATAGCTAACGTTCCTGAACTTCTATGATAAGCTAACCATTCGACTTTTTGACGACCATTTTTAAAACATGTTTTTTATTAAAATTGTATTATTATTTTAATCAGATTTACTATATTCCTGGGCAATATGGGATATAAATTACAGATAATTATTACATAAATGAATATAAATTAAGCTTTTAGGTACTAAATCACAAATCTTAATGGGCATGTCTTTCTTTGAGGTCAATAAGGCACTCAATCTTACAATGACTAAATTATTTATTTATTTATTGAATAATAGGCGAGCAGCTCTTGCTGATATGCCTATATCTCAGTGTTGAAATAACAAATTATAGGTAATTGTCTGTTAAAATGATTTTGTCTTTTACTGTCCATCTGTCCAGTTTGTTCTTAAAAGAGTTTAACGACTTTGCCGAAATAACATCCTCAGGCAACCTGTTCCAGTTATAAACCACTCTGTTGCTGAGGATGTGATGTGCAGTGTTTGTCAGTGATGGCGCGTGGGACAACTGGGACTTATGACGCCGATTGTCTCTCTTATGCTCCTTTAATCTGTACAGGTTCCTTATGTGGTTATTATAATATCCATTCAGTATTTTAAATGTTTCGATCAAGTCTCCCCGCAACCTTCTCACTTCCAGTGTAGTGAGTCGTAGGGCTTTTAACCTCTCTGTGTACGATTTACGTCGAAGGGCATATGGCAATTTCGTCGCTTTTCTTTGCACAATTTCAAGTAAATCAATATCTTTTTTGAAGTAGGGGCTCCAAATTTGATAACCGTATTCCAGTAGTGGTCTCACATAAGTTTTATATATTTTAAGAAACATTTCTACAGTTATAGAGACGATCTTCTTAGCATTCCATGGATTCACCGTGCGGGTGCCGGGTCCATCGTGTGGCAGAGAGAGAAAAACTCGAGTAGTTCCTGAGACTTGTGACTCGGGCGTAGGTTTAAGGGGCCCCTTTCTGACGTACATCAACACTCACCTTCACCACTCGTTTTTCTCTCCCTGCCCAGCCAAATCTGATATGAGCCTACTAGTGCAGCTTTAGATACACGTTCTAGTATAGAACTTACAGCACTTCTGGATAAGCCAAGGTCTTTCAGTAGGTTATAGAGAGATTTTGCTGGTATACCTCTCGCTCCCACTTCTACAGCGTATAAACTAACTACATAGCCGTTTTTTGTTAATTCGTTTAGGAGGTCGTAATACTTATTTTGTTTCATCGCGTGGTCTTTAGGTATATTAGTTTCCCACGGTACGGTAAGTTCTACAAGGACTATGCGTTTCGTAGCTCTAGAAAAAAGGAAAATGTCCGGTCTGGATGACGAAACACCCACATCCTCTGGGATTTTGTAGTGCTTTTCATACGTGTCCATTAAAATAGTCCAATCAGGTGCTGTACCCAGGATTGAGTAAGGCTTGTTCCTGGAGTTTGAAGTTGAGCCTTCTTTTACAAAGTTAATTTGTCTGTTGTTTGTCGTCAATCCCTTTTGGGCTCTAGCTACCGAAAGGCTCATGGCTTCACGTATGATTTCAAGTACTCTGTCATGACGCCGTGAGTAATGACCCCCATTAAGGAGCACCTTGCATCCCACCAATATGTGCCTTGCTGTACATATCGCCTCTCCACAAGTATAGCAACATTTTTCAGAGGCTTTTCCCCACCTTACCAAGTTACTCTGGTCAGGGAGGGTCATTTGGAATGCATTTAGATAAAATTTTAATAAGGCAGGGGACCAGTCATAGATCAAGGTGCGCCATTTTGAACTCACCTATGGTTAACCACTCACTTTGCATTTCTAAATTCATAGCGTGCACTTTGTAACCGTCATTTTCGTCTTGTTGTAGAAAGGTTTTTACCAAGTCTCAAAAGTTGTTGAAAGGATCCTCGAATGACGTAAAGAAAAGAGTTTGCTTTTTTTACAATTGCAGAAATGTGTTCTTCCCATTTTAAATTTGACGTAATTATAACACCGAGGTCTTTTTGCTGATTCACTGAAGATAAAGCAACACCGTTGAGATAATAGGTTATTAGTGGATTATTCTTGCCTAGATGTAAGACCCCACACTTTGCAACATTTAGATTGACAACCCCGTCCAAGGTCCAGTCTTGCACTTGATCTAGATTTCTTTGGAGCTGCCCAGAACCAACCAATGGGTTTGCAAAAAATTTACCATCATCAGCGAAGAATGCTGATTGACTTTCAATTGTTTCAATTAAATCAGTTATGTAGATCCCAAAAAGTTGTGGAGCAGTCACCGATCCTTGTGGCACGCCACTGGATACATTCCTGTGTTGTGATAGGGAATCTCCGACTCGAACTTGAAAAGTTCTTCCGGTCAAGTAATGTTCTATCCACTTCAGCAGCCTGCCACGTATACCGTAATGGTCTAATTTCATCAAGAGATGCTGATTAGGACCATTTTTTTAAAAAACGTTTTCTATTTCTTTTGGTATTATAAAACTAACAGCTTAAAATTAACCATAAGTATAAAATGACTTAGATTTTTTCGACACAAGTTGGAGAAAAGTCGACTGTATGTTCACCACAAATGGAAACTCTGGAATTATAACAGTGATTTTTCGATGTCAAAATGCCGATTATACAGTAGGTATCTCAAAAACAAAAGTACTTACCGTCTAAACGCGACCACCACGCGACGTAGTCTAGCCGTCGCTAAGTTGGCTCGAATCAGCGAATGTGTAGGTAAAACCATTAGAATGGGATAGGGAGATATTTATTAGATGCTCGTCATTTTGACGAACGTTAGCTATCTAGGGTTAATATAATAGCTACCATACAAACTTTACGCGTGACGCATAGACGCTTCTGTAGTGTTGTTGTATGAAGCGTTTTTGGGAGAGTCCAAAATAGTGATTTTAAAATCGTGGTAAGGCGGGAAGTTTTTAAGATAAAGTAATTCTTTCACCTATGTTTCAGTTATTGAGTAGCCTGTTGATGGCACATTAAATCAAAAATGCTTATTGTGAATCAATTTTGATGGATCTGTTTGTATTTGGTAGATCATAACTTCAGAGATGGTCCAAATTTTGGCAAAATTGGTGTAGCCGTTTTTGAAATATCAACAAAAAACTTAGATTTGTTTTCATGTATTTTGAGAATTTAGATGATAATAGTGATTGCTTCTTAGGAAATTTAATTTTAAATTGAAGCCAGTATTTGTATTTTTTTTTAGCCCCCGACCAAAAGAACGGTGTTATAACTTTGACGTCGATGTCTGTCTGTCTGTCTCTGTGTGTGTGTTTGTCTGTGGCACTGTAAATGTCAAACAGATGGGCCAATTTCGATGCGTTTTTTTTTAATTAAACGTTCATTTTCGTGCAGATGTTCTTAGCTTAGTTTGGTTGATATCGATTCAAGAGACGATTTTCTTAGCATTCCATGGATTCACCGTGCGGGTGCCGGGTCCATCGTGTGGCAGAGAGAGAAAAACTCGAGTAGTTCCCGAGACTTGTGACTCGGGCGTAGGTTTAAGGGGCCCCTTTCTGACGTACATCAACACTCACCTTCACCACTCGTTTTTCTCTCCCTGCCCAGCCAAATCTGATATGAGCCTACTAGTGCAGCTTTAGATACACGTTCTAGTATAGAACCTACTGCACTTCTGGATAAGCCAAGGTCTTTCAGTAGGTTATAGAGAGATTTTGCTGGTATACCTCTCGCTCCCACTTCTACAGCGTATAAACTAACTACATAGCCGTTTTTTGTTAATTCGTTTAGGAGGTCGTAATACTTATTTTGTTTCATCGCGTGGTCTTTAGGTATATTAGTTTCCCACGGTACGGTAAGTTCTACAAGGACTATGCGTTTCGTAGCTCTAGAAAAAAGGAAAATGTCCGGTCTGGATGACGAAACACCCACATCCTCTGGGATTTTGTAGTGCTTTTCATACGTGTCCATTAAAATAGTCCAATCTGGTGCTGTACCCAGGATTGAGTAAGGCTTGTTCCTGGAGTTTGAAGTTGAGCCTTCTTTACAAAGTTAATTTGTCTGTTGTTTGTCGTCAATCCCTTTTGGGCTCTAGCTACTGAAAGGCTCATGGCTTCACGTATGATTTCAAGTACTCTGTCATGACGCCGTGAGTAATGACCCCCATTAAGGAGCACCTTGCATCCCACCAATATGTGCCTTGCTGTACATATCGCCTCTCCACAAGTATAGCAACATTTTTCAGAGGCTTTTCCCCACCTTACCAAGTTACTCTGGTCAGGGAGGGTCATTTGGAATGCATTTAGATAAAATTTTAATAAGGCAGGGGACCAGTCATAGATCAAGGTGCGCCATTTTGGCAGCCTCCAAAAAATTACGAAGAAAATATTTCTTCAAATGTCATTTTGGAAGAGCAATTTTTGTCCTCATCCCTAAAAAGCAGGAAGTAACTCATCCCAAAGACACCAGACCGATAGCCCTAACTAATACAATTTCTAAAATCTTTTTCAGTATTTTGCAAACAAAAATGACCACATTTATGACTAGCAATAGGTATTTCAGGCCCAATCACCAGAAAGGGTTCTTGCCTGGTATTTCTGGATGCCTGGAACACAATACATTACTAGCAGAAAGTTTGAAAGATGCCAGAACACATGAGAGGCAAATTACAGTCTGCTGGATAGACCTAGAGAACGCGTTTGGTTCTGTCCAGCATGAACTTATGATATTTGCCCTAAAATGGTATAACTTTCCTTCTGAAATTATTGACATAATTAATTCTTATTATTGCCACTTAAAATTCGTCATAGCAGTAAACAAGGAATACACAAAACCACTTGAATACAATGTAGGACTATTCCAAGGGTGCTGCTTATCACCAATAGCATTTAATATAGTTATAAATATTTTAGTAGACAAATTAATATCCCGTGAAAAGAAATGGGGCTACCGGTTTAAAATCAACAATAAGTTCACTGAGTCAATCTTGGCCTTTGCGGACGACCTTGCAATACTTACACGTAATCCCAAACAGTGTCAAGAATTGTTGAACGAAGTCGATGAGTTCTGTACATGGACGGAGGAATGAGGACAAAACCATCTAAATGTCATTGTCTTTGTCTGGGTAGAAGAAATACCAAATATACGTCTTACGATCCGGGACTCTCCATAAGTGGCCAAGGAGTTGCCACAATTGCAGAGGCAGTGCCTTTCAAATTTCTTGGTAGAAAGATAGATCACAAAGGACGTACACCATCATTAGAGGTGGTTGTTGAAAATTTCATGAACACCCTCAATAAGGTAGACCAGCAGCCTATCAGCAATATCAAAAAAGCATGGATATATGACAACTACCTCACATCACGTCTGACTTGGCCTTTCCTAGTATATGACATCGGTAAAACTCTCCTGGCAAAGCTAGATGCCAATGTCATAAAGATATTGAAGTCATGGTTCGGATTGGCACATCCGGCTGATCCTTCTACTCTTTTTAGGGATCACAATAGTTTTGGGCTGAAACTAAAGAAACCGTCTGAACTTTACAAACACCTAAGAGTTACAAAAACGCATGTTTTGGGAAAGTCACAAGACGAATTAATTACATCTCTCCCAAAAGACAAAACTGCGTCAGACCTGGAATCTAGACTTCAATTCCATAAACAATTTATGGCAGGTGCACAAGTAAATACTGCTGGGTTGGGTGCGAGAAAAAAAAGGGAAGACCGAGACATGGTAAAAACCTTTTTACAACAAGACGAAAATGACGGTTACAAAGTGCACGCTATGAATTTAGAAATGCAAAGTGAGTGGTTAACCATAGGTGAGTTCTGTATCCCATTAGCTCTAAAATGGCGCACCTTGATCTATGACTGGTCCCCTGCCTTATTAAAATTTTATCTAAATGCATTCCAAATGACCCTCCCTGACCAGAGTAACTTGGTAAGGTGGGAAAAGCCTCTGAAAATGTTGCTATACTTGTGGAGAGGCGATATGTACAGCAAGGCACATATTGGTGGGATGCAAGGTGCTCCTTAATGGGGTCATTACTCACGGCGTCATGACAGAGTACTTGAAATCATACGTGAAGCCATGAGCCTTTCAGTAGCTAGAGCCCAAAAGGGATTGACGACAAACAACAGACAAATTAACTTTGTAAAAGAAGGCTCAACTTCAAACTCCAGGAACAAGCCTTACTCAATCCTGGGTACAGCACCTGATTGGACTATTTTAATGGACACGTATGAAAAGCACTACAAAATCCCAGAGGATGTGGGTGTTTCGTCATCCAGACCGGACATTTTCCTTTTTCTAGAGCTACGAAACGCATAGTCCTTGTAGAACTTACCGTACCGTGGGAAACTAATATACCTAAAGACCACGCAATGAAACAAAATAAGTATTACGACCTCCTAAACGAATTAACAAAAACGGCTATGTAGTTAGTTTATACGCTGTAGAAGTGGGAGCGAGAGGTATACCAGCAAAATCTCTATAACCTACTGAAAGACCTTGGCTTATCCAGAAGTGCAGTAAGTTCTATACTAGAACGTGTATCTAAAGCTGCACTAGTAGGCTCATATCAGATTTGGCTGGGCAGGGAGAGAAAACGAGTGGTGAAGGTGAGTGTTGATGTACGTCAGAAAGGGCCCCTTAAACCTACGCCCGAGTCACAAGTCTCGGGAACTACTCGAGTTTTTCTCTCTCTGCCACACGATGGACCCGGCACCCGCACGGTGAATCCATGGAATGCTAAGAAAATCGTCTCATACCTCAGTATGGGTATCAAATGAAAGGGTGTGTCTAGTAGAATACTCACTTTAACAAATTTCAAGTCCAGGATCTGGTAGTGAATTTTTTTTGGAGTGGTGGCCACTCCAAAAAAAATTCACTACTACCTCAATATGGGTATCAAATGAAAGGGCGTGACTAGTAGAATACTATGCATGTTGACAAATTTCAAATCCAAGATGGCCACTACCACAAAATGACGAAATACATTTCTTATTTCACAACTCCCTCTGGGTATCAATTGAAAGGGCGTGACTAGTAGAATGTTGCACAGATTACAAATACGAGCTAGTCTAGTAAATCAATTTTTTTTAATTTTGTTCTTGTTGAAGAAAATAGATTATTCAAAATGATTTTTTTTTCCAGATGAGACATAAAGTGTTTGTATACGGCACTTTGAAGCGCAATGAGCCAAATCACCACTGGCTCACTGACCCAGAGAATGGCTCGGCCTCGTTCCTAGCTGAGGGGACCACTAAGGATAAATATCCATTGATCATTGCCACCAAATATAACATTCCATTTTTATTGTACAGTCCAGGAAATGGGAAAAATGTTGAAGGTTTGTATATTTATCTATCTTCATTTAAATAAATATTGGTGGACAATTCACACACAACACTATCTGACCTCAAACTAAGCAAAGCTTGTACTATGGAAGCCAGATAGCTTATATAAAAGTGGCTAAGTGGGTAGTAACTGCCTGTTGAAGCCTGCAAAGCCGAGGGTTCGATTCCCACCCAGTGCAAATATTTATGTGATGAATTCAAATATTTGTGTGATGAATTCAAATATTTGTACTGTGTCTGGGTGTTTCTATGTATGAGTATAATAAGTTTTTTTTTTTTTTTGTAATCTTAATCATGCAATCAGTCTTGGCAGACTATAAACAGATGAGATGACAGTTTCATGGCGTTGAGGGTCCCACTCCCAGTGGAGATTGCCCCTTTCTTTATACATTATTGTTGTGTCAACTATCATACATGTCCCGTCGCTTTTTGAGACGACGTACGGTTTCAGGGATAGTGAGTCGACCCGCAAGTTCATTCGGGTGCTCTTGCAGTCGCAGGTTATAGTTAGCACTATGGCGTTCTATGTCTTGTTTTACCATAGGCACGTTTAAAGTTTCATGGACCTCTGTTGTTCGGAGAAACCAAGCCGCGTTCGTCATTTGCCTTAAGATGTTATTTTGTGACCTTTGGACTTTCAATATGTTTGAGGCACTAGCCGTTCCCCATAGCTGAATTCCATATGTCCAAATTGGTTTTAGCACTGTGTTGTACACATGTATCTTGCTTTCGAGCGACAGTTTGGAGTGTTTCCCCAGCAGCCAATAAAGGCTTTTGTATCTCAGATTTACTTCGTCTCTTTTTGTTTCGATGTGTTTTTTCCAGGTGAGACGACGGTCCAGGTGCATTCCCAAATACTTCACTACGTTTTGATGGGGTAGTTGAATGCCATTTAGGGCTACTGGAGCACAATCTTCCTTCCGGAGGGTGAATGTTGCGTGCACTGATTTGGTTACGCTAGCGGTAATTCTCCATTTCACCAGCCATTCTTCGATTTCTTTCAGGATCTTTTGCAATATCAAAGAGGCTTGCACTGCACATTTGTCTGAGGCGAGAATGGCCGTGTCGTCTGCGAAGGTTGCAACTGTAACATCTGGGCTCTGAGGTAAGTCATGCGTGAAGAGCATGTACAGGATGGGTCCAAGTACAGAGCCTTGTGGTACTCCTGCGGATATTTCATAAAACGCTGATGTGCAATCACCTTCTCTCACCTGGAATACTCTGTCAGAGAAATATGATTTTAAAACACTATAGAATGTGTGGGGTAGCTTAGATTTTATTTTGTACAACAATCCCTTGTGCCAAACTCTATCAAAGGCCTGTTGTATATCTAGGAATACAGCTGAGCAGTACTCTTTTTTCTCTAGTGATCTTCTTATTTTCCTGCACACTCTATGAACCTGTTCTATGGTGGCATGTTCTTTTCGAAATCCGAATTGGTGGTCCGGTATAACCGAATTTTCATTTAATACATGCAGCATTCTGTGCAGTAGAGATTTTTCGAGCAACTTGGACATTATCGGCAGAAGGCTTATAGGTCTGTATGATGTGATTTCGTGCATGGATTTACCAGGTTTGTGGATCATGATAACTTGTGATACTTTCCAGAGATCTGGGAAGTATCCGACTCTTAGGATAGCATTAAATATCATGGTAAGAAACACAATCACTTTCCGCGGTGACTCTTGAAGTACTTTTTTGTCTATTAGGTCGTACCCTGGCGCTTTATTATTTTGCAAGTCCTTAATATTTTTGTGGATTTCTCTGGGTTTTACAAGTTTTAGAGGCAGGTCGAGTTGTAGGTCTTGATTGAGCGTTGCGTCTATCTGCGATTCATCTGCATCTGGTCCAGGTTCATTTGGTTTGAACACTTGGCTTAGGTGTTTCGCGAAGGCCTCAGATTTGTCCTGGCAGGTTCTGATCCACTTGCCGTTCGAAGTGCGAAGAGGTGGCTTTTGATATAATGGTCGATCAAAATTTTTACAGGCTTTCCATAGTGAGTAGTTGGTTGCCTTTGTGGCAGTTAATCCTTCCAGGTACGTGTCTAAGGCAGCATTATTTGCTTCAGAGATGAGTTCCTTCAGTTCCCGAGCAAGCCTTATTTAATACCGTTTTGTCACTAGAGTGTCTACTGATGTGCCATATTCTGCGGAGTCTCCTTTTTTCACATATTTTTCGCCGTATGGTTTCCGAATAAGTTTTGCTCTGTGGGGGACGATTGGTGGCTTCAGGAGTAGTCATCCAACAGCTTTCTTGGATCACCGACGTTAGGTGCCGCACAGCATCATCAATGTCTGCCTCATTTTTCAGACCAATTTTTAAATCTATTTTATCGTGCACGAGTTCCCGATATGCATTCCAGTCAGTGTATTTATTATATAGTTTGGAATTGCTTTCCATTTTCAAAATCGTAGCACCGATGGTAAGTATTACTGGAACATGATTAGTGTCCGAATCCAAACATGTGCGTACGTCGTAAGAAAATCTCGAAAGTCCCTTAGTTATAAAGAAATCGATGACATCTGGAAGTCGCTTAGGGTCAGTAGGCCAGTTGGTCGGGTCTGTCGTTGATATCGTAGCGAGGTTATTTTTTTCAATGGTTTTCTTAAGCTCTCTTCCTCTTGTGTTAGTTAATCTTGAGGCCCAGTGGACGTGTTTGGCATTCCAATCTCCTCCGACTATAAACCGCTTTCCAAGTGTGTTAAATAGCTCTTCATACTGTTCTTGTTTTATGTTGTGCTTTGGAGGGCAGTATATTGCGGATACATTGAACATACAATTACGATCTTCTACTGCTACTGTGGCAGTTTGTATGTGGGCTTTTTTAAACTGTGGCTGTTCATGGTGTTTGACGCTAGATTTTATAATTAGGGCCGCACCTGCATGTGCTGTGCCGTCTGGATGGTTGACGGCGTAGATATTGTAGTTACGAATGGTAACAGTTTTGTTGTCAGTTAGGTGAGATTCAGACACTAGCAATATGTCTATGTTGTGCGTATTCAATAATACTTCTACCTCTTCTAGATTGGGTGAAAGACTATCTAGGTTCCACGTCACTATCTTGAGGGAAGTCATTTTGATATTTGTGTAACTAAAGTTGTTATGAGACTAATCAGGGTACTCATTTGTTGTAGTATTATATCAAACTTCTCAGCTTGTTTGAGGAGCATCTCTTCTGCTGTTGTATTTAGCCTTGGGATCTGTGAATTTTCTGAATTTGTATTGGCTTTAAGTACTTCATTATATCCTGTTCTCTTTTTAGCATGTGGATTTATTCTGTCTTTTTCAGTTGGACTATGAAATTGTGATTGTTTATGTTCATTGACTACTATATTGGGAGCTTGTGACCTCTGCTGGTTATTATTGCTAGTGTTTGTCTTAGTGTTTTTTCTACCTTCAAGGTGTGAGTTTTTGTTATTTTTTCTTGATGCAATTTCTTTATAAACCTCACATCCTTTAAAGTTTGCAGGATGGGCACCAAGGCACAATGCACATTTTGCGGGTGTGTTGCGATCAGTCTTTAAGCATTCTGATGTCTTGTGAGCTTCAGCACATTTCACGCAGCGGTAAGGTCTCATACAATAATTTTTTGTGTGACCATACTGCTGACATCTTTGACATTGCACAATGGTGTTACGCTTTCTTGGTTCTTCTATAGTGACTGCCTGGTGGTTAATGTACTTTATGTTCTTTACATTTTTATTGTTGGGGCCTTGTTGCACTGTTGCAAAGAATGTGCATGTGGGTTTCTTTTCTGGACCATACCTTGCGTTTATTATTTCCCCAATCACTGTATTTCCTGTGTCCTCAATGGCTTGTTTAATTTCGCTTAGAGGAGTTGAGTGATGTAGGTTTTAACAACTACTCGGTATGGTCGTTTATCTTTTCTGTTAAAAGTGTGTCCAATAAGTCCCTTGTCTCTGAGAGTCTCTATCACGGTTTTGTACACCTCTACACTGGAGCAGTTAAGTCGCAGCTGGTTTTACTTACCACTTTGTATTTGAAATCACTTTTAACAACAATGGTTTCAAGCAACTCCGTCAGCTTGGTGAGGTCCTCCACTCCATATAGGATTATTACTGGTGGTTTCGGGACTTTTTTAGGGCCATCGTATTTGTTTGTGTCTTCTTCCTGGTCAACAGGGAGTCCGCTGAATCGGTTTGCAATCAGGGTTCTTTCTGGGGATGGGGAGGATGGCTTCTTTCTTTTAGCGTTTCGAAGAGTAGGTGCTCTCTGCCAAGCGGGTGGATTGACTATTTCTTTGTCATGATCTATGTCCACACTCATAATGTTAGATTCCTGGCGATGTAGAGTACTGGTATCTGTTACCAGGCTTAATGATGCACTTCTGGGTCTAGTCACGAATAAGCCGGGGTGGAATGCTTGTTGCATTAGCTTTTTATTACTCTGACCAGTAACATTTACTGGTAAGGGGGCCTGGGTACCCACCCTCTTACAGTCTTCGGTAACCAATTTCTCACTTACAGGCCCGGTAACCTGCAAGCGCCGGGGGCTAGCTGGATCGCAAGGCAAAACTTTCTCATTATTATCACTCATTTCATTACTATGGTTGGGTGAATAGTGCAGCGCTTCCCCAAGGCACCACACATCATGATTTTGGGTTGACGCCCTAGCCTTTGATGATCCAACATCTCTCCACAAGGCAGCGGTTACTTTTGATTTCGGAGTAAGTGTCTCCTAGTCCAGTTGCCGTCCAATGCTGACGAGGCTGGTCTCCCCGGGTCCGAGCTTTTATTAGAGTGGCGGCTCATACTCGCCACTGTCGTTCACTTTCATTGGGTTTAGTGCTATTTTATAGAGAAATCTCCGCCATGAGTATTTACCAGCACCCCTCCAGATGGACCGCCCTGCTGTCCGCGACTGCAAAAGCAGCTAGCCTACATATCTGAAGGCCGTTTCGCTATCCGCAACCTGCGACGCGGTGGGTGGCATAGGGCAATTGCCTCTGGGAATGTTCCCCAGAACCCACTATAATAAGTATAATAAGTAAATATTTAAAACTATACAGGTATTATATTTATCAGCTATCTGACTTCCATAGTACAAGTGTTGCTTAGTTTAGTGTTGTGTGTGAATTTACCACCATTTTTTTTTTAAATTAGTTTTATGAAGTGAATACTTCTTTTGACGAGCCACAGACAGAATTTTCATGGCCTGTGAATTGAATTTTAGCGTCACGCTCGAGAATGATAAGAAATCTTCGGGTAAACTCGAGACCATGACCATTGATCATCTAGAAATGTGTGATCATTTCCCATTTGTTCATGGCCACGCCCTCCGGTTTCACCCGCGTAGTTACCAAAGCGAGCTATCAAATTCTGAGTTATAAGTATTCACTTCTATCGGCAGTTCCTATGACTGACAATTATTATTATTTTTAATCACCATTCCTATTTTATATACACAATAGGTATATGTTCCCGTGTATGTATCTTCCAGGTGAGATATACGAGATAGATGAAGTGATGCTGGGGAGACTGGACGAACTGGAAGAGCATCCGAAGTTCTACGTCAGGGAGATTGATGACATCCTTGTCACAAATGCGTAAGTTCATATCTATATTTTCTATATCTCTATAATATTTTTCCATCAAGCAACTCGGTCTTCCGCGCAAGCACGGAAGGGAGTAAGTAGCCTTAGCTAAAAAATATTGTTCAAATCTTTCTGTCATTTCTTGCGGGATGGGAAAGTTGCACACTAGAGCGAAGCCGCACTATTACACATAAATCATACCTGTACCTATCCATTGCCGATCGTACTCACACAGCCAAATCACTGACACATAAAAAATAAACCACCATTCACAAATCTAGCCCCGCCCTCAGCCGCAGTATATTATCAAACTCCATGGTCCACGCGGACTTGTACTTTGACAGAGGGGAGACGCTGTGTATGCTTATACTCCCTTACGTGCTCCTCACTGTATTTTTCACATTAATACACTACAGATATCAACATAACTTTTCACATCAGTGGCACATTCTTCGCATGGCTATAGCCGTCGGCGTACATTCTCGACATGATTTCGTATTTTTTAACCCCCGACCAAAAAAAGGGGTGTTATAAGTTTGACGTCGATGTCTGTCTGTCTGTCTGTCTGTCTGTCTGTCTGTCTGTCTGTCTGTCTGTCTGTCTCTGTCTGTCTGTCTGTCTGTGTCTGTCTGTCTGTCTGTCTGTCTGTCTGTCTGTCTGTCTGTGTGTGTCTGTCTGTGGCACCGTAGAGCTCAAACGGATGGACCGATTTCAATGCGGTTTTTTTTATTCGAAGGTTGATATCCGTGCGGATGTTCTTAGCTATGTTTGGTTAATATCGATTCAAGATGGCCGCCTCCACAAAATGGCGGACAAAATATTTCTTCACAACTTATCTCAATATGGGTATCAAATGAAAGGGCTTGACTAGTAGAATACAATACATAATAATAAATTTCAAATCCAAGATGGCCGCCACCACAAAATGGCGAATAACATTATTTTTTTCACTACTACCACAATATGGGTATCAAATGAAAGGGCTTGACTAGCAGAATGTTGTACAGATTACAAATCCGAGATCCGAGGTAGTCGGGGGTTAACCAAAATTTTTAATTTTGTTCTTGTCAGCAACACTCGCTCAATCTCCCCATTCGTAAAGAATGTGGTCACGGATCTCGCCATACAAATACGCCGAATTATATTACCTTCTGTTCCCCCAGTCTTGGAAATGTTTAAAAGGTACTTGATCTAATCTAAATGTGTAAATATGTACTGCAAAATTGTAAATATTGTTAGATTACGACGTTAGATAGTAAACTAACCTAACCTATTTAAGATTTGCAATCTTGGGGTCCGTGGCTTGGGAACCTCCACGTGGTGCACCCAGGGCATCACACAACAACTTGCCTTGGTTTGCATCTTGTTGTGTGATGGCGAATCCTGGCCTGGAAACAATAGTACGTTGGATAGTAATAATAGTAAGTTGGAGAAAGGAAATGGAAGACTTGGGAAGGTTATTTGACTGACGCTACTATCGGCCAAGTAAATTTCTAAGTCTTTCAGATGAGGGTCCTCCACAAACTCTGATTAGCAGAGTGCACAGTGGAAGGACAGGGACCGCAATATACTAGTAATAATAAATTTTCAAAGCATTGTCGTCTAAATTGGTCTTGTAAGTATGACCATCTAGATTATTCTTCTAACCATGGCCATCTCGATAAGCTGACGTCGGACGACTCGGGACCATGACTATCTCTTTTCCATTAGTTATCATTTTCATGATCCCGGATTCATCCGAAGATTTCTTTCGTTTACGATCGTGATGCTTGAGCTCAATTCACTGCCGACAAAAATCTGCGTATGGTGCGCCAAACCAAGTATTCACTTCAAGAAAATACTGGGAAGAGTCTGATTGAGAGTGGGCTGATTATGGGAGCTCGTACAAACAAATAAATAATTGACGGAATTTGTGACGGTACTGTAATGAAACTCCTACATTATCTCATAAAAATACATAATAAAAATTAGAATATTGAATACAAAATCTATAGCATTTTTTGTCAGATGTTATATTATAGTTCATAGTTCTTTATTCATAACGGTGTTGTTACATGTCATATAATTATAATTATACATCTGTAATTGAGTAGGTATATATCATCAACAAATATAAAGAATGACATTAGTGTAGTTTGTTAAGATTTAGCATTTAATCGAATAAATATTAATGTCAAAGAAAGTAATACAAATTAAAAAATATTCAATTATACAATTAGTATAGTCAACTAAATAATACAAAAAGTAAATAAAATTCATTAAATACACAACATAGTTATATTATAAATTAGTCATCAGTAACAATGAAAAATAAAAATAATCAACTCAATTTTATTTCAGTCAGATTAGTGTACTGGTAAAATGCCTGCTCGATAAGCCAATTTTTAAGTTTGTGCTTGAAAGATCCTCTCGTGGCAGCATCCATAACTTCACGAGGTAGGCGATTAAACACCTCTGTCGCCGCGACGTGCACCAGTTCGTCTGACTTGGCCAGCCGGTGCGGCACCGCGTTAAGTTATACTACTGTAACTTAACGTTATGTTTAAAAAAACTGCGTAAACAAGAACAAAATTAAAAATTTTGATTAACCCCCGACTACCTTAGATTTGTTATCTGTACAACATTCTACTGTCAAGCCCTTTCATTTGATACCCATATTAAGATAATTGTGAAAAAAGAAATGTAATTCGCCATTTTGTGGTAGCGGCCATCTTGGATTTGAAATTTGTCATAGTGCAAAGTATTCTACTAATCAATACCTTTCATTTGATACCCATATTGAGGTAGTAGTGAAAAATATTATTTAATTCGCCATTTTGTGGTGGCGGCCATCTTAGATTTGAAATGTGTTATAGCGTATAGTACTCTACTAGTAAAGCCCTTTCATTTGATACCCATATTGAGGTAGGTTGTGAAGAAATATTTTGTCCGCCATTTTGTGGAGGCGGCTATTTTGTATCGTTACGGATATTAACTTTCAAATAAAAAAAAACGCATCGAAATCGGCCCATCCGTTTGAGCTCTACGGTGCCACAGACAGACACACACACACAGACAGACAGACAGACAGACATCGACGTCAAACTTATAACACCCCTTTTTTTGGTCGGGGGTTAAAAAGAGAGACGTTGTAGAATATTCCAGAATGTTACGTTCTTGTTACAGATCATGCGACGTCGAGACCCACCGATGCTGGGTGTACTTCCTGAAGAGCTTCAAACCGGAGCTGGCGTCGCGGCCGCAGCTCGCTAACTACTCCTCCGCCGGCCCGCACGGACTCGTCTACTTGGAAAGGTCTAAGCGAGATCCTAACTACGACCATAGAGCTGAGATAAGAAACTGATCGGTCATACCGTACGTATGCGCGGCCGATTCATATTGAGGGAAGCTGTGTAAAAAAATATTGATTCGCCATTTTATGGTGGCGACCATCTTATATTTGAAACTTATTATAGTGTGTAGTATTATTATATTAGTCAATTCCCTCCATTTGATATCCATATTGAAGGTAGTGAACAAAAAAAATCCGCCATTTTGTGGAGGCAGCCATCTTAAATCAATTTTTATCAAACGTAACTAATAACAATCTTGGGTTTGAAATTTGTCATAGAATTCTACTAGTCAAACCTTTTCGTCTGATATCCATATTGAGGGTAGTTGCGAAAAAATATATAATCCGCCATCTTGTTTAGGCGGCCATCAGGCGGAAAGATAAGAACATTCTCGCGTCGTTTTCACGTTGTTGGTAATTTCAGTGTCAATCGTATGTGAAGTAGAGACGCACCGATGCTGATAACTTTAAATCAACTAGACAATTACCCATTTGACTGATCGTACGACTCCTCGGTAGCGTTTTATAAGCATAATTGCACATCTAACCTACCTTTGAACCCGTTGATGTCTTTCTTTGCATCCTGCTCTGTCCTCAGAAGTTTGCATAACTCTATCTCGTTCTGTCTAATCATTGATGGAAAGTAGTGCCACGTGACATGAATATTCGGCTTATCAAAGCGCGATTTTTTACCTCGTCCTGCGCCCCCGCTGGTGACTTATAATTTAAGCAGATTCGTTTTATGCCTGATCAACAGGGTACTTAATCTATGATTTCAATATATTTTCTCTCTTTCAGTGAAAACCAATCAACTATAGAAGATCTTGATGACGTGAAAAAGTAGACCAAGGAAAGATTCTGAACGCAATCCGAACGATTCAAATTTGGAATGACAATTCTTGTCTCTGTTATTCTAGATGGGTAAGACAAAGAGGTGTGATTCCGTGTCGAGATTCAATCCGATTGCGTTTTGAATCAGGGTACAAAAATAAGTATGTTGTATGTTGAGTTATTTTGTAATAATTATATATTAATATACAAATGTTAACAAGTTAATGATTGTTTGATTTTTGTCCTTTATTTATGTATATTAGTTGTTATTTTATTTTTTGTAGTGGTAGGACTCTTTGAAGATTCCGTCTGGGGAAGTACGACACTTATGCCAGTTATTCTACCGTCAAGCAGAAATGTCCAAACATTACTGTTCCGGTTTGAAGGGAATACTGGATACATTGATCCAGTGAAATTACAGGGCATAGAATTAAACATCTCATATCTCTGGGTGACGAACGCAGTGCAGTGCTAGGTAATATTTGGACTGCTTTACAATAGATGTGTGTCACTGTGTTGTTATGTGGCAGGCATGTTGCATACAACATCGGGCGCATGTCCCGTTCGTCTCGTCACTATAAAAAAACTACATATTTGTATAAATATTATTTGTTCGCCTTTTTTTGAGGTTAAAGTTACGGGACGAGTTTATAAATCTACCAGCTGTAACTAGCTGAAACTACCGCTGTATTATTATCTATCAAACAAAAAAAAGAAACATCAACATTTATTTATAACTAGCTACCATGCCACGCTTCGCTGTGGCACATTGTGATGCAAAAATTAGATAAAAACAATCCTTGACGCGGATTATATATCATTGTAAAATTTCAGCTCGATCGGTGCAGAACTTTTTGAGTTTTTGAAGCGTACACAAACCAACATAACATTTTTATATATAGAGACTACCGTTCAGAGAGCTGGTAGTAAATTTTGGGTACCTAGGTATTTGAGGCAAGCTGAAAGCTTTAACACTGCTCTCTTCTTTTCACTTAATTTATAGAGACAGCAATAACAAACCTATAGCCGATTTAGGCGGTAGAAGGGCTGGGTGGTGAAGTTACTCAACTTCCCAGACGCCATCTTTGACGCGAAGGTGAACTATTCCCGTGACTTTTTTATCGAAATAAAACCACACCAAATCTTTCTAAAACGTTTTATTTGTAAAATTTAATAATTTTCTTCATAAACTCTTACATCTACAAGTTACAACATCGATTTTGGAATAGAACTTACGATAACAGATAAAATGCAACTGAGTGAAATAATTTACCTATATAACCGTATACCTAGGTATTCGGCACAGATATTCCGATAGGGTTGATGACTGAAAACTTTATTTGTCTCAGTGTCACTTAGGGTAAGAACTCATGGAACGAGTTTTAACCGCGGCGTTTTATTTCAAAACTCACGAGACCTTTAATTTTGCGGTTTTGCAGCCGCCGCGCCGTGGGTTTGAACCGCGTCGTGTGTTGTGTATTCAATTTTTATATACATAGATACTTACTGCATTCTACAGAAGTTGCGGGCCCGCAACCGCAACGGGCGCGGCTGAAAATCGCTCCATGAGTTCTAAGCCTTAAAGACTTATTACACTTGGCCAAATATAGTCGACTGAATTTAGTCCCAAATAGGATGTTCTTCGTAGTAGTTATATTTTTAGTTAACATTTCAATTAACTATTGTATAATGTAGGTACCTTTAAGAGAACTATCGGAAAATGATGTAGTCTAGCTAGCTCGTTAAAACTACGCGAACCAACTGAACGAAACAGTAGTATTTTTAATCCTTCGTAGTATAATGTTCAGTCATTACACAAATCACAGACCATCGTCGATCTGCGAGTCAAAATTACAGGACCATTAATAGATGACCTTTCTTTCATTTGCGCGTTTGATTGCGCAGTATACGATTTCCGTAAAAAAGTACCGTCTATACCTACATGCGCAGTAGCTACAAAAACCAGCTTCAGAGAGGTCAACATAAACCGGTCAATCTACTCTTGACATATAAATTGAGATGTTAAAATGAACTTTTTGTACAAAAATGTTTTTATCGTTGAAAACTAAACCTTATAGGATTATTGGCACAGGATTACTCGGAACACCTACTTATAAACTGAAATGGTCTTGTTTAATCTGACAGTTAAAATTACCTATTATTTATTTCTTGTTCTTTGCTGTTTCGATAACGTGATACAATGTCCATTTATGTTTTAGTCGTCTTCAGGGACTTGGTTAAAAATACATATTAAGTTTACTTTTGAATTGACGCCTAGCTCTACTTGTGGTAATGAAATACAATCACGCTGTGACTGTGTGCGTGACAGCGGACGCTCTCAGTAACGCTCGAGACGCGGCCGAAAGCGGTTGTTTTCACGCACACATACTCAACGTGTTTTTACACTCGCCACAAGTAAGACGCGTGTCGATTCGTGACATAAAAAACCAGGGATGTTATGTGGCACCGCAACCGAAACTATCGGATATCCGAAATAAAAATATATCCGTAATCGTTTCAAAAATTTCGGATAGATGCATATAAGTGCGGAGTTTAAGAAACAAAACACATGTTTCAACAGGTTTTTGTTTTATCACGTGCATTCTGCGTTTTGTATTTTCAAATAAAACATAATTTTTGTCACTATTTGTGTTTATAATATTTTACTTCATTCTAATATCCGTAAGCGAATCTATCCAAAAGTAACGGATAATCCGAAATAATTATAAATCTGATACCGATATAATAACATCCCTAGATAATACTGCTATAAGTAGGTAAGTACATTTTATCTCAACTATTTTCAAGTCCCTATTAAGTCAGGATCTCAGGATAAGTGTTCTAAAATAACCCTTTATAGAAATGATTGGTCGATGACTTATATTTATGTGAATTTCTAAATCAACTTCCATATCTACGCGATCTTGGATGCAATTAATGAATATTTACATACATAATGCACACACACACACATTTTCATTTACTCACATACATACGCACACACTAAACATCATACAAATATTGGAAACAATAAGTGTAACTTTAAACATATTTCTTACATAATTTTTACTGAGTTTACCGATTATTTTGCAAACATTTATATTAGCAAATTAGATTAATCGATTCTAATCGATTGCTAACGATTTTATTTCTTGTTCCTCATTTTTTTTACTGTAGCGAACTCCCATCTACAACTAGTGCCATCTGTTGACATTACACCAACATGAATGCGTAATTCTAAATAGCGCAAGTATAATTTCTTGAAACAAATTAGCATATACAAGTCCCAACGACAGTCCTAAAGCTAGCCAAGTTATCATGGAGAAGTATTTCTTTAAGTATAAAGTTTCGTTCATCACGTACATTTTCCAATTTTATTTGAAGAATTGAATTTTCATATTATAAATATGAAGGGTCTCTTTCGGCTGAATTTAGTGCGCAACCCAGCTATTGTACTTTTTAGTGTACTAACTATTCATAAACTACTGCTTGGCCACGTAACTAATTCTAATACATAATAAATTTACAAATTAGAGATCGTACATTTTCAAACATTACATCGGTATTTGAACTTTTATTCATAAAAAAATACTAGAAAAACTGTGAGTTATCCACGAGCTCCGATTGCAAAAAGACTAGAAAGTGTATGGTATGATACAAGCCATACATTTTCAAGCATTTTCTAGCAACATAAAGGCGCTGCGCAAACATAATTATACACTTTTGTTTTCAGTTACCGACACCAAATACTTTTGATCGTCAATAAGTATTTTTCAGACACAAAAAATGTTTACGTTTGCGCAGGGGTTAGATGATTTCATACTGGTTCTGTAGAAAACAAATATTCATCGGTAGCTTGTATCTGATGCAGGACACAAAACGTGTCCATGTTTGCGTCCTGCCTAAACGAAATAGAACCCCTCGTATTTTTATTCCCCCCTACAGAAGTATTTTTACTCAAAACATTTTTTTTATGAATAAAAATTCAATGGATACACATTCATACAGCCTAATTCTATTGCTTACAAATATTGATATTATCTTTTACATCCATTACATACAACATAGAGTTATTTAATATCTTTTTAACCTATCCCTGCGATTCCAATATTTTCTTTGAAACATTTATGTAGATTTATCTGAAAATATTAATTAAAATTCACAAGGGATATGTAATTTGGCTAAACATTCAAACGTAAAGAGCAAAAAAGCGGGTATAAGATTTTTACGCGGGAAATCCTGGTCCGATTTTTTCATGTCATAGATAAAAAGATGACGAGATGTTTTTTGGCATATAACGTTTTATGCTTTGGCGATGGTCAAATATATCGATTATTTTAAAGTTCTTACATTGAGACACACAAGAGTGTTAGGACGAGCGCCACATAGGCTTAATGGTAAGCAACTCAGGTTATCTCATCATCAGGGGCCCATGACCGCACATTACCACGTAGCCGTTTGAACACGAAGAGTTCAAACTGATAAGTGCTTCACTACCCTAGTCACCAGGAGACATATTATGATGATTTATTTCTTGGATGTGTAAAATTACGTCTCTTAAAATATTATCCTTATGTAGCACAGTATATTTGCACTGTAAATTCAGGCGCTTTGTACATAATTTTTTTATACAATGATTTGTAATTTACATAACCTTTGTTTGTTTTTTTTAATCGTTTTATACATCAGCCGTAGCAAAAAAAACATTTTTTTTGGCTTATACCTACATATATAAGATATGATAAAAAATCGATTGTCTTAAAATTAGTTTCTATTTAAATCATGTAAAATTAGATGATTTTTCAAAGAAAATTTTGTTATCGACCAAGCTCATATCAGTCCATGTTGAACCCACATTCCGAACATCATCCTAAACTAAATATCACATAAAATAATAAAACTTAACGTACAACTTGGCAAAGAAAATATTCAAAAACGTTCCAATAATAAAGTCAATTTCATAGCACTTTCTATAGTGGCGCTCGTATCATTTTTGTTACTATTTTACCAAGCTGTATCCACCACCCGGTCTCTTACCACAGAACTCACGATCACATGCTATCTCGCTCGCACTTACGATGCGAGCGACTTGAACAGAGCGAGACAACATGCGTTATCGCAACTTCTATAAATAAGGTCTGTTATTTAGCTTCCAAAACATTTTTAAATTACAAGTCAAATTATTCTCATAACTGAAAAAGCACAGAAAGGTTTACTAAACACTATTTTCATTAAATAAGTAATATTTACAGTGGTTATTTGAAGCGACTACCTGTTATTTCGACATAGATTCGTGCACGATGTTCAGTGGTAAATAAACGTGTTCAAGGATATAAAGTACACTAAAGTTGATATAATCAAAGATAGACAATAGATATATCTATCGTATTCACGAGAACATGGTTTATGAAAGTACATCGAAATACCAGTGTGTCATTCCGCAAAACAATCGCGATAATATTTATCATGTGATAATAGTAAGTACCTACATAATAGAAGGTTTACAAAGTCTCACATCTTATTCGTCATATACACGCTATAACGACTGGAAAAATATGTATTGTTAGTAATTTTGGGCACATTATATCGAACAAATACCTATGTTTATTTAATCAAAAACAACTATTCGAAACAAAATTTTGGGGACATTTAATCGAATAAATATCTTTATTTCCTGGAATAAATACTATCTCTAATCGGTGAAAACAAAATTTGTTTTTTTTCGCGTTGTCATAGTTCGTGCCAAAACAAAATTGAACTTAGTTGTTTGTCTTTCAAACATACTCGTAATATGGCCCTTTCTGTGACCCTTTCAATATTTTTTTAATAAATATAGGCCGCAATGTTGTACTTTCAAAATTGCTAAAAAAATAAAGTGTACATAACCACCTACATTCCTATAAAATATCTACCAAGCTGCATTGGTTACTATCCACATGATTCACAGTCGGCCATCTTTAAATAAACACGCGGGAAAAAGTGACAGTTCTGTAATGTAATTTTTTTTTTCGACTTTTGTCAATTCCGCATTTCGAATTATAACATTGGTCAACTGTGTATTTGTTGACTTTGATATATTATAATAATTGATTTTGAATACATTTATGCTCGTCATTCATAAAACTATTAATGATTTTGAAAGATTTGCTCTGGTTTTTCTGTTTCTCCTCTGATATCTTGTTTTACCCAGTGAAAATACTGTGCTGTTATGGGCAGGCGCGTTACTTGCCATCAAGCACGTGCCCTGCTCGTTCCGTCCTCTATCCTATAAAGAAATGACGAACCGTGTCAGGAGCTTGCATTAAAATATACGTTTTATTTCTAAACAAAATAAGTTTGCGTTTACCGCGTAATAACAAACAAACTAATTCTAAATAACTGTTATTTATATTAGTTATCTGTCCTTCCATTAACTTACAAAAACAAAAGGTTGTATAAGTAGTGTTAAAATTATCGTTAAATTGTCACATGCTGTACATGTATAGAAACATACACACAAATGTGTATAAATACATTTGTTGAGTTTGCGGCAAAAACCTATACAAAAAACAAACGTAAACCATTCTGGAAAGGAATAAACTCAAGCTTAAATGGTATTTACGTCCTTGTCTTAAAGGCTATGCGACAAGGGTGATGATAGGGGTGACACTTTCTCGCTGTTCTTGCATTGACTCGCTCCGAAGTCCATAGAAATTAGAAAAAGACTCTGTAGAAATAAGTGGAAAAAAACTCAAGCAAAAATGGTCTATACGTCCCTGTTTTAAAGGCTATACGACAGGGGTGATGATAGGGGTGACACATTCCCGCTGTTCTTGACTCCCTCCGAAGTCTATAGAAATATAATCTGTAGAAATAAGTGGAATAAACTCAAGCAAAAATGGTCTATACGACGTTGTCTTAAAGGCTATGCGACACAGGTGATGATAGGGGTGACACCTTCTCCCTGTTCTTGCATTGGCTCGCCCCGGTGTTGAGCGACGCCGACCAGTCGCCGAGGCGAGACACGTTGCGGTACACCTTGCTCGATGTTCTGTTGAACACGGGGAGAAGTTCGTTCGCTTCGTTGGTAAGCGCCTGTGGACAAAATACAATATTACAGCCTTAGATAAAGAATAGATTGTGAAGATTGTATTTCCTAGGTGCAGACTTCAGAAAACAAATAACTCTTTCAAATGTATTCGCTTCTATAATGCAATCCCTGTACAAGTGGAAGGTCTCAATGAAACCAAGTTTAAAAATGAAATAAAAAGCTACCTATTGAGCAAGGCATATTATAATATAGACGACTTTGTTAACAAGAACAAAATTAAAAATTTTGACTAACCCCCGATTACCTCGGATTTGTTATATGTACAACATTCTACTAGTCGAGCCCTTTCATTTGATACCCATATTAAGCGAGTTGTGAAAAAAGAAATGTATTTCGCCATTTTGTGGTAGCGGCCATCTTGAATTTGAAATTTGTCATTGTGCAAAGTATTCTACAAGTCAAGCCCTTTCGTTTGATACCCATATTGAGGTAGTAGTGAAAAAAATGTGGTGGCGGCCATCTTGGATTTGTAATTTGTTATAACGAATAGTATTTTACTAGTCAAGACCTTTCATTTGATACCCATATTGCGGTAGGTTGTGAAGAAATATTTTGTCCGCCATTTTGTGGAGGCGGCCATCAAACATAACTAAGAACACCCGCACAGATATTAATTTCCAAATAAAAAAACCGCATCGAAATCGGCCCATCCGTTGGAGCTCTACGGTGCCACAGACAGACACACACACAGACAGACAGACATCGACGTCAAACTTATAACCCCCCTTTTTTTGGTCGGGGGTTAAAAATAGTAACGTATGGAAGAGAAATGTGTCGAAAGTAGAATCTTGTAAAAGGGTAAAATAATAGATTTATAAGACAGACAATGTAACATCAAAAGTTGATGTTACATTGTTTGTACTAATGTAGTATCTGTATACTGTGTTACTGTGTGTATTATTTGTTATTTTGTCTTCGACAAAGCCTTTTTACAGCTGCATGTAATTGACTAGGCCCCTTTACAGCTGCTTTATTCTTTTTGACGTTGTTATTTTATCATATTATGTACATAGATTCTTTGCCTTTTTGTAAATGACTTTACCAAGTGTTCTTAAGAATTTATGGTTCGAATAAATGAATTGAATTGAATGAGTAAATAGATCAGGGTTTTCCGCACGTTTCCTTTGTGTCAATCGTAAGCAGATGACGTGCATACTTTCTATGGCAACAGAGTGATGTGCCGCGACAAAAGTATGACACTTCCACAAGAGCGACAAGGCAAAAAAGACGCTACCCGTACTTTCGGTGTAAAGCGTTTGTGCCAACTCTATACGGAGTATATGTAAACTCTTTGCTAGTATCTATACAATATTTCGGACGCTAACAACATTTGCTATGCGCGGTCTATTAAGCAAAGCTTACCTTCAAATATTTTTTTAACTTTAATAGGTTTACACTTGACCTCCATCTCGCTTGATGTTAAGCGACGATGCGGTCTACGATGAAGCTTAGCATAACATAATAAATAGCTTAAGCAGCCCACTAAATGTTCCCACTGCTGGGACTCAGTACCTTCTTTCGTAAGGAGGGTGTCAATCCCATAATACGATAAAATAAGAAAACTCTTTATTAAAAACCACATAAAATAAAACACAAAAATTAGAACAAGAACTTAAGAAAATCTTATGTTAAATTAACATTTAATTGGCGGCCTTATCGCTTAGAGGGATCTCTTCCAGGCAACCGTGCACGGACAAGATAATATACACATAATCCACTACGATGGCCAAGTGCGGGTTGGTGGATGACACATGACCTCGAAAGATTCTAGGTACATGCCGGTTTACTCACGATGTTTTCCTTCACCGTTTTTAAGTTAGCGGCATTACGACTTCGAAAAGACAGCGGTGCGTGTGGGGTTTGAACCCGGGTGTTCGGTGTAACACCAAACACATAATTTACCTACGCGCCCCGTGCGTCGTCAGCATTGTCGGCGCATGAAACCCAAACATTTTAGTTCACTTTACTGAACCGCCGCGACACATTCGAAAACATTTAACATTCTATTAACACTATTAAACATTTATTGTATAACGCATAGGTTTTTAATTATAGCTGTAAGAGTTGCTTAATTAGAGTTGTAAGATTTTAACATACCGTGTTTTCGTTATGAAGCCATATAAATAGTTATACAACGCTTTATGATACGTAACCGCCATAACTATTACCTTCAGATAGATGACGGCATCGGTGCCGTATCCCTCGCAGCTGATGAGCTGAAGGTCCCCGTGGAAGTACCGCGCGTACAGCCGCGATATCGGCAGACCGTACCCGTAACCTGAAATATTATTTATATATTCATTAATACGTGAAGGGAAAATATTCATTTGCTACCTTAAATTTGAAATTTGTACGGAATCCGTAGACACTAGAACAAAATAACAATAAAAAATAATTTCGACAGTGAAAACGAGACTATTTTCTTTTGGCGGGAAAAATTAATCAGTTGTCTATTATACTACCTACTACGCGCACGCAACTAAGCCACTGACTCAAAAAAATAGTTTTTTTTTTGCTTTCTGTTGATACCGGTTTTTTTATCCACTTACAAAAAATGATTTTTTTTCTTTATTACAATAAACCAAAAGTATTATTTGTTTTTTTTATGACACATCCCAAGTTCAAATTATTTATTTGACGAAGTTGCATGAAGTGAACAAGCAATAGCACATTCATTAATTTGTTCTATTGAATACATCTTATTATAATACATCTTTTTTGTATCGATTTTTTTTAGACAAAGCAACTATACAAATAAAAAACTTTATCTAGTGAGTAATAGTAATGAAAAATTCAATTTGATTATAGGTGTCATTACATGCCTGAATGCGGTGAAATTAGAGCCACTTTATGAGCAAGTATGTTGAAAAGTATTACACAAATAAATATCGGTGGACACTTCCATAGTACTAACTTACAAGCAAATATTGTACTATGAGAGCCAGATAGCTGATTTAATACATATATAGTTTTAAATACATACTCATTATACATAGAAATACCCAGACACAGAACAAATACTTGTAATCATCACACAAATATTTGCATTTGATAAAAGGTTTAAACCATAGATTAATAGCGCCTAGATCGATAATCTTCAAACAAACGCTTCATCTGAAGTGAGGCAAAGCGCAGATTGATATCGGCGTAAGCAGTATGTACTGAAGTTCGCCAAACAAAACTTTAATGTCGAGGAGTATGTGCAGTGAAGGACCACACAAACCATTATGTCTTGAATAGGCCTGTCGACTCATTTTTGATTTAATATGCCATCAAAAGGCTACTCAATAAATTAAACATAGATGAAAGAATTACTTTGTTATCTAAAAAACTTCCCGTGATAACACGATTTTAAAATCACAATTTTGAACTCTCCCAAAAACGCTTCATACAAATCCACTACAGAAACGTGACGTCACACTGTCGTATTTTCTATGCGTCGCGCGTAAAGTTTGTATGGTAGCTATATTAAATATTGCGTTTAGGAAACTGGTTTCATAACAAAAGTAACATGAGTTATCCAATGGTATATACATTTTCTAATAATTTCGTACTTTTAAAATGGACTTGCCCATCCAGCTTTGAATGATCATAAAGTAAGTTGAACTAAAAAATATCAAAATAAAAATTGGTACATATTTTATTCTATTTAAATACTGTCAATATATCAAATAATTTAATATAATTGCAGGACCTGTCGTCACGCCTATTGTCGGAGACGCATGCTAATAATGACCTTGACAAATGATGGTGGTTTCGAACGCACTAAACCAATATGGCTCACAATGATTTGCCTCACTTTTCTTGCGCGGACCCGATTTCTAGGTGTTGTTATTCTATGGTTTAAACTAACTAAACCCAGGCTTCTATACAAGGTGTGTATAGTAGAAAATTTAGAAGAAATTTACGAAAAAAAAAGTATGGCGTAAGTAAGTACAAAGTTCGACGGGTCAGTTAGTTTTAATAACAGATTTTGCTCAAAAAGACGGTTGACAGAAAGTGCGATTAAAAATTAAAAAATTTAGAAATTGCCTTACGTCGATAGTACTTAAACTTTGAAGGGTGATATTTTTAGAAAATTGCAGGCCAAAGATATCCTACTAATATTATTATTTTATTGTATTTAAAACTATATAAGTATTATATCAGCTATCTGGCTGCCATCACACAAGCCTTGCTTAGTTTGGGGTCAGATGGTGTTGTGTGTGAATTGTCCACCAATATTTATTAAATATTACAAATGCGCTAGTTTGAAACTAGGAACCCAAATAGCTGATACAATACTTATTTGCGTGTATTCATCACACAAATATTTGTATTGGGTATGAATATTGTATTTTGTATGTTTTTGCTGTCACTCATGCCCGAGTGACACGAGGCTAGTTTTTCAAGGTATGATAGCAAACTAGTGTTAGTAAGATAGCAAGCTGGTACTTTTAGCTTCGTGTAGACAAAACTAGCGTAGCGTAGTCTACACGAAGCCAGAAGTACTTTTTTTTCAACTTTTATAGGTTTACACTTGACCGCCATCTCGCCTGATGTTAAACGACAATGCGATCTAATGGAGCGTGTTTACCTAAAAAACCCGATTCACTCTCGATTTGAAGACACAAAGATTGTAATCATCGGGGAAAACCCACTCAGGCAACGTATTCCACAGCCTAGACGTCCTTATCACAAAAGTAGAGTCAAATCTCTTCGTTCGTGTCTTTGGAACGTCAACCATGAAACGATGTCGCTTTTTCGACTTGCTATCCTAGCTTGAAAAACTAGGCTCGTGTAGCTCGGGGATTAAAGACGCCAATATACAAGGGTCGCAGACCACGTGACTTATAGTTCTATCTAAATAGAAATCTAAATACATATCTTTTTTTGGAACGAAGTTCCCTACTGCAGGCTTGTAGGAGATAGGGATTTCGCTCGGCGACCGAACTGAAAAAAATGTGAAACTAAAACCGTAAGAAAAATAGATAACGGAAGTGACGCGGTAATACTGCCCGTGACCAGTGTGCCGTCTTTATTTTTCAGATGATCGTACCATAATAAAGTACCTGGGTGACCATTGATAAAAATAAGGGAAGGAAGATGAGGTACGTTCTAATATGAAAGCAACATAATGTGGCGAACATTTCACGCAAATACACAACGTTCACACAACTACACCTCCATCGTGAGATAGGTACGTTTTAAGGAATGACAGAGACATCATAACAAATTGCCAGTAGATGGGAATGAGACAGCTGTACATACCACAGTTACACGTTTTTTTAAATATTTTTTTCGATAAGAATAGAAAGACATACGAAGACACTGGCGTGAAAGAGAAGGAGTGTTTTACCCGTTATTACTGCAATAAACATATCGCTGGTCGTGTCCCACTCTTTCACGTCATGTATACCCTTTTTACGAATGGCAAATTGTTTACAACCGCGGATATCGGGGGATATGCATTGAGGGCGTGGCAGTGTCTTCTCGGTTCTCGATACGGTTAATATGACCGCATAACTTTGGCATTCGTTCAGTCGCTTTGAAGCGCCTAAAGAGTACGTTGGCGCGTTAGTGATGGGGTAATGGAGTTTGCCGATGTGAAATTTCTTCGAAAATTTCTTCGGTAATTTACGTGGACAATGTTCGTTTTTTTTCATTTTTAATTAACTACCTATTTTTCCATGTTTTTTTACTTGTTTTATGATTATTATTAATAGTACCTATAAACAAAGAAATAAAATTGGAGCGTTTGTATGTAATATCAAATTAACAACTGTTTACTAAGTTCAAATGAAAGTATGTACCTACAGTACCTAAAAACTATTTTAAAACTTTTTGTCTACCTTGTTTGTTCCACTAATCTACCAAACAGCTGGACCAATTATGACGAGACTTTCACTACCAGACATGATCACGGGAACGAGAACTACGAGGGTAAACCCGCGAGGCACTGCTAGCACTTTCGTATACATTTGACGTAAAACTGTTTATTTGAAAAATGCAAACTGATTCCCACTCCAACTTTATACATTTCTTTATAGTATAATACATGTCGTACAGGGTATCAATTTTTATATATTTCGTATTTGTATATTAGTAAAACTTAATAAATGTTAATATAATAATACAGCCCAAAATATAATGCCCGGTTAACATTATTCCAGTCCAGCGATCGAATCCAACGCTGGATTGCTTACTGGAAAAATGTAAACCGGCACTGGAAGGCCGGTTAGCATTCTAGTCTGCCGGTTTACATTTTTCCAGCAAGCAATCCAGCGCTCGATTCGATTGCTGGACTGGAATAATGTAAACCGGGCATAATGTCGAATACATTTTGCAATCACTAATTTCAATCCCTAGATTGAAGTATATAAAAGTAGACAAAATTATTTGTTTATACGGAAATATTCCGTTCATTTTATGTAGGTACATATGTTGTCAAAAAGAGCGCAATCATAATTATTAGTGTGCGTGCTAAAATATGCGGTTGTGTGTCGTAATTATAACTTTTGTTTATGTAGTAATTATTTCAGTGGGAGGAGACCGGAGACACTAGGTTTTGAAATAAATTCGCAATCAAGGCCTATCCCCCGAATATCCGTGTTTACAACAGAAAATATTATTTTAATTGAAATAATTAAAGATTTTGTGTAATTGCGTATGAAAAGTGATGCCACGAAACTTTTTCTTGGTGTTGGAACTATTTGTGCACCTTGTTCACACAAAATGGCATTGTAACAGCTCAAATCGAATTTCGTGGAATTATTAGCACACAAGCGCTCCATTTGTCGCTCACGTTGCGACTGATCAGTGTTGTCAGAAGCCCATCTCAATTTTCCCCCAAAATGTTCTCGGAATCCCCCCAAAAAGCGGATTTTCTGGAAAAAAGCCCCCAAAGTAAATTAAACATTCGTTTACCCCTAAAACATAATTTTACGCTGACGGCCACCTCAACTTCTCTCTGAAATGTTCTCAAAATCCCCCCAAAAACCGGGTTTGAAGAAAAAAAACCCCCCAAAATTGATAAACATTTCCTAACTCTTAAAACACAATATAACGCTATTTCAGAAATAGCTGCTATTAAAGTGTTTCGACAAGTTCAAATAAGAAAAGGCGGTTAAATTTTTGTACTAAGTTCAATTGGATAAGTGCCGTATTCGCTAAAAAACTGCAAAACTCGGCAATGAAAAATCCCCAATTTCCCCCCACAAGCAATTTTTTTCCCTCGTAAATCCCCCAAACATTTTGTCCCCAAATTTCCTTCATTTTTTTTTTTTTTAAATAAAGAGTGACGAGACGATCAGGACATGTGCCTGATAGTAAGCAACATGCCTGACACATAACAGCACAGTGACACGCAGCTATTGGCACATGGAGAGTCCAAATCATTACCTAGCACTGCACTGCGCTCGTCACCCAGAGATCTAAGATCTTATATCTCTAAGCCCTGTGATTTCTCTGGAAACATTGCCCTTCAAACCGGAACACAGTAATGTTTGCACATTTCTGCTTGGCGGTAGAATAACTGGCAAAGGTGTGGTACTTCCCCAGGCGGACTCTGCCAAGAGTCCTACCACTACATAACTCCATGGCTATTAAAACCCCCCAAATTTGGGGGGAATCCCCGCAATCCGGCAACAGTGCGACTGATCTCAATCAGGAGACGTCACCTGACTTTACATCGCCTTCGTTGAGGAGCGTGTGCCGTCTTCCGTTTTTAAGATTTCAATGTGGATGACCGAGCTTTGCTCGTTTTAAACACTGAGTATACATAGATACCGACAGGTAAAGGGCTCCCAGCAAATTTTCTCAAATATAAAAGAAAGAACTTGAAAAATAAGAGGAGCCGTTTGTATTCGAACCCGGATCTACTACTACGTGGCCCATCTTCCCGCCTGAGCTATTATACTGTCGCGCAACGTGACGAAATTTTTCGTCGCATTCTAAAATTTGTTTTTTTTTTTAAATAAAGAGTGACGAGACGATCAGGACATGTGCCTGATAGTAAGCAACATGCCTGACACATAACAGCATGAAGAGTCCAAATCATTACCTAGCACTGCACTGCGCTCGTCACCCAGAGATCTAAGATCTTATACCTCTAAGCTCTGTAATTTCTCTGGAAACATTGCCCTTCAAACCGGAACACAGTAATGTTTGCACATTACTGCTTGGCGGTAGAATAACTGGCAAAGGTGTGGTACTTCCCCAGGCGGACTCTGCCAAGAGTCCTACCACTACAAAAAATTAATGTAACTGTTTTTCATTGTCTAAAAACGCATAAGATAAAAGTAGATAAGCAATATTTTTTGTTTTGCAAATTGTCTTGCTTCTATATCAGGGTAGGCGAACCGATGGCACGCGACACAATATTTTAGGCACGTCGCCGATCATAAAACAATTGTAAAAATGTGTTAAGTAGGTATTTTATGACGATCGAACTAATCTGAAATAATAATCTGAAAGTGAAAATTATTTGATGGCACGGCAATGACCCCATTAAACATTTTTTTTTTGAAAATGGCACATTGATGCACAAAGGTTCGCCTACCCTGTTCTATATTATCCGAAGGGACTTCGTTCCTACCTGCGAGTCTACCGCCTAACTCGAACCTAGAACTGTCTTAGCTTTGACATTGCGCTCCCTTTTCTTTCCGCTTGAAATGATAGAGACAACAATAGCACAGCCAAAGCCTATTTAGTTAGGGCTGGTACACCATGACACCACATCTTTTTATTTAAAACTAACTAGTATAATTAAATATTAGTAATAGTATTAAGGAAAATGTCACGTCGCCTCGCCTAACCTTGTTCTAGGCGATTTTCCTTTAAGTTGGTTGCCTGGAAGAGATTGCTCTCAGCAATAAGGCCGCCATTTGTGGCGCTAGTTCATAATTGTGTGTTACTGTATTTTTTTTCCTGTTTTGTGTCACAATAAAGAGTTATCTATCTATCTATATATCTTCGCTCGGATAATAACCTAGATACAACTGCAGAGCCATCTGCCGGGTGATTTGTGAATATAAACCATCCAAGGCCCTACGCTAACGTACAAAAAAATTTATCAAATCGGTCGAGTCGTTTAGGAGGAGTTTGCTTACAACTAAAAGTGGCATTGATTTTTATAAATATATAGATAGATAGATAGAAGATAGATTTAGCCACTCTACGGCTGAGTCCATTGCCATTTGTGTTCTATTTATAACATTTATCTTAGATTTGAAGAAAAAAGGAATATGGTAGTAGGTAAAAAGAGGTAGTAAAAGGGGATATCAACCTAATAGAGTTTTTGATTACCGCCTATTCTAGGGCTCTTTTAGCCTTTAGCTAGATTATTTTTTTATAATTAAAAATATATATTTGTAATTCGCTTCCATAGTTCCGGTTCATAGCCCCCGTCACAACAGCATTTCTGTCCAAATAAATGTCTACCTCTACAGCGACTGATCAAGAATTCGGACGGCCCTAGGCTAATAGGCATGACGACGCATTTTTTTTATTAATGTGCCATCAAAAGACTCTTCAATAACTGAAACATAGGTGAAAAAAATACTTTGCTATCTTAAAAACTTCCCGTGACATCACGATTTTAAAATCACAATTTTGGACTTTCCCAAAATCGCTTCAGACAAAAACTATGAAAGTGTGACGTCACTGTCGGGTATTTTCTATGCGTCGCGCGTAAAGTTTGTATGTTAGTTATATTCAATATTGCGTTTAGGAAACTGGTTTCATAACAAAAGTCACTTGAAATTGAATGGGTTATCCAATAGTAAATACGTTTCGTACTTTTAAAATGGACTTGCCCATCCAACTTTGAATGGTCATAACTTGCTTTATGACCATTCAAAGTCGGATGGGATGGGCAAGACCAGCCGTAATTTGCCTAACGGTGTTTCTGAACGTTCAAGACGTTTTTTTTATCATTGATCATATTTTTTTTAATATGTGGAATTTGTGAATCACAAATTCCACTTTGACAAAAACATAATTCGACTAGACCAGCCGTAAGTTTACTCGAGCCCTAGGCGACAGCCTAATTAGCCTAAGGGTTTTTTTTAATTTAAATTGGCCACTCCACAGACTCCGGGGTCCGTGATCTTTGTCATTACAATTATATATATTTTTTTACGCATTTCTTGGATAAGGAGAAGAAGAGGAGGATTAATGAGCTCCCGTACACCTAGTCAGTTAGAACAGTAGTAGAAATCGAACGGGTCTCTCACCGGCCAACGGTACAGTGTGCGAGTCTGACTTGGAGGGCTGCGGCGCCGTGCTGTACATGTACTTGAAGAGCAGGTCGGACACGCTGCGGGGGATACCGCCGCCTCGGTCGGACATCTGCAACAGAGGGGCATAACATAACTTCAAAGTTATTTATTCGTAAATCACACGTATTACGTTGGGTGTTACACTTTCAGGGAAGTAGGAATTGTAAGGGGGCGTCCATAAATTACGTGAGGTAATTTTGTCGATTTTTTGATACCCCTTCCCCTCTTAGTGAGATTTTATTCAACAAAACATTGAGAATTTTACACATTTTTAAACTTAATTTCTCCCATTTTTTTCACAGAATTAACAAATTTTTTGCGTAAAAAAATGACGTGAGTTTTCCCGAGATTAATCTTACTCCTACGTGAGATTTGATTCGATTCCTTCCCCCCTTTGACCATCTCACGTAATTAATGGATGCCCCCTAAGGTTCGAAACACGATCTTTGGGGTTTAACACTAAGTATTTTCACACATCAGAGTAGCACACAGAGCGATGGAAAGGTCTATGCTTGGCATCAAGCTCCAAGACCGTATCCGAAATACCGAGATCCGACGAAGAACGAACGTTAGGGACGTCGGAACTACGGTAATGCAGCTAAAGTGGAGTTGGGCTGGACACGTTGCTAGACGCGGTGATAACAGGTGGAGTAGAGTAGTGACCGAGTGGTGGCCGAGGCAAGGTTAGCGGAGTGTAGGACGTCCAGCTGCAAGATGGGTCGACGATATCGTTTCTATCGCGGGTCGAACCTGGACTCGATTGGCACAGGACCGAGGAAGATGGCATAAGAAAAGAGAGGCCTAAACACTGCAGTGGGATAGAGAAGGCTGTGGATGATGAAGATGATATTCACACACCGATTTTACATAATTTTATAATTAAATTAGGGGACTTCATCAAGTACAATAGCACGTGTAAAAATCTAAATACGAGCGTCTTATATGACTTTCGAACTGTCAGGCATAAATAAACACAGACCAACTATCTCACATACAAATACAAAAATCTTTATTGCTGTTTGCAGATAAGATAAGATGATACAAAACATTTTAATAGTTGACCCATACAAACTGGCCTCTTCTTCTAGAGGCATGCAATATGTCTGGCAACGCAGTTTCCATTGGTCTGAATTTATACAATGATAATAATAGTCAGCCGATAAAGTCTTTTTCTTCTTTTTACATTTTTAGCTTTTAATCGGTTGTATCAACATATCATCTCTTCTGCTTAGAGATGCCCGGAACACCAGTATTACCATAATATGCTACGCGATATTTTGTTACGTCAAATAAAAACATTTCTTAGATTGCATAATACAATAAAAAGTACTAGACCAAACTGCACAAAATTTCCATGGGACCAAACGACTGCTATTCTGCATCAAACAAAAAAAGAACCACGTAAATCGGACCATTAATCTCGGAGTAATTGATGTACATACACAAAAAAAAACCGACCGAATTGATACCCTCACCCTGTTGCACTCCGTTAGTAAAATCTCTACTAATATTATAAAGCTGAAGTGTTTGTTTGTTTGTTTGAACGCTAGAATCTCGTGAAGTACTGATCCGAATTGAAAGATTCTTTTTCTATTGGATAGTGCATTTATCGACGAAAGCTATAGGCTATAGAACATAACGCTACTATTAATAGAAGCGGAGCATGAATCAAGAATGTAACAAAAACGGGAAAAAACATTCCTTTTTGAGAGTTTTCGTACCGTGCTTTGACATGACAGCATGTGTCTAAGATTGCGTCATTGAACCTTTGCTATATATAGACGATCACATGACACTGTGAAACTACCAGGATGCCAGGCGCGGTTTAGTTAATAGGCTGTTGAACAGTTGATGATATTAACGTTTTCATTGACTTGTCTACTAAAATTACCTTGACAGAGACGTCCTCCTTCCCCGCGACAAGGTTGACGGTGACGGGCGGCGGCGCGGCCCCGTGTGTCTCCATCGTGGCGCGCATCGCGTTCTTGAACAGCTCGAACAGCATGTGGTAGAGGTGCGACGGGACGTACACCACCGGCATCGGGCGGAGGCTTTCCACTGGAAACAATGAGGTAGCTGTTAGAAATTAGGATAAAAAAAATTGGTTGCCTGTAAAGTCGGTATACGGGCGAAAGTTTTACGTGACAACGACTTTGAGTGGTAAAATAATTTTACGGAAGGGACGCATGCCTTTCACTTTTTATGTCTGTCTCTCTCGCTCTTAGGCGGGCTAACCATGCCCGAGTGGAAGGGACGCGTGCCTCTCACTCGCTCTCGTTGTGAGCGCATAACGTGAGCGGAGCGTAACGCAGTTTCTTAAAGTGTCACCCGGCAAACCAATTTATAAGACGTTGTCACGTCAATATGCTTATTTGCATACGTCTTGAACATCGCCGCAAAATTGCTAGCTTATCTATTATAGCTAGCTTTATTATCGGATACACTTCGTAGAGTGCGCAACTGATCTGCACGATCTAATATCATCTTGCACTTTTTTCTATCGGACTGCTCGTAGCTCGAAAAAACGATATCGTTTCATCGCTTATATACTAAAGACACGAACGAAGAGACTTGACTCTAATATTGTGATAACTGATAAGAACGTCTAGGCTGTGGAATGCGTTGCCTGAGCGGGTTTTTCCCGATGGTTACAATGTCGATGTCTTCAAATCGAGAATGAATCGGTTTCTTCTAAGTAAGCACGCTCCATCGTAGACCGCATCGTCGCTTAACGTCAGACAAGTTGGCGGTCTAGTGTAAACCTATAAAAGGTAAAAAAAACGTGATCCCGAGTGCTGTAAGCCATATATTATGTTCCAAAGGCGAAACCGGGGCGTACCACTAGTTTTTTAAATAATTTAACTGAAGGATTAATTAGCTTTTTTTAAGTCATGCCTTTTTCGTCATGTTCACGATAGCTTACCTCCGTTTTGTAAGACGCGCAGTTCAGGCGACGCCAGATAGTACCGGTCGCAGAGGAACCTGGCGTTCTCATAGGCGTCTTGCACCACGCCCGTTACGTCGCACGCCGGGTCGATGGACCCGATGTGCCGGCCTCCAGACCCCATGCCGTTGACGGACGCCTGACGACCGCCGAGCTGTTGTTCACCGAATAGAATTGCTGCAAGACAAACACTTAAGTTAACATCAATAATAATCTCAGCTACGGTAAATAGTGGCAGTGGTAAGTGGCATCTGTTCGTCTTAGGAAGAAAAATACCTACGGCAAACAGTTTTATGCCATCTTTTCGTCTTGGATCGTTTTCCTTCTTTCTTGCATCGCCTTTTCGGAAAGAAAAAAAAATAGTAGGTATACTAGCTGTACCCTGCGACGCTTCGCTGTGGCACATATATGTGACTGATGCAAAAATTTGAAAAAAACAATCCTTGATGCGGATTATATATCATTCTAAAATTTCGGCTCGATCGGTGCAGAACTTGAGTTTTTGAAGTGTATACAAACTAACATAACATTTTTATATATAAAAGATGCCAAATGCTCGTTTTGAGTCGACTTCTCAGGGAGAGAGGGCGTGGTCCACCCAAAGTACCAACGGTAGACAGTATATGGCAGCTGCTCGTCTTGGGAAAATTACCTACGGTAGACAATATATGTCAACTACTCGTCTCGGGCCGTCTTCTCAGAGAGAAGGGGCATGATCCACCCAAATCACCCACGGTAGACAGCATAGGTCATCTGCTCGTCTTGGGTCGTCTTCTCAGAGAGAACAGGCATGATTCACCTGCACCTACGGTAGACAGTATATAGTCGTACCATCTGCTCGTCTTGGGTTGTCTTTTCAGGGAGAACTAGTGTTATCCACCCAGAGTTACGTTTTTGGTTAGTTAGGGATAAAAATAACTCACTGTGCTGGTTGATCAGCATCCGT
This sequence comes from Ectropis grisescens, assembly GCA_017562165.1. Classification (NCBI taxonomy): domain Eukaryota; kingdom Metazoa; phylum Arthropoda; class Insecta; order Lepidoptera; family Geometridae; genus Ectropis; species Ectropis grisescens. The sequence continues at coordinate 10,625,147 of CM029768.1, forward strand.
ATGGAGATTCGGCTCATGTAAAACCGGTCGAGAAAGTATTGGATGGAGTTCTCGATGGCCACGTCCACCTCGTGCGACTCCTTCAGTTCCAACACCCCCTGGGCCATTGTCTGCACCACGTCGGCGTGCCGGTTCCTGATATGGACCAGGCGGTCGCAGAACCTGGAATTAACACATTAGTATTGATAAATCATCACGTTGCAAGATTTTTATTGGATACATCCGAGAGAGTGCGTCTGATTTGCACGATAGCTGCCTTGTCCTTTTTTATCGGACTACTCGTAGCCCGGCAAACAGCGGCATTGCTGCATGGGTTTTTGAATTTCGAACGGTGACGAAAACACGTCAGAACCTCAGAACTGCTTTCGCCAAAAAATATTCTTTTTTTCTTTACCTTTTATAGGCTCACACTTGACCGCCATCTCGCCTGATGTTAAGCGACGATGCGGTCTACGATGGAGCGTGTTTACCTAGAAGAAACCGATTTACTCTCGATTTGAAGACACAAAGATTGTAACCATCGGGGAAAACCCACTCAGGCAACGTATTCCACAGCCTAGACGTTCTTATCACAAACGTAGAGTCAAATCTCTTCGTTCGTGTCTTTGGAACATCAACCATGAAACGATGTCGCTTTTTCGAGCTACGAGCATTCCGATAGAAAAAAGGGCATGCTCAAGACTTTGAAGTCTTTTTCGCACAAGAGTGTCATTGCCTATGAGCCTTTTGGCACGTCTCTCGATCGATTCCAGGGCCTCCAGCTGATACTTGGCCGATCCATCCCAAAGGTGCGAACAGTACTCCATACAGGAGCGAATCTGATCATATTCTCGATAAATCAGCGCTTTACATACAAGTATCTATGATTATCTACCCATCTTTTTCTTTCCCTTGCCCAGTCTAGTGAGAGGAAACGAGCCTTCCTGTTCGAAGCAGCTGGCAGTAGCATCATCACTTCTCTTCCCTTGACCAATTTAGTCAGAAAGAGGTACCGACTGTTTTCAACCACTGGAGCAGGTTCTTTGGCAGTAGCGCCATGTCTTTAATCTAGTGAGATCCAATCTAGTGAGAAGGAAAACTCTTCCTGCTCGAAGTAGCCGGCAATAGCGTCATCTCTTTCCTAACCTTGCCCAATCTAGTGAGAGGAAAAGAGTATTCCTGCTCGAAGTAGCTGGCAGTAGCGTCATAACTTTCCATTTCTTGCCCAATCTAGTCAGAAAGAGGTACCGACTGTGTTCAACCACTGGAGCAGGTTCTTTGGCAGTAGCGCCATGTCTTTAATCTAGTGAGATCCAATCTAGTGAGAAGGAAAACTCTTCCTGCTCGAAGTAGCCGCCAATAGCGTCATCTCTTTCCTAACCTTGCCCAATCTAGTGAGAGGAAAAGAGTATTCCTGCTCGAAGTAGCTGGCAGTAGCGTCATAACTTTCCATTTCTTGCCCAATCTAGTGAGAGTGAGAGAGAGGTACTCACTGGCTCAGCACCTGCGGCTGCGGGTCCTCCTGCTCGAACTGAATGATCTCCTCGAAGGAGCGCTCGTACCACTGGTTCACGAGCCCCACCGACGGCATCCGGAGCAGGTTCTCCGGCAGTAGCGCTATCTCTTTCATTATATTCGCTAACCTGGAAAGAGGAAACGAGACGGTTATACAACAGATCGATTTTATCAAGATACTACAACCACATTGGTTTTGTTCGCGTAGTTTTCGTTTATTTTAGCGCGATGAAAGTAGACGGGGAATAAAGAACCCTCACATTTGGCTCCAATAAAGCGCAGAAAATTATAGGCGTGTCACCTCCTCGGGAAGGCATATCCCTAGGTGGGGTAAATGTCCGTCGCCCCAGGCCCTCCAGAGGAGACGGGATGCGATCCAGAGAGTGAGCTCACCCCCGTATCCACTTTCACCATGTTGTATGAGCGAGAAGTCATCGCCTCCTCTCGCTCCTCCGCCTAATTGGACCTCTCACTGTCAAGCATCTGGACTAAGATGGTCGGCAGCAAGAAGCCTCACGACTACGGCTAGGCGGCTAGGGACTGCCGAAGTTCCGCCTCTATGGCCACAGCGCTCAGTGGTGTCGAGCCCGATATACACTACCATATCCCTGCATGGTGGAGACTCCGCTTATCTACAGTAACAATAATATACTATAGTCTTGTATGACAACAAAAATTAAATAGAACACGCGCGACTAATAACACAAGTAGATAGTTAATCGGTTTGTACTAAGTGCGCTCCATCATAGACTGCAACATTACTTATCATCAGCCGAGATTGCGGTCAACTGCAAAACTATTATAGATACAAAACTGCACTAGAAAATTAAAACGTGTATTATAATGTTGTATGTTATAAGTACTGCAAGTTAAACTTTGTCAGTGTAAAATTAACTATCGTATTGTGGGTGCTGTGCAGTGCCGGATTAAGCCAGCGCGGGGCCTGTAGCAATTTCTGTCAAAGTACCTTGGTTTGCTTGCTCAAGCTATTTTTATTTTCTTTATCCGGGCACAGACGCCCGGCCCACTACGCTAGATCGGAGCGCGGGCCCCCAGTTCGCGCGGGGGACGTAGCATTTGCTACACTTGGTATATGGCTAATCCAGCACTGGTGCTGTGGTGGATGCGGCGGTTGCTGCTGCCCTTGCATCACCATCCACACGTGCTGCACGAAGATTTGCTAGTCGCAGATCGCACTTCGGCCGCGTCGGTGCCGCCATGACACCCGCGATGGCCGTGCGGTAGCAGGCTAGCTCTGTGAAGTGTTTATTCTGTGCGTGCCGTTCTGTGCTTTAATAAAATGTTGAGCTAAGCGTATCCCACTAATATAATAAACTAGATGTCAGCCCCGGCTGCGCCCGTGGTACATTATATAGCACTCACCAGGATCTCGTACATATACAACGCTGAAAGAATGACTGAAATCGGTTCAGTAATTCCTGACAATATCGCTTTCAAACAAAACAACCTGCTACGCCAGCTGTCGGAAATTGGTCGTACCAACTCAGATTTAGAAACAAATTTGATTAGCAAAGATTTATATTCAAGAGGTGTTTAATCTGTGATATTCAATGACGCAATCTTAGACACATGCTGTCATGTGTTATGTCAAAGCACGAAACGTACGAAAACTCCCAAAAAGGAATATTTTTTTCCCGATTTTGTTACATTCTTGATACATCCTCCGCTTCTATTAATAGTAACGTTATAGCCTATAGAGCCTTCCTCGATAAATGGACGATCCAATAGAAAAATAATCTTTCAATTCGGACCAGTACTTCCCGAGATCCTAGCGTTCAAACAAACAAACTCTTCAGCTTTATAATATTAGTATAGATGAGTATATTTGGATGTGATTTGCAAACACGTGTGAACGGATCGGGTTGTGTTTCGGACCACAGATTTTAATAGTCTGGTAATATGGATAGCAATTGGAATAGGCTACTCGTACTTTTTATTACCGGAAAATAACAGGAACAAGAACTACACCGGGGTAAAACGGAAGAGCGCTGCTTGTGTAAGACAGTCTAAATATTTCTATGTACCTCTGCAATAAACACCCGTACACCGTACAAATGTTGGCATTCATCACTCAAATATTTGCACTGTGTTAGAAAACAGAAGAGGGAAGATGTTGGGACATCTGATACGACACGACAACTTCATTAGAACAATAACGGAAGGTAAATTAAAAGGGAGGAGGAAGAGAGGTTACATGAATCAAGTGAAGGAGAAGATAAATGTAGTGTCGTATCAGGAAGTCAAGGAGAAGGCGGAGTGTAGAAGTACATGGAAGGAACTCCATCGACAAGAGCGTCGCTCTTAAATTATGAATGAATAGGAATGGAACCCACGACCCTCGGCTTCGCAGACAAAGCTACTACCCAATGAGCCACGAGGCCAGTCATGCGCGTAATCAAGTAAACATCATCTCAATTAATTCCGCTAATCAATTAATGCGAGCGAACAAAACAATTAGATCCCGCACAATTCCAGAAATTAAAAACATCCTGTGTTTACAGTGAAAACGCGGATATGACGTCACGTTACAACAATCAAGTTAAACTTGTTGATACACATTTGTGCGCATCTGTAATTCTAGCTACAGAGTAACTAACTTACTACGTAGAACGGCTAAAAGCGGAACCACTGAGTTACGACTATTTATGGAGGGTAGAGGTAAGGAGTGTCATCTTATTAGGTAAAATTTCAAAAAGTTTGCTGTACATAATATACTTATATCAGTTTAAGAATCTTCCACAGCTGCGACTGGTATACGCCCCTCACGTGACAATTTTACAATTTTTTTTCTAAATTTCTCCCAGTTTTCTCACAGAATTAATACACATTGTTGCGAAAAAAAAATTACAACGTGAGTTTTGCCGAGATCACCCTTCCCCCACGTGAGATTTGACTCGACTCCCTCCCCTCTTGAACCCCTCACGTAATTAATGGGTTATTAAGGAGTTAAGCTACAATGCGGTTTACGATGGAACATGCGATTCAATCTCGATTGGAAGACAGAAGACACCAACCAGATTGGTTCCATCAGGAAATACCTCTACAATGTGTCATCCACCAACCCGCAACGTAGTGGACGTAGAAGACCCCGAGCCCCAGCTGTGGGAACATAGAGAGGGTTCTCATGCATACTTATGTGAATACGTAGTTAGTAAATTAAAGCCGTACCCCGAGCAAATGACCTTGATTATTTCTTCCTATTGCCATCGTACACCGCAAGAAAGAGCAAGAGGGAAACAGTAGGATTTGTCGCTGTTTTACGCTAAAATTTTAGAATAAACTCTTTATAAAAAATCAGATTTTAGTCTTTTGAAAAAAATATTTTTACTAAAATGTCCGTAATGGAATTGCCTATCCGTTGGTGTAAGTACAAAATCCAAATAATGGCGGTTTTTCGAGTTCGAAATGCATGATAATTACAATTATTTATGGTTTCGATCTGAGGTGATTTTATAAAAAATAAGTACATAAACAAAAAAATAAGGAAACTACCATTTTGAAGCCAAGAAACTGTAGAAATTTTATGTATTTTTTACCAGTTGATATTTGTTTTGGCTAATGAGAATAAAAAACTCTACTGGGAGACGCACCTTAATGGAAGCTGTTTATCATAAGTATTTAAAGACAAATGTTTGACATCTTGAAGTGATAAATACTTACAGAACATAATAACACATGTTTTACGTAGTTTTATTACTATAATAATATTCAATTTTAGTCAGAAATAATATTATAGGGAAATTAGGACGTGTCCTTGTGCGACGTGTTAATGTTATTTTTAACCCCCGACCAAAAAAAGGGGTGTTATAAGTTTGACGTCGATGTCTGTCTGTCTGTCTGTCAGTCGGTCTGTCTGTCTGTCTGTCTGTCTGTCTGTCTGTGTGTGTGTCTGTCTGTGGCACCGTAGAGCTCAAACGGATGGACCGATTTCAATGCGGGTTTTTTTATTCGAAGGTTGATATCCGTGCGGATGTTCTTAGCTATGTTTGGTTAATATCGATTCAAGATGGCCGCCTCCACAAAATGGCGGACAAAATATTTCTTCACAACTTATCTCAATATGGGTATCAAATGAAAGAGCTTGACTAGTAGAATACAATACATAATAACAAATTTCAAATCCAAGATGGCCGCCACCACAAAATGGCGAATTACATTATTTTTTTCACTACTACCTCAATATGGGTATCAAATGAAAGGGCTTGACTAGTAGAATACTTTGCACTATGACAAATTTCAAATCCAAGATGGCCGCTACCACAAAGTGGCGAAATACATTTATTTTTTTCACAACTCCTTTAATATGGGTATCAAATGAAAGGGCTTGACTAGCAGAATGTTGTACAGATTACAAATCCGAGGTAGTCGGGGGTTAATCAAAATTTTTAATTTTGTTCTTGTAAATGATGGCGTCAGGACGACGGCTTGCGCCTGATGTGGACATGTGAAGCAACATGTAAGCCCATATATGCAACAGATCTGTATGATCTAATACCACCTTGCCCTTTCTCCTATCGGACTTTTCGTATCTCCAAAAGATGGAGTGGGGGGATGTACGAAAATCTGTAATTAGGTAAATCTGTATCACTAGCGAACCGCCTCGGCAATGCTGATACTAAAAATGTACTAACAAAAAATTGTTATTGTGGGGTTATCCCTATAGAATCTATAGATACTCATACTTATTCTATATCCCTATCCTAGATTTTTTTGTATACCTTTTTAAGGGGCACAATATTGCAGTACACTATTTTGATCTATCTCGTAGGGTTCAGCCAGCGTTACAATGTTATCGCAAAAATGTGTTCATTTATGATACCATTTTAGAAACTTAAAATTAACAATTTTTTTATTTCTTTTTTTTTCTCTACTCTTTTTTCTCTTCTTTATTATCTACTACGAGTATATTATGCAAGTATTATAAGTACATAAACACCTTCAGGGGAAGTGGTTTTGTTTTATAGAAGCAGTAATGTGCAAACATTACTGTGTTCCGGTTTGAAGGGCAATGTTTCCAAAGAAATTACGGGGCCTAGCTAGAGATATAACATCTTAGAACTCTGGGTGACGAGCGCAGTGCAGTGATAGATAATGATTTGTACTCTTCATGTTCCGACAGCTGCGCGTCACTGTGCTGTTATGTGGCAGGCATGTTGCTCACCATCAGGCACATGTCCTGCTCGTCTCGTCACTCTATATTAAAAAAATATATACTATGTAGTGATGTAGTATGATGCGTACTGTTACAACCTTAAAACTGCTGATCCTGCAGGAAGTCAATTCCTCGATGTCGATATTGGCGATTCTGCAGTATTTTGCTATATAAAGTCGAATTGTCGAATAAATCTTCCAGTCAGTTCTCGAAAGGTTACTCTGCCTCTCAGCCTACGGACCTGGTTCATGCCCGCCGGACCTGAGACCTCAGATACCCCTAGAGAAGTGCCGCGCGCGTCTGTTTCTATTTCGGTTGGTCTAGGAAAGGCCCTCACTAAATCCAAAACTTGTGAAGTGTTTGTTTAAACTCAAATAAAAGTGAATAAGTACAAATCGTTTTTTTTTTTATAGAATCAGTGATTTCCAGTCTAACATTATTGGTGTCAGAAGTGGGATCTATTATCCCTGGTCGCCTATTCCTATCACGCAACGCGCCGCGCCACTTCGGGTCTCTCAGTGACTCAACTGTTGGCTTGCTCCGCTCTGAGCTAGAGCCAGCCGCCAACCAGCCACTACTGTCTCCATCGCCGTAGAAGTACCGAGCCGTCAGCCGCTGTGCCGTATGTACACCGCACCGCCCTTCTGTTGACCACAGCTCGCCTCAAGGTAGAGAACCTTTGTGCAGCTCCACTGTGCCCTGGAACCCAGTGCACCGAGCCGCCCTGAACTGACTCCGGCCAGCTCCAGCTCCGAAACGGGCTTTCTGTCCGCCTCTTCCCGAGCTGCCTCGCCGTAACCTCACCAGCTCCACCTGCGACGCGGGCTTTCTGTCCGTCTGTTGCCGAGCTACCCTTTCACCGATACCTGCTTAACTGCGCAACCTCACTTGCGTATTGCACAACACGACAGCTGCCCGACTACGGAGAACCGCAACCCGACACCGCGCCGAATTCCAATGACAAGTGTCTTAATAATCGCCGCTCTGTAAGTTATTTAATAATTTAATTTTGTTTCTCTGTTTTGCTTTTCTTGTATTTGAATTTTATAACAAAAGAAAATGGCTAAAGATATTAAAACCGACAAAAACAACTTCCACTAGCTCTCTATTGACGGTAGAGGAAGTAAACTTTACTGTTCTCACGAAATTTATAAAACCATTCGATGGTGATAAAAATAAATTATCCTCATTTTGCGCAATTGCGAGAATGCGCTATCTTTAGCTACAAACAATCAACAAGACCTTTTGTTCAAATATATTTTATCACAACTAGAAGGCAAAGCTGATTCAGCATGCTCTCTAAAGGTATTTGATAACTGGCTAGAACTGAAACCGTTTTTTAAGAGTTACCTTCGGGGAATCTAAGCACAGAGACCATCTATTTATAGATTTACAGCAGTGTAGGCAAAAATATAACGAAAGCGTGACCCAATACAGTCTACGTTTGAAACTTGCCTCACTCGCCTACAAACTGATATTACGCATTCTACTAAAGATCCTTCCGAATTAAAAGGTAGAATTGCCAACACGGAGGATCTCGCTCTCCATACATTTTTTATATTAGGATTGCCAGGCCATATTTCCAATATTATAAGATGTCGGAATCCTTCCAATTTAAATGAAGCGGTCAACCTTGCTATACAAGAGGAAAAATTGTACAATTATGTTACACAAGCTAGAAAACATCCTGAGGAGAGACCAAAGTGTAAAAACTGTGGCAAAATCGGTCACTCTGAACGTAACTGCTACAACCGTACCCTCCTAACTACCGCGAGCGCTCAATAAATACAATAAACCCGTCACTATCTCCACCGCGACCCCTACGGTATCTCAAAACATTATAAAGACCTGTCGCTATTGTAAAATATAGGTCATGAAATTCACGAATGTCGTAAAAGACAATATAACAACTCTCGCCGCCAGCTTCCTAATTCTTCTAACCCTAAACAAATGCATCATCTTTCCCAAGATGAGGATGACAACACCATCCAGGAAGATGATTTTATGATCAGTCGCATTTAAACTAAAATTGGTTCCGGTCCCGCGTCGTACGGAATCATCAACACAAACCGACGCCTTTGACATAAGTTTCTATTTCAATAACGACCTGCCGGTTAAGTCTAATAGGTCTCGTTCTAATCCGACTCAATCGTCTCAATCGTCTCAATCGTCTCAATCGTCTCAATCGTCTCTCAATCGTCTCAATCGTCTCAATCGTCTCAATCGTCTCAATCGTCTCAATCGTCTCAATCGTCTCAATCGTCTCAATCGTCTCAATCGTCTCAATCGTCTCAATCGTCTCAATCGTCTCAATCGTCTCAATCGTCTCAATCGTCTCAATCGTCTCAATCGTCTCAATCGTCTCAATCGTCTCAATCGTCTCAATCGTCTCAATCGTCTCAATCGTCTCAATCGTCTCAATCGTCTCAATCGTCTCTCAAGCGACCCAATCGTCGTCTCAATCGCCTCAATCGTCTCAATCTACCAAACCGACTCTCTCTACTAAGTCCAAACCTAATAAGAGTAAAACTGTTACATTTTCTAAATCTCTCAACTCTTCAGATCAATGCGAGGTAACTTATGAGATAAAAATAAATAATAAAACTCATCTGCCTCACATTTATGTTAAAAGCCAATACTCAGATAAAATTCTAGTATTTTTGGTCGACTCTGGCTCCTCTGTGTCTCTTATCAAAAATCATCTCTCCAAACGCTACCTCTCGTAGACCCTGAGGTAATTAAATTCAAGGGTATCGACAATGACTCTGAATATTCAACTAGCTTGGGATATTGTCAACTAGATCTCCAAATTTCCAAGAAAGAAACACTATATGCCAAATTTCATCTAATATCAGACTCAGTCTTCATTAAATTTGATGGCATAATAGGTAATGACTTATTGAAACTCTATAACTGCAACATAGACTATAGAAAAGATCTCCTCACAGTTGGTAACTACAACATCAAACTTAATTTTACTAAGCCTCAGTATACCATTCCTGCACGCTCAGAAATGATGATCGAATGCGGTATACTTAACCCTGAAATTTCATGCGGACTAATAGAAAAACAGGAAGTACAAAGAGGTGTTTTTTGTCCAACTGCCTAGTCGAAGTCAAACCTAATAAACATGCCAATGTCTCTATTCTTAATACTACTAATGAAGATGTTATCATTCAAGCTCTATCTGTAGAAATTCACCCTTGCGATACCCTACATGACCTCCAAAAAATGTGCAACCGATTCACACTGTCTCTTCTAACCCTTCTATTTCCAATTCATCTGTCCCAAGGAATCGTATTGATGAGGTAAAGGTCAAATTAGAACCTCACATCTCAACACTGAAGAGTCCTGTAAGCTTCTAGATCTATGCACCGAATACTCTGATCTGTTCCATCTCGAAGGTGACACTCTCACCTGTACTAACACCCTAAAACATGAAATAAAAACTACTTCCTCGCAACCAATTCAAACTAAAACCTATCGATATCCTGAAATTCATAAATTAGAAGTCAACAAACAAATCCAGAAAATGCTAGATCAACAGATAATAAAGCCCTCTGATTCTCCATGGTCATCCCCTATATGGGTAGTCCCTAAAAACAGGATGCATCAGGCCAGAAAAATGGCGCATCGTTGTAGACTATAGAAAGCTCAATGATGTTACGATTGGTGATGCTTATCCTATTCCAAACATTGCTGATATTCTAGACCAACTAGGTCATAGTAAATACTTCTCAACTCTTGACTTGGCGTCTGGTTTCCACCAAATAAAGATGTGTGAAGCAGACGGACCCAAGACAGCTTTCTCTGTCCCTAATGGACATTTTGAATACACAAGAATGCCATTCGGTCTTAAAATGCTCCTGCAACCTTTCAAAGATTAATGAACACTGTCCTTTCAGGCTTACAAGGCTTACACTGTTTTATCTATCTCGATGACGTCATCATATATTCCCATAATTTACCAGATCATATCCAAAAACTTAGTCTAGTATTCGATGCTCTCAGACGTCATAATCTTAAATTACAGCCTGATAAATGCGAGTTTTAAAGAAAGAAGTCGCCTATCTTGGCCATGTCATCACTGACAAAGGCGTGTCTCCTAATCCCGAGAAGGTCAAAGCAGTACTTGCTTACCCTGCTCCTAAGAATCCAAAACAAATCAAGAGTTTTCTTGGTTTAGTTGGATACTACCGAAAGTTTATCAAAGATTTTGCCAAGGTTACCAAACCTCTAACTTCTCTTCTCAGAAAAGATGCTGATTTCATATGGGGAGAATCACAAGAAAACTCATTCAACTCACTCAAAAGTTTGCTTACTAATTCACCGATCCTACAATATCCAGATTTCTCTAAAGAATTTACACTCACTACCGATGCCTCTAATTACGCTATAGGTGCTGTTCTTTCTCAAGGCGAACCAAACAAAGATCTACCTATTGCTTATGCCTCTAGAACGCTTAATAGCGCAGAAGGTAATTATAGTACCACAGAAAAAGAACTCTTAGCCATTATCTTTGGAACAAAAACTTTTAGGCCTTATTTGTATGGCAGAACATTTAAAATAGTCACTGACCATCGCCCCTTAACTTGGCTCTTCAACTGTAAAGATCCCAGTAGTAAACTAGTACGCTGGAGACTAAAACTTGAAGAGTATGATTACAAAATTGAGTACAAGCCCGGCAGAATAAATTCAAACGCCGACGGTTTGTCACGTCCTCCTATTCACAATATTACAGACAACATCGAAACCGACACACTCACATACCAACAATTTATGAAATCTCGCTCTAGCCCAATTTTGAATGATACAATTATTCTAGAACATAACAAAAGTCTCCTAGATTCACATTGTTCAATTATCGCATACCCTACTTCCATCGATTTAGATTCTTCTAACCCTTTTTCTGAAAACATTCTTAATCTTCTTCAAGATAAAATGAATTCGAAATGTCTGAAAAGGAACTCTATACCGTCAGAGCATCTCAAGTCAACAATAAAACATACTTCCACATGTTTACCAAAGTTCACCATTTTGAATCCGTCACATACCAAGAAATTTTCAAAGTCCTCAAAGATCTACGGAATAACCTTATTGTACTATATCCCGAAGTAAAATCGATTGCCATGTCTGACTTTACCAATCCCTTCGACAAACTCAATTTCATTCTAATCCATGAAATGCTTTCTTTTCTATTTCATAACACTGGCATTCAAATTCACATTCATCATAACTTAATGAAGTATCCAAAACCAAATGAAGTGCCAACTATACTTCTCGAAAACCACGACTGTCCCACAGGTGGTCATATTGGCGCATCCAAAATGTATAACAAACTTAAGGACATATACTATTGGAAAGGAATGAAAGGTGAAATTGAGAGATATGTCCAGAATTGTTCCTCTTGTCAAAGAACAAAGCTCTACGAGGAATCAACAAAGCTCCTATGGAGATTACCACTACATCCTCTGAACCCTTTCAAAAAATTTATACTGATATTGTTGGTCCTCTCCCAGACTCTGGTAGTGAAAATTTCAAATACATAGTCACATTCCAGGACGACTTAACGAAATATTCCATGGCTTATCCTATCACTGAATCTACAGCCGAAAAAACGACCCAATGTCTAATAAAATTTATAAGTCACTTTGGCATCCCAAAAAGTATCCTATCAGACCAAGGAGTACATTTCATTGCCGATGTATATAAACAAGTTGCTCAACTTTTTAAAATTAAACATCTTTTTTCAACTCCTTATCACCCACAAACAAACGGTGCTCTAGAAAGGAGTCATGCCACTCTCAAAGAATATTTGAAATCCTATGTCAATGAGAATCAAGATAACTGGCATAAGTTCCTCCCCACTGCCATTATATCGTATAATTCTGGTGTACACTCTTCCACTAATTTTTCACCACACGAACTTCTTTTTGGCTGCAAGCCTCATATACCTAGCTCTATTTATGATACTAACCCTACTGCAACTTATCCTGACTATATAAAACTCTCAAACAAAAGTTAATAAACACCAGAAATCTAGCTCGTGACAATATCCTCCGTAGCAAGGAAAGATCTAAAACCTATTATGACAAAATACAAAGGACCAGTCTTATAATGTAGGAGATATGGTTTACCTTAAGCAACATCATAGATTGCGTAAGGCATTATCTTCAATATGGAAAGGTCCATATCGCGTCATCAAAGTTCATGGTAATAGCAATGTCACTCTTCAAGTTAATCGTAGATTTAAAAGGTACCATTTCAACGAAATCAAACATGCTCATGAACACCCTATTTCAGGGCCATCGCGCCAGGAGCCCGTCTCAACTATACGATGAGCTAATCTCAAGAAATAATGAACTCGTAAGAACATTCCCAATTCCCGTAAATCTTAACAACATCCACACTCTACTGGATGTGTCAGATGTCTCATCGTTTATTTCAGATAACAAATTAGTATTTGTAGTAAAATTTCCATTAGCTATTCTGACAGAATACAATCTCTACCATATTTATGCTCTACCAACTCCTCATAATATCCAAGAGCCAAATTCTTTTGCCCTAATTAATCCATCTGCAAGATATCTAGCAATAACAGAGGACAAATTAACTTATTCCGTGATAAACGATTTAAGTGAGTGCAAATCGATATCTAGATACAACAAACTGTGTCAATTGAAAAGTGTTCAATCCAGTGTGTCAAACCCAATCTGTGAAGTGCAACTATTTCGCGAACACGTCACTAGTATTCCACAATCTTGTAATGTTAAAATAATGTTTGGTGATATTGACATTTGGCAGAAACTCACCAATAATAGATGGATCTATGTCCAATCAGATCTAACAAAAGTTTCTGTGAAATGTAGTGATAGTCATATGACCGATCATGATGTAGTCGGAACTGGTATACTCTACCTTCCAAAAATTGTAAAGCCTATCACAAACTATTGCAATTTGTTCCACAGCACGAATACGATACAAATCTGTATATTCCGTCACCTAATTTTAATATTATTGACGATGACTGTTGTTCTAAATCTAAAGTAAACAAAAGTATTCCATATTTAACGCCGATAAAGCTTTCTGACATTAACTTAGACTCACTGCAATATGCAACACATAAGTTAAATCAATTTAACGATGATCTTACAAAAATCGAAAACCAGCCCTATCACATTAAGTATGGATACTACTTCAGCTTCTTGACGACCCTGTTATCACTCTCTGTATTTTCTTATATGTTTTACAAATTATATTCATGCCTATGTCCAAAACGTAAACTGACTAACTCTAACTGCTGTGTACAAATATTTAACAAATGTTACTCAAGGCCTAATACTAATATTCGATCTAGAACGGCTATCGAACTAAATGAACGAGATATCACTGAATCTTCCAATTCTGATGATACTTCTTTATCAAATATTTCTATGTCTAGCCCAAGAAGAAACATTCAAATTTAAAAAGCTCGACTTTGTTATTTTTACTCTTTGAATCTTTTTACATCATTTATTTTTCTAATATATTATTATCAAATTTTGCTTAATTATTGTTTACATAATTTAGTGCTAAGCCTTATTATCATGTCTAGTAATAACAATTTTACTGTGTTTTAGCCTTGTCCGTTCCAGTGTTACTAACTTAGTTTTCTATTTCCATTTTTAAAATTTACTTGAGTATATTGTTTTGTGTAATCTTTCAATTAGTTTTATTTCCATTTCTAAACTTTAATTTAGTGCATTGTTTTGTGTAATTTTAACTATTTCCATTTTAAACTTTAATTGAGTATATTGTTTTAATGTAATCTTTTAATTCGTTTTCTATTTTCATTTTAAAATTTTAATTGAATTTATTGTTTTGTGTAATCCTTAACTTAATTTTTCTAATTCTAAATCATGTGAACTTTGCTAGACCAAAATCCTACTCACATACTAACCGATTAGTATGTTCCGTCTTAAGGGGAGATGTTACAACCTTAAAACTGCTGATCCTGCAGGAAGTCAATTCCTCGATGTCGATATTGGCGATTCTGCAGTATTTTGCTATATAAAGTCGAATTGTCGAATAAATCTTCCAGTCAGTTCTCGAAAGGTTACTCTGCCTCTCAGCCTACGGACCTGGTTCATGCCCGCCGGACCTGAGACCTCAGATACCCCTAGAGAAGTGCGCGCGTCTGTTTCTATTTCGGTTGGTCTAGGAAAGGCCCTCACTAAATCCAAAAACTTGTGAAGTGTTTGTTTAAACTCAAATAAAAAGTGAATAAGTACAAATCGTTTTTTTTTTATAGAATCAGTGATTTCCAGTCTAACAGTACGTTTCATTATATTTTGGCATCACGTAGACGAGAAATGCACTTCTTGTATATTATTACTTCACGCTAACAAATAGTCCAGAATGAATCGTAAATTCATCAGACGTGTCACTCTCGCCTGATAATACGAGTAGATGCAAGTTAACAAACTGTAAATAGACCAATGCGTATTGAATACGTAATGATGCCGCGTAAGGTCTGCGCTCACTTATTTCTTGTTTGGAACGAAGTTCCTTATCGCGCGTTGTGAAAGGGGGCTAGACGGAAAAAATTCTTACGAAAAGTTGTCACGACACTTTTTAACCCCCGACCAAAAAAAGGGGTGATATAAGTTTGACGTCGATGTCTGTCTGTCTGTGTGTGTGTCTGTCTGTGGCACCGTAGAGCTCAAACGGATGGGCCGATTTCAATGCGGTTTTTTTTATTCGAAGGTTGATATTCGTGCGGATGTTCTTAGCTATGTTTGGTTAATATCGATTCAAGATGGCCTCCTCCACAAAATGGCGGACAAAATATTTCTTCACAACCTACCTCAATATGGGTATCAAATGAAAGGGCTTGACTAGTAGAATACTATACACTATAAAAAATCAAATCCAAGATGGCCGCCACCACAAAA
Organism: Ectropis grisescens; assembly: GCA_017562165.1. Taxonomy (NCBI): domain Eukaryota; kingdom Metazoa; phylum Arthropoda; class Insecta; order Lepidoptera; family Geometridae; genus Ectropis; species Ectropis grisescens. The sequence continues at coordinate 10,640,747 of CM029768.1, forward strand.
TGGCGAATTATATTATTTTTTTCACTACTACCACAATATGGGTATCAAATCAAAGGGCTTGACTAGTAGAATACTTTGCACTATGACAAATTTAAAATCCAAGATGGCCGCTACCATAAAATGGCGAAATACATTTATTTTTTCACAACTCCCTTAAATATGGGTATCAAATGAAAGGGCTTGACTAGTAGAATGTTGTACAGATAACAAATCCGAGGTAGTCGGGGGGTTAATCAAAATTTTTAATTTTGTTCTTGTTTGGAACGAAGTTCCTTATCGCGCGTTGTGAAAGGGGGCTAGACGGAAAAAATTCTTACGAAAAGTTGTCACGACACTTTTTGCTATTGTAAGCTGTACGGCGTCGCATGTTTCTCTGTCTGTCTCTCTCTCTCTCATAGAAAGCCAGCCAGATATTTTCATTTCTATTTCGCATTGAACAGTGTGGTGTCGCGACGATTATTTTTGTTGAGTGTATACAGGTTTTTTGTAAATAATAAATAATAAAAAATAATAATAATTTCTTCACTAATTAATCGAAAGGAACTTCGTTCCATCCGGGTGTCCCTTGACACCTCTCAAGTTTTTTTTTAATTTATCTATGGCAGCTGGCCGCGATTCGCCTATACTACCGAGCTGACTAATCAGGTTACCCAAAAGGAACCTAACCTAATGGTTTAAGATATCTACTTTCTCTAAAAAATACAATATTCGCTTACGAGAAAATACGTGTACAAACATTATAAATTAATTAATTCGCAGGCGTCCTATGTAAAATGTAAAACCTATTGATATGCTAGTGCTTATAGCATGGGATGATACCTGGGACGCGTTACGGCTGCTAGCACGAGGGCACCTGAGACGGCTCGACCTCGGCTCGGGCTAGTGCCGGGGGACAGAGTGTTTGGCACCTCCTTGTGCCCTAGCGGAGTGGGGGGTGAGACACCTCCGACTTGCGTCGGTACTCCGCCAACTCTCCGCATAAGTGAATCCGCAACTCAAATATGAGCTTTATGTCATGTCTCTTAAGATATAGATTACAGCATAAATGAGCAGACGGCTGTCAGCGATCGGTCTGCTGATTTGTGTTGTCAATATAATCTGTATCTTAACATGCTTGTCATAAAGCCCATATTTGAGGGTATTTTATTTGTCCGGTGGTAGCAGAGTTGTATAAGTCTGCGCAGACCTTAACGCAGTCATACGCCTACTGGGGTACAGTAAGTCGGCCTTGATCGTCTTGTAAACAACATAATTATGTAGTGTATGTGTGTGCGTCTGTGTGGAAGTAATTACCAATGGACGCTTCCAGGCGCAAAACAAACTATAGTCTGTAGCCTCGTAACTACTTTTATTTTTAACTAACGGCCCGCCCCGGCTTCGCACGAGTGCAATGCTGATACTAAACATAAGTACCTACTAATAAAAATGGTTATTGTGGGTGATTCCTAAGAGATTGAGATATACTATCGCTTTTTCGACTTTTTAGACCTTTTGAAGGAGTGCAATATTGATGTACATTATTTTGATCTAGCTCATAGGGTACAGTTAAAAAATGTGTTTATTTATGACATTACATTAGAAACTTTTATAATTACCCCTATTTTTCTGCTACGAGTATTTTATGCACGTATTTTACATATAAACTATCCTCTTGAATCACTCTATCCTTTAAAAAAACCTGTATCAAAATTTGTTTTAAATCACTCTATCCATTAAAATAACCTGCATCAAAATTTGTTTGATGGTTTTAAAGATCTAAGTATATATGTATAGGGAAGTGACTTTGTTTTATACAATCTTTTTAACCCTTGACCAAAAAAGGGGTGTTATAAGTTTGTCGTCGTTGTCTGTATGTCTGTCTGTCTGTGGCAACGTAGAGCTCAAACGGATGGGCAGATTTCAATGGTTTTTTTAATTTATTTGAAGGTTAATTTCCGTGCGAATGTTTTTAGCTATGTTTGGTTAATATCGATCCAAGATGGCCGCCTCCACAAAATGGCGGACCAAATATTTCTTCACAACCTACCTCAATATGGGTATCAAATGAAAGGGCTTGATTAGTAGAATACTATACATTATAAAAAAAATCAAATCCAAGATGACCGCCACCACAAAATGGCGCATTACATTATTTTTTTCACTACTACCTCAACATGGGTATCAAATGAAAGGGCTTGACTGGTAAAAATACTATGCATTTTTATTTTTGATTTAATTATTCAATAGTTTTTAATGGTTATTTCTTATTTTATTTCACTGCTACCGTGCGGTTATAAGCGCACACAATTTTTATTACTATTAGGCATACATTAAGTTGGGGATGACGGGTTCTGGAGTGGAGACCACGTTCAAGACGTCCCGTGGGACGGCCTCCCGCTCGGTGGACCGACGACCTGAAGAGATTGGCGGGAAGCGGATGGATGCGGAGAGCCGAGGACCGGATTTGGTGGCGCAACATTGGAAAGGCTTATGACCAGAAGTGGACTACAACAGGCTGGTGATGATGATGATATATTAGGTAATAACGCCGTTATTATTCTATGCTGAATTCAAATATTTGCACTGTGTCTGGGTGTTTCTATGTATGTATGTATTTACAACTATATACGTATTATATCAGCTATTTGGCCGCCATATTACAAGCTTAGTTTGGGGTCAGGTGGTGTTGTGTGAATTGTCCACCAATATTTATTTATTATTTTATTTATGCATTAGGTTATTAACATAACGTATTGAGAGTACGTAATAAATGAGTAAGCTTATTCTAAAGAAACTCGTATCAGCAAAGACTTTTAGAGGATATTCGTAAATACATTCAGAGGACATACGCAAGTACGTACGTAAAAGATAAACACAAAATGTCTAATTATAAGTGTGCCGTTTTCTGTCTACCTACTCCTGGCAAAATACATGAAAGGTAAACATTTATAATACAGACGGATTGTTGGAGTTATACCTTTAAACGAACCATTATTGTATACTCGTCTATACTAATATTATAAAGCTGAAGAGTTTGTTTGTTTGAACGCTAGGATCTCGGGAAGTGCTGTTCCGAATTGAAATATTCTTTTTCTATTGGATAGTCAATTTATCGAGGAAGGTTTATAGGCTATAGAACATAACGCTACTATCAATAGAAGGAGATCATGAATCAAGAATGTAACAAAAACGGGTGAAATATTCCTTTTTGGTATCGTGCTTTGACATGACAACATGTGTCTAAGATTGCGTCATTGAATAAAAACCTTTGCTCGCACTAGCTAGGTTTCATTTGTATAAAACGTCGTTTTATGCGCGTTTATAGACAATGAAAAACTGTCACATTAACATTAGAATGCGACGGTAAATTTCGCCACGTTGCGCGTCAGTATAATAGCTCAGGGGGGAAGTTGAGCGGTCATGAAATAGAAGATCCGGGTTCGAATACAGTCGGCTCCTCTTTTTTTTCAAGTTCCTTTTTTTAACCCCCGACCAAAAAAAGGGGTGTTATAAGTTTGACGATGTCTGTCTGTCTGTGTGTGTGTCTGTCTGTGGCACCGTAGAGCTCAAACGAATGGACCGATTTCGATGCGTTTTTTTTTATCTGAAGGTTAATTATCCGTGCGGATGTTCTTAGCTATGTTTGGTTAATACCGATTCAAGATGGCCGCCGCCACAAAATGGCGGACAAAATATTTCTTCACGACCTACCTCAATATGGGTATCAAATGAAAGGGTTTGACTAGTAGAATACTATACACTATAAAAAAATTCAAATCCAAGATGGTCGCCACCACAAAATGGCGAATTATTATATTTTTTTCACTACTACCTCAATATGGGTATCAAACGAAAGGGCTTGACTAGTAGAATACATTGCACTATGACAAATTTCAAATCCAAGATGGCCGCTTCCACAAAATGGCGAAATACATTTCTTATTTCACAACTCCCTTAATATGGGTATCAAATGAAAGGTCTTGACTAGTAGAATATTGTACAGATAACAAATCTGAGGTAGTCGGGGGTTAATCAAAATTTTTAATTTTGTTCTTGTTTTGAGGTTCTATTACTGGGAGCCCTTTATCTCTACCGAAGTATACTCACTCAGTGTTTAAACAGAACAAAGCTAGGTCATCCAGGTACTGAAATTATTAACTACTGAAAATATTGGACATACGAAATTTTGGGATGTTTAGATGTTTGTTGCTCTATCACGTCTGAACGGATAGAGATTAAATTTAGAACACAGTTGGGACATAGTCTGGAAGAGCTTGCCGATCCGGAAGACCCCGGGTTCAAAACCACGCGCACAACTGTTTTTTCTAAGTCATGTGCGTAATGACGCAACATAAATTATAACTTAATGAAATAATTAACTAACTAATTAATGAAATAATAACTTAAAACGGTGAAGGAAAACATCGTGAGGAAACCGACATGTACCTATAATATTTCCAAGTCATGTGTCATCCACCAATCCGCACTGGGTAGCGTAGTGGATTATAATAGCCTGGACTCTCTCCTTGCGAGGCCCGAGTCCCAGCAGTGGGAACATTTAGTGGGACGTTAATGCTATGCTGGAATAGCACATGGACTACTTTTAATTGGAGTAAAATAACGGAAACGGAAACTATGGGGGTAAAACCTCGGGGCGCTGCCATTCATTTATTTCATTGTTATTTTTATAATTTTTCAACTGACATATTCGTACTTTTTTTTCTTAAATAAAGAGTGATGAGACGAGCAGGACATGTGCCTGATGGAATGCAACATGCCTGCCACATAACAGCACAGTGACACGCAGCTATTGGAACATGACATAAATTTTGTTTTTTATGAAAAAATAAATACGAAAAACGGGGTAATCTCAAGATTTACTAGACAGAATTAAAGAATTATTTCACCCTTGGATATTTCCGTTATCCTTTAGTGCCATAGATTACATATGTACCACGGCCGAAGCCGGGGCGGACCACTAGCATATAATAAAACATCCAACATTTCACACTCAACCGATGACGCGTTAGTGCAAGGGATGATACGCTCGACGCATTTTCCGTCAAGTAAGTCATAAGTAATTTATTGACATCGACAAAGACACATGTCATTTTTACATATTGTTGAATTACTATTTTACATAGTATTAACAATTGATTCAATTACTCTTATAAAAAAAAAAAAATTGGTTGCCTGTAAAGTCGGTATACGGGCGAAAGTTTTACGTGACAACGACTTTGAGTGGTAAAATAATTTTACGGAAGGGACGCGTGCCTTTCACTTTTTATGTCTGTCTCTCTCGCTCTTAGGCGGGCTAACCATGCCCGAGTGGAAGGGACGCGTGCCTCTCACTCGCTCTCGTTGTGAGCGCATAACGTAAGCGGAGCGTAACGCAGTTTCTTGAAGTGTCACCCGGCAAACCAATTTATAAGACGTTGTCACGTCAAAAGGAAATAAATTATTAGTCAGCAAGACACATACAATATAAATAAATTACAATTAAATGTCACAGAATAAAAACAATAAATACCTATTTTAATTTACTTTGACGTCGGTCAGATCAGAATACTTGTAAAGTACCTGTTCGATAAGCCATTTTTTTAAATTGAGTTTGTTTTTTTTTCCGTTTTGGTATGTACCGACCCTAAGGTAAAGATCGATATACGCGCACAAAAGCCCATACACAAACTCTGCTACACTACTACTGATTTCATAACATTAGTGTGATATGATATTACATATGTATGTTACCAGTATAATAAGGTCCAATGTACATTGAACCTATTTAACATCAAATGCACATAAAAACATTTGCGCAAACACTTATCTCGGCCTGCTTCTCCGAATAAAGCTGCGTACAGACAAACCAGTTAGCCGCGAAACTATATTCGTACATTTTGCAGCATTATAAGTTACGGCTGGTCTTAAACCCTCTACACACTAGCCCTGAAATCAGAGGAAATGACTTAAAAGTAGTGGGGAGGAGCCTACGTCGCACCATATGATGATTTATGGTACGATGTTGGGTCCTCCCCACTCGTTTTACGTAATTTTCTCTAATTTTAGGGCTCGTGTGTAGAGGGTTTTAGTCGGGAGAAAGGTGGCTGTCGATCCCGGGTTCAAATGCCACCTGCTGCGCTGTCTTTTCGGAGTCATGTGCGTAATGCCGCTAATTTAAAACGATAAAGTAAATCATGGAGAGGAAACCGACATGTTCTTTGAATCATTCGAGGTCATGTGTCATCCACCAACCCGCACTGGGCCAGCGTGGTGGATTTTGGAATAGACTCTCTCCTTACAAGAGAAGGCCCCGAGTCCCAGCTGTGGGAACGTTTAGGGTGTAAACAAGTCCCAGCAGGGAACTGCTTGATGCATCATCAAAAATACCAAAACTTTTTATTACAAACTACAAAATAATGAGAAAGAATCCTTTTTGTTCAACTATCATAGGTTTATTTATGCTTGACCGCCATCTCGCCTCATGTTAAGCGACGATGCGGTCTACAGTGAAACATACAAAGAAGGAACCAGGCGCGGTCCCAGCCTCGAATTTTGGAGGGGGTCACCAGTACACAGCCTCAGGTTTTGGGGGGGGGTCACAAGTAGACATGCAAAAATCGAACAAAAAATACTTTACTAGTAGTCCCCAAGGTTTTACCTCGTAGTTCCCGTTCTAGTTGTTTTCCGCGTTAAAAATAGTCTATGTACTATTAGATATTTTTAATTTTCGTAGATTTTTGTTCGACGTATACGATTTTGGGGGTCATGTCCCCGTGACCCCCCCTCGGACCGCGCATGGAAGGAACCGATTCCCTCTCGATTCTCGACTCACTCACGCAACGCATTCCACAGCCTAGACGTTATTATCACTAGAGTGGAGTCAAACTTATTCGTTCGAGTTTTTGGAGGTACCGCCTAGTGAAGTGACACACCTTTGCCAGTCATTCCATCGTTCAGGAATAAAGTAAAAGTATCGTTGTTTTCGGTTTGAAGAGCAACGTTTCCAGAGAAATAACAGGGCATAGAAATAAATGATATTTTATTTCTGGGTGACAAGCTGAGTGTTCAGTTCAAAAAAAAAATGGTTGCCTGTAAAGTCGGTATACGGGCGAAAGTTTTACGTGACAACGACTTTGAGTGGTAAAATAATTTTACGGAAGGGACGCGTGCCTTTCACTTTTTATGTCTGTCTCTCTCGCTCTTAGGCGGGCTAACCATGCCCGAGTGGAAGGGACGCGTGCCTCTCACTCGCTCTCGTTGTGAGCGCATAACGTGAGCGGAGCGTAACGCAGTTTCTTGAAGTGTCACCCGGCAAACCAATTTATAAGACGTTGTCACGTCAAAAGTTTCACGTCTGTCTTGAGCAGTAGGTAGCATCTGTATTGAATGAGATGAAGACACAGAAGGCAAAAAGCAAAAATAGCTCACGTGATCCTTGAAATAAGCATGTTATTTGTTTACACGGGTTTTGCCACATCTCATTTTATCTTTTTGTTTTACAAATTTAAAATTGAGTGCCATATCGTCTGGTGTTAAGCGACGATGCGGTCTACGATGGAGCGTGCTTACTTAGTAGAAACTATACGTAGTATAACTATACTATACGTAGTATATGTAAATTCTTTGGTTATTACTATGGAGTTAGATTTCCCACACGGTTCCTTTGTGCCAATCATAACCAGATGACGTGCATACTTTCTATGACAACAGAGTGAAGTACCGCGACAAAAGTATGACTCTTCCACAAGAGCGATAAGGCAAGAAAGATGCTGCCCGTGCTTTCGGTGTAAAGCGTTTATTTATTTATTTATTATACAGTTACTCAAAAACTTACAGCTATTGCCAAAACTTTTAAGAGTAAAATTTATACTATACATACAAATTACATAAATACAGACATTTATATGAAAAAAGAAAACTTTTTTTTGTTTGAACGTTTGTGCCAACTCTATACGTAGTATATGTAAACTCTTTGCTAGAAACCGATTCACTTTCGATTTGAAGACATGTAGATTGTAACCATCGGGGAAAACTCACTCAAGCAACACATTCTACCGTCTAGAGTCTAGATGTTTTTATCACAAAAGTAGAGTCAAAACTTCTTCGTTCGATCATATTAAATTATCAAATTCCCGTTCTATGCCAAACAAAAAGGATAAAACAAGAATGTCCAACCGGACCAAAGTTTTCACTCCATCAAAACATTAAGCAAACTACTAAATGTTCCCACCCCACTGCTGGGATTTCGGGCGTTCTCTCGCAAGAAGAGAGCCAAGACCATAATCCACCACGTTTTTGACGTGACAACGTCTTATAAATTGGTTTGCCGGGTGACACTTCAAGAAACTGCGTTACGCTCCGCTCACGTTATGCGCTCACAACGAGAGCGAGTGAGAGGCACGCGTCCCTTCCACTCGGGCATGGTTAGCCCGCCTAAGAGCGAGAGAGACAGACATAAAAAGTGAAAGGCACGCGTCCCTTCCGTAAAATTATTTTACCACTCAAAGTCGTTGTCACGTAAAACTTTCGCCCGTATACCGACTTTACAGGCAACCATTTTTTTTTTTTATGGTCCGTGCCCAAAGTCCGGCCCGCAGCTATTCCCTGACGAACAAGATTATCGGGGGATTATTACTTATGTCATTAATTTCTTATTATAAGGGTCAGTGCGGGTTGGTGGATGACACATGAACCGTGTTTTCCAAAACCCTGAAACACGGTTTTTCACGGTTTAGCGGCATTACGCTTCGCTGACTTCGAAAAGACAGCTGTGGGCGTGGGGTTTGAACCCGGGGTCTCCGGATCGGGTGTCGCCGTACTCATATAAAATTCAAATGAAAAAATGGCTTGTGGAAAAGAGTTTCTACAGCATCGGCGAAATGATACCAGGATAATTTAAATGTGTACCTATGTAATATTTAAGTATTGGTTAATTGTACCCTGTTGACATTAATTTTGAATTTTAAATGTAATGTAGTTTAATTGACATGTAATTTTTGAATTTTAATTGTTTCATCATTTATTTGACATGTAATTTTGGAATTTAATTTAATTGACTTGTGATTTGTTTTATCTTATTGAAATGACATGTATGTATCTAGCTTGAATTTACTATTGAATTGGAATTGTAATGAATTTTAATATCTTTTAATATGACATGTAACTACTCGTTATCAATAAAAGAGTATGAGTATGAGTGAGTACTCCTGACTAGACCAGCCAAAACTTAAACCTTTATAAAAAAAAAAACGAAAAAGCATACGTATTTTACACACAATAAAAAAAATGAGTAGGTATCTCTAGTTAAAAAAATTGTTGTGAAACTATGAAGCATTTTCCTCAAAGAACCCAGAACAAAATAAGAGATATTGTGTATTGTGGCAATAAAGATAATTTTATAATAGTAAACAAATAATAGCACTTCGTTACTATTAGCTGTTCTAATTTACACGAATGACAACACATACACATCCACTTATCAAACTACGTCATAAGTAGGCAGCTACTAAGCCACGGATGCTCAACCTTAGGCCCGTGGGTCGTAACGTAACCCGTAAAAGAATTAAAAAAGGCATACGTATAAAATCAATTATTAAACTTCCTGTTTATAGAAAGTAAAAAAATAATGTTATGTAAATAAAATAACAACGTTTAACATAGCAAATGTTCGGTTAGATTGTATTTCGAATCAATGCATTTATCATCAGGAAATTTCATGTAGTGATAACAGCCACATCACTTTTAAAGATTATAAAATATAAAAAAGCCATAAATAAATAACACAGTAATGAACACAATGAAAAAAAAAATTAGCGTCTTATTCGACCACGGCTTCCTTGCTATCACAGTTTAAATGATACGCCACCGATATTTTTCGCCATCATCCATCTGAGAATGTTAAAATGCAACTACAACAAAACTGTGCCAGCAACAGATCATTAAACCTTACACACTAGCCACAATCACATTTAACCATTTCTGGACCCAACAAGAGTGATCTCTCACGTGGATAAAGTCACGACAATCTACCACACTGGTCCAGTGTGTGTTGGCAAAGAACACATGACTTCGAAAGACTTTTGGAACAAGTCGGTTTCCTCAAAATGTTTTCACGTAATCCAGAGATGAAGATAACCTTGTACATCTGCTCTGCACTTGGAAAAACACTTAGTAGTGGAGGCGGGATTCAAACCTACCTACCTACTTGTAATTATTTTTTAGTTGTACCACAAACATTGAACTCGTCAAAGATTTCTGATTCGTCAAATCATTCTCATTCGTAAATTGTTAGTATGGCCTGATTGACAAAAAGGTAGAGCAACTCTGACCTAAAGTATTTACATAACCAGTTTATACCTATTACCTATTAAACTTAAGCACCCAACACTATTGTTTAACATTCTAAGTCACACGTACCTACATTCGTATTTACAAGTAAATGTAATACCGTAATACCTATTACGCGTCTATGAATTCAACTATAGACAAAAGAAATGATAACTTTGAAACGGCGGACCCAATTTCGATGACACATAGCTAAAAACACTTCCCTACTTCAGATTATAGAATATATTGTGATTCAATGAAAGCCGTATTGATTTTTGTCAGTCTTTAACAGATCTGAGTGGTCTAATACCACCTGGATCGTCTTGCTTTCGAACTGACGACGAACGTCATTAGCGGTTGGTGAGTTTTCGTGCCATCGATTTTGTTCTGGATGTGTTAGTGAATTGGCTGTGTGAGTATGATCGGCAATGGATCGGTACAGGTATGTTTTGTATGTAATAGTGCGGCTTTGCGCTAGTGTGCAACTTCCCCTCCCGCAAGAAATGACAGAAAGATTTGAACAATATTTTTTAGCTAAGGCTACTCCCATCCGTGCTTGCGCGGAAGATCGAGTTGCTCGATGGGGTAGATACATTAAATTCTAATGATGCCACTTGCTTATTATGGCCTGTTATACGAGTAAAAATGGTATTTTAAAAAACCATTTTGGCAGAATCGTTACAACAAAGGATACAATAGTTAAATAGAACAATAAACTCGCTCATACAGAAGTAAACAAAACTATTACGTCACCATTTACCATTATGATTAACATCAATGACAAAGCGTTTGCATGTATTTAATTAACACCACGCTAACTGCGAATAGTAACTAAGTAATTCGTTTTGTAGGAAAAACATATTTTACAATACGAGTAAAACACAATAGGTTTACACTTGACCGCCATCTCGCCTGATGTTAAGCGACGATGCGGTCTACGATTGAGCGTGTTTACCTAGAAGAAACCGATTCACTCTCGATTTGAAGACACCAAGATTACAACTCATGTGCGTAATGCCGCTAACTTAAAAACGGTGAAGGAAAACATCGTGAGAAAACCGACATGTACCTAGAATCCTTCAAAGTCATGTGTCATCCACCAACCCGCACTGGCCCAGCGTGGTGGATTATGGCCTTAACTCTCTTCTTGCGAGAGAAGGCCCCGAGTCCCAGCAGTGGGAACATTTACTGGGCTGTTGATGTTGATGAAGATTATAACTATCGGGAAAACCCACTCAGGCAACGCATTCCACAGCCTCGACGTTCTTATCACAAAGTTAGAGTCAAACCGCTTCGTCCGTATCTTTGGAATATCCACCATGAAATGGTGCCACTTCTGGTGGCTTCGCGGTGGTTTCAAACGTCAGTATTTTCGCAGTCACGTGCGTAATGCCGATTTGTACTGTGTCGAACCCACGACTTAGTCACGAGACCAGTCACTCCTAGCTACAAATACTAAAGAGGCTTGACACAAATAATAACTAAAGTTCACTGCACCATATTCTTGGTACTACAAACCACATTTCTATGAAGAACGGTCAATGAGTCTAATTAAAGAACAACTACTTTTTAAGCATAAGCGGCCCACTAATCAAATCAAATGATATATTTCATTGCATAAAACTTTGGACACTAACTAGATGTTATGAAAAAGTATCTACAGTATACCCATTGTATCTGGTGTGCAATATTAAAAGATTAAAACTATATATAGCAAAGTAATCTTAAGACCACCCCCAGTTGGCAAACTGTGAGCGGCCGACTGAGTTAGTCCAGTACGCCCTTCCATATAATATTTGAAATAGAATGTGCACAATTTGCTTCTTTAATACGCTCATAACACTTTTTTTTTAGTGAAATCTTCTTTGGGCGCGCCTAAGACAGAATTTTCGTGGGCATCATGTTCGTGAAATGAAATGAACCGTCACGCTCAGGTATGATAATAGCTTTTCGGGTAAACTCGGGATGCTAGAGCGAGAAACAAAATACAGTGAACAAGCGCATCAGATAATATAGTCCCTGTGTACCTGTGTTTATTATATTTATATCTTTTTATACCGATATTAACTTCTAGGTACTTACCACATTAATGTCATCAATTGAACTTGTCACGAAATATTTTGCATTTCACATCCATTGCAAAAAAGGTTTACTACGATAACATAGCCCGCCCCTCCAAATTACTGTTTTAATGTGTGTAGTCACATCCTTACGAAACAGTCTGTATGTAGTTGTAATTATTCGCAGTACGCACACATGCGTGGTGGTGCGTTGTATATCCTTTCACAAATACTTTCAAACGTTTTGAATTCTGGAGGGGCGGGTCATATTATCATAGAAAATCTCTACTCGTATTACTGTTTTATCACAGCACTTACACTTACACTACGAAACACACAAAATGACACATAATTTCATCACAGCACTTACACATACATTTTAAACACAACATATATATGCATCTTTAGCGAAATACCTATAAAATAAATCAGTAGCAAATACTAAAACATTTGCGAGTCAATAGTCCCTATTTCCAACCCGCGTAAAATTTTGTTTTTAATTTATTTATGGCCGTGGATACTAATCATTCAGCCGTATTTTATTCTCGTGTTACAACACAATTAATTTCAATTTATAAATTGTTCTTATTTTTATTTTATTTTTCATTATTTAGTAGTCGTTAAATTTTTACCTATTTCTTATTTTAGTTTTCGCTTCTGTAGTGCAGTCTTAAGCGCATACATTTTTTTTAATAATCTACACATATGACGGACTATTTACTTTTTTTGTCATCATGTCTATTTTAATTGTTTTCTGTTTGTTGCGCTTTAACATCTAAACTACTGAACCGCTTTAAATGAAATCTGTTACAAATATAGACTTCAGTCTCAGAAAGGACAGAGGCTGCCTGCATTCAGAGATAAATGCGAAAAAAAAAATTATTGCTTGAAAGTTTGTATGGAAGTTTCGTCATTTATAAATCAATACGCTTGATACTTATTTTTTAAGTAATGTAAATAAACATGGCATTCAGAATCTGTACAAATTTTACCCTTGATCACATAAAATTATCGCGTAAAAGCCGCGGGCTACACCTCGGGGTATAACTAGTATGGCATATTTTTTTGCTTACCGTCAGTCGGCTTAAATATGACTTTTATTTGACAGACATTTAGAACAATACCTTTTATATAGAGAGCAAAAAATATATTGACAAAGGTTACATGCGTCACAAAAGTCACGCGTGTGGATTAAGGAGGATTTATACAAACTGGAGTACGTGCATACTGTTTGCATTTGAAAAACCCAGACATAGAACAAAACATATTTGTATACACAACACAAATATTTGCACTGGGTGGGGGGAATCGAATGTAAAGATCCACGGCTTCCCAAGGCAAACTAAAACCCTCTACACACGAGCCCTAAAATCAGAGGAAATTACGTAAAAGTAGTGGGGAGGACCCTACATCGCACCATATGATTGGTGATTTAGGTGCGATGTAGGCTCCGCGCCACTACTTTTACGTCATTCCCTCTGATTTTAGGGCTCGTTTGTAGAGGGTTTTACTAGTAACTAAGCCTAAACTAATCATACGACTGTTCTCGACAGTCGTATGATTATAGAAAGAAGGAACTTTAGAACAAAAATTGCTTTTTTTATACGAAAATAGGTTCGTAGCTCGACGATGCGGTCTACGCCGGAGCGCGCTTACCTAGAAGAAACCAATTTACTCTCGACATGATTAAAACCACCAAGAAAAACTCAGACAGACAACCTACATATTATGTATAATTATGTAGACGTGAGACGTGATTAGGCACCTGCCAACGTATAGACGTGTAGAAAGAAAAAACATAGTTACGAACTCCATTATGATTTAAATGTTCTTTTCTTGCGCGTGTGACGAGTGTACAGAGCGATAATTTAAAGTACTACGTTCATACACAAAGCGATAGGAGATGCCGTTTTTAAAATAATATCTTAACCTTGAGCCTGCGTTGGTTGCAACCAAATACCTATACGGGCATGTTGGCTCACCTCCACTGATCCTTTTACATGATGAAATAGCCATTAACGACTTTTATAGTGAAACTTTTGTTCCATCGCCTCAGACTTTCTTGTCCATCTATTGCATGTCGCATGTCGCGTGACGGTCGGCCGCGGACTAGGGGTAAAGCGAAAGGCGCTCAACAGAGCAGCCGAGGCCAATATGGCGGCGTTATTCGTTAAGTGACTTAAACTACTTACATAAAACGAATATTTGATGAAAAAAAAAGATAAATGTCTACAATTCGAAAAGAAGTTTCACTTTTACCGTGGTTTCACAAAACCACACAATTTTTTTTTAGTTTATCTTTCTTACTAACCTAACTAATGTTATAAATGGCGGGACTGCCATGTAACTTGTCATAAAAGTGCTATAAAAAACAGTACAAAAAATCGCTTTGTGTACGACCTGAGTGGTGTATAAACCAAATATTTGATAATAAGTGTTGATAAACGCTAGATGGTTTTATTATTGTTTGAATTCGTTCGCTAACCTCAGAAGCGTTACAAAACAAAGAAAAATAATATTTATCACAATACCAGTATTTGTTCGCTATTTCGCCCTCGTACAATTTAATGAAAATAGAATTAATAAATTCAATTTAACAAAGACGTAGATATTCTTTTTAAATAAGAAGTGACTAGACGAGCACTATATGTGCCTAAAGGTAAGCAACATGCCTCTCACATAACATCACAGTGACACGCAGCTATTGGAACATGAAGAGTGCAAATCATTACCTAGCACTGCACTGCGCCCATCACCCAGAGATCTAAGATGTTATATCTCTAAGCCCTGTAATTTCTCTGGAAACATTGCCCTTCAAACCGGAACTCAGTAATGTTTTCACATTACTGTTTGGCGGTAGAATAACTGACAAAGGTGTGGTACTTCCCCAGGCAGAACATATATATATATAATCGTTAGAGCCGTTTCCGAGATTCAGATCCATACTAATATTATAAATGCGAAAGTAACTCTGTCTGTCTGTCTGTCTGTCTGTCTGTCTGTCTGTCCGTCTTTACCGCCTAAACCAACCAACAGATTTTGATGAAATTTGATACATAGATAAAATAGATCCCGAGAAAGGACATGAAAAAGGGTTGAAAGGGTTAAAATAAGGGATGAAAGTTAATATGGAAAACTTCGTCATTGTTGAAGAAATATGAAACTTTACGTCTAGATATTTAACACGAAACCATAAAATGTATGTTTTAGCAGTTTTGTAGTTTCGAATTGTTGTACCTACGGGGGTGGAATTGGGGTTTTCTTTTTTATTATTTATGATTATTTATTCTTGGGTCAAATTTAGTAATTCAAATTTCACCCTCTTCCTGTCAACCGATTAATCTGAAATTTTGTATACACTTTGGATTTTGGTGACAATACAATTATGTTTATTCATTATCATTATAAATTCAAGATGGCTGCCGCTACAAAATGGCGGATAATTTATGTTTTATTAATCCCATCAATATGGGTATCAAATGAAAGGGCTCAACAAGCAGAATACAATATACTATAAAAAATTGAAATCCAAGATGGCAGCCGCTACAAAATGGCGGATAACTTAGGTTTTATCAATCCCATCAACATGGGTATCAAATGAAAGGGCTCAACAAGCAGAATACAATATACTATAAAAAATTGAAATCGAAGATGGCGGCCGCTACACAATGGCGGATAACGTAGGTTTTATCAATCCCATCAATATGGGTATCAAATGAAAGTGCTCAACCAGTAGAATGCAATGTATTATATAAAATTAAAATCCAAGATGGCGGCCTCTACACAATGGCGGATAACTTAGGTTTTATGAACCCCATCGACATGGGTATCAAATAAAAGGGCTTGACAAGAAGAATACAGTGCACTATACAACCTCAATACTTAAGTTGGGCGCAGTCACTTAATGGCGTATCAGACTATCAGACAGAATTTTTGATAGTCGACGAGATTTCCATGGTGCCTTATCAAATGTTATGCATGATGGACGCTCGATTAAGGCAAATTAAGAACTGTAAAAATTAGTTTTTTGGAGTAGTAAACGTATTACTTTTCGGTAACCTTTTACAACTGCCTCCTATAAAAAGATCAGGAACACCTGTTTTCAATTTTCATATGAAATTATATACGAGTATATGAAAGTAACTCTCTCTGTCCGTTACCGTCTAACGCCTAAGCCACTTAAAGAGTTTGTTACAATTTGGTGCACAGATAGACTACCTAGACTTAGGAAAGGACAACGGCGACTTTTATCACAGAAAAAGAGTTGAAAAGAGTGGAAATGAGGAGTAAAAGTGTGCATGGAAGGATCTTGGCACTCTTTGTATGCTATTTTAACCGACTTCAAAAAGGAGGATGTTATCAATCCAGTTGTATTGCCAATTGTGAATCAATTTAGATGGTTATTTTTTGGTTGGTAGATTATAGTTCAGAGGTGGTCATAAAAAATTTTATCGAAATCAGTGCGGCGGTTTTTGAAATATGAACAACAAACTAAAATTTGCGTTCATGTAATCAGTCGATATATCTACTAATATCTACTAATAGACTCTAATAAAATTTGGTGGACCGTCCCAATATGATTTTAAATTAAAGTCTGTTTTTGATTAATTTTTTGAGAACATAGTTTCTTTGTAATTTGTCGTGTAAATTGTACATTTATTAATAAATATAAAACTTTGACTTAGACCGATTTTGATTAGGAAACGTGAATTTGTATGGTAGTAGACATACGAGTAGGTACTGCCTCAATTACTTTAATAAATATGTGGCGCGGACGAAGTCGCGGGTAAAAGCTAGTTCTATATATATATACCTACAAGAATTGGTCGTTCAAAGGTATAAGATGTGGGTTTGTTTATATATACATATAGAATCTGAATCTCGGAAACGGCTCGAACGATTTTCATGAAATTATGTATACAGAGGGTTTCGGGGACGATAAATCGATCTAGCTCGGTTTTATTTTTTTTAAACATCATTTTATGCGCGTTTTTAGACAATGAAAAACTCCCTACAATGTCATTAGAATACGATAACTTATTTCGCCACTGTTCTTTAAGTCTAAATGGCTCAGACGGAATATGCTCGCCCTCGGAGTCAACATGCCCCGGTGCGAATCCTGATGGTTATATTCGGGTCTTTTTTTAGTTATTTTTTTTCTGAGATTTTTTTTTACTTAGAGCCCTTTATAAACGCATTTAAACCGAGCAGAGTTCGGTCAACCAGGTACTAAAGCATTATTCGTACAACAACAACGTACCTGACAGGTAGCTCTTTCCGCAGAAACAGGTACGATTTCCTCTCGCACGCGTTCAAGCCTGAAACAAAACAAGAACAAAATTAAAAATTTTGATTAACCCCCGACTACCTTAGATTTGTTATCTGTAGAACATTCTACTAGTCAAGCCCTTTCATTTGATACCCATATTAAGGGAATTGTGAAAAAGGAAATGTAATTCGCCATTTTGTGATAGCGGCCATCTTGGATTTGAAATTTGTCATAGTGCAAAGTATTCTACTAATCAAGCCCTTTCATTTGATATGAATATGGGTATATTGAGGTAGTAGTGAAAAATATTATATAATTCGCCATTTTGTGGTGGCGGCCATCTTGGATTTGAAATTTGTTATAGCGTTTAGTACTCTACTAGTCAAGCCCTTTCATTTGATACCCATATTGAGGGAGGTTGTAAAGAAATATTTTGTCCGCCATTTTGTGGAGGCGGCCATTTTGAATCGATATTAACCAAACATAGCTAAGAACACCTGCACGGATATTAACTTTCAAATAAAAAAAACCGCATCGAAATCGGCCCATCCGTTTGAGCTCTACGGTGCCACAGACAGACACACACACAGACAGACAGACAGACAGACAGACATCGACGTCAAACTTATAACACCCCTTTTTTTTGTCGGGGGTTAAAAAAACAATTCACTGTTATTTAAATCAGTACACGTGATCTATTTATAACTTCTGTTGCATTGTTTTTGGTTATTTGTGCGTCAATGTCCGAAATTTCAGACAAAAAAAAATGTCTGTGCTTAAGAAGTTGTGTAGTAGTGGTAGGACTCTACAGAGTCCGCGTGGGGAGGTACCTTTGCCAGTTATTCTACCGCCAAGCAGTAATGTGCAAACATTACTGTGTTCCGGTTTGAAGGGCAATGTTTCCAGAGAAATTACAGGGCTTAGAGATATAATATCTTAGATCTCTTGGTGACGAGCGCAGTCCAGTGCTACGTAATGATTTGGACTCTTCATGTTCCAATAGCTGCGTGTCACTGTGCTGTTATGTAGCAGGCATGTTGCTTACCATCAGGCACATGTCCTGATCGTCTCGTCATTTTTTATTTAAAAAAAAGTATAAAGACAGCACCGCAGAAATTAAAACTTCATTACGGGAATTTTGTATTACGTCATACGGGAATTTACGGCCCAGTCCGACCCTGGTGCAGGGTTGTTGGATAGGCCTAAGTCCAGGCAGTGGACAACTGTGGGCTGATTATGATGATGTGTCATGCAATGGGGTATTAAATCCTACAGATCCGCTGCACAATCCTTCTAGGCTTATCATACTTAAATCTGAGTGGTTTTTTGCGTCGTTGAGATGGAAAAATGTCTCGCAATTTCATTTCAACCCGGGCCAGTGAAGCGATTCATTGTCAGATGCGATATCCATTTACCGACTTGTTTGTCACTTGACAGGGGGAGGCGTGGGGGTAACACGGGTAACCCCACGAGGGTGTCAAATCTGATTTACAAGGAAACTAACGACACGTTATACAAAGCACAGATTCGCTCATGTATGGAGTACTGTTCGCACCTTTGGGATGGATCGGCTAAAAGCCGGGTCACACAGGGGCGGGAGCCGCGAGAAAGCGATCGCGATCCGGGACGGGAATTTTTGTAATATTCGAATTTGTATGCAACCTGACACATAGCAAGCGGGAGCGATCCGGCGCGATGCGATTTCCCGCGCGACAAGACCGTGACGACAAACAAGAGATCGCTTCGCCATGCTTCGCGGGAAGGACGCGCGACGGACGGCCCGCGCGGGCGCTGTATTCTACGGTAGTCAGTACAAGCTGTCACACAGGACAAAGCGTTCGCGTAGCGATCGCGATCCGATCTCACGAGTTGTATTTTTTTACAACGTAAGGTCGTGAGCACTTTGATCGCTTTTGGTGTCACACCGGCTGTGTTCTCGCCATCTGCCCGCCGCGGGCTGCGGGCAGTAGCTCTGTGTGACATGATACGGACCGCTATCGCTTTGCACTCGATCGCTATCGGATCGCTTTCTCGCGGCTCCCGCCTCTGTGTGGCCCGGCTTTAAGTATCAGCTGGGGACTCTGGAATCTATTGAGAGACGTGCCAAAAAACTCATAGGCAATGACACTCTTGTGCGTAAAAGACTTCAAAGTCTTGATCATCGCCGCAAAATCGCTAGCTTATCGGTTTTTTATCGGATACACTTCGGAGAGTGTGCAACTGATCTGCATGATCTAATACCACCTTACCCTTTCTGCTATCGGACTTCTCGTTCCACAATTGGGCGACATCGTTTCATGGTTGATGTTCCAAAAACGCGAACGAAGAGATTTGACTCCACGTTTCTGATAAGAACGTCTAGGTTGTGGAATGCGTTGCCTGAGTGGGTTTTCCCTGATGGTTACAATCTTGGTGTCTTCAAATCGAGAGTGAATCGGTTTTATCTAGGTAAGCACGCTCCGTCGTAGATCTCATCATCGCTTAACATCAGGCGAGATGGTGATCAAGTGCGAACCTATTATAGTTAAAAAAAAAAATTGGTTGCCTGTAAAGTCGGTATACGGGCGAAAGTTTTACGTGACAACGACTTTGAGTGGTAAAATAATTTTACGGAAGGGACGCGTGCCTTTCACTTTTTATGTCTGTCTCTCTCGCTCTTAGGCGGGCTAACCATGCCCGAGTGGAAGGGACGCGTGCCTCTCACTCGCTCTCGTTGTGAGCGCATAACGTGAGCGGAGCGTAACGCAGTTTCTTGAAGTGTCACCCGGCAAACCAATTTATAAGACGTTGTCACGTCAAAAAAAACCTTTATATTGCGTAACAAACTGGTACTTACAGTTTTCCTTAAAAACCTTGTAACTATAAGTAATTGAAGACGTAACCCGTTATCGTCGTGTAAACGATTGCAAAACCATGATTACCTACCTAAAGATAACGTTATAAAACATATTAAAATATTTAGCAAAATATTTTCCTACACCTAGGTATCTACACTACTCAAAGAGTTTACATATTATTATACTACATATAGAGTTAGAATAAACGCTTTACACCGAATAGACCGCAGGCCCGTGAACAAAATTTATGGGTCATCTGATACAGCAGGAGACCTACGAGTATGTAGGATGATAGAAGGGTATAACGTAATAAGATTGAGCACTATGCCGTCACTTGTAAGCTGTCCAACTGAGTGCTGTTGAAGAGGGGGGGTTCTAAACCTCGATCATTTCTCGTTGTCGCGTGATTTTTGTACGTCGTTGCAGAATAATAGATAAGAAGAGGTATTGAAACTATAAAAAATATAAATTTTAAAATTCTTATTGTTAGTTTGTGAAAAAAAAAAACATGATTTTCCGACGATTTACAAAGTAAATTTGGTCATTTGATTATGTTCGGCTTTGGTTCCATACAGTTTCAATACCTCTTCTAATACATTATTTCGCAATGCCGTACAAAAATCATGTGACAAGGAGAAATGATCGAGGTTTAGAACCCCCCCTCTTCAACTGCACTCAGTTGGACAGCTTACAAGTGACGGCATAGTGCTCAATCTTATTACTTTATACCCTTCTATCATCCCACATAGGTCTCCTGCTGTATCAGATGACCCATAAATTTTGTTCACGGGCCTGCAGTCTAGAAAGCACGGGTCTGATTGCTCTTGTGGAAGTGTCATACTTTTGTCGCGGCACATTACTTTGTTGCCATAGCTAACATACACCCCATCTGCTTACGATTGGTACAAAGGAACCGTGCGGGAAACCCTGATTTATTTACTTATTCTTTATCTAAGACACTACTATTACAAAGAGGGAGATACATTTTTTAGCCGCCTTAACAAAAAAGTTATCAATTCAAAAATCAAAATCTTTTTATTTCAGATATCTCAGATCCTTTACGCATACAATAATTTTATCATTTACATTACTTTAATTCTTTTATATTTATTTCGATTATTTTATACCAAATTAAAATTACACAACTAAACACATGTCAAAATTAAAAAGAGTTTGCCAGCTTATTACAGCCAGCCAGCCATACACAGCCAGCCTTTGCCAGTTATTCTACCGCCAAGCAGTAATGCGAAAACATCACTGTGCTCCGGTTTGAAGGGCAACGTTTCCAGTGAAATTACAGGGCATAGAGATAAAACATCTTTTATCTTTGGATGACGAACGCAGTGCAGTGCTGGGTAATGATTTTGACTTTATGCCCCAATAGCTGCGTGTCGCTGTGCCGTTATTTTGCAGGCATGTTGCTTACCATCAGGCACGACGTTGGCGAAATTGTGCTCACCAAACATTTATCTCACACAAATATATATCACAACCAAATAGAAGCCAGAAATTAATCTAAGATGAAGAATCAGATGACATAAATAAAAACCAGAAATTAATAGAAGATGAGGAAGAAGAAGACTTTAATCAGCTGACTATTATTTAATTATTTTTTTTATTTATAAATTACTAACAAATTGTCTTGCCAGACATATTGCATGCCTCTCGCAGAGGCCAGTTTGTATGGGGCAACTTTTAAAATGTTTTGTATCATCTTATCTTACCTACAAACAGCAATAAAGATTTTTGTATTTGTATTTGTATTTGTACATGTCCTGCTCGTCTCGTCCCTCAATGCTATACAAGAACAAAATTAAAAATTTTGACTAACCCCCCGACTACCTCAGATTTGTTATCCGTACAACATTCTACTAGTCAAGCCCTTTCATTTGATACCCATATTAAGGGAGTTGTGAAAAAAGAAATGTATTTCGTCATTTTGTGGAAGCGGCCATCTTGGATTTGAAACTTGTCATAGTGCAATGTATTCTACTAGTCAAGCACTTTCATTTGATACCCATATTGAGGTAGGTTGTGAAGAAATATTTTGTCCGCCATTTTGTGGCGGCGGCATCTTGAATTTATATTAACCAAATATAGCCAAGAACATCCGCACGGATATTAATTTTCAAACAAAAAAAACGCATCGAAAGCGGCCCATCCGTTTGAGCTCTACGGTGCCACAGACAGACACACACACAGACAGACAGACAGACAGACAGACATCGACCTCAAACTTATAACACCCTTTTTTTTGGTCGGGGGTTAAAAAAAAACACTTCGACATTTTTAAAAGACCTCGATGCTATACGTTACATCTCACAAATAAGATCGATTAAAAATATATAGTAATTAAAATTTAATCGATAAAGATGATTAAACCAATTAAAATGAATTATTGACAAATTAGCTAGCCGCATCTAGCGATAAGAAATTCTAGAATATTTTTAAACGACTTCTAAAATGGATTAAATATAAGAGTAAAAAAAATATACGAGTTAGAAATGGAGGACCTTGTCAATTCTCTTGTGTATTTTATGTTTTTTACGTGATAGCTGATACCTCCGCCAACTGAGAATTTAATAAATAAATATTGTTAGACAATTTATTTTGATAGTTATTTTTTTTAACCCCCGACAAAAAAAAGGGGTGTTATAAGTTTGACGTCGATGTCTGTCTGTCTGTCGGTCTGTCTGTCTGTCTGTCTGTCTGTCTGTGTGTGTGTCTGTCTGTGGCACCGTAGAGCTCAAACGGATGGGCCGATTTCGATGCGGTTTTTTTTATTTGAAAGTTAATATCCGTGCGGGTGTTCTTAGCTATGTTTGGTTAATATCGATTCAAAATGGCCGCCTCCACAAAATGGCGGACAAAATATTTCTTCACAACCTACCTCAATATGGGTATCAAATGAAAGGGCTTGACTAGTAGAGTACTAAACGCTATAACAAATTTCAAATTCAAGATGGCCGCCACCACAAAATGGCGAATTATATAATATTTTTCACTACTACCTCAATATGGGTATCAAATGAAAGGGCTTGATTAGTAGAATACTTTGCACTATGACAAATTTCAAATCCAAGATGGCCGCTACCACAAAATGGCGAATTACATTTCCTTTTTCACAATTCCCTTAATATGGGTATCAAATGAAAGGGCTTGACTAGTAGAATGTTGTACAGATAACAAATCTAAGGTAGTCGGGGGTTAATCAAAATTTTTAATTTTGTTCTTGTTTTTTCTTTGGTAGGCTATCGTTCAAAGGTGGTCCCATATAAAGTTTATCGAAATCTATGTGGTGGTTTTTGTTTTTAAGGTTCCTACCTACCCAAAGGGTAAAAACGGGACCCTATTGCTGAGACTTCGCTGTCCGTATTCAACCAGGCTGTATCCCAGCAACGGTGACAGCTAGACAGTTGAAATTTTCACAGGTTTATCTATTTCTATTGCCGCTATAACAAATACTAAAAATGAAATAAAATATATATACATTTAAGGGGGCTCCTATACAACAAACTTGATTTTTTTTAAATTATGTTTTAAGTTGATAATTAAGTAAAGTGTATGTAAATTGCAAGAATAGGTTACAGATAATGGTACGGAACCTTTCGTGCGCGAGTCCCACTGGCACTTGGGCGGGCTTTTTTATTATTTTAACTTTAATAGGTTTACACTTAAACGCCATTTCCCCCGATCCCTGATGTCAAGCGAAGATGCGGTCTAAGATGGAGCGTGCTTAGCTATAAAAAACCGAATCACTCTCGATTTGAAGACACCAAGATTGTAACTATCGAGGAAAACCCACTCCGTCAGCGCACTGCGCATTCCACAGCCTAAACGTTATTATCACAAAAGTAGAGTCAAGCCTCTTCGTTCGTGGAAATTATAGAATTCAGTCGCACACTCACCGAAGTCTATCCGATAACCGATTAGCTGGCAATTTGGCTTTGCATGAAATGAACACTGTTCAGACCTGAAGTAGGTACCTTTGTACTTTGTACCAAAGAGTTTGCATATACTACGTATAGAGTGGGAACTAACGCTTTACACCGAAAGCGCGGGTCTGATCGCTCTTTCCTTATCGCTCTTGTGGAAGTGTCATACTTTTGTCGCGGCTCATCATTCTGTTGCCATAGCAAGTATGCACGTCATCTGCTTACGTGATCCATTTACTTATTCTCTATCTAAGCTTTGTACCTTTGGGACGACATTTTTGGCAGCTAATTTAACTTTTCAAACTTTCTTTGCAAATCTTGCTCACCCCGTCACATCTATACTAATATTATAAAGCTGAAGAGTTTGTTTGTTTGTTTGAACGCTAGGATCTCGGGAAGTACTGGTCCGAATTGAAAGACTCTTTTTCTATTGGATAGTCCATTTATCGAGGAAGGCTATAGGCTATAGAACATAACGCTTCTATCAATAGAAGCGGAGCATGAATCAAGAATGTATTACAACAAAAACTGGAAAAAATATTCCTTTCTTGAGAGTTTTCGTAGCGTGCTTTGACAAGACAGCATGTGTCTAAGATTGCGTCATTGAAAATAAACCTTTGCTAATCAAATTTGTTTCTAAATCTGAGTTGGTACGACCAATTTCCGACATGTGGCGTAGCAGGTAGCTGAAGAGGTGTTTTGTTTGAAAGCGATATTCTCAGGAATGACTGAACCGATTTCAGTCATTCTTTCACCGTTGTATATGTACATATGTACGGGATCCCGATGAGTGCTATATAATGTACCACGGGCGAAGCCGGGACGGGCATCTAGTAATATTATAAACTAGTGGTCCACCTCGGGTTCACCCGTGGCGCATAGTTTTTATTATAGTACTCAGGAAACACGTGCATATCCAACGGTGTAAGAATTTTACCAACATTCCTAAGATTAGAGCGTACATATACAAATATGTACGGGATCCCGATGAGTGCTATATAATGTACCACGGGCGAAGCCGGGGCGGACATCTAGTTATCGTATAAAAATAGATCCGTTTAGAGACGATGGAACGGAGAACTTTGGCCAGCAGCCGGCTCGTTTACAAACAACTTTGGCCTTGACTGGCGCAGACGATCCGAATAGAAATAGACGGACCAAAGTCCGTGATTATTTCGGGAGCGACTGACGTTTGTGACTTCTGATGATTCGTGTAAGCTTCTTTGATGATTATTTATACTATACTGCGCTCTTCTGCTTCATCCGGTATATTTTTGGAACGAAGTTCCTTATCGCGCATTGTGAAAGGGGGCTAGACGGAAAAAAATCTTACGAAAAGTTGTCACGACACTTTTTGCTATTGTAAGCTGTGCGGCGTCGCATGTTTCTCTGTCTGTCTCTCTCTCTCTTATAGAAAGCAAGCCAGATATTTTCATTTCTATTTCGCATTGAACAGTGTGGTGTCGCGACGATTATTTTTGTTGAGTGTATACAAGTTTTTTGTAAATAATAAATAATAAAAAATAATAATAATTTCTTCACTAATTAATCGAAAGGAACTTCGTTCCATCCGGGTGTCCCTTGACACCTCTCAAGTTTTTTTTTTATAGTATAGTGACAGAACGAGTAGCGAGCGGGACTAACAATACAATACTGGTTGCTGTGCGTGTTGGTTTAGGCTGTTAGCATAGTTAACAATTATTTAAATAAATATATAAATGCAATAAATCAGCTTTGACTTTGCTATTGTCGTCTCTGTCATTTTAAACGAAAACAAAAGAGAGAGCGAGAGAGAGCAATACTAAAGCTAAGACAATTTTAGTTAGGAGGTAGACTCTCAGGACATGTGCCTGATGGTGAGCAACACGCCTGCCCATAATAGTACAGTGACACGCAGCTATTGGAACATGAAGAGTCCAAATAATTACCTACCACTGCACTGCGCTTGTTGAGATTTGAAGATGTTATATCTCTAAGATTTTTTTATCTCTGTAAACATTGTTCTTCAAAACGGAACACACTAATCTTGTGAATCCGCTTCGCTAACTTGCGTCATAGCAGTATATCAGCAGCTATACAGGTAGCAACAATAGTACCTGGATGACCGAGCTTTACTCGATATAAACACGGCTTAAATGACGTTTTTGAAACAAGAACAAAATTAAAAATTTTGATTAACCCCCGACTACCTTAGATTTGTTATCTGTACAACATTCTACTAGTCAAGCCCTTTCATTTGATACCCATATTAAGGGAATTGTGAAAAAGGAAATGTAATTCGCCATTTTGTGGTAGCGGCCATCTTGGATTTGAAATTTGTCATAGTGCAAAGTATTCTACTAATCAAGCCCTTTCATTTGATACCCATATATTGAGGTAGTAGTGAAAAATATTATATAATTCGCCATTTTGTGGTGGCGGCCATCTTGAATTTGAAATTTGTTATAGCGTTTAGTACTCTGCTAGTCAAGCCCTTTCATTTGATACCCATATTGAGGTAGGTTGTGAAGAAATATTTTATCCGCCATTTTGTGGAGGCGGCCATTTTGAATCGATATTAACCAAACATAGCTAAGAACACCCGCACGGTAATTAACTTTCAAATAAAAAAAACCGCATCGAAATCGGCCTATCCGTTTGAGCTCTACGGTGCCACAGACAGACACACACACAGACAGACAGACAGACAGACAGACCGATAGACAGACAGACAGACAGACAGACAGACATCGACGTCAAACTTATAACACCCCTTTTTTGGTCGGGGGTTAAAAAAAAGAAGTGTGTCACTCGGGGTCTGCCGCGGTAAAGCTATTGCATGTTGCATGCATTTGTTTTTTCGGAATTGCTTTTATTTTGAAGAGTGACATTTGTTTACCATAAAAAATATCACGGGAAATCCGTTAAGTTGGCAACACTGCTTAGAGCATTTAGTCTGTAAAGCTAATACAAATAAGATTCAAAGTCGAATGACCGAGTGGGGAGGACGGCGTTACGGTCTTCCATCCCTCTTTCTTGTGAACATAAGAAAGAGATGCACGATCACTAAAATTCGGTCCCCAGGCCCGCGATAAAAGCTATGCAATAGCTTAAAACATTATTTATGGTTTGTGTGGCGAGCAATTCTAGCGATCAAGTATGCAGATCGGTGGTGTGTAAACTTACGCTACACACAGAACCAGGCGCGGTCCCAGCCTCGAATTTTGAAGGGGGTCACTAGTACACAGTCTCAGATTTTAGGGGGGGTCACCAGTAGGAATACAATAAATCAAGTACTAAATACTTGGCTACTAGCGCCCCACGATTTTATCCACGTAGTTCCCGTTCCAGTTGCTTTCCCGTGTTAAAAATAGTCTATGTCGACATTTTTAATTATTTTTAGATGAACGTATGTATACGATTTTGGGGGAGGGTCATGTCCCCTGTGCCCCCCCCCCTCGGACCGCGCATGCACAGAACAAAGAACAGATTTGCTCTTGTATGGAGTACTGTTCGCACCTTTGGGATGGATCGGCTAAGTATCAGCTGGAAGCCCTGGAGTCGATCGAGAGACGTGCCAACAGGCTCATAAGCAAAGACATTCTAGTGCGAAAAAGACTTCAAAGTCTTGAACATCGCCGCAAAATTGCTAGCTTATCGGGTTTTTATCGGATACACTTCGGAGAGTGTGCAACCGATCTGCATGATCTTATACCACCTTGCCCTTTTTACTATCGTACTTCTCGTAACTCGAAGAAGCGGCACCGTTTCATGGTGGATATTCCAAAGACACGGACAAAGAGGTTTAATAATAATAATAATAAGCCTTCCACCCTCGGCTGCATCCACGTCGCTCAGCCCTTCAGACTCTTCCTCGGACGATGAGTTCCATACCCCCGCCGAGGACAGCGGATCGAGTGAAGTGAGTGTGGCCCCGACGCCGCCGCCGCCAAGACCAACTGTACGACGGACGCGTCCCCAGCTGCCGGCACGCTTGGGGCCTGTGAGGCAATCTGCCTCGCGCCCGGCCCTCGCTACCGGTGGTGTAGTGCGTCGCATGCGATGGACTCGACAAATGAACGAGAACTGCATGCGCGCCTATTACAGGGCTACAGAAGGAGGAACCAACCTGACCGCGTACTGTGCCAGAATGTTGTCTCTGTTTCAGGCCCTTGAACCAGCTGTCACCGTTTCCGCACAACGGCTATCTGATCAGGTTCGCGCTATTCAGAGATGTAAGTTGCTGGATGGCTCGGCACTTGATCAACTACGCCTGGAGGAACAACGTACTCGCCCAGCTTCTACCTCGATCCGGGATCCGCCCGCCGCGTCATCGACCCTGACACTGACCTCAGTGCCGACGTCAGTGGCGATACTTGCGGCCCCGGTCGACCCCGTCATCGAGGAGGAAGACTCGGCGAGTAGTAATGTATCTGACCAGGTAATAGAGCAACTGAGGAGCGCTTTGGAAGACGCGATCTTGCGATATGTATCCACACCCAACTCTAGGCCGCGCTTACCGCGTTTGCCCACCCATAAACGGAATTTGGCTTTGATGGGAGCCCTGAATACTTTGCTAGTGCCCTACCTGGGAACTAGCAAAGATTTGACTGATACCCATTCTATTCTATACTGTGGTGCTATCGCGGCGTGTCGCGTTGCACGTGTCAAGTTCCCAGACACTGACCGTACAACGCGAACCGTCGGAGATGCACCCGCATGGCAAGTACGAATAGAACGGCGTATCAGCAAATTCAGGACTCTTATAGCAAAAGCTAATCTGCTTCGAGACAGGGAACAGTCGTCCCCGAGTCATGCGTTTCAGCAGCACAGGCATTTGCTGGGACTGGTATCCATCCCCAGCACTATCTTGCCAATGCTACGGAACGTATTGACTACCTGAAGCAGAAAGTTTATGCGTGGGCAAACCGTATTCGCCGCTACAGAGAGCGTGAATCGATATCGGCAAAATCGCGACTTTCAAAGTGATCAAAGAAGGTGTACCGAAACTGGGAAGGAACTGGTCAACGTGTGAACGACGGGCAGCTACCGGATGCCAGCGCTATGAAAAACTTCTGGCGCAGCATCTGGTCGGTGCCTGTCGAGCACACGGAGGGAGCTTGGATGCGTGTTATCGAACGTGCATGTGAACTTATCGAACCCATGGAGTCTATTACGATCGACTCCATAGACGTTAGTTGTGCTATCCGGACGGCTCAGAACTGGAAAAGTCCTGGACCGGACGGATTGCACAACTTCTGGATAAAGTGGTTTCGGTGCTCACATGAACGTTTGGCAACACAATTCCAAGAAGCCCTGGAGACGGGTTCTCTTCCCAGTTTCTTGACCACCGGAGTCACCTTCCTGCTCCATAAGTCTGGTAGTACCACGGAACCGAAGAACTACAGACCCATTACGTGCTTACCTACCATCTACAAGCTGCTTACATCTATTCTGAGAGCAAAAATTAATGCGCATATTGTCGCGAATAACGTTTTGGCCTCTTCTCAGAATGGATGTAAGATTGGGTCCCGTGGTACTAAGGAGCTACTCCTCATTGACACGACCATTTGCCAACAAGTCAAACGAAACAAGGGGCCCCTCTCCGCTGCTTGGATTGACTATAAGAAGGCCTATGATGCGGTGCCCCATTCATGGCTAGAAAGGGTTTTAGAGTTGTACAAAATAAATCCAACTCTAAAATCTTTTCTAAGCAAATGCATGGGACAGTGGGTCACAGTCCTTCGTCAACCAGGTAGCGTAGACAGCTCTTTTGTTTCGGAGGACTTGATTAGGATTGAAAGAGGCATTTTTCAGGGTGACAGTCTAAGTCCCCTATGGTTCTGCCTAAGTCTGAATCCTCTCAGCACTCTGCTGAAGGATTCAGAGTTAGGTTATCGTCTTCGTAGAGGAGGTGAGGTTATATCTCATTTGTTGTACATGGACGACCTCAAACTTTTGCACCGAAACGCCAAGACTTGTTGGAGCTATTAAAAACCACGGAGGTTTTAAGTAACGCCATCAAGATGGAGTTCGGTGTAGACAAGTGTGCGGTCATGCATGTACAGCGAGGGAAAGTAGTAAATTCAGAGAATTTACAACTTTCCGAGACTATAACTCTCAGAATCTCTCTCCGAAGACGAGACCTACAAATATCTCGGTATGTCACAGTCATTGGGTATATCAGCAGATGACATTAAGAAATCGGTGAAGGAGCGCTTCTTGTGCCGGCTGACAAAAGTACTCAAAAGTCTTCTGTCAGGCGGTAACAAGGCGCGAGCCTTCAACGGTTGGGTAATGCCTCTGCTGATATACCTTTGCATACTGAGATGGACTCAGACTGAGCTCGACGCCCTGGACAGAAAGGTCCGTCAACTGCTCACAACACACCGAATGCTACACCCGCGCTCATCTGTTATGAGGTTGTATATCCCGCGGAAGTGTGGAGGTCGAGGCTTTTAAATGCCAAGAACCTTCACAACCGCGAGGTATGCAGTTTTAGGGATTATTTCCGCAACAGTGAGTCCGGGATGCATCGTGATGTTGTGGCAGTTGACAGGAGCTTCACGCCTCTTTCAATGGCAAACGAGAACTGGCGCAAACCATCGGTGCTCAGCACTGATGATCGCAAGGAAGTATGGAAGAGCAAGGAGCTGCACGGGCGGTTCTATCGGGCCCTGACGGGCCCCGATGTGAATTTGCTCGCGTCGGTGAACTGGCTACGCTTCGGGGACCTCTTCGGAGAAACCGAGGGTTTTGCCTGTGCAATTGCTGACGAAGTTATCAAGACGAACAATTACCGGAAATACATAATGAAGGACGGTACGGTCGACATTTGTCGGGCATGCCGCCGTCCAGGCGAATCACTTCGTCATGTTATTTCCGGTTGTTCGCATCTTGCTAACGGCGAGTACTTGCACAGACATAACCTAGTAGCCAGGATCATCCACCAGCAGCTTGCTCTTCGATACGGCCTTGTCGAGTCAGAGGTGCCCTACTATAAGTACGCACCTCTGCCAGTTCTCGAGAATGGTCGTGCGTTGTTCTACTGGGACCGCTCTATCATCACGGACAGGACTATTGTCGCCAATAAGCCTGATATCGTGATGGTAGACCTGTCCGAGCGCCGGGCTGTGATCGTCGATATCACCGTACCACATGACGAGAACCTCGTGAAAGCCGAGAAGGACAAGCTTTAGCAAGTACCTTGACTTAGCTCATGAGGTTACCGCCATGTGGGAAGTTGATTCGACGATCATAGTCCCAATAGTCGTGTCGGCAAACGGCCTTATAGCGAAAAGTCTCGACCAACATCTCAAGAGACTTTCGCTAGACGGTTGGGTTAAGGGCCAGATCCAGAAGGCAGTCATCCTTGACACAGCACGCATCGTCAGGAGGTTCCTCTCTGCAGCCCTAACCACCGGTAGCTTGGGTCCTGCCCGCTGCTGGCGGCACCCTAGTTTTAAGTTTTTATAATGTTTATATTTTTATACCTATTGTAAAAAACTTAGAAATTAAGATGAATGAATAAATAACTGAATAATAATAATACTTTATTTTGACCAAAACAACAAGTTTACATAAATGATGATCCAAAGGCTCCCGAACTAGTCTGAGACTGTGGATCGGGTGCCAATGGCTTCTCTTTTATAACAAATTTATAAGTCTTTAAACTTTGTCGACTAAATAGCTAACTTGGCTTATGCCACAAATACAATTAAGATAGTTTTACTTAAATTTAAATTAGAAATGATTAAAGTTCTGAAATAATTTAACACACAATCTGTGGAATAATGCTCTAACAATGTTGATAATTAAATTACAAAACAAACACACTAGACTAAACTCAAATTTATCAATATTACTGTTGCCGTGAATACACACCAATTAATAACATTAAATTATTAAAATTTGTTACAATCCAACTAAATACCATAATCTCGTTCATACAACAACATTAGTGTCTTTCATTCATTTGGCTTAATACAAGCCATTCAACATCTCTTCAACACCATGATAATCAAAGCCACCGAGCCAAGCTTCTATAACTTTTTTAATTTCATGATTACTGTACTTTTTTGTATCACATTCTTTATTTAATTTAGTGTATAATCTGGCCGCAATAGTACTAAATCTTTTCTGCGCAAATCTAGATCGAGTGACAGGAATAGGAAACAGATCAAATCTTTTATTTTCTTTCAGTGTCAGAAATGGTACGGTCTTCTTATGATAGCGACGCAGTGACTCGTAGATGAACATCTTCCTAACACTGAGTACGCCACTTTTCTGGTACACCTCATTAGTAGGATGCCTAAACGGCAAATGTAGGATCACTTTCAATATTGCTCGCTGTGCGCGTTCAGCCGTTATAAGTTTGGTTTTTGCAGCCGAGCCCCATACACAGACACAATATCTAATTACGCATTCACATAATGCCTTATATGTCTGGATAAGAAGTTCTGGATCTGCTACTGTTCTTAGGGTTATAAAAATATAAATGAGTTTCCTAATTCTCAATTTTAAAGTATTAATTTGGGCATTCCAGTTTAGCTTATTGTCTATTTGTACACCTAGATATTTTATAGATTCGACCCTGGACAGTTCGGGGCAAGTGCACTGTAACGATTTTGCTCCACGGTTACAAGGATAAGTATGCATTTTCAGGTTTATTTTGGGATCGTGCTTTCTCAAAGACTTCATACTATAGCACATAAACTTGGTTTTACTAGCGTTTAGAGACAAAAGGTTATTTTCTAACCACTTTGTGACCATAGCAAGACAGTCTTCAGCCAGCGCAAAACCTTTGGCCATGATTTATCATTTATCAGTAATACCGTGTCATCGGCGAACATCATCAAATCAAGTCCCTTTTCGATGTTTTACAGAGATCATTAATGTAAATGAGAAACAGAACAGGCCCTAATGTACTTCCTTGAGGAACACCGTAAGTACATTCTGCACTGTCACTCAAGTATCCATCGACTTTGGTTTTCTGTGTCCTTCCTGTTAGGTAATCTGCAAACCAGTCCAGCGCTATGCCTCTAATGCCCGCGTTTTCCAATTTCGTCACAAGAATAGGAATCGATACAGTATCAAATGCTTTTTGCAGGTCTAAAAATATGCCAATACATTTGTTACCACAATCCAGATAGTCTGTTATTTTATTAGTCAAATTAAGAACTGCATCTTCCGTCGAAAGCCCTTCTCTAAACCCATATTGGTTACCATTTAACAAATTATTGGTCTCAAGATAGCGAGTAATTCTTTTTTTTGCTAATTTTTCCAAAATTTTAGAAAGTGTAGAAAGTAGTGAAATTGGTCTATAATTGTTAGGGTTTTCTTATCTCCTGATTTATAAATAGGACACACCACTGCATTTTTAAATATTGCAGGAAACACACCAGTCTCAAAGCTAAGATTGTTAATGTAGGCAATAGGCACAGCGAGTAGTTTAATATGTTTTTTAACTAGATTTGTGGTGATATTGTCCCAACCAGGAGCACTTTGGGTTTTTAGACCAATAACAATACTCTCAACCTCATAAGGATCAGTTGGAAAAAAGGACATGGAAGATACTGGTGAATTAGAAGTTTTTGCTAGTGATGCAAGTCTCGATTCACTGGTATTCATAATATTTAAGATCTTATCTGCAAGATTTTTGCCAACAGATGTAAAATAAGTATTAACTTCATTGAGAGATTTGTTAGGATCACAATGTATATTGAGAAGATCACGAGATGCAACCTTGACCCGACCAATATCACAGACTTCTTTAATAATTTTCCAGGTTTCCTTTAGATTACCCTTATTTATTTTTATTTTATGTGTATAATATTCTTTTTTCAATTTTTTACTATAGTGTTACAAATATTCCTGTATCTAATATATTTTTCCTTTATCTTTTCATCAGCTGGTGATTGTTTGACTTTTAAATGTAGTTTGTTTCTCTTTCTTATACATTTTACCACTCCTGCCGTAATCCATGGCTTTAGTGGAATGTTTTTTTTTGCCACTTTTTTACTCAGCGTATTTTCTTTAATGATTTTTAATAATTTGTTAGTGAATAGTTCCGCCGCTTTATTAACATTATCTTTAATTTTGAACAGATCTTCCCAGGTTTCTTGAACTAGTCTTTCTTCAATTGCTTCATAGTTTAATGAAGATATACTACTTTCTACTTTGTTTATCGGAATATTTACATTATTGATGTAAATTAGTACAGGATTATGGTCAGTTATTCGCTGTTCAAATACTAAAGTTTTCCATGACCCTGGACTTTTATCATAATATGGTCCAAACATGTTTTAAGTCTTGTAGGTCGGTTAACTCCCACTCTGAGTCCATGCGAAGCCATCATATTAAGATAATAATCGGAATCGTTAGTTTCATTAGATGTCATGATATCCAAATTGATGTCCCCAGTGACTATTACTGATTTGGTCTTAATTCTCGACAAAACATTATCTAGGCATTCCAAATATGGCCTCATGTTGTTAAAACATGGTGGCCTATAACTGCATATTATTGTGTATTCTGGAAGCATTTCGAGAATAAGACAATTACCTTCAACAAATGTGGGCTCATGTGCAGTTACTTCTATGTCTTTCTTCACATATACCACGACGCCACGTTTTGGTTTAGAGTGTTTTTGTCCAGTGCATATTGTAGTTGTCAATATGTGGCGGTGGTTTCAGACTGCTAGTCCAACATTCCGTCAACACA
Organism: Ectropis grisescens; assembly: GCA_017562165.1. Lineage (NCBI taxonomy): Eukaryota > Metazoa > Arthropoda > Insecta > Lepidoptera > Geometridae > Ectropis > Ectropis grisescens. The sequence goes on from CM029768.1 coordinate 10,675,854, forward strand.
ATTATATCGACTGATAAATCTATTGCAGTTATGTAAGCCAGAAAGTAGTCGAAGTTACAATGAATACTTCGAATATTCATTGTCATCACAGTCAATGCTTTATTATTATGCAAATCAGCCTTCAACATTTTTGCACATTCATTAGAGTTGGAGATAGAGAGACATTCAATTTGTTCGGTGTCATCAACTTCCGTAGCAATAAATAGGTTGTTATCCATTATATATAAATAATTTAGTAATATAATGCACAGTAGTTCTCAATGACTGTTTATTTTGGATATTTGATCTTATTTTTCGGAGAAATTTTATTTTTGAAACTTTGTGATTTTCGATTATACACGGTTTATGAATCAATATGTGATCTGAAATTAGTAACTTAAACAGTTTCGTTATATTTAAAAACATTGGCAAATAGGCGTTGAGAAACGGTGTCAACTGGCAATATGACGTATTAGATGTGGTTAAAAATATGAGTTTGTGTTGTGTGCATCCACAGCAAAGAAAGTCTAAAAAAACGGTTACAGTTAACAGGTATACAAATACATAGATGAGACCAACTAAGAAACAAAACATATAAAATACAAATTCACTGGAACTGCCTAGTCAGTCACCAATCAGTTTGTCAAGGTCTTCTTTGCATGTTGTTTTTATTAACGGTGCTCCTTCTCTTCGCCTAAGATATATTTTTCCACGGGTCGTCCAGCAATATTTATAATCATTACTCTTGGCAAATTCTCTGGCCAAATAAAACAACTTTTTGGTTTTCATAGTTAGACCCTCCGATATATAAATTTGTTTATTAGGACCTCCTAGTTTAAGGTTAGAAGTGCTGAATTTTGCAGTTGGATATTTCTTATTGTATGTTTTCATGGTACTAATAATTGTATCTCGAATTCCCACTGTACATAAATCCACTATAATTGGCTGCATCTCTTTGTCATTGTTAATGCGGTAAACGTCGCGCACTTGTGTGGGTTGGAGGGCAATATTCAAAGCATTACTTATATTTGACATGATATTGATAAGGTCCTCCTTCGTTTCGCCAGACTTCTTAGGCACATTGCGCACTTCTAGACAGGTACTTCGTTGATAACGATCCATTGCCTCAAGGCGGTTTTCTAAAGCTTGTATGTACTTGTTTGCTGAGAATCGTTCTTGCTCCAATAAGTTAATTCTCTCTACCATTTCATCATACTTTTGAGCCAAGAAGTCAATGGATGTAGATATGTTTTTATTCTGCTCCGTGTGAGCGTCTATGCCCGCTTGAACCTTCGTCATGAGTGCCGCAAATTTATCGTCCTGCCGCTTGCACAACGTCGAAAACATATCCATGACTTCATCCCTATTCAGGTCTCCGCTGTGCTTCCGCTTTCGCCCAATACATGGCTCGCTCGCGGTATACTCGCTAGATAAAAAGGGTACGGCAGGCGAAGGCAACGGTGACTCATTGATGTTAGAGTCAGATTTACAATGTACCAGAGGTGACATAGAAGGAGAGGCGCGGCCTCGGCGGAGTGCGTTTTAGCGACATGTCCACAGCAATGTTATATTGACAAAATATTTAACTAAAAGGTGCAAGGTGCGATACGGCAAAGTAAGGCCACAGTCCAGTAGCTATCGCTTCCCGTAGCGGATTTGGTGAATGCTACGCTGTTGTAGCTAGCGCAGAATGTGCTACGCCCGCTAGCAGTCTATGCTACCGTGGCAGGTAAATAGGTCTCGTCGATGTGTGCAATGAATCACTCACCGACGCTACGGCACACAGCTAGACAACGCAGATCCGATGCAGTCACCTCCGCGCCGCGCATGCAGTCCTGGTACTTTGCGTTATTTTTCGTCCAATATTTTTGATTTATTTTCAAATTAAATTGTTGTATGGTTTGACTAAGCACGTCTACACTGAGTGGGGTCCGAGGGGAGAAGGATTCGACTCTACGTTTGTGATAAGAACGTCTAGGCTGTGGAATGAGTTGCCTGAGTGGGTTTTTTCCCGATAGTTATAATCTTGGTGTCTTCAAATCGAGAGTGAATCGGTTTCTTCTAGGTAAACACGCCGTAGTTCCATCGTAGACCGCATCGTCGTTTAACATCAGGCGAGATGACGGTCAAGTGTAAACCGATTAAAGTTAAAAAAAAAAATAATCACACACAGATGCTGTTTATCACCAATTTGAAAGTCCTCTGGGCACATCTAATGGTTTATATCGATGCTTATAGTAATAATGTATTTTCGAAGCCATAAACGTTTTTCGAAACCGTGTAGTCACAAAAGCCGTAGGAAGCGAGGAAATCTTGCAAATCCCACCTTCAGAGCCGGGCGGGTTGCCAGACCGTTATTACGGGATCTTGATAAACAGAAATTGACGTAAACCGGTTATTACTTCCTCGGTCAATAATATAAAAATAGTTTTATGATTGGAGAATTTTAGACTTAACAAGAACAAAATTAAAAATTTTGATTAACCCCCGACTACCTTAGATTTGTTATCTGTAGAACATTCTACTAGTCAAGCCCTTTCATTTGATACCCATATTAAGGAACTGTGAAAAGGAAATGTAATTCGCCATTTTGTGGTAGCGGCCATCTTGGATTTGAAATTTGTCATAGTGCAAAAGTATTCTACTAATCAAGCCCTTTCATTTGATACCCATATTGAGGTAGTAGTGAAAATATTATATAATTCGCCATTTAGTGGTGGCGGCCATCTTGGATTTTAAATTTGTTATAGCGTTTAGTACTCTACTAGTCAAGCCCTTTCATTTGATACCCATATTGAGGTAGGTTGTGAAGAAATATATTGTCCGCCATTTTGTGGAGGCGGCCATTTTGAATCGATATTAACCAAACATAGCTAAGAACACCCGCACGGATATTAACTTTCAAATAAAAAAAACCGCATCGAAATCGGCCCATCCGTTTGAGCTCTACGGTGCCACAGACAGACACACACACAGACAGACAGACAGACAGACAGACAGACAGACCGACAGACAGACAGACAGACAGACATCGACGTCAAACTTATAACACCCCTTTTTTGTCGGGGGTTAAAAATAGCTATACGTTTGGATTAAATAATAAATTAAATTGAACATTTAGTTATTTTGATTCACACTAATATCGAGAGTGAAGAGTGAATAGGTATCGTCAAAGTACACACGGTCCATCGTAGACCGCATCGTCGGTTAACATCAGGTGAGATGGCGGTCAAGTGTAAACCTATAAAAGTAAAAAAAAAATAGTACAAATACATTTCACTAGTACAAGTACATTTTCAATTTAATTTATTTTATTTTTATCTATTTAGTTTGGCTTTGTGTTGATAAATTACAATATTACATTGCTTATTAAACTAATTATTTATTTAATTTATTATTTAGTCCAAACATACCTATTGCTATTTTAGTATTAAAATTAACTCGCGTGCGCGTGCACTCTCCTTGAAAAAGGCCGCCGAACGCGGCCGAAACTCGAGTCGGATTGACCGACCGTATATACGTGAGTGTCCCGTTATCCAATTAAATACTATTGCTATTTTTAGATGTCTAAAATTCTACAATCATAAAACTCACCTGCACTCAGTTGGACAGCTTACAAGTGACGGCACAGTGCTGAATCTTAGTATTTTATACCCTTCTATTTTTATTCATAAGTCATTGGAACCACCAGGAGACCTACTCTCCTGGTGGTTCAAATGACTTATCAATTTTGTACAGGGGCCTGTACTATTAGGTTAGTCACGCGACTTCTGCATTAACTAGCCCACAGTACAGTAGCACTGTATAAAGAAATACTACCAATAATTCATCGCTTTCGATCTTGGGAGTAACGCCGATAATGTTATTGTCGCAAACAAAGATGTTTATTACCAAAATAAAATTAAAACATACGGAAGACGTCAGCCCTGAGCCGCGCTCCTGCAATACTAACATTGTAATGTAGGCAATGCGGGAGCGCGCTTCCCGCGTCTCACCCCGCACGATCGTCCCGTCTCGCCTAGACGGTTTCGTCGAACGATTGTATGATTTAACAGACTGTGACAGTAGGTAGTAGAGGACCCCAGACGCCTACTCAAACCTATAACTTAATCTCTCATATTTTAATGTCGAAGGTTACAAGAGTCCATGAACAAAGCGATACTAATTAGATTTGAAAGCATGTGATAAGCCGAGGCGTGTTTGAAAAAAACATGCACAGTAATTTTTATAGAAAATGAGTCAAGTGCCAGTCGAGGCACATCAAAAGTTCCGTACCACTACAATCTAAGAATACTAACATAAATGTCATCATTATCAGCCTATCCTGGTTCACTCCTGAATATAGGCATATAACGTACCCAGCGCTATCCTAGTCTTTCCTCCCGCCACTGCTGTCTTACGTATATCGTCACTCCATCGGGTTTCAGGGCGTCCTATGCTACGTTTACCTTTCAATTCAATTCAATTTATTTATTCGAACCATTATTTTACAAAGAAAACTTGGTAACGTCAATTACAAAATAATAATAAAACAGTTTAAATACATAAACAAGTGACAATATTTAACAGTAAGCGGCTGTAAAGAGGCCTTGTCCAACGGATTCAGTAAACTAGCTAAATCCTTTGTCAAAAGCTTTGTAAAACAGCAAAAAAAATAATTGTAAACAAAATTTTTAAATTACGATGATAAAATACTCTTAATAATTTGGTTACATTTGTGACACATTTCTTTGCCATACATTTTTGTCCTTAATAAAATCATCAACATTATAATAGGCTTTATCCATTAAATAGGTCTTTACAATATTTTTGAACCTTTTTTAACCCCCGACAAAAAAAGGGGGGTGTTATAAGTTTGACGTCGATGTCTGTCTGTCTGTCGGTCTGTCTGTCTGTCTGTCTGTCTGTCTGTGTGTGTGTCTGTCTGTGGCACCGTAGAGCTCAAACGGATGGGCCGATTTCGATGCGGTTTTTTTTGAAAGTTAATATCCGTGCGGGTGTTCTTAGCTATGTTTGGTTAATATCGATTCAAAATGGCCGCCTCCACAAAATGGCGGACAAAATTTTCTTCACAACCTACCTGAATATGGGTATCAAATGAAAGGGCTTGACTAGCAGAGTACTAAACGCTATAACAAATTTCAAATTCAAGATGGCCGCCACCACAAAATGGCGAATTATATAATATTTTCACTACTACCTCAATATGGGTATCAAATGAAAGGGCTTGATTAGTAGAATACTTTGCACTATGACAAATTTCAAATCCAAGATGGCCGCTACCACAAAATGGCGAATTACATTTCCTTTTCACAATTCCCTTAATATGGGTATCAAATGAAAGGGCTTGACTAGTAGAATGTTGTACAGATAACAAATCTAAGGTAGTCGGGGGTTAGTCAAAATTTTTAATTTTGTTCTTGTTCATTGAGACCTGCCAACTGATCTGGTATGACATTATAGAAGCGAACACTGTTTCCTATAAAAGAATTACATGTTTTTGTAGTCTACACTTGGGAATTACCAATTTGTCTTTGTAGTGTGCCTTAGGGTTTTATCAGACACTTTACCAATGCTTTCCTATTCTTTCTGGCATACATTATGCATTCATAAATATACAGGGCAGGGGCTGTTAAAATATTTATATTTTTAAAAACCTTTCTCAAAGATTCTCTAGCGGGTAATTTGTACATTGCGGGGATTGCTCGTTTTTGTAATATGAAAACTGAATTTCTGTCTGCTGCCGACCCCCATAATAGGGTATCACGGTCCTGACACGGTCCGGGTGCACCTGTTCACGGTCTCCACTTTGGGGCACTTTTGACATGAAAGAGCTAATGAAGGTAGAGCTTCCGATCTCCCTGAAGAGTAAACTGCTCGACATAAATATATATCTTGCTAATCCTAACCTACGGTGAACAGAGTTGGTCGTTAACCAAAGCTCAGAAATTCCACCTCGGGGTTTGTCAACGAGCAATGGAAACATTTCAGGTATTTAAAGAAACAGGCGTTCCATTACAGGCGTTACAGATGTAGGATTTTGGTCTGTCAAACTTAAATGGGCGGGTCATGTGACCAGAGTGCACCTCGTTTTGTGGGCCAGGGTTTCTACTTTCTACAGAGTTGACGGCCTCAGTCAGTCGACCCCAGGGTCGTCCTCCAACGCGTTTGAAGCGGAGCGTTTAAAAAAGACTGGACGATGGAAGCTCAGGACCGGATAAAGTGGAGGAAACTGGGGGAGACCTTTGCATAGCAGCGAGACAAATAAATTACCAGCCTCCTTGTTCCCTGAGAGATACAATCTAGAACTTTCCAAGGTCAGAGTGAATAGGTACTTTCTAGGTCAACGTCGACTTCGACCACGCCATCGCTTACCATCAGGCGAGTTGGTGGTGACATGCGGACCTACACGCGATAAAAAAAAATACACAGAACCCTCAAAAATTGCACACGTTTGCTTAGCAATTGTAATCAGTTACTAGGAGGCTTTATCTCAATTATTCACGGCCGCAATTGAGCAACGCTCAGATTTATCGCACGCACTTTCGGACGAACTTGGAACACCACAAGGTAATAAATAGACTGATAAGAGATCCGTGAACTAGATATGCATACATACAATAAAATTGTAAAGTTTGTTGGTATGATATAAATATAATTTACGCGTAAATTTTCTCCAAATCAAACACCGATTTTATTTAAAATTGAATTCAGACACTCCACAATTTTTTTTTTTTTCTTGTGAAATCTACTAAACACTTTCCAATGAGACAGCAAAGTGTTTAAGAATATCGACGTAGAATGCCCCTAAAACCTCGAGTTATATATAATAACATGTATAAAAATCACATAGAGCCATACATTAAAAAAACATATTGCGTATCTAAGTGCCCCTGATACCCAAAGTTGTATATCTCAGTGCCCCTGATACCCAAAGTTGCATATCTCAGTGCCCCAGTTACCCAAAGATGTATATCTCAGTGCCCCTGATACCCAAAGTTGCATATCTTAGTGCCCCTGACACCCAAAGTTGCATATCTCAGTGCCCCTGAAACCCAATCTCAGTGCAAAGTTGCATATCTCAGTGCCCCAGTTACCCAAAGTTGTATATCTCAGTGCCCCTGATACCCAAAGTTGCATATCTTAGTGCCCCTGATACCCAAAGTTGTATATCTCAGTGCCCCTGATACCCAAAGTTGCATATCTCAGTGCCCCAGTGCTCCACTAACTCAAATACGCGCCCTCCATCGCCACCACACCCTGCCCCGCTGTCTGTGGACGCCACGTGGCATGCGGTTTCCGCCCAACATAACTCCTCGAAGAGCATCTCCGTCAAACAACTACTGGAGAACGCAGACCGAGGAGAAGCAGGGATCCGTATCCGCGGAGTGGCTCTCTTCATGGACAGCAACAAAGAAAGATTCGGAATAAGCTTTTGCTTCGCCTGGGAACGGAAACGAGCCCGTTTCTCACCTGGATTGTCTTGCCTGCTCAATGGGAGTACCGCTAAAGTCACAATGAAGCGGAAAACCTACGACGCCATGCCGGTGTGCGAGGTAGACGGCCACCGATTTCGGTTGGTGCGATCGAAAACAAAACGATTGCACTAATAGAGTACTCGGAAGGTCGGACGCCTTTCACACAGGCAAGTGCGCTGCTCGCACATCTGAGCAGAAATGCAGGTGAAGCACCCGGGTGATAAGCGTGGATGCGATGGCAATCGAATATTCAAGAGCAAGAGTCGCAGACCGGCTGGGTTGCATTGAGGCCTCTAAACATCATGAGATTGTCGTATACGAAGACAGGGAGAAAATCTGAGCTTCCTCAGAGCCCCTTCGCACGACCAAACAAATGCAACCGATAGCTGGGGACATCCTGTTCCTAGTTCGACCATCCAAACCGGCTCCGAAAGAGCACAGCAGAAGGCAGCCGCGGAAAAAGCCTCAGCCAATCTAACTGGCAGCCGAGGCACCAACACGGCGTTCGTGACTGCCTTCAACGCAGCAGCAAGGAGCGTACTCCGAATCACATCCCATTCATCACCCCTTGACGTCAAAGACCCCAAAGCAGCTTCACAGCAACAAATGAGCCGAACGAGAGCCGACATGGGACAGGTGGAACCGCCCCGCTATGTCACGGCTTCGGAGCCGCGGAGCCATTCACGTAACGCCTTCATCGAATTCATAGCCACACTGAGCGCGACACGACAAGTCAACCTCAAGACCTGCGAAAACATCATGCAGTCCTATAGGCTAGGAAGTGAAAGCCTTTTAAAGGCGAAAATCGAGGAGGCCGAAGCAGCCATTTACAATAATGTCACTTCCCGGGTCATCAAGGGAACCATGACAGGACAGTATATGGCAGCTTACAGTGCAGAAAATGGCTTCGTGACACTGAACGAGAGAGAGACAGAGCGCGCGGGAGTGCCTGTTTATGCGACACCACCAAACGACCCAATTGTAGTTACTGCCCGATGCACCAAGATTATGCTGGACGATAAGATCCTAGAGATGGCCAAGACCATCGAAGGGAACGGAAACGTCAAAGCAGGTTGGGAAAATTGGGAGGTACCGAGAATACAGTGGGTCAACGAAGTTCAGGATGTGGAAAAACAACATGGGTGATTAGACACTTCGACGTGGACAAGGACGCCATCATCACTACAACTACTGAGGCAGCAAAAGATCTAAGAGAAAAGCTATCGCACCGAATCGGAAACCTGGTCAAAACCAGAGTGCGAACCATGGCTTCTGCTCTGGTAAATGGTTTCGGTAGAAAGTTTCAGCCGCCTCATGGTGGACGAAGCTCTCATGAACCATTTTGGAGCCATTGTGATGGCTTCAAGGCTGTCTGGTGTTGGTGAAATTGTCCTCATTGGAGACGTCAATCAGTTGCCTTATATCGACAGGGAAAATCTCTTCGAAATGAGGTATCATCGCCCGAACCTGGTAACAAAGATCAGCCAGGAGTTGCTCTGCACACATCGAAACCCAATGGACGTCGCATATGCGCTGAGGGAAATATACTCCAGTATGTACTCCTCAGCGCCCGTATAAAGTCCCTAGAGCAGAGAAGATATAAGGGAGCGCAAATACCCAACAACCTACCAAACACCCTCTTCTTGGTTCACACTCAAGAGGAGAAGGAGACCCTGACAAACCAGGGTTATGGGTCAGGCACCGGGTCACGCATCCTTACCATCCATGAAGCTCAGGGACTAACATACGAGTCGGTAATCGCAATCAAAACCAAGGCAAACATGAAGCTGCACGAGAGCGTACCCCATGCGGTTGTTGCAATCTCACGGCACACGGGGACCTTCACATACTACGCTGACGACACCGACGACGCCATCGGTCGTTTCGTGCGGCGAGCGTGGGCTGCATCACCAAAGACCATCCGAGATTTCAACCTACAGATGGCCATCAGGGACAGAAATGCGGCCGTTGTGGAGGCTCTGGGCCGGGAGGAGGCAGCTTAGGCAAATGGCAAAAGGCAATTAGGCAAACACTCGATGTCGAGTCGATTACTAGCGGAATCCCAGCCGGTAGTGATCGGCTCTACAGACGAGCACTAGAATTAGATATTAAATGTACCCAACTCCCTCCTATTTTCCTCTTCTTCTCCTTATCCAACATATGTGTAAAAAATAATAATATATAATTGTAATGACAAAGATCACGGACCCCGGAGTCTGTGGAGTGGCTAATTTAAATAAAAAAAAAAAAAAAAAAAAAAAGTGCCCCAGTTACCCAAAGTTGTATATCTCAGTGCCCCTGATACCCAAAGTTGTATATCTCAGTGCCCCTGATACCCAAAGTTGCATATCTTAGTGCCCCTGACACCCAAAGTTGCATATCTTAGTGCCCCTGAAATCCAAAATTGCATATCTCAGTGCCCTTGAAATCTAAAATTGCATATCTCAGTGCCCCTGAAATCCAAAATTGCATATCTCAGTGCCCCTGAAACCCAAAATTGCATATCTCAGTACCCCTGAAACCCAAAGTTGCATATCTAAGAGGCCCTGAAACCCAAAGTTGCATATCTCAGTGTCCCTGAAACACAAAGTTGCATATATCAGTGTCCCTGAAACCTAAAGTTACATATCTCAATGACCCTGAAACCTAAAACTGCGTATAATACATGATTATGTTGCTTTTAATGGTATTAAGTGGCTTCCAACGGATATTATATGGGCTCAAGCAAATGGATTAGCTTAGTACTTTGGTTTTCGAGTGCGTAAAAGTTTACTATGGTGATAAATACGTTAGTCCCATAGATATGTTATCGTTATTTATCGATACCGCAATCCAATATGTATTTCAAAATATTTGTAGACATAATGGACGACATTGTACAAATTACATCAATTTATCTATGTACAAATGTACATATTATATGTATTATGATTACGAAAATAACAATCATTTAATTTTTCATTTCATCACGCTCAGCATCCCACCCCCTACGGTTTCACCGGCGTAGTTTCCAAAGTGTACTATCAAATTCTGAGTTATAAGTTTTCACTTCTATCGAGAGTTCCTATGACTACCATTTTTTTGAACGCTGCTCTAATCTTAGGAATTTAGGTAAAATTCTTTCACCGTTGGATATGCACGTGTTTCCTGAGTACTATAATAAAAACTATGCGCCACGGGTGAACCCGAGGTGGACCACTAGTTTATAATATTACTAGATGCCCGCTCCGGCTTCGCCCGTGGTACATTATATAGCACTCATCAGGATCCCGTACATATCCAACGGTGAAAGAATGACTGAAATCGGTTCAGTCATTCCGGACAATATCACTTTCAAACAAAACACCTTTTCAACAACCTGCTACGCCACCTGTCGGAAATTGGTCGTCCCAACTCAGATTTAAAAACAAATTTGATTAGCAAAGGTGAGGTATTTAATCTGCGATATTCAATGACGCAATCTTAGACACATGCTGTCATGTGTCATGTCAAAGCACGAAACGTACGAAACCTCTCAAAAAAGGAATTTCTTTTCCCGTTTTTGTTACATTCTTGATTCATGCTCCGCTTCTATTAATAGTAGCGTTATGTTCTATAGCCTTCCTCGATAAATGGATTATTCAATAGAAAATCTTATCGTAATCTTTCATTTCGGACCAGTACTTCCCGAGATCCTAGCGTTCAAACAAACAAACAAACTCGTCAGCTTTATAATATTAGTATAGATTAGTAAGTAGTTTAGAGACACCTTTCTAGTCTAGAGACTTTATATAAATAATATTGACCTTTGGATCCCGGTAAAAGAAATATTATCCTTAAATGCGATGGATATGCGATATCATATAGATTACTATCTATAAGTGCGATACAAGATTCGCGAGATATTCGCAAAACAAAGGCTATTTCGATAAGATTACGCTTTGTAGTAACATTGATCTGTTTAAATTTATGATTTCACTAAACTGTTATTATTTTCGTACTGTTGTCAATTCGCACTCACACATACTTTCTACTACTTTCTATAGGTGACTAGCGACCCGCCCGGCTTCGCACGGGTACAATGCTCATCTATACTAATATTATAAAGCTGAAGAGTTTGTTTGTTTGTATGTTTGTTTGTTTGTTTGAACGCTAGGATCTCAGGAAGTACTGGTCCGAATTGAAAGATTCTTTTCTATTGGATAGTCCATTTATCGAGGAAGGCTTTAGGCTATAGAAAATAACTCTACTATTAATTGAAGCGGAGCATTAAACAAGAATGTAACAAAATCGGGAAAAATATTCCCTTTTGAGAGTTTTCGTACGTTTCGTGCTTTGACATGACACATGACAGCATGTGTCAAAGATTGCGTCATTGAATTTCAGTAGTCTGTGCATTGAATATAAACCTTTGCAATTTTTTTTTTCTAAATCTGAGTTGGTACGACCAATTTCCGACAGGTGGCGTAGCAGGTAGCTGAAGAGGTTTTTTGTTTGAAATCGACATTCTCAGGAATTAGTGAACCGATTTCAGTCATTCTTTCACCGTTGGATATGTACGGGATCCCGATGAGTGCTATATAATATACCACGGGCGAAGCCGGGGCGGGCATCTAGTACTAAATATAAGTACTAATAAAATGGTTATTGTAGGTTATTCCTAAGGTTAATTCCTTTTTTTGTAGAGATTTTGAAGGGGTACAATATTGCTGTACATTATTTTGGTGAATCTCGTAGGGTTCAGCCTGCGTTTGCAGTGTAAGCGGAAAAAACGTAATTATTTACGACATCACATTAGAAACCTCAAAACAGTATTTATCCACTATTTTATGAACGTATTATACATATAAACCTTCCTCTTCAATCACTCTATCCACAAATAAAACCGTATCAAAATCTGTTGGGTGGTTTTAAAGATTTAAGCATACATAGGGATATAGGGACAGAGAAAGCGACTTTGTTTTTAACCCCCGACCAAAAAAAGGGGTGTTATAAGTTTGACGTCGATGTCTGTCTGTCTGTCTATCTGTCTGTCTGTCTGTCTGTGTGTGTGTCTGTCTGTGGTACCGTAGAGCTCAAACGGATGGGCCGATTTCAATGCGGTTTTTTTTATTTGAAAGTTAATATCCGTGCGGGTGTTCTTAGGTATGTTTGGTTAATATCGATTCAAAATGGCCGCCTCCACAAAATGCCGGACAAAATATTTCTTCACAACCTACCTCAATATGGGTATCAAATGAAAGGGCTTGACTAGTAGAATACTATGCACTATAAAAAATCTAATCCAAGATGGCCGCCACCACAAAATGCCGAATTTTTTTTTCACTTCTACCTTAATATGAGTATCAAACGAAAGGGCTTACCTAGTAGAATACTTTGCGCTATGACAAATTGACAAATTTCAAATCCAAGATGGCTGCTACCACAAAATGGCGAAATACATTTCTTTTTTTCGCAACTCCCTTAATATGGGTATCAAATGAAAGGGCTTGACTAGTAGAATGTTGTACGGATAACAAATCCGAGGTAGTCGGGGGTTAGTCAAAATTTTTAATTTTGTTCTTGTTTTACACTGTGTAGAATACTGATACGCACAATGGCCCAATTAAGAGGCTAAGTGCGGAAAAGGCCCCGTCAAACTAACTAACATACTGTGTAGAATAACGGAAATGGGAGCTACGCGATATTACTAGTTGCGTGCCGCGGTTTGACAGGAGTGCTCGTAGCTCGAAAAAACGACATCGTTCCATGGTTGATGTTCCATAAAGAGATATGACTCTACTTTTGTGATAAGAATACCTCTTCCAATCTATTACTCCGCAACGCCGTACAAAAATCATGCGACAAGGAGAAATGATCGACGGTTGCAAACCCCCCTCCTCTTCAACTGCACTCAGTTGGACAGCTTACAAGTGACGGCATAGTGCTGAATCTTATTACTTTATATCCATCTATCATCCTAAATAGGTCTCCTGGTGGTTCATTTGACACATACATTTTATTCACGGGCCTGCAGTCCTACATGTGTTATTCCCATTATGTGCCCAAAATTTAATCTCTCAAATCATCTCAAATTTCTCGATCCGTTCATACGTTTCGACGTGATTGACCAGCAAACATTTTTTTTTTTAATCTTTATTTGCGAAAATGGGTAGGTAGGTACAATAAGATATTACGTTTGTTTTGAGAACTCCATAGTCAACCTTTCGGCATGCAAAAATCAAAATTGTCCACTAACACAAAGACAAACAAGAACAAAATTAAAAATTTTGATTAACCCCCGACTACCTTAGATTTGTTATCTGTACAACATTCTACTAGTCAAGCCCTTTCATTTGATACCCATATTAAGGGAATTGTGAAAAAGGAAATGTAATTCGCCATTTTGTGGTAGCGGCCATCTTGGATTTGAAATTTGTCATAGTGCAAAGTATTCTACTAATCAAGCCCTTTCATTTGATACCCATATTGAGGTAGTAGTGAAAAATATTATATAATTCGCCATTTTGTGGTGGCGGCCATCTTGAATTTGAAATTTGTTATAGCGTTTAGTACTCTACTAGTCAAGCCCTTTCATTTGATACCCATATTGAGGTAGGTTGTGAAGAAATATTTTGTCCGCCATTTTGTGGAGGCGGCCATTTTGAATCGATATTAACCAAACATAGCTAAGAACACCCGCACGGATATTAACTTTCAAATAAAAAAAACCGCATCGAAATCGGCCCATCCGTTTGAGCTCTACGGTGCCACAGACAGACACACACACAGACAGACAGACAGACAGACAGACAGACAGACAGACAGACAGACAGACAGACCGACAGACCGACAGACAGACAGACAGACAGACATCGACGTCAAACTTATAACACCCCTTTTTTTTGTCGGGGGTTAAAAAAGAACAAAACTAAATTAAAGCCGCCTATTCAACGACCGGCTATTTTGCATCAATACACTTAGAGGCCTTGTCAGTGGCAAATAGGTATACAATTTCATGTTGTTCATTCATATAGAAAATAATGCTATCAAATCAATCTAATTAATGTCTCTCTTCAATAATAATATATGTATATTTATTTTTTTAACCCCCGACCAAAAAAAGGGGTGTTCTTAACCCCCGACCAAAAACAGGGGTGTTATAAGTTTGACGTCGATGTCTGTCTGTTTGTCTATCTGTCTGTCTGTCTGTCTGTCTGTGTGTCTGTCTGTGGCACCGTAGAGCTCAAACGAATGAGCCGATTTCGATGCGGTTTTTTTATTTGAAAGTTAATATCCGTGCGGGTGTTCTTAGCTATGTTTGGTTAATATCGATTCAAAATGGCCGCCTCCACAAAATGGCGGACAAAATATTTCTTCACAACCTACCTCAATATGGGTATCAAATGAAAGGGCTTGACTAGCAGAGTACTATACGCTATAACAAATTTCAAATCCAAGATAGCCGCCACCACAAAATGCCGAATTATAATTTTTTTTCACTACTACCGCAATATGGGTATCAAACGAAAGGGCTTGACTAGTAGAATATTTTGCACAATGACAAATTTCAAATCCAAGATGGCCGCTACCACAAAATGGCGAATTACATTTCTTTTTTCACAACTCCCCTATTATGGGTATCAAATGAAAGGGCTTGACTAGTAGAATGTTGTACAGATAACAAATCTAAGGTAGTCGGGGTTAATCAAAATTTTTAATTTTGTTCTTGTATTATAAGTTTGACGTCGATGTCTGTCTGTCTGTCTGTCTGTCTGTGTGTGTGTCTGTCTGTGGCACCCTAGAGCTCAAACGGATGGGCCGATTTCGATGCGGTTTTTTTTTTGAAGGTTAATATCCGTGCGGATGTTCTTAGCTATGTTTGGTTAATATCAATTCAAGATGGCCGCCTCCCCACAAA
Organism: Ectropis grisescens; assembly: GCA_017562165.1. Taxonomy (NCBI): domain Eukaryota; kingdom Metazoa; phylum Arthropoda; class Insecta; order Lepidoptera; family Geometridae; genus Ectropis; species Ectropis grisescens. The sequence continues at coordinate 10,691,190 of CM029768.1, forward strand.
ATGGCGGACAAACTATTTCTTCACAGCCTACCTCAATATGGGTATCAAATGAAAGGGCTTGACTAGTAGAATACTTTGCACTATGACAAATTTCAAATCCAAGATGGCCGCCACCACAAAATGGCGAATTATATTATTTTTTTCACTACTACCACAATATGGGTATCAAACGAAAGGGCTTGACTAGTAGAATACTTTGCACTAAGACAAATTTCAAATCCAAGATGGCCGCTACCACAAATTGGCGAATAAAATATATTTTTTCACAACTCCTTTAATATGGGTATCAAATAAAAGGGCTTGACTATGAGAATGTTGTACAGATAACAAAACTGCGGTAGTCGGGGGTTAATCAAAATTTTTAATTTTGTTCTTGTTAATATAAATCAAAATCAAATTTAAGCCACCCGTACAAGGATGAGCTATTTTAGATGAATAGACTGTGTGACATGGTCAGTGGCAAGGTACAATTTCGTTTCGTAAGATATCATGTCAAGGTTATATTTATTTATATAAAACAAATGATCTAGGTACATGAAACAAATTGCTGATTCAATTGAAACATTCAAACATTGTCATTCATAATATTAATAGGATTAGTAAGATGTCACATTACCAACGCGTGACAGTAAATCTCGTCATGTCGTTTCTGACGTTTTCCTCCAGCCGTCAAAATGTCAACAGAACATTATTACCTAATTATCACAGCAATTTGACTGTGACGTTTTGGATGCGTCATTTATTGATCATCGATTTGTGTATATCTGATTATATAGTATTTGATCTCTGGGTTACGAGCGCAGTGCAGTGCTAGGACTCTTCATTTAAAAAAACCCTACTAGTATATATATACTACGAATAATATTATAAGCTGAAGAGTTTGTCTGTTTGTTTGAACGCTAGGATCTCGGGAAAGTAGTGGTAGGACTCTTGGCAGAGTCCGCCTGGAGAAGTACCGCACCTTTGCCAGTTATTCTACCGCCAAGCAATAATGTGCAAACATTACTGTGTTCCGGTTTGAAGGGCAATGTTTTCAGAGAAACTACAGGGCTTAGAGATATAACATCTTAGATATCTGGGTGACGAGCGCAGTGCAGTGCTAGGTAATGAATTGGACTCATCATGTTCCACGTCTCACTGTACTATTATGTGGCAGGCATGTTTCTTTTTTTCTTTCTTCTTTTTCTCGTCACTCTTTATTTAAAAGAACAAACACAAACACAGATCCATATTATGTATCCATACTTCCCATTGCAGAGTCCTACCACTACAAAAAAGTAAAGATATATAAGTATACTAGCTGTACCCTGCCACGCTTCGCTGTGGCACATTATGATGCAAAAGTTAGATAAAAAACAATCCTTGATGCGGATTATATATCATTGTAAAATTTCAGCTCGATTGGTGCAGAACTTTTTGAGTTTTTGAAGCGTACACACAAACCAACATAACATTTTTATATACAGAGATATATTCGTATGCATGTGAGAACTTAACAGTCTGTTGATGGGACTACCATGTGTCAAGGCTTCAGCTGTGATCACTGACAGGTGGAAAGAGGCAACCTCATTTCAAGGTTGGCGGCCGATTCCGTAATAGCTAACACACACTGAGCCTTCGACCGCTGAACCGAAACAGGGTGGTTAATGCTATTTGCAGAGTCCGCCTGGGGAAGTACCTTTGCTAGTTACTTCACCGTCAAGCAGTAATGTGAAAACATCACTGTGCTCTGGTTTGAAGGGCAATGTTTCCAGAGAATTACAGGGCGTAGAGATAAATAATTATCTCTAGGTGTCGCGCGAAGTATTAGGTACCTAGTGATTCGGTCCAGGCGCGGTCCCAGCCTCGAATTTCGAAGAGGATCACCAGTACGCAGCCTCAGATTGGGGGGTCACCAGTAGAAATACAATAAATCGAGTAAAAAATTATTTATTCGTAGCGCCCACGTATTTACCCGCGTGGTTGCCATTCCAGTTGTTTACTCGAGTTAAAAAATTAGTCTACGTACTTAATTTTAGGTATTTTGAATTAACGTATACGATTTTGGGAGGGGGGGTCATGTCTCCTGTGTCCTGATTCGCGCGCCTGATTCGGTCTTTCCCTATCAAAATCGAGTGAATCGGTTTTTCTAGGTAAGCACGAGGGCCATCGTGGACCATATCGTCGCTTGACACCAGGCAAGATGGCGGCCAAATATAAACCTACTCTAAAAGTTGCAAAAAAAAATGGTAGGCATGTTGTTCACCATTAGATACAAGTTTTGCTCGTAACTATGTATGGTAGAAATAACAAATAAAAAAAAAGCGGCCAAGTGCGAGTCGGATTCGCACATGAAGGGTTCCGTAGCAGCGAGTAACATAATACAAAAGTTGTAGTTCGTTGTGATTTTGATCGATGTTTTCATAACAGTGTGTTAATAATGTACTAAAAAAATTACTAGATCGAGCTAAAACCAATTTTCGATGGAAGTTTGCATGGTAATGTACATCATATATTTTTTTAGTTTTATTATTCTCTTATTTTAGAAGTTACAGAGGGGAGGAGCACACATTTTGCCATTTTGGAAAAAACGTGGCTGTGACATATGGGCGGACAGACAGACATGACGAATCCATAAGGGGTTCCGTTTTTACGTTTTACGGAACCCTAAAAAGCTATTTTAGTGAGGTCGTTGTATTTCAGACCGAGCCACGTCAATTAGAATTGAAAAAAGATCTACAAAACTTACTGTCCAAAAAAAAAACTAGATTCTAGTCACATGACTGTGTGACACAGCACCGTTCATAGTTTGTATGGGACTGCAGCAGAATAAGTGACAGTACAAAGCAGGTTTCAGTGAACATAGAATAAGCACCAGTATCGTGATGAAACTGTGTCACAGAATATATTAACAGTAAGTACACAATTTACGACAATTAATTGAACTAGTTAGTCGTAAATTCGAAATTACCATAAAGCAAATATTAACAGCTTAGATAAAGAAAATAGATCAGGTTTTTCCGCACGATTCTTTTGTACCAATCGTAAGCAGATGATGTGTACGACGGTCTCTTTAGTTTGAGTATATAAAAATATATATATACTTACTAGTGGCCCGTTCCGGCTTCGCTCGGATATTGTCATATAAAGACAAATAATCGGAATAAAAACTATCCTATCTTTCAAGTTGGATAAAACTGCACATGGTGTGTAAGTTTTATTGAAATCGGTTCAGTGGTTTAGGAGTCCATTGAGGACAAACATTGTGACACGAGATTTATATATTTTTTTTTTTAATATAGAGTGACGATCAGGTCATGTGCCTGATGGTAAGCAACATGCCTGACACATAACAGCACAGTGACAAGATATATTAAGATAAGATGGAAAAGTTGTCACGACACTTTTTGCTATTGTAAGCTGTGCGGCGTCGCATGTTTCTCTGTCTGTCTCTCTCTCTCTTATAGAAAGCAAGCCAGATATTTTCATTTCTATTTCGCATTGAACAGTGTGGTGTCGCGACGATTATTTTTGTTGAGTGTATACAGGTTTTTTGTAAATAATAAAAAAAAAAATATAATAATTCCTTCACTAATTAATCGAAAGGAACTTCGTTCCATCCGGGTGTCCCTTGACACCTCTCAAGTTTTTATTGTTATTATTTTCTCTAAATAAGTCCAGTAATAGGTTCCATCCGGAACAGATGACGTGCATACTTGCTATAGTGTATATCCTATACAGAGTGACGTGCCGCGAAAAAAGTATGACACTTCCACAAGAGCGACAAGGCAAGAGCGATCAGACCTGTGCTTTCGGTGTAGTGTTTGTTCCCACTATATGTAGTATGTATATGCAAACTCTTTAATTAACAGTCACAATCATAGATTCAGACCTAGTTGGTAGTACAGTCACAGTATAAAGTACTAACGGCGCCCCGCGGTTTTACCCGCGTAGTCCCCGTTCCCATTATTTTACCGGGACAATAAGTAGCTTATGTGTTATTTCAGACCACTATTTATCTATGTAACAAATTTAGATTAAATAATTTATCTATGTACCAAATTTAGATTATATAATTTAAATTTAGTTTTTGCGTAAACGAGTAACAAACATCCATCTGTCCATCCTTCCATTCTTAAACATTTTCGCGTTCATCATACAGTAGAACTTGACTGTGGTACAGTCGTGACGTCGTGAGCCACAGAATAAATAACAGTCACTGCTGCCGACAAGTCTATGAAGCAAAGAATAAATAGCAGTTACTATATAGCCATGAAGTCTTCATGCAACAGATTAAGTTGCAGTTATTATATGCTGTTACCCAACCATGAAGCATGTATTCCACAGAATAAGTACTCGTAGCAGTTACTATAGCCATGAAGTCTATATATATCACAGATTAACTGGCAGTCACTATTAGCCGTGAAGCATGTATACCATAGAATATGTAACAGTAACTATTATAACGAAACCTAAATGATTAGTACGAGTCCCGATTATGTTTTGAAGTTTACATATCACAGATTAAATAGCAGTTACTATGAAAGTTTTTTTATCATAACAAAACACGATCTTGACCTCAAAACCGGTCGTTCGCCAATATCGCGTTGTTTACTATTGAATATTCACAATATTTTTCTTCTGTTTTTTTTTTGTTTTTACCAATCTTTTATAGTCCAAGATCCCAGAGCCGCCAGACGTCACGTATTTTCTGATGGATGAAATGTGGACAATTGAGTAGAGTTAGTACGTACTAAGAACACATAAAATATGCTTACCCGCTAACTTGGTTAGACGGCCAATTTTGAAATATGGGATCCAGGAGATACATGACTCACTTCACGTATTTTCTGATAACTGATTTTCACGTATGTTATAGGCAGTATCTTTAAAAATAAGGCCCCGATACTCCCAGACACTTTCCGTCGGCCGTTTTGCTTAACAGACTCTATTTAATTTTGGGAGTTTTAAAGCGTTTGGATACTACGCGGGTGAAACCGGAGGACAGGGCCGGATTTAGAGGTGTGGAGGCCCTGGTGCCGGGGGCTGATAATCTTGTATTTATTAAGCTTTTACCTTGAAATCCGGGTTTAATTCAGGTTACGGCTCTATTGTGGAGGCTCCCCGTTTGTGGAGGCCCCGGGGCATGTGCCCCGGTTGCCCTCCCCTAAATCCGGCCCTGCCGGAGGACGTGGCTATGAGCATGTCTCAGATAGACGGCCAATGGTCGTGGTTCCGAGTTTACCCGAAGATTTCTTATCATTCCCGAACGTGACGCTAGAATTCGATTCACAGCCCACGAAACATCTGTCTGTGGGGCGCCAAAAAAGTTTTCACTTCAAAAAGATCGCTTGACTGTTGTACTGTATAATCATCCGTACACGTTGACTGGTTTTATATTGTATATTATTATATTATATTATATTGTTTCACGACACGGATCGCTGGTTTTTGTAATAAACTTAGCAAATACGAAAATGATACGCAACGATAAGATACGGTTTATTATCAGACGACTGTCGGGGGTCTTGTGTTTTGTGCTTATCAGTATCTTTGTTTGTAGATATAATTAATTTCTATTTACTTTTTTAATCCCTGACCAAAAAAAGGGATGTTATAAGTTTGACGTCGATGTCTGTCTGTCTGTGTGTGTGTCTGTCTGTGGCACCGTAGAGCTCAAACGGATGGGCCGATTTCGATGCGGTTTTTTTTTAAAGTTAATATCCGTGCGGATGTTCTTAGCTATGTTTGGTTAATATTGATTCAAAATGGCCGCCTCCACAAAATGGCGGACAAAATATTTCTTCACAACCTACCTCAATATGGGTATCAAATGAAAGGGCTTGACTAGTAGAGAGTACTTTGCACTATGGCAAATTTCAAATCCAAGATGGCCGCTTCTACAAAATGGCGAAATACTTATTTTTTTTCGCAACTCCCTTAAAATGGGTATCAAATGAAAGGGCTTGACTAGTAGAATGTTGTACAGATAACAAATCTGAGGTAGTCGGGGGTTAATCAAAATTTTTAATTTTGTTCTTGTAATTCGTGTAGACATGATGCAGGATCTCCCATTTTTAGGGTTCCGTAGCCAAATGGCAAAATACGGGACCCTTATAGATTCGTCATGTCTGTCGGTCCGTATGTCACAGCCACTTTTCTCCGAAACTATTAGAACTATATAAAATAAATAAATAAATAAATATTGGTGGACAATTCGCACACAACATCATCTGACCCCAAACTAAGCAAAGCTTGTAATATGGCGGCCAGATAGCTGATAGAAGTAGTAAGCACTATTACTAATATATACTATTGGAACTTAGTAAATAGATGTATTCTGTGAACCGCATTAAGATTTTCATACAAAAAAAAAAAACAATAAATTTTGGGGGTGTCCCATATTGAAACTCAAAATAGTTTTTCATCAAATCATACATTGTTTTAAAACAAAACCATACGTGTAGGTTATTTATGGGTAGGTCTTCAAAAAAGATATTGAGGTTTCTAGCATATTTTTTCTAAAATTGAATAGTTTGCGGGAGAATTTCTTCTAATCCGATCAACGATGGAGCGTGCGTTTACTTAGCGTGTGTTTACTTAAAAGAAACCAATTCACTCTCGATTTGAAGATTGCAAAGATTGTAACTATCGGGGAAACCTCACTCAGGCAACGCATTCCACAACCTAGACGTTCTTATTACAAACACGGCGTCAAATCTCTTCGTTCGTGTCTTTGGAACATTAACCACGAAACGATGTCGCTTTTTCGAGATACGAGAAGTCCGATAGAAGAAATGGAAAGGTGGTTTTAGATCATACAGATCCATGCACGGTTGCCTGGAAGAGATTGCTCTAAGCAATCTAGGCCGTCAATTAAAATGTCATGCTTGTGTTGCTAAGAACTATTATTGTTCTTTGTCTCTCTTGTGCTTTTTTTTCTTCTCTGTTGTGGCTTTTAATAAAGAGTTTTCTTATCTTATCAGTTGCACACTCTCCAAAGTGTATCCAATAAAAATCCGATAAGCTAGCAATTTAACTCATTGATATTATTTTAAAAGTTTCGCTAAAGCCACGTGCGATTTGTACAAAGAATAAACAAAAGGCAGTTACTAGAGGACCTTTGGACCCCGAATGGCGATAAGACCGCACGTGCACGCAAACATCACAGTAGGTATTCGCTAGCACTGATAAAAGAAACAATACACGCCCATCATCTATATCTCATGACACTGTTGAGGCCGACAATTGAGGCTGTTTTGCCTCGGCCTTGTTCCCCGACGCACCAAATAACATCGATAAAAACCAATGGATGTGCCCTGGGCACCTTGAAATTGGCAATCTGCGTCTCTGTGTGTATCGTACGCGGTTTACACACAACCATTCTACTTGAACCCTAGAATCGCTAGCGGCGAGATTTACTGTGGTTCTACTTAGTTTGATTGTTGACAACGAAAGAGGATTTTTTATAGCATAGACTGACGAGACGAGCATGATATGTGCCTGATGGTAAGCAACAAGCCTGGCACATAACAGCACAGTGACACCCTGCTATTGGAACATGAAAAGTCCAAATTTATTACCTTTTTTTATCACTGCGCTCGACACCCAGAGATCTATGAAATTGTATCTCTAAGCGTCTAAGCCCAGTAATTTCTCTGAAAACATTGCCCTTCAAGGAACACAGTAATGTTTGCACATTACTGCTTGGCGGTAGAACAACGAGCAAAGGTGTGGTACTTCCCCAGGCGGACTCTGCCAAGAGTCCTACCACTACCACAAGAAATAGGTATAAACGTCCGGCGTTCACCGCTTCCTGCAACCGACTAGAAAGGAAAGAGTGAGCTCACTCTTCCCAACGATGACATAATTCCGTACGCCTGAAGTTTGGGAGGGCACATCCAATTGTTTACATTGATACAAGTAACGATACACTCCCATCAGCTGACGAAATAGGAGTGGAACTAGTATGCCAGCGCCCCAAGGCCGTGCTCCGCTATTTCAAGGAGCTAGGCTGGTTTGGTTAGGCTGGCCGGGGGGAAATGCACAATACACCCCTAGCGGGACGTCAGTGCTGGTCAACCATCCCCACCCTGAATCAGATACACGTCTACCATCTTCATCTCATGAGGCCGACCGACAGTTTCCTTCGGCCTTGCTGCCCGACATACCAAAATAAACTAAGTATAAATAAAAGTGGTCAAGTGCGAGTTGGACTCGCCCATGAAGGCTTCCGTAGCAGCAAGTGACATAATATAAAAGTTCTAGTAGTTCGCTGTTTTGATTGAAAAAAAAATTTTGAGTTTCAGTTCTAAGTATGGGACAGCCCTACATTTTTTTGTTTTTTTTTCTATTTTTTGTATCAAAATCTTAATGCGGTATACAGATTACATCTACTTACCAAATTCAATAGTATAGCTCATATAGTTTCGGAGAAAAGTGGCTATGACATACGGACGGACAGACAGACAGACAGACATGACGAATCTATAAGGGTCCCGTATTTTCCCATTTGGCTACGGAACCCTAAAAATTGGTTGTCGGTAAAGTCGCTTGGTTTACGGACGATAGTCTAACAACGTGACAACGTCATAACAAAATGAGCAAGCGCAAGCGTACAATGAGCGTAACGGGACATAACGGGACACTTTTGCGTGCATGCCGGCGTTCATGGATTTATTAGACGTTGTCACGTCAAAATCGTATGATATTTTTCTTAGAACCACAGTATATAAACAGATTACGTCACGTAGTCGACGCCTGGTACGTATCGCACACATATAATAAAATCCACACAAAACAACCAACAATAAACTGTTTCTGTAACCTATCGCATACAAATGACGTTAAAACACGAATAGAATTTAAATTAGTTGTTTATTTACTGTGCACCTATCGTTTGACACGTGGTGCTATGTTTGCACCGTTGAAGTACTCTAGACCAGTTATTTTATATAATAACTAGATGCCCGCCCCGGCTTCGCCCGTGGTATATTATATAGCACTCATCGGGATCCCGTACATATCCAACGGTGAAAGAATGACTGAAATCGGTTCACTCATTCCTGAGAATATCGATTTCAAACAAAAAACCTCTTCAGCAACCTGCTACGCCACCTGTCGGAAATTGGTCGTACCAACTCAGATTTAGAAAAAAAAAATTAGCAAAGGTTTATATTCAAGGCACAGATTACTGAAATTCAATGACTCAATCTTTGACACATGCTGTCATGTGTCATGTCAAAGCACGAAACGTACGAAAACTCTCATAAGGGGAATATTTTTTCCCGATTTTGTTACATTCTTGTTTCAGGCTCCGCTTCAATTAATAGTAGAGTTATTTTCTATAGCCTAAAGCCTTCCTCGATAAATGGACTATCCAGTAGAAAAAGAATCTTTAAATTCGGACCAGTACTTCCCGAGATCCTAGCGTTCAAGCAAACAAACAAACAAACAAACAAACTCTTCAGCTTTATAATATTAGTATAGATAATACATATAATAGGCATGACGACTCGTTTTTTATTTAATGTGCCATCAAAAGGCTACTCAATAACTGAAACATAGGTGAAAGAATTACTTTGTTATCTTAAAAAACTTCCCGTGATATCACGATTTTAAAATCACAATTTTGGACTCTCCCAAAAACGCTTCATACAAATGACACAGAAACGTGACGTCACACTGTCGTATTTTCTATGCGTCACGCGTAAAGTTTGTATGGTAGCTATATTAATTAATTAGTATTGCGTTTAGGAAACTGGTTTCTTAACAAAAGTAACTTGAAATTGAATGGGTTATCCAATGGTAAATCCATTTTATAATAATTTCTTACTTTGTAAAATGTACTTGTCCATCCAGCTTTGAATGATCATAAAGTAAGTTAAACTATAAAATATCAAAATTAAAATTGGTACACATTTTATTTTAATTAAATACTGTCATTATATCAAATAATTTAATATAATTGCAGGATCTGTCGTCACGCCTATTTTAAATATTGGTGGACAATTCACACACAACACTAACTGATATTGTTTTTAAACTCTCGCGATTTGAACACAATGTTTATAATGTACAATAATGTATTATGAGTCTTCTCGTGACCACGGCGGTTGTAACGCTGCCGAAACGTCGAGGTAAATAAACAATGAATTATATTGTGATTAAGCCCCGTACATTATAAACGTTAAAAAACTATCTGACTCTAAACTAATCAAACCTTGTACTATGGCAGCCAGATAGCTGAATATAATATCACTTATAGAGGTATAGTACATACTTATGATACTTATATCAATAGCATGTTTTTTTTATTTTAATAAGAAGTGATGAGACGAGCACGACATATGCCTGATGGTAAGCAACATGCCTGCCACATAACAGCACAGTGACACGCAGCTATTGAAACATGAGGAGTCCAAATCATTACCTAGTACTGCACTGCGCTCATCACCCAGAGATCTAAGATGTTATATCTATAAGCCCTGTAATTTCATTGGAAACAATGCCCTTCAAACCGGAACACAGTATTGCACATTACTGCTTGGCGATAGAATAACTGGCAAAGGTGTGGTACTTCCCCAGACGGACTCTGCCAAGAGTCCTACCACTACTAATTATCTGACTCTAAACTAATTAAAGCTTATACTATGGCAGCCAGATAGGCGAATATAATATTACTTATAGACGTATAGTACCTACATATTTATGATTCTTATATCTATATCTATAGTATGTACTATACTTATAGAGATATAGTACATACTATTGATATTGATAGGTATATACATACTCATGATACGTACATGGAAACACCCTGACACAGTACAAATATTTGCGAGTGGGAATCGGACCCACGCTTCGGCTTCCGACCGAGCCGATTTAAAAGAGAATACAACAGTAGCTCCGCCCTTCAAGTATCATGCGATGTGGGTAAATCCCACAACACTCTCGCTGCAGTCTACAAAGGTCAGTATCATATGACTTGCGACTGTTAGCTTATTCTGTGGCTCGGCCCTCTTAGTAATTTTATTATTCTATGTCCATCTTGAATGCTTGAGACGTTATAACAAGAGTTTTATGCGCAATTATAGAATACAATAGAACTATTATCCTATTAATACTATGAGTGCGAATATTACGATGTTCGTTGCTCAATGACATCAAAACGCCTGAACCGATCGGGCTGAAATTTGGAACACTGTTAGAATATAGACTGCAATAGCTCACAGACTACTTTTATCACGAGAAAATAACGGGAACAAGAAATAAGCGAGTAAAACCACGGGGCACTGCTAGTCCTTTATATTTTACTATGAAATCTAACATGCTTTTGAAGCTTGAAAGCTGAAGAAAACTTAGCGTGCTTAGAAGAAACCGATTCATACTCGATTTGAAGGGCAATGTTTCCAGAGAAATTACAGGGCTTAGAGATGTAACGTCTTAGATCTCTGGGTGACGAGCGCTGTGCAGTGCTAGGTAATGATTTGGACTCTTCATGTTCCAATACCGTGTCACTGTGCTGTTACGTGGCAGGCATGTTGCTATCATCAGGTACTTGTCTTGATCGTCTCGACACTCTTTACTTAAAAAAAAATTGAGGACCCCAAGAGTGTAACCATCGGGAAAAACCCACTCAGGCAACGCATCCTATCTACAGCAAAGGAGATATAGACCCGAACGAAATCAGCGACGCGACGTTAGTCCAGTAATAAAAATGTTTATTAAAATACTGGTTTTTAGCCTCCGCAGGTGAGTCTAGGTACCAATGTTTTTGCTCCGAGTCTCACACAAACAACAATGACTCAGGCCCCGGGTCATTAGCGTATCTAGGATCTCGTATCTCAACAACACTGCAATGAAATCTTCTTTAATAATTTTAACAAAAAAGAACCCAACGGAAAACTTATAAAGTAAACAAGTTTTCCTCGATTTCTCTAGGACGTCGCCATCAGATCCTGGTTTCCTTGTCAGGGTACCACCTTTGGAATATCTTCTTTACAACAAAAAAATAATCATCAAAATCGGTTCTTAAATATGAAATTACATTTAAAAAAAAACATCCATCCGGTCGAATTGAGAAACCTTATTTTTTTGAAGTCGGTTAAAAATGTATTAAGGTTTTTATGCACACGATCATTATAGATACGAATTTATTACCATCTACAATAGGACCTCGATTAAACTGAGACTAATTTGGGTATGGATTTTGGGTTTACTGTGTTCCGTATTGAAGGGCAATGTTTCCAGAGAAATTACAGGGCTTAGAGATATAACATCTTAGATCTCTCTGTGTGCAGTGCTAGGTTATGATTTGGACTCTTCATGTTGCTATAGCTACGTGTCACTGTACTGTTATGTGTCAGGCATGTTGCTTACCATCAGGCACACGTCCTGATCGTCTCGTAACTCTTTATTTAAAAAAAAAACAAAAGTTCGGATAATCGTACTCGAATACTTTCATTTATCTAATCGACTTAGTGATGGCGTCTTGTAAAATTTTGTCGAGTGTTTATTTATGAATTTAATTTTCAATTCAAGTTGATTTTTTATAAAGTGAAATCTTCTTTTGCCGCCCCACAGGCAGATTTAGGTAGGCTGTGAATTGACCTTACGCGTAACTCGGGGCTATTGGCCACCCAGAAATGCGTCAGCATTTTTAGATGGCCATGGTTACGCTCTCCGGTTTCACCCGCGTAGTTTCCAAAGCGAGGTACCAAATTCTGAGTTATAAGTTTTCACTTCCATCGGCAGTCCCTAGTCTACCTTTTTTTTCAGAGAACATAAATTTAATACATAGTTTTCTTATCTTCTGTTCTATTTAATAGTTATTTGTTATACAAGAGTGCAAAGTTGATTTTTAACCGCGTGCTCAATTTTGATGACCGAGCATTTTGAATTTCAATTTTAGAATCCTGAGCGTAGCAAGGGAATCAAAAGAGCACAAGGTGAAAAATCTTTGCACTCGAGTGCAACACGTAATTTTTCATTCGAGGAAATTACTAAATGCAATTTTTTTTATGTTTTCGCGTTAAGCAAATTATAAAAAAAGTAAGTACACCAAGGAGGTTCCGAGTCTGAGTTTTTAACATATTAAAAAAATTATGATGCATTCGGCACCAAGGAGGTAGAAATAAATAGGTTGAATTATGTTTTGAATTCAAAACCTCAGTACACACGATGTTCTAAATTCAAATTTATTTTAACCACTAGAGGGTAAAAACGACTTTTGCGCCCTGATATCGAGGAGCAAAAGTGCTCTTTCCGAGCTGGTGGGATGAAAAGATATTTGCAAAGCTTCCCATTGACAACGGCTCGGCCGGCTGGTTATTTTCCGATGCCCACCAATTGACCTGTTCCACGCCAAATCAGCAAGGTCGCCATTGTTTTATTACTGCCTGCTATCCAGGGTTAGCAAAACTATTTAAATAATTTTGTATTATTATAAAATATTCGAAAAAATATTTCAGCAGCGACAGGACTTTTTGAATTTCCCACCTGGGCAAGTACGATACCTTTTTAAATAAATAAATTTCTTTATTTGCGAAAATGGGTAGTTACAATAAGGTCTTAAATGTTTACATTGAGAATCACATAATCAACCTTACGGCATTTGGCATTTTATGTGGGGGAAAAGGCATTTACGCATATCCGCTATGCAGGGAAACGGGGTTGAGTCCAATTTGGTAGTTAGACTTAACCATGCGGAGCGTTTGTGGGTCTACCGAGTAAGATCCTCACAGGCTTCTCCAGCCATAGCTTGGCGGGAGAGTCGCGGTAGAGCTATCGCATTCAACCGCGACTTTTTTTTTTTAATAAATGACGAGACGATACGGACATGTGCCTGATGGTAAACAACATGCCTGACACATAACAGCACAATGACACGCAGCTATTGGAACATGAAGAGTCCAAATCATTACCTAGCACTGCACTCGTCACCCAGAGATCTAAGACCTTATATCTCTAAGCCCTGTAATTTCTCTAGAAATATTGCCCTTCAAACCGGAACACAGTAATGTTTGCACATTACTGCTTGGCGGTAGAATAACTGGCAAAGGTTTGGTACTTCCCCAGGCGGACTATGCCAAGAGTCCTCACCACTACACCACCACTACAAAACTCGATTCTACCACAGTCACTGCCCTTGCGAACACATCTCGCAGATGTACGGACTCAGTGATGCCTCAGAAACCCGCGACGCTTCCCTTCCTAGGGAAATGTTATCCCTAGATGTTCGACGGCCCTAAACGTCCGATACTCCAAGCCCTCCACTGGAGACGGGAAGCGATCCAGGCTCGACCCAGTCTCCACTTTCCCCTCGTTGGCTAAGCTTGAGGTGTCCTCACACGACCTACCACTGTCGAACATCGACCGATTTCTAAAATACATTCGCCGTTGGATGTGTACGTGATCTTTCAGTGCTATAAGCTATATCTATACTAATATTATAAAGCTGGAGAGTTTGTTTGTTTGAACGCTAGGATCTCGGGAAGTACTGGTCCGAATTGAAAGATTATTTTTCTATTGGATAGTCAATTTATCGAAAAAGGCTATAGAACATATAGGCTATAGAACATAACGCTACTATTAATAGAAGCGGAGCATGAATCAAGAATGTAACAAAATCGGGAAAAAATATTCCTTTTTTGAGAGTTTTCGTACGTTTCGTGCTTTGACATGACACATGACAGCATGTGTCAAGATTGTGTCATTGAATATAAACCTTTGCCACAGATTACATACCTCACCTTTGCTAATTAAATTTGTTTCTAAATCTGAGTTGGTACGACCAATTTCCGACAGGTGGCGTAGCAGGTAGCTGAAGAGGTGTTTTGTTTGAAAGCGATATTCTCAGGAATGACTGAACCGATTTCAGTCATTCTTTCACCGTTGGATATGTACGGGATCCTGATGAGTGCTATACATATAATGTACCACGGGCGAAGCCGGGGCGGACATCTAGTATGTTATGTACCACGGGCGAAGTCGGGGCGGACAGCTAGTCACATAACAAAGTCTCACAGCCCTGGACACCAAGGTAAGATATTTCCATACATTAGTAAAAATCGAATTTCTGTTTACAAACACATTTTTGGCCGACAGCCAACTCTTTGTGCACCAGCTGATCGCTCTTTTCGTGCTAGGGTTGCCAGTATCTGTTTTTGAAGTGAAAACTTCTTTGGCGCAATAAAAAATGATATATAGATTTTCCGTGGGTCGTGAATTGAACTCAACTATCACAAACCGTCCAATATCTCGATATTTTTTACTGATAATGTTTCAAACCGGGTCCAGATAGACATCTGGCAACCCTAAATCATACAGATGTTGAGCGTCCTCGGCATTACTCTTGTCCACTTCCGCGTGGCGTCACACTCGTATAACCGAGAAACACTAGACGGCTATTGTTTACGAATGTGTAGTTCAAGGTTTCGGCCACAGTTCTAATCAAAGTTGCGAGCTTTGTAAATGTGAATGGAGCTATTCAATCGTCAGATAGAAATGCTTTGTTTTCTTCCCTTGTTTGACGATCATTGTCTTGTCTGGAAGAAAGGAGTGATTAAAACTTTGATGCAGAGTTTTATTACGACCCTGATGAATTTTCGCCTTTATTTTCAGCCTCAGCTATGTAGATAATGTGCTTTTAATTTTGTGGTTCTGCGCTTCAGGTATGTTCGCGGACGCGCGCGTGGCCTGTTTTCACACGACCATGCGGTTGCGAGCTGCATCGTTGGTGCGCAGAGTGCGGGGCAGCTCCAACACCGTCTTAAAAATGGTAGCGGCTCGATTGGACTGTGCTTTCCTCGGACATTGCCGTAACAGGCATGTGTCTGTGCCGATGCCCGATCGGAGGTACTGACTACTATATCTAGGACTTGATAATTTTATTTGACATTTATTATTATTTTGTAATTTACGAGTAGTTGTTCGTTTTTTGACATTTTAAATTGTAATGTTTGATATATTTTGTTTCCCTGACTACTGATTTATGACTGAAAAATTATGATGATTTATATTGTGTGCTATTTAATGTATATGGGTTAAGTTACCTGAATTAAATTAATTTTGATTTTTTTTTTGAATTATAATAATTAACAACATAAAATATGTACGTCTCTCTTAAATTTATGATACAGAAGCTCCTAAACCACTTAACACCCCAATAACACGTACACTCAAACGTTATTTTAAAAAAAACCGCCTATATAAATGCGTTTTATACCAATTTAACAAAAAAATAGATTTTTTTCTTGTCTTTGCATGTTCTGAGAGCATTTACCATAGTAATGTATTTATAGTTTTACGTTATCAGAAAGAAGATATCTCCACCTCCACAAAGAAAGATCTACCGATTCTGAACAAGCTGACATTTTGATGTGAGATTTTCCGACTGTAACATTACTATTAGGTTGTTTTTCTTATATTAAGTCAATTTAAGGTGAAAAAAATAATAATTTAGTAATTTAAAAAAACGGGCCATAAAAAGGTAAGCTTTTATCAAATTTCGTGAATAATGTTTGTTTTATTCAAAATTCACACAAAACATTCAAATTCACATAAATTACACTTAAAAAACGGACCCCACTCTACTTCTTGACCTTAGATCGCCTATAATTGATATATATCGGTGACGAGCGCAGTGCAGTGCTAGGTAATGATTTGGACTCTTCATGTTCCAATAGCTGCGTGTCACTGTGCTGTTATGTATCAGGCATGTTGCTTACCATCAGGCACATGTCCTGATCGTCTCGTCACTCCTTATTTAAAAAAAAAAATCTTTTACATTTCATTTTTGTGACATTATCTTCCTTTTACAATGGGTTTTATCCTAATATGTATTATATTTTTTCTTTCAGAAATTATCGAAACTGGTTTATAGGTTATTTCGATTCATACTTTACCGCAAGGTAAGTAAGTATCTACATTATGAATGAAAAAAATAAAGTTCAATCCAGTTCAATCTACAAGGCCAAAATAATGCAAATTACATAACAACGGACCGACGACAGTTTGTCTAGCCGTATCGTAACCTGGCATTGCCCTACGTGAGCGGTGAACGCGATGCGATGCAAGGACAAGATATAAAAAGTTTATAAATATAACCACTGATCCTAAGAATCGCCTCAGAAGAAAAACCCTACCAAAATCAATTAGTACTGTAAGTCGAACTCGAACGTAAGTCATGACAAAACACTCACTTTTTCGTTATTTGGAAGATAATTTGGCCGCGTATTTACTTATTTATATTTTTTTAATACCATTGCAGTCCGCCAAGCCGTAATGTATAAGTACAGTATTGCTTGGCGTTCGATTCAAGAGATAGAAGATGCTTTAACTATTTACCTTGTTTATTTTGGAAACATTGCCCTTTAAAACGGAACACAATAAAGTGTAAACATTACTGTGTTCCGGTTTTTTGTTTTGATACTAGAATAACAAGTGCAGCTGTGACAAAACAGAACTGGTACTGTGCAAAGAATCCTACCACTACCGGTTTTTCTAAAAGAGTGACAAATTTATAAAAGACATTTGTCTTTACATATTTACGTATTTACAAACACGCACGATGTTTATTTTAGAACATAGGTTATGACTCCCGACCATTTATTCTGCACTAGCTACGCCCGTGGAACATTTGTAGCCTATAGCAGTCAGTTACATATATTTACATCTAACTATGAAAGAATTACTGAAATCCCCATAGATCCTGGGACTAAACAAACTCTTCCGCTTTATAATATTATATTAAGTATAGATAAGGCAGATGCGTTAGCATTGCATCGCCTCGCTCCAACTTCAACCTAGGACAGTAGAAGTGAAGTGGAGTCCGTCGCTAATGTAGCCATTTTGCAAATTTACTGAAACCATGCAATTCTCTACCCCACGAACCATTCATAAATAACGTATGACTGTATCTTTGTAATGTATCAGACACACAATATGTAGAGTTGTAGACATGAAACGGTACATACCGCTTTCGCTCTAGCCGCGGAACTTCATACAAAATACCGCACGGATCCCGCGCGATATTTTCCTCTGCCACCCACAGCGGTAGCGAATTTAAAACACCGCTCCGGTTTGAACAGGCCTTAAAGATTATTTTATTTACGTACAAGAACAAAATTAAAATTTTGACTAACCCCGACTATCTTAGATTTGTTATCTGTACAACATTTTACTAGTCAAGCCCTTTCATTTGATACCCATATTAAGGGATTTGTGAAAAAAGATATGTAATTCGCCATTTTGTGGTAGCGGCCATCTTAGATTTGAAATGTGTCATAGTGCAAAGTATTCTACTAATCAATCCCTTTCGTTTGAGTTTTCGTATGGGTATATTGAGGTAGTAGTGAAAAATATTATATAATTCGCCACTTTGTGGTGGCGGCCATTTTGGAATTGAAATTTGTTATAGCGTATAGTACTCTACTAGTCAAGCCCTTTCATTTGATACCCATATTGAGGTAGGTTGTGAAGAAATATTTTGTCCGCCATTTTGTGGAGGCGGCCATTTTGAATCGATATTAACGAAACATAGCTAAAAGAACACTCGCACGGATATTAACTTTTAAATAAAAAAAACCGCATCGAAATCGGCCCATCCGTTTGAGCTCTACGGTGCCACAGACAGACACACACACAGACAGACAGACAGACATCGACGTCAAACTTATAACACCCCTTTTTATGGTCGGGGGTTAAAAATGGCCGCCTACCTTTGCCTGTAACTATGCATTTAGCGACTTCTCCGAGTGACTCATCTTCTACGAAATTATCCGCGACAAAGGATTTTAAATAATGCATTTCTGTGCTATATGAGGTTGGTCACGTAGACTGCCATAACGAGGTTCGGAGAGTTAAACACAGATTTCTAAACAGATGAAACCTTCGTGAACAACACTGTGAGGCCAGTCATTAGTTATGTATGCGTGACAGCTCTCACAGACGTTGTCAAATTACTCACGTTGGTGTGCGTGTAATGTTCCCAGTCTTAAGAAAAAAGTCCCACCTTTGTTGAGACGATTTTCTTAGCATTCCATGGATTTACCGTGCGGGTGCCGGGTCCATCGTGTGGCAGAGAGAGAAAACCCGAGTAGACCCCGAGACTTGTGACTCGGGCGTAGGTTTAAGGGGCCCCTTTCTGACGTACATCAACACTCACCTTCACTACTCGTCTTTCTTTCCCTGCCCAGCCAAATCTGATATGAGCCTACTAGTGCAGCTTTAGATACTCGTTCTAGTATAGAACTTACTGCACTTCTGGATAAGCCAAGGTCTTTCAGCAGGTTATAGAGAGATTTTGCTGGTATACCTCTCGCTCCCACTTCTACAGCGTATAAACTAACTACATAGCCGTTTTTTGTTAAATCGTTTAGGAGGTCGTAATACTTATTTTGTTTCATCGCGTGGTCTTTAGGTATATTAGTTTCCCACGGTACGGTAAGTTCTACAAGGACTATGCGTTTTGTAGCTCTAGAAAAAAGGAAAATGTCCGGTCTAGATGACGAAACACCCACATCCTCTGGGATTTTGTAGTGCTTTTCATACGTGTCCATTAAAATAGTCCAATCAGGTGCTGTACCCAGGATTGAGTAAGGCTTGTTCCTGGAATTTGATGTTGAGCCTTCTTTTACAAAGTTAATTTGTCTTTTGTTTGTCGTCAATACCTTTTGGGCTCTAGCTACTGAATGGCTCATGGCTTCACATATGATTTCAAGTACTCTGTCATGGCGCCGTGAGTAATGACCCCCATTAAGGAGCACCTTGCATCCCAACAATATGTGCCTTAATATGTGTTGTTAAGCTTTGGAAATTTTCACGTATAATAAACGCATAAAACATTATTTTTAAATAATTTATTACTACACCGATAATATATAATGCAAAGATTTCTTGTTAATAACTTGCTCTACAAAAAAAGAGACAGAAACGTAATTGAAAATTATAGACCTATTAGCCTCATGTCAAACATTTACAATTTTTTTTCAAAGCTGATCCTAAATAGAATATCAAGGATTATAGATTAAGAACAGCCTATTGAACAAGCTGGTTTTAGAGCAGGGTTTTCAACGATTGATCATATGCATGTATTAAAACAGTTAATAGAAAAATCTCAAGAGTATGGGAAAGACCTATACATTGCATTTGTCGACTACAATAAAGCTTTCGACTCAATCAAACACAATCTGCTTTGGGAGGCTCTAATTCAACAAGGAGTAAGAAAGAAACATGTTCGTATTATTAAAAATATATATGCTAACAGCACTGCACAGATCAAGTTAGAATACACAGGTCATAGACGAGACGTTTTATAACGGCGAGGATTTGTTCTTATCTATTCGTTTCATAACTATAGTTTTCATCAACACTATTAGTATTTTTATTAACCCTAGTAACGGCGAGGATTTGTACTTGGCATCGATTCACATTAAATTAAAAAAGTAACGATTATAAAAATAGGGCTTAAAATTGAATTATACAATGTTCATCAATAATTTGGTCTACGAGTATCTTCAAAACAAAATTGGAATCTATATTCTATCTTAACTTCAGGAAAATAATTTCAATTTAGTATAGCAACACTGACCTATTTTCGTTGAGGTGTTGTGTTTCTATTCATCAATCGAAATAAAATCGTCTAAATTTAATAAATACCAGTAAAAATATTCAAACTTTCCTATGAAATTTCCTTTTTTTATTTTTGGGAACAATGTTTGCAATGTTTGATGACACAAGACGGCATAATCTTAAACAAAACATAAAATCACACGGGACTCCCGTACGAGACGGAAGTCAGTTTCGTACTGACTGGAGTTTGTATTTGCTTTGGCGTTTAATATTTGCTTTCCGGACCTAAGGATCTGTGTTCTGCACGTTCCATCTGCCTTTTGTTTTAGAAATCTGTGGAGTTAAAGTACAAGTTCGCGCTGAAACCGCGTCAGGAGACCGCGACAGGCACTTGACATTATGGAATGGAGAATGTAAATAGGTACGTAAAATCACTTGAAACTTTGTTACAGAAAAGCTTTTTGTAATGCTAGGACTCTTGGCAGAGTCCGCCTGGGGAAGTACCACACCTTTGCCAGTTATTCTACCGCCAAGCAGTAATGCAAACATTATTGTGTTCCGGTTTGAAGGGCAATGTTTCCAGAGAAATTACAGGGCTTAGAGATATAAGATCTTAAATATCTGGGTGACGAGCGCAGTGCAGTGCTAGGTAATGATTTGGACTCTTAATGTTCCAATAGCTGCGTGTCACTGTGTTGTTATGTGTCAGGCATGTTGCTTACCATCAGGCACATGTCCTGATCGTCTCGTCACTCTTTATTTAAAAAAAAAAAGCTTCTTTATAATACAGATACGCTAGTTTATGTTTAGTAGGGATAAAGGGTAGTCTACGTGTTCTTTCAGACTATAATCTATCTGCGTCCCCTGTGTGTTTTATCCGTGGAAAACAACGGGAACGTGAGCGGGTAACAACACGGGGCGCTGCTATTCTACATCATCATCAACAGCCCACTAAATGTTCCCACTGCTGGGACTCGGGCCTTCTCTCGCAAGGAGACAGTTCAGGCCATAATTCGCCACGCTGACCAAGTACAGCTTGGCGGACGACACATGACCTCGAAAGATTCTATCTACATGTCGGTTTCCTCACGATGTTTTCCTTCACGGTTTTAAGTTAGCGGCATTACGCACATGACTTCGAAAAGACAGTGGTGCGTGTGGGGTTTGAACCCGGGGTCTCCGGATCGGCAGGCGCCGTCCTCCCGACTAGACCAGCCGTAACCAGCCGTACGCCGCTAGGTATTACCTAATAATATAATCGACGAAGATATGGCCCATCAAACAACGGAGTGGTCTTCGTAAAAATGGTACAATGAAGTGACATCACGTTTGCGAAACAATAGAAAATACATGTACAATATTTTTAACTAATTAAGCTAACGTTCTGATGGACGGAATAATTTATTTATTTTCGTCATCATTCCTATTAAGTAATTAGGTTATAGCCTTAGATAAAGAATAACTAAATAGATCAGATTTTTCCGCACGGTTCCTTTGTACCAATCGTGAGCAGATGAGGTGTATGTTAGCTATGGCAACATCATGCAGCATCGATATAATTAAAGAAACGAAGATGAGGTATGCTATAATCTAAAGACAACACGTGGCGAAAAGTTGTTTGAAAAATTTGAAAATTGAATTGTCAGCGAACGTACACAACTCCTTGTTGCGACTGAGACTAAACCAGGAGACGTCACCTGATTTTGCATCACCGTAGTAGAAGCGTGTTTGCCGCTTCTGCCGTTTTTAAGAGTTCAATGTCATGCAGTGATGTCAAAAGTATGACACTTCCACAAGAGCGACAAGATAAGAGCGATCAGGCCCGTGCTTTCGGTGTAACGCGTTTATTCTAACTTTTTACTATTCTTGTCGAGTCAGGAATTCAATTTGGACTACATCTTTTTTTTATACATTTTTAAATTATGTGTTTTGTTTTTAATTTTATGTATTTGTTTTTTGTTATAACTCTATACATAGTAATATGTAAACGCTTTGGTAACCCTTAACCTCGATGTTGGTACTTAGTGTTCTAACCCCCCCCTCCCCCCTGCCTTCTGACGCCCAAGATGGAGTGACGCAAGCATTCTAGAAATAGCCTCCGCCCTACACGAGTCAGCACTCAATCACAGCGACTCATCGATCCGATCTTCAAGCGAATACTTGAACAAACAAACTCAGAGATTCTAATTTCATCTAAGGTCTTCAGAAAGTCAGATATTTACCGAACCTCTTCGGATACTTTTCTTCAATTTTTTTTTTGAAGTGAAAATAAAAATGTTTACATGTTTGTTCCTCGTTCATGTCGTAGCGTCTGAACGGATCAGGTTGAAATTTCGAACACAGATGACAACTGTCTGGATGACCACATTGGCTTTTTATCCCTGCTGGGCACGGGCCCTTCGCGAGTAAAACCGCGTGGCGCGGTTAATCCTCCTTCCGAGTAATATAATAACAGTAGGCATAGGCATGACGATTCATTTTTGATTTAACGTGCCATCAAAAGGCTACTCAATAACTGAAACATAGGTGAAAGAATTACTTTGTTATCTTAAAAACTTCCCGTGATATCACGATTTTAAAATCACAATTCTGGACTGTCCCAAAAACGCTTCATACAAAAACACTACAGAAGCGTGACGTCACTGTAGGATTTTGTATGCGTCGCCCGTAAAGTTTGTATGGTAGCTATATTAAATATTGCGTTTAGGAAACTGGTTTCATAACAAAAGTCACTTTGAATTGAATTGATTATCTAATAGTAACTACATTTTCTAATAATTTCGTACTTTTAAAATGGACTTGCCCATCCAACTTTGAATGATTATAAGGTAAGTTAAACAAAAAGATATCAAAATTAAGGTTGGGACATATTTTATTCTAGTTAAAAAACTGCCATTAGTATATCAAATAATTTTATATAACTGCAGGACCTGCCGTCATGCCTATTGTCAATGTTTAGATGTTTGTTGCTCAATTAGGACGTAACGAAACATTATAACCATTTGCTTATGCTATATACCTACTATAACACCTATCTACCCGTAGTCGAAGAGCCACTGGCATTTAAAAGCTTTTAGCCGTGACATTGGCAACGCTTGATTGATGGGTGTCTTTTAAGTATCTTCGTGCCGTGGAGGGAAATTTCAGTAGGTATTACGTCACCACGCTACCACCCCAGGGGACCAGCTAACCGTATAATACAAAAACCGGCCAAATGCGAGTCGGACTCGCGCACGAATAACAGAACTCTTAGTGCGGGAGTCGGAGTTACCCTTCTGAGTGGACTGTTCGTAGCTCGAAATAGCGACATCGTTTTTTTTTTAACTATAATAGGTTCGCACTTGACCACCATCTCGCCTGATGTTAAGCGATGATGAGATCTACGATGGAGCGTGCTTACCTAGAAAAAACCGATTCACTCTCGATTTGAAGACACCAAGATTGTAACCATCAGGGAAAACCCACTCAGGCAACGCATTCCACAACCTATACGTTCTTATCAGAAACGTGGAGTCAAATCTCTTCGTTCGCGTTTTTGGAACATCAACCATGAAACGATCGTTTCATGGTTGATGTTCCAAAGACACGGATAAAGAGGTTTGACTCTACCTTTGTGATAAGAGCGTCTACGCTGTGGAATGCGTTGCCTGAGTGGGTATTTTCCGATGGTTATATATAATCTTGGTGTCTTCAAATCGAGAGTGAATCGGTTTCTTCTAGGTAAACACGCTCCATCGTCGACCACATCGTCGCTTACCATTCACTTGGAATAAATATAATGACGTTGGATTTTTTTACATATACTAGATGTCCGTCCCGGCTTCGCCCGTGGTACATTATATAGCTATCATCGGGATCCCGTACATATACAACGGTAAAAGATTGAATGAAATCGGTTCAGTCATTCCTGTGAATATCGCTTTCAAACAAAACACCTCTTCAGCTACCTGCTACTCCACCTGTCGGAAATTGGTCGTACCAACTCAGATTTAGAAAGAGGTGTTTAATTTATGTTAAGAAACAAATTTGATTAACAAAGGTTTTTAATTTTTTATTCAATGACGCAACCTTAGACACATGCTGTCATGTCAAAGCACGATACGAACACTCTCAAAAAGGAATATTTTCCCCCGTTTTTGTTACATTCTTGACTCATGCTCCGCTTTTATTGATAGTAGCGTAATGTTCTATAACCTTCCTCGATAAATGGTCTATCCAATAGAAAATAATCTTTCAATTCGGACCAGTACTTCCCGAGATCCTAGCGTTCAAACAAACAAATAAACTCTTCAGCTTTATAATATTAGTATGGATATACAAATATCTACTTTACACCCATAAACGTATAAAAAACTCAGATGTGGTCTCGCTAAAACAAAAACTGTGTCACTAGAGTCGGTCACATTTGCACGTGTGCGTTATCAGATTGACAATGATAGGCTGACACGCTCACATATACACAAGTAGTGCATGTAATGACTCACTGATGTGTGCGTGTCAGCCTGTATGTGACAGCGCACGCATGCATATTATGTGGCCGACACGATGGACACAGTTTCTGTATTAGCGAGACTACTACCGACTTTTTTATACGTCCATGTTTACAACCGAATCGCCTGACAGTTTGCGGTTCCATAAGCTTCTATCAAGCTTATAGCCTGACATTGAAGATGGAAAATTGATGGTATCGTGCCGTAGAAGGTATTGCGGTAAGTATTACGTCACCACCCCTCACAACCACCCCGATTTAGCCTAACCACTTCATAAAAAAGAAGGCCAAGGAATGATGCCATAAAGATAGATAGATAGAGACACTTTATTGAACACACCAAATAAAAATAATTTACAAGAATATAACATTTTCTACTAATAAAACTAGTGAGACAATCGGCGGCCTTATCGCTAAGAGCGATCTCTTCCAGGCAACCTTAGGGTGGAAAAAATATAAGAGGAGTGTTAATAGACGGGGTGTGCATGTGACATGAAAGGTAATTTATAATAACATCGATGAATTACAATGTATATTATACTACTAAAGATACTTAGTTATAAAATAAAAACAAATAAATACTAATAAATACTTATAATATAATATAAATACGAATACTAATTATAATATAATAATACATACTAATTTAAAATATATGAATAGGTATATCTGTATGGTGTAGGTATAAGAAAGGAAATACAAAACAGTAAATTAAAAAGTAATAAAACAATTAAAAAAAAAAACCGACTTCAATACTATACCTAACGAGTACAAGTAATAACTAAGACAAAACGTAATTATTCATAAAGAATCCAAAAAAAAAGAAAGTCAGAACTATATCTATACACAACTTAAACTAAAAAGTAAGAAATAATATATAATTATTGCTAACAAAGAACAATGAAGGAAAATTAACTAAATTATACTTATATGAACACTTATTTAGAATTTATAAAGACATATTTTGGAGTCGGTGCCAGCCCGTTTAATAATTATTCTGCTTTAGTAACAAACTTTCGAACGGCAGGGAGCGGCGCGGCGCGGTGGTGTCGTTGAGTAAACAACCCGAACGCGGCAGACGGAAAAGACGGTGGAAAGTTTGGAGAACTTACAATGTTCAAAAGAGTTTGTTGTGGATATGAACAGATTGTATCAAGCTCTCAACTGGTTAATGACAAACAATGTCCTCTATAGAGATGTAAGACCCCATTTTGAGCATGTTATCGACATTTCTGAAATTGTACAAATCTCTGAAAAGCCTGCTGAGCCTGTAGGAGATAGTAGTACGCCTGCAGAGTTACAACTTACTCCTAAAAATAACTACGTTAACATAACCGATGACGTTTCTATATTACACGGATCATTTCATCAAGCCGATTTAAGATTTGCTTCACATTCTCGTGGCAAACAATGCACAGCCGTAGCAGATGTAGCTTGTGCAGGCTTTTGTTTAGATGAGCCAAGTCGTTGGTCTAAGAGTGACATTGATTATATAGTAATACTTGGAGACAAGCTCTACCGTGAGTCCATTGCTTCTAGGCAGGACCCCGCAATTGGAGAGATTAACCCAGAGTTTCTTGCCGCGAGTGATCTTGCACATGAAATATTGTATAACAGGAAAATAATTGGTATCTCAGGTAATGAAGCAAATTATAATGGTCATATAGATACAGATCGAACTACTGACGGCTTTCCTAACCTAAAGAATGCTCTAGCATTATTTTTCAGGCAAAACTGTTGCGGACTACTTACCGCAAATTCCATGACTGTAGCTATTTCTTATAAAGCAGAATCTAATGGTCAAACATATTGGTTGTTTGATTCTCATGCCTAAAGGAGTTATAGCTCCGAGACACGGTGCAGCCTGTTGCATTAAATTTCAAAATTTGGGTGAATTGCATAGCACATTACGACGAAATTTATTTTCAAGGGTGAAAAAAGTACCAGATCAAGACTACTATTGCAATGTATACTCACTAACGCCTTTGAATATAATACAAGATAATCAAGAAGAAAGTCACAGAGAAGTATTGGGAAATGATCAGTCGAATAAACAGGATGAGTCAAGATTTACTCAGCCAGAGAGTCCTACATATACAATACCAGAAATCAGTAAAGAAGAGTCGAGATTTGTTCAGTCAGAGAGTCCTACATTTACAATCACACAAATACTAGAAAATACTTCTCACCAAACATCGCGACCAATCTTAGCTACAGAACAAGAAAGACCAATACAACAAAAAGAACTTCTTTCATCTGTAATTGAAACAACCAGTATGCTACGTAGCATAGACGAAGCGGTCCCTAATTTAGAAAGCATAATCTCTTTCCATCCCAATCCTAGTACAAACACTGATGAGCTAAGATTAGCAGAGATTACAAGAAAAACAGCTCCGCCAATAAATGTGGATCGAGAACGACGAACGGAAGAGCTTGCTTGGTACAGTCTTTTTCCTGATGGCAAAATGGATTTGGAGTCAATCACTCCTTTAGACTATTTTCAAAGCCGAGTTATGAGCCTGGACAAACGTTTCAATCGAAACGACTATTTGTTTTTGCTCTTTCCATAGTCGAATATTATCGAGCTAAGTCTAGTGTTTCCGTATCGTGTCGCATGCGTCGGGGCCAGGAGAACAGACACCTCAAGGGCTCGTAGATAACATGCATCTCACTATGAGGAATATTAGAGGGTCTGCCTCGTATTGGCAGAAATGTTCCTCTGAACTTATTGCTATGGTTCGCACTTTAGGCCCCCTACGTGGTTTATGACGTTCTCTTGCAACGATCTTAACTGGCCCGATATGATGAAAGCCTTACTTGTCGCAGATGGTCGTAGTGTGAATGAAGCAGAGAACCTTTCCTTTCCCGAACGACTGCAGTTGATACAAAAATATCCCGTGGTGGTCTCTAGGCAATTTTCGGTTCGCGTGAACGCTCTGATGCAATTTCTCAAACGCGATCGAGACTGTTTAGGTGGCCCAGTAGTGGGTTTTTGGTATAGGATAGAATTTCAAAATCGTGGAAGTCCACACCTTCACATGTTGGTGTGGTGTCAGAATATCCCAGATTTCTTGACCAATGAGGGTATCAAAGTTATCGAAAGGGTTGTATCATGTTCCTTAATGCCCAATGATTCTGAACTACAAAAATTAATAAACGACGTACAAATACATAAACATTCAGCCACGTGCTACAAAAACCGCAACAATAACCTTTGCCGTTTTGGTTTCCCGAGGCCTGCATGTGACACAATTTGCTTAGGTCCTGATGAAGTTTTGTGTAACAATGGACGATTTTGTTGCTTGAAACGAACTGCAGAAGAAAGTATGGTAAACAATTACAATCCTACTCTGTTAAGTCTATGGAAAGGAAACATTGATGTGCAGCCGTGCGGAAATGTAACAGCAGTTGCATATTATGTAGCTAAATACGCAAGCAAATGCGAGCCCCATGATACAGGCGAGGTTGTACGAGAAGCCGTTGCGAAGGCCAAGAGACAAGGAGGTCTTGTATGGAATCAATTATTTGCAGTTTCAATGGCTATTCTATCACAACGCCTTGTGAGTGCCCCGGAATGCGCATATAGACTGTGTCGTTTGCCACTAAAGACGTCTTCCCGAAAAACAGTCTTCATAAACAGCTGTAAGCCGAATGAACGGTTTAGGCTTTTACGATTCGACAGCGATGATACAGCCATTTACAACAATATCTTTGACCGGTATGTATTACGTCCAAACGAATTAGAAGACTTAAGTCTGGCTGAATTCGCGGTTCGATTTGAATCGGTATCTAACTCGTCATGGAACGAAGATGATGGTGATGAAGAATTAAGGGGCGAAGATGTTCCACAAGTAAGATTTATCCGACTAAGAGATAACACGCGGATGCGCATAAGAAATAAGGCTGCAGTATTGCGTACACGGTACTTTACATTGACCAGCGACAAAGAAGCTTATTACTACTGCTTATTAGTTTGTCATGTACCATTTCGTGATGAAAATGAACTTCTATTAGAAGAAGAAACTGTTGAGGAGTGTTTCATAAGACGGCAAAGAGAACTTCGGCCCTTACACAGCAACGTAAGTGCAGAAGAGTTCGCTCACGCAGAACAAGTGATACAAGCTTTAGCTCAAGCGGTTGCACTCAATGCCGCCCGTGACACTGATGCTCCTTTAGTTTGTGGCGGTGAACAAATCACAAATAACGATGACAATTATTGTGAAGATATATTATGCGAAAGGTCTGCTATGTCAGATGTGAGTAATATTCGAAGCCTAAACATACACAAAGGAATCTTTTTCAAAAAATTTCTGCAGCTGTGGAAAGTGATATGCAGGAACAATAAACGCAATTATTGTTATTCATTACTGGTGGTGCAGGAAGTGGAAAGTCCTTTGTCTTGAAATTACTCGTGGAACATATCAAACGATGCTACGCGCCTACAGTTGACATATTGCTCAAAGCTAAATTTGTTGAGGTTGGATCTTTAACAGGAGTAGCCGCACGTCAAATATTTGGCAAGACATTACACTCAATATTCTCACTCCCGATCGAAAAAGGAAATACAATGACGTACAAAAAAGTTACTGGACAAAGGCTAGAGAATGAAAGACGTAAATGGCGCCATATAAACTGGTTAATAATCGACGAAATTTCAATGGTGTCATATGAGAACTTAAGAATTATACACTTGCGTCTCCAAGAATATAAAAATAATGAGAAATTATTCGGCGGAGTCCATATATTGCTGTTTGGAGATATACTTCAACTTCCACCTGTAAAAGGACATTGGTGTTTTATTCAACCGCCTTGGTTTTCCGGCGAAGTTAATTTGTGGCATCAGTTCTCATTTTGTGAACTTACGATAAATATGCGACAACAAAATGACATTGAATTTATCAACCTCTTAAACAGCTTGCAGATCGGTGAATTAACAACAGCTCAGCTGGAGTTACTTTGTGAACGGCGACACGTTTCTTTGTCAGGAGATTTTGCTGATGGGGTTGCTGTCCGCATATTCCCTACTGTTAGACAAGTTGAAACATATAATGAAAAAATGACCGCTGAAAATGTTAAAGTGCACCGAATGTATACAATAACTGCCGTAGATGAGTCTCGCGAGGCGGCAACCTATGGAAAAAAGCCACCAGACAATGTTATTCCTACAGATATTAATAACTGCGGCGGTTTCTTACAAACTTTAAAGTTGGGTAATGAATCGCGAGTCATGTTAAGACGTAATATTTCTGTATCTGATGGGCTCGTGAATGGTGCCATGGGCATTGTTAAGAAAATTAAGTGGCCTGCTCTCCGAAGAGATCAATTGGAAGAGGGTGAGTTGCCTGAGTCTGTGCTCATAAAATTTGATGACGTGACAATTGGCCTGAGAATAAAAGATGATGACGGTTGCATAGCAATCTCACCTGTTTGCACAACTTTTCAGGCACGGAGAGGATATGGAAATGTCGAACGTAGAATGTTACCGCTTATTTTAAGTTGGGTGTAACCGTCCACAAACTTCAGGGCACAACGCTTGATAAAGCTGTAATCGATTTAGGAAAAAAAAAATCGCAATAGGACAGATTTATGTTGCTCTCAGTCGCGTCCAAACTTTGGAAGGCATTGCCGTATCTGATTTGGATGCTAATAAGCTTTTAAATATTTATTTTGTTTTATTCTTAGTATTTGTTGTTACAGCGGCAATAGAAATACATAATCTGTGAAAATTTCCACTGTCTAGCTATTACCGTAACGGTGACCTAAAGCCTCGTAACAGACGGATGACGCAATCACTATGTCGTCGAGGTAAATTTTAGTTGTTTTTGTTCATATTTCGAAAACTACTACGATTTCGATAAAATTTATATGGGACCACCTCTGAACTATGATCTACCAAACAAAACAAGAACCATCGAAATTGATTCACAATTGGCGGCGCTATCGAGTAACATACATACAAAAAAAAAACATACATCCGAATAGAGAACCTCCTCCTTTTTTGAAGTCGGTTAAAAACTATAAAAAGTTTCTCTGTTTCAAACTTTTCCCGACGTTAAAGAAAGCTTCAAAAGAAAAACAAGTAATTAAGTATGTGACTCGATTTCTTTTAGGTAAGCCCGATCCATGGTAGACTCAAGTTCCGGCAGCTTGAAAAAGGTTTTTTATAGAATAGGCAGTACAGAGTGACGAGATGAGCACGACATGCGGCTGATGGTAAGCAATATGCCTGCAACATAACAGCACATTGACTGAGTGACACGCAGCTCAAAAAAGCAGTCCAAATCATTACCTAGCACTGCACTGCGCTCGTCACTCAGAGATATTATGAGATGTTTTATCTCTATAACCTGTAAATTCACTGGAAACAGTTAATGTTAGCACATTACTGCTCGGCGGTAAAATAGCTGGCAAAGGTGTGGTACTTCCCAAACGAACTAAGAGTCCTAGGTACCTATCTATAAAACAATTAAAATGCTGGCTTGTCGATCAAACTTTTTACAGTTTCAGCGAGTTTTTAGCGAGTCATACGTAAACGATAAAATTTCAAAAATATATACCTCGTTGATAAATTTATAATAAGAAATAAAGAATTGTAATATATACATATTTTTATAATGATACTTGACACTAATCTGTAGGATAATTTCATTAATATCGTGAAGTAAAATGTTTGAGAATGTATACTATTGGTATGCTCTTTCTTTTGTTGTTTTTTTTTTTTTCATTTATTGTCGTGAAAAAATTGACATTTACGAATAAAAGAACTTTGACAACCGCATCACTTTCGAATTTAGAAATATAATTAATATATAATATGCTTTATACATATATATCTTCTGGACCCCATATCTCA
Organism: Ectropis grisescens; assembly: GCA_017562165.1. Taxonomy (NCBI): domain Eukaryota; kingdom Metazoa; phylum Arthropoda; class Insecta; order Lepidoptera; family Geometridae; genus Ectropis; species Ectropis grisescens. The sequence continues at coordinate 10,723,085 of CM029768.1, forward strand.
AAATTGGCCATCTAAGCAAGTTAGCGGGTTCATGTGGTCTTAGTACGTACTAACTCTACTCAATCGTCCACATTACGTTCATCAGAAAATACGTGACGTCTGGCGGCCCTGGGATCTAGGATCTAATCATTAGAATAATAATTTTAAATTCTACTTCTCATTAGCTAAGTTTACAAAAGCTAGTCTTGGCATTGACAACATCTGATCGATGGTACTCGTGCGGCGGAGGGTATTTCAGTAGATGTGACGTCACCACCGCCCCCGCCCACCCCCCGCAATCTCCCCAAGTTCCAACCACTTCATGAATCGAGCGTAACCAATGACAGCGGTCAAGAAGTTCTTGAAAACAAAGCAGGCAAACGTCTTCGTTCGAGTTGACAGTAGAGCTCAGCCAGTAGACATGAATGGGACGTACATGGCTTTATAGCTATATGATCTAGAAATAGGGAGACCGTGTGAGAGCACGTGCGGTCATTCTAGCCAATCAAGAGTTCTAACGTAGGGTTGTCACTTACAACATGTACCAGTTTTTGAAATTACTAAAAACAAACACTATAGTTTCGACACGACCGAAAGTTACCGCCATTTTAGGGTTCCGTAGCCAAATGGCAATATACGGGACCCTTATAGATTCGTCATGTCTGTCTGTCTGTCCGTCTGTATGTCACAGCCACTTTTCTCCGAAACTATAAGAACTATACTATTGAAACTTGGTAAGTAGATGTAATCTGTGAACCGCATTAAGATTTTGATACAAAAAATAGCAAAAAAAAACAAAATTTTAGGGTGTCCCATACATAGGACTGAAATTCAAAAAAATGGGGACATGTGCCTGATGGTACGCAACATGCCTGCCACATAACAGCACAGTGATACATACGCAGCTATTGGTACATGAAGAGTCTAAAATCATTACCTAGCACTGCACCGCTCTCGTCACCCAGAGATATAAGATGTTATGTCTCTAAACCCTGTCATTTCTCTGGAAACATTGCCCCTCAAACCGGAACACAGTAATGTTTGCACATTACTGCGTGGCGGTAGAATAACTGGCAAAGGTGCGGTACTTGCCCAGGCGGACTCTTATTTTAGACATTTATTTTTCCCTTGTCACAATGAGTGACAGCCCTATGCAGTCGTTAAGTGGTACTAAGGCCATCACAGTACTAGTAATTTAACACTCTAGGAAGGCAGGGTTTCTGTTTGTTCGCAATTATAGCCAAGTTGCTATTAGCTTCGTGTGTTTCCGCTCCGTGGCGAACTTCCGGTCTAGTTATGTGGACATTTAAGTGATTTGTCACACGTTTATTTATGACACCTGTCTGTATGACTCAGTTGAGCGAACTGACAAAATTTCACACATTCAAAAAGCGTCTAACGCTCACTAATTGCTCCGCTGCCTCTCCGACGCTACATTAGTATGACGTTGACACGAACCCCTAAAGATTTTCCTCTACCAAAAAGAACGCGACTTTCAGACAAGTTTCCTCTTCAAAAAGACAATTAAAAAGCTCAAAATCTTAGAATTTCGTGTGAAACCATGATTTGGCTCGTAACCAACAGCTTCGTGTACAATCGAAAGTGGCGCCGGCAACAGCAGAGACCGCCAATATTTTGGAGCGCACAGCTGGCTTACTGCCACGCGATGGTGTCTCCTCTAGGTCAATGCCAAGTTTGCGTGGTTACCATGACGACATAAAACTGACTAATCGGGATGGAATAAGTCAGGTACTGGAAGATTCGTGGAAGACTGTAGAGCGTCCTCACGTTTCAGCCGTACAAGTCAAAGGTGGGACCAAGTGAGGTTTTCACCAGCAGGGTACCATTTATTGACCCTGGACCATGGCGTCAAAAAACTAATTAGTTGGATTAGGTTTCAGTTTTAGATACTTCGTTTTACAACAAAATTAAAATTTTGATATACCCTCGACGATATACCTCGATATTTGTAATCTGTACCACATTCTACTATTCAAGCCCTTTCATTAGATACGAATATCGAAAAGTAGTGAAAAAAATGTTTTCGCCATTTTGTGGTGGCGGCCATCTTGGATTGGAAATTTGTCAAAGTGCACAGTATTTTACTAGTCAAGCCCTTTCATTTGATTGAATATGGGTATATTGAGGTCGGTTGTGAAGAAATATTTTGTCCGCCATTTTGTGGAGGCGGCCATATTGAATCGATACTAACCAAACATAGCTAAGAACCAACGCACAAAAATTAATTCAGTTTAAAAAAACGCATCGAAATCGTCCTAATCGTTTGAGCTCTACGGTGCCACAGACATCGACGTCAAATGTATAAGATCTGGCTCCCATAGTAAAAGCTTTGCTTAGTTTGTGGATAGATAGATGGTGTCGTATGAGAAATATCCACGAATTTACAAGAAAAAAATAGACATGCCATCGAATAACATCCCTGAGTTGTCGGTTAATACTCCCGTAGGTGGCCCATTGCAATATTCATGCAGATTACGCGTCTAAATTTAGCCCGCACGGCCGGTCGCCATTGACCTAGACGTTGAAAGCAGTCATTGGACTGACACTACATTGTATTTGCACATTCTAATGAATCTATCGCCCTGTAATTCGCGGTGACATAATAACTACATACCTGGGGTCTACCTGCTAACTGAGAAGTTCTTGAATTTGATATTTTTTTCTAGCAAGAACAAAATAAAACATATTGGACTACCTTGGATTTGAAATTAAATTTGTTCCAGTATTCCACTAGTTAAGCACTTTCATTTTGATATGTACATTATTGAGGGAGTTGTGAAAAAATGTAATTCACCATTTTGTGGGGGCGACCATCTTGGATTTGAAGTATTCGACTAGTCATGCCCTTTCATTTGATACCCATATTGAGGGTGGCTGTGAAAAAATATTTACAGCAGCCACCGGGCCATGAGAAGACTGAAGAAATTGCGGGTCGTCTTATTAGGAAATGAGGGGATCTCCATCTACCCTCATTTGGTCATCAAATCGCAGGGTTGCCACCACTACCACGATTTTAAATACATATTTATTTTACATAGAAACACCCAGGACACAGAACATTATTATTTTTATACATTAGGACTTCAGCTATTCTAGTAGCGAAAGCCTCGTCATAATCGGTCTAGCAGTTTTGGAGATTCGACGGAACAAACACAGGAAGGTTTTTTCTGGCTTTCTGTTCGCTTTGGAGTATACTGTAAGCACAGAAGGCAACTGAATTTTAATAAATAAACAAACAGACACAAAAAATATTAAAAAAAAATGTGACCACACGGCAGAAGTGAAAACTAAAATAAGAAATACTTATATTTAAAGACCACTAAATAATTTTAATAATTAAAAATACAATTTAGAAATTGAAAAATAGTATATACCTAGTAAGCACAGCAACACGAGAATAGCATGTGGCGAAATGATTAGTATCTATGGCCAAGAATAAATTTTAAAAAATTACGCGGTTCGGAAATAGGGTTTGACTAGTATTTTCTAGTGTTTTCTATTTATTTATTTTATAGGCATTTCGCTAAAAAATCATATATATGTTGTGTTTAAAGTGTATGTGTAAATACTGTGATGAAAATAGGTATCATTTTGTGTGTTTACGTAGTGTAAGTGCTGTGATAAAACAGTAATACGAGTATATTACAACAAAAACTTTTTTGCTATGGATGTAAAATGCAAATTTAATATTTCGTGACAAGTTCAATTAATGGTATTAGTGTGGTAAGTACCTAGAAGTTAATGTCAGTATAAAAAGATATAAATATAATAGACACAGGTTCACAGGGACTATATTATCTTTCTCGCTCTGACGCGCTTGTTCACTGTATTTTGTTTCTCGCTCTAGCATCCCAAGTTCATCCGGAAATTATTATCATACCCGAGCGCGACGGTACAATTCATTTTACGGCTCACGAAAATGTTGTCTCAACGCAAAGTTTTCACTTGAAAAAAATGATATTTGTTATGCATTCATGATGGTAGTAAAAAACGGTTATTTCATTATTACAAAAATGCAATTTCATTTACGAGTATATGCTACGAGTATCTTAGATAAATGGATATACTGCTCGAATATACTACGTCACTCCATACGTACCGAGGTGTTCGTAACCTACTCATTATTATTCAATAACAATTATAATCGGCCCGCAGAACTGTTGTGTAAATAAGGCCACAGAGATTACGTATTTACATAGATCTACATACATACAATCTATAACACACACGGTACGTAGACAAATTTTATCACATAAATTGACAACGTTGTCTCAAAAGTTTCTGACGTGACAGCGTCTAACAAATCGATGAACGCCGGCTGTACGCACGAAAGTGTCCCGTTATGTCCCGTTACGCTCATTGTAAGCTTGCGCCGCATCCATCAATATTTTGTTATAATAAATAAATATATACTAATAATACAAACCAGTGTTCTGAATAACCCTGTTTAGCTTGTGTACAAACATAGTTGTATATCTACCTAGTAGGTAACTGATATGCATGCTATGTTAGGGCTGGCACCAAGCATATTAACAAGTCTTATAAGAAAACCTTGGTACATAGGAAAATACATGTGTGAGTTTGCAGCCACTCATATAGGTAGTGAGGCTGATTGACGTGTTTATCCATGTGTGTGTATATACATATATATACTGTATACACATTAAATTTGTCTGTAGCAGATTTGGTTTGGCAGCAAAATTTTTACTGACCGATCGTAAGTTTGGTTTCGTCCTGTTTCGCCCAAGAAATCTATTTAATTTCGGCCTCTGTTTCGATTTCGGTCTAAAATACGAAACTAGTGTTCGTGAATTATCGTCTCCAGATTCGCGACTGAGGTGTATCGTAGAGTGAAAACGTCACTATGCCACGATAACGACAACGACGTTCGTCAGGACGTCACGAAAACGATATCGGTATGTGACACGATATAACCAACAAACGTGTGTTAAACGTCCACCAATATTTAGAATATAATTATTTTATTTGGTCCTTCGAGCCGGCTCATCTGTGTTGTGCGTAACTCTTTAATACTCATAAAAGCAGCCCACTAAGTGGTCCCACAGCTGGGACTCGGTGCTTTCTCTCGCTTAGGAGAGCGTCAAGGTTACGACCTAACCTTGACTCTCTCCTACTACTGGAGCGGCGTGGTGGACTACGGTACTACGACGCTGGCCATTAGCTGGTCCAGCTCTAGTTGGTGGATGAAACATGACCTCTAAAGATTCAAAGTACATGTCAGTTTCCTCACGTTGTTTTTTAACGGCTTTACGCACATGACTTCGAAAAGGCAGTGGTGCGCGTGGGACTTGAACCCGGGTGCTCCAAATCCGCAGTCGCCGTTCTCCCGACTAGACCAGTCGATAGCGCCGGGCAAAACTCAGATTCTTAGTATGACAAATTCAGTGAGCGAATAAAGAATTTGAATAAAAAATAGAAGAATCTAGAAAATAGTTAGGAAAACTACTGAATTAGTTGGCAGAGTTTCATTCACTAGCGACGGCCGGACAATTACGTGTTCTAATAGTTTATACATAATTTATTTTTAAACCGTTCAATTTCGTCGTCAAGATATCAGCAGGCAAATTTGTTGAAAACCAACCTATTTTATATAGTATAGAGTGACGAGACGATCAGGACATGTGCCTGATGGTAAGCAACATGCCTGACACATAACAGCACAGTGACACGCAGCTATTGGAACATGAAGAGTCCAAATCATTACCTAGCACTGCACTGCGCTCGATACCCAGAGATCTAAGATCTTATATCTCTAAGCCCTGTAATTTCTCTGGAAACATTGCCCTTCAAACCGGAACACAGTAATGTTTGCACATTACTGCTTGGCGGTAGAATAACTGGCAAAGGTGTGGTACTTCCCCAGGCGGACTCTGCCAAGAGTCCTACCACTACACTGCTCTCGCCACCCAGAGATATGAGATGTTTTATGTCTATGCCCTGTGTAATTTCACTAGAAACATTGCCCTTCAAACGGGAACACAGTAATTGCACATTACTGCTTAGCAGTAGAATAAATGGCAAAGGTGTGGTACTTGCACACTACACTGGCCACATCGCGGGGAGTAGATAGCTAGTGTTACATAATGGTGAGGCACCCCAAAGATCTCAATACACAAGATGTGCCCTCCCAAACTTCAGGGCGCACGGAATCATGTCATTGTTGGGAAGAGTGAGCTCACTCATTCCGTTCCAGTCGGTTGCAGGAAGTGGTGAACGCCGGACGTTTTTCCTTATCACTATTCGTTGTCAACAACCAAAATAAGTAGAACCACAGCATATCGCGCCGCTAGGAATTCTAGGGGTCCAGTAGATGGTTATGTGTAAACTACTTACGACACACATGGAGACGCAGTTTATTACCAATTTCTAGTTACTCAGGGCACATCCATTGGTTTATATCGATGAGACACCCTCAGTACTCGTATTATACTGGGTCGACATGCGAACCAGCGTTTCTGTATCAAGTTACGCGGTTTATTCAAGTTACGTAAACATGTTGGTCTGACGCATCTCTTTGTTGTCTCGATTACAATATAACTCTAATGACAATATAACTAGATGACCCCGAAAACGTCATACTAATTTATAAAATACTAGTATCGCCTTACGGTTTTACCCGCATAGTTCACGTTTCCATTATTTTCTGGCGATAAATGTCTTTTCTAGTATTTTGGAAATCGGTCCTGAGCACGGAGAGCTCCGTGGTCCTGAGATTAGCGCGTTGAAACAGAAAAACCTCTTCAGCTTTATAATATTAGTATAGATTGGCCATTTCACCAGATTGAACGAGTAGCCCTCTTTTTGTTGACGTGACAACGTCTTATAAATTGGTTTGCCGGGTGACACTTCAAGAAACTGCGTTACGCTCCGCTCACGTTATGCGCTCACAACGAGAGCGAGTGAGAGGCACGCGTCCCTTCCACTCGGGCATGGTTAGCCCGCCTAAGAGCGAGAGAGACAGACATAAAAAGTGAAAGGCACGCGTCCCTTCCGTAAAATTATTTTACCACTCAAAGTCGTTGTCACGTAAAACTTTCGCCCGTATACCGACTTTACAGGCAACCAATTTTTTTTTCATCAATTGTTTTTCGCGCGTATCTTGTACCTATGTTTGTAAATTTCTTTGTTCCCTCGTATCTTCCTAACGGCTGGATGGATTCTGACTAGATTAAGATACCGTTAGATTCGTATCAATCACCCAAGCATCCTTAGATAGCAGTCGGTTTTTTAATTAGCTTGTATTTTAACCGACTTCAAAAAAGGAAGAGGTACATTACGCGATAGCTCCGCCAATGTTGAATCAATTTTGATGAGTATTTTTCTGTTTGATAGATCCTAAGTTCAGAGGTAGTACCATATAAATTTTATTCGTGTGGCAGTTTTGAAATATCGACAAAAAAAATGACAGTCACAGGAACAGCCCATAGAAGTGAAAACTCAGAATTTGACAGCTTACTTTGGAAACTACGCGGGTGAAACCAGAGGGCGTGGCCCTGAGCATGGCCATCTAGAAATGCGTCAGCCAATGGGACATGCTGACGCATTTCTAGATGACCAATGGCATGGCCCCGAGTTTACCCGATGATTTCTTATCATTCCCGAGCGTGACGCTAGAATTCAATTCACGGCCCACGAAAAATCCTTCTGTACTGCGCCAAACGAAGTATTCACTTCAAAAACTAAGATTTACTTTCATTTATCTAGACGACGTAGTGTGATAACTCCTTATGAAATTTGATTCGTGAAGTGTGAGAGTCTGAATTTATTTTCAAATTGAAGTCACTTTTTGGATATTTTTTTAACTATAATAGGTTCGCACTTGACCACCGTCTCGCCTGATGTTAAGCGATGATGAGATCTACGATGGAGCGTGCTTACTTAGAAAAAAAACGATTCACTCTCGATTTAGAAAAAATAAAATTATTGTAATCGAATCTAGTATAAATTGAACATTATTATTTTTAACGTGGTCAAGTAACTCAATTATCTATAAAATACTATTATTATTGCTACTGAACTTTGGACCATCGCAAGAGGTACAGAGCCCTGCCAAATTTTAGGCGTATCCACGTACAGCTCCTACACTATAAATATCGTAATTATACTTTGAATAATACCGAATTATACGCACTATGTTTCTGCAAGCAACGGCCAAGAGAGAAACTGGGACAGGAAAATCTTGAAATAACTTAAATACTCAAAACATGCGTTGGTAAAGTGTACTTGAAATTTTAATTTATATGTACTTAGAACAGAGGTAAGTTTAATATAGTTACAACAGAAAGCTAAATTTATGTGTGTGTGTGTGTTGGATGCCAAGGTTTATTACCACACACACACACAAATACATGACGAACTTAAAACTGCAATGTCATCATTTTTTTAAAGTTATTCTGTTTTGGGTGGTACTGTTTTAAAAACAAGAACAAAATTAAAAATTTTGATTAACCCCCGACTACCTCGGATCTCCGATTATTTGTATTATGTTCTACTAGTCAAGCCCTTTCATTTGATACCCATATTAAGGGAGATGTGAAAAAATAAATGTATTTCGCCATTTTGTGGTAGCGGCCATCTTGGATTTAAATTTGTCGTAGTACAAAGTACTCTACTAGTCAAGCCCTTTCATTTGATACCCATATTGAGTTAGTAGTGAAAAAAATATTACAATTCGGCATTTTGTGGTGGCGGCCATCTTAGATTTGAAATTTGTTTTAGTGTATAGTATTCTACTATTCAAGCCCTTTCATTTGATACCCATATTGATGTAGGTTGTGAAGAAATATTTTGTCCGCCATTTTGTGGAGGCGACCATTTTGAATCGATATTAACCAAACATAGCTAAGAAAATCCGCACAGATATTAACCTTCATATAAAAAAAACCCGCATCGAAATCGACCCATCCGTTTGAGCTCTACGGTGCCACAGACAGACACACACACAGACAGACAGACATCGACGTCAAACTTATAACACCCCTTTTTTGGTCGGGGGTTAAAAAATCTTTAGTTTAGTCATTATTTTATGCTGCTTCTGTTTTAAAAAAAATTGGCAGCATTGTCGATATAACAAAGAATTTGATAGCTCACTTTAGAAACTAAACGGGTCAAACCGGATGGCGCTGCTAGTCTGAAATAAACAAGCACTGTTGTCCAAATATGTTTTGCATGGCATGGCAAGCATAGCCATCTACATGGACATGGTCCCCAGTTAACCGGAAGATTTCTTTCATTTACGAGCGTGACTGAGGCTTGAGCTCAATTCAGTCCACGAAAATTCTGTGTACGGTGCGGCAAAAGAAGGTTTCACTTCAATAAGTGATTTACAGATATATTTTATAAGTACCTACTAGTAACGTCCTATGGTTTGGCACGGATAGTTGTACCAAATTTCATAAAAAAAAAGCTTTTTGTGTGAACGAGTAACAAACATATAAGTACATTTTCGCAAACTTTCGCGGTTATAAAATTATAGTAAAATTATTATCAGCTACTTTTGTGGCTTTTGATTTTAAAATTTGCGGCCGTTCATTTAATTATAAAAGTACCTGGTTGACCTGGTTTAAATGCATTTATAAAGGGCTCTAAGTATAAGATTTTCTCAAAAAAAAAAAGAACAAAAGAAAAGACCAGAGTGTAACCATCAGGATTCGAACCGGGGCCTGTCGACTCCGAGGGCGAGCATATCCCGTCTGAGCCATTTAGACTTAAAGAACAGTCGCGAAATAAGTTATCGTATTCTAATGACATTGTAGGAGTTTTATAGTTTTTTCATAGTCTAAAACCGCGCATAAAATGATGTTTAAAAAAAATAAAACCTAGCTAGATCGATTTATCGTCCCTGAAACCCCCTGTATACATAATTTCATGAAAATCGTTCGAGCCGTTTCCGAGATTCAGATTCTTATATATATATATATATATATATATATATATATATATATATATATATATATATATATATATATATATATATAGTTACAACAGAAAGCTAAATTTATGTGTGTGTGTGTGTTGGATGCCAAGGTTTATTACCACACACACACACATATATGAAACGAACTTAAAACTGCAATGTCATCATTTTTTTAAAGTTATTCTGTTTTGGGTGGTACTGTTTTAAAAACAAGAACAAAATTAAAAATTTTGATTAACCCCCGACTACCTCGGATCTCCGATTATTTGTATTATGTTCTACTAGTCAAGCCCTTTCATTTGATACCCATATTAAGGGAGATGTGAAAAAATAAATGTATTTCGCCATTTTGTGGTAGCGGCCATCTTGGATTTAAATTTGTCGTAGTACAAAGTACTCTACTAGTCAAGCCCTTTCATTTGATACCCATATTGAGTTAGTAGTGAAAAAAATATTACAATTCGGCATTTTGTGGTGGCGGCCATCTTAGATTTGAAATTTGTTTTAGTGTATAGTATTCTACTATTCAAGCCCTTTCATTTGATACCCATATTGATGTAGGTTGTGAAGAAATATTTTGTCCGCCATTTTGTGGAGGCGACCATTTTGAATCGATATTAACCAAACATAGCTAAGAAAATCCGCACAGATATTAACCTTCAAATAAAAAAAACCCGCATCGAAATCGACCCATCCGTTTGAGCTCTACGGTGCCACAGACAGACACACACACAGACAGACAGACATCGACGTCAAACTTATAACACCCCTTTTTGGTCGGGGTTAAAAATCTTTAGTTTAGTCATTATTTTATGCTGCTTCTGTTTTAAAAAAAATTGGCAGCATTGTCGATATAACAAAGAATTTGATAGCTCACTTTAGAAACTAAACGGGTCAAACCGGATGGCGCTGCTAGTCTGAAATAAACAAGCACTGTTGTCCAAATATGTTTTGCATGGCATGGCAAGCATAGCCATCTACATGGACATGGTCCCCAGTTAACCGGAAGATTTCTTTCATTTACGAGCGTGACTGAGGCTTGAGCTCAATTCAGTCCACGAAAATTCTGTGTACGGTGCGGCAAAAGAAGGTTTCACTTCAATAAGTGATTTACAGATATATTTTATAAGTACCTACTAGTAACGTCCTATGGTTTGGCACGGATAGTTGTACCAAATTTCATAAAAAAAAAGCTTTTTGTGTGAACGAGTAACAAACATATAAGTACATTTTCGCAAACTTTCGCGGTTATAAAATTATAGTAAAATTATTATCAGCTACTTTTGTGGCTTTTGATTTTAAAATTTGCGGCCGTTCATTTAATTATAAAAGTACCTGGTTGACCTGGTTTAAATGCATTTATAAAGGGCTCTAAGTATAAGATTTTCTCAAAAAAAAAAAGAACAAAAGAAAAGACCAGAGTGTAACCATCAGGATTCGAACCGGGGCCTGTCGACTCCGAGGGCGAGCATATCCCGCCTGAGCCATTTAGACTTAAAGAACAGTCGCGAAATAAGTTATCGTATTCTAATGACATTGTAGGAGTTTTATAGTTTTTTCATAGTCTAAAACCGCGCATAAAATGATGTTTAAAAAAAATAAAACCTAGCTAGATCGATTTATCGTCCCTGAAACCCCCTGTATACATAATTTCATGAAAATCGTTCGAGCCGTTTCCGAGATTCAGATTCTATATATATATATATATATATACCTCTATACCTACAAGAATTGGTCGTTTATTTAATTATTAAAATGCAAGTATTGGGACAAATTTTGGGATGCCAAATTACTACTTTTTACGTGGTAATACGAGTATACAGGGTATCTCGATTTACCGAGATTTTCAACTAATTTGGCCTAAGATGACTGGACCGTCTACACTCTTTCTACGAAAAACGTAATTTCGAAATAAACTCGCGACTTTCCTGATCCGGCCCTTCTACTGCCTAAACTAAATCGGCTTTAGCTTTGTTATTGTTGTCTCAATCTATTCAAGTGAGAAGAAAAGAGAGGGCGACATCAAAACTAAGACAGTTTTTGTTACGCGGTAGACCTCCAGTTCTACTTCGATCCGTTGTTTCGTCCGTTTAATTAATGTTCGATCGGACGAAACGAAGCAGAACCGGAGTAAGAAAGTCGCGAGTTTATTTCAAAACTAGCGACCCGCCCCTGCTTCGCACGGGTGCAATGCTGATACTAAATATAAGTACCTACTAATAAAATTCCGGTCCGGCGGCAAGACGTTTCGTTTTACGTAATCACGTAAGTCACAGTTTTTTGTGATGAATACTTTTTTGGCGCGACGGACGCACGCAATGTGATGATTGATGGAACGAAACGTGCTTCACACCAAAGATGGCGACAGCGGTTTGTCAGAGCCATCAGAATTTAACGAAATTCTCCATAATCGGAATTTTGTGGACATATGTTGTCGACTCAAAATCAATATTTTTTTTATGTTTTGTTATTCATAATATTATAAAGTTTCGATTAAGTCTACCACACCCCTCGACGAAATTATTAATAAAGATAACGTTTTTCGTGAAAGAGCGTAGACGTCCAGCACATCATATCAAAAGCTTTGCTTAGTTTGAGACTAGATAGTGCTGTGTGAGATATCCACCAACATTTATTTATTTATTTTGGCACGCTTGGAAGAAATGAAGAGAGTGAATTTAAACGATGCGCGAGTGCACCGACTGCCAAATAACGACATGACGAAGTTGGCTGGCAACGGTCTCTTCAGAGTGAGTTTTACGATGCACGCGCGCAGACACCTAAATTCGACACACTGATGTTAGCAAGAAGGTTAAGGTGCGCCCCCAGCAAAACGAGTTTTTTTGTCCAGTTTTCAGAGCTATCTACTCATTAGCCAAAACAAATATCAACTGGTAAAAAAAAATTGGTTGCCTGTAAAGTCGGTATACGGGCGAAAGTTTTACGTGACAACGACTTTGAGTGGTAAAATAATTTTACGGAAGGGACGCGTGCGTTTCACTTTTATGTCTGTCTCTCTCGCTCTTAGGCGGGCTAACCATGCCCGAGTGGAAGGGACGCGTGCCTCTCACTCGCTCTCGTTGTGAGCGCATAACGTGAGCGGAGCGTAACGCAGTTTCTTGAAGTGTCACCCGGCAAACCAATTTATAAGACGTTGTCACGTCAAAATACATTATTATTGGATTTTATTATTAGCATATTATTGGAGAGGCCTATGTCCGGCAGTGGACGAATGTGGGCTGATTATGATGATGATGAAAAAATACATAAAATTTCTACAATTTCTTGGTTTCGAAACGGTAGTTTCTTTTTTTTGTTAATGAATTTATCATCTACTCGAAAACCCGCCATTATTTGGATTTTGTACTTACACCAACAGATAGGCAATTCCATTACGAACATTTTAGTATAAATTTTTATTTTTATTTTATAAAGAGTTTATTCTAAAATTTGAGCGTAAAATAGCGAGAAATCCTACTGTTTCTCTCTTGCTCTTTCTTGCGGTGTGTGATGAGGTAAGAAATACTCAAGATCATTTGCTCGGGGTACGCCCTTAAATAACGTCATTATAATATGATAATTTAATCAACATAACGCCATTAAGATATTTTTTGAGTAAAATAATGTAAAACAAATCTTTGTACAGTTCACTTGTAAATATTATAAGATATATATGGGACCATTCGGGAAGCATACCCATCCGAACATGAAAATAAATTTTAAAATCGGGGGTTCTCGAGAAATCAGGTAACATACATAAAAAACACAGGGGTCGAATTGGTAACCTCCTCCTTTTTGGAAGTCGGTTAATTATTAACTTATTATTACTACCCAATTTTTTTTTAAATTTAAATTAGCCACTCCACAGACTCTGGGGTCCGTGATCTTTGTCATTACAATTTAATAACTACCCAATTGAGAAGCTAAGTGCAGAAAAGGCCCCGTTTAACTAACTAACTTATTATGCCTGCGACGCCGAGGGTCGTGGGTTCGATTCCCACCCAGTGCAAATATTTGTGTGATGAATTCAAATGTTTGCACTGTGTCTGGGTGTTTCTATGTATAATATGTATGTATTTAGAACTATATAAGTATTCTATCAGCTATCTGGCCGCCATATTACAAGCTTTGCTTAGTTTGGGGTCAGATGGTGTTGTGTGTGAATTGTCCACCAATATTTATTTTTTTTATTTATTTTTATTACTACTTAAAGTAGTCTTTACAATAAATTAAATATTTCTACGATTTCGACGACATAAGATAAATAAGACATACCTACACCATTAGACTTTTTTTGAACTTTTACTTACAATAGGTCTGTATTTTACCGCCATTTTGCTTGATGTTAAGTGAAGGTGCGGTCCATGATGGAATATAAACCGTTGTTATGAACAACATGCTTGCTCATAACAACGGTCAGTAACACATCCACCAAAATGTATGTACTATGATCTTGAGCACAACCCTGTATAGACTGAATAATACAATGAAAAAACAAGAAGATTCCATATCAGCTGACTGTTATTTTCATTGTCTAAATTCAGACTAAGTAATGGAAACTGTGTTGCTAGACATATTGCTTGCCTCTAGAAGAAGAAGCCAGTTTATATGAGTCAACTTGTAAAATGTTTTGTATCACCTTATCTTACCTGCAAACAGCAATAAAGATGTTGTATTTGTATAATACTTACATATGTGCTATTTCACACTATAATATAATTGTGTTCCAAAATTCAACCTCATCCATTACCCTGTTCCACTGTGATTGAGCAACAAACATACAACTATTAACATTTATAATATTACTAAGATATTCATAAGAAGTAATATTATATCATAACAATTATTCATTGTTAATCTCTTGATAATATAAACTTATCACTTTAATGACCTTGTGATGTAATAATATTCAGATTAAATTTATCACATTCTAATAACTTATTATTACATTAAAACATGTGAAAGTTTGTAAAGATTTATTAGTTCTGTCTACTCATTTACTTAAGTACTTAATTCATTTTTACTATTTATGTTTTAAATTTGTATGTACGTTTGTTAAATGACACCAAGGTGACCGTAAAGAGTTCTATCACTACTAAGTAATATTATTTTTATGTTCTAGAGACATGCATAACACTCAAACAAATGAGAGAAATTACTGAGCTAAGAGATAGAACACCTCATATTCCCACGTGATGAGCGCAGTGCAGTGATTTGGCCTCTTCATGTACCAATAGCTGCGTGTAACTGTGCTGTTATGGACAGGTGTGTTTATACCATCAGGCACATGACCTGCTCACCTTGTCACTCTATATTATTATTAAAAAAAATGAATCATCAATGAATTTTGTGGCCAAATGGCTTTGGGGCCAAGGATTCCCCAAAGAGATCAGTGAACATTTGCACGCAACACTATACCTTCCTCATAATCCTTACAGAATAAGCAGCTCTGATAAACAGACCACAATCAGATTCCATTTAAAATTTCAAGTAACAAGCATTAGATTAGCTAGACCATTGATTAGCTTTGTACAATTAAGATAACATGATTTATTTTGTTGGCCTGTGATTTCTCAGGATACATTGCTCTTCAAACTGGAACACAGCAATGTTTGAACATTACTGCTTGGAGCTACAACAACTGACAAACTTCTGGTATTACACCAAGCTGACTCTGCAAACACTTCTTTCATGTAACAACGTTCATTTGTTTTAGTGTGATTGTAATAGATGTCCCATTACAATTACACTAGAACAAATGAAAAATGAAAGTCACCCTTTGCTTCAAAGCAATCAGTGAATATATTTGCACACAACACTATACCTTCCTCATTATCCTTACATATTACATCACAGCTCTGATTAGAGTCCACAATCAGATTCCAATTAGAATTACGCGTGACGAGCGCAGTGCATTGGTAAATAGATACTCTGTATTGTAAACACCAAAAGCAAAGAAAAACACGTATACAGGATAAGAAAATTGCTAGGTAGCTATTTGAACTTTTCATTAAAATAACTTCATGGCACATGATACTCCATCAACAGACGAACAGACGACAGTGTTATTGGTACCGCCATTAAAAAAATAAACAGTGATGCAATGAACACCAATTTTTAATATTCGTATTTCTAGCAAATTTTAATCTATAACGAATGTAAATAATATTACAACAGCTGACTATATTACCCTATTAAGATTATTGTGCACGATTTACTGAATACTGATTCATCGAAGGCTACGAATGAATAATATTATCACGCGTAAATAATAAAAAAAACACCAAGGTTGTGTTGCGTGACAAACATGTTTTTAGTTTGATAAAAACATTGTAGAATATTAGGTTGTTTTCGAAGTTTTTTTTAGATTATTACGAAATCTATGGTTATTATTGGGCAGGAAAACATAATTATTTATATGGCTAAATAAAAAAGCTTAATTAAGTACATATTCGGTCGACGAACGACCTTGACACGGTAAGAAAAATCGATAAATTAACAACTAAAAGGCGAAACATATGGCCTGTACGATGAAACGGGTTATGTATTTACCAAAATCTATAAATTGCTTTATAGATAGCGGCGAAGGGTTGAACTGTGAGTAAAATCGAGCATCTTCGTAACATTAGAGAAAATAGCCCCAGCTAACCTCATCTTGACCAGTTGAAATATATTATCACTTTTTAAAAATACCAAGAGTCTTCACAACGCACTACACCACACTCAAAGAACAATATTACACATGATTTTTATGTTTATAAAAATTCGTTTATAATATTTATTACCGGTACGACCTCTCGCGAAACAATGTAAAATTTGACTGCAATGAGAAATTGAGAATGTAAGATACTACGTTTGACTTTGACTGCTTGCAGCAGTGTTACCACTGTTACCATATGCTTCTGTAGAAAGATAAAACGATATCATAGAACTGATAACGAAGTTTCAAGCGTGTTACATCATCCAGCATTAAGTTATTTTGCAATTAGGGGTGTGGCTTGACTTACATTGGAGATTTGTGTATGTACTTGTGTTACATATTATTAATCTTCATATATTTTATAAATTCATAATAATATACAACAATTTATACAAAACTGGCAATATTTTTGAAACGTCATAAGTAAAATAATACAGATGTTTCAATCATTTTTTTCGGATTGTCAAAATCATTAGGGGAAAAATCAGTGAAAAATCTAGTAATAATATATAGCATTTGGTTACTTGTCTCTTTTGTGGCCGTTTTCATCTGGGTCTGTGGAATGAAATGGCTAAGCGAACCATGTCATTGATTTTGAAATTGCAGATTTTCTCTGGAACGCATTAGTACTTCTGCCAGCTCGGTCTGTAGAAGAATTTTAAGGTTATATATTTGTTAATCGTAAGTTATTAACTAAAACTACAGGAATACGTATTTTAAAAACATAATAGTGTGATAAAATGAAGATCTATACGAACAAAAATAATACTTCTACTCTGAAGTTACTAATAGCGGCGAATTTAGCCGGCAAAAAGGTTGAATTGGTCGATGCAACATTTGAGGGTAAGTATAGTTTAAATATCTGTTTTTCTCTATTTTTTTTCATTGATTTGGGCCATTTTCAACTGTTTATTGTTATAAAAACTTATCAGTTACGTTTAAAATATGCATGTGTATAATAATTGGGATTTATTGCATCAGCATTGCATCCAGAACCATTATGTTTACTTTTACTAGGTACCTATGATCAAATGGGGTTTTCCGCACGCAAACACCAATTTTCCTTTTTCTCGTCATGAAAAAAAATAGGTTAATATATTCTCCTTTTTTTCAAGTATATCCTGCTATTCAATAAAAAATATATGATATTAAAGCAATTTTAATAAAGTGCGAGAATGTAGCAGGCATTTTATTTAATTTTTCCTTAATGTTTAGTTTTCTAGGTAGTTTTGAAGTTCTCAGTAATTAAATTAAATGTTAAAAACTGGTGAAGTATTTTATAAAACAAAAAAAAAATACCTATTTCTAATCTTTTTCAATATTTTATTTGTTTAGTGATAGACAAACTGCATCAGCTGATGTGCTTATATCTTTCAGTGTTGTAAAAACAAATTATGGGTAATTTGTTAAAGATATAGTCTTTCATTGTACATTGGTCCAATTTATACTTGAAAGAATTAAATGGTTTGGCCGAAATAGCATCCTTAGGCAAGGTTGCCATTGGTCCGTGTTTCCCCGGATTTATCCTAGTTTGGACGGCGTCCGGGCAGCGTCCGGGCCGGATATCATCTTCATCTCAATGTAATAAGAGATAATAACATTTTTTTACACATAACTATGTGTAAAAAAAGGTTGACATGTCCGGGTTTAGGGCTCTAAAATCTAGAAAATCCGGAGTTTTCACGAGTCTGGTCCTGATTCTCAAACTTTACAGATGGCAACCTTATCCTTAGGCTATATGTTCCAGTTGTAAACCACACTCTGTTACTGAGGATGTGATACACTTGCTTACAGTACAAGTACTAAGATTATGTTATGATGAGTTTGACAGTGATATAATGTGACAACAGGGTCTTAGTTAGTTTGTAGTTAGTTAACAGGGTCTTATGACGCTGAGTGTCTCTCATATTAAAGAAGGGTTATGTTTTTCACATGTATCTTGTATGTTTGTAAAATTTTTTTATTCCCACGTATCTTCGTCATTTCGCCATTAGATTCGTCATAAATCATCCTCTGTGTCCTTGGGTATATTGTATCACATATTGGGTTTTTTTAAATTAACGTTATTTAAAAATCTGACTGATGCATTAATTAGTTTCACTGTTTACACTACTTTATATTTATTTACTAACTAACCAATTTCATATACTCTAACCTAACCTCAGTAACTCAGTATGTGTGATTCCAGCGGACATCTTCACAGGCCCTCGCTCGCTGCCACTGCTGTGCGTCGATGACCAGCTCTCGTTCTTCTCAAGTAATGCGGCCGCACAGTACTTAGTACCTATATTAGATTTGTCGGAGAACGGACAGTGGTGAGTATCCTATCAACTACAAGCTACTGCTACAAGCAATCGTTACAAAGAACATGTTATATCTTCTTTGTAACGATTGCTTGTAGCTCAAAATAACGACATTGTTTCATGGTTGTAGGGTCCGGTTGTGGCTTGTAGTTATATAGCATCACTTAATACAGTAAAAATATAGCATAATCAGACCACTAAATGTTCCCACTGCTGGGATTCGGGGCCATCTCTCGCAAGGAGAGAATCAAGGCCTTAAGCCACCACACTGGACTAATACTGGTTGGTCGATGACACATGACCTCGAAAGATTCTAAATACATGTCGGCTTCCTCACGATGTTTTCCTTCACCGTTTTAAGTTAGTGACATTACGCACGTGTCTTCGAAAACACATTGATGCGCGAGTGACACTAACCCGGTGGCTCCGGACCGGCACGGCAGTCGCCGGTCTCCCGACTACACCAGCCACTTACTTACAACTTACTTAATATGTATTAATTTAAAATTTTTCAGCCAACAAGTTCAAGAATGGGAAGCGACTCGCCTCCAGCCAGCCGTGGCAGCGGTCCTGGCTGGCAAGACCCCGTCAGACCTCAAACAGGCACTGATCACCATGGTGCAAGCCATCGATGGTATGCTGCAGAAGCATAAATTCATTCTTGGGGTATGTTTAATTCTAACATAAACAAGAACAAAATTAAAAATTTTGCGTAACCCCTGGCTACCTCAGATCTAGGATTATCTGTATAACGATCTACTAGTCAAGCCCTTTCATTTGATACCCATATTAAAGGAGTTGTGAAAAACAAAATGTATGTCGCCATTTTGTGGTAGCGGCCATCTTGGATTTAAATTTTTGTCATAGTGCAAAGCATTCTACTAGTCAAGCCCTTTCATTTGATACCCATATTGAGGTAGCAGTGAAAGAAATAATACAATTCGGCATTTTGTGGTGGCGGCCATCTTGGATTAGAAAATTTGTTACAGTGTATTTTCTACTAGTCAAGCCCTTTCGTTTGATACCCAAATTGAGGTAGGTTATGAAGAAATATTTTGTACGCCATTTTGTGGAGGCGGCCATCTTGAATCGATATTAACCAAACATAGCTAAGAACATCCGTACGGATTAACCTTAAAATAAAAAAAACCGCATCGAAATCGGCCCATCCGTTTGAGCTCTACGGTGCCACAGACAGACACACACATATACAGATACACAGACAGACAGACAGACATCGACGTCAAACTTATAACACCCCTTTTTTTGGTCGGGGGTTAAAAAAAATGCCAGTCATAGAAGCTGTCGCTAGAAGTGGAAACTTGTGACATAAAATTTAATAGCACACTTTGGAAACTACGCGGGTGAATCCGGAGGGCATTGCTAGTCTGGAATAAATCTTCAAAGCATTGTCGTCTAAATAAGTCTTCTAAGCAAGTCCATCAGCTAGATCATAATTTTTTTTTAACGAATTATTAAAAATCTTTACTACTAGACTAGAATTGTTTTGACCCAGTCCAATACTTGGGGGTCCTATCGCGAAACAAAAAAAAAATACAACCAAATTGATAACCTTCTCCTTTTTTTAAGTTGGCTAAAAATAATCTTATGCTAGAGATTTTAATTGGCTTATCGCTTCGAGTACACATATATTTCATTTAAATAAATAAATAATATTTATTTAAATCTTATACCTATAACGAGCAATAGGGATGTTAACAATTTTTCGGAACTGCTTTTATTTTGAAAGTTGACGCATGTTTACCGTAATAAATAACATTTTATTTCAAAATATTTGTATTTTCGATGAGTAAATATGCAATACTAGGCTAATTTTGAATTTTGCCGCTAAAACACTAGCGATTGACATGACGTCACTAGTCGCAAAACATTGGTCGCGATTCATGCCTGTATGTCCAGTTTACGTGTTTTCTTATCATTACTTGAATACAAACAATCAAAATCGTCGTCGCTAAGATCGCGAACTATAATAAAAATGCAGAAAAGTAAACAGTTTAGTCAGTTTTCAATAGCTTGTTTTGCGACTAGTGACGTAATAATTCATATTGGTGTTTCCAGTCACATGACAACAGATTAAAAATATAGCATTTAAAATAATTTATAACAAATTTATTACTTAATATTAAATTATAATAATGTGTTTTTCGATATTCTGTTAATACAAACTATCATAAAATCAACATTATACATGAATTTGTGATTAACCTATTCTTGTGGGTGTATAGTCTATACTATAATAATATTATAAAGAGGAAAGATTTGTTTGTTTGTTTGTTTATTTGTAATGAATAGGCTCCGAAACTACTAGACCGATTTCAAAAATTCTTTCACCTTTGGAAAGCTACATTATCCCCGAGTAACATAGGCTATATTATATTTTTAAAAAAATTAGGAATCCTTACTAAAACTCCAATAATGTAACATAAGGTGTAAAAAAAAGACCTGAAAAATTCCTTACGTCGCGTACGCTGCGAAAACTATTGATGATAGAACAAAATCATTTACTACGACTTTGCAGAACTCATCATTATCTACAAAAAGTGTCGCGACAGCGTATGTCTAAATATTATAGTTAATACCTTTTTACATTTCATTCGGAAGATATCACGAGTTTAAAAATGCAAGTATTAGAAAAAAGTCGCGTGGTTGTCGCTCATCGCGCTCAGCTAGCCAGCATGCGATGTAGGCTCCATGTAAGCGTCACTGGGGTACGGGGGGGGAGTCAATGTGACAAAATAAAGTGCCGCGCGGCTCACTCGCGCGATCGGCTCCCTACGCAGCGGTCGTGTGCGTGATCGTATGATTTATGATTTTAGCTTGAAAAAATGTTGAATTCGTTTCGTAGGTAAAGAAGTATATGATAAAAAATATTATATTTTAATGTAACCATTCAAACTGCTTATAGTAGTATTTTATGGGTATTCCTGTTCAAAATTTCAGCAAAAATTTAGTAAAAGGTAGTTTTCTAAGCCCATATTTTCAATTTTTTTTCAATAAGTAAGTACCTACTACTTACCTGATAATAAATATTATATTTTAATTATTCAAACAGCTTAGTACTTCATATAGTTCAATAAGCAAAAATTTAGTAAAAGCCTGTTTAATTATTTATTTCCTTCTATTTTTCATTTTATAATGCCCAAAAATGCCAAAAAGATCAAGATCTCAACTTTCTAAACATAGTTCCCAGGCCAGGGCAATAAAAATACGGCGTAATGAGGAATCTTCATCAGAAACTGAAAATCGCCTTGCAAGTCGGAGAGAATACGCGTCGCAATCGCGTGCTAGAGAGTCAAGTATCGAGCGTTCGCAGCGGCTTGCTAAACAAAATTTGTATCACTGGCCCAGCAGCTGGTCAACTAGCTCATATACCGAGGATACCGATGATTCCAACTGATCTGCCAATCCCTTTTAAACGACTTCAGTTTCCGGTGAAATCATCTTTCGCGTTAACTATTAACAAGTCCCAGGGCCAAACCTTCGAATTATTAGGATCGACCTACGAAAAGAATGTTTCACTCATGGCCAACTGTATGTTGGCCTATCACGTGTCGGAGCTCCTGAAAATCAATTTATTTTGCTGCCACAAAATAAAACTACTTCAAATATCGTTGACAGGGAAGCTCTGACTCACTAAAACTAATGGCTTTTGTTTTGTAAATAATATTATATATGTATAAAATTTTAAAATAAAAATACAAAAATCATTAATAAAAAATTCATAAAAAATTCAAACTTCCTTTAAAATTTTACTTTTTTTTTTGAAACCCGATACAAAAAAAGGGTGTATGTGTGTATGTATGTACCCGTGCGAAGCCGGGGCGGGCCGCTAGTACCTATATATATATAGAATCTGAATGTCGGAAAGGGCTCGAACGATTTTCATGAAATTATGTGTACAGGGGGTTTCGGGGACGATAAATCGATCTAGCTAGGTTTTATTTAAAATAGACGCCGTTTTTGCGCGTTTTTAGACAATGAAAAACTGTTACATAAAAATTAGAATGCGACGGTAAATTTCGGGACGTCGCACGACAGTATATTAGTTCAGTCGGGAAGATGCGCGGTCATAATATGGTAGGTCCGGGTTCCGATCCAACCAGCCGCCTTTCTATTTTCAAGTTATTTTTTTTTAATAAATCAGTATCTACCAAATTAACCCAGGTACTATTATTTATTTATTATATTTCATTATAAAGCTAATTTGCCAAAAAATAAAGACATGCATAAATTTAATTTACGAAACAATGAAAAGTTGTGCAATCCGAGAACTAGACTAACTAAAGTTGAAAGACAAGGTCGTCTTATAAAAATCCAGATGTTCAATAAATTACCGTACAGCATGACAAGACTAGATAATAACGAATTTAGAAATAAGATAAAGCACTTCTTTATGAGCAACCCATTTTACAAACTTAGTGAATTTATGTCAATGAATCTATCTGAATCTTCATTTTTGTATAAAGGACAAACGGAAAAATATAGTTAAATTTATAGTGACGAATGAATTATTTTTTATTATTGTTAACTTAAATTATGATGACTTGCCTGTAATGTATAGTTACTTATGGCCAATAAACGATTTATGATTTATTTCTAATTGTAGGATAAGATCTCAGTAGCAGACGTGACGGTGTGGAGCACCCTGTACCCTCTCTGCTTCAGCCCGGAGCTCCGGGCGCAGTATGTCAATGACTGTCAGGGAATCTCTCGCTGGGCTGAGGAACTGAACAATGCTAAGGCTGTCCAGGTGAGAACAATTATATTTTTTGTAGTAAAGAGTGACGAGACGAGCCGGACATGTGCCTGATGGTAAGCAACATGCCTTCAATTCATTACTGCACCACTGCACTGCGCTCAAATATAAGATGTTTAACTTCTATGTTATGCCCTGTAATTTCAATGGAAACATTGCCCTTCAAACCGGATCACAATAATGTTGGACTTCTAAGGCGTGACATAGGGTAATTACTTACTCTTGTTTGAGAAAAATAAATATGGTTCCGCGAAATGATCCCTTGTTCGATAAATACTTCAAAATCTTCAAAAACCATCACCGCAAAATTTATAGCCAGCCTATTCAATTAAAACCGATAATATAGCAATTTTGCGGCAATGTTCAAGACTTTGAAAGTATTTTTCAAAGAAGGTAATCTTGATTCTATACTTGTGAGAGAAGGCCCCCTAGTCGCAGCAGTAGAAACATTGAGTGGGTTGTTTTTTAATTGAATTTGTTTCGCAGGAAGCGTTGAAGCAATGGGGCGGGTCCCCGACGGGCCCCTTCGGTCCGACGTCTGCGTTGGGCGCTCCGCAGGTCGCCAGCCTCGTCTCACCTATATCGTAAGTCATCCAATCTAACTTTAACCGAAGTAGAAACACAAATCTTGGTAATAATGTATCATCAATCGTCAACAGCCCACTAAATGTTCCCATTGGGACTCGGGGACTTCTCTCGCAAGGAGAGAGTCAAGGCCATACTCTACCACGCTGGCCCAGTGACACATGATCTCAAAAGATTCTAGTTACATGTCGGTTTCCTCACGATGTTTTCCTTCACCGTTTTTGAGTTAGTGGCATTACGCACATGACTTCAAAAAGACAGTGGTGCGTGTGGGGTTTGAACCCGGGGTCGCCGGATCGGCAGGCGCCGTTCTCCTTACTCGACCAGCCGTAACTTCGTAATAATGTATGAAAAATGATTATTTTTAGCCATGGGTAACCTACCCGCAATACATTCGTAAATCGGATCACTGATCAACTCAAACATACCTAAAGATAATCTGACTACTCTATGGCTCAAATGTACTGGAACTTATTTGATTAGTCTGGTTATATTTTCTTTTCTAAAAAAACCTGCAGACCGTTCTTGAGCTGTGAGCCGCTTGTTTGAGCAGTGATTCAACTAGTCATACTTATATATAAATACTAGATGCTGGTATATCATATAGCACTCATCGGGATCCCGTACAAATCCAACGGTGAAAGAATGACTGAAATCGGTTCACTCATTCCTGAGAATATCGATTTCAAACAAAAAACCTCTTCAGCTACCTGCTACGCCACCTGTCGGAAATTGGTCGTACCAACTCAGATTAAGAAAAAAAAATTAGCAAAGGTTTATATTCCATGCACAGATTACTGAAATTCAATGACGCAATCTTTGACACATGCTGTCATGTGTCATGTCAAAGCACGAAACGTACGAAAACTCTCAAAAGGGGAATATTTTTTCCCGATTTTGTTACATTCTTGTTTCATGCTCCGCTTCAATTATAGTAGAGTTATTTTCTATAGCCTAAAGCCTTCCTCAATAAATGGACTATCCAATAGAAAAATAATCTTTCAATTCGGACCAGTACTTCCCGAGATCCTAGCGTTCAAACAAACAAACAAACAAACTCTTCAGCTTTATAATATTAGTATAGATTTTTTTAAATTTATTCACCAAGCTTCCTTGGCTCCTAATACCTATTACGATCTAGCCTAATTTATTAAGTCTAGGCTAATGAGTAATTCATATCTAACTTAAATTGCTACATAGTTTATAAACAAGAAGGTATCCATCAGCACTTTTCTTATTGACTCTGTTAAGGGGAAGTCACTTATTTCACTAGACTTAGTACATTTAATTGTTTTATATAAGCACTTAGTATTGCACTGCCACTACACTATGTTAACTCAAAAGGTTTTATTCTTTTAAGTCTCCTCACTGTGTCCGTGTTATCAAGGAGCTGGATATCCTCGACATTCACATGATGATGAAGCCTGCGTTCATGTGCTTCTGCGTACTTTTTTATCACTTTGCCGACAAGATCCATTCCAAGATCTCGGTGTATGTCGGCATTTCTCACATACCAGGGCGCATTGACAATATCCCTGAGTACTTTGTTTTGAAAACGTTGTATTATCTCGATGTTGCTATTTTTGGTACATTTTTTGGTCATACTTATATGATCTGTATATTTGAACCGGCTCTGATCTGAGTTACACATATCTAATCATTAGTTTATTGGCATTGCCCCTTAAAAGTTCAGACAAGTGATCATACTTTTGTCAGTGGCTAACTGACTTTATATCTGATCTATACTTCGATACTAATATTATGAAGCTAAAGCTGAAGAGTTAGCTGAGAGTACCCACTAAATGTTCCCATTGGGACTCGGGGACTTCTCTCGCAAGGAGAGAGTCAAGGCCATACTCTACCATGCTGGCCCAGCGACACATGACCTCGAAAGATTCTGAGTACATGTCGGTTCCCTCACGATGTTTTCTTCCACCGTTTTATATTTGTGGCATTACGAACATGACTTCGATAAGAGAGCGGTGCGCGTGGGGTTTGTAAACCCGGGGGCTCCGAATCGGCTGGCGCCGTTCACCCGACTAGATCAGCCGTAACTTTTTACGGAGCCTACCTTTGTTGCAGGTATAATGATAACTGAATTGTTTTGTTGGTATCACTCCTCAGGTCACCTGACGAGGGTTCAGCGGAGGTCGGCCCGACGGCGGATGAGTTAGAAGCGGCCAGAGACGCCTGGGAGAACGGGCTGAAGGAACTACAGGCACCGCTCAAACAAGAAAAAGTTGTGTGAGTATACACGGCTACAAATAACATAGGTGATATACTTTACTGTTGATGATTTCTTGAATGACAAATGTTTAAATAATACACAATATATAATGTACTTGCAATGTACCAATTTTGATATTAATAGTGGATGGGTAAAATTTTTAATTTAAAAAAAAAAACTGTATCTGATCTGGCTCGAAGGACCAAATCGACGCTTAGCTTTCGAAGCTTTTTGAAGTGAACACTTCCTTTGGCGCTCCACAGACAGATTTTCCGTGGCCTGTGAATGTGGCTCAAGTGTCACGTTTGTAAATGAAAGAAATTTTCAGGTAAACTCGGGACCAAGCCTATCTGGTTGGATGGCCATGCTTAGAATGAAAATGGAAATGTTTATTGTGCCAAAATAAAACAATCATAAATAAATACACATGACAAGGATATGCGACAAAATATAGTAGGTGGTACAGGTTTAGTATAGTGTGTTAGTGTGCACTGGACCCCACACTAGGGTGATCTGTGTTGTGGGAGTCCAGGCTCTTTCTATTACATTTATTTGACCTAGTATTAAAGAAAATAAAATGACGACAAAGTTAACAATTTTTTAAATTAACGAGGGTAATCTATATATAAATGCTCATACACAGAATGAGTGAAAGAGATATCAGCGTACAATACAAGAATACGTCAAACATCTAAGTCACCACAAACATCCATCAAACATCATTTGGTAGTGGTAGGACTCTTGGCAGAGTCCGCCTGGGAAAGTACCACACCTTTGGCAGTTATTCTACCGCCAAGCAGTAATGTGCAAACATTACTGTGTTCCGGTTTGAAGGGCAATGTGTCCAGAGAAATTACAGGGCTTAGAGATATAAGATCTTAGATCTCTGGGTGACGAGAGCAGTGCAGTGCTAGGTAATGATTGCGTTTGTGCTGTTTTTTTTTTTTTTTTAACTTTTATAGGTTTACACTTGGCCGCCATCTCACCTGATGTTAAACGACGATGCGGTCTACGATGGAGCGTGCTTACCTAGAAGAAACCGATTCACTCTCGATTTGAAGACACCAAGATTATAACTATCGGGGAAAACCCACTCAGGCAACTCATTCCACAGCCTAGATGTTCTTATCACAAACGTAGAGTCAAACCTCTTCGTCCGTGTCTTTGGAATATCCACCATGAAACGTTATGTGTCAGGCATGTTGCTTACCATCAGGCACATGTCCTGATCGTCTCGTCACTCTTTATTTAAAAAAAAAAACATCCAATTAGAGTGTCTATAAAGAAAAAAAAAACTTTAATCAAGCTAAACAATACTTATTTAGACGACAATGCTTGTTTATTCCAGACTAGTACCGCCCTCCGGTTTCATCCGCGTGGTTTTCAAAGTGAGCTGTCAAAATCAGAGTTATAAGTTTTCACTTCTATCGCAAGTCCCTATGACTGACAATTTTTTTTAATCATAGATTCTATAATTTTTAGGCGTCTTCAAGTATTAAAGACGTTCTAAATTCGGCTGTATGTTTTTTTGTGCGTATAATACTCGATGGCTCCGCCAATTGTAGATCAATTTTGATTGTTTTTTTTAATGTAATTTATAGGTTTTAATAATTGTTTTTTTATTCCTTTCAGATTACCAGTGAAAGGCCGTAAAAACATACTGGTGACGTCAGCGCTCCCCTACGTCAACAACGTCCCCCATCTTGGCAACATCATCGGATGCGTGCTGTCCGCTGATATATTCGCTAGGTATAAACTTCTGATATACAGCAATACCCCGACTTACGACACCCCGACTTATGCCACCCCAACTTACGCTGCCCCGACTTACGCTGCCCCGACTTACGCTACCCTGAATTGCGCTACCCCGACTTGCGCAAATTCAGAGATACACGTTTTCACAGTGGTTTAGTCCTCTCTGTCAGTTAAATAGAATAAAATATGTACCAACTTTAATTTTGATATTTTTTGTTAAGCTTACTTTATGATCATTCAAAGCTGGATAGGCAAGTCCATTTAAGTCAATTACGATATTATTAGAAAATGTATTTACCATTGGATAACCCATTCAATTTCAAGTGACTTTTGTTATGAAACCAGTTTCCTAAACGCAATATTGAATATAGCTACCATACAAACTTTAATCGGGACGCATAGAAAATACGAGACAGTGACGTCACGCTCCAGTAGGGGTTTTGTGAGAATCCAAAATTGTGATTTTAAAATCGTGATACCACGGAAAGTTTTTAACATAACAAAGTAATTCTTTCATCTATGTTTCAGTTATTGAGTAGACTTTTGATGGCAAATTAAATAAAAATGAGCCGACATGCCTATTATCCCACTGCTGGGACTCGGGCCTTCCCTCGCAAGGAAAGTGACTATAATCCACCACGATGGCTCAGTGCGGGTTGGTAGATGACACATGACCTTGAAAGATTCCAGGTACATGTCGGTTTCCTCACGATGTTTTCCTTCACCGTTTTATGTTAGCGGAATTACGCACATGACTTTGTGAAGACAGTGGTGCGTGTGGGTTTTGAACCCGGGGTCTCCGGATCGGCAGGCGCCGTTCTCCTGACCAGACCAGCCGTAACTTAAAATGTAAATATAAAATTCTCGTGTCACAGTTTTCGTTGCCATACTCCTCCGAAACGGCTTGACCGATTTTGATGACATTTTTTGTGCTTATCCGGTATCTATGAGAACCGGCCAACATCTATTTTTCATCCCCCTAAATGTTAGCGGTCTCTCTCTCTGTGGTCGCTCCCTCATGGCTGAGGATCGTGGTCATCGCTGGATGTGGATGCTCTACTCCTAGATTGCATTATCTGCTTCCACCGGTGTCTGCTCATCGCGTCTCTGACGACCGTGGAGAACTTGGTTGATGAAGAGCCTCTCACTTGATCGCTCCATATAGTTGGGGATCTTCCCCGGGCTCGTTTACCCTCCGTATTTCCAACTATGATCAGCTTTTCAAGGTTGTCATCTCCCCTTCTCATTGCGTGGCCGAAATAGGACAAAATGCGTTGCTGGCAGATTGTAGACAAGCGGGTTTGGACTCGAAGCTGTGAAAGGACCGATACATTGGTGCGCTTGGCGGTCCAGGGTATCCTCAACATCCGCCTCCAGCACCACATCTCGAATGCATCGATCCTTTGCCTTTCTCGGCTCTGTATTGTCCATGTTTCCACACCGTACATGAATATTGGGAACACTAGAGCGCGCACTAGCCGGATCTTGGTGGTTACGGTTATACCTCTTTTCTTCCAGATGACATTCAGTCGGGTCATCGCATCCCTAGCCATGCCAATACGCCTCTTTATCTCTGATACGCAGTTGCCATCATCGTAGATCAGAGCACCCAGATAAACATAGTGATCAACAATGTCAACCCCAGGGATGATGTTACTTGTGCTGGGTAATTTTCCGGCACGGTCTACTACCATTAGCTTTGTCTTGCTCCTGTTTACCGTGAGACCCATCCGGTTGCTCTCGGTCTCGAGTTTTGAAACAGCTCTTGCATATCCTCCACAGACGTCGCTAAAGGACCGTGTCGTCGGCATATCTGAGGTTCGAAATCCGTTTCCTCCTATCGGAAACCTTTCCCCATCCTTCCAATACTTTTCGCATGATAAACTCCCCATAGATGTTGAATAGGGTGGGTGATAGGATGCATCCTTGCCGCACTCGATCTTTGTTTCGAACACATTGGAACAGTCGGTGCCGACTCTGACAAAAGAGCGGTTCTCAACATACAGGTGTTGTATCAGGCCAATAAGATGTTCAGGGTTCCCATCTCGCGTAACACAGTCCACAGCTCGTCCCATCGCACGCAGTCAAAGGCCTTAGTGTAGTCTATGAAACACAAGATGACCGGGCTATTAAATTCCCGGCTCTTCTCGATGACTTGGCGGATATTAAGAAGCTGCTCTCTTGTGCCCTGCCTTTCACAAAAACCAGCCTGCTCTTGTGGTATCTGGACTCTGAGGAAATGGTTGAGCCGCTGGTTTATTATATGTAAGAGGATTTTACTTGCGTGAGAGATCAACGCGATGGTCCTGTAGTTGCCGCAATTCTTCGTAGATCCTTTTTGTGTAAGGGTATGAACACAGATTCCGTCCACTCAGCCGGCCATTTTCCCGTTCTCCACACCTCTTTACATATTTCCACCATTATTGTTGTTCCTGCTTCTCCCATGTTCCTCAGCAATTCGGCAGTAATTCCGTCTTTGCCAGGTGCCTTTCCAGATTTCAGGACTCTGATAGCGTCTTCCACCTCCGACCGAAGAATCTCAGGTTCGTCTGGCGACAGATTTTTTACAACAGTAGTTGTATGCCTTGTATCATACAGCGCTGCACAATATTGTTTCCAGCGTTCCAAAACCTGCGACGTGTTAGTCAGGACTTTCCCGGTTTCGTCTTCGATGGCACAGCTTTTAAAACTTCGCGTCCCAGTCAGCTCTCTCACTTTGCGAAACAAATCCCTAGTTTCACTACGTATGCTATGTTGCTCAAGTTCTGCGCAAACATAGTTGATGTGTGCGTTATAGTCTTGACGACACCTTCTTTGGACTTCGCGACTGAGCTCCATATACCGTACAAATGTTAGCGGTAGTCCAACCCAAAATTTTATTTTTTAAGCAAATTTTTTAATATCTATTTTTTTATGATACAACTTACAAAAATACATACAATCCTCAATTTTCACCCTTCTACGATCAACCCTTATTTTATTAGGAAATTATTTATATGGCAAAACAACGTTTGCCGGGTCAGCTAGTAAAATATAAATGTATGTTTCAGGTATTGTCGAATATGTGACTACAATACGCTCTATATCTGCGGTACAGACGAATACGGCACGGCGACAGAAACTAAGGTATATTTTGAAGTTAACACTTTTAACCTGCAAAGTATTTATTGTTTTAGGTTGCACCTTAGAGAATTTATTTTTTAGACACCAGAAGGGAGAGGAGCAACTTAGAAACGATACCAGTGCTATTTGAGGGCTATTTGTTACTTTTTGATTATATGTATAAATATTTGATGTCTATTAACTCTTATTTCAAATTATTTATGTTCACGTATATCAGCTTGCCATAGTCAGGTACTTGGTTGTAAGGGGTTGCATTTATAAATAAGTTTAGTTGAGGCATGTACATGTGTTTTTTTAAATTAGAATATATGTATGTATGTATTGTTATGTGATGAGGTTAGGTAAATAAAATATATTATGTGTAAGATTATTATTAGCGTAAGATTATTAAGTGTATGTGGTGTGTGTCGTCATTCGCCGGCACCAACGGAAGACCAGCGTCGGTTGGATCCAACCGGCATTATGCTGAGCTGGGGCCGGGTTGTGACAAAAAAAACATAATTTTAATAGATTTTATAGAACGATGTATGTATGTATAAATTTGGATGTGTGTCTTTTTTGTCACAATAAACAATTTGTCATTTGTCATTGTCATTGTCATTGTAACAGCTATGTTGAACAATAAAGTTGTTGATTGGAGAAATTGTTATGGGATCGCTTCACCGGTATTCGTAATAGCTATACATTACGTACATTTTTGATGATGTGACAACGACGAGACGAGCAGGACATGTGCCTGATGGTAAGCAACATGCCTACCACTTAACAGCACAGTGACACGCAGCTATTGGAACAAGAAGAGTCCAAATCATTCTAGGTAATGATTTGGACTGCACTGCGCTCGTCATCCAGAGATATAAGATGTTTGGTCTATGTACTGTAATTTCACTGGAAACATTGCCCTTCAAACCGGAACACAGTAATGTTTGCACTATACTGTAACTGGACGTAGACGTCAAATAGATGAGTGAGTAGCACTTATAATAATATTATTAATTCTTTTTTTTTCTTTTGACTGCCTATTTGTGGTTTTGAAGTCGGTAAAATTTTGTGTACGAAAATAGTTTATATACTATAGATGCCCGCCCCGGCGTTGCCCGTGGTACATTATATAGCACTCATCAGGATCCCGTACTTATACAACGGTGAAAGAATGACTGAAATCGGTTCAGTCATTCCTGAGAATATCGCTTTCGGACCACCTGTCGGAAATTGGTTGTACCAACACAGATTTAGAAAAAAAAAATAGATTAGCAAAGGTTTTACATTCAAGAGGTATGTAATCTGTGATATTCAATGACGCAATCTTAGACACATGCTGTCATGTGTCATGTCAAAGCACGAAACGTTCGAAAACTCTCAAAATGGAATATTTTTTCCCGTTTTTGTTACATTCTTGATTCATGCTCCGCTTCAAAGTCAAAGTCAAAGTACTTTATTCATAAATGTACAATTTACACGTCAATTAATAAAAAATAAAAACAAAAGAAAGAGCATACAAATTGTATACATTTTCAAAGTTTGAAACTACTACTTTACTGTATTACAATAATTATTGTACAGAAAACTGTCAAGCATTATACGAGTATAATGTCTTTATAGCAATTGTACTAACCTATGTCAAATTTATTTATTTACATTTTATGGGAACTTTGCCATCACTCTCTAAAAATTCGCTGTAACTATAAAAGTTTGATCGATAAGCCAGCACTTTAATCTGTTTTTGAAGCTGCCGAAACTTGGGGCCGATAAAACTATTTTGGGAAGAGCGTTATAAACTTCCGGTCCCATTATGTGAGTTAACTTCTGTGACCTCGTGAGAGAGTGTGGTATAACATCCAGCTTGTCGGCGTTGCGTATGTTGCGAGAATGTCTCTCTCTTCGCGTGTTGTACGATTCTAGATTATTTTTACATACACAGCCACTTGATAGATCAAGATAGCAGGTAAAGTAAGTATACCAAGCTCCTTGAAATATGGTCTGACGGATGTACATTGCGATACGCCAACAATGGCACGTACGGCACGTTTTGGGCGCGGAACGCACGCTTCCAGTCGGCAGCGCGCGCGTATAGCTCGGCGCCGTATTGTAACCGTGAATGCACTGTGGCGAAGTAACATGCACGTGACACTTCTGTAGACACCACTCGGAAACTCGTCTTAGCGCAAAGCACGCACTGCTAACTTTAGCACACATCTTGTCGATGTGATGTTCCCACGTCATGCTGCGATCAATCTCGAACCCCAAAAATGCGGTGTTCTGTACCTGCTCAATCCTAACACCATTTAGCGAGACTTTTAGCAGTTTTGTATGGTGTCCCGACAGACAAAAGTGAATATAGTGTGTCTTTTTGAATTCAGCATAAAACCGTTGGCGCTAAACCATGAATTTAAGCCGTTTATTACAAAATTTAATTTCTCTTCTAATTCCTCTATTGAAAGAGCTGTGACTACGGCAGCCACGTCATCCGCATACATGAATATGGCTGCACCCTTCACGGCTTCGGGTAGATCGTTTAGTAGGAGAGAAAACATAATATTAGAGACTGACGAACCCTGCGGTACTCCCATAGACGAAGGCAACGGGTCTGATTTGTTCTCGCCATCGCCAGCATCCACTACTTGAGAGCGGCCTCGTAACATGTCAGTCAATACCTCGTATGATTTCCCAGCTATGCCATAGTGTTTCAGCTTTAAAGCTAAGGTCTCATGGTCTGCAACATCGAAGGCCTTCGATAAGTCACAGCATAAGACGGCTACTTGCTCTTTACGTTCACGGGCAGCCAACACGCTACGAATCACTTCACGCGTTAGAAGTCGTAGACCTCCTTTCGCGGTATGCGTATGTTATTCTATTAATAGTAGCGTTATTTTCTATAGCCTATAGCCTTCCTCGATAAATGTACTATCCAATAGAAAAATAATCTTTCAATCCGGACCAGTACTTCCCGAGATCCTAGCGTTCAAACAAACAAACTCTTCAGCTTTATAATATTAGTATAGATGTAGTGATTATGTTTCAGGCGATAGAAGAAGGTAGCACGCCCAAGGAGATCTGCGACAAGTATTTCGCGATCCACAACGAGGTGTATCGCTGGTTCAACATTGGGTTCGATTACTTCGGCAGGACTAGCACTAAGGAACAAACCGAGTGAGTTAATCTTTTTTTTTCTTTTTTTTTTTCTTTAATATCGAGCAGGACACGTTGCTTATGATAAGCAACATGCCTGGCACATAACAGCACAGTGACGCGCAGCTATTGGAACATGAAGAGTCTTAATCATTACCTAGCACTGCACTGCGCTCGTCACCCAGAGATACAAGAACAAAATTTTTGACTAACTCTCGACTACCTCGGATTTGTTCTCTGTACAACATTCTACTAGTCAAGCCCTTTCATTTGATACCCATATTAAGGGCATTATCATCAGGCAAAGATGGTCGGCAGCAATAATTGATGGCTTTGTTAAATCATATTGTACCCATGTACCTTTGTGGAAATAAATGATAATACAAGTACAAGCGAATAACGGAGTTTCATTTTACTTGTGGCATAATCTAATACTGCTAGTGTTTTACACAAGTATGTATATAATAGCTATGTAACATATGTTCTGAAGTTATGCTAACTTGCAAACTGGTGAACTTTATGTAAGAGAAATATAATGTGCAAACATTACTGTGTTCCGGTTTGAAGGGCAAGGTTTCCAGAGAAATTACAGGGCTTAGAGATATAAGATCTTAGATCTCTGGGTGACGAGCGCTGTGCAGTGCTAGGTAATGATTTGGACTCTTCGTGTCCCAATAGCTGTGTGTCACTGTGCTGTTATGTGTCAGGCATGTTGCTTACCATCAGGCACATGTCCGGATCGTCTCGTCACCATTTATTAAAAAAAAAATCTTAAACAGGTAAATTGAAATAACTCTTTTAATTTCAGGATTGCGCAGAAAATGTTCTTAAAGCTGAAAGACAACGGTTTCATCAGCACTCAGACGGTGGACCAGCTCAAATGTCAGAAATGTGACAGGTTTTTAGCAGACAGGTACGCGCTCAGAAATTTGCTTTTCTTTTTTTTTTTTTTTTTTAAATAAAGAGTGACGAGACGATCAGGACATGTGCCTGATGGTAAGCAACATGCCTGACACATAACAGCACAGTGACACGCAGCTATTGGAACATGAAGAGTCCAAATCATTACCTAGCACTGCACTGCGCTCGTCACCCAGAGATCTAAGATCTTATCTCTAAGCCCTGTAATTTCTCTGGAAACATTGCCCTTCAAACCGGAACACAGTAATGTTTGCACATTACTGCTTGGCGGTAGAATAACTGGCAAAGGTGTGGTACTTCCCCAGGCGGACTCTGCCAAGAGTCCTACCACTACATTCAAACTTTCTTCTTATAGTTTTTAAACTTTACCATTTTGAATTCATGTTGTAAACAAAATATGGTTTAGTTTCTTCTTCTTGTTGTGTCAGCTACTCTATTTCTGACTACAACGAAACAATTTTTTTTTATATTTATTACCTACCTAATAATATAATATTTTTTTCGGCACGCTCCACCCATGTTGTTGTTTTTTGAAAATTAATAACTAAAACAACATAAACAGCCTAAGTAAGATGACAGTAACCAAAAAAGTAAACAAAAATGACAGTAAAATACAGTATTCTAAATCGATCACATGTTTGAAGAAAAATCATTCATTTAAACTCTTTTTTTTTATACTAGACAAGAGACCAAACCTCCAAACCACTAAAAAGAAATTAATGTCTTTTAGTCACCATGCAATCCAAGATTTATGTGAAAAAAGAAAACAAATCACAAAGGTCAAGGACCTGTGTCTGTGGAGATGCTAAATTTAAAAAATAAAACTTTAGAGGTGTCAAGGGACACCCGGATGGAACGAAGTTCCTTTCGATTAATTAGTGAAGGAATTATTATTATTTACAAAAAACCTGTATACACTCAACAAAAATAATCGTCGCGACACCACACTGTTCAATGCGAAATAGAAATGAAAATATCTGGCTTGCTTTCTATAAGAGAGAGAAAGACATACAGAGAAACATGCGACGCCGCACAGCTTACAATAGCAAAAAGTGTCGTGACAACTTTTCGTAAGATTTTTTTCCGTCTAGCCCCCTTTCACAACGCGCGATAAGGAACTTCGTTCTAAAAAAACTGTCTAGGCGCGCCAAAAGAGTTTTCATCTCAAAAAGTCAAAGTACTTTATTCATAAATGTACAATTTACACGTCAATTAATAAAAAACAGAAGGAAGAGCATACAAATTGTATACATTTTCAAAGTTAGAAATGACTACTTTATTGTATTATAATAATGATTGTACAGAAAACTGTCAAGCATTATACGAGTATAATGTCTTTAATACAATTGTACTAAACTAAGTCAAATTTATTTCTTTACATTTTTATGGGAACTTTGCCATCACTCTCTAAAAATTCGCTGTAACTATAAAAAGCTTGATCGATAAGCCAGCACTTTAATCTGTTTTTGAAGCTGCCGAAACTTGGGACCGATGTAACTATTTTGGGAAGAGTGTTATAAACTTCCGGTCCCATAATGTGAGTCAACTTCTGTGAGAGAGTGTGGTATTCACATCCAGTGGACATCCAGTTTGTCAGCGTTGCGTATGTTACGAGAATGTCTCTCTCCTGGCGTGTTGTACGATTCTAGATTATTTCTGACATACAGCCACTTGGTATATCAAGATAGCAGGTAACGTAAGTATCCCAAGCTCTTTGAAGTCACCATGCCTATTGTATGTACCCTGTGTCTTCAGATTCGTAGAAGGCATATGCCCCCACCCAGGCTGTCTGTACGAGGACGCGCGCGGCGACCAGTGCGACAAGTGCGGGAAGCTGATCAACGCGGTGGAGCTCAAGTCTCCTCGATGCAAGCTCTGCGGGACCGCACCCATCGTCACTCCCAGTCAGCAGCTGTTCATTGAACTGCCTATGGTGAGGAGAATATATATATAAGATAACCTAGATTCAAAAACTACTGTTTGCAACACTCTTAATGCTAGGTATGTACACTCCGCGAGGTATAAGCTGAGCTTTGCATTAGTGTGAGTGATCACAAATCAGGCAGGAGCGCGGCGAGACAGAATGGCGCCGCGCCTAAGGCCGGTTGTCACACCTACACTATCCATGTACACTCACACAAATGCAAGCTCAGCTCAGCTTATGCCTCGCGGAGTGTACAATATATTTTTAATATGTTGAGTATGTGAAATAAACAATTTAAAATATATAAAATAATAATAATTCTTATTATATTATTATTTTATTTTAGTTAAAAAATAGTCATAGTAGTTCTTAATTTCGTCCAACAGACGGTTATACGCCTCTAATATGACAGGTTCTGGTTTAATTGACAAGTGCGGGAGACTGATCAACATGGTGCAAACTTTGCGGGAATTATGCTTATGGTAACCCAAATACTAAATATAATGAGTTCTAGTTTCATTTTATATGTTATATTTTAATTAGACGCATGCCGGTGTCGCGGAATCGTAAGACTTCACGTCAAATAATATATAGTATACACGTCAAATAATATATAGTATATAGTAATTGATAATCGCCGCAAAATCGCTAGCTTATCGGTTTTTTATCGGATACACTTCGGAGAGTGTGCAACTGATCTGCATGATATAATACCACCTTGCCCTTTCTTCTATCGGACTTCTCGTTGCACAAAAGGGCGGCATCGTTTCATGGTTGATGTTCCAAAAACGCGAACGAAGAGATTTGACTCCACGTTTGTGATAAGAACGTCTAGGTTGTGGAATGCGTTGCCTGAATGGGTTTTCCCTGATGGTTACAATCTTGGTGTCTTCAAATCGAGAGTGAATCGGTTTTATCTAGGTAAGCACGCTCCATCGTAGACCTCGTCATCGCTTAACATCAGGCGAGATGGTGGTCAAGTGCGAACCTATTATAGTAAAAAAAAAAAGTAATATATAGCAAAAAATAATGGGTACATTATTTTTCAGTTGGAGCCCTCAATCCGGACCTGGGCAGCGACGCAGGAGCAGAACTGGTCGGCTCCCGCCAGGGCCGTCGCTAGGTCGTGGCTCAGGTAACTAACTCGCTCACTTTATTCAAAAACTAGCAACCCGCCCCGGCTTCGCACGGGTGTTATGGAAAATAAGTATAAAACAAAATTATTAGACTTACAAATTTTAACACACTCTTGGCAGAATTGCCATGCTTAGGACATAAGACAAAACAAACAATCCCAATCATCTGTTTATCATTTAAAACGCATGCTGTTTTGCCTATTTTACTTTATAAAAAAAATGCGGGAGCCAGAAGCTCAAGGGAGGTCCTGAGAGGAGTGAGCCAAGCGAGGTCGTCGCCGTAGCGAAAGGTTACACTCAAGGACATAGAGCTTCTGGCTCCAGGAGCTCACCCGGAGTCGTACCTCAGTGATAGACCATAATAGGACCAATTGTTATGTTTAGGTATTGTTATGCTTCTCTCAATATGTGCCTTTAAACATTATGCTAAGTTATGTTTATGCTATATACGGTAGCAAAAATTATGCGAAAACTGTTATGCGTTAGTTGTTATGGTATATTATCATTAGTCCTAAAAACTTTAGGCGTGTCTGGCGTCGTTGTTATTCCCCTTTACTTTTACGCATCAAATCAAAATTAAATCAGTAAAAATTGAATTGTTGTAATTTAGTGTTAAAATCTCTGCTAATGCCACCTACGACGTAGTTTATGGTTGTGCAATGTTTTATGTAGGTACTAAAGTCTATTAGTTCTAAATACGTACTAAATAGTTACGGCTGGTCTAGTCGGGAGAACGGCGGCGGCCGATCTGGAGCCCCGGTTTTAAATCCCACGTGCACCAGGCACCACTGTCTTTTCGGAGTAATATGCGTAATACCGCTAACTTAAAACGGTGAAGAAAAACATCGTGAAGAAATCGCCATGTACTTAGAATCTTTTGAGGTCATGTGTCATCCACCAACCCGCACTGGGCCAGCGTGGTGGATTATGGACTTGACTCTCTCCTTGCGAGAGAGGCCCCGAGTCCCAGTAGTAGGAATATTTAGTGGGCTGCTTATTGAATCCATTGACACAGCTAGATTTCTGATCGTCTCATCATCGTAGTCCTTAATGCTCCGTTTTATTCTACTTTAGTAGGTAGAATAAAGGGGACCTTTGGGGATGACCTATATCGTATCCTATCCCCCAGCTCAAATTACACGCGCAGCACTATTTTTTCGAAGGCATGTCCGTAATGCCTCCAATTTAAAACGGTAAAAGAAAACATCGTGAGGAAACCGAAATGGAATAAATTTAATGTAATACTGTGTAGAAAGTGCGAGAAAACTTGAACAATAACAGGAAAGGTAGAATAAACTTATACACAAGAACAAAATAAAAAATTTTGATTAACCCCCGACTACCTTAGATTTATTATCTGTACAACATTCTACTAGTCAAGCCCTTTCATTTGATACCCATATTAAGGGAGTTGTGAAAAAAGAAATGTAATTAGCCATTTTGTGGTAGCGGCCATCTTGGATTTGAATTTTTATAGTGCAAAGTATTCTACTAGTCAAGCCCTTTCGTTTGATACCCATATTGCGGTAGTAGTGAAAAAAATTATATAATTCGCCATTTTGTGATGGCGGCCATCTTGGATTTGATATATGTTATAGCGTATAGTATTCTACTAGTCAAGCCCTTTCATTTGATACCCATATTGAGGTAGGATGTGAAGAAATATTTTGTCCGCCATTTTGTGGAGGCGGCCATCTTGGATCGATATTAACCAAACATACCTAAGAACATCCGCACGGATATTAACTTTCAAATAAAAAAACCGCATTGAAATCGGCCCATCCGTTTGAGCTCTACGGTGCCACAGACAGACACACACACAGACAGACAGACAGACAGACAGACAGACAGACCGACAGACAGACAGACAGACATCGACGTCAAACTTATAACACCCCTTTTTTTGGTCGGGGGTTAAAAAGTAGTTCTGAAAAGAACATTTTGATAGGAACATAAAAAAGTGTTACGAAAAAATGTTTAATATTTAGTATCATTTGCGTCCACTACCTACTACGTAGCGAGGCGACCACGCGAATTAGTAGACGCGCGCGCGGCTACTCGTACTTACCTATTTCATAGCTGCGAACACCTCTCCCCCGTGCCTCGGTGTCCCCTCTATCGGTGTTGCACCGCGCGGCGCCGCATTTTGATAGGATTGATATTTTTAATTTCGTTAAATATTTTGAATGGAATGTCCGACTTCAATAATTCAAAAAGTAATCAATAGGTATTAAAAGAGTCTTGAATAAGAAATAATTTATTTGGATAAGAATTAATACAAATGTGTTGATAACATGGTCTGAATTTGATAGGCATTTTTACTTACTTTTAAAATGTAAAAAGTAGTTGTTGCGAGGTAATTACTGAAGTTAGACATATGGTCTCGCGAGGTTTTTTGTAGATTTTAATACGCTCTATAATATTGTAGAACATTGTTTTGGTCTATCATTAGTACTTTCCGCAGCGTATGCGATGAAAGCCATTTTATGACTGTTTTTTTTATACCTTGCGTTGGTTTTAGTAAAAATTTACGTAGATATCTCATTTTTTTTCGTAATAAACATAGCCTATGTTACTCAGTGATAATGTAGCTTTCTATTGGCAAAAGAATTTTTGAAATCGGTCCAGTAGTTTTTGAGTTTATTCGTGCCATACAAAAATACAAAAATACAAATCTTTCCTCTTTATAATATTATTATATTATATAGTATAGACTAGCAGCCAAAGAGTTTACATATACTACGTATAGAGTTAGATTTTCCGCACGGTTCCTTTGTGTCGATCGTAAGCAGATGACGTGCATACTTTCTATGGCAACAGAGTGAGCCGCGACAAAAGTATTACACTTCCACAAGAGCGACAAGGCAAGAAAGATGCTACCCGTGCTTTCGGTGTAAAGCGTTTGTGCCAACTCTATACGTAGTACATGTAAACTCTTTGCGTGCAGCGTCCTGCACTTTGTTTTTAAGTTATACTTATTTTGGCGTGTTCGTGAAGAATATTATGAGAGTAAAGTTTTACGATGCGCGCGCACCGTTACGAAAAACCGACACTCTGAAGTTAGCCAGTCAACGTTTTAGTAAACATTGTAACTGACTTCAGGTTAATACTTCTTTTGTTGAAGAAATTGTCTATTCTGTGATTGAAGTGTTTTATATTTTAAATAAAGAGTGACGAGACGAGCTGGCCATTCGCCTGATGGAAAGCAACATGCCTGCCACATAACAGCACAGTGACACGCAGCTATTGGAACATGAAGAGTTCAAATCATTGCTTATATTTATGCCCTGTAATTTTTCTGGAAACATTGCCCTTCAAACCGGAACACAGCGATGTTTGCACGTTACTGCTTGGCGGTAGAATAACTGGTAAAGGTGTACTTACCCAGGCGGACTCTGCAAACTTGCACCTGGCACCTGCCCGCGACTTCGTAAATGCTTGAAATTTCGAAAAAGGGAAAAATGAAATATTCCCTAAGAAACTCTACTTTTCTACATTATAAAGTAGCCTATTTGCATTTTCAACCTGCTGCTTTAACTATTGTATAAGTTCCAACTACTCTATTTTAATTTACCTCCTAATCTGTCAATTTTTAATTATTCAACTCAACTCTTGGTTTATGGCTTTTCTTGTGGTTTAGCCTCACAATTGCGCCAATGTCAAGTATAAATATAATATCTAAATTTTTGAAGAAAAAACAGACGACGCGTACGTCAAAGCGCCATTTTTATCAACACCTTATACTAAATTAATTTTAATTATAATCTATTAATGTCAATTATACTCTATCAATGTTAATTATACTCTATAAATGTTACTTATTATATTCCCACCTGCTTTCCGTTTCAGAGAACCTTTAAGATCTCGCGCGGTCACGAGAGATCTGAAGTGGGGTGTCAAAGTTCCCGTTCCTGGATTCGATAGTAAGGTAAAAAGATTTCCACTTATCATTTACCTCCTAATGTTGACCGTAAGATATCTCTGTCCGCGATTATGCCGTTGACTGTTGCGTACATCTGTAAATTTCATTTGCTGGTTCAAAAATTTAGTGATTTGGGAAAATGTTAACCCCAACAACCAAACAAAAAATAGGTGTGTTATAAGTTTGACGTTCATGTCTGTCTGTCTGTGTGTCTATCTGTGGCACCGTGGAGCTCAAACGGATGGGTCGATTTCGATGCGGTTTTTTTTATTTGAATGTTAAATATTCGTGCGGATGTTCTTAGCTAATATCGGCTTGGTTAATATCGATTCAAGATGGCCGCCTCCACAAAATGGCGGACAACATATTTCTTCACAACCTACCTCAAAATCAATATGAAAAGAGAGGGATTGACTAGTAAAATACTATACACTATAAAAACTTCTAATCCAAGGTGGCGGTCAGCCACCACAAAATGGCGAATTGTATTATTTTTTTCACTACTACCTCAATATGGGTATCAAACGAAAGGGCTTGACTGGTAGAATACTTTGCGCTATGACAAATTTCAAATCCAAGATGGCCGCTACCACAAAATGGCATATGAATACATTTCTAAATATGTAGGTAGGTAGTAATAGTAGGTAGTCTGAGCGTCGGAATCCGGAGGTTAATCAAAATTTCTGATGTTCATGTAATTGAGTACAAAATTTTCTTTTTATTAATCTTCTTATTATTATTATTTGACATTTTTATAAGTACTATTATATGCATATAATTTCGTCCCGTTTGCCGTCGAGACTGCGGGGCCGTGGTGTGTAGAGGCTCGAAGGTTTGTGCTGGTCCTGGGACGGCGTTTGCGTGACAGAGGACGCGATTCCCGGGCTGGCTGGTATCTGGTTCAGCGGAGTTCCATGGTGATCCAGCGGGGGGACCTTTGAGCGACGCTCGGGGCGCAGCGTTTTTATTTGACTAGTAATTTTTTTAAGCTATTGCATAGCTTTTATCGCGGGC
Source organism: Ectropis grisescens (assembly GCA_017562165.1). Classification (NCBI taxonomy): domain Eukaryota; kingdom Metazoa; phylum Arthropoda; class Insecta; order Lepidoptera; family Geometridae; genus Ectropis; species Ectropis grisescens. The sequence goes on from CM029768.1 coordinate 10,766,538, forward strand.
CTGGGGACCGAACTTTAGTGATCGTGCATCTCTTTCTTATGTTCACAAGAAACAGGGATGGAAGACCGTAACGCCGTTCTCCCCACTCGGTCATTCGACTTTGAATCTTATTTGTATTAGCTTTACAAATAAGATTTCATTTATCAAGGGATTTCCCGTGATATTTTTTATGTTAAACAAATGTCACTCTTCAAAATAAAAGCAATTCCGAAAAATTGTTAACATTCCTATTGTTTATGTTGATAAAAATGCATGCAACATGCAATAGCTTTACCGCGGCAGTCCCCGAGTGCCACACTTCTTTTTTTGTTGCGTGTTTTTGCAATTTTTTTTGCCAACTTTGTAATTTTATTTTGACTATATTTACTAAATTAGTAAAAAGTAATGTTAATTACTATTTATTTGTTGACTTTAGTAAATGGTACTCCACAGGTGTTCTACGTGTGGTTCGATGCTCCGATCGGCTACATCAGCATCACTCACACGGCGACGGGCGACTACGAGAAGTGGTGGAAGCCCGACAAGGAATTTGATGTGAGTATGGAAACTAATGTTATTGTGACACATCTTAAATTAAAACACGGGTAACTATTATTTTTATGTGAAATTTTTTAAATTAATTGTTGGGTAACTTTTTTTGGAGTGAAAATTTCTTTTGGCGCGCCAGAGACAGGTTTTTCGTGGGGTGTGAATTTTATTATAGCGTCACGCTCGGGAATGATAAGAACTCTTCGGGTAAACTCGGGACCATGGCCACGCCCTCTGGTTTCACCCACGTATATTCCAAAGTCTGTCAAATTCTGAGTTATAAGTTTTTACTACTGTCGTCAGTTCTTATGCCAATTTTTTTAACTTTTATAGGTCTACACTTGACCGCCATCTCGCCTGATGTTAAGCGACGATGCGGTCTACGATGGAGCGTGCTTACCTAGACGAAACCGATTCACTCTCGATTTGAAGACACAAAGATTATAACTATCGGGAAAAACCCACTCAGGCAACGCATTCCACAGCACACACACGTCGATATCACAAAAGTAGAGTCAAACCTTTTCGTTCGTGTCTTTGGAACGTCAACCATGAAACGATGTCGCTTTTTCGAGCTACGAGCAATCCGATAGAGAAACGTGCAAGGCGGTATTATATCATGCAGATCAGTTGCACACTCTCCGAAGTGTTAGCTAGGCGGTAGAACGTCAGTTAACCGAGGGAGAGTTAGCATTACATCCCACTAAATGTCCCCACAGCTGAGACTCGGGCCTTTCTCTCGCAAGGAGAGAGTCAAGGTCATTAACCACCACGCTGGCACGGTGCGGGTTGGTGGATGACACATGACTTCGAAAGATACCTCTACACACCAGACACTAATCCTCGGAGACAATACAAACTTAAACTTCCAGTACCTAGACTAGAAATTTATAAAAAAGGACCATTTTACTCGTCAATCAATATTTACAACCACATCCCTGAATGCATAAAAAAAGAACCAAACATCAATACATTCCGAAAGAAACTCCGTTCGTTTTTAGTAGATAAGTGTTACTACTGCGTAAAAGACTTTTATAATGACAAAATTTGATCTCTCTTTTATTCTTTTTTTATTACTAATGTAGGTACTCATGTGAGTTGTGGGAGAATTCCTATAAATAATCGTATGCTTAAATATATTTAGAACTAGCTGTTACCCGCGACTTCGTCCGCGTAGAATTTTGATTTGTTTTGTGTGTAAATTCACTGCTTTCAAAAAATTGTAAAAATGTAGAGTTGTTGTCTTACTTTGTTTATTATAGTTCTTATAATAACTCCGTAGTTATTTTTGTATGTTTCACTCTTTACCAGGGAATACAAACATAGTTTATGTGAATTCTTACAAAAACAATAATTTTGGCAAATTAGTAACGTTGCGTCGCGTCGGCAGAGTTTTAGTCAGCTGTATGCCGATTCAGAGTATATACCTTATTTCGCCAAAACCGGCTGACATACAAAATACCTTAAAATCTTTCGTGTTTATCGTCGTTATGTAATGCTATGTTGTATTGTGTTGTGTTGAGTTCTGTTCTGATCTGTTTCGTTCCGTTCCGTAACGTAAACGCAACGCAAACGCAACGCAAACGCAACGCAAACGCAACGCAAACGCAACGCAAACGCAACGCAAACGCAACGCAAACGCAACGCAAACGCAACGCAAACGCAACGCAAACGCAACGCAAACGCAACGCAAACGCAACGCAAAAACGCAACGCAAACGCAACGCAAACGCAACGCAAACGCAACGCAAACGCAACGCAAACGCAACAAACGCAACGCAAACGCAACGCAAACGCAACGCAAACGCAACGCAACGCAACGCAAACGCAACGCAAACGCGCAACGCAAAACGCAACGCAACGCAACGCAACGCAAACGCAACGCAAACGCAACGCAAACGCAACGCAAACGCAACGCAAACGCAACGCAAACGCAACGCAAACGCAACGCAAATGTAACGCAAAAATGTAACACCAAACGTAACGCAAACGTTACGCAACGTAACGTAACATTATTATTATAATATTATTAGTAGGATAGATTTCAGACTAAGAACTATTTGTGTTTCAAATTGCAACAAAATCTAATAAGGCGATCCGATATTAAATGTATACTTGATCCTTTAGGAACTGTGTATGTTTTCGGGATAGTAAATAGCCTGTTTTATTTTGATGTTTGAATCTGTGTTTCGAATTGCAACAAAATCTAGTTAGGCGTTCCGATCTTACATTTATTTATACTTGATCCCTAAGGAACCGTGCATGATTTCGGGATAAAATGTAGCCTATGTGTTATTCCAGACTATAAGCTATCTGTGTACTAAGTTTCAGCTCGATCTGTTGAGCCGTTTGGGCGTGATTGAGCAACAAACATCCAAACATTCAAACATTCATACATTGAGATTTATAATATGTAGGGAAGTAGGATTTCATGCAAATATGTCCAAGGAATAAAAAGTTTCATGCAATCGTTCATCCCCTAATTCATCGCTTTAGGGGTTTAATTTAGATAAATCTTCCCTTAGTGGCTACGTACGCTATAAAATAATATATGTGTGAAATTTAAAGTGTGTCCTAAGGTTTCGTCCTGTGCGTTAATATAAAACTTTCATCCCTTGTCTAACACTCTCAGGGACGTCTTTTGAAAAAAGACTACATAGCTCATTATTTTGGCCGTACTAAGTACCTAAGAAATTTAATTTTTTAAAGATGTCCAAGGAATAAAAGTTTCTATACAAACTTTCATCCCTTATTTCATCCTTGGAGGGTTGAATTCTGTCAAACTCTCATTATTTTGGCAGTACTAAGTACCTAAGAAATTTGATGTAAATATGTCCAAGGAATAAAAAGTTTCTATACAAACTTTCATCCCTTATTTCATCCCTTGGAGGGTTGAATTTTGTTAAACGCTGTAATACGTGTCTCATGATTTTAGCTAAACTCAATTTTTATGAAATTTCATGCCAATATATCTAAGGAATAAAAAGTTTCATACAATCATTCATCCCCTATTTCATCCCCTTGGAGGTAGAATTTATCAAAATCCTTTCTTAGCGGATGCCTACGTCATAACATCTACTTGTGTGCCAAATTTCAGCCTGATCCCTCCAGTGGTTTGGGCTGTGCGTTGATAGATCACTATGTCAGTCAGTCAGTCAGTCAGTCAGTCAGTCACCTTTGAGTTTTATATATATAGATAGATATAGGCATGCAATTTTTATTTAGAACATATGAGCACCTATTGTAAACTTTGTAAAAAAAATTGAACTTTAGTTATTATTAAGTAATTTGTCTCTAGTATTAAGTATGCGTGTGTGTATGTTTTGATTGCCAAAGTTTGTTGTCGAACATGCACATCGTAAAATTGCAACGCTCTTTATACAGGGTTAATGCATTATTGTAACCTAAAAAACTAGTTTTTTTTAGAAAAATAATGTATTCATAGCAATAAAGAAATAAAGAAAGATTCTAGGTGCACTTAGAGAGAGTTAACATATAAAATTGTATTTTTGTTTTCAGGTAAAATTATACCAGTTCATGGCCAAAGACAACGTCCCGTTCCACGCTATCATGTTCCCGGCGACTTTGCTCGGCATCAACGAAGGCCACTTGATGGTCAACAATTTATATGCCACAGGTAAGATTTAACCTAATTAAAAATCATAGATTAAACACCCTGTTGATCAGCCATGAAACGAATCTCCTTTAATTCATAAGTCACCAGCGGGGGCGCAGGACGAGGTAAAAAAATTACGCTGTGATAAGCCGAATATCCATGTCACGACTTTCCACCAATGATTAGACAAAACGAGACAGAGTTATGCAAACTTCTAAGGACAGAGCAGGATGCAATGAAAGACATCAACTGGTTCAACGGTAGGTTAGATGTGCAATTATGCTTATAAAACGCTACGGAGGGGGAGTCGTACGATCAGTCAAATGGGTAATCGTTTTTGTTAAAAATATACACATTATTATAACATTTTGTAGTGGTAGGACTCTTGGCAGAGGCCGCCTGGGGAAGTACCACACATTTGCCAGTCATTCTACCGCCAAGCAGTAATGTGCAAACATTACTGTGTTCCGGTTTGAAGGGCAATGTTTCCAGAGAAATTACAGGGCTTAGAGATATAAGATCTTAGATCTCTGGGTGACGAGCGCAGTGCAGTGCTAGGTAATGATTTGGTCTTTTCATGTTCCAATAGCTGCGTGTCACTGTGCTGTTATGTGTCGGCATGTTGCTTACCATCAGGCACATGTCCGGATCGTCTCGTCACCATTTATTAAAAAAAAAAAACATACTATATAACACACGGAGGAACAAGATCTACTACTGCAAGACCTTGAATTTAAACTACATTCTTAAAAAACTCCAAAACTACATTCTGCTGAAACACAAGACGTTGGCGTAATTGTATTTAAATATGTATGTTATTGAATTAATACTATTGCAGAAAATAACATATTATTTCTATACTAATATTATAAAGCTGAAGAGTTTGTTTGTTTGTTTGAACGCTAGGATCTCGGGAAGTACTGGTCCGAATTGGAAGGTTCTTTTTCTATTGGATAGTCCATTTATCGAGGAAGGCTATAGGCTATAGAAAATAACTCTACTATTAATTGAAGCGGAGCATGAAACAAGAATGTAACAAAATCGGGAAAAAATATTCCCCTTTTGAGAGTTTTCGTACGTTTCGTGCTTTGACATGACACATGACAGCATGTGTCAAAGATTGCGTCATTGAATTTCAGAAATCTGTGCCTGGAATATAATAATAATAATAATAATAATAATAAAGCCTTTTTATTTCCATGCACATTACATTAGGTTTAAACAATTATAATTAGTGCTTATAAATTGTAAAAGGTGTGTTTAGGGCATGGCTCCTCTCTGGATATAGGCCTCCTCCAACTGTTTCCATAATCTACGATTTACCGCCTTCGTCATCCAGTCTTCGCCGGCTGTATTTTTTATTTCATCAACCCATCGATCTTTAGGCCTTCCTCTTTTTCTTTTTCCATTGGGTCCCTTCCATTTGGTGACTCGTTTAACCCATCTCTTGTCTGTACTGCGTGCGATGTGGCCAGCCCATCTCCATTTTAACTGTTGTGCGTGACGTTCTGCATCTATTAATTTTGTTTTCTTGCGAATATCTTCGCTCTTGATTTTATCGCTAAGTTTTATACCTAGCATGCTTCTTTCTATCGCCCGCTGGCACGAACGAATTTTACGCTTAGTTTTCTCATGGAAAATCCAAGTTTGTGCTCCATATGACAAGCATGGTAACAAGCAGGTATCTACAACTTTCTTTTTGAGTTTTAATGGAAGTTTTGCTTTTAGAATTTCTTTGAAGCTCCAGTATTTTTTCCAAGTTATGCTGATACGACGCTCTATTTCATCTTCATATCGCGATTTCTTGAATGAAATTTGTTTTCCAAGGTACACATAGCTGTCCACATACTCTATCGGTGTTCCATTTACTATTATGGCCTTTTTTATACTATTTGTAGAAACTTTAGTTTTAGATGTGTTTAAATGTAAACCTATTTTTTTGCTGGCGTTGTTTAGTTCACAAATCATTGCTTCCAACTGTTTTGATGATTTTGCAAAGAGAACGATGTCGTCTGCAAAACGTAGGTTGCTTATGAGCTCTACATCTATTTTTATTCCTTTGTTTCTCCAGTCTAAATTTTGCATTATATCTTGTAGCACGGCTATAAATATTTTCGGTGATAAAGGATCTCCTGTTTTACTCCTCTTATATATATTTTTTGGCCCAATTTTGTCTAATTTTACTCTACTTGTGCTGTTCTTATATATGTTTTTAATGACATTGATGTAAGTATTTGAAACGCCTTGATTTGAGAGTGCTTGCCATATGCTCTCGTGTCCGATTGAATCGAAGGCCTTCGCATAATCTATATACGCGATGTATATAGGTTGGTTGAACTCTTGATGTTTTTCCACTATTTGGTCCAATGTGTGGATGTGGTCCATGGTAGAGTAACCCGGGCGAAAGCCGGCCTGTTCCACTGGTTGATGCTTCTCTATGCTTATCGCTATTCTTTTTTCTAGACACATGGCAAATAACTTATATACTGTCGGTAGCAGGCTGATTGGGCGATAGTTATTAATATCTGAAGGTTCTCCTTTTTTATAGAGTAAAATTATTCTTGATTCTCCCCATTTCTCTGGAATTTCTTGCATTTCTAATATTTTTTATTAAACAAGGTTGTGACAGGTCCTATTAGAATATGTTTTCCTATTTTCAGGGCTTCATTAGCGATATTATCGGGTCCTGGGCTCTTCTCTGTTTTTAATTTATCTATATTTTTCAGAATTTCTCTACCATCAAAAGCTGTAACGGGTGGTTCTGCTTCTTTTTCTGTTGTTTTGTACGTATTTTCGTTGCTGTGTTCATCATCATAGAGGTTTTGATAAAAGTTTGATGCAATGTTTATTATCTCTTTTCGTGTTTGTTGTTTATTTGTTGTCTTCTGTGTTTTCAGAGTTGGAATCCATCTTTTTTCTGTGTTTAGTTGTTTGTATGCCTTTTTTTGGCTTCCAGTAGTAAGCAGGTTTTTTCGATAATTCCCATTCTGTATTTTTCATAGTCTTTTTTTAACATTTTGTTTGTACTTTTATATATACCTGTAAGTTCTTTCTTCTCCTCTTTATTTTGCATGGCTTCGATTGCAGTTCAGATCGTCTTTTAAGTTGTAATTTAGTTTCGTCTGATAGAATATCCTTCTTAGTTTTCTTTGAGGTGGCAAAGCTTAGGCTCTGTTTAATGGCCGACTCGATTTTGAGATAGAATGTCTCTATGTTGTCGCTATTTTCCCACTGGATTTGATGTGTTTCCTCTTGTAGAGTTCTTAAATATGCTTGTTGGTTTTTATCGCAAGTTAAGTCCGTATGAGCTTCGCTAAAGTGTTTTCTGCTCTGCCTCGATGTTGCTAGTTGAACTGTGCCTCTGAGTAATCTGTGATCAGTAGGGAAAATTTTATTTTTTAAAATCTCCATATTTGAGAATAATTTAGGGCAATTGCTCATAATGTAATCAATTTGGTTTTTATAATGTTTGTCTGGTGTGATCCAAGTCCATAGGTTTTTAAGATTTTTCTTAAATATTGTGTTTATTATTGTGAATTTGTTAGCTAATGCGTACTTGAGTAATTTATCTCCTCTAGAGTTCCTTTTTCCGTAGCAATATGACCCCATAATTGTGTTTTCTAGTGGTTTTCTTTGTCCAATTTTTGAATTAAAATCTCCCATTAATATAATTTTTCCTTTTGCAAGTTTTTGCGCTGCTTCGATTTGGTCATAGAAATTATCTATTTCCTCTTCAGGTGCTTCTGAGGTTGGCGCATAAACTTGTATTATTGCTATTTTTGTTGAGTTGAACTTCATATTTAGAAGGCAAACTCTCTCAGATAGGCCCACATAGTTTTCTATATTATGTTTGTATTCCTTTTTGATTAAAAATCCTACACCATGTTGTCCTTGAGTCTCTCCTGTATAGCAGAAAATATGGGTTTCGTCCTCTATAATCTCATTTCCTATTCTTCTTATTTCTGATAATCCCAGTATATCATATTTTTTATTGGACAGTGAGTATTTTAATAAAAGCATTCTTTGCGGTGATAACAATGATTTAACATTGTATGTGCAGATGTAGAGTTCTTGGTTAGTTGGAGGGTTACAGTCATATTCTCCCGCCTGGAATATAAACCTTTGCTAATTTTTTTTTCTAAATCTGAGTTGGTACGACCAATTTCCGACAGGTGGCGTAGCAGGTAGCTGAAGAGGTTTTTTGTTTGAAATCAATATTCTCAGGAATGAGTGAACCGATTTCAGCCATTCTTTCACCGTTGGATATGTACGGGATCCCGATAAGTGGTATATAATGTACCACGGGCGAAGCCGGGGCGAGCATCTAGTGTTATATATCCTTCCTCGATAAATTGACTATCCCACATGCTGGGGCCACAGTAACGGGAAATGCCATTAATTATCGCGTTAACGGACGTTAACCGAAGAGTGCTATATAATATACCACGGGCGAAGCCGGGGCGGGCATCTAGTATTCTAATAAAGGAACATATCATCTGAACAGTCGAGATCCATTTAACAATTAGATTGGCTGTAGAACAGTAATGGATCCCGACTGTTCAGTTGTTATGTTCCTTTACTAGAATATGTTTTATTTTCTGTAATAGTATTAATTCAATAACATATGTATATGTCGGGGAAACATTACTTTTATTAGTTTCTCATTCAGGCGGGCATGGCATATAGGATTCTTATCGTGGGCGTCTGTCGGTCAGAGCTAGCATAAATGAAAATCATTAAAATCTTCACAATTTTATATTGTCACAAATTTAATATTAAAGTGAAATGTGCGAGCCAGCGAGCAACACGGAAGGGAGTAGGCATACACAGCGTCTCCTCTCTGTCAAAGTACAAGTCCGCGTGGACCATGAAGTTTGATAATATACTGTGGCTGAGGGCGGGGCTAGATTTGTGAATGGTGCTTTATTTTTGATGTGTTAGTGATTTGGCTGTGTGAGTATGATCAGCAATGGATCGGTACAGGTATGTTTTGTATGTAATAGTGCGGCTTTGCGCTAGTGTGCAACTTCCCCTCCCGCAAGAAATGACAGAAAGATTTGAACAATATTTTTAGCTAAGGCTACTTACTCCCTTCCGTGCTTGCGCGGAAGATATGCTCGATGGTTCGAGCAGCGCATTCGATGGCGCCATTATATGATCGTACCAGCTCTAGTAACACACTCTTGTCTACACAACTCTCATATTACTGATGCAAAATATATTATATCGCTACTCTGTCCACAATACGAATCAATAATGTCGTCACCACGACCACGCTCAGACATTGACATTGCTCGATATTTAAATAAATTGATTTGAATGAAAGCTTAATGCTAAAGGAAATTGTAACACTATAAAATGAATGTTATAAGTATCTATACTAAAATTATAAAGCTGAAGAGTTTGTTTGAACGCTAGGATCTTGGGAAGTACTGGTCCGAATTGAATGATTCTTTTTCTATTGGATAGTCCATTTATCGAGGAAGGCTATAGAACGTAACGCTACTATTAATAGAAGAAGAGCATGAATCAAGAATGTAACAAAATCGGGAAAAATTATTCCTTTTTGAGAGTTTTCGTGCGTTTCGTGCTTTGACATGACACATGACAGCATGTGTCTAAGATTGCGTCATTGAATATAAACCTTTGCCGCAGATTACATACCTCACCTTTGCTCACAGATTAAACACCTCCCTTTGCTAATCAAATTTGTTTATAAATCTGAGTTGGTACGACCAATTTCCGACAGGTGGCGTAGCAGGTAGCCGAAGAGGTGTTTTCTTTGAAAGCGACATTCTCAGAAATTAATGAACCGATTTCAGTCATTCTTTGACCGTTGGATGTGTACGGGATCCTGATGAGTGCTATATAATGTACCACGGGCGAAGCCGGGGCGGACATCTAGTTACAAAAACAAATACAAAAATCTTTATTATTGTTTGCAGGTAAGATAAAGTGATACCAAAACATTTTAAAAGTTGACCCATACATACTGGCCTCTTCTTCTAGAGGCATGCAATGTCTGGTAACACAGTTTCCATTGGCCTGAATTTATACAATGATAATAATAGTCTGCTGATAAAGTCTTCTTCTTTTTTCATTTTTAGCTTTTAATCGGTTGTATCACATTGCATTATATGTGTAGATTTCCCTCGTAGGCTCATACATATGTATAAAAAAACATATCTCTCATGTATAGCACAACCAAATAGAAACAAGAAATGAATAGAAGATAAGAATCAGATAACATAAATAACACAACCAAATAAATTCCAGAAATGAAAATAAGACGACGAAGACTTTCATCAGCTGACTATTATTTTATGTATTGTTTTTTCATTGTATAAATTAAAACTAAAACAATTTGTTTTCCTCTGACACATTGCATGGCTCTAGAAAATACCAGTTTGTATGTATCAACTTTTAAAATGTTCTGTACCATCTTATCGCACCTGCAAACAGCAATAAAGATTTTTGTATATGTATTCGATCAGGCGCGGTCCCAGCTTCGAATTTTGAAGGGGGTCACCAGTACGCAGTCTCAAATTTTGGGGGGGGTCACAAGTAGGAATACAATAAATCATTAACTTTTTTTTAGATTTTTAGTTTAACGTTTACGATTTTGGGGGGGGGTCATGTCCCCTGTGACCCCCCCCCCTCGGACCGCGCATGTATTCGATACACATATAATGTTTATGTAGTACCTACGGGGCTTAATTACGAATAATTCATTGTTTCATTCATTCATTATGTGTTCAAATCCCGAAAGTTTAAAAACAATATTCGTTACACATATGTAGTGAGTACATTTATTTATTGTAGATTAATGTGGTATACATGATTTTCTTCAACAAAGGTTATTTTTTATTTACACTTTGAGTAAAACTTTATAACATTATTTAGATTAATTTTTGTGTTTCGTTTTTTGAGGTTTACATTTTGTATTTAACTAGTGTAACACTCTGAAGATTTACATTACATACAACATGTACATTTGTCCATGTTGAAACCAATCGGCACCATAGGATCACCCTGCCTGACACCTCGTTCGATATTTTGTATTAACTAGTGTAACACTCTGAACATTTACATTACATACGACATGTACATTTAGATAGATACGCTTTATTGTACACACCAAAAACAAAACAAAAACACTTATACAGAAGAGAAGAACAATAAATACTAGTGTTACAATCGGCTGCCTTATCGCTAAAAGCGATCTCTTCCAGGCCATCTTAGGATGGAAATGGTTAGCAAGAACATATTAAAATGCGGGGTGTGTATCTAAAAAAAAATATCTAAATATTTACATTTGTCCATGTTAAAACCAAATGGTACCATAGGATCACCCTGCCTGACACCTCGTTGTCTTCCAGAGTACCTGAACTACGAGGAGGGCAAGTTCTCCAAGTCGCGCGGCGTGGGGGTGTTCGGTACGGACGCGAGGGACGCCGGCTTCCCTCCCGACGTGTGGCGCTTCTACCTAGCGTCGGCCAGGCCGGAGACTAGCGATTCCAGCTTCAGTTGGACAGAACTAGGCACCAGGTACAAACATATCTTTCATATTTTAAAATACCCACGCCTCGTTTACCCGCAAACTTTATTCTTTTATTTTGGATGGATAAAAAATAGCCAATGTGTTAGTCCAAATCATTATCTATCTCTATACCGAATTTCATCCAATACCCTTCAGTCGTTTTTTTTTAATTATAAACTCATGAGACGAGCAGGACATGTGCCTGATGGTAAGCAACATGCCTGCCATATTACAGCACAGTGACACGCAGCTATTGGAACATGACGACTCCAAATCATTACCTAGCACTGCACTGCGCTCATAACCCAGAGATCTAAGATGTTGTATCCCTAAGCCCTGTAATTTCTCTGGAAACATTGCGCTTCAAACTGGAACACAGTAATGTTTGCACATTGAACACAGTAATGCAGTGAACCAGGCAGTAATGTGCAAAACATTACTGCCTGGTGGTAGAATAACTGGCAAAGGTGTGGTACTTCCCCAGGCGGACTCTGCCAAGAGTCCTACCACTACTGCCCTTCAAAAGAATAACTTAGAAACATTTTGATAGTCTAAAAGTGGGCAGATACGGCACTAGCGACTTGTCGTGGACCGCACGAATCAGCAGGTCAGCTACGAAGTCCGATAAACGATATATCGGCCGAAGTTATGAACGTTTTATACCACGATACACAATCGGTCGGTCGGTGACACAAAAACTGTCAAATCAGCGTCGGTCGGGAAGAACGAAACACTCGATCAGATCAACCGACCGATTGTGTTTCGTGGTATAAAACGTCCATAATAATTTATGTACACTATCAATACTTGACAACAGGGAGGCATTATTATGTTTCAGCAAAGCGTCGCAATATAATAGGCCCCCCTTGCAACAAAGCAACTACTATTGATAAGGTTCAAGAAACCTCTATTAACATTTTGTACCAGAATATAAATAGACTGTTAGGTAAATTAGAAGAAATAGAATTATTCCTTGAAAGCTCAAAAATTATGAAGTAATTTGTTTTACTGAGACGTGGCTATCAAAAATGAATTGAACTTTTGCCTAAACAATTATACAATTGGTAGTATTTTCTATAGAAAATTCGCGATAGGCGGTGGTTGCATAATTTTTGTCAATAATAGTGTAAAATTTAAGTGTCGAAAAGATATAGAAAAAATTACCGTGGAACGATATTGTGAACTAGCATGCATTGAGTTGGATAATCATATTGTTGTATGTGTTTATAAACCGCCTAGTGCTGACATTGAGATCTTCCTTACTACTTTAGAAGAAGCACTAAGTAAAATTTCAAAGAAAAGTAAACAGATAGTGATGTGTGGAGACTTCAACACAGACATACTTTTGGAATCACGTACTAAGAGCAATATACTAATGTTATGCCAATCTTTTAATTTAAAAAAAGTGTTCACTGAACCAACAAGGGTGGCAGTAACTAAGAAAGGTAGTTCTGCAACCTGTATTGACAATGTCTTTGTCAACTGTGAATATCTGCACACTGAAGTCCTGGATTGTTTGCGTTCAGACCATAGGGGACTGAGCATTTGCCTTCCTGCTTGTATAAAAAGGGCAGAAGACAAGGTGCTTATTAGGCCTATTACGTTATCTCGCATATCAGCTTTAAATAATGTGAAAGGTAATCATTTTTCCAAAAGTTTTTCGATATGATAATCGACAGCCCTAATCAAAACTATGCTGATTTTTTTTAAAATGTTAAGTTCACAATTTGATAGTATCTTTCAGACGAAATTAATTAATATTAACGCAAAACCTAAGTTCGCTGAATGGGCTACACCGGGACTATTTAAAAGTCGAAACAATTTGTATAATTTATATAAACTAAAGACATATTGCAATGATGATGCAACAAAAACTATGTTAATAAATATTCAAAAATTTCAGAAATTCATGTATACAAGCTAAAACAATATTTATTCGAGATCAAATTAAAACTCTAATAACATGATAAAAACACGTGGAAGATTATAAACAAAGAGACTGGGAGATCTAAAAGTCGTGAAAAGATAAACGCACTTCGGGTTGGTGAAGGAGTAACTACAAGAAAATCGGAAATAGTAGATGCTTTCAGGACTTATTTTGCTGATATCCCTTGAAACAACTAAGCACTTAACATCGTCCCCTTACTTGCTGAAGAAATGTTAAAAGAAAACGTTAAGTGTCCTTCATCTACATTTGAATTTCATCAAGTGACTGCTATTACAATACTAAAACATTCAAAGACATTAAAGTAAAGAGTACGGAGGACTTATGGGGATTATCAGTAAGAGTACTTGATGGAATTATAAATAGCATTGCTCCTTACTTAGCGGAATTGTTCAACGAGTGCATTAGAGGTGGCACATTCCCTGACATGATGAAATATAGCAAAGTTATACCACTGTTCAAATCTGGAGATAAAACGAACCTGGCAATTACAGACCCATCTCTGTATTACCCTGCCTTAGTAAAATATTTGAGAAACTTATATGCAATCAACTTCTATCTTACTTTAATGTTAATAACCTATTACATAGCAACCAATTTGGATTCACAAAGGGACGTTCCACTATTGATGCAGGCGTTGAACTAAATAATTATATTTTAAGTGCCTGGGAAGATCATCACGATGTTCTGGGTGTGTTTTGTGACTTGTCTAAAGCTTTCGACTGCGTTCATCATGATACTCTTTTGAAGAAACTACAGTTCTATGGGCTATCGAAGCCAGCTCTAAATTTTATTTCTTCTTATCTTAAAGATCGTGTACAGATAGTTGAAATTGACGGTGTGCAATCAAATGAGTCCCCTTTAAAATGGTGTACCTCAAGGTTCCATCCTTGGACCCTTATTGTTTCTTATATACGTTAATGATCTACCTTTTATGATAAAAACCATAAAAACGTAGAAATAGTTATGTTCGCTGATGATACATCACTTCTTTTTAAGGTTAAAGAGGAATAAATTATTTCACAGAAGTAAACGCAATTTTGGACATCACATACAAATGGTTCGATGCAAATAATCTAGTTCTAAATCCAAATAAAACTAAATGTATAAAGTTTACGCTATGCAATGTACTGGGCTGTAAACTTGATATTAGACTGAAAGATAAAGTGATCGAACCCGTACAATCTACTCTTTTTCTGGGCATTTCAGTGGATTCAAAGCTGCAGTGGGGTCCTCACATGAGAGACTAGCTGATAGACTCAGTTCAGCTGCCCATGCAGTTCGTCAAATTAAGAAAATATCTGACGTGGAAACAGCTAGACTTGTTTATTTTGGATACTTTCATAGTATTATGTCCTATGGGATTTTATTATGGGGATCGGCCGCGGATAGAAATTCAATTTTTATATTACAAAAGAGAGCAATCCGTGCTCTGTACAATCTGTCTGCTAGAAAATCATTACGGGAGATGTTTAAAACTATAAATATACTAACAGTCCCATCGTTATACATTTATGAAAGTATAATGTATGTGAGAAAAACCGTACTCGACTGCAGAAAATGTCTGATTTGAATCCAAAAGCACATCATAAACATAAAATTGTATTTCCTAAATGCAGACTACAGAAAACCATTAACTCTTTCAAATGTAATGGTATTCGCTTCTATAATTTAATACCTGCACAAGTGGAAGGTCTCAATGAAACTAGGTTTAAAACCGAAATAAAAACTACCTAATGAGCAAAGCATATTACACTGTAGATGATTATGTAAAGGACAGCAATATTTGGAAAAGGAATATGTCAAAATCAGAACTATCGAGTAAAGTGGAATAATACTAAACATTAATGTAAATTTGTTTAAGTACCTACTGTATGTATTCATTGTTTGGATAATTTGTTTTTTTCACCATGACAAAGCCTTTTTACAGCTGCACCTAAATGACAAGGCCCCTTTACAGCTGATTATTTTTTATTTGACATTATTCTTTAGTATTATTTTATTACATACACAGATTATTTATGTATAATTTTATTGTAAGTGACGTTACCAAGTGTTCTTTTGAAATAATGGTTCGAATAAATGAAAAAAAAAAAAAAAAAAATATCATATATTATCAAGAGTACTAGATCTAGACCCTGGATGGATATATTGATCAAACTCAAAAACACAAGACAATATCCTGATGAAACACAAGACGTTGGCGAAATTGTGCTCACCAAACATTTATCTCACACAAATATATATCACAACCAAATAGAAGCCAGAAATTAATCTAAGATGAAGGATCAGATGACATAAATAAAAACCAGAAATTAATAGAAGATGAGGAAGAAGAAGACTTTAATCAGCTGACTATTATTTAATATTTTTTTTATTTATTTATAAATTACTAACAAATTGTCTTGCCAGACATATTGCATGCCTCTCGCAGAGGCCAGTTTTTATGGGGCAACTTTTAAAATGTTTTGTATCATCTTATCTTACCTACAAACAGCAATAAAGATTTTTGTATTTGTATTTGAGTATTTATACTATCAATGCTTAGAAATAATTGTTTGTTTTTAGGAACAATTCGGAACTACTAAACAATTTAGGTAACTTCTGCCATCGCTCGCTGAGTTTCTGCGCGAGCACGTTCAAAGGACGCGTGCCTGACATCGTACTCGCTCACACGGACTGCGTGCTGCTGGCGCTTATCAACAGAGAAGTTATCGGTCAGTTATGTGTGAAACAGACTTTTTGAACTCTGTTACCAAGCACCCTATGTGTGTTATTGACAATGACAATAGGCTTGACGACTCATTTTTATTTATTTATTTATACAAAATCCACAGCCCTTAAAAAACAGATATTAATTTTTAAATTTTTTTTTTTTAAATATTGGTGGACAATTCACACACAACACCATCTGACCCCAAACTAAGCAAGGCTTGTAATATGGCGGCCAGATAGCTGATATAATACTTATATAGTTGAAAATACATACTTATTATACATAGAAACACCCAGACACAGTGCAAATAATTGAATTCATC
This sequence comes from Ectropis grisescens, assembly GCA_017562165.1. Classification (NCBI taxonomy): domain Eukaryota; kingdom Metazoa; phylum Arthropoda; class Insecta; order Lepidoptera; family Geometridae; genus Ectropis; species Ectropis grisescens. The sequence continues at coordinate 10,783,204 of CM029768.1, forward strand.
ACACAAATATTTGCACTGGGTGGGAATCGAACCCACGACCCTCGGCTTCGCAGGCAGAGTTACAACCCACTAAGCCACGAGGCCAGTCAATTCAGTCAGCCATTAACTTACAAACTATCTTACGGCCAATAACGGATTTACATTATGTGAATATACTGATACAAGATTACTGTGTAGTTTTCAAAAAATAGATTTTAACGATAATATGAATGAAAATAAAATAAAAACAACAAACCACATAGAAAGAAACAGCAAAAATACGAGCACTGCGTGCATTTATCAATCTGTGTAACATTGTGTGTGAGGGTGTGTGTGTGTGTATGTGAGTGTGTGTGTGTGTGTGAGAATGTGTGTTTTGTAAGTGTGTATCCCTTATCATGTTAAGCATGAAAGTAACTTTGATTTAATATGCCATCAAAAGGCTACTCAATAACTGAAACATAGGTGAAAGAATTACTTTGTTATCTTAAAAAGTTCCCGTAATATCACGATTTTAAAATCACAGTTTTGGACTTTCCTAAAAATGCTTCATACAAATCACTACAGAAGCGTGACGTCACACTGTCGTATTTTCTATGCGTCGCGCGTAAAGTTTGTATGGTAGCTATATTAAATATTGCGTTTAGGAAATTGGTTTCATAACAAAAGTAACTTGAAATTGAATGGGTTATCCAATGGTAAATACATTTTCCAATAATTTCGAACTTTTAAAATGGACTTGCTTCTCATCTCATCTTTGAATGATCAGAAAACAAGTTAAACTAAAAAATATCAAAATTAAAATTGGTATACATTTTATTCTATATAAATACTGTCATTATATCAAATAATTTAATATATTTGCGGGAACTGTCGTCACGCCTATTCTATTATCGTGTGTGTTTGTCATCAGCCTACGTCCAACAAATGGAGAAGGGCCGTCTCCGCGAAGCGTTACGTCACGTCCTGTCGGTGTCGCGTCACGGGAACCAGCACATGCAGTCCGAACAACCCTGGGTGCTGCTGAAAGGATCTGACGACGATAAGTAAGTTAAATTAAAATAAAATTATATGGAAATAAAAATATTGAGAGATGTGAACATGCTTTTGAAAAAATAAATTTGTGGTTGAAAAGACAAAGTTGTGTTTGAAAAGACGAACTTGTAGTAGAAAAGACGAACTTGTGGTTGAAAAGACGAACTAGTGGTTGAAAAGACGAACTTGTGGTTGAAAAGACGAACTTGTAGTTGAAAAGACGAACTTGTGGTAGAAAAGACGAATTTGCGGCTGAAAAGATGAACTTGCAGTTAAAGACGAAATTGCAATTGTAACATTGAAGTTGTGGTTGGAAACGCAAACTAGGAATTTAGAAGGCGAACTGATAGCTTACAAATCTTGCTTAGTAGATTAGAAAACGAATTAGTACTTTAGATGGTAAACTAGTAATTTAAATAACGAACTAATAATTTAGATGATAAAAAATTAGTAAATTACAGGACGAAATTTGTAGTTTACTGAACGAACTACTACTTTGGACTATGAACTAATGAATTAGAAGACGAATTAGTATTTTATAAAATAATCTAGTAAATTAGAAGATGAAATAGTAATTTAGAAGATGAACTAGTAGTTTAGAAGATGAAATAGTAATTTAGAAGATGAACTAGTAATTTAGAAGATGAAATAGTAATTTAGAAGATGAACTAGTAATTTAGAAGATGAACTAGTAATTTAGAAGATGAAATAGTAATTTAGAAGATGAAATAGTAATTTAGAAGATGAACTAGTAATTTAGAAGATGAAATAGTAATTTAGAAGATGAACTAGTAATTTAGAAGATGAACTAGTAATTTAGAAGACTAAGACGTAGCTTAGAAAACAAATCAGTAATTTAGATTAAAAAATAGTACTTTCATTTAGATTACGAAGTAGTAACTTTAAGACTAGTGTTTAGTAGACGAGCTGGTCGTTTGGAAGACGAACTAGTAATTTATAGACGAGCTGGTGGTGTAGAAGGCGAACTAGTAGTTTAGAAGACGAACTAATAATTTTGTAGACTATCTGGTAGTTTAGAAGACGAACTAGTAGTTTAGTAGACGAGCTGGTGGTGTAGAAGACGAACTAGTAGTTTAGAAGACGAACTAGTAGTTTAGTAGACGAGCTGGTGGTGTAGAAGACAAACTAGTAGTTTAGTAGACGAGCTGGTGGTGTAGAAGACGAACTAGTAGTTTAGAAGACGAACTAGTAGTTTAGAAGACGAACTAGTAGTTTAGAAGACGAACTAGTAGTTTAGTAGACGAGCTGTTGGTGTAAAAGACGAACTAGTAGTTTAGTAGACGAGCTGGTGGTGTAGAAGACGAACTAGTAGTTTAGAAGATGAACTAATAATTTAGTAGGCTATCTGGTAGTTTAGAAGACGAACTAGTAGTTTAGTAGACGAGCTGGTGGTGTAGAAGACGAACTAGTAGTTTAGTAGACACTAGACAAGTAATTTAAAAGACGAGCTAGTGTACCAGTTTAATGTTACTGTTTCAAGCCTTATTTGTTATAATAAATAAGTAATTGATTGTTTCAGGGTCCGAGGCGCGACTGCCATAGGTCTCTGCTGTCAGATCGTCGCGCTCCTGTGTGCGTTGATAGACCCCTACATGCCCGACACCGCGCGGCGGCTGAGGTCGCAACTGAACGCGACGCAGACCATGCTCAGGATCAACCCCACGTAAGTGTTGGAGACGTTGGAATGTGCCGCCTGAGTGGGTGTTTCATGAATATGTGTTGTAAAAATCGCGCAAACTACGCTTATATTCAAACCCACGTAAGTATTTTTGCCATTAGGATGTGCAACCTGAGTGGGTATTTCATAAATATTGTAACAAATAAAATACGCAAACCATGCTCAGGATCACATCAAACCAGTGAGTATTGTAGTCCGTAGAATGTGCCACCTGAGTGGGTGTTTTAAGAATATTTTAAAAGATTAAACTATCCTAATCGCAACCTATTAAATACTACCCGAACAATCTTTAGAATCCCTATCTGAGTATTTTAGTCTTTGGTGGAATGTACCACATGAGTGAGTGTTCCCTGAATATTACTTACACAATATTACACTTGGACGTTCAGACGTGTCAACAACCTAGTCCCGGAATGATTATTACGATGTTCGATACTGCGTGATTATCATGAATGTGCTGCGTGAGTGGGTGTTCCTTGCGATATTGTAAGGTGTTCTATAAAATATATAGATTTATGTCCAAGGGCTTGCCCTTTTTTCTATCGTACTTCTCGTAACTCGAAGAAGCGGCTTCGTTTCATGGTGGATATTCCGAAGTCACGGACGAAGAGGTTTGACTCTACGTTTGCTGCTTTGGCTGTGGAATGAGTTGCCTGAGTGGGGTTTTCCCAATAGTTATAATCTTGGTGTCTTCAAATCGAGAGTGAATCGGTTTCTTCTAGGTAAACACGCTCCATCGTAGACCGCATCGTCGCTTAACATCAGGCGAGATGGCGGTCAAGTGTAAACCCATAGATTAGGCACCCTTGATCGCGAACGAAACGAATCTCCTTTAATTCATAAGTCGCCAGCGGGGGCGCAGGACGAGGTAAAAAATCGCGCTGTGATAAGCCGGATATCCATGTCACGTGGCACTACTTTCCAACAATGATTAGACAAAACGAGATAGAGTTATGCAAACTTCTAAAGACAGAGCAGGATGCAAAGAAAGACATCAACGGGTTCAACGGTAGCGACGGAGGGGGAATCGTACGATCAGGCAAACGGGTAAAAGTCTTTGTGTAAACCTATAAAAGTAAAAAAAAAGGTATGGTATTTTTTTTTTTTAAAATTTAAATTAGCCACTCCACAGACTCCGGGGTCCGTGATCTTTGTCATTACAATTATCGTTTTTTACACATATCTTGGATAAGGAGAAGAAGAGGAAAATAGGAGGGAGTTGGGTACATTTAAAATCTAATTCTAGTGCTCGTCTGTAGAGCCGATCACTACCGGTTGGGATTCCGCTAGTAATCGACTCGACATCGAGTGTTTGCCTTGTCATTTGCCTAAGCCGCCTCCTCCCGGCCCAGAGCCTCCACCACGGCCGCATTTCTGTCCCTGATGGCCATCTGTAGGTTAAAATCGCGGATGGTCTTCGGTGATGCAGGTATTTGCCCAGGTGGACTCAGCAAAGAGTCCTACCATCATAAATACTATCAACTAAATCAAATACGTTTTTAATCTGCAGAAAGCCATCATTCTTCCAATACTTGCCGACCGGTCACGTGATCGGCAAGCCTGAGCCCTTATTCGCTAAGATCGAACAGGCGAGACTCGACGAGTTACGCGCCAAGTACGCCGGCTCTCAAGCTGATAGAGAAAATAAGGTATGTTACACAAAATTTAAGTTATTTTTATAGTATGGAGTGACGAGACGAGCAGGACATGTGCCTGATGGTAAAAAAACATCATCATCATCATCAAGAGCCCACTAAATGTTCCCACTACTGAGACTCGGGCCTTCTCTCGCAAGGAGAGAGTTAAGGCCATAATCCACCGCGCTGGCCCAGTGCCGGTTGGTGCATGACACATGACTTCGAAAGATCTAGGTACATGTCGATTTCCTCCAGATGTTTTCCTTCACCGTTTTAAGTTAGCGGCATTACGCACATGACTTCGAATAGACCGTGGTGCGTGTGGGGTTTGAACCCGGGGTCTCCGGGTAACTGCAAAAAAAACATGGCTGTCCATAATAACACAGTGACACAAATCAGTGGCGTAGAGTGCATTGGAGGGGCCCCGTATACATATTTGTTTGGGGCCCTTATGAAGGGCAAAGATTCCGCACAAAAAAAAAGTTTGCATAAAACTAAAAAAAATATCTTTTCATCATAATTATCTCTGTCACTTTGTTCAAAATGTTTACAAGCAATTATAATTAAATATAGCGTTTGCATGCGCGCTTTACGCGGGGAAAAAGAAACAGCTTGTTTACTTTTGTCATTTTTTTTAAATAATTGATATTGGGAAGTTTTAATTACTTTTCTTACGCACATCGGAGCCCCCGTGGCTCACGGGGGCCGTATAATTGATACGGCAGATACGGCGGTAGCTACGCCCCTGTTACAAATATAAAAAATATATGTGTAATTTTATATGTAATCCATACTAATATTATAACTGAAGAGTTTGTTTGTTTGAACGCTAGGGAACTATTGAATCTCGGGAACTACCGGTCCGAGTTGAAACATTCTTTGAATTTGAATAGAGATATTTTCTGTTGCCTGGGCCACATTAACGGCAAATGGCATTATTTATCGCGTTAAGGGACGTTAACCGTATTTGTGAAATGCGCCTTCGGTACACGTACATTAGGTGTATTTTACACCTTCGGTTAACGTCCGTTAACGCGATAATTAATGGCATTTCCCGTTACTGTGGCCCCAGCATGTGGGATAGTCAATTTATCGAGGAAGGATATATAACACTAGATGCTCGCCCCGGCTTCGCCCGTGGTACATTATATACCACTTATCGGGATCCCGTACATATCCAACGATGAAAAAAATACTGAAATCGGTTCAATCATTCCTGAGAATATCGCTTTCAAACAAAAAACCTCTTTAGCTACCTGCTACGCCACCTGTCGGAAATTGGTCGTACCAACTCAATCGTAATTCGTTCATAGATCGTAATCTGTCGTACCAATTAGCAAAAGTTTATATTCAATGACGCCATCTTAATCACATGACACATGCTGTCATGGTGTCATGTCAAAGCACGAAAACTCTCAAAAAGGAATATTTTTCCCCGTTTTTGTTACATTGTTGATTCATGCTCCGCTTCTATTGATTGTAGCGTTATTTTCTACAGCCTATCGCCTTCCTCGATAAATGGACTATCCAATAGAAAGAGAATCTTTCAATCCGGACCAGTACTTCCCGAGATCCTAGCGTTCAAACAAACTCTTCAGCTTTATAATATTAGTATAGATTACGCTACTATCAATAGAAGCGGAGCATGAATGTAGAATATAACAAAAACGGGGGAAAATATTCTTTTTTGAGAGCTTTCGTTGCGCGTGCCGATGTGCCCCGAAGTCCGTGACAGCATATGTCTATCTTTTAAGGATGCGTCATAATATCCTAAGCTAATCGAAATGGTTCTAAATATGAGTTGGTACGACTGATTTTCGATAGGTAGCGCAGCAAGCAAGGTTCAGATAGAGTATCTATACTAATATTATGAAGCTGAAGAGTTTGTTTGAACGTTAGGATCTCGGGAAGTACTGGTCCGGATTGAAAGATTATTTTTCTATTGGATAGTCCATTTGTCGAAGAAGGCTATAGGCTATAGAACATAACGCTACTATCAATAGAAACGGAACATGAATCAAGAATGTAACAAAAACGGGAAAAAAATCTTTTTTGAGAGTTTTCGTACCTACCGTGCTTTGACATGACAGCATGTTTGTGTCTAAGATTAAATGAATGAAATACAACAAATTTCTGACAGGTGGCGTAGCAGGTAGCTGAAGAGATTTTTTGTTTGAAAGTGATGACTCTGATGTTGTTTGAAATTCTCAGAGGACGACTGAACCGATTTCAGTCATTATTTCACGGTTGGATATGTACGGGATCCCGATGAGTGCTATATAATGTACCACGGGTAAAGCCGGGGCGGACATCTAGTAAAATATAAAATACTAGATGCCCGCCCCGGCTTCGCCCGTGGTATATTATATAGCACGCATCGGGATCCCGTACATTTCCAACGGTGAAAGAATGACTAAAATCGGTTCACTCATTCCTGAGAATATCGATTTCAAACAAAAACCTCTTCAGCTACCTGCTACGCCACCTGTCGGAAATTGGTCGTACCAACTCAGGTTTAGAAAAAAAAATTAGCAAAGGTTTATATTCAATGCACAGACTACTGAAATTCAATGACGCAATCTTTGACACATGCTGTCATGTGTCATGTCAAAGCACGAAACGTACGAAAACTCTCAAAAGGGGAATATTTTTTCCCGATTTTGTTACATTCTTGTTTCATGCTCCGCTTCAATTAATAGTAGAGTTATTTTCTATAGCCTAAAGCCTTCCTCGATAAATGGACTATCCAATAGAAAAAGAATCTTTCAATTCAGACCAGTACTTCCCGAGATCCTAGCGTTCAAACAAACAAACAAACAAACAAACTCTTCAGCTTTATAATATTATTATAGATATAGATATTAGTGAACATATTCAAAATGGTCGTGGGCAAAGTGTTTACATAATAATACTACGTATAGAGTTAGAACAAACGCTTTACACCGAAAGCACGGGTCTGATCGCTCTTGTGGAAGTTTCATAATTTTGTCGCGGCACATCACTATGTCGCCATAGCTAACATACACCTCATCTGCTTACGATTGGTTCAATGGAACCGTGCGGAAAACCCTGATCTATTTACTCATTTTTTATCTAAGGTCGTGGGATATATTCAACTTTTTTAAATTGGGTCTTTTGTCTTTTCAGCAAAGCGGTGACGCAAAGTCCGGTTCGAGCGTCGCTGAATTAGAGGCTGCGATCACAAAACAGGTAAATCATGTTCTTACTTACTAAAATGACGATATATGATAAACACATATGTTCTTAATGTTTATAATGTATCTACAGGACTTAATCACGATTTAATTCATTGTTTAAATACCTCGACGTTTCGGCAGCGTTACAACCGCCGTGGTCACGAGAAGACTTCAGACTCAGTCTTCTCGTGACCACGGCGGTTGTAACGCTGCCAGCTGTCGAGGTATTTAAACAATGAATTAAATCGTGATTAAGTCCTGTAGATACATTATAAACATTATGTGTTCAAATCGCGAAAGTTTAAAAACAATACAATGTTCTTACTGAAGTTTTTTCAATGGTGATAGATTACAACAATAATGTTTTTTAAGCTATTGCATAGCTTTTATCGCGGGCCTGGGGACCGAATTTTAGTGATCGTGCATCTCTTTCTTATGTTCACAAGAAAGAGGGATGGAAGACCGTAACGCCGTCCTCCCCAGTCGGTCATTCGACTTTGAATCTTATTTGTATTAGCTTTACAGACTAAATGCTCTTAGCAGTGTTGCCAACTTAACGGATTTCCCGTGATATTTTTTAAGGTAAACAAATGTACAAAAATGTACACTCTGCAAAATAAAAGTTATTCCGAAAAATTGTTAACATCCTTATTGCTTATGTTGATAAAAATGCATGCAACATGCAATAGCTTTACCGTGGCAGTCCCCGAGTGCCACACTTCTTTTAATTATGATATATGACAAAAATTATGTACTTTCAAAAAAGGTAATGGATGATGAACACTTGACAAAAAAAATGTTCTTACTGAAATGATGATAAATGATAAAAATATGCTAGATGACGAAAAAATATGACAGATAGGGCTAAAACGTAATAATATGGAAAGAGGACAAAAATAATGTAAAGGCACACAAATTAATGATAAATTACAAAAAATATGATAGATTATAGATGCCTTTTTCCAAAAAGCCATTAATACTTTTATATAAATATTTCAGGGCGAGAAGGTCCGTCAACTGAAGTCCACAACAAAAGACAAGTCGGTGTGGCAGCCGGAGGTGGACAAGCTTCTATCGCTCAAGAAACAACTCGTCGCTGCGCAGGGGCAGCCCGCGGCGCCGGCGCCGGCCGCCAGCGTCGACAGCTTGGAGAAAGCTGTCGCTGAACAGGTATTTAAATTAATATAAGACAGGTTTTTAAATATTTGTAGATTTTTTTTAACTATTGGTGGACATTTTTTTCTATCATTGTTAGTTTTTTTTTCAAACGTTGGTATTTTTATTTCAAACTGTAGTGGTTATTCGTATCAAACACTTTTGATTTTTTAAGAACTTTTTTTAAGAATTCTTATGTTTTTTCAAACGAAGATAAATATACATTTTTCTTCTAACAGTGAACATGTTTTAAACGTAGGTGAAATGTTTTTTAACATCTATCTTTATTTAAAACATTGGCGGACATTCTTTTTGAATATTGACGAGCATTTGTTTTCAAACATTGGCTGACATTTTGTTGTGTATTTCTTTTAAACATTTGTCGGACTTTTTTTTTAAATCGGTGTATTTTTTTTGAACTTTTGTGGGCATTTTGTAAAATAAATTAATAGACATTTATAGATTTTTTTTTAATTTTTCTTTTTTTATCGGTGTATTTATTTCTTGAAATTGGTGGACATTTTGTAGACATTTATGAACATTCTATCAAGTAATTCTATAAAAACCTCGCTTCTAAAAGGCACTATTATCAACATTTCAGGGTGAGAAGGTCCGTCAATTGAAGTCTACAACAAAAGACAAGTCGGTGTGGCAGCCGGAAGTAGACAAACTGCTAGCTCTAAAGAAGCAGCTAGCCGCTGCGCAGGCGCAACCCGCTGCGCCCGCGCCGGCCGCTGGCGTCGGCAGCTTGGAGAAAGCTGTCGCTGAACAGGTATTTAGATTAAGTTAAGACGACGCCTTGAACGAAGTAACACGAAAACGAGTACTTTTGATTGCATAGTATGATAGTAACGAATGATATAATTCAAATTTTAAAAATATCGTAGGTAAGGAGCAACCCTGTATAATTTTGTGAACCGGGCATAATTTTTGAAAATTGTCTGAATTATTACAAAAAAATATGTACACACTTCCCACCAAAAAAGTTCAAATGCTTGGAATTATCAGCGACAACACCCTACTATTTTTTACGAATAAAATAGCCAGACTGCTATTCTATTTCATAGGCCGAGCAGTTATTTTATGTCATGTTTACATTACGAGTAATTAAATAAAAACCCAGTAAAAAAATTACGCCTGCAGCTCACTGCTTTCATCATCATCCGTTGTGCCAGGCGATTTTCAACTTTTAACAGATCCGCTAAGATCTAAAATAAATGCGGTGCGGAGCTCAGTCCGCGAGCCGCGCTCGCAGTGAACGCGTGTGACCCGGCTGCTCTGAGCGACGATACATTATTTTTATATTTCCTTGTGAATAAGTTAGACTTCAGTGTACGAGTATTATAGTTTCAGAACATTATATTATAGTAGTTAGTAAGTGTTATATTTTTATTTGGACGTGTATAAATAGCACTTATTTTAGTGTTATTGATAGAAAATGGGAAGAAAAGATAAGAGGAAAGAATTATTTTTACGGAAACGAAAACCAAAAACTAAAAAAAATGATGGAATGTTTGGGTAAGTGGAATAATATTTTTATTTTCTTTATAATTTTATCGAAGTGAGTATGTAGGTATTAGACAATAATTACAAATTATAAACTTCATATATAAATGCAATAAGAAGTTGCACTCTAAGGCCCTAAGAATAGAGTCTACATTTGGTTATACTAAATGCAAGCATTACCGGCCCCTCTACCGCCTAACGAAATCGGCTATGGCTTTGCTATTCCTGTCTCTATCATTTCAAGCAAAAGAAAAGAGTCAGCAATATCAAAGCTAAGACAATTTTAATCAGGCGGTAGACCCTCTGCTGGTCCTTAGCATACATTAGAGTCTCTAATGCGATGAATAAAATTAGTACTTATTACTCTTCAGCGCGGCCAATTTTTATTATTATTTTTTTTTAAATAAAAAGTGACGAGACGAGCAGGACATGTGCCTGATGGTAAGCAACATGCCTGCTACATAACAGCACAGTGACACGCAGCTGGAACATGAAGAGTCCAAATCATTACCTAGCACTGCTATTATTATTTTGTTGATTTATATTTTTGAAATTTTAGGTCCAAAAAACGGAAACTCGAAACTGGCGATGGTCAACCCACATCGACAGAGCTAGTAGTAGATAAAGAGTGAGTACCTATCTGTCATGTTTACAATTCATTTATAGTAATGATCCGACTATTTTTATTTTCACGTATGCACTAAAATTTGCCTTTCTATACAATTATAAATATTTAGTAGGTAAATATTTTTTTTATAATTTAGAGTGACAAGACGAGCTGGACATGTGCCTGATGGTAAGCAAAATGCCAGCCACATAACAGCACAGTGACACGCAACTATTGGAACATGAAGAGTCCACAAATAATTACCTAGTACTGCACTGCGCTCGTCACCCAGAGATCTGAGATATTATATCTCTAAGCCCTGTAATTTCTCTGGTAACATTGCCCTTCAAACCGGAACACAGTAATGTTTGCACATTACTGTGTTCTGGTATTATTATTATTAGTATCTGTGTTCATATTTACCTACTGAAAAGGAAACTGAAAAATAAATCAGAATAAAAAGCTATGGAGTCGTCATTTGATATTTTAGAAATAAAAAATAATATATTACGCAATCGGACTTCGCAGTATATAAAAAAACGGTTATTCTTACCCGACTTCAAAAAAAGTACACAGTAAATACACATTATTGACACCAAAGAAAAAAAACGGAAACTATATTTCAGTCTCTGTCAATAACATTCTGGATGCTAGTGACAGAGATATAGTTTTCAAATTCAGAACGAATTTGACTATTTTTGAATAAGACTACTGTAGCTTTTATTTTTTAATAATAATTTATATCATCTTATTTTGCAGCCAACCAGAAATATCATTGATTTACGCAGAGTTACGAAGTGTGTTGCCCACGTAAGATTTCATTATTACTCATTGATGTACTGTTAATAAAAATATATTTTATTGTAAAAGGCTTATATATCTTACTGATAATATCTTTTTCAGGACAATTGAGAAGAACAAAACGCTTACAAAGGACTATGAACGTTCACCTAGATCTACAGTGAGTTCATAGTACAGTATTATTAAACAATTTTGGAATACAGAAAGTAAAAGTAGCTAAACTGACAATAACTATGTTTTTTTTGTTTATTTGTATTTCAGGCGGACAAGGAATATGACGTCAGCGACGTCATTGAAAAAGAAAATGAAATATCTGAAGTTTCGGCGGCAACGGTAAACTTGTTGTTTATTTATACTTTTTTTGATGATTTAATTTTAGAAAAAAAACTTTTTTAATTTACACTCTTCAAAAAAGTTTTACAGTTTTCTTTAATACATCTATGTAGTAATGTAAGTAATTTTATTTCAGATAGAAAAACCTCTTTCACAAGAGCGTTCATACGAAGTTGAAAGTACTTCTAAAACTACTGTAAGTATGCATTTTGTAATTGCTAAGTAATAATTATCTAAGAAATGTTATACTAAATATACTTTAAAATATACTGTGTACCTATGTTTATATTTCAGATTCAAACAGAAGCACACGACTTGGGGCATCGAGTAATAGATGTTAAACATTTTACATCACAACTTATACAACTTTCTCAACATGAATCTTTGTTTAATTGCGGATTAGCCTCAATGAAATTACTTTCCGAACATCGAATAGGATTACAATCAGAATTCACATTTGTCTGCTCTATGTGTAATTACAAAAACAAAATAATGTCATCTTTGGCTGATGTAAACAAAGATGCTGTTGCTGGAATAATGGCAGCAGGTTGTGGTCACGCGCAGCTGAAGCAATTTTCAGCAGCAATAGGATTACCCATTATGTCTGATTACACATATAATAAAATGCAGGATGAAGTTTGTAACGATTGGGAAGAAACTGCTTGGGACGAAATGAAAACAGCCGGAGAAAAAGAGAGAGAAGCTGCTATTAATGAAGGCCGAGTTACAAAAGATGGTACTCCCATGATCGATGTCATTGTAGATGGGTGTTGGAGCAAGCGCTCGTACAGAACCAACTACGCTGCGTTATCGGGAGCTGCTGCCATAATTGGCAGACGTTTTGGCCAAGTTTTGTACATGTGTCTCAAAAACAAGTATTGTTGTATTTGCGCCAGAGCTCAAAATAAAAAAGAGATTCCCAGAGAACATATGTGCTATAAGAACTTTGATGGGGCTTCTACTGCTATGGAGTCGCAAATAATATCAGAAGGATTCAAGCAATCTATCGAAATGCACGGCTTAATATACGCACGACTTATTGCCGATGGTGACAGTAGCACTTATGCCAAAATAATAAATGCCCGGCCATATCCAGGCATAACAGTATCAAAAATTTACTGTCGCAATCATTTGCTAAGAAATTATTGCAACAAGTTGCATCAACTTACCTCAGATACCCACTTCAATGTAACAGATAGAAAATATTTAACACAACAAAAAATATTGCGGTCCAGGAAATATGTTTGTGATGCTATAAAACTACATAAGGAAAGCCAAAATACGGATGGTTTATATGAAGATATAAATGCATCTATTGACCATGCCTTTAACTCCCATAAAAAGTGTAACCAGCTATTATGCAAAAAACATTTGCAAGTAGAAGCTCCTAATCCGTTTTTTGGGAGTTTGCTTTGGCAAAAATTAAAAACACACGTCGCACGATTGGCTGAGAAGGCTCATAGTCTAATTGAAGATGTTGACAGTAATGTAGTCGAAAGATTTAATGGAGTCATTGCCAAACTTGTTGGAGGAAAAAGGGTAAATTACTCTCAAAGGAGAGCTTACCAAGCAAGATGCTCTGGCGCAGTAATATCATTCAATACTGGCAACTTGCTGTCGACTGTCCACCGTAATGTTTATGGAAATAGCCCAAAACGATCCATAACAAAACACGAAAAAGTAGTAAATGAAAAAAGAAATAAAACCAAACAAAACTGCAATAGGACAAAAAATCGTTCCATGGTCCCGCGTACATTAAATCTAGATTATGGGGAAATTGTGGATAAGCCAGACTTAGATGAAGACACCTTAAAAAAGGCCAAAGACACCTTCATCAAAAATTTAATGAAAACCGAGGAACAGCGAAAAGAAGTTGAAAAACGAACTATTCTACAAAGTGAATCTGGCGAATGGCTAGAATTAAGGCGAAGCATGTTAACTGCTTCAAACTTTGGTAAAATTGTAAAAAGAAAAGAGACAAATACATGTCAAAATATAGTTAAAAATATGTTATATAAACCGAATATTAAAAATGTGTCTTCTATAAGCCATGGAAGAAAATATGAACAAATCGCAATCGAACAATTATCGAAAATAGAAAACGTTAAAATTGAAAAATGCGGTTTGTTCATAGATGTAAAATATCCGTTTTTGGGGGCGACGCCTGATGGCATTACCAATGATAATAGAATAGTCGAAGTGAAATGTCCTATAGCACCATTTAAAATGGGCATAGACGAGGCAATCCAGCGTAACAAGATGCATTTTTATAAAAAAAATAAAAACAAAGAAATTGTCGTAAACAAAAAATCTGACTGGTATTTCCAAGTCCAAGGTCAATTACATATTTGTCAAAAACAGCAGGCCTTACTTGGGATATGGTACGGCGACAACAAAATAAAAATAGAGGTCATAGAAAAGGACGATTCATTTTGGTCAGATGTGATGGAGCCAAAACTGCTGAAATTTTATTATAATTGTCTTCTTCCTGAGTTGGTCGACCCTAGACACATAAGGAATAGACCAATTCGTGATCCAAAACTGGACACTGCAAAAGACAAAGAAAATGATGATAGTGCAGTTTCAAAAGAAAAAAATAATATCGAAGTTGACGATGATTCTGTCTTACATGATATAGATTATGTGATGCCTTTTGTAGAATATTAATAGTAATATCTTAACGATTCCGTTGTTTTATTTCCTTCCTTTCATATGTATACAGGATCCTAAAATGCAAAGTTAAAATATATGTAACTCAGGGAAAGTAACAGACTTCAGAATATCTAAATGGCTTAATGAGACAGAAATTATTTCTTGATTTATTTTTAACTTTAGTTCCTATCAAAATTGTGACATTACAATTTTGATACATCCATACACGTTTGAAAATTGTTTCTGTAAGGCAAAATTATTGTCACACATTTTTACTGTTTATTGTATATGACGTTATTACTAAAACAAATTTCGTTCACACTTGTAACTAACTATAATACAAAATGTATATGCCCCTAACATCATAAACACGAGATCGTTATAAATTCAACATATTATTTTAAACAACTTACATCCCTGTCTTAAAAATACCTCCGTAAAAAGATGTCGGATTTATTACATATATAATTAATTATATATTTGAAAAAAAAAATGTTTCTTCTAAAAATTTATTTCCATTTTGAAATGTACATAATTTTACCATAGTCTCATACAATACTACATGTCAAATTTGTTATTAAAAAAAATGTAATGTCAAAAACACAAGTTAGAGTCACCAATTTAGTCTCCGCACTCGTCAAATCGCCTAAAAATATATAAATTAATTTAAATAAATGAGCATGTTTCGAGTTAAAGCTATATCGCTTCAGTAAATTTGGAGAAAGTTGACTGTGATGGACGGACGTACATACTCGTAAATATCCAATATTATATCATTTAATTTCGTAACTTGCATATTTTATTTGTACCTCTTAAAAAGAAAAATATCAGAAGTCAGATTTTTTTTGTTTTTTTAACATAGAGGAAACGTCAAGAAGTGCTAAATACTAAAACACAAGTAAGTAGGTACATTGTCACAAAACCATGTGTTTGTATCATGTGTTTCTATATTATAAATAGAGGCTCTAAAAAGTTTGATATGTGAATAAACATAAACAATATGTATTGTAATCTATTAATACACCAAAAATACAATACAACAAAATAGTTCAATTGGATTTTTGTCTATATCGCATGGATGGAAGACAAGGCGACTCCATGATAGTTATGCTCCAGGCAGCGAGAGTTCGGACATCATCGTTCGAGGTCAAATCGAGTTGACGGGTTTCGCCGCTTTCGCCGCGCGCCGTCCGTAGCGCCACGTACGATAGACCAGCCATGCCGTCCGCCGCTGGTATGGCCGGTCAAGTGCTACGCGTAAAATATATCAGGGTGAGCGGGGAGTGTGGTACTTCATTTTTGAAACAATAGTTTATCAATGCGTCACCTTAAGACAGATTTTTAAACATTTTTTTTTTAATATTGATGGAGATTTTAATGTTACAACATTGGTGAACTTTTTTAATCATACGAGTACGTTTGTGGGCATTATTTTCAAGCATAGGTGGAATTTTTTCTAAAATTGGTGGACATTTTTTTTATCAAACGTTGGTGACGATTTGTATTGGTAGACATTTTTTTCTAGTTTGTGTGGAGATTACTTAAACAGTTTTTTTTTCAAACGTTGGTGGTAATTCTTTTTTATGTTTTGGTGGAGGTAATGCATTGAAAAACATTTTTTTCTAGTTCATATGTTTCTAATAAGATTTTCTTAAAAAAAGATTAAAAATAAAGGTTTTTTGAGTATCGGTGAACTTTTTGTTTCATATTATAGATTTACGTAGATTTTTTTAAACATGGTGGATATTTCTTTTCATGTATTGGTGGAAATTATTAAACCTTGTTAGATATGTTTGTTTTTACTGAAATGATGATAAATGACAAAAAAAATATGCTAGACGACGAAAAAATATGATAGATGACAAAAACATAATAATCTGATAGAGGACAAAAATTATGAATAGGAACACAAATTATGATAAATGCCTTACTCCAGAAATCCATTAATACGTTTATATAAATATTTCAGGGCGAGAAGGTCCGTCAACTGAAGTCCACAACTAAAGACAAGTCGGTGTGGCAGCCGGAGGTGGACAAGCTTCTATCGCTCAAGAACCAACTCGCCGCAGCGCAGGCGCAACCCGCGGGGAGCCCCCCCGCGGGTGAAACCCGCGAAAGCTTGGAGAAAGCCATCGCTGAACAAGTGAGATATTACTTATGCGTATCTTGATAGCCGAGACACTTTTTGAAGTGAAAACTTCTTTTGGCGCGCCACAGACAAATTGTTCGTGGGCTGTGAATTGAATTTTAGCGTCACGCTCGCGTACGATATGAGATTTTCGGGTAAACTCGGGATGCTAGAGCGAGAAACAATATACAGTGAACAAGCGCGTCAGAGCGAGATAGACATAGTCCCTCTGTCCCTGCGTTTATTATATTTATATATTTTTATCGCCACATTAACTTCTAGGTACCTACTTACCACACTAATGTCATTAATTGAACTTGTCACGAAATATTAAATTTGCATTTCACATCCATTGCAAAAAAGTTTTTGTTGTAATATACTCGTATTTACTGTCTTATCACATCACTTACACTACGTAATTTCTCTGGAAACATTGTCTTTCAAACCGGAACATCAAATATCATAAATGTCAGATGTTTGTTGCTCAATCACGTCGGAAGCACCGAACTGATTCGGCTGAAATCTGGAACACATGACCATAAGTCTTACGAAAATAACGTGATCGGGTTATGCAAGTAAAACCAAGGGGCGTTGCTAATGTTAATTATATAAACCAAGTAGTTTCAATAAACCAAACATAAATTTCGTCCCACTTTTAAAGTTCTCCATAGCTCCATGGTTAAGTAACCCTAGTCTGATGCGTGAGACGTGGGTTCAAACCTCTACTTGAGTTTCTTTTTCCATTCTATAAACTTGTTTATTTATATAAACCAAGAACGTGACCAAAATGCTGGCGTTTATTTGGCCCAACGCATAAGCATTGCCATTTAGCGTGGTAATGCCGCCAGCATGCTCTGGGTACGCTTCCGATTGGTAGTGGGCTTGAACATCTTGATTATCTGTAGACCTACAGTGGTCTACGGATAATTCAGGTGTGCTTAGTGTAAGTAGTTAGGTAGGTTTGTATTGTAGTGTAGTTCTCATTGTATTTTAGTTTTGTTAATAAAGGCTCTGTCCAGTTAAAAAAAAAAACCAAGAACATAGTTTCAATATGTAAACTGAACACAAATTTCGTCATATGTATAGAGTTCTTCATAGCTCAATGGTTTAAGAGTCTCAGTCGTTTCCTTGAGACGTTGGTTCAAATCTCTACTGGAGACGTATTTTTCCATTCTATAAATTTGTTGAATTGTTCGTAGTGCCCCCATCTCCCGTTGGTAGCCTTCCATAGGCTTCGCAACTGCGTACTGAGGGGGCAGAGTGAATCTGTTAGAGGAAGCGATATCGCTCACACTGAGCAATATCGTGCCAAAACTGACCGTACAATTCTACTTTTTACTTGTGTGTTGGAAATACTTCTATCTAGGTATGGGATATCTTCTTAATTATATTGTGTACTAGATGCCCGCCCCGGCTTCGCCCGTGGTTTATTATATAGCACTCATCGGGATCCCGTACAAATCCAACGGTGAAAGAATGACTGAAATCGGTTCACTCATTCCTGAGAATATCGATTTCAAACAAAAAACCTCTCCAGCTACCTGCTACGCCACCTGTCGGAAATTGGTCGTACCAACTCAGATTTAGAAAAAAAATAATTAGCAAAGGTTTATATTCAATGCACAGATTACTGAAATTCAATGACGCAATCTTTGACACATGCTGTCATGTGTCATGTCAAAGCACGAAACGTACGAAAACTCTCAAAAGGGGAATATTGTTTCCCGATTTTGTTACATTCTTATTTCATGCTCCGCTTCAATTAATAGTAGAGTTATTTTCTATAGCCTAAAGCCTTCCTCAATAAATGGACTATCCAATAGAAAAAGAATCTTTCAATTCGGACCAGTACTTCCCGAGATCCTAGCGTTCAAACAAACAAACTCTTCAGCTTTATAATATTAGTATAGATATGTACAATTTTTATTTTTACTTGTGTATGTTGGTCTTCTATCCATATATGGTATATCTTCTTAATTATATTATGTATATAAGGCCCATACATTATTATTAGCGGTAGAATAAACAATGTGTTGCTCTGTAAATAAAGATTTATTTGCCCTAGTTATGCATACAATTCAAGCAAATGACTTTTACATTTACGTTTATTTTTCACAGTGTCTTATTATATTCCATATTTTTAATTAATTCATGGCATTAGCACATTACATCAATCTATTTTTTGTAACCTTTCAGATCATGACCTGAGCAAGACTATATTATGACAGGCCTCCTTTTACCGACGGAGTAGGTTTAATTCTGTACAGAACCATCTATTTACTCAAACTGCTTTACCGACAGACGAGTCGCGGCATATTTCAAATTAAAGGAACGAATAGAATATTTCTTTATATGTATATGTACAATTTTTATTTTTACTTTGTGTTGGACTTCTATCTATGTATGTATGGTATATCTTCGTCATCACTTCACGTTGTTTGACCCCTAAACTACTTAACTGGTTTTAATAAAATTTACACACCGTGTGCAGTTTGATCCAACTTGAAATATATGATAGTTTTTATCTCGATTAATCTATACTAATATTATAAAGCTGAAGAGTTTGTTTGTTTGAACGCTAGGATCTCGGGAAGTACTGGTCCGGATTGAAAGATTGTTTTTCTATTGGATAGTCCATTTATCGAGGAAGGCTATAGGCTATAGAAAATAACGCTACTATTAATAGAAGCGGAGCATGAATCAAGAATGTAACAAAATCGGGAAAAATATTCCATTTTGAGAGTTTTCGAACGTTTCGTGGTTTGACATGACACATGACAGCATTTGTGTCTAAGATTGCGTTGTTGAATATCACAGATTAAACACCTTTTGAATATACATAAACCTTTGCTAATCAAATTTGTTTATAAATCTGAGTTGGTACGACCAATTTCCGACAGGTGGCGTAGCAGGTAGCTGAAGAGGTGTTTTGTTTGAAAGCGATATTCACAGGAATGACTGAACCGATTTCAGTCATTATTTCACCGTTGTATATGTAAGGGATCCTGACGAGTACTATATAATGTACCACGGGCAACGCCGGGGCGGGCATCTACTAAATAAATAAAAAATGTTTTAATAATTAAAAATATACCACTAAATAATTTTAGAAATTGAAAATTAGTATGTACCTAGTAAGCACAGCAACACGAGAACAACATGTGGCGAAATGATTAGTATCTATGGCCAAGCAAAAATAAAAAAATAAAAAATTACGCGGTTCGGAAATAGGGTTTGACTAGCAAATTTTTTAGTGTTTGCTATTTATTTATTTTATAAGTATTTCGCTAAAAATGCATGTAAATTTATGTTGTGTTTAAAGTGTATGTGTAAGTGTTGTAATGAAAATAGGTATCGTTTAGTGTGTTTACGTAGTGTAAGTGCTGTGATAAAACAGTAATACGAGTATATTACAACAAAAACTTTTCTGCAA
The DNA here is from genome assembly GCA_017562165.1 of Ectropis grisescens. Taxonomy (NCBI): domain Eukaryota; kingdom Metazoa; phylum Arthropoda; class Insecta; order Lepidoptera; family Geometridae; genus Ectropis; species Ectropis grisescens. Next base: position 10,803,366 of record CM029768.1, read on the forward strand.
TGGATGTGAAATGCAAATTAAATATTTCGTGACAAGTTCAATTAATGACATTAATGGGGTAAGTACCTATATTAATGTCGGTATAAAAAGATATAAATATAATAAACACATGGGGACTATATTGTCTTTCTCGCTCTGACGCGCTTGTTCACTGTATTTTGTTTCTCGCTCTAGCATTCCGAGTTCATCCGGAAATTATTATCATACCCGAGCGTGACGGTAAAATTCATTTCACAGCCCACGAAAATTTTGTCTCAACGCGCCTAAAGAAGTTTTCACTTCAATAATAAATAAATATAGGTTGACGCTTGACACACAACCGACTGCCAATTTTAATGCTATTCTTATTTATTTTTTAAGGGAGAAAAAGTCCGCAAGCTGAAAGCGTCGACCAAAGACAAGTCGGCGTGGCAACCTGAGGTGAACGTTCTACTCGATCTCAAGAAGCGCCTCGCCGCTTTGCAAGCCAAATAGACAATGAAATAAATTATTTATTTATCAGCTGACATTTTATTTAACTTATACCATAGAATAGATAATATAGATGGAACGGACACTCCCAACCCCCCGCCAATTTCAAGCTTCCTCACCCCTCAGGCCATTTCGGATACGCTAGGAGCACTCAACGAAGGGCTGGTATCGCACATCTAATTCCTAACGAAATATCATCATGGTGGGTTGTTGTGCTGTTTACGGCTGTCCGTCAACTAAACGGGACAAGATTAAAAGCTCTATTTAATTTCCTAATGATAAAATAATGTAAGATTAGAAACTTTTCAATAACGTTGCTTTATAATATTACAAGCTTTGCTTAGTTTGGGGTCAGATGGTGTTGTGTGTGAATTGTCTACCAATATTTATTTATTTGTAATAACGAAGTCATTTTTAACTCAAAGTTCGTAACTTACACAGCCAGTAATTTATATGCCCAAGCACGAATTGATAATGCCTGGAGGAATAATTATAGTGACAGAATAAAGTTTCCTTCATGGGTAAGTGTAAAATAAAATGCGAATGTGTACCTACTAACAGAAATAGATATCTAGGTACCTGATCTAATCTATCATCGGTTTCGTTTCATTTACGCGGCAATACACCCACAGATTTCTGAAACAATTTAGACATCTGTGCAAACACTCTTTTAATCTTAGAATAGTATAATTTGGCTCCATTCTATTTATGTAACTCAACATTATAGCGAGTTTATAGACTACGTCACCAGGTGAACTCAAGGGGCACAACTATTCATTAAAAAAATTCAGTAGCCCTAGCGCTAACGCACACATTCACGCGTGTGTACGAACGACATCTGCGTAGTTGTGTGAAGAGTAGGTAGCTCCACAGCGGCGGTTGTATGGAATTTAGGTGGAGTGTCCGGGGTGTGGTTATACCTACTTCTTTTGCCGTGTTAGGACAAAATATGAGAGTATATTGGAACGTAGTTTTTTGCTCCTTTTTTTGTTGACAATAGGTTTGCTTCTTGGCCACCGTTCGCCAGTGTATCTCTCTACTTAGTCTGTGGTTCGCCTATTGTTAAGCGACGATGCGATGTCTATACATAACAGATTTGACATTAAAATTTTAGAGTGAAGGCTGAGGGGTGAAAATATTTCGTTTTTTAATCTCATTAGTCATTACTTCAATTTGAGGTCATTAATCAACATAAAAAGAGGTGGAGCTATTTCGAAGGAGTTAGATAATAATGACATTGTAAAATTAATAAATTAATATTGGTGGACAATTCACGCAACACCTTCTGACCCAATCAATTATTATCTATAATTTTATGATCAATCATTACTATAGTTCACAATTTCGCCACAGTTGTAGTGGTAGGACTATTGGCATAGTCCGCCTGGAGAAGTACTATACCTTTGCCAGTTATTCTACCGCCAAGCAGTAATGTGCAAAAATTACTATGTTCCGGTTTGAAAGGCAATGTTTTCAGTGAAATTACAGGGCTTAGAGATATAACATCTTAGATCTATGGGTGATGAGCACAGTGCGGTGCTAGGTAATGATTTGGACTATTCATGTTCCAATAGCTGCGTGTCACTGTGCTGTTACGGGGCCGGCGTGTTGCTTACCATCAGGCACATGTCCTGCTCGTCTCGTCACTAAATAAGAATTAAAAAAAATGTGGTGTTAATAATTCATTTTATTCTTAGATAAAGGACATTGATTTTGTTACTTTGTGAGAACCGGTCAGAACATTTTTACAAAATATTTGACATATATCTTTGATAGATGTATATTCGGTTTTCTAGTCATTTTAATATTACTGCGCCCTGAGATATCAGATTTATTATCTCTATGCCCGGTAATGTCACTGGACACTTGCCCTTCAAACCGGAACACTACGCGAATAGGCCGTAGCCGGAGCCTGCTAGGCGAGACACGACACTACCATCTAGCTACTATTATTGATCAAGTGATCTAATGACTACTGCTGATCGAGTGATTGACACAATAGCGTAAGCTGTAAGTAAGTTAAAACGAACAACTGTTAACTCCAAGTCATATATCTAGAAATACCAAGAAAATCTTCAGAAATCGCAAAAATATTGTTTTTCGCCATCTAGCGACTAGTAGCGAAACAGTTTTACATTCGTTGAAACAAAACGTTTTAGAGATGAGAGAAATAAAACAATCGAGTCGAAATATCAAATGACATGAATACTTGGGATTGCAACAAGATAGAACTTCGATTTACGACAAACATTTTTATGTACATGTACATACATATTGGTTGTACGCTTTAGTACATGATATTATTGTTACGCTTTTGGCATTATTAAATTTTAACTAAAATTACCATTCTTTGAACGTTGGTTTTTTATCTGGCATAGTACTTTTTGTAGTCACTGATAAACAAAAAAAAAATGTTTACACACGTCTTTGACTTACGTTTATGATACGATTGACTATTATATAAATACTGCCATATTTAGAAGAGAGATCGATATAAAAAAGCCTAAAATGATTTCGAGGCCTCAGACCAACTATGGTTAATCTTCAAAGTTTTAGGTGGTAGAACTCCCGCTTTGAGACTTTTTTTTGCTCCTTGTTCGTGACATTTTGACAATAACTACTTACATTCTGTACACTGTAGGTTGTAAAGCAACTTACCTCAATCGTTTGTGCTTTTAAGAATCAGTTCCATATTATACTTAGTTACCTCATCTCTATTTTCGTGTCTAATGTCATGTGTGATTTACGAACTTTCTACTTATAGTCTGTGCTGTCTGCTGTCTGTGATCTGTGATCTCTGTGTCCAGATGTCCAGAATTCCAGATTGTGTTTATGTCGAGAATGTCGAGGTTGTATTTTTGTGTTGTGTTTTAGTCGTTGGTTGAATTTACTCTTTTTAGGCAAGTTTTATGAAAACAAAGCATGAAGATAGAAGATACTATGAATTAACTAAATTGTTCCGCTTCCTTTAGTGTACTATCTCTGTAACAAAAAAGCGCAGCATAAAATATGGAGGTAGACTATAATTTCGATAAAGTATGCCGTGCCTGTCTCTTAGAATCAGATAATATGAAATCACTGTTCACCAAAATTGAAGGCGGAGACCGATTGTTGGATATCCTAGCTCTTACAGCAGATATAGAAATAAGTTCTGAGGATGCGCTTCCAAAGCAGGTTTGTGGTGACTGCGAATCATTTCTATGTCAAGCCGACGTATTTAAGCGACGTTGTAAAGAATCCGAGTTGATTTTAAAGAACGTACGCTCGACTTGCAGTCCGTATTTCGTCAAAACCGACGATGATGATTTTAAAATCGAAGATAAAGTCTCTGCAGATGACCTGGATAATGCTAGCACAGACAAAGTTGATATAGAAAAGCCAGATCTAATGAGCTTACTCACAAACTCCGATATTACTCTTAAGAAGTTAGATTCCTTCAGTGATGAGAAACATGATGTGAAGACGGAAGTTACAATAGAATTTGAGAATTTAGATTATACCGAAGATTTCGACGACAGAGAGGAATTGGCAGTACCTACAGAAGCTGACGATGTTAAAGAAATACCAACTTTCAAATGTGAAAGTTATAGTAGTGAAGAGAATAAAAGGAGTGCAAAAGTAAGGAGATCTAATCGAAAAAAAGGCGAAGATATTCATATACCTATAAAAGCTAACTTAGAATGCCCTAAATGTAATATAACACTCAACTCTTTAAGTAAATGGATAGCGCATCAATCGACACATTCAAGGGACAGTCCGATACATTCAAAGGACAGTCCGGCAGATCCAAAGGATAGTCAAATAGTCAAGAAAGTTGAGATACCTCGAGTTCAGTGTTCACTGTGTCTTCGATCATTTAAAAACAAGAAAACTTTAAGTAAGCACATTAAACGACATGAGACTAAGGATAATGTAAAATACATTTGTGTGAAATGTAAACGAGAGTTCAAATATAAGGCATTCTTGGAAAGTCACATGCTGTCTGTCCACGTTAATGGTGAGATTGTAATTTCTAATATCATTTCTATACATTTATTTATTTATTTATTTATTGAATAATAGGCGAGCAGCTTTTGCTGATGTGCCTATATCTCAGTGTTGAAATAACAAATTATAGGTAATTGTCTGTTAAAATGATTTTGTCTTTTACTATCCATTTGTCAAGTTTGGATTTAAAAGAGTTTAATGACTTTGCCGAAATAACATCCTCAGGCAACCTGTTCCAGTTGTAAACCACTCTGTTGCTGAGGATGTGATGTGCAGTGTTTGTCAGTGATGGCGCATGGGACAACTGGGACTTATGACGCCGACTGTCTCTCTTATGCTCCTTTAATCTGTACAGGTTCCTTATGTGAGGGAGATTATAAAATCCATTCAGTATTTTAAATGTTTCGATCAAGTCTCCCCGCAACCTTCTCTCTTCTAGTGTAGTGAGGCGTAGGGCTTTTAACCTGTCTGTGTAAGATTTGCGTCGAAGGGCATATGGCAATTTTGTCGCTTTTCTTTGCACACTTTCAAGTAAATCAATGTCTTTTTTGAAGTAGGGGCTCCAAATTTGATAAGCATATTCTAGTAGTGGCCTCACATAAGTTTTATATATTTTAAGAAACATTTCTACAGTTATAGATTGAAAAGATCCACGAATGACATAGAGAAAAGAGTTTGCTTTTTTTACAATTGCAGAAATGTGTTCTTCCCATTTTAAATTTGATGTAATTATAACACCGAGGTCTTTTTGCTGATTCACTGAAGATAAAGCAACACCATTGAGATAATAGCCTTATACTACCTGTCTTTCATACTTGGGCCTAGACTTAGACCCTTCAGTGTTTGGGAAGAAAGAATTAATATACAAAGAAAAGTATAAATATTTATATAAGATCGGATACTCACTCCGTGATGCGTACATTTATTTATGACTGGATTCCACGACGCCGATAACCGAAAACCATCCTCCCGGTTGAAATTACGATGTTTTTTAATTTCTAAGGCTTCCCGGACTATTCTTGCGTAGTAATGACGTTTGGTGGAGAGAATCTTCGAGTCGTGGAGCTCGATCCAATGACCAGTTCCCGCATCAATCAAGTGCTCAGCAATCGCAGATTTCTGTGTCTGGCAATTTTTTTACAGCGGAGATGTGATCTTTGATCCTTTCAACAATTATACGCTTAGTTTGACCAATATAAAAACTACCACAGCTGCAGTCGACCTTAAACACACCTGGAGTCTGAAATGGAATGACGTCTTTCGGCGTCCTAATATACCTCGTCATCTTTGATAAGGGAGTATACACAGTTTTAATAGAATATTCTTTTAATAATGTCCCCACCTTATCTGTGATGCCTTTGACGTAAGGCATAAAAGCCGGCTGCCTCTCGACATTCATCACTTTCCTTTTCTGCCCTTTTCTTTGTTCCACTAACTTCGTCATATTATAGCCATTACTTTTAAGTACCTCCTGAACGTGTCTTTTTTCCGCTTCTAAATGTTCAGGGTCACAGAGGGCGTCCGCTCTATCCAAAAAGAGATCTGGACACCGACTGTAGTTGACGAGGATGATGATGTGACGTGGCGTGCAAATACCGGTCAGTGTGCGTGGGTTTTCTATAGACAGAGTGAGACAACGAACCATCAGATTTAACTCTCACTCTGATGTCCAAGAACGGCAGAGATCTGTCCACCTCCAATTCAAATGTGAACCTAATACCTGTAACCCACTACTTAGTTCAGGGCGGCTTCAGGAGGATCTAGATCATGCGCATGACTGGACCATGGACTGGGTTGTCAATCTAAATGTTGCGAAGTGTGGGGTCTTACATCTAGGCAAGAATAACCCACTAATTGACAAACACTGCACATCACATCCTCAGCAACAGAGTGGTTTACAACTGGAACAGGTTGCCTGAGGATGTTATTTCGGCAAAGTCATTAAACTCTTTTAAGAACAAACTTGACAAATGGATAGTAAAAGACAAAATCATTTTAACAGACAATTACCTATAATTTGTTATTTCAACACTGAGATATGGGCACATCAGCTAAAGCTGCTCGCCTATTAATGAATAAATAAATAAATAATGTTGACATGTATCGAGTTGAGATGCTCCAAGAAACGGTTTACTGCTTCCCTATCTCCTGATGGAGGAATTCTGCCCGTTGATTCGCCACACTGCTGCATTTCTTTCTTCTTCTCCTTTCTTCCTCCATGCATCCTCTGAATAGAGGACTGTCTGTTACACCTATGGTAAATAGGTGCTTATTTAAGGGACAGTGACCAGTTATTATACCTATGACTTTACGAATTTTGTCCCTGTTTAATCTCATGAGGTTGCGGGCAAGTTTTTTCGATGCTTCCGGATCAGCATTTTTTGTTTGCCTGCATCCTTCACTGTTATTCCATTCTGTTTAATGGGCTTTTTCAGTATTTCTGAGCAGCCACGTTTTTATTTGAGCCTGGGGTATAGGCATTAGTGGTTCTGGTCCATGTGCCTTTGCTCCCCTTTTGGCTAGTTCATCTGCTGCGTCATTACCTAGTGAGTCACTATGTCCTTTAATCCATTGCAAGGTTATTTTGTTTGCACTCGCTAAGGATTGGAGTGCATTGTGGCATTCCAGTATAAGGACAGAGGTTATAGTATTGTTTTTAAGGGCTTGTAGCACGGAGGCGCTGTCGGAGATAATTTTGGTGTTTAGGTCTCCAACATCTCTGGCTGCGACTGCCTGTGCTGCCCTGGTGATGCCGATACATTTGGCTTGAAATATTGTGTTTAAGTTGTTTAAAGTGGTTGATATCTTTATGTTTAAGTCATTTGAGAAGACACCAGCTCCTGTTCCGAATGCGGTTTTGGAGCCGTCAGTATATATCCTACTTTCTCTGCTGCCAGAGCTATCTTTCGTTTCTGTATTGAGTTGGATATTGTATCTACGATCAAAGACATGTTGGCATGTTGTTCTGTCCATGGGTGCCTCAAGAAGTGGTGTTTCTTTCAGAACCCGATGCAGAACTTTTGAGTGTTTTGTTTCCACAGTCTGTTTGCTTTTAGTGTTAGGGCGGCTGCCGTGGCCTCCTCCTGTACGATCAAATGTAGGTCTCAGATTTAAGAGATACTCTAATGCGGCTGATGGTTTGGTTTTCATGCATCCAGTAGCTGTTACACTCGCTAGGCGTTGTAGACTCTGGAGTTTATCTTTCGCGGTGGTTCGGTTCGCGTGTTGTGTTCTGGGCCACCACACAACTGTACAACACACATAATGAACAAGTAATGTTTGCACACAACTGCTTGGTGGTAGGATAACTGGCAAAGGTGATATACTTACTCAGGGAGACTCTGCAAAGGGTCCTACAACTACTAAAGTTCTATCAGTACTCCCTGTGATTGCAAATATTTTCTACCTAATACTCTCTGTTCTAAGTGATAATTCTCCCACAGGCACTGATGACATCTCCTGTGAAGACTGTCTGGAGAAATTCTCCTCTCGCAAAAGCCTGGAGGTGCATATGGAGACGCACAAGAAAAAGAAGAAGAAGAATTCATGCCATTTCTGTAACAAATCATTCTTTATGTCTTGCACGTTAAAGGACCATTTACGGATACATACAGGTATGTACAAAACATTACATAATTATTATTGATGGAAAAACTTCTGTTGTAGACTGCAGGCCCGTGAACAAATTTTATGGGTCAAATGAACCACAAGGAGACCTATGTAGGATGATAGAAGGGTATTAAGTAATAAGATTCAGCACTATGCCGTCACTTGTAAGCTGTCCAACTGAGTGCAATTGAAGAGGGGGGTTCTAACCCTCGATATTTTCTCCTTTTCGCATGATTTTGGTACGGCATTGCAGAATAATGGATTAGAAAAGGTATTGCAATTGTATGGAACCAATGCCGTACATAATCAAATGACCAAATTTACTCTGTACATCGAACATACCCCTTACTGTCTAAACTAAAAGAATGATAATTGGTTTCAACTCTATTTAGTAAGTAGTTTTTTAGTATGCCATAAATACACTATTATTTAATAATAACTAATACTAATATTAAAACAACAATCAAAGTTACAACCAACTATAAGAACTTATGTACTATGTTACCTGCTGCTACGGAACGCTTCATGGGCGAGTCCGACTCGCACTTGGCCGCCTTTATTTTGTTTTGAATAGGAAATATTTTATAGGAAAATATTTTTTTATACTGTAGAACAAAAGTTGACCTATTAAATACACTGAACATGGCCTTAAAAAGATGCAGGCTGATTAACAATAACCCTGTATACCAGTGTTTTTCAATCTGTGGATCCCGACCCCAAGGGGGGTCGCAAAGCTTCATCCAGGGGTTGCCAGTAAAAGGCAAGATTCTACAGTCTACCACCACAGTCTACAGTCGCTATTACATTGAAAACACAACTCCAGAGAGAAAACGATTTGAATTTCACAATAAACACAACACAGAGCAGGTCTCTGTGTTTGTTTATTGTGTGTTATGTTTGAAATGTTAATAATGATTAAAACATTTCCTAATTTAAGTCTATTTCTCTCTTCAGGTTTAATATGTGGAGTGAAATTACTCCTTTTCTGTCTGTGGCCCAAGGGGGTCTCGAGAATATTTCAACCCAGAAAGAGGTTGCATTTCCAAAAAGTTTGAAATACACTGCTGTGTACAATTTTTATGTAGACGTGACGTCAATACCCACTCCAGAAGTTTGATTAAAAAAAACGTATGCATAATTTTCCATAATCCATCTGATGAATTAATTAGATTAATATATTTTTTAAAGTAAAAGAAATAAAAGTGGTCAAGTGCGAGTTGGGCTCGCCCATGAAGGCTTCCGTAGCAGCAAGTAACATAATACAAAAGTTCTTGTACTTTGTTGTTACTTTAATCAGTGTTTTAACAATAGTCAATTTATGTCGTATTAAAATAAAACTACTTACTAGATTCATTCAAACCAGTTTTCGTTGATAGTTTACATGGTAACATACATCATACACTTTTTTTATTTTTGTCATTCTTATAGTTTAGAAGTTACAAGGGGGACACACACACACACTCTTTACCACTTTGGAAGAGTCCCTCGCGCAAACTATTCAGTTTAGAAAAAAAAAATGTTAGAAACCTCAATATCATTTTTGATGACCTATACATAGATACCCCACACGTATGGTATTGATCAAAAAATATTTTTTGATGTGTATGTATGGGACACCCATAAATTTTTTTGTTTTTTTTTCTAATTTTTGTATCAAAATCTTAATGCGGTTCACAGATTACATCTACTTACCAAGTTTCAATAGTATAGCTTTTATAGTTTCGGAGAAAAGTGGCTGTGACATAGGGACGGACAGACAGACAGACATGACGATAATGACCCTTTATGAGGGTCCCGTATTTTGCCATTTGGCTACGGAACCCTAAAAAGATAATTTGTTTTGTGTCTAGGAGAAAAGCCGTTCCTATGTTCAATCTGCGGTAAAGGCTTCAGTCAGAAGAACAACCTGGCCCAACATGTGAGACGGCATATGGGCGTCAAGCCTTACAAATGCGACTCCTGCGCTATGATGTGAGTATCAAATAATAGAGTCACGTCACTATAGTCAAATTAAATCAAAAGGTTTTTTTGACGTCATTACCGACGACGACGCCGTGTAATAAATTGATGAACGCCGGCTGGATTACGAAAAAGTGTCCCGTTATGTCCCGTTACGCTCATTGTACGGTTGCGCTGCATCTATCAAAGTTTTGTTATGACGTTGTCACGTTAAACTATCGTCCGTAAACCGATGGACTTTACAGACAACCAATTTATTTTTTTGTGGACACACAACACCATCTGACCCCAAACTAAGCAAAGCTTGTACTATGGCGGCCAGATATCTGATATAATACTTATATAGTTGTAAATACATACTTATTATACATATCTGGATGTTTCTACATCCAGTACAAATTTGCAATAGGGAATATGCATGCATTTTTTTTATATTTTTAATTTATATTATAACACAATAAAAAATATAAATACTCTTGTAAATGTACAAATTGATTTTTAAAATAATATTTAAAATATCGATATAATTTGTCCAGTTTAAACGCCGCCATCTTTCCCGCGCCTGCATGACGTCACAGGCCACGACCTGTGTTTGTTTACTACAAGTGTTGCAGTTACTTTGTACTGATTTTTGAGTTGTGCTAGCTAATCAAACGATGGAGAACACGACTTTTCTCTCTAACACTACTAGCTCAGTACGAATATCGACGCCGTTATAGTAGATCCCTATTCATCGCACAAATATTTACACTAGGTGGGAATCGAACCCGCGACCTTCGGCTTCGTAGGCAGAGCTACTACCCACTAAGCCACGAGGCCAGTCAAATGTAGCGGTGTATTGGCGGCTCCCATAGTACAAGGTTTGCTTACTTTGGGGTCAGATGGTGTTGTGTGTGAAATGTTTACCTATTTGTCTTAATAAAAAGTGGTGTACCTATACAAGTGGTAACCTATATACTATTCCTTGCTATAATTATTGATCTACGTTTTATATTTGAACTAAAAGCAATCCAGTATATAGCTAACGTGGCCATTATACTTGATTCCGTAACAAAAAAAATAAGGTAAGTAAAATGACAAAACAAAACAATTCCACTGCGTTAGATGCTGTTACAGTGAATTTTAAAACGTATCGAATACTGGGTAGTATTTTCATCTATCCTAATATAAGATTTTTTTAAATATCCAAACAAATTTGTTAATGAGAGTTCTGTTTTAACATTAAGTTATTGCTCGGCTCGGGTGGTCTTGTCACGCCAATACGCAGTCGCAGTGCCTGGTTCTAATCTCACGCGCACCTCTGCCTTTTCGAACTCATGAGCATAATGCTGCTAACGGTAGAAGAAGAAGAAAACATCAAACTGGCATATTCCTAAAATCTTTCGAGGTCAGAGAGGTTTGTCATCCACCACCAACACGGAAGAATTATAGCCCCAGCAAGGAACTTATAGTGGGTTGCTTATGTGAGCAGCGTCCCGCAAATTTACCCCGCTTAGTTACCTTTTCCGTAATTTACCCTCCATAAAAATAAGCTTATACCTATGCGTTCCGGATCATAATCTAACCGTGTTCCGTGTTTAAACTTGAGCCGTTTAGCTGTTCCAACGTGATTGAGCAACGTACATCCAAACTTTTGCACTTATAATAAGTATTAGTAGATTTTCTTGCGAATAAATAGACATTATTAGTTGGTTCATTAGGTAAACGTCTTATAATTTATGTGCAAAAAGTAATGGTATCCCATCAGAAACATGCGTATACTTAAGTGAAGTGAGATCAACGTTCAGTACGAGGGTCAAACTGAAAGTTCTTAGAACTGGCCACTTATAAACAATATAATAAAAAAAAATTCTATAATTTGAAATTAGAACTCTTTGCCAATATTACTGAGTATATACTTCATTCATTTGTCATTTGTTTTACGATTTGGCGGCAAATTGAAAATTGTCTGTGTCACGTCAACATGAATTTAACACGAGAAAATTTTCGTGCAATGATTTTTTATGACTTTCGATGTCATTTAAGTCAACAAGAAAGTTATGATAGACTACGATTGGCCTTTCACGATGAAGCCCCATCTCGTGCGACTGTTTACAACTGGTTTAATGAGTTTAAACGTGGTCGCACTAATCTCTGATGATTTACGTGAGGGACGGCCTTCTACGGCGACGACTGAAGATAACATCTGTGTTGTGCGGCGAATGATAGAGACTGACAAAAGAGTGACCTATCAGCAGATTCGAACAAGCTTAGGCATCGGTATGAGTCAAGTGCACAAAATCCTACACGAACATTTAGCGGTCAGGAAGCTTTGCGCCCGGTGGATACCTCATAATTTGACTGAGGCTCAAAAACTCCATCGTGTGGATTGGTGCCGTAAAATGATTGAAAGATTTAACGGAGGTGACTCAAATGCTGTGTTCGACATACTAACAGGTGACGAAAGCTGGATTTACTGTTATGATCCTGAAACCAAAAGACAATCTGGTCAGTGGGTGTTTCCTTTCGAGGAGTTGCCAACTAAAGTGAAGAGAGATCGAAGTGCGGGGAAAAAATGGTGGCCTCGTTCTTTGGAAGGATAGGGTATTTCGCAACAATTGTGTTAAAGGATCAAAAAACAGTTTCTGCAGAATGGTACACTACCAATTGTTTGCCACTTGTCTTGGAAAAAGTTCGAGAGAAACGACCTCGCAGTAGGATCCTCCTTCACCACGACAACGCCTCATCGCACACCGCCAAGCGAACGATCGACTATTTGGCGACATCAAACGTTGAATTACTGGGTCACCCGCCGTATAGCCCCGACCTCGCGCCTTGTGATTTTATTTATTTTCAAAATTAAAGAAAACTTAAAGGAAAGCGGTTTATGAATGCTGAAGAAGCGGTGGCTGCGTATCGCGATGCCATTGAAGAGACCCCTAAGGACGAGTGGGCAAAGTGCTTTTCCCAGTGGTTCCATCGCATGCAGCGGTGTATTGACGTGAATGGACAATATTTTGAAAAGATATAATAAAACTAATATCTGGCTAATGTAATCAGTTTTTGATTTTCTAAGAACTTTCTGTTTGACCCTCGTATTATGATATTATATGCCTTGTTTGTTGACTTCAACGACTAAAGAATAGAGATCTAAATGGTCTTAAATGGCCAGTTCTAAAATCTATTTACAATGACATAGACTATTTTTAAACAACTAAAATCTGATTTGTTTGTATAATTTATGATGATTATTGAATGAAGCGGTCTGACTTGGCTGGTTTTAATATCATAATATTGAACTTTTCTTTCACTTCACATTACTGTTTTGATTGGATTGGCAGTTTGATAAACACAGATCAAATTGCCACTGTTTAAAACCGTATCTACCACGTTCTACTATTACTATTTATAACTGTCAAGATAAGTTAGTCAATAATTATTTGATCAATACAAATCCAAGTATGTTGTATTTAGATCGCAGTAAAGTCGAATCATATTTGTGAGAAATATTTTAAGATAGTATTAGAAAAATACTAAGGTAAAACGATTTTTATGTTATGGTAGCACCATTGTTAACATTTTATACATCGCTCCGTGAAACGCACTATAGGTATAGTCGGATGCGAACAGCAGAAGACCGTGCCATGTGTAGAACCATAGGCGAGACCTATGTCTTACAATAGGTGATTATGAAATAGGCTGATGATGATGGTCTAGTCGGATGAGTATAGGCTATTTCTGACATAGACATCCACTTGGTAGATCAAGATGGTCGGAATATGGTCTGCAGATGTGCGATACGCCACCGATGGCACGCACGTCATGTTTTTGGGCGCAGAACGCACACTCCCAGTCGGCAGCGCGCGCGTATAGCTCGGCGCCGTATTATAACCGGGAATGCACTGTGGCGACGTACAAGGTGGGCCAAAAGAAATCACGATGGAAGATGCTGTCATTTTTGCAAATGGCTGCCAATGTTAAATCTGTTTTGACATTTGTGGACTAGACAGATACAAAATACAATTGAACAAGTCATGGAGCGATATACTCACTCCCCAAGATCGCAGAACAATCGCCATCCTCAATCTCGAGGAAGAAGTAGACAATTTTTCGACCAAAATCATAAAGAGCGATGAGGCACATTTCAACCTCAGCGGGTACGTCAACAAGTATGCTACAACAACTTTTGATTCTGGGGCACCGAAAATCCACGAATGATACCATGAATGCTGGCCAATCGACAACAGTGAACGGTGCGCGCTATAGGGTCATGTTGGCCGAGTTTTTTCTGCTGCAATTGGACGAATTAGGACTGAGAGACACGTGTTTCCACCAGGACGGAGCAACGGCACACACTGCGTGAGCCACAACCGATATCCCGAAGGAAGCGTTCCCGGGTCGCCTCATCTCTAGTTTTGGCGATTTGCACTGGCCCGCAAGATCGCCCGATTTAAGCATTCCAGACGTTTTTTGAAGTCTCCTGTTTTCGTGAACAAGCCCGAGACTCTGGAAGCCCTCAAGGACAACATTCTAAACGAGTGCGAGAATCTGTTGCCCGAAGTTCTCACCGAAGTGATGAAAAGAATGCCATAAAACGAGCCCGTATGTCAATCAATTGTGACGGGGCCCATTCATTTGGCCGATATAATCTTCACGACTTGACCAGTAAAATAGGCATGACGACTCATTTTTGATTTATATGTGCCATCAAAAGGCTACTCAATAACTGAAACATAGGGGAAAGAATTACTTTGTTATCTTAAAAACTTCCCGTGATATCACGATTTTAAAATTGCAATTTTGGCCTTTCCCAAAAACGTTTCATACAAAACCTCTACGGAAGCGTGACGTCACAGTGCCGTATTTTCTATGCGTCGCGCGTAAAGTTAGTATGGTAGCTACCTATATTAAATATTGCGTTTAGGAAACTGGTTTCATAACAAAAGCCACTTGAAACTGAATGGGTTATCCAGTGGTAAATACATTTTTTAATAATTTCGGACTTTTAAAATGGACTTGCCCATCCAGCTTTGAATGATTATAAAGTACCTAAGTTAAACTAAAAAATATCAAGATTAAAATTTGTACATGTTTTATTCTATTTAAATACTGTCATTATAGCAAATAATTTAATATAATTGCAGGACCTGTCGTCACGCCTATTCTAAAGGTTCAAATAAACATAATCGAAATTTTTCATTTAGAAAAAAAAGAGCCAAATAACTTTGGATGACTTCTTTTGGGCCACCTTATAACACACATGCGAGACACTTCGCAGATACTATTCGGGGTACCCGTCTTAGCGCAAAGCACGGACTGCTGACTTTAGCGCACATCTTGGCGATGAGCTGTTCCCAAGTTATATCTACTGCGATCAACGTTGCAGCCGAGAAAATGTGGTATCCTGTACCTGCTCAGTCTTGTTTCATAGGTAACAAGATTGAGCAGGTACAAGACTTTTTCGAGACTTTTAGCTGCTTCGTATGGTGGCCTGACAATCAGAAATAAATGACATGAGTCTTTTAACGGACTTCCAAAAAGGAGGAAGCTATGAATTCGACGACTGTCTTTTTAATGTATGTTACTTGATTTCTCGAGAACCCCCCGTACCGATTTTGAAATTTCTTTTTATGTTCGGATGGGTATGCTTCCCGAATGGTCCCATATAAATCTTATCGAAATCGGTCAAGTGGCTTTTGAAATATGAACCAAAAACTAAAATTTGCGTACAATTTTCTGGATGACGTAATTGTAGATTTCACGAAATTTATGAAACTCGAACCTGTCACTACGAAATTGGGTGAATGCGTTAATAAAAACTTGTTTTGCACTAAAAAGGGTAAAATAAACTATTTTCCTACAAAATAAATTAATGCCATTATTACAAGTGCCAGTCAGGCCAAAAATACTATGTAGGCATGTGGTAGGTAGACATATCCACTACCTATTAGACTTGGCTACCACCGACTTCAAATAGATGAGTGAGTAGCACTTGTAAAAATGATATTAATTTATTTTTCGCTTTTCAGTGCCTATTTGTGGTTTTGAAGTCGGTTTAATTGTTCTGTACGAAAATAGTTTATTATTATGTACTAAGTGTACGTTATTTTGACAATTCCAGGTTCGTATCAAAAGGCGAGCTGGAATCCCACACGCGCAAACACACGGGTGCCCATCCGTTCATCTGCGACGAATGCGGCTCGGGGTTCACCACATCATCGGCTCTGGTGAAGCACCGACGCACCCACACCGGCGAGAGGCCTTATTCCTGCGACCTGTGTCCTATGAAGTTCGCGGCCACCGGTACCTTGAAGAACCACCGTCGGACGCATACGGGAGAACGACCGTACCAATGCAGTCACTGTGAGAAGTCGTTCGTACAGCGGTCCGACCTAATATCCCATATCAGGTGTCACACGGGGGAACGGCCGTTTGTCTGTCCGCAGTGTGGACAGGCGTTTAGAAAAGCGGCTGCGATGAAAACTCATGTCAAAATGCATTCCAGGGATAATTTGCAAGTTCATATGCAGCTGTAGGACTGATTATTTATTCATTAAAAATCACAGTTATATATACAGCACTGTCGCTATAACACACAACACTCTCACTTTGACACACGACATACTCACTTTGACACACACAACACTCTCACTTTGACACACGACATACTCACTTTGACACACGACACTTTGACGCATACACGACATACATGATACACCAGTACACTCACCCTCACATATTCGACACACTATGACACATACACACACTTCACAAATACTTCTCACACACAAACTATACACTCACATTGTCACATACGACCAAAATATACCATTCCAATTACGAATACTATATCAGATTTAGTGATTCTGAACGCAATTTGAACGACTCAAATTCGGAACGACAACCCTTGTCTATCTCATTTTAAGCGGATTAGACAAAGATCGAGAGGTTTGATTCCGAGTCGAGATCAATCCGACTGGGTCCAGAATCGCTACGTATGTAGGTTATGGAAAAATATGGGGCACTTAGTATTTTTTTAATCTAATTGTTTGAAATCGACAGTATTAGACTACAGGCCCGTGAATATAATGTATGGGTCAAATGATCCACCAGGAGACCTATGTGGGGTGATAGAAGGGTATAAAATAATAAGGTGGAGCAGTATGCCATCACTTGTAAGCTGTCCAATTGACTGCAGTTGAAGAAGTTTTTTATAGTTATATACCTCTTCTAATCCATTATTTCGCAACGCCGTACAAAAATCGTGCGACAAGGAGAAATGATCGAGGGTTGCATTCCATCCCTTCTTCATTGCACTCAGTTGGACAGCTTACAAGTGACGGCATAGTGCTGAATCTTATTACTTTATACCCTTCTATCATCCTACATAAGTCTCCTGGTGGTTCATATGACCCGTAAATTTTGTTCACGGGCCTGTAGTCTAATACTGTCGATTTCAAATAATTTGATGAAACAAAAACTTCAGATATTTATATCGTCAAGCTTCTGGAGTGGGGGGGGGGGGTTTGTGACGGCATGCCTACATAGAAGTAGTATATAAGACGTGACGACACTCTGTACCTTCTAAGCGCTGTATCTTAAACCCTCTACACACGAGCCCTAAAATCAGAGGAAATTACGTAAAAGTAGTGGGGAGGAGCCTACATCGCACCATAAATCACCAATCATATGGCACCTCCCCACTACTTTGACGTCATTTCCTCTGATTTTAGGACTCGTGTGTGGAGCGTTTTCGTCATTTTATGTTTGTGAAACAAAAAAAATATTTTACAATATTTTTTTATATTCTGTTTAGTTAAAGGACTAGTTTTTTTCAATGCCTGTTAAACGAAATTGATATCCTTTTTAAATGTATATGAAAAAGACAGTTAAAATAAGTAAATACATAAAAAGATATAATAGATATACTTAACTAAATACTTAATTTGTAACTGTATAAAATAGTACTTAAATGTTTTTAATATGAGATTATTAAATATGTAATTTATTTGTGTATTTGTTATGTTTTATTTAAAACTAGCTGACATGGTAAACTTCACACCGCCATTGCCGGCATCAAAGCCGGCGTTTTCATTACAAACAAAGAAGTTGGAAAATGATAAAGTTAGTTCATCTGTCAATGTGTCTATGTGTCATATTTAAGATCTCTAACAATATTCAGTGTTAAACGCTCCACAGACGAGTCCTAAAATAAGAGGAAATGACGTAAAAGTAGTGGGGAGGAGCCTACATCGGACCATTGATGGTTTATGGTGCAATGTAGGGTCCGCCCCACTAGTTTTACGTAATTTCCTCTGATTTTAGGGCTCGTGTGTTGAGGGTTTTACTCATAAATGAGACTTCATAAATATTATCATGAGATCAAATAACTTCTTTTCTCCGAAATAACAAATACCTACTTTCAATTTAAAATTAAGTTCAGACAATCATATGAAGCCGTCACTAAGTCATCGCGGTTATGAAAGTAAATTTTAGTCTGAAGTGAAAACTTATTTTAGCGCGCCACAACACAAACCTTTCGTGTTCTGTGAAATGAATTCTAGCGTCACGCTTGTGAATGATGAGAACTCCTCGGGGCCATGGCCATTGGGCATCTAGCAATGCTTCAGTATTTCCCATTTGGCCCAATGCTGACGCATTTCTAGATGACTATGCTTATGACCACGATCTCCGGTTTCACCGGCGTAGTTTTCAATGTGAGCTATCAAATTCTGAGTTATATGTTTCCACTTCTATCGGCAGTTCCTATGACTGTCAATTTTGTTTTATTTAACTTCGACTTTCGGAAGGCGTTTGATAGGGTTAACAACGATATATTGCTGGAAAAGCTCAGTGTACTGGGTCTCACTCCGAACTATCTCAGATTTATAGCTGATTACCTTTGTGATCGCCAGCAGTATGTCCGTTTGGGTATTTACGACTCTCCACCCTATCACACGCGTTCCGGGGTGAGTCAGGGTTAAATTTTAGGACCTTTGCTGTTTACAGTAATGATTAATGATCTCCCGACCGCCATCAAGCATTCAAAATGTCTGCTCTATGCTGATGATGTAAAGCTCTATCTGGCAATAAAAAGTGAGGAGGACTGCTTGAGACTGCAGGAGGATATCAACAGCATGGTTGGATATAGTTGTGACACCGGACCTCAATCCGGATAAGTGCTTCCAGATGACTTTCGGTCGAATGCGACGCCCAATCGAATTTCAGTATAGGTTAGGCCAAAACGTGATCTCGCGTGTTGCATCAATGAAGGACTTGGGCGTTGCATTTGATCGTGGGCTCACATTCCATGATCATGTGGCCACTGAGATGAAGGAGTCTTATCAGAGACTTGGGTTTGTGCTCCGGAATTCTAGAGACTTTCATAATATGGATATTATCAAGCTTATCTTTAGTACGCTGGTCCGCAGTAAGCTTGAAGCTAGTGCGTGTGTATGGCATCCACATGAGGATAAGTACACTCTGATGTTGGAAAAACTTCAGAAGGCCTTCCTTAGGTACCTTTACAAGCGTAAGTTTGGGTACTACCCGTACATGTATCCGACGGAATACCTTCACGGGGCTTTGGGGTACAACTCTTTGAAGTGAGGAGAGCACATCTCCAATTAAAAACAATGTGTAGGATTCTGCGGGGGAATATTGACGCACCGGATATTAGTGTGAGGCTTTGTCGTCTTTTAAATTGTAAATGCGAGGAGTCGCTCTCACGAGGTCACAGAAGTTAACTCACATAATGGGACCGGAAGTTTATAACGCTCTTCCCAAAATAGTTTTATCGGCCCCAAGTTTCGGCAGCTTCAAAAACAGATTAAAGTGCTGGCTTATCGATCAAACTTTTATAGTTACAGCGAATTTTTAGAGAGTGATGGCAAAGTTCCATAAAATGTAAATAAATAAATTTGACATAGGTTAGTACAATTGCTATAAAGACATTATACTCGTATAATGCTTGACAGTTTTCTGTACAATAATTATTGTAATACAGTAAAGTAGTAGTTTCAAACTTTGAAAATGTATACAATTTGTATGCTCTTTCTTTTGTTTTAATTTTTTATTAATTGACGTGTAAATTGTACATTTATGAATAAAGTACTTTGACTTTGACTTTGACTTTGTCGCCAGAGTATGGAGCGGATCTTATACCTTTAAACGAGCAATTCTTGTAGGTATATATATATAAGAATAGAATAAGAATAATTTATTTCATCAACAAACATTGGCAGATCAATGAATACATTTACGTCGTTCAATTACATCTGTAAACTTGGTAGGACGAACTTGGCACCCAAACTAGGATTATCCTGTGCGATGGGATACCAAGGCCTTCCCCGACTACATAAACTTAGACAATTACATATTAATTTTATTGAATTAGGCAA
Organism: Ectropis grisescens; assembly: GCA_017562165.1. NCBI lineage: Eukaryota > Metazoa > Arthropoda > Insecta > Lepidoptera > Geometridae > Ectropis > Ectropis grisescens. The sequence goes on from CM029768.1 coordinate 10,823,771, forward strand.
ATACATTGAATTTTATAGTAAACATAATCTGATTAATAATTCTCAATGGAGACATGCAAGTCTAATTCTAAATTGCAAAAGTTTTAAACTATTAACACTATTATTATTACAATAATATGATAAAACTATATTGAAATAAGTAACTTGGAAAGATTACAAAATTCAAAATCAAAATCATGTACCTACATGCAAAAAAGCTAGAAAAATTGTAAAAAATATTTTTTTTTTTCTTATATTGATGTAAGTGATTGGAAAGATTATTAGGAGAGGTTAGGAACAAAGGACGGGAAGATAAAAAAGGGGAATGGAAAGTCATTAATATTACCACTTGTCAAGAATTCGCTAATTCATTTTTAAATTTTTTATTAGATAATATCTTTTAAAAAGGTACCTTAAGGACTGATTCAGTTTCTTCATAATTTAGGGGAGAGAAGCCATTTCATTACTGTTTGCTTACATAAATGCTCTTAAATAGTATAGTTGATCTCTCGCAAATGACGTATATATTCTAGTGGTTTCACATATTTTAGCTCTGCGCAATCGCGATTTTGGGAGATCTGGGTCATATTCAAGTGTTTTGTGTTGTGCAAGAAGAGCATGCATTATAAAGAGTTGACGGACGGTCAATATCTGTGCATCCCGATACAGATACTCAGTAAAATAATAATATATATAGCATAAAAAAAATATATATTGTATATAGCAAAGCTCGGTCAACCAGAAACTATTGTACTGATACGAGTAATAATAATTGAGTTAGAGCCGTGAGCAAGTATTAGGTCCTGTACCACTGTACCTACTAGATTATATTTTGAGTTGGAAAATCCCGAATAAATCCTCTCAAAGCCTTCTTTCTTCAAATAGACACTGCCTTCTCAAAGTTTTCTTTCTTCAAACTCTATGGCGGAGTCCTTTATGCAATCTTTAAAACTGTATATTCGGCCATAGTGATAGAGTTCATACAGCATAAACCCATCCTGCGGTCTGGCGGCGCCTCTTCCAGGGCTGGCCCTCGCCACCAAACAGTGTTTGATATCTTCGTTGCTTAAATTCGATGCTCTTGTGCTCATCACTGACAACGCCACCCATTCCATGTCCGGGTGGATTTTCAAACTCAGAGTTGACTTAAGCGATATATTGTCATAATCGTAACCACGTATCGCAATCTGCTCTTCGAATAGTGGATCAAATAAGGCGAACAAATTTCTAACCATTTTTTTAAATATCTCGTGTATTTGTTCAGTCTCATTATCTTTCACTTGTACCTTTATATCTATGCTTTGGATATCTGAAATGTACATATAATTGATGACAGTATGTAGGAGATTATACATATCTGATAACTCTGCGCGTTCAAAGAGCTCGCTAGCTCGACTCAAGTACGGTGATTCATTTGGGAGCAACCACCATCTTTGTATTTCTTCGAATGTAGTCAGTGAAATATTGCTCAATTTCTCTTGGTATTGACGAATTTTTAAAGTAGATTTTTTTGATAAAATTGCTTTTATCTCTTCGTCAAAAATTTGTCCGGTTTTGTCTTCTTTTTCCTGATGAGGATAGAACCAAAATTTATTCAAAAAATCTCTGGCTCGTAACTTGTCATATTCATCTACATCAAAAGAGTATTTCGGGAAGCCATCGACGTTAATTTTAAATCGGTAAGCACCCAGATCTTCATTAAAAGGTTTGTGTCTTTTGTCTGTTAGTTCATTTAAAAACAAAGTAGCGTTATCTTTTAAATTGCATTCCAAATTAAACTTTAACATATTTGATTCTGTATCTAAAACAAGCAAATTACCAACTGCTCCGCCGATACCACCATCGAGCTCAATTATTCCCCTTTCTATTAATTTTCCTCGTCCCACGTTTTCGTTGTTAATTTCAACAATTTTCGTATCTTTGTTACATTTCAGTAAATTTATTAGTTCGTCTGCTACAGTTTTTATTCTATTTTTTATTTTAACGTCGTTACTGCCACTAAACGTCATATCTTTGTTTCCAAACGCACGAGGTAGTTTGATTTCTTGCGATGCCATAGATTCTTTTAGAAAGGATCTAAGGACTACCAAATGCTTGAGTGTACTGGTAAAAAATTCGGGACGAAACTGCCACAAGCTATCTTTTTTATTCGCTGGTTGATCCTCTCCCTCTTCATTATTTTCACTCTGTTTCTCTTGTAAAACTTCTTTAGCAATGGCTAGGTGGTATTTCATTATTAACTTATCTCCTAATAAATTGTCGTTACACATCTTAGACGGTAGACATTTAGGTAACACCGCTCCTAACTTCTTTCCTAACTCCTTGATTTGATCAATTATCGTTAATTCAGTTAAATCATTTATATCATTTTCACTGTAGTCATATTGAAAAGGCTCTTCGGTATCTTTGGTCTTTGTGAGATCCTTCACTACTTCATTTAGTGTGTTGCCGTGTTTTTTCTTTTCAAAGTTTTCCTTGGCTGACGTATAAGCTATAAAGTAACTATGGACGCCGCTATAATCCTCGTCGAATATTGGGTCCTTATTACCGACTTGAAATTTTTCCCTTATCGTTAGGTAGCTTTTAAAATACTTCCCTAAACTAAATTCTCCTGGATTTTTCCATACAGCCTCATCAATTAGTTGGGCCTTCTCAGGATCATCTTTATGAACAAGTTGCATAAACAGCACGGTCGGTTTGTGCTGTCCTTTTAGGTTGTACCGCAAGCAGATGTCATTCATAGCGCTGATCCCTTGAATTTTGGTACCGAGCTTAGAATTTTCGTCTATTTGTTCGTGGTTCAGAACTCTTAAAAGTACCAGACGCAACATTTTCATCCTGTAGAGTACGCCGCCAACTTCACACGTTCCGATTCTCTTTGAATAAAGGAAGTGCTGCTCGTTGTCAGAATCCTCAGTCATATAACGTTGACTACTACACATGGTCTGAGATGGGTCTGTTTGCAAAAGGTCTATGATTACTTGTTTAAAATCAGTATTTATAGTAATTAAATTACTATTCGTTTGGTTGAATTTAAGTAATCTGGAGATGATTGTACTGAAAACTTTGGAAATTTTATTTGGAGAGTGTTTTTGAAGGATTTGGCTAAATTCAACATTTACTATGAATTTAAAATGATCCATAGCATTACTAGCACTCATCAAAAGCTGATCAAGGCATTCTAGTTTTGCCGATCTAAAGAAGTCAGTTGATCTAAGATACCGAGCTTCATCTTTCAACATCCACCATTTCTGTATTTCGTGGTGAGCTTTCATGAAAATCGTATTTGTGTGTAACACGAAATCATGATGGTTTAGTTTGTTTTCATTATTATAATGTCTGTTGATATATTTCTTAACTAAATCTTCGACATCCTCTTCTTTCGCCTGACACGGGTAGATTAGCAATTTGCTAAAAAAATCTTTCACTTGCTCATGGATATGCTCCGTCTCATTCGAGTCTGAATTTGTATCAGAATCCTCGTTTTTGGATTTGTCGACTGCTATATTAGTTAAACGTTCTACGTCTGCTTGATTATAATTATACTGAAAGGGTTTCACGCTCTCGTTTGTATTTATAAGTTTGTGTAAAATTTTATCTTCGTTCTGTACAGCCTTTTTTTTTGTAATACATTCATAAGCGGGAGTGTATAAAACAAAGAAGCAGTCGATATTATCGAATTCTCCATCGAACAAGGGGTCTTCTTGATTGACCTGGAACAGCTCTTTGATCACGAGATAGCTCAAAAAATATTTCTGCAAGCTGAAGTCTCCAATATTAGCCCACAAGTCCTTATCTTTGACTTTTTCTTTGGGATTCTCTCTATGTTTCGCTTGCATAAACACCACAACCGGCCTCTGCCGGCCCTTCACTCGGTACCGTATGCAAATATCGTCCATGGCCCCAATTCCGTCCACGTTGACTCCAAGCAAGATATCTTGCTCTATTTCCTCGTGGTTCAGCAATCGTATGTAGATCAGACTCACTATTTTGGTCTCGTACAACTGACCGTGCCAACCAAGACTGTCATTCTTCTTTGAGTATTTGAACTCAGCGTTTTTTTCGGTGCTGCTCGCTAAACTATCAAGAACGTTTGGGTATTTGTAACTGACCAATGGGAGGTTATAACTCGCTTGTCTTTCAGCCATTTGTAGAAAATTAACAACGCGCGCGTGACTTTTTAATAAAAATAACAACGCATAAGAGAAGGGAGTATCACCCGCCCTATTTCTGATCGTAACGTCTGCGCCGCGATGTACCAACATGACAGCTAAGGAGCCGTGCTGATGGCGCACTGCCATGTGGAGTGGAGTTTCACCGTCTGCAGTCTGTGCGTTCACATCTGCTTTCTTAGTCAAGAGCATCTTGGCAATAGAGATTTTTCCAAAACGAGCAGCCTGATGTAAAGGCGTGGTTCGGTTATTTGTGCGCGCGTTTATATTGGCACCTTTTCTTATCATATCCTCCACAATTACCGTTAAATCAAGTTTGACCGCCAAGTGCAGTGCGGTTTCCCCTTATGTAGGTTTTTCAGATTCAAATCAGGATCTCTGTCCAGCATCAGCTTGACCACTTCTGTCACGGCAGATGATTCCAATTGCACTGCGTTGTGCAGCGCCGTATTTCCTGTATCATCCTGTAAATTGACATTTGCACCGCTATTTAGAAGAAGTTCGGTTGTTTGAAGCACCTGCCCGAACCCCGTCATCTTGTGAAGAGGCGTCTTTCCCTGAGCCAACGCACTCACATCTGCACCATTCTTCAGCAATACATCAGCGAGTGGTGCTGCACCCAATACGGCTGCTAAATGTAACGCTGTCATTTCACGTTCATTCTGTAAGTCCACTTTAGCACCCTTGCGTAACAATAATTCTATAACAGAAGTGTTTGCAATATTTTTGCCAAAACCGTTTCCTTATTAAAATGCACAGTGTCATATTCCGGAGGACATGTGCCATTCAACCGCTGAAGTGCGTATACGACGGTGAGCTGCTCTATTGTTATATACAGCGGCGTATTTCCTTTTACAGTCTTCGCATTTGCGTCCGCACCGTGTTCGAGTAAAACTCTACTGTCGACGATTTGAGAGAATGGGCGGCTTCGTGCAACGGAGACCTGCCATCTGCATCCTGTTTGTTGATGTCGTCACCTGACTTCAATAGTAGCTCCAGCACGTATAGATTCCCAAAACGCGCTGCTTCGTGTATCAACGTTCGTCCAGGTTTCTTCGGCACTAGTCCAGCGTTCTTCTTTGCAGCAGTAACATCGTGGCTAAATTGTTTCTGGTACTCACCGCCAGATAAAACGGTGTTTTTTATCCCTCGTTGATACGTTAACGGCGGCTCCTTTGTCTAACAGCAGCCGATATACATCTTCATTTGTAGAGCGTAACGCTTCATGCAGCGGACTGTCTCCTTCTGTTTTACGCGAGTTTACATTAGCTCCTCTCTCTATCAATAACTCTGTGATAGGAAAGTTCCCAGTTCGAGCCGCACCGTGGAGTGGAGTTTCGCCATCTGAATCCGTCGAGTTAACTTCTGCTCCTCTATCTAACAGAAGTTGTACGACAGATACGTTCTGAGCCTTAGCTGCGCGGTGCAACGGCGTCGATCCGGAAGTACAGGTTGCGTTTACATTAGTTCCTTGACCCAAAAAAAATTCGACTACAGAAATTTCTCCCGCGCTCGCTGCCTTGTGAAGTAGAGTTAAACCAAATTCGTCATGGGCGTTTATATCAGCTCCTTTCTGCAACAGCAGCTTCACCGTTTTCAGTAGCCCTAAGCGGGTTGCAAGGTGCAGCGGTGTGTCTTCTCTACCACTTTCCGCATTTAAATCTGCGCCTTTGTCCAGTAGTAATTCAACTACAGATGCTTCTCTGTATCGCACTGCGTCGTGCAGAGGCGTGGTTCCATAATCGTCGCGTGCGTTGACATCAGCCCCATGTTTTATGAGCAACTTTATTAACAGCACGCTATCACGTTTCACTGCGAGATGTAGCGGAGTTTTGCCAAATTCGCTTCTTGTGTTCACGTCAGCTTTCTGCGCCAGACACCGCCTCACACCTTTGAGCTTCTCTGTTACGTTCTTGTTGCTCTCCACTATGTCTAACAAGTGTTTATTTTTAGTTTTTAATTTAAACTCACCCTTTTTATCCATTTTTGTTCAGTTATTTACCTAACTTCAGTTCAGAACATAAGGGTTTAAGGAAGATATTTCAACAGTTAATTTTTGTTTTTAAGTACCTACTTTGTATCAATTTTTAATTTCTATCTTGAATGGTTAGCCTCGCACTCACTCAGCCTTCCATGGAAATAGCAAGCTTTCAAAATTAACCACATCTAGTATTTTTCCAAAAAATATGATTAACTGAAGACGTATCTTTGTAGAATGTTTTTTTAAATAATTTATTTTTATCTTTTATTGGTTTACACTTGGTTTGTAAAGTTTTCTTGAATTTGATACGAAAAGATAGGATTATCGGAAATATAGTTGAAGAAATTAATTCAAAAGATGCGTATCTATACCTATCTACTCGTACCTACATGCGATTATATTGCGATGTAGTTATACAAATATCTTTGAAAACGACAAGACTAACATTAACTAAATTATAACACGCTAAACTATAGAATCTAGACGAAATTACAAATTTACAAAAACTTACTTCAAAATCAATTCATTTCAATCAAATCAGTTTCTTAAGCAATTTGCTGATCGTACAACTCTCTTAAGTAGGTAGATACATTCCAGGACACTTTAAATGAAATATGAAATTGCAACTTCAGGGTGTTTAAATGCTGATATGTAAATATGTAGACATGAACTTATTCTAACAATTTAACCGCACCCTCACAAAACCACATTATCAGGTAGGTATATAAAATATTTATTGGTGCTCAAGTCTATCGCTATCATTATCTATATAACTAGAATGCTGAACAGTTGGTTCTTTTACGTGATAATTCCGAGAGTTACCAGTCGGATTTGAAAAGTTATTTTTGCATCTGATAGCGCAATTCACAGCGAACACTTCGAATTTATATCCTAGATTGCTGAATCTACGACTCATACAAAGAATAATAATATCTTAATTGTTGTTTCGCTACTTCTTCCGTGCTCCACAGCTTTTTGAGGCAACCAGCTTTGGTAAAAGATGACAATGATAGAAGTAGGTATATAAAATGGATTATATATGCTATAATAAATATGCTTTTAATATTCTGTAAGCAATAGAGGCTACGAGAGGTCAATTTCTGCCGTAGCTTGCTATAGAAAACCTCCCCAGTGCTATAGAACCGGCAGACATTAACAAACTGAAGATGGAAATGAAAAATACGTGGCTAAGAATAAGGTCTGAATCATTCAGGTTGAATCTCCAAGGCTAAGGAAGCGTCCACGGGGCGCATCAAAGGTACATTGAGAAAGTAATTCCTTCCTTTCTTCAAATCTTTCACACTTATCCGGTGATAACCTTCAATCAGTTAGGCTACCGCTGGCTCCTTTATTTTTTAGTTTTTGATTATATGAAACGTAATAACAATAATTAACCTGACTTATATTGTACTCTTTGAAGTTCTTAATATTTACCTTAATATATGGTTATAAATGGCCTTAAAATAAGTATCACTTAGGAACTATATATTTAATTTCGGCCTCATTGCTAGTAAAAATTACATAATAAGTATTTGACATTTATCCAGAACAAAAGCTATATATCAGAGCTTCATGCATAGAAAATCACCATTGATAGACTTAAAGAAAGACTATAAGATTTCAGTGGAAGGCTTATTTCGATGCTAGGAGGTTTGAATCGTGTGGTACCGTGTGCCCTGAAGAACACCAATTGCAGACTCCTCAGGAACCTGCAATAGATATAAAACAGAGTTATAGTAATTAAATAGTAGGTATCTATCCGCCATTTTTTATCGACTTCAAAAAAGGAAAAGGTTAAGGTGGGTATCAAATTTGGTGGTATGTTTTTTTTGTATGTTGGTACCCAAGTATAAATGATAGCTCCGTTATTGTAAGCAGTTAATTACAAGTGTCCTACCACTACAATTATACGAAGTATTGCAACCTAAAAACCTATAAATGTGAGAATAGTTGTTACGCAACTGTAAATCGATACACATCCTAAACGGTCAGCCAAATCAAAAAACGTTGAAAGAAACCTAAAATTTATTTTTAAATACCTATTCAACGATACCCCTCTTGACATAGTTTGTTGATTTTAATTTTTTTAATTTGCACAATAATTATGGCGTCCGGTAGCCGCCATATTGAATTTGCACATAATAACATTAATGTCATGTCTTTAGTGTCACTCGCGAGACTAAGAGGAATTGATTGACGTGTGAGTCATAAAAATCAGCCAAGGCGTTTGCTTTAAAAAATAATACAGAAAGTACTCGTCATTCATCTATTTAGTAACCCACTCCGAGTAGCATCCTGTGCAAAAGTTACACTGCCCACATTGCCTCGCTGGATTGCTATGGCTAGCCTTTGCCCCAGGTAAAAGTGTAAAAGACATTCTGGTGCGAAAAACACTTCAAAGTGTTGAACATTACCGCAAAATTTCTAGCTTATCGGTTTTTATCGGATGCACTTCGGAGAGTGTGCCACTGATCTGCATGATCTAATACCACATTGCCCATTTTTCTATCGGACTTCTCGCAGCTCGAAGAAGCGGCACCAGTTCAAATACAATAAATCGAGTAAAGAAGATTTTAATAGTAAGGCCCGCGATTTTACCTGCGTAGTTGCCGTTCCAGTTGTTTTCCCGCGTTAAAAAATAGTCTATTATTAGATGTGTTGATTTATTTAGATTTTTAATGTAACGTATACGAATTTGGGGGGAGGGGCAGGGGGCCCCCTTAGTCCCCCAACTGCCTAAAGTTTCCACAGCAAAAGGGCTGTTTATTTACGTTATACTTACTTTAATTAGGGTTGCCATCTGTAAAGTTTAGGAACCAGGACAAGATTTGTGAAAACCCCGGATTTTCCAGATTATAGAGCCCAAAACCCGGACATGTCAACATTTTTTTATACATAGTTTACCTATGTAATAATTGACGAGAATCTTTCGTTTAAACACCACATAAACGACATATCATCTCGGGTGCGTAAATTAATTCATATAATGAAAAACCTGAGAGATTGTGCACCTATATCTCTCCTTAAGGACATTTACATCGCGCTATGTCAGTCAGTCATTCAATACTGCATTTCGATTTGGGGATGCGCTGGAAAGACGTATTTTATAACGGTCGAGAGAGCACAACGAGCTCTAATTAAAGTATTGCTAAGGAAGCCTTTTCGTTTTCCACCGACTTAATCTACTCCGAATTCAACGTGCTAAGAGTTCGACAGTTGTTTGTTTTCAACGCTGTCATGAGGACTCACTCTTGCTTGAGATCTCGCGAAGACTACTTAACGTTATTGGCTAAGCGCTCTACCAGGGCTTACTTGTTGCCACTGCCTCACGCCAAGTCATCCTTGCTAGGCGTGCGCCGTCGTACTCGCTTGTCTGCACCTACAACAACGTGTCAAGGCGGTTGCGAGACTGCGAACACTTGCAGAAATTCGAACTTAAAAAGAAACTAAACGCCCGGTTACAGGGTCTTACGTATGATGACACTGAGGAACTCATAGGTTGTTTATATAGTGAATAGTTCATAATATATATAGTGGATAGCTTAATAGTTTGTCAGACACGGTTAGATAATTATTCATGTCTCAGTTTGTACTTGTAGTTTTGTTTTATTTAAGAAAAAAAAAATGTTTTCTATTTAGACGTTTGTTTCACATTATAATAACTGCCTAAAAGTGTTCTTTTTAATCATAAATAGTTTATAGTCTAACTGTAACGAATTTATTGTTCGAAATTTCGCACTCGAGCTCCAAGATACAAGTCTTGCCCTTAGTTTGGAGCTCACTGCTAATCAACAAATGTATATTGTGTAGTAAATTCTGATTTTAATTCTGTTAAAGTGTGTAACCATGTTTCTGGAAATAAATTATTCTTATTCTTTCTTATGTGTAAAAAAATGTAATTATCTTTTCTTACATTGAGATGAAAATGAAATCCGGCCCGGACGCTGCCCGGACGCCGGCGCCGTCCAAACTAGGACAAATGCGGGGAAACACGGACGTATGGCAACCTTAACTTTAATGTACCTTGTTCAACTTTTTGTAAATTTGCTTGTTCAACGATTTGACGTCACTTAACACCAGCTCGGCTGCTGTTTACAAATAATCCTGTCTAAATTGTTTTTGGCGGATAAGATAAAATATACAGAAACATGGGTAAGTATTTAAAATATGGTATAAATATAGTTACACTTCACTTTGTACCACTTTTTAAAAGACAGCTTGTTTCGATGACTTTAAAATGTAGAAATATTATGGAATTTTAATATGGATGTCACAAACAAATCGAGAATGTGTCGATAGCTAAATATAGCGCGGGCGGCGTCATGGCCGGCGCGGCTATCAGCGAATGAATTTGTGTTACATTGTAAATGGCTGGTAGTGATGTGCGTCGTCAGCGGGCGATTGTATCGATTTTTATACGATAGTTTTATTGATTTTTTTACGATATACCTTGTGAAACATTTTGTTCATATTACAGACAATTTTATAAATATTACCATAAGCCTACGACTTTTTTTTTTTACTTTTATAGGTTTACACTTGACCGCCATCTCGCCTGATGTTAAGCGACGGCGCGGTCTACGATGAAGCGTGTTTACCTAGAAGAAACCGATTCACTCTCGATTTGAAGACACAAAGATTGTAACCAACAGGGAAAACCCACTCAGGCAACGTATTCCACAGCCTAGACGTTCTTATCACAAAATTAGAATAGAATAGAATTTGTCCGAATAGAATTTAGAACATGTCTAATCCATGAGGAGCAAAATTTTGTAGGGAATGTAAATTACCTGGTATTTCAGACTCAGCCAGCCCCGCAGTCGAACATACAAAAGTCCAAACTTTGACGTTTACAACTTTAGTAGGATTTTTTAAACATTTTACATGTTTAGAGGGCAGTAAATATACATACAAAAGCGTTTTTTACTCTGAAAGTTACTTACACAAGTACTTAACAGTGCCGATTCACAAGGCAGTCGAAACGATTCCGGCACATAATAACAATCCTAGTATACAGCGACTGATTAAGAGTTCTGGCCGCCCTAGGCTAATTATGAGGACGCGCCCCCTCCAGAGGTGGGTATACTGCCTAACGAAAATTTTCTTAGGTTTGATATTGCTCTCCCTTTTCTTTTCGCTTGAAATTATAGAGATACCAATAACCTAAGCCGATTTATTTTAGTTAGGCAGTAGAAGGACAGATGTGTTACGGTCGGCCTAAAAATACCTAGTAAATGTATTATTAGTTCTGACTTTTGACCACGAAAATAATTGGACTCCAACTTGTGGAGAAACACCTTCAGGCCGAAGCTTCTAATCCTGGCTACCACTGCCGCGAAACTTCCGCCCTATCACAGTAACCAGCGTGCCGACGACGTAATAAGCGACGCGGATGCAACGCAGTTCGCACCCCTGAACACCCATTTGAACCGAAGTTCCGCAGGGGTAGCGTACAACCAAACTCCTGTGAATCCCCGCGTGACATGAGGATAACAAGCTCCCTCCCTTTCTGTTGATGGCGAAGCTACCTCTCTGTGAGAGAGGTAGTCCTCAACGAGGCACCGTAGATGTTGGGGTACCTAAGTGCATTTGTTGTGGTTGTCTTGATTAGGATGTTGAACGCGTTTACTATGTCAGGAGACATCGTAAACAATACGCTTCCCCTGGAGCACACCTTTTTTCGGAACGTCGGACGGATGGCGTCGGTCGTGGAGCGACTTTTCTGAAACTCGAACTGTCTGTCTCTTCGCAAGTCCACAGTCCACAAGATTTCTGCGCGGCCCTCCCGATCCTCGCACCCTAGGCTGCAGCCTAATTAGCCTAAGGTTTAATCAGGCCCTGCTAGTATATATATTGTTTTTAAACTTTCGCGATTTGAACACATAGTATTTATATAGTACGGGGCTTAATCACGAATAATTCATTGTTTAAGTTCCAATAAACATTAAATCCTAGTCTCTGTCATTCCAAACGGATAAAACAAAACTGAGAGTCTGGAATAATACATAAGCTACTTTTCACGGCCGGTGACTACTTGTTACCTTCAAAGTAACAGGAATGGGAACTACGCAGATGAAACCGCGGGCACTGCCAGTATAATATAACGATGCAATTTTTTTGGCCTAAAAAAGAGTCATTTCATTTATTATTATTTACCTACTCCATATATTTCATTTTAAAATACAGTAGCTGCTTTTACAATTAAGTATTATGGAATAGTAGTAGTAGTATTAATAGTAGTGAAAAGTGTGAGTGAGTGAGAGAGAAAAATATGAGTCGTTCATGAAAGATAAACGTTGACAGTTGATATTAACGTATCTATATATCGACACATTCGAACTATCGATGATTTCAAACAACGCGCATCCCTAACCCCTGTGATTCTGTGATTGGTCGGTTCATTTTGTTGACGTAGATGTTTATTTATTTTTCCAACATGTTTGAGTTTTGCGTACAAACGTGCTTTGTGCTTCATTTGAAAAGGAAAGACTAAAACGTCGAAAATGCTTGAACATTTATTGATCTGAATGCTTTAAAAAGTATTTTTTTTTATATTACTATCATCCTATTTATATTATAAATGCCAATATTTGGATGTTTGTTGCTCAATCACGTCGTAACGTATGAAAGGATCGGACTGAAATGTGGAACACAATCAGACTACAAGTCTGGAAGTACACATAGACTACCTTTTAACCCGAAAAAAAAAAACTGCGGGAACGGAAATTACTCGAGTAAAATCGCGGTACTTCCTCGTCTTCATATAGTTACTTCATTTCTTTTTGAAGTGAAAACTTCTTTTGGCGCACCACAGACAATTTTTTCGCGGGCTGTGAATTGACCTCAAGCATCACGCTCGGGAGTGATAGAAATCTTCGGCGAAACTCGGGACCATGGCCATTGAACATCTAGAAATTTCAGCCAAATAGCAAAATAGTTTTTTTAATAAAAAGTGATGAGACGAGCAGGACATGTGCCTGATGGTAAGCAACATGCCATGCACAGTGACACGCAGCTATTGGAACAAGAAGAGTCCAAATCATTACCTAGCACTGCAGTCGTCACCCAGATATCTAAGATATTATATCACTAAGCCCTGTAATTCTTTGGAAACATTGCCTTTCAAACCGGAACACAGTAATGTTTGCATATTACTGCTTGGCGGTAGAATAACTGGCAAAAAAATTAACTGGCCTGGAAGAAATCGCTTTAAGCGATAAGGCCGCCCTTTGCTCCGCATAATTTATTATCGCTTTACTTAGTTCTAAGATTTATTGTGTTTTGTGGATGTAATAAATATATATTATAAAGTTATATTATTATGTACGTATTTATTTCCTTTCTTAAGCCTAAGTTTTTACAATATTGATATATAAAACAACATAAAAACATTATAAAAACCTAAACCAAGTTTGCCGCCAGCAGCGGGACAGGGCCCAAGCTACTGGTGGTTAGGGCTGCAGACTGAGGAACCTCCTGACGATGCGCGCTGTGTCAAGGATGACCGCCTACTGCATCTGGCCCTTAAACCAACCGTCTAGCGAAAGTCTCTTGAGATGTTGGTCGAGACTTTTCGCTATAAAGCCGTTTGCCGATATATATTATTATTATTATTAAAAGTGTGGTACTAACCCAGTCGGACTCTGTTATGTGTCCTACCACTAGATAAGGGTTTCACTGCAATATTACAGCTAGTTTGTGTCACAATAAAGAATTTTATCGATCTTAAAATGATTATTGGTAAATAATAAATACTACATCGCGAAGAGGGAATAGATAACACGGTGAGGACTTCACGAGGAGGTAACGGGTACTCGAGGGCATCGGAGTTCCTCTTATTAGATAAGATAGCAAGTTCTCTAGACTTTGTATACCATTTACCAGATCAGACATTTCTGTACTAGTATCAACGTACTTCATATAATAGGCGTGACGACAGGTCCTGCAATTATAATAAGTTATTTGGCATAATGACAGTATTTAAATAGAATAAAATATGTACCAATTTTAATTTTGATATTTTTAAGCTATTGCATAGCTTTTATCGCGGGCCTGGGTACCGAATTTTAGTGATCGTGCATCTCTTTCTTATGTTCACAAGAAAGAGGGATGGAAGACCGTAACGCCGTCCTCCCCACTCGGTCATTCGACTTTGTATCTTATTTGTATTAGCTTTACAGACTAAATGCTCTTAGCAGTGTTGCCAACTTAACGGATTTCCCGTGATATTTTTTTATGGTAAGCATATGTATTTGATAAAAATGCATGCAACATGCAATTGCTTTACCGCGGCAGTCCCCGAGTGCCACACTTCTTTTTTTAGTTTAACTTATGATCATTCAAAGCTGGATGGGCAAGTCCATTTTAAAAGTACGAAATTATTAGAAAATGTATTTACCATTGGATAACTCATTCAATTTCAAGTGACTTTTGTGAAAAAATACTTAGCATAAAGTAGCATTTGGCGACCTTTTCGCTAAGAGCGATTTGTTCCGGGCAACCGTAGGATGGTAAAAAAAGAAAAGAGTAATGTATGTAGAAAATAAAATTTTGCATCTTTTGTTTGTTTTCACAGTTTTATTGTAAAACAGCTTATGATTTATAACCATTTAGTGAATATAACTATGATCTACCAAACAAAACAAGAACCATCAAAATTGGTATGTATGTATGTACAAAAATGTATGTAGGCATGTTATACAAAAAAAAAACTTAAAAACGGAAGTGAAAACCTCTTCCTTTTCTGAAGTCGTTTAAAATATTAGGTAATTTGTTTTTGAAAAACAGATTAAAAATCTCAATTGAAATTTTTTTGAAAAACAGATTAAAATTCTCATTTTATCAAAGTCAAAGTACTTTTATTCATAAATGTATAATTTACACTTTACTCGTCAGTTAATTAAGAATATTCATACATTTCTTATACTTGTGGGTAAAAACGCGGAGTACATAGCTGACTAAATGACATAAATTTGTCGTATCATTTATCAAAACAAATTATATGATAGCCTGATGCAAGGCATGATAACATGGAAATATGTGTCGACTCACAGAAACCGTGTTAGCCAGGTTGATGTTTAAATAATAAATAAATATTGGGGGACATTACACACACAACACCATCTGAGCCTAAACTAAGCAGGGCTTGTACTATGGAAGCTAGGCAGCTGATATGAGACTTATATAATTGTAAATACTTACTTATTTATACATAGAAACACCCAGACACAGAAATTCATCAAACAAATATTTGCACTGGATGGGAATCGAACCCACGACTCGCTGCTTCGCAGGCAGACTTACTACCAACTAAGCCACGAGGTCAGCCATATTTGAATATACACATGTTTCCAACTAGCGGGAAGCGGGAAACTCTCACTCAGGCAACACAATTCTCAGCCTAGACGTTCTTATCACAAAAGGGATGAGAATGTCACAAAAGTATCGACACGAAGAAAAAGAAGATCACAAAAGTAGAGTCAAACATCAACCATGAAACGATGCCACTGTTTCGAGCTACGAGCAAACCGATAGAAAAAAACTAAGGTGGTATTAGATCATGCTTATCATTATATTTTAACCAGCAGAACCAAGACACGTAGTTTCAGATTTCGTTATTCCTGCGATATTTTTTTTTAGATGGTTTAAAAAAAATGTTGACTTTAATTCAGTGTAATAAAGTGTTCAAAATGTCAACCCGATCCGTTCACCCGTTTCGACCTAATTGAGTAACAAACATCCAGCATCTATTCATCCAAATTTTCGCATTTGCAATATGTCTTAGTAAGATCACAAATATTTTGTTGCTTTCGACTGAGAGTATGTTTTTTTTAACTATAATACGTTCGCACTTGACCACCACCTCGCCTGATGTTAAGCGATGATGAGATCTACGATGGAGCGTGCTTACCTAGAAGAAACCGATTCACTCTCGATTCGAAGACACCAAGATTGTAACCATCCTGTTTCCTGCATAGCATAGTACGAGCAATCTCATCCTCGGCTACCGTAATATAAAAGACAGCTGAGCAGTGTTTGAACCAGTCCACTCCGCTAGGGCACCAGGAGGGGCCAAACACTATGCCCCCCGGCACTAGCCCGAGCCGAGGTCGAGCCGTCTGTGGCGCCCTCGTGCTAGCAGCCGTAACGCGTCCCAGGTATCATCCCATGCTACAGCACTAGCATATCAATAGGTTTTATATATGTTAGGTTCTTTTTGGGCCCTGACCCGAATAGTCAGTTCAGTAGTATAGACGTCTCGTGGCCCGTAGGTTAAATAAATAAAAAAATGTTTGAACCAGAACTTTTCCATTTGACATTCCATCAAAACGTACCTCAAGTAGCCTAGTAGTATTCCTGTAGCTACAAAGGTTTGCACACTGAGGCGTAAAAACAAGAAGTCAAAGCTTTCTAAACGCTAGAACTGATAAAAGAACAGTGGAGTAATCTTATGATGAATTTGCCAGAACAAGTGGGTTCCAATAAAATAATCACAAAAGTGGTACTATGTGTTCGGCAAGTCGGCAACCTAATGCGAATAAGGAATGAGACCACACACAAAGCGCGTTTGTACTCAAACATGTTAAACAAATAAATAAAAATACTACGTCACCAAATGAACTGACCAATCACAGATTTGCAGACTGTAGGGATGCGTTGTACGAAAATATCGATAGCTCGAATATATCGATATCGATTTTTTTTTCGAAATTCGAATTCAAAATTCGAAATTGAAATTAGAACTTTTTTGGAACGCTTGAAAAAAATGATGAGAGAGTTTTTTTTTACAAATTCAGCACACTAAAGTTAGTAGCGCGTTTTTATAAAATTATTTATGTACGGTTGAAAGAAAATTACGCTGCTCTAATCGGAAGAACGGCACCTGTCGACCCGGAGCCCCGGGTTCAGATCTCACGCGCACCACTGTCTCTTCAAATTCATATGCGTAATACCGCTAACTTAAAACGGCGAAGGAAAACGTTGCGAGGAAACCAACGTGTAACCTAGAATCTATCGAGATCATTTGTCATACGCCCACATAAGGCCAGCGTGGTGATCATATTATTGACTATCTCCTTGCGAGAAAAGGCCCCGAGCCCCAGCTGTGGGAGCGTTTAGTTGACTGTTTATGAAACGAGAAACCTTATTTGAAGTCGATTAATAATAATATTTCACAAGGTCAACAACAACGGAACAAATATCGATATGAACGCCCGCTAATGACGCACATCACTACCAGACATTAACAATGTTACAAAAATTCACTCG
Source organism: Ectropis grisescens (assembly GCA_017562165.1). Lineage (NCBI taxonomy): Eukaryota > Metazoa > Arthropoda > Insecta > Lepidoptera > Geometridae > Ectropis > Ectropis grisescens. Next base: position 10,841,171 of record CM029768.1, read on the forward strand.
CTGATAGCCGCGCCGGCCATGACGCCGCCCCGCGCTATATTTAGCTCTCGGTACATTCTCGATAACTGTTTGTGACATCCATATTAAAACGATATCCATAAAATTATACATTTTGGACTCATCGAAACGAGCTGTGACGTAAAAAGTGTTACAAAGTGAAGTGTAACTTTTATTTTATTCCATTTAAATACAATACGTTTAGTATTTTAATCACCACCAAAAAACTATCTAGACAAAAGGATTTGTTTACATCGGCCGGCGCGATATGACGTCACTGTTGAGCAAGCGAATATGGATATAGTTGAACAAGGTGTAGGTAAGTAGGTATAACATAAACAACCTTTTTTTGTTTTTTTTTCTATCACACTTCTCGTAACTCGAAGAAGCGGCACCGTTTCATGGTGGATATTCCAAACACAAGGACGAAGAGGTTTGACTCTACGTTTGTGATAAGAACGTCAAGGCTGTGGAAAGAGTTGCCTGAGTGGGTTTTTTTTTTTTAAATAAATAGTGACGAGACGATCAAGACATGTGCCTGATGGTAAGCAACATGCCTGACACATAACAGCACAGTGACACGCAGCTATTGGAACATGAAGAGTCCAAATCATTACCTAGCACTGCACTGCGCTCGTCACCCAGAGATCTAAGATCTTATATCTCTAAGCCCTGTAATTTCTCTGGAAAAAATTTTCCGATGGTTATAATCTTGGTGTCTTCAAATCGAGAGTGAATCGGTTTCTTCTAGGTAAACACGCTCCATCGTAGACCGCATCGTCGCTTAACATCAGGCGAGATGGCGGTCAAGTGTAAACCTATAAAAGTTAAAAAAGCCCAGTTTTAATTCACACGGCTGGGATTCGAGGGTTTCTTTTACGAGGAGACACAATGCCATTATAAATAAGACGTGGCTGCCCAGGTTTATAGGTATTATAGAATAGAGTTGAATGAAGATTGTATTTCGCAGGATGATATATGTAGGTAGGTACTTAGCGAATTTTTGTAAAAGGTAACTTACGTAATATAGATTTAAACAGTTAGTAGGCTATAATATTTATCTTTAAAAAAAAAAAAAAACATTATTCTTTTTGTAAAAACACGCGTTTCATATTAGTAAACAGATATAATAATCGTTTTGTTATGGCCACCAGAAAACTTACAACAGTAGGTAACAAAAGATAGACTTAGAGCTAGTGCCGTACATGGTAGCTTTATCGTTAAGAGCGATTTCTTCCAGGCAACCATTGGTGGGAGTAAACGTATCTACGTAAATAATATTAAACATTCATGATTCTGATTGCCTTAATTTTGATTTACCTTCGTTTAAATTGTTTTCAGTTTTATTGTCATATATTCATTAATCCTAGTGTTCCCACACTAGGATTAATGAATATGCTAGGGTCACGATTTGATACTAATAATCAGAATCAGATCAGAATCATTTATTGCAAAACTGAGTACAAAGGTGATGTTATAAATAAGACAAATAGAAACAACAGTTATACCCTTTGCGGGCATGCAAAAATAAGGCCTCATTGGCATGAGGTTACAAAAACATCAGAACGATTTACACAAATAATAATACATTACCTATATCAAAATTTTGAACTAATTAATACTTTTTGAAACATATTAAATTGTTTATTTAAGTTAATAAGTTATCATATAAGGCCACAACGTTAGAACGAAAATAAATTTATTTATTTTGTGTTAATATTTCGTTTTAAAGATTTAGAAAGACCAATGCGTTTATAATATTTTTATAATTTTATTTTTTATTCCCAGCGTATCAATTCATAGAGTCCCCACAGCTGGGCACGGATCTCCGGATCACTTTTTTTTATAGTTTAAAGTGACGAGACGAGCAGGACCTGTGACTGATGGTATGCAACATGCCCGACCATAATAGCACAGTGACACGCAGCTATTGGAACGTGAAGAGTCCAAATCATTACCTAGCAATGCGCTGCGTGCGTCACGCAGAGATATAAGATGTGCTCTATGCCCAGTAATTTCACTGGCAACATAGCCCTTCAAACTGGAACACGGTGATGTACTTGCATACATTACTACTCCTGGCTCTGCAAAGTAGAATAACTGGCAAGGTGTGGTACACTCCGCGAGGAATCGTCCCAGGCGCAAGCCAAGGTACGGATCGCTGAGCTTTGCATTATGTGGTTACAGTGTACATGGATAGTGTAGGTGTGAGAACCGGCCTTGGGCGCGGCGCCATTCTGTCTCGCCGCGTTCCCTGCCTGATTGGTGATCACTCACACTAATGCAAAGCTCAGCCTGCAGCCACTATATATACCTCTACGCGGACAAAATTTCAAGCTCCTGCCTGATTGGTGATCACTCACACTAATGCAAAGCTCAGCTTATACCTCGCCAAGGCAGGAACAAAGAAGAACATCAGGGCAGACATAGCAGAATTGTAAGCCAACTGCTTCAGAAACGCGAAACCTGCGGACTCTGCAAAGGGAGTCCTACCAAGATAGGAAAGTTACTAATAAACTCCTAAATACCACTTGGTTTATCACAAGTGAGAGATATTATAGGCCACTGCCAAAGACAATATACCAGGCTATTTAATCTGATGACCATAGCCCATTACTTTGTTCAAGTTATGGGTTGGCAGACTTCACTTGTCTTTGAATGAATTTTATATGACATGTAACTAACTACTTGTTATCAATAAAAGAGTATGAGTATGAAGAGTCAAGTTTTTAGTTTTGAAGTGAACATTTCTTTTGGCGCGCCACAGACAGATTTTTACAAACACCCTTTTAATTAGGATGGTAGTTAAATTGAATTCTAGCGTCATTTCGGAAATTCTAAGAAATCTTCGGGTAAACTTGGGACTATGGCCATTGGTCATCTTGCAATGCGTCAGCATTTCCCATTGGCCATCAATAAATGCGTCAGCATTTCTATGTTCATGGCCACGCCCTCCAGTTTCACCCGCGTAGTTTCCAAAGTAAGCTATCAAATTCTGAGTTAAAAAAATTCACTTCTGTCGGCCGTTCCTATAACTGCCAATTATGTTTTAAGTTAGCGGCATTATGCACATGACTTCTAAAAGACAGTGGCTAGCGTGAGATTCGAATCAAGGGCTACGGATCAGCGGTTGTCATTACTTCGATTAGACAAGCAGACAGGCAGAGGCATTTTTGTATTGGGCATATTTATTTGCTAAGATTAAAACTCATAAGAAGCCCATTGACCCTCCACTCCCCAGCTGCAGTCGCGAAGTCTCTAAACAACTTGAATAGGTTGCTTGCTTTCTGGGATAGCCTGAGATGGTTGGACTAGAAGGGAAGTATGAGCCACGCACAATGGCCTAATAAAGAGGCTAAGTATGGAAAAAGACCCGTCTAACTAACTAAGCAATCCATTAAATGTTCCCTCTGCTGGCCCTCGGGCCTTCTGCACCACGCTGGCCCAGTGTGGGTTGGATGACATGACCTCAAAAGATTCTAGGACATGTCGATTTTGACATGAGGTTTTCCGTTACATTTTGTAAGTTACAAGCAGTATTATGAACATGATTTCGAAAAGACAGGGATTCGATTCAGGGGCTTTGGATCAGCAGTTGCTGTTTTCAGCAGTCAGAAGTTGCTAGCCCAGTGGCACTTTTTGATTTAGCATACTCGTATCGCTCTTGGCAGAGCGGTCGTGGTCACGACGAAGCGTCCACGTCGGTGGTAGGGGTGACCACAGCTCTCCGTAGGATCTCCCCGCCATTTCTCCCTATTCGCGGACTGCCTGGCGCAGTCAGACACGTGGCTTCCTATCGCGGATTTCACTTGGTCAGTCCAGCGCGTAGGTGGTCTCCCGCGTGAACTGGTTCCCTCCACTTTTCCCTGCACAACCAGCCACTCTATGGAGTCGTCATTTCGTCTGGATCGTATGGATTTCGTCATAATAATTTGCTAAGTTACAAACTCGGGGAGTCTGTTTAATCAGGGGACCTACCCCCTTGCGGCCCGCGACGGTTTTAAATTTAAATCCCGACACAAAAATATTCTTAATGTAATTCTGTTATATTTTACAAACTACAAATACTTATTCGCTACTTATGACACGTAACAGTAAGAGGTGAACGAGGCTTGGGGAGGTGCGGCCCGCTTTAATCAACTTTTCCCACCATGTGACCCATGACTCTCAAAAAAGTTACCGACCCCAATTTTAAATTTTGTCACGCCTTTAAAAATTGCTTTTAATGATTCCAACTCTATATTATATCTATTGCAGGTTCCTGAGGACTCTACAGCTGCTCTACTTCAAGGCACACGACACTACATAAACAAACTTCACAGTACCGAAATAAACCTATCCTCTGAAGTCATTAGGCGCTGGAAAATGGTGATTTTCAATAGATCTTATGTAGCTATAATTTTTGGATCTAAAATATTTTAATTTTTTATCGCCTAGTTGCTAAGTATCAAGTATTTTTAGACCTTATATAACCAGAATTTAATGTAAACTAGCTGACCCGGTGAACTTCGTACCACCATTTTTTTTTATCAACAGTTTCCAAAATTTTCTGCACCACAAACCTTGTCCCTACAATAAGGAATACATAAAACAAAAAATCGCCAAAGTTCCACAAATTCAAAAGTTATGAGCGTACATACATTTCGGAGATTCATTTATAGATAGATTAAGAAATCGAAAGGGTATATAATAAGATAGATGTTTTGTTGTAAGCACTTTAGTTTGAAACAATCGAAAACTACAAAATCCTAAAAATATAGTAGCAATCACAGAAGATACCGACTTCAGCTAAAGTAGCAATCCTGTATTATAAAATAAAAGAAAACTTTAGTAACCCGTCAAAATTAAAAATGACGTTTGCAGTAACAAAATAAAAACATTATTTTTTCCTAATGTCATGTATTATGACATGGTTACGTTTGCGAAAGTGATATATATATCTATCTATGAGTGGCTGAATCCTAGCCTTTCAAGTTTACTAACATATTCCCATCTAAATATAGATCATCCTTAAGTTCTTTAACAAAAAATGGACAAAAAAGGCGAAATTAAATTAAAAACTAAAAATAAACGCTTGTTGGAAATCATAAAAAAGTAAAAAGAACATAACGGAGAAGCTAAAAGATGTAAGGCGATGTCTGGCACAAAAAGCCGATGTGAATACAAAAAGTAAGTTTGGGAAATCTCTGCTACATCTGGCAGTGAAACGTGATAATGTGATGTTAATTAAGTTGCTTATAAAACATGGGGCTGATGTCAACGCTTGCGACGATTCTGGATCCACGCCTCTGCATGTAGCAGTGCAATACAGAGAAGTGTCTGTAGTGGAATTACTATTGAACAAAGGTGCTGATTTAAATCCACAAGGTGGTAGAGAGCAATCACCGTTGCACCTCGCAGCCCGCTTAGGTTTATCGCGGATGGTGAAGCTGCTATTGAAGAAAGGCGCTGACATTACCTCAAAGGACGAGTTCGGTTTAACTTTGCTTCATAAAGCAGCGAGTGCTGGAGAAATGTCTCTAGTGGAATTTCTTTTGGGAAAAGGAGCTGATGTACACGCAACTGATACTTTCGAAATGACGCCCTTACATGGTGCAGCAAAATCACAAAACGTATCAGTCGTACAACTTCTGCTAGACAGAGGCGCAGAAGTTAACTCGAGGGAATCAAATGGGGATACTCCGCTCCACGGCGCGGCTCGAACCGGGAACTTTGCTATCGCAGAGTTATTGGTAGAGAGAGGAGCTGATGTTAACTTGCGTACAAAAGAAGGAGACAGTCCGCTACATGAAGCGTTACGTTCTGAAAATGAAGATATATATCAGTTGCTGTTAGACAAAGGAGCCAACGTGAACGTAGCAACGAGAGATGGAAAAACACCTCTTTATCTGGCGCTGAGTGCTAGAAACAATTTAGCCACGTTGTTACTGCTGCACAAAGGCGCTGGCTTGGTACCGAAGAAACGTGGTAGGACGTTAATGCATGAAGCGGCGCGTTTTGGGAATCTGGTTGTCTTAAAGCTACTACTGAAGGTTGGCGAAGACATTAATGTACAGGACGCAGACGGCAGGACTCCGCTGCACGAAGCCGCGCATTCTCTTAAGCTCTCTACTGTTGAGTTCTTACTAGGACAAGGTGCGGACGCAAATGCGAAAACTGTAGTAGGAAATACACCCCTATACACTGCTATAGAACAACTCACCGTTGTGTACGCGCTTCAGCGAATGTATCGTCAATGTCCTCCAGAAAATGTAAAAGTACATTTCAACAAAGAGACGGTATTAGCAAAAAACATTGCAAACACTTCTGTTATGGAGTTATTGTTACACAACGGTGCTGAAGTGGACTTACAGAATGAAAGTGAAATGACAGCGCTACATTTAGCAGCCACACTGGGTGTAGCACCAGTCGTTGAACTATTGCTGAAGAACGGTGCCGATGTGAGTGCGCGGGCTCAGGGAAAGACGCCTCTTCACAAGATGACGGGGTTCGGGCAGGTGCTTCAAACAACCGAACTTCTTCTAAATAGCGGGGCCGATGTCAATTTACAGGATGATACAGGAAATACGGCGCTGCACAACGCAGTGCAATTGGAAACCTCTGCCGTGACAGAAGTAGTCAAGCTGATGCTGGCCAGAGATCCTGATTTGAATCTAAAAAATATACAAGGGGAAACCGCACTGCACTTGGCGGTCAAACTTGATTTAACGGTAATTGTGGAGGATATGATAAGAAAAGGTGCTAATGTAAACGCACGGACAAAGAACGGAACCACGCCTTTACATCAGGCTGCTCGATTCGGGAGAATATCCATTGCCAAAATCCTCTTGACTAAGAAAGCAGATGTGAACGCACAGACTGCAGACGGTGAAACTCCTCTCCACATGACAGTGCGCCATCAGAACGGTTCCTTAGCAGTCATGTTGGTACACCGCGGCGCAGACGTCACGATCAGAAATAACGCGGGTGATACTCCCTTTTCTTATGCGTTGTTATTTTTATTAAAAAGTCAAGCGCGCGTCGTAAGTTTTCTACAAATGGCCGAGAAACAAGCGAGTTATAATTTTCCAATTGTCAATTACAAATACCCAAACGTTCTTGATATTTTAACAAACAGCGGCCAACAAAACGTAGACTTCAAATACTCAAAGAAAAATGACAATCTTGGTTTGCACGGTCAGTTGTACGAGACCAAAATAGTGAGCTTGGTTTACATACGAATGCTCAACCACGAGGAAATAGAGCAAGATATCTTGCTCGGAGTCAACATTGCCGGAATCGGGGCCATGGATGATATTTGCATGCGGTACCGAGTGAAGGGTCGGCAGAGACCGGCCGTGGTGTTTATGCAAGCGAAACATAGAGAAAATCCCAAAGAAAAGGTCAAAGATAAGGACTTGTGGGCCAATACTGGAGACTTCAGCTTGCAAAAATATTTTGTAAGCTATCTCGTGATCAAAGAGCTGTTCCAGGTTAATCACAAAGACCCCCTGTTCGATGGTGAATTTGATAATATCGACTGCTTTTTTGTTTTATACACTCCCGCTTATGAATGTATTACAAAAAAAAATATCGTACAGGACGAAGATAAAATTTTACACAAACTTATAAACACAAATCAAGGTGTGAAACCCTTTCAATATAATTACAACCAAGCCGACATAGATCGTTTAGTTAAAGTATCAGTCGACAAATCCAATAACGAAGATTCTGATACGAATTCTGACTCTAATGAGACGGAGCATATTCAAGAGCAAGTGAAAGATTTTTTTCAGCAAATTGATAATCTACCCGTGTCAGGCAAAAGAAGAGGAAGTTGAAAATCTAGTTAAGATAGAGATTAACAAACATTATAACAATGAAAACAAATCGAGTAATCATGATTTCGTGATACACTCAAATACGATTTTCATGAAAGCTCACAACGAAATTCAGAAATGGTGGATGTTGAAAGATCAAGCTCCATATCTCAGATCAACTGACTTCTTTAGATCAGCAAAACTAGAATGTCTTGACCAGCTTTTGATGACTGCTAGCGATGCCATGAATCATTTTAAGTTCGTAGTAAATGTGGAATTTAGCCAAATTCTCCAAAAAACATTCTCCAAATAGAATTTCGAAAGTTTTCAGCACAATAATTGCTAGATTTCTTAAATTTAACAAAACGAATAATAATTTGATTACAATCAATACCGATTTCAAAAACATGATTATGGATCTACTACAAACAGACCCACCTCAAGTTATGTGTAGTAGTCAACGTAATATGATGGAAGATTCGGACGGCGAGCAGCAATTTCTATATTCCAAGAGAGGCGGTACGTGTGAAGTTGGCGGCGTGCTCTACAGAATGAAAATGTTGCGACTGGTACTTTTAAGAGTTCTAAACCACGAACAAATTGTCGACAATTCTAAGCTCGGAACCAAAATTCTAGGAATTAGCGCTATGAATGACATCTGTGTGCGGTACAGTCTGAAAGGGCAACACAAACCGACCGTGCTGTTTATGCAACTTATTCATAGAGATGATCCTGAGAAGAGCCAACTAATTGATGAAGCTATATGGAAAGATTCTGGAGACTTTAGTGTAGTGAAGTATTTTAAAAGCTACCTTATGATCATGGAAAAATTCCAATTCGATAAAAAAGACCCAGTATTCGATGGGGACTATGGTGGTGTCTATAGTTATTTCATAGCTTATACGTCAGCCAAGGAAAATTTTACAAGGAAAAAACAAGGCACCACATTAAATGAAGCAGTGAAGGACCTCACAAAGACCAAAGACACCGAAGAGCCTTTTCAATATGACTACAGTGAAGATGATGTAAATTGTTTAACTAAATTAACAGTAATCGACCAAATTAGGGAGTTGGGGAAGAAGTTAGGAGCGGTATTACCTAAATGTCTATCGTCTAAGCCATGTAACGAAAATTTATTAGGAGATAAGTTAATAATGAAATACCACCTAGCCGTTGCTAGGGAAGTCTTACAAGAAAAACAGAGCAATAACAATGAAGAGAGTGAGGGCCAACGGGGGAATAATAAAGAGCGATTGTGGCAGTTTCGTCCTGAATTCTTCACAAGTACACTAGAACATTTGGTAGTCCTTAGATCCTTTCTAAAAGAATCTATGGCATCGCAAGAAATCAAACTACCGCGCGCGTTTGGAAACAAAGATATGACGTTTAGTGGCAGTAACGACGTTAAAATAAAAAAGAGAATTAAAACTGTAGCAGACGAACTAATAAATTTACTGAAATACAACATAGACACGAAAATTGTTGAAATTAACAACGAAAACGTGGGACGAGGAAAATTAATAGAAAGAGGAATGATTGAGATTGATGGTGGTATCGGCGGAGCAGTTGGTAATTTACTCGTCCTAGACGCAGATTCCAATATGCTGATGTTTGATTTGAAAAGCAATTTTACAGGTAACACAAGTTTGTTCTTAAACGAATTAACGGACATAAGACACAAACCTTTTAATGAAGATCTGGGTGCTTACCGATTTAAAATTAACGTCGATGGCTTCCCGAAGTACTCTTTTGATGTAGATGAATATGACAAGTTACAAGCCAGAGATTTTTTTGAATAAATTTTGGTTCTATCCCCATCAAGAAAAAGAAGACAAAGTCGGTCAAATTTTTGATGATGAGATAAAAGCGATTCTATCTAAAAAATCTGATATTAAAATTCGTCAACACCAAGAGAAATTGAGTAACATCTCACTGACTACACTCGAAGAAATACAAAGATGGTGGTTGCTCCCAAACGAATCACCGTACTTGAGTCGAGCTAGCGAGCTCTTTGAGCGCGCAGAGTTATCAGATATGTATAATCTCCTACATACTGTCATCAATTATATGTACATTTCAGATATCCAAAGCATAGATATAAAGGTACAAGTGAAAGATAATGAGACTGAACAAATACACGAGATATTTAAAAAAATGGTTAGAAATTTATTCGCTTTATTTGATCCACTATTCGAAGAGCAGATTGCGATTCGTGGTTACGATTATGACAATATATCGCAAAAGTCAACTTTAAGTTTGAAAATTCACCCGGACATGGAATGGGTGGCGTTGTCAGTGATGAGCTCATCTAGTTCGAGCAAGGAAGATATTAAACATTGTTTGGTGGCGAGGGGCCAGCCCTGGAAGAGGCGCCGCCAGACCGCAGGACGGGTTTATGTTGTATGAACTCTATCACTATGGCCGAATATACAGTTTCAAAGATTGCATAAAGGACTCCGCTATAGAGTTTGAAGAAAGAAGACTTTGAGAGGGCATTGTCGACACTCGTTTTATTCGAGATTACCCAATTCGAAATAATTATATATATATTATGATTGAGTACAAACATGCTTAATAAAATGCACATAATTAGGACCCAATCTGTACGCGTATTTCCTTTCCCGAGTCCAGGAGAACGTAGCACTGCCTCGAAACGCGCACGGATTTGTTGAGCTAATTCACTCCAAACCCGTGTTCAATACGAGGCACGCGTCTTCCAATCGCGCACGGGTTTGCAGCGCAAACTATTCTTCTGTTTATTTATTGTATATCAGGGGTTCCCAAGCTTATTTTTTCTGTTGCCCACGAGAAAATTAATTATTTTTAGCGCCCCCATTTTTTCACATTGGTTCTTAAAGACCATTATAACTTCAAATTAAATTAATTAATTAGTTAATGTAAGCTATACTAGCAGATATTAAACATTAATTATAAACGTGACTTTTACTATAACCCGCCAGAGTTAACTGAGATCTGATCACAATATGGACTTATCAGGAAATAGGGTAATGACATATATATTAAAAACAATTCTTAGGTACAATAAAATTGGTTTTACGAAATAAATTATCTTGACTGTTACCTCGACTTGCCTGTGTGTGGTGTACTCTATGTATTGCCATATTAATATATGTCTCATATAAAATTAAACAGTTCAATTTGTTGTCAATATTATATAAATGTTCCTCTACAGACTTCAATAAAAATGTTCATAGCACTGTATTGTTGTAATACATATTTGTAGCGATGTGTGCTATTTTATTCATGTTCCCGAAGTGTCTGCGAAGACAACACTTTGTCTGCGAAAGAGAATTAAACCACTAATTGTTGTTGTTGAATATGTAGAACACAACGGGCTCCAAGCCTCTACACAACGTTATCAACTCTACTCATTTTTTGGGTCTCTTACCACAATCTGGCCCCCTCTTGTCAATCTTACCCCCTTTTAGGCCTGGAGCGCCCACAACGCCCTTGTGTGCGCTTTCGCTTTCGCCCACATTGGTAAATACCGTTCTAGATATATGTTCAACGATAGGCATGAAGCTCGAGTCCGCTATCGCGTCTCGCTATTTTAAACATTTTGTTATTACATTACATTTCATAAATCATTCTTTTTTCAATTAAACATTTTTCTAAATGAAATTTTGCAACCAATATTTTGAAAGTACCGCATACATTTAATAGGGAATATGCATGCATTTTTTTTATATTTTTTATTCACTTTTTACATTATTATAACACAAAAAACTCTTGTAAATGTACAAATTGATTTTTAAAATGATATTTAAAATATCGATATAATTTGACCAGTATAAACGCCGCCATCTTTCCCGCGCCTGCATGACGTCACAGGCCACGACCTGTGTTTGTTTACTATAAGTGTTGCAGTTACTTTGTACCGATTTTTGAGTTGTACTAGCTAATCAAACGATGGAGAACACGACTTTTCTCTCTAACACTACTAGCTCAGTACGAATATCGACACCGTTAAAGCAGAAAACATGTCATGTGACGTCACATTTGGTTTCGACCAATAGTGATGCGTTTCGCAAACTTGAATTTCCCGCGCCTATTTTGCACTTTTCAAATAATATTTTTTATAATTAATAACTAACTAAATAATAAAATAATTGTTTTGGCATAATGGCGGGACATTATGGATTCTACGAAAAAATAATCAAGCCAATTTAAGCTACATGCATATTCCCTATTGTCTATGTAAACGAACCATTCTGATTAGGTTGACTTTTGACCACCGGCCCTGTTAGGGTATATCACTGAGATTTATCACTCTATAGATTTATAAAACATCTCCGGTTTATAAAACACATGAGATTATGTACCTACAGGAGGTTAGGTTAGCTTAAAATGTATCGTATAACAATGAGCCGTTTTCCGACGAGACAAAAATAGTTCCAAAGTACGCACTAGATGGCAGTAGTGGAATTTCAAAAAGATTTGTCTGTGCCATAGACTCTCAAAAGTGTAATTACTATGAAGCCCCTCCCAATGTTCAGGGAAAAAGTGTAAATCTAAATTATTTGCGATAACTAAAAATATTGGAGGTTTCCCAAACACATCACTTATTTTAGATAAATTATAATTTTCTTCTCAGCTCAGCTGATGTGTTTGGTTTGTTTACCTTCTATACACCCTAAATACTCGAAGAATTTTTTTTATTCTAAAATCTTTTTTTCCTTTTTTAGTGTTAAAATATTGGGACTAAAAATAGTCAATTAAATTGACAATGGAATAAAACTCGTTACTGATCACATTCGATTTTCAGTAAATAAAGGAAGATTAAAACATATCAATGGCAGCACTGATACGAAAATATTTATCCACGGCTGAGGGACTAGTATCCAATTTATAGATGGCCAAGAATAAATAAAAAATAATAGTGTTGGGACATTAGTTACCAAACGACGAGTATAAAGAACCACTCCTTAAGTTTTCGTGAACTATGCGAATTAGCTCATCGATTATCTTGTTCCGTGACCGTTATTTTTCGGCGATCCACTATTGTTCAGTAATGCCGCATGGTCAACTGATTGATTTAGTTCGCTCTTACCCGAATTGTATGTTACGTATTCAACGATTTTATTAGACTTCGTATTTTGTAGTGAACATTTCTTTAGCATCGTTGTGATTTGCAAATCAATGAAACGAAAAAGCGACAGTAAAAAGAAAGTTAAGCATTTCTAAAGTATCACTTCTACCACATATAGATTGTCTAGACATTTGGCAGAGATAAAAACAAAGAAATGATAGGTGGCGCTTATGTTACGTCTAACATTACTTAGCATTTCTATCCAAATCTAAGGTTTTGACAATATCCGTTTATAGAGATTGGTGAAATTTTTAAATCAGACAATTTATAGTTCTCTTGAATTTAATGCATGTACACAAAGCGTTTCCGATTTTACAGATGTTATTAAGGAACCAACAACATAACAACAATAGCAAATAAAAACAACCGTAGACATCTATGATCAGGTAGCAAAAGCAGCCCACTAATTGTTCCCACTGCTGGGATTCGGGGACTTCTTTTGCAAAAAGGGAGTCATAACCATAATCCACCACGTTGGCGCAGTGTACCAATCCACACTGATGACACAGTCATGACCTCGAAGAATTCTAGGTACATGTCGGTTTCCTCACGCAGTTTTCCTTAACCGTTTTAAGTTAGCGGCATTACGCACATATTATTATCTTCGAAACGATAGGATATCAATCGGCAGTTGCCATTCTCCCGACGAGACCAGCCGGAACTTTTCTCAATTCACATGAAATTTTAGTATTTTACATAACATGAAATAGTTAAATATTGGAGCGCAGTATGAATTAAAAATTGCAATATTGTCCTCTAAAATATCTGAAAAAGACCGAACGAACAAAATATAGGAGCGAACTAGTTCGACACAGATATGCGAGCTAGGTTCAGTCAGTCCAGTCCCAGTAGTCCCTCACTATGTGGTTCAGTGGCTTTTGACATTGACATCGCAATCTAAAATTTACAAGCGCCTCCTATCGTCGCTTTTTGTAACCAATATTTTTATCTCGTCGGAAAACGCCTCATTAAAATAAACTCGCATCGAAATCGGTCCATCCGTTTGAGAGCTACGAAACCACAGACAGACAAACATTGACGTCAAACTTACAACACCCCTCTTTTTGTCAGATGTTAAAAACTAGCTCGCCGTCCTTCCTACGAGTTAACATTTATTTCAACCTAATGTTTTGTGTTACGATACGAATTAATACAAATACAAAATTCTTTATTGCTGTTTGTAGGTAAGATGATACAAAACATTTTAAAAGTTGCCCCATACAAACTGGCTTCTGCGAGAGGCATGCAATATGTCTGGCAAGACAATTTGTTGTAGTCTTAATTTATACAATGAGAAAAAAATATGTATAATAGTCAGCTGATTAAACTCTTCTTCTTCTTCATCTTCTATTCATTTCTGGTTTTTGTTTATGTCATCTGATTCTTCATCTTCGATTCATTTCTGGCTTCTATTTGGTTGTGATATATACATATATGTGTGAAATAAATGCTTGGTGAGCACAATTTCGCCAACGTCTTGTGTGTAATTAAGAAGCGTTAATAGGTAATAAGATGCGTTCATATCGTTAATTTGTGATCATTTAGCTTTTTATTAGTGAAACTGTTTTAAAAAGTGCTCCAACAGTTTTTAAGTTTAAGCGTTATAAACAAAACTAGTCTTTCAATGTTATGCAAGTATCGGTATTTCTAAGACTGTTCGTTTGTGAGACTGCAAAATAAATGTCTATTTTATTTACGTATGTCCTTGTTTTATTCGTCATAACACAGTCTTCATTATCCCACTGCGGGGCGTGGACCTCTCTCTTTAGTCCCAGATAGCGTGTACTGCAAAGTCAAAGTATTTTATTCATAAATGTACAATTTACACGTCACTGCTAAATTGATTGTGTCTGAAGTATAACTTCTTTCTCGGGACTAGAACCGTTTTGGGCATTTTTTGTGTTAAACAACTGTTACCAACAGTGTTTCATACAAGTAGATACCGACAGCAGATCGCAGCGTAATCCAACCTGGCTTGCTTTAACTATTAGTACCTAGAGGTTTTACTCCCTCAAGCAGCGAGCAACACGAAAGGGAGCAGGCATACACAACGTTTCCCTTCTGCTAAAGTCCAAGTCCGCGTGGACCATGGATATACTGTGGCGTGAGGGCGGGGCTAGATTTGTGAATGGTGCTTTATTTTTCATGTGTTAGTGATTTGGCTGTGTGAGTATGATCGGCAATGGATCGGTACAGGTATGATTTGTATGTAATAGTGCGGCTTTGCGCTAGTGTGCAACTTTCCCCTCCCGCAAGAAATGACAGAAAGATTTGAACAATACTTTTTAGCTAAGGCTAAGGCTTGCTCTTCCGTGCTTACGCGGAAGATCGAGTTGCTCGATGCCCTCAAGTGTTAAGAGTCAAATTTGTTTACATGTTATCAAAAGCTTGAACAATAAAATAAACCGACCAATCAGAGATTCTCAGGGCTTAGGCTTCGGGATTTTGCAGCGAGTTTGTAAGCAGGCACTCTGTGGGACATTGATGCCCGGATGTTGGCTCACTTGTATGACCAATTTTCAAACGCACGGTCTAGGGGTGAACTACCTACCCCTGTTGTGATACGGTATTGGCACAAGGCGGGCCGGCAAAAGGCGTTATTGAGATGGGAGCGCAGGCTTGAGGAGCCAAGCGCGACGCACTTCACCATGGAGGCATTCCGACCCTTCCTAAGGAACTGGGTAAAACGGGAGCACGGACAGCTCTCCTTCAGGCTCACACAAATTCTGACAGGGCATGGCTGCTTTGGCCGATACCTGTTCAGGGTAGCCAGGAGAAAGCCAACACCTGAGTTTCACGAGTGTGGTGGTGCTGAGGACACAGCTCAACACACCTTCGAAATATGCCCAGCGTGGGCAGAACAGGCGCAACTTGTCACTGTGGTGGGAGCCGATCTCTATCTGCTCGCCATTGCATCTGTGATGACGAGCAGCGAGACAGCCTGGCTTGCGGTCCGCGACTTCTGCGAGGAACATAAAGAGAAGGCAGAGCCTGACAGGGAGCTTGATCCGATGAGTCACCCTATGCGCAAGCGCAGAAATAGAAGGCGGCTAGCTCACGAGCGTCGGCTGCCGCCATAATTTGGGGCTCTGGGCGACAGGTTCAGGGGGACCAGTCGCCCGACAATAGAGTCCCCAGAGCATGGATGGGCAATGTCCCACACATTCCCACAGCGAGAGGGCTCGGGCAGGAATTGCCCCTCAAGAGGGGGTGTAAATAGGGCCAGCGTAGTCGGGGCCGTGGAAGAGTGCGGAAGCGTGCCCGTAGTCCCGATCACTTTGCGCGCTGGTATGATAGCCCAGGGTTTTTAGTGGGTAGGCCGCCACTTGAGTGATGAAGGGCCCCATATAACCACTGACTCCCTCCTCCCGGGGGGGCTAGTGGTGTCTGTAATTGATTTTCTCTGGGAGAAAAAATAAATAAATTAAAAACGCTTCGGGATGAGTGTTGTTCGAAATCATCGACAGTTCGAATGTGCCGACATCCACAGTGGATGTTGTTTTGCCACGCTAGTACTGAGGTATTAGTAGAGGTTTAGTCTGTATAAATATATCCGTATAAATGCTCAATGCTACTTATGCTAATTCTTAACACCGCCAGATTATATAATCTGGCGGTTTAAAAAATATAAAAGATAGCTGGGAAGTAAAGGTTCTCGAATGGCGATCACGAACTGGCAGACGCAGTGTAGGACGGCCGGCACACGATGGACCCACAGAGGAAGTAATCACTACGTTAACACGATGGACCGATGATATTGTCAAAGTCAAAGTTCTTTATTGATAAATATACAACTTACACGTCAATTTTATAAAAAAACAAAATACAAAGAGTATAATACATTTTTAAAGTTTTAATTGAACATTATATTGTACGATAATAAGTATCGATCGTATAAATAAGTGTCAAAAATTAAAATATATGTACATATTACAAATGTAATGAACAATGTAATTTTTTTACAGTTTTATTGTGAGTTTGCCGTCACTATATACAACTCGCTGTAACTATAAAAAGTTTGATCGATAAGCCAGCTTTTTAATCGGTTTTTGAAGCTACCCGAACTCGGTGCTGATTTAACTATTTTAGGAAAAGTGTTATAAACTTCCGGTCCCATAATGTGAGTCAGTTTTGAGCGAATCCGATCTCGCGAGAGAGTACTTTGGAGGTATACTATCCAGCTTGTCAGCGTTACGTATATTGCGCGTATGTCTCTCTCCTCGCGTGTCGTATGAGTCTAAGTTGTTTCTGACATACACAGCTACTTGGTAGATTAAGATTGCAGGCAACGTAAGTACGCCAAGCTCTTTGAAATATGGTCTGTAGGATGTGCATTGCGACACCATCAAGAAGAAGAAGAAACGTGCCATACGCCCACGATGGCGCGTATGGTACGTTTTTGGGCGCGGAATGCACGCTATTGTCTCGGTCGCGGGAAGTCGGTGGATGGAGGCGGCACAAGACCGGTCATTGTAGAAATCATTGGGGGAGGCCTATGCCCAGCGGTGGACGTCTGCAGACTGTAGATGAGATGATGATATAAAATATGACTAGCCTCTAGCCGTGCAAATGTTTGTGTGTTGAATTCAAATATTTGTACTGTGTCTGGGTATTTCCATGTGAAATAAGTACGTATTTAAAACTATATAAGTATTATACCTGCTATCTGGCCGCCATATTACAAGCTTTGCTTAGTTTGGGGTCAAATAGTGTTGTGTCATCTATTCTATGGTTGTGTGTGAATACTCTGCTAATATTTATTTATTAATTTATTTAATCGAACGCGTCAGATTACAATCACACGGTAGTTTAGTTTGTAATTTAACGTCGTTGGATTATGATCTGACGGTCTTCTCTTATCTTTACGCTGACATTTACATTTCGGCTCATAGGCTATGACACTCTTGTGCGAAAAAGTTTGCAACGTCTTGAACATCGCCGAAAAATTGCTAGCTTTTCGGGTTTTTACCGGATACACTTCGGAGAGTATGCAACTGATCTCCATGATCTGATACCACCTTGCACTTTTTCGAATGCTCGTAGCTCGAAAAAGCGTTATCGTTTCATGGTTGATGTTCCAAAGACACGACCGATTTGACTCTACTTTTGTGTTATTAACAAAGCTCTGGAATATGTTGCTCGAGTGGGTTTTCCCGATGGTTAGATACAGCCTTTGTGTCTTCAAATCGAGAGTGAATCGTTTACTTCTAAGTAAGCACGCTCCATTGTAGACCGCATCGGTAAACATCAGGCGAGGTGGCGGTCTAGCGTAAACCTATAAAAGTTTAAAAAAACCTAGCACCACGTAGGCGTAAGCATTATCATGTTGGTGACGTGAGCCCATTAGCTGATCCGCAACCAACAAGTGTTCACTGCGGCTAAAGTGATGCCCTCCAATTCTCATTTCGTGATTATTTACCGAACTAGAAACTATGTATTTCTCCCAGGCGCTCCAGATATCGAGCGTAGGTACCTAAAGCGCATTTTCATAAACAAATCACTGCAAACAAATACCCCACGTGTCTGTGAAAATAAACCTCATGAAAATAGACAGAAGTTCGCAATTTTGTTTTTAACCACTGACGCAAAACGACGGTTTGTTAAATGTTAGACATGGCTCTGTGTGTGTTTGTTTAAGGCATCGTATCTATCTATCAAATTCTGAGTTATTAGTTTACACTTCTATGGGCAGTCCCTATGAGCCTATAACTCGCAATTTTCTTTTTTTTACCGACTTCAAAAAAGGAGGTTTCTCAATTCGACCGTATATATATTTTTTATGTGTGTTCGCGGATAACTTCCTCGTTTATAAACCGTTGTTTTTTGCAACATTATAAACGTATGTAGTATAGAAGTATATACTACATACCTGATCATCTCGTCACTCTTTATTTAAAAAAAAAAAAAAAAAAAAAAAAAAAAAATACTATGAGACTACATAGATGGAGTGACGATATATGTAAGGCGATATATATAAGGTGGAAACCTGGAAACTAGCTTATACATTCTTAAAATTATTCGATAGTTTTTAATAGTTATTTCTGATTTTATTTTCGATTTTGTCGTGTTTGGTCTTATCCACATTTTTTATCTATTGCAGGTATCCTGAGGATTCAGCAACTTCCTTACTTCAGAAGACCAAACACCAAAGCACCTTACACTATCCAAAGCAAATCTAGTAGAGAACCAAATCTCTATCGAAGATGCTATTACCTATTGGTGATTTTCAATGCGTTCAATGTATAGGACTTGTTAGCTTTGATTAGAATACAAAA
Organism: Ectropis grisescens; assembly: GCA_017562165.1. Taxonomy (NCBI): domain Eukaryota; kingdom Metazoa; phylum Arthropoda; class Insecta; order Lepidoptera; family Geometridae; genus Ectropis; species Ectropis grisescens. Next base: position 10,860,352 of record CM029768.1, read on the forward strand.
TACTCTGTGTAGGCATATGTACATGTCATTTGCGTTGGAGGCCGAAATTGTACCTATAGCTGATTTTTAAGTACTACTTTAATACCTTATTTGTACCTATAGCTGATTTTTAAGTACTACTTTAATACCTTATATAACCAGAACCTAAGATTATATTTAAGGAAGGAAACTAAGAATTCGAAGGGGTGGAAAAAAGATAGATTAACTCATTGTTTACTTAAGTTTGAAACAACCAAAAACTACAGAAAATTCTAAAAATAAGCAACAAACGGTGGCTTGGCCTATTGGGGGTAGTTATCGGACAAATTTAGAAGACTTGAAGAAGCCATTCTTTTCATTCTCAATGTATCTTTAATGCCCGGTGTACAGTTTTATACCTGTGTTTTGAAGTTTGTTCACGACACTCTTCCTGCTTGACAGAGCTTAATCTTTGCCTTATATTTTTTTCATTTCCACCTTCGGAGTCTGCAGTCAGTGGGTTACTGGCTGTCCGATTTATGGCGCAAAGGAGGCAGGGGTTTTGTATAAAACGAAGGAATTGGCTTCTAATTACTTCTACTGCCTCCGAAATTTCAGGCTAGCGCAAAAAATGCCGCAGCCTGCTAACATACACTTACTAACTACTAATACTTAACAGTTATGCACGTAAAAGTTAACTATTGACGAAAAAAATAAATTGGCATTACAAAATAACACTTCTATCCTTAATATTTCAAACTCCTATACTACTAAACCGATTTTAACCAAATTGTAGGTACTATTCGCAGTTTGATCCAACTTGAAAGATAGGACAATTTTATTTCGACTAATAGAATACTACAATACACAATTTTATTTCGACTAATAGACTAATATGAGAATATCCGAGAGACGCCTGAACGAACAGGTAGTTTAAATTTAGATATTCATTTAGTTTCAAAGTTAAGTTAAAAAAATAAACAAAAGATGGATAGCAAAGGCGATGTTAAACTGAAAAGTAAAAATAAACGTTTGTTAGAAACGCTGAAAAGTAAAAAGAATATTACAGAGAAGCTAAAAGATGTGAGGCGATGTCTGGCGCAGAAAGCCGATGTGAATACGAGAAGTAAGTTTGGGAGAACTCCGCTACATCTGGCAGTGAAACGCGATAGCGTGCTGTTAATAAAGTTGCTTATAAAACATGGGGCTGATGTCAACGCACGCGACGATTATGGAACAACGCCTCTGCACGACGCAGTGCGACACAGAGAAGCATCTGTAGTTGAATTGCTGCTGGACAAAGGCGCTGACTTGAATGCTGAAGGTGATAGAGATCCAACACCGTTACACCTCGCAACCCGCTTAGGTTTACCGCAGACGGTGAAGCTGCTGTTGAAAAAAGGCGCCGACATGAACGCGAAGGATGAGTTCGGTTTAACCCTGCTTCACAAGGCAGCAAGCGCGGGAGAGATGTCGCTAGTCGAATTTCTTTTGAGTAAAGGAGCTGATGTACATGCGCCCAATACTTTCGGAACGACGCCGTTGCATAGCGCAGCGCAGTCTGAGAACGTATCTGTCGTACAACTCTTGTTAGATACAGGAGCGGAAGTTAACTCGACGAAATCAAATGGAGAAACTCCACTTCACGGCGCGGCGCGAACCGGAAACTTTCCTATTGCAGAATTGTTGGTAGAAAGAGGAGCTAATGTTAATTTGCGTACGGCAGAAGGAGACAGTCCGCTACATGAAGCATTACGCTCGAAAAATGAGTACATCTATCAGCTGCTGTTAGACAACGGTGCCGACGTCAACGCTGCTACGAGAGATGGAAAAAACACCGCTTTATCTGGCGCTGAGTACTAGAAATAATGTAGCCACGTTGTTACTTCTCTTAAAACACGCTGGAATGGTGCCGAAGAAACCTGGACGCACTATGATGCATGAAGCAGCGCGTTTTGGAAATATATTCATTTTAAAGCTACTATTGGGTGCAGGTGACGATATTAACGGACAGGATGCAGACGGGAGGTCTCCGTTGCACGAAGCAGCGCATTCTCTCAAGTTATCTACTGTTGAGTTTTTACTGGAACAAGGTGCGGACGCAAATGCAAAGACTGTAAAAGGAAATACGCCATTGTATATTACAATACAGCAACTCGCCGTTATTTACGCACATCTGCGGTTGGCTGGTGAATGTCCTCCAGAAGATGTAACTGTGTGCTTTAACAAGGAAACAGTGTCAGCCATGAAAATTGCAAATACTTCTATCGTCGAGTTATTATTGCACAATGGTGCTGAAGTGGACTTACAGAATGAACGAGAAATGACAGCGCTACATTTGGCGGCTACTCTGGGTATAGCACCTGTGGTCGACGTATTGCTGAAGAATGGCGCCAATGTATGTGCATTGACTCAGGGAAAGACATCCCTTCACAAGATGACGGGCTTCGGGCAGGTGCTTCAAACAACCGAATTTCTGCTAAATAGCGGTGCCGATCTGAATTTACAGGATAACACCGGGAACACAGCACTGCACAACGCAGTGCAATTGGAATCCTCTGCCGTGACTGAAGTGATCAAACTGATGCTGACCAGAGATCCTGATTTGAATATTAAAAACATACATGGAGAAACCGCGCTGCACTTAGCAGTTAAACTAAATTTAATGGTAGTTGTGGAGGATATGATTAGAAAAGGTGCACATGTTAATGCGCGCACAAAGAACGGAACCACGCCTTTACATCAGGCTGCTCGATTTGGGAAAATATCTATTGCCAAGATCCTCTTGGCTAAGAAAGCAGATGTGAACGCACAGACTGCAGACGGTGAAACTCCTCTCCACATGGCAGTGCGCCATCAGAACGGCTCCTTAGCTGTCATGTTGGTACATCGCGGCGCAGACGTTACGATCAGAAATAAGGCGGGTGATACTCCCTTTTCTTATGCGCTGTTATTTTTATTAAAAAGTCAGGCGCGCGTCGTAAGTTTTCTTCAAATGGCAGAAAAACAAGCTAGTTATGATTTCCCATTGGTCAGTTACAAATATCCTAACGTTCTTGATATATTAACAAATAGCGGCCAACAAAACGCAGAGTTCAAGTACTCAAAGAAAAATGACAATCTTGGTTTGCATGGTCAGTTGTACGAGACCAAAATAGTGAGTCTGGTCTACATACGCATGCTGAACCACGAGGAAATAGAGCAAGATATCTTGCTCGGAGTCAACGTCGACGGAATCGGGGCTATGGACGATATTTGCCTGCGGTATCGAGTGAAGGGTCGGCAGAAACCGGTCGTGGTATTTATGCAAGCGAAACATAGAGAGAATCCCAAAGAAAAAGTCAAAGATAAGGACTTGTGGGCAAATACTGGAGACTTCAGCTTCCAGAAATATTATTTGAGTTATCTCGTGATCAAAGACCTGTTCCAGGCCGATCACAAAGACCCCCTGTTCGATGCAGAATTTCATGACATCGACTGCTTCTTTGTATTATACACACCCGCTTATGAATGTATTACAAAAAAAAATATCGTACAAGACGAAGATAAAATTTTACACAAACTTATAAACACAAATCAAAGCGTGAAACCCTTTCAATATAATTACAATCAAGCCGACATAGATCGCTTAGTTAAAATTTCAGTAGACAAATTCAAAAACAAGGATTCTGATGCGAATTCTGACTCTAAGGAGACGGAGAACGACGAAGAACATATTCAAGAGCAAGTGAAAGATTTTTTCAGCAAATTGCTAATTTACCCGTGTCAGGCAAAAGAAGAGGACGTGGAAGATTTGGTTAAGAAAGAGATTAACAAACATTATAACAATGAAAATAAATCGAGCAATCATGATTTCGTGATACAGTCAAACACGATTTTCATGAAAGCTCACAACGAAATACAGAAGTGGTGGATGTTGAAAGATGAAGCTCCGTATCTTAGATCGACTGACTTCTTTAGATCAGCAAAGCTAGAGTGCCTTGATCAGCTTTTGATGACTGCTAGTAATGCTATGGATCATTTTAAGTTCATAGTAAACGTAGAATTTAGCCAAATTATTCAAAAACACTCTCCAAATAGGATTTCCAAAGTTTTCGGCACAATAATATCTAGATTTCTTAAATTCAATAAAACAAATAATAACTTAATTACTATAAATACCGATTTTAAAAACATAATTATGGATTTACTGCAAACAGATACATCTCAAGTCATATGTAGTAGTCAATGTAATATTATTGATGACTCGGACAACGAGCAGCGGTTTCTATATTCCAAGAGAGGCGGAACGTGTGAAGTTGGCGGTGTACTCTACAGAATGAAAATGTTGCGTCTAGTGCTTTTACGAGTGCTGAACCACAAACACATTGATGAAAATCCCAAGCTTGGAACCAAAATTCAAGGGATCAGCGCTATGAATGACATCTGCCTTCGGTACAAGGTGAAAGGACAACACAAACCGACCGTGCTGTTTATGCAACTTATTCATAGAGATGATCCTGAGAAGAGTCAACTAATTGATGAAGCTATATGGAGAGATCCAGGAGACTTTAGTTTAATGAAGTATTTCAAAAGCTACCTCATGATACGGGAAAAATTTCAAGTCGGTAACAAGGATCCAGTATTTGATGACGATTATTGCGGCGTCCATAGTTACTTCATAGCTTATACGTCAGCCATGGAAAACTTTAAAAAGAAAAAACATGGCAACACGCTAAATGAAGTAGTGAAGGATCTAACAACAACCAAAGGCACCGAAGAGCCTTTTCAATATGACTATAGTGAAGATGATATAAATTGTTTAACTAAATTATCAATAATTGATCAAATCAAGGAGTTAGGGAAGAAGTTAGGAGCGGTGTTACCTAAATGTCTACCGTCTAAGAAATGTAACGACAATTTGTTGGGAGATAAGTTAATAATGAAATACCACCTAGCCATCGCTAGGGAAGTCTTACAAGAGAAACAGAGTGAACGTAATGAAGAGGGTGATGGTGATGGTCAACCAGCGAATAATAAAGAGCGATTGTGGCAGTTTCGTCCTGAATTCTTCACAAGTACACTCGAGCATTTGGTGGTCCTTAGATCCTTTCTAAAAGAATCTATGGCATCGCAAGAAATCAAACTACCTCGTGCGTTTGGAAACAAAGATATGACGTTTAGTGGCAGTAACGACGTTAAAATAAAAAAGAGAATTAAAACTGTAGCAGACGAACTAATAAATTTACTGAAATACAACAAAGACACGAAAATTGTTGAAATTACCAACGAAAACGTGGGACGAGGAAAATTAATAGAAAGGGGAATAATTGAGGTCGATGGTGGTATCGGTGGTGCCGTTGGTAATTTACTCGTTTTAGATGTAGATTCGAATATGTTGAAGCTTGACTTGGAAAGCGATTTGAAAGATTATGCTACTTTGTTTTTAAATGAACTAATTGACAAAAGACACAAACCTTTTAATGAAGATCTGGGGGCATACCGATTTAAAATTAACGTTGATGGCTTCCCGAAATACTTTTTCGATGTAGATGAATATGACAAGTTACAAGCCAGAGATTTTTTTGAATAAATTTTGGTTCTATCCTTTTCAAGAAAAAGAAGACAAAACCGGACAAATTTTTGACGATGAGGTAAATGCAATTTTATCTGAAAAATCTAATTTTAAAATTCGTCAACACCAAGAGAAATTGAATAATATTTCACTGACTACACTCGAAGAAATACAAAGATGGTGGTTGCTCCCAAACGAATCACCGTACTTGAGTCGAGCTAGCGAGCTCTTTGAGCGCGCAGAGTTATCAGATATGTATAATCTCCTACATACTGTCATCAATTATATGTACATTTCAGATATCCAAAGCATAGATATAAAGGTACAAGTGAAAGATAATGAGACTGAACAAATACACGAGATATTTAAAAAAATGGTTAGAAATTTATTCGCTTTATTTGATCCACTATTTGAAGAGCAGATTGCGATTCGTGGTTACGAACATGATATATCGCAAAAGTCAACTTTAAGTTTGAAAATCCACCCGGACATGGAATGGGTGGCGTTGTCAGTGATGAGCACAAGTACTTCGAAATTGAGCAACGAAGATATTAAACATTGTTTGGTGGCGAGGGCCAGCCCTGGAAGAGGCGCCGCCAGACCGCAGGACGGGTTTATGTTGTATGAACTGTATCACTATGGCCGAATATACAGTTTTAAAGATTGCATAAGGGACTCGGCTATAGAGTTTGAAGAAAGAAAGCTTTGAGATATCAGTGTCGACATAATATATTTCGTTCGGGTTTTCGGATAAATAAATATTGGTGGACAATTCACACACAACACCATCTGACCCCAAACTAAGCAAAGCTTGTACTATGGCGGCCAAATAGCTGAAATATGTAATACATATACATAGTTTTAAATACATACTTATTATAAAATAGGAACACCCAGCCACAGTGCAAACATTTGAATTCGTCACACAAATATTTGCACTGGGTGGGAATCGAACCCACAACCCTCGGCTTCGCAGGCAGAGTTAAGTTACACACTAAGCCACGAGGGCAGTCATAAATGATTTAAAAAAACCACTTTCCAATACATCATTGTCTTTTAGGGTTCAATAAAAGACAATTATTAGCATACATAATATTATTGATGGATAGGTACCAATAATTGTCATTTAGGACCCAATACCTTCGCGATGTTCTATCAATATTTTTTTTTGTTATCAGGGTTGTAGACCAGGGTCAATAATTATTGAAATAAAAACAAATAGTCGGATGAAAACCGTTGAAAAATCAAATTCATGGGTGATGTGAGGTCGGGAAGTAGAAGGGCTGGGTGTGTTTATTTCGATTTCCTACTATTTGCAAAACTACAAGTCCCATGGACAAAACAACAACAATATGTTTACGTAAAACAACATTACATATTTAAAAGTTTCATATCAATAGAAGATAATATATTATATAATTTGGCTAGCTTGGTAGCTTAGTTGGTAGTAGGTCTGCCTGCGAAGCCGAGGGTCGTGGGCTCGATCCCCACCCAGTGCAAATGTTTGTGTGATGAATTCAAATATCTGTACTTTGCTTGGGTGTTTTCTATGTATAATAAGTATGTGTTTAAAAATATATAAGTATTATATCAGCTATCTGGCATCCATATTACAAGCTTTGCTTAGTTTGGGGTCAGATGGTGTTGTGTGTGAAATGTCCACCAATATTTATTTAATATTTGTATTGCACATTAAAAGGGATATTTATGTGAATGCAAAAGCTGTAGGTATTTCTATTACATACCAAAAACTTGGTGGCCTTGCCTCTATTGCGAAAGAAGACCCCGAGTTCCACCTGTGGAAACAATTAGATTTAGTAAGCAGTTTACCTATGTATGTACCTACATTATACATCTTACCTATGCTTATATTGTCGAACTGTATAGATAGATAGATAAACTCTTTATTGCACTTAACAAGTAAACAAAATTACAAAAATATATAAAACTTAAAAAAAAAAAATGTATAGTTGCCGGCAAACAAGTTGACCCAAATGAAGTTAGCAAGGGTAAAGTTCGCGCATGTGCACTTCCACCAAATAGACCTTAAAAACGTTTCTGCGCAGCTAACTTCATTGGGTCAACTTGTTTGCCGGCCACTATACAAACCAAAGTACGGTTAAATAAATATAAGAAAGTTTTTTGTACTTAAGGAAACAAAATTAAATAAGTAGTCAAAATTATTCAATATTTAAATGTATTTTAAAGTTGGGGTACCTACATATCATAGAACAATTTTAAAATATGAAGCATTATAACAAATATCTTGTAAATGTACTAAGTTTTTTTTTTCAAAAAAATATCAAAATTATTACTAGGTACATTAAATTAGTAATTGTAATATTGTTATAAATTATATAACACTAGCTGTACCCTGCCACGCTTCGCTGTGGCAAAACTTGTGTGATGCAAAACAAAACAATCCTTGATGCGGATTGTATATCATTGTAAAATTTCAGCTCGATCGGAGCAGAACTTTTTGAGTTTTTGAAGCATACACAAACCAACATAACATTTTTATGTATAGAGTTTTAACGTGCTTTCGCTTTCTTTTAAGTAATTACACATGCGCGGTCCGAAGGAGGGGCGGGGGAGGACACAGGGGACATGACACAATGAAGTTAGCTGCGCAGAAACGTGTTTAAGGTATCTTTGGGGGAAGTGCACATGCGCGAACTTTCCCCTTCCACGTCACTTTTGGGTCAAGTTGTTTGCCGGCCACTATACTAATCTTCATTGTTATATAATCACAGATACTTATGTTATAAGTCTGTTCGTTAGTGAGACTGCAAAATAAATGCCTATTTTATTTATAAGTACTTGTTTTATTAGTCTTCATGATCCCACAGCTGGGCGTGGACCTCTCTTCTGTCAGAGATAGCGTATGCTGTAAACGTGATTGTTTCTGGAGTGAGAGCTTTATCACTTTTAGTACTTTTTAGTGGGAAATATCAATATCTTATGTTGTCGCATCACCGACATATATAATTGCAGGATGTCTGTTGACAGTTATATATCATAAGTCATCAGCAGCCCACTAAAAGTTTCCACTGCTGGGACTCGGGGCCTTCTCTCGCAAGGAGATAGCCAAGGCCATAATCCACCACGCTGGCCAAGTGTGAGTTGGTAGGTGACACGTAACTTCGAAAGATTCTACGTACGTGTCGGTTTCCTCACGACGTTTTCCGTCGCCGTTTTAAGTTAGCGGTATTACGCAAATGACTTCGAAGACAGTGGTGCGCGTGGGGTTTGAACCCGGGGGTCTCCGGAACGGCAGTCACCGTTCTCCCGACTAGACCAGCCGTAACTATACTTAATATAGATAGATAGTTTATCCAGGTGATAATACATTGTTACATACCTACTCATAGTACCATATTTTAGTATTTTAAACATAAGTGATGTTTAAACCTAAAATCCTAAGTTATAAATTTTCACTTCTATCAAGTCTACAGCGACAGTAATTTTTATGAAGGACTGATAATGGGTTATTTGCCTGATATAAACGTATTTATTATTATTATTTCGCTATTTCAAACTTAGCTCCGTAGTAAAACGATTCACAATGACGAATATAATTAGGGATGTTATGTATATTCTATTTCGGATCTGGATATAGAGATAAAATTATATCGGTTTCGGATTATCCGTTAGTTTCGGTCACGGATATTGGAATGAAGTATCTAAAATATAAACACAAATAGTGTGTGAAAATTTGGCTTTATTTGTAGGTTTTGTCTAGGTTATAATTAAAATACAAAACTTATATGCACGTGTTAAAACAAAAACCTGTTGAAACATGTTTTTTTTAAACTCCACACTTAAATGAACCCGAAATTATTGAAAATGGCACGGTCACGGGGCTCCTTAAAATGCCTGAGCACAATGCATGCGGTTCAGCTTAACAAATGCGTAGGTACTACATAATTCAATACATAAAATAAGACACATCGGAACAGAAAATAAATTCTTTATTTCAATAATAATATCCAATTATATCAGATTAACATAATATTGTTCGAATAGGTACGTATGATATCAGAAAATTATTTTAATACATTGTCGTCGGCGGTAAGTATAAAAAAATAATTATTTTTACTGTACTGAGATCGTCAAATACATCACAATATAAAATTGCCATTTCAAAATATTACTTTAATAAGTATTGCCATGTTCGAGGTGCTTACACCTAAATTTAGCTGAAATTAAAAATACACTTTTACCCTTTTCGAAAGACAACGTTTAAATTTAGAATTCTATTTACAATGTCGCTTCATTAAATAGTTTGCAGATCTGTATTTGTATATAGAGTTCCATTTTTAAAATCAGACCCATTAAAACACAGTTTAATGGCTCCGATTTTGATGTAAACCTTTTTAAATATGGAACACTAAAAAAATGCTGCAGTTATTAAATTACTGAATAAAAACTTCGACATAAATTTAGAGTTCTAAATTCAAAATTGATCGTCGAATCGGGTCCTAATGTTGCCATAATTTATAACATACTTTGAGCAATTAAAATTATTAGTTTGTCAAATAAACGAGAAGGTGTAAGTCGCCCTCATATAAAAATGTTTCTAAAACGTTTTTACATATTTTTTTTTTATAAACTATTATCTATTTATTTACAATACACTGTTTATACTGAGGTAATGTTTTTTTATCTAAACAACTTTTTGTACTGTAAAATTTAATTCCTGTCTAAACACTTTTCTATGAAACTTTTTGTCATTTTATCTGGGGGACGAATATTTCAGCCAGCTTTGAGACCAAACAGTGACGATATACTTACATAAGTAGATTTAAATCGAAATACTGTTAATTTCGTAGATGCCGTTATTATTATATCATTTCTTGATGTAAAACTGCAGAATATGACGTCACATCACAACGTTTTTCTTCAATTCAGTTATGACCAAAGTTTCATAAAAAATAAACTACCTACTATTCTAGTAATATCATATTGTTTGCATTGCATCTCGCACGTTTTTTTATTTATTACGTATATATTCATTTTCTCTATAAAGAATCTAAATATATGTATATGCTTATATATGTAATAACTATATATTTTTATTATTATTATTATTTTATTTATTTATTAATAACAATGGTTTTCCCTTATTGGCACATTTCTGACTCAATTCAATATTTTAAAGTAGTTTTTTTAGTTCAAAACATAAAAAATACTGCAGACATTTGCGTTAAGATAAGTTATATCAAAAGATATATAGTTCAAACGCAAATATATACTTTCTGGAAAGAAAATAACCAACTCTAGAGATACGGGGTTCTGCTGAAACGGTGTACTAAGTCTGAAAGGGTCGAATTATTCACAAAACGGGATAATTTTTTTTTTTTACTTTTAGATTTACACTTGACCGCCATCTCGCGTGACGTTAAGCGACGATGCGATCTACGGTCGGTAAGTGCTTTCATATAGATTACTTTTCCTGAAAAAATCCTTTCGTTGTGGCGCTGCAACCAACAAATTTAAGTAAACAAACCTGTCGAATTTAGTTCCAATCTTTTGCCGTGGTTCAAGAAAAACAGCATTAGTATAAAAGAAATTCAATAAAAATTGAGACGACACACAAATATTACACAATATTAACATTTAAAACATTAATTAGCATTTAATCGCATTCTTAAAGTTTTTTTTAGTAACGTACGTTTTGGTCGCATTACATCGGCCGCTGTGGTGCGACCTTAACAGTAATTAAAAATGATAATTATTGTTGTAAAAATAATACGAAAATGTAGTAAAATTAATTAAAAAAAATTTTATTACTGTATTAAAAATAAACCAAAAAGGTCTTTGCTCACTGGGTGAAGTAAAAATAATCAGAAAAATGTATTGTAATAAAAAGAATCCGAAAAATATAAATTACTGTTTTTTTTTTAAAATATTATTTATTGCGGTAAAATCAATCCGAAAAAAAAAATACTGTAAATAATCCCAACAACGTTTAAAACCAGACTAACTACACTTAGTACGCCGTCCTTACCAAACCCAGTCTAATGGGCTCTTCACACGGGGATAGTAAGTGTGCAACAACAGGCACTATCTAAGTGTAAAGAGACTTTGAAATGATCACTCATATTTCGACCCGACTAAAAAAACTACTTCAAAATGTAACAATACTTTTTATCGACTAGTTTTTATTCACATTTCATTTGGAAATATCTTGTAGTAATTAAAGTCTATGTGTAAGCGTTATATTTTTACTTTCAAAACTGGATAATTTTAATTTAATCTGAGAATGTATGTATCATTGTTAATATATTTTAAATTTTAATTTTGTGTTATACATTTTACATTTGAATAATTTCGAGATATACAAAAAACATTTGATTTTATTGGGTAATATAAAAATAATACCGAGAAAAAAACATTTAACATACATAATATTTCCAAAGAATGTCCATCGTTTCCGTCGTCTATCGACACGAATTGCCACCGCACTTCACACAACGATATACAGAACACAAACCATTCGTTTGACAGAAAATACAATCGGATAGACCTTTGTTCAATAGTAAAATACCTAAAGTCACACGGATTCGTGTCACCACTCGTTATGGCGAAAAAAAAACGAACTACACTTTTTATAGTAAGTTTTACGGTATTGTAGGCGAATATAGTGTTGCCACTTATTAATCGTCAAAACTTGTCACATACTATAATAACTATGAATTTCTAAAAAAAAATCACTTTACATTTTTTTTACTGTTTGGTTCGTGTTCTCGCCCCATTTGCCGCCTTCGAAAACCCTACCCGCCCGATTGGGCCGAGACCTATGGCCTACAGTCTAAGTACTAAGTTAAACGTATTAACATTTTTATTTATGCTTGGCAGTTAAGTCCAGCCGGTGCTAAGCCAAAAGAAAGTTACAATTACAGGTTACGTAGATAGTCTGTACAAAAAACTTGAGCACCGGATGTAAAATAATAAAAAAATACCCAGCAGCTGCCGTCAAAAATAATACTATAAAAATATAACTGAACGCGAATTAAGCAATATCTAACCTAACATACAAAATAAGCGAAAAAAATAACGAATACAAAAATATTTTTTTTTTGTTCTTAATCACATTTTATGGCGGTAAATTAAAAAACAAAAGAGTACCAAAGACAAGCATAGACTTTTTTTTTTGGCAAAGGAAGTAATTATATTATTCCTTTATTGCACCGTCCGGGATTTTTCAAATCTCCGTTATTAATGAAACCTATATGAAAACGAAAGTTATTATAAATTCGGTAACTAGAATTATGATGGCACTTTTAAACTAGACAGAAGCCAGGGCCGGCCGCCGCTTTCGACTTTGTTTTTTTAATGTCGGTTCGTCGGCGATCGCCGTCTGGGTGAGTGTGCTCTAGACGCAGCTCCCTCTGTGGAACAAAACAAGACAACTTATTATTTAATACACATTTCTATAATTATATTAAATACCTCGAAATAATAATAATCTGTAATTATATTATATATAAGTCCAAGAGAACACATTATTTTTTGAAGTTATAGAGGTTTTTCAGTTACCGAGGTTTGAGTTATCGAGGTTCTACTTTTTTTTTAAATCCGAAATTTTGTGCATCTTGGATTCGAAATTTATGTATATTAGTTTACTAATCGGGAGTGTTTCAGCAATGCTTGATAATATATTGAAAATCAGTCCAAGATGGCCGCTGCTATAAAATGGCGGGCTACATTACAACAAATTTGTTTGTGGTTGTATTCTTTTTCCATGTGGGTATCAAATGAAAGGCTCTGACTATAAAAAAATGCTTCTTCAACCCGTTCAATCCTGAGCTAGTCTCATCCACGCATGACCCGCGACAATTCGAATGCCATCGACCCCCATCTCTAGCCGGTGGTCGCCTAACACTTCAAACCATTCCAATAAAATACTGTACGCAAATTTCAAATCCAAGATGGCCGCCACCAAATCATATCGAGATTTTTGAAATTTTGGCTGAAACGCACATCTGTATGCTGCAAGTGATGATGAATTGGAGGAGATCTTTGGTTAGCTGTGGGAAACCCGAGGTCAGGTGAGTGTGATGTGTGGTGAGCGGTGAGTGATGGGTGCGTTGATTATTGAGCGTGATGAGTGTGTTGAGTGGTGTGGTGACTGTGATAGATGTGGTGAATGGTGAGTGCAGTGAGTGTGTCGCGGTGTCGTACCCGGTTCACTTGGCGGCCGCCTTCTCGAGGAAGTCCATTTTGAGCCGCAGCTCGAGCAGGAACAGCTGCTTCTGCAGCGCGAAGATCTCCTCCTTCTGGCGCAGCTCCATGTGCAGGATCCGCATCTTGGCCTGCCGGGCCCACACCACACACCACTGTTACTCATGACACAGTACTAAGAAACACTACATATTAAGTTACAAATGTGTTCTACATTAAAATATAAATATATCGGCGCAAAAACAACATGCTACGTCATCTCTCGAACAACGCTCCGATCGGGTCGTAAACAAGTGACTCACAACACTCGCCCCTCTACAATCGCCCCACCACAGTGCTATAAAAAGGCGCGCGCTGTAGCGGAGCACACAGTCGCTTGTCTGCGCTCGGACAGGAAACACCTAATCTAATGTCAATTCTTGTGATCTATGCTGATTAAATGTGAATTTTGATTGAAGTAAAGTTAGGTGGTTTTAATTATCCGTGAAATGGAATACTTCAATAATAAGGACATCGACATAGCCGACGTCACAGTGTCTAAAACAATACTGGGCCATCCAGCGCCGTCAAATACATTATTGTTTGTATATCAGAACGATTCAGTAGACGGCTTATATTATATTGTTTTTAAACTTTCGCGATTTGTGCACATCATAATGTTTTTATTGTTTGGCGTTTAATCACGATACAATTCAACGTTTATTTACCTCGACGATTCGGCAGCGTTACAACCGCCGAGGTCACGAGAAGACTGTCAAGAATGACCGGCAGTCAATACCATCTGACCCCAAACTAAGCAAACCTTGTACTATGGAAGCCAGATAGCTGATATAATACTTACATATTTTTAAATACATACTTATTATACACAGAAAACATCCAAAGTACAAATATTTTAATTCATCACACAAATATATGCACTGGGTGGGGATCGAACCCACGACCGTCGGCTTCGCAGGCAGAGTTACTACCAACTAAGCCACTAGGCCAGCCTATCTTTACTACCAAAATAATTTGCGAGCCGGAAATGGCAGAGTGTAAGGAAACACCGTAAGCTTGTTACATCTTCTCTATCTTCTGTCTCATATAGACTGCAGGCCCTTGAACAAAATGTATGGGTGAAATGAACCACCAGGAGACCTATGTAGGATGATAGAAGGGTATAAAATAATAAGATTCAGCACTATGCCGTCACTTGTAAGCTGTCCAACTGAGTGCAGTTAAAGCTTGTTCGCATTAGGCTAGTAATTTAGCCTCATCATCATCAGCCGCAAGACGTCCACTGCTGAACATAGGCCTCCCCCCTAGATTTCCACAACGAACGGTCCTGCGCAACCTGCAACCAGCGGTTTCCAGCGACCTTTGTGAGGTCATCTGTCCATCTAGTGGGAGGCCGTCCAACACTGCGTTTTCCGGTTCGTGGTCGCCACTCGAGAACCTTTCTTCCCCATCGGTTGTCAGTTCTGCGAGCGATGTGGCCTGCCCATTGCCACTTCAGCTTGCTTACTCTTTGAGCTATGTCGGCCACTTTCGTTCTTTTGCGAATATCCTCATTACGGATTCTGTCGCGCAAAGAGACTCCGAGCATAGCTCTCTCCACAGCTTGCTGTGTGACTTTGAGCTTCGTTATGAGGCCCACAGTAAAAAATAAATAAAGTAAATTTAGCCTAGTGGCGAGTAATTTAGCAACTAAACGTGTATGAACAGTGAAAATTTAGTCGAGTAGTTTAGGAAGTGATTTAGTCGAGTCAATCCATTTTGTTCTATTTTCAACGGGCGAGTAGCACCCCCCACCACGCGTTCGTTGCGAGCGGTGCGCTCATTGGCTCGCCGATTAAACAGGTTCGAACTTGTCGAATTAGTCTGGAGAGAAAAATAACTTCAAACAATTTTCCAAATGCGAAATTGTCTGTGGAATAACTTATTTTATTGATCACACAAATTTCCTCATTCTCCTCTTCTAAAATAGCCATTACGATTCGATAAGATTAGCTTATTCATTCATTTATTTTATTGCGTCGTAGGATCTTCATGTCGCGAAACGCTACTCACTTGTGAACTGTACTAAAGCACGGTGCGAACGATTTTTGAATAGTAGCGAGTATTTTAGCTACTAAATTACTAGCCTAATGCGAACAAGGCTTTAAAGACCGGATAAATAATTATTGAATGTAATTGATAACGAGTGTGATAGGTTACCTCGTGTTCCGTGGCGGCGTGCTGGCGCCGCGCCGTGAAGTAGAGCCGCTCCTCCTCCGTGGCCGCGCTGCAGGCGTGGGGCTCCGCTCCCGGCCCGGAGTGCCCGTTCTGGGTCGACACGGTTTTAAATCAGCTTTAGTATAATTAAACCATTCTAAAAACTGGCAGTTATAGGAACTGGCGATAGAAGTGAAAACTTATAACTCAAATTTGGTAGCTCACTTTGGAAACTACGCGGGTTAAACCGGCATGGCCATGAGCATGGCCATCTAGAAATGCGTCAGCCAATAAATTACCAATGGGAAATGCTAATGCATTTCTAGATGCCCGATGGGAAATGCTAATGCATTTCTAGATGCCCAATGGGAAATGCTAATGCATTTCTAGATGCCCAATGGGAAATGCTAATGCATTTCTAGATGCCCAATGGGAAATGGTAATGCATTTCTAGATCATCATCATCATTATCATCATCAGCCACAAGACGTCCACTGCTGAACATAGGCCTCCTCCCTAGATTTCCACAACGAACGGTCCTGCGCAACCTGCAACCAGCGGTTTCCAGCGACCTTTGTGAGGTCATCTGTCCATCTAGTGGGAGGCCGTCCAACACTGCGTTTCCCGGTTCGTGGTCGCCACTCAAGAACCTTTTTTCCCCATCGGTTGTCAGTTCTGCGAGCATTTCTAGATGCCCAATGGGAAATGCTAATGCATTTCTAGATGCCCAATGGGAAATGGTAATGCATTTCTAGATGCCCAATGGGAATGGTAATGCAAATCTAGATGCCCAATGGGAAATGGTAATGCATTTCTAGATGCACAATGGGGAATGGTAATGCAAATCTAGAGGCCCAATAGGAAATGGTAATGCATTTCTAGATGCCCAATGGGGAATGGTAATGCAAATCTAGATGCCCAATGGGAAATGGTAATGCATTTCTAGATGCCCAATGGGAAATGGTAACGCATTTCGTCAGTGAAGTTCTAACAGTGTTTAAGCCATTTATTGGCAAAAAAAATATGCATCATTTGAATTTACTCTATACTCAAATATATAACAGACTTGTGGATCGTGTAAACTGTAATCTGTACTTCATAATATGAGCATTTGTTTAAAGTTTCCACAATCCACAAGTCTGTTAAATATAGAGTATATAGAGTAAATTCAAATGATGCATATTTTTGCCAAGAAATCACTTACACACTCTTAGAATTTCACTGACGATTTCTAGATGGCCAATGGGCCATGGTTCCGAGTTTACCCGAAGATTTCTTATCATACGCGAGCGAGACGCTAGAATTCAATACACAGCCCACGAAAAATCTGTCTGTGGCGCGCTATAGAAGTTTTTACTTCAAAAAATGCATAAGCATTTCTATATGGCCATGGGTAGAAGAGATGATTTCTTTTTCATTACCATTTTAGAAGATATTTAGCTTAGAGCACTTATTTAAACGACAATGTTCTAAAGATTTATTTCGCACTAGCTTCGCCCTCCGGTTTCACTCGCGTTGTTTCCAAAGTGAGCTATCAAATGCTGAGTTATAAGTTTTCACTTCTATCGGCAGTTCCTATGACTGACAATTTATTTTGCGGTATAGAGGAACGACCCGAGCAAAGCATGCCGCTGATGGCAAGCAATAAACAATTAGTGGACATCACATACAACACCATCCGACCCCAAACTAAGCAAAGCTTGTACTATGGAAGCCAGATAGCTGAATATTACTTATAGTTTTAAATACATACTTATACTTATTATACATAGAAAACACACAGGCGGAGTCCAAATATTTGAATTCATCACACAAATATTTGGACTGGGTGGGAATCGAACCCACGACCCACGGCTTCGCAGGCTGACTTCCTACCAACTAAGCCACCAGGCTAGCCAAAGTGGCACGAGTTTAGTAATCATTAGTTATAAATAATAATATATACGTACATTAACTTTCCGTTTGACTTCGTCCAGGTTGCTGAGGTTCAGGGGCGTGTTTAGTTCGTTGAGTTTCTGTAGTATGTTCTGTTGGATTCGTGCCTGAAACATGCGGACATTTTTTGCTATAGATATAAACATACAGACAAAGACACATTTTTTCCAATCCTATTATTATTATAAGCTAGAAGCGCCCCGCGGGTTTATCCGCGTAATTCTCGCAATGAAAAGTAGCCTATAGACTATACCAGATTAACCTGTCTTCCACAATTTAGCCCCATACATTCAGACATTGCGACGTGATTGAGCAAAAAAACCTCCTAACATCTAAATATTCAAACATCTACGTATAATAAGTATGTATTTACAACTATATAAGTATTATATCTGCTATCTGGCCGCTATAGTACAAGCTTTGCTTAGTTTGGGGTAAGATGGTGTTGTGTGTCCAATAATAATTATTTATTTTTCTAAAGTTTCACATTTATGTACTATCCACTTAACAGACGCTCCCTAAAACTCCCAATAGTTTTAAAGTGTCTGTTAAGTGGATAGTGGATGGTAGTAGCAAAACGGCCGACAGAAAGTGTCTAGGAGTATCGGGGCCTTATTTTTAAAGATATTGCCTATAATATACGTGACAATCAGTTATCAGAAAATACGTGAAGTGAGTAATGCATCTTCTGGAACCCATATATCAAAATTAGCCGTCTAACCAAGTTAGCGGGTAAGCATGTGTTCTTAGTACGTACTAACTCTACTCAATCGTCCACATTTCATCCATCAGAAAATACGTGACTTCTGGCGGCTCTGGGATCTTGGACTATAACTAACATATAAACTTTATGCGCGACACATAGAAAGTACCAGACAGTGACGTCACGTTTTAGTAGTGTTTTTAGAAGCGTATTTAGTAAAATTGTGATTTTAAAATCGTGATATCACGGGAAGGTTTAAAGATAACAAAGTAATTCTTTTACCTATGTTTCAGTTATTGAGTAGCCTTTTGATGGCACATTAAATCTAAAATGAGTCGTCATGCCTATTGTGATGATGAGTGGGTCAAATATTTACCGTTCTTGTTAGGTCGTCAGGTAGATTATGGAAAAATATGGGACACGTATGTTTTGTTTTATCAAATTATTAAAAAATCGACAAGGATACAGACCATCAAACTTCCGCAGTGGGGGGTTGTGACGTCAAGTCTACATAAAAATCGTATATAGACGTGACGTCAGTCGAAGCTTCTAAGCACTAAATCTTCGTCATTTTTTGTTTTTGAAACAATTGAAAAAATACGTGTGCAATGTCTTTTAACCCCCGACCAAAAAAAGGGGTGTTATAAGTTTGACGTCGATGTCTGTCTGTCTGTGGCACCGTAGAGCTCAAACGGATGGGCCGATTTCGATGCGGTTTTTTTATTTGAAGGTAAATTCCGTGCGGATATTCTCAGCTATGCTTGGTTAATATCGATTCAAGATGGCCACCTTCACAAAACGGCGGACAAAATATTTCTTCACAACCTACCTCAATATGGGTACCAAATGAAAGGGCTTGGATAGTAAAATACTATACACTATAACAAATTTCAAACCGAAGATGGCCGCCACTAGGGCTTGTATACCGGAATTCCGAAATTTCGTAACTCCGGAATCTCGGACATATTTTTTCCGATATTTCAATTCCGGAATTGAAACTCTCAGTATCTAGTCACGAATCGATCGAGAATAGAGTCGAGAAAATATCGATTTCGGAATAGCAAATTCCGAAATCGATATTTTCTCGACTCTATGCTCCATGACTAGAGATCGTTTTGAAATTGAGACTACTACTGTTAGTTGTGGTGATCCAAGCTCATATAATAAGTTTATAGGAAAAGCTCGACGCCTTGTTAAATTAATAAAAAAAGAATCGGGTCTCATCTGAAGGCGGGCCTTGAGAGGACACCCGATAACCATATATCCCGATATATGCGGGTACGTCTTGAAGGAACACGGAAAAGATATACAGCTACAACTAGATTATTGTCGCACCCGATGGTCAAGTCATTCTGACATAATCGGGACATTTAAAACAAGAACAAAATTAAAAATTTTGATTAACCCCCGACTACCTTAGATTTGTTATCTGTACAACATTCTACTAGTCAAGTCCTTTCATTTGATACCCATATTAAGGGAATTGTGAAAAAGGAAATGTAATTCGCCATTTTGTGGTAGCGGCCATCTTGGATTTGAAATTTGTCATAGTGCAAAGTATTCTACTAATCAAGCCCTTTCATTTGATACCCATATTGAGGTAGTAGTGAAAAATATTATATAACTCGCCATTTTGTGGTGGCGGCCATCTTGAACTTGAAATTTGTTATAGCGTTTAGTACTCTACTAGTCAAGCCCTTTCATTTGATACCCATATTGAGGTAGGTTGTGAAGAAATATTTTGTCCGGCATTTTGTGGAGGCGGCCATTTTGAATCGATATTAACCAAACATAGCTAAGAACACCCGCACGGATATTAACTGTCAAATAAAAAAAACCGCATGGAAATCGGCCCATCCGTTTGAGCTCTACGGTGCCACAGACAGACACACACACAGACAGACAGACAGACAGACAGACATCGACGTCAAACTTATAACACCCCTTTTTTTTTGTCGGGGGTTAAAAATAAAGGACTCAGTTCTTAAAGCCCTGATAGATTCGATCCGAGACCCACTATTCAGAAGTCGCTTTCCTCTTCTAAAGCCGTACAAAAATCATGCTACAAAGAGAAATTATCGAGGGTTGCAAACTGCACTCAGTTGAACACAGCTTATAAGTGACGGCATAGTGCTTAATCTTATACTCTTTTATCATCCTACATAGTTCTCGTGGTGGTTCATGTGACCCATAAATTTTGTTCACGGTCCTGTAGTCTATATTTCAAAGGTACATTTTTGAGACACATCATGTCAATTCTCCTCGCGCCGTCGTCCCTCACCTGCTCGATGGCGTGCAGCGGCACGGCGGCGTGGTGCGCCAGCGGCGGGGACTGGATGGTGACGTGGGGCTCCAGTATGTTCCCGCTCGTGTCGTCGCTTTCGTTCGCGCTCGACAGTCGGCCGTTCGACATCTGTAACTGACGCCCTGCTCTGTACAGTTGACAGTCGACATTAGATAAAACCCTAATAATAAGTCAGTCGACATCAATCAGAAACCGTGAAGAGAAACGTGAGCCGACACTCGATATATGCCCTAATAATAAGTCAATCTACATCAATAAAAATACTAATAGTTAGCTACCGACACTAGATTTGTCAATCTCAATAATAAGTCAATCGACATCCATAACAAACTAAAATACAGATAGCAGACACTATACACATCGGTACGAAACTGAAAACCACCCAGTGAACATAAGTCAGTTGATATCAATCAGAAAACGTGAAGATGAAAAACGTGAGCCGACACTCGATATGTCCTAATAATAAATCAATCGACATCCGCAACAAACTAAGAATACACCTATAACATATTCACCTGACACTAGATTTGTCAATAATAAATCAGTCGACAACGGTCCATAACTAAATATCAGTCAGCTGATGGGCTGACACTAAATATGTCTTAATAATTAGTCAGTCAACATCACAAAGATCAGCCAGGAGTTGCTCTACACACATCGGAACCCGATGGATGTCGCATATGCGCTGAGGGAAATATACTCAGGTATGTACTCCTCAGCACCCCGTATAAAGTCCCTAGAGCAAAAAAGGTATAAAGGAGCACAAATACCCAGTACCCAACCCAACACCCTCTTCTTAGTTCACACTCAAGAGGAGAAGGAAACCCTGACAAACCAGGGTTATGGGTCGGGCACCGGGTCACGCATCCTTACCATCCATGAAGCTCAGGGACTAACATACGAATCGGTAATCGTAATCAAAACCAAGGCAAACATGAAGCTGCACGAGAGCGTGCCCCATGCGGTAGTTGCAATCTCACGGCACACGGGGACCTTCTTCACATGTTATGCTGACGACACTGATGACGCCATCGGTCGGTTCGCGCGGCGAGCGTTAGCTGCATCACCGAAGACCATCCGCGAATTCAACTTACAGATCGCCATCAAGGACAGAAATGCGGCCGTAGTGGAGGCTCTGCGCCGGGAGGAGGCGGCTTAAGCAAAAGACGATGTCGAGTCGATTACTATCGGAATCCCAATCGGTAGTGATCGGCTCAACAGACGAAATCCGACTGACTAGTACTAGGCTTAGGTTCAAAATGTTCACAACACCCCCCCCTGTTTTCTCCTTCTTCTCCTAATCCAAGAAATATGTAAAAAAAAATGTAATTGTAATGACAAAGGTCACGGACCCCGGAGTCTGTAGAGTGAATAAAATTAATTTAAAAAAAAGTTAAGTTAAACAGTCAACATCAGTTACTGTTGGAGGGTTAAAACCTTGTTGCTAATCCTGGCCGACTCCAATTTATTGAAATGACTGACATTGTGTTCTGTTTTTTTGTTAAGAAAAAAATGTTTTTATGTCATGTCTTGTGCTTAATAAATTTTGCTTATATTTTACACTAAATACGTGTTTAAATATGATTTATAATAGGTTATGGTTCAGCAAAAAATAGTGCAACGTTATTGTAAATATGTCGGAAACGAAAAATCATAGTTTTTCACATGAAAAATTACGCGGACGTGAAAATTACGTCGAGTGGAAATTTGTTATGAAAAATGCATTGATTCACGACAATTTATGGATCTGTATAAGCGGTTACGGTAAGGATGACAAAACAACGTCCGAAGTGAAAAATCGACGTGACGAAATTGCAAAATCTAAAATTTGCTTGAGCGTTGAAAAGTCATGTTTTTCATCAGCAGACACTAGATTTGTCCTTATAATAAATCAGCTATCTTAATAATAAGCCCACATCGGTACGAAACTGAAAATCCCCCTTTGGACACTAGATACGTCCTTATAATAAGTCAGTCAGAATCAGTCAGCAAACGCAAAGAAAAAGGTGAGCCTTGATATAATGTTCTAATAATAAGTCAATCGACATCAGTAAAAAACTAAAAAAGTTAGTTGACACTAGACAAAATATATGCTAATAATGAATCAGTCGA
This sequence comes from Ectropis grisescens, assembly GCA_017562165.1. Classification (NCBI taxonomy): domain Eukaryota; kingdom Metazoa; phylum Arthropoda; class Insecta; order Lepidoptera; family Geometridae; genus Ectropis; species Ectropis grisescens. Next base: position 10,883,302 of record CM029768.1, read on the forward strand.
CATCGACACGAAACTAAAAAGTCATCCAGTTGACACTAGATATGCCCTAATAATAAGTCACCTAATACCTAGTGCCCTAATAGTAAGTGGAGTGACGATATACGTAAGGCAGCTGGTAGCGGTTGAAAACGTAAAGCCGAGGATCGGGCTGAGTGGCGTATTATTGGAGAGGCCTATGTCCAGCAGTGGACGAATGTGGGCTGATTATGATGATGATGATGATGAATAATAAGTCAGCCGACATCCATAAGAAAGTCAATTTTAATAAATCAGTCAACAATCAGTAATAAATCAGTCGACATCAATACGAATCTAAAAATCAGCCAGGCCCCTTGGATTCTAGTTCATAACTTTCAGGCTTAGAACAAGACTGTCAGCTGTAGTATTTCCCCAGGCGGTTTCTGCAAAATTATTTTTTAAAGAAAAGTGACGAGACGAGCAGTACATGTGCCTGATGGTAAGCAACATGCCTGCCACATAACAGCACAGTGACACGCAGCTATTGGAACATGAAGAGTCCAAACCATTACCTCGCACTGCACTGCGCTCATCACCCAGAGATCTAAGATGTTATATCTCTAAGCCCTGTAATTTATCTGGAAGCATTGCCCTTCAAACCAAATTCTTTCCACTACAGACGTATGGCGCGTGTACTCACGTTGACAGGTAGGTCGTCGTCTTTAACGCTATGCGCACCCTCGGCGCTGGTCGTGCCTTGGTCGTCTTCCTCTGCAACGCAACACACAATCATTATATAGGGAACATTGCAGCCTAGGATATAGCACATTTATCTAAATAGGCCGCACGTAGTAGGGGAACACAATGTTACCTAGATTCAGAATATAAACATGAAACTAGTAATCAAGTAATCCTATGCATATTTAAAATGTCAAAGTTTGTATATTTGGATGTTTTTTTTAACTTATATAGGTTTACACTTGATACCATCTCGCCCGATGTTAAGCGACGATGCGGTCTACGATGGAGCGTGTTTACCTAGAAAAAACCGATTCACTCTCGATTTGAAGACACAAAGATTGTAACTTTAGGGAAAAACCCTCTCAGGCAACGTATTCTACAGCCTTAAAGTTCTTATCACAAAAGCAGAGTCAAATCTCTTCGTTCGTGTCTTTGGAACATCAACCATGAAACGATATCGCTTATTCGAGCTACGAGAATTCCGATAGAAAAAAGGGCAAGGTAGTTTCGCAGTCGCACACTCTCCAAAGTGTAGCCGATATAAAAAAACCGATAGGCTGACAATTTTTCGCCGATGATCAAGACTTTGTAGTCTTTTTCGCACAAAAGTGTTTGTTGCTCAGTCACGTCTGAACGAATTGGGTTGAAATTGTGTTTTTTTTAAAGAGTGACGAGACGAGCATGCCATGTGCCTGAAGGTAAGCAACATGCCTGCCACATAACAGCACAGTGACACGCAGCTATTGGAACACGTAGAGTCCAAATCATTACCTAGCACAGCACTGCGCTCGTCACCCAGATATCTAAGGTTACATCTCTATAATAACTGTAATTTCCCTGGAAAAACAAACATGCTATGCAATGGAAGAACAAATTTACAAAACGAATAACTCCATAGTAGCAAATTTGACACAGGGGCCACTAAAAACGTAACATAAAAAAAAATTTAAGCATCAAAAGAAAAAAACAAACATCCCTTTGGAAATTGTGTTTCTTATTAACTATTAAACACTTAAAATAATGATAGTACCAGTTACACAATAGATTTTAGTGGTGATTTAGTGTGACCCATATGAAATTTGCTACTATGGAGTTATTCGTTTTGCAAATTAAGGTATTGAAATGTATGCTCCATTTATCCCGACAAAAATTACAGGACCTACACGGGTGAAACCGAGGGCGCTGGAATCATTAGTATATTATTAAACTAGAGATTTACTACGATAACATGACCCACCCCTCCAGAATTCAAAACGTTTGAAAGTATTTGTGAAAGTATACAACGCAGCACCACGCATGTGTGCGTACTGCTACTGCAGACGAATAATTACAACTACATACAAACTCTTTCGTAAGGATGTGACTACACAAATTAAAACAGTAATTTGGAGGGTGGGCCATGTTATCGTAGTAAATCTCTACCTACACTAAATCTGTGGTGAAGTTTTGTGCAAACATAAAGAATACAAAGAAACTACAAGCCAGGTTACGAACACTTACTTATGATGGCACTGAGAAACTCATAGGTTGTTTATACTTATATAGTGAATAGTTCATATGTAGTGGATAGCTGCTAAATTAAAAACGGTGAAGGAAAACATCGTGAGGAAACCGACATGTACCTAGAACCTTTCGAAGTCATGTGTCCATCCACCAATCCGCTCTGGGCCAGCGTGTTGGATTATGACCTTAACTCTCTCCTTGCGAGAGAAGGCCCACTCTCTCCTTGCGAGAGAAGGCCCGAGTCCCAGCGGTGGGAACATTTAATGGGCTGTTGATGAAGAGTAGATAGCTTAATAGTTTGTCAGACACGGTTAGCTATTCTTGTTTCAGTTTCTTTTTGTAGATTTGTTTTAATTAAAAAAATCCTTTTAATTATGAATAATTTATAGTTTAACTGTAACGAATTTATTGTTTGAAATTTCGCACTCGAGCTCCAAGATACAAGTCTTGCTTTGTTCAATTGTAGTGGTAGGACTCTTGGCAGAGTCCGCCTGGGGATGTACCACTCCTTTGCCAGTTATTCTACCGCCAAGCAGCAATGTGCAAACATTACTGTGTTCCGGTTTGAAGGGCAACGTTTCCAGAGAAATTACAGGGCTTAGAGATATAACATCTTAGATCTATGGGTGACGAGCGCAGTGTAGTAATAGGCAATGATTTGGAATATTCATGTTCCAATAGCTGCGAGCTGCGTGTCACTGTGCTGTTATGTGTCAGGCATGTTGCTTACCATCAAGCACATGTCCTGATAGTCTCGTCACTTTTTATTTTAAAAAAATTGTTTTGTCAATTCTGTTTTTTAATTCTGTTAGTGTTTCACCATGTGCTGGAAATAAAATGATTCTATTCTATTCTACTATGGTGTTACCTTTAACGTCTAGAGGGTGTATGCTGGACCAGAGCATTCCGTCGAGGATGCCGGGCGCTTCGGGCGGGGGAGCTTGCTGCAACAACGACGGCACAATCATTCAACATTCATAGATAATTATATTATCATGTTTTCTATGTATAATAAGTATGTACAGTAGAACCTCGATAAGTTAAAGTCCAAGGGAAAAAATATTTTAAGTTATCAAGGGTTTTGGTTTTGGGCTCTGACGGGAAGGGAACATATTATTTTTTTGAAGTTATAGATGTTTTTAAGTTACCGAGGTTTAAGTTATCGAGGTTCTACTGTATTTAAAAATATGTAAGTATTATATCAGCTATCTGGCTTCAACAGTACAAGCTTTGCTTAGTTTGGGGTCAGATGGTGTTGTATATTAAACTTCCACCAATAGATGATTTTATGTATAATAAGTATGCATTACTAGCTTGACTGGCCTCGTGGCTTAGTGGGCAGTGACTCTGCCTGCGGAGCCGAGGATCGTGGGTTCGATTCCCACCCAGTGCAAATATTTGTGTGATGAATTCAAATATTTGGGCTATGTCTGGGTGTGTTCTATGTATAATATGTATGTATTTAAAACTATAATTATAAGTAATTATAAAGAAGTTACGACTGGTCTAGTGAAGTTACGGCTGGTCTAGTCGGGAGAATGCCGATTCGGAGACCTCGGGTACCAACCCCACACGCACCACTGTCTTTTCGAAGTCGTGTGCGTAATGCCGCTAACTTAAAACGGTGAAGCAAAACATCGTGAGGAAACCGACATGCACCTAGAATCTTTCGAGGTCATGTGTCACCCACCGACTCGCACTGGGTCAACGTGGTGGATTTTGGTCTTAACTCTATTTTTGCAAGAGAAGGCCCAAGTCCCAGCAGTGAGAACATTTAGTGGGCTGTTGATGATGAAGTAATTTTATCAGCTATCTGGCTTCCATAGTACAAGCTTTGCTTAGTTTGGGGTCAGATGGTGTTGTGTGTGAATTGTCCACCAATATTTATTTAACTTTTTAATGTTTATTTATTATTTAAAGCTATATAAGTACAAGAAGTACCCTGCTCAGTTACCCGCGTTGTTCCTGTTGTTTTTTCGGGATAAAAAGTAGCCTATGTGTTCTTCCAGACTATGATCTATCTATATTCCAAATTTCAGCCCGACCTCTTTCACGTAAAAACTACTGACCGTAGTTTTTACGTGAAGGATTAACAAACATCTATCGATCTATACATACTCATAAACTTTCGCGCAAAGATTTTATATAATATATACTATGTATAGAGTTGGCAGAAGCACTTTACACCGAAAGCACGGGTAGCATCTTTCTTGCCTTGTCGCTCTTGTGGAAGTGTCATACTTTTGTCGCGGCTCACTCTGTTGCCATAGAAAGTATGCACGTCATCTGCTTACGACTCACGAGCCACTTCTAGATCTAGGTTATATCCAACGCCATCTATCGCACTGGCCGTAAGTTGTGTGTCGTTGTTACTATATCTAATCGTAAGTATCCAATGTTTAGATCACTTGCGCGATCTAGCTTATAACTAGCGCCATCTACCGCATTGACTGTGAGTTGCGTATCATTGTTGCATTTCTTCTTGTAGTTCTCGCACCACATCTTGACCTGCACGAGCGAGCGCAACCGCTCTTCCCCGCACCGCTTGTTCACTAAAATTCAGTATTGTTGCGACGTCTAATCGTGAGTGACCCGATCATTCTCTGCGATCTAGCTTAATTCTAGCGCCATATGCGCAGTCCGTGAGTTGCGTGTCTTTGTATATTAATAGGATAACATCTATTATAATAGGATATTACAAATGTCAATGGTTGGATGTTTGTTGCTATGACGCCAAACGTGTGAACGGATCGGGCTGAAATTTTATTTTATTTTATTCTAAATGGAAAACAAACAGCATTACATAATCATAAAATTTTGATGAGTGGAAACACTGAAGCCAAATACAGTTTTCACTGATAAAACAAACAGAAAGAAAAAATAGTTAATACAGATAGAACAAGTAGCAACAAGTAGATACCACATACCACATAATTTGGAACACAGATTATAATCGGGAAGAAATAAAGGCTATTTTTGATTCCGGAAAACTAAATAAGAACGGGAACTACGGCCGGTATATCGCAGGGCGCTGCTAGTAATCTAAATGTAATCTATACGTGATAGCCCCGATCACTTGCGCGATCTAATCTACAACTAGCGCCATCTACCGCACTGACCGTGAGTTGCGTGTCGTTGTTGCGCATCTTGCATTTCTTCTTGTAGTTCTCGTACCACATCTTGACCTGCGCGGGCGTGCGCGGCCGCTCCCCCCCGCACCGCTTGTTCACCTCCTCGCATATGGTTGACCACACGAGCTGTCAACATTCACATTATCATTTTTCGCAACGCAAAAAAAAAACGCACTAAGCCTTACTAATATTAAAAATCAGAAATTTTGTGGGTATCTACATATCACCGGAAAATTGCAATCGCCGTCAGTTTACAATATAACGCGGGACATTATAATCTGACCATTGATATAAACCAGAAGATTTCCTACCCGATTAGCCCTCCCGAATTTCAGGCGCACGGAATTATGTCATCGTCGGCAAGAGTGAACTCTTTCCGTTCTCGTCGGTTGCAGGAAGCGGTGAATTGCGGACGTTTGTTACCTATCACTATTCGTTGTCAACAACCAAAATAAGAAGATCAGCAGCATACTCCGCCGCCGCTTCTAGGGGTCAAGTAGATTGTTTTTTGTTCATATCTCCTAAACAGCTACACCGATTTCGATCTACATCGTGTAACATAAATAAAAAAAGACACACAATCGAATTTATTATAAACTATAATAAATATTGGTGGAAAATTCACACAACACCATCTGATCCCAAACTAAGCAAAGCTTGTAATATTGCGGCCAGATAGCTGATATAATACTTATATAGTTCTAAATACATACTTATTATACATAGAAACATCCAGACACAGTGCAAACATTTGAATTCATCACACAAAAATATTTGCACTGGGTGGGAATCGAACCCACGACTCTCAGCGTCGCAGGCAGAGTTACTACCCACTAAGCCACGAGGCCAGCCTCTAAATAATAACCTCCTCCTTTTTGGAAGTCGGTAAAAATTGAAGTGGATTCTGTTTTTTTCTGAGAAAATAAGTCACCGTGCCTATTTCTACTTTACTTTAAGGTTTTTCTGTACTTTTGTCTGTTTTACAATTCTTGTGCAATAAACATCGATATAAATCAGTGGATGAATCCCAAACTTCAGGCGCACGAAATTGTTATCGTTGAGAAGAGTGATCTCACTCTTTCCGTTCTAGTCGGTTGCAAGAAGCGGTGAACGACGGACGTTTGTTACCTATCACTATTCGTCTTCAACGACCAAAATAAGTAAAACCGCAACATACCTCGCCGCTAGCGATTCTAGGGGTCAAGTAGATTGGTAGTTTAAAACTAATCACGCTACACACAGAGCCACAGTTTGTGAACAATTTCAAGGTGCTCAGGGCACATCTTTTGATTTATATCGATGCCAATAAAGTGTATTTCTGCCTATTACTCACTAGAGGTGTAATATTGCTGATTAAAAACTTACATAGTTATAAAGTTGACTATGGTGATCCATTCAAATAACTACACACAGTTCAAGTGCTTATAAAATCTTAATTCACATTCACGGCTACGGCAAATATGTGTTAAGTATTTGTATCAAATAATAATATTATACATGACACGACTGTATTTATTAACATACAATATTAATATACAAGAGTTGTCAATTTGTCTGTGTTCGAAGCGTGGGAATTTTGCTAGCTAAAGAAACCTTTTATTATACGTATCACACTAATATTTTAAGGACGAAATTTTGTATGTTAGTAGGTTTGTGTGTGTTTACATTTTTATGAAATTATATACGTAGGTAACTTGGCTACTTCCCTCATAGACCGCTAATATCAGTGGTTCCCGTTGAATTAGAATGATTTATTTTTGAGACATTCTTCATCCCAATTCTCATACATTTGTGTAATAAGCATGTTTTTTCCACGAGTATATACTTATGTAGATATATACTAATCACCACTTGACAAAGTCAAAAAACAAAGCCGGTAATGCCGCCAGCATGCTGCGCACGCTTCCGACGTGTGGACTTGAACATCTTGATTATCTGTAGACCTTAATTGGTTTCAGAAAGGACATGTATCCATATACCAATAAAGGTCTACAGATAATCAAGATGTTCAAGCCCACTACAAGTCGGAAGCGTGTCCAGCATGCTGGCGGCATTACCGGCTTTGTTTTTTGCTATAAGTAGTTAGGTATGTAGTGTAGTTCTCATTCATAAAGGCTCTGCCCGATTTAAAAAAAATACAAAGTAGAAGGCAAATATTACTAATTTATAGTTCAAAGATACTAAAATTAAAGGGAATTAACACACAAAGACAGGAGATAGCACTAGTCTATACATTGCAGTGTGAATAATACCTAAGATTCATATTACTTAGCTGACATGGAGTAATTTGAAATGTAGCCTAATGTAAATACAGTGATGAGCATGCATTTAATTGGAAACCTGTATAGATCGCAAAGAAACTATGAGCTGAATCAGTTTTTGATCGGTGGGGGCGCCACTTGTGGTGTCGAGGTGGACAGGTTAGGTAATGTTAACAAGAAGAGAATTGGTGGATGTATTTGATGACAATAACATTTTAGATTTTTATGTACAGCACATCCGTGTAATTCATTTTTTTTAAAATAAAGAGTGACAAGACGATCATGACATGTGCCTGATGGTAAGCAACATGCCTGACACATAACAGCACAGTGACACGCAGCTATTGGAACATGAAGAGTCCGTCCGAATCATTACCTAGCACTGCACTGCGCTCGTCACCCAGAGATATAAGATCTTATATGTCTAAGCCCTGTAATTTCTCTGGAAACATTGCCCTTCAAACCGGAACACAGTAATGTTTGTACATTACTGCTTGGCGGTAGAATAACTGGCAAAGGTGTGGTACTTCCCCAGGCGGACTCTGCCAAGAGTCATACCACTACAAAAAAATAATTGTATTTTTGAAGTGAATACTTCTTTTAGCGCCACAGACAGATTTGTGGGCTGTGAATTGAATTTTAGCGTCACGCTCGGGAACGATAAGAAATCTTCGAGTAAACTCGGGACTAAGGCCATTGGCCATCTAGAATTGCGTCAGTATTTCCCATTGGCTATTTAGAAATGTGTTAGTATTTATAGATGGCCATGCTCATGGCCACGCCCTCTGGTTTCACCCGCGTAGTTTCCAAAGTGAGCTACCAAATTCTGAGTTATAAGTTTTCACTTCTATCGGCAGTTCCTATGACTGCCAATATTTTTATTGGATTACAAAATTCAAAAATATACACACCTTCAGACGAAAGTCTACAACCAGTGTATATTACCAGACATGACATTATAACACTGAGACGTGGTCGCATGATATACAAGCTTAAAGTTGCGCAACGGTCAGGGTTAACCCTTAGGCTAATTATTCTGCAGCCTAGGGCGCAATCATCGGGGGGCGCAAACTGATTACCGGCGCGTCACTTGAGCCAAATGCGGGGTGGTAACAGCCCCCGCGAGGGGGGTCTGCGAGGGAAGTAGATCAGGGTTATTGGTGCGAGTGCTAGAAGCGACCTTGCGACGACCCCTGGTCATGCAGGAGAAATCTGCGGGGGTATTGGTCGGTAGGGGGACCATGTTTGCCAGACACACCTGCCGCGTCCCTTCACGGTGGACGGTACGTAAAAGCATTTCCCCACAAAAAAATAGTGTAAGAGGGGTGTAAAATACATTCCGGTGCGGTACAAGGGGGGAGAGATGGTACACAATTAAACAATGTTACGTAATATATGAACGCCTTGTAAACTCAAACTATTCCGGGTAAGCCCACTAACGATCAAGTGAGCATAAGCAAGACCTTGAAGCAAATAATCTGCTTATCGACACATTCCTATCACCGCAGTTAATTCATTACGTAAATAGGTAGTGAGATTGTGAACGGATTACACCAGATACAGATTATTTTAACTTTACTGACATAATATTGAGAAACCTTTTTGTAGGGGGTTTTTCCAACATTGTTTTTGTAGTATGGAGTGACGGGACAAGCAGAATATGCTTGCCCATACCGAACTGGTATGGGCAAGCATAGCATATTCCGGGAGCTGGTAGCAAAATTTGGGTAGGTATTTGAAGGAAGTTGAAATTTGACATATTGTTATCCTATCAGCAGGTCTACTACGAAGTCCGATAAACGATATATCGGCCGAAGTTAAGGACGTTTTATACCACGAAACACAATCGGTCGGTTGATGACACAAAAACTGCCAACGCAGCGTCGGTCGGAATGAACGAAACGCCCGATCAGATCAACCGACCGATTGTGTTTCGTGGTATGAAACGTCCATAACTTCGGCAGATATATCATTTATCGGACTTCATAGTAGACCTGCAGGTCCCTACACGAAGGTACCGATCTGACTGGTGAGTAGCGGGCCAAATTCTGCCTGACTCTTGTGAGATAAGTCCATGAGACCATAAACTGCGTATGAAGCTTTTCAAAAAAAGGCTCACAGGCAAAACTTTTGCTTGAAAAAGACTTCAAAGTTTTGAACATTGCCGCAAAATTGCTAGCCTTTTATCGGATACACTTCAAGAGTATGCAACTAAACTGCATGATCTAATAGTTTACTAAGCGACATCGTTTCGTGGTTGACGTACCAAAAATTTAAAAAGATTTGACTCTATTTTTGTGATAACAACTTCTAAGGTTCTAAAGGTTCAAATTGGCTTGTCTTTACTTTTGTGATAATAATGTTAGGCTAGGCTCTGGAATGCGTGGCTTAAGGGGTTTTTCTTCATTGTTACAATTTTATTTTGGCGTCTTCAAATGGACAGTCAATCGGTTTCTATGTGAAAGCACGCTACATCGTAGACCGCATCATCGCTCAACATCAGGCGAGATGGCGATTAAGTGTACATAGCGTAATAAAACAAAATAAGTTCGACTTTGGTTTACATTTTCTTTTGAGGACGACGATCGGACTACAAATACTGAGCTATTATTATTTGATTAATAATTCAGATATAAACAAGTCTTCAACGGACCTAACACTTTTTATAGTCAACAAAATTAGCATATGAAAGTTGAAAAAAGGCAGCAAAAACTGATGGCATTTTCGAAAATGCAAATTGATATCTCTAACTTACTACATTTATTTACTGCTAGTTTTATAGTAACGGGAATTTTGCTTGATCTAATCATAATGAAATGATAATGTTCTGTGTGTGTTTAGATTTATGGTTATACTAGCACACCCCGCGGTTTTACTCGAGTAGTTCCTTTTCCTGTTATTTTCCCGTGATAGTGATCTACGTGCTATTCCAGTTACGTTTAGACGTTCCGACCTGGTTGAACGACATCGAAAATTTCACATTTATAATATAGTAGGATTTTAATATAAAACTAACGTAGTTATTACAGATTTTAAATGAATTATAAAAGGGTAACTGACGTGATATACAGAATCTAGTCCGATTAAAGTTTCGGCCGCGTCCTGCGGCCTTTTTCAAAGAGACGCGCGCGACCGCTGCTCTTTTGGCACGCAAAAGAGCCAGTCAGTGCTAAAAGAGCAGCGGTCGGTCGCGCGCACTCTCCTTGCAAAAGACTGCCGAATGCGGGCGAAACTTAAGTTGGACTGGACTATATATCACGTGAATTACCCGTGTATTCATTTAAAAAGCAGTAGGATTAACGCAATCAAAGCCAAAAAATCTAACGACAATAATAATTGTCACAGTAAAGAAAGAAAAAAAAATCATAAAAATAAGCAGACCACATTATTGTCCCATAGTTGGGGCTCTGGGCTTTATAAAACGAGAGCCAAAGCTATACTTCTCTCCCTCCACGCTGTATTTTCATCACAAAAGATAAAAAGAGACTTTTTGTGCAAAAAGTAAAAAAAAAATGTATTTGAAGGTATAAAACCAAATCAGACAAAAAAAGTGTCGGTTTCCTCACGTTTGTTTCCTCCGCAGTAACAACAATATGCAGCGACAAACTTAACACACGTACACTTGGAAAATCACTCCAAACACTAAATACCTAGTTAGTAAAACGTATAAAAACGACGAGTGGTCAATCTAGTTCCATTTTTTAATTTCTTTTTTATCCCCAAAATGTTGACATTTCCGTCTCGATCGGCTAAACTAGTTGTGTTTACATATTTTTGTCATTAATTGTATACAAATACCATGTGTATAGCATTCTAATTTAATTAAGTCGATTTTATTTCGTAGGGTCATTTTACTAGGCTATTTTTAATTCGCGAGATTAAAAAGAAATGGCGTTTATAAGTTACACGTGTCTGTGGCGGAAACTGTTACAAGAGTGACGAGACGAGCAGGACATGTGCCTGATGGCCACATGCCTGACACATAACAGCAGTGACACGCAACTATTGGAACATGAAGAGTACAAATCTTTTTTTTTGTTAACTTTTATAGGTTTACACTTGACCGCTTTCTCGCCTGATGTTAAACGATGATGCGGTCTACGATGGAGCGTGTTTACCGAAACCGATTTTAAGAAACCGATTCACTCTCGATTTGAAGACACAAAGATTGTAACTATCGGGAAAAACCCTCTCAGGCAACGTATTCCACAGCCTTGATGTTCTTATCACAAAAGTAGAGTTAAATCTCTTCGTTCGTATCTTTGGAACATCAACCATGAAACGATGTCGCTTTTTCGAGCTACGAGTATTCCGATAGAAAAAAGGGCAAGGTGGTATTAGATCGTACAAATCAGTCGCACACTCTCCGAAGTGTATCCGAAAAAAAAAACCGATAAGCTAGCAATTTTCCTAATCAAAATATAAATCATTACCTAGCACTGCACTGCGCTCGTCACCCAGAGATCTAAGACGTTATATCTCTAAGCCCTGTAATTTCTCTGGAAACATTGCCCTTCAAACCGGAACACAGTAATGTTTGCACATTACTGTTTGGCGGCAGAATAGCTGACAAAGGTGTGGTACTTCCCCAGGCGGACTCTGCCAAGAGTCCTACCACTAGGTACTAAACTACTGGTTGTTTCCCTTTAATTTAATTTTTTAATTTAGTTGTGGCAGATGAGAACTGCCAGTATAACAATGACTAGGAACTATGCGTGTAAAACCGCAAAGTTACGGCTAGTCTAGTGGGAAGAACGGCGACTGCCGATCCGGAGACCCCGGGTTCAAACCCATGCGCACCATTATCTTTCGAAGTCATATGCATTAGCATAGCATAATATAGCTGCTAACTTAAAACGGTGAAGGAAAACATAGTGAGGATACCGACATGTACCTCGAATCTTTCACCAACCCGCACTGGGCCATCGTGGTGGATGACCTTGACACTCTCCTTGCGAGAGAAGGCCCTGAGTCCCAGCAGTGGGAACATTTACTGGGCTGTTTATGCTGTGGTAAACCGCTGGGCAGGGCTGGTTAGTTAGTTAAACGGGGCCTTTTCCGCACTTAGCCTCTCAAATTGGGCCATTGTGCGTGGCTCATACTACCCTTCTACTCCAGCCATCCCAGGCTATCTCAGAAGAAAAGCAACCTGTTCCGGTTGGTGCAGGCCTCCGGGACTGCTGCTGGGGAGTGGAGGAATTCTACCCGTTGATCTGCCACGGTCCTGCATTCAACAATCACATGCTGTGGCGTTTCCTCCTCCATGCATCCTCTGCATAGAGGGCTGTCTGTCACGCCTATATTGAATAGGTGCTTGTTTAGAGGACAGTGGCCAGTCATAATACCTATAACTGTAGGTACTTTGTCTGGGCAGGGCTAGTATAAAATACATGAGTATCTTGTTATACGTAATCTTCGACAGGTGCAAATAACGTATTATCGATATGCCAAAATATATAATAATTACTAAGATCCAGTAACGCTGTAGTTAACTGCTATAATCTATCAATGAGATAATAATAGTAATCTAATCGTTATCTACACCTAATTGACGATCAGCCACCCGATTCTGTAAAAGCTAAACTCAACTTAACTAAACTAACGGTTTATTGAAATCACTGTTATGTCCGAGAAACACGAGGCTAGGATAGCAAGCGAGTACCTCTAGCTTCGTGTAGACAACGCTACGCAACGCTAGTTTTGTCACACGAAGCTAGAAGCTTAACAGACGCTTTAAAACTCTATTATTTTGCATTTATTATTAGCAAAACGGTCGACGGAAAGTGTCTGGGAGTAGCCTTATTTTTCAAGATATTGCCTACAACATACGTGAAAATCAGTTATCAGAAAATACGTGAAGTAAGTAATGTATATTCTGGACCCCATATCTCAAAATTGGCCGTCTAAGCAAGTTAGCGGGTAATCATGTGTTCTAGTACGTACTAACTCTACTCAATCGTCCACATATCATTCATCAGAAAATACGTGACGTCTGGCGGCTCTGGGATCTTACTCTAAGAGTTATGCAAACTTCAAAGGACAGAGTAGGATGCAAATAAAGACATCAACGGGTCCCCATTTCGTTTTTTTAATATTCGTTTTAATTTTGTAGATTGATGTTTGATGTTTTTCTAATCATTGCATTAAATTATTTACTTGTAAAATGATATACCGTCCTTTGTAAAGCTGGATGTCCTGCTATTCTTTCCGCACCATTTCACTGAGCAGAACCCCATATTTTATATTTTTTTACGATTTTTTTGCCAGCACTCTTTCGTCGGAATCGAAAGCCTGACTGACCGAACTCGCAACAGGCTTAGTGCAATTATGCTAATAAAACGCTAAAGATGGGCAATAAGGGACAGTAGTACGACCAGTCAAATGAAAAACAATGATTACCATAAAAATTACCAAGATATAAATAAATGGGTATATTGTTGTCGGTTTGGGGTCAGATCCTGTTGTGTGTGAAATGTCCACCAATATTTATAGCCCGACTGTAAGAAGGGTTATGTTTTTCGCGCTTATCTTGTATGTTTGTAATTTTTTTTATTCTTTCGAATCTACCAAACGGTTGGATGGATTTTGACATTATTAAGATATAGTTTAGGTTCGTCTCAATAACCCAAGTGTGATTATATATTCCAATTCATATGTCCAAGATAGTATATTGTATGGCATCATGTTTGTTGTCTTGATTTTATGCAGTCGGGTTTTTAAATTAAAGTCATTTATTAAATGGCGGCGCGACATGGCGCAGTACGTCTCTGTGCCGCGACATGACGCGACATGACGCACCGTGGCGTGGTGTATGGTACCTGTTTGCTGCGGTTGGTAGCGTTATTGGAGCGTCCCTGGCGCAGCACGTCTCTGTGCCGCGACATGACGCACCGTGGCGTGGTGTATGGTACCTGTTTGCTGCGGTTGGTAGCGTTGTTGGAGCGTCCCTGGCGCAGCACGTCCTTGTGTCGCTACATGACGCACCGTGGCGTGGTGTATGGTACCTGTTTGCTGCGGTTGGTAGCGTTGTTGGAGCGTCCCTGGCGCAGCACGTCTCTGTGCCGCGACATGACGCACCGTGGCGTGGTGTTTGGTACCTGTTTGCTGCGGTTGGTAGCGTTGTTGGAGCGTCCCTGGCGCAGCACGTCTCTGTGTCGCGACATGACGCACCGTGGCGTGGTGTATGGTACCTGTTTGCTGCGGTTGGTAGCGTTGTTGGAGCGTCCCTGGCGCAGCACGTCTCTGTGCCGCGACATGACGCACCGTGGCGTGGTGTATGGTACCTGTTTGCTGCGATTGGTAGCGTTGTTGGAGCGTCCCTGGCGCAGCACGTCTCTGTGCCGCGACATGACGCACCGTGGCGTGGTGTATGGTACCTGTTTGCTGCGGTTAGTAGCGTTGTTGGAGCGTCCCTGGCGCAGCACGTCGCGGTGTCGCGCGATTAGCTCCAGCACGGTCCGTTTCTCCAGCTCGGTGAAGTTCTTGGAGCGTTCCTTGTGGCCGCGGCGCGCGCGGATCGTCGATGTGGCGCTACGTGTGGACATATCAGTCTGGAACAAAACAAAAAAAATATTTTAGAAAAATTGGCAGTCATAAGAACTGCCGATAGAAGTGAAAACTTATAGCTCAGAATTTGATAGCTTACTTTGGAAATTACGCAGGTGAAACCGGAGGGCGTGGCCATCTAGAAATTCTGACGCATTTCCAATGGCCATGGTCCCGAGTTTACCCGAAAATATATTATCATTCCCGAGCGTCATGCTAGAATTCAATTCACAGTCCACGAAAAATTCGTATGTGGCGCACCAAAAGAAGTTTTCACTTTAAAACAAACTATATTTTGTGGTGGCTGGATTCGCTTTGGAGTGGAGACCGCTAATAAGCAAACGTAGTGTAGGACGCCCTAAGGCTAGATAGAGAGACGATGTACAAAAGTCAACGGTTGGAAACGTTAAGGCGAGGATGCTGAATGGCATATTATTGGAAAGGCCTATGTCCAGCAGTGGAGTGTTCGCTGATTATGATGATGATGAGGCTGTGGAATGCGTTGCCTGATTGAATTTTTCCCGATGGTAATCAAAGTGTCTTCAAATCGAGAGTGAATATTTTTTTCTAGGTTCTATGGTTAGTCGTAGACCGCATCGCCTAACATCAGAAGAGTTGTTAGTCTACCGTAGCCTATCGATGAATAAAAACGAAGAGGTAGATGAATGCCGATAATATCATCAAAACGGCAATAGTAATAATAGTTTAAAGTCAAAGTAAAGCGAATTTAGCGGTATTGCAAACGTTTACTCAAGACGCATAGACGCAGGCCAAACAGCTGTAAAATTTGAGTAAAATACACTTACACTTTTAACATGAAAAGTTTCTAACGTCAAAATTATTCAATGGGGAAAAAATACAGTTATGCAATGTTTCGAAACACTAAGGATAATCAAATGATTAGGAACGATTCGTGGCGCTTAAAAGTCAGGCTGTACTGCGCTAATGCATTCAAATTCCTTTTTTTTATTAGTCCGAAATACCAGACCCGAAACATTGGCAATAAATTTGGCCGACCATTGACCAGCAAGCCTCGATACCTAACGTACACATGTAGAATATAGAATTTGAATTCTAAATACCTAGGCTGGGAGATGTAGGTTCGTATGTTTACTTATTGTATTACAAATACAATAAATCTTGATTGTTGTTTGCAGGTAAGATTGATGCAGTATTTTTATGCGTGTGTATCAAATATATGGTGCGTAATGTTTTTTTATTGATTTAACTAGTAGTGCCTTGCGCGCGTTCTACGCCATCCGTCGAAAATTGGTCGTACCAACTAAGAAAACTTCATTGTATCATGCACAACAAGCACTTTACTAAAGATTATACTCATACAGATGAACAAATGCATAGTTTACGATTCTATAAAGGACACACAGACAAACATTATTTTTTATAGAACCTTTAGTTAATATATTTTTAGACTAAATTAAAAATATAATTAGAACTGTAAGCAACCTGTGCGTGCTAGTTTAAAAGCCTCTAATTGTTATCAAAATAAATGAATCACCATACAATGGAACATTTATCAATTTTATTTGTGTAATTAACAATTTTTTTATCGTACAGATTTCAGTGCTGAGAAACTCCGAACTGAACTAAGTGGTATTCTTTAATTCTATTTACCTACAAATCTTTCCTTAAAAAAATGGGTTCAACTGTATAACTGTTTCTTGGAGTAGAACTTATTCGATATCTACATTAAAAATGTGAGCCGTCACGGGACGCCTGGCAGATGTGAAACATCGACATTATGTTGTAAAAGTGAACAGAAAAGAACATATTGTGATAGGAACTATATATTATGTTATAATGATAAAATAAAATATTACGTTTTTTTTTTCAATTAACTATGACTATTTATTGAATAAACATTTATTTTCATTAAATACAAAAATTTACGAATTTGTTTCAAATTGTGACTACTTAATTCGATTAATCAGTGACTTCGGTATGTACTCATTCGGTATAGCGTGGCGACGCGTCGCCACGGCATGCGTCGCCGCGCCAGAAAACGGTTTTACGTGCTGCTATAGATGTTTCACATCAATAAATCAAAAACACTCCATCAAAAGTTCACTCTTTCGTAATTCATTAAAAAAGGTCGTCAAATTCGTCAACCCCGAACGCAGTTTTTTTTTCTAGGCTCGTATTTTAGATCGAGTAATTTTTATTAGAAGGCGGTGGGCTCCCGAACTATAAGTAGAAATTAGGCCTTGGAGTGGTCCGGTTTATCGTTAGCGCGGTTATCTAGTGGAAACACCGGTTAAAGATGTGATTACAGCCGACACTCGGTTTATTTATAATATTCAATGTAATATTATCCTTATAAGACTAATCTCTGAATCTAATCCAAGTTCATGTCGGCAACGGACTTGCGAAAATGGGTAAAAGAGGATTTTTAAACAACAAACAGAAGAACTGATAAACTTTGAAAAAGAGTACGACAAAAGATATGCACTTAATTGTTCCTTTCGGATGTGTGAGTTTTCGGAAGGGAAATGTTCCCAGAGAAATTACTGGGCTAAGAAATAAAACACCTTATATCTCTGCATGACGAGCGCTGTGCAGTGCTAGGTAATGATTTGGACTCTTCATGATCCAGCAGCTGTGTCACCGTGCTGTTATGGGCAGGCATGTTGCTTACCATCAGGGAAATCTCCTGCTCGTCTTGTTACTCTATAGCTCTATACTATTAAAAATAGAATGTAGAGAACAACGGTGAAAGTTCACAACAAACCTTTACATTTTCACTAATTTTTTACTAAAACTTAAATTACATGTAGGAATGGTACATTGTACTGTTTTTTTTAATTTAGCAATTCCACATACTCCGTGTTTCGTGACTTTTATCATATGTTTTCAATGTACATGTACATTGTAATACAAACATACGTGTAATTTAAATCAGCAAAAAACAATGAAAAGCATTGTTTTGAGCTTTCAACGTTGTTCTCTATACGCACGCATACATTTCGTAGTTGAAGTTCTAACACCACGTAAGTCACTTTTTGGCTATTTTGACTTTTTGATGCCATTCGCTAGAGAATCGGAAGACGCATCGTTTAAGCTAATCAGGAACACGTAACGACCAATAAAATCTCGTGAAATTAAGAAAACATGCAACTACACGAGATCCACCAAATCGGCGTTATATTTGGTCGTAAATCATTTAATTCCATACTGAGAAACGGACTACCCGGTTGCTCCTAACAATTTATGGAAAAAAGGTAAGAAAATATCATTACATTATTAAAAGGTTGTATTTTTCGATTTTTTTGATATTCCTATTTTTTTTTTCTATCCTGAAAAGTTGCTATTTTTGACATACGTGGTGTTAGAACTTCAACGACGATCTGTTTTGGGTGGGATTCGAACTCACGGCCCCCGGTTCCGCAAGCAGACTTACAACCAACTAAGCCACGAGGCAATCAACTGTCATTAATGATTACGAACACATTACGCCTGCGAAGCCGAGGGTCGTGGGTTCGATTCCCACCCAGTGCAAATATTTGTGTGGTGAATTCAAATGTTTGCACTGTGTCTGGGTGTTTCTATGTATAATAAGTATGTATTTAGAACTATATAAGTATTATATCAGCTATCTAGCCGCCATATTACAAGCTTTGCTTAGTTTGGGGTCAGATGGTGTTGTGTGTGGATTGTCCACCAATACATATTATGAATATTACTATTGAATCAATTTCAAAATTTTTATGCCTGAATGCTACACTCAAAACGCAGTAAGTAATCGAATTTTGTTTTTTTTTTACAGCAAGCAACGGAAATAGAATTTGGAAGATTTATGTGTAATTTTTTTTATCAACCTTCGACAAAAGGTTTCCGCCAATTCCCTTTACTTGGTCCGGTCCTGTATTTCCATAGCCCCTCCAGTTATTCATACTGCAGTCCTAACCATTGATCTGGTGGATTGTGCTATGATATAATACCCTCTTGCCCTTTTTTATAGGACTGCTCGTAGCTCGAATAAGCGACATCGTTTAATGGTTGATGTTCCAAAGACGAACCTAGAGGTTTGACTCTACTTTTATAATAAGAACGTCTAGGGTGTGAAATACGTTGCCTGAGTGTGGGTTTCCTGATGGTTAGAATCTCGGTGTCTTCAAATCGAGAGTGAATCGGTTTCTTTCTAGGTAAACACATTCCATCGTAGACCGCATCATCGCTAAACATCAGGCGAGATGGTGGTAAAGTGTAAACCTATACAAAAAAAACAGAAAGGTAGAATGGAATATGGTAGCGAAACCTAAGTCGTACTCGCTCTTTTGGAAAGACCCTAGGTTTAGTTTCGCGTTATAAATAACGTGTATTTTTATATGAATAATATAACAATTAGAATGAAATTATACATCGATAGTAAAGTTAAGCTATAATATCATAAACACATCTTAATTTTTGCTATAAAAATGTGGATAAGATAGAATTTTTGCAATGTAATTCTACAGCAAACCACATTTTTTCATAAAATAAATATTCCGCTACATTAATAACTAACATGCTATCTATCAGTTACGAATAGCTATAAATATTGTTGTATAGTAAGTTTTTGTTGTGTTGTATACATACGTATTTACATTATGTTCAAGTTTTGTTTCGGTGGTATATTTCATCAAAAGCTTTAAGTTTTTTCGATTTTTAATAGAATAGGGATTGATCTTATTTTCGTTCGTTATTCGAAAATACTTGATTTGATGATTTTATTCACAATGAATGCAAACTGTGTTTTCAATTTGTTTATAAAATATTGATTTTTCAACCTACATAAAGATAAGACAAAGATAATTTATTGAACAGATATTGAGTTAGAATTTTTTTATTTTATTTTTATATCTCTATATACAAAAATGTTATGTTGGTTTGTATACGCTACAAAAACTCAAAAAGTTCAGCACCGATCGATCGATGTCCAAACAGCATACGCGGGCTAATCTATACTAATATTATAAAGCTGAAGAGTTTGTTTGTTTGTTTGCTTGAACGCTAGGATCTCGGGAAGTACTGGTCCGAATTGAAAGATTCTTTTTCTATTGGATAGTCCATTTATCGAGGAAGGCTTTAGGCTATAGAAAATAACTCTACTATTAATTAAAGCGGAGCATGAAACAAGAATGTAACAAAATCGGGAAAAAATATTCCCCTTTTGAGAGTTTTCGTACGTTTCGTGCTTTGACATGACACATGACAGCATGTGTCAAAGATTGCGTCATTGAATTTCAGTAATCTGTGCCTCGAATATAAACCTTTGCTAATTTTTTTTTCTAAATCTGAGTTGGTACAACTAATTTCCGACATGTGGCGTAGCAGGTTGCTGAAAAGGTTTTTTGTTTGAAATCGATATTCTCAGGAATGAGTGAACCGATTTCAGTCATTTTTTCACCGTTGGATATGTACGGGATCCCGATGAGTGCTATATAATATACCACGGGCGAAGCCGGGGCGGGCATCTAGTTAAATATATAACAACAGCTGGAGGGCCGCAGAAAAAAAACATGTTCAGTTTTCAAGTAGGAAAATACAGGGTAACACTCATTTCTTTTCACGTTTATAGGTTCTTCGTTAATTTATCTGTAATATGTTTTGTGTGCTCATTGAAAGAATAAAGAAATAAATAAATAAATGCATGCGGCCCGCGGGCCGTTGCGTTGTTTTGACAGCCCTGATGTTGACTATGCCCAATTTCGCGAACTATAAAGCCTTTGCATCGGCTCTCTAACTGCCCATAGTCTCCACGGCCACTGCAACAAAAAAGTACAGCGGCTCCATTGCCATGTACTTCTGCCGTTTTTAACCCTCGACCAAAAAAAGGGATGTTACAGTTTGACGTCGAGACGAAAAAGCTGATAATTTTGAAACGGCTGAACCTATTTTGATAGCAAAGAACACTAGAAATATATGAGCATTCCCGACTAATTCACTTTATCAATAAAATAAAACCGAATCCGGGTCATCCGCAATTGAGTTTTTACAATTATAGTTTTAACGACTATTCGTTATTCTATAGTTGATCTACATCTCGCCTGATGTTAAGGTACAATTCGGTATACGATGGAGCATAAATACCTAGGAGAAACCAATTCACTCTCGACTAGTTTAATAACAAGATTTTTGCCATTTTGTATTGGACCCATGTTTATTAGAACATAATAAAATAATAGAAAATGTTTCAGCTGTAGCTCTTTTTTTCTTTCTTTCGATTAGGGATGATCCCATAATGACGTGACCGTTCGTTCAAAAGTACTTTTTTTTAATAGCATAGAGTGACGAGACGAGTAAGACATGTGCCTGATAGTAAGCAACATGCCTGCCACATAACAGCACAGTGACACGCAGCTATTGGAACATGAGAAGTCCAAATCATTACTTAGCACTGCACTGCGCTCGTCACCCAGAGATCTATGATGTTATAGCCCTGTAATTTCTCTGAAAACATTTCTCTTCAAACCGGAACACAGTAATGTTTGCACATTACTGCCTGGCGGTAGAATAACTGGCAAAGGTGTGGTACTTCCCCAGGCGGACTCTGCCAAGAGTCCTACCACTACAAAAGTACTGCTTAACATTGAATATTCTTTGCATATTAATAATAGCAAACTGAAATTGTTTATATTTATTTTCTTATTTCATCATTTCGGAATTTTTTTGGTAACCGGAAAATTTAGATTTATTTTTGCAATATACATCAATTCCGAAACATTTTTTAAAGTTTCTTTCCTCTTAGCTTTTTGTTATAAATTAAAAGCTGTTTATATTGCATTAGCTGGCTCGAATCAGATACCATTCGGATGTTTAAATTAAACATATTCAGTAGAGAACGACAGACAGTCACGTGAATGTTAGGTTTGTCATCATGCATCACATTGTATCCTGTCAAGTGTGGTGTGACGCTAATGGATAGGATTAGAAATTAGAATGTATTTTTCAATTGTATAGTGATGAGACGAGCAGGACATGTGCAAGATGGTAAGCAACACGCCTGACCATAACAACACAGTGATACACAGCTAGGTATAGGAACATGAAGAGTCTAAGTAAGTTTTGTAGTGGTAGGACTCTTGGCAGAGTCCGCCTGAAAAGTACCACACCTTTGCCAGATATTCTACCGCCAAGCAGTAATGTGCAAATATTACTGTGTTCCAGTTTGAAGGGCAACGTTTCCAGAGAAATTACAGGGATTAGAGATATAACATCTTTGATGTCTGGGTGACGAGCGCAGTGCAGTGCTAGGTAATGATTTGGACTCTTCATGTTCCAATAGCTGCGTGTCACTGTGCTGTAATGTGGTAGGCATGTTGTTTACTATCAGACACATGTACTGCTCGTCTCGTCACTTTTTATTAAAAAAAAAAGTAATTATCTAGCACTCCACTGCGCTCGTCACCCAGATATATAAGACGTTTTATCCCTATGCCCTGTCTGTAATTTTAAATTGAAGTCGTTTTTCAGATAAAATAAAATGTGCAGTCATAGGAACTACCGAAAGAAGTAAGAACTTTTAACTCAGAATTTGATTCATAGCTTACTTTATAAACTACGCGGGTGAAACCGGAGGGCGTGGTTATGAGCATGGCCGGAGAAATGCGTCAGATGCCTTCTAGGCCAATAGCCATGGTCCCGAGTTTACCCGAAGATTTTTATCATTCCCGAGAGTGACGCTACAATTCAATTCACAGCCCACGAAAAATCTGTCTGTGGCGCGCCAATTGAAGTTTTCACTTCGATAATAGAGATATCAGATCTTAGATCTCTGGGTGACGAGCGCAGTGCAGTGCTAGGTAATGATTCGGACTCTTCATGTTCGAATAGCTGCGTGTCACTGCGCTGTTATGTGTCAAGCATGTTGCTTACCATCAGGCACATGTCCTGATCGTCTCGTCACTCTTTATTTAAAAAAAAAAAGAAAATTTACTAAGAATAGGACTGTTTTATTATCAGGAGCGTGTAGCACATTCCTTTCAAGCTAGGACACCTTTTCTGCGTACCCTTTGGCACCACTTGAACCGTTGAGAAGTAGCCGCAGTCCCACTATGTATTATTAGTACATCAAGTATGTACATACGTACAGATTTTGTATAGCTTCGGTCTAAATGTTAAAATAACTGGTTATCAAGAAGTCGGGTTATAAAATTTACATTCGGTCTTATTTAGAAAAAAAACTAGTATCAATACATTTAACTTTGAAATTGATTAGAGGTAAGTTGATATTTTTCGACGTTTAGCCGAGAATCGTATGGCGATAGATGAACTAGGCGTTAGTCCAGGCTTCACACGTGTCAACCAGGAATACAACGGATATATAGTTATATAGTTTATGTTGTTATATAGTTTTTTCTAAAATTCATTCAATTTAAGTGAAATATATAAAAAAAAAATTATTGTTAATTAATCATATTCTGGACTGAAATTTTTTAAGCAACCCATTTCCCCTTCGGGTGCAATTCAACAACGCTTTCAGGATGTTGATGCGGCTGCCACGGTACTGCAGTGCATGCAAACATCCCCGTTTGCCGAGTCGCGAGTCGATTGCTTTTACACTACCATGCGGAAACGGTGCGCATCCCTGGTGCGCAGAGTTCGTGCTAGCTCCAACAGCATTCTGGGAATATTTTTAGATAGGTTTGACTGTCAGTACTTGAACCATTGTTCGATGATTCAGGTATTGACTAATGAAGACATGTCAAATTGTAATTTTAGAAATGTTAAATAGAAATGGTAAATTTGCAATATATTTGTTGACATATTAAATTGCATATAAAACACTTTTCATCCAATACACAGCTCGGTGAAGGTCGGTGTATAGCGGGATCTTAGAATAGGAGGTAATTTTATCGGAACCGCAGCCGGAGTCGGAGTTTTAAATTTGATTTATCGGAGTCGGAACCGAAGTCTGAGGCATAGACAGTGTTAGAAGTGGTAGCAGGAGAGATTTTTTTTTTTTGGGGACAAATAAAACATTTTTAGTATGAAAACTAAGGCGGTTATTACACATTTTACATAAATACACGGGTACCTCACGTTTGCAGTGCTAAACGAGCTGCGAACCCGCGCGCGCACTCTCCTTGAAAAAGATCGCCGGACGCGATCGAAACTTGAGTCGGACTGGAATGAGTTACCCGTGTATTAATGTAAAATAAAACATTATTTTGCCAAACACGTGGACAAGATAAACATTGGCGGGCAATTGATTTAAGGATATATGAGGATTTTGTATTTCCATTTACCTTCCACCACAATAAGGGATTATCTCAAAACTTTTAAAGTTTCGCAGCCGAAGTCGGAACCGAAGGTGTAATAATAATCGGAAGCTCCGACTTAACGGAATCGGAGTCGAGGCTCCGCAACATCCCTGGTGTCAAGTGTTTGAAATAAACAAATATTCTACTATTTTGTGGCGATAGGTTTACACTTGACCGCCAACCTACGAATAATATAAACACGAATGTTTGAAAGTCTTCGATGGAAAAATGTTTGTTATTATTTCACGTTGAAACTACTGCACGGATCAGGCTAAAATTTGGATCATAGATGTAGTGGTAGGACTCTTGGCAGAGTCCGCTTGGGGAAGTACCACACCATTGCCAGTTATTATACCGCCAAGTAATGTGCAAACGTTACTGTGTTCCGGTTTGAAGGGCAATGCTTCCAGAGAGATTACTGGACTTAGAGATATAATATCTTAGATCTCTGGGTGACGAACGCAGTGCAGTGCTAGGTAATGATTTGGACTCTTCATGTTCCAATAGCGTGTCACTGTGCTGTTATGTGGCAGGTATGTTGCTTACTATCAGGCAAATGTCCTGCTCGTCTCGTCACTCTTTACTTTAGAAAACCCCGGATTCAAAACCTACGCGCATCACTGTCTTTTCGAAGTCATGTACCTACATGTAAAAGATTATAAGTAGTCTGTAAGCAAACGGGCTACTTTTTATCCCGAAAAAAAATTAAACAACGGGAACTACGTGGGTAAAACCGCGGGGCACTGCTTGTCTCTACCGATGTGAAGCGATGATGCGGTCTACGATGGAGCGTACTTACCTAGAAAAAACCGATGAGTCTAGACACTCAGGCAAAGTATTTCAAAGTTTAAACGTTCTTATTACGAATGTAGAGTTACCTTGTTCTTCGAGTATGTGGAACATCAAACATGAAACGATGCCGCTTTTTCGAGCTACGACTAGTCCAGTATAAAAATGGACAACGCGGTATTAGATCATGCAGGTTATCAGTCATTAAATTAAATAGTCTACTGAAAGATTTGTAAAGATTTTTTTTTAAATGAGTCCAGTAGTTCTCGAGTTTATTGCTGACAAACAAAAATAAATGCTCTCTTTTTATAATATTAGATACACAGTGCTACAGAAAAAAATAAGTATTACTCTGTTCTACGAATTCTCTTCTCAGGTGTACCTTATAGCTTACGAAAATCCTATTATCCTACTAAATGCCAATGTTTCGATGTTTGTTGCTCGATCCCGTCGTAACGTCTCAACGGATCTGGCTGAAATTTTGAACATTTATAGATTATAGTCTGGAAGAACACTTCCTACTTTTTACCCCCAAAAAATACCAATAATTTTAACAAAAAAGAACCGACTTTCAACGGAAAACTTATAAAGTAAAAAAGTTTTCCTCGATTTCTCTAGGATGTCACCATCAGATCCTGGTTTCCTTATCACCGCATCGTCGCTTAACATCAGGCGAGATGGCGGTCAAGTGTAAACCTATAAAAGTTAAAAAAAAAAACATGGTACCACCCTTGGAATATCTTTTTACAACAAAAAAAAAGAATCATCAAAATCGGTTCATAAACGACGAAGTTATCCGCGAAAACACATTAAAAAAAACATATAGGGTCGAATTGAGAAACCTCCTTTTTTGAAGTCGGTTAAAAATGAATGCTTTCTTTTAAATATTAGATACACAGTGCTGCAGAAAAAATAAAGTATTACTCTGTTCTACGAATTCTCTTCTCAGGTGTACCTATAGCTTATCAAAATCCTATTATCAAACGAGTTAAATTTGAAAGGTAACACTTATCTGAATACTTGAGCATATACATATTATGTTTAGAAAAACACAAAACAACACGAAATGTCTGTTTACCAAACTGTGGCGGAAACTTGCGAACGTTTCTTTAACCTAGTTTCACAGACGAATCAAAGTATCATTGAAGATTTTACAGTCTGTTTAAAATTTTACATAGGGTACTTTATACTGCGGAAAAATAACGGAAACTCCGCGAAACAAACCGCGGGCGCTGGTAGTATTAATTAAAAAACATGTACCATAGTTACGGCTGGTCTTATCGGGAGAACGGCGGGTGCCGATCTGGAAGCCCTGGTTCAAATCCCGCGCACACACTGTCTTTTCGAAGTCATGCACGTAATGCCGCTAAGTTAAAACAGTGAAGGAAAACCTCGCGATGAAACCGACGTGTACCTAGAATCTTTCGAGGTCATGTGTCATCCACCAACGCGCACTGTGCCAGACTGGTTGATAATACCTTTGACGATCTCGTTGCGAGGGAAGGCCCTGAGTCCCAGCAGTGGGAACATTTACCTAGTGGGCTCTTTATGTGTCGCTTACCATTAGGAACACGACCAGGTCGTCTCGTCACTCTTCACTATAAAAAAACATATAGAACCACCTTCCCTTTTACATCGGATTGGTTCTATCTCGAAAAAGCATCATAATGGTTGATCTTCCAAAGACTCAAACGTAAAAGTTTGACTCAACTCTTATAACTACATCTAAACGGTGAAATGCTCTGCCTGAGTGGGTATTCCTTACATAATCTATTTGTTTTTAAATCGAAAGCGAATCGGTAACTTCTAGTTAAGTGCACTAAACTACCACGACGTAACTTAATATCAACGGCGTAATTAAATATTAACGGCGGTCAAGCTCAAACCTAAAAAATAAGCTTCTCAAAACACATTCCTTATCTATCGACAGATGAGTCTTATTATTTACCTCATGCCCCTAATAACAGACTAGTTCTAACCTTTTATTTTTTGAACGAGTTTAGTTTCAAATGCTAGATTAAAAACGAAATGTCAGGAGTAAAATACCACTTGGTGTTATTTCTATAACGCCAATTTATTTCTATAATAACAGACAATAACCATAGTAGGTAGGTTTATCTGTTATACCTATCTTGAAAATCTATTGAGCATCTCGAAAGCAGGCTAGGAGCAGAGAGGGTAGTGAATAGGGACATAGGGGATAAACGGGAGAGGAGTAAAAAATTAATAAAATGACCAGTAAAATAATATGTGACCTTAAGACCGAACGGCAGAAGTGAACACTGAAATATGAAATATCTGTTAATAACTTTTGAATTATTTAAATAATTGAAAATAAAAACGATTACATATAAATTGAACATACAGCTGAATGACTAGAGTGATATATAAAATAAAAGTAGCCAAGTGCGAGTCGGACTCGTCCATGAAGGGTTATGTAGCAGCAAGTAACATAATACATAAGTTCTTGTAGTTCGTTGTTACATTGACCGATTATTCGGTAGAAGTTTGCATGGTAATGTTTTCATCATGTTTTTTTAGTTATATACTTTTATCATTTTATTATTTTAGAAGTTACAGGAGGGAGGGGGGGGGGGGACATTTTACCACTTTGTGAGTGTCTTGCGCAAATTATTCAGTGTAGACAAAAATGATCTTAGAAACCTCAACATTATTTTTAAAGACCTATTCATAGATATCCCACATGTATGTATGAGTTTCAAGAAAAACAAAATTTTGAGTTTTAGTTCGGAAGTATGAGGCACCCCTTAAATTTATTGTTTTTTCTTGTGTTAAAATCTTAAAGCGGTTCTCAATATACATTACTTACCAAGTTTCAACAGTACAGTTCTTATAGTTTCGGAAAAAGGTGGCTGTGACATACCTACGGACGGACGGACAGACAAACATGATGAATCTATAAGGGTTCCGTTTTACGGAACTACGAGTAGGTGGCAGAATGTGGAACTGAATTAAATGAACAGGCTAGGCAAGCTACTAGCCTAGCAGTTTTATCAATTAACAGAATATCATTAAAGCCGCTAGTTAAACGACGTTGTTTAGTAAACAGGCTAGGCTATTAATTGAACGACTGAATTAAGCTCACTACGATATTTACATGGGGGTTGTGCGTCGTGCCCTGATACAAAATACAAACATCTTTATTGCTGTTTGCAGGTAACATAAGGTGATACAAAACATTTTAAAAGTACATACAAACTGGCCTCTTCTTCTAGAGGCAAGCAATATGTCTGGCAACACAGTTACTGACAAACGACTTGTCATGTGGTGAAAATGGAAAGAAAAAAATAAGGTCATGTAAAACCGCCACACATAAAAGTCAATGTCATTCGTAGTAGTGATTACAACTAGCCACTTTCGGGACAGAACCTTTACTGAGTAACCTCATATTTAAAAGTCGTAAAAAGCTAACGCATCAAAATTCCTAGACCAGATTTGAAAACCTGCTAGTGCTTTCAGTTTGTGTCTTGTCACTGTTATATAATCTGTACGTGTTACTACAAGTTTTATTCATTAATTAATATCGATTTGATATAATTACAGTGGTTAGGAATTATAATTAGCTAATAATCACTGATTTAATAAATAGATTATGAGACTCGGGTGAATTAAACGATGGAGGGACAAACTGTGTGACGGTTCCTTAGATAAAGAATAAGTAAATAGCTCAGGGTTTTCCGCACGGTTCCTTTGTACCGATCGTAAGCAGATGGGGTGTATGTTAGCTATGGCGACATAGTGATGTGCCGCGACAAAAGTATGACATTTCCACAAGAGCAACAAGAAAAGAACGATCAGATCCGTGCTTTCGGTGTAAAGCGTTTGTTCTATCTCTATATAAGAATAAGAATAAGAATAATTTATTTCCAGAAACATGGTTACACACTTTAACAGAATTAAAATCAGAATTTACTAAACAATATACATTTGTTGATTAGCAGTGAGCTCCAAACTAAGTGCAAGACTTGTATCTTGGAGCTCGAGTGCGAAATTTCGAACAATAAATTCGTTACAGTTAGACTATAAATTATTTGTGATTAAAAAGAACCCTTTTATGCAGTTATTAAAATGTGAAACAAACGTCTAAATAGAAAACATTTTTTTTTACTTTCTTGAATAAAACAAAACTACAAGTACTGAGACATGAATGATTATCTAACCGTGTCTGACAAACTATTAAGCTATCCACTATATATGAACTATTCACTATATAAACAACCTATGAGTTCCTCAGTGTCATCATACGTAAGACCCTGTAACCAGGCTTTTAGTTTCTTTTTAAGTTCGAATTTCTGCAAGTGTTCGCAGTCTCGCAACCGCCTTGACACGTTGTTGTAGGTGCAGACAAGCGAGTACGACGGCGCACGCCTAGCAAGGGATGACTTGGCGTGAGGCAGTGGCAACAAGTAAGCCCTGGTAGAGCGCTTAGCCAATAACGTTAAGTAGTCTTCGCGAGATCTCAAGCAAGAGTGAGTCCTCATGACAGCGTTGAAAACAAACAACTGTCGAACTCTTAGCACGTTGAATTCGGAGTAGATTAAGTCGGTGGAAAAACGAAAAGGCTTCCTTAGCAATACTTTAATTAGAGCTCGTTGTGCTCTCTCGACCGTTATAAAATACGTCTTTCCAGCGCATCCCCAAATCGAAATGCAGTATTGAATGACAGACTGACATAGCGCGATGTAAATGTCCTTAAGGAGAGATATAGGTGCACAATCTCTCAGGTTTTTCATTATATGAATTAATTTACGCACCCGTGATGATATGTTGTTTATGTGGTGTTTAAACGAAAGATTCTCGTCAATTATTACTCCTAGGTATCTCATACTCTGGACTCCTTCAATGATGCTACAAGAGCAAGGCAAAGATTGAGATTGGGAAACTGTAGAGCAACAATGGATTTTCAAACGTATTTGAGAGGGTGGACGAGAAACCGAGGTTTTGCTAAAAGCGATGTATTTAGACTTACTCGCATTTAGAGTGAGTAAATTATTATCTAGAGTATCAGCAAGGACAGCCAGACCACTCTCGGCAAGACGAAAAACCTGACTCCATGACTTGCTATGGAAGACAATAGCAGTATCGTCGGCGAAGGTAATGATATCATATGATATGATATGATATCATATATGTAGTACTAGATGTTCGCCCGTGGTACATTGTATAGTACTCATCGGGATCCCGTACATATCCAACGGTGAAAAAATGACTGAAATCGGTTCAGTCATTCCTGATAATATCGCTTTCAAACAAAAAACCTCTTCAGCTACCTGCTACCCCACCTGTCGGAAATTGGTCGTACCAACTCAGATTTAGAAACAAATTTGATTAGCAAAGGTTTATATTTAATGATGCAATGTTGGACATTGGCGAAATTACGGTGACATTACCGAATGGAAGCCAAAAAAAAATTTGAAGTTGAAGTTGACGTAATCTTAGACACATGCTGCCACTATGTCAAAGCACGCTACGAAAACTCTCAAAAAGGAATATTTTTCCCGTTTTTGTTACATTCTTGATTCATGCTCCGCTTCTATTGATAGTAACGTTATGTTCTATAGCATATAGCCTTCCTCGTTAAATGGACTATCTAATCGAAAAGGAATCTTTCAATCCGGACCAGTACTTCCCGAGATCCTAGAGTTCAAACAAACAAACAAACTCTTCAGCTTTATAATATTAGTATAGACATGTAAACTCTTTGGACGGTTGTATCGAACAACGTGGTCAGTTTTGACCGTTTTTTTTAAATTTTATAGGTTTACACTTGACCGCCATCTCGCCTGATGTTAAGCGACGATGCGGTCTACGAAGTGTATCCGATAAAAAACCGATAAGCTAGCAATTCTGCGGCGATGTTCAACATTTTGGCTAACCTACTAGCCAATAATATAAAATGTCGCCTCTGTCATGCCATTCTCTTGTCACGTTTTTTTTTCGGGGGTTAAAAACATTTCTATAATATTTTTTTAAATTAAACGTCAGGTTAGCCACTATTAACAAGCTTAGTTAAAAGTTATTTTGACAAATATAGGCCCGTAGAGATAATTCTCATTAGCAAATTATCTGATAGGTTTAGTTTTATAATCGCGGAATGAGTATTTTATCTTATTAATGGATTTAATCGATGTTGTTGAACGTTAAACAGATACACAAAGAACAACAATATTTTAAAGCATAGGTGCTTTAAAATACTGTATCGTGTATCGGTTTGAAGGGCAATGTTTCCAGAAACTTTACAGGGCTTAGAGACATAATATCTTAGATCTCGAAGAGCGCAGTGCAGTGCTAGGTAATGATTTGGCTTTTTCTTGTTTGGGTACCTGCGTGTCACTGTGCTGTTGTGTGGCAGGTATGTTACAACATTCTTGGTGCCTGCCCATAACAGCACAGTGACACGCAATAATTGGAACATGAAGAGTCAAAATCATTACATAACACCGCTCTGCGCTCGTCACCCGGAGATATAGGGTATTCTATCTCTAATTAATTTCTCTGGAAACATTGCCCTTCAAACCGGAACACAGTAATGTTTGCATGCTGCTTGGCGGGAAAATAACTGGTAAAGGTGTGGTACCACACCACAAGTAAGTGTGTAAGTACAAGTACAACAAGTAAGTACAAGTTTTGTAGTGGTAGGACTCTTGGCAGACTCCGCCTGGGGAAGTACCACACCTTTGCCAGTTATTCTACCGCCAAGCAGTAATGTGCAAACATTACTGTGTTCCGGTTTGAAGAGCAATGTTTCCAGAGAAATTACAGGGCTTAGAGATATAAGATCTTCGATCTCTGGGTGACGAGCGCAGTGCAGTGCTAGGTAATGATTTGGACTCTTCATGTTCCAATAGCTGCGTGTCACTGTGCTGTTATGTGTCAGGCATGTTGCTTACCATCAGGAACATGTCCGGATCGTCTCGTTACCATTTATTTAAAAAAAATAAGGTTAGTACTTCCCAAGGCGGACACTGCAAAGTGGCCTACCACTACAGAACTCGATTAGATAGCGAGTGAAATCGTGGAACAGAACTAGATCAGAATTCTTTATGAACAAATAACCAGTCGGTAAGTAGTGAATATTAACGACCTCAATAGAGGAATGGTTAGATGTAGCGGCTCAATCATTGGGGTCGCGAGTTCAACTCGCTGCGTAGTTATCATATGGTGCTAGGTGTCTAGTTTCGAATGATACTAACTAAGCTTGATGGTCGCAGTTAAAAGGTTTTATATACGTACAAAACAGTCACATTATATACAGCTTTCTAATATATAAAATTCTCGTGTCACAGTTTTCGTTGCCATACTCCTCCGAAACGGCTTGACCGATTTTGATGAAAGTTTTTGTGCTTATCCGGTACCTATCTATGAGAATCGGCCAACATTTATCTTTCATCCCCCTAAATGTTAGGGGTAGTCCACCTCTAAATTTTTTTATTTATTTTTTAGACAAAATTTTTAATTTCTATTTTTTTATGATACAACATACAAAAATAAATACAATCCTCAATTTACACCCTTCTACGATCAACCCTTATTTTTTAATAGCCATTTTAGTAATTTAATTATTTTTCCTCACCGGTCTAAAACTGATCAATCGTCATTTAATTAGTTATCCCCGCCAGATGTCTACAGGTGTCACTTCTGACCCAGTAAACAGCACGAAGTTTCTTTCTAATTATTTATATGGCAAAACAACGTTTGCCGGGTCAGCTAGTAATATATAAATAAATATTGGTGGACATTTCACACACAACACCATCTGATCCCAAACTAAGCAAAGCTTGAACTATGGCGGCCAGACAGCTGATATAATACTTATATAGTTTTTTAAACACATACTTATTATAAATAGAAACACCCAGACATAGTGCAAACGTTTGAATTCATCACACAAAACTTTGCACTGGGCGGGAATCGAACTCACGACCCCCGGATTCGCAGGCAGAGTAGACTACCCACTAAGCCACGAGGCCACATATTTTATTGATGTAAACTCAGTTTAGCTACCTGTCATCTGGTTTGATACAATTGACATCTTAATATTTTATTTAATTACGCGTCACGCTGATTCCGCGATGGAGTCCTGAACTGAAAGAGTTTACATATACTACGTATAGAGTTAGATTTTCCGCACGGTTCTTTTCTGTCAATCGTAAGCAGATGACGTGATCTATGGCAACAGTGATGTGCCGCTACAAAAGTATGATTCTTCCACAAGAGCGACAAGGCAAGAAAGATGCTACCCGTGCATTCGGTGTAAAGAGTTTGTGCCAACAGGCGTGACGACAGGTCCTTCAATAATATTAAATTATTTGACATATGTAATGACAGTATTTAAATAGAATAAAATATGTACCAATTTTAAATTTGATATTTTTTAGTTTAACTTACTTTATGATAATTAAAAGCTGGATGGGCAAGTCCATTTAAAAAATATGAAATTACAGTCGAACCTCGATAAGTTAAAGTCCAAGGGAAACAAAAAATATTTTAAGTTATCAAGGGTTTAGGTTTTGGGCTCTGATGGGAAGGGAACATATTATTTTTGAAGTTGTACCGAGGTTTTTTATTTATTAATTCAATGAGTTAAAACCTAGGTTTATAACATAAGAGTTATCGAGGTTCTACTGTGGGCCTATTATTGAAATTCAGTGTTTGATAATAATAACATTACCATAGGTTTGAGTTATAACACTATTCAATTGTTGCTCAATCACGTCGGAACTTCAGCTGAATAGGCTTTAATCGTGGGAAAATAACGAGGTTGGGACCTACGCGGGAGAAAAAGTGGGACGCCGCTAGTAATATTATGAACAGATTATAAAGAGAAAACAAAGAAATGCCATTGAATGTCAGTGTCAAATATCATCCAAAATGTGTAGAGCAATTTATCACATTTAAGATTATTTTATCATATATAAGAATAGGAAAAAAAACATCCATAAATCCATAAGTAAAAGAATATTCGACAATTTCGCTACAACATTCATATGCAAACCTCGGAAGTGGTTACTCGTTGGAGACGTTACGTGTTGAGACATTGGTCCCGTGGGGCCGGGAGCTCGTCTCTTTAAAAAAAACCTTTATGAGCTCATGGCTGACGCGAAGAGGCACTAAAAGCTGGCGTCTAAATAAAAAAATGACAGTCATAGGGACTGGCGACAGAAGTGAAAACTCAGCATTTGATAGCTCACTTTATAAACTACGCGGGTGAAACCGCAGGGCGGTGGTAGTCTGAAATAAATATTCAAAGCACGGTCGTTTATATAAGTCTTCTAACCATTGCCGTGCTCGTGTTAACTAGTAGATAACAAACCTCATACAAAAAAATCTATACTAATATTATAAAGCTGAAGAGTTTGTTTGTTTGTTTGTTTGAACGCTAGGATCTCGGGAAGTACTGGTCCGGATTGAAAGATTATTTTTCTGTTGGATAGTCCATTTATCGAGGAAGGCTATAGGCTATAGAAAATAAAGCTACTATTAATAGAAGCGGAGCATGAATCAATAATGTAACAAAATCGGGGAAAATATTCCTTTTTGAGAGTTTTCGTACGTTTCGTGCTTTGATATGACACATGACAGCATGTGTCTAAGATTGCGTCATTGAATATCACAGATTACATACCTCTTGAATATAAAACCTTTGCTAATCGATTTTTTTTTCTAAATCTGAGTTGGTACAACCAATTTCTGACAGGTGGCGTAGCAGGTAGCTGAAGAGGTGTTTTGTTTGAAAGCGATATTCTCAGGAATGACTGAACCGATTTCAGTCATTCTTTCACCGTTGTGTATGTACGGGATCCTGATGAGTACTATATAATGTACCACGGGCAACGCCGGGGCGGACATCTAGTAATAAATAACTGACAAAGGTGTGGTAGGTATTTATCCAGGTGGATTCAATAAATACTACTAAATCCATTGAACTGTTAAAAACGGAAGAAGCGGCACACGCTCCTCAACAATGGCGATGTAAAATCAGGTGACGTCTCCTGATTGAGATCAGTCGCTACGTGACCGACAAATGGAGCACATGTGTGCTAATAATTTCACGAAATTCGCTGTTACAATGCCATTTTGTGTGTGTACAAGGTGCACACAGTTCAAAGACCAAGAAAAAGTTTCGTGGCATCACTTGTCATACGCAACTACACAAAATCTTTAATTATTTCAATTAAAATAATATTTTTTGTTGTAAACAGTTTGTCATTCGTAAAAAGGGACAGATATACATGACGTGAAAGAGTACGACACGACCAGCGATATATCGATTGCAGTGATAACGGGCAAAACACTCCTTCTCTTTCACGCCAGTGTCTTCGTATGTCTTTCTATTCTTATCGAAAAAAAATATTTAATCAAAAGGTGTAACTGTAGTATGTATAGCTGTTTCATTCCCATCTACTGCTAATTTGTTATGTCTTTGTCATTTATTAAAACGTATCTCACGATCAGTGCCGGATTAACCCAGCGCGGGGCCTGTAGCAATTTCTGTCAAGGGGCCCTTGGTTTGCTTAGGTTTAGGAAAGGAAGGGTCAAGTTATGCCAGATATTTTCGCTACATATTTACAGTCAGACAGACGTCGGAGCGCGGGGCCCCTAGCTTGCGCGGGGCCCGTAGCATTTGCTACTCTTGCTATATGGCTAATCCGCCACTGCTCACGATGGAAGTGTAGTTGTGTCCAGTTCTGTGAAATGTTCGCCACATTATGTTGTTTTCATTATTAGACCGTACCTCATCTTCCTTTCCTTATTTTTATCAATGATTAAATCTCAAAACTTCGTGTAAAATCACAAAACAGAGCAAGTGTACTTTCTTTAATTATCAATGTACCATGACACATTAATACTATTTCCGCACGCAACATCCATTCTGTTGCAAATGCTAAATAAGCCCGTATGACACATCCCTGACTATTTTAGATGGCTGGCTGGTTAAATTTACTATTTCACTAAGACATTGACATTAGCGAATGGCGTTAGCGACCTAGAGCTGGATTTAAACTAGTATTTTAACTGAGATATTTTTAGCATTAAATCTGGATCCTGGTTTCAAATAATGTGCAAAATGCTATGTCGTGTTCGTTAAAGTAATTGCTATTTTTTTTAGAAATTCTGTTGTTATGGCCTCCTCTTCCGATTCTTGGTGGTTAAGTCACCGTAAAATTGTTATAAAAGTGGTCAAGTGCGAGTCGGACTCGCCCATGAAAGCTTCCGTAGCAGCAAGTAACATAATATATAAAAGTTCTTGTAGTTCGTTGTTACTCTAATCTGTGTTTTAACAACAGTAAATTTATGACGTATTAAAATAAAACTACTTACTAGATCTCATTCAAACCAATTTTCGTCGAAAGTTTACATGGTAATGTACATCATATTTTTTTGTAGTTTTGTCATTCTCTTATTAACCCCCGACCAAAAAAAGGGGTGTTATAAGTTTGACGTCGATGTCTGTCTGTCTGTGTGTGTGTCTGTCTGTGGCACCGTAGAGCTCAAACGGATGGGCCGATTTCGATGGTTTTTAATTTGAAAGTTAATATTCGTGCGGGTGTTCTTAGCTATGTTTGGTTAATATCGATTCAAAATGGCCGCCTCCACAAAATGGCGGACAAAATATTTCTTCACAACCTACCTCAATATGGGTATCAAATGAAAGGGCTTGACTAGCAGAGTACTATACACTATAACAAATTTCAAATCCAAGATGGCCGTCACCACAAAATGGCGAATTATATAAAAAAATTTCACTACTACCGTAATATGGGTATCAAATGAAAGGGCTTGATTAGTAGAATACTTTGCACTATGACAAATTTCAAATCCAAGATGGCCGCTACCACAAAATGGCGAATTACATTTCTTTTTTCAAAACTCCCTTAATATGGGTATCAAATGAAAGGGCTTGACTAGTAGAATGTTGTACATATAACAAATCTAAGGTAGTCGGGGGTTAGCCAAAATTTTTAATTTTGTTCTTGTTTTAGAAGTTACACACATTTTACCACTTTGGAAGTCTCAGTTGTAAGTATTGGACAATGGGACCAAAATGTATTGTTTTTTTATTTTATTTTTTTATGAATATCTCAATGCGGTTCACAGAATACATTTACTCGTAGACAGACAGACATGACGAATCTATAAGGGTCCCGTATTCTGCCATTTGGCTACGGAACCCTGAAAACCGTCCGATTTAATCTAACTCCGTCAAATTATAAACTAGCCTAACCAACCACAAGTTTATAATCACAAGCGTTAGATTATAATATGATGGTTTTGACAATTTTTGGCTGAACAAGTACGCCAAGTGAAAATCCGGCATAAACTTACATGGAGACCAAGGAATGACCATGTAATTTTGCACAGATTAAAAACCTCTAATTTTGAATGAATTAACTATTTGTGTAAGTAATGACGCATTATGACATTTTTATGATACGGACTTAGATAATATACAAATAATAATATACCAATTTCAAACAAAACTTATGTTACTCTTCGATTCAATTAAAGTTAAAAACTAATTAACATTTCCTATTTTTTTATCAATAACTAGATGGCCCGGCTTCGCCCGTGGTACATTATATAGCACTCATCGGGATCCCGTACATATCCAATGGTGAAAGAATGACTGAAATCGGTTCAGACATTCCTGAGAATTTCGCTTTCAAACAAAAAATCCTCTTCAGCTACCTGCTACGCCACCTGTCGGAAATTGGTCGTACCAATTCAGATTTTTCAGATTTAGAAACAAAGATTAGCAAAGGAAAAAATTAAAATTCTTCAATTTAAATTTTTTTCCTTTTGGCTTCCATTCGGTGATGTCACCGTTGACATAACGACGATGAAATGACGTTTAGCTGTCGGTTACGTTTTATGTCACGTCACACGGGAACGCGGTCGAACGGGATATTCGTCGTTTGTCGTTTTTTGACGTCCCACGGGAACGTGATAAAAATCCTATGTCCTTTTCCTGGTCCTGAGCTACCTCCTCACAAATTTTCAGCCAAATCGGTTCAGCCGTTCTTGAGTTATAAATAGTGTAACTAACACGACTTTCTTTTATATATAAAAGTAGATAATCTTGATCGCAAATTCGCCTGATGTTAAGCGACGATGCTGTTAACTATAAAACACTGCAAATCGATTCACTATAGACAGGAAGACAAACAGATCATATTCTAATTATTTAATTAGAGAATACCCACTCAGGCAACGTTTTAACGCCTATAGATTTCGTTACACAAGTCACATTTAATAAAACCCTGGGGTCTACTGCCTAAGTAAAGTTTACGTATTGCTCTCTCTTTTCTTTTCACTTCAAATTATAGAGACAGCAATAGCAAAACCAAAGCAGATTTAGTTAGGCGGTAGAAGAGTTTGTTTAAAACCGATAAATAAAAAAATACTATTTTTGATCGAGTGTTACGGCCCTATCACACGGCGTATTGCAAACGCGCGTTTCAGGAACGCGCGTATTCTGCGCCGTAGATGCCGATTCAAGTGCGCGTAAAACGCGATTTGATCAAAACGCGGAAGATACGCGCGACTACAGCGCGTGTGTCTTTGTGTCTTGGCGTATACGCACAGTAGACGCGCGGTTCATGATTGCTCTATGAGTTTAGGTTACAAGACTGCGTTCGAATCTCGTTTGAGGCGCGTATACGCGCGTTATCTGCGCGTTTAAAATACGCCGTCTGCTAGGGGCCTTACATCAAACTAAAAAGTGCGTTTTTAATAAAAACTTGCATTGGGTTTCCCATCCTAGAAAATATACCAGTATTAATGATAAGTCCTTTGCGGTTGAATGCGGATGTTCGCTTGGGGTATCGGGAGGGCTTGGAGGCTTGGAGGGTTTAACTGCGGTGGGTTCGCGGGAGAAGCGTCTCCACCGTGCAGCAAAAGTGGAGGAACTCCGTAGAGGTTTTAATCTCCACCACCACTCGTGGTGTGAATTCCGACATAATTGGATAGTCGGAAAAATAATACCTAGGATATGCACTATAAATGAATCAAAATGAATAAAATTCGTAAAAACGTAATACCTGAGTTAAAAGGTATTCAGCGGAAACCCCCCTCATGGCTTTATGTTTTTCAAAAAACAAAATGAATAAAATTCTCTGTAATGTATCTACAAGGGTCTACAGTGTGACCTCGACGTTCTTAGACGAGCGAAACCGAAAGACATCGCTAAAGATAAAGTTAACACCAAAATTGAACACTTGTTCTTTGTTTCAGTTCATTGTTCAGATTACCGTTCAACTAACTTATACCTACAGTTACATTGGAGATAAATCAGTATTGTCAATCTACACCTACATTGTTTCGTTCACGCATTATGTAGTTTAAAGATAAGTTTGTCGTTATAACCTGATGGTATCAATCGACAAACTTACTACCAAATGCGATTGAAAGAGCCACATTAGACTTCCTCAGCAAACGTAACAAGATATTGAGTATATTGTTTTAGTACCACAGTTAGGCCGTTACGTGAAAATCTATTATTTATCAAGGCATTATCGCACAGATAGCGTTAAGTGTACATATTACATAAACATGCTACTTCCTGCCAATATCTTGGGGTATGCGTGATTATAGATTAGATAGATAAATTACGGTTAGTTTTAACTTTATGGGGGCGGTTGATGAAACTCGCTTATGGATTTTAGCTTTATGGGGGCAGTTGATGAGACTGTCGCTTGTGGAGTTTAGCTTTATGGGGGCAGTGATGCCTCCTTTCGTCCGTCCGTTCCATCGTTTGAGGGTTTTCACTTTTAGGATAAGAACTAACAGAGCAATTTTCACCCACATCTACGGGTTAGATACAATCGCGAAAATAACGGAGACCAGTTATTTTCGCGATTGTTTATAATTGCGGACGACCGCGGCCCGCGCGTTTCTACTAGTTGCCCGCCGGTGCCGCGTGAGCCGCAAGCAACCGCGCGCGCCGCGGGCGTAAAACTCGTCGTGAGTTGTGCTTTGTTTCGCGGGTGAAAATCGCTCCATGAGTTCTTAGCTTTAGAGGGCGATTGACAAAACTATGTCGCTTATGGATTTTGACTTTATGGGGGCGGCTGATGAGACTATGTCGCTTGTAGATTTTAACTTTAAGGGGGCGGTTGATGAGACTATGTCGCTTATGGATTTTAACTTTATGGGGGCGCGGGCTGTAGTGCCCGTGTGCGAAACGTCATCGAGAGGAGGCCTGCCAACCAAGTCAGTCAAGCGTTGAATAATTGACTTGACTTCTCTGGCAATTGTTAGTTTATCGACGCTTCGATAGGCTAGCAATTGTATATTTGGTCCTTCGAGCCGGACAGTGGCTGCCTCAGTTATAGTTTGGATAAACAAATATGAAATGAAGCGTGCGCGAATCGCGTCTCCTTAACAGCTCGTCGTTGGTGGCGGGGTGTGGTGGCTCCGATTGGCGGGAGGAGGGTTAGAAACGTACATTTTGTATTTGGATTATTTTATTATGTCTACATAAGTTTAACGCGTTCTTTAAGTTTAAGCGGTTGTTTAACGGTGTGAAATACCAAAGGAGTATACAATAGGGATGTTAAAAATTTTTCGGAACTGCTTTTATTTTGAAGATTGACCCTTGTTTACCGTAAAAAATTACATTTTATTTCAAAATATTAGT
Source organism: Ectropis grisescens (assembly GCA_017562165.1). Lineage (NCBI taxonomy): Eukaryota > Metazoa > Arthropoda > Insecta > Lepidoptera > Geometridae > Ectropis > Ectropis grisescens. The sequence continues at coordinate 10,924,151 of CM029768.1, forward strand.
ATTTTTGATGAGTAAATATAAAATATTAGACTAATTTTGAATTTTGCCGCTAAAACACTAACGACTGACACGACGTCACTAGTCGCAAAACATTGATCTCGATTCATGACTGTATCTCCAGTTTATGTGTTTTCTTATCGTTATTTGAATACAAACAATCAAAATCGTCGTTGTTAGGATCGCAAACTATAATAAAAATGCAGAAAAGTAAACAGTTTAATCAGTTTCGACAGTTTGTTTTGCGACAAGTGACGTAACAATTCATATTGGTGTTTTCAGTCACGTGACAACAGATTAAAAATATGGCATTTAAAATAATTTATAATAAATTTACAACGTAATATTAAATTATAATAATGTGATTTTCGATATTCTATTAAAGCAAACTATCATAAAATTAACATTAAACATTAATGTGTGATTAGTCTTAACATCCCTATTATCAGTTGTACTATGAAGGACTACAACTCTTAGATAGCCTTCCTCTTTCTAAGACAGGATAAGTCGTAAGTTGGAACTGCACATTGTGGATATTCCCAAAATACGTACCAAATGGTTTGAATCCACTTTGTTTGTACAAATGGAATGGTGACAAAAAGAAGGACAGACAGCGAAGTCTCAGTAATAGGGGGCCCATTTTTACCCTTTGGGTACAGAACTGTAAAAAAATGTAATTTCTTTCTTTCAAGCAGAAATTACTAAAGACATTAATAAAGGTTAAATTTGGTACATACATAGATCATAGTCTAAAATAACATACATACATAGATCATAAGACTACATTTTATCCAAGGAAAATAAGTGGAATGAAACCACAGGATGCTATAAAATGATACAATTCTTTATGAGCCTGTGAAGACTAGGTTAGGCAGATATTTGGTTTTGGACGCAGTTAGGATCTCTAGCTTCTGCCTTACTTGGCATATAGACATAGTTGTACAAAATGAAATTATTTACCTTTTGTTCATTATCATCACGTCAACATTTAGTATACACAAAACATTACATCAATTAATATTATTAATAGTTTATAGTCCTAATATGTATTGTGAAAAACTGTGTTTGCTTACATAAAAAACTTCTTGATTAACTAATTAATTATAATTAATAAAACATAATATCTTTTTATTTATCTGTTCATATTGTCCCTGCTTGAAATTAGCAATGATAGCCTGCTTGTAATGAAACTAAAATCCGATTGAGCACATTACTAATTAAAAATGACGATGTGGTCAACAATGGGCCATGCTTACCTAGAAGAGACACATTAACTCTCGATTTCACCATTATCACTCACCTTTGCCAGTTATTGTAATACCAAGCAGTTACATGCAAATAATGGCAAATTTTAGTGTGTTCCTGTTTGAAGAGCAATATTTTCAAATAAATTACATTATATCTGTGGGTGACGAGTGAAGTGTTGTGCTAGATAGTAGTTTGGATTCTTCTTGTTTAGATAGGTGTGTTATGCTGTAAAGGACAGGCATTTTGCTAACCATCAGGTGTATGTCTAGCTCGTCTTATTACTAATTAATATATTACATAAATTACACATTGTTTGTCCTCATTAGCCACCTAAACTACTTAACCGATTCTAATAAAATTTGCACACCGTGTGTAGTTTGATATAACTTGTATGATAGGATAGTTTTTGTTTCGATTAATGGTCTATATGACAATATCTAAACAAAGTCAGGACAAGCCGCTAGTAGGTATTTCATAAAAAAAATATTCATGATTTAAAAAAAAAAATATAAAATTTTTTTTTAATGTTTAACAGATTTGTTGAAATTAAATCTTTGGGGAATAAATTCAAAATAAATATTAAATAAAAAAAGTGGACTTAAGATATTAATGTGACATAATTCTATATCATTAAGTAGTTCTGGTATCAGTCATCGGACAATCATAAGTGCCTACTTATTCAAAAATAAATAACTATCTCCAAAAAATTCTGATAAGAATTAAAAGATATGAGAAAACATGATCTAAGTTTATCTACGTAATGGTATCTATAGAATATATTGACCATAATGGGTGATTAGTGATAGATTGTTGACTGAGAACTGAGAGATAGTGAAAAGATAACTTACCAATATGTTTAAGTTTCTCCGCGATTCACTTTGGGTTTTTTCTAACATTCACTTTGATACATAGTCAGTTTTCAGAATGTCAAATTTGTTTTTACAACTCTTTTTTTGAAAAATATCAAGGAGATAATTTACATCCTTGGGTAATAAATTCCTAGGCAAATATTTATCCTAAAAATTGTGGTTTTGTCAGGGAGTAATTGCAAATTAGCTCAAACTGGTACATTTTACATATATTTTTTTCTTATAGTTAAGGAGATTCTAGTAGAACTAAACCTATTTTAGTACTTTACAATACTAAGTACTTATTAATTTAAAAGCAACTGAACGAAGATTCGAAAAAATTAAACATTTTCGAAATTCACTAAAAAATTTAGAATTCAAATTCGAAAAATTTCAAAACTCACCAATTGTTTTTTTTTTCTAGACACAAACAACCGGCCAGTAAGTGAGCCAAAGTTAAACAGAAGACGCAAAAATACAATCGCCAAGGAATCTGATTAAATATTTCTCGAGATAATAACCACACAGAGAAGTTAATGTGTATTATCTACCGGTTTAGAGCCAATCAAGGGTTTAAATATAAATTTTGTATGAATGTTGATAACAAAACAATTACTTAGAGATAAAATACGATACAACCAACCACTGTTATTGTGAATGCAGAAAGCCGAAAACAGGCGGCAAGGAGCGACAATAATGTATGCGGCTGCGAACGAAAAGTAATAAAATTATACACAGAGTAGCGTCAAATTACGCGTCTCCCGCTTTTAGTTAAAAGGTTAACAGCCAATTGACTACAGTTTTTTTTAATCAGTTAAAAATACAGGCCAGTGCGATGGTCAAATAGGACTCTAAAAGACTTACCGATGCTAGCGGCCAGCATTCCACCTTCGTCGGAGTGCGTGGGCTCTTATTTTCATCTTGTTCACGTAATACCACTTTACGAATAACTAATATTTTGGTATCAAAATGCAAGGAGGTATAAAAAATCCGATGACCACTGTTACATTACAACTGTCAAAACTGAACTTCACTCAAGTACTTGTGCCAAATGGCATAGACAAGGTTAAGTTTTATAAATAGACCAATGTTTTGCTACTCGGCAATAGATGGCGCTGAGAGTTTCGTTATTAGAAATCTTGCTCTTTCGGAACCATGCGCGGTTGCCCCAAATCGTTTACGTCAAACTAAAAATCTAAGAAAATTAAAAATATCTAATAGTTCATTGACTATTTTTTTAACTTTTAACGCGGGAAAACAACGGAAACGGGAACTACGCGGGTAAAATCGTGGGGCGCTACTAGTAAAGTATTTTTTTACTCGATTTATTGTATTCCTAATGGAGACCCTTCCAAAATTTGAGGCTGCGTATCTACTGGTGACTGGTGACCCCTTCCCTCCAAAGTTCGAGGCAGGGACCGCGCCTGTTCGGAACATTCCTTGGATGCGTATATTCTTAGAAGAGCATAAACAGCCCACTAAATGTTCCCACTGCTGGGACTCGGGCCTTCTCTCGCAAGGAGAGAGTTAAGGCCATAATCCACAACACTGGCCAAGTGCGGGTTAGTGGATGAATTCTTGGAATAAAAATATTTTATTAACTTCTGGTGTTTTTATCAAAATTCATAAGATAAAGAAATGCATTCTTAAATAATAAATGTTTGCTTTAATTTAGTGTTATGGAATGCGTTGTATAAAAAATCAAAATGTACCTAAGTTTATTTTTACATTTTAATTTTTTTGTTTTTGCTTTTGACGTTTGTGGCTAATTTTAAAAATAAAGATTTTTTTTGTCCAAAACATAAGCAAATTACAAACACAGAATGTGTATTATGAAAAAGTCGTCATGTGTATTTATAAAACAATACATCATACAGGTCAGAAAACTTTATGGATGGTAGGTACAAACATGTCCTTTAAGTCGTTTTAAGTCATGTTTATTTATTTAGAACAATACCTACAGTCGCTTCTTAATGAGTAGGTAAGTATATGCCTGATATGGTAGGCATAAAGCATAGGAGAAATCGAGAGTGAATCGGTTCCTTCTATGAACTAAACACGCTCCATTGTGGACCGCATCATCACTTAATTAACGTCATGCGAGATAGCGGTCAAATTAAACCTATAAAAAAAAGGTAAGTACGTATCTATTATATTATGTATATTTGTTTCAAAAGATGATAATTAAATGTATGATCATTAGTAATTAATACAGTTATTATCTGCATTTATTTTCTGTTCAGTGGTGAATTAGAAACCAGAATGTAATTCATAATTAGGTAATGTAGGTGGGTAGTTAGATTTCGATTAAGAAACTTAACTTGTACTACCGTACATCAAACCTGCCTACTCACAACTTTTACGTCCATTTCACGTTAAGTTTTACTTCCATTCCAACTTTTACATCCATTTCACGTTAAGTTTCTTAATCGAAATCTAACTACCTACCTAACACCTGCAAAAGTATGTACGGATGGAAGTTAGTCACAACTAAATTTAGTAAGTTAGATATATTTGGTACCTAGGTAGATAGGAAGATTGATTTAATAATCTAGATTAATACAAATTCTAATTATCACCGCGGGAAATAACGAGATCAAGAACTAAAAATACTTAACGATTTTTCTTTTAGTCACGCGCCATCGTGGATCAGAATGCTCGTAGCTCGCCAAAAAATTTTGCGACATCGTTTCATGGTTGATTGTTAAGTCGCTGCCAGTGAATCGGTTGGTCTTTTAGGTAAAACGACATCATACGCCGGGCTTTTTCCACCGCCAATGTCCCAGCCATACTCGAACCGAGTCCATCGTGGACCGCATCGTCGCTTAACATCAGGCGAGACGGCGGTCAAGTGTGAGCTGAGCGACTAAAAAGGTAAAACCCTCGGAAGTGGTTACATATTTGAGCCCTTTGGGGTTGAGACATTGGGACCGTGGGGCCGGGGCTCACCTCATCTTCAAAAGCCTATCCGAGCGCTAGCTCCGCCAATTGTGAATCAATTTTGATGATTATTTTATTGTTCGGTAGATCATAGTTCAGAGGTGGTGGTATATAAAATATTACCTATATACCACAGGAGAAGTCAGGGCGGACCGCTATCTATTACAATGTAATGTACCTATGTAATGTAGAAGAGTCCTTTAAAAGTCTTATGGGTGGGCACCACCGACATGATGATGTAGCGACGTACCAGCTTAGCGTCGGAGCGGCAGTGGAGCAGGAACTGACCCTCCGTACCTAATAGAATACCTGTATCTGTATAAAATTTCAATAATACTCTAAGTTACTATTTTCACTTCTGTCGGCAATCTCTGACTGCCATTTTTTTCTGTTTTTTTTTTTATTTAATTTTTTAAATGAAGTCTTTTTGACTCACCACATATCTTCAGATTTTCCGTGGGCTGTGAATTGAAATCAAGCGTGACGTTCGTTAATGAAGGAAATCTTCATGTAAACTCGCTTGATCTTGATGGACATGGTCAAGACCACGCCCTCCGGTTTCACTCGGGTAGTTTCCAAAGTAATCTATCAAATTCTGATCTGAATTAGTTTTCTTCTATCGGCAGTCCTTATGACTGCCAATTTTTTTACATACTTTATAAGGCAAGCGAGTGCATTGACTGTTTCCGCATATTCAATTGCCAAGCAATCTACCTTTTACAGCCAAAAATCTAAGTTCGGGTCTTTGCCAAATTGCCAATACGCATTGTCTATATCTGTATGCCCCCAACAAAGTTCAATCCTTGGTACAAGTACCAGTGGCGTAGCGTGCTTTGGCGGGCCCCCGTATAAAAATTTGCCTTACGAACATTTCTCACAAAAGAAAAAAAAATTTGCATACCTCCTCATTTTTTTGTCATCTGTCATTTTTTCCAAAAGTTTTACAAACAATTCAAATTTAGTATAACTTAAACTCACGCTTTATTTTAAGAAATTGCTTTTTTCTTACTTTTGTCATAACTGAAATAAAAAAATTGGGAAGTATTTATTAATGTTTACTTACGCACGTCGGGGGCCCCTGTGGCTCGGAGGCCCTGTATAATTGATACGGCAGATACGGCGGTAGCTACGCCCCTGACAGGTACAGTTCTTCAGATGTTTTAGGCGAAAGTCGAAAATCGTTAAATCTCTATATATAAAAATGTTATGTTGGTCTGTGTACGCTTCAAAAACTCAAAAAGTTCTGCACTGATCGAGCTGAAATTTTAGAATGCTATATAATCCGGATCAAGGATTGTTTTTATCTAATTTTTGCATCACAATATGCCACAGCGAAGCGTGACAGGGTACAGCTAGTTAGGTATATATTTTTCTTTTAACTATTTCCATCAATATAAAAATAAAAATCAGCCACGCTCGAGAATGGAGAGATGACTTTCTTTTTACAATTTTGTAGCTCTCATTTCTTTACGTCACTCTCAAACTGTCAGATTTGTAAAATATACAGTTTTTAGCATGTAAATAACTGACCAATGACGATACTCTATACTGACGTGCTCGAGAGTTTCTAATTATATTTTTGAAGTGAAAACTAGTTTTTGCGCACAGATACAAATACAAAAATCTTTATTGCTGTTTGTAGGTAAGATAAGATGATACAAAACATTTTAAAAGTTGCCCCATACAAACTGGCCTCTGCGAGAGGCATGCAATACAATTTGTGTTGTCTGGCAAGACAATTTGTTAGTCTTAATTTATAAATAAAAAAAATTAAATAATTATTCAGCTGATTAAAGCCTTCTTCTTCCTCATCTTCTATTAATTTCTGGTTTTTATTTATGTCATCTGATTCTTCATCTTTCTGGCTTCTATTTGGTTGTGATATATATTTGTGTGAGATAAATGTTTGGTGAGCACAATTTCGCCAACGTCTTGTGTTTCATCAGGATATTGTCTTGTGTTTTTGAGTTTGATCAATATGTCCATCCAGGGTCTAAGGTCTTGCATTAGTAGATCTTGCAGTTCATCCATGTGAGATGACCACCACACACAGATTTTTCGGGGGCTGTAAATTGAATTCTAGCGTCACTGACGTCACGTCACCACTGTTTAAAAGGTTTTTATATAGATTTATTTATACACAAAAGCAATTTGATATTATAATAGGCTGTATGTATGGTTATTTGTTGCCAAACTCGTCTTGTAGTATGCTAAACGGCTAACGATACCATCATTATTGTCTAACCCGGACCGTTCCCATTTCAAAATGGAGATAGAGAACAGAGGTGCTATAGAGATGATTAATTTTTTTATTTTTAGACTATTTATTAGCAGCGTAATTCCTGATTCCGTTATTTTTGATGGGAAAACTTCTTTTGGCACACCAAAGTTTTCGTGGGCTGTGAACTGAATTCTAGCATCACGAATGATAAAAAATCTTTGGGTCAACTCGGGCTATCATGTTTATGGCCACGCCCTCCGGTTTCACCTGTATAGTTTCAAAAGTAAGTTATCAAATTCTGAGTTATAAATTTTCACTTCTATCGGCAGTTCCTATGACTGTCAATTTTTCGGAATAAAAAATTAGCTCCTTTGTTGCAGCTATGGTGAAAAGAGAGAGTCGCAGATGACATGAACCTCCACAATATAGTACACGTTGAGTTGAAAAAACTTCAAAAAATATAAATACTTAAAAGCAATTTTTGCCCCTAGCCGCGCTGGTCTTTTTGGTTTACTAACATCTAACGGTGATTTTATATACTAGAAAATGTGGCTATTATTCGTATACAGACTCGGCTTTGCACTCCGCAGGCGGCACATCGTTTTAGAGGATCAACACGCAACAATAAAAATCGGTCGAATCGAACTTCTGCCGGCGTGGCCCTCACTGATGAGACACTGGCTCACACTGCCATGGTGAAGGCGATCTTGTTTGCAAGGCGATCAGTTTACGGAATCTGCATTTGATCAAATCAAAATTAATTAATTTCAGGTAATTTTAACCCATATACCTACAATAAATAAATTAGCACACAATAATATCAATCATCATAATTTTTCAGTCATAAACCAACAGTCAAGGAAGCTACATATGTCAAAAAACTACAATTTCAAATGTCAAAAACAAACAACTAAATTACAAATGAACAAAAGATAAGAAATAAGTTTTTGATGACTTATCTAGGCAAATAACTTGGATCATTCAATTAGTTATAGTCGACTGCGACAAAGCTACGACGATATACATCACTCTACACCTTCCTTTGTTCAAAACAATCAATAATAGAACATGGCGGCGATCCCAACAACAAATTGGTCCGATGATGCGGCGAAACAGCTAAATAATGATATTAACATATTGTTTGTCACTTTCCACTTAACTATTTATTAGTTTCTTTGTTTTTTTATGCGATAGTAATCAGTATATTTTTCAACTTTCAACGCCTTGTTTGAAAAACATACCATAAACAAAAAAGAGTGTGTACTTACCTATATTTATATGTACCTACGCAAAAAGGTATAGGTATAGGTGTACCACAGAGTAAGTAATCACTACGTTAAGGTATTGTGTAATCCAAATATTGACGTGACAACGTCTTATAAATTGGTTTGCCGGGTGACACTTCAAGAAACTGCGTTACGCTCCGCTCACGTTATGCGCTCACAACGAGAGCGAGTGAGAGGCACGCGTCCCTTCCACTCGGGCATGGTTAGCCCGCCTAAGAGCGAGAGAGACAGACATAAAAAGTAAAAGGCACGCGTCCCTTCCGTAAAATTATTTTACCACTCAAAGTCGTTGTCACGTAAAACTTTCGCCCGTATACCGACTTTACAGGCAACCAATTTTTTTTTATAATGTTTCTTCACCTTATTCCTCGTGCTATGTATACTAACTTTAACATTCAATAAATACATCGAATGGATCATTTTTTCGAAGCAAGAAGTATTAACCTGAAGTTTGAATTATTGATTATTAGCTCATTTATTGATTATTGCTTTTAAATTTTCGCGATTTTAACACAAAAGTAATGTTTACATTGTACGGAGCTTAATGCCGATCTAATTAATTGTTTAGTTACCTCAATGTTTCGGCAGCGTTACAACCGCCGTGGTCACGAGAGTCTTCTCGTGATCACGGCGTTTGTGACGCTGTAAGGGCTACAATATTATTAGAATATTATTGAATTATAATTTTAGAGAAACGGCCGGAGCACATTGGATGCAGGAGGCACAGGACAGAATAAAGTGGAGCACTTTGTAGGAGGCCTTCACCCGTGAAGGGGTTCTTGCAATTAGTAATACTTAAATTTGAAAACCTTTATAAAACTAATAACAACTAATTGTAATTATACTTCAAACAGATACTAAATAAGTTTAGTTTTAACCATGGACGTATGAAAATAAGTTTTTAACTGTGTTGTAAGTTTATATGAATTTTTCTAAGTTTAAATTTAATTCTGTTTTAGAAACTTTATGCAAGAAATGTAAGCCTTTTTTTTTTAATTATAATTTTACCTACCTATGTCTATATGTCACGCGATAGCTCCGCCAATCGAAAATCTTAATGAGAAATTTTGGTTATTACAAAAACCTTTATAGCTGATTACTTTTATTTGGTATTATTTTATTGCAAAGATGTTTTATTATGTACACAGAATAATTATCTATAATTTAATTGTAAGTGCCGTTGCTGAGTTTTCTTTTGAAATAATAATTCGAATAAATAAATTGAATTGGTGGTTTTTCTTGTTTAGTAGATCATAACTTAGGTGCTCTCATATAAATTATATCGAAATCGGTGACACGAAAACTAAAGTTTACTTGCATATATCTCGATGACTTAAGGCAGTTTTATACAGGGTCAGTAACTGTCGCCAGTCGACTGTCGAGTCAGTGCTGACCTGGCACTGCCATCGTATAAATCGATATGAATGAATGAAAATTCTTTATTGTTCACACCATAAAAGATACACTAAATTTTGGAAAAACAGTAAAAACTAGTGACACAACTGGCGGCCTTATCGCTAAAAGCGATTTCGTCCAGGCAACCTTGGGATGGACAGAAATATTTTAAACATAAAGCGTGGTGCGCAACAATTACTATTTATACCAACGATATTAAGTCAGTACAGTACTGTCGCGTCAGCACTGGCTTCAATATTCCGCTTCATATTTTCGGCGTCAGTCCGCTACCCTCGCCACCCGCGCCAGCGCAACTGACGCCGTGTGAATTGTCGAGGTCAGTCGCTGCCACTGTATTGTACGGAGACCACACTGCGACTCGCACTGCATCACACAAGAACAAAATTAAAAATTTTGATTAACCCCCGACTACCTTAGATTTGTTATCTGTACAACATTCTACTAGTCAAGCCCTTTCATTTGATACCCATATTGAGGTAGTAGTGAAAAAAAAAATCTAATTTGCCAAAAAACCGCATCGAAATCGGCCCATCCGTTTGAGCTCTACAGTGCCACAGACAGACACACACACAGACAGACAGACAGACATCAACGTCAAACTTATAACACCCCTTTTTTGGTCGGGGGTTAAAAATGACGCGAAAACTGAGCAACACGGAAGCTTGAAGCTTATTCAACTAACCGCGATAATGAATGCCTGTGGGATAATGAATCACAAAATTATAGAAATAAAGAAATGCGTGCAAAATCATTACAGAATATTGCACGATTATAGAATTTAGACGGGTTTGGCCCTACCGATCCATCATTATCATCTATCCATTTTCTCACCCAAATTCTTTTCTGTTTGGATAATTCTTCTCCTAACATATCAGTGACTTTACAAGCGTGTGTACACTGAAAGAAATATCCTCGACTACTGACGAAATACTAACTGCGTCTAAACAACACGAGTCAGTTTTCGGCGCCAGCACTGGCGACAGTTACTGACCCTGTGTAAATCTGCCTTAAGGGATAGCATCTTATAAAATTTGGTCGAGTGTCAAAATTTAATTTTAAACTGAAGTCTGCTTTTGTTTTTACTCAGAAAATAAATTAAACGTTGTTCTACGTATAAATTGAACCCACAACCTTCGGCTCCCCGAACGAGTCTTCTACACAGTCACAAGGCTACTCAAAATACCTTTTCATCACGAAATTACTGTTAAATAAGCTAATAAAATTAATGCAGCGATTATAATTCTGTCTGCGATCAATTCGGGAGCCAATAGCTCTGTTTATGGCTATGGTCGATGCGACCGACACCTGTGCTTTACGATCGGCGAAGTAATGACTCATAGCTATTACTAGTAAGTAAGATATGATAATTTTAACGGTTCATGCTAGCTTGGTAACTAAAAATAACTAATTAGGTAATTAGTCGGTTAAAGCGACGAACTTCTTAGTATTCCATGGATTCACCGTGCGGGTGCCGGGTCCATCGTGTGGCAGAAAGAGAAATCCCGAGTAGATCCCGAGACTTGTGACACGGGTGTAGGTTTAGGGTTCCTTTTCCGACGTACATCAACATTCACCTTCACTACTCGTGTTTCTCTCCCTGCCCAGCCCACTAATATGAGCCTACTGGTGCAGCTTTAAATACTCGTTCGACAGTGGTGCGCTTGGGACCCGAACCAGGGCCTCCGAATCGTCAGTTGCCGTTCTTCCGACTAGACTAATCCTAAGAATCCTACCTATGGATGACCTACAGCTTAATTGAGTTTTTAAGTTTGAGTTAAATAGGAGTAACAGATGACACAAATCAGTAGGTAATATAATTCTACGAATATTATATACTAGATGCCCGCCCCGGTTTCGCCCGTGGTACATTATATGGCACTCAGCAGGATCCCGTACATAAACAACGGTGAAAGAATGACTGAAATCGGTTGAGTCATTCCTGAGAATATCGCTTTCAACAAAACACCTCTTCAGCTACCTGCTACACCACCTGTCAGAAATTGGTCGTACCAACTCAGATTTAGAAACAAATTTGATAAGCAAAGGTTTATATTCAATGCACAGATTACTGAAATTCAATGACGCAAACCTAGACACATACTGTCATGTGTCATGTCAAAGCACGAAACGTACGAAAACTCTCAAAAAGGAATATTTTTCCCGGATATTGTTACATTATTGATTCATGCTCCGCTTCTATTAATAATAGCGTTATTTTCTATAGCCTATAGCCTTCCTCGATAAATGGACTATCCAATAAAAAATAATCTTTCAATTCGGACCAGTACTTCCCGAGATCTTAGCGTTAACAAACGCGTAAATAAACAAACAAACTCTTCAGCTTTATAATATTAGTATAGATGTCAAAAGTTTGAATGTCTGGATATGTGTCGCTCAGGCACGTCGGAACGTCTAGACAGATCGGACTTACATTTAGAACACACATTACAGTCTGGAGTGATCACTTATGCCTGGGCCACACTAACGGGAAATGCCATTAACTATCGCGTTAATGGACGTGAACCGTGTGTTTGTAAAATGCACCTTCGGTACACGTAGGTGTATCTACACCTACGGTTAACGTCCGTTAAAGCGATAATTAATGGCATTTCTCGTTAGTGTGGCCCCAGCATTACTACTAGGCGCATTTCCTGCATAAAAACAAGGCCTGTTTTTTTTTCATCGAATGTTAAAGATGATGAACAGGTGTTACCTAGAAGTCGTAAATACATTTATAACTTCCGAATCAAGCGCCGGTGGAATCACAATGTCGTATTTTATGACCCATTAATGGCATTTTTTTATTTACTTATTGGCAATTTTATAAAAACTTTATAAAATCTTTATGAGAATGATTGTCGGATTCCTACGCAATTTTTGATTAATAACAATACTTTTGACAAAGTTTGTCAAAGACTTAATATCTTTAGGGAGGGTAGAGGTAAGAGAGAGTAAGAAAATCATATCCTATCAACTTTTTTAAGAACTAGTCAGTGCGATAATCTCTATTTATAAAAATTTTATGTTGGTTTGTGTACGCTTCAAAAACTCAGAAAGTTCTGCACCGATCGAGCTGAAATTTTAGAATGATGTATAATCTGCATCAAGGATTGTTTTTATCTAATTATTACAATGTGCCACAGCGAAGCGTGGCAGGGTACAGCGTACAGCTAGTATAATATACGATCACAATTTGCGAAAAAAAATACTTTATTTTTTATTTATTTATGGCATTGACCACGGGCAGTTCTTACACGTCACCTCATTTATATATTTTTCTTACAGTTATAGTCTCATATATAGATGCCTGCCATAAAGAACTTCGTACCAATCAATTAGAAATAATAATCATAAAAACATGTATTAGACAAGAACAAAATTAAAAATTTTGATTAACCCCCGACTACCTTGGATTTGTTATCTGTACAACATTCTACTAGTCAAGCCCTTTCATTTGATACCCATATTAAGGGAGTTGTGAAAAAATGAATGTAATTCGCCATTTTGTGGTAGCGGCCATCTTGGATTTGAAATTTGTCATAGTGCAAAGTATTCTACTAGTCAAGCCCTTTCGTTTGATACCCATATTGCGGTAGTAGTGAAAAAAAATTATATAATTCGCCATTTTGTGATGGCGGCCATCTTGGATTTGATAATTTTTATAGTGTATAGTATTCTACTAGTCAAGTCTTTTCATTTGATACCCATATTGAGGTAGGTTGTGAAGAAATATTTTGTCCGCCATTTTGTGGAGGCGGCCATCTTGAATCGATATTGTCCAAACATAGCTAAGAACATCCGCACGGATATTAACTTTCAAATAAAAAAAACTGCATTGAAATCGGCTTATCCGTTTGAGCGCTATGGTGCCACAGACAGACACACACACACAGACAGACAGACAGACATCGACGTCAAACTTATAACACCCCTTTTTTTTGGTCGGGGGTTAAAAACATCACTATCATATATGATACATAAATATCTCTAATACAAGAATTCGATGCAAGAAATTTCTTGGTAAATTTGAATTTTACTACACCTATCAATTTAAACTTCCTCCAAGACCTATTGTCTATGGTTAGTGGGTGCATAAAAACTGAACATTCAATTTGTCGCCATTATAAATCGATATCCCATCGTAAAGATAATTTCTAGAATTATATTAGTAATCGATAATCACACAATTCGTATGCTGCTTGACGTATTAATCGACGTGTATCTCAAACTTTTTATGTACTTAGACTTACGGATATATTAACTTTTTTTAATAGACTTCAAAACATAGTTTCCAATTTATCGAAACATGTTTTATGTAGGTATGTCGTTTGGAAAGTTATTTTGTTTAATTTTTTTTTAGGTGGGCCTGAGCTTTGGTTCAGTTGTTTTTCGAAATGTATTATTTCATAGGTACTTTAGGGTAAATGCTATAGGGCTGTTTAAAAAAATGAAAACAAGGTAACCGCAACCCACAACTAAATTCAGTTTGTCAAATTTGTGTATTGGTGTCGCATCGTTCAAATTCACTCTTTCCATTTTTTCTAAGCGCGCCAAAAGAAGTATGTATAACTATATTTTAATAATAATTATTAGTGAACATCTACGACACAATCTAATCCCAAACTAAGCAAAGGTTGTACTATGGGAGCCAGATAGCTGATATGATACATAAATATTCTAAAAATATACTTATTACTATATACATAGAAAACACCCAGGCACAGTAAAAATATTTGTATTCCACACAAATATTTGCATTAGACGGGGATCGAACCACGACCTACGTAGGCAGACTTACTACGAACTAAGCCACCAGGCCAGCCATAACTTAAATATAAGATCTAGGAATCCTGATTAGGATGATGGGAACCCAAAAAAGTTAAACCGCTGTATTCTACACGTTTTCCTAGGCATATGCAAGTCAAAAACCAAAAAATGTATTCGTAGGGACTGTCAATACTTGTTGTAATTGTTATTCCCATAAAACCAAAGAAAATATATAAGCCCATAAAAGTGAAATCGTATCGTAATCGTAACTTAGATTTTTCTCCCACGATTTTGTTCACCCAAAAAGACACAAACGCGCCTTTTAAGAAGTTTTCACTTTAAACAAGAACAAAATTAAAAATTTTGACTAACCCCCGACTACCTCAGATTTGTTATCCGTACAACATTCTACTAGTCAAGCCCTTTCATTTGATACCCATATTAAGGGAGTTGTGAAAAAAGAAATGTATTTCGCCATTTTGTGGAAGCGGCCATCTTGGATTTGAAATTTGTCATAGTGCAATGTATTCTACTAGTCAAGCCCTTTCGTTTGATACCCATATTGAGGTAGTAGTGAAAAAATAATATAATTCGCCATTTTGTGGTGGCGGCCATCTTGGATTTGATTTTTTTATAGTGTATAGTATTTTACTAGTCAAGCCCTTTCATTTGATACCCATATTGAGGTAGGTTGTGAAGAAATATTTTGTCCGCCATTTTGTGGCGGCCATCTTGAATTTATATTAACCAAACATAGCTAAGAACATCCGCACGGATAATAACTTTCAAATAAAAAAACCGCATCGAAATCGGCCCATCCGTTTGAGCTCTACGGTGCCACAGACAGACACACACACAGACAGACAGACAGACAGACAGACAGACAGACAGACAGAGAGACAGACAGACAGACAGACAGACAGATAAACAGACAGACAGACAGACAGACATCGACGTCAAACTTATAACACCCTTTTTTTTTGGTCGGGGGCTAAAATTAATTTTAAGCATATTCAAATTGGCAAAAACTTGATGATTGGTAATATCAAATTGATTTTTGAGTTTTCAATATTTGTTACCTCAAACCTTAGTTGTGTTCAAGTTACAAACTTAAACACAACTTTTGTAAAATTGCGATATGTTTGAGAACCACAGCACAATCAATCAATAAATGCCGAGCCGCACTTACTTTGCATACAATCGCGGTCGTATTCCGCAGCCGATCCTGAAGTAATTGTCCGCCATATTGGCTCAGTTCCCGCCATTTTTGGTCATGTCTATGGTCACTTGAAGACAATGGCTCTTGAGTGACCAATTATTATCCTAATTAGCATTGAGTTCTATAACGATCGAGGAAAATGGATTTTAATTATTGGAACAGTTATTTGGGTGGTTAATAGCATTCAATTATGTTTATTTACCTATAGACTATCAGCGCCCTGCGCCGGTGTTTCATCACAGCAGTTATTGTAATTTAGATATTGAAAATTAGATAAATACTTTTTATTGTATACTTACACCAAAACAAAAAAAAAACCACTATATATACAGGATAAGAAAAACAATAAATACCAGTATTACAATCGGCGGCCTTATCATTAAAAGCGATCTCTTTCAAGCAACCTCAGGATGAAAATGGTTTGTAAGTATATTTTAATTGTGTGTTATACCAGTTTTTATCTGTGTAGCGAATTTTTTACTTGATCTGCTCATGTATTTCGACGTGTTTGAGCAACAAACATTCAAACTTTGGCATTTATAATATTAGTAGGAATGAAGACTAGCAGCATTCCTGGTTTTTTTAGGATCAAAAATAACCGTTGTCAGAATATTATGTCAATGTACAAAATTTTATCCAATCCTTTCAGTAGTTTTTGCGTGAAAGTAAATGAAAATAAAGACAAATAAATCTTAATATATATAAATCTCGTGTCACAATGTTTGTCCTCAATTGACTCCTAAACCACTTAACCGATTATAATAAAATTCGCACACCATGTGCAGTTCGATCCAACTTGAGAGATAGGATAGTTTTTATTTCGATTAATGGGCTTTATGTGACGATATCCGAGCGAAGCCGGAACGGGCCGCTAGTATGAATATAAGTATCAATAGCAAAATTCCTAATGACGGTTCAATAATTTCCGTTTTGTTTAAGACAATGACGATTAGACATTAACATAATAAAGAGATTTGTTCACGCGCAGGGGCGGAGACCGGACGCTGGCGCTCTCAGGTACAGACAGCAAATTAATACAATATTCTGTTTAGTGTGAATATCATCATCAACAACCCACTAAATATTGTTTTTAAGCTTTCGCGATTTGAACACATAATGTTTATAATTAAATCGAGATTAAGTCCTGTACATTATAAACATTATAACCCACTAAATGTTCCCACTTGGGACAAGAGCCTTCTCTCGCAGAGAGACCGGGCACCCAATCCAACACCTATTTAATTGGGTAACGGGACACTCACGTATATACATACGGTCGGTCAATCCGACTCGAGTTTCAGCCGCGTCCGGCGGACTTTTTCAAGGAGAGTGCACGCGCGCGATGGCTGCCCGTTTGGCACTACGGGCTGCCGCACGGCGCGCACGCTCAACGGCTGTTGCGGGGTGCAGGTGAGGGGGTGCGAGAAACTCGAGTCGGATTGACCGACCGTATATACGTGAGTGTCCCGTTATCCAATTAAATATGTGTAACAACCACGTTAATTTTAATACAATCCAACACCCTCTTCTTAATGCATTCTCAAGAGGAGAAGGAGACCCTGACAAACCAGGGTTACGGGTCGGGTACCGGGTCACGCATCCTTACCATCCATGAAGCTCAGGGATTGACATACGAGTCGGTCATCGTAATTAAAACTAAGGTAAACATGAAGCAGCACGAGAGCGTACCCCATGCGGTTGTTGCAATCTCACGGCAAACGGGGACCTTCACATACTACGCTGACGACACCGACGACGCCATCGGTCGGTTCGTACGGCGAGCACCGGCATCACCAAATACCATCAGAGAGTTCAACCTACAGATGGCTATAAAGGACAGAAATGCGGCCATAGTGGAGGCTCTGCGCCGGGAGGAGGCGGCTTAAGCAAAAGACGATGTCGAGTCGATTACTATCGGAATCCCAACCGGTAGTGATCGGCTCAACAGACGAAATCGGACTAGTACTAGAATTAAATGTTCACAACACCCCCCTATTTTCCTTTTCTTCTCCAAATCCAAGAAATTTGTAAAAAAAAAGATAATTGTAATGACAAAGGTCCCGGACCCCGGAGTCCGTGGGGCGGCAAAATAATAATAATAAAAAAAACTACCTCACCTGAAGAGACTTGAAGACACCAATATTGTAACTCACCCACATCGCTCGCAGAACTGACAACCGATGGGGAAGACAGGTTCTCGAGTGGCGACCACGGACCGGAAGACGCAGTGCTGGACGGCCTCCCACTAGATGGACAGATGACCTCACAAAGGTCGCGAAACTGCTGGTTGCAGGTAGCGCAGGACCGTTCATTGTGGAAATCTAGGGGAGAGGCCTATGTTCAGCAGTGGACGTCTTGCGGCTGATGATAATGATGATGAATATTGTAACTATCAGGGAAAACCCACTGCGGCAACGCGTTATTATCGCAACCTAGACGTTATTATCGCAAACGTGGAGTAAAATCGCTTCGTGTTTTTGGAAAATCAACCATGAAACGATCGCTTTTTTGAGGTATGAAATGATATAAAATACTTTTCATCCTATGAACAGCTCGGTGAAGGTCGTTGTATAGCGGGATCTTAGTCTATTATAATATGTAGCCAAACTGTTGAAATTAATAGAAGGCATTGTTGATGTTTCTATATCTAAGTATATAAATATATAAAAGGGAAAGGTCATCTCATCACGAAATCTCAGAAACTGCAAGTGATAGGAGCCTGAAATTTTTCATGGAGTTGCCTTTTAGTACGTGGGCGCTCGCTAAGACGGGGTTTTGCGAAATCCAACCCCTAAAAGGGTGAAACAAGGGATCATTGTATGAAAATTCGACATTTTGAAAGCTATAAGCATGGCGTTGTTTTCACGCTTTTGGTTAAAAGGAAGTAAAATGTGTATTATGTGTGTATAAATGGGTGTTTAGAAAACCACCGTCCTCGAAGGTAGGGTCGAAATATAAGGGTTGAAGTTTAAAATGGGAAGTCCGTCATTATGAACATCAAATCATGATACTTCTTTGTATCTAGACACTAATTTTATTATTATTTATGGTAAGATCATCATCTTTATTGCGTAAATGTTATCTACATGTCAAATAAAAATAAAATAATAATGTCAGGTTACAAATTAATACTAATATAAAATACAAAATTTCACTTTCATTATATATTTTCCTTACGGTTTTTTCAGTTCTGTCGCACATCAAAATATGGATTTTGATGTCCGATGGGGTCTCCTCTAAACCTATTGTAAGGAAGCTCGTTCCAAAAACACAAATACAGTGTAATATCCAAATATTGCATCTATTGTTTTGCCAACCGTACCACCAAACCCGTGAAGGCACGCAGGTTCGACCCACTCTAAAATAATCGATTACATTATAAGTACTGCAACAATCGATAACGTATGGGCACGTAGGTACGTCACCGAATAATATCGATTGAAGGGTTTAAGGAAACAAGGTATGTATAGTGTTTGATTGAATTGTCCACCAATATTTATTTATTATCGACTATTGAAGTGGCAACTTCTGGCGCACCGCACACAGATATTTTCGCAGGCTGTGAGGTAGAGGCCGTCACGCTCTGAGGTGCAAGGCTCGATCGGATGAACTTGGCACCGCCGAGTGTACCCGAGCGAGAAAAACACAGCCTTCTTTCTGATCTTAGCTGTTGTGTCACTGTGTCTACTATTTTGTTTACTTAGATTAAAAAAGTAATTTTAATTTCTAACTGGTTTTTTATTTATCATACGTATACGATCCGTAATACAAGTAATGCCTGGTTTACATTTTTCCAGTTAAGTGTTTCAGCGAGAATCCAGTCTAGTGCTATTAACGTCTACGTTATTCAAGTTATTTAGCAACCGTTGAAGTGTGAACACTACATTTGAATATAAAAGATATGTATTTATTTAAAAATAAATTAAAATGCCTTCTGACAGAGAAGGCTTATTATACAGTTAATGAGTATCTGACTGATAAATTAGTTTCAGATTTGCAAGCTTTTATTATGCTTTCATTGTCATTACTTTTGTTAGAAATTAAAATGTTTCATTTACTTTATTGTTTTGCTTCCATTATTGTTATAAATACCCAATCAGTTATTGTATAATTATGTAATGTAGATAATAA
Source organism: Ectropis grisescens (assembly GCA_017562165.1). Lineage (NCBI taxonomy): Eukaryota > Metazoa > Arthropoda > Insecta > Lepidoptera > Geometridae > Ectropis > Ectropis grisescens. Next base: position 10,944,224 of record CM029768.1, read on the forward strand.
CAGAGTAAAATTGGTAGTTCTTGCAGCTTAGAGTGATGAATTATAAAGTTTTTTTGTCAAATTGCCATAGACAACCTAATATTTGCATGCCGTAAGGTTGCTAAGGAGTTCTCAATGTAAACATTTAAGATCTTATTCTAATTACCCATTTTCGCAAATAAAGAAATTTTATTTATATTTTATTTACAATGACGATGATTTCAACAAGATATCAGTTTCGTAAATGTTTCAAACATGCTTTTTAAATGAATATAGGTACGGGTAACTCACGTGATCCATACTTCAAATATATGAGTGCGTAGCACTTGTAATAATGATATCAATTTATTTTTCGCTTCTGAGTGCCTATTTGTGGTTTGAAGTCGGTTTTATTTTTTGTACGAAAATAGTATATATTATATCCAAAGAGTTTACATATCGCTAGCGACAAGCGATCTTTTCCAGAATACCCACCCAGGCAACGCATTCCAAAGTTCAGATGCTCTTTTTACCAAAGTGGTAAAATTTCTTCGTTAGCGTCTTTGGGACATCAATCATGAAACGATGTAATTTTCTAGTAACGAGCAGTCGATAGAATTTTTTTGCATATTCTAAGATCAAATGTATCCGATAAAACACTGATAAGCTAGTAATTTTGGGACGATGTTCAAGACTTTGGAGTCTTTTGTAGTGTCGTTGCCTATGGCCCTTTTGACACGTCACTCGATCGAAACTAAAACCTCCAACTGGAAAATCTCACAAAGTTTCAACGCTTTTTAAACGTAAACGCCATCAAACTTTTTCTCACAATGTTTGCATAAGTATAAGCTACCCACTAAGTGTTAAATGCTGAAACACGGGACTTTCTCTCGCAAGGAGAGAGTTAATGCTACAATCCAGCACCCTGGCCCAGTGCGGGTGGGTTTACGACGCATGCTCTGAAAAGGTTCTAGAAACATATCGGTTTCCGCACGATGTTTTGCTTCACCGTTTTTATGTTAGCAACATCATCAGTAGGACTTCGATAAGGCAGTGATTCGCGTGGAATTTGAAATAGGGTCTTTGGATCGGCTGTCGTCGTTCTCCCGACTAGACCAGCCGTAACTTACTAGACCATCTGTAACTTACTAGACCATCTGTAACTTACTAGACCATCTGTAACTACTAGACCAGCCTTACTAGACCAGCCTTAGACCAGCCGTACTAGACCAGCCGTAACTTACTAGACCAGCCGTAACTTACTAGACCAGCCGTAACATACTAGACCAGCCGTAACTTACTAGACCAGCCGTAACTTACTAGACCAGCCGTAACTTACTAGACCAGCCGTAACATACTAGACCAGCCGTAACACTAGACCAGCCGTAACTTACTAGACCAGACCAGCCAGCCAACTTACTAGACCAGCCGTAACCAGCCGTAACTAGACCAGCCGTAACATACTAGACCAGCCGTAACTTACTAGACCAGCCGTAACTTACTAGACCATCTGTAACTTACTCGACCAGCTGTAACTTACTAGACTAGCCATAAAATTACTAGACCAGCTGTAACTTACTAGACCAGCCGTAACTTCTTTCTTTACTTCACAATGTTTATTTCATCTATAAACTATTTTCGTACAAAAAATTAAACCGACTTCAAAACCACAAATAGGCACTGAAAAGCGAAAAATAAACTAAAATCATTATTATAAGCGCTACTCACTCATCTATTTGAAGTCGGTGCCAGTCAGGTCAAAAAGTTAGTAGATTGATGCTATGTAGGCACATGGTAAGTAGGCACAGGTTAGTAGGTAGTATATACTGTATATATCCACTACCTGTTAGATTTGGCTGGCACCGACTTCAAATAGATGAGTGAGTAGCGCTTTTTAGTTTATTTTTCGCTTTTGAGTGCCTATTTGTTGTTTTGAAGTCGGTTAAATTTTTTGTACGAAAATAGTTTATTATTAATTTACACAATTTCGTATTGACAGGATCGAGTTTCATAACTTACGTCGAATCTTCAACTACGTCATCCAGAAAATTGTACGCAAATTTTAGTTTATGGTTCATATTTCAAAAACCACCCGACCGATTTCGATAAGATTTATATGGGACCATTCGGGAAGCATACCCATCCGAACACAAAAAGAAATTTGAAAATCGGTGCAGAGGTTCTCGAGAAATCAGGTAACAAACATAAAAAAAAACATAGAGGTCGAATTGATAACTTCCTCCTTTTTTTGGAAGTCGGGTAAAATTACGCATGACGTAATATCAAATATAATTCCGACGACAATGCTGCCAACGTGACAGCCGAAAGGAATCGATTATCGTATAAAATGCATTACCGATGCAGCGCGCAACACTAGCGATGCTTTATACTACCGCGCGACACACGCCGCATGCTGAATGCATGCTGTGCCGGACAGCAATTAAAAAATATTTTTGTGGTGAAAATACTTTTGGCACACTACAAACAGATTTTCCGTAGGCTGTGAATTAAGTTCAAGCGTCACGTTTTACGAAAAGAAACATTCGGGTAAACTCGAATGATTTAGATGGCTCAAGCTCCTGGCCACGCCCTCCGGTTTCACCCGCGCATTTTCCAAAGTGGGCTATCAAATTCTGAGTTATAAGTTTTCACTTCTATTGCCAATTCCTATGACTGCCAATTTCTTTGTAAAGATGACTGAATGAAGGCTGAACTTTGTATTGCCGAAAGTTTGTGACTTTTATTCCGGACAAGAACAAAATTAAAAATTTTGACTAACCCCCGACTACCTCGTATTTGTTATTTGTATAGCATTCTACTAGTCAAGCCCTTTCATTTAAAAAACATATTGACGGAGTTGTGAAAAAAGAAATGTATTTCGCCATTTTGTGGTAGAGGCCATCTTGGATCTGAAATTTGTCATAGTGCATAGTATTCTACTAGTCAAGCCCTTTTATGTGATACCCATATTGTTGTAGTAGTGAAGAAAATTAATGTAATTTGCCATTTTGTGGTGACGGCCGTCTTGGATTTGAAATTTGTTGTAGTTTATAGTATTCTACTAGTCAAGCCCTTTCATTTGATACCCATATTAGGGTAGGTTGTGAAGCAATATTTTGCTCGCCATTTTGTGGAGGCGGCCATCTTGAATCGATATTTACCAAACATAGCTAAGAACATCCGCACGCTAATTAACATTCAAATAAAAAAACCACATCAAAGTCAAAGTACTTTATTCATAAATGTACAATTTATCGAAATCGGCCTATCCGTTTGAGCTCTACGGTGCCACAAACAGACACACACACAGACAGACATCGACGTCAATCTTATAACACCCCTTTTTTGGTCGGGGGTTAAAAACCTCCGGGAACGTTAACAATGCGGGTAAAGCCGTGGGGCTTTTGCTAGTTTGAAATGATAATGGTGTTTTTTTTTTTAATTTTTTGAAGTGAAAACTGCTTTGGCCACATACAGATTTTTCGTGGGCTGTGAATTGAATTCTAGCGTCACGCTCGGGAATGATAAGAAATCTTCGGGTAAACTCGGGACCATGGCCATGCCCTCACCCGCCGGCCGGCTGGGATTCACCCGCGTAGTTTCCAAAGTAACAGTTCACATTAGGAACCTGTACAGATTAAAGGAGCATAAGAGAGACAGTCGGCGTCATAAGTCCCAGTTGTCCCACGCGCCATCACTGACGAACACTGCACATCACATCCTCAGCAACAGAGTGGTTTACAACTGGAACAGGTTGCCTGAGGATGTTATTTCGGCAAAGTCGTTAAACTCTTTTAAGAACAAACTGGACAAATGGATAGTAAAAGACAAAATCATTTTAACAGACAATTACCTATAATTTGTTATTTCAACACTGAGATATAGGCACATCAGCTAAAGCTGCTCGCCTATTAATCAATAAATAAAATAAATAAATAAAGAATCAAATTTAATTCTGAGTTGTCAGTTTTCACTTTTGTCGGCAGTTTTATGATTGCTATTTTTTAACCATTTGGCACGTCCAGTTGGATACCAGTGCTTCCAGCTGATACCTCCTTAATCAAGCCATACCAAAGGTGCGAACAGCAGGTCTACTACGAAGTCCGATAAACGATATATCGGCCGAAGTTATGGACGTTTTATACCACGAAACACAATCGGTCGGTTGGTGACATAAAACAGTCACATCAGCGTCGGTCGGGATGAACGAAACGCCCGATCAGCTCAACCAACCGATTGTGTTTCGTGGTATAAAACGTCCATAACTTCGGCCGATATATCGTTTATCGGACTTCGTAGTACTCTATACGAGTACAAGATTGAATCTGTGTTTGGTAAATACTTATAACGTGAGCAACTGATAGACAAGAAGTGCCTTCGCAGGAGAGGACACCTTTGACTAATTTAGCCTTGGACTAGATGAGATCCAAAGTTGTGCGTATATGTCAAAGTAAAGCCTTAAAGCTCGAGATGTATCAGCTTTAGCTTTTGCTGTTTCTGGGCAAAGTATCAGGGAGTGGACATGGATCAAGATGGTGGAACAACTGTTCAGACTAGCGCTGGACAAATAACATTTTAAGAAGCTGACTGCCTACTTTCAGCAATGGAGAGTCACTATAAGAAGAAGGGCAAAGTCCATATTTTTATCATACAGCGATGTATGGTAAGCAACGCGCCTGCCCTTAACCTTGAACCTAGTAGGTACCCAGAAATGTGAAATGATTTAGTATATGCCCTGTAATTTATCTGGAAACATAGCCCTTCAAAACTAGCAGGTAATTAAACTTTACAAGGTTAAATCACTTAGCACTGCGCTTGTCACCCAGAAGTGCGAGATGATTTAGTATAGGCTCTATAATTTCTTTGGAAACATTGCTTTTCTAAGCGTTAGCACTTGGTGGTAGACGGGCAAAGTGTTAAAAAGGGTGTGTGCTTACCACAGGCGGACTCTGCAAAGTATCCGCCTACTTATCACTACAAAAATGGGTTTGTGCCGAACAAGCTAATTCATACCTTACCCACACAGCAAACGCTAAACCATGTCATGCCTTGATGCGTGGCGACAACTTCCACGAACGAAGTCGGCAGCGTAAAGAAATTAAAAAGAAATAGGGCCATAGACAACGCCGTGGCGCATAGACAAGTAGCCGACAAAGAACTCTTTACTGAATTTATAAACGATTTATCGTGACAAGATCGGTTCACTGATTTGTGTAATAGTCTTATGAATTTTAAATCGGAATTAAGTCATCAATGCGAGGTAAGTATGGATGCTAATTAGTATTCTGATGGCGGGAAATTAATGGACAGCATTGATGTTGGTTTTGTGGAAACGGCTGATTGAAATCTCACTTAATACCGGGTTCTGCAGAAATGGATGTAGTGTAGTGCAATGCGCTGCAAATTAAAATTAAAACAAGTCCAAAGAGTGAACGTTAAATACATTAAATTTAAGTCATATTAGACGCTACCCGAAGGATGGATTACAGGAGACATGATCCTCGAAATGATGCTCGTCAAACTGAAACATTTCGTCAAAATTTACTGAATGAAAACCAATTTTATTTGCTCATACCATGACACATGTTATAGTTTGCTGACACCTAACAATGCCTTTATGTTCCCGTTGTTGTATGTGTGGAAAAACTGGCATTGTGCAATAAAGTGTAATTGACTCTATACAATATTGTCTTATTAGTAACCAACCCCTTCCAAAATTTTACGACCGTATCTGAGCCACATATTTGAAAAACCAAATCCCCAAAGTCTCCCAGCACCCACTGGTACTGAAACCCGAACCAACAGCAAAACCAAATGAATGCGGAAACCTGTCCAAATAAACGATAATAGCACCGGGTGGTTTTGGCACTACAGACGTTGGATAACTATATTTTAGTATCAAGTGAAGCTTTCTTTCAGAGATTAGAAGCCCAACTATCTATTTATCAATGGTTAGCAAAACAGCAAAGATGTTTAACAATTTATTGAAATTCAAGGGAAAATTGTCATGCGATCCTTGAGCGGGTGAGAATTGCTCACAGAAGTTCGATCCTCCAGGTCAGGATTAGCTACACACAACGAAAGATCAACGAGGTAAGATGTGTGATGATCCAGGCGCGTCCTTCCTTTTAAGGACGTGGGCAAAGTAGCAACTGCCTTTTACTTTCGATTCCAAGATCTACCTATTGATTATATCTTACTAAACATTGAAAAATAGGACTAGGAGGTAAAAGTAGGAGTTTTATTATGTTGCTATTTCAGGTTCGGAAGAAAAGTGGCCATTTTTTTGGTTTTTGAAGCACCACACACAAATTTGTCGTGTGCTGTGTACGAAGCTTATCACCACGCTCAAGAAATGTTCGGGTGAACTCAGGACCGCCGAGTGTGCTAGAGCGAGAAAGAAAGAGTAAGCTGCAGCTACCGTCTGGCTGCTGACATTTCCTTTTTTTAAATTTATTGTTGGCCATGGATAATAATAGTACTTGATCCTATAGGATTGGCGGAGTTGTGAAGCTAAACCACAATAATTACCATTAATCAAGAGTTGAAGTTGAAGTTGTTAGTCCTTGAGCCGCATCTGTCACTATCGTGTCGCTGTACTATGTTCAATTAATAACAATTTAATCATTTTTATTTCTAACTAGCTGTTGTGATTGTGTTGTGACATTGTGATGCATAAATTAGATAAAAACAATCCTTGATGCGGATTATATATCATTCTAAAATTTCAGCTCGATCGGTGCAGAACTTTTTGAGTTTTTGAAGCGTACACAAACCAACATAATGTTTTTATATTTAAGAGAAGATATTAAAATAATTGAAAAGCTCCACGTCGCTTTGCCCACGCCTAGCTACGCTACTGCGAGAACCCTTCGGATTGGAAGCTAACAAGGGACCTATGGCATTTGAGCTTAGGTAGTCTCAACTACCTACCAAACTACTGCAACTGCCTGTTTTCCGTAAACCGTCACTTCCATTTAGTCACAGGGCTTCCTACACTTTGTTTGTCGATTCGCAGTTTCCACTCAAGGACCTCTCCAATAATACTTACGGTACTAAAGTTCAATAGGTATTTTCTAGGTCAACGTGCTCAATCCTAGGCCATGGGATTGCTTAGCATCATGCCGTGTGACCATGAATTGCCCACGAATGGAACCTCCTCCGTTTTTGAAGGTGATTAATAATAGCAGCCGATAGATGTGACAATCTGTAACTTAAAATTTTAGTAGGTATTAAATACCACTAACGTTGCACAATACGCAATACTAGTTTAAGATCCCGCTATACAACGACCTTCACCGAGCTGTTTATTGGATGAAAAGTGTTTTATATGTAATTTAATATGTCAACAAATATATTGCAAATGGGTTGCCTAAAAAATTTCAGTCCAGAATATGATTAATTAACAATTAATATTTTTTTTAATATTTCACTTAAATTGATTGAATTTTAGAAAAAAACTATGCAACATAACTTATTATTTTAACTTTACTCAGTGCTTACGAAATCTCATGGAAATATTTTCAAATAATAAAAAGTTTCAAACAAACTTTCATCCCTTATTTCACCTCTTTGGGAGGTTGAGTTTTGAAAAATACTTTAATACATAATTCATTATTTTGATCATGCTCAATTCGTGCGAAATTTTATGCGAATACGTTTAAGGAATAAAATGTTTCATACAAACTTCCATCCCGTTTTTTACACCCTTAGGGGTTGAATTTCGTAATGAGATTTCGTAAGCTTTGAATAAAGCCAAAATAATAAGTTATGTAATACAGTTTTTTCTAAAATTTAATCAATTCTATTGAAACATTTAAAAAAATATTTTTGAAATGTTAATTAATCATATTCTGGACTGAATTTTTTAGGCAACCCATTTGCTATATATTTGTTGACATATTAAATTACATATAAAACACATGTCATCCAATAGACAGCTCGGTGAAGGTCGTTGTATAGCGGGATCGACTATACGTCACTAGTATATCTACAGAAAGGCAACAAACAAACTGCTCATTAAAATTCATAAAACCACCCGAAAACTATCCAATAACTTTTACTATAATGTAAAATAATTTCAAAATGGGCATTAAAGTGCAATATAACAAAGCGATTTAAAAAAGGTCTACCGCCTGATTAGTATGCTTTTAGGGAGTCCTTGTCATCCGTTTGTGTTTTTGGGTTGTCAATTAATTCCTGGAATTATGTCTGCTACGCATGTTGCATGTTTTAAAAAGATGTGGTATCATGGGACATCAGAAGCGAAGTTGCTTCGGATAATATAAAAGCAATATAATTTGCAAAACAAAATCGTTTAACATATTTAATTGGATAACGGGACACTCACGTGTATACGGTCGGCACAGCTGTGCCAAACGGGCAGCCGTCGCGCGCGTGCAGTCTCCTTGAAAAAGGCCGCCAGACGCGGCCGAAACTCGAGTCGGATTGACCGACCGTACATACGCGAGTGTCCCGTTATCCAATTAATTATGTGTAACAACCACGTTAATTTTAATACTAAAATCGTTTAGTTTTATTATTTATGTTTTAAGTTGGCGGCAAACCATATGTAGCCTGGAGTGATTCTATAGAGACAAAATGCGCACATACAGAACGGTTAGAGTTCTGCGTTCTCATGACTGCTGACCGCTTAAGAGTTCCAACACTCACAAGCGGCGGCGACATTCACATTCTCGCGTTCTACTACATTGTTTCATTTAAGTTTGCACATGCAAAATGTCACTCGAAAGTTCATCTGAAGAAGAATTATTGCTCTTGTGAAGCCTAACAGAAAAGAAAAGGAAGTATTGGGTGCACGTGCGAGAAGAACTAGACGAATTTAGTAGTATTTTTTAGGATTACAGCTTTTTTATGGCAGTTTTTTATAGTATCACTTAAATCATTTAACAAACTTCTATCCCTAACTAGTTTCCAAACTCGTATCAGTTTAATAAATTGTAACTTTTCACTTCTATCGGCAGTCCCTATGACTGCCAATTTTGTACATAACTGCAGTGTTATACTGGTTTGTTCATCAAACTTCCAGGTACCTTTCACATCAATTGTGCGCCCTTATTCATGAGTCATAATAAAATCCATTTAAGTATACAAATCATGCGTGTACGGTTATGCTAATGATATAATTGGAACTCGGCCGCCGGTGCATCAAAGTGGTCAGTTCGCGACACTGTCCGGCCGAGACCAACGACAATGTGAATCGGGCGAGGGAGCCACTGCACTACCATATTTTTGAAGTGAAAATTTCTTTTGGCGCACAACACACAGATTTTTCGTAGGCTGTGAATGAAGCTCAGTGTTATGTAGAATAACTGACTAATAATGTATATTGGTCTCCATTCTGCTGTAATGTATTCGCCAGACGGACCTTAAGGTGTCCCCCCCAGCAAAACGACTTTTGTCCAGTTTTTAGAGCTGCCTATTCGTTAGCCAAAACAAATATCAACCGGTAAAAAAAATATGTTAAATTTCTACAATTTCTTGGCTTCAAAACAGTAGTTACTTTATTTTGTTAATGAATTTATTGTTTAAATAATCTCCTCACAACGAAACCACAAAAATAGAAATAATTTTCATGCATCTAGTCGAAAAACCGCCATTAGGTATTTGGATTTTGTACTTACACCAACGGAATTCCATTATGAACATTTTGGTAGAAATATTGTTTTTCAAAGGACCAAAATCTGATTTTATACATTTTATTGTAAAATTTGAGCGTAAAACAGCGACAGATCCTACTGTTTCACTCTTGCGCTTTCTTGCGGTGTGTGATGAGGTAAGATTTCCTCAAGGTCATTTGCTCGGGGTACGGCATTAAGATAATTTGGAGCGCTGTTAAATAAATCGAACTTAAATAATTTTTCATCTATATAGGATGTACCAACTGTACGCTAACTTACCTCAAAATACATGGTACAAAATCAACTCATATGTTACGACACCACCGAGGGCTCGGTGGTGTCTGTCTAGGATGGTCTTTTTCTGGTCTACAGGTATTCCGAAAATGAGGTAAGCCAGTTTTTCGAGAACCCACTACGTAAGGCTTCCGATCCATCGAAGTGTCGTAACATGTGAGTTGATTTTGTAACATGTGTTTTGAGCACAAAATACTCTTTGGAGTGTGATGGCGTCAGTAAGTATGAATAAGGAGCGGTTACTGGGATGGGTCTAGCAGTTTAAGATAAACGATTTTATAAAAAATATACCTAGATTATTACTTATATTTAAGATCTTATTGTAATTACTTACCCATTTTTGCAAATAAAATAATTATTATTTATTTATTGTTTTGACTGATCTATTGAACGACATACCAATTTTAAGTGGACTTTCAGTGGTAGACAGACTTTGGTAACTTTTTTAGCCAAAATAAAATAAATAGATAGCTAGCCGCGAGCGTAAGGGTCATACTGTGCCTCAGATAGGCACAAATAAAGACGTATTTTTTTTCCGAAAATGTTCTTTGAAACGATTTATCATTTCCCATCACGACTTCACAGGCGCCATCTTAAAAAACCTAATTCCGGCGGATAATACAAAAACATCACAATAACTTGTTTAATATTAATATTTGTAAGAAATATGTAGGTCGCATCCTAGCGCCTTCTTCGACAAACCTTTTTCTAAAAAACTCACAGAAAAAGGACAATAGAATTGTCTATGGTTTTGCTGTTTGGTATTCGTCACGTGTTATAAGATGGCGCCTCTATATTAATGTTGAAATAATCCAATCTATTTATTTATATATCCGACTTAAAAAAATGAGGGTTACAATTAATATTTGACTGCCCTAGTGGCTTAGTTGGTAGTAGCTCTGCCTGCGAAGCCGAGGGTCGTGGGTTCGATCCCCACCCAGTGCAAATATTTGTGTGATGAATTCAAATGTTTGCACTGTGTCTGGGTGTTTCTATTTATAATAAGTATGTATTTAAAACTATATAAGTATTATATCAGCTATCTGGCTGCCATCACACAAGCTTTGCTTAGTTTGGGGTCAGATGGTGTTGTGTGTGAATTGTCCACCAATATTTATTATTTATTTATTATTATTTATTATGTATGTTATTCGAAATTTCTTTTAAAAGTTTTCCGCAAAGATGTGATTTCAAAAGATTCCGTGATTTCACGGAATTTTCACGTACCTCAAAAGCACCTCAGTTCCTATCCATCATCTTCTTGACATTTTGATCTTGATTTGAGCGTGACTCATTGTAATCCCATTTTATTGCTTACCTAATTAAATAAAAGTATTAAATAAGTTACGGCTGGTCTAGCCCGGAGAACGGCGACTGCCGATCCGGAGCCCCGGGTTCAAATCCCACGCACACCAGGGTATTTTCGAAGTAATGCTGCTAATTTATTACGGTGAAAGAAAACATCGTGAGGAAACCGGATTGTACCTAGAATATTTCGAGGTCATGTGTCAGATACCAATCCGCACTGGGCCAGCGTGGTGGGAAGACGTTGACTCTCTCCTTAGAAGAGAAGGCCCCGAGTCCCAGCAGTGGAAACATTTTTTAGGGGCTGCTTATGTATTCTTGAGTATTTTTTTTCAATTCACCAAACGTCCTCATAGCATTTCGTTTTCGCTTATGCCTAATCTGCATAACCTAGCGTATAGTCACACTCTCTTTGCGTAGGGGTGTACTCCCCTATCAGATTTAAATGCAATGTTGTGTTACCACATCTCTTGTCACAAATTTGGTAGTCATATTTAAATCAGTGTTGATGGGGAGAGTAATGGAACCGAATGTTTGGTGGTTTACCAACGAAAAGTGAAAATTGTGTATTCTATCGAGATTTCTATTGATTTAACCCCCGACGCTAAAATTACGGGTTTTATAAGTTTTATGTGTGTTTATTGGCATCGTAGCTCTCCATCGGATGATCTGATTTTATTTTGATTATTTTTAGTCGAAAGATAGGACTCTATAAGAAGTACACCAAATTCAATAAACACAACCAGTTCCAGTACAGTCAGGTCAATCAGTCGACTAAATTAAACCAAGTACCTATACATCGATGTAAACCATTGGATGTGCCCAGCAGGTCCACTACCGAAGTTATGGACGTTTAAATCGTTTTATACCACGAAACACAATCGGTCGGTTGATGACACAAAAACTGTCAAATCAGTGTCGGTCGGGATGAACAAAACGCCCGATTAGATCAATCGACACTTCTTGACTTGACTTCGGCCGATATATCGTTTATCGGACTTCGTAGTAGACCTGATGAGCACTGCGTCTATGTGTATAGCGTAAGTGGTTTTCACACCACCAATGTACATGACCCCTGAATGACACCAATGTACTTGAATCGCTAGCGGCGAGGTATGCTGTGATTCTACTTATTTTGGTTGCTGACAAAGAATAGTGATAGGTAAGATAGAAACGTCCGGCGTTGACTACTTCCTACAACCGACTAGAACAGAAAGAGTGAGCTCACTGTTACCAACGATGACATAATTCCGTGCGCCTGAAGTTTGGGAGGGCACATCCAATGGTTTATATCTATGCAAGTAAAAGCCTTTTAAACTGCTTTAGTTTTCGTACTAAAACTGTGGATATATTTTTGAAATAGCTGATGTATTCACAATAATTGATTGCGGAACACAACATTGCATTTAAATATAATGAATTCGAGAGGGAGATGTCAGAACTCAGAGCGCAATGAATTTCATGCCCCGGTGCTCTCTGCAGTAGTGATGGGGTAGACGTCGACTGAAATTTATCGATGTTTCTATAAATAATCAAGATATTTTTGTAGTGATAAGTGACGAGACCAGCAGGACATGTGCCATAATAACCCAGTGTCACGCAGCTATTGGAACATGGAGTCCAAATCATTACCCAGCACTGCACTGCGCTTGTCACCGTATATAACGTCTCTGCCTATATTTTTTCTGGAATCATTGCTCTTGTAACCGGAAAATAACCAACAAACGAACTTGCCAATGACGTTGCGACGTCCTACAAAAATGTGTGCCGACATCTGGCCATTAGGGGTACGTCAAGTATAAACTATTTTTACAAAAAATTAAACCGACTTCAATACCACAAATAGGCACTCAAAAGCGAAAAATAATTTAATATAGGTAATTATTATAACCGCTACTCACTCATCCATATGAAGTCGGTACCAGGCTAGTTAAAAAGTTAGTAGATATACTATGTACGAGGTAGTAAGTAAGTAGGCATAGGTAAGTAAGATAAGAAAACTCTTTATTAAAAGCCATAATACAAAAGAAAAACAATTAACTTAACTAAATATAAAAAAAATGACATTTCAATTGGCGGCCTTATCGCTTAGAGCGATCTCTTCCAGGCAACCGTGCACGGATCAGAAACAAAAGATAGTAACATGGCCCGTTTAATTAATACATTTCATTTATCAACAACATTATGAGTACTAATCACAACGGAAAATAAATACAAAATGTAAATAATAACATACTACATATTTACAACATAAATAAACTAACACATACTAATTAAAATACAATAAAATATAAACATTAACTTAATATTTTATATATTGCTATACTACATATAAATACATGAAATAAAAAAATCATAAATGTACCAAATTAATGTTTACTACGAGTAGAAGACAGTTTGCAACTAACACTCTAGAAAAAAGTCTTTAACCCGACATTTAAAAACAGCTAGAGACTGGGCACGCCTTATTTCTAATGGTAGCTCGTTCCACAACTTAACAGCCCTCACAGTAAAAGAAGAAGAGTAGAAAGTTGTAGCGTGTCGAGGGATGTCAAGCGTGAGGTTATACGATTCTCTCAGTAACCTGGGAAGAAGAGATTGGCGAAACTGAAAGCGTTCACGAAGATAACAGGGAGAAGAGGAAGGAAAAGAATATTATACAGCAGCGAAAGTATGTGTGCATCCCGGCGACGACGGACAGGCAGCCACTTGAGCTTAGCGCGGTAGTTTGAAACATGGTCATACTTGCGCAGGCCAAATATGAACCTGATGCAGTAATTTTGAAGGCGCTCAAGCTTAGATAGCTGATCTTCTGTGAGATCAAGATAGCAGACATCCGCATAATCGAGAATAGGGAGCAAGAGTGATTGAGCAAGCGCAGTCTTAGTAGTGGTTGGAAGGAAATTACGCAACCTACGTAATGATCCACCGGACGCAAATATTCTGCGGCTTGTTTCAGCAATTTGAGGACCCCAAGATAAATTTCGGTCAAATATTACACCCAAGTTACGAACAGTGTTACTGAAAGGTATTATAACCCCATCGAATATCACCTGTGGAAGTGAGTTCCAATCAATTTGATCAATGAAGCGAGAACTGCCCATAACAATAACTTGTGTCTTTGTGGGGTTCACCTTCAAGCCGAAAGAAATGCTCCACTGTAATATACGGCGTAAGTCAACGTTTAAAGACTCAATGGCTTCCGATAGCCACCCCAATGGAGCTTGACAATATAATTGCAGGTCGTCTGCGTAGAGGTGGTAGGAAGAAGAAAGATTATGTGAGATTGCATTAATAAAAAGAGCGAAAAGTAACGGAGATAAGACGCCACCCTGCGGCACACCAGCCGAGGTGACACACCATGAAGAATATTTCTCTTCGAGGCGTATTCTCTGGCGGCGCCCGTACAGGTAATTTTGAAACCAGTCTATTACTGTAGGAGATATGTTGGAAGAGCGAAGTATTGCGAGGAGGACATCAAAATCTACGGAGCAAAAGGCATTACTGAAGTCCAGAAGCGCCAGCACGGTTAAGTTGCCATTTTCCATACCTAGACGAATGTCATCAGTGATTTTAACAAGTGCTGTAACCGTACTGTGCCCCGGACGAAAACCTGACTGAAACGGGTTGAGAAGGTTATTTTTATTGAGATAAAAACTTAACTGGTTGTAAACAAGTCGTTCTAGGACTTTGGACAGGAAAGGAAGGATAGAAATAGGTCGGTATTCAGAATAGGATTGAGGGTTAGCTTTTTTTGGCAAAGGAATAATTTGTGCTTCTTTCCACGAGGAAGGAAACACACTATTCGATATTGAGAAGTTAAAAATGTGACATAGGATAGTTAGCAAGGGATCAAGGATGGGGACAATCATATTTCGACTAATTGAGTCAAGTCCCACGGCGTTTGAGGAAATAGAGAGTATGCTCTTCCTAACATCACCATCAGTAAATTGACTAAAATTGAAAACAGGTTGATCAGGAGCAGCAAGATTGGAAATTAGATTTAAAGTGGTGGATTTCGAAACAGCATCCATAGCAGGAGACGCACAGAAATGTTTATTTAGCGCATGTAGATCAAGGTTTTTAGGGATACTATCTTGCTTTGGTTTTCCGACTCCTAAAGATCTGAGAAATTTCCACACTTTAGCTGGATCTTTGTCTTGCACTGAATTGAAAATATGGCGTCGTTGGGCATCTCTACACACCTTGTTACAGTAATTCCGCAATTCGACGTACCTTTGTTTGTTTAAGTCATTAGGGTGAGTTTTGAGTCTCGTCCTCGCAACTGCCTTTTATGCATCACCAATTTAATCTCATCGGTGAGCCAAGGTGCAGGAGCGTGCTTGATTTTATAGTACGCAATGGTGCGTGCACATCATACAGATTAGTTAAAAGTGAGTTGAAGATAGCCACTTTGTCATCCACGGTAGTAGCAGTTAAGACTGGCGACCAATCAATTTTAGACGCGTCATTAATAAGGTCTTCTTGAATTACACTAGAAAACTGCGCTGCACAATCACTGACGGTTTTGATTTGGGGGGACGAACTTTATAAGATAGGAAAATGAGGTCATGATAAGAGAAATCAGCTGAAAGCTGTCCGTGCTTTGCAACATGCTCTGGAGAAGAGACTAAAGCAAGATCGAGAAGGGAGGGAGAAGAGTTTGGGAAATAGTGGGTTGCGTTAAAAGGAAGGATGTGCATGTTGCATGAATTTACTAAGCTGAGTAATTTAGAACTACGATTATCGCATTTTAAAAGACAAGTGTTAAAGTCACCCATGATGATAGTGTGACCATATGATGGGGTGAGATTTTCAAGGATAGATTCAAAGGAAGAGAAATAGTTATTGGAAGATGAGTTGCTATAGTAAACACCAAGAAGAATCTTGGTGTGTGAAAGTACAATTTCTAAAAATAGATGCTCACCGATTTGATCGAGTGGCGGCTGAGGAGATGTGCTTACTACAGAGTAGGGAATATAATTGCGGAGATAGATAGCGACACCTCCACCAACACGTCCAGCCCGATCATTACGAATGAGATTGAAACCTGGCAAAGAAAAAGCGATAGAGGGTAGGGAAGTATGAAGCCAGGTTTCAGAAACTAAAACTGCATGTATATTTTTGCTATCGATAGATGCCTGTATGTCTGCAATATGGCCTGGAATGCTTTGAGCATTTATATGAATTAGGTTTAGATTTTGAGGTACATCAGAAAACCGCGCTTCCAATTGCTCCGAAAGGGTTGGAACATCGATATAACTGTCATCCGTACTATTGTGTATCGAAGATGACCCAGAAACAAAGCTGCCACTGTCATCAGAAATATCTTTAAAAATGTTTAACATAATATGGTACTAAATATCAATATAAATAAAATAATTAATAATAAGTAAACAGTAAATAAATAAATACACGACTATCAACACAACACTGTTTCTAAAAACTACACTAATACACTGGTTAATCTTTTTAAGATACCTGCCGGAAAGTTTCACAATTGGTATAAAATGAGTACAGATGCAAGATAAGTACAGCTTTGCGTAATAAAATTATTATTAGTCATCAACTAACACTAGACTCGGCTGTATGATGATGCACGTTTTATAAGGTAAAACAAAGATAAAAAAAAACGAAAAATATAAACATCAAAAACATACAACTGTCAGTGTCACATAAAAATAAACACTACAAGTACAAACAAAAAATGTTAATTGTTGAGTTTTACCTGCAAAGTAGTTAATAATTTTAGGTGTCTACCTTTAACTATCATATAGTTGATGTTAATTCAATAAAAAATAACTGAGGTAGTTATATAGAAAAAGGAACATAGGACAGATACGCGAAAACACTGGATACAAATCTTGCAAAACATAAACAAGAAGTTGCACACTTAATCATTTGGTTACTTCTGGATTTTAAGTTTCTGAATACGTGTGCGGCTTGTCGCTAGCTGCAGTTGTCTTGGTCATCCTTGGGGTACCTTCAGCGGCAACCGCAGACGCCCCGGCCAATTCCACGCTTATCTCAGGGGCCACTACCGTTTCCGATGGAATGCCAATCTTCTCTAGGTCAGCCAAGCAGCAGACGCGATGCCTTAAGCCGCCCATCCCCAGCACCACGACCGAGCCATTCCAAGTCCAGCAGTTTGCCACTCCAAAACGTTTTCGAGCCTCCATGAAAGTGTCATGACGCACCTTAGTTAGAACTCGGACATTGTTACTCCGGAACCTCGAAGAATCTTTTAGAGGCCCATAACCTAGCACGCCAGGACACCTCACTAAGCTTACACAGAATGGGCCTTGGGCGGTCCAGAGATGAAGACTTACCCATTCTGTGACATCGGCTGATAAAACAACTTTCAAATTCACTTAACTTGAGAGACTGTTTGATGAACTTTACAGTCACAGCTACCACATCCTCGCCTTTTACTTCCGGAACACCATGGAGAAGCAAAATTTTCCGTCGAGAATACATTTCTAAATTATCGTGCTGTTGAGAAAGAAGCTCAACCTGTGTCTGCAGTGCTCAAGTGAATTCAAAGTGAAGTTCTTGAAGACAGTGAAATCATAAAGAGGCTTCCATCGACTTGAGATTTGGGAGCTGATAACTTCTGCTGCCTTTCTTCAAATTGTGCCAGTTTCACATTGAACATATGGCTTAATTGAGATAGTGATTCTTGAATGCCATCCATGTTGTTTTATATAGTTGTTAGTGAAACACAACAGCAATATTTTAGTGGTGATTAAGTTTAAAGGCAAGTGTGAAACCTGGAGATAACACTTCCCGGCAGGTAATGTGCCTTGTTAATTATAAAAACATAAAAATTATTATTTAAAAGTGAATAGAACTATTTTTTAATAATTAAAAATAGATAAGAGAATCAAACTATGTGTTGTTAATTAGCTACCCTCGGCCAGAATAGTATAATAATAGGCATAGGTAAGTAGTATCTATCTACTACCTGTTAGATTTGGCTGGCACCGACTTCATATAGATGAGTGAGTAGCGGTTATAATAATTACCTATATTAAATTATTTTTCGCTTTTGAGTGCCTATTTGTGGTATTGAAGTCGGTTTAATTTTTTGTAAAAATAGTTTATTTTACCCTTTTTAGAGCTAAACAAGTTTTCACTAATGCATTTACACGATTTCGTGTTGAGATCTCAATACATGAATTAAACCCAAACACTGGGTAGTTCCTGTAAGCCGTTAAGAAATTCCCTTGACTGTCCTTTATCTTCATCATCAGACCACTAATGACAGTCACAACCCATCTATGTAAAAAGTTCTCATCAATACAAATTCATCGAGCCCAAACACAAGGTAACTACTATGTACCGTCGAGGAGTTCCCTCGACCGTCTTCCCGTTCCCTCATCAGATCGACTCCAGACCATCTTTAAATTATACTGCTTTAAAATGCTCAAGCAAAAACTTAACTAACGCACTAGTCATCTTTACAATTTTCGAAAGTTATCCTCGATTTCTCTAGGATACCATCATCAGATCCTGGTTTCCTTATCATGGTACCACCCTGGGAATATCTCCTTTACAACAAAAAAAGAATCATCAAAATCGGTTCATAAACGACGAAGTTATCCGCGAACACACATAAAAAAAAAAAAAAAATAAGACACAAAAAAAATTATAGCAATAATTTTTGGCTTTCATGTTTAATTTTCACATATATGATTCAGAACCACCGTAAATATTGTTGCACCTTTTTGCAACACCTTGTATGATGCTGACGAAGTTTTTTGTTTGAACGCTGACTTCTAACCTGAAGATTACTGGACCGATTTCAGATATTATTTTACCGTTGGATACCTACATGATCCTTAAAGGCTTGTTCGCATTAGGCTAGTATATTAGTCTAGTAGATAGTAATTTAGTATCTAAAATACTCGCTACTATTCAAAAATCGTTCGCACCGTGCTTTAGTACAGTTCACAAGTGAGTAGCGTTTCGCGACATGAAGATCCTACAACGCATTTGTTTGAAGTTATTTTTCTCTCCAGACAAGTTCGAACCTGTTTAATCGGCGAGCCAATGAGCGCACCGCTCGCAACGAACGCGTGGTGGGGGGGTGCTACTCGCCCGTTGAAAATAGAACAAAATGGATTGACTCGACTAAATCACTTCCTAAACTACTCGACTAAATTTTCACTGTTCATACACGTTTAGTTGCTAAATTACTCGTCACTAGGCTAAATTACTAGCCTAATGCGAACAAGCCTTAAGTGCTATTATAGGAGTACAGGTCATCACAGGCACCTGCCTCGCTGGCCCCGAAGTAGCCCGAGCGAATCATTCATTTACAAACGTGACGCTTGAGTTCAATTCACAGCCCACGAAAAATTATGTGTGTGGTGCGCCAAAAGCTTGCTTCAAAAACAATGTTATTGTTTTGCTGGTTATTCTACTGCCAAGCACTAACGTGCAAACATAACTGTTTTCCGATGTGAAGGGAAATATTTCCAGAGAAAATACTGGTCTAAGAGATGATTCCTCTTAAAGCTCCTGGTGACGAACGCAGTGCAGTGCTAGATAATGGTTTGGACTTTTAATGTTCAATAGCTATGTGTCACTCTAATGTTATGGGAAGTCATCTTGGTTCCCACCAGGCACATATACTGTTTGTCTCGTCACCATAAAATATTCTATAGTACAAATCTTAAAATTTTATCGAAAAATCTTTAGATTTTATCGAGTTGTCTCATCCTTAGCCAACCCTCCATTTGGCGAGGCGCAGTTCGCGTATTAGCATCACAAATAGCGGGTAGATTTGAAACGACACGCTACTTTACGCGAGATTTAAACTGACTTTAGGATTTGTTTTGTGGATTAGACTGCTCGTGCAGCTAGCGGTGGTATGCTTTTAAAATTATACTTCTTGTACGCGTTGGGGAAGAATGATGAGATATTTTTTTACAACGAGCGCAAATTCACGAAATACCTTAGTAGGTATTTGTAGTGGTAGGACTCTGGAGAGTCCGTCTGAGGAAGTAAATAAAAAAGAAATAAAATAAATATTGGTGGACAATTCACACACAACACCATCTGACCCCAAACTAAGCAACGCTTGTACTATGGCGGCCAGATAACTGATAGTAAGTACCTCACCTTTGGCAGTTATTCTAGCACCAAGCAGTAATGGGCAAATATTACTGTGTTCCGGTTTGAAGGACAATGTTTCCAGTGAAATTACAGGGCATAGAGATAAAACATTTTGTAACACATTTGCTCGTAAAGGGTCTCCTATTGCATCAATTTTGTATCGTAATGTATCTCATTACGTACTTGTGCGGTAATGTAATGTAAAACGCACGGTTTATCAAAATGCTCCGTCTAAAACGGACGGTACCTACCTTTTTAAATCTTAGTAAAGAGTTTTTTATGTCAGAAAAGTGGTCAACATTTCATGAATAAAATTAAGTTTGAGCAATATAATATAATAAAGAATTGTTGAATTCGTTAATTAAATTAATTTTCACCATAAATTACAACAATTTATCTGTAACAAAACGCAAAAATATTAATTTACTTTATTACTAAATAATGTCACACTGGCTAGTTCTGTGCCCTGATATAAAAAAAAGCGCGCGAAGCGCAAATCTGTGAAGAAGTAAAACTTATTCCGCTGTGTCTGAAACTGTGTCCATAGAGTCGGCCTCATAATATGCATCTGTGCGCTGGCACATACAGGCTGACACGCACACACCAGTGGTCATTACACGCGCTACTTGTGGATATGTGTGCGTGTCAGCCTATCAGTGACAACCTGACAACGCACACGTGTAAATGTGGCTGATTGTAGTGACACAGTTTTTGTTTTCCCGAGACTACGTCCGACTTTTTTTATACGTCCATGATCGGTGGATTACGAGCATAGTGCGAACGAGAGCTTGGTAATGATTTGGGCTCTTCATGTTCCAATAGCTGCGTGTCACGGTGCTGTTATGTGGCAGGCATGTTGCTTACCATCAGGCACATGTCTTGATCGTCTCGTCACTCTTTATTAAAAAAATACATAAAATTACAACTCCTCTTTTTACGTCAGAGGTTATCACCCGTCGGCTTCGCAAAGTTTGCAACAATAACAATTGAACAATTACGGCGACAATGGCTCCCGCCCACGGCAGTAGTTTGTCACGCGGCCACGCCCGCAGATTAGCACGGATCGCGCATCTGTCGACCTGGGATATTGCGACTTATACATGACTAGTGATCCGACCCTAATTTTTTTAACTGACTCCCAATAATATTATGATACATGAAAAAAGAAAACCCGACTTTAAATTAAACTCAGAGATAAAAATAATTTCTATTTATTACCTAAATTTTAAAATTTCTACTAGCGGTCCGCCCCGGCTTCGCCCGCGATACATATTATAACCTATAACACTCGAAACCGGTGTTGTGGATTTTGAAATATCAACAAAAAAATGACTATCTGAGAAATAGAGAAATATGGCCACGAGAAGACTCAATAAACTGCGAGTGGTCTTATTGTGAAATGAGATCACATTCTCTCATTTCTGGTACTCCGTTTTTTACTCACCATAGTCACAATTTTAGGTCCACCTTTCATCACAACCCCTATTGTAAGCTTTAGCAACCCACTAAATGTTCCCACAGCTTTTTTTTTTTTTTAATTTAGCCACTCCACAGACTCCGGGGTCTGTGATCTTTGTCATTACAATTATCGTTTTTTACACATATCTTGGATAAGGAGAAGAAGAGGAAAATGTTCCCACAGCTGGAAATCGGGGCCTTTTCTTGCAAGCCAACGCTGCACTGGCCCAGAGTCCGTTGGTGGATAATATTTGACCTGGACAGATTCTAGTTACATGTCGATTTTTTCACGATGTTTTCCTTAGTTAGCGGCATTACGCACATGATTTCGAAAATACATTGATGCACGTGGAATTTGAAGAAAGTTGAAGTTATCAACGTAGAAATTCAACTCAACACACCGCCAAAAAATACAAAAAATATATTTTTAATTGTAAAAATAATCGTCAAAGTGATGGTCACCCTACAATACATCAACCAACTAACAAGAGCTCGATATTTCATAACTATTGTGCGACATGTCGGAGGGCAATTCTATTAATAGGTTGCCCTTTTTGGGGCCTTTTAGGGCCATTTAGACTGCATCATTATCATCAGACTTATTTTAATCGAATAATTTAGGCCGAAAATACAAAACCGACTTAAATTTAAATTCCATTCAAATACATTCTACTAAACTTTATAAAAAACTATGTCTGGACAACGTTTCAGAAAAATATACGCAAAGTTTGTTTTTTGTTCGTATTTCAAAAACCGCCACCCGTTTCGATACAACTTATGTGTTATATTGATAAATAAACTATTTTCGTACGAAAAATTAAACCGACTTCATAACCACAGATAGGCACTCAAAAGCGAAAAATAAATTAATATCATTATTACAAAGTGCTACTCACTCATCTATTTGAAGTCGGGAAGCATACCCATCCGAACATAAAAAGAAATTTATAATCGGTACGAGGGTTCTCGATAATAATAAACCTACCTACATAAAAAAAAACAATAATTTTTTTTATTGATAACCTCCTCCTTTTTGGAAGTCGGTTAAAATACTTCAGGGCCCAGACAAATGAAACATTAATCAAGATTGATTCACAATTATTAGCCGCGCTATCGCGTAACATACCTACATAATATATATAAAAAAAAACAATAAAAAAACAAAACTCAATTGAGAACCTCTTTTGAAGTCGACTAAAACGGACAATCACAAATCGACTGTATTTTTGAAGTGGACTAAAACGGACAATCTCAAATCGACTGTATTTTTTAATTGAAAACTTCTTTAGGCACGCCACCCAGATTGTTTGTGGGCTGTATTGAGCTCAAGCATCACTCTCGTAAATGAAAGAAATCTTTAGGTAAACTCGGGACCATGGCCACCTAGAAATGCGTCATCATTTTTAGATGGCCATGGGAAGACTTTTATTATTATTATTATTTACTCCAGACTAGCAGCCCCCTCCAGTTTCACCCGCGTAGTTTCCAAACTGAGTATCAAATTCCGAGTTATAAGTTTTCAGTTGCTGATGACTGCTACATTTTTTAAATAATTTGTTTATTATTTTCATGAAACTAGCGGTCGGTCGCCCCGGGATTCGCCGATGGCATAGATAGATAGATATTCTTTATTGAACACACCAAAACAACAATTTACAAATTGAAATAGGTTAAGCACTTAAAGTTAGTGCGACAGACGGCGGCCTCATCACTATACACGTACTCGCATACTCTATTATCCCCGAATAAGTAAAAGTTGGTACTTCAGAAAAGACATTGCCTTTCTTATGGCGTTTACCATCAGACACGTGGCTTGATCTTGCCGTCGCTATAATGAAAATGAATAAACTTCTAACACTTTTCAGTTAAACATATTTTTACTTAAATCAACCTTTGTACAATCCTGATAAATATTTCTGTCATAGCAGTCAGTTGTTCATTTTAACCCAATCCATTAATAAATATGCTCAATTTAATGAACCTAACTCCACTGTAATAAGATCTAAAGTTGCGGCGCGACTGTCACCCTAATAATTTGACATTTGCGGGACACGCCTACTAAACTGCAACAGTAGGGTGACTCCCAGTTCTGTGGGATTAATACTTCTTAATATTAATCCTACTACCTAGTATTGTAATATATCCTCTTATTTTATAAATGCAAGTGTGGATGTTTGTTGGTCAATCACGTCGGAAAGTCAAAACGGATCAGATTGAAATTTCGAAGAAGTTGGATATTAGATGATTTTAGTCTGAAAAAGCACATAGCTTTGTGAGTAAAATTATGTATATAACGTCAATAATAATAAAACAACTATGATAAATCACACTTTTTATTCAAGAATACAAGGGTAGTGTCTAAAATGAGGCCATTTTGAAACAAATCTTGTTCAACAATTGGAGCTACTTCCATCATCATCATCATCATCATCATCATCATCAGTAACAATCTTCATATACATTATTTTAACCTGTCACCCCTGTTTATTACACATATAATAAAATTATAAATTACGGGATGTTCACCTTGGTTCTTTGGCGGGTCGAGGCCCGATATTTTGATGTACTGTCATGCACCAATTATAGCTGTTAAAGATTTGTGATTAGGACTCGTTTGAAATATTACACAGGCCTTAAGACCGTCGTACACGTAATAGCTATTATACTTATTGATCGCCTTAAGTTTAAATTTTTAATATATAAAATGAAAAAAAAAACATTAAAAAGATTAAATCTAAATCGTCGCTGGCATCTTGGCAGAGTCCAAGCTATAGTGGCCGGCAAACAAGTTGACCCAAAAGTGACGTGGAAGGGGAAAGTTCGTGCATGTGCACTACCAAAGAGACCTTAAAAACGTTTCTGCACAGCCATGCGCAGCTTTGGGTCAACTTGTTTGCCGGCAGCTATACCGGTATTTTTATCATAATAAATAGGTTGCCCAATAAATGTAACAGCTGGGATACGGAGCCTTCTCTCGCAAGAAAGGGTCAAAGATTGGATAAAGATAAATTGATGGGCTATAACCTTTACTCTCTCCTTGCAATAGAAAGCCCTCGAGACCCAGTGATGGGTATATTTAGTGGGCTACCTATTATTATTAATAATAATTTCATTTAACTTTCCAAGGTATAACAATATAAAAAAAGATGTGGTGTCATGCGACACCAGGCAGGAACGAAGTTCTTTCGGATAATTATCAGGAAAATCATAATTTATAAAGGTACAAACACAATCCAGACGCAAAAAAAATAAACGCAAATATAGTTCTAAATATTGCCAAGTGGGGCACTACTGTTGGTTTTTGTGAAATTTATGTAACAAAATAAAACAGTGGCGCCACCTACGGCGAAATTGGGAACTGTCTTTGACAGGTATTTTTGCCTCTTGAAAATGCCCCATAAGCAAAAAAGAATTGTGGCACGGTCATCGAAGAAATAAAGTTGGCAGCACTGAACACTGGTCACGTGGCCACTGACTTTTTACTCGTCACTTCCGTTACAGGTAACAAGAGTGAAACCTATTTTTGTTACGGGTTTAGACACATTTTTTTTCCTATCAAGCCCACCGTTAGGAGTTTCGTTCGTTTAAAGTAAAACGTTGACAAAAGAAAAATATTGTTAAAATGTTCTTTTGTTAAGAAAGTACATGTTTTTTTTTATTTTACATATCTTCCGCTCCATCTATTAACAATTTTCCAATTATCTTTTAAAATGGCCTCATCATATCTATAATACATTAGGCATTAAGTACATAGTTTATAATATGCAAAATTATATTATTTATACATTTTATCACTAATAGGTATTTATATAACGTCAATATAACAATACGGTCGCCATTACATTAATTATTGCTTATCAATTTACAACAGCTTGGCTAAAAAGTCATGACTTAAACTGAGATTTTTACCTGTTGATGTCTAAATGAAATGTAACTGTTAATATACATAAATCTTTATTGCTGTTTGCAGGTAAGATAAGGTGATACAAAACATTTTAAAAGTTTACCCATACAAACTGGCCTCTTCGAGAGGCATGCAACATGTCTTGGCAAAACAATTTGTCTCATTTAATTTGCAAAACAGTTTTCAATATATATATTTTTTTTCTTTTACAGGCTAACGTCCAAAGAGTTTACATATACTACGTATAGAGTTGGTACAAACGCTTTACACCGAAAGCACGGGTAGCATCTTTCTTGCCTTGTCGCTCTTGTGGAAGTGTCATACTTTTGTCGCGCTACATCACTCTGTTGCCATAGAACTGTATGCACGTCATCTGCTTACGATTGACACAAAGGAATCGTGCGGAAAATAAATAACTTTATACGTAGTATATGTAAACTCTTTGCTTACGTCAGACTGATGTTACGTAATTTGGATGATGACTCAGTCATATACATTCTATTTAGTCCGTCAGGTAGACTATGGAAAATTTATTTTATTATGAGAAATAAACTAGGTATCTTAAACCCGTAAAATAAGAAACAATATCATATTGTATGTAATGTAATAAAGATATAAATCAGTAATCTTTTGGAGTAGAGAGTTGTGACGTCACGTCTACTTAAAAATCGTACAATGACGTGACGTCACTCTAAACTTGTAAGCACTGTACCTTAGTCATTTTTTATTTGACAACGAAAAGAATAAATATGTTTACAATATCTTTCAATAACCTAACTAACGAACTAATTTGTTTTTTAGTCATCGTGTCTATGATTTGACTCGTAAGTCTAAACACCGCATTATTAACTTGACTTAAATCAATTTTGTCTCTTCGTTTGAAGTCACAGACGTCAAACAAAGGACAAACGTTTGGACAGCGAATTGAACGTACCTACTATGGATGGCAGAATAAGGAGAATTTATTTGGAGCATAAAATTTTCAAATCTTTAAGTAAAGTTTTAAGGCAGTTAATTGCTGTGCCATAAAAAAAGTTATGTTTACAAAGTTAGCTTGGACGTCCATTCTGATTTTGAAAATGCCTCAAATTTGCCGCTTGGCCCATCGTGGCTAATCTCGCGGACATACTCCCATCGTAAATAGTGTTGCGTCCTAACACCGGCATAATTGTCGATGACACAGGATTAGTCGGTATCGATATCGATAGATTTGTGTCTGAACTTAAACGGTTTTCATTTAATTTTGAAGTTGTTAAAAATGCAGACGTTTGAGACTGCATTAAGCTGCCTGGTAAAGGTTGTGTTCTGTCTAGTCGGAATTGAAGGTTTTGTTTCTCCATTTGGTGGTGTTGAGTTCTGACAGCGAAGCGGTTGACGTGCACAGGGATGGGGACGACGATTTTTGTGCCGGATCCGTTTTTGCCGGAGTGACTGCCGGACGCGAGGCCGGCTTTCACTCGCTTCCACTTGGCCCGGCGATTTTGGAACCAGATTTTGACCTGCGAATGAGATTGTTAAAATTTACTTTTTACAATTTTGACGGGAATAAGAACTTAACAACTGGGCGGGTAAAGCCCCGAGGCGTTGCTAATGTATAATAAGTATGAATTTACATATCTAAACATTAAGTATGAACTAGCATCACTCCCCGGTTTTACTCGCTTAGTTCTTGTACCCTTAATTTCCCAGTGATAAAAGTAGGAAATGTGTTATTTCAGACTAAAATGTAACTGTGTTCTAAATTTCAATGTGATTCGTTCAGACGGTCCTACGCAATTGAGCAAGAAACATTCCAACATGCAAATTTTCGTATGTATACCTAATAGTAATTAGTAGGAAGTAGCATTAAAGCAGCAATATAGCAATAGCTACAAGTTTTGCTTAGTTTAATGCTACTTCCAACTAATATTATTAGTTTTGGACGAGTAAAGGTAGCGGTTCGCGCGGAGACCGCGACACGCGACCGGAGACCGGACCGGAGACCGCGACAGGCACTTGACACTATAGAATTGTATGGGCACCAGTTCGCGCCGAGACCGCAACACGTGTCTCGGTCTCCTGTCGCGGTCTCTGGTCGCGGTCTCCTGTCGCGGTCTCAGCGCAAACATGTACCTTTAGAATTGTGAAGAAACATCCATCAATATTTATTATTCGTCAGTTTTGCTAGGCGTTTGGTAATTAATCCAACACGACTTGTCTATTGCGGGTTGCGATGCGCAGTAGTCATCTAACTAGGCCTGGAAAAGTAGAGGGAGGGAGGGAGGCCTTTGGCCGACAAAGCAGGCACATAATAAATAATCATATTTCTATTATCATTATCTCAGACTATATATTGCCCCATTGTAGAGCAACGACCTCTCCCTTGCTTCCACTTTTCCCAGTCTGTCCTGTCAGAGTGTCAGAGACAGTCCTCCATCTCATTTCTCCTCTGGCCAGGTTTAACTTTTAGAAAACGTGATTCTATGTAATTATGTGTCTACGCATATATATGTCTGTGTCTATGAGGCCTATGTTCAGCAGTGGACGTCTTGCGGCCGATGTTGATGATGATGATGTGTCTATGATATATCTATACGAGTACACCGTTATTTTTATTACATTAGCAAAAAATTTACATGCTATGTAGACAATATAGCGCATTGTAACTGTACAATAGGTTTACCCTTAAGCTCTATATTAAAGAATATAGTTGAGATTTACAAAAAACCTACATAAAAGTATAGTCAATTTGGTCATGTTTGTAAACAAAAACATTAGGTACAACGTCATAATTTATGAAGAAAAGTGGTCAAGTGCGAGTCGACCTCGCCCATGAAGGTTTCCATAGCAGCAAGTAACAAAATATAATAGTTCTTGTAGTTCGTTGTTATTTTAATCAGTGTTTTAACAACAGTGAATTTATGACGTATTCAAATAAAACTAGTAACTAGATTACCTTACTAGATCTCATTCAAACCAATATTTTCGTTGAAAGTTTACTTACAAAATAAAAAATGTATATCATACATTTTTTTTAAATTTTGTCATTCCCTTATTTTAGAAGTTACAGGGGGCGGAAGACACATTTTATCACTTTGGAAGAGTGTCTCGCGCAAACTATTCAGTTTAGAAAAAATAATGTAATAAGGCGGCCCCTAGATGATCAATCATTTTGCGCAATATTGCGAATTGTACAATATTATTGACCGTTTAGGGTTAATTGAACGTTTGGATGCAAGTTCCTTTTAATCATTTTGTACAATAAAATATATTGCACAAAGTTATTGTAGGTCTAAGACCCGCCTTATAGAAACCTCTAAATCATTTTTGAAGCCAAATCCAAAGATAACCAAGGTTTTGAGGGGAAAAAAATTCTAAGTACGGGACACACAAAATATATTGTTTTTTTCTATTTTATTAACCCCCGACTAAAAAAAGGGATGTTATAAGTTTGACGTCGATGTCTGTCTGTCTGAATGTGTGTGCCACAGTCAGACGACTGTGGCATCGTAGAGCTCAAACGGATGGGTCGATTTCGATGCGGTTTTTTTATTTGAAAGTTAATATCCGTGCGGATGTTCTTAGCTATGTTCGGTTAGTATCGATTCAAGATGGCCGCCTCCACAAAATGGCGGACAAAATATTTCTTCACAACCTACCGCAATATGGGTATCAAATGAAAGGGCTTGACTAGTAAAATACTATACATCATAACAAATTTCAAATCCAAGATGGCCGCCACCACAAAATGGCGAATTATATATTTTTTTTCACTACTACCTCAATATGGGTATCAAACGAAAGGGCTTGACTATTAGAATACTTTGCACTATGACAAATTTCAAATCCAAGATGGCCGCTACCACAAAATGGCGAATTACATTTCTTTTTTCACAACTCCCTCAATATGGGTATCAAATGAAAGGGCTTGGCTAGTATAATGTTGTACAGATAACAAATCCAAGGTAGTCGGGGGTTAATCAAAATTTTTAATTTTGTTCTTGTGTAAGAAAATCTTAATGCGGTTCACAAAAACTACTTCCCAACTTACCAAGTTTTAATGGTATATTTCTTAAAATTTCGAAGAAAAGTGGCTGTGACATACGGACGGACAGACATACAGACACGACGAATCTATAAGGGTCCCTATTTTGCCATCTTCACCTTTACACAGCTATTTGTGTCTCTCACTCAGATAGTAGTATGTATTTACCAACAATAATTACCTGCACTTCACTAAGTTTTAAAGCGGCTGCAATCTGCGACCGCTCTGTCAGACTCAGGTACTTCTTAGCGTGGAATTCCCTCTCCAGCTCTAGAAGCTGCTCCGACGTGAACGCTGTCCTTCTTCTTCTTGCTTTGTTCTCTCTCGCCGCGTCCGTGCTTGAGTCTTCTTGATCGGGCTCAGAGTCATTTCCTGTTGACAATAATGACTAAATTATGTACTATAAGGCTAATTGGTTTCGCCCTGGAGTCGGGGACTTTACAATAATTCGGTTTCAGTATATCCTGCTCATCACGATTGTAACACTAGTATTTATTGTTCTTCTCTCCTGTAAAAGTGTTTTTTGTTTTGTTTTTGGTGTGTACAATAAAGAGTATCCATGTATCTATCTATCTATCTCATCATAAGAGGCGATTCAAAGGGTTCCTATGGGTTTAATTACGTACGGCATTATTTCCTTACCGTTTCAGTACCTCTTCTAATCTATTATTTCGCAATGCCGTACAAAAATGATGCGACAAGTAGCAATGATCGAGTGTTGCAACCCCCCCTCTTCAACTGCACTCAGTTGGACAGCTTACAAGTGACAGCATAGTGCTGAATCTTATTACTTTATACCCTTCTATCATCCTACATACGTCTCCTGGTGGTTCATTTGACCCATATATTTTGTTCACGGGCCTGCAGTCTATATGGGACATTCCGAAACCAAAAATTATCAAAATCGGTTCCCCTAATCAAAAGTTCTAAGGCAACAAATAAAAACAATACATTGTAAAAAAAATTAAACTCTTTTCTAAATTCGGTTAAAAAGTCCGACAAGGCGAAATAAAATCACCCTACATTTTGTGGCACGACGTTCCTTTTTTGATGAGTTGACTGACAACCGATGAGCTAAATCTGTGAAATCGGCGTGATCCTCCCCGCTACGACTCCCGTCGGACCCTGGGTTCGGAGGCGTGGCGCTGACGAAGTCATGCGGACAAATCACTTTTACAACGCCCCAAACTTATCTCTCGAACGACCAAAAAACGGAACTACTGAGTTGCGTTGAACTGAACTACGTAGTTGCGTTGAGATCAGGGTTTTCCGCACGGTTCCTTTGTACCAACCGTAACCAGATGAGGTGTATGTTAGCTATGGCGACATAGTGATGTGCCGCGACAATAGTATGACACTTCCACAAAAGCGACAAGACAAGAGCGATCAGAGGATCAGACCCGTGCTTTCGATGTAAAGCGTTTGTTCTAACTCATATACGAAGTATATGTAAACTCTTTGATAAAATAACACTGCAATGTGTGTATTTAAAACTATATATTATGTATTATATCAGCTATCTGGCCACCATAGTACAAGCTTTGCTTAGTTTGGGTCAGATGGTGTTGTGTGTGAATTGTCCACCAATATATTCCATATATTAAAAATATTAAAATGTAAAATTTTGTAATAGTTGGGAATACTTTTCGGTAGTGGCGCCATCGGTATATTCTACAGATAAGTTGGTCGTACTGTACGCCCAAACTTAACGGACGTAGTGGTCAAAACTGGAAATTGACAAATATCGAAAAAACTAGTCGGTGCGAAACGTTACTTTAACTTTTTAAAGTTATACTTCTTTTAGCGCGCTAGAGATAAATTGTGAGATGTGAGTATAATAGGTATTTTTTTTATTGTTTTTATTTTTAAGGTTAACACTTGACCGCCATTCCGCCTGATGTTAAACGACAATGCGGTCTACGATGGAGCGTGAAGGCTAGGTAAGCAACCTAGAAGGAACCGATTCACTCTCGATTTGAAGACACCAAGATTATAACTATCGGGAAAACCCCACTCAGGCAACTCATTCCACAGCCTAGATGTTCTTATCACAAACGTAGAGTCAAATTAGTACAATAGAAAATTTACGATATGCGCGCACACCGTATCAAGTAATCATCTATACTTATAATAAAACTGTAACGGGTCGAATTCTGTACATTGAAGATATTTTGAAAAATTTTGTTTTGGGGCACTCCATAGTCGATACTGATGGCGAAACTGCATTTTGTTTCTTTCATGTCTGTCTGTCTGTCTGTCTTTCTGTATAGGGATCACGCATCACGCCGAAACTACTGATTCAATTCAGCTGAAACTTGGCATGATTTTAGTTTATACTAAGGACATTGCTGTAGGCTACTTTTGATCCCCAAATTCTGTTCGGTTTTCTTGCGGGAGGGGGTGAAAGTTTTAACACATTTTTAATATTGTCCCGTCAAAATTTTAACAATATCGGTCTGTTGGTTCGGAAATTACACAAACATTAAATAATAACGACATGCGCGGCGCGTTCGGTACATACTAACTTCTAAGTATTCTGTGTATCACAGACGATCCACAGAATATCTAGATTCTAGATTGCCCACGTGATCGCGTCGCGTCGTTTTGGATGACAAAATAATTGTCAAAAATATATTTTTGTGTAGAAAAACAAACATCATTCGGTTATAATAGGCTTCAAACAAGGAGGATGTTCTCAATCGGGTTGCATGTTTTTTATTTGGTTTTATTTTACGCGATAACTCCGCTAATTGTTAGTTGATTTTGATAATTCCTTTTTTGTTTGGTAGAAAATACTTCAGAGGTGATCTTAGATATCGAAAACAGGGAGGTAGTTTTTCAAATATCAACAAAAAACTAAAATCAGCTTAGATTTATCTGTACGACATAGTTATACCTACCTTATAAAATTTAGTCGAATGACAGAATTAAATTACCTGTCATTGAAGTAGATTTTTGTATTTTGGAGAAAACATATCAGCATAATAACTAGCAGCATAAACAACCCATTAAATGTTCCCACTGCTGGGCGTCGGGGCCTTCTCTCGCAAGGAGAGAGACAAGGCTATAATCCACCACGCTGGCCCAGTGTCGGTTGGTGGATGACATATGACTTAGAACTTAGATTTTAGGTAGATTTCGGTTTCTTCACGGTGTTTTCCTTCACCGTTTTAATTACCGGCATTACGAACATGACTCTGAAAAGATAGTGGTGCGCGTGGTTTTGAACCCTGGGTCTGGCAAACTCCGGATCGACAGTCGCCGTTCTCCCGACTAGGTCAGCTGTAACTTACTAGACCAGCCGTAACTTATTAGAAAACGTATTATTTCAATCCAAATACTGTTTAAAATTTAAAGGTAGTGTTCAACAAGCTTCGGTGACCGAAGCAGACCGTTGTTAGGGTTCCGTACACAAAGGGTAAAAACGGGACCCTATTACTGAGACTTCGCTATCCGTCCGTCCGTCCGTCCGTCTGCCACAAGGCTGAATCTCAAGAACGGTGATAGCTAGACAGTTGAAATTTTCGCAGATGATGTATTTCTATTGCCGCTTTAATCATGGCGGAACGTATCAAGTGATCGGGTTGAAATTTGAAATAGAATTAGATTACAGTCTGGAAGAACACATAGGCTAAACATTACCTATGTATAAGTACTCTATGTATTACGTAACAAACATCCAAACAGTGACATTCATAATATTTACAGGACAACGTTGGAACGACTGAACATATTTGTATGGAATTCGAAACACACGTAGTTTGAACTCAGAAATAGCAAATCGGTTACTTATAGGTTACTGTGACGTAGGAAAGACTAAGCAAATTTGATAGAAAATTGAAACAGAAATAACTCATAGTCTGAAATACCACATTTATGTATTTATTACCTATCAACATGAAAAGAAGCATGGGCCCTAAGGAAACAAATATTAACTATCACGTCAAAACGGCACAACGATATGGGTTGACATACGAAACACATATAGCTTAGAGTCTAAAATTTCACATGGGCTAATAAGTTTACATTTTCATTTAACTCCAGATTAATAAAAGCATATATTTTCGTAAGGAACTTGATGTGATGGTAAGGTAAAAGCCAAAAATGAAAAATATATGCACCCGTTTTTGCGTAGATAATATAGGTGATTTGCGTTCACAATCAAAATAACAAGCAACATAATATTCTCATTAGACAGCGCTAATGCCAGTTTAAATCTAAAAGCACTAAAGGCCATTTAAATCGATGTTTTGCTATTGTGGTATCTATTTTTTCTTTCATCACTAGGTGGCGTTACTGGTATTCTAAATTGTACTAATAAGTTTTTGCTGCTAAAAGGATTATGATGCCAAATTTGGATTCTTTCGTTCTTGATTTTATTCTGTGTTACCTACAATTAAATTCATACATTAACATTTCATTACAGGACTTGGTTTATATTTACGAGTTCAACTTGCTTGAATATCATTAAAACTCAACATTTTAATTATTTTGATTCCACACAGGCTTCGTTCAAAATTTTACGACGGCGAAGTCGCGGGTAACAGCTAGAAAACAGCTTGCGGATAAAAAGAAATAGGTATCAGATCATGCACATTAGCTTCAGACTTTTCATAATGTATCCTATAAAAATCCTACAAACTTAACACTTGCGGCTATGTTCGATACTACGAAACCTCATTAAGTATGTTTGATTTTGTTTAAAAAAAAGAAAAATAAAGATGATAAAATTAAATAAATTTCTGTGTGGAAAAACAAATTCACTCAAACTCAAATGTTTTTCAATTACTACTTATCCAAATATTTGACGTACGATACTTCCAATTAATGTATAAGTCAGTAACATCTGCTTACGCGAACGAAGTAGCGGGTTCAGCTAGTTGTAACTATAACTTCAGGTTAACATTCTTTCGTTGAAGATATCTTATTCTTTGGTTTAAGTTAGATTTCTTACTTAACACGGGGAAAACAGAGAAGAAGTATGAGTATTAAGAACACACTATCACTCTGCGTACATAAATAAGATCACATATTTATGGATATTGTATTTCAATAAAAGTTATTGTAATACAATAGTATTCAAGCATATAATGTTACTAGCGAACCGCCCCAGCTTCGCAAAGGTGCAATGCTGATACTAAAAAATATAAGCCATCATCATCATCATCAGCCGCAAGACGTCCACTGCTGAACATAGGCCTGCCCCCTAGATTTCCACAACGAACGGTCCTGCGCAACCTGCAACCAGCGGCTTCTGCAACCTTTGTGAGGTCATCTGTCCATCTAGTAGGAGGCCGTCCAACACTGCGTCAGTAGCTAAAAAAAATATAAGTACCTACTAATAAAAATAGTTATTGTGGGTTATTCCTAACAGATATGTGTATACTATTGCAGTCTTTGTCAAGGGGTAGGATATTACTGTATAAAATTTAGATCCAGCTCATCTGGTTCATCCAGCGTATGTTTTATACTACGTACTTATAATATAATAGTTCATCACCCCCCTCGACGTCAAAGACCCCCAAAGCAGCTAGATTTTAAATGTACCCAACTCCCTCCTATTTTCCTCTTCTTCTCCTTATCCAAGATATGTGTAAAAAACAAAGATACCTAATTGTAATGACAAAGATCACGGACCTCGGAGTCTGTGGAATGGCTAAAATAAATAAAAAAAATAAAAAATATAATAGTTTAAGCGTCTCAAGCCTTATACCATTTCATTTAATTCGGTTCAGTTGTTTAAGCGAAAAACGGTAATAGACAGACAGAGTTACTTTCGCATTTATAATAAATGTTTGTAAGAGTGAGAATAAGAGAGAGATTTTTGACTGGCCATAATTTAGCATTCCTATGTACGATTCCTATAACATCGACCTTTCACAATGAGATCATCATAATACATATCTTATTTTAGCAGAGACAGTTCTCAATTCAGTTGCAGGCATGTTTTTTTTATGTACGGTATGCGATAGCTATTATATTGCGACATTGCAATAGTGGCAATGGACAGGCCACATCGCTCGCAGAACTGATAACCGATGGGGAAGAAAGGTTCTCGAGTGGCTACCACGAACCGGAAGACGCAGTGTTGGACGGCCTCCCGCTAGATGGACAGATGACATCACAAAAGTCGCTGGAAACCGCTGCTTGCAGGTTGCACAGGACCGTTTGTTGTGGAAATCTAGGGGCAGGCCTATGTTCAGCAGTGGACGTTTTGCGGTTTATGATGATGCGATAGCTCCGCTCCGCTAATTGTGAATCGATTTTAATGATATTTTTGTTTGTTAGAAAATAGATAATCCTTTTAATAATAGGTGGTCTAATAGGTGGTCCCATATAAATGTGATTGTAATCGGTGAGGCGATTTTTGAAAATAAACAAAAATCTATATGTTTACTGTATATTTTCTTTATCTCGAAATTTGTGTCTTCTTCATTATTTGTTTATGAAACAAGAGATGGCCGCCGCCACAAAATAGCGGATTTAGTACATATTTTTCACAACTCCCTCGAAATTGATAGCTTATTACTTATGTAATTACCTACCGAACGTAAGCTATGACAAATTTCAAATTCAAGACGGCCGGTATAATTAAAAAAAGCTTAATTTGGTCATCCGTCTTCTCGTGACCAAGGCGGTTGTAACGCTGCCGAAACCGAGGTAATTAAACAATGAATTATATCGTGATAAAGCTCCGAACAATATTTATATTTTAATACTAGATGTTACGGCGTTGCCCGTGGTACATTATATAGTACTCATTAGGATCCCGTACATATACAACGGTGAAAGAATTACTGAAATCGGTTCAGTCATTCCTGAGAATATCGCTTTCAAACAAAACACCTCTTCAGCTACCTGCTACGTCACCTGTCGGAAAAAGGTCGTACCAACTCAGATTTAGAAAAAAAAAAGATAAGCAAAGGTTTTAAATTCAAGAGGTATGTAATCTGTGATATTCAATGACGCAGTCTTAGACACATGCTGTCATGTGTCATGTCAAAGCACGAAACGTACGAAAACTCTCAAAAAAGGAATATTTTTGCCTGGTTTTTTAAACATTCTTGATTCATGCTCCGCTTCTATTAATAGTAGCGTTATTTTCTATAGCCTATAGCCTTCCTCGATAAATGGACTATCCAATAGAAAAATAATCCCTCAATTCGGACCATTACTTCCCGAGATCCTAGCGTTCAAACAAACAAAAAAAGAAACAAACAAACTCTTCAGCTTTATAACATTAGTATAGAAGTATAGATTTGTTCTTGTTCAATATACATATACACAAGTCAATTTCAATCAATTTTGGAACGATATTATGTAGGAAAAAGCGTTAATAGCGACCTCACACACGTGCAAAATAGATTTATCTACGACTAATATTATCTTCCTTGTCTCTATCCGTCGATTGAGTAGTTGTTTATGGACGTTTGATCTGAAATGACACTGCAATGCTCACTTTGAAGGGTGACTTAAATACTGTTAAGCCCGGTTTATATTATTCCAGTCCAGCGATCGAGTCCAGCGCTCGATTGCTTACTGGAAAATTGTTAACCGGCACACTAGAATGCTTCCTGAATTCATTGCTTTTTGACGTGACAACGTCTAATAAATCGATGAACGCCGGCTGCATGTAGGAAAAATTGTCCCGTTACGCTCATTGTTCGCTTGCGCCGCATCTATCAATGTTTTGTTATGACGTTGTCACGTTAAACTATCGTCCGTAAACCAAGCGACTTTACAGACAACCATTTTTTTAATTTAATCCACAACATTAACCATTACATTTTCTAAATACAACTATGTCAAACTTCACGGTAGTTTGTGCCGTTTTACAATTTTCCAGTAAGCAATTCAGCGCTGGATTCGATCGCTGCACTGGAATAATGTAAACCGGGCATTATTGTGGCAGGACTCCTAGCAGAGTCCGCCTGGGGAAGTACCACACCTTTGCCAGTTATTCTACCGCCAAGAAGTAATGTGCAAACATTACTGTGTTCCGGTTTGAAGGGCAATGTTACCAGAGAAATTATAGGGCTTAGAGATATAATATCATCTCTGGGTGACAAGCTCAGTGCAGGTAATGATTTGGACTCTTCATGTTCCAATAGCTGCGTGTCACTGTATTGTTATGTGGCTGGCATGTTGCTTACCATCAGGCACATGTCCAGCTCGTCTCGTCACTCTAAATTATAAAAAAATATATAAGAAAGAACAAACATCTAAAATCTAAACATCCAAACTCCTATGTATTCCTATGTAGGTATATGTCCTTATAACAGTAGTACCTACTAAGTAGTAGGATAAAAGTGAATTGATTTTATTGTTCACGGAAAAAACAGACGTACCTATAAAGTGCTCTGATAGACTCTCGTCAAGACAGTGATAAAGCAAAAAAAAGTATTCCATAAAAAACCGTCCGGGCTATCTATGGAGATAGTGGCTACGTCAGCGCCCCGCCTCCAACTGGTCGGGCTAATAACGACTTACCCTTGACGACACACCCGGTGACGCTCAGTCGATCGAAAAACTGCATCGATTTGACTTATTTCCGTCTCAGTAAAAGTGGCCTTTCTTTTTTTTTTACTGAGACCTATCACAATTGTTTAGTTTTTAAGTTAATAATCTATTTTCACACAAAAAACTGACTGTAATTTAAATTACCAAATTTCATATGAATCTATCACTAAATCATTTAAATACATGAAACCAAAGTGTTTACAATTCGAGTTAGATTTTCCGCACGATTCCTTTGTGTCAATCGTAAGCAGATGACGTGTATACTTTCTATGGCAACAGAGTGATGTGTCGCGACAAAAGTATGACACTTCCACAAGAACGACAAGGCAAGAAAGATGCTACCCGTGCTTTCGGTGTAAAGCGTTTGTGGCAACTCTATACGTAGTAGGTATATGTTTGTAAACTCTTTTCATGAAACAAGTTTTAGTTTTCTGTTCATTTTTCCAAAACCGAAACGAGACCGAGACACGTGTCGCGAGATAAGTGTCGCGGTCTCAGACACGTGTCGCGAGATCCGATAAACGATATATCGGCCGAAGTTATGGACGTTTATACCACGAAACACAATCGGTCGGTTGATGACACAAAACGCGGTGTCAGCGTCGGTCGCGATGAACGAAACGCCCGATCAGATCAACCGACCGATTATGTTTCGTGGTACAATTCCGGCCGATATATCGTAGTGTCAAGTGCCTGTCGCGGTCTCCAGTCGCGGTCTCATGTCGCGGTCTCGTGTCACGGTCTCAGCGCGAACCCTTTACAACGATTTCGATCAAATTTACATGGGACCACCTCTAAACTAATCTACCAATCAAATAAAGAACCATACAATACAGTTAAAAATAATGTAACTTCACTTCTTCATACAAATAATGTGACAAGTAATGTGTGTAATAAAACTAAGAAATGTGATATGACGGAAATAACACGAAAGCTATTGATTTTAAGATTTATCAATTTATCCACCACGCTTTTAGTTTCAAATATCTCTGTCCATCCGAAGTTTGCCTGGAAGAAATCACTTTTTGCAATAAGGCTGCCAGTTGTACCATCACTAGTTATACTGTTTTTCCAAAATTGTATGTATCTTTCATGATGTGAACAATAAAGAATTTTCATTTATTCAATTATCAAAGATAAATATTGTTAGAAGTCGCTTAAAAATCATAGAATGATGTATATTGTGTGACCCCAGCTGCAAATGTAACGGACAAAGGTATCGTTAAACTGTTATCGTCCCTCGGGAGTTGCTTGAGTTAGTGGGACACGCCTCCCGTGCGGGTCACCTCAGAATAAACGAATTTACTTTTTATTAGGGGAAAGCTGAAAAAAACCGGCCAAGTGTTAGTTGGACTTGCGCATCGATAGCTCTGTACAAATATCTTTACGCGGTTTTGAGGAAAGGGCAAGTAAGTCTCAAATTAACTCTGTATGAAATGTCACTTATACGATTTTCCTAAAAATGTTTATTTTCGCATTTTTTTATCTGTTCTCTAAGATGTTGCTTCAAAAGAACAGCAAAAACTATTGGGTAAATCTACAAAATGCAAACACAAAAACTGTGTCCCTGCTTGTAAAAAGAAAAATAACTGATAATCGCCTAGATTTGACGAGATTAGTTCTTTGTCTGATGATAGCTGTGATCACTATCGATTTGAATCATTGGATGTGCCCTGAGCACCTAGGAAATGGTAATAAGCTTCGTCTATGTGTGTAATGTGTAAGTGGTTTACACACAACCAATCTACTTGACCCCTAGAATCGCTAGTGACGAGGTATGCTGTGGTTCTACTATGGTTGTCGATAACGAATAGTGTTGGTTAAATGTCCACCGTTCATCGCTTCCTTAAACTTCCTTAGATATAAACTTCCTTAAACTTTAAAAATTGTTTACTCTTTGTATGCTCTTTTATGCTTTTTTTCAAATTGACGTGTAAATTGTACATTTATCAATAAAGAACTTTGACTTTGACTTCCTGCAACCGACTAGAACGGAAAGAGTGAGCGAACTCTTCCCAACGATGACAAGATTCCGTGTGCCTGTTGTTTGGGAGGGCACATGTTGATGGTGATCACATGTCACTGTGAGCTACCATTTCCACCAGATCTACTGTTTGAAGAAAAAAATACATGTTGTGGAGCACGTACCTACTCCCGCGCTGTGAAGCCACAAGAAGTATTATATCCAGATCAGGACTCCTTGAAGAAACTCCAAACCAATTATTTATACGCACAAAATCTGACGATGGGATGTAATGATACCTAGTGGAACTGGTATACCAGCGACCCAAGGCCGTGCTCCGTTATGCTTCGCTAGTTTGGGGCAATATCAAGCTAATTTCATAGGTGGAAGATGAGGATGTCAAAAATAAAGCAAAAAAATAGCAATGTACCTAATATTACTGATAAAACGTGTCAAATTGAGTTTGAATAGATATTTAGATTGGAAGAAAGAAAACTTGACGTAGAACATTATTGATTATATCCTAGGAATGCTAAAACATCAAGCAAACCGTGGTTTAATCTATTATATACATCAAAAACAAAATAACACTTATACCACCATCTATATTATCTATTCTATGCTTATACGTGAGAGAAGAACAATATCGATTTGCAAAGACAAAAAAAACAACAAAAGGATAGGATGGTAACCTACCTACCAATCGATTTGTAAGACGTTATCGCAATAACAAAATACATGTGTTTAAGCTGGTCAATAGTAGGTACCTATAATATAAGATATAGGTGAACGGTAAGCATGGACGTACAAAAAAGTCGGACTTAGTCTCCCTTTAACAAAAACTGTGTCCATGGAGTCGGCCACATAATATGCACGTGTGTGCTGTCACATACAGGCTGACACGCACACATCAGTGTGCACATATCAGTGACTACCTGACAACGCGCACGTAAAAAAAATGTGGCCGACTCTATGGACACAGTTTTTGTTTTAGCGAAACTACGTCCGACTTTTTTACACGTCCATAGCGGTAAAGTACAGAATGGAATGGAAATGGAATCTCTATATCTGGTTAGAATAATCAATACACATAAACTTAATTCACGGCACATTACAAAGATATTAACGTCGTACGTCCATTTGCAATTGCAGTTTCCAAGAAAGCGATAAAACGTATCCCTTTGGCAAATAAATCCATTTAATTCTTATGGCCGCACTAACTTCGATTGACAGCTATCGAATGCGCCGAGCGAATTCAAAAACTTAGCACAATTTATTTACATTCATTATCGCTGTATTACACAGGAATAAGATTGATATTGGAGTACTTTTAAAGCAAAAGTTTGGTGATGTTGACTATTGATTTGGATGTATAAAAAAAAACTGCAAACGTTACGTACGTCTTAACTTAATATGGTTAAAGTCTATTTTAGAGTAACACAATGGTCGACACAAAATTGTGCAGCACTAACTTGATAGACCAGACTAAATAGTTGTAATAAATAATTTTAAATCTTATGCTCACGTTTTAAAGTTAAGTTTCCACTGAGCGATGGTAAATAAAAAGTTGTCAAGACTAAGAGTTTCCCGCCAGAAAATCGCGATCGGAATTCCAAATTTGAAATTTGGAACGCATCGAATAGTGCGGCGAAGTTAAATCGTTTGTGAACTTATAATGCAGTGAATAATCGATATAGATATTTATCGATAAATGTTCGGTTGAATGGCGATCACGTTTTCGTTCCATTTAAATTTTCACACCGATGTTCGTGGATTTTCCTTATTGACGAGGATACACAGAAAGGACTCAATAAAACTAATATTGCTTATTAAACCTCTATGTACCTAGGTATAGATTATTTATTATAGACCATTACTAGCTGACCCGTTGATCTTCGTTACTTAAAAGGCCATAAATGAGTAGACTTAGGATTTTAGTGGCTAGACTGATGTTTTGACTGATATAAATATATTTTTTATTGATGAATATCAATATTTTAAGGTTACTATTCTATTCCGGGCGGATACAAATCCTTAAACATAAAAATCATAGAAATTGGTCCAGCCGTTCTTGGCTAAAGTACCAACAATGAAATGGTGTAACTGACACGACTTTCGTTTATATTTTGTAAAAAAATTTCGTAAATAATGACGTAACGTAAATAATAATATAAGCAGCCCACTAATTGTCCTCACTGCTGGGACTCGTGGCCTTCTCTCCCAAGGAGAGACAAGGTTATAATCCACCAGACTGGCTTAGTCCGGGTTGGTGGATGACACACTCGAAAGATTCTAGGTACATGTCGGTTTCCTCGCGATATGTTCCTGCACTGTTGTTAAGTCAGCGGCATTACGCATTTGACTTCGAACATACAGTGGTACTCGTGAGATTTGAACCTGAGCCCCCGGGTCGGATCGACATACGAGTACACATAGTCGCCGTTCTCCCGACTAGAACAGCCGTGACTTTCTATAATTTAAATGTAAAATAAACTAAATGCTATCCCGAACCGTTCAGCCAGTCCGACATGTTGGAGCAACAAATATCCATATAATATAAATATATAATAACATTCAAACTTCTGATAATTTCACAATTTCTGCATAAGCCTGAATCTATAATTCTATACTAATATTATAAAGCTGAAGAGTTTGTTTGTTTGAACGCTAGGATCTCGGGAAGTACTGGTCCAAATCGAAAGATTTTTTTTTTATTTGATAGTCCATTTATCGTGGAAGGCTATAGGCTATAGAACATAACGCTACTATTGATAAAAGCGGAGCATGAAATGAAATGAAATGAAATTTTTTTTATTCAGTTTAAATACATTACTTAAAACAATATAGCTTAGGTACTCACATAATATGTTCAGAAAAAGTATCTGACATGAATAAAGAATGTAACAAAATCGGGAAAAAATATTCCTTTTTGAGAGATTTCGTACGTTTCGAGCTTTGACATGACACATGTATGTGTCTAATGACGCATCATTGAATATCACAGATTACATATCTCTTAAATATAAAACTTTTTGTTTCTAAATCTGAGTTGGTACGACAAATTTCCGACAGGTGGCGTAGCAGGTAGCTCAAGAGGTTTTTGTTTGAAAGCGATATTCTCAGCAATTACTGAACCGATTTCAGTCATTCTTTCACCGTTGGATATGTACGGGATCCCGATGAGTGCTATATATGTACCACGGGCGAAGCCGGGGCGAACATCTAGTAAATAATATAAATGGAGGATGCCGTTACTTGAGATTTATATTAGCTCTCTCTGTGTTGGACATAATGGGCTTTGAAATTTGTATGAAGGATGGTAAACTGTCCTAACAATGAAAGATTTAACACATAAACTTTTTGACCCTTGAAATAAATGTTAGTGATGTTATATTTATTGTTTTTGTAGTGAAACTTTTTTTGGCGTGCCACAGATAGATTTTTTCGTAG
Source organism: Ectropis grisescens (assembly GCA_017562165.1). Lineage (NCBI taxonomy): Eukaryota > Metazoa > Arthropoda > Insecta > Lepidoptera > Geometridae > Ectropis > Ectropis grisescens. Next base: position 10,987,861 of record CM029768.1, read on the forward strand.
GTCGTGAATTGGATTCTAGCGTCGCGCTGAGGAATGGTAAGAAATATTAGGGTAAACTCTGGACCATGACTATTGGCCATCTAAAAATGTATCAGAACTCTGTGCGTTCGTGGCCATGGTAACGCCCTCCGGTTTCACCCGCATAGTTTCCAAAGTAAGCAATCAAATTCTGAGTTATAAGTTTTCACTTCTATCAGCAGTCACTATAAAAAATTTTTAAACGGGAATCTTTTTAATCCGCCTGTAGCCTTTTTTCTCTTTAACTTCAGAAAGTATTAGAACTATTTTTTTTTTTTTAACTATAGGTAATAGGTTCGCACTTGACCACCATCTCGCCTGATGTTGGTCTGTCGATATCACAAGAAATGTGATGGATTATCTTATTAACAGCAAAATCCTAGGAGAAATATACGACAGCCTATGTAGTTATGGTAATTTTACTATACGAAATGTAAGACACGCCAAGAATTTTCACGATTGCGAAAATTTCTTAGGTAACAAGAACAAAATTAAAAATTTTGATTAACCCCCGACTACCTCGGATCTCGGATTTGTAATCTGTACAACATTCTGCTAGTCAAGCCCTTTCATTTGATACCCATATTATGGTAGTAGTGAAAAAAATAATGTGATTCGCCATTTTGTGGTGGCGGCCATCTTGGATTTGAAATTTGTTATTATGTATTGTATTCTACTAGTCAAGCCCTTTCATTTGATACCCATATTGAGATAAGTTGTGAAGAAATATTTTGTCCGCCATTTTGTGGAGGCGGCCATCTTGAATAGATATTAACCAAACATAGCTAAGAACATCCGCACGGATATTAACTTTCAAATAAAAAAAATACCGCATCGAAATCGACACATCCGTTTGAGCTCTACGGTGCCACAGACAGACACACACACAGACAGACAGACAGACAGACAGACAGACAGACAGACAGACCGACAGACAGACAGACAGACAGACAGACATCGACGTCAAACTTATAACACCCCTTTTTTTGGTCGGGGGCTAAAAATATACGTAGGTAATAGGGATGTTAACACTAGTCACACAATAATGTTTAATGTAAATTTTATGATAATTTGCATTAATAGAATATCGAAAATCATATTATTATAATTTAATATTACGTAGAAAATTAATATAAATGATTTTAAATGCTATGTTTTTAATCTGTTGTCACGTGACTGGAAACACCAATATGAATTATTACGTCACTAGTCGCAAAACAAATTGTCGAAACTGATTAAACTGTTTACTTTTTTGCATTTTTATTATAGTTTGCGATGTTAGCGACGACGATTTTGATTGTTTGTATTGAAGTAATGATAAGAAAACACATAAACTGAACATACAGTCATGAATCGCTATCAATGTTTTGCGACTAGTGACGTCATGTCAGTCGTTAGTGTTTTAGCGGCTAAATTCAAAATTAGTCTAATATTGTGTATTTTCTCATCGAAAATACAATAAAAGCAGTTTAGCACAAGGGTCAATCTTCAAAATAAAAGCAGTTCCGAAAAATTGTTAACATCCCTATTAATTTTATTTCGTATTTCGACGTATGCGGTGGTGCTAAAATTATCTGAATATCGATCAAAAAATCGATAATGAACGTGTGGAAATCGATACTAGATACATATTCTATTATGGTGGATATTGTTTAAAATAATAACTAGGTACTATTTATTATATTCACAAGCTAATGGTGAAAATTAGTAGACGATTATTTACACTACTCTGCCGAATTATTGTTTATTATTTAGCATCAGATTTTGCTTCTCGTTGAATTGTTAAGTGAAAGCAGGTGCGATGAAAAACCATTACACAAAAATTCTAGCTGCAATGTTGCTCGAAAACAACTTAAATACGAGTCTTCCAGCCCCTCTCCCCAACCTCTACACGCACTGCTCAAGGGGGTGAGGAGCGCGTGTAGAAGTTCCCAGCCCCAGCCAATATTCGTCATCACACAACAAAATGCCACCGAGGCAAGTTGTTGTGTGATGCCCTGGGTGCCCCACGTGGAGGGTCCCGGCCCACGCACCCCACGGAGAAATAAACCTGCCTCAACTGTCCATATTTTCACGTATTGTTGTTGTTAAAACTTTCTGTTTAAAAAAGAAAACACAGGAAACTTGAAAACATGTGAAATACCTAAAATGAGTATTTTAGTGACGAAAAAGTTTATATGACGCCAAAAATTACTGAGTGCCATAGGCTATATATGTCCACGAGCGAAGTCGGGGCGTACTTTACATAGTTTTTAACAGTTTTTAAAACTGCCTAAAAAACATATATAGCCTATAGCACTCAGGGATCTCATCTCGAACATATCCAACGGTGAAATAATTTTTTAAATATGACCGTTAGCGAGTTGGCACCACCGCGCCATTGTTTCTTTAGAGACGTGCTAGTAGTTAGTAGTAGTAGTGCCAAACGATTGTGCCAGTGCGACGACACCATGAAAAAAAAAACAGAAAAGTATTTTTTTTAATCAAAATTTTGATTGGATAACATAAAAATGTTCTGACATTAACATGATTAAGCTATTTTTACTTATATTTGGTGGTTTTTTCAAAGCGTGACATTGCCTATTTTTGCTCCTTTTACTCTTACTCAAGTTATACCCACAGATAAAGTCTCTACATCTAGCAATCTACATTTGATAAGAAGTCACGTTAATGAAACAGTTGCTTCCACGTCTACTGCTCGTTCTCCTCTTGCCACGTCTAATGTGCTTTTTTCTAATAACTTCTAATTTTTCTTCGATTTTTGTGTTTCTTATTGTATATATTTATATCTTTGTTTTGGTTTTGTTGTAATTAAGTGCAATAAAGAGTTTATCTATCTATACCTAATATAATACCTCCTTGCCCTTTTTTCTATCGTACTTCTCGTAACTCAAAGAAGCGGCACCGTTTCATGGTGGATATTCCAAAGACACGGACGAAGAGGTTTGACTCTACGGTTGTGATAAGAACATCTAGGCTGTGGAATGAATTGTCTGAGTGGGTTTTCCCCGATAGTTATCGTGGTGTCTTCAAATCGAGAGTGAATCGGTTTTTTCTAGGTAAACATGCTCCATCGTAGACCGCATCGTCGCTTAACATCAGGCGAGATGGCGGTCAAGTGTAAACCTATAAAGTTAAATAAAAAAAACTATATAAGTATACTATATACCTAGATATATATTTAAACTTATTTATTTATTGTACATCTATTATATGCATTTTGTTATTTTATTTTTAATGTCTATATAATTTATATATAATTAATATACGTGTTTATTTGTTTTGTTAGTCGCACCACTGCCCAATATCTTACAAATCTTGTTTCCTTATAAATCAAAGGTTATCTGGAAGAGATCGCTTTTAGCGAAAAGATCGTCTTTCGTGCCCATTATGTTTTTGTTATTTAATATGTTACTTATTGTCACCTTTGTGGTGCCAATAAAGTGTTTTGTATTGTATGTGCACTCGCCAGAATCAGTAAGGCCATTGCCAAAGTCTCCACCAAGAAAAAGTACCCAACCTATTCAACTTAATAGACGGAAGATCAAACAAATCAGCTATTCTTACTGACACGCCTACAAGGGATAAAATTGCCTTATAAGACAGTAGACAGAGAAATAGTTTGAAAAACGTGTTTTACATGAAGGAAAGAAGAAACCAGAAAAAGCCGAGAAGCAGACTAACAAGAAAAGTGCAGAATATGCCGAAGAAGATGCAGAAAATGCTTAGTATTGCTTGTGCTTCTTTTGATTTTATAGCAGACCAAATGAGAAGTGGGTTCAGTGCTTGGAATGTAAAGGCTGGTCTCATAAAGATTGCACTGGGGGCGAGCTGCAATACATCTGTCATAACTGTTTGTCAGATTAGATTATGATTTATAAATCTTTTGATTTACTAACAACTTAATAATAACCATAAATACTGATTTAATAATTAATACTTGTTATTTTGATGTTTAATACTTCTTGTTATTGTTTCTCACTATTATTTTGCAAAAAATATAATGCAAAAAACGTGTTTTGTTTCTTACAAAAAATATATTTATCTGTCTAAGTACAAAGCGGTCACAACTAACCTTGGTACCTGTTACAGCTTACCTCTGTATATTATCTATGTACTAGATGCCCGCCCCGGCTTCGCCCGTGGTATATTATATAGCACTCATCGGGATCCCGTACATCCCGTCCAACGGTGAAAGAATGACTGAAATCGGTTCACTCATTCCTGAGAATATCGATTTCAAACAAAAAACCTCTTCAGCTACCTACTACGCCACCTATCGGAAATTGTTCGTACCAACTCAGATTTAGAAAAAAAAAAATAGCAAAGGTTTATATTCAATGCACAGATTACTGAAATTCAATGACGCAATCTTTGACACATGCTGTCATATGTCATGTCAAAGCACGAAACGTACGAAAACTCTCAAAAGGGGAATATTTTTTCCCGATTTTGTTACATTCTTGTTTCATGCTCCGCTTCAATTAATAGTAGAATTATTTTCTATAGCCTAAAGCCTTCCTCGATAAATGGACTATCCAATAGAAAAACAATCTTTCAATTCGGATCAGTACTTCCCGAGATCCTAGCGTTCAAACAAACAAACAAACAAACAAACAAACTCTTCAGCTTTATAATATTAGTCTAGATTCTATGCCTCTGTGTTAGGAGAGCTGTGGTTGTGACAATAGGAGTAGTTTCAGTGTTTGTGGATTTTCTCAGTCATCATATAGGTACTCGTAATTTTAATTGCCTTTGATTACTATTTTCAAAAGAGTATAGGGCTACATTTTGGCATAACGTTTACAATTATTGTGATTTGTTTCTTTATCGAGATATGTAGCGCGAATTAAAAATTGTCACAACATTCCTCGGTCTCCCTATTCCCAGAAACGCGACAACGATAACGCGATATTTCGCGTTCAATCAAAAAACCTCTTCAGCTACCTGCTACGTCACCTGTCAAAAATTGGTCGCACCAACTCACATTTAGAAAAAAAAATTGATTAGTAAAAGTTTATAATGACGCAATTCTTAGACACATGCTGTCACGTCAACGCGGTACAAAAGCTCTCAAAAATGAATATTTACTCGTAATGCACTCTTGTATTTGTCTTGTATTTCCTAGTTTCTATGTTGTTCATTGTTATTGATCATGTGCATTGTACATTATTATTGTTATTATTTTGTATGTTTATATGTATGCGTATTTGTGTATTGAGACGATCTTCTTAGCATTCCATGGATTCACCGTGCGGGTGCCGGGTCCATCGTGTGGCAGAGAGAGAAAAACTCGAGTAGTTCCCGAGACTTGTGACTCGGGCGTAGGTTTAAGGGGCCCCTTTCTGACGTACATCAACACTCACCTTCACCACTCGCTTTTCTCTCCCTGCCAAGCCAAATCTGATATGAGCCTACTAGTGCAGCTTTAGATACACGTTCTAGTATAGAACTTACTGCACTTCTGGATAAGCCAAGGTCTTTCAGTAGGTTATAGAGAGATTTTGCTGGTATACCTCTCGCTCCCACTTCTACAGCGTATAAACTAACTACATAGCCGTTTTTGTTAATTCGTTTAGGAGGTCGTAATACTTATTTTGTTTCATCGCGTGGTCTTTAGGTATATTAGTTTCCCACGGTACGGTAAGTTCTACAAGGACTATGCGTTTCGTAGCTCTAGAAAAAAGGAAAATGTCCGGTCTGGATGACGAAACACCCACATCCTCTGGGATTTTGTAGTGCTTTTCATACGTGTCCATTAAAATAGTCCAATCAGGTGCTGTACCCAGGATTGAGTAAGGCTTGTTCCTGGAGTTTGAAGTTGAGCCTTCTTTACAAAGTTAATTTGTCTGTTGTTTGTCGTCAATCCTTTTGGGCTCTAGCTACTGAAAGGCTCATGGCTTCACGTATGATTTCAAGTACTCTGTCATGACGCCGTGAGTAATGACCCCATTAAGGAGCACCTTGCATCCCACCAATATGTGCCTTGCTGTACATATCGCCTCTCCACAAGTATAGCAACATTTTTCAGAGGCTTTTCCCCACCTTACCAAGTTACTCTGGTCAGGAGGGTCATTTGGAATGCATTTAGATAAAATTTTAATAAGGCAGGGGACCAGTCATAGATCAAGGTGCGCCATTTTAGAGCTAATGGGATACAGAACTCACCTATGGTTAACCACTCACTTTGCATTTCTAAATTCATAGCGTGCACTTTGTAACCGTCATTTTCGTCTTGTTGTAGAAAGGTTTTTACCATGTCTCGGTCTTCCTTTTTTTTCTCGCACCCAACCCAGCAGTATTTACTTGTGCACCTGCCATAAATTGTTTATGGAATTGAAGTCTAGATTCCAGGTCTGAAGCAGTCTTGTCTTTTGGGAGAGATGTAATTAATTCGTCTTGCGACTTTCCCAAAACATGCGTTTTTGTAACTCTTAGGTGTTTGTAAAGTTCAGACGGTTTCTTTAGTTTCAGCCCAAAACTATTGTGATCCCTAAAAGAGTAGAGGATCAGCCGGATGAGCCAATCCGAACCATGACTTCAATATCTTTATGACATTGGCATCTAGCTTTGCCAGGAGAGTTTTACCGATGTCATATACTAGGAAGGCCAAGTGAGACGTGATGTGAGGTAGTTGTCATATATCCATGCTTTTTGATATTGCTGATAGGCTGCTGGTCTACCTTATTGAGGTTGTTCATGACATTTTCAACAACCACCTCTAATGATGGTGTACGTCCTTTGTGATCTATCTTTCTACCAAGAAATTTGAAAGGCACTGCCTCTGCAATTGTGGCAACTCCTTGGCCACTTATGGAGAGACCCGGATCGTAAGACGTATATTTGGTATTTCTTCTACCCAGACAAAGACAATGACATTTAGATGGTTTTGTCCTCATTCCCTCCGTCCATGTACAGAACTCATCGACTTCGTTCAACAATTCTTGACACTGTTTGGGATTTGTATTTATATGATGTTTATGTATTTTAGCAAATATGTGTGTATAGTATTAGTACGTAGTTTATGTATATTCCAGTAACTTAAGAGCCGGCTCACGTCGTCGCACGAAATTCAAAAAGTTTGTGTTCCGATATTTCCATCTTTAGTATTATCTAGAAAAAGATAATTACGTTCAAAAAATAGGCCGATCTTTCTTGTTGACGTTTCCTTGTTTCAATTTTACTAATAATAAAGCCTTTAGTCGTAGGGAACGTACTCCCATGACCATTTCGCCGAAAAGTCGCCGCCGTGTCAGTTTCAGACTTCTAAATCTACAAGTGATACTCAAAATTTATACTTAAAAAAATATGGGGAACATCATACACATATTTTATTAATTCATTCAAGTCACATATATCTGAATTTTGGTCCCATTTATTAGAAAAAAAAACAAAATCATAAGCCAATTTTAAGTTTTATATTGCAGTTTAGCGTTGTCTCTGTGTAAAATACACAATAACTCCAAAATAAAAATTAGACACGATAATACTTTGTTCTTTGTAGAATCCAATTCTATAGTTACTTTTCAAATCATAGTTGTCAGTTTTTCAAAAAATATAAATTACCAGCAGTCGAAATTACAATAAATTACGCTGCGCAATTTAGTATGCCGCGAGCGGCCGTCGGGGGAGGACCTGCGTCAGTTAGCGTGGGAGTCGGTTACGTAATATTTCGCGCGTTTATGACATAAACTAGAATAATTATAGTGCGACCACAAAATTTTAATTCGTTTGGCGTTTTATAACGTTTCATTCTGATTTTTCGGATCGGACCATCACATTTGATCTTGTTTACTTCATGAAGAAGCAGAATCTGTCAATTTTTTTTTGACGTGACAACGTCTAATAAGTCGATGAACGCGATGGCCGCCACCACAAAATGCCGAATGTCATTATTTTTTACTACTACCTCAATACCATGACCATGACCATGCACATGACCATGACCATGACCATGAGGAACGGCCATGACCAATGACCACGACCAATGACCATGAGCAATGGCCATGACCAATGTCCGTTCCGACGTGTTTGAGCAACAAACTTCCAATATTAATTAAGTATGTACAGTATGGATAACAAATGAAAGGGCTTTACTAGTAGAATACTATGCACTATGACAAATTTCAAATCCAAGATGGCCGCCACCACAAAATGGCGAATGTCATTATTTTTTACTACTACCACTATATGGGTAACAAATGAAAGGGCTTGACTAGTAGAATACTATGCACTATGACAAATTTCAAATCCAAGATGGCCGCCACCACAAAATAGCGACTGTCCTTATTTTTACTACTACCTCTATACCATGACCAATGACCATGACTATGACCAATTACAATGACCATGAGGAACGAATATGACCAATGACTACGACCAATGACCACGAGCAATGGCCATGACCAATGACTGTTCCGACGTGTTTGAGCAACGAACTTCAATATTAATTAATCATAATTAATGTTTACTACTACCTAAACAAAGGTATCAATTTAAAGGGCTTGACCATGCACGATGACAAATTTCAAATCCAAGATGGCCGCCACCACAAAATGGCGCATGTCATTATTTTTTTACCACCTCAATATGGGTAACAAATGAAAGGGCTTTACTAGTAGAATACCATGCACTGTCACAAATTTCAAATCCAAGATGGCCGCCACCACAAAATTGCGAATGTCATTATTTTCACTACTACCTCTATACCATGACCAATTACCAGGACCAATTACAATGACCATGAGGTACGGATATGACCAATGACTACGACCAATGATCATGAACAATGGCCATGACAAATTACTGTTCCGACGTGTTTGAGCAACGAACTTCCAATATTGATTAATCATCATTAATGTTTACTACTACCTAAATGAAGGTATCAATTTAAAGGGCTTGACTATGCACTATGACAAATTTCAAATCCAAGATGGCCGCCAACACAAAATTGAGAATGTCATTATTTTCACTACTACCTCTATACCATGAGCAATTACCATGACCATGACCAATTACAATGACCATGAGGAACGGATATGACCAATGACCACGACCAATGACCATGAGCAATGGCCATGACCAATGACCGTTCCGACGTGTTTGAGCAACGAACTTCCAATATTAATTAATCATCATTAATTTTTACTACTACCTCAATATAGGTATCAATTTAAAGGGCTTGACTACGCACTATGACAAATTTAAAATCCAAGATGGCCGCCACCACAAAATGGCGACTGTCATTATTTTAACTACCACCTCAATATGGGTAACAAATGAAAAGGCTTGACTAGTAGAATACTATGAACTGTCACAAATTTCAAATCCAAGATGGCCGCCACCACAAAATAGCGACTGTCCTTATTTTTACTACTACCTCTATACCATGACCAATGACCATGACCAATTACAATGATCATGAGGAACGGATATGACCAATGACTACGACCAATGACCATGAGCAATGGCCATGACCAATGACTGTTCCGACGTGTTTGAGCAACGAACTTCCAATATTAATTAATCATCATTAATTTTACTACTACCTAAATGAAGGTATCAATTTAAAGGGCTTGACCATGCACTATGACAAATTTCAAATCCAAGATGGCCGCCACCACAAAATGGCGAATGTCATTATTTTTTACTACCACCTCAATATGGGTAACAAATGAAAGGGCTTGACTAGTAGAATACTTCGCACTATGATAAATTTGAAATCCAAGATGGCCGCCACCACAAAATAGCGAATGTCATTATTTTTCACTACTTCACAATATCGGAATCAAATGCAAGGGCTTGACTAGTAAAATACTACGCACTATGACAAATTTCAAATCCAAGATGGCCGCTACCACAAAATGGCTACTGACATTATTTTTACTACCAACTCAATATGCGTAACAAATGAAAGGGCTTGACTAGTAGTATACTATCCACTGTCACAAATATCAAATCCAGATGGCCGCCACCACAAAATTATTTTGTGGTGGCGCATTTGTTATTCATATTGAGGTCGTAGTAAAAAATAATGACATTCGCCATTTTGTGGTGGCGGCCATCTTGGATTTGAAATTTGTCATAGTGCGTAGTTTTTACTAGTCAAGCCCTTTCATTTGATATCCATATTGAAAAGTAGTGAAAATAATGTCAGTCGCAATTTTGTGGTGGCGGCTATCTTGGATTTAAAATTTGTCATAGTGCATAGTATTTTATTAGTCAAGTCCTTTCATTTGTTACCCATATTGAGGCAGTAGTAAAAATAATGACATTCGCAATTTTGTGGTGGCGGCCATCTTGGATTTGAAATTTGTCATAGCGCATAGTATTCTACTAGTCAAGCCCTTTCATTTGTTACCCATATTGAGGTTGTAGTAAAAATAATGACATTCGCAATTTTGTGGTGGCGGCCATCTTGGATTTGAAATTTGTGACAGTGCATAGTATTCTACTAGTCAAGCCCTTTCATTTATTACTCATATTGAGGTGGTAGTAAAAATAATGACAGTCGCCATTTTTGGGGCGGCCATCTTGGATTTGAAATTTGTCATAGTGCATAGTATTATATTAGTCAAGTTCATTCATTTATTACTCATATTGAGGTAGTAGTAAAAATAATGACAATCGCCAGTTTGTGGTGGCGGCCATCTTGGATTTGACATTTGTCATAGTGCGTAGTGTTTTACTAGTCAAGCCCTTTTATTTGATACCCGTATTGAGAAGGTAGTGAAAAAGAAATGTATCTCACCATTTTGTGGTGGCGGCCATCTTGGATTTTAAATTGTCATTGTGCATAGTATTTTACTTGTCAAGTCTTTTTATTTGATACCCATATTGAGGAAGTAGGAAAAAAAAAAAGAAATGTATTTCGCCATTTTGTGGTGGCGGCCATCTTGGATTTGAAATTTGTCATTGTGCATAGTATTTTACTCGTCAAGTCCTTTAATTTGATACCCATATTGAGGAGAAGTGAAAAATTAAATGTATTTCGCCATTTTGTTGTGGCGGCCATCTTGGATTTGAAATTTGTCATAGTGCATAGTATTCTACTGGTCAAGCTTTTCATTAAATTTGATACCCATATTGAGGTAGATTATGAAGAAATATTTAGTCCACCATTTTGTGGAGGCGGCCATCTTGAATCGATATTAACCAAACATAGCTAAGAACCAATGCACAAAAATTACCCTAAAAGTGAAAAATAAATTTTACTAGTTATCAGATTTTTGAAATGCAAGAATAATTTATCGTAACGTTACGGGACAACGAACGTAACGGGACAATAAGTCTTCAATTTTCGTGCACGCAGCCAGCGTTCATCAATTTAGTAGACGTTGTCACGTCAGAAAATCTCATAAAAATTTTTAGTACACTGCCGTTACGGCTCAAGATCGTTTTGTCCGCCTAAACGCTCGAGCTGAATCGAACGGACGCACACTGACAATGTTGCAGGATTTTACCTAAAGTTGAGTTCTGTCTTTTTGTGAGAGGGCTCTTAAGTGACGACTTTTATTTTGTCATTTTGTTTTTCCCTCACACCCCATCGTTATTATATTTTGTGTTTTTCCTGCCTCTATTGGTTGTCTGGAAGAAATCGCTATTAGCAATAAGGCCGCCATTTATGGCACTAATAATAAGTATTTTCTTTTTTGTACTTTTTAATTTTGCTGGTGTGCATAATAAAGTGTTTCTGTCTGTCTGTCTGTATTACAACAAATAGGTTATTTCAATTCATCTGAAATTAGTAACGGAAATGTCGAGCCAACTTCAGGATGCCGGTTTTACGAATCGTGCGCGTCGTATAAATTCATTAGGTAATATCGTAATTTTTATCTAGCACGCCAAAAGAAGTTTAACTTCAAAAAGGTTATAACTCGAGTTCTGCGTCCTCGACTAGTAATGGATTTCACGGCACTTACAGCCGTCGATATCTCGCATCTGCACCGTGAAATTACTGTTCAATGAGGGCGACATCTGCCGCAGACACCATTCTACTTTGATTTGACATTTTTACAACAAAACAATAAGTCGACAAACAAATACGTCATGGGTTCACACGCGTATAGTTTTTTTAGTTGTAGGACTCTTTGGAGTCCGTCTGGGGATCTGGGGATGTACCACACCAAAGAGTTTACATACTTATACTACGTATAGAGTGGTATAGAGCAACTTAGTCTGTGGTATAGAGTTAGATTTTCCGCACGGTTCCTTTATGTCAATCGTAAGCAGATGATTTTGTTAATGAATTTAAATGCTTAAATAATCTCCTCACAACGCAACCACAAAAAAATAGAAATAATTGTAATTATCATGCATGTAATCGAAAAACCACCATTATTTGAATTTCATATTTACATCAACGGATAGGTAATTCCATTACGAACATTTTGGTAGAAATATTTTTTTTAGAAAGAGTTTATTCTAAAATTTGAGCGCAAAACAGCGACAAATCCTACTGTTTCTCTCTTGCTCTTTCTGGCGATTTGCGATGAGGAAAGAAATACTCAATGTCATTTGCTCGGGGTACGGCTTTATCAGAAATGTCCAAAACATAACCTAGCACTGCTCTGCGCTCACTCAAAGATATAAGATTATCTATATTCCTTGTAATTTCACTGGAAATACTGCCTTACAAACCGAAACACAGTAATGTTTGGATATTACTGCGTGTCAGTAGAATAACTGGCAAAGTTAGGTGTGGTACAAAGAGTTTACATATACTACGTATAGAGTCGGCACAAACGCTTAAACCGAAATCACGGGTAGCATCTTTCTTGCCTTGCCGCTCTTGTAGAAGTGTCATACTTTTGCCGCGGCACATCACTCTGTAGCCGTAGAAAGTATGTACGTCATCTGCTTACGATTGACACAAAGGAATCGTGCGGAAAATGTAACTCTATACGTAGTATATGTAAACTCTTTGGCCAAATATCAAATCTGTTCTGGATAACTAAGTATTTATAAACTACATATACTTATTTTCTAATTAAGTGTTAAACCCCGGTCCAGTGCCTCTACCACCGCCGCGTTCAATACAGTTGATGACAGGAACAAAAATATACCATCCTAATTAGTCCGTAAGGTACTTTTTTTTTAAATTTAAATTAGACACTCCACAGACTCCGGGGTCCGTGATCTTTGTCATTACAATTGTCTTTTTTTACACATTTCTTGGATAAGGAGAAGAAGAGGAAAATAGGAGGGAGTTGGGTACATTTAAAATCTAATTCTAGTGCTCGTCTGTAGAGCCGATCACTACCGGTTGGGATTCCGCTAGTAATCGACTCGACATCGAGTCTTTGCTTGGTTGTCTTTTGCCATTTGCCTAAGCCGCCTCCTCCCGGCCCAGAGCCTCCACAACGGCCGCATTTCTGTCCCTGATGGCCATCTGTAGGTTGAAATCGCGGATGGTCTTCGGTGATGCAGCCCACGCTCGCCGCGCGAACCGGCCGATGGCGACAAGTAAGTACATAGATTATGAAAAAACATGGGTCACGTATTTTTTTTGTCAAATTATAAAAATCGACTTAGACATAGGCTATCAAACTACCGGAGTGAGGGTTGTGACGAAAGTCCACATAATAAAATTTGTCAAGTGCGAGTCGGACTCGCCCATGAAGGCTTCCGTAGCAGCAAGTAACGTAATATAAAAGTTCTTGTAGTTCGTTGTTACTTTAATCAGTGTTTTACAATAGTGAATAACGACGTACTACTATTAAAATAAAACTACTTACTAAATCTCATTCAAACCAATTTTCGTTGAAAGTTGACAATGGTAATGTACATCAAATTTTTTTTTTTAGTTTTGTCATTTTCTTAGTTTAGCAGAGTTACAGGGGGCTACATATTTTACCACTTTGTAAAAAAGGTATGTTGGAATATGATTTTTGAAGACCTAACTTGATAGGAAATTTTTTTTGAGTTTCGGTTCTTTTTTTTGTACGAAAATCTTAATGCGGTTCACATATACTTACCAAGTTTCAATAGTATAGTTGTTATACTTTCGGAGAACTGTGACATTCGGACGGACACAGACAGACAGACATGACGAATTTATAAGGGTCCCGTATTTTGCCATTTGGCTACGGAACCCTAAAAATCGAATATAGACGTGTGACGTCAGTCGAAACTTTTTTGAAACAAAAGAAAAATACGTGTACAATATGAACTGACGGACTAATTATTAGTTATTTTTTAGTCACCATGCTTACTGTAATAACTAGTTTCGGTTAAGTTACGTTAGTTATTATTCATTCTTTTTCTTTTTGACGAAGTTTTTTAACCCCCGACCAAAAAAGGGGTGTTATAAGTTTGACGTCGATGTCTGTCTGTCTGTCTGTCTGTCTGTCTGTCTGTCTGTCTGTCTGTCTGTCTGTCTGTCTGTCTGTCTGTCTGTCTGTCTGTCTGTCTGTCTGTCTGTCTGTCTGTCTGTCTGTCTGTCTGTCTGTCTGTCTGTCTGTCTGTCTGTCTGTCTGTCTGTCTGTCTGTCTGTCTGTCTGTCTGTCTGTGTGTGTGTCTGTCTGTGGCACCGTAGAGCTCAAACGGATGGACCGATTTCAATGCGGTTTTTTTTATTCGAAGGTTGATATCCGTGCGGATGTTCTTAGCTATGTTTGGTTAATATCGATTCAAGATGGCCGCCTCCACAAAATGGCGGACAAAATATTTCTTCACAACTTATCTCAATATGGGTATCAAATGAAAGGGCTTGACTAGTAAAATACAATACATAATAACAAATTTCAAATCCAAGATGGCCGCCACCACAAAATGGCGAATTACATTATTTTTTCACTACTACCTCAATATGGGTATCAAATGAAAGGGCTTGACTAGTAGAATACTTTGCACTATGACAAATTTCAAATCCAAGATGGCCGCCACCACAAAATGGCGAAATACATTTATTTTTTCACAACTCCTTTAATATGGGTATCAAATGAAAGGGCTTGACTAGCAGAATGTTGTACAGATTACAAATCCGAGGTAGTCGGGGGTTAATCAAAATTTTTAATTTTGTTCTTGTTTCTCTACTACCTCAATATGGGTGTCAAACGAAAGGACTTGACTAGTAGAATGTTGTTCAAATAATAAATCCAAGATTGTCGGGGGCTAATCAAAATTTTTAATTTTGTTCTGGTTATAGCTTAATTCGTTGGACAAGGCCTATTTACAGCCGCTTACTGTTAAATATTGTCACTTGTTTATAGTATTTAAACTGTTTTATTGTTATTTTGTAATTGACGTTTCCAAGGTATCTTTGTAAAATAGTAAAAAAAAAACACTTAATTTATTACAATTATAACCCAACTCTGGGTATAGGTCCGATTTAAACAGTTACTTGTAACTTTTTTTATGACACCTAGAAAGAGTAGCCATATTAACGTCATTCTTCAGGTAATAGATTTTTTTTATAGTACAGAGTGACAAGACGAGTAGGACTTGTGCCTGATGGTAAACAACATGGCTGCCACATACCATAAGAAACAGATATTAAAGTTCGTTTTTTTTCCAATATATTGAGAAACTTAGGACAAGTTTTCCAATGGTAGGTATTGTAATGTTATGTAAAGTTACGGCTGGTCTAGTCGGGAGAACGGCGCCTGCCGATCCGGAGCCCCCGGGTTCAAACCCCACACGCACCACTGTCTTTTCGAAGTCATGTGCGTAATGCCGCTAACTTAAAACAGTGAAGGAAAACATCGTGAGGAAACCGACATGTACCTAGAACCTTTCGGAGTCATGTGTCCATTCACCAACCCGCTCTGGGCCAGCGTGGTGGATTATGGCCTTAACTCTCTCCTTGCGAGAGAAGGCCCGAGTCCCAGCAGTGGGAACATTTAGTGGGATGTTGATGATGTAATGTTTGATTTTTTTTTGTTCCAAATTTAGCATTTATTCTTATGTTTTGTTCATGATAATACAATTGCTAGTCGATTGATTATTTTATGTATGTAGAGCCGCTACAACAAGTTAAAAATTTTTGTTAAGGAATGCAGGGAAAAATAACAAAAAAAATTGGTGGCCATTCTAAAATGAGCTTTCATTCCAAAATCAGCATTCTGGATTAGGAGATGCACTCCATGGAAGATTCGCAGAAATTTCGCATTAATAACTAGTAATATATGTCCAGCCTTTTGAACTATTTCTGTAGAACATTTTATTTAAATTGATTCAGTAGGTTAGGCTTGAAAGCGATACTGACAGACATATAGACAGACAGAGTTACTTTCGCATTTATAAGATTAATAGGGATAAACAAGGTAAACCAGATCTATCCGCGTAAAAGGGCAGTACAGTGCTTTAAAATCACTGTCTATTAGACTTTGTAACAAAAAATACGTGACAGGTCCTTACGCTTCTCAAAAATTAATTAATTAATTAACAATTAATAAATATTAATTAAAATTATTGTTTTACGAAAATCGGCCATACTCCATAATCGATCTAACGGCATGCAAATATTAGGTTGTCTATGACAATTTGACAACAATTTTAATTATTCACCACTTTAAGCTACAAGGGCTATGTATCAATTTCATATTATTATTGTTTACATTACATAAGTATTTATAAAATTGATTAAGCATTTAGTATGACAATTTTTTTTGGTAGAAAATTGTTGTGCAGTAGGTAATTAAAACTTTTATATTTATTATCCGTCATATTTAATATATTAAGTGACTACAAATTAATATTTCTTCTTGTTCTTACTTTCGCACTCTATACTCACTTTATTCTTCTTTTACTCGCTTTTCCTGTTATTATTGGTTGCTTGCAAGAAATCACTATTTGCGTTAAGCTCACCATTTATGGCACTAGCTATAAGTCATTGTTTGTATTACTTAATGGTATTCTTGTCAGTGTGCATAATTAAGTGTTCTTGTCTGTCAGTTTGTGTGTCAGGTGTCTGTTGGAGTGTTGACAGAGTTGAAATACATCATAAAATTAACGGTGTCAGTAGTTATTATTAGGGCTCGAATTATATGAACAGCGTGAAAAACTTGTTGTAAATATGCATTAAAAATACTTGAAATATGTTTAAAAATAGGCAAATAGGAAATGGGCCCGTTAGACATTTTAAAATCCTAAATTTTGTATTGATTTGGCCTCATAGTTATAATGCAAATATTCAAAATAAATACATATCTACCCCCACATTGCAGAAAAAGATTTATAGCAAAAAAAAAAAGACATGAAATGGCATATTACGTTATTGTGTAGCGATACAACGACGGATGTTTTATTCTGGAATGGAACTCACTGTTTGCTTGTTCTGCATTTGTTTAGCTCACAACCTCAGTAAGAGAATTTATTGTAATTCAATTGAGATTCATAAATATTCCTAAACCTCAAAATATGCAAAATTAAATGATATTTTAAGAACTCTACAAAAGAAAGGAAGCTCGTTTTTGTTTTTAATTCACGACAAAACAGGTGTTCTCAATTCAGCTTTATGTATTTTGTAAGTATGTTTGTTACGTGATAGCTACATAAACAAAAAAAAATGTTTTTTTTTTAAAACTAGTTACTTCAGAGGTGGTACTTTTATACTTTTATCGAAATCGGCGTGGAGATTTTTGAAATAACAGCAAAAACTAAAATTTTCTTACATTACATGGTTCTTTTTACACGGTACAGAGTGAAGCGGTAATAACTTTACGTTTTGGTCCTTTAGACAAAAACGATAATGTCATAGCTTTTATTATTAGTTTTTAAATTATTTTATTACAAGTATCTAGTAATTTAACTATTTATGTTAGTGTTACGGTTTTTTATGGTGCATGTAATAAGTTAACGGTACTTAATAGTTTAATAACTTGTCCAATCGTACACAGAAAAATAATTTGTTTTTATGCACTCATGGGTCTCAAGATACAAGCTATGTGCTTAGTTTGCGGCCCACTGATCATACTTGTACCACAAATTTTTATCTTTTTTTAGTAAATGGTGACGAGACGATCCGGACATGTGCCTGATGGTAAGCAACATGCCGGACAACACACATAACAGCACAGTGACACGCAGCTATTGGAACATGAAGAGTCCAAATCATTACCTAGCACTGCACTGCGCAGGTCACCCAGAGATCTAAGATCTTATATCTCTAAGCCCTGTAATTTCTCTGGAAACATTGCCCTTCAAACCGGAACACAGTAATGTTTGCACATTACTGCTTGGCGGTAGAATAACTGGCAAAGGCGTGGTACTTCCCCAGGCGGATACTTACACATACGGACCGTATGAGCATTGTAATGTTGGACTTGAAAAACTACTTATGTACCTATGTGTTTTGTTAGTCTGTGTGTTAATAAAAAAAAACATTTTTTATTTAATTTAATAATCGTTAGGTCTCGAGTTCACTCAAACATTTATTTCATTTGCGAGCGTGTTGCTGAGCTTCATTCACAGCCCATGAAAAATTTGCACTAAAAGAATTTATCACTTCAAAAATGTAGGTATTGTACCTACCTAATCAAACATTGTAAGAAATATTAGATCGGTCTGTCAAAAAAAATTATTCAACAGTTTGGCAAAAAAAATGTCTAGTCTAGGTACTCGTTTACTGCCAATTTCCAAAAAAACATTTTCCACCTACCTTGAGTATTATCTTCTCCCCCGTCGCTGTCCATCTCACTCCCGACGCTAACAGGACTGTCTCTCTTCTCCTCTCTACTCTCCGCCACGCTCTGACCAGGATTCCCGAAAACCCTGGACAGCCACGGCTCCGGGTAACCCAGCAAGAACGGAAACGTTCCATTTTGTTGCAGAAATGGCGTATTAAAATAATATCTCATCCGATTTAATCCATTTAATCTTTCACTTTCCTCATCTTCTGAATTTCTAGAACTTTCAGACAAATTGTTTTCTATATCTATTTCGGGAGATTTTCTATCGCCAATTAGAGATTCGATCGAAAATGGTTTGGGAACTTTTTTTTTTTGAGTTTTCGTTTCTATTTCCGATTCCATTGTCATGCGCACTTTTTGTTTGTTTTTGCACTATTTTATGTGTCACTATCAAAAAAATCACGTTAAATTACAAAAAAATTAAAATTATCATCGTTTCGCTAACGCGGGAATCATTGTTTTTATTTTTAAAAATAACATCGATTTAAAAAATCACGGTTCTAAATTCGAATTTGTATTTGGCGCGCACGTGCGTTCGTCACAACAATATCGAGGAATACTCGCCAGTCCGTCTGAGTATTTGGTCACGCCCACATACGGGGTGTATTCGAAGCGTTTTATTTTATTTATAGCACTCTCTGGCTGAGCAAATATAAGCTCTATTACTACCCTGTTAACAATGCTGTCATTTGCGACTGAACCAAATTTTATAAAGACTAACATGCCGTTTCATACATTCAAATAGCACCTTACTCTGAAGGAAACACAGTTGACTTTCGCCTATCACAAAATCAGACAGCAGATTCAAAGAATTTGAATGAAATCAAACCTAGTCCCTTTAAGATAAAATTCGTTTTTCCTCGATCAACGATCTATGATGAGACTAACTGATGTTAAGGGAATATCGATTAAGAGCACTTCAGTCTGTTGATAGAGTGAGACAGTAGGAGTGTTTGTTAGGTGGGAGAGCGGGACGGCGAGTGTTATTTGTAGAGTTGAGTGTACACTGGTAATTGGTGGTGATCACAATGTTTTGCCAGTGTCAGCACTTGGTATAAATTCTCCGTGCCTCGTTTAGGGACTTGGGTTTTCTCTAGTAGAAGATTCGAGCAAAAACGTTGAAAGTTGGTTTTATTTTTGGAACGAATTTCCTTACTAGGCTTTTCGAGTATTTTGCGAGATCAAAACCGTAAGAAAAATATATAACGGTGACACGTAAATACTGCCAGTGACCAGTTTGCCAACTTCTTTTTTCAGCCATCGCACCACCATTCGCAACATAACTAATAAAATAAGAAGAGGACAATGGTAAGACTCTTTGTCGAGTCCGCTTGAGTACTACCTGTGCGTCAGACTCTTGACCTCAGAGTCGCTACCTTTGGATGGCGAACACGGTGGGGTTGCAGGGGAAGAAGACCACCGGTATTGCGTTACGCCACACTCCATGTCCTCTGCAGCCGAAAAGTGATAGGTGTCGATACCACAGACCCGTCGCAGGGGAACAAGCCAGACGCAGAGCCTTCTGGCATCCACTTACTGGTACCCTTTATTTTTTCTATTTTTTAACCCCCGACCAGAAAAAGGGGTGTTATAAGTTTGATGTCGATGTCTGTTGTCTATCTGTCTGTCTGTCTATCTGTCTGTCTGTCTGTCTGTCAGTCTGTCTGTCCGTCTGTCTATGTGTGTCTGTCTGTGGCACCGTAGAGCTCAAACGGATGAGTCGATTTCGATGCGTTTTTTTTGTGCGGATGTTCTTAGTTATGTTTGGTTAATATAGATTCAAGATGGCCGCCGCCACAAAATGGCGGACAAAATATTTCTTCACAACATACCTCAATATGGGTATCAAATGAAAGGGCTTGACTAGTAGAATACATTGGACTATGACAAATTTCAAATCCAAGACGGCCGCTACCACAAAATGGCGAAATACATTTCTTTTTGCCAACTTAACCCTTAATATGGGTATCAAATGAAAGGGCTTGACTAGTAGAATGTTGTTCGGATAACAAATCTGAGGTAGTCGGGGGTTAGTCAAAATTTTTAATTTTGGTTTTGTTGTATGAAAATCTTAATACGGTTCACAGAATACTACTTACCAAGTTTCAATGATTTAGTTTCGGAGAAAAGTGGCTGTGACATACGGACGGACAGACAAATAGACAAACATGACGAATCTATCAGAGATATATATCCCGTATTTTGCCATTTGTCTACGGAACCCTAAAACCCATATTATTTGAATTCAGAAGTTTTATTGAAATTATTTTAGCGTGTTTTTTTTATAAACGACGGTCGGTTGTTTAATTTTTCAGAGAACCTACATTACGGGCTAAGAACGCACATAGCATCAGCAGCCTTCTAAATGTTCCCACTGCTGAGACTTGGAGGGCCTTCTCTTGCAAAGAGAATGTCAAGGCCGTACTTAATCCTGAATCCAGTGGCGGGTCTTCTTGTAGGGTCTAGGGTAGAGAGCCCCAGGTTTTATACTAGTCAAGATGGCAGTCAAATGAAAACCTATTTATTTATTCATTCAATGAGCACACAAAACAGAATGCAATAAACATAAACTATAACATAAGAGTATACTGTATAGAACTGTATTACATTCCAAACTATGTGGGTCTAGAAACAACATTTGTTTAAATTTAGTGGTTTGATAACAATAATATTAAATTAGAGATAATACACAAAGAAAATTAGGCCAACAGATCTGAACTTAAAACTAAAAACTAACATGCTTTAAAACAGTAGATAAATAAGATATAAACATAGAATATTATAACACAACAGATAAGTATATAAACATTGTGAAACAATTAATGTATAAAGAAATAAAATAAAAATAAAACTCATAATAGTATTTACAGGAAGCACAACAGGGTTATTCTTTTAGATTAAAGTGTAAAATTTCTTTGATTTTCCTATGATATTGGAATAACTTAAGTGAAAAAAATTGGTTGCCTGTAAAGTCGGTATACGGGCGAAAGTTTTACGTGACAACGACTTTGAGTGGTAAAATAATTTTATGAAAGGGACGCGTGCCTTTCACTTTTTATGTCTGTCTCTCTCGCTCTTAGGCGGGCTAACCATGCCCAAGTGGAAGGGACGCGTGCCTCTCACTCGCTCTCGTTGTGAGCGCATAACGTGAGCGGAGCGTAACGCAGTTTCTTGAAGTGTCACCCGGCAAACCAATTTATAAGACATTGTCACGTCAAAATATCAATGTCCCTATTGGAGACAAGGACTTCGTTGTATTGGCGATATAAAATGTGATCGACCTGTGGAAGTACCACACCGTGAGTTTCCCCGATGCTTACAATATTGGTAGTAAACACGGATATCCGTGGTAGTAAAGTAGTCTCGTGAAAAAAAATCGAATGAAGAGTAAGAGAAGAGTGAATCGGTTTCTTCTAGGTAAACACGCTCCATCGTAGATCGCATCGTTGCTTAACAGGCGAGATGGCGGTCAAGTGCAAACCTATCGCTAAGTAAAAAAAAATTGTCAGTCATAGGAACTGCCGATAGAAGTGAAAACTTATAACTCAGAATATGATAGCTTACTTTGGAAACCACGCGGGTGAAACTGGAGAGCGTGGACATGAGCATGATCAATGGGAAATGCACAGGCATTTCTAGATGGCCAATGGCCATAGTCCCGAGTTTACGCGGATATTTCTTATCATACCCAAACGTGACGCTAGAATTCAATTCACAGCTCACGAAAAATTTGTCTGTGGCGCGCCATAATGAGTTTTCACTTCAAAAATAATCTCGAACTCGCCCCATCTCAACGTCCTCTTGGCAAGCTCTGGTCATTAGTACCGGGAAAGCAATTTCCCCCCTCCCGCGACACTTAGCTCCCCCATTCCCCCTATTAAATTGATTGTAGCTATTCCCATCTTAATGTTCTTGTCTGGTAATTTTACCCAGTAATTGTGGTCTTGGCTTGGATCTTACGATTTTGATAGTGCCAATTTTTTTTTAATTTACTGGAAATAACGGCTAATAATATTAACTAGTGATTGTCATAAATCATACATCGTTTACTGGATAAGTGATTATGCATTACTGGCAAGTCATCATAATTTAAGTTAACATTAATAAAAAATAATTAATTCGTCAGTATAAATTTACCAATACTTTTCCGTTTGTCCTTTATACAAAAATGCAGATTCAGATAGATTCATTGACATAAATTCTCTGTGTTTGTAAAATGGATTGCTCGTAAAGAAGTGCTTTATCCAGGCGCGGTCCCAGCCTCGAATTTTGGAGGGGTCACCAGTACGCAGCCTCAGGTTTTGGGGGGGGGGTCACCAGTAGAAATTTAATAAATCGAGCAAAAAATACTTTACTAGTAGTCCCCAAGATTTTACCCGCATAGTTCCCGTTCTAGTTTTTTCTCGCGTTAAAATAGTCTATGTACTATTAGATATTTTTAATTTTCTTAAATTTTTAGTTTAACGTATACGATTTTGGGGGGCGGTCACGCTGGTAAAATCTTGGAGCGCTACTAGTAAAGTATTTTTGCTCGATTTATTGTATTTCTATTTGTGCCCCCCCAAAACCTAAGGCTGCGTACTGGTGACCCCTCAAAATTCGAGGCTGGGACCGCGCCTGGTGTTAACAAACAACAAGCTAGTACCTACACATAGCACGATACGAATTATATTGCCACACCCAATCTGGGTAATTATGGTAACTATAACACGTACTTATAAATAAGACCAAGAAATGTACCATAATATTAACAATAAATGAGTATGATTGAGTACTTCTAGCTTCGTGTTGACAACGCTACGTAACACTAGTTTTGTCTACACGAAGCTAGAAGTAGGTACTAGCTTCCCTTTCCTGCAACGGCCCTTCTATCACATAACTATACCGGCTATGGCTTTGCTATTGCTGTCTCTATAATTTCAAGATAAAAGAAAAGAGCGAGCAGTTTCAAAGCTAAGCCAGTGGTTAGGCGGTTTTTTCAGGAACCTGGGTCACAAACAGATAAAAAAATCAAAACTAGGACCACTGGTGTAACGCATAAAATTACATCAAAACTAAAATTGAAAACTCAACAAGATAGCTATAACTACATATTTCAAACTTAGTAAGCCAAATCCATCTGAGGTTGATTGCCTGTTAGCAACCTGGGCACACGAACCATGCACATCGTAGGTACCTACCTATTTCAGAATTGAGGCTTATTTTTAACCGACTTCCAAAAAAAGGAGGAGGTTATCAATACCGACTTCAAATAGATGAGTGAGTAGCGCTTATAATAATGATTTTAGTTTATTTTTCGCTTTTGAGTGCCTATTTGTGGTTTTGAAGTCGGTTTAATTTTTTGTACGAAAATTGTTGATTGTGACTGTTGTCAAGAATTCGGATTGTACAAGACGACGCTGTCTACAAGTAATGTAACAATGCGTTATTTATTGGATTATTTCCACGAGTAAAGAGAATTTGCAGTTTACAGTCAGTAATATTTTTTAATATGAATTATTAAGAAAAGTAGCCGCAGAAATGAATGTTCCTAATGTTGTGTAACGGTTGTTACTTCCTTAACATTAATTTTTATTATTAGCTACTAATTTATAATCACAAGCAATCTTCGTAAATAAACTTTCAAATGTCGCGCGGGTTGACCAATCAGAACGGTTCGCGCCAAATGACTACCGGTCGCTGGGCCGCGCATGACCGAGCGCGACATTCGACGAAGGGAAGCGACCTCACGCGATTACTTATCTTACTAATATTAATTTACTTGGTTGTTGATTACACTAAACTAGGTGTAATTTTGTAATAATACCGATAACAGGTGTTTAATTAACTGTGATTCGTTATACCCCAACCTGGGTAAGTGTTTCTAAAAATCTTATCGTGCTTTAGCTAGTGATCATGACGTGAGTACATTCAAATATTATGTTCAGATTTCTTAGTTACTGTCAATAGTATTTTTATATTTTTCCTATAGTCATTTCCTTATTCTTTGAAATTATCATATTATCCTTAACAGCTTGAGTTCAAACAATAAACTATTAAAATCACTTTTTTATTCGCAACGTAGGTACCCACTTGTAGTTTTAATTCGTTGAACATTATAATTGAATGCACCTAGATAGTCTTATTTCATGTTTTCATTGTACAAGTTTGACTGCCATCATCTTAGACACTATTCACTGCATTAGATACCATTGGTACTCGTTTTTGCTTCGCGAGGTTTGGATAAATGTGGCAGTCAAACATGGAATCTGGGCATATTCATAGATGGCCAAAATGATGAACTTCAGGGTCCAACTACACGGCAAGTACGAACGTCGCTCCCGCTTCCTTACCGAAGGGGACTCTTCAGACAACGCCACTAGCCCCGTGCCCTACTTTCACCTATCTCGTGTCCCGTTCTCTTCACTGCGTTCTACGGGACTCTTCAGAGTAACCACTTGGTGTATAGAACCAACGATCGAAGTTGCCAGCTGCCCTACAACTCCCTACTTTGGGGAAGTCTTACCACCATCGGATACGACGCCACTGCTCACGACGGACTGCAAATTCAAGGCCAGTGTATCTTGTCTTGCGGATAAACGACGCCTTTCGGTTTATGAATGTGCCTTACCCCGACCCACCTAGGTTCTAATCTACTGAAAGATCCCTTTTCTTCTAAATTTTAATATTAGTCAATTATCTGTTTTGCTTAAATATATCTTTTGTTAACTTACTAGTTGTCTTATTTATATCTCTCTATACTTAGGCAACTAGGAACGTTACAATGGCGCCCAGCTATAGGATACATTCATAACCGAAATGCGTTGTTCTTCCTGCTGCTTTTAATAGTTTTCTTTGGTGTGGCTATATAAATAGCCCTAAGATTTTTTTTGTACTGAATTAGTGAATGTGTGAAATATCCTTTTTAAATTTCAAACTTTTCCAGTTATCTGAAACTAAACATTTTAATTTTTTTTGTTTAATATTTTTTTTTGGATATTCCCACATTAACTGATATTTAAATTAAGTTCTACTTCTGCAATTAGCTTTAAGCCATTACTGCTGCATGTTTTCATTTTCATTGATATACTTACTGATTTTTGAAACACTTACCCAAGCATAATGACTTACGAAATCAAATTTCTGTCACTTCAAAAGGCGGAATTAGAATATGAAGTTGAGCTTCGTGGTGGTACCGGAGATTCTGTGCAGGACCTTCGTAAACAAATTATTAAACTATCTCAATTGCTGCCATCTGAGGATATACTCGAATCCCATTTGGACCCTTCAGACGACTTAAAGGCCGTTAAGGAATCTTTGTTAAAGTCTCAAGGCAACTTAACGTCTCTTAAAGCGAAATTTGATAAGAATCTTTTATCAAGAGCGGAAAACTTATTGAATCACATTTATCATCGACTGAATAGGATCAGCGTCAATTCTGAAATTGCTGATGTACATAAGGTGTGTGTATCAAATCTAAATTTGCAATACAAAGACCTTAATACTCTTAAGCCTCAGCAATCACAGGTACAGCCTAAAGTTAGTACATCCGCGAACCCAGACACCATCCCGGACGGTATCAGTATTGCCGTGACGTGTGATCGCGACTTTACTACTGGCACTTCTAAATTAAAATTTAACGGCAAGTCATGCGTGCGCTCATTCATCCAGAAAGTAGATGAATTTGCTTTAGCTAAAAAATATCATACGATAAAATCCTGTCTCTTGGTTATGAAATTTTTACTGACGACGCTTTACACTGGTTTCGAGATAATAAAGACAATGCTCGAACTTGGCAAGAGCTGTGTACGCTACTCAAACAAGATTTTTCTAGAAAAAACTATGATTACCTACTAGCTGCTGAAATTCGAGCGCGTACTCAGGGAGATGGTGAAAATATTGCGGTCTACATTGCTGTAATGCAAGGAATGTTTTCATCTCGACAAGCCCTTTTCGGAAGAAGAAAATTAGAAATTCTCCTGCATAATATACTTCCTTGTTACACTGCAGCATTATCTGCATCACCAATGATCCAAAACGTAAAAGAATTGAAATCAGTGTGCCTTAATTATGAAAATTTACAGTCTCGTTCTTCTCTTTACCGCGAACCGCCTAGAGTATCTAGCTCAACCCTGCTTCCTGATTTCGCATACAAACCCTGAAAAAAAAAAAATCTAGACTATTTGTCCATATTTCTATAAAAACCAAACGTCTCATTGGTCTCCTCGATACTGGTTCTTCTGCCACTATCTTAGGCAACGGAAGTCATGAAAGCCTGTTGAAACTGGGTTTCCAAATAGAACCTAGTGATCCTACTCGCTTATTTGTCGCTGCTGGAGGAGAAAAACTAAATTCTGTTGGGATAGTTAATCTTCCTGTCACTTTTCAAAATCAAACGCATTATCTTCAAGCTTATGCAGTTCCTAACGTTAAACACGATCTTATATTGGGAATGGATTTTTGGCGATTATTCGGACTACTGCCCAAAAATCTAGACCGTATTGCGTTTTGTAATAAATCCGAAGGTAGTGTTGCAGAAGTAGATGCTGGAAAACCCAAACTACTTCATGGTTACCATCATTTATCAGAAGAACAAAAAGAAACTGCAGATGAGATAATTGCTCAGTATCATAATATATCTTACGAAAAGCGTGGCTTAGGCCGTACATATTTAACTACACACTCTATCGATACCGGTGATGCTGCCCTATTCGGCAACGATATTACAGGATGTCACCTGAAAAACAGCGTATCTTAGTTAAGCAACTAGACGAAATGCTTAAAGAAGACGTTGTTGAACCATGCGAGAGTCCGTGGTCAACTCCTGTATTATTGACGCCCAAGAAAATGGAGAGCTACGATTTTGCTTGGATAGCCGAAAATTGAACTCTGTAACAAAAAAGATGCATATAGCTTACCTTACATTTCAGAGATTCTCGACAATCTTCGAGACTCAAAGTATTTATCGAGTGTAGACCTCTCTAAAAGTTTTGGCAAATTCTAATTCGGGAAGAAGATCGACAAAGACCGCGTTCTATACCAACCCGCGGAACCTTCCAATTTAAATCTATGCCTTTCGGACTCACAAACGCACCTGCTACTCAGCAAAGACTAGTCGATACTTTATTCTATGGGCCTGAGTTTGAGCACAGAGTGTTTGTGTTTATTGATGACGTCATAATCGTGTCCGACTCTTTTGATCAACATATTTCACTATTAAAACGCGTCCTTCAAAAATTGACTTTGGCTAATTTAACGATTAACTTTGAAAAGAGCCAATTCTTCAGATCTCAGCTCAAATACTTAGGTTATATTGTGGACTCTGAAGGCTTACATCCTGACCCTGAAAAAGTTGAGTCCATTAAAACTATCCCACACCTACTACTAGGAAAGAGGTAAGACGATTTTGGGAACCGCCTCGTGGTATCGCAGATTCATCCCTAACTTTAGTAGTCTGTCGTCCCCGCTGAACAAACTAACGTCACAAGGAAAAAATGCTCCACCTTTTAAATGGGCTCCTGAATCGGACAAGGCATTTGAGGAACTTAAGAGGTGCCTGGCCTCTGCACCTATACTTTCTTGCCCTGAATATTCGAAGCCTTTTCAAGTTCACACGGATGCGAGTGATTATGGTATCGGTGCGGTATTAACACAGTTAATTGATGGGCACGAAAGAGTCATAGCGTATATGAGCAAATCTTTGTCTCAAACAGAAAGAAATTACAGCGCAACAGAGCGCGAGGCCTTAGCAGTGCTTGTTGCGATCGAGCACTGGCGGTGCTATCTTGAAAATGGACTCAAGTTTACGGTGTATACTGACCATTCATCACTAAAATGGTTCCTAAATTTGAATAATCCTACTGGAAGATTGGCTCGCTGGGGTGTGCGATTATCTGTCTACAACTTTGATATCAAACACCGAAAAGGAAGTGAAAATGTAGTGCCAGATAGTCTCAGTCGCTCGGTGCCAGTTTCCACTATAGATACGGCCCCTACCTCTACAAATACTAACGATCAATGGTATCTTAATATCTACCACGGTTGTCAAAATTCCCCAGTTTCTTTTCCAAATTACTTAATCAAAAATGATAAACTTTATCGTATCGTGAAAAGTAAATTTGCCCTATTGAAAGAATTCGAGTGGAAAGAAGTTGTTCCTCAAGAAATTAGAGTAGCCGTAATTCTAGAAAATCACTCGGAACCGATTGCTGGACACTTCGGTATATTCAAAACGTATAAACGCTTGGCTCTTAAATACTACTGGCCTGCAATGCATGCTGACGTAGTCAAGGTGGTCTCTTCTTGCGATGACTGTATAGCTCACAAACACCAGAATCATACTATATTGGGTGAAATGGGAAGGCCCAAAAATTGCTCAAGACCGTTCCAAGTAATCAGTGTAGATTTGGTCGGTTGTTTGCCAGTATCTAGGAAACAAAATACTTATTTGCTCGTTATAACGTGCTGTTTTAGCAAATACTGTCTTCTGTTTCCTATTAGACGTGCTACTGCTGAAATAGTGACTAAAATTCTCGAAGAAGACGTATTTCTGGTGCACGGTATCCCTTCTACAGTAATAATGGATAACGGAAAACAATTTGTTAGTGCTACTCTGAAACAAATGCTTTCTAAGTATAAAGTCCCTAAATTGCACTACACCCCTAAATACACACCACAAGTAAATACAGTAGAAAGATATAATAAAACAATAATGACTGCCGTTTCTACGTTTATAACTAATGATCAGCGCGTCTGGGACACGTTCATACCCAAAATACAGTTTGCGATAAATAACAGCGTGAACGAGGTCACTGGCTACACACCATCATTTCTAGTGTATGGCCGGGAATTAGTGACCTGCGGTTCTCATTACATCAATACTGAACCGGCGGATATGGATGAACACATTTTTCAACCTAGAGACCATTACGCTGAAAATGTAGGTAGCAACCTTTCCATGGTGTTTAACAAAGTACAGTTGTCTTTGTTACGGGCACATACCAAACTGTCATTCTTACAATCTACGAAGAAAGAATATGGAGTTCGACGTAGGTGATGTGGTATGGCGGCGAACATTCTATCAAAGCGATAAAGAGAAATACTTTAACAAGAAAGTAGCACCTAAATTCTTAAAATGCAAAGTTGTGTCTAAAAAATCACCTCTCGTATACGATTTGGCAGACATGAATGGCAAATCTCTCGGTACATACCACATCAAAGACTTAAAGCTAATTAATTATAAATAATGATGATGATGATCAATGGGGTTTTTTAGGAAAAACCCTGTCCTAAAAAGAGGGTATGTAACGGTTGTTACTTCCTTAACATTAATTTTATTATTAGCTACTAATTTATAATCACAAGCAATCTTCGTAAATAAACTTTCAAATGTCGCGCGGGTTGACCAATCAGAACGGTTCGCGCCAAATGACTACCGGTCGCTGGGCCGCGCATGACCGAGCGCGACATTCGACGAAGGGAAGCGACCTCACGCGATTACTTATCTTACTAATATTAATTTACTTGGTTGTTGATTACACTAAACTAGGTGTAATTTTGTAATAATACCGATAACAGGTGTTTAATTAACTGTGATTCGTTATACCCCAACCTGGGTAAGTGTTTCTAAAAATCTTATCGTGCTTTAGCTAGTGATCATGACGTGAGTACATTCAAATATTATGTTCAGATTTCTTAGTTACTGTCAATAGTATTTTTATATTTTTCCTATAGTCATTTCCTTATTCTTTGAAATTATCATATTATCCTTAACAGCTTGAGTTCAAACAATAAACTATTAAAATCACTTTTTTATTCGCAACGTAGGTACCCACTTGTAGTTTTAATTCGTTGAACATTATAATTGAATGCACCTAGATAGTCTTATTTCATGTTTTCATTGTACAAGTTTGACTGCCATCATCTTAGACACTATTCACTGCATTAGATACCATTGGTACTCGTTTTTTGCTTCGCGAGGTTTGGATAAATGTGGCAGTCAAACATGGAATCTGGGCATATTCATAGATGGCCAAAATGATGAACTTCAGGGTCCAACTACACGGCAAGTACGAACGTCGCTCCCGCTTCCTTACCGAAGGGGGGACTCTTCAGACAACGCCACTAGCCCCGTGCCCTACTTTCACCTATCTCGTGTCCCGTTCTCTTTACTGCGTTCTACGGGACTCTTCAGAGTAGCCACTTGGTGTATAGAACCAACGATCGAAGTTGCCAGCTGCCCTACAACTCCCTACTTTGGGAAGTCTTACCACCATCGGATACGACGCCACTGCTCACGACGGACTGCAAATTCAAGGCCAGTGTATCTTGTCTTGCGGATAAACGACGCCTTTCGGTTTATGAATGTGCCTTACCCCGACCCACCTAGGTTCTAATCTACTGAAAGATCCCCTTTTCTTCTAAATTTTAATATTAGTCAATTATCTGTTTTGCTTAAATATATCTTTTGTTAACTTACTAGTTGTCTTATTTATATCTCTCTATACTTAGGCAACTAGGAACGTTACAGTTGATTTATTTTCGTTTTTAGAATGAATGCTATAAAATGAGGGGCTTAACCCATCGATATAATTAAAGAAACGAAGATGAGGTATGCTATAATCTAAAGACAACATAACGTGGCGAAAATTTGTTTGAAAAATTTGAAAATTGAATTGTCAGCGAACGTACACAATTGTCAGCGAACGTACACAACTCCTTGTTGCGACTGAGACTAAATCAGGAGACGTCACCTGACGTTTTGCATCGCCATAGTAGAAGCGCGTTTGCCGCTTCTGCCGTTTTTAAGAGTTCGATGGTTTAACCTTAAATTTGTCAGTAAAATACTTCAATTCAAATACGTAGAATCAGTCGCGTATATTGTTATGTTTTATTGTCAAAAAGTCAATGAATGTCGTATTGTTGAAAACTAAAACATTTTTCGCCACTTCGCCCAAGTGATCGGCTAAAGCAGCAGGGAGTGGCTGCTTTAGCCGAACACCGGGCAAAGCGGGTTTTTGACAACATGCCTAAATTTTTTGATAGAATATTAAAACGTACATTTGAAGATTCATCTTACTTGTTACGAAAATATAACTCTTTATTTATTAATCAAAAACTCTCTTAAAATATCCCGGGTTTTCATATCCCTATGTCATTTACTATTCGTTATTTTTACTATTAAAGTTAAAGTCTCCGCTTTGAGCTATTAACCTATAGCCTTAATTTATGCATTGACAATTTTTTAAAATAATATTCAGTTGACTAAAGTTTTCCTTTCTATTCTTTCAAAAAAAATGTCATAAGTAGCTATGTTTTAGTAGTACAAATACAAATACAAAAATCTTTATTGCTGTTTGCAGGTAAGATAAGATGATACAAAACGTTTAAATAATTGCCCCATACAAACTGGCCTCTTCTTCTAGAGGCATGCAATATGTCTGGCAACGCAGTTTCCATTGGTCTGAATTTATACAATGATAATAATAGTCAGGTGATAGTCTTCTTCTTTTTTCATTTTTAACTTTTAATCGGTTGTATCATATATGTCATCTGATTCATCGTCTATTAATTTCTGGCTTCTATCCAGTTGTGCTATTTTAGTGTGATACGTTTGGTGAGCACAATTACGCCAACGTCTTGTAGAGGTAGGAATCTTGGCAGAGTCCGTCTGGAGAAGTACCACATCCTTGCCAGTTATTCTACCGCCAAGCAGTATTGTGAAAACATTACTGTGTTCCGGTTTGAAGGGCAATGTTTCCAGATAAATTACAGGGCTTAGAGATATAATACCTTAGATCGCTGGGTGACGAGCGCAGTGCAGTGCTAGGTAATAATTTGTACACTTCATGTTCCAATAGCTGCGTGTCACTGTGCTATTATGTGGCAGGCATGTTGCTTACCATCAGGCACATGTACTGCTCGTCTCACTTAGAACAAAAAAAAAATGTACTTAATAAGTGTCAATCTCAACTTCAACTTTTTCTTTTGGCTTCCATTCGGTAATGTCACCGTAATTTCGCCAATGTCTAGCGTTTAAGCATTGGGAGTATCTTTGTTATATTAAGTTCTTAATTCCGGTGATCCAGTCTTCCATCTTCTTCATAGCTTCTGAGAGTTTTGAGCTTGAAAGTGCTAAATTATCTCTGGATCGTACGACAATAAAGTTATGTCACTTGTCAATCAACCATTGTCACTTCAATAAATATTATAAAACCAAAAAAAAACATTTTCGCTAAATACCACTACTAAATCACCCACAGTGACAGAAGTCGTCATTACTGACACATTTAGCTCGCAGCCACACTCCGGTAAGTAAGGTCCACCCTCGCGAGTCGCGACCCTCCAACCCCGATAGTCCCTATGAGCCACTAAATTGATTGTGCGTATCTTTTCCCGTCGGTAAGTGGATGATTCATGTTACGATGTATCTCCTTTGGTTATTTGTATAAAATAATATCTTAAGCTTAAAATTTGTCAGGATAGGTTATTTTTAGGGTTCCTTAGCCAAATGTCAAAATACCCTTATAGATTCGTCGTTGTTGTCAACTATTGAAACTTGGTAAGTAAATGTATTCTGTGAACCGTATTAAGACTTCACATACAAAAAAATTGAAAAAAAAAACAATACATTTTGGGGGTGTCTAGGGGATGTTCAGGTTTCTAAATATATTTTTTCTGAACTGGTAAGTTTGCGCGAGGGACTTTTCCAAAGTGGTAATGTGTTTCCCCTGTAACTTCTAAAATAAGAGATTTGCATAACTTAAAAAATATGATGTGCATTACCATGTAAACTTTCAACGAAAATGTGTATGAATGAGATCTAGTAGGTAAGTAGTTTTATTTTAATACGTCATAAATTCACTATTGTTAAATCACTGACTAAATTAACAACGAACTACAAGAACTTTTATATTATGTTACTTGCTGCTACGGAAGCCTTCATGGGCGAGTCCGACTCACACTTGACCACTTTTTTAATTTATTATCTACACTTCGGAGAATGAACTACAGATTTGTATGATTTTCTACCACTTTTCCCTTTTTCCTATCGGGCAGCTTTTGGCTAGAAAAAGCAACATCGCTTCATGTTCCGAAGACTCAAACGAAGTGGTTCTACTGAGTACTTAACTTTTAATTTTATGATAAGAAGGTAGCCCTTAGATAAAGAATAAGAATCAGCAGGAAGGAAATCAAAAGTTTTGAAGATGGTAGAGGAGAAAAGAACTTTATTAATGGAAACAATAGAAAACAGAAGAGGGAAGATGTTGGGACATCTGATACGACACGACAACTTCATTAGAACAAAGAACAATAATGGAAGGTAAATTAGAAGGGAGGAGGAAGAGAGGTAGACCTAGGAGAAGTTACATGAACCAAGTGAAGGAGAAGATAAATGTAGTGTCGTATCAGGGAGTCAAGGAGAAGGCGGAGTGTAGAAGTACATGGAAGGAACTCCACCGACAAGAGCGTCGCTCTTAAATTATGAATGAATGAAATAGATCAGTGTTTTCCGCACGGTTCCTTTGTACCAATCGTAACCAGATGAGGTGTATGTTATCTATGGCGACATAGTGATGTGCCGCGATAAAATTATGAAACTACCATGAGAGCGACAAGACAAGAGCGATCAGACCCGTGCTTTTGGTGTAAAGACTTTGTTCTAACTCTATACGTAATAATAATAATATAATACTTTATTACACTACAAATTAACAAAAACCCTTAACCTTAATACCTCTTCTAATCCAATATTCCGCAATGCCGTACAAAAATCATGTGACAAGGAGAAATGATAGAGATTTGCAACCCCCTGTCTTCACCTGCACTCAGTTGGACAGCTGTCAAGTGACGGCGTAGTGATCAATCTTATTACTTTATACTCTTCTATCATCCTACATAGGTCACCTGGTGGTTCATCAAATTTAACCTATACATTGTTGTTCACGGGCCTGTAGTCTAATACTTTCTTCATGATATTGTAGATATAAAGAAATCAATAGCAACTATTATCATTTTCGTTAGGCGACAGATAAATAGTCACTACCGTGTTAGACGATCGAAGGGCGGATCTTAGCTATGTCAATTATGAAACGGTGTCACCTTTTCGAGCTCCGGGCAGTATTAGTATTAGCTGCGGAGCATTGTAATTGGAATTACTAATATAAATAGAACAATAGGTCGTTATTTGTCGAATACAATAGTTAATTGAATAATTTATTTGTTTAACGGGTTTTAAAATATCTTGATTCTGATGTGACGATATGAGCTTTTGACGTGATATCGTCCTACAAATTGATAAATGCCAGCCACGCACAAATATTTTCCTTTTGTTTTAGAAATCTGTGTGTTCCGTCTGATTAGTCGAGCGTGCAAGCGAGAGCGCGGGGCAGTGATAGAGCGACTCGATCGGCCCAATCGGCTGCAACGCATCTATATCTATACATATAATAAAACTGTAGCGGGTCGAATTCTGTACATTGAAGATATTTTGAAAAACATTTTTTTGGGGGCACTCCATAGTTGATACTGATAGCGGAACTGCATTTTTCTCTAGGTATTATGTCTGACTGTTTTTCTGTATAGGGTTCTCGCATCACACCGAAACTACTGATTCAA
The DNA here is from genome assembly GCA_017562165.1 of Ectropis grisescens. NCBI lineage: Eukaryota > Metazoa > Arthropoda > Insecta > Lepidoptera > Geometridae > Ectropis > Ectropis grisescens. The sequence continues at coordinate 11,023,107 of CM029768.1, forward strand.
TTAAGCTGAAACAAGGCATGACTTGAGTTCATGCTAAAGAGATGGTATGGGCTACTTTTGATCCCCAAATTCTAGATGGTTTTCTTGCGGGAGGGGGTGAAAGTTAGTAATAAACTACTAACATCAAAAAGTCTTGAACGTCGCTGCAAAATTCCTAGCATACTTATAGATTTTTTTATCGAACCACGTGGATTTTTTTAAAGGATATTATACTTCGGAAAGTGAGGCACTGATCTGTGTGATCTAATATTATCTTGTCTTTTTAACCCCGGACAAAAAAGGGGAGCTATAAGCTTAACGTCGATGTCTGTCTGTCTGTCTGTGTGTGTGTCTGTCTGTGGCACTTAGAACTTAAACGGATGGGCCGATTTGGTTGCGTTTTTTTATTTGATGGTTGATTTCCGTGCGGTTGTTTATAGCTATGTTTGATTAATATCGATTCAAGATGGCCGCCTCCACAAAATGGCGGACCAAATATTTCTTCACAAATTACCTCAATATGGGTATCAAATGAAAGGGCTTGGCTAATAGAATACATAAAGTATGTATATAGTACAAGTATGCACTATGACAAATTTCAAATCCAAGATGGCCGCCACCACACAATGGCGAATTACATTATTTTTCACTACTATCTGAATATGGGTATAATCATCGCAAAACATCTAGTCCGACCTGAAGTTGCACCATGGCGGCCCGCGACGGTACAGTTTAATATACAACCCTTGACATTGATACAATGTCAAAGGGCTGTATCTATACTTATAATAAAACTGTAACGGGTCGAATTCTGTACATTGAAGATATTTTGAAAAAAATTTTTTTGGAGCACTCCAAAGTCGATACTGATGACGAATCTGCATTTTTTTTCTTTCATGTCTGTCTGTCTGTCTGTCTGTCTGTCTGTCTGTCTGTCTGTCTGTCTTTCTGTATAGGGATCACGCATCACGCCGAAACTACTGATTCAATTCAGCTAAAACTTGGCATGATTTTAGTTTAAACTAAGGAAATTGCTGTAGGTTACTTTTGATCCCCAAATTCTGATCGGTTTTCTTGCGGGAGGGGGTGAAAGTCAGAATGTGTATTTGGTTGTAACTCATGTTTGCGTGGTTTAATTTCATTAATTCTTTTTTTGTTAGAAAGAACACATTTTTTAAATTGTCCCATAAAAATTTAAACATTATCGGTTTGGTGGTTCGGAAATTACACAAACATTAAATAATAACGACACGCACGGCGTGTTCGGTACATACTAACTTCTAAGTATTCTGTGTATCACAGACGATCCACAGAATATCTAGATTCTAGATTCAAGAAGTGCCCACGTGATTGCGTCGCGTCGTCTTGAATGACAAAATAATTGTCAAAAATATATTTTTGTGTGGAAAAAGGAGGAGGATGAGAATATCCTCCTTCAAACAAGGAGGATGTTCTCAATCGGGTTGCATGTTTTTTATTTGGTTTTATTTTACACGATAACTTCGCTAATTGTGAGTTGATTTTGATAATTCTTTTTTTTGTTTGGTAGAAAATACTTCAAAGGTGATCTTATATATCGAAAACAGGGAGGTAGTTTTTCAAATATCAACAAAAACAAATATCAGCTTAGATTTATCTGTATTTAGTTAGTCGAACGACAGAATTAAATTACCTGTCATTGAAGTAAATTTTTGTTCTTTTGGAGAAAACATATCAGCATAATAAGTAGCAGCATAAACAACCCATTAAATGTTCCCACTGCTGGACGTCGGGGCCTTCTCTCGCAAGGAGAGAGACAAGGCTATAATCCACCACGCTGGCCCAGTGTCGGTTGGTGGATGACATATGACTTAGAACTTAGATTCTAGGTACATTTCGGTTTCCTCACGATATTTTCCTTCACCGTTTAATTACCGGCATTACGAACATGACTCAGAAAAGGTGGTGCGCGTGGTTTTGAACCCTGGGTCTCCGGATCGACATTCGGCGTTCTCCCGACTAAGTCAGCTGTAGCTTACTAGACCAGCCGTAACTTAACGTATTATTTCAATTCAAATACTGTTTAAAATTTAAAGGTAGTGTTCAACAAGCTTCGGTAACCGAAGCAGACCGTTGTTAGGGTTCCGTACCTGACTTCGCTGTCTGTCCATCCTTCCGTCTGTCACCAGACTGTATATCAAGAACGGTGATAGCTAGACAGTTGAAATTTTCACAGACGATGTATTTCTATTGCCGCTTTAACAAAAAAATACTAAAACTAAAATAAATATTTAAGAGGGGCTTATTTCCATACAACAAACTTGACTTTTTTACCGTTTCTTGCTCGATACTAATAACATACCTGTCACAGGTTGACGCTTTCACTATTCACATAATATTAAGTTTTATGTTCTCTTTAAATGTAAGTTATTAAAATAAAATAAATTTTTAAGGGGCTCCCATACAATAAAATCATTTTATTTGCTAATGGTTCAGAACCCTTCGCGCGCGAGTCCCACTGGCATTTCACCGGTTTTATTTTTTCAAAAATTTTTTAATATCCTATCCTTTCCTAATATTATATAAATATGTCAATATTTAAATTTTTGCTGCTCAATTACGTTGGAATGGCTGAATGTATCGAGTTAAAATTTGAAACATATTCTTGGCTTAGCTTAAGTAACATATAGGGACATATAGATAAGTAGCTATACATAGGCAATGTTTGGCCTATGTGTTCTTCCAGACCATAATCTAATTGTATTTCAAATTTCAGCCCGATCACTTGATACGTTCCGCCATGATTAAGTAACAAACATCCAAACATTGACATTCATAATTTTTACAGTTACAGGACAACGTTGGAACGGCTGAACATATTTGGAAGGAATTCGAAACACACGTAGTTTGTAATCAGAAAATCAGAAATAGCAAATCGGTTACTTATAGGTTACTGTGACGTCGGAGAGACTAAGCAAATTTGGTAGAAAATTGAAACAGAGATAACTTATAGTCTGAAATACCACATTTATGTATTATCTATCAACCTGAAAAGAAGCATGGGTCTTAAGGAAACAAATATTAACTATCACGTCAAAACGGCACAACGAATTGGGTTGGCATACGAAACACAGATAGTTTAGAGTCTAAAATTTCACATGGGGTCTAAGTCTATATTTTCGTTTAACTCCATATTAATCTATAATAAGCATATATTTTCGTAAGGAACTTGATGTGATGGTAAGGTAAAAGCCAAAAATGAAAATATATGCACCCGTTTTGGCGTAGATAATACAGGTGATTTGCGTTCACAATCAAAATTACAAGCAACATTATATTCTCATTAGATGGCGCTAATGCCAGTTTAAATCTAAAAGCACTAAAGGCCATTTAAATCAATGTTTTGCTATTGTGGTATGTATTTTTTCTTTCATCACTAGGTGGCGTTACTGGTATTCTAATTTGTACTAATAAGTTTTTGCTGCTAAAAGGATTTTGATGCCGAATTTGAATTCTTTCGTTCTTGGATTTTTTTTCTGTGTTACAATTAAAATCATACATTAACATTTCACTAAGACTTGGCTTAGATTTACGGGTTCAACTTGCTTGAGTACCTATCATTAAAACTCAAAATTTTAATCATTTTGATTCCACACAGGCTTCGTTCAAAATTTTACGCGGGCGAAGTCGCGGGTAACAGCTAGAAAACAGCTTGCGGATATAAAGAGAAAAGTAGGTAATCAGATCAAGCACATCAGCTTCAGACTTTTCGTAATGTATCCTATAAAAATCCTACAAACTTAACACTTGCGGCTATGTTCGATACTACGAAACCTTAATAAGTATGTTTGATTTTGTTTAAAAAAAAAGAAAATAAAGATGATAAAATTAAATATTTTTTTGTGTGGGACAACAAATTCACTCGGTTTTTCAATGATTACATTATGCAAATATTTTGACGTACGATACTTCCAACTAATTTACACTATAAGTCAGTAACATCTGCTTACGCGAACGAAGTAGCGGGTTCAGCTAGTATTAAATAAAGAAATGGGGCTACCGGTTTAAAATCAACAATAAGTACACTGAGTCAATCTTGGCTTTTGCGGACGACCTTGCAATACTTACACGTAATCCTAAACAGTGTCAAGAATTGTTGAACGAAGTCGATGATTTCTGTACATGGACGGAGGGAATGAGGACAAAACCATCTAAATGTCATTGTCTTTGTCTGGGTAGACGAAATACCAAATATACGTCTTACGATCCGGGACTCTCCATAAGTGGCCAAGGAGTGTCCACAATTGCAGAGGCAGTGCCTTTCAAATTTCTTGGTAGAAAGATAGATCATAAAGGACGTACACCATCATTAGAGGTGGTTGTTGAAAATTTCATGAACAACCTCAATAAGGTAGACCAGCAGCCTATCAGCAATATCAAAAAGCATGGATATATGACAACTACCTTACATCACGTCTCACTTGGCCTTTCCTAGTATATGACATCGGTAAAACTCTCCTGGCAAAGCTAGATGCCAATGCCATAAAGATATTGAAGTCATGGTTAGGATTGGCACATCCGGCTGATCCTCTACTCTTTTAGGGATCACAATAGTTTTGGGCTGAAACTAAAGAAACCGTCTGAACTTTACAAACACCTAAGAGTAACAAAAACGCATGTTTTGGGAAAGTCGCAAGACGACTTAATTACATCTCTTCCAAAAGACAAAACTGCTTCAGACCTGGAATCTAGACTTCAATTCCATAAACAATTTATGGCAGGTGCACAAGTAAATACTGCTGGGTTGGGTGCGAGAAGGAAAAGGGAAGACCGAGACATGGTAAAAACCTTTCTACAAGACGAAAATAACGGTTACAAAGTGCACGCTATGAATTTAGAAATGCAAAGTGAGTGGTTAACCATAGGTGAGTTCTGTATCCCATTAGCTCTAAAGTGGCGCACCTTGATCTATGACTGGTCTCCTGCCTTATTAAAATTTTATCTAAATGCATTCCAAATGACCCTCCTGACCAGAGTAACTTGGTAAGGTGGAGAAAAGCCTCTGAAAAATGTTGCTATATTTGTGGAGAGGCGATATGTACAGCAAGGCACATATTGGTGGGATGCAAGGTGCTCCTTAATGGGGTCATTATTCACGGCGTCATGACAGAGTACTTGAAATCATACGTGAAGCCATGAGCCTTTCAGTAGCTAGAGCCCAAAAGGGATTGACGACAAACAAAAGACAAATCAACTTTGTAAAAGCAGGCTCAACTTCAAACTCCAGGAACAAGCCTTACTCAATCCTGGGTACAGCACCTGATTGGACTATTTTAATGGACACGTATGAAAAGCACTACAAAATCCCAGAGGATGTGGGTGTTTCGTCATCCAGACCGGACATTTTCCTTTTTCTAGAGCTACGAAACGCATAGTCCTTGTAGAACTTACCGTACCGTGGGAAACTAATATACCTAAAGACCACGCGATGAAACAAAATAAGTATTACGACCTCCTAAACGAATTAACAAAAACGGCTATGTAGTTAGTTTATACGCTGTAGAAGTGGGAGCGAGAGGTATACCAGCAAAATCTCTCTATAACCTACTGAAAGACCTTGGCTTATCCAGAAGTGCAGTAAGTTCTATACTAGAACGAGTATCTAAAGCTGCACTAGTAGGCTCATATCAGATTTGGCTGGGCAGGGAGAGAAAAACGAGTGGTGAAGGTGAGTGTTGATGTACGTCAGAAAGGGGTCCCTTAAACCTACGCCTGAGTCACAAGTCTCGGGAACTACTCGAGTTTTTCTCTCTCTGCCACACGATGGAACCGGCACCCGCACGGTGAATCCATGGAATGCTAAGAAGATCGTCTCTTGTATTATATATATATGTATAATAATTTTATTTCATAAATTTATAATTAGAATTAAAATTAATTAATTATTAATTATATTTTATATAATAATTTTTTTTTTTGGTGTCAGAAGTGGGATAGAGTAACAATGGATGTTACTCTATCCCACTTCTGACACCGTCGCGGGCCGCCATGGTGCAACTTCAGATCGGACTAGATGTTTTGCGATGATTATATCAAATGAAAGGGTTTGCCTAGTAGAATGTTGTAGAATACTAAACCGAGTTAGGAGGGAGTAAATCAAAATTTTTAATTTTTATTCTTGTTTCTACCAGATTCCTCGTAGTTCAAAAAAGTGACATCGTTTCATGGTGAACGTTCTAAACACTAACGAAGAGGTTTGACTCTAGGAGTATTTCTGTGATAAGAACATCTTGGAATGCGTTTCTTGATTGGGTTTTCCCGATGGTTACAATCTTAGTGTCTTCAAATCGAGAGTGAATCGGTTTCTTCTAAGAAAGCACAATGTGTCATAGACCGCATCATCGCTTAACATCAGTCGAGATGACGGTCTAGTGTAAAACTATAAAATTAAAAATAAACCCACATAGAAATATCAAACAGAACAAACATTTATTTTGTATTCATCACACAAATGTTTATCTTGGGTGGGAGTCGATCTCACGTAGGCACTTTAAATTCGCGGTTTATTTAACGCAATAAATTTTGGCTACAGTTAAATTACAAAGAATGAAATCGACTTAATCTAATAACCCAAACATTAATACTACAATCACACAAGATTACGTTTTATATGCGACCAACGTCGCCTGTCCCCAGAGACGTATCTATAGGGTCGCAGGATTGGAAATACCAGGGCCCCTGACCTAAGGAGGCCCCACGCAGTGGCCTCGCTAGGCGTGGGTGAAGTGTACCCTTGCCTCGCCCTCGCATTTAAAGGGGCCTCACGAGGCCTCTTTTAATTCGATGCCACCAGCCTTACTTAAGGGGCTTAAGGGGCGGGCACACATTTAACACACGTATAAAAACACGTGACAAAAAAGTTGAGTTTCAGTTCTAAGTATCTCCCAACTCCCAAAATTCATTGTTTTTTTACTATTCATGAAAATCTTAATGATGTTCATAGAATACAACTAGGTACTTACCAGGTTTCAACAGTATAGTTCTGATTGTTTTGGAAAAAAGTAGCTGTGACATATGGACAGACAAACAGACATACATGACAAATCCATAAGAGTTCCGTTTTTTGTCATTTGGCTACATAACCGGAGACACCGTCTCCCAAATAACCTAAACGGCTACGCTAACCTCCGTCTGTACAATAATGGTTGTCGAAAACGATTATACGAAGAAAACGAATTAATTAACAAGTAGGTATATTTTCTAGAAGAACCCGATTCAATCTTGAATTGAAGATGCCAAGATTGTATCAAACGGGTAAAACTCACTCAGGCAACGCATTCTACAACTTAAACGTGTTTATTACGAAATTTACGAAAGTAGAGCCAAATTTCCTGTGAAAAAAAATCCCCATTCTGCCCTTTTTTCCTATTCTTCTCCTAGACCTCTCTTTTCCGAGACAAATGTAAAAAAGAACCCAATTGACAAAAGTCACGGATCCCAGAGTTCGTGACAACGGAATGTGAACTGGTTAATCCAAATTTAAAAAGGCCTAAATTTTTGCCAAGGGCCTCAGATGCTACAATTACGTCACTGCCTTAACCACAGATTAGATATTAGTTACTAGTATTGTATCGCACAATTTAGCACCCCCAACAGCGCTCCATTAACAACCCCCACATAAATAAAATAATCTTATTCATAACAATCATTATGATCCATAAAATTAAATAATAAATGACGAAAAAACTGCAGCCTGAGAATGAGCGTTCCAAATCCGAAAATTCGTCTTCACGGACACGGAAATGATATCCATCTCGCTTTAGCATCTACAAGAAAGAGAGAGATAAATATATGATTATGAAGAAGTCGTGTGTGAGTAATGAGTACAGTCACGCCCTGCAATCAAGTCTCCATGCTCTCATTGGCGGTAATAGGGTTCGAAGTTTGAAATTTTCTTTTTTCTAATTTTGTTTTCATTAGCGCCAAATGACTGTCTGCCAGAGGCGATTTGTTTGGGCTTCGAGACGATTATGGGACACCTAATTTGAGATTAGATTTAAAAGCTGATGTAAGATTTTACTACCGTATCCCAAAACAGATATACCTATTTTCTATCGGAATGCTCGCAGCTCTAAAAAAGCGACATCGTTTCATGGTTGATGTGCCAAAGATACGAACGAAGAGATTTGACTCTACTTTTGTGATAAGAGCGTCTAGGCTGTGGAATACGTTGCCTGAGTGGGTATTCCTCGATGATTATAATCTTTGTGTCTTCAAATCGAGAGTGTATCGGTTTTTTCTAGGTAAACACGCTCCATCGTAGACCGCATTGTCGTTTAATATCAGGCGAGATGGCGGTCAAGTGTTAATCTATAAAAGTTTAAAAAAAATAATGTCAGAACGAGCTAGATACGTGACTGATGGTAAGCAACATATAAGCATAGGTAGGTAACATGAGTTACTTTATATTTACATCGTTGGGATTCGGGGCACTCCCTCACCAGGAGCAACTTAAGGTCATAATTGTGAATATTGAGATTATGACTGTATCAAAAATATACCTACCATTTGAATTAGTTCATTAGACAAATTGTAGGAAAATATGGTATATGTTTTTTTTGTTTTCTCAAATTATTAAAAATTGACAAAAAAATATGGACCAACAAATTTCTTTTGTGACGTCACGTTTTAATAAAAATCGTATATAAGACGTAACGTCACTATAAAAATCTAAGCCCTTGGTGCTTAGAATTTTCCTAGATAGATAGATAGGTACTCTTTATTGTACACACCAAAAACAAAACAAAAAAACACTTATACAGGAGAGAAGAACAATAAATACTAGTGTTACAATCGACCTAGATCTAGATCTAGACCTAGATTTGTGAAACAAAAGAAGAAGTTATACGTACATTATTTTTTTACAATCTAACTGACTAATTAGCTTTTTAATCGCTGTGCCTATTTATCATCGTCTACCCAAATGCGAGTTAGCGAAAGACGCATGTCTTTAAACGATATCTCTCTTAAAACACAATGATTTCTTTCACTGTTGAAGCCAGTGGTCTTGCATATCTGCAGCTAAAAAAACTCTCAAAGGTATTGCCACTGAGCCACTACGTTTTTGACGCACGTATAATTAAGTTATAAATAAAAAATAATTCCAAATTCAAAACAGTGTCAGATGACGGGGTGTCATGTCGCCAACTCTACCGAGTGCACTTACCGGCGTGACTAACCGTTTGCCGCTAGTGATGGGACAGACTCGATAAAACGAGCCCTTTTAAGAAAAAAAATTGGTTCACTGTAAAGTCGATTCGTTTACGGACGATAGTTTAACATGACAACGTCATAACAAAACATTGATAGATGCGGCGCAAGCGTAAAATGAGTGTAATGGGACATAACGGGGCACTTTTTCGTACATACAGCAGGCGTTCATCGAATTATTAGACGTTGTTACGTCAAAAATATTCAGCTGCTCGCTGCTGCCACTACAATACCAATCGAGGCGGCAGGAGAGCGCGTGCACTGTCTTTGAAAAAGGTCGTCGGACGCGACCAAAACTTAAGTCGGACTGGACTGACTAAGTATTTCACACGTGAGTTTCCCGTGTATTCATTTAAAATGTTAGTTTTCATACTAAAAAAGTTTACAAAGGTTGAAATAGGGAATAAAATGATTTTTGTCTTCCAAACATTTTAACGTTTCATTATTTCACAGCTACCTATCCGATACGGAACGCAATCATTGTTTTATTTTTTAAATTGTGTACATTTCCAACGGCATCCTGTTACACATTTCCGTCACACTCGCAAAATTACTTCCATAAAAAAATATCCAGCAATCAACAGAGTGATTTTAAGTAACAGCTGCTCTAGGAAACGTGTGCTTGCATGTGTGTGCGTAATGCAGCTAACTTAAAAGCGGTGAAGAAAAACATCGTGAGAAAAACGACATATACCTAGAATCTTTCGATGTCATGCGACATCCACCAACACCAACGCGCGAGGATTATCGTGGTGGGTTTGACTCCCTTCTTCCTAGAGAAGGCCCCAGCTGTGAGAATATTCATGGGGTGCTTACGAGAGGAAATATGGTTTACATCAATTCTACAAGCATCAGTACTACCGTACAACTCCATTTTATCATATTTTAATAACGACTATTTCACATCAGCAATTTCATCGATAAACGATTCGTGACAGAAACTCTACCCTACCGTAATTCGGAACGCTTTTCAAATTCGCGCGTTGAGATTCGAAAATGGAACGGTTGTCGAGTTTTGACGTTTGTGACGGGCCCGAGGGAGGCCACGACCAATGCGTTTGACACAAGTCGAGTATTTTACACAATACAACTGGCTTGGGGAGTCTGGCACATTTGACTGTTGTGAATTTTGATGACGCTAATATTTAATGTTAATTTTATTTGAGCATTTTAATTTCATCGTTGAGTGTGTATATGGCCTTGTTCTAAGATGTATTTTCTCTAACTTTAAATTGACAAAAAAATGTCCTAAATTTGTGTTATTAAGCATTTTTTTAAGCAGTCGTCAACCCGTAATCCTGTGATAATTCCGTCATGCCTCCATATTCTACTTGTTTTTGACCTCCTTTTGCAATTGTTACCAACTATTTTTGCAGTGAAAACTAAATTTGGTGCACCACACACAGAATTTTTGTGCGCTGTGAATTGAGCTCAAGCGTCACGCTCGTAAATGAAATAAATCTTTGAGAGAACTCGGGACCATGGCCGAGGAATAAATGCTAACGCATTTCTAGATGGCCATGGCGTGTTACCATATTTAACATTTCACATTTACACGTCTAACCATGACCATCTAGCTAGATGGTCATGCTTAGAAGACTTTTTTATTTAGACGATAATGCTTTGAAGATTTATTCCAGACTAGCGGCGCCCTCCCTTTTCACCTGCCTAGTTTCCAAAGCTAACTATCAAATTCTGAGTTAAACACTTTTCACTTCTATCGGCAGTCCTTATATTATTTTTAATACTCGTATCTAATTGCCGTTCTCGTGAGATAGAGAGAGTTATAATTACCTACACCGATTTTGATAAAAAAATTATGAGACCGCGCAAAGATATACCAATTTTAAATCGAAGCCGGTTTTTTCTTTCGGAGAAATTTATATTTCAATTATAAAAGCTACTTTTCATTGAAACAAAGATTTCCAAATTCCTTAATTGTTACATACTCCATGTATAAACCTCTATAAAAGTACCGATATGTGGTAGCATTTTGGCGCGCTGTCACATTGACATGCCGCCGGAAGGGGCGTGGCTTCCGTTCCGTTTCGCTAATGCGTCGAGGAAAGTTATCACTGGCCAGTATACCTTGATCCACCCTAGTTGCATGCAGCTTAAGAAGATTTGAAGATATTATAGATTTGTATTAAATTAGGGGGTAAAAACGTGGTTGAATTTGGTTTTAATAATCTGTTTTCTCTCTTTTAAAAGTAAACCGATTAATAGCAAGCGAATAATGGATTATAATTAATTTATTTTGATTTTTAATAATGGGCTTTCAGCTCATATGACAGATGATAGTAAAAACTTATAAAATACTCGTAGTTTTAAATTACGATATATAACTAGCTACAATGAGCGTTTGTAGGTACCTATTTTGTTTTATAAACATAATTATGGTAATGGTAATTGAAACAATAAATTAACTCGATTTTCGTACATCTGTTACTCAAAGTCATGTCTGCCATTTTAGAACGCCTTATTCAATGAAAGTCAAAAAACGTTTTTATAAATTTGAAACTCAGATTAAGTATAATAGTTTGAAATGACATAAAGACTACTTTTACATCCCAAAAAATATGAGAACTACGCGGTAAAACCGCGGGTCACTGTTAGTCACATATAAATTGTGCGAAATATTTAACTCAATTTACTGCTAGGTGAAGGCATAACAATAGATGGTTAATAATTGTTCATCCTGTTTCTAGCATTAGTATTTTTAACGAAATAATTCGTATAAACAATATCAAAAATCGTTGTTTATTGACGTGAAGTTATGAAATGCCGCGTCACTTAGTGATTTCAAAGATTTGTTCCTTTTTTAAAATAATAATTGGTTTACAGTTCTGCACAACATTTTCTCTCCTGATGCTAAGCGGCGATGCTACGATAGAACGTATCTAGGCATTACCGATTCACTCACGATTTGAAGACACCAAGATTGTTACCATCGGAAAAAATCGAATCAGGCAACGCATTCCACAGCCTAGACGTTCTTATCACAAAAGTAGAGTCAAACCTCTTTGTGCATGTTTTCCATTTTTTTTTCTTGATGATAATGTATATGTCATAACGAAGTTTGCCAGTTCAGTTTGGTAGATATTAATAAAAATCTTGGCCAACTCACTCACTTACAATGGAGCATGGGAGGTCTGAGAGTCCGAGTTACGCTGGCCGCGTCGCGCGTATAATTAATATCGTCCGGATTTATTGCGTGTAACGGAACGTCATAATGTCTCCTTTGAAAACGTTGAAAGCTTTAAGTTGACAGTAAAGTTGTGACTTTTTTTTTTGGTTAATCGAACTGCACACGGCACACGTTCTCCAAATTCGATTACTATCGGTTAAGAAGTTTAAGATCCATCGCGGAAAAAAGAATATTAGTAGCACAGGCGCCATCCACAACAAATTATTTGAATAAATACTAATAATTAACTTACATTTTTCGTGTCATCCGAAAAATCCTCATTAAAGAAATGCGGGACCCCTAATATACCAACAAAAATAGGGTTGACACTAATAATATACCGGTACCAAAAAGGGGTATCATTACCGCAAATGACATGCCTTTAAAAATTACTGAATGCTCATTCAATTTGTAAAACACACTGTTCCCCAGGTACAAATTAGAAAACAAATTATCGAATAAATATTAAACAGTAATTGTTGGTTTGGGCAAATATTCGAAGTTATTGCCCAAATATTGGACAATTTGTCGTGAACTCGTTGCAGAGTTCACATCGGGAAGCGGGTACGAGTACCTTTGTTAATTAATTAAATCCATTGTATATGTCATGGGTTATGGGCCACGTTATTATCTTTTGTATCCAATCCATGCACAGTTGCTTGGAAAAAATCGCTCTTAGCAACAATATATTTATTTAATTTAAAAATTATAAGATGAGCAGCAGGACATTGTGACAGGACAACAACACGCCTGTTTAAAAAAAAACATACAGCCGAATAGAGAACCACCTCCTTTTTTTGAAGTCGGTTAAAAAGGACAGTGACATGCAGCTATTAGAACAGGAAGAGTCCAAATCATTACCTAGCACTGCACTGCGCTCGTCACCCATAGATTATAAGACGTTTTATCTCTATGCCCTGTAATTTCTCTGGAAACATTGCCCTTCAAAACGGAACACCGCGATATTTGCACATTACTGCTTGGCGGTAAAATAGCTAGCAAAGGCGTGATAACAACTTCCGCAGGTGGACTCCGCAAAGAGTCCCACACCATTTGTTCTGAGGTGTCTCTATGTCTAAAATAATAAAATACATAATTAGCTTAATTAATGTTTCTAGTGATTTACAGGACAAGATGAAAATCACTCTAAGCCTTTGGGCGACGATCGCAATGCAGTGCTAGACTATTATTTGGACTTTTCGATTTCAAATAGCTGCAAGGCACTATGTCCACTAATAAAAAACAACTATACTTACTACATATAAAAATAATATACAATATATAAAAACATAAATAAAAAACTTTCATTGCGGCAAAAAATGATACAACTTGTCTCACATACTATTACAATCTCAATTTCAAGCAATAAGGATGTCAAAACTAATAAACAATTAATGTTTTCTAATTCTTACATTTTTACTCTATACCAAATTAACTAATTTGTTCCATTGTACTAACAAACATAAATTTGTGTAAACTAAGATCGATTAATCTACACTACACGGGTTCAAACTCAAAACAGCAGGCAAAACCGGCGCGCGCGTATTTTTTTAATATTGATTTTTAGATATTATTATGTTGCTTACCATCAGGCCAATGTCTTGCTCGAGTCCAATTAAAAACCTATTCTATTTTAGTTGGACCACAACACACACGGAGTCTGAAAGACAGACAGACAGAGAGAGAGACAGTTTTAGATGATGTCGATTCTTCATCTACAAAGTCCGCTTTGAACATACAGGTGAATTGAGAACCTTGTTCCTTTTTGACGACCTCACAATTCCAAAATCGGAAGTTCTCGCCATTGAACCACATCTTTTTCAATACAGTAGGTACAGACAGATATTTTTCATGACAGTCGATAGTTGAGGTCTACCTTATTGAGGTTGTTCATGAAATTTTCAACAACCACCTCTAATGATGGTGTACGTCCTTTGTGATCTATCTTTCTACCAAGAAATTTGAAAGACACTGCCTCTGCAATTGTGGCAACTCCTTGGCCACTTATGGAGAGTCCCGGATCGTAAGAAGTATATTTGGTATTTAGGCTACCCAGACAAAGACAATGACATTTAGTTGGTTTTGTCCTCATTCCTCCGTCCATGTACAGAACTCATCGACTTCGTTCAACAATTCCTGCCACTGTTTGGGACTGCGTGTAAGTATTGCAAGGTCGTCCGCAAAGGCCAAGATTGACTCAGTGTACTTATTGTTGATTTTTACCGGTAGCCCCATTTCCTTTCACGGGATATTAATTTGTCTACTAAAATATTGATAACTATATTAAATGCTATTGGTGATAAGCAGCACCCTTGGAATAGTCTTACATTGTATTCAAGTGGTTTTGTGTATTCTTTTTTTACTGCTATGACGAATTTTAAGTGACAATAATAAGAATTAATTATGTCAATAATTTCAGCAGGAAAGTTATACCATTTTAGGGCAAATGTCATAAGTTCATGCTGGACAGAACCAAACGCGTTCTCTAGGTCTATCCAGCAGACTGTTATTTGCCTCTCATGTGTTCTGGCATCTTTCAAACTTTCTGCTAGTAATGTATTGTGTTTCAGGCATCCAGAAATACCAGGCAAGAACCCTTTCTGGTGATTGGGCCTGAAATACCTATTGCTAGCCGTAAATGTGGTCATTTTTGTTTGTGAATATACTGAAAAAGATTTTAGAAATTGTATTGGTTAGGGCTATCGGTCTGGTGTCTTTTGGATGAGGGACTTGCTTTCTTGACCAGATCTTAATGAATATATTCAAGATTACGAACTGATGAACACTTTTTATACACTATGTAAGGAATGCCATCGGGGCCAGGCGCTGATTTAGTAGTTTTCTTTTTAATTTGATATTTTACTTCCTCTTCACTAGGTGGGGTGCTTTGAAAGTTTGTAAGAGGGTCATTAGGTCTTTGGATGTTTGGTTCTACGTACGAACTCCTGCGTTTAGGCACTTCGTATGTGCTTTTTTAAGTGATCGTAAATTTGCGCGTTAGTCAAGATAAGCTTTCCATTTTGCTCCCTGAAAATATTTTTGGAGTATTGAAAAGGGTTTTCATCAAAGTCTACTTCGTGTTTAGCTCTGTTAAAATTATCACGATTTTTACTAATTTGAAGCGATATTCCTTGTATTCATTTAAGGATTGATCTTAGAGCCCTGGATAGTTGGTGACTTAGATGGTTGTCGCCCATGGTTTTAGCTACACGAAAACGTTTTATTAACTCTCTTTCATTCCTCGGCAATTTCATTTTGAACATATTTTCCTTGCTATTTTGAGCATAACAACAACAAACGTAATGTTCCGAGAAGTATGTATATATGGTGTCCTGGAAAGTTTCTACTTGGCTGTTCAGGTCTTTTTTTGGCCCAGGATGTTCAAACAAGATCGCCAAGTTTTCGTCATGAACTTTCCAGGTGGAGTTTTTTAGACTGGGAATGCCAAGACGTGTCCTGATGACAATGGACTCCTGGTAGTTTTCACTCGATGGTTCACCTGATGGTTTTACAGTCGATAAAATATTCAGATATATTTCATTACAGTCGATAATATATTCAAATCTTTTTCAATAATCGAAAAAATATTTAAATTTCTTTCATTACAGTAAAATATTCAGATATTTATAATTACAGCCGATAAAATATACAGATGTTGTTCAACACATTCGATAAATCTATATATAAAAATGTTATGTTGGTTTGTGTACGCTTCAAAAACTCAAAAAGTTCTACACCGATCAAGCTGAAATTTTACAATGATATATAATCCGCATCAAGGATTGTTTTTATCTAATTATTGCATCACAATGTGCCACAGCAAAGCGTGGCAGGGTACAGCTAGTATTAACATATAACTCAATTCACTTCATTAAATATACATACACATATCTTTTTTATTTTTTTAATACAATCAATACCAAATTAAATATAAATAAAATAATATAATAAAAAATACAATAAATAAAATATTTCCAACATTGGCCAAACAATTTGTCAAGCAACGCCAACAACATTGGTGAAGGTAATCGATTGAATGGGGGTAGTTAGTAGTTACGATAATTGGAACACTTATTCACAAATTGGACGGTTTGTTTGTTTTAATGTAGGGTTAATAAAGAATCCAAAATAATAAATGTGTGTTTCAATAAATAGAGTTTACTATTTACTCATCGGTTTCAGTTCTTATTTTCGTTTTTCAGAAAAACTTCTGGAATCATATTTAACAACATTAGGAAGGTTTTTTATCGGATACACATCGGAGAATGAGCAACTGACCTGTATGATCCCGTAGCTCGAAAAAGTGACATCGTTTCATGGTTGATATTCCAAAGACGCGAACGAAGATGTTTGACTCTACTTTTGTGATACAAACTTCTAAGCTATGGAACGCGTTGCCTGAGTGGGTTTTTGTAGAAGGCTACAATCTTCAAAGCGAATCTATTGATTCCAGAGCATCCAGCTGATACTTAGCCGACCCACCCCAAAGGTGCGTACAGTTTTCCATACAACAACGAATTTTATAATAATTGATTTCACTGTACATATCTAGCATACGTAACTCTATGCATGGCATTGGACACAAACTTGTGTATAATTTGTAAATGTGCAGTATCGTCATATAAATAACCCGCCGATTCCCAATACCTACGTACTTGAAGGGTGGCGCCCTAATAACCAAGGACTTGAGGACTGAAATCGATAAACGATTAATTAGCGGTATGAGCATTATCACCAAAATCAGCCGATTAATTACAAACACAAATACAAAATCTTTATTGCTGTTTGCAGGTAACATGAGGTAATAAACATTTTTTTTTTAAGTTGACCCATACAAACTGGCTTCTTCTTCTAGAGTCTAGAGACATGCAATATGTCTGGCAACCCAGTTTCCATTGGTTTGAATTTATACATGGTAATTAGCGGTATGAGCATTAGCATCAGCCAACTAAAATGTTCAAACAGACTCGGAAGGACTCATGGAAATCTACACAGACAGAGCTCTAGGTGGGATTTGAATCAATGACCATATGGTTGTGAATCGCTTGTTCTAGATAAACACGGCTTCTACAATATAATAATTGTATCTTATTAAATAACTGGCTGTGCGGTGGGTTTTGAGGGCTTTTTGTTTATGTCGTGGAACCCTAATTATTTTTTCAATTTCAATTTCAATTTCAATTCATTTATTCGAACCATTATTTCAAAAGAACACTTGGTAACGTCACTTACAATAAAATTATACATAAATAATCTGTGTATGTAATAAAATAATACTAAAGAATAATGTCAAATAAAAAAATAATCAGCTGTAAAGGGGCCTTGTCATTTAGGTGCAGCTGTAAAAAGGCTTTGTCATGGTGAAAAAAACAAATTATCCAAACAATGAATACATACAGTAGGTACTTAAACAAATTTACATTAATGTTTAGTATTATTCCACTTTACTCGATAGTTCTGATTTTGACATATTCCTTTTCCAAATATTGCTGTCCTTTACAAAATCATCTACAGTGTAATATGCTTTGCTCATTAGGTAGTTTTTTTTATTTCGGTTTTAAACTTAGTTTCATTGAGACCTTCCACTTGTGCAGGTATTAAATTATAGAAGCGAATACCATTACATTTGAAAGAGTTAATGGTTTTCTGTAGTCTGCATTTAGGAAATACAATTTTATGTTTATGATGTGCTTTTGGATTCAAATCAGACATTTTCTGCAGTCGAGTACGGTTTTTTCTCACATACATTATACTTTCATAAATGTTTTCTCTTGTAAGAGTAACCTAAGCTATGCCTTAGAATTAGAACATAACCTATCTGGTAGTAAAATCATCGTCATAATCGGTTTAGCCGTTTTGAACATAGTCGTAATAGAAAAAAAATGTTGGTATATGTACCGTTTATACAGCAACAATTATGCATGTTGTAAAAAGCGGTTATTTTAACAAACTGACACATCAATTTAATTTATTTGCATAAATACCAAACTGCATACGATAAAACCGTAACGAGTCTAACTAAGTTTTCGTCGTGTAAACTTCTTTCGTGATCCCTGACATACTTACGATACCTCTTTGACATGTTCTCAGTTTTAGAAGATTTTTCTGAGTCAGTCTTTATTATAATAAAATAATACATTAGAGAAGAATTTAGTACAGGTAGAACTCTTTCTGTGTTGCGGTTTGAAGGGCAATGTTTCCAGTGAAATAGCAGGACATGGAGATAAAACATTATACACAACTCAGATTGTCGAACGCCGTAAATCCTAAGGCCGTGACTTGGACTATCTACAAGGAAGGAAGAGAAGCCTTTGCCCAGCAGTGGGACAATCTAGGCTAGTAATAATATTAACATATTATTTTCCTCGAGTAAGAGAAAAGTTAACGTTAAAAAACGTAAAAAGTTATGCCTTAGACCAGTGATGGGCAAAGTACGGCCCGCGGGCCAACTCCGGCCCGAGAAAGTATTTAATCCGGCCCGCCATGGGTCCATCAACATGGATAGTATATGGCCCGCTATAATTACGTTTTGACGGTCAAGAAGTATAAAGTAGATTTTACTTAGTAGATTAACATGATGGTGGATATAACCTATAGGTGAAGCTAAACTAGCCGCGTCGTTCCTGTGTTGCGTAATACGGGGCGCAAAGCATGGTAAAATGAGAGGCGCGGGCGGCGGGGGCGGTGAACTCAGTCGCCACTCGCCAGTCGCCAGCTGTCACTGATTGAGACGCACGTTAATTTTGTTTTAATTTTGTCTCTTCTTGCTTGTTGCTAGTTCGCGTAACGCTTTACATTCATAATCTTTGAAAAAATAAGCTGTGCTTTTGGGATAATGGCGTCTAAAAAACGTAAAGTCGATTCAGAGTGTCGTCTTTTTAAGGAAGATAGGTGGACTTGGAAATACTGTTTTACGGAATACAATTGTAAGCCAGTATGTCTTATTTGTAATGAAGCTGTGGCGGTATTTAAAGATTTTAACCTTGCTCGTCATTTTAATACCAAACATTCAAAACCAAATATGCTTTGATGAATGACGCAGAAAAAAAAGTTAATGCGGAAAACCTAAAAAAAACAATATCTGCTCAACGGAATATGTTTATAAAGCAAAACACTGCTCAAAAGGCTTCTACACTGGCTGGATATGTTGTGGCTTATAAAATAGCTAAAAATAACAAACCATACTCGGAAGGAGAATTTGTAAAAGATTGTATGGTGAGTATGTAAAATTTTATGTCCAGAAAAAATTAAAGAGTTTGAATCTGTCAGCTTATCGCGAAAAACAGTAACAACGCGAATTGATGCCATTGCATCAAACTTGTCGACTCAACTTAGACAGCGTATAGAAAACTTTAAATACTTTTCCGTGACGATGGATGAAAGTACTGATAGAAGTGACACTGCTCAATTATTAATTTTCATTAGAGGCGTTGATGACGAATTTAATATTACTGAAGAACTAGCTTGTTTGCAATCGTTAAAAGGAAAAACGACGGGGCAAATAATTTATAACGAATTTTCCGAAGGTCTTCAAAATTTAAATGCGCCTATTTCAAAATTATGCAATGTAACTACAGATGGAGCCCCAAATATGGTTGGAAAAAACGCGGGATTTTTAGGTATTTTTCGGAACCAGAATCCTAATCACGATGTTGTATTTTTACATTGTATAATTCACCAGGACGTCCTTTGTAAAGCTGCAATAGATATTACCCATGTACTTAATGTGGTTTTAAAAGTAATTAATACGATTCGATCTCGAGGCTTGGTACATCGACAATTCCAAGCATTTCTGATTGAAGTCGACGGAGATTATTCTGACCTTCTTTACCATACGAAAGTAAGATGGTTAAGTTGTGGATATGCATTTGAACGGGTTTGGAATTTAAAAGAGGAAATACAAGATTTCTTAAAGAATAAAACAGACAAATGGTCTGATTTCCAAATTTTCGAAGACAAAGATTGGCGAACCGACTTTGCATTTTTTACCGATTTGCTTGACCACTATAACAAATTAAATAAAAAATTGCAAGGAAAGAACCAATTTATAGATGAGACTTGGGGTTGTCTGAAATCATTTAAAACTCAGCTTTTTCTGTTTTATAACTGCATGGCGAAGAACGATTTAACTCACTTTCCGCGTTTAAAATCCATGTCACCTGTGAGTGAGAACAAACTAAAAGAATTCAGTCAGGCGTTGAAAAAGCTTCACACAGAATTTGAAACTAGGTTTCAAGATTTTAAGAACATTCAATCATCGCTAGATGTTTTCTCGATGCCGTTTAATATAGACCCGGAAAATGTATCTGCAGAATTGCAGTTGGAAATTATTGAAATGCAGTGCAGTAGCCATTTAAAGCAATTGTTCTTGAATTCCACAAAACTAGATTTTTATAGAGCATTGCCGAAAGCTGAATTCCCAAAGATGATTGCTCACGCCCAGAAAATTATGGCGATGTTTGCGTCGTCTTATGTCTGCGAACAGACTTTTTCGACCATGAAATTGCGGAAAAATTCAGTCAGAAACCGATTGACTGATGAACATCTTTTCGCATTGCTGAAAGTTTCTTCTTCACAGCTGGAACCTGCTTTCGAAAATATTATGGAAAATCAAAAACAATTCCATATGTCTCACACGCCTAACATGGCGGGGCCTTCGAATAAAAATTAAATTAATTATTATTTAAGGTAAATGCTAATTTGTAACATTTGTGTGTGCACTGGAATGTTTTTAATATAATATGATTAAAAGCTTTTACACAAAATGCATTTTTTATAACTCTGGCCCTCCTCTGGAATTGATTAAACTTTGTGGCCCCCCATTAAAAAAGTTTACCCACCACTGCCTTAGACGATCAGCTGTCTTTGGATGACGAGCGCAATCCAGTGCTAGGGAATGATTTGGACTGTTCATGTTCCAATAGCTGCGTTTCGCTGTGCTATTATGTGGCAGGTATGTTGCTTACAATCAGTCACTTGTCTTGATCGTCTCGTCACTCTATAATGTATAAAAATTTTGAGTATTCCGGATTTTTCACAATTCAGTTATCGAGTCCCTAGATGGCCCCTAAAATCGAATATTATGAGTTATTGTGATCGATTATTTTTAAACTTCGACGCATTATGATATGATTGATTGGCGATTATTTTATTTGTCAATTGTGCTGCCCATTTTGTGTTCCCACTGCTGGGATTCACGACCTTTTCTTGTAATATAGAATGACGGGACGAGATTTGATATTTTCGCGTGATTGCTAGTGGCATGCCTGTCTATAACATCACAGTGTCACGCAGATATTTGAACATGAAGAGTCCTAATCACTGCATTGCACTGCACGGCGCTAGTCGCCTAGAGTCTAGTGATATGAGATAGGCTATAAGAACCCATAAAAAAATAGTAATGCAGTTTTTTCAAAATTTCAATCAATGTTAAAAAAAATGTATTATAAATTAATTATATTCTGAACTGAAATTTTTTAGACAACCGTTTTGCAATATATTTGTTGACATTTTAAATTGATTATAAAATACTTTCATCCAATAAACAGCTCGGTGAAGGTCGTTGTATAGCGGGATCTCCTACGTGTACTCGACAACTCCACATCTATTGGTGACCCCCTCGAAAATTCTGTTGCAGTTCTAGGACTCTTTGCAAATACAAATACAAAAATCTTACTGGCCTCATCTTCTAGTCTAGATGCATGAAATATGTCTGGCAACACAGTTTCCTAAATTTATACAATGATAATAATAGTCAGCTGATACTCTTTTTTTAATTTTTAGCATTTAATCGATTGTATCATATTATAGATATGTCATCTATTCTCTCATGTCACTGTCACTCATCGTCTATTAATTTCTGGCTTCTATCCGGTTGTGCTATGTAAGTGTGATATGTTTGGTGAGCACAATTACGCCAACGCAACGTCTTGCAGAGCTCGTATGGGGAAGTGCCACACCTTTGCCAATTCTAGCGTCGAGCAGTAATGTGTCATGTAAAACTTCACATCATTTTATCTTTTAACGTTTATGCAGTGATAATCAAGGGCATAGAGATAAAACATGATAAATCTCTAGGTGACGATCGCAGTACAGTGCTAGGTAATGATTTGAACTCTATGTTCCAATATGCTTACCATCAGGCACATTTCCTGCTCGTCTCGTCACTTAACAAAACTACAAAAAGGCAGTCATAGGGACTGCCGATAGAAATGAAACTTAAAACTCATTTTGTACATAGAATGCATAGAATTTTTCATATCTCCTGCTCGACAAAGTCCAATTATATGCCATGAAACATCAAAACAAAGCAAGCGATTGTGACCTTTCAAAATGCAGAGGTTAGTAATATTGAGAAGATTCCCTAGGGATTAAAATAATTTGAATTTGGAACGTTAAAATTCGTATAAAAATTCTTACCCATGGTACCATTGTAAAAAGACTATTAAAAACTCGAACTTTTTTCCAAATATCGAACACGCACGCACAGAAACAAAACACAAAAAAAATTGGTTGCCTGTAAAGTCGGTATACGGGCGAAAGTTTTACGTGACAACGACTTTGAGTGGTAAAATAATTTTACGGAAGGGACGCGTGCCTTTCACTTTTTATGTCTGTCTCTCTCGCTCTTAGGCGGGCTAACCATGCCCGAGTGGAAGGGACGCGTGCCTCTCACTCGCTCTCGTTGTGAGCGCATAACGTGAGCGGAGCGTAACGCAGTTTCTTGAAGTGTCACCCGGCAAACCAATTTATAAGACGTTGTCACGTCAAAAAGAAAATATAAAAAGGCGCCATTGAGTCGAATTTTGTTAGTTTTGAATAGTATCACTTTAATTCTTAAAAAACACCAAAATGTCTTCAAGCGATAGAAGATGAATTACCCCGGAGTTCATCAAATTAGACGCTTTAGGGATTTTTCATAATCTACTTCCGTAAAAATCGAAAGATACTTAAAAAAATATTTTACATAGCCCTTCCTTTTAATTGCCTCGCAGAAGATATGAAAAGTAGAGTATTCACCTCTGAAGTAAAAAACTGTCTTGTGTCATAGGCGGCTTGGATCCCTCGCTTCACTCGGGGCACTACAACAGCTACAACTCCCTCGCTTCGCTCCGGAGTTGACTCGAGTCCCTCGCTGCGCTCTGGATCCAATATGACGCCCATGACACAAGACAGTGCTTTACTCCCTTGGTGAATAATCTACTATTATAGCTCCTTTTGGAAACTACGCGGGTGAGACCGAAGGGCGTGGCCATGGCCCTCTCGAAAATGCTGATGCATTTTTAGATGCCCAATGCCCATGGTTCCGAGTTTACCCGAAGATTTCATTCATTTACGAACCTGACGCTCGAGTTCAAATCACAGCTCACGGAATATCTGTTTGTGGCACGCCAGAAGAAGTATTCAGCTCAAATAATAAATTTTATCTATTATTTTTTTATATTACAAGAACAAAATTAAAAATTTTGACTAACCCCCGACTACCTCGGATTTGATATCTGTACAACATTCTACTAGTGAAGCCCCTTCATTTGATACCCATATTATGGAAGTTTAGAAAAAAAAAAGTATTTCGCCATTTTGTGGGAGCGGCCATCTTGGATTTTAAATTTGTTACAGTGAATAGTGTTTTACTCGTCAAGCCCTTTCATTTGATACCCATATTGAGGTAGGTCGTGAAGAAATATTTTGTCCGCCATTTTGTGGAGGCGACCATTTTGAATCGATATTAACCAAACATAGCTAAGAACATCCGCACGGATATTAACCTTAAAATAAAAAAAACCGCATCGAAATCGGCCCATCCGTTTGAGCTCTACGGTGCCACAGACAGACACACACACACACAGACAGACAGACAGACATCGACGTCAAACTTATAACACCCCTTTTTTTGGTCGGGGGTTAAAAATCGGTTGACGCGATGCATACATAAGTACGATAGCGATCAGGCGCTGTAGGCGCTTAGCTCCCTCGCGTTCGTCACAGTCCAGCGACTTGTATAATTGTTATTTGGCACCAAATGACATCTGTTTAGATTGAACAAGATGTAAATCATTCCCTGAGTGATCGCTTCACGCCTCTTTGCTTGTCGGTATGTTAATTTGAATTCTTTCGGAAGTTAGTCAGTTTCCACTGGCAAGAAGTTGCAGCAATTTCCGTTGCACGTTAGTATTTTGTCAGTTTATTTTAAGTTTATTCTTTGACTTATTTCTATGTTATTTTCATCTATCTGGTGTGGTTTGAAAATCCCCCATGGTAAAATGTGTACCCCCCTGTCACTTCTAAAATAAGATAAATCTAAAAAAAAAAAAAATAAGAAAAAATTGTGTGATGTACGTTACCATGTAAACTATCGACGAAAATTGGTTTGAATGAGATCTAGTAAGTAGTTTTATTTTAATACGTCATAAATTGACTATTGTTAAAACACTGATTAAAGTAACAAAGAACTTTTGTATTATGTTATTTGCTGCTACGGAAGCCTTCATCGACTCATCGACAGAGTCCGATTCGCACTTGGCCACTTTTATTTTTCTTTTAAATGTCTACCCTGACTGGACTATCTTCCTGGCGAGTAACATTAATATATTTTTTTAAATGTGTCGAAGTTACTCAAAAATCGATTTGAAATGGTCACTTCCGGTCTAAAATACGTAAAAAACTTCAAATTTCGAATGTTATATTGTTATATTATATTTAAAAGGTTTTTTATATTTTCGCATGTCATAAGAAGGAAAATAATATTAATATCGTAGTTTTTTCGTATAAAACTGATTACTTTGACCATGTTCTTAGCGATGTGTATGCACTCTAACTGCTCCGAGTTGTAAACTATGAAAGATTCCATTTCAAATTTTTTGCGAAGGTTAACTACTTTTAAAGCTTTAATTAAAGGACAAAATATTTAAAAAAGATACTCAAAAATCGATTTGAAATAATCACTTCCGGTTTACAATACGTAAAATAATTCAAATTTCAAATTCGACAAAATAATTAAAAAGTACAACCTTTTAACTATTAGAAACAACACGTTGATACAAATAAGAAGCATAGAAAAAAATCATAATTTCATTTTTAGCTAATTTTTAATTGTGCAAACATTACTGTGTTTGCACATTACTGCCGGTTTGAAGGGAAATGTTATTAGAGAAATTACAGGGCTTAGAGAGATAACATCTTAGATCTCTGGGCGACGAGCGCAGTGCAGTGCTAGGTAATGATTTTGACTCTTCATGTTCCAATAGCTGCGTGTTACTGTTATGTGGCAGGCATGTTGCTTACCATCAAGCACATTACTGCTTGGCGGTAGAATAACTGGCAAAGGTGTGGTACTTCCCCAGGCGGACTCTGCCAAGAGTCCTACCACTACATAGGAAATAAAATAAAACAAAAAATCTGCGAAACATAAGTTGGCAAGTGATAATCGGGCAAAGAATGTTCTGCGAAAAGGCAGAGAACTGTCTGTCCTTTTATTATGTACTCGTATTTACTGTGGCACAGAGCTCGAGCGACGGAGCGACTAGCGCATCGTATTATAAGGCATTTTTCAAAATAGTAAAAATATTCAAATTCTTTATAAAGTAACGCTTATTTTGATATACATTTTTCATAATAATAGTTATGCAGTAATGTACGCCATGTTTTTAGAGCGTTTCGAGTGAATTTGTGCTTGTGAATATGATTTTTTTCTAGATAATCTAAGAAATTTTTAAAATTTTGAAGGCGCTATGCACGAAATCAGTGTTTATTGTACATTATTATACATTTATCTATATTGTTTTTATTCAATTTACTCAATACTAGTATTATTAAGTTTTATTATTAGTATTGTTAAGTATTGAGTAAATTAAATGAAACAAGAACAAAATTAAAAATTTTGACTAACCCCCGACTACCTCGGATCTCGGATTATCTGTATAACGTTCTACTAGTCAACCCCTTTCATTTGATACCCAAATTAAGGGAGTTGTGAAAAAAGAAATGTATTTCGTCATTTTATGGTAGCGGCCATCTTGGATTTAAATTTGTCATAATACAAAGTATTCTACTAGTCAAGCCCTTTCATTTGATACCCATATTGAAATAGTAGTGAATAAAATAATATAATTCAGCATTTTGTGGTGGCGGCCATCTTGGATTTCAAATTTGTTATAGTGTATAGTGTTTTACTAGTCAAGCCCTTTCATTTGATATCCATATTGAGGTAGGTTGTGAAGAAATATTTTGTTCGCCATTTTGTGGAGGCGGCCATCTTGAATCGATATTAACCAAACATAGTTAAGAACATCCGCACGAATATTAACCTTCAAATAAAAAAAACCGCATCGAAATCGGCCCATCCGTTTGAGCTCTACGGTACCACAGACAGACACACACACAGACAGACAGACAGACAGACAGACATACAGACAGACAGACAGACAGACAGACAGACAGACAGACAGACAGACAGACAGATAGACAGACAGTCAAACGTCAAACTTATAACACCCCTTTTTTAAACCCCGACCAAAAAAGGGGTGTTATAAGTTTGACGTCGATGTCTGTCTGTCTGTCTGTCTGTCTGTGTGTGTGTCTGTCTGTGGCACCGTAGAGCTCAAACGAATGGGCCGATTTCAATGCGGTTTTTTTATTTGAAAGTTAATATCCGTGCGGGTGTTCTTAGCTACGTTTGGTTAATATCTATTCAAAATGGCCGCCTCCACAAAATGGCGGACAAAATATTTCTTCACGACTTACCTCAATATGGGTATCAAATGAAAGGGCTTGACTAGTAAAATACTATACACTTAAAAAAAATCAAATCTAAGATGGCCGCCACCACAAAATGGCGAATTATATTTTTTTTTTCACTACTTCCTCGATATGGGTATCAAACGAAAGGGCTTGACTAGTAGAATACTTTGCACTATGACAAATTTCAAATCCAAGATGGCCGCTACAAAAAAATGGCGAAATACATTTCTTTTTTCACAACTCCCTTAATATGGGCATCAAATGAAAGGGCTTGACTAGTAAAATGTTGTACAGATTACAAATCCGAGGTAGTCGGGGGTTAGTCAAAATTTTTAATTTTGTTCTTGTTTGGTCGGGGGTTTAAAATATAATATCATATAGGTATCTATCAATCTTAATATATATAAATCTCCTGTCACGATGTTTGTCCGCGATGGACTCCTAAACTACTTAACCGATATTGATCAAATTTGGACACCGTGTGTAGATTGATCCAACTTAAAAGATAGGATAGTTTTTATTTCGATTAATGGTCTTTACATATGTGATAATATCTGAGCGAAGCCGGAACGGGCCGCTAGTCTAATATAAATAAATATTCAATCTATGAGCTCAAAAACAAATTGTCGAGCGTTTTTGGAAAAAGAGCTATTATGACACTGGAATGTCTCGGTAATGTGTAAAAGTCCAGAAGTTGAAACTTTGACCGCTCATTAACTGGGCGCGTGACTATTTCTTAATTGTATTATACCTAATATGGCTTTCTATGGTGATCGGTTATCTCTTCCTGGCGAATAACAATAATATTTTTTTAAAAAGGTGTCGAACTTACTCAAAAATCAATTTCAAATGTTCACTTCCGGTTTGCAATATGTAAAAAAAATCAAATTTCGAATTTTATATTGTTAATTATATTTTACTAAAAGATTGTTTATTTTTATAATTTCGTGTCATAATGAAGGAATAAAATATTAATAGCTTAGTTTTTTAGCATCTTAACGTATACAAGAACAAAATTAAAAGTTTTTATTAACCCCCGACTACCTCGGATCTCGGATTATCTTTACCTATAACGTTCTAGTTGTCAAGCCCTTTCATTTGATACCCATATTAAGGGAGTTGTAAAAAAAGAAATGTATTTCGCCATTTTGTGGTAGCAGCCATCTTGGATTTAAATTTGTCATAGTGCAAAGTACTCTACTAGTCAAGTTCTTTCATTTGATACCCATATTGAGGTAATAGTGAAAAAAAT
Source organism: Ectropis grisescens (assembly GCA_017562165.1). Lineage (NCBI taxonomy): Eukaryota > Metazoa > Arthropoda > Insecta > Lepidoptera > Geometridae > Ectropis > Ectropis grisescens. The sequence continues at coordinate 11,051,513 of CM029768.1, forward strand.
AATATAATTCGGCATTTTGTGGTGGCGGCCATCTTGGATTTGAATTTGTCATAGTGTATAGTATTTTACTAGTCAAGCCCTTTCATTTGATATCCATATTGAGGTAGGTTGTGAAGAAATATTTTGTCCGCCATTTTGTGGAGGCGGCCATTTTGAATCGATATTAACCAAACATAGCTAAGAACATCCGCACGGATATTAACCTTCAAATAAAAAAAACCGCATCGAAATCGGCCCATCCGTTTAAGCTCTACGGCGCCACAGACAGACACACACACAGACAGACAGACAGACAGCAGACAGACAGACAGACATCGACGTCAAACTTATAACACCCCTTTTTTTGGTCGGGGGTTAAAAAACCGATTGCTTTGAACGTGCTCTTAGCGATGTGTATGTACTCTATTTGCTCTAAGTCGTAAACTAAGAGAGATCTCATTTTTTTGTGTAGATTAACTACATTTATATCTTTAATTTAAGGAATAAAAATATTTTTTTAATTGTTCAAGTTACTCAAAAATCGATTTGAAATGTTCACTTCCGGTTTACAATACGTAAAATAAATCAAATTTCGGATTCGACAAAAAAATTAAAAAGTACAACCTTTTACTATTAGAAACAACACTATTTAGTTTTTTTAATAGTTAATTGATACAAATAAGAAGCATAGAATAAATCATAATATCATTTTTTGGTAATTTTTAAAAGCAATAAAGCGTCACACAAAAAAATATTGTGTGTATACACCCACGTCTACTAGAAGTGTAACTGACTAGAGTATGAACAAAATTCACGAATATTTTTTTGGTTGTCCGCTTGGGTGAAATACCCCCAATGCATGATTCGTTTGAACGGGTCGTACGACCCGGGTCTTTTAGTCCATTGTTCAGGTGCGATCCGGTTCTCTCAAATTGAACGAACGACACACGACACGATCTAAGTCATAATACGCACGGCCACTGCTATCCTGGATTTTGCAGAGAGCTCATGCTTGCAAAAATTCTCTAGATATGAAGTCGGAAAACATTGTATGCCTATATAGACAGATTTTAGAAAAGACCCATAGCAGACGAACGAGAAATCAATAGCGGCTGCTATTCTGACGCTAACGCCATCTAGTTTCATTAAGTGTAACACGATTATGACGTGAGTTAAGAGGCATATTACATCTCACCCGTATTTTCGTACAAATCTATCAACTTAATCGTTCTTTTTCTGAGATAGTAAACGATTTTGGTTCCTGTGTTTTTTTTAAACCCCGACCAAAAAAAGGGGTGTTATAAGTTTGACGTCGATGTCTGTCTGTCTGTGTGTGTGTCTGTCTGTGGCACTGTAGAGCTCAAACGGATGGGCCGATTTCGATGCGGTTTTTTTACTTGAAGGTTAATATCCGTGCGGATGTTCTTAGCTATGTTTGGTTGATATCGATTCAAAATGGCCGCCTCCACAAAATGGCGGACAAAATATTTCTTCACAACCTACCTCAATATGGGTATCAAATGAAAGGGCTTAACTAGTAGAGTACTATACGCTATAACAAATTTCAAATCCAAGATGGCCGCCACCACAAAATGGCGAATTATATAATTTTTTTTCACTACTACCTCAATATGGGTATCAAACGAAAGGGCTTGATTAGTAGAATACTTTACACTATGACAAATTTCAAATCCAAGATGGCCGCTACCACAAAATGGCGAATTACATTTCTTTTTTCACAACTCCCTTAATATGGGTATCAAATGAAAGGGCTTGACTAGTAGAATGTTGTACAGATAACATATCTTAGGTAGTCGGGAGTTAGTCGAAATTTTTAATTTTGTTCTTGTAAATGGAGTTTATTTATAATTGTAGAGGATAGCGGCTTCCGATAACTAATTTTTGTCTTAATTATTTATTCAAAATTAAAATCCTCAAGCAAATTTTTCAAAAAACGCTCAACAATTTGTTTTTGAGCTCATAGATTGAATATTTATTTATATTAGACTAGCGGCCCGTTCCGGCTTCGCTCAGATATTATCACATATGTAAAGACCATTAATCGAAATAAAAACTATCCTATCTTTTAAGTTGGATCAATCTACACACGGTGTCCAAATTTGATCAATATCGGTTAAGTAGTTTAGGGAGTCCATCGCGGACAAACATCGTGACAGGAGATTTATATATATTAAGATTGAATATATTATAGTTTTTCATTTAATTTACTCAATACTTAACAATACTAATAATAAAACTTAATAATACTAGTATTGAGTAAATTGAATAAAAACAACTTTGACGTTCTATCACAAAAGTAGAGTCAAATCTCTTCGTTCGCGTCTTTGGAACATCAACCATGAAACGATGTCGCTTCTTCGACCTACGAGCATTCCGGTAGAAAAAAGAGCAAGGTGGTATTAGATCGTGCAAATCAGTCGCACACTCTCCGAAGTGTATCGGATAAAAACCGACAAGCTAGCAATTTTTCGGCGATGTTCAAACCACACCAGATAGATGATAATAACATAGAAATAAGTCAAAGAATAAATTAAAAATAAACTGACAAAACTGATGGCTTATGGAACTGAGACGTGGTCCTTAACTGTGGGCCTCATAACGAAGCTCAAAGTCACACAGCGAGCTATGGAGAGGGCTATGCTCGGAGTCTCTTTGCGTGACAGAATCCGTAATGAGGATATTCGCAAAAGAACGAAAGTGGCCGACATAGCTCAAAGAGTAAGCAAGCTGAAGTGGCAATAGGCAGGCCACATCGCTCGCAGAACTGACAACCGATGGGGAAGAAAGGTTCTCGAGTGGCGACCACGAACCGGAAGACGCAGTGTTGGACGGCCTCCCACTAGATGGACAGATGACATCATAAAGGTCGCTGGAAACGGCTGGTTGCAGAATGCGCAGGACCGTTCGTTGTGGAAATCTAGGGGGGGAGGCTTATGTTCAGCAGTGGACGTCTTGCGGCTGATGATGATGATGATGATGAAACTGACAAAATACTAACGTGCAACGGAAATTGCTGCAACTTCTTGCCAGTGGAAACTGACTAACTTCCGAAAGAATTCAAATTAACATACCGACAAGCAAAGAGGCGATATCGAGGAGCAAAAGTACTCTTTCTGAGCTGGTGGGATGAAAAAACATTTTGATATTTTAGTCTAATAATAAGTTGTTGTTGGTCTTATTTTATTATATTGCTACGCCCTGACAGGGTCATGTACCTACTAGATTTAAGTTTTAAGTCAATGTCATGTACATGTTGCAATTGAACAAATGATATGATATTTTTTTTTTTTTTTTTTATTATTTAAATTAGCCACTCCACAGACTCCGGGGTCCGTGATCTTTGTCATTACAATTATCGTTTTTTACACATATCTTGGATAAGGAGAAGAAGAGGAAAATAGGAGGGAGTTGGGTACATTTAAAATCTAATTCTAGTGTTTCGTTCTGTAGAGCCGATCACTACCGGTTGGGATTCCGCTAGTAATCGACTCGACATCGAGTGTTTGCCTTGTCATTTGCCTAAGCTGCCTCCTCCCGGCCCAGAGCCTCCACAACGGCCGCATTTCTGTCCCTGATGGCCATCTGTAGGTTAAAATCGCGGATGGTCTTCGGTGGTGCAGCCCACGCTCGCCGCACGAACCGACCGATGGCGTCGTCGGTGTCGTCAGCGTAATATGTGAAGGTCCCCGTGTGTGCCGTGAGATTGCCACTACCGCATGGGGCACGCTCGTGCAGCTTCATGTTTGCCTTGGTTTTGATTACGATTACCGACTCGTATGTTAGTCCTTGAGCTTCATGGATAGTAAGGATGCGTGACCCGGTGCCTGACCCATAACCCTGGTTTGTCAGGGTCTCCTTCTCCTCTTGAGTGTGAACTAAGAAGAGGGTATTTGGTAGGGTGTTGGGTATTTGCGCTCCCTTATATCTTCTCTGTTCTAGGGACTTTATACGGGACGCTGAAGAGTACATACCGGAGTATATTTCCCTCAGTGCATATGCGACGTCCATTGGGTTTCGATGTGTGCAGAGCAACTCCTGGCTGATCTTTGTTACCAGGTTCGGGCGATGATACCTCATTTCGAAGAGATTTTCCCTGTCGATATAAGGCAACTGATTGACGTCTCCAATGAGGACAATTTCACCAGCACCAGACAGCCTTGAAGCCATCACAATGGCTCCAAAATGGTTCATGAGAGCTTCGTCCACCATGAGGCGACTGAAACTTTCTCTACCGAAACCATTTACCAGAGCAGAAGCCATGGTTCGCACTCTGGTTTTGACCAGGTTTCCGATTCGGTGCGATAGCTTTTCTCTTAGATCTTTTGCTGCCTCAGTTGTTGTAGTGATGATGGCGTCCTTGTCCACGTCGAAGTGTCTAATCACCCATGTTGTTTTTCCACATCCTGAACCCGTTGACCCACTGTATTCTCGGTACCTCCCAATTTTCCCAATCTGCTTTGACGTTTCCGTTCCTTCGATGGTCTTGGCCATCTCTAGGATCTTATCGTCCAGCATAATCTTGGTGCATCGGGCAGTAACTACAATTGGGTCGTTTGGTGGTGTCGCATAAACAGGCACCCCGCGCTCTGTCTCTCTCTCGTTCAGTGTCACGAAGCCATTTTCTGCACTGTAAGCTGCCATATACTGTCCTGTCATGGTTCCCTTGATGACCCGGGAAGTGACATTATTGTAAATGGCTGCTTCGGCCTCCTCGAGTTTCGCCTTTAAAAGGCTTTCACTTCCTAGCCTATAGGACTGCATTATGTTTTCGCAGGTCTTGAGGTTGACTTGTCGTGTCGCGCTCAGTGTGGCTATGAATTCGATGAAGGCGTTGCGTGCATGGCTCCGCGGCTCCGAAGCCGTGACATAGCGGGGCGGTTCAACCTGTCCCATGTCGGCTCTCGTTCGGGCTGGTTGTTGCTGTGAAGCTGCTTTGGGGTCTTTGACGTCGAGGGGGCGATGAATGGGATGTGATTCGAGTACGCTCCTTGCTGCTGCGTTGAAAGCAGTCACGAACGCCGTGTTGGTGCCTCGGCTGCTAGTTAGATTGGCTGAGGCTTTTTCCGCGGCTGCCCTCTGCTGTACTCTTTCGGAGCCGGTTTGGATGGTCGAACTAGGAACAGGATGTCCCCAGCTATCAGTTGCATTTGTTTGGTCGTGCGAAAGGGCTCTGAGGAAGCTCAGATTTTCTCCCTGTCTTCGTATACGACAACCTCATGATGTTTAGAGGCCTCAATGCAACCCAGCCGGTCTGCCACTCTCGCTCTTGAATATTCGATTGCCATCGCATCCACGCTTATCACCCGGGTGTTTCACCCGCATTTCTGCTCAGATGTGCGAGCAGCGCACTTGCCTGTGTGAAAGGCGTCCGACCTTCCGAGTACTCTATTAGTGCAATCGTTTTGTTTTTCGATCGCACCAACCGAAATCGGTGGCCGTCTACCTCGCACACCGGCATGGCGTCGTAGGTTTTCCGCTTCATCGTGACTTTTGCGGTACTCCCATTGAGCAGGCAAGACAATCCAGGCGACAAACGGGCTCGTTTCGCTCCCAAGCGAAGCAAAAGCTTATTCCGAATCTTTCTTTGTTGCTGTCCATGAAGAGAGCCACCCGCGGATACGGATCCCTGCTTCTCCTCGGTCTGCGTTCTCCAGTAGTTGTTTGACGGAGATGCTCTTCGAGGAGTTATGTGGGGGGAACCGCATGCCGCGCGGCGTCCACAGACAGCGGGGCAGGGTGTGGTGGTGATGGGGGCGCGTATTTGAATTAGTGGAGTTTCTCATGGCCGCTATGCGGAATGAGCTCTCCATGAAGGACAGGAGCCGTGTTCTGTTATCTGGATCTACTAAGATGTTGTGGAGATCCGAGACAACCAGTCTTCTGTCGATCATAGATTCGAGCTCATGTCTTGCGACCATGAATCGGGGACAATCGACTAGCACATGCCAGACTGTTTCGGGTTGGTTGGGGTCACACTCGCATGCCGGACTGCTCTTTAGCTTAAATCTGTACAGGTAATCTGCTATTCCTCCGTGTCCCGTCAACGCTTGTACCTGGAAGGGAGTCAGTTTCGTGGTTCTCATCACCCGATATGCGTTTGCTATATCGGGGAGGAACGTCTGGGTGACTTTTCCGGTGTCCCAGGTCTCATATCGATCCTGCCATTTCTTGACCGATTCTTCGCGGATTTTTCTTTTGACGTAGGACAAGGGATCCCCTCGTAGTCCCTGGGTGACTCCGTGAGTGCCGCCGATTTGGCCAGTTCGTCGGCTCTTTCGCCGACGGTGCCAACATGCGCTCTCACCCAGAAAAGACGAAGAGATCTCCTTCAGCATTTATCTGTCCAATGTTTTCCTTTACGCACTTAACCAAGGGGTGGCTCGTTTTGGGTTACTTAGCAGTTCGAGTGAAGATCGGGAGTCACTCAGGACATTGACTTCTGGGTCCTTGCTCTTTAACGCCATTTGAGTTGCCCGGTACAGAGCATAAAGTTCCGATTGAAAGACTGTGCATTCGGAGTGGAGCTTGAAGGTCGAGTTCTTGACCTCTCTGCCATTCTCCCACCATGTTAGAGCAGCTCCAACTTTACCTTCAATTTTACTGCCATCAGTATAAATTTGAGGTCCTTGTGGAAGATTGAGGTGTCTTCTAGGAGCTCGTACTTACGGATAACTGCGTGGACGGATGGGGTTGGTCCAGGCAGTTAACATTTCGTTCGAGTTCCACTTCTGGTGGGAGGTAGTCTTGGGAGAGGTGTTTTTACTCTGTACAAATTTGCCGCTTCCTGTATTCTCAGATCCAAGGGAGCAGACCGGAAAGGGCAAGTGCTGCTTTCAGAGAAACAGTACGGTACGACTTACAGATTTTCTGGGCAAAACCTCTTTGGATAGCGTTCAACTGAGCCTTGTTTTCCTCGAAGTCTGCCGCTTGCGCCCATACACTTGAGGCATACATGATGATAGGTTCCACCACCGCGACGTAGATTGTTCTCGTGATTTCGCCATTTAATCCCCAGGTCACCTTCGCTGCACATGCGAGCTGTCTATAAATGTTCGCCACTTTTTACATTGGGCGGTCACATGTGCTTTAAAGTTGAGCCGGCGGTCGATCAGTAGGCCTAGCAGTTTGACTTCATCGACCAGATCGAGCCGGACGCCGGACATGACTATGTTTGGAGTTTCGTATTTCAACTTTTTGTGAAAAGCATCGCGTTGGTTTTATGCGCTGCAAAGTTGAGTTTGTTAGTTTTACCCCATTCCACTGTCACGCTCAGCGCCCTGCTCGCCTGCTGTTCGATGATATTCGAGTTGCCTGTAAACACGAGAACGACGTCATCTGCGAACGCTTGACAGTACACTCCTTCTGCTTCTAGCATTCGCAGTAACGAGTCTAGGATCACATTCCAAAAGGTCGGTCCGCAGATGGACCCTTGGACGCATCCCTTGGTTGTTTCCTTCTCGTAGACTGCTCTTGCATAGTTGACCTTGATTTTACGGTCGCTGAGGTAAGAGTTTACCATGTCGTAGAGGTTTGTTGGGCACCTCTTCTTCGCTAATTGATTTTTGAGGGTGGGCCACCATGCATTGTCGAAGGCGCCTTCTATATCCAGGAGATTAAGAGTACGGTGTCTTTACTGTCTACTCCTTTTTGATGTGCTCTACCAGGTCATAGAGGGCGTCTTCAGTGCCTCGCTGGGGCATGAAACCGTACTGTTTCCTACTAATGGTTGGGAGGAGATGCCATTGGAGACGGTTTACCAGAAGCTTTTCGACGATTTTTCCTAGAACGGACAGAAGACCTATGGGGCGGTATGATTTTGGATGTGTAATCTGTCTTACCGGGCTTGCGTAATATGACCACGTGCGCTTCTTTCCATTGCTTGGGAAGTATTTCAACGACAAGCATTTGTTTGCTATCGCCGAGAAAACCTCCCATTCGCAACGTATGGCTGCTTCACAGATATCAGCGGTTAGCCCGTCTGTACCGGGAGCTTTTTTCGGATTCAGAGTTCTCAGTACTGATTCCAGTTCCGCTGATGTGAATGGTGGGTCATTTTCCGGTAAGCCCATAGGCGTTTCTGTCATTCGCTCCCGTAGCTCTGTATGACAAGGTTGGTCTGTGCTCTCAGAGTCGTCGGATAGAAAGTTTTGGCAAGTAGTTCTGCAGATAGCTGCGGGATAGAGTGTTACCTTCGGTGTCTCTTAGGAGTATTTCTTCCTGTCTTGTCGAAGTTTGTTTCATCACTCTGTAGATCTTGTCCCACATGCTTTCTTTCTCCTGATTCGTGCAGAACTCCTTCCAACTTACCGTCTGAGCTTGTTTGACTTTTTCCTTGTAGTCTTGTCGAGCAATTTGATACTGCTCGACTACAAGTTCAACTCTGTCGGGGCGGCATTCCTGATCCGTCTCTTTCTTCTGAGAACTTCCTTTTCAGATTATCGAGCGTTTTCGTATACCATGGGGGTTGGATTTCCTTCGGCGAGCTTACCAGTGGGATGGTCTGTTCGCAGGCTTCATGTATATTAGCTGTGTAGCTCGTAATCATCGACTCGAGTTCCAATGGACTTTCACATTTCTCCACTGACTCGGGCGATATGTTTCCTTCTACAAGGGAGGATTTTAACTGTGACATAAAGTTTGACCATTGTGCCTTCTTGGTGTTATATTTGCGTGTTGTTATTGGTCTCTGTTGTTCGAGAGCTTTAACTAGACGCAAAGTGAAGGTAATAGCGTTGTGGTCTGATGTTGTAATACTTTTGTCAACATTCCATCCTCGATTTTTCCCAGGAGAGACTCGCTGCACGTTGTTACATCTACTATGCTTGTGCAGAGTCTACCTTCCCTAACGATCTCGAAGGTTGGTGTATCGCCAGAGTTGAGAATAAATAAGTCCATTTCGTTGAAGAAAGAGTTTACGGCTTCTCCTCTCTCATTTTGGGATGTACTTCCCCACCAGTGGGACCACGCATTCACGTCACCAGCAACAATCAGATCTTTTGTCGCTAGTTTTTCACTGAATACTTTAATCCTGCTGAGGTAGGGGTCGACTATTTGGTCTCCTTCTAAGTAGACAGAAATAACTCCCAGTTTTAGGCCTGTGCCGACCAACAGGACAGCCGCTTCCGTTTCGGTAACAAGTTGGGGTCATGGATTACCTCAGTTTGTCACCGAAGACTATTATGGCTGCCTTAACTGGTTTTTGCCTATTTAAACTGCACTGAATAATACGAGTTCCAGGATATTGTTTCATTACGCCTTTGTTTCCCACATAGGGTTCTTGAACAAGGGCAACTGAAACTCCCTTTCTCTCTCGCGACCTTCAGGAGTTCTGCTGTTGCATTCTGGGAGCGCTGCAGGTTTGCTTGAATGAAACGCATACCTGGTTCGCCTACTCTTTGGGAGACTGAGCCACGTTCCTCATGAGTGCCCTTAGCAATAAGATATTCGAGACCGCGCTATCCCATCCCATTTTAACCTTTCAGGGCACTCGCTACTAAACGCATTGTGTGCGAGTTCTTTTGGGGTCTGTTGGGATGAGCAGTCGCGCAGTTCTTGCATTTGGGGACAGGTCTTCTTTCCTTGCCTTGCATTGAGTCCAGGAGTGAGTTTTCCCGCAGTGACTGCAGTACTCATCCCTATCCCGACAGATCGCCTTTGTATGACCAAAACCTAGACACTTCGAGCATTGCACCAAGGGCGAGTGGTCTGCCACTGGTCTCCTCTGAAGTCCTATGTAGACTTTTTCAGCATCCAAAACGCTCTGTGAATGCGAGGAGAGACCTCGATCACCGGATGGCACTCATGAGGGTTACGTGCTTTTTCCTGTACCGCACTCTAATCGCGCTTTCTTGCAAATTAACCCCTGTAGCAAATGTTTATTCTGCGCCAAAAGGTTTTCTACTATTTCGTTGTCTTTGTGGTAAGACAGGACGTCTCGTATGATGATCAGTGGATTACCCGCTTTCGCAGTTTCCACCTTTAAAGACTTGTCCTGCTGCACACGATTTCTGACCAGACCAAGGTCTTCCTCTGTGCTGCAACTCAGGATGACTTTCCTGTTTCGAGCTTTTCGCACTCGGTCAACTCTTGCTCCAGTCTTCTTCGTGTCCAGAGCTAACGCTATCCTGTCTATTAAATTTTCGGCGGTCGTGGGGATGTGGGATTCGCCGTTGTCACGATAAGAGTGTGGTTCGGTTTTGGCACGATCGGCTTAGCCGCTATTTTGCGTAGTTAGGCTTTGGTGGCTTGCCCGTCTCCGCTTGGCAGATTTCGGCCTCGATGCTTAGGGCTGGTGGGGAGAATTAGTTTTCCTGGCGCATCGTCCGGAGTTCTGACGATACAGCTTCTAGACGTTCTGTAATAGGCAGCACGTGCTCGTCGATGTTTATTTTAATTGGGGCAGAAGATGGGGTGGTGTTTGTTTCGTCAGCATGTTTTCAATTTTACTTAGCTTATCCGAATAGTTTGGGGGTAGGAGGTGGTGGAGCTGAGGCGAGTTCTTTCAGCATATCAGCGTTTTGGTGGAGGGCCTCGATGGTTTTCGTCCTTTCTGCGTTAGAGTCCTCCGGAGCTCGTCGACCTGCCTCCGAAGAATTTCAATACCGGTTTTAGGCCAAGATAGTCATTCTGCAGTGGAGTCAGATCAACGGGGCGCTTCGAATTGGAGCAGGCGATTTAAGAAAACCACTGATGTCCTTCACCGCTTCGGCCGTTGCTTTAATTTGTTGATGAGGCTCTCTTGATTCAAAGCTCTGCCAATCTCTAATGACTCTTAACTCTTTCTGGAGTTCGGTGAGTGTTTCCTGGCCAAAGCTACCTCCTTTGTTAGATCGTAATGAATTTGTTGTACTGACTTAGTGTGGGCCCTTCCACCGAGAGCAGCTCCACGGCGTGTCGAGTCCGCTCCTGTTCGAGTGAGGCGATGTGTCGATGCCTGACTCGGCCAAGGAAAGGACTATCTCGAAGAGCGTCTGGAGACTCTCGATCGCGGTTTGTTTTAAATCCCGTCTTTGGTTAGTGGATTGTTCGAGAGCGTCCTTTCCCGGAGTAGTGCGTCATTTGCCACTTTCGTGGCGTTGTCCATCTCGACCCCGCCCGCTTAGAGCAGTGTGCGATTAGCATACTGGTTCTTTGCACCGGGCGGAGGTCGGAAAGACGATTCTGACACACCGTCCGTTTCCCCATCCATCGTCAACTCCTTTGGAGGTGATATTCCACACTGTTTCCAGTTCTCGACTCTATCTATTGCGGCCAGGTGTTCTGGGCTCGACTCTGGCACTGATGTTACCGGCACAGAGGTTTCGCTTACTGTTTGTGAGCGCGGTGGCGATGGGACTTTGTCGAGTAATTGATCGCAGCGGGACTCTACCTCGGGGCATCTACGGGCACACCGGGGTACCCTCCCGATGTTGCGTTGGCGGCACCACGTCTGACGCGCTGGTCCTAACATTTTTTTTTAAAATGCGCTTATGTAAGCTTGACGCTACTGACCTTACAGAGAGCACCCTTGGTCGTCTGGGTGCATTGGCAGGGCCAGATGTGCGGCAGGCAGATGTGGAGGCGGAGGCTTTTTTCGTTGTGTCGGACATTTTACAATATTTTCTAACTAAATTAGGTTAATTAAATTATTTATTTTATTGTGGCAGATGGTGGGTGAGGTGAGGTGAGGTGAGGGAGAGTGTTGAGTGTTAGATACGTCAAATTAGATTGTAATTCCTTCTTCTTCTTCTTCCTCTTCTTCTTCTCCAAGTTTATATTTGTCAATATTCTTGCGTACACGCTTGACTTAGATGGTGTTCGGGCTGTCCAGTAGATGTCCAGTTGCCAGCAGTCAGTTCTTCCCCAGGGGTTGGCGATGATGATGATATTCGCTGATGACGTGCGTCGAGTCGCCGGCGCCGGTCGGTCGTGCAGCGATATGAACGTGTCAGGCGGAATTTTTATACCGATGAGATCGCTATGCGGCGGACGTGACTTTTGTCCAAATACAGCTGTGCGATCTTGTGATGTTGCTACTAGACTAACCTTTGATTTCGGCTGTTCGTCCGGTATTTTCGGTGATTCCTCTTTATCCCTTACGTCCCGGGGGCTGTCAACACGGCTCCTGGCTCGCTGAACTGTCGCCGGTCCACTGATATCACTGGGCTGCTCGTAGCTCCAAAAAATCCGCTTTTATTGATTTTTATTTACAGAGCTGATGTTGAGCGTGTACGTGGTCGTCGTCGTCTCTGATGATATGATATGATATGATATTATATTATTACATTATTACTGCACTCGCCGACAGATGCAAATTTTTTTAAAACAAAAAATTATTACTTGAAATTATACTCGGACTAGTAATCGGATTTTTGAAATGCAAAAATAATTTACCCTAACATAACGGGACAATGATCGTTACGGAACAATGAGGGTAACGGGACAATGAGTCATGCTTTTTCGTGCATGCAGCCAGCGTTCATAGATTTATTAGACGTTGTCAATCAAAGTTTTACTAAGATCAATTATAGATAATAAGATCAAAAATAAGAATTAAATGGTTGTCAAACGATCATCATGAATCGCGAAACGTAATTTATAAACTTTTTATAAATTTATATACGCTTCGTTTTGTCTTTGACTGTATTTCGTAAATGAATAGAAACTGATCTTAAACCTGACAAAAAATATTGGATCGCCAATTTAGTGCTAGTTTCATAATAATAATAATAATAATAATAATAATATTTATTTCATGACCAAATGATGTACATTTATACTTAAATAAACTAAACCATAATCAAATGTATCTTAATTTATATAACTAATTACAAAATTAATATTAAGCATGCCGCAAGCATTTCACAAAAGCACTAGCCAAAATATAGCAATACTCATGACCAAATAATATGAATTAATATATGATTTATAAAAATTAACTATGATTTAAAAAAAATATATTATAGCGCTAATTACAAAATTTTACATTGGAATCAGATTAAAACTAAGCATGCAAACGGATCATATAATGTACATTTAAAAGTAATTCATTTTGATTTCATTTTTAGTTCCTAAAAATGACAGTATTTATTTGTCTCCAAAGGCACCTGAACTAGCTGGAAGCTGTATTTCAGGTACCAGTGGCCTCCCCAAATTGTACTTTTTTATTGTATAAAGCTTTGAATTACTATTTAACTGAGTAATTAAATGCATTGAAAAGAAAAAAAAAAATACAAACGAAAAACAAATAAAATCGTGAATAAAAAAATAAATAAAAAAACACATGTTCAGACAATTTTAAATAATGCCTATGTGTAAAAGGGTGTGAGTGTGTGTGAGGTGTGTGTGCAGATATCTGTAAAAGGGTGTATGATGGTGTGAGAGGGTGTGTTGAGGGTGTGTGTGTGTGTGTGTGGGGTGAGTGCGTGTGTGTGAGCGTGTATATATGTGTATGTGTTTATATAATATAGGTACGTATGTGTGCGCAATTGTATCAATGTTGTGAAGATTAACTTATAATATCATTAACGTGTCGGTGGTTACTTATATTACTAGGACCTTCAGTACAGTTAAGTATGCTACAACTCACGATTTATAAAGGAACCCGAAAAAATTGCTTTACAATACTTCAACAGTAGAAACCCTCTAACAAGTCTTCAATTTGATCATAGTCAGTACCTTGTAGCCATGTAAAAACGATATGTTTTAGTTCTCTGTCCGTAAATCTCTCTACCCTTTTATGTTTATTAATTTCCTCATACAATTTAGCAGCTACCACCTTGTATTGTTTCTGGGCAAACCTAGTCGTAACTGATGGGGCAAAGTAAGTGCGTCTTCTTGTGCCATTGTCCAACCTAGCTAGGTCCACCTCTTTATGGTACCTACGAATGCATTCGAAAATAAAAAGTTTTCGCACAGATAGTACATCAGCCTTGGCATAAACATTCTTAGTGGGGTGCCGGAAAGGCAGGTACATCATCACTTTTAACAATGAGCGCTGAGCACGTTCCACAGTTATCAGATGAGTTTTATCGGCACTACCCCACACGCATATACAGTATCTGATTACACATTCGCAAAGTGCCTTATATGTTTGGACAATCAATTTGACATCTGCAACACTTCGTAGATTTTTAAAAACATAAATTAATTTTCTTACCCTAGAAGCCAAGGAGTCAATATGAACGTCCCATGACAGCTTCTGGTCAACAAGAACACCGAGATATTTCATAAATGAAACTCTAGCCAGGATAGAACAATTACACATCCCTAAAATATTACCACCAAGTAATCTTCGATTACACGGATAAGTGTGTATTTTGATAACAAAATTACTTTCCGGACCTCCAGAAGTTCTCTTACTAAAGCAAATATATTTAGTTTTAGTCGTGTTCAGTGTTAAAAGATTGTCCTCAAGCCACCTGGTTACAACAGAAAGACACGATTCCGTCAGTTTCCTAACCTCAGACCACGTTTTCTCATTACACAAAAGTACAGTGTCATCCGCGAACATAATCAAATCTAGACCCGATAATTTTGTACAGCACAGTTTATTTATGTAAATGAGAAAAGCAGTGGTCCGAGCGTGCTTCCTGTGGCACACCAAAGGTACAACCAGAACTGTCACTTTCATGCTTTTCGACTCTCACCCTTTGCGTTCTGTTTGTTAGGTAGTCGGTGAACCATTGTAGAGGAATTCCTCTAATACCCACATTTTCCATTCTAGCCAGAAGTATAGGGATCGAAACCGTGTCAAAAGCCTTTTGCAAATCTAAAACACTGCAACACACTTCTGTTTCTTGTCCATATAGGATGTAGCTAATGATGTTAGTGTCAGTACAGCATCTTCAGTAGATTTGCCTTCTCTAAAGCCATACTGGTTGTCACTGAGAAGTTTGTGCTTTTCAAGAAATAGCATGACTCTTTTTTTCACCAATTTTTCCAGAACTTTAGAGAGAGTAGATAAAAGGGAAATAGGCCTATAATTTGACGGGCTTGTTTTGTCCCCAGATTTATAGATTGGACAAACCACTGCTTCCTTAAATGAAGCTGGAAAAGAACCTGTTTCTAGACTAAGGTTACAAATATATGTAATCGGCGCCGCCAGACATGTTATATACCTTTTAAGAATATTAGCTGTTATTTTATCACATCCAGGTGCACTATGTGATTTAAGTTCAAAAACAGTTCTTTTGACTTCGTAGGGATCTGTAGGAATAAACGACAACGAGTTGACAGGTGCAGTGGCGTCTCCGACCTGAGTAGCCAATTCATTTTCACTTTTTTTCATTTTGTTCAAAGTCTTGTCCGCTAGTATGCCACCCACAGAAGCGAAAAAAGAATTAACTTCATTCAATGACTCTCTAGGGTTATTAAAATTTCGAAGAAGGTCTTTTGAATGAGTTTTTGTTTGTTTTAGTTCACATACCTCTTTAACTATATTCCAAGTTTCCTTTATATCATGTTTACTGTCATTGAGTTTATTTTTATAATATTCACTCTTAAGATATCTTACTATTTTGTTGCAAATATTTCTGTATTTTCTATAGTTGTCTTTAGTGGTTAAGTTATAAGGATCCATTTTAACTTTTCGATGTAGCCTATCCCTTTTTCTGATACACTTCACAACGCCTTTAGTTATCCATGGTTTTAATGGTTTGTCTCTTTTAGGTAATCTTTTTAGTTTCAGTATTGCTGCTTATTATTTCGGTTAGTTTTGTTACAAATAATTTAGTTGCTAAGTTAGTATTATCAGATTCAAAACATCCTGCCAAGTCTGAACTGCCAGCGCGTCGCTTAGACCCTTGTGATTAATTACAGTTCTTTCATGTATGATGTAATTCCTTTTAATTTAGCATTATTGATGTGTAGAAGAATCGTGGAGTGATCTGTAATCTTCTGCTCAAATACAGCCGTTTTCCACAAACCCAAAGATTTCACCATAAAGTGGTCAAGGCAGGTCTCGTTGCGGATGGGACGGGTTACGCCTTGTATAAGACCATGGTGAGCCATCATATTAAGGTAAACCTGGGAGGATTTAGAAGGGCTGCTTGCCAAAGTGTTAATATTGACGTCACCGTCAAAATAACATTCTTCTTTGTTAAACTGCTAAGTATCTCATCTAGAGAGTTGAGATATTTGATTTCATTATTGAAACTAGGGGACGGTATGTACATAAAGGTGTGTAGTCTGATGATATATTCAAAATGAGGCAGTTACCCTCCAAACATAAAGGCTCATACGCCGATACTTCAAGTTCTCGCCTAACATAAGCGACTACTCCGTCATTTTGGTTTATAAAGTTTTGAGTCCAGAACATATCATATCCATCTAGGTTTGGCGGAGCGTTATGTGCATTTGTCCAACATTCCGTCAGCACATAAACATCTGCCGCCAAATCACAGTTTGACATGAATGCCACAAAACAGTCAAAGTTGCAGTTTATACTCCTAATGTTAGTTGTTACCACTAAAAGGGAAGAATCGTTTGGTGTGTTATGGCATAGAATACTTTTACAGTCACGTGAGTCACTAATTAATTGGCAGTCAACTTTTGTTGACTTTTCAAGTTCATCACTAATAAAAGCGTTACTATTCATACTTAGATATGATAGATGTCACAAATGCCAAAACAATCACATTCACTCGGTGTTTAAAACGCTGGGTACAAAAAAACTACAGAAGTACAAACAAACACAAAAAAACAATTAGGCATATTCGAGAGAATTTTGAAACTTAAATAAACTGTAATAGAACTATTCACCTTTAGTACCCGCACATGCAATATTTCAATTGCAAGAGATTCCAATTTATCGTTACGTAACGTAGAAAAACAAAAATGCAATGCAGAACAACATTCATAGTGAACAAGGGGCATTAAGTGTGTTAAATATGCGAATCTGTAGCTATTTAGTAGCGTAGTACCTAAAAGCCTGTTTTTTTAGTATCATTCTGTGAGGCACGTGACGGGCTACACACAGTGAGCAGATGGTGAATACATACATTGCAAACACAGTGCCAGAGGACAGCGTACACTTCAAGCAATTGGATCCATAGCTGTTCCAAAATAGCATCTGCGTGGCCAGAAGACACCACAAGCTTCCCAGTAAGGTAGGACAGTTAACTGAAAACTTCAAATATGCATTTCTATATCTCTCCGCTTCTGTAGGATAGCTTAATAGCAGACCAATCAAATCCAAACATAAGGGTCCGATACCCAGAGCAATCTGATAAGAGAAATACTGAGTAGCGAGTTGTGTATAGCTAATTTCATAGGTAATGAGATGTAAGCAGTATTTTAACAATACAGGTATGCCATCCAGTAAAGGTATATCGGACAGTTGTGAGTATATGAAGTTCAATACAAAAGCGCGTTTGATAACAACTGAAGTGATTTTGTATGACATCATGTATGCATGCAATGTACCGGTAAGTATGTATTTTATGTGCATAAACGCGCATTTAGAGAAATGTGTTAGTTTACTCCAGGAAAAAGCAATACCACACAAAAAGCCAACACAATGGTGGTAACACCAAAATAACAAATAAAGGTGCCCTGGAAAGGTGTCCCGCTCACATATTAGGACGCTTTCGCCACTATGCCACCCCACCTTGTGGCACTTAAATTGCCATTTTGGCGACATCTCGGAAACTATGAAACTAGCACTAAATTGGCGATCCAATATTTTTTGTCAGGTTTAAGATCAGTTTCTATTTATTTACGAAATACAGTCAAAGACAAAACGAAGCGTATATAAATTTATAAAAAGTTTATAAATTACGTTTCGCGATTCATGATGATCGTTTGACAACCATTTAATTCTTATTTTTGATCTTATTATCTATAATTGATCTTAGTAAAACTTTGATTGACAACGTCTAATAAATCGATGAACGCTGGCTACATGCACGAAAAAGCATGACTCATTGTGCCGTTACCCTCATTGTTCCGTAACGATCATTGTCCCGTTACGTTAGGGTAAATTATTTTTGCATTTCAAAAATCCGATTACTAGTCCGAGTATAATTTCAAGTAATCATTTTGTGTTTTAAAAAAAATAGCATCGGTCGGCGAGTGCAGTAATAATCTAATATCATATCATTTGTTCAATTGCAACATGTACATGACATTGACTTAAAACTTAAATCTAGTAGGTACCTGACCCTGTCAGGGCGTAGCAATATAATACACGAACAAAATTAAAAATTTTGATTAACCCCCCGACTACCTCAGATTTGTTATCTGTACAACATTCTACTTGTCAAGCCCTTTCATTTGATACCTATATTAAGGGAGTTGTGAAAAATAAATGTATTTCGCCATTTTGTGGTAGCGGCCATCTTGGATTTGCAATCTGTCGTAGTGCAAAGTATTCTACTAGTTAAGCCCTTTCGTTTGATACCCATATTGAGGCAGTAGTGAAAAAAAATATGTAATTCGCCATTTTGTGGTGGCAGCCATCTTGGATTTGAAATTCGTTATAGTGTATAGTATTCTACTAGTCAAGCCCTTTCATTTGATACCCATATTGAGGTAGGTTGTGAAGAAATATTTTGTCCGCCATTTTGTGGAGACAGCCATCTTGAATAGATATTAACTAAACATAGCTAAGAACATCCGCACGAATATTTACCTTCAAATAAAAAAAACCGCATCGAAATCGGTCAATCCGTTTGAGTTCTACGGTGCCACAGACAGACACACACACAGACAGACAGACAGACATCGACGTCAAGCTTATAACACCCCTTTTTTTGGTCGGGGGGTTAAAAATAACACCAACAACAACTTATTATTAGACTAAAATATCAAAATCATGTTTTTATCCGGTAGGTGGCGTTAATGACGTGAAATATATTGAGATTCTTCTAAGAAATCTTTGACGTTGTAGCATAGAATAGATAAAATAGATAAAAAAAATCTAAATATTTTTTTCGTCAAAAAAACTACTCTTACGAAACAAGTATTATGGAGTATCCTTTTAGCATGTGTATACCTTTAGTAGGAGACTCCGCTAATCTCTACAATAACACATATACAAGGAGTAGCCTTATGATTATACAAAAATGAAAAAGTAAAATAAACTAAAAACAAATTAAAATAACAAGTATGTTGAAAGGTGTTTAAGTTGTGTGTGTATGTTTGTTTGTGTGAGAGAGTGTATGCTGCTTTTGCATGTGGTATTGATGAGTAGATTAACCTATTACAGATGGACAATCTGTCAGAAGTTAAGATAAGATAAGATAATTCTTTATTGCATAACATGGGTACATAATATAGATGTTGGTACAGTAATCTTAGGTCGCCATATTTAGCCTTACGGCATGCAAATGTTACAGTTGACACGGAACAGGAACATGTCAAGCAAAACAATCTTAAGTCAAATCCATATAAAATTATTTTTACATTACAATACAATGTCAATTTAAAAAAAAAGTTTACTCCTTGAAGGAGTGCTTCTGTTTCGTTGTAGCTTACTAGTACTGGATTAAAGCTAAGAGCTGTTTGTTAAAGATTGTTTACATTCGTGGTAAGTTTTAGTAAAGTCATGATATTTATTTAATTTATTATACAGTTGTGCACACCGATGACTGTACTGTATACTTGCAAAATTTGTCTTAGTATGAGGCACTTGCGCCACCGTATTTTTATTTCTTTTTTTTCTTAATTTCATTGATGCAGGGCAAAGCTTTATGTTTTTTAGTACTATTTGTAAGACGTATAGTTTTCTAACTGTTAATAAACCGGAAGAACTATATAGGCTCTCAGTCGGGTAAATTAATTTTGTAAAATGCATTATTTTTAACAATGCTCTTTGGGCTCGTTCTATTTCTATCTACCTGGTTTTGGCAGCACCCCCCCAAACAGGAATACAGTATATTAAAATGACTGAACCAAAGCAATATATATTTTGTTAAGAAGATTCTTAGAAGAGCCCGGACTCTGGCCTGTGCATTTGGGTACAACATATCTTAATGTTTTAATAATCCACTTTAACTTCCTAATTCTGCCAATTACTTGCTCAAGATGTGGGTACCATGTTAATTTTTGGTCAATTATAATGCCTAAATATTTCGTTTGAGTGACCTTGCTTATGCTGGGGCAGTCACAGCTTAACTGATTGGAACATGTATGAACTGTAATACAAAAGTTTTTAGGTTGAGAGTGACTGTAAATGCGAAGATAGATAGATAGATAGAACGGACACTCCCAACCCCCCGCCAATTTCAAGCTTCCTCACCCCTCAGGCCGTTTCGGATACGCTAGGAGCACTCAACGAAGGGCTGGTATCGAATATCTAATTCCTAACGAAATATTATCATGGTGGGTTACTGTACTGTTTACGGCTGTCCGTAAACAAAACGGAACAAGATTAAAAGCTTTTTAAAATCGTCTAAGTATAAAATAATGTAAGTTTTAATAATTTTTACCATAACTCACAAGCCACTACAGTGTGGTCAGCCTTTTATTCCGCAACAAAATCATGTATGTTGTGACAAGGAGAAACAATCGAGATTTGTAACCCCTATCTTCTTCACCTTCACTCAGTTAGACAGAGGTCACGTATTTTCTGATGGATGAAATGTGGACGATTGAGTAGAGTTAGTATGTACTAAGAACACATGCTTACCCGCTAAAATGGCTACCACATTTGAAATTAAGACTTCACTTACAGTTTTTGGTGAAACTAAAGATGTTACCTTGGTACCAATACCAAAGCATACAGAAAGTGCAAAAAAAATGCCTTCTTTGCATCTTCCTTTATTTCACTTGCTCTCAGACAGTAACCAAACCGTTCTATAAATTTTTTCCAACAACCGTTATTAAAATTATCAAACTATATAAATATCTAAGTTTTATTGTTTACTAGCGACCCGCCCCGGCTTCGCGCGGGTGCAATGATACTAAATATTTTATTAACTTAGGTACTTATTAATTAGGTAACTACTAATAAAAATGGTTATTGTGGGTTATATGTAAAAGTATGTATAAAGCTAAGTATGTATAAAGCTGAAGAGTTTGTTTGTTTGTATGATCGCTAGGATCTTGGGAAATACTGGTCCAAATTGTTTTTTTTTCTATTGGTTAGTCTATTTATCGAGGAAGGATATACATAGGCTATATAACATTACGCTACTACCTATCAATAGGAGCGTAGCATGAATTAAAAATGTTACAAAAAAACTGGAAAAACATTTAATTTTGAGAGCTTTCGTACCGTGCGTGGACGTAATAGCATGTGTCTAAGATTAGTAAGTTGTAGCGGCATTAGGCACTTGACTTCGAAAAGACAGTGGTGCGCGTGGAATTTGAACCAATCGGGCTATCGGCACTCGCCGTTCTCCCGAATCAGCCGTAACTTAAAACGTAGATATGTAATCCAAAAAAAATTGATTTTGTAATGATCGATGAATGAACTTGTGAGCTCAAATCGGCGAGCAACTCGCCAGTCGCCAATCTTACTCGTGGGTTTGTCAATAACTTTACAATTTACAATGAGACGAGCTTCCAAAGTGATTGATCGAAATAGCGGGAGTTTTGACGTTTGTTTTGCGCGGGAATGCGTCGACGCGTTCCGTTACACGGTACGGTACGACCAACTTATCTGGAGAATGTAGGAATGGCGCCACAATCGAAAAGTGTTGTCACCTATTACTATTTTTTTTGAAGTAAGAAGTTCTTTAAGCGTTTTATGGGTTTTATGGGTACCTAAACAAACATCACCGATTTCCCGTCATCGTCACCTAACGTATTTCTGGATGGACATGCTTATAATAATAATCCAGATAGCCATGCTCGTTATCCTAAACTAGATGGGTATAGTTAGAAGACTTAGCTATCAAGATGACCATGCTAAGACGATTTATTCTAGACTAGCAGCCCCTGCGGTTTCACTCGCATAGTTTCCAAAGTGAGCTATCAAATATATAAGTTTTCACTTATATCGGCAGTCTCTATGACTGTAAATTTATTTTTATTAACCTATAAAGGATTACAAATGACCGCCTGCCATCTTGCCTTGTCTTGACGTATAAATTGTAGGTACATTTATCGATAAAGAACTTTGACTTTGACTTTGACTTTGCCTAGAAACCGGGTGACCGGCAAGAAAGGTGAGGCAAATCATAGTGACCCATGATGATGATGAAAGGACTAAGCCAGTCCGTTCGAAACTACCAGCTAAGGTTCAGCACTAGTGCATACATCTCCGACAAATTAAAAACATTGTGATGGTTTGTGTGGTTCTTCACTGTACATACTACGCGACATTAAAGTTTTGTTTGGCGAACTTCAATACCTACATACTGTTTACGCCGACATCAATCTGCGCTTTGGACGAAGCGTTTGTTTGAAGATTATCAATCTAGGCGTTACATCTATGGTTTAATATAAATTAAACTCAGTAGTTCCGTTTTCGGTCGTGCAACAGATAAGTTGGTGGCACTCTAGTGCTTTTTTAGGATTGATTTGTGTGTCTCTTGGCAATTTGTAAGTGGCGATGTGTTTTTGTCGTTTTCGCTGTACATTTAATAGCTTGTTTGCGGTTTATTTTGCAGAGATGTGTTTAGTTTTATCGGGCGTGAGTAATGCTTGAACAGTAGGTAGGTCTATACCTATCAACTTTCAGGCAGGGGTGACCCAGGAGCGATCGCAGTCTGAAATTTCGGGTCACCAATAAATTATTCATTTCTCGAATAAAGACTTTACTGGCAAAGCGTTGCGATTTTACCCGCGTAGTTGTTGTTGTTACTCGTTCCAGTTGTTTTCTCGCGGTAAAAATAACCTATGTACTAAGTATTCGATGTAAAGTTTTTTTTTTGTTTTGTGGTTTTCGATTTGGGATGGGTCAAATCTCTTGTTCTTGTTATGTTCTTCCAAGAGCAAATTCTGAATTTGTCATTACAACTGGTATTCTGAGAGCTGGCACTAAAGCGGGCAAAATAATGGGGCAGTTTTTGGATACACGTCGCGTCGACCAACCCCGCGGAAGGGTTTTTG
Organism: Ectropis grisescens; assembly: GCA_017562165.1. Taxonomy (NCBI): domain Eukaryota; kingdom Metazoa; phylum Arthropoda; class Insecta; order Lepidoptera; family Geometridae; genus Ectropis; species Ectropis grisescens. The sequence goes on from CM029768.1 coordinate 11,074,490, forward strand.
AAAATGAGATGAACTGTGTAATTCTAAGGTTTTGAACAAGCCGTTAATAGTTTTCGAAATAATTTGTATACACTTGGCATTTAAGTATTTGTTAGCTACCAAACAAAAAAGCATCGTCAAAATCGTTTGACGAAACAAAAATTAATAACATGAAAGCCAAATTAAGAAGCTATAATTAACTATTTTTCAACTCATCCGTCATCCGATAGCACTCGACAACCCTAACTACGCTCCGCCGATGTCGGCACATCCTTAATTATCCTAAACTTCCGCTATTTTTAAACGCGTCAATAATAATTAACTAATTTGTTCACTGGCAACACCACGCTCGAGTTGCCGTATTTTATTGCTCTGGCAACATTTTAGCGTCTTTGAAAATGGAACTGAAAATTGCGTTCTGTTTGTAATGGTGCGTGGAGGCGTCAGTTTCGAGCCCTTTGGTCTAAATATGGCGGCCGTTTGACAGCTGCCTGGCACGGATGGATAACTGTTTAGCGATGTTTTATTGGGGTTTCGATGGAGGAAGAAGATATAAAACTCCAAATTCCAAAACGTTGAGTGTAATTTTGGTATTTTTGAGTTCTTGTGATATTAGTATGAGCGTACACATTTGGGTTTGTGAAAATCTACTTATATGTCACTGTCAAATTGTTTAAGTTTTTAAATAATCTACTTAAGATTACTACAATAAAAGCCATAAACCAAACCAAGATTACTACTTTATAATATAGAGAGGCGGATCGAGCAGGACATGTGCCTGATGGTGAGTAACGTGCCTGCCACATAACAGCATAGTGACACGCAGCTATTGGAACAGAAAGATTCCAAATCATAGCCCTGAGCAATGTAGGAGCACGCTTCCTGCGTCTCACCCCGCTTGCCCCGCACGATTGCCCCGTCTAGGCTTCGACTGTACCATAGAATAGATAATATAGATAGAACGGACACTCCCAACCCCCCGCCAATTTCAAGCTTCCTCACCCCTCAGGCCGTTTTGGATACGCTAGGAGCACTCAACGAAGGGCTGGTATCGAACATCTAATTCCTAACGAAATATCATCATGGTGGGTTGTTGTGCTGTTTACGGCTGTCCGTCAACTAAACGGGACAAGATTAAAAGCTTTATTTAATTTCCTAAGGATAAAATACCGTAAGATTAGAAACTTTTCAATAACGTTGCTTTATAATTTTACAAGCTTTGCTTAGTTTGGGGTCAGATGGTGTTGTGTGTGAATTGTCTACCAATATTTATTTATTTATAATAACGAAGTCGTTTTAACTCAAAGTTCGTAACTCACACAGCCAGTAACTTATGTGCCCAAGCACGGATTGATAATGCCTGGAGGAATAATTGTAGTGACATAATAAAGTTTCCTTCATGGGTAAGTGTAAAATAAAATGCGAATGTGAACCTACTAACAGAAATAGATATCTAGGTACCTGATCTAATCTATCATCGGTTTCGTTTCATTTTACGCGGCAATATAAACACCCACAGATTTCTGAAACAATTTAGAAATCTGTGCAAACACCCTTTTAATTAGAATAGTATAATTTGGCTCCATTCTATTTATGTAACTCAACATTATAGCAAGTTTATAGACTACGTCACCAGGTGAACTCAAGGGGCACAACTATTCAATAAAACAATTCAGTAGCCCTAGCGCTAACACACACATTCACGCGTGTGTACGAACGACATCTGCGTAGTTGTGTGAAGAGTAGGCAACTCCACAGCGGCGGTTGTATGGAGTTTTAGTGGAGTGTCCGGGGTGTGACTGTACGTAAGTAAGCATGATGTATCTAACAGACTGTGATATTACTTAGTTCTGTTGTCAAGAGTTTCTCAGGGTACGCGATAGTTTTTTTTTAATTTTTCCACACCTTAGGTTTCATTGCACCTTAGGTGTCCGGGGTGTGACTGTACGTAAGTAAGCATGATGTATCTAACAGACTGTGATATTACTTAGTTCTGTTGTCAAGAGTTTCTCAGGGTACGCGATAGTTTTTTTATTTTTCCACACCTTAGGTTTCATTGCCAAAGTTTTAATGCGAATCCCTAACTTAAAAAAAATTCTATATTCATTCCAGTTAAAATGCAGGATTATAATAGTGAAATAATATTTTAAATCAGTCCAGTAGTATCAGAGCGTATTCGATGCAAACAAACAAATATTTTCTCTTTGTAATATTTATTCGTAACATTAAAACAATGTGATTTCGATAATTTTATTACTTAAACAGATATTTAATGTGATTTTAATAAAGTAAGTACCTAACAACTTCAACTGAGTAATGACTGCGATAAGCACCGACCTATATACCTACAGTTTCTTAAAAACAAAATGCAATTGAGCTTCTCTAGAGTCTATATTATCTATTCTATGTCTAGAGGTAGACCCAGGTAGTATTAAACCCAGTCTTCAGTAATACTCGATAAATGTAAAAAAACGCATTATTAAAAAACATGGTCGTTTAAAAAAGTAGGTCATAGTCTCGCTATTAAAACAAAAACTGTGTCACTAGAGTCGGCCTGTCGGCCACATTTGCACGTGTGCGTTGTCAGGTTGTCACTGATAGGCTGACACGCACACATACACACAAGTAGCGCGTGTAATGACCCACTGATAAATAAAATAAATAAATAATAAATATTGGTGGACACTTCACACACAACACCATCTGACCCCAAACTAAGCAAAGCTTGTGTGATGGCAGCCAGATAGCTGATATAATACTTATATAGTTTTAAATACATACTTATTATACACAGAAACACAGACACAGTGCAAACATTTGAATTCATCACACAAATATTTGCACTGGGTGGGGATCGAACCCACGACCCTCGGCTTCGCAGGCAGAGCTACAACCAACTAAGCCACTAGGGACGTCAAATGATGTGTGTGTGTCAGCCTGTATGTGACAGCGCATACGTGCATATTATGTGGCCTACTCGATGGACACAGTTTTTGTTTTAGCGAGGCTAAATCAGAATTTTTTATACGTCCATGTTAAAAAAAATATTCTTATATCGGATGATGAATGATTTTCTTCATTTCATTTAATATATAGTATAGGAGAAACACTATCGTAAGGTTGTTATGTAACTATATACTTATAACTATATACTTACGTATCCTGTAGATAGTCCGTATATCCGATTTTTTTTTATTAGATAGATGATAGATAGACACTATTGTGACACAAACATATTAAAGTATTACAGAGAAACACTTATTAGCTATTTTTTTTATAATATATATCAGCATATAGCATTTTTTAAACTTTTATAGGTTTACACTTGACCGCCATCTCGACTGACGTTAAGCGACGATGCGGTCTACGATAAAACGTGCTTATCCAGAAGAAACCGATTCACTCTCGATTTGAAGACACCAAGATTATACAGCAGTCTTTTTGGGCATCACGGTGGACTCAAAGTTACAATGGGGTACCCACATAAATAAACTAAATGACAGGCTAAGTTCGGCGGCTCACGCAGTCCGACAAATAAGAAAAATAGCTGTGCTTATCCAGAAGAAACCGATTCACTCTCGATTTGAAGACACCAAGATTATACAGCAGTCTTTTTGGGCATCACGGTGGACTCAAAGTTACAATGGGGTACCCACATAAATAAACTAAATGACAGGCTAAGTTCGGCGGCTCACGCAGTCCGACAAATAAGAAAAATAGCTGATGTCTCTACAGCTAGAATGGTTTATTTTGGGTATTTTCATAGTGTGATGGCGTATGGTGTGCTACTGTGGGGCTCAGCTGCAGATATAGATTCGGTCTTCATTTTGCAAAAAAGAGCAATTCGAAATTTATATAATATACCTGCAAGGGGGTCTCTCAGAAAAATGTTTAAAACTAGAAATATTCTTACCTTACCATCACTGTACATTTACGAATGCATTATGTATGCGAGAAGACACCAATCCTTTTTTAGGAAACTGTCGGATGATAACCCTAGGACACGGCATATCCACAAATTAGCTTTTCCGAGGTGTAGACTTCAAAAGACAAACGCTTCTTTTATCGGAAATTGTGTGCGTTTCTATAACATTATTCCTAATCAGTTGGTAGGTCTCAAAGAACAAAAGTTTAAGACTGCTATAAAAACGTATTTAATGAGAAAAGCCTTCTACACAACCAAAGAATTTATTCTAGATAGAAAAGAGTGGTCGAAAGAAATATTTAATTCTAATTCTAACTAGACATTGGCTTAAAAAAGACATCAATAATGTATTACATATTGTATTATATCATATCATAGTAGGTATACATAATAGTCTCTATTGGCATTATTTCTTTTTATGTAGTTATTATAAACATGTCTGACAAAGCCCCTTTACAGCTGCATTTTTTTTTTACATGACAAGGCCTTTTTACAGCCGCTTAAGATACTAAATTATTCATTCCTTAAAATTGTATGTGACGTTACCAAGTGATGTATATTTCCAATGGTTCGAATAAATGAATTGAATTGAATTGAATTACTATAGGGAAAACTCCATTCAGGCAACTCATTCCATAGCCTAGACGTTCTTATCACAAATGTTGAGTCAAACCTCTTCGTCCGTGTCTTTGGAATATCCACCATGAAACGGTGCCGCTTCTTCGAGCTACGAGAAGTACGATAGAGAAGATGAAATTTAAAATTTTGACTAAAGATAAAAGAAAAATAAGCATTATAAACATAGGTATAGCTTTTGTAAAAATTACGAAATTACTTTCTGAATAAGAATAAAATATAAAATTTTGACTAACCCCCGTGTAACTCGGATTTGTTACTTGTACAATATTCTGCTAGTCAAGCCCTTTCATTTGATACCCATATTATGTGAGTTGTGAAAAAAGAAATGTATTTCGCCATTTTGTGGTAGCGGCCATCTAGGATTTGAAATTTGTCATAGTGCAATGTATTCTACTAGTCAAGCCATTTGCCCATAAATATTGAGAAAGTAGTAAAAAAAAAATGTAATCCGCCATTTTGTGGTGGCCATCTTGGATTTGAATTTTTTATAGTGTTTTTTGTTATGTAAGTGTTTTTTATAGTGAATATTCTACTAGTTAAACCCTTTCATTTGACACCCATATTGAGGTAGGTTGTAAAGAAACATTTTGTCTGCCATTTTGTGGAGGCGGCCATCTTGAATAGGTAAGAACTTCCGCACGGATATTAACTTTCAAATAAAAGAAACACATCGAAATCGGCCCATCCGTTTGAGCTCTACGCTGCCACAGACAGACACACACACACAAACACACACACCCTCACCCTCGCACACACAAACAGACAGACACACACAGAGAGACAGACAGACGTCAAACTTATAACACCCCTTTTTTTGGTTGGGCGTTAAAAAAAGGGCAAGGTGGTATTACATCTAGAGTTGCACACTCTCTCTCATTAGTGTATCCGATGAGTTTTTGGGTAGGTAGGTATTTGAGGCAAACAGAAAACTTGTCACATAGGTCTCCACTGACTAGCCTAGCCTAGCCCAAGACGGAGGTACAAACCGAACTGGCAAAATGAATGTTGTACTTAAACTCGTACACTCCGCGAGGTATAAGCTGAGCTTTGCATTTGCGTGAGTGTACATGGATAGTGTAGGTGTGACAACCGGCCTTAGGCGCGGCGCCATTTTCGCCCGGTAAAAACCGGTTTAAACTGATTTTGGGTAACCGGCCTAAGGCGCGGCGCCATTCTGTCTCGCCGCGCTCCTGCCGCACTTCACCTCTTGTACAGACTGCAGCGTGACGTGTTTAATATTATTTTGTTTTTGTTTGATATAAGTGTTAGTAAAATGGATGCCAACACAAATAAGCGCAAAATACGGAAACCATTAAATAGCCAAGTAAAATAAATTTTGTGTAATTTAAATAGCTATTTTAAAGACATGAACGATAAAGACATGTCAAGTGTGACTACATCAGCCCAATTGGTATCGACATCGACAGGAATTCCACTGTCAACTGTTAAAAGAGTCTTATTGGAAGGTAAACGTGTTTTGAAAGATGGAACCAAATTACAATCTCCGCAAAAGACCAGATGCAGGAAAAATATAATAATCATTGATGATTTTGATAAAGCAGTAATCCGTAGAACAAATCATAATTTTCACATTACTGACAAAGAGGTGCCAACAATGAAAAGAATTCATGAAAAATTAAAGGCTGACATTAACTATCCAGGATCAATATGGTCATTGCGAAAAGAAGTATCTCTTTTAGGATTAAAATGGTCAAGGACAGAGAATAACAGAAAAAATTTAATGGAAAAGCATGAGATCCGTCACCTACGTATAACTTATTTACTTAAAATTTCCGAATACCGTATTCAGGGCAGGCCTATCGTTTATACCGATGAAACATATATTGACACCACTCACACTTCATCAAAATCATATTCAGATGGCAGCACTTCTGGTTTGAAGAAACCTATTTCTAAAGGAAATCGATTGATAATCGTTCATGCCGGCGGCGAGGACGGTTTCATACCAAATGCGCTGCTGATGTTTAAAGCTAATCAAAAAAGTGGTGATTATCATAACAATATGAATACAGAAAACTATACAAAATGGTTACAAACGAAATTAATTCCGAATTTGAAGCCCAATAGCGTTATTGTAGTTGACAACGCATCTTACCACAATTCGTTAAAAATCCTGCTCCCAACTCAAATAGTCGCAAACAAGATATGATTGACTGGCTCAAGTTACGCAATATCGATCACTCAATATCCATGCTTAAACCACAACTTTATCAATTGATACTGCATAATAAACAACGATTTATTGAATATAAAATTGACACCTTATTAAGAGAACATGGTCACAGCGTCCTTCGTCTACCACCCTATCACCCAGATTTCAATCCGATTGAAAATATATGGGCAATGATAAAAGGATACGTCGCGAAAAAAAAACGTGTCAATGAATATGGATACAATATTGAGGTTAGCAAATGAAAACATTGAAAGTATCACTGTACAGGAATGGAAAAATGTTTGTGACCATGCAATAAAAGAAGAAAAAAAGTTTCATGGATACGACGCCGTTATTGACAATATAACGGAAAGATTCATTATTAAAACAAACGACACAGTGAAAATGATAACGAGAGTGATAAAGAAAGTGACTATGGTGCAATGTCTGGTGTAGAAGATGTGTAGTTATTTTATCTTTCAAATTGAATTTTTAGTAATAATCACACAATAATATGTACTCATCAGTCAAATACACAGCTGGACTTTATTTTATCAATTTAGTTTTATTTTATTTTAATATCTGACTCTGACTGTACTTTTGGTGATCACTCACACTAATGCAAAACTCAGCTTATACCTCGCGGACTGTACCTACATGTTTATTTTGTTTCAGAATCACTCATCGAATTCTTAAAAACGGCAGAAGCGGCAAACGCGCTTCTACTATGGCGATGCAAAATCAGGTGACGTCTCCTGATTTAGTCTCAGTCGCAACAAGGAGTTGTGTACGTTCGCTGTCAATTAAATTTTTAAATTTTTCAAACAAATTTTCGCCGCGTTATGTTTTCTTTAGATTATAGCATACCTCATCTTCGTTTTTCTAATTATATCGATGGAATCACTGGTTTTATATTTTGCCGACGTTGAGTTTTGTAGCAGACAGAGCTCACACCGTTATACGAACGTGCATAAGTTTCTCGAGGCTAATTGGTTAACTTTAGGATTTCATTTTGTTTCAATAATTTTTTAAATTTAGGTATAGGTTTACACTTGACCACCTTCTCAGATGCGGTCTACGAAGGAACATGTTTACCACATAAATCTAAATAAGCACCTTATTATTTAGATGTCTGTGTGTTTACCTTAAAAACCCATTCACATTAGATTTGAAGACACCAAGATTGTAACCGTCGGAGAAAACGCACTCAGGCAACGCATACCACAGCCTAGACGCTCTTATCACAAACGTAGAGTCAAACCTCTTCGTTTGAGTCTTTGGAACATCAACCATGAAACGATGCAGCCTTTTCGCCGTTTTATCATAGTTTTTCTATATAATGCTAAAAATAAAAGACCAGAGTCGATAATTTTTTAAACCAAATAAATAATAGTAAGTACTTAGTAGAATGAAAACCATTGTTAACGGAAGAAAGGAAGAAAAAATGCCAAAACTCATAGGAATTAGTAGATTATGCTACGAGTGTGTAAAGCTGGTGATTAACGCTGAGGCGCCATTAATTTTAATATTAATTTATTTGGTGGCATAGGAACATTTTTAAAATCGAATAGTGTGATAACGTAGCTACTAGTCATCTAGCGGGACGTAGCAGTACTAAATTCAAATCCTGCCATCTAGTGGCGAGTAGCAGTTTTATGTTGCATTGCATATTACGCATGTATTCATAGACAAACAGGTGATATTTTGCAGTTTCAGTTGGTTTTTGTAGATTGTTTTGCCAAAACAGCGGCATTTAATTTGCCGCAGTATATGTAGGCAATGCAGGAGCGCGCTGGACGCGTCTCACCCCCCGCGATTGCCCCGTCTAGACGGCTTCGTCGACCGACTGTATGATTTTATAAACTGTGCCAGTATTTGGTTCGGTCACCAATAGAAATACAATAAATCATAGATCGTAGAACTCAAAATTAGAGACCTCCCAAACTTCAGGGCGCACTAATTCATGTTAACGTTGGGAAGAGTGAGCTCACACTTTCCGTTCTAGTCGGTTGTAGGAAGAGGGGACGCCGGTCGTTTATACCTATCACTGATTTTAATCATTTTGAACATAAATACAAAAGATTATGCCTTCTTGTGCGTTCAAAAAGTGTTCGAATAATTTTAGAAACTCAAATAAATCTGATTGAATTACATTTCATGCGTAAGTACGGTATTTAACATCATTTTAAATATTTTCTAATTAAATACCCATTAAATTTTAAAGAATACTACCAATATAACTAGCGCGAGCGAGATAAATGTCTCAGACAGAGACAGAGATTTCTTAGATAGAGACAGATGTCACAGACTCAGTCTGTTACCAATGTGAAAATGTTCAGCACTAATCTTGAGTTCTACAATCTTTACATAAATCGAGTAAGACTTCAGACAGATTTTACCCGAGCGGTCCAGTTTTTTAGATTAAAAGTGAGTACAGATTTATAATCATCAGACTATTGTCTGTTACCAATGTCAAAATGTTCAGCACTAATCTTGAGTTCTACAATCTTTACAATAAATCGAGTAAGACTTTGCTAGTAGCTCCACGATTTTACCCGCATAGCGGTCCAGTTGTTTACCCGCATTAAAAAGTGTACGTACTGTTAGACATTTATAATTTAACGTATCCGATTGATTTCCCCGCCCCCCTGTGACCCCCACCTTCGGACCGCGCCTAAGGCCATCATTATTTCGTCAATTAAGCGTTATCATGTAGAGTGTTATAGTCTATTGTTATATGTACCACGGGCGAAGCCGGCCATGACCACGAGTTAATCATCTAAGCATGTATAGATGATATAAGAACACTTGCTTGAGACGATGTATCCATGTGACATAACTTTTTTTTAACTTCGAGTTTAGTTTTGACCACCCTCTCTCCGGATGTTAAGCGACAATTCGGCCTACGACGGAGCGTGTTTGCCTAGAAGAAACCGATTCTCTCGTTATTTGAGAATCCCAAGATTGTAACCATCGGGAAAACCCACTCCGGCAACGCATTTCATCTATTAATTGCACAACAAAATCAAAACCCAAAGCTCTTCAAACATCTATTACCGTTTTAAAGACAAATAAAACACGTTTAATAAATAAAGTGAATAAAACAACAACACATTTTATTACTATTTATTTCCAATAATCCAAAATAATTTACAAATAGAAATAGTTTATAACTATTCTAGAAACCTTAGCTAACTTTCGAATGAATTTTCATAAATTAACTAAAATAAAATACAGCGAATTCCTGAACGTATCAGTGCTCATTGCGTGAATTGATTCTTAAATATTTTGTATATAGAGTAGAACCGCGTTAAACGATGATTTAGTATGAATATCCGAACGCTCAATTATCGGAACATTGGACTGGACCAAAATATATATTGATGCTGGCAGCGAGCAACACGGAAAGGAGTAGGCATACACAGCGTTTCCCTCTGTCAAAGTACAAGTCCGCGTGGACCACAAAGTTTGATAATATACTGTGGCTGAGGGCGGGGCTAGATTTGTGAATGGTGCTTTATTTTTTATGTGTTAGTGATTTGGCTGTGTGGTTATGATCGGCAATGGATCGGTACAGGTATGTTTTGTATGTAATAGTGCGGATTTGCTCTAGTGTGCAACTTTCCCCTCCCGCAAGAAATGACAGAAAGATTTGCACAGTATTTTTTAGCTAAGGCTACTCTCTTCCGTGCTTGCGCGCAAGATTCGAGTTGATCGAGGGTTGCTGGCCCAAAAAACGTTATATCGCGAGAGCTGACAGTAAATATTGGGCAGGTTAGGTTAGAGAGAAACTTTGAATAGGTATTTTAGGGAAGATGAAAACTTATCAGATAGCTCTGTTATGATAAAACTTATATCTTTGCTCTGGCAATTTTTCTAGTAAGTTTTCATTAATGGTCGTAGGTAGAATAACAAAATAGCTGTGTGGTACTTCCCAGTCTCAATAGAACAAAATAAAAAAAGTGTATGACTACTCATACAAAATTATAATTTTTTTAATGCTTTTTTTATATTGCTCCATGATTCTGATCGTCTACTACAGGACGTATTAAAAAATCGTTTGCATTTTTTTATATTGTTTTTTACAGTGAACCAGTAAAATGTAGGATTCGAATTTTATGTTAAATAGAATACGGTAGTTAGAAAAATATAATATAGAGCAAAATCTCTCTATAACCTACTGAAAGACCTTGGCTTATCCAGAAGTGCTGTAAGTTATATACTAGAACGTGTATCTAAAGCTGCACTAGTAGGCTCATATCAGATTTGGCTGGGCAGGGAGAGAAAAACGAGTGGTGAAGGTGAGTGTTGATGTACGTCAGAAAGGGGCCCCTTAAACCTACGCCCGAGTCACAAGTCTCGGGAACTACTCGAGTTTTTCTCTCTCTGCCACACGATGGACCCGGCACCCGCACGGTGAATCCATGGAATGCTAAGAAGATCGTCTCTCTCTATAGGATACCAATGCAAAAAAAAAAACAGCTGGATTAGGTTGCCATGTAAAAAATGATGATATTTAATTATTAAGTCGATCCAAACTATAAAATATAAGATTTATATGAAAACAAAAGGGCGATAGTAAAAAAATGGTGTGAACTATATACAAGTTATATACATTAAGTTTCATACACAAAACAGACTTTGCCATAATCCGTTTCATTACTTTTCTCTGTGATATACAATTTATGAGGTTATATAATGCTGATTTAGGTAATTTTATCTACAAACGTTTTTCAGTTGGAAACGGTACACGCCTGGGTGCATCTAGGATGATACATGCACCCAGACGAAACGTACCAACGTGAAGGTTGGGAACTAGAATTAAACATGGATATAAACATAGTTGGCGTAGTTTTGTCCAATGAGCAAACCATACAAGATTTGGACGAAAAACGCTTCTAACGACAGATCCTCCCAAAGCATTCATACTCGATAAGACTATGGCGGTATCGCGTGTTTATCATGTGCTTATATTTGTCAAATAAATTAAATATACAACCATACATAGCATTTATTTTGCTAATAATACACGAATAACCATATCGCCTTATATGACATTTGGTAAACAGTAAACAGGCATAAATTTATTTATTTAATCTATAGAATTAACCTATGACGTGCTGTTGTGGGGCAATACAGTTTGAAGACTTGTAAGTTTTTTTTAAATCTATGATACTAAGCATTCAACAGTATTTATTATAGATAAATGCATGGGATTAATACACATTTAAGAAGTTTATTTTGAGTGATTTATTTTTTTACTTTTACCTTATGCAAAACCGGAACAAAATTTTCGAACTCAAATATCCGTTATAGACAGATGAATAAGACTACAATAAAAAAAATACTTTATAAATCGATCTAATTGCTTATTGAACTGTCAGTCACAATAGCTGTAGTGTCATCTCGCTCATGTACCATACATCAGAGCGAGATAACACCATAAACATTGAGATTGACTGGTTTTAATTAGCTATTAACAAATATCTAAGTTGTAATGATATAAGACACATTTTTATTTATAGCTACGTTTGAATGTAGAAAGTTAGCATACAAGAAACCAAAATGAACGGGAGGGACAACCAATCACAACTCTTTATTTTACCGTTCTGTTGATAATAAGGCATCTTATTGGTCGTCGTTCCCGCCATTTTGTTTATATTTATGCAATAAAAGGATTTATGTATAACAAAAAAATGTGTTTTTGATGATACTACGGAAATGATTGTCAAAATTTTTATTACATGGTTCGTTAAGTTTTATAGACTATTACTCTGGAAATTTTCATATGACACTTAGCCATTTGACTTTCGAATTTATTCATACGGTGTAGTTTCTATATTTAATATACGCCCCGTACGTTGATTGCGATCGGCGGCCATCTTCGTGACGTAGTCGAACTGTCAGTACCGTTCAAGAGCTCAGTCAGTGCTCATGCGTACCTTCTTAGTCGCGTCACGTATTATATTATAGCTTTTTATTTTCGTCATCCTGTTTTTTTTATCATCATATTTATTCTGTAAAAGTAAGTAAGAAATCAATTAACAGCTTGTGAACTAATAATTGAAGATTATTTTGTTAAAGGCAAAGAGGATGTTAAGTTATTGATTCAAAATGTAAACCGTGCTCTAAAAATAAAATACATTGAAATACTTGTAAGTATTTTAATGTATTTTATTGCCCTACCCTATCTACCCTAGCTTATTTACTTGTTTTGTTATCTGTACTTTTTTTGCGATGGATGAAGTCACGCAGCTGTTATTGTGACAGGGTTCAGTCGCAATATCAACGTGGGGGGGTCTTGCAGTGTGATCAAAGTCTGAGATTTTTTAACCTGGCATAAAATGAAAACAGTAATGGCGGCGTTAAATGAGTAACATGTAAAATATAATACACGCGAAAAATATGCAGTCGGGTTAAAGTTCAAAGGCAACATTGCTATACCACATGTGTGTCTGTGTCATAATGTAATTTAAAAAAATAGTGTGATAGGTAAAAAGTACTTGTTAAATTGTCAAAAAATTAAATTAACTAAAAAGCCTACTAAATATACCCTCTGTTGGGACTCGGAGCCATCTCTCGCACGGAGAGAGTCAAGGCCTTAATCCACCACGCCTACCCCAGTGCGAGTTGGCGGATGGCACATGAACTCGATATTTCTAGTTTTCTAGGTACATGTCGGTTTCCTCGCGATGTTTTCCTCCACCGGTTTTAAATTAGCGGCATTACGTACATGACTGCGAGAAAACGGTGGTGCGCGTGGGATTTGAACCCGGGGCTACGGATCGGCAGTCGCCGATCTCCCGACTAGACCAGCCGTAGCTAGTAAAAGTGATGCTACCATATATAAAATTAGACAAGTTTTATTATGTTCTTTAATACTCTTTACTCAGTTCTGTTTTTGGTCGTTAAGCAAATAAGTAGGCGCCACTAGCGCCATTTCTGTTTACCATTCATGGGCGTATTCACAAAAACGTACTGGGTGTACGTTTTTGTGTGTTTTTCTCACTTCACCATTTATTGAAAATTCCAGAACATTCCATTTTGTGGCTGGATTTTTATACCAAATTTGTTTTACAGTTGTAAACACTTGTTTCGTAGCCGCTCGTAGTGCTGGTTGGATCTGCGTCAGACGCGGCCATAGACCCGTTCGGGTATGTGGGTCACCACCCCAACTGATCCTCTCACATGGTGACATACCCCTCAACGTCTTTTTAGTACCTACCTCTTTCTTATTAACCGCTTTCTTATTAGCATAACAATTGATAAAAATGATGGGACTGCCATGTGACGTAAAAGTCCCATAAAAAAACTAATTAAAAAAAAAACATTTGTTTTGAAACAAATGTTCCTACTGTGAAACGAATGTGTTATAAAATCCAGCCACAAAATGGAATTTTCTGGAATTATCAATATTTGGCGATGTGAGAAAATGGGTACACATTTTTGTGAAAACGCCTTTATGCCAGGTAAAATGTACATTACTCTATTCGCAGATACATCGATAGGTGAAAAGGAATTGTCTATCTTATAGTATAGATATATACTGACTACATTTGCTGTGTCGAGTTTCCGTTCCACGTATTGTTGTCGTCGTCAGGGGCGTCTCCGGGAAGCCTGCCAACAAACAGACTAAATAACAATACGTTGCTAAAATAGGAATGAGGACTAAAAAAAAACAAGTTAAACCGATGGATTATTATAAAATATTGTACATGTTTTATTCTTTTGTTTTGTTTTTCGAAGATATCTTCATCATTTTTTTTGTGATTCTTGTGATTGTGATTTCTTTTTGTAATTTCAGCAACAAACAAATATACTAAAGTACAATACGTTGCTAAAATAGGAATGTGGACTTAAAAAAAACAAGTTAAACCGATGGATTATTACAAAATATTGTACATGTTTTATTCTTTTGTTTTTCGATATATATATAATATAAGATTTTTTTTTACTTTTTTTTTTCGATATCTTAATATAAGATATCTTCGCCATTTTTTTTGAGATTTCTTCTTGTAATTGTGATTTCTTTTTGTAATTCTAGCAACAAACAAAGATACTAAAGTACAATACGTTGCTAAAATAGGAATGTGGACTTAAAAAAAAACAAGTTAAACCGATGGATTTAAAAAACATATTGTTCACGTATTTTATACTTTTCTTTCACAAAAAAAATACGAAGACTACCTCTAGTGTTTAGAAGTTTAGAGTGACGTCACGTCATTGTACGATTTGTACGTAGATGTGACGTCATAACTCCGCCCCACTCCCGGAAGTTTGACGATGTATTATAATTCTACATTCTTTGTCGATTTTCAATAATTTGATGAAACGAAAAATAAATGTCCCATATTTCATATTTTTACATATTCTACTTGAAGGATCATTTAGATACAATTTTTTTTTGACCCAATCGTCACCCCATTTTTGATATGGAGTTTAACTTGCTGGACCCACTGACTATGATTGTTCGATTTCATTTCTGTCCGAGTTCCGAGCCGCCTAACTCGCACTGATTGGTCCTTCACTGATTGATTGGTGACGTAAATTTTGACCAACCAACTAACCCTAGAATATAAATAAAGACAAGGAAAAGAGAACAACGTAGGTATGAGTGAAAAGTGATACCATTTTTCTGATAACTGTAAGTTTAGCTGTTGGACCCACATCATTTTATAGACCAAGATGACATTTTTACTGACTACCGTTAGAAATAATCTTTTAAACAGAAACAACAGATCGAATGCGCACAGGTCGAAGTTCCGTTCACAATTATTTTTTATTTTATTTTATTCTAAATGGAAAACAAACAGCATTACACAATCATAAAATTTAGATGAGTGGAAACACTAAAGCCAAATACAGTTTTCACTGATAAACAAACAGAAAGAAAAAATAGTTAATACAGATAGAACAAGTAGCAACAAGTAGGTACCACATACGGGGAGCGAGCAAACACAAATATCACTAGTTAGGAATTTACAAAATATATATAGAATTTAACAAAAAATAATCAAATCAATGGTTTACATCAATTAAACGTTTAGCTTTAAACCTGCGTTTTCTTGATAACAAATTCTTACTCTTTTCGTATTTGTCCTTGGTTATATCAAAGAATTATGTCTTCGTTTGCCCGTGGGCCGATTGATTTTGTTTGAAATCGCCTTAATGTGGCAGAATTCAGAAGTAAAACGTTACAACTTTTGGGGATAGGTTACTCAATGTCGTGTAGGTACCTGTGTATGTTCCCGCGCCTGCGCAGGCCGGCGGCGGCGGCGGGCGCGCGCGGGGCGGGCGCGGGCGGCGGGCGCGGCGCCACGGCCGGCGGGGGGAACAGGCGCGCGCGCAGCCACGAGTACAGCTGCACCGTGGGCTCGTACACCAGTGACGTCAGCAGCTGGGTGATGAACGCTGAGGGAACGAAACGTCTTGTGTTTACCATGCATTCCGAAGTTTTGTAACTCTGAAATCTCAGACAGATTTTATTGAAATATCAATTCCGGAATCGTAACACTTCAATATCGTTATTACGGTATCGATATTTTGACTACTGGCTTCATTTTGGCAACCATGATGCATAAACCACACACGAATTCTCAGGTCTTTTAAAAAATATTTATATAGGTACATATATTGAAACGTGCCAAAAATTACATTCATTGTGTTGTGACAGTGCTCAAAGGAAATTACATTCTCGTGCGAAAAAGACTGCAAAGTCTCGAACATCGCCGGAAAATTGCTAGCTTATCGGTTTTTATCGGATACACTTCGGAGAGTGTGCGACTGATTTGTACAATCTAATACATCGATATAATTAAAGAAACGAAGATGAGGTATGCTATAATCTAAAGACAACATAACGTGGCGAAAATTTGTTTGAAAAATTTGAAAATTGAATTGTCAGCGAACGTACACAACTCCTTGTTGCGACTGAGACTAAATCAGGAGACGTCACCTGATTTTGCATCGCCATAGTAGAAGCACGTTTGCCGCTTCTGCCATTTTTAATGCGGAAAATTGAAATTGAAACTGCGGAATGCTCGTAGCTCGAAAAAGTGACATCGTTTCATGGTTGATGTTTCAAAGCCACGAACGAAGAGATTTGACTCTACTTTTGTGATAAGAACGTCTAGGCTGTGGAATACGTTGCCTGAGAGGGTTTTTTCCCGATAGTTACAATCTTTGTGTCTCCAAATCGAGAGTGAATCGGTTTCTTCTAGGTAAACACGCTTCATCGTAGACCGCATCGTCCAAGTGTAAACCTATAATAGTTATAAAAAATAAAAACTTAATTTCGTTCACCACACACAGACTTTTCGTGGGCTGTGAACGAAGCTCATCGTCACGCTCGGAAGACAAAGAAATGTTCGGGTGTACTCGGGACTGCCGAATCTGTTAGATCGAGAAAGAAACAGTCAGGTACTGCTGCTGCGGTCTGACTGCGGCCACTGTCATATTTAATTATTATAATTTTAACAAAAAAGAACCGACTTTCAACGGAAATCTCATTATAAAGTAAAAAAGTTTTCCTCGATTTCTCTAGGATGTCATCATCAGATCCTGGTTTCCTTATCATGGTACCACCCTTGGAATATCTTCTTTACAACAAAAAAGAATCATCAAAATCGGTTCATAAACGACGAAGTTATCCGCGAACACACATAAAAAAAACATACATACGGTCGAATTGAGAAACCTCCTTTTTTGAAGTCGGTTAAAAAGTTTTAAGAGTTACTTATTACCTACTTTACTTTTCATTTCTGCCGTGCTGTCTTGAGCACCACACACATTTTTGTTGATTTATTTGGAATCGTAAAATATCTCAGCCATCATTACTTTTATATCGAAAATGTAGCTAAATTCATGGACAAATTATGTTTGTAGATTTCGAGCCAGCATTATTTTTGTAAAATTAACTTACAAATGACTGAGAAGGAGGTGTTTGCTTGCGGCGGCGCCGAGGCGGTCCTCCGCTGCAGATGGCGCTTCATATAATGTGTATTTAGACGTTTTTTTAGAATCGTAAAATATCCCGACCATCATTCATTGTATATAAAAAATACGACCATATTTCTAAAGCATTATGTTTGAAGATTCCAAAATCAGCATTATTTTTGTAAAATTAACTTACAAATGACTGAGAAGGAGGTGTTTGCTTGCGGCGGCGCCGAGCCGGCCCGCCGCGGCAGCACGAGCAGCGCGGCAGACGGCGCCAGTTGCAGCTCCCGCAGTGTGCTATCCGTCTGCACGAGCTCGCGGCGAGGGAACGCCGTCCATAGCGCGAAGTTGGACGCTGACAGCTGAAACCACACATTCAGCCATTTTTAGACCCTGACGCAAAAAGATGGTATACATTTTTGTTTTTTGTTTGGTATTTTTATTATTTAATACGTGATTGCGGTGATTGTTTTGTGTATAAATGACTAGATATCCGCCCCGGCTTCGCCCGTGATACATTACATAGCACTCATCAGAATCCCGTACATATCCAACGGTGAAAGAATGACTGAAATCGGTTCAGTCATTCCTGAGAATATCGCTTCCAAACAAAACACCTCTTCAGCTACCTGCTACGCCACCTGTCGGAAATTGGTCGTACCAACTCAGATTTAGAAAGGCAAAGCAAAGGGAGGTGTTTAATCTGTGAACAAAGGTGAGGTATGTAATCTGTGGCAAAGGTTTATATTCAATGACGCACTCTTAGACACATGCTGCCATGTGTCATGTCAAAACACGAAACGTACGAAAAGTCCCAAAAAGAAATATTTTTTCCCGTTTTTGTTACATTCTTGATTCATGCTCCGCTTCTATTAATAGTAGCGTTATGTTCTATAGCCTATAGCCTTCTTTGATAAATGGACTATCCAATAGAAAAAGAATCTTTCAATTCGGACCAGTACTTCCCGAGATCCTAGCGTTCCAACTCTTCAGCTTTATAATATTAGTATAGATAATGATTGGTGCAATGTTTTTGTGTATACTAAATGTTGACGTGATGATAAATTAGCAAAAGGTAACTGATTTCAATTTTGTAATACCATATCTGTATGCCAAGTAAGGCAGAAGCTAGAGATCCTAACTGTGTGCAAAACCAAATATCTGTAACTAACCTAGTCTTCACAGGCCAATAAAGAATTGTATCATTTTAAAAAGTTTGACGTCGATGTATGTCTGTTTGTCTCATTTGGCAAATTTCAAATCCAACATGGCACCCACCACGAAATGGCTAATTAAAAACATTTTTCACGATTTCTTCAAATCCTCTTCTACTCCTATACTCCTTCAATGAAAGGGCTTGACTGGTATAATGCTATATAGTCTCTATATATAGAAATTTTATGTTGGTTTGTGTACGCTTCAATAACTCAAAAAGTTCGGCACCGATCAAGCTGAAATTTTAAAATGATATATAATCCGCGTCAAGGATTGTTTTTACCTAATTTTTGCATCACAATGTGCCACAGCGAAGCGGGGCAGGGTATAGCTAGTATACTATAATAATACATTTCAAATCCAAAATGCCGCCACCATCTTAAGGAGAATTAATTTTTTTACAACCCTCTCAATAAATGCCTTGAATGGCAGCACAATACACTTTGAGAAATTTCGAATCCAAAGTGGTCGGAGGTAAATCAAAAGTTTATTAAAAATAAATATGTAATTTGCGGTAAGGATACCGTTATTCCTTTATACGAGTAATATCATTCAGGAGGTTAAACGGCTGTGTTTAGTAAAGAGGCTAGGCTGTTTATTTAACGGCTGATTAAGCTTGGCTGCGATGACTGTATAGGTTTACAGATGTGCCCTGAGTATCTTTAAATTGAGAATAAACTGCGTCTGTGTGTGTAGCTTAAGTGGTTTACACACCACCAATATACTTGACCCCTAGAATCGTTAGCGACGCGATATGCTGTGGTTCTACTTATTTTGGTTGTTGACAACGAATAGTGATACGTTAAAACGTCCGGCGTCCGCTTCCTGTAACCGACTAGAACAGAAAGAGTGAGCTCACTCTTCCCAACGATGACATAATTCCGTGCGCCTGAAGTTTGTGAGGGCACATCCAATGGTTTATATCGATGGTATAGTATCGGTTAAGTTGGTTACCTGCAGATTGTCAGCTACGTAGCGCTGTACGGCGCGGAGCGTGTCCGCGGCGCCGAAGCTAGCCGTATGCGACGTACCGTCCGGCAGCTTGAACTGAATGCGAGCCTGGGACTGCGCGTCCCCTGATGCTGTAAACAAAATAATGTACCTAATAAGTAATGTAAAACAAGAACATAATAAAAAAAATTGATTAACCCCCGACTACCTCGGATTTGTTATCTGTGCAACATTCTACTAGTCAAGCTTTTTTTATTTGATACTCATATTAAGGGAGTTGTGAAAAAAAAAGTATTTCGCCAATGTTGATAATAACAATGCAATGTACCATTTATTGCGATATGACCCAGGCATTTGACTATGCCAATCATGATGTTCTTCTAAGTAAATTTGAAGCCTATGGGGTTAGAGGTAATGTGCTTGACTTAGTAAAATCTTACCCAACAGACAGAAGGCAAGTAACTAAAATTACAAAGATTAAAACTAAACAGGAAGAAATATTCACCTCTAAAGAAAGAACTGTTAAATTTGGTGTGCCGCAGGGAAGTGTGTGGGGACCGTTTCAATTTATTGTCTACATAAATGATCTTCCTAAAGTAATTGAACATCCAATGTCATATTCGCAGATGACAGCACGATTACAATAGCCTGCCAAGATAAAGCTAATTATGAGGAAAATATCAACGCTGCACTAAATTCATCTATCCACTGGTTAAACATTAATAACTTGAAAATTAATTTAAATAAAACCAATTAATTTACACAAACAAAAAAATACTTAAATAACAAACATAAATTATAAAGGTAACAAAATTGCAGAAGTCACTACAACAAAATTTTTAGGCCTGACAATAGACATGAAATTGAATTGGAAGGCACATATTGAGATTCTCTGCAAGAAGCTTGGTAGCTCGGCATAGGCTTGCTCCAGTGGTAAAAAAGACTCTTCTTACACTTACCATGGATTAGTGGCATCAGTCTTGAGATATGGGATATTTTTTTGGGGTAACTCAACGGATACAGGCTTAGCTTTCAAAGCACAAAAACGATGCATTCGTTCGTTCCTATGATTGCCAGTAAAACAAAAATGACAGTCATAGGAACTGCCGATAGAAGTGAAATATAACTCAGAATTTGATAGCTCACTTTGGAAACCGCGCGGGTGAAACCGGAGGGCGTGGCTATGAGCATGGCCATGGTCAGTTTACTTTGTTCTTAAAAAAGTTTCAGAACAAAAAAGATCGTGTGTGAACAAATGAATTAATGTAGCTATTGCAACTTCGTCTTTAGATAAATATTTTAACGTGTACATGTCATAAATAAAACATTTATTCAAATAAAACTTTTGTTTTTTTTTTGTAATAAAGAAAAAACTGAAAAAATAAAATATAAACATGGTTATTCATTCATAAGAGATCAATGACATTGTGTTAAGAATAAAATATCATTAATTGGGTAGCGGTCTGTTTGGACTGAATGTTGTATTGTACTACAAGAACAAAATTAAAAAATTTGATTAACCCCCGACTACCTTAGATTTTTTATCTGTACAACATTTTACTAGTTTCATATTAAGAGAGTTGTCGAGAGCCCTTTCATTTGATACCCATATTAAGGGAGTTGTGAAAAAAGAAATTTATTTCGCCATTTTGTGGTAGCTGCCATCTTGGATTAAAAATTTATCATAGTGCAAAGTATTCTACTAGTCAAGCCCTTTCGTTTGATACCCATATTGAGGTAGTAGTGAAAAAAATAATATAATTCGCCATTTTGTGGTGGCAGCCATCTTGGATTTGAATTTGTTTATAGTGTATAGTATTTTACTAGTCAAGCTCTTTCATTTTATACCCATATTGAGGTATGTTGTGAAGAAATATTTTGTCCGCCATTTTGTGGATGCGGCCATCTTGAATCGATATTAACCACACATATCTAAGAAAATCCGCACGGATATTAACCTTTAAATAAAAAAAAACCGCTACGAAATCGGCCCATCCGTTTGAGCTCTACGCCACCACAGACACACACACACACAGACAGACAACGTCTAACTTACAAAACCCCTTTTTTGGTCGGGGGTTAAAAACACCACTACGCGTGACCACCACTGCTGGAATTTGCAATGAGCTCACGCTTTCAAAAATTGCTACTTGCAATACCATATCGGAAAGATAACACACATTGAAGCGACACATTGTGGACGAGAAACAAAACAATACCGCCAGCTATCTTGACGCTAACGCCATCTAGGTAATTTATTTTGCAGCAAATTCGTTCGGGATGATCCATAAGGCATAATTAAGTAGCCCACTAAATGTTCCAGCTAGGACTCGGGCCTTCTTTCGCAACTACAGGCCCGTGAACAAAATGTATGTGTCATATGAACCACCAGCAGACCTATGTAGGATGATAGAAGGGTATAAAATGATAAGATTCAGCACTATGCCGTCACTTGAAAGCTGTCCAACTGAGTGCAAGTGAAGATAGGGGGTTGCAAATCTCAATCATTTCTCCTTGTCACATGATTTTTGTACGGAATTGCGGAATAATGGATTAGAAGAGGTATTGAAACTGTACGGAAACAATGCCGTACATAATCAAATGACCAAACTTACCCTGAAATCGGCGGAAAATCATGATTTTTTTCCGGCAAAAAAACAGTTTGTTTTTATGGATTCAATACCACTTCTAATCAATTATTTCGCAATTCGGCGTCCAAAAATTATCGAGAGGAACGGACAAGGGGAAATTATCGAGAGTTGAAACCCCCTATCTTCGGCAAAAACAGTTTGTTTTTATACATGAAACCACACACTTGTCAAAGTCCATAACATCATCCTGCTGAAGCACAAGACGTTGGCGTAATTGTACTCATCAAACATATCACACTAACATAACACAACGGGATAGAAGCCAGAAGTTAATACATGATGAATCAGATGACATATATGATACAACCGATTAAAAGTTAAAAATGAAAAAAGAAGAAGAAGACTTTATCAGCTGACTATTATTATTATTGTATAAATTCAGACCAATGGAAACTGCGTTGCCAGACATATTGCATGCCTCTAGAAGAAGAGGCCAGTTTGTACGGGTCAATTATTTAAATGTTTTGTATCATCTTATCTTACCTGCAAACAGCAATAAAGATTTTTGTATTTGTATTTATTTGTATTTGTAGATTCAATACCACTTCTAATAAATTATTTCGCAATTCGGCGCCCAAAAATCATGCAACAAGGAGAAATGATCGAGAGTTGCAATCCCCTATCTTCACCTGTACTCAGTTGAACAGCTCACAAGTGACGGCATAGTGCTGACTCTTATTATTTTATACCCTTCTATCATCCTACATAGGTCTCCTGGTGGTTCATATGATCCATAAATTCACGGGCCTGTAGTCTACAAGGAGAAAGTCAAGGCCATAATCCACCACGCTGGCCCAGTGCGGGTGTAGATGACACACGACCTCGAAAGATTCTAGATACGTGTCGGTTTTGATGTTATCCTTCACCGTTTTAAGCTAGCGGCATTACGCATTCTTTCTTTGAGACTTTCACAAAATACAGTGGATTTGCACCCGAGGGCTCCGGATGGGCAGTCGCCGTTCTCCCGACTACACCAACCGTAACTTTAGCAAACTCAGTCGTAGCCAATCATCGTCCCTATAAGCATGACGACAGGTCCTGCAATTATATTATTTAAATAGAATAAAATATGAACAGATTTTAATTTTGTTATTTTTAAGCTATTGCATAGCTTTTATCGCGGGCATGGGGACAGAATTTTAGTTATCGTGCATCTCTTTCTTATGTTCACGAAAGAGGGATGGAAGACCGTAACGCCGTCCTCCCCACTCGGTCATTCGACTTTGAATCTTATTTGTATACGATTTACAAACTAAATGCTCTTAGCAGTGTTGCCAACTTAACGGATTTCCCGTGATATTTTTTAAGGTAAACAAATGTCACTCTTCAAAATAAAAGCAATTCCGAAAAAAAAATAACATCCCTATTGCTTATGTTGATAAAAATGCATGCAACATGCAATAGCTTTACCGCGGCAGTCCCCGAGTGCCACACTTCTTTTTTTGTTTAACTTACTTTATGATCATTCAATGCTGGATGGGCCAGTCCATTATAAAAGTACGAAATTATTAGAAAATGTATTTACCATTGGATAACCCATTCAATTTCAAGTGACTTTTGTTGTGAAAGGAGTTTCCTAAACGAAATATTTAATATAGCTACCATACAAACTTTACGCGCGACGCATAGGAAATGCGACACAGTGACGTCACAATTCTGTAGTGTTTTCTTTTGGGAGAGTCCAAAATTGTGATTTTACGTGATATCACGGGAGGTTTTTAAGATAACGTAGTTCTTTCACCTCAATAATGTTTCAGTTATTGAGTAGCATTTTGACGGCACGTTAAATGAAAAATTAGTCGTCATGCCTATTGTGACTGAATTATAAATATATCATTTCAATTAGTCCATCGTAGGTTATAGAATGATATGAAATTATTAGGAATCATAGATTATCAAACTTCTACAGTGTCGTCACTTGTGGATAAAAATCATACCCACAAGTGACGTCACGCGAAACTTCTGATGTCCTGAGAGCTGCTAGCAAATTTTCGGTAGGTACATATTTGAGGCAAGCTGAAAACTTGGCACATTAGCTATTTTTTTCTCCCAAAATTTTCGTGGGATTGAATTTTGAAAATTCTGTGAATTGAAATCAAGCGTGACGTTAGTGAAAGATTCGTTGGGATTACCACGGAACCGCCCCTCCAGCCCACGTGGTTCGACTGCGTAGTTCGATCAATCGGACCACGTGACCTTTTTTTTCCTCTTGGTTCGATCAGTTGAACCATGTGCTTTTGAGATTCCTGATAGTTCGATCAATCGAACCACGTGAACTTATTTTTCCAGCTGGTTCGATTAATAGAACCATGTGTTTTTTAAGACTCCTGATAGTTCAATTTATTTGACTATGTGGACTTTTTTCAATAGGTTTGGTTAATCGAACTTAGTCAACCCTTGTAAAATTGCTAAACTTAGATGAATACAACAACACAATAAGCATATTTTAATCTTCATTTACTTTACTTCGTAACGTTTCCAAGGACATTATAACTTTATATACAGTAACTAACATTAATAAACTCTTTTTGTACAAAAAATTAAACCGTCTTCAAAACCACATACTTAATCCCAAGTTTCTTAGTCCGAGTTAATTGTGCCCTGTGAGTGTACTTCGATGAATCGAACCAGATGAACTTGTCATAGTGGTTCGACAATGGAGTCGAACCACGAGGTCCCAAGAATTAGTAGTTCACGTGGTACGATTCTAAAATCGAACCAACAGGAAAAAAAAGTCATCTGTTTATCATTTAAAACGCATGTTTTTTGCCTACTTTCCTTTATTTAAAAAAAACATACGTGTCGAATTGATAACATCCTCCTTTTCGGAAGTCGGTTAAAAAGATGCGGGAGCCAGAAGCTCAAGGGAGGTCCTGAGAGGAGCGAGCCAAGCGAGGTCAAGCATAGATGCCAGCGACCTCCGTAGCGGAGCGTATGTCGAGTATGGAGAAGTGACACTCAGGGCCATAGAGCTTCTGGCTCCGGGAGCCCACCCGGAGTCGAACCTCAGTGATAGACCCTAATAGGACCAATTGTTATGTTTAGGTATTGTTATGCTTCTCTCAATATGTGCCTTTAAACATTATGCTATATAATAATATGGTAGCAAAAATTATGCGAAATCAGTTATGCGTTAGTTGTTATGGTATATATTATCATTAGCCCTGAAAACGTTATGCCTACTTAAATTGCTACATGCGCACGTTTTAGTTTTAGGTATGTATAGCGTAGAGACCTTTGGGGATGACCTATATCCTATCCTATCCCCCAAGTTCAAATTACACGCGTATCACTGTTTTTTCGATATCATGTGCGTAATGCCTCTAATTTAAAACGGTGAAAGAAAACATCGCGAGGAAACATACATTTAATAAATTTTATGTAATACTATGTAGGAAGTGCGAGAAAACTTGAACAATAATAGTAAAGATAGAATAAACTTACATAAAAGTAATTCTAAAAGAACTTTTTGATTGGAACATAAAAAAGTGTTACGAAAAAATATTTAATATCATTTGCGTCCAATACGTAGCGAGCCGACCGCGTAAATTAGTAGACGCGCGGCTACTCGTACTACCTATTTCATAGCTGCGAACACACCTCTCCCCGTCCCCGTCCCCCGTGCCTCGGTGTCCCCTCTATCGGTGTTGCGCCGCGCGGCGCCGCATTTTGATAGGATTGATATTTTTAATTTCGTTAATCTTTTGAATGGAATGTCTGACTTCAATCATTCAAAAAGTAATCTTAAGGTATTAAAAGAGTCTTGAATAAGAAACAATTTATTTGGAAAATAATTAATACAAATGTGTGGATAACATGGTCTGAATTTGGTAGGTATTTTTATCTACTTTTAAAATGTAAAAAGTAGTTGTAGAGACGTAATTACTGTAGGTAGACATATTGTCTCGCGAGGTTTTTTGTAGATTTTAATACGCTCTATAATATTGTAGAACATTGTTATGGTCTATCATTAGTACTTTCCGTAGCATATGCGATCAAAGCCATTTTATGTCTGTTTTTTTTATACCTTGCGATGGTTTTAGTAAAAAATTCCGAGGATATCTCATTTTTTTTTCGTGATAAACATAGCCTATGTTACTCAGTGATAATGTAGCTTTCTATTGGCAAAATAATTTTTGTAATAGGTCCAGTAGTTTTTGAGTTTATTCGTAACATACAAAAATACAAATCTTTCCTCTTTACTTTGTAATATTAGTATAGATTTAACGTAGAGGTGTGCACCTCATACAAGAGTCACCTCAAATGTCCCATACAAAATGTCAGAATGTCCCATCACCTCAAAAATACATTTTGTCCCACTTCAAATGAGGCACGAATTGTCGCGAATCTTACACATGGGCCTGCGCGTTGTTGTCCCGCTTACATTATTTGTGAGCGAGCGAGAAGCAGTAACGTGCTAAGCATTTCAAATGAGTGAGCGGGACGACCAAAAGAAAGTTCGGTTATTGTTTTAATTTGAATTCTGAATTGTTTGCGTCGCATCAATATGCGACACCAACACAAAAAACAAACTAAAAACAAACTAAATCAGTAAAGCTTAGTACTTAAACTGTTTTATTGCACTGTTTATTTTATTTTACTTTCAAAAATATCGCTTACTTTTCATACATCATAGTAACTCATGACGTGTTGCTTGTAATACAATGTCGCAGGAATGTAGTAACTCAATTTGTAGAATGTCACAATCACAGCTCAACTCGTTTTTGTAGTTATAATGTCACAGTATGCATCAAATCACAGTCTAGTGATGATAGCCATTCTCCTCATTTATGAGGTGGTACAATGAGGTGGGACAATGTCACACCTCAAAATTCGAAATGAGTTACTCATACAACCTCAAAGTAAACGCATGTCCTACCCAACTCTAATTTAACGTGTGATCCCCGTGCTATTATTTGCAAGGAGTTCACACTTTCAAAAACTATAGGCATACAAGAAAAAATTAACAGAGGAAATTCGTATTACTGAGCATTGGTACAACAAGTCATTGGAGACGAGAAACAAAACAACACCGACAGCTAACTCGACGCTAACGCCATCTAGGTACCTACGAGTATATTAGTTTGTAGAAAATTCGATTGGGACTATTCGCAACACCCTACAGGGTATAATGTGTAAAATTATTTGTACTGCATTTTAACTAAATGTCATCATCATCATCATCATCAGCCGCAAGACGTCCACTGCTGAACATAGGCCTCCCCCAGATTTCCACAACGAACGGTCCTGCGCAACCTGTAACCAGCGGTTTCCAGCGACCTTTATGAGGTCAATGGAATCTACCATAAGTTTTAATATTCATTTGTGTTTTACTCAACCGTGTGGATTGTCTTCGATAATTTGGATCCTCCGTTTTTGATGGATCACCCAGCTTAGTTTACTAGTTCTCGGCAGACCACTTGTTTCGCTAATCTATTTTGTATTGTTGTTGTATTGTTATGTAAGTTTTGTTAAGGCATATTTTATTTTAAATTATTGTTCTGTTTAGTTTAGACCTAACTCGCGGGTCCCAAGACACAAGCTTAAGATTAGTTTGGGGCTCACTAGCAAGCTTTTGTACTTAGGCGTATTTTGGTAAATAAAGTATTTGTATTGTATTTGTAATGAGTATAATAAAGAGAAACGTATAAGTATTACTGAATAGAATAGAATAGAATAGAAAATCTTTATTGTCATATAAGTTACACTCTTAAACTTAACTTAAATTTAGAATGCTTTGTATAGACTCGTCAAATTACGAAATTATTATTATTAGGTACATTTTATTATATAATATTACTACATAAGAAATAATATTTCAACGTTTAAAACAAGAATTCCGTACAAAAAGTATTAAGTAATCCAAATCTAAGTATATCCAAATTTACCAATTCTAAATCTTCAGCTGTAAAGAGGCTGTTATTGAATCCAAATGTTTTACGTTTACAAATTGTACAATATAAATGACTAACAAAAAAACAACAAATAATTATTCAATTAATGCGTTTCAACACAAGAAAGACATTTTGGTAACTGACTGGACAGATGAGGGTAACTCGTCATATTATGAAATGTAAGTACCCACATAGGAAATAAATGTGAGTCCTAATATAAAATGTTGCGATGTCTGTTGAACGTTAGTATTATTCGAGATGATCCCCTATCGTGGTGGAAAGTTAATGGAAATACAAAATTCCAGTCCCGTTAATCAATTACCCGCCAATACTCGTCGTGACCACCAGGGTCGGTAGCGAGCGAACAACTGTTTAGTGGCGCTGGCCTAATCTACGACTCGTAAAGAATAGATTGGACGGAGACAAGGCTTCAAAGGTTTTTTTCGTGAAGATAGATAGATAGATAAACTCTTTATTGCACTTATTTAGAAAACAAAAAATAGGTAAGTAGGTATAATACACTACTTTTGGAGTCAATTCATTTGATTTAATTTGTTTCAAAGCTTTTGTTAATTTAATATAATATGCTACTTTGGTATATAACATTTTTTTTTAATTTCTTGTTTATTTGGAACTTTTCAAATTTTTTAATTAATTTTTTAGGGTTATATTTTATAATAGGCGTGACGACTCATTTTTGATTTAATGTGCCATCAAAAGACTACTCAATAACTGAAACATACATGAATGAGTTACTTTGTTATCTTAAAAACTTCCCGTGATATCACGATTTTAAAATCACAATTTTGGACTCTCCTAAAAACGCTTCATACAAAAACACTACGAAGCGTGACGTCACAGTGCCGTATTTTCTATGCGTCGCGCGTAAAGTTCGTATGGTAGCTATATTAAATATTGCGTTTAGGAAAACGATTTCATAACAAAAGTAACTTGAAATTGAATGGGTTATCCAATGGTAAAAACTCTCCTACTTCTGACCCCGTCTCCACTTCCGACTCCGGTTCCAACTCCGATAAATCGAATTTAAAAACTCCGACTCCGGCTGCGGTTCCGATAAAATCACCTCCGATACATCCCTGCTTTGAACAATATCGATTTGTGCCAATTTAATATATACATCGAAACAAAAAGTCACATTTTGACAATTAATGCGTGAATTAAACAATTAATATTATATTTAAGTTGTTTTTCAGCAACACTGTAGCAAGGCTTTTTTGGCTAACTTTCACTTCACATTACCACGACAAGCTCTACTAATGCTAGATAAAGAATAAACAATAATTCCGTAGAGCAGTATAAATCATCGGCTACTCATTTTAATCACTAACTCGTGAATATTTTAGTTATTATTTTAAACAATGGCCACCATAATACAATAGTATCGATTTTAACCCATCGAGCAACTCGATCTTCCGCGCAAGCACGGAAGGGAATAGCCGTAGCTAAAAAATATTGTTCAAATCTTTCTATCATTTCTTGCGGAGAGATCGAAAGTTGCACAGCTTACACTAGCGCAAAGCCGCACCCATATTTTGTTCACATACAAAACATACCTGTACCGATCCATTGCCGATCATACTCACACAGCCAAATCACTAACACATAAAAATAAAGCACCATTCACAAATCTAGCCCCGCCCTCACGCCACAGTATATTATCCAGTATATTATCAAACTCTACACAAGAATCAAGTCCACGCGGACTTGTACTTTGACAGAGGGGATGCCTACTTCCCCCTCCCCTTTCCGTGTTCCTCGCTGGTTTAATCACGCGATCATTGTCGATTTGTTTAGATCGTAAATTAAGATATTTTTAACCCCCGACCATAAAAGGGGTGTTATAAGTTTGACGTCGATGTCTGTCTGTCTGTCTGTCTGTGTGTGTGTCTGTCTGTCTGTGGCACCGTAGAGCTCAAACGGATGGGCCGATTTCGATGCGGTTCTTTTATTTGAAAGTTAATATCCGTGCGGATGTTCTTAGCTATGTATGGTTAATATCGATTCAAGATGGTCGCCTCCACAAAATGGCGGACAAAATATTTCTTTAAAACCTACCTCAATATAGATATCAAATGAAAGGGCTTGACTAGTAGAATACTATACATTACAAAAAATTCAAATTCAAAATGGCCGCCACCACAAAGTGGCGAATTATATAATTTTTTTCACTACTACCTCAATATGGGTATCAAATGAAAGGGCTTGACTAGTAGAATAGATTGCAGTATGACAAATTTCAAATCCAAGATGGCCTCTTTCACAAAATAGCGAAATACATTTCTTTTTCACAACTACCTTAATATGGGTATCAAATGAAAGGGCTTGATTAGTAGAATGTTGTACAAATAACAAATCCGAGGTAGTCGGGGGTTAATCAAAATTTTTAATTTTGTTCTTGTTACAATGGGAGCACTGCACACTTTGCAAGCTCGAAGCTGTCAGCTGTTTATTTTTGTTTTGCAGTGCCATGTGTTTGTGTGTTTCGTATTTGCAGATTGTGTTATGATTTTTGAATTCGGTTGATGAAAATGCATTCTTAGGACCCTAGCTTTACTTGTTCTCTGACATCGATGCTTCCTCCCATAACGGCTCCGACCCTCCGATGGTACAGAATGTAGTAGTTTTGTTTAAAAATAATCTCGTCGACATTCGTTTGACTAATGGGAAATATGCATAAGTAGTATTTCTGTTTTTACCAAACGATAATATTCTGATATCTACTGCTAGAAGCTATCAAGTTGAATTTAGGATATCAGTGGCAGTTAATGTCCACGTTTAGCCTAAAGTCCCTTATAAATAAACATTGTCCTTTGCCAAAGGAATTACAATTTTACAAAAAAAACCGGTTGCCGAGTCAAAACAATACCCATTACTTTAAAGGTGCTAGAACCCACCTACCAAAATTTAAAGCAAGTAGGTATTTAGTAATTGTGGTGCACAGTGACATCCACAGCTTCAGAAATACTATTTTCCAAAGCGGGTTAACTTCTGTACCAGCAATGGAACAAACTAACAAGAACAAAATTAAACATTTTGATTAACCCCGCGACTACCTCGGATTTGTTATCTGTACAACATTCTACTAGTCAAGCCCTTTCATTTGATACCCATTTGAAGGGAGTTGCGAAAAAAGAAATGTATTTCGCCATTTTGTGGTAGCGGACATCTTGGATTTGCAATTTGCCATAGTGCAAAGTATTCTACTAGTCAAGCCCTTTCGTTTGATACCTTCCCTGCCGTGTCCCTAGTTGCTCGTTGGGTAAATGGGTACTCTATAACGCGTGACCACCCCCGCTATTATTTGCGAGGAGCTCACACTTTCAAAAAACAAAACTACTTCAGATGAATATTTTACCCCGCAATACTGAAGTTGGTACAGAAAATAGTATAATAAAAAATGAATTAAATCGTGATTAAGTCCTGTAGATACATTATAAACATTATTTGTTCAAATCGCGAAAGTTTAAAAACAGAAAATAGTCGTTGTCGACGAGCAACAAAACAACACCGCCAGCTAACTCGACGGTAACGCCATCTAGGTAATTTAGTTCGTAGCATATTCGATTGGGATTGGAAAAACTTAACTCAAATTACTTAGTAAAATAAAAACTATTTTCGTACAAAAAATTTAACCGACTCCAAAAGGCACTCAAAACCCAAAAAGAAATTCATATCATTATTATAAGCGCTACTCACTCATCTATTTGAAGTGCGGTCAAAAAGCTAGTAGATTAATACTATGTAGCTAGATTTGTAGTGGTAGGACTCTTGGCAGAGTCCGCCTGGGGAAGTACCACACCTTTGCCAGTTATTCTACCGCCAAGCAGTAATGTGCAAACATTACTGTGTTCCGGTTTGAAGGGCAATGTTTCCAGAGAAATTACAGGGCTTAGTATATAAGATCTTAGATCTCTGGGTGACGAGCGCAGTGCAGTGCTAGGTAATGATTTGGACTCTTCATGTTCCAATAGCTGCGTGTCACTGTGCTGTTATGTGGCAAGCATGTTGCTTACCATCAGGCACTTGTCCTGGTCGTCTTGTCACTCTTTATTTATAAAAAAAATGTAGGCACGTGGTAAGTAGGCACAAATAAGTAGTATTTATCCACTACCTGTTAAGGTACAAGTTCGCGCGGAGACCGCGACAGGCACTTGACGCTATAGAAAATTGTATGGGCGCCAGTTCGCGCCGAGACCGCGACACATGTCTCGCGACACGTGTCTCGGTCTCCTGTCGCGGTCTCGGCGCGAACTGGCGCCCATACAATTCCATAGTGTCAAGTGCCTGTCGCGGTCTCCGGTCGCGGTCTCGTGTCGCGGTCTCCGCGCGAACCGCTACCTTTAGACTTGGCTGGCACCGACTTCAAATAGATGACTGACTAACGCCTATAATAATGATATTAATTTGTTTTTCGCTTTTGTGTGGTTTTGAAGTCGGTTTAATTGTTAGCACGAATATAGTTTATTTTACCCTTTTTAGTGCAAAACAAGTTTTTATTAATGCATTTACACAATTTCTTAGTTTGTTTACTCACTGGCGGGCGCGGCGCAGGCGGCGGGCGCCGGCGCGGGCGCGGCCGGCGCGGGCGCATCCCTGGCCTTCCTCTCGGCGCGGTCCTGCGCGATCTGCTCCAAGATCCGCTGTCGAGCGAGATCGTTCTCCATCTTCTCGCGTTTCCTTTCCTCCTGGAATTCAAATGCATACGCTAAAGTTAAAGGCACAGTTTATAAATCTACCTTTTGTTTTATTGTTGTAATTACCAAAATCCCTAACAGGGATTTTCAGGGTCAGGTTTGAATACAGGGCTATAAATCTATCTTGGTGTCTTCAAATCGAGCGTGAATCGGTTTCTTCTAGGTAAGCACGCTCCATCGTAGATCGCATCATCGCTTAACATCAGGCGAGATGGCGGTCAAGTGCGAACCTATTACAGTTAAAAAAAACATAGTCATTCGACGAAGCCGTCTAGACGGGGCAATCGTGCTGGGTGAGACGCGGGAAGCGCGCTCCTGCATTGCCTATATTACAATGTTAGTATTGCAGGAGCGCGGCTCAGGGCTGACGTCTTTCGTAACCTTTAATTTTATTTTGGTAATAAGCATTTTTGTTTGCGACAACCTTACCAGTGTTTTGACATTATCGACTTTTCTCCCAAGATCAAAGGCGACGAACTACTGGTAGTATTGCCACAGAATAGATATTACCACAGAACCCTCACTTAGCGAAAATTGTTATATAAATAGCGACTCTTGCTGGGACGCAACAAAGTGCAATTCAGCTCGCATTAGCGCTCAATGCCTATCGCAATTTTTAAACTAAACATTTGCGCTCTCTTCTAACGCGTAACTCTGTCGCTGTCTGGCGCGGAATGATGCGCATCGAAAGGGTTGTCGACATATTATCTAATAAAAAATTAAATTAACCTTTCGTTATGTAGGTAGTCAGCATTGTAGCTCAGATTATATGTTTTAGTTATTTACTAACGTAACGCGCAAGACAGCTAGAAGAGGCCGTAACATAGGGTCGGACACATTGAAATTAAAACAATAAAAGTATACTTTGACTGTTTTT
This sequence comes from Ectropis grisescens, assembly GCA_017562165.1. Classification (NCBI taxonomy): domain Eukaryota; kingdom Metazoa; phylum Arthropoda; class Insecta; order Lepidoptera; family Geometridae; genus Ectropis; species Ectropis grisescens. The sequence goes on from CM029768.1 coordinate 11,108,447, forward strand.
ATTCTACTTGATCGTCTAAATGTTGTTTGATAAATATGTAACATATTTTAATGTACTTACCTACACTAATACATACAACCAGCTTCGATTACAAGTTATTTTATAATGTCCCGTACTTTTGTACGGTTAGCAGAAAATATAAAAAATAATGGTATATTTTGTACAACTAGGAAAAAATGATAATTCTTTGTTTTTTGACTCGTGCTTCCATAAACAGCACAATATATGGCGACGTAATTTTGCGCGGGAAACGTGTAGTTTCCCGCGCTCAGACGTGCGTTCGACAACCGCCTGGCACTTGTTCCGTGCGAGGAACGGTCTAGCTGTAGGCTAAAACCGCGCGACCTTGAGCGAGTGAGGATGCACTGGTATTGCTTTATACTGTGGTAATAGTTAGTTCTTATAGTTTCGGAAAAAAAGTGGCTGTGACATACGAACGGATAGACAGACGAATCCATAAGGGTTCCGTTTTAACGTTTTACGGAACCCTTAAAAAGAACCCAAATGACAAAGGTCACAGACCCTGGCGTCTGCAGAGTTAAAACTAGACAAAAAGAGTTTTTTTCTTTTTTACATAATTTATAATGACGAGACAAGCTGGACATGTGCTTGATGGTAAGCAAAATGCCAGTCACATAACAACACAGTGACACGTAGCTATTGGAACATGAAGAGTACAAATCATTACCTGGCATTGCATTGCGCTCGTCACCCAGAGATCTAAGATATTACATCTCTAAGCCCTGTTATTTCTCTGAAAACATTGCCCATTCAAACCGGAACACAGTAATGTTTGCACATTACTGCTTGGCGGTAGAATAACTGGTAAAGGTGTGGTACTTCCCCAGGTGGACTCTGCCATGAGTCCTACCACTACAACACCAGTTACCTGTATGTGTTTGAGCTCCTGTTCCGCCTGCCACCGCTTCAGTTCCGCGACGCCCTGACTGAGGTTCCGCCGCTCCAGTTCTTTTTTGCTTCTCCAACTGAAAATATGTTATCTATATTAATAATTTCGTCAAGGGGTACGGTAGACTTGATCGAAAAATATATATGAATAACAAAACATAAAAAATATTGATTTTGAGTTGACAACATATGTCCACAAAATTCGGATTATGGAGAATTTCGTTAAATTCTGATGGCACTGACAAACAAACCGCTGTCGCCATCTTTGGTGTGAAGCACGTTTCGTTCCATCAATCAACACATTGCGTGCGTCCGTCGCGCCAAAAAAGTATCCATCACTAAAAAATGTGACTTATGTGACTACGTAAAACGAAACATCTTGCCGCCGGACCGGAATTTTATTAGTAGGTATTTATATTTAGTATCGGCATAGCACCCGTGCGAAGCCGGGGCGGGTCGCTAGATTATTTATACAATCAGATATTAATAATAAATATTAATTTATGATCGGACAAAACGAGATAGAGTTTAGCAAACTTTTAAGGACAGAGCAGGATGCAATGAAAGACATCAACAGGTTCAACAGTAGGTTAGATGTGCAATTATGCTTATAAAACGCGTCGGACGGGGAGTCGTACGATCAGTCAAATGGGTAATTGTCTTTGGTTACAAGGAAGTGACGAAAATCTATGGACCTTAGATAAAGAATAAGTATTTGTAAATAGATCAGGTTTTACCGCACGGTTTCTTTGTACCAATCGTAAGCAGATGAGGTGTATGTTAGCTATGGCGACATAGTGATGTGCCGCGACAAAAGTATGACATTTCCACAAGAGCGTTCAGACCCGTGCTTTCGGTGTAAAGCGTTTGTTCTAACTCTATACGCACTTAGTATATCATGTAAACTCTTTGCTATGGGCGCTTATAAAAAATGTCGCCACTAGTCCATACAAAAGTACCCACATTTCCATTTAATTTCCGACTTGTTTCTCCTTTACCCTACTTATACCATCCATAATAATACCAGATATTACAGAATTCAGATAATGAAGAATCTTTTTTTGACCGAATGAGGGTAGATCGAGATCCCATTTGGCAATGAGACCACCCGCAATTTCTTGTCTTCTCGTGACCACGGCGGCTGTAACGCTGCCGAAACGTCGAGGTATTTAAACAATGAATTATTCGTGATTAAGCCCTGTACAATATGTATAAACATCTTGTGTCATTTGACATTTTTTGCCATGCCTAAATAAGACGTATATTTCATACATCGTCGTGTATCTTACCTCTTTTTCCTTGTCAGCCTTCTCCCTGCGTCTCGCTTCGATGAGCTCCTTCGCTCGCTCCATCTTCTCTTCCATGCTAACGTCGCTGGTCGACTCTTGCGCAGGTACCGGACTGGGGCTTGGCTATAAGTAACAATTTTAAATTTAAATAGACTACAGGTCGCCGAGTTCGACAACTTGTTAACACTACTATAAAAAAAATGTGCGAGCTTATTACCGCACGGCAGAAGTGAAAACTAAAATAAGAAATAACTATTAAAATTGAATAACTTAAAAATAAAAATGATTACATATAAATTAAATATAGTAAACATAGCAACACGACAGTGACAGATGCTGCTGAAGGACTAGTATCCATGGCCAAGGATAAATATAAAAAAAAATTGTCAGCGGACAGACAGCAGCAGCTACCTTTCTCGCTTTGGGACACTCGGCGGTCCCGAGTTTACCCGAACACTTATTTTATTTCCGAGCGTGACGTTAAGCTTCTTCGTTAGTTATAGTGCGCCCGCCAAAAGAAGTCTTCGCTTCAAAAGTAGGTTAAAATTAATTACTATGATAAAATATTCCGAGTCCAAAGGACCATTCAAGTATTATAGTGGCCGGCAAACAAGTTGTCCCAAAAGTGACGTGGATGGGGAAAGTTCGCGCATGTGCACTTCCACCACAGATACCTTAAAAAACGTTTCTGCGCAGCCATGCGCAGCTAACTTCATTGGGTCAACTTGTTTGCCGGCAACTATACGTAACGCAATTTTGGGGGGAGGGGGTGTCTTGTCTAACGTTACGGTGCGTCATGTAGGTATTTTTTTTACTAACAAGAACAAAATTAAAAATTTTGATTAACCCCCGACTACGTCAGATTTGTTATCTGTACAATATTCTACTAGTCAAGCCCTTTCATTTGATACCCATATTAAGGGAGTTGTGAAAAAACAAATGTATTTCGCCATTTTGTGGAAGCGGCCATCTTGGATTTGAAATATGTCATAGTGCAATGTATTCTACTAGTCAAGCCCTTTTGTTTGATACCCATATTGAGATAGCAGTGAAAAAAATAATATAATTCGCCATTTTGTGGTGGCGGCCATCTTGGATTTGTTTTTTTTATAGTGTGTAGTATTCTACTAGTCAAGCCCTTTCAGTTGATACCCATATTGAGGTAGGTTGTGACGAAAAATCTTGTCCGCCATTATGTGGCGGCGGCCATCTTGAATTTATATTAACTAAACATAGCTTAGAACATCCGCACGGATATTAACTAAAAAAAAACCGCATCGAAATCGACCCATCCGTTTGAGCTCTACGGTGCCACAGTCAGACACACACACAGACGATACAGACAGACAGACCCCAGTTTTTTTTTCCCCAGTTGGCAACTTGTCTGGTGAGTGTTAAGTAAAATAGATCACATGGATGATCCCTAATAAATAAATATTGGTGGACATTTCACACACAACACTATCTGACCCCAAACTAAGAACTAAGCAAAGCTTGTACTATGGAAGCCAGATAGCTGATATAATACTTATATATATATTTTAAATACATACTTACTACCAACTAAGCTACCAGGCCAGCCTTTAATGTTTACGGAGGAAGGGCGTTAAGGTGAGTTAGGGTTGGGAGAGGGAAAGGGAGGGCGGTATAAAATCATTAAATATTGTGTTACGTAATACTTGAACGCTGTAGTGGAAAAAGTTGTGGTGGCACGAGACACCAGCCTCCCTACCGCCAACTAATTCGGCTATGGCTTGGCTATTGCTGTCTCTGTCATGTCAAGCGAGAAGAAAAGAGACAGCAATATCAAAGCTAAGACAGTTGTAGTTAGGCGGTAGACCCCCAGGTAGGGACGAAGTTCCTTCGGATAAAATACAAGCAACACAATTTGCAAAAAAATGCTTAGTTGTGTTATTTATGGTACACTCCGCGAGGTATAAGCTGAGCTTTGCATTAGTGTGAGTGATCACCAATCAGGCAGGAGCGCGGCGAGGCAGAATGGCGCCGCGCCTAAGGCCGGTTGTCACACCTACACTATCCATGTACACTCACACAAATGCAAAGCTCAGCTTATGCCTCGCGGAGTGTACGATTATCTGAATAATAAAGTTGGCAACACTGGTCATGGACAGCTTTACGCGTCACTTCCGTTATATATTTTTCTTACAGTTTCAGTCTCATTTTAGTGAAAACTTCTTTTGGCGCGCCACAGACACATTTTTCGTGGGCTGTGAATTGAATTCTAGCGTCACGCTGGGGAATGATAAGAAATCTTCGGGTAAACTTGGGACCATGGCCGATGCAAAATGCTAACGCATTTCTGGATGGCAAATGGAGATTTTATGGCCACGCCCTCCGGTTTCACCTGCGTTTCCACAGTTTCCAAAGTGAGGTAACAAATTCTGAGTTATAAATTTTCACTTTTATTGGCAGTTCCTATGACTGACAACTTTCTTTTTTCAGTTCGGTCGCGTAGAAATCCCTGTCTCCTTCAAGCCTGCCGTAAAGAACTTTTTTTTTTTAGTTTTCATAGGTTTACACTTGACCGCCGTCTCGCCTGATGTTAAGCGACGATGCGGTCTACGATGGAGCGTGTTTATGTAAACCGATTCACTATCGTTTTGAAGACACCAAGATTTTAACTATCGGGTAAAACCCACTCAGGCAACACATTCCACAGCCTAGATGTTCTTATAACAAAAGCAGAGATCTTAGTTTCAATATAGATGTAACAGCTTACTTCAGTCTTTTGTTCCGGCACTTGTCCGCTGGTAGAGGCTCCATCTTTCGGCCGTCTCTCGCAGACGTCTCCGTCGCACACCACCTCGTACTCTCCGGGGGCTCCGACGTCTTCTGGACCTTGGCGGGAGGCTCTGCGGAGGACAGGAGACAAGAGATATTACACAATCTATACTAATATTATAAAGAGGAAAGATTTGTATTTTTGTATGCTACGAATAAACTCAAAAACTACTGGACCTATTTCAAAAATTCTTTTACCAATAGAAAGCTACATTATCACTGAGTAACATAGGCTATGTTTATTATGAAAAAAATGAGATATGCATGGAAATTTTTGCTAAAACCAACGCAAGGTATAAAAACAACAGTCATAAAATGGCTTTCATCGCATACGCTGTAGAAAGCACTAATGATAGACCAAAACAATGTTCTACAATATTATAGAGCGTATTAAAATCTACAAAAAACCTTGCGAGACCATTTGTCTAACTACAGTAATTACGTCGCTACAGCTACTTTTTTACATTTTAAAAGTAGGTAAAAAATGCCTATCAAATTCAGACCATGTTATCAACACATTTGTATTAATTCTTATCCAAATAAATTATTTCTTATTCAAGACTCTTTTAATACCTATTGATTACTTTTTGAATTATTGAAGTCGGACATTCCATTCAAAAGATATAACGAAATCAAAATATCAATCCTATCAAAATGCGGCGCCGCGCGGCGTAACACCGATAGAGGGGACACCGAGGCACGGGGGAGAGGTGTTCGCAGCTATGAAATAGGTAAGTACGAGTAGCCGCGCGCGCGTCTACTAATTTTATTCGCGTGGTCGCCTCGCTACGCAGGTAGTGGACGCAAATGATACTAAATATTAAACATTTTTTCGTTACACTTTTATGTTTCCTATCAAAATGTTCTTTTCAGAACTACTTTTGTATAAGTTTATTCTACCTTTACTGTTATTGTTCAAGTTTTCTCGCACTTTCTACACAGTATTACATTAAATTTATTCCATTTCTGTTTCCTCACGATGTTTTCTTTCACCGTTTTAAATTGAGGCATTACGGATATGACTTCGAAAAAACAGTGATGCGCGTGTAATTTGAGCTGGGGATAGGATACGATATAGGTCATCCCAAAGGTCCCCTTTATCCTACTTACTAAATTAGAATAAAACGAGCATTAAGGACTACGATGATGAGACGATCAGAAATCTAGCTGTGGCAATAGATTCAATAAGCAGCCCACTAAATATTCCTACTACTGGGACTCGGGGCCCTCTCTCGCAAGGAGAGAGTCAAGTCCATAATCCACCACGCTGGCCCAGTGCGGGTTGGTGGATGACACATGACCTCAAAAGATTCTAAGTACATGGCGATTTCTTCACGATGTTTTCCTTCGCCGTTTTAAGTTTTGCGGTATTACGCATATTACTCCGAAAAGACAGTGGTGCCTGGTGCATGTGGGATTTAAAACCGGGGCTCCAGATCGGCCGCCGCCGTTCTCCCGACTAGACCAGCCATAACTATTTAGTACGTATTTAGAACTAATAGACTTTAGTAGTTACATAAAACATTGCACAACCATAAACTACGTCGTAGGTGGCATTAGCAGATTTTTAACACTAAATTACAACCATTAAATATTTACTGATTTAATTTTTGATTTGATGCGTAAAAGTAAAAGGGGGAATAACAACGACGCCAGTCACGCCTAACGTTTTTAGAACTAATGATAATATACCATAACAACTAACGCATAACAGTTTTCGCATAATTTTTGCTACCGTATATAGCATAAACATAACTTTGCATAGTGTTTAAAGGCACATATTGAGAGAAGCATAACAATACCTAAGCATAACAATTGGTCCTATTATGGTCTATCACTGAGGTACGACTCCGGGTGAGCTCCTGGAGCCAGAAGCTCTATGTCATTGAGTGTAGCCTCTCGCTACGGCGGCGACCTCGCTTGGCTCGCTCTTCTCAGGACCTCCCTTGAGATTCTGGCTCCCGCATTTTTTTAATAAAGTAAAATAGGCAAAAGAACATGCGTTTTAAATGATAAACAGATGATTGGGATTGTTTGTTTTGTCTTGGTCGTATGTACTAAAAATTCTAAGTCTAATAATTTTGTTTTATACTTATTTTCCATAACACCCATGCGAAGCCGGGGCGGGCTGCTAGTGTTGTTATATTTCGAGTTTTTGTAGTGGTTGGACCTTAGATAGAGAATAAGTAAATAGATCAGGTTCTTCCGCACGGTTCCTTTGTACCAATCGTAAGCAGATGACGTGCATACTTGATATGGCAACAGAATGATGTGCCGCGACAAAAGTATGACACTTCCACAAGAGCGACAAAGAAAGAGAGTTTGTTTCCCGCTCTTTACTTAGTACATGCAAACTCTTTGGGTAGTACATGCAAACTCTTTGGGCAGTACATGCAAACTCTTTGGGTAGTACATGCAAACTCTTTGGGTAGTACATGCAAACTCTTTGGGTAGTACATGCAAACTCTTTGGGTAGTACATGCAAACTCTTTGGGTAGTACATGCAAACTCTTTGGGTAGTTAGTACATGCAAACTCTTTAGGTAGTACATGCAAACTCTTTGGGTAGTACATGGAAACTCTTTGGGTAGTACATGGAAACTCTTTGGGTAGTACATGCAAACTCTTTGGGTAGTACATGCAAACTCTTTGCTGTGTCCACCTGGGAATGTACCACACGTTTGCCAGTCGTTCTACCGCCAAGCAGTATTGTGAAAACAACAATGTGTTTCTGTTTAAATGTTTCCAGTGAAATTACAGGGTACATAGATAAAAAAAATTATATCTCTTATCAATTCAAAGTTCAAATTAAAAAAACAGCATTCCCACTTACCTGAATCTGTTTTTTGTCTAGGGTCATCCACTTTCTGCGTCGGAGATTCAACTTTCTGTGGCAAAGTTTCAACTTTCTCTGGCACGGGTTCAACTTTCTGTGGCACAGGTTCAACTTTCTGTGGCACAGGTTCAACTTTCTGTGGCTCCGGTCTGGCTGAAGTGGCCTGTGCGCTCGCCGCTTCTGCTTGAAGTAGGTTCGTTGTCTGTGCCCTGATATTATCTGAAGAGGTTGACGGTTCTACTGTCGGCAGTTGTTCTTTGTCTGTGAATTAAATTACTGAATGAAAGAAAATTCTTTATTGTTCACACCTCAATATAATACATACAATTTAATTGATAACATACAAATTTTAGACTTTAAATTTATTTATTTATTGAATAATAGGCGAGCAGCTTTTGCTTTGTTATGCCTATATCTCAGTGTTGAAATAACAAATTATAGATATATATTTGTACAGTTTGTTCATAAAAGAGTTTAATGACTTTGCCGAAATAACATCCTCAGGCAACCTGTTCCAGTTGTAAACCACTCTGTTGCTGAATTTAGAATTGATATGTTTCTTTAATTACATACCAGCTTAATTTTGCAGCGCGTGCGATTATTATTTTTTTAAATTGGCCGGACCGGATTTTTAAGGGGGGCAAGGGGAGAACAGCACTAACATCTAGCTGGCCCAACTGTCAACCTCACCTGCACGCGTAAGGTGGTTCGTATGAATAGCCTACGGCGGATTTCCCCCCATAATTCGCGGTGCTCCCTGCTAGACAACTAACGAGGCCCTGACGACCGAGCAATGGCGGTATAACCATACGCTTAGCAGGCTCTTGCTTGCTAAAAGAGGCTACCACGAGCCTTGGGGATTAAATACTCCCAAAAAGTGTGGCGATGATACCTTGGGAAAGTGTCACGAGTACTCTCCCAACCTTTGTAATGGAATATGAACGATAATAATGAGATTGATTTGTCATGCGATCCGGCCAACGCCCGGCGCTCGCAGGTTACCGGGCCTGTGGGTGTGAAATTGTTACCGAAGGCCGCGTAGGAGTGGATGACCAGGCTCCTACGACGGCAAATGCTACTGGCAGCAGTACCAATAATAAAAAATTTGTCCAACAGGCATTTCACCCTAGCCTATTTATCACAAGACCAAGGTCTTCATCTCTAGATGGTAACACTCGCATACAAGCACAACAAAATGTAGAACTTGGAATAAATACAGATCCAATCACTGAATTAAGTCCTCGCCCCCTGACTGGCAACGTGTACCAACACAAAATAGGAAGAAGAGAAAGATCTGTGATGCCACATCTCCAGAAGGAGTAAAAACTTCTAATAGTTTCAGTGATCTTCCAGTGGACCTCACTGACAATGATGACGAAAACTCTACAAAGAAAGTCAGTAAACCTCCCCCAATAATTCTGTATGGAGTAGAAGATGTTGGAAAACTCACAGATTTACTAAAAACAGTTGCTGAAGGAGAACAATTCACCTACAAAATAGTTAACCGGAACCAGATGAGAATCAACTGTGGAGAGGTGGAAGTTTACAAAAAACTTATCTCACTTGTACGAGAAAAAGGACTTATCAGTCACACCTTCAATAGGAAAGATCAAAGGAACTACAGGATAGTAATAAAAAATCTCCACCATTCTACCCCAATAAGTGCAATAATAGAAGCCATTGAAAACACTGGTAACACAATATCTGGTGAAGTCATCAATGCGAAATACGGCCCCGAGAAAAAAGCAACCTCGACATTCTTCGTCAACATCCTGCCAAGCCCTAATAACAAAAAAGTTAAAGACATAAAATATATTTATCATCAATCCATCCAAATAGAAGATCCTAAGAAGAGCAACATTATAGTACAGTGCCAGAGATGCCAACAATATGGCCATACGAAAAACTACTGCACGCGGCCCTACCGTTGCGTCAAATGTGCAAAACCACAAAAACCTCGGATTGCACCAAACGCGACCGGAATACTCCTGCCCAATGTGCTCTATGTCATGGTGCTCACCCCTGCGAACTATAAGGGATGTGAGGTTTATCAAGAAATCCTAGCTCGTAAAAACACAACTTTACTTCCAAAAAAAACACACTTACATCCTAATCTGAAAACTGGCGCGAAAAGTAAAACTGGCACGTCTATAGGACAGATTAAAGCTGACATAAACAACAAAACTAATGCATGGTCTAATTACCCACCCCTTACTGCAGAAAAAGAACTAATCCACCTAAAGATATTCCCATCATAGAGCTCCAATCAGCTAGTAATTTAGAAATTATTCTCACAAAACAATCACAACAATTTGAGTTAATACTTCAACAAATGAGTACTTTAATGCAGCTCATATCTTCACTAGTCAATAAATTAGAAAACTAGCTGTATTGCAACTAGCCACTTGGAACCCAAATGGACTAGCACCAAACAAGGATGAAGTTGAAATTCTAATGAAGGTTCATGGGCTCGATATTGTACTTATTTCTGAGGCTCACTGTACTTGTTCATCAAATATAAAAATTAATGGATGCAAAACTTACACCACTAACCACCCTGATGGAACAGGACATGCAGGAACAGCTATAATAATACGTAACACAATCAAGCACTACCTACTCCCAGAATATAAGACGCCTCAGATACAGGCGACCGTGGTGGCGGTAGAAGATAACGTAGGACACTTTAACATCGCTGCTGTGTACTGTCCACCTAAACACTTAATAAAAGAAAACATGTTTTCTGCCTTCTTTAAAACACTGGGTGATCGCTTTATTATCGGTGGAGACTGGAATTCGAAGCACACATTCTGGGGCTCGAGGTTGATTACCCCTAGAGGTAGACAATTAATGGCTAGCTTGACTGCAAATAACTTATGCACGGCATCAACAGGGAACCTACATATTGGCCTACTGATCCCAAAAATCCCTGACCTACTAGACTTTTTCGTTACCAAGGGTCTCTAGACGCTACGTCAAGGCTAAATCATGCATGGACAGCTCGTCTGATCACACCCCTGCTTTGCTTACCGTGAGCGCCATGGTGATAGATGTCGAGAAACCTAAAATGCTAACAAATAAAAGCACAGATTGGGACTCTTTCAGGGAATCTGTAGAAGATGATATAAACTTGAAGGTATCTCTGAAAACCCCACAAGAAGTTGAAAAGGCAGCTCTACAATTCACAATGCTTATCCAAGAAGCTGCTTGAAGTCCACTCCTGTGTTAGAGGCTTCTAACTGCACCACAAACCTCCCAGCAATGATTAGAGAACGTATATTGGAGAAACGGAAAGCTCGCCGTACGTGGCACCAAACCAGAAATAGAGAAGACAAACAAAACTTAATAAGGCCATAAAAGACTTAAAAATCCTAACTAAAGAATGGCACGATACGACACTTCAATCCAAGCTTGAATCTCTGACACCCTATGCTTCCACTAACTATTCTCTGGAAGTTTACAAAATCTCTCAATAGACCAACAGAAGCTAAGCCACCGCTGAGAAATGGTAACAACTGGGCCAAATCACCTATAGAAAAGGCAGACCTATTTGCAACTCATCTCACTACTGTCTTCTGCCCTAATGAAACCTCAGACCAGGATACGGAAAGAGAAGTAGACGAATTCCTCGAACAACCATTCCAGATGTCGCCGCCACTCAAACCAGCTACAGTAAGAGAGGTGTGAGAACAATTGGAAACCTGAAAATAAAAAAAAGCACCAGGGTTTGATTTGATTACAAAGGAAATTTTATGCATCTTCCTAGGAAGGCTGTGGTTTTCCTGACAACACTTTATAATGGCATTCTGAGAGTTCAGCACTTCCCATCATTGTGGAAAATGTCTCAAATTATAATGGTGCACAAGGCAGGCAAATCACCAAATGAGGTTCAATCATATAGACCGATCAGCCTCTTACCAATCCTGTCCAAAATCTGTGAAAAAATAATCCCACGCAGGCTACGGCCTGTTCTAGAAACTGAAAAGTTATACCTGATCACCAGTTTGGATTTAGAAAGCATCACTCAACAATAGAGCAGGTTCATCGGGTCACCAATAAAATCAGAGATGCTTTGGAAAGGAAAGAGTACTGTTCTTCAGCCTTCTTGGACATACAGCAAGCTTTCGACAAAGTGTGGCACAAAGGTTTGCTGTACAAAATTAAAAATACCCTACCACACAGCTTCTACTTGCTGATGCAATCTTACTTGAGGGAAGGATGTTTCAAGTAAAGGTAGAGGAAGATACTTCGAAAGTCCACAACATTTTCGCCGGTGTACCGCAAGGTTCGGTGCTGGGACCAGTCCTGTACTCAATATTCACAGCAGATCTCCCGGAAGTGATGGGGACAACAATAGCAACCTACGCTGATGATACTGCAATACTGGCTAGCAGTAAGAACCCAGTGGAAGCTTCATGCTCACTGCAAAAAGGGCTGGATAAAACCAATACCTGGTTGCAGAGATGGAAAATCAGGGCTAGTGCTACCAAATCTGTACAAATAACATTCACCCTTAGAAAAGGAGAATGTCCACCAGTGTCCCTTGGCAGTGCATTATTGCCATGTAGCAATTCAGTTAGGTATCTTGGTATGCATCTGGACAGACGATTGACTTGGAAAACCATGTAAAAGCCAAAAGAGAACAACTAAATGCAACTTATAAAACTTTCCTGTGGCTTCTAGGCCGTAACAGTATATTGAGTACCGACAATAAGCTGCTTATTTATAAAATGATTATTAAGCCTATATGGACGTATGGAATTCAACTATGGGGTTGTGCCAGTAACTCCAATATCAACATCATCCAAAGAATGCAAAATAAAATCTTGCGCACTATAGCAGATGTTCCCTGGTTTGTAACGAATAATGAAATCCATGACAACCTGGACATCAACACCATCAAGGAAGAAATCAGGTTACATTCCAAAACTACCAGCAAAGACTATCAGCACATCCAAACAACTTAGCGCTGCAACTGAATAGCCTGAACTATCCCAAGCGTCTTAAAAGGCATGACATCTTGAGGTTACAGGACAGACAATAATAGCCTCACTGGAATAAGAGGAGTGTCCTCAATGGAGGGCACACTCACAAAGTCAGCCAACCACAGCTCATCCGCTTAAAGTCTTTGGACTGATTGCAGATACCTATATAAACAGAAAAAAAAAAAAAAAAAAAAAAAATTGGCCGGACAACTATCGGGTTACTTATTACGTTTCAGCCTACGAAGTGTCACCTTACTTGCCCCATTCATTTGAACAAATTACTCTCAAACGTTGTTTCAAAACGATTTTTACTGTGTCGTTATCTATAAATATTGTACTTCGACAGATTTGACACTGGATCATAAGTGTTGTTGTGGTGTTAAGTGGTTTAGGAGCTACTACAATCATAAATTGAAGAAAAGACAGTGTTTATATGTTTATTTTAAATTGATTATGTTTGTAAGGTATAACAACCACGAACAAATAAAAAAACTGGATTCGATAGCGTAAATTAAAAAAAAAAATCTTCGAAACCTTTGAACATTTTTTATTATATTTACGATTTTTGTGACGCCAAAAAAGCGCCCGCAAGTTTGTTGGTTTTGTGAATTCGTGATTCCAAAAGTACCATACTAATATCTTATGGTAAAATAAGAAAATTCTTTATTAAAAGCCAAACATTTTAAGCATTTCTATTGGCTGTATTACTCCAGACTTCACTTTTCAAAGATTCTCCTAAAAATCTAAAAGGTGATCTAGAAGGGTTTGGTACTAGAGATAACTCACTGATGTAGTTATAGAGGTATACTCACAGTGTTCGATCAGAATCCTGTCGATCCTTTGCGCGAGGTTATCGGGCTGCACACCAGCGCACACTACTTCCAAGGGAGTACCGTTCCGACCGATGAAGAATACTGACGGCACTGGAACGAACTGATCTGTGTTGGTAGCTCAGGGTATTACAACAAACGAACAGACAATGGTGATAGATCTTGTTGTGTAGGTTGGGTAGGCAACCTTGGATAGAGAATGAGACGATCTGCTTAGCATTCGTGTGGAAGAGAGAAAAAACTCAAGTAGATCCCGAGACTTGTGACTCGGGCACAGGTTTAAGGGCCCCTTTCTACGTAAATCAGGTTTTTCCACACAGTTAATTTGTACCAATCGTAAGCAGATGACGTGCTTACTTGCTATGGCAACAGAATGATGTGCCACAACAAAAGTATGACACTTCCACAAGAGCGACAAGGAAAGGGCGATCAGACCCATGCTTTCGGTTTGTTCCCACTCTGTATATGCAAACTCTTTGTAAGCCACAGTATGAGGGTAGATTAGTTTTACTTATAAACTAGCACCAAGTCCCACGGTTCCACCCACATATTTCCCAAACTGGTTATTTTCCCAAGATAAAATGTAGCCTAAAACATATAGACCACAAAAATTTTATTGTCCGTGTCAAAAATTTATGGTTCATTTGAACCACCTATATAGGATGATAGAAGGGTATAAAATAATAAGACTCAGCACTATCTCGTCACTTGTAAGCTGTCCAACTGAGTGCAGGTGTAGAAATGGGGTTGCAACCCATTTTCTTTTTGCCTTGTCGTATGGTTTTGTACGACGTTGTGGAACAATGGATTAGAAGAGGTATTGAAACTGTAAAAAGTAAAGATATTAATTTTTTAGTAATTAACCCAGGAATATACCGGGAACGAGAACAAAGCGGGTAAAACCATGGGGCACTGCTTATAAAATAATAATTTTGTGATCAAGTCCTGTACACATTTTCATTTTAAATAAGAAGTGACGAGACAAACAGGACATGTGCCTGATGGTACACAACATGGCTGCCACATAACAGCACACACAGCATTGGAACATGAAGAGTCCAAATCACTATCTAGCACTGCACCGCGCTCATCACACAGCGATCTAAGATATTATATCTCTAAGCCCTGTTATTTCTCTAATACATTACGCATCCCAGTTGATATGTAGTTTTAGTTGTGTCAGCAAGGATACAGATCTGCGCGAAGTGCGTGTAGTTGGGCGAGCCGCTCTTCAGCTTGACGGCGAGGAATGCGGCCGGGTCCGCCAGCCGCGTCGCGACCGCCGTGTGCTCCAGAGCCGCTGCCAGCTCCGCAGACACCTCGTTGTCATCTGAGGAACACGTCACACTATACTTCTCAAAAAACTATTACTTGTTTTCTTTGCAGTGAAAACTTTTTTTTGCGCGCCACAGACAGATTTTTCGTGGGCTGTGAATTGAATTCTAGCGTCTCTCTAGAAATTCGTCAGCATTTCCCATTGTCCATCTAGAAATGTGTCAGCAATTCTAGATGGCTATGCTCATGGTGACGCCCTCCGGTTTCACCTGCACAGTTTCGAAAGTAAGCTTGATAGCTTACTTTCTGAGTGTATAAATTTTCACTGGTATCGGCAGTTCCTATGACTGACAATTTTTGCTCTGGGTATCTCTGCTATCAGTATGTGCTATAAGTAGTTTTTTTTTAGGGAATAGGATAGCTGATGTAATACCAATATAATCAAAACTAAGAAACACCCAGATACAGAACAAATAACTAAAATTGTTTTTATTTTATATTGTTAGGCGGTGTGACGAAAGGTGGACCAAAATTATAACAGAATGGTGGGTGAGGCAAGGAATGCGGAGCGTTGGACGTCCACCAGCAAGAAGAAGGTCTACAATATTATAAACGACGCGTAAATTGTACATTTATCAATAAAGAACTTTGACTTTGACTATAAATATTGCGGGTTGAATGTGGACTAGATTGCCACAGGACCGAGGCAAAAGGCAAAGTAAGAGAAAGGCCTATACCCAACAATGGGATAGGATGATGATGATGATGTTTCATATTACATTATGGGGCCCTGGTGTGGCAGTCATAGAGATATTGGTTTTTATTCTATTGTGAGTTTTCTTTCTATTGTTTAAGCGGCAAACGCGCTTCTACTATGGCGATGCAAAATCAAGTGACGTCTCCTGATTTAGCCTCAGTCGAGTTGTGTACGTTTGCTGACAATTCAATTTTCAAATTGTTCAAACAAATTTTCGCCACGTTATGTTGTCTTTAGATTATGGCATACCTCATCTTCGTTTCTTCAGTTATATCGATGATTATAGCTCTATTTTCTTGGGATATGTTTACAAATACCCATGCAGATGTGCCATTAGCATCTCCATGAGTCAGTTGATACAACATTCAAACTTTCATTTAATAATATGTTATGTAAAATTAATTTAACATCACTGACAAAACAGCCTAAGTACTGAAAAAGTTTCGATTGTTTAGTAAAACCGGTTCCAGAGGTCATTGCATAATTATATGCAGTATTGTAAGTTTTCTGTAGGTCAAACTAACTAAATAAACAGATGCACATAAAATTCTTATTAGATGTTTGAACGTTGAATATAGCAATAACACTTGTGTAAGACCAATGTTAGGATAGAAATTAGGTGAATAAGAGGAAATATATGCCTTAAAAATGTAAAGAAACTCCGTACCTTCGACAAATACGACGAATATTGCATTTCTTTGCTTCGACAATGCCACGGCTTCTGCAATACTTCCTCCGTACCAATGCATGTTATATGTTTAGGAATATCAGTTTTCTAGAAGAGGTATAAACTATTTCCTTTTCTTAGCTGTTATTTGTCGATTTTTCTGGGTTTTGAAAAAAAATTGAGATTACACCGACATGACACAACAGATTTTGACAGCTGACGTGTTTTTGTTTCGCACTTGTCAAATAAAAACGTTCGGAAAGGCCACATTAATAGGCCAGACGACCCAAGTTTTTGAACGAATGGACAACGTTTCAATTAGTACTGCTACTTCACACTAGATGTCAGCCCTAGGTGTAGTTTCATCAGTAATAACCAGGTCGCGAATGTGTTTAGAAACTGTCAAGTGCGTCATAACTTTTCCCACTGAGGGTTCCGTACCTCCTCAATACCCCAATCCATCTCTATAGCATTTCAAACATACATATTTTATAAATATTTCCTACTACTATTAAATCTAAACGTGAAAGTAAGTTTGTTTTTAACGCTTACACTTGATAACTCTACTTTACCGATTGCTACCTTTTATCCCGGGAAACTAAACTGAACCAAAGTAACCTCACTCAGATCTAAAAGGCTCACTAGGAACGCACCCTTGTTCGAAAAAGAATTTAAAATCTTGCATATCGCCTCAAAATTGATAGCTTATCGATTTTTACATACAATTCGGAGAGTGCGCCACTGATCTGCGTGATCTAATATCACCTTATCCCTTTTTCTATTGGACTGCTCGTATCTCGATATCCTTTCATGGTTGACTTCAAACGACTCGAACCAAGAGGTTTGGACTCAATATTTGTTATAAGAACGTCTAGGCTGTGAAATATGTTGTCTGAGTGAGTTTTTCCTGATGGTTTCAATCTGTGTGTCTTCAAATTGAGAGCGAATCGTTTTCTTCTAAGTAGGTAAAGGTACAAGTTCGCCCGGAGACCGCGATACGAGACCGCGACCGGAGACCGCGACAGGCACTTGACTCTATAGAATTGTATGGGCGCCAGTTCGTGCCGAGGCCGCGACACATGTCTCGCGACACGTGTCTCAGTCTCGTGTCGCGGTCTCGGCGCGAACTGGCGTCCATACAATTCCATAGAGTCAAGTGCCTGTCGTGGTCTCCGGTCGCGGTCTCGCGTCGCGGTCTCCGGGCGAACTTGTACCAGCACGCTCCATCGTAGCACGCTGGCGTAATGGCGGTCAAGTGTAAACCTATAACAGATAAAAATAAATCTTACATACGCAAGTTTGAAAGAGATGCTACTAACAAAATTCGCAATTCCAGCCAGAAATAGACAAGAGTTTTATTTATGTTCTTTCTGTAATTTTTAGCCGGCTTCAAAGAAAAACGAGCTTTGGATACTGTAATGTAAATGTAATGTTACCCAGTCCTGAATCTTAAACTCATATGTTTAGGTGAAAAAAATGTTAATAATCTAAGGGTAATGTTAGAAGTTGCTTGACAGGGTGATATGGACGCTCAGTGACAAAGGACAAAGCCCTTTTAAATAAGTAAATAAAAAATAATGACAAATCGATTTCGATAGTTTTTTTTGGTAGGTACTTCCCACCACTTAGTCTGTGCTTCCCACAGACTAAGTAGAGAGATACACTGTATTTACTTCCTTAGCTCAGAGCACAGACTAAGTAGAGAGATACGGTAGTCGGTGAGGTTGGATAAGTAGTTTTTGAATTATTAAAAACTAAACCTGCCTTTTATCTCGATGACGTTATCGTAGATTCAGCAAAAAATATGAAATGATGTCAATTGTCTGAGTTTAATTTTAAAATGTAGTCAGTATTTGTTTTCTGGAGAATTTTTTTAATTACGTTCATATTTATTTTAACAGTTCTCATAATTTAATTCGCTTTTATGTACCTATTTGGTACCTACTAACACTACTAAGATGGAATCTCTACAGTAGGTACATAAAACATAAAAATACCGTAAACATGACCAGCCTACTAAATATTCCCACTGCTGGGACACAGAGCCTTCTCTCGCGAGGAGATAATCAAGGCCATAGCCCACCACGCCCAGTCCCAGTGCGGTTTAGTAAAAATACCATCATCATCATCAGCCGCAAGACGTCCACTGCTGAACATAGGCCTCCCCCCTAGATTTCCACAACGATCGGTCCTGCGCAACCTGCAACCAGCGGTTTCCAGCGACCTTTGTGAGGTCATCTGTCCATCTAGCGGGAGGCCGTCCAACACTGCGTCTTCCGGTTCGTGGTCGCCACTCGAGAACCTTTCTTCCCCATCGGTTGTCAGTTCTGCGAGCGATGTGGCCTGCCCATTGCCACTTCAGCTTGCTTACTCTTTGAGCTATGTCGGCCACTTTCGTTCTTTGCGAATATCCTCATTACGGATTCTGTCGCGCAAAGAGACCTCGAGCATAGCTCTCCCATAGCTCGCTGTGTGACTTTGAGCTTCGTTATGAGGCCCACAGTTAAGGACCACGTCTCAGTTCCATAAGCCATCACTGGCAACACGCACTGGTTAAAGACTTTCGTCTTTAGGCATTGGGGTATTCTGGACTCAAAGATGTGCCGAAGTTTCCCGAACGCTGCCCATCCGAGTTGGATCCTATGTAAAAATACCGTCCCCTTCTAAATCCGCCCTAAGTAAAAAGTGTAGCAGTAACTAACTAACACTAAGTATACGCACAATACCAAATCCTATTCTATTACGTTTAAGCTATTAAATTACTTACCATTTATAATATGTAATTAGAAAATAAGAGTGTTATTTGTACGTCAGAGAGAAAGCGTTACCGAAATATTATTCTCTAGGAAGTTTCGTAACTCTGATTTCGTTTAGCACGCACCGTCAGATACTGTTGCTGGGATTTCATTCCGGTTGCTTTGTTGGCATTAACTGCCAACTATTTTTCTCAATTTGGTTGTATGTGTTTTTGTGAGTATTATGAAATCATAGTTCATAGGTTCATATACACAGTACCGGCGTTAGGGTAGGGCGCGGTAGGGCAACCGCCCAGGGTGCCGGGTATTTTTTTTCTAACTATAATAGTTTCGCAGTTGACCGCCACCTCCCCTCATGTTAAACGATGATGCGATTTACGTTGGCACGCTCCATCGTACCTTAGTTCTCTGTCTCGCGATAATCTCGCAATTATCCGACAGAAGACTAAGGTGACTGACATAGCTCAGCGAATAAGTAAGCTGAAGTGGCAATGGGCCGGTCACATCTGTAGAAGAACCGATAACCGCTGGGGTAGACGTGTTCTAGAGTGGAGACCGCGTACTGGCAAGCGTAGAGTGGGGCACCCTGCAGCCAGGGGGAGCGACGACTTACGAAAGGCGGCTGGCAGCAACTGGATGCGAACAGCAGAAGATCGTGCCATGTGGCGATCCATAGGAGAGGCCTACGTCCAACAGTGGATGACTATTAGATAGGCTGATGATGATGATGTGCTTACCTAGAAGAAACCGATTCACTCTCGATTTGAAGACACCGGCAAACCCACTCAGGCAACGCATTCTACAATCCACAACCTAGACGTTCTTATCACAAACATGGAATCGGTGGAGTCAAATCTCTTCGTTCGTGTTTTGGAACATCAACTATGAAACGATATCGCCTTTTTGAGATACGTGAAGTCCGATAGAAGACAGGGCAAGGTGGTATTAGATCATGCAGATCAGTTGCACACTCTCCCAAGTGTATCCGATAAAAACCCGATAAACTAGCAACTTTGCGGCGATGCAAAGGGGCGCCGCGCCGCAAGCGCAGGCGGCCCGCGATTTTATTCTTTCCTGTTACACACATATATATGCTATTCCAAACTATAATCTATTTTGTGTAAAAAATGTCATCCCGACCCAATCGAGACGTAAAATATCGCATTCATAATATTTATTTACGCAGATGGTAATGACACATTATCTGGACTGAAAAACGGAACGCCACGGAACTATTTTTAACCGACTTCCAAGAAGGAGGAGCTTATCAATTCGACCCCTATGTTTTTGGAACGAAGTTCCTTATCGCGCGTTGTGAAAGGGGGCTAGACGGAAAAAATTCTTACGAAAAGTTGTCACGACACTTTTGCTATTGTAAGCTGTGCGGCGTCGCATGTTTCTCTGTCTGTCTCTCCCTCTCTTATAGAAAGCAAGCCAGATATTTTCATTTCTATTTCGCATTGAACAGTGTGGTGTCGCGACGATTATTTTTGTTGAGTGTATACAGGTGTTTTGTAAATAATAACAAATAATAATAATTCCTTCACTAATTAATCGAAAGGAACTTCGTTCCATCCGGGTGCCCCTTGACACCTCTAAAGTTTTATTTTGTTGAAGTATCTAATAATAATAATAATAAAGCCTTTTTATTTCCATGCACATTACATTAGGTTTAAACAATTATAATTAGTGCTTATAAATTGTAAAAGGTGTGTTTA
This sequence comes from Ectropis grisescens, assembly GCA_017562165.1. Taxonomy (NCBI): domain Eukaryota; kingdom Metazoa; phylum Arthropoda; class Insecta; order Lepidoptera; family Geometridae; genus Ectropis; species Ectropis grisescens. The sequence goes on from CM029768.1 coordinate 11,129,270, forward strand.
GGGCATGGCTCCTCTCTGGATATAGGCCTCCTCCAACTGTTTCCATAATCTACGATTTACCGCCTTCGTCATCCAGTCTTCACCGGCTGTATTTTTTATTTCATCAACCCATCGATCTTTAGGCCTTCCTCTTTTTCTTTTTCCATTGGGTCCCTTCCATTTGGTGACTCGTTTAGCCCATCTCTTGTCTGTACTGCGTGCGATGTGGCCAGCCCATCTCCATTTTAACTGTTGTGCGTGACGTTCTGCATCTATTAATTTTGTTTTCTTGCGAATATCTTCGCTCTTGATTTTATCGCTAAGTTTTATACCTAGCATGCTTCTTTCTATCGCCCGCTGGCACGAACGAATTTTACGCTTAGTTTTCTCATGGAAAATCCAAGTTTGTGCTCCATATGACAAGCATGGTAACAAGCAGGTATCTACAACTTTCTTTTTGAGTTTTAATGGAAGTTTTGCTTTTAGAATTTCTTTGAAGCTCCAGTATTTTTTCCAAGTTATGCTGATACGACGCTCTATTTCATCTTCATATCGCGATTTCTTGAATGAAATTTGTTTTCCAAGGTACACATAGCTGTCCACATACTCTATCGGTGTTCCATTTACTATTATGGCCTTTTTTATACTATTTGTAGAAACTTTGAAACGCCTTGATTTGAGAGTGCTTGCCATATTGCCATAAGAACTGTTGAAGTATCTACCTACTCGTATTACATAAGCAGGACGTCTCTTCTCTTTCTACGAAAAACGTGATTTCGTAATACACTCGCGACTTTTCTATTCCGGTTCTACTTCGTTTTGTCCGATCGAACATTGTTTTACGTCTATTTATTCATTCATTGAACACACAAAACAAAATTTTAAGAGGCGTAACTATATGATTTGGTGCCAGAGGTAAGTTCTTTTGATGGGGCCCTATTAAATAAACTCATCATGGTGTTCTTAGTTTAATATTAATAAACCACTAAAATAGTTACTCAACATTAATACTTTAAAATAAACAATGAAATAACAATGTAATTTTAATAACATTTTATTAATAAAAATCTTTTTTCGAGTTCCGCAAAAGTATCTATGAAATCATCAAAGTGTAACGTTTGGACTACAGAATTTTCAATAGATAGAATACTCAGTCAATTACATAACCTATCTTATCTCATAGAGTTTCTAAAATACGTTTTTATTATAAAATGATCTTTCAGCACTAGCTGTAGTCACAAAATTTTTAATAAATAACATTAAAGCAGTGAATACTTCAGGCAAGTTGCAGGACTTTGACAAATGGTTGGTTAATGATAAATGTGGTAAGTACCTAGAAGTTAATGTTGCGATAAAAAGACATAAATATAATTAACACAGGTACACAGGGACTATATTATCTTTCTCACTCCGACTCGCTTGTTCACTGTATTTTGTTTCTCGCTCTAGCATCCCAAGTTCATCCGGAAATTATTATCATACCCGAGCGTGACGGTTAATTTCATTTCACAGCCCACGAAAATTTTGTCTCAACGCGTCTAAAGAAGTGTTTACTTTAAAAAAAAAGAAGAAGTCTCGATTCTAACCCGGATCTACACCGGGAGGAGGCAGCTTAGGCAAATGGCAAAATGCAATTAGGCAAACACTCGATGTCGAGTCGATTACTAGCGGAATCCCAACCGGTAGTGATCGGCTCTACAGACGAGCACTTGAATTAGATTTTAAATGTACCCAACTCCCTCCTATTTTCCTCTTCTTCTCCTTATCCAAGAAATGTGTAAAATATATATATATATATAATTGTAATGACAAAGATCATGGACCCCGGAGTCTGTGGAGTGGCTAATTTAAATAAAAAAATAAATAAAAAAAATCCGGATCTACAAATCAACTTCCCGCCCGAGCTATTATTCCGTCGCGCAACGTTGCGAATTTTACCGTCACATAATTGAACTGTTCTTCATTGTCTAAAAACGCGCATGAAATGCGTTTTTATAATGAAACTTATGTAGTTAGACCGATTTATCATCCCCGAAGCTCCCTGCATACAAAATTTCATGCAACTCGGTCGAGCCGTTTCCGAGATTCAGATTAAATATAAATACAAGAATTGCTCGTTTCTATGTATAAGATCTAGGATAAGATTCATTGACATGATTGATCTCCAATACCTAATCTCTAAAACCTTCACAATTACAACATTTTGTCCCCGATCAAAAAAAGGGTTGTTATAAGTTTGACGTCGATATCAGTTTGTCTGTCTGTCTCTGTCTAGCTGTCTGTCTGTAGTAAGTAGGTAATCCCCGAAAATACATAATAATTGTACTATAAGTAAGTGTTAATTTATGAAAATTTTATGTGGAGTATTTTTAGGTATGCGTCGATACATTGTATGTGTAATGTATTCATTAGGTAAATGTGTAATTATATTGTAATAGAGTTGGTAAGCTACATGTAGTCTTAATCTTAACCTTGCGCCTACTGCGTTAGGCCAAAGTTCAGTGGGCAGGCAAAACCACTTTTAAATTGCACTTTTAAAGAGTTCGTTTTAAATTGTTTTATTTAATTTTAATTTTGCAGTGGTAGGGCTCTTTGCAGTCCATTGGAGGAAGTACCACAACTATTGCCAGATCTGCGATCTGCCGCCAATCAGGTGTGTGCACTGTGCATTACTGTGTTCCCGTCTGAAGGGCAATTTTTACAGATAAATTACTGGGCTAAGAGATAACACACCTTCTATCTAGGGTAATAAGTGCAGTGCAGTGCTAGCTAATGATTTGGACTTGTAATATTCCAACAGCTCCGTAACACTGAAACCGTAGAAATCGTTTACATACTAATACATACTAATTGTTTATTTTGTGGTTTTCCTTTTTGCCGGAAATTGAAAGTAAAAGAAAGTTATCTGTCCAAAAATTTAACATCGGTACAATGGTACAATTCCTTGTCTGTCAAAAAATGTCGGTTTGACACAACAATGATCAAACAAACTCTGAGCCATTGTTAAGTTTACGCAAGCAAGCGCGTGACACACAAACGCCAAACAAACCAGAAAACGCTCATAGTATTAAAATAAAACCAAGATTCTTGGCCGCACACAATTATCGACGAGCAAGAAAAATGACTCGTATTGTTTATTACTCAATCAAAATACAGACGCCGTGTCATGCCAAAATGTAAGAAAAGCTTAAAAGAAAACAAAAGCTGTCACAACCTTTGTGACATTACACAATTTACACAACGTACGTCAAAAGTGGACACACACCATCTTACAAAGAGTAAACATGCTGTGTCCAATGAAGAAAAATAGGTAAAAAATTACACAAACGGAAACTGTAAAGAGTTATAGCTACTAAGCTTTCTATTTTACCTAAAATACATACAAAGTTGCGCATTAGGTTAGAGTTTAGAAAAAAATCGGTCAGGATATGAATACCAATGGAAAAGGGAAAGTAAAGAATTCTAACGTGGGGTATTGCCGTGTGGAACCTCCTTGAAGGGGAATAGTGATGTGCCTTTGATTTTTATGATGAATTTGTTGACGAGTTTTTTTTTGCAAACTTGATCATCAGATATTTAAGTGAGGTATTTTCTAAATGCAAACCTATCACAGTTATTTCGCAATTTAGTCAAAGGTTACGATTTACTTAATTTAAATGTTTCATTTTGTTAGACAATTTGTAGTGGTAGGACTCTTTACAAAATCCACCTGGGGAAGTCAACTTTGCCAGTCATTCTACCACAAAGCAGTAACGTATAAACATCTCCGTATTCCGATTTGAAGGGCAATGTTTCCGGTGAAACTATAGGACACAGAGATAGAACATCTTATATCTCTGGGTGACGAGTGCAGTGCAGTGCTAAGTAATTATTATTTTAATCCCAAGGTGCGTGTCACTCTAAGCTTGTGGGCATGTTGCTTACTATCAGGCACATGTCCTGTCTCGTCACTCAATACTATAAAAAAGACTAACATTTGCGGCAACTATGTGGATTTTATCTCTAATAAGTTTAAATCATTGACATTCCAAAAACACCTTATTAACTTTCTAACAAAGAATTTATAATTACAAAGTCCATAATTGTTCCGAACAAAAAAATGTAGTAAAAGAAACCAAGAAGTGTTAATATTAATATAGATTACTCAGTTATATTGACTGATTGACCCAGTATCCCAATCTACAAACCGGTCGAGAGTCGCTAGCCTACAACGCAAGACTCGTAATAAGATTGGTGAAAGTAACGGGAGGCAAAATGAACAGCCTGTCTCTACATAATTTGAAAAGTAGAATATATATTCCTATGGTTGTAATTTTTTTTAGACATAATTCATTTTTGTGTGTTAGGGAAAAATGATTAGACTTTTTTATGATGTGCTCACTCGTTCACGAGAAACCGACCCCCTGAAGTAAGCAGATTAACTTTTTTAAACATTGAACTCTTTATTATTGAGGTATATCAATGATTGTAACTAACTTTAGGCTAATACTTCTTGCGTTGAAGACATTATCCACCTATTTTATGGTGGGTTTGAAGTTAGAATATGTGATGAATTCAGCATTATTTCTGAATTATTTCTTTGACATTTTTTTTTTCAAAACGCTGTCACCGTGGTATTTGTATGCATATCAAAAACTCTTTCTATTCACACCATCTGTTCAATTATTTAAATATCAATTACATACAAAAACACACAAAATACTTACAATCCGAATTTAAATTGGGAAGTACAATAAAATTAACATTTCAAGTTATACAGTCCGTGAAACATTATTAAAAGTCAATAGCCATGCATTTCCTTAAGTCGGTACTGGCTGGTTGGTACACGGAAATGATCGTCCGAGTACATCACTAGGTGAAAGAAGAAATGGCACGTACAACCTCACCGGACGCCAGTTTTGAGCGCGAAATCACCACGCGATGACGTTTTCGCTTTATTTAAATGCTAACTGCTTAAATAAACGACAAACAAGTGTATAAATACATAAATAAACAAAATGATGGACTTAAAAGAAATTATTAAATGGTTTATACCATGTTTTCATATTTTGCTAATGATATTAAATAAAAAAAGACACTCGACTGACTTTCATTTGTTTGTTTTTACTATTAAATTTTTGTGTTGGGTGCGCGGCAAATGTGAAAAGTGAGAATACCAAAAATGTAGATAGTTATAATTATGATAATAAAATAAGAAACCTAAGTGATGTTTTGGGTCCGGAAGTGCAACGGAGAAGTTTTCCTGTATTTGCTGATGAGTCGGTTGGTAAGTGTTTACTTCGAAATACAGTTACAAGAAATTGTTTTTTATACAGATTTTGTGAATTCGATGAGCCCTAACTAGATAACTAGATCGAACTGAAAATCGTCTTGTAGAGCTTTATTGTAAAAACTTTTGGTCCTACAACAGGGACTGCAAAACCTTTTTTAAGTATTAATGGGCAATTTAGAGTTACAGAGAAAAACAAAGAAAAGGAATATTCTGCTAATTATATTAAACATGTAAAAGTTTGGATTGTATGTTTGTTGTTTAATCAATTCGGAACGGCTGTTCAGCCGGTATGGGTTGAAATTTGAAACACAGTATAATTATTTTAGTCTGGAATGGCGTATAGGCATCGATATTAACCAATGGATGTGCCCTGAGTGACTTGAAATTGGTAATAAACTGCGTCTCTGGTATCAGGTGGTCTCTCTAAATTAGTAATAAACTGTGTCGTAAGTAGTTTACACATAACCAATCTACTTGACCCCTAAAATCGCTAGCGGCGCGATATGCTGTGGTTCTACTTATTTTGGTTGTTGACAACGAATAGTGATAAGTAAAAACGTCCGGCGTTCACCGCTTCCTGTAACCGAGAGGAACGGAATGAGTGAGCTGACTCTTCCCAACAATGACATGATTCCGTGCGCCCTGAAGTTTGGGAGGGCACATCTGTGTATTGAGATCTTTGCGTATAGGTACTTTTTAATACGAAAAACAAGGGAATTAGAATTGCGGGATAATTGTCTAAAAAAATCGTGTACATTAACAAGTTAGTAGGTACAATACCACTTAAATAGAATAATACATTGGAAAATGAATAAATAGGTATCATATCTCTATTTTTAGATACTTACTAGGTATTGTGTGGAAATATGTATAGGTGTCGGTTTACATTTTTATTTGTAATTTATTTATTTATTGTAATTACTGCTGTAATTAATTAATTGTATCCAACGGTAAAATAATTACTGAAATCAGTTCAGTAGTCCGTGCTCCCCGGGATTAGCGCGTACAAACAAACAAGCTTTTCAGCTATTACTAGTTTAGCATTAAATTAGTGTTGTTAAATATCTACTAATGTCATTTATAATGTAGCGTGGAACTAGCTTTTTCCTTCTGTAGACGGTTATTGGCTTCAAAGAAATAATTAAGTACTTAATGCAAGCATTGTTACCTGGTTAGTTAATTATTGGAATGGCTGTCGTGTTACGTTGTAATTATAGCATTCTTTAACTCTTTTTATGTTCTTTTTGTAGCAAACTTTTACTCTCACTACAGTTTGTTGATACTGTCGTAAAAACCAGTCAAGTGTGTGTTACCGCACGTATTTATTCCGTAATTGAGCGTTTTCACGTCGGACGATTAGACGAAGACGATTAGATTAGACGAATACGGCTGGTCTATTCGGGAGAACTGCGGTCCGGATCCCCCGGGTTCTAATTCCACGCGCACTACTGTCTTTTACTCAATATTCAATCATTTATTGATTAATTATGATACAAATAGTAAAGATTACAAGAATTGATAAATATCAAATTAAGTCGTAACATAACCTACCCCATTTGGATATTGGAGTTTTATGATCGTTTAGAGCAGAATCGTTTTTTAAATAATGTGCGTAATGCTGGTAACTTAAAAACGGTGAAGGAAAATATCGTGAGGAAACCGTGTACCTAAAATCTTGCGAAGTCACATTTGTCATCCGCCAACCCGCACTGGGTCAGCGTGGTAGATTATGGCTTTGAGTCTCTCCTTGTGAGAGCAGGCCCTGAGTCCCAACAATGGGAAAGTTTAGTGGGTGTTTATGTACGTCGGGCGATACTGACAACTAAACGATTTCTGCACGATATCGTCGGATTGTTGATACAATTTGATACAACCACTATAGGGCGTCAGCAAATTGGACGATACTTTTATCTAACTAGTATGTCGCATCCTACATTGTTCAGCCGCTCAATTAACAGCCTCGACTGCTTACTAACCAGCCGTTGCCGTTTAACAATCGGCCTGAATTATATTCAGACATTTGATCACAGTACCAAACGCCAAACCAGTTCAAGTTACGCGAATGGACTCTCTGTGAAAAAGGTCGCCGGATGCATCCGAAACTTAAGTGGGACTGGACTGGCCTATGTTGTATAGGTTGAAAAATAACAATTTCTGGGATAAAATCATAAGAAACTAGCTCGTAAACATGATTAGTATGGATTATGCTCTTACAGAATACAGGCGCAGATCAAAATATATGTACTTCGTATATCGCAGGCTGACCAATTGGCCCACTTTTCATGACTGCATTCGATGAAAGTATAAGCCGGTTAAATGAAAATCCAAAATGGTAGCAACACAAATAATTTTGCTCCTTGCATGTACAGAAGTCGCCAGGACTGCTCCTGGCGACTTCCTTTTATGGATACATTTTTCACAAATTTCCCAAATAAAGATATTATGAAATTCGTCTGGAAACCTGTTCTACTACTAAGTCGAAAGGATCGCCGACATACTCATCCTTTTGACCAACATTTACTGTGCTTAATCACAGCTAAAATTTGCAACTAAATATCGACAATTTAACGCAAAATTTCCCTTAGATCGGATAAAATTCATGAGTTGGCAGATTTTACCAAATTTGAGACCAAAATATTTGCTGTTTCCAGAACAAACGCCTGTATTTGTACATGCAAGGAGCAAAATTATTTGTGATGCTACCATTTTGAATTTTACATTTAACCGACTTATACTTCCATCGAATGCAGTCATGAAAAGCGGGCCAATTGGTCAGCCTGCGATATACGAAGTATGTTTTGATCTGCGCCTGTATTCTATAACAGCATAATCCATACTAATCACGTTTACGAGCTAGTTTCTTATAATTTTATCCCAAAATTGTTATTTTTCTACCTTTAGTCAACACAGGCTTGTCAACAACGTGCTCTTCTTCAGTATTTACAAAAACTCTAGGTTTCTTCAGAATGTCAACTCTGTAAACTCAATTCAACTTGCACTTTTCTCTAACGTACAGCTCGTAGCTCGATAAAGCGACATTGTTTCATACTTGATGTTTCAAAGACGAACGAGGAGATTTGATACGAATTTTCTAATAATAACGTCTAGACTGTGGAATGTGTTGTCCGAGATAATTTTTCCGATGGTGAAGTATCTTGGTGAGTATAAATTGAAAGTGAATCGGTTTATTCTAGATATAAATAAACACGCTCCATCGTAGCTAAAGAGACCTTATGAGATGGCGCTCAAGTGCAAGTAACCAATCTTAATCAAACCATTCGTAAGTGGAATACGGCCGCTGATTCTACCGTATTTTTACTGACTTCAAAAAGGAAGAGGTTTTAAATTCAGTTCAAATTTCGAAGTGTTCAAATGTGTTTTTATGTATGTTATGTTGTATCTCGGCCAATTGTAAATCGATTTTGATGATTCCGTTTTGTTTGGTATATAATACTCCAAAGTTTGTTCTGTTGTTGAAATACTCGTATTAACAAAAACCAAAAATTAGCTTACCTGGACGACATGTTCGTACTACTTAAATAGCTGTTTTAATGGAACAGTGTGTTCTGGTTGTTTTCTAACAAATACAAAATTACTACAGGAATGTCTGAGTTTATTTTAAATTAGGTAACTTTAATATGAAACTGTTATTTAAACGTCTTCAATGTTGATTCGTATCCTGAGTATGTGTTTACAGAATAGGTGCATGTTGGGAAACCGCGAACGGATATTTGCGAAGGACGCGCAAATATCTCTAGATATTTACACAAACCGATCATACCTCGGTCTTACGACGCATACTTTACATACTCCGTTTACTAAGCATGCATTACATTTATTTATTTTACCTTTAGATTTTTCATATATTTACAGAAAAAGTATGTTTGTGGGTGTACTTATGTACGTTCGCAATAAGTTAAAGTATAGTATATAAAATCTAGTGTTATGTACAAAAATATATGTGCATTAGAGATACTGTTGGACAAAATGTACGACACAACTTACTTTTAAGGCCTTACTTTATATCAAGCAAAACAAAAGAAACTTGAAATTGCATCATTATTTACATCAATTTGTTGGACGATCAAACTAATGTTATAAAAAACCGCAAATTTGTATGTAAGTGTGTATTGTCCCTTCGTATCTCTGTAACAGCTGAACGGATTTGAACCAACATAAATACATAGAATATAAATATTAATTTTGCTAGACGGTTGGATAGTGAGTCAATGGCACACGGCGGTCATCTTCAATACAGGACGCATCGTAATTAAATTTCATATACAAGATAGTCGGGAGTAAATCAATTTTTTTTATTTTGTTCTTGTTATACAAACCAAAGTCCAAACTGGCTAGTTTTTCCAGCTATGATTTTGATTTATGAAATGGTTTGGCGATCTAGCCTCCCATACCGCGGGATGCAGCTAATCGTTCGTAAACCGCAGTATCTCAGAGGTTGTACAAACATCATTTATCACCTTTTGTCCTCCCCATCATTAAGGCCAGTGATAAACGGTGTCGATCGACTTGTGGTGTGAAAACGTCTTGAAGTCTTTTTGTTTATGTTTGTCATTTGTTTTGTTAGAACTCTCAGTAAAATAACTATATCCGGGGGTCTACCGCCTCGTCTCATATTAGTGCCTTCTGTGTCTTTGCGTGTTTCGAACGCAGAAGTTTTATGCTAGAATGCACTTCCGGTAAGTTTTTTTGTAGTATAAGATGACGAGACGAGCGAGTTATGTGCCTGATAGCCAGAGCCGGACCGTGAGTTTAGAGGGCCCTGGGCTAATACTACTTAGGAGCTCACCTTTTTCGCATTATCATCTATTTTGGACTTTGACTTAGCTGGTGGCTCCTGGAATTCACGGGGCCCTGGGCTGAAGCCCAAAAAGCCATATGGTAGATCCGGCCCTGCTGATAGCACGCAAACCCCTTGCTCAAAACACCACAGTGTCACGCATCTGTTGGAATATGACGAGTCCAAAAATTATTACCTGGCACTGCACTGCGCTCTTAACCCAGAGATATAAGATAAATAATTTATCTCTATGCCCTGTAAACACTCCTGCTTGGCGGTAGAATAATTGGCAAAGGTGTGGTATTTCCCCAAGGAGGCTTTGCGGAGAGTCCTACTAGTAGACGTATTCAGAGCTTAGCCTCCTTCAAGACTCAGGTTAAGAAACACTATTTCTTTGAATTGGTTTGTTTTATCTTTGTTTTCTAGCTAATTACGTTAGCGGCAGCTGAAGGATCGAAAAAAAACCGAAATGTTAAATATAAATTTATTTAATATATAAAATTACAATTAATAACTAAAAAAGGTGAGACCACTTCGATGTGGGAAAATGATATGCCTTCTTCTAAATTAAAATTGGCGACAACTCGCCGCTTGCGCAATGCCGCATCAGCAATAAGGTGTTCGCCTGGGAACCGGCGGATCTGCAACATCAGCGATATTCTAGTAGCAGGGCTTCGCAATTAGCTTCACTATCTATGGTAATGTCGTATGTTTATTTATCATCATCAGCCGCAAGACGTCCACTGCTGAACATAGGCCACCTCCCTAGATTTCCACAACGAACGGTCCTGCGCAACCTGCAACCAGCGGTTTCCAGCGACTTTTGTGAGATCATTTGTCTATCTAGTGGGAGGCCGTCCAACACTGCGTCTTCCGGTTCGTGGTTACCATGAACCTTTCTTCCCTATCGGTAGTCAGTTCTGCGAGCGATGTGGCCTGCCCATTGCCACTTCAGCTTCCTTACTCTTTGAGCTATGCCGGCCACTTTCGTTCTTTTGCGAATATCTTCATTACGTATTCTGTCGCGCAAAGAGACGTATGTTTATTATTATTTATTTATATTGCGTGCGAACTTTACATATTTGTTGAGATTCCTAAAACTGTTAACTCGATTTTGATACATAAGGGATGTTAACACTAAACACAAATTAATGTTTAATGTTAATTTTGTGATAGTTATTATTAATAGAATATCGAAAAAATCACATTATTATAATTTAATACTACGTAGTAAATTCATTTTAAATGATTTTAAACGCTATATTTTTATCTGTTGCCACGTGACTGTAACAACAATATTAATCATTACGTCACTAGTCGCATAACAAGCTGTCGAAAACTGACTAAGCTGTTTACTTTTCAGCATTTTTACAATAGCTTGTGATCTTAGCGACGACGATTTTGAATGTTTGTATTCAAGTAATGATAATAAAACACATAAACTGGACATACAGTCATGAATCACGACCAATGTTTTGCGACTAATGACGTCATGTCAGTCGTTAGTGTTATAGCAGGAAAATTCAAAATTAGTCTAATATTGTATATAATATTTACCATCGAAAATACTAAAACTTGAATGAAATGTTATTTTTTCAAATCAAATCAATTTATTAAGCTTGTGGTCCTGGGTTACAATGGTGGTACTTAAAATACATGACAGTTCTCCAGGTCCCGCATTTATCATGCAAGCAGGTAAACAGAGAATGTAACAAAACTAGATTCATATACAGAAGATAAAAAGTGGTTATTAAATTACTTAAATAAAATGAAGTGCCTAGTTTTGCAAACTTTCAAGCCACTACAACAAAAACATGTGTCTATTTTGAAAAAAAAAAAATTCTTCTAAGGTTCTAAGATTTGTTAAAATAATATTAAAAAATACAATGTCAGTAGGTTTACAATACATGTAAATCGTATAATTTAATACATAATAATTAAAGTCATAATAGTTAATTTAGCTTTAGCTAAATAAATCACTTGTCAATCAATTTTTACGGTAAACATGCGTACATGCGGTAAACAATCTTCAAAATAAAAGCAGTTCCGAAAAATTGTTAACATCCCTATTCACTAACATGAAACCATCTCTGAAGTAGACATTATCTATTAAAAACATATATTCTCAAAATCGATTCATAATTAGTGTAGCTATCACGTAACATATGGTGTATTAAAAAAAACGGTTAATGACTAACATAACTACAATTTTAAAAACCCGACTGTTAAAATAAAAAAAAACATAAGGCAAGTAATACATTATACTATCTAAAGTCACACGAGTGATTGAGACGAATCTAATGATACCTTAATTGTCAAAATCCATCAAGCCAAAAACATAACCCTTCATTCAGTCGGGTCAAAATAGGACAATACGTTTATAATATGACTAACTGCCTCCGCGTAGTACCTACTCTCCTTACTTTATCGGGATAAAGCCTGTGTATTTTTCAGACTATAATTTAACTGTATCCCGAATTTCAACCCAATTCGTTCAAACGTTACGATGTGATTGAGCAACAAACATCAAAACATCCAAACATTGGCATTTATAATACTAGTAGGAAGCAGGATTGTAATGACTACGTTTCTAACACGCGCTCTCAACCTAATTATTTCATCAAAAATAGAAAACGATTAATTACAACAAAATTTCCACTTTCAAAACGAAAGAACATGATAGGATTAAGTAATAGCGTACTAGCGTAACAGACAGTGAACTTAACCAACCATGTATAATAATGTCACGACAACCGTATGATTCTGTAACGACAACACAGAACGCGTTCCGGATCGTGTTAATTAACAAAACGCAACCATACACAGCTATGGTACGAACTATACTCAGAGTTTCTTTGCCGTACAAGTATATTTTATGCAACGAAGTCGTTCGTCAAAGGACCAATATTATAGACATTGCTCAAGAACCACTAACTTTAGCGCGTTAAAAAGTAAGTTATGTTTTGATCCCGGTCATAACTTACTACATATTTCATGTCATTAAAATCCGTTGAACCGTTCCAAAGACACGCAGGTATACACAAACGTAGTTACAAATACACAAGCTTTTGCTTCTTAATACAAATATTACGTATTAAGAAGCAAAAGCTTGTGTATTTGTATTGCTTGTGAATAAATTTTAATGATATTCATGGCAATTGTACTTCCGATAACAATCGACGCATGATTTATAGTGTAGAGTTACACATTCAGCACCTCATGAAATCCGCAGGTCATACTGGGCCAGCGGCAGTGTGGTGAATTATGCTCTTAATTATCTCCTTCCGAAAGAAGGTTTGGAATATGTTTAAGTTGGAATCCCCAGTTTTGGCTTTTGAGTTTGGCTATTACGGAATATAGGTCCTGCGCCGTTATCTCTTGAACTGTTATACAATGATGATGCCATGACTAATAATGTTTGGGAAGTCTTCGTTACCTCAACTCGACTTTTGCCAAATTCCGAGAATGTACCTCCTATTGTATGGAATGCTGTTTGAATTAACTGTACAAGTACAATTTGGTAATTTTAGTTATTGTAGCGGGATGTAGCACAGCAATAACATAGTTTTGATGCGTAAATAATACAATTACATGCCTTTGCTATCACTTGCAGTTCCCTAGATAAATGCGTAAGCTAAAAAAATACTGTGATAATATACCTACCATTTTGTCCCAAATAAACAGACTTCAATTCAAAATGAAATTCAGACACACATTCGACCAAATGTCATAAGAATCTATAACTATAATATTGTATAAATACGTGATAGCAATTATTAGTTTTTGTTCATATCACGCCATTCACGCCACACCGATTGCAATAAAATCACTCAAACAAAAAAAGAACAATCAAAATCGACTCTCAATTGTCGGCGCTATCTTGTAACAAACAAACAAAAAAAAAAACAACTTACCACCGAATTAAGAACCGCCTCGTTTTTGGAGTCAATAATAAATGTATGTTTTCAGGGCGCACATTCGGCCGACCCTTCAAGAAGATGATGGCTGCGCTCCTTCCCCTGGTCTTCCAGATCGGAGCAGCCTCCACTTGGGCCGTGGTGGCAGCGCTGGTTGGGGTTAAGACCCTCGCTGTGACGCTCCTCATACTCAAGATACTGCTTATAGCTGGGGCTGCTAAGGTAAGGCTACTAAATAAACACTGGTGTGACCAGCAGTGTTACCAGTAACAGTTCTTACCAGTATTATAAGAATTTTCGTCTTTACACAACACCACCATCTACCCCCAAACTAGGCAAAAGTTGTACAATGGGAGTCAGATATCTGACATTATCTATGTAACTGCAAATACATATAATTATAAGTAAATACATTATAAGTAAAAACACTAAATATCATTCACATAACACATAAAAAGCATATAATAAGACAGACAAAAAACACGATAAAAGTGATCATGGAGATAAAATGAAAGAGAAAATATATTGGAGGAGGTTATACTTAATTTGTATGATTTTTACGAAGACTTGACGTCACAACCAGAACCGAAAACCTGACTCCAGAAGTTTGTTGATGTATAGATATCTTCATCATCATCATCATTCACATCCTTCTCTACTTCTCTACAATATCGTCGACCCATCTTGCTGATGGACGTCCAACGCTCCGCTTTCCTAGCCTCGGCCACCATTCTGTCACAATGTTGATCCACCTGTAGTGTCACACCGCCTAACAATACATCCTGCCCAAATCCATTAAGCTTTGTGCTCAGTTTATTCCTACACCAGCAAACATTGAAATATCGGGACTGAATCGCTAGACCACGAACCACGATAAATATCCCGTAATGTGTATAAATATGCTAGTCTCACGTTATTACCATCTATGGGTACCGTGATTACCACACTTCCTCGGTTAAAGGACCGTTGTGTAAAACCACATCGTTTCACACACCACAGTATGAGTAACTTAAACGAGTAACAATATTTACATCGCATAATCAAGAGTAGACACTGCTAAGATCACTGCTATCAACTTTGTTCTAGGCCCTAGCATTAGCAGCTAGCCACAAAGGATCTCCCTACGACAAGTCAACAAATTTTTCGTACCGTCCGTATCCACTTATTCTGACCGGTGGTACCAAATCCAACCAAGTCATTCGCCCCATCAACAACGCAACTAATACTAGAAGCCAGTGGGCACAGTTACATCAGGTGAATTATTTACTAACTCTTGTATGTCTTATTTGTGGTTTCACCTTACAATTTCACCAATATCACGTAAAAAAATAGACCTGGATTTCTTTCATGATTTCGGAAATTCACTTTTTTAAGCCTATTTATGCGTTTATATCATCTATTTATCTTTGTAGTGGCTTGGAAAGTACTTACCACACTTTAATAATCTGATGTTTTCTTATCTTATACCTTTAAACGAGCAATTCTAGTAGGTATATATATATATATAGAATCTGAATCTCGGAAACGGCTCGAACAATTTTCATGAAATTATATAGACAGGGGGTTTCGGGGACGATAAATCGATCTAGCTAGGTTTTATTTTTTAAAAACATCATTTTATGCGTGTTTTTAGACAATGAAAAACTTCTACACTGTCATTAGAATACGATAACTTATTTCGACACTGTTCTTTAAGTCTAAATGGCTCAGACGGAATATGCTCGGCCTCGGGAGTCAACAGGCCCCGGTTCGAATCCTGATGGTTACACTCGGGTCTTTTCTTTTTGTTCTTTTTTTTCTGAGAAAATCTTTTACTTAGAGCCCTTTATAAACGCATTTAAACCGAGCAAAGCTCGGTCAACCAGGTACTAATTATTTAATACAGCCACATAAATGTACCTCCATACGAGTACAGCAAAGTTTCACTGTAGACGTGTAGACCTTCAGTGGTCTATGGGTAATTCAGAAGTGCTTAGTGTAAGCAGGCGCGGATCCAGGAGGGGGCGTCATGGGGTCATGACCCCCCTCCCTGGGCTGGGTCCTTTTTGCATGCATGTACTTATCACACAGTTTTCTGACACAACCACGACTATGTGACCCCCGTGACCCCCTGGAACCATATGAACCCCCTGCACGTGTAGGTTAAAATCGCGGATGGTCTTCGGTGATGCAGCCCACGCTCGCCGTACAAACCGACCGATGGTGTCGTCGGTGTCGTCAGCGTAGTACGTGAAGTCCCTTCTGTGGCGTGAGATTGCGACGACCGCATGGGGCACGCTCTCGTGCAGCTTCATGTTTGCCTTGGTTTTGATTACGATTACCGACTCGTATGTTAGTCCCTGAGCTTCGTGGATGGTAAGGATGCGTGACCCGGTGCATGACCCACAACCCTGGTTTGTCAGGGTCTCCTTCTCCTCTTGAGTGTGAACTAAGGAGAGGGTGTTTGGTAGGGTGTTGGGTATTGGCGCTCCCTTATATTTTCTCTCTGCTTTAGGGACTTTATACGGGACGCTGAGGAGTACATACCGGAGTATATTTCCCTTAGTGTATATACGACGTCCATTGGGTTTCGATGTGTGCAGAGCAACTCCTGGCTGATCTTTGTTACCAGGTTCGGGCGATGATACCTTATTTCAAAGAGATTTTCCCTGTCGATATAAGGCAACTGATTGACGTCTCCAATGAGGACAATTTCACCAACACCAGACAGCCTTGAAGCCATCACAATGGCTCTAAAATGTTAATGTCTGATGTATGAATGTAATTGTAACACGGAAAAAGAATCAAAGAGCGAAAGAATCCAAAAATACAAATTCAGCATTAAAATCCTATTATTTTATCGCGTAAAATAAAACCAAAAAATATGCAACCGAATTGAGAACATCTTCACTTTTTGAAGTCGGTTATTCTATGAAATTCAAACCTACAGCTGCGAGCACGTATGCGACTTACACGACTTGGCTACCTTATGTCATGCACGTTAAGATAGAGATTACATTGGGAACACGTACCGAGCGCGCCCCGAGATCGAGGCGCGTAGGTACAGCCCGCGTTTCGTCCGTTTGTATGAAGTCGAAATACTGGTAGTTAAAATTAACGTGGCCGATTTCACAGCTGGAAATATTTGTGTAACAAACTCGCCTATCTTCCATAAAAAAAATACATTGGCTGATATATCGATGACTTCCATTTCAAGAGTGCTTGGACCAAGCTAACCACAAACTGCAAATTACTTTAGGTACACGTAACAAAGCGATGCCAAGACCACATAAATTAAATTAATGTTTACGTTGCGTCATATCACAACATAAAAGTTAAATTATTTTAATGATTTTCACTCAAGCGATTATACAATACATTTAAATAAGAGTCCAAATCATTACCTAGCACTGCACTGCGCTCGTCACACAGAGATCTAGGATATTATATCTCTAAGCCCTGTAATTTCACTGGAAACATTGCCCTTCAAACCGGAACACAGTAATGTTTGCACATTACTGCTTGGCGGCAGAATAGCTGGCAAAGGTGTGGTACTTCCCCAGGCGGACTCTGCCAAGAGTCCTACCACTACAAAAACACTACTCTACTCTCTAGTAGTATCTACCCCCAAGAGAAAAAAAGTCTTCCCTGTGTGTGTGTCATAAAAGTGTCTGTTTCTAGTTTCTATTTTTGGCCGCACTGACTAGGGTCTCTACGGACACGGATACGTGGTATAGGATCACTTATCTCTTAGACCTGCCGTTTCTCTGGAAGCATTGCCCTTCAAACCGGAACAAAATAATGTTTGCGGATTACTGCTTGTCGTAAGAATAACTGGCAAAAGTGGCTATTTCGGTAATAGGTACCTTTTTTTCAAAAAAATGTGTTAAAAAAAATGGTGATTCTTCATTAAATTGACCGTAATGTTGGTCTACACTCTACATATTGCATCTCTTTCCCTCTTCACTGCAAACATGAGTCACTCTTTCGCACGGGCAAAGAAAGCATACTTTCACTTGAAAACCGTCCGATATTTTTTTGTTTGTTTTCTCACAAATGACCTTGAATTCTGTACCTAATTTTATTGTTGTCCCAAATACATAAATGAATAACAATGCGATTTGTATGATTTATGTGCTTGCTAAAACGTTGAGGCTTGAATATGATTGATGATGCTTTTTGCAAAGTTTAGAAATCTGCTATTAAAATGACCGTTGAGGAAATTTAGAAATTCCTTTAAAGCAGTTCCTTTTACTTTAGATCATGGTTCAGAGAAAGTGCCTTGTAATTTTTTTAATTTCCTTGTTGGTATCAAAGTGGTAACATTGACAATAGTTCCATTATTTCGAGATCCATTTTTAATGGAACTAATGTTGTAATATATTATCAGTAGCTCCATCAAGGAACTGTGAATGGAACTACTGTTGATTCTACAAACGTTATTCTGCCGTGTAAGTGTAAGTTGGAGCAAACTGCACGCAGTGCCAAAATTTGACTAAAATCCGTTCATTGAAAATGAATCCGATGTGAAATGATTTTTTACATATAAATAGATAAATATTGGTGGACATTTCACACATAACACCATTTAGACCCAAACTAAGCAAAGCTTGTACTGTGAGAATCAGATGGCTGTCATAATACTTATATAATATAGTAGCTGTACCCTGCCCCACTTCGCTGTGGCATATTGTGATGCAAAAATTAGATAAAAGCAATCCTTGGTACGGATTATATATCATTTTAAAATTTCAGCTCGATTGGTGCAGAACTTTTTGAGTTTTTGAAGCGTACACAAACCAACATAACATTTTTATATATAAAAGATTTTTAAATACATATTTATTACACAAGTCAAAACATACCTTAAAATATATAATTTTGTTTTGCGCCACCTCGTTTTTCCACGATGGACTCCTAATCTACTTAACCGATTTCAATCAAATTTGCACTCCATGTGCAGGTTGGTCTAACGTGAAAGATAGTATAGTTTTTATTTCGATTAATGTTTGGACGTGTCAGCCATATCGTACGGGTATTTTGAGCGACGCTGCTGGTTGCAATAGAAAGCGCTTACCAAGAAGAAACCCTTTCCTTTTGACTGGAACCAGAGTCTTCAAGTTGATGGTGAATGGGGAGTGAGTTTGTATTCATCAGCAAAAAATACCTTCATTTTGGCTACGTATTTCTCAGTTTATTCTTGGTGTTGTAGTTACGAAAGTTGATTCACGTATGTGGGGGAAATGCATTTACGCATCGTCCGTCGTGCAAGGATATAAATAAGTTATGATGATAAATAAGAGACTTTCGCTAGATGGTTGGGTTAAGGGTCCGATTCAGAGGGCGGTCATCCTCGACATCCTCACTCTCCTGCCCTAACCCACCTAGTAGCTTGGGTCCTACCACGTTGCCTGCGGCGCTCCAGGTTTAGGTTTATATAAGGTTTTTGTTATGTTTTTAATATATTAATTTAGTAAAACTTTAGGGAAATTAAAATATGCGTAGGTAATTAACATGAACACAACATAACATAGCGGTTAGATATGTTTTGCTCGACACTACCTACAATGGGGGCTCTACTGATCTACGTCCAAGCGTTGCTCTGGGCTTGTCTTGGCGATAGAGTTGAGGACCTTTCGCATTCGACCGCGATCCTGCCAGTGCCTTTAAGGGTCACCTTGCGGTGTGACGGATCTACGCATTTATTTATTTATCATCAATTACCTGTCACACTTACAGACACGCCAACACGTGCAATACACGTACGATTTAGCTCCAGCATTGGACGGTATCTTGAAGGGAGCCGGACGCCCCTAAGCATTATCAATTTAATTCTAGTGCTCCTTAATCCAATTTTGTTATTGCCTAAATCACCTCAAAAACTTCACAACCGCATTTTTATCCTTGGTATAAATATATAACTAAAATAAACTAGCAGCCCGTTCCGTCTTCGCTCGGATATTGTAATGTTAAGATTTTTAATCAAAATTAAAACCTATCTTTAAGGTTGAATCAAATTAGATATGGTGTGTAAATTTGATTAAAATCGGTCAAGTAGTAGGGAGGCAAATAGTGATCATGGTATTTTTCTAAAAACATTAATTTCTGTCATCCAGTAAATAGTTTGAACGTAGTGTTTTGTTTCTACAGCAAACGACTCGTTCTAATTCGATATCTAACAACCGATAGATGACATAAACAAAATAAACTATAATCATTATTATAAGCGCTACTCACTCATCTATTTGAAGTCGGTGCCAGCCAAATTTTAGTTTATGTGGTTCATTCATATTTCAAAAACCACCATACCTATTTCGATAAGATTTATATGGGACCATTCGGGAAGCATACCCATCCGAACACAAAAGAAAATCGGTGCAGGGGCTCTCGAGAAATCAGGTAACACACATAAAAAAAACATAGGGGTCGAATTGATAACCTCCTCCTTTTTTTGAAGTCGGTTAAAAAGACAGTCGATAGAAGTGAAAACTTACAACTCAGAATTTGATTGCTCATTTTGAAAACTACGTGGGTGAATTCGAATCCGAGGTCTTCTAAGGATGGGCATCTCGATTGAGTAGCATGCTCATCTAGATTAGTCTTCTAAGCATGGCCATCTATTAATAAGTTAGGTGACGATGACGCGAAATCGATGTTTTTTCTTCACCTATAAAGTGGTCAACCACTGTTCTGTAGACACAGAAGTTTTAATTTTAAAACAATGTCCTCAGGTGGGTGCTCTGTTCGGGTCGAAGAGCCACGGACACCAGGGCTGGGAGCCACCTCACCACCCACAGAAGGAGATCCACCTACACATCCACAACGGACACCACGATGGCGCCCACGACGAACATGTGCCCGTATATGGTAACTATATCATAAAGCATTTCGATACCTTAATTTGCAAAACGAATAACTCCATAGTAGCAAACTTCACATGGGCCAATAAAAATTTAATAAAAAAAAAATTAAAGCATCAAAATAAAAAAACAAACATCCCTTTGGAAATTGTTTATCTTATTAACTAATAAACACTTAAAATAATGAAAATATCAGTTACGCAATAGATTTTAGTGGTGATTTAGTGTGACCCCTGTGAAATATGCTACTATGGAGTTATTCGCAAATTAAAGGTATCGATTTAGACATTTCATGTTTGAGGTTAAATTTTTGAGCGCATCGCATACAGATTTTTCAGTAGGCTGTAAGTGAGGCTGATCCGTCGCGATTAGAAATGTAACGCCTGGTCGGGTATACCCGGGACCGCCATATTGATGGGCAAATAAAGCTTTTATCAAAATGTCGTACAGGACGTCTTCTCGCTTTCTACAAAAATCGTAATTTCGAAATAAACTCGCGACTTTCCTACTCTGGTTCTACTTCAATTCGTCGTTTCGTTTCGTCCGTTTAAATGTTCTTAGCCTACTCCAATTAGAGGAGTCAAACAATGTTCGATCGGACGAAACGAAGATCTCGGGAACCCGAAGATTTCTTATCATTCCGTTAAAATTCAATGAATTTATATAAAATAATAAAGTATTATACAAATTAAGATTCAAACAGCCCACGAAAAAACTGTCTATGGCGCGCCAAAAGAAGTTTAAACTTCAATAATTCCAGTCTCGAATGCGACAATAAAATTAAAAGTAAAACTTTTTAACTAAAACATGGACGTATAAAAAAACGGACGTAGTCTCGCTAAAACAAAAACTGTGTCCATCGAGTCGGCCACATAATATGCACGTGTGCGCTGTCACATGCTGACACGCACACATCAGTGGGTCACACGCGCTACTTGTGTATATGTGTGCGTGTCAGCCTATCAGTGACAACCTGACAACGCACACGTGCAAATGTGGCCGACTCTAGTAACACAGTATTTATTATAGCGAGACTACGTCTGACTTTTTTAAACGTCCATGAACTATAAGAAACAATACTTTTTATTACTTTTTACTCCTTAATTGATGCAGAAATAAGCATTCAATTTTAATTCTTAGTAACTTTTAAAAAGTGGATAGGTCATAACTCGGTAATAAAGCATCACATGAAAAAAAATGTGTGTACACATCCATGTCCACTAGAAGTACAACTGACCAGAGTATGAGCAAATTTTTACGACCTCATATGTTTTTGGTGGTCCGGTTGACGTGAAATGTCCCACCTTTTACCACGGAACCCCAAAAATGAATTCAATGACCCCACGTTCTACCATTGTATTTTGTGTTTAAGCGCCATCTAGGCACAGGCTATGTATCAAATTAATCGATTATTCGATTGAGTTACAAATGTGCACGCGCCATCTAGTGTCGAGTAGTGCTACCATTGAGACATTATTAATTTGTAAAGTTGTATGTTGTTTGCTATAGGTGTCGCATACAACGATTTCGTTTAATCTTTTTCACTCAACCACAATGACTGGACTTGCAGGCCATGTCATCATCAACCAAGCAGGCCATGTGCCTGATGGTATACAATACACCTGCATATAACAGCAGTACCACGCAGTTTTTGGAACATGAACTGAAATAATTATCGAGTACTGCGCTTCTTGCCCAGATACATATATATAAGCACAGACTAAGTAGAGAGGTACCTATATAAGATGATTAATCTTCACTTTTCCACAGATTAAGTAGAGAGATACTCTCTACCCTATAATTTCTCTGGAATGTCCTTGAAACCGTAAACAAAAGCTGACGTTAACACAGTTTGCTCGGCGATAGAATAATTGACAAGGGACTTCCCTGGCCGCACTCTGCAAAGATATCTCTACCACAGCTAAAATATGTAGCGTTGGTCAAATTTTTAAATAGTTTGTCTATGTTACAGGCTCATGGAGTCGAGAAGACGCTACGAACGTGGTGAAACCTCAACCTTCGGCTACGGGCTTCGAACCATATACAATGGTCGGACCTCAAACTATTAAAACTCCATTCGGCAACTATGTGAAAGTTGACTCAAATGATCCAACTTCAGGTCTAGGTTAAAATTGTGACTATTTTTGTCTATTCTTGTGGTTTTAATAGAACAAATAAACCACTAAAGAAATAATTACAAAAAATCAAAATTATGATACGTTCGAAAAAATGTCAGATGGGTGTAAAATCTGTAAAAAGACATTCCGTCATCGATGGCTTTAATTGTGAAGAAAAATATCGTGAAGAAATCGGCATGTTCCTAGAATCGTTCAAAGTCAATTATGTTATCCACCAACCCGAAAGTAGCCAGGATTATGGTCTTGTCTCTCTCCATAAGAGAGAAGACTCCGAGTCTCACCTGTAGGAATATGTAGTTGGGCTACTTCTGAATGATAAGACTCATTTATTGCGTGATTACTAGAGTAATAAAGAAGCTAGTTGATGATAGCGCCATCTGTTAACGAGTAGTGAAAATTAAAAAAGCTAAATGTTACCGTCTCTAATTTATTATTTTACATTATATTTAGACAATAAGTAGGAAATAATATTTATTGTGTAGTTGTAGTGTAGCGTTTAATAAAGATTTATAAAACAATTATTTCGTTGGTTTTCTTTGTAAAGTAAGTTCAAAATTTTAATCGAAATAAAATGTTTACGGGCGTTTCTTAGCGCCACCAACGTATATTTGTAGGACGGACAAAAGCGGAATTACTAACGCCCACAGATTTTAAACACAGAAGTTGTCTAATTTTGTAATAGGTGGCAACACTTTTCGACAGTGGCGCCATCACTACAGACCGTACTGCTGGAACAAAATAAAAAATGCATTATCTCTACATACTGCAAATAAGTTTTGATCGCATTAAAATAATGAGGCGTTTGGATAACACAAAATTCTCGTTTATCAGTCCTATTCGATAATTAGACAACTTCTGCCGTAGGTAGGTAGCGCCAATATTTAGTTTTTTTGTTTCATGGCCATATGCCTGATGGCAAGCAACACGCCTAATCATTTTATCATTCGCAATATTTCCCTTCAAACAGAGTGCTGTTTTCACATTACTGCTTGCCTGAAGAATAACTGGCAAATGTGAGGTAAGTACTTCCCTGGTGGACTCTGTAAAGTTTCTACCACTACAAAAAGAAAAGAGGTTCTGTTAGTACCTAAAGAAATATTATATAACTCTATTTATAAAAATGTTATGTTGGTTTGTGTACGCTTCAAAAACTCAAAAAGTTCTGCACCGATCGAGATGAAATTTTAGAATGATATACAACCCGCATCAAGGATTGTTTTTATCTAATTTTTGCATCACAATGTGCCACAGCGAAGCGTGGCAGGGTATAGCTAGTAGCTAATATATAGCTGTACAATCAACAGTAGACAACAGCATAACTTGCGATTTACTGGTGACGACAGTACTTATAGGTAAGTAAGCGTATAGATTATGATAAATAAATAATATTGCATAAGCAACTCACTAAAATTACCCACACTGGGACTCGAGGCTTTCTCTTGCAAAGAGAGAGTCAAGGTCATAATCCACCACGCTTACCCAGAGCAGGTTGACATGACGCAAAACCTCTATAGAATCTCAGCATATGTCTGTTTCCTCACGATGTTTTCTTTCACTGTTTTTAAGTTAGCGTCACTATTACACATTAAATGTATTTAAATTACGCGTTACGTTGTAAGTCCGCAATGGACTCCTAGTCTAGTAAACCGTTTTTAACTAAATTAACACACCTTGTGCAGTTTGATCCCAGTTGAAAGATAAGGTAGTTTTATTTCGATTAATAATCTTTAATTCTTTATATGACAATATCCGACCGAAGCCGGAACAAGCCGCTAATATACTTATATTCTAGCGACCCGCCCCGGCTTCGCCCGGGTGCAATACTAATACTAAATATACTAATAAAAATACTTATTGTGGGCTATTTCTAAAAAGGCTTGTTCGCATTAATTAGGCTAGTAAATTAGTCTAGTAGAGAGTAATTTAGTAGCTAAAATACTCGCTACTATGTATTCAAATATCGTTCGCTCCGTGCTTTAGTACAGTTCACAAGTGAGTAGCGTTTTGCAACATGAAGAGCCTACAACGCAATAAAATATATGAATGATAAAGCTAATCGTAATGGCTATTTTAGAAGAGGTGACTAAGGAAATTTGTGTGATCAATAAAATAAGTTATTCCACAGACAATTTCGTATTTGGAAATACATTTTGAAGTTATTTTTTCTCTCCAGACTAATTCGACAAGTTCGAACCTGTTTAGTCGGCGAGCCAATGAGCGCACCGCTCGCAACGAACGCGTGGTGGGGGGTGCAACTCGCCCGCTGAAAATAGAACAAAATGGATTGACTCGACTAAATCACTTCCTAGATAGACTACTCGACTAAATTTTCAGTGTTCAGACACATTTAATCACTAAATTTCTCGCTACTAGACTAATATACTAACCTAATGCGAACAAGCCTTTTTAGAGATAGACTTATGGCGTTGCAGACTTTTTTGTTGACATTTTGAAGAGGTATAATATAGTTGTATATTATTTTTATCCAGTTCATAGGGTTCAGCCAGCTTTTGCAAGGTAAGCATAAAAATGTGGTTATTTATGACATAATATTAAATTATGTATTATACATATAAACCTGCGTCTTGTATCACTCCATCTATTTAAAAAACCCGTATCAAAATCTGTTTGATAGATAGATAGATACTCTTTATTGACACACCAAAAAATAAGATACAAAGCAAAAAATCAACAAAAAAATAGTAAATTAGTGCGACAGTGGGCGGCCTTATCACTAAAAGCGATCTCTTCCAGGCAACCTTAGGATGGAAAACAAGATGTGGACAAGTCAGAAATTGACGTGCGCAAATAAGAAATACAAAATAAAAACATACTTATAGTAATAAAAATAAATAATCGAAAGAAAAACAAATTTATAATAAAAATTGAACAACCTTATACAGTAATACTAATACTTAAATATTTGTTTGGTGATTTTTAAGATTTAAGCATACACAGGGACGGATAGACGCGGAAAAGTGGCTTTTTTTTAAACTATGTAGTGATAGTCCAGTTAAGTTTTCTATTAAATAAAAGGTTTTAGCGTCCATCGCGTTAGGAGTTAAGGCAAGGCGAGGTTGCGGCGTGTCAAGGGTATCCAGTGTGACGTCACCGCATCAGTATTCAAGCGACGCCTACGCCTACCTGACGCCGTGAGACTAGACGATCTGAGATATAGACATATAGACTATATTTTATTATTTACAGTATTTTTTAGAATACACAAAACAGCAGTAGCGACTTGATACTGCTTTTAACCGACTTCCAAAAGAGGAGGAGGTTGTATTTTTTTGCATGTATGTTACGCGTTAGCTCCGCAATTGTGTATCGATTTTGATGGTTCTTCACTTGTGTTTTTTTATTATTATGTCCGGGCTCTTTATGCCCGGCCCGCGATGCTAATCCCTAACATAATCAGGGCATTGGCTTTTCTTTGTTTACATTTCTATGTAAAGTCTCTTTTAAAATACTACAGAGTTCTTTTCTTGTTTGGTAGATCGTAGTACAGAGGTGGTCCCATATAAGGTGGTTTTAGTTGCAGTGGTAGGACTCCTAGCAGAGTCCGTCTGGGGAAGTACCACACCCTTGCCAGTTATTCTACCGCCATGCAGTAATATGAAAACATTACTGTGTTCCAGTATGAAGGACAATGTTTCCAGAGAAATTACAGGGCTTAGAGGTATAACATCTTAGATCTTTGGTTATGAGCGCAGTGCTAGGTAATGATTTGGACTCTTCATGTTCCAATAGCTGCATGTCACAGTGCTTTTATGTGGCAGGCATGTTGCTTACCATCAGGCACATGTCAGGATCGTCTCGTCAGTCTTTATTTAAAAAAATTAAAAAATATCGTAATCGGATCAGCGGTTTTTTCTAAGTATGAACAAAAAACAGCTAAACTTTACCTCGATGACGTAGTGATTGCTTACTTTTGAATATGTGATGTCTGAATTTAATTTGAAATGGAAGTCGTTTTTAATTTTTTATGAAAATAGATTATTTGAATGTTCCGTAAAGAAACTTTGAGGAGATAGGGAGTTTGCTGCGTGACCGAACCGAAAAAATATGTGAGACTAAGCCGTAAGAACAATATATAACGGAAGTGACGCTATTTGAGTATTGAGTATTGAGTGACGCGTAAGAACTGCCCGTGAACAGTGTTGCCAACTTAATTTTTCGTACGTACCAAAAACAATAAAATGAAGCTAGCTTTTTTTATGCAAATCGTGTTGCTTCTATATTATCCCAAAGAACTTTGTTTCTACCTGGTGTCCCATGATACTACTGTGATCAGCGAGCACACGGGAAGGGAGTAGGCATACACAGCGTTTCCCCTCTGTCAAAGTACAAGCCCGCGTGGACCATGGAGTTTGATAATATACTGTGGCGTGAGGGCGGGGCTAGATTTGTGAATGGTGCTTTTTTATGTGTTAGTGATTTGGCTGTGTGAATATGATCGGCAATGGATCGGTACAGGTATGTTTTGTATGTAATAGTGCGGCTTTGCGCTAGTGTGCAACTTTCCCCTCCCGCAAGAAATGGCAGAAAGATTTGAACAATATTTTTAGCTAAGGCTACTTACTCCCTTCCGTGCTGGCGCGGATGATCGGGTTGCTCGACGACTGTGATACTGCTAACTTATTTAGGTTTGCACTTGACTGCCATCTCGCCTGATGTTAAACGTCGATAATGACGCATATTACGAATCTTTTTATCTGTCATAAAAACATGAACACATAATTATTGAACCCATCAGTTCGGATCTAGTAGCTTGCACTGCATCTCGGTAGCTAATGGCATCTCCCAAAAAGATATCCACGATATACCTCTCTGCTTAGTTTGAAGCTCGCTAGGAACTGACTTTTATAAAGTATACACAGACCTTCACATATTACGCTGACGACACTGATGACGCCATCGGTCGGTTTGTACGGCGAGCGTTAGCTGCATCACCGAAGACCATCCGAGAATTCAACTTACAGATGGCCAGAAATGCGGCCGTGGTGGAGGCTCTGCGCCGGGAGGAAGCGGCTTAGGCAAAAGACGATATCGAGTCGATTACTATCGGAATCCCAACCGGTAGTGATCGGCTCAACAGACGAAATCCGACTAGTACTAGACTTAGGTTCAAAATGTTCACAACACTCTCCTGTTTTCCCCTTCTTCTCCTAATCCAAGAAATATGTAAAAAATAATGGGCACCTTTGTGCCAGGTACCGTTAGGGATGGGTTATGTGACTGATGAATTTATGATGTTATTTTTAATTGTGTGATTTAGTAGCTTATATCTTTATTTAAACTGTGTCAATTTATTATATAAACTCATATTTATTAATATGTGTAATACGTATAAATTGTACATTTATCAATAAAAATAATGTAATTGTAGACAAAGGTCACGGACCCCGGAGTCTGTGGAGTGGATAAAATTAAAAAAAAAGTATACACAGAGCGACAAGACGAGCTGGACATGTGTGTTTGTGTAAGCTACATGTCTGCCCATAAAGATTTTTTTGTATTAAACAGCTCTAATAATGCACAATACATCACCTGTGTAGCTGTGTACTTATACTGACAATACGCATGTCCGTGACTCGAACTTTCAAGTTTTCGTCCATCCAAACAGTTCTGTGTACGTTCCACTACGCCAATACGCCGCTACGCAGCTATGCCGTCGCCGCTCGACATTTCCAAGAATACCACATCTTCCAGCTAACTAATAACTACATCGGCTTTGGCTTTGCTATTGCTGTCTCTATAATATCAAGCCATAAGAAAAGAGAGAGAGAGTAATGTCAAATCTGCCAAATGCAGCTAAGCAGTTCCTGGTCCTGTTATTTTTTTTTTTTTAAATGTAGTAGTCCAGGACGTCTACTCCCTTACTATGAAAAACGTATTTAAAAAAAAACACGCGTATTTCCTGCTCCGGTTCTACTTTAAAATAAAATAATAAAAAAACTTGAGAGGTGTCAAGGGACACCCGGATGGAACGAAGTTTCTTTCGATTAATTAGTGAAGGATTTTTTTTTTATTATTATTTATTATTTACAAAAAACCTGTATACCTACACTCAACAAAAATAATCGTCGCGACACCACACTGTTCAATGCGAAATAGAAATGAAAATATCTGGCTTCCTTGGCGGTCAAGTGTAAACCTACACAAGTTAAAAAAAAAAAGCTTTCTATAAGAGAGAGAGACAGACAGAGAAACATGCGACGCCGCACAGCTTACAATAGCAAAAAGTGTCGTGACAACTTTTCGTAAGAATTTTTTCCGTCTAGCCCCGTTTTCACAACGCGCGAAAAGGAACTTCGTTCCAATAAATAAATATTGGAGGACAATTCACACACAACACCATCTGACCCCAAACTAAGCAAAGCTTGTACTATGGCGGCCAGATAGCTGAAATAATACTTATATAGTTTTAAATACATACTTATTATAAATACAAACACTTTGTTTCGTTCGATCGAACATTGAAGAACCTTCGAGAAAGAAAACCAAGTACCTATTTGACTGTGAAATGAAACGCTTTGCTCCAAAATGACACTAAATTGCAATGCCCGGTTGGGGTACGTTGTGTTGCGACTAATTTTGTACTAATTTTGTTTTAAATGTACTTATTTATTACTGTAACATAATGAAGCAATAAATGATTGAGTATTGAGTATTGAGTATTGTTTGACGTTAACTGTTGTATCAGAGTAAACGACAGATCGAAGTAGAACCGGAGTAAGAAAGCCGCGAGTTTATTTCGAAATTACGTTTTTCGTAGAAAAAGAGCCGACGTCATAGGAATAAATATAATCACAAATCCATGTAAGCTACTATTAGTAAATCTAGACAACCCAACCACCTGCCTGTATAATACCGAGATATTATACAGAGACTATCCATCTAGTTCGTCGAACAACGTCTCTAAGCATGAGATCACGTTTCTAGCGATCTGTGTATCGTAAATACTTAAATATTTATTCAATGACTGGGTAATATAAATCTAGAATGACCTCAGCGCTCGAAGGTCTGCGTCTAAAGGTTGAGACTGCGGGCGTGTTCATCGCCACACAAATATTAAAGGAGAAGATTTGTGTGTATTCGAACTTCCTTATTTTTATTAATGTCAATATTTGGATGTTTGTATCGCAATCGCGTCTAAACTGCATAACGCATCGGGTTGAAATTTAAAATACAGATTATATGGAAGATCACATAGGCTACTATTTATTAGCCCCCGACCAAAAAAAGGGGTGTTATAAGTTTGACGGCGATGTCTGTCTGTCTGTGTGTCTGTCTGTGGCACCGTAGAGCTCAAACGGATGGGCCGATTTCGATGCGGTTTTTTTATTTGAAAGTTAGTATCCGTGCGGATGTTCTTAGCTATGTTTGGTTAATATCGATTCAAGATGGCCGCCACCACAAAATGGCGGACAAAATATTTCTTCACAACCTCAATATGGGTATCAAACGAAAGGGCTTAACTAGTAGAATACTATACACTATAAAAAAAATCAAATCCAAGATGGCCGCCACCACAAAATGGCGAATTATATAATTTTTTCACTACTACCTCAATATGGGTATCAAACGTATAGTAGAATACATTGCACTATGACAAATTTCAAATCCAAGATGGCCGCTTCCACAAAATGGCGAAATACATGTATTTTTTCACAACTCGCTTAATATGGGTATCAAATGAAAGGGCTTGACTAGTAGAATGTTGTACAGATAACAAATCTGAGGTAGTCGGGGGTTAATCAAATTTTTTAATTTTGTTCTTATGGGTAAAAACTATGCGAGACAATACGGAACACTGCTAGTAAGTATATTTACTCGTATTAAGGTTGCCATCCGTCCGGGTTTCCCCGGATTTGTCCTAGTTCGGGCAGCGTCCGGGCCGGATTTCATCTTCATCTCAATGTAAGAAGAGATAATAAATAACATTTTTAGGGTTCCGTAGCCAAATGGCAAAATACGGGACCCTTATAGATTCGTCATGTCTGTCTGTCTGTCCGTCCGTATATCACAGCCACTTTTCTCCGAAACTATAAGTGCTATACTATTGAAACTTAATAAGTAGATGTATTCTGTGAACCGCATTTTTTCAACAAAACCATACGTGCAGATTATCTATGAATAGGTCTTCAAAAATGATATTGAGGTTTCAAACATACTTTTTTTGCTAAACTGAATAGTTTGCGCGAGAGACTCTTCCAAAGTGGTAAAATGTGTCCCCCCCCCTTAACTTCTAAAATAGGAGAATGAAAAAAAAAGTGTATGATGTACATTACCATGTAAACTATCAACGGAAATTGGTTTGAATGAGATCTAGTAGGTAGTTTTATTTTAGTAAAAATAAGGCGTCTCCTGGCACGGGAGAAGTTCTTTGTACCCCGTAAGGTCAGGGAGGCCATTGAAATCGGTAAGCGTCCGACCTTTAATAGAGATGGAGGATGGCATGTGCCGCCCGCTTGGAAGCCGTGCCTCCATAGTGCTCGGGATAGTGTTCGCGATATGAGTGAAGACACAGTGAGCTCAGTGTGCTGCAATGTTCCCGACTCGCAGCTTACCAGTGATGAAGAGTTCGAGTGTACACCTGCGCAACCCTCTCGCACCCCCTCACCTGCACCCCCGCAACAGCCGTTGAGCTTGCGTGCGCGACGTGCGGCAGCCCGCAGTGCCAAACGGGCAGCCGCCGCGCGTGTGCACTCGCCTTGAAAAAGGCCGCCGGACGCGGCCGAAACTCGAGTCGGATTGACCGACCGTATATACGTGAGTGTCCCGTTATCCAATTAAATATAGTTTTATTTTAATACGTCATAAATTCACTATTGTCAAAACACTGATTAACGTAACAACGAACTACAAGAACTTTAATATTTTGTTACTTGCTGCTACGGAATCCTTCATGGGCGAGTCCGACTCGCACTTGACCACTTTTATTTTACACATAACTATGTGTAAAAAAATGTTGACATGTCCGAATTTTGGGCTCTATAATCTGAAAAAATCCGGGGTTTTCACGCATCTTGTCCTGGTTCCCAAACTTTACAGATGGCAGCCCTACTCGTACGAAGACAATAGTTTTTAACCCCCGACCAAAAAAGGGGTGTTATAAGTTTGACGTCGATGTCTGTCTGTCTGTCTGTCTTGTTGTGTGGGTAAATGTGTAGGTTTGTTCACAAGTTAAAGTAACGGATGAACGAAATTGAATGCAATTAAATACGTAGTGGTTATGTACTTTATCTGAATTCTACTAACACGCAATCATTACTGCGTTCCGGTTTGACCGGAGAGGTTTCCTAAGAAAATACAGGATATAGATTTTATCTTATATATCGTATTACCAAGCAATTCTACGTAATGATTTAGACTCTTCGTGTTCCAATAGCTGCGTGGCATTGTGATGTTTTGTGAGGCGTGTTGCTCGTCGTTAAACACATATTATACTTGTCTCACTCATTGAAAAAAAACAAGGATCAAGGACTTATGCTATAAAAATCAGTGAACATTGTAATGAAATCTTATACCTTTAAACGACCAATTCTTGTAGGTATTTAAGTATTATATATATAGAATCTGAATCTCAGAAACGGCTCGAAGGATTTTCATGAAATTATGTATACAGGGGTTTCGGGGACGATATATCGATCTAGCTAGGTTTTATTTTTTAAAATACATCATTTTATGCGCGTTTTTAGACAATGAAAAACTCCTACAATGTCATTAGAATACGATAACTAATTTCGCCATTGTTCTTGAAGTCTAAATGACTCAGACGGAATATGCTCGCCCTCGGAATCAACAGGCCCCGGTTCGAATCCTGATGGTTACACTCGGGTCTTTTCTTTTTTTCTGAGATTTTTTTTACTTAGAGCCCTTTATAAACGCATTTAAACCGAGCAAAGCTCGGTCAACCAGATACTAACTTTTAATGAAGGCATACCACTTTAAGCTCTACTTGTTCTATTGGAGCATGATTGTATAGAATAGCAGCTCTTACCATCACAGATTCAGTTGCTCACTGTTTCTTAGATTGATAAATAAAAATTGGGAGTCATAGAACTGCCGATAGAGGTGAAAACTTATAACTGAGAATTTGATAGCTTACTTAAACTTTGATAGCGTGGCTATAAGCATGGCCATGGTCCTGATTTTACCCGAAAAGTTCTTATCATTCCCGAGCGTGACGCAAGAATTCAATTGACAAAAAATCTGTCCGTGGTACGCCAAAATCAGATTTCACTTCAAAAATATATTAATAAGGAACTCTATAAAACATTTCACAAAAACTAAAAGATTTTAAAAAGTTGTCTGGCTTTCAAGCTAAACATTTTCAATCCTCAATTCCAAAGCTATCTATAACATTATCTTTTTAGTTATATGATTTGACTTTTAAATACCAGTTATATAAGCGCCAGACAGGCGGACAGAGTGTATAATTTATTTGTATGTTGAACACATACCACTCCAGAGCCAAGGGCGACCGGTCTATAGCATCGTGTGGTCATATCTAAATGGCTACAGATTTAACATTAAAGATTATTTAATACATTTGATTTTAATTCAATTTGGTTTTATTACATTGATACATTTTATTTATACATTATTTAATAATTTGATTTTTGATTCAAGGTTTGAGCAGAAAGGATGAGCTTTGTGAGCTGAATGCTTTAATCAACGTATTTTAAAAATGGCTACATAAAGAAACTTTAACAAAAACATTCGGAACATTAAAAAAACAATAAAGATAAAGAAACATTCAATATACGTAAACAAATAATTAGAACCAATCAATGTATACAAATCAACACATATTATTATATTTTTACATTCAACAGTGATAGTCATGTCGGATTAGACAGGGGCCGAATTACCCGCTCATTGTCTTTTATCCCGAGAAAATGACAGAATACACGAATATAGAAACAAAGCGGTTCATCATCATCATCATCATCCACGGCCTTTGTTATCCCACTGCTGGGTAAAGGCCTCTCTTTTTTCATGCCATCTTCCTCGGTCCTACGCGTTTAAATCGATTTAAATGGGACCAATAAATTTGATCGAAATTGTTACTGTATATAAAGTTGAAATATACTTGGAAACGTTACAAAATAAAGTAAAGAAAACAGTACCTATAACATCATTAAATAAAGCTTAAAATAACCTTGTCATTGTGTTGTTGTTTTTATCTACCTAAGTTTAGCAAATCTACAAAGTTTGACTAAGTTCATTTAACCGAACCTATTGAAAAAAGCCCATATAGTCAAATAAATCGAACTATCAAGAGTCTCAAAAATACATGGATCGATTAATCGTGATTTTTTTTTCCAGTTGGGTTGCCAACTTAAAAAAAGTTCACGTAATTTTACGAACTACGGAGTCAAACCACGTGGCCAGGAATGGCGGATTTTGAAGTTTCAACAAAAATTTAAAATGTTGTTACCTAGACGACGTATTCGTATTACCTCGCTATTTCATTGGAAGAGTGCGTTTAGTTTATTTTACGAAAATACAAAATTTTGTTGAGGGCTTCTTGAATTTCATTTTAAATACTTCTATTTAAAATGTTTTTGTTATTTCGGAAAAAATAAATTACTCAATTATGTTCTTTCTTCTACTGCAATCTTCATTCTTCAGTGTTCGTTCTTCTTTCTTCTGTGTTCTCTCTTCGTTCTTTTTGTTTCTTCGTTCTTCTGTATTCTTCGATCGTTGATAAAATGGGACTAAACGTAACCTCTTTCAGGCTATGTCTGAGGTGTGTCAAATACAGACAAAGCCAAGGAGAGGCTAGGTCAACGTCCCAGGTCGACTTGTAGAATGTTCCGAGGGTCTAATTAAAACTGTCTTAGGTTTGACATTGCTGTCTCTTTTCTTTTCTCTTGGAATTATAGAGACAGCAATAGCAAAACCATAGCCGACTCGTTAGGCGGTAGAAGTCCCGGCGTTCGCCAACTCTCCTGCGGTGTGGTTTAAATGGTAACACTTATCAAATTGGGTGACTTATAAAAACTAAGTTAGTAAAACTGACTGTATTAATTATGAAACATTAATAAATAAAATTTATAATCAATGAATAAAACTAAACCTAATTGGACTAAATAAATAACATGACATTTTTTTTTATAATTTATAGTGACGAGACCAGCTGGACATGTGCCTGATGGTAAACAAAATACCAGCCACATAACAGCACAGTGACACGCAGCTATTGGAACATGAAGAGTCCAAATAATTACCTAGCACTGCACTGCGCTCGTCACCCAGAGTTCTAAGATATTATATCTCTAAGGCCTGTAATTTCTCTGGTAACATTGCCCTTCAAACCGGGGCACAGTAATGTTTGCACACTACTGCTTGGTGGTAAAATAACTGGCAAAGGTGTGGTACTTCCCCAGGCGGACTCTGCTAAAAATCCTACCACTACCAAAAAAAGTTAACATAAATTAAAATAGTTTGTAAACTATTGCGATTTAAACTTATTTTAGTAGTGGTAGGGCTCTTTGTAGAGTCCGCATGGGTAAGTACCACACTTTTGCCAGTTATTCTACCGCCAAGCGGTAATGTGCACACATCACTGTACCGGTTTTAAAGGTCTGTCTTTTCCTGTGAAATTACAGGACAGAGATAAAATATCGTACATTTCTGAGGGACGCGCCCAGTGCAATGCTAGAGTCAAAATCATTACCTAGCACTGTCACTTAGAGATTTAAATGATATATCTCTATGCCCTGCAAACATTGCGCTTTAAACTGGAATAATATTTGCATAATTTGCATTGCGGTAAAATTACTGGGAAAGGTAACTAGTCGGAACTCAGCAAAAAGTCCTACAGCTACCAAATTTTATCTATTTTCCCTGAAGTTTATCTCAAAACAATGCCCTTTAAACCGGAGCACAGTGTTATCTGCACGTGGCATAAATTTACGTAGTGTATATTCCTAAAAACAGTTAAAATTACGTTTAACAGCTGCGTGACGCGCGTTGATGTCTTTTGTACTTAATTCAGTACTAAAATCAATAATGTTGACATGTACTACATACTGCTACCATCTTATCTATCAAAACGAATTGATGGCGCTACTATAATAAACGACCAATATTTTTGACTCCAAGAAATAGTAGCTACTATATTTCGTCGCAATGTTACAGTTGGTCTTACTTTATATATTCAATTGTTTGAGTAAGTACGAGGATAAATGTATAATTTTAAGTAATAACAGAGTTTTGTAATATCAACACCCAATTTACAGTTAGAGGTAAACTTAACTAGCAGTAACCCCGTGGTTTTACCTGCGTGTTATATGTTTTATTTTTCTGCAATGAAAAATAACATATCCCTGCTATTTCATACTATATTCTGTGTTATAAATCTCAACCTAATCTGATCAGATGCTTCAACGTGATTGAGCAGTAAACATCAAAATTTTCGCATCTATAATATTGCTAGGATAGAATTGGTTTCGTGGCTTAGTTATAGACTGCAGGCCCGTGAACAAAATTTATGGGTCATCTGATACAGCAGGAGACCTATGTAGGATGATAGAAGGGTATAAAGTAATAAGAATGAGCACTATGCCGTCACTTGTAAGCTGTCCAACTGAGTGCAGTTGAAGAGGGGGGGGTTCTAAACCTCGATCATTTCTCGTTGTCGCATGATTTTTGTACGGCGTTGCGGAATAATAGATTAGAAGAGGTATTGAAACTATAAAAATTATAAATTTTAAAATTGTTATTGTTAGTTTGTGAAAAAAATTAATGATTTTCCGACGATTTACAGAGTAAGTTTGGTCATTTGATTATGTTCGGCTTTGGTTCCATACAGTTTCAATACCTCTTCTAATACATTATTTCGCAATGCCGTACAAAAATCATGCGACAAGGAGAAATGATCGAGGTTTAGAAGCCCCCCTCTTCAACTGCACTCAGTTGGACAGCTTACAAGACGGCATAGTGTTCAATCTTATTACTTTATACCCTTCTATCATCCTACATAGGTCTCCTGCTGTATCAGATGACCCATAAATTTTATTCACGGGCCTGCAGTCTATTAGTTGTAAGTCTGGCCACTGAATTGGGTTCGATTCCTATCATCATACAAATAATAATAAAAAAAAACATATATCATCATATTTTATATAAAAAAAAACTCTACATAGATAGATAGGTAGAAAACTCTTTATTGTGGTACAACAAATAAAAAAACAGTGATATACTTATGAACTAGCAACACATGCGGCGGCTTTATTGCAGAGAGTAACCTCTTCCACGCAACTAGCATCAAGAAACATATCCTACATACAAAGACAAAGGGGGAGCGATATTACTTTAAATAATACTACTAAATATATATTACTACTACTAGTGACCCGTTCCGACTTCGCTCTGATAATAACTTAGATATCGACTGCAGCGCCATCTGTCGGGCTGATTTGTAAATCTAAACCTAAACTAATACAAAAATTTCATTCAAATCGGTCCTGCAGTTTATGAACAGTTCGTTGTCAACACACGAACAGAAACATTATATATATCTTATACCTTTAAACGAGCAATTCTTGTAGGTATATATATATAGAATCTGAATCTCGGAAACGGCTCGAACGATTTTCATTAAATTATGTATACAGGGGGTTTCGGGGACGATAAATCGATCTAGCCAGGTTTTATTTAAAAAAACGGCGTTTCATGCGCGTTTTTTAGACAATGAAAAACTGTTACATAAAGATTAGAATGCGACGGGAAATTTCACGACGGAGCAAAGGTTCATCATCATTATCATCAGCCCGTGTTCGTCCACTGCTGGACATAGGCCTCTCCTATAATACGCCACTCAGCCCGATCCTCGGTCTTACGCTTCCAACAAGCAAAGGTAGCTTCGAGCAAAGGTTGGCCATTGCCATTCAACGCGAGAACGCAGCGAGCGTCATGGGCACCTTTGCGCCGGGAACGGTTTGGGGTGGGTTATTTAGGGAATTGTTTTAAGTTTTAATGTAGGAATTGACATGTTATTTATATAAAGGGTGAACAAGTTAGTTAATATTTCGCTACATTGAGATATACAAACATGAATATTACAGTGAAACATTTATGAACAAAATACATATGGTGGTTCTATTGTCTACCCCATTAAATGCGAAAATTTGGTTGTTTGTTGCTCAATAAATTCGGAACGGACCGGGCTGAAATTTGGAACATAGTCAGAATATACTCTAAGATAGCACACAAGCTACTTTTTATTGCTGGAAAATTACGGGAAAGGGAACTACACCAGTGAAGTCGTGGGGCGTTGCTAATTTGCAATTATGTTTTTTGAGTATTAAATATATGTTTTTTGACTTGGGTGAAATCCTTTGCAGACACCCGGCTGTATTGGGGTGCAGCCGAGTTATGTGAGATCTTGGTTTATTTTTATTTAGCATCTCCACAGACAGAAAGAAACATTTGTTTTCTTTTTTACATGAATCTTGGATTAGGAGAAGAAAAGGAAATAGGGGGGTGTAGGGAACATTTTCATTCTAACTAGGTCTATTTTATTTTCTAAACCGCCTCCTCCCGGCTCAGCGCCTCCACCACGACTGCATTTCTGTCTTTGATGGCCATCTGCAAATTGAACTCTCGGATGGTCTTCGGTGATATGTGAGATCTTACTCACTAAAACCCCCTCGGTGGCCTACATCTGTGCCTAAGAGGAGGACGCCGGGATCTTTCAAGCACCTAGCAATTAAGGATAATGATTGTAGATATTTTTTGTATATCTAGGGTCTAGGGTTATCTCGTATTTTAAGTATGTATATTTTAAACAGCCTTCTCTCACTGCTAGGACTCGAAGCCTTCTCTCTCAAGGATAGAGTCAATCCACCATTCTGCCCAGTGCGGGTTGAAGGATGACACATGACTTCGAAAGAATTTGAGAACTTTTTTGCCGTTTTCTTCACGATGTTTTCCTTTACCGTTTTTTTATCGGTATTATTCAAATGGCTGTGAAGAGACAGTGGTGCATGTGGGATTTGAACCAGGGGCTTTTTTGTGGTATAGAGTGACAAGAAGAAGACATGTGTCTGATGGTAAGCAACAATACCTGCCACACAACATTACAATTGGAACATGAAGAGTCCAAATCATTACCTAGCACTGCACCGCGCTTATCACCCAGAAGTGTAAGATATCTTATACCTTTAAACGACCAATTCTTGTAGGTATATATATATATAGAATCTGAATCTCGGAAACGGCTCGAACGATTTTCATGAAATTATGTATACAGGGGGTTTCGGGGACGATAAATCGATCTAGATAGGTTTTATTTTTTAAAAACATCATTTTATGCGCGTTTTTAGACAATGAAAAACTCCTACAATGTCATTAGAATACGATAACTGATTTCGCCACTGTTCTTTAAGTCTAAATGGCTCAGACGGAATACGCTCGCCCTCGGAGTCAACAGGCCCCGGTTCGAATCCTGATGGTTACACTCGGGTCTTTTCTTTTTGTTCTTTTTTTTCTGAGAAAATCTTTTACTTAGAGCCCTTTCTTTATAAACGCATTTAAACCGAGCAGAGCTCGGTCAACCAGGTACTTATATCTCTAAACCCTGTAATTTCTCTGAAAACATGGCCCTTTAAACTGGAACACAGTCATGTTTGCATTATACTGCTTGGCGGTAGAATAACTGGCAAAGGTGTGGTACTTCCCCAGGCGGATTCTGCAAAGAACCGCATCACTACGAAATAATTTTCCATTGCGCAATCTGATTAAAATATATTCAAAGCAGGAATGTAGCAATCTTAATATTTTATTAGTAACATCTGTTAAGGCTACCTACACAGTGTTCCTTCAAGGTATACTAGCATAATGTTTGCAAGTTCCATTATGTCTGTTATCAGTTGAACAAATACAGTACTAAGTATGTTTTTCAAGGTACGCAGGTTTCAACTCTGGTTAGTTTTAACTTATATCATAAACACGAACATTTCTAATAATGCATATATGTTTGTAACTCATTGACACAAAAACTATTGACGGGATTTGGATCAAATTTGGTACAAAGATAGGTCTGGAAAAACACAGGCTCTTTTTTATCCCGGAAAATAACGGGGTCGGAAACCTCGAGAAGCTCCTAGTGAAAAATGCGACCATTTGAAAATACAAACATATTAAGGCATTTTTTTTTGGCTATGTAAGTATATCTTTATTTATGATCTATCTTTTGCCGTTGTAAGAGTGAGTATGGTGTGTACTCATTGAATAAATAAATTTTGATATTTGGGTTTTTGTTGTTAATGTGTGCCTAGAAACGATTATTGTTTAAATACAGTGGTTTGATAATAAAATTATTAAATTAAAGATTACACATAGAAAATTAGGCTTTAGATAGAGAATAAGTACATTGATCAGGGGTTTCCGCACGGTTTCTTTGTACCAATCGTAAGCAGATGAGGTGTAAACCACGGAGCACTGTCAGTATATAAATAAAGAAAAGTACGCTAAACTTGTCACAATAAAATAATTACTGAATAGATGGCGCTAAAACAAATTATACAAAGTTCGAGGTAGCAACCACAGAACTAAAAATAACAAAGATTTTAATTAAAATGAAATCTCCGCTCAATTCTAAAATGTACATAATATATCGTCTCAGACTGTAAATAGTTGAATTAGCATATATAATGGTGGCTGGTTTAAGTTGACATTTGGTGGGAATCCACATTTCCTTCAAAATGTCCTTTGTAGAGTTCTAATTAGACTGGTCAGCTACAGATGTTAGGAGGTTTCAAGGTTGCGTGTTTTTCCATTCTAAGCACGTATTTTATTATTCTTGGTAATACTAGTTTTTTAGCATTTTTATTTGGGAATTTATGTTTTTGAGTTAGGCAATAACGTATGTATATTTTTTAAATGAGCCGCGAAACGATAACGACTCGAAAGGTCGAAGTACGAATTCAATACTCAATCATTTATTGCTTCATTATGTTACAGTAATAAATAAGTACATTTACAATTTGCAGCAATAGTATCTGCTGATATTGTTATAGTTGCGTCAATGTAAGCAAAGATGTTCGTTTTATTGATAGCAGCAAATCATAGTAGTTTATTATCGCTACTAGCGTAGTTCACATTTTTATAATTTTCCCGATATAAAAAATAGCTTAGGAAAAATTTCAAACAATATGTTGTGGTAAAATTTCAACCCGGTCCTCAACATTTAATTTGATATTCGACATGATTTTTTTTATTTGGGCAGAGCCTTTATTAACAAAACTAAAATACAATGAGAACTACATACACTACACTACAAACCTAACTAACTACTTACACTAAGCACACCTGAATTTCGACATGATCCAATCAAGGTTAAACCACAAAAATTCAAACATATATATATTTTTAATTTATTTATTCAATTAGCACACAAAACTGAATGTAATAAAAACATATTATGACATAAGAGTGTACTGTACAGAACTGTATTACATTCCAAACTATGTGGGCCTAGAAACGATTTTTCATTTAAAAACAGTGGTTTGACTACAAAATTATTAAATTAGAGATAACACATAAAGAAAATTAGGCCAACAGATATGAACTTAAATTAACATGCTTTAAAACAGTAGATAAATAAGATAGTTCATAAATATTCTGAAACAACTAACTAGCCACATTTATAAATTATCGTTTGTAAATAATTTATAATATTTCTGATTTATAATTTTTATTAGATTAGTAAGGTAACTTTACAGTTGATTGCCACCTAGCCTACTGTTAAGCGGGCAAACCAAAATAACTACACTGATTGCGATAAAATGAATATGGGACTATAATCTACAGAAAAAATCATCAAATCCAATGCAATTGGCGGTGCTATTGCGTAATATGAGTATATTACATACATACAAAAAAAAGTTGGCAGTCATAGGAACTGCCGATAGAAGTGAAAACTTATAACTCAGAAATTGATAGCTTACTTTGGAAACCACGCGGGTGAAACCGGAGGGCGTGGCTATGAGCATGGAGCACTGGGAAACGCTGTCGAATTTCTAAATGGTCAATGGTTGATCCAACTTGAAAGATAGGATTGTTTTATTTCGATTCATAGACTTTATATGACAATAACCGAGCGAAGCCGGAACGGACCGCAAGTGATGATATATACATAAAACGTATGGATGAGAGACTGTAGGTGCCAAAAAAGAACGCAAGGACAAAACGCCGTTTTTTTTTACATGTTTTACATTCGACTTTTAACGATTCGTCCTTTTAGAACACCTGTATGACCTACAATATGACGCCATCTTGGTATGTTGTTCTTACTTTTTATTAAAGAACACTTATACTTTTAAATCCGAATAGTGCATTTTCAGAACGCGAAAAACAATCTTAAAAAAATATATTAAGGTAAAATACATGATGTGAAATGTGTGTAATGTGAAAAAATTGCATTGGTGTAATTCCAAACTATTAAATATGTTTAAAATTTCATTCATAACATTATTGTAGTACATATTTGTAGTAACTATTAGTAGTACGAGTATTATAAAAATGTTTTAAAGATAATAAGACAAACATTTGTTTAAAATACCTATATTATTTTCTACACTAATATTATACCTAAAGCTGAAGAGGTTATTTGTTTGAACATGGCTGAACATGCTAATCTCAGGAATTACTGAACCGATTTTAAAAATTCTTTCACCGATGGATAAGTAATGATAAGTTTATATAGTGGTAGGACTCTTGGCAGAGTCCGCCTGAGGAAGTACCACACCTTTGCCAGTTATTCTACCGCCAAGCAGTAATGTGCAAACATTACTGTGTTCCGGTTTGAAGGGCAATGTTTCCAGAGAAATTACAGGGCTTAGAGATATAAGATCTTAGATCTCTGGGTGACCAGCGCAGTGCAGTGCTAGGAAATGATTTGGACTCTACATGTTCCAATAGTTGCGTGTCACTGTGCTGTTATGTGTTAGGCATGCTGCTTACCATCAGGCACAAGTCCTGATCGTCTCGTCACTCTTTATTTTAAAAAAGTACGCAATCCCCGAATTCCATAGACTCAATATTATGTAACTACAGACGAACCCGGGACGGACTAGTAT
The DNA here is from genome assembly GCA_017562165.1 of Ectropis grisescens. Lineage (NCBI taxonomy): Eukaryota > Metazoa > Arthropoda > Insecta > Lepidoptera > Geometridae > Ectropis > Ectropis grisescens. The sequence goes on from CM029768.1 coordinate 11,172,312, forward strand.
AGTTATAATCTAGCATGGTTGTTCATTTAAGGAGCCCAAGTTATGTTCCACTCCTGGGATTCGGTTTAAGATGCCACGTTTCTCTTTCCTCCCTAAGGCTGTCTGGAAGAGATCGCTATTAGCGATAGCATCTGTCGCACTAACTTTAAGTATTTAACTTGATTCAACTTGTGAATTATTTTTATTTTGAATTGTTCAATGAAGTTTATCTGATTGCGGTCTATTTGGACTGAATGTTATATTGTACTAAAACCGCAATGAACAAATCTTAAAAATTTAATGTTTTTACTTCTTTGATATGTAGGTGTACACAATGTTGGTGGACTAAATAAATAAATAAACCTACCATGGGCTTATAATCTCACTTGTCATTTTGTAAACTGACGGTAATTTCATTTTTACGGTGACATGTGGACGTAATATAATGTCCATATGTCACCGGACGGTTGCTGACATCAGCCTTAGGAATGATCGACCAGAAAGGGCTTTCCAACTGATTGATGTCCAACTTTATAGAGGTATAATACTTTACAAAAGGCAGTTTTGTCCACGACCCAGCGTGGGCAAGATTTTGGGCATGATCATATTAAGCCAATAACCATACTTATAACTCGCTGCTTAAAATCTGCTATTAAAAAGGCTGCGGACTGTTACGTAGCTTGAAAAAGCGACATCGTTTCAAAGTTGACCTGCAGGTCTACTACGAAGTCCGATAAACGATATATCGACCGAAGTTATGGACGTTTTATACCACGAAACACAATCAGTCGGTTGATGACACAAAAACTGTCAAATCAGCGTCGGTCGGGATGAACGAAACGCCCGATCAGATCAACCGATCGATTGTGTTTCATGGTACAAAATGTCCATAACTTCGGCCGATATATCGTTTATCGGACTTCCTAGTAGAAGACCTGCTGTTCAACGTGACGAACAAGAAGGTTCCAGTTTCGTGATCTGAATGTCTGTCTAAACTGTGAAATGTGTAGCCTGAGTGGGTTTTTCGCAGCTTTTGGTGTTTTACTCGAGAGTGAATTGATTTTATCTAGGTAAATACGCTTTCCCGTAGACCGCATCATCACTTGACATCCAGAGAGATGGTATCAGCTGTTATAATAGTTAAAAAAAAGACCAAATTTAAGGTACATTCCCATAGTACGATCTTTACTTAGTTTGGGATTATCTATTTTACGGTTTGGCGCAAGATAGTATAATGAGAAATGTCGAGCAATATTTATTTATTAATTCTATCGGAAAACCAGACATACTTACCTAGTGTAAATAGTTAGCTAGATTTGTAGAGCTGTGTTGTTTCAATTGTAATTTGGTTTTATTAATACGGGCTCAGGCCATGTTTCCACCGAGTCAAATATTGACTAAAACATTGGCTAGCTAATTTCAGGTTATGGAGGGTTGAGGTGAGGAGTATCATCTGTGTACATGAAAATACGTCCATCAGGGAGGCGCCACATTAGGATCAAGGTAAATTATGAAGGGAATCACTAAACGTGCTATTCACATTTCACGAAATAAAAGAACTCTAGCTCTAACTCTAGCCACACGTTATTTCATAATAATTATTTAAGATTATATTATATATTTACTACATTACTTTGTGCTACACAAGTAGTTGAAATTTTCTATAACAAATTTGGACAACAATAATTATAGTGTTTTAAACTCTACATATGTACTTCAATTCATTTAAAATTTCTGCATTCATACCATAACCTTTGTCGTCGCTAGTGCCCTAGTGGAAGATTTTCGACTGCTATTTATAGCACACAGCTGGACACTTTATAAACTTTCTACCAAATGAGATGATACTCCTTACGTTTACCCGCCATAATTCAGGTTATCAGTTTTTCGTGGCGGAGTGTACCCGCATCGAATATTTTGGTAATTTTCCCTAACACGTCAAAAGAATTTTAACCCAAATTGTCAGTGCTAAGTGTTATTTAATACCCCAGTGTAATTACAGTAAATGGTAAAACCTAATCAGAATAAAAGGTAAATCAAATGGGACACGTTTTGAAGATGCAAAAGACCTGTAAAAGTCAGTTCACATTTTCACCATAGGTGGAGCCACTGTTTTATTTTGTTAGAGAAATTTCACAAAAACAAACAGTGGTACACACTTGGCAAAAGTTTATAACTATCTTTGACAGGACAATTTGCATCTAGAAAACGCCTTATCGGAATTTGTCTATAGATTTCAATTAAAAAAACATATACTCAAGGCCAAGATAAGCCGGTATTATGTAAAAATAAAAACACGTTTGTGTCGCCAATTGACGCAAAAACTCAAAAAGGCGTGCGAAAAACTAAATTTTGCGTTATAACAAAAAACCTGTTAAACTTCACCTATATCTATTCATGTTTATTTCTAGCCATATCATACCTTTCTATCCTACTAATATCATGTTAAAGTTTGGATGTTTCTTGCCCAATCGAACAGCTGAAATGATAAAATAAAAAAAATAAGATGAGGCGGAAATTTGGACAGACAGATTTTAGGCTGGAATAACACATAGGACTAATTTTTATCGAGACAAAATCCCAAGAACTACGCTAGTAAATAAACTTGTTTAGGTAAATAATAATAAGTGTAAAAAACCTCGTGAAAGCCGAGAAGAACAAGCTTAGCAAGTACGTTGACTTGGCTCATGAGGTTACCGCCATGTGGGATGTTGATTCCACGATCATAGTCCCCATAGTCGTGTCGCCAAACGGCCATAAAGCGAAAAGTCTCGACCAACATCTCAAGAGACTTTCGCTAGACGGTTGGGGTAAGGGCCAGATGCAGAAGATAGTTATTCTTTACACAGCGCGCATCGTCAGGAGGTTCCTCTCTCTGCAGCCCTAACCACCGGTAGCTTGGGCCCTGCCCCGCTGCTGGCGGCAAACTAGGTTTAGGTTTTTATAATGTATTTATGTTGTTTTATATATCAATATTGTAAAAACTTTGGCTTAAGAAAGGAAATAAATACGTGAATAATAATAATAATTAAATGGATGAAATAATAATAAATATTTATTTCAGACTATTAAAATCCACAGACGCGGAAGAAATTTATATTTTATATTTATTTATATTTTTACGTTATAATCTCATCTATGTTCCACATTTCAGCTCAATCCGTTCCAACGTTGCAACGTGATTGAGCAGCAAACGTTGAAACATTGACATTTATAATATTTACTATCGCTCCGCCCCGACTTCGCCTGTGGCACATAATATATAGCTACTAACGCTTAGGGATCACGCGCATGTCCAACGGCGAAAGAATGTTTGAATTCGGTCCAGTAGCTCCTAAGATTAGCGCGTTCAAAACAAAACCTTTGAAGGTTTGAAGGACAATTTTTTCCAGAGAAATTACAGGTCTTAGAAATATAACATTTTAGATCTCTGGGTGACGAGCGCAGTGCAGTCCTAGGTAATGATTTGGATTCTTCATGTTCCAATAGCTGCGTGTCACTGTGCTGTTATGTGGTAGACATGTTGCTTACCATCAGGCACATGTCCTGCTTGTCTCGTCACTTTTTGTTTAAAGAAAAAAACCTCTTCCGCTTTATAATATCAATATAGAAAAGGATTCCTTTTTTTTTAATAAAAAAGTGACGTGACGATCAAGACATGTGCCAGAAGGTAATGCCACATAACAGCACAGTGACACGCAGCTATTGGAACATGAAGAGTCCAAATCATTACCTAGAACTGCACTGCGCTCGTCACCCAGAGATCTAAGATATCTCTACGCCCTGTAACATCTCTGGAAAGATTGCCCTTCAAACCGGAACACAGTAATGTTTGCACATTACTGCTTGGCGGTAGAATAACTGGTAAAGATTCCGAGATAAAAACAGAAATAAATACATATAACAAGTCTTGTTATATGTAATACTTTTGAACACATTCAGTCGGGTGGCAACCAGTTGCGTCATAAATATTCATGACATTTACGAGATATAATCGTGCGAGTGACGTCATTGTACATAACCTCTAAAACTAAAGATCAAATTATCACCTTGATTTTTTAACGAATTCAACGAAATTACGGTTTGAGGTTAATTATTAGATTATATAAACTTCCAAATGAACATTCGGAATTAAATGAAGTTGATTTAAATTAGAAAAGTCAAATACAAAATGTTGGCAATGATCTAGGACTTTGTCCTTTGTCATAAATTATTCATTTTGATTTTATAGGTAATTTCCACGTTTTTTTTGGCCTAAAGTAAACACCTAATTAGGATTAGAGATTTTTATTTAAATTAGAAAATAAATAAACAAACGGAGTTACGTTCATATAGGTAGGTTGTATCAATTTACATCTCGTAGTTATAAAACCCCCTGAGGCAAAACTGGCATCGTTTTTTTTACCTATGAGTTCAAATAGAATGCCTAAAAATACTTTTAAAAAATTGAGGTAAGTCCAACTTAAATTTTAGCTCGCTCTTAAGCGAGCCATCTTAAAAAAACGCATTAGAGTATTCAATCCTTTTTATAGAGTCTACGATGCATACTCAGACAGACAGACATTTGAAATTTAAACCGTCTCTTTTTTTAACCATAAATATGTATTGACTTTTAGAGGTTAGACTATGATTTGTTTTTTCTGAAATTCTGGAAATACTGATATTATCATACCTACGTAACCACGTAGTAACGTCTTTAGATTTGAGGTTTAAGTAAAGTAAAAACTACTACGTAGTTTTTTACAAATCATCTAGTAAAATCTTCATTAAAACCTTTCTTCTATCAGACTTCTCGTTCCACAAAAGGGCGACATCGTTTCATGGTTGATGTTCCAAAAACGCGAACGAAGAGATTTGACTCTACGTTTGCGATAAGAACGTCTAGGTTGTGGAATGCGTTGCCTGAGTGGGTTTTCCCCGATGGTTACGATCTTGGTGTCTTCAAATCGAGAGTGAATCGGTTTCTGCTAGGTAAGCACGCTCCATCGTAGATCTCATCATCGCTTAACATCAGGCGAGGTGGTGGTCAAGTGCGAACCTATTATAGTTTAAAAAAATAATTAAAGAACCCTTTTGTATTCATTCAAAAACTTACACATTTACTACGGTGGTCTACGTTTACTACGAGTATATCATATTTTTGTATTAACACGTCTAAAATACAGAAAAAAAATTTTAAAAAAAATTGGGCACAAAAGTTTCTAGTGTTTTTTTTCAGATTTTGGATTAGGGTTTAATGAAAGTTTAAATATTTTTTAGGGGTTGTAATGTGGTTTATTTGATATACAAAAGTAAGTACTTCAATGTACATTTAAATGTAATAATATTTTTTTTAGAAATACATCGTTATCGTTCCTTTTAGAAAAGCATAATACAATGTTGTTTTTAAACTTTCGCGATTTGAACACATAATGTTTATAATGTATCTACAGGACTTAATCACGATTTAATTCATTGTTTAAATACCTCGACGTTTCGGCAGCGTTACAACCGCCGTGGTCACGAGAAGACATAATACAATGATTATTACCACATACCTATCACAAGCGTTGAATTATGTATAGACTGAATGAATGATGAAGGACTACAAGTAATCCAGTTTTTCAAGCACATTAGGTACCAGTTTGAAGCGTGCCCAACTTAGGTCCGTATTTCTACATTTTACATTCCACAGACGTTTCAACAGTATCTCCAGATTCTAATTCGACGAACTTACATGAAAATATAAAAAGTAAATATCGTACCAAAACAGGTTCTCATCAAAATGTTTAGTTTTGCATTACGCTTTGCGTATAAATTAACCTAATTACTTAGCAGAACTTCCATAACTGTATATTCATAAATTTTAAAAGTACAAAGTTTGAAAAATAAGTGTTAAATGTCCTCTGTGAATTCTTTTTGCACACTCAACTAAAACACATTGTAATTCCTAATATCTTCTATAAATAAATACCTACCTATTCATTTAATTTAAAAGTTACTCTGTTAAAAATAGAGAAAAATATTTTTCCACAAAAAAAAAAAAAAAAAATCATACCAGAATCCGAACAGCAAACACAAAAAATTGAAAAAAAAAAAAAAATAATAGCGCCACACGTCTTCAAAGCACAATCACTAGATACAAACTGAGGTAATACCAGCTAATCTTTATAACGCAGAACTATCAAAAATCTATGTCCTCGCTAATAATTTTAGGATTTCGGAACAGGTTAATTTTAATTATGCGATCCGCGGCCATGTTGTCGATGGACTGGCCGAACAGACGTTAGGACCGTTGCCGGATTTAAAAGAATAAGAAAAAACAATGGAGGATCAGTTGCCTATGGTATGCGGCGGGAATTTTTGGCGGTTCTTTTTGCGGGTGGGTTCTGTAGACGGAGTCGAATTTTTGTTTTATTTTCAATAGATATTAGGATATTACTTTTTGCCTAGTTATAGGACGAGCAATCGATATTTTGAGAATATACAGAACACTTAACTTAGCTGGAAAGGACGTGTTTTAACGACTTTTAAAGAATACTTAGGTACTGTAGAAATGTAGAAAAATAATTGATATTCATAATAATAATTCATAATAACCGATAAAAGTGAAAACTTAAAAACTTATTTATCTTTTTTTTTTCTTTACGTGGTGCATTGCGGAGGTTATTATTATTGTTAAGAGCCCATTGTGTCCCAGTGTTGAGCAAAAGCCTCCATACTCCTTCCATTTTTGTCTGTCTTGACTCAAAGTAGTCCAGTCTTTAAGGTGTTTGTCGAGGTCATCCCGCCTTATGCGGATGTTAAATATTTCAAAATTTGATATCGTAAATATAAATAATGTTAAATCTTGAAATGTAAATACGATTTTTAAATGAATTAAAATAAATAAAGCGCATGGAAAGTGCTCGGTGGAAATGACGCGATTCTATGATTTTTTTCACACTTCAAACCTGTTTCGGACATTTTGTGCAAAATTTCAAAATTCCAAACAACTAGATGAAAGAAGGTTACTTGTAGGAAACATTGGTTGCCTACTAGCTAGAACGTGCGATTCACAATACATGCAACCGTGAGGTAGGGTAGTAGGTTCGTATCCCACCTGCACCTTTGAGCTTAATTTTTCAAATACAGTTGTATAACCTGCATCACCACTGGTTCTAAGAGAAAACATCGCGAGAAAAGCGATACGTTCTGAAAAAAAAATTTATTCATGCGTTATCCACAAACGCTCACTGGGCTAGCGAGGGTTTATGGCTTTGGCTCTCTCCTGCGAGAGAAGGCCCCGAATTCTAGCAGTGGCAACAAGGTTTTGTTCCAATGATGCGTTTTCCAGACGCAAAAAGACTTGTCAAAGATAGTTCTAAATATTGCCAAGAGTGACACCACTGTTGGTTTTTGTGAAATTTCTCTAACATAATAAGACAGTGGCGCCACCTACGGTGGAATTGGGAGCTGTATTTGACAGGTCTTTTTACGTCTTGAAAACGCACCATACGAACTAGTTCCTAATCACACGTTACACGTTTTGAGGTGATCTCATCAGCTCAAAACGTAAAAACGTCATAGACTCACAGGCTAAGTAGAGAGATGCGATCAGCGAGCAACACGGAAGGGAGTAGGCATACGCAGCGTTTCCCCTCGGTCAAAGTACAAGTCCACGTGGACCATGGCCTGGTCACGCCCTCCGGTTTCCCCCGCGTAGTTTCCAAAGTGAGCTATCAAATTCTGAGTTATAAGTTTTCACTTCTATCGGCAGCTCCTATGACTGACATTTTTTCTTAAAAACATCCGATTGTGTATAGTTAGCACGGATCTCCATGCCCCTTCTCCGGAATGTCAACGTTCAAGGTTACGCGCGACATCGTAAAATGTCAAACCAGCGTAATGTCACATTTACATGTTTCATGCGCTTATATCACCGCTAAATGTTGTACGGAAGATAATGCGAACAATAACGCCTCCGGCCTACTACTGCCTCGCTAATTGTGGTAGGACTCCTAGCAGAGTCCGCCTGGGGAAGTACCACACCTTTGCCAGTTATTCTACCGCCAATCAAACATTACTGTGTTCCGGTTTGAAGGGCAATGTTTCCAGAGAAATTACAGGGCTTTGAGATGTAACATTTTAGATCTCTGGGTGACGAGCGCAGTGCAGTGCTAGGTAATGATTTGGACGCCTCATGTTCCAATAGCTGCGTGTCACTGTGCTGTTATGTGGCTGACATGTTGCTTACCATCAGGCACGTGTCATGCACGTCTAGTCACTATTTATTAAAAAAAACTCTCTTATCTTTGGTATTGCTCTTTCTTTTTTTTCGCTTTAAATGATAGAGACAGCATTAGCAAAGTTATAGCCGAATTAGCTAGGCGGTAGAGCGGCTGGAACAATATGGATAAAACTGTTTGGATGTTAAAGTGAAAATTTCTTTTGAAGATATACACACAAATTTTTCGTAAGCTGTGAATTGGGTTCAAGCGTCACGTTAAATGAAAGAAATCTTCAGGTAAACTCGATCTAGATGGCCATGGTCATGGTCACGGCCTTCGGTTTCACCCGCGTGGTTGCCAAAGTGAGCTACCAAATTCTGAGCTATTAGTTTTCACTTCTATCGGCAGTTAGCAGACCGATATTTTTATTTACTTTTATAGGTCTGGTACTGGACGGTCTACCATCGAGGAAAACACTCAGACAACTCATTCCACAGCCTTTTTCTTATCACACAAGAACAAAATTAAAAATTTGACTAACCCCCGACTACCTCGGTTTTGTAATCTGTACAACATTCTACTAGTAAAGACCTTTCATTTGATACCCATATTAAAGGAGTTGTGAAAAAATAAATGTATTTCGCCATTATTTGGTGGCGGCCATCTTGGATTTGAAATTTGTCATAGTGCAAAGTATTCTACTAGTCAAGCCCTTTCGTTTGATACCCATATTGAGGTAAGTTGTGAAGAAATATTTTGTCCGCCATTTTGTGGAGGTGGCCATCTTGAATCGATATTAACCAAACATAGCTAAAAACACCCGCACGGATATTAACTTTCAAATAAAAAAAAACCGCATCGAAATCGGCATATCCGTTTGAGCTCTACGGTGCCACAGACAGACACACACAGACAGACAGACAGACATCGACGTCAAACTTATAACACCCCTTTTTTGGTCGGGGGTTAAAAAGTAGATTCAAACATCTTCGTTCGTGTCTTTGGAAGATCAACCACAAAATGATGTCGCATACAGTAAAATTTAATTAGGATATAAGTTTTTGTAGTCATAGGTATTTTTTTAAATAGAGACGAGACGAGCAGGACATGTGCCCAATGGTAAGCACATATCTGCCACATTACAGCACAATGACACGCAGCTATTGGAACATGAAGAGTCCAAATCATTACCTAGCACTGCGGTCGTAACCCACATATATAAGATGCTTTATTTCTATGCCATACTGGAAACATTGCCCTTCAAAACAGGACCACAGTGATGTTGTCACATTCCTGTAGAATAGCTGGCAAAGGTATGGTACTTCCCCAAGCGGAAATTTTTTTAACTATAATATTTTCGCACTTGACCACCACCTCGCCTGATATAAACCGATGATGCGATCCCAAAGAACAAAAAGACTCAGCAAAGAGACGCTACAACATTTTACCGAACTCACTCAAATACTCTATACTTTATTAATCAACAAGAAGGAAATTTCCTCTTGCTTTCGAATATTTCATCAAATAAAAGTTATCTCAAGTATTTTGTTATTAGCAAATAATGAAATCCCCTTTATAACCGACTTCAAAAAAGGAGGTTTCTCAATTCGACCGTTTTTAGGTTTACTTAATTGCAATAAGACTTCATAGTCTTGAACATCGCCGCAAGATAGCTAGCTTATCGGTTTTTTATCGGATACACTTCGGAGAGTGTGCGAACATGCTGCATGATCTAATACCTCCTTGCCCTTTTTTCTATCGTACTTCTCGTAACTCAAAGAAGCGGCACCGTTTCATGGTGAATATTCCAAAGACACGGACGAAGAGGTTTGACTCTACGTTTGTGATAAGAACATCTAGGCTGTGGAATGAGTTGCCTGAGTGGGTTTTCCCCGATTGTTATAATCTTGGTGTCTTCAAATCGAGAGTGAATCGGTTTTTTCTAGGTAAACACGCTCCATCGTAGACCGCATCGTCGCTTAACATCAGGCGAGATGGCGGTCAAGTGTAAACCTATAAAAGTTAAAAAAAAAATCGCGAAAAATGCAATTAGCGTAAACAAACTTATTGCAATTTTCGCGAGTGGGCTTAGAATTTTTTTTTAAATATTTAGCTCCCATTCCGAATCGATTGACACCTCAATCATAATGTCATAGACAAAATCATGCGACAAGGAGAAATGATCGAGGTTTAGAACCCCCCAATTGCACTCAGTTGGACAGCTTACAAGTGACGGCATAGTGCTGAATCTTATTACTTTATACCCTTCTATCATCCTACATAGGTCTCCTGGTGGTTCATTTGACCCATACATTTTGTTCACGGGCCTATAGTCTACAATGTTAGGGGAAGTTGATAAAAATTCGACCTAAAAAGCATTTGTCGACTAGACTAAAACCAAGCATAGCTAAGGCCATAGCGCGCTGAGATACTAAATAATCATAATAAATACGTTTATTTCAGGCAAATAACGCATAAAAAACATCAAATTTTAAAGAAGAACAATAATTTATGTCAATTATGCTGTACATTACAATATTAAATCTAAATATTATTTAAAATCCTAATACAGAAAGAACTACACAATCTTAAATACTATTTGCGATTTTTGCTCTGGTGGACAGCAATCCACGATCTATATATAGGACTATATAAATCCTCGGACATGGTACGTATTATGCACTAAAGACATAATACCCAGCTACTATGTATGCCATGCCGCGTGTAGGTGTGTCGAGCATATATGGCCAGAGCGACCTAGACGGACCAGTGGCATTTGCAATCTGGAATCTAGATTATAGATTTGTAGACTTTAGACCTCATACTGTAATAATATATTTTTAGATACACCCCGCTTCAAATAATATTCTTACAAACCATTTCCATCTTAAGTTAGCCTGGAAGAGATCGCTTTTAGCGAAAAGGCCGCCGATTGTAACACTTGTTTTTATTGTTTTTTTAACCTGTATACGTGTTTTTGATGTGTACAATAAAGATCTATCTAGCTATATTCACAGACTAGATGCCCGCCCCGGCTTCGCCCGTGGTATATTATATAGCACTCATCGGGATCCCGTACATATCCAACGGTGAAAGAATCGGTGAAAGAAGACTGAAATCGGTTCACTCATTCCTGAGAATATCGATTTCAAACAAAAAACCTCTTCAGCAACTTGCTACGCCACCTGTCGGAAATTGGTCGTACCAACTCAGATTTAGAAAAAAAAATTAGCAAAGGTTTACATTCACGGCACAGATTACTGAAATTCAATGACGCAATCTTAGACACATGCTGTCATGTGTCATGTCAAAGCACGAAACGTACGAAAACTCTCAAAAGGGGAATATTTTTTCCCGATTTTGTTACATTCTTGTTTCATGCTCCGCTTCAATTAATAGTAGAGTTATTTTCTATAGCCTAAAGTCTTCCTCAATAAATGGACTATCCAATAGAAAAAGAATCTTTCAATTCGGACCAGTACTTCCCGAGACCCTAGCGTTCAAGCAAACAAACAAACAAACTCTTCAGCTTTATAATATTAGTATAGATTTCTAAACAGACACAGATTTTGTTTTAGAAATCTGTGGCTATATTAAAAAAACTTCAAAAAGGTTATCGTTTCTAATGTATTGAAATTAAAACTTTTTAAGTCACGTTGAATACTTCATGGTACGTGATGTTCTTATGAGATCGCGTGACCAACATGCGAAGCATCGGAACAGCGGAACGGGACGATGCATCTGATGTTTTTAATTGGGTAAAATTAGTACTTTAGTAGAAGTATTAATTAGTATTTGTTGGGTTGTAGTGGTAGGACTCTTGGCAGAGTCCGCCTGGGGAAGTACCACACCTGTGCCAGTTATTCTACCGCCAAGCAGGAATGGCAGACATTACTGAGTTCCGGTTTGAAGGGCAATGTTTCCAGATATATTACAGGGCTTAGAGATATAACATCTTAGATCTCTGGGTAACGACCGCAGTGGAGTGCTAGGTAATGATTTGGACACTTCATGTCACAATAGCTGCGTGTCACTGTGCTGTTATGTGTCAGGCATGTTGCTTACCATCAGGATACATGTGCTGCTCGTCTCGTTACTTTTATTAAAAATCAATGTGAGTTAGTGTCATCAAATGAAAATCATCTCCTTCTTTTTTGAAGTAGGGTAAAAAGAGCTGAATTAATACAAAAAGACCTCCAATATACTTGTCGAATATTTGGAAGCTTATTAAAATGCCAGCCCTGTAGACACATGTAGAGGCAAATGCGGGTTAGTGTTATAAGTTTAAGGTTCCGTAGTTTATTATACAGGGTACTTTTTTAAATTTAATATAGCCACTCCATAGACTACAGTGTTCGTGAACTTTATCATTTGGATTCTATTTTTTTAAATTTATTTTTTGGATTAGGAGAAGAAAAGGAAAATAGGGGAAGTTGGGAACATATTCAACCTAATTCTAGTGCTAGTCCGTAGTTAATTCCGCTAGTGATCGACTCGTCATGCTCATTTGGTTTTTTCGAAGCCGCTTATATTCTACTTTTAAGTAATATTATAAATGAAAAAGTTTCTGTTCTTATGTATTGTAATGTGTCTGGGTGTTTCTATGTATAATAAGTATGTATTAAAAGCTATATAAGTATTATATCAGCTATCTGCCGCAATAGTACAAGCTTTCCTTAGTTTGGGGTCAGATGGTGGTGTGTGTGAATTGTCCACCGATATTTATTTATTTATTTTATTTAACTCACGGTAAAATTTTAAATATCATCAGTTTATAATAAAACTCTTGATTTTTATACCAAAAACCAAAACTACGGTAGGTGTTTGGTTTGGTTTATAGTACAACGTGGTTAATTGTAATCTAACGGTGTTTTCAGTTTAACGGTAACATAAATATATATGTAGATATTTGTGAGTGCAAATATCGTGTGTGTAATGTTTTTTATTGATTTCATGTTTAATTTTGAAATTTTGGCATTCTGTACTCCTTTGTTTACTAGCTATATCCTGCGCCTATTGCTACGTCATCTGTCGAAATTTGGTCATAACCACTCAGAAACCTTCTTCATCTAAATGCATAGTTTACGATTATTTTATGTAATTTGGAAAGGTCATACAGACAAACACTAATTTTAATATTATAGGTAGGTGATAGGTGTGTGAAATTTCATACTCTATTTATTAATACATTTATATATTCACAAAATAAATTTTCATCCCACTAGCTCGGAAAGAGTACTTTTGCTCCTCGATATCAGGGCGCAAAAGTCGTTTTTACCCTCTAGAGGTTAAAGTAAATTTGAATTTAGAACATTGTGTGTACTGAGGTTTTGAATTCAAAACATAATTCAACCTATTTATTTCTACCTCCTTGGTGCCGAATGCATCATACATATTTTTTAATACGTTAAAAACTCAGACTCGGAACCTCCTTGGTATACTTACTTTTTTTTAAATTTGCTTAGCGCGAAAACATTTAAAAATTTGCGTTTAGTCATTTCCTCGCTGAGGTGGAATGAAAAGTTACGTGTTGCACTCGAGTGTAAAGATTTTACACCTTGTGCTCTTTTGATTCCCTTGCTACGCTCAGGATTCTAATTTTGAATCACTCGCTGCGCTCGTGATTCAAAATTGAGCACGCGGTTAAAAATCAACTTTGCACTCTTGTATAACAAATAACTATTGATGGACAATTCAAACACAACACCATCTGACCTCAAACTAAGCAAAGCTAAGTTAAAGCTAAGCTATATGGGGGCCAGACAGCTGATATAATACTTATACAGTTGTAAATATATACTTATTACACATAGAAACACCCAGCACACACTCAATTTTCGTAAAAGGGATACAAATGTTTAGGTTTACGTATTAATAAATTATTTATAGATACGAGTAGATATGCCTCATAGGCGGTGAGGGCGAGGATCCCCGATTCCCAAAAGTCTGGACACGAAGTTATTCGCTCACATCCGGTGAACGGCGTTGTCAGAATTAGAATTAAAATTTAGAAGATTATGCCTCTGTCTCGTCTACAGTACCCAAAGAGTTTACATATACTACGTATAGAGTTAGATTTTCCGCGCGGTTCCTTTGTGTCAATCGTAAGCAGATGACGTGCATACTTTCTATGGCAACAGAGTGAGCCGCGACAAAAGTATGACACTTCCACAAGAGCGACAAGGCAAGAAAGATACCCGTGCTTTCTGTGTAAAGGCTTGTTCGCATTAGGCTAGCAAATTAGTCTAGTAGAGAGTAATTTAGTAGCTAAAATACTCGCTACTATTCAAAAATCGTTCGCACCGTGCTTTAGTACAGTTCACAAGTGAGTAGCGTTTCGCAACATGAAGATCCTACAACGCATTTGTTTGAAGTTATTACTAGTTTGCTAGCTTACTAACACTAGTTTGAAAAACTAGCCTCGTGTCGCTCGGGCATCAGTACGAATACTAGCGTAACCGGTAACGCTAGTAAATTTATATAATACTGGCAACACCCCGCACCCCTTATTTCTCTTATTTCCACGATAAAAGCAGCATAGTATTCAGTCTTGCCAGAATGTTACTTTAACCTCTTAGGTGAATTTTGAACTGCTTTGGTTACTTCAAGGTTACTCTAATCAATGAAAAGGTTACTTTTAGGTGTACGACAACTGTATATCCATTCTTAATGCATAAATGTATACAGGACCAATATAAATAAATCACCAAATGCTCAAATACTCATCGATGTTTCTATAAATCAATACAACTAATATTATATTCTAGCAACTTTTAGTTCATCATCATCATCATTAGCCTGTACTTGTCCACTGCTGGACATAGGCCTCCCCCAAGATACGCCACTCAGCCCGATCCTCGGTCTTCCGTCTCCAACCGCCACCAGCTAGCTGCCTTTCGAATATCGTCACTCCATCTAGTCTCAGGGCGTCCTACACTACGTTTACCGATTCGCGGTCTCCACTCCAGAACCCGTTTACCCCAACGGTTATCAGGTCTGCGACAGATGTGTCCGGTCCACTGCCACTTCAGCTTACTAATACGGTGAGCTATGTCGGTCACTTTAGTTCTCTGACGAATTACTTCATTGCGAATGCAATCCCTCAAACTCACCTCACCTCAATCTTTTAGTTACTTTCCAGTAAAAAAAATATGAAAGGTTACTTATTATGTAAAAAGGTTACATTTTTAAACGACTTCAAAAAAGGAGGTTTCTCAATTCGACCGTATATATACAATATTATATTTCAGGTAATTTCTGACAAGACCTGACTGGTAACACTGACAGTAGGTAAGTGTTATTCCAGACTATTTATCATCAATTTATTTACGGAAGTCGTTTTTGCTTATAGCAAACATCCATACATACACATAAACGTTGACATTCATAATATTCCATTAATTTACAGTGGGACAGGGGGTTAGAACGAATACGTTGTCGAGGAACATACATTTTAGATTTTTGTTTATATTTCAAAAAACAGCTACTTACACCAATTTCGATAAAATTTAAATGGGACCACCGTATCTAATAATATATCTTTGCTTCTTCTTCTTGTCGAGTCAGCAATTCAGTTTGGACTACATATAAATATTGTTTTTATTATTTTGTACACATTTTTAAATTTTGTCTTTTGTTTTTAATTTTATGTTTTTTTTTCTTTTTTCTTTTTTTCTTCGTGTAATTTTTAAGTACTAAACAGTTTCTGACCAGTGAGTGGCTACAGAAACTCCAACGGGGTTGGCTTCGCACAGTTCATTCAGTGTACAAGTGTTGGGGCACAATGGACACACGAGAAGGTGATCCATAGTCTGGGAGCTTACACCACAGTCGCACTGCTCAACTGGAGGATCTGCAAGACCCCATTTACACATATTATGTCTGCAACTGCCTACTTGAGTTCGGAGTCTATTTAAAGTCTATTTAATCTATTTATATCTTTGCTAATAATAACTTTAACTTACTTACTTTAACTATAATAACTTTAATTTAAAAAACCGGACTGCGAAAAATCCACAGATAAAAAAATTGGTTGCCTGTAAAGTCGGTATACGGGCGAAAGTTTTACGTGACAACGACTTTGATGGTAAAATAATTTTACGGAAGGGACGCGTGCCTTTCACTTTTTATGTCTGTCTCTCTCGCTCTTAGGCGGGCTAACCATGCCCGAGTGGAAGGGACGCGTGCCTCTCACTCGCTCTCGTTGTGAGCGCATAACGTGAGCGGAGCGTAACGCAGTTTCTTGAAGTGTCACCCGGCAAACCAATTTATAAGACGTTGTCACGTCAAAACATATTGTATACAATCTATCTAAGAACACTTGGGTGGTTGAGACGAACCCAACGATATCTTGGTTGTCAAAATCCGTCCGTTTAGAAGATCCGTGGGAATAAAGAAATTTACAAACATACAAGATATGCGCGAAAAATATAATCTTAACACACTTACACAAAACATTTGCAGTCATAGGAACTGCCGATAGAAGTGAAAACTTATAACTCAGAATCTGATACACTCCGCGAGGTATAAGCTGAGCTTTGCATTAGTGTGAGTGATCACCAATCAGGTAGGAGCTTGAAATTTTTTCCGCGAGGTATAAGCTGAGCTTTGCATTAGTGTGAGTGATCACCAATCAGGCAGGAGCTTGAAATTTTTTCCGCGAGGTATAAGCTGAGCTTTGCATTAGTGTGAGTGATCACCAATCAGGCAGGAGCTTGAAATTTTGTCCGCGAGGTATAAGCTGAGCTTTGCATTAGTGTGAGTGATCACCAATCAGGCAGGAGCTTGAAATTTTGTCCGCGAGGTATAAGCTAAGCTTTGCATTAGTGTGAGTGATCACCAATCAGGCAGGAGCGCGGCGAGACAGAATGGCGCCGCGCCTAAGGCCGGTTGTCACACCTCTACACTATCCATGTACACTCACACAAATGCAAAGCTCAGCTTATGCCTCGCGGAGTGTAGCTCACTTTGGAAACAACGCGAGTGAAATCGCAGGGCGTAGCTAGGACGATGGCCATCTAGAAATTCTGACGCATTCCTAGATGGCATAAAGGATATGCCAACGCATTTCTAGATGGTCAATGGCCGTGGTCCCGAGTTACCCGAAAATTTCTTGTCACTCCCGAGCGTGACGCTAAAATTTAATTAACAGCCCACGATAAATTTGTCTATTGTGCGCCAAAAGAATTATTCACTTCAAAAAACATGCAATGGAACACCTCGCCTTTTTTACCCGACTGCGCGACGCAAAGGAGTGGTAATGTGTTTATCAGTCTATGTATGTATGTATGATTCTTTGAAGCACTATACAGACCAAACCCCTGAGACAATTTGTATGATTGACACGTCAATCGATTCCTCTTAGCTTCGCGAGTGACACTAAAGACATGACATTACACAGACCAAGTAGAGTGTGACGTGTGACATTAGTATAAATTCAATATGGCGGCTACCGGACGCCATATTGTCCAAATAAAAAAAATGAAAATCAACAAACTTTATCAAGAGGGGTATCGTTGAATAGGTATTTAAAAATAAATTTTAGTTTTCTTTCAATGTTTTTTGATTTGGCTGACCGTTTAGGATGTGTATCGATTTACAGTTGCGTAACAACCATTCTTACATTTATAAGTTAATAGGTAGCAGAAAACTTCGTATAATTGTAGGGACTTTTTCAGGATCCGCCTGGAGAAGTACCTTTGCCAGTTTCTACATTCTACAGCCAATGTAATTGTTCAATGGATCCCGACTGTTCAGTTGTTATGTTCCTTTACTAGAATATATTTTATTTTCTGCAATAGTATTAATTCAATAACGTATCATATAATTCTAGACCACCAGCAATCTAAGTGCTTGTTTTATTCTTTTCAGTTTTTATAGTATGTAAATACGTAGTTTGGTTCACATTTTATGCAGTCGGGTTTTTTAAAGTTTTTAAATTATGTTTATTTTATTTAATCGGTATAAAACCAGGGATGATCGATAAATTCCACTTATGAACTTATGACGTATATTTGAACTCAACATGTCATGAACCAAGAACAGATAAAAATTTCCCGGCTACAGATTTTCAAACTGGTGTTATTGATACGAAAATGAATCAAACCTCCATAGTGATAGCACCAATGTCACTCCTAATAAATGAGGCACCGCAAGGTACGAAGCTGGCGCTTAATCGACGATTAAACCTATTAACCAACGATTAACTGCAGCCTCGCGGGAAGGTTACGTACCTTCATGGCACGATCGGTCGATTTATTAATCAATGATTTGGAGAACGTAAAAAATACAACAATGTAGGTATAAGTTATTAAAGTACTTACCTAACTTTAAAAGCGTATTAAAACCTAAACTAAAAAGTGGTAGGACTCTTTACTGAGTCCGCTAGTACTACAGTTTTGCAGTTATTCTACCGCCAAGCAATACTGTGCAAACATTACTGTGTTCTGGTTTGAAGGGCAATGTTTCCAAAAATTGCTGGGCTAAGAGATAAAACACCTTATATCTCCGAGTGACGAGCGCAGTGTTGTATTCTTGGCATTGATCTGGACTCTTTAGTCTTGTCACTCTATGTTATAAAAAACCTAGGACAACTTAATTTTATATTACATATTTACATACAGACATTCAAATTTTATTGATTTGTATAGATCGATTTGGGTTGTCCTCCAACGCGATGGAAGGACGAGCTCGGAACGTTTAAAAATGAATGAACGATGGCAGCTCAGGACCGGATAAAGTGGAGGGATTTGGCGGAGACCTTTGCCCAGCAGTATGACTACTGAGGTTAAACTAAAAAAAAATAGATAACATTTGCCAGGTCCGCTAGTATAATTATAAACTTCGCGCCGATAAATTAATACAAAGAAAATCTAAGTGCTTTGAAGTTTTTCCGTTATCTCGTGAGCGCGCGGTGTAGTGACATCATTGCGCCGGCGCACAGTTTTTGCCGCGGTCTAGCGGCACGCTATAGTCGGGGAGGTGGAGAACAGTGTAACGGGCATCGGTGGACAACGAACTATTGTACAAATTATTATTAGTATTAGAGACCAGAGGTGGGAAAAGAAAGAAAACACAATTAGTTTTCCACAATTACATTTGTATGCGAAACTTTTTTATACTAGGACAAAAGTAATAAATAAGGGCAGTTGTGAGGTATCCTTACTGCATGTAGACAGATGTATTAATATTATGGAACTAGTGCGGCTCGTTCGTTTTTAACCAAATTAAAAAAAGGAGGAGGTTCTCAATGCGGTAGTGTGTTTTCAACCCCCGACGAAAAAAAGGGGTGTTATGAGTTTGACGTCGATGTCTGTCTGTCTGTCTGTGTGTGTGCCTGTCTGTGGCACTGTAGAGCTCAAACGGATGGGCCGATTTCAGTGTGGTTTTTTTATTTGAAGGTTAATGTCCGTGCGGATGTTCTTAGCCATGTTTGGTTAATATTGATTCAAAATGGCCGCCTCCACAAAATGGCGCACAAAATATTTCTTCACAACCTACCTCAATATGGGTATCAAATGAAAGGACTTGAGTAGTAGAACACTATACACCATAAAAAATCAAATCCAAGATGGCCGTCACCACAAAATCGCGAATTATTTAATATTTTTCATTACTACCACTATATGGCTATCAAACGAAAGGGCTAGTAGAATACTTTGCACTAGGACAAATTTCAAATCCAAGATGGCCGCTCCCACAAAATGGCGAAGTACATTTCTTTTCTCAAAACTCCCTTAATATGGGTATCAAATGAAAAGGCTTGACTAGTAGAATACTTTGCACTAGGACAAATTTCAAATCCAAGATGGCCGCTCCCACAAAATGGCGAAGTACATTTCTTTTCTTAAAACTCCCTTAATATGGGTATCAAATGAAAAGGCTTGACTAGTAGATTACTTTGCACTAGGACAAATTTCAAATCCAAGATGGCCGCTCCCACAAAATGGCGAAGTACATTTCTTTTCTTAAAACTCCCTTAATATGGGTATCAAATGAAAAGGCTTGACTAGTAGAATGTTGTACAGATAACAAATCCTAGGTACTCGGGGGTTAGTCAAAATTTTTAATTTTGTTCTTGTCCTTTAGATGCATGTTATGCGATAGCTCCGCCAATTGTATATCGTTTTTATGGGCCTTTTCTGTTTGGCAGATCATAGTTTAGACGTAGTCCTACATGTATACATTTTATCGAAATCAGTCGGGGTGGTTTTTGAAATGTGAACAAAACAAAATTACTTTCATATACCTCGATGACTTAGTTGATGGTTTCTTATGACATTTGTTCGTGTGTTTGATTTTAATTTTAAATTGAAGTGACTTTCTGTTCTTCGTAAAAATAAATTATTCTTATCCATCTGTAAATTATCGGAGAAAACAAATTATTGTTGTCCTAAGTCAATTCACGGACCCTTGTCATAGACGCTGGCGGCTCCTACACTATGCGACATCCGGGTCACTCATGCATAACGCATGCGGCGTCAGCTGAGCGACTCTTCTACTCTATCATTGCTAACTTGTGTGTTTGTTGGAGCTAGCTTCTGTAAAGTGCATATTACACTTTTCTAAATTTAGTCAACTGAATTCAGTCGTTACTGAATTCAGTGTAGTGTAATAGAATAAGTTAGCTAGCAAACTAAATTCAGAATCGCTTGCTTCTAACTTCCATCTGAATACAGTCGACAATCCTTGCTGCTATATTTGCTTCTGATTTCGGACACTACATTTAGCCAAATGTAATAAGCATTTAAAGCTATATTCTAATCCTACTAATATTATAAATGCGAAGATTTTGCAAGTTTGTTGCTCATTCACGTCGGAACGCCTGATCTCAGGGTCTAACGCCGAACTAAAACTGACTGCGCTATGACATTGCTCTCTTTTCCTTCCGCCACGGCGGATTTAGTTAGGCGGTAGAAGTAGGTACGGGTTGAAATTTGGAATACAGATAGATTATAAATATGGTCTGGAATAACAAATAGGCTACTTTTTATCTCGAAAGAATAACTCGACCTACGCGAGTGAAACGGCGGGCGCTACTAGTAATTAATATTTATATTATTCATGTATTTATTTATCGCCTTAAATCTAAGTTTTTATAATATTTATACAAAATAATAAAAAAACGTTTTAAAAACTTAAACCTTGATAGCAGGGGCAGGGCCCAAGCTACCGGTGGTTAGGGCTGCAGAGTGAGGAACCTCCTGACGATGCGCGCTGTGTCAAGGATGACTGCCTTCTGGATCTGGCCCTTAACCCAACCGTCTAGCGAAAGTCTCTTGAGATGTTGATCGAGACTTCGCTACAAGGCCGTTTGCCGACACATAGGGGGACTATGATCGTCGAATCAACATCCCACATGGCGGTAACCTCGTGAGCCAAGTCAAGGTGGTACTTGCTAAGATGTCCTTCTCGGCTTTCACGAGGTTCTCGTCATGTGGTATGGTGAAATCGACGATCACAGCCCAGCACTGTTTATTTATTTATTATATTATGTGCCTGTCTAGTCCCAATGTTGGGCAAAGGCCTCCCGACCCTCCTTCCAGCTTTCTCTATCTTCGGCTAACACGGTCCAGTCATTCCGATATTCGTCGAGGTCGTCTTGGCATTGTTTCTTTGGTCGTCGCGTCGTCGTTCGCGATCTGACTTCCACTGCGTGGTCATTTTGGTCCTAATACCTACTGTAAATGTAAAAGCTTGTGTATTTATCCGTTGGTATATATTGGATATCAATAATAATGAAACAGCTAAACGGATTGGGCTGAAATTGGGAACAAATAAAATTGTTAGTCCGGTATACCCAAAGAGTTTACATATACTACGTATAGAGTTAGATTTCCCGCACGGTTCCTTTGTGTCAATCGTAAGCAGATGACGTGCATACTTTCTATGGCAACAGAGTGAGCCGCGACAAAAGTATGACACTTCCACAAGAGCGACAAGGCAAGAAAGATGCTACCCGTGCTTTCGGTGTAAAGCGTTTGTGCCAACTCTCGACCAGCTCTGTAGTATATGTATTGCAAAGATCTCAATACCCAGATGTGCCCTCCCAAACTTCAGGTTGCATGGAATCATGTCATTGTTAGGAAGAGTGAGCTCACTCATTCCGTTCCAGTCGGTTGCAGGAAGCGGTGAACGCCGGACGGTTTTACTTATCACTATTCGTTGTCAACAACCAAAATAAGTAGAACCACAGCATATCGCGCCGCTAGCGATTCTAGGGGTCAAGTAGATTGGTTATGTGTAAACTACTTACGACACACATAGAGATGCAGTTTATTACCAATTTCAAATTACTCGGGCACATCCATAATGAGAAGACCAGCAGCACCCTGCGGTTTTACCTGCGTAGGTAATTTCTGTTTCCGTAATTTTCTGCACCAAAAAGTAGTCTATATGTCAGACTATTCAAAATATTGTACCTTACACGCATTTTTTAAGTTCACAAACAAAATTGATCAAAAACAGTGCTTAGAAGTTTCGTGTGACGTCACATTATGGTAAGTACGATTTTTAGGATAAAATGACGTCACAGCTCCCACTACAAAAGTTTGATGATATCTTTGATCAATGACTCGTGGTCCCACTAATGTGACCCACTGGTGGGACAGCTTTCTCGAATTTTAATAATTTAGTAAAAAAATACGTGTCCCATATTTTTTTTAATTAAAGATTGACGAGACGAGCATGACATGTGCCTCGTGGTAAGCAAAATGCCTGTCACATAGCAGCACACAGCAAATCATTACTTAGCACTGCACTGCGCTCGTCACCCAGCACGTCAAACCTAAGATGTTATATCTCTAAGCCCTGTAATTTCTCTGGAAACATTACCCTTCAAACCGGAACACAGTAATGTTTGCACATTATAGCTTGGCGGTAGAATAACTGGCAAAGGTGTGGATAGACTAGTAAGAATTATTAATGTTTTACCCAATCGTCATCGGAATTTATATAACACCCTCTGTTCACCTTTCGTCCCATATCCTAATACATATTAGTCTTAGATATCACACAACCCACACACTCGTAACTATAGTGTATTCTATGTCAACTGGTCAGCCAATCTGACGTCATCAGTACCTGAATCAGGATTCCTAGAAGGTCTACGACTTTGAGAGACGTTAGGTTTTAGCGTCGTTATTTGAAACGGATGTTATTTTTGAAGTGAATATTCTTTAGCTGCATTAAATACTTTTTGAAGTGAAAACTTCTTTTGGCGGGCCACAGACAGATTTTTGTGGGCTGTGAATTGAATTCTAGCGTCACGCTCGGGAGTTATAAGTTGATAACAAATCTTCGGGTAAACTCGGGACCATGGCCATTGTCTATCTAGAAGTGCGTTAGCGTTTCCCATTGGACTGGCGCATTTCTAGATGGCCATGCTCAAGGCCACACCCCCCCGGTTTCACCCGCGTATTTTCCAACGTAAGCTATCAAATGTAGGTACATTGTACAAGTTTTCATATCTATCGGCGGCAGTTCCTATAACTGCCACTTCGTTCGTCACGTTTTTTATACGTCTATGGTTCCACCATTGCTATTCTACCTGGTTTTACGTTTATTTGAAATCTCTTCTGTTCTTTTCATCTGTGTTTACCAAATTATATGTTTCTCAAAATTTTGTTTTCGTTAAAAAAAAAATCTCGGCATGCACTAGTGTCATCTAGTGTTGAGTTGTAATACTTTTATACAGCCCTCTCTTGACGAGTAGTGAAACTAAAGTTACGCATAAAAATTGATAGATGTCGCTATAAAATTGCATATCTGGATGAATTGCTGTGCGCATGTCAAAAATTCTTGTCATTTTGCACATCATTTTATTTTGTGATATTGTAAAAACGAGTTGAATTTGCGAAAATATTCAGACGCGCTTGCAACGGGCATGATTCCCCGATCGAAACGGACATTTGTGATAAACCATACTGTTCGGATAATTACATAGTGAACGATAAAACGAATAACGTATAGTGGCGGTCGAAAACTGAAAAGATATTTTTAATTTTTGCAGTTTTCCTTCTCGGATTCAGTTCGTTGTGATCTTTGAGGGATTTCCTATGTTTTGTTTTGTGCAAAATAGTATGTGATGTGACCTGTAGTTAGGAGTGTTTCAGTGGTTGGTTTGGCTATTTTTGACTGGCGATTCGTGCTATATTTATCTAGTTAACTCCTGATGAATTATAACTACACGGAAGACTTTAAAATTGCGTAAGTACACTTTTCTATTCCTGTTAAAATAACATGAAATCTTTATTCCACAGTTGGCAACAATATATACCAGTACATTTGTCAGCGGTTATGTTTACGTTACGCCTGATATAAAATGATTATAGCAACGCAAATATTGTGTTTTGAACTTTCGCTCAAAAATCAGGTAGGATCAGATAAAAATATCATTTTACATTTTCAAATTTATCCAAGTGCAATTTTTTTAGTGTTGTCTTCTAATATCTAAAGATAACTCATGACCAATACTTCTCCGATACCTGACTGTGGTTTTTGAATGGGAATTGTATTTCAATTTTAGCTACTAATATGTAATTCTTCCATCATCATCTCATTTACCTAGTAACCTGTGAATTATTTGTCAACAATATTAAGTTAAACTAATCCTCTCAGCATTTCCCTGGACCTAATCTTGTATTTTATAATCCTTTTAGTATATATATAATAGACAAGTACCATGTGGTCGTTTTGTTATGCTTTTGCAAGACATTTCATGTTTCATGTAAGAAATGATAATGTGAACCTTATCACAAGTGAATAGCATTCAAAATTGTGATGCTAATTGTTGAATCTCAACTTAATCATAGCCATAAAAACAAGTCTTGGTACTCCGAATTTGTTTCAAGCTTTTAGTTTTATAGTGAAAAGGGGAAGAGACGAGCAAGACATGTGCCTGATGGTAAGCTACATGCTTGCCACATAACAGCACAGTGACATGCAGCTTTTGAAACATGAATGAGTCAAATTCATTACCTAGCACTGCACTGCGCTTGTCACCCAGATTGAAGATATTGTATCACTAAGCAGCTAAGCACTGTAATTTCTTTGGAAACATTGCCCTTCAAACCAGAACACAGTAATCTTTGCACTTTACTGCTTGGCGGTAGAATGACTGGCAAAGATGTGATACTTCCCCAGATATAAGCCTACCCTACCTAGTGCAGCTTTAGATACTCGTTCTAGTATAGAACTTACTGCACTTCTGGATAAGTCAAGGTCTTTCAGCAGGTTATAGAGAGATTTTGCTGGTATACCTCTCGCTCCCAATTATACAGCGTATAAACTAACTTCATAGCCGTTTTTTGTTAATTCGTTTAGGAGGTCGTAATACTTATTTTGTTTCATTGCATGGTCTTTAGGTATATTAGTTTCCCACGGTACGGTAAGTTCTACAAGGACTATGTGTTTTGTAGCTCTAGAAAAAAGGAAAATGTCCGGTCTGGATGACGAAACACCCACATCCTCTGGGATTTTGTAGTGCTTTTCATACGTGTCCATTAAAATAGTCCAATCAGGTGCTGTAGCCAGGATTGAGTAAGGCTTGTTCCTAGAGTTTGAAGTTGTTATCTTAAAAAAACTTCCCGTGATATCACGCTTTCAATATCACAATTTTGGACTGTCCCGAAAACGTTTCATTCAAATCACTACAGAAATGTAGTATTTTTTAAGCGTCGCGTGTAAAGTTTGTATTGTAGCTATATTAAATATTGCGTTTAGGAACCTGGTTTCATAACAAAAGTAACTTAAAATTGAATGGGTTATCCAATGGTAAATACATTTTCTAATATTTTTGTACTTTTAAAATGGACTTGCCCATCCAGCTTTGAATAGTCATAAAGTAAGTTAAAAAACTAAAAAATATCAAAATTAAGAATAGTACACATTTTATTCTATTTAATTTGTTTTTTAATATAATGACAGCATCATTATATAAATAATTAAATAAATATTGGTGGACAATTCACACACAACACCATCTGACCCCAAACTAAGCTAAGCTTGTATGATGGCGGCCAGATAGCTGATATAATACTTATATAGTTGTAAATACATACTTATTATACATAGAAACACCCAGACACAGTGCAAATATTTGAATTCATCACACAAATATTTGCACTGGGTGGGAATCGAACCCACGACCCTCAGCTTCGCAGACAGAGTTACTACCCACTAAGCCACGAGGCCAGTCATCAAATATTTTAATATAATTGCAGGACCTGTCGTCACGCCTATTATACTAATTTTACATATGAGTGAAAAGTGAAACCATTTTTCTGATATCTGGGAATTTTACTGTTAGTCTCATATCATTTTATAGAACAAGAAGACATTTTTATCCACTACCATTAGAAAAAACCTTTTTGTACAGAAACAACAGATCAAATGTGAACAGGTCCAAAGTTCTGAGCACAATTTTAGTCTTCATTTGTCTATGCATCAATTGATATTGTGTGAAATCACCTCATTGTGGCAGAATTTAGAAGTAAAACGCTCAAGGACATTTTCTCTATGGTTAAGAATGACTACCATGCTCTGTTGTCAACATGACCTCACTCTGGTTTTGTAAGGGCCCTAGGCACAGTAATACATAGTCAATATATGTATAATATATAGTTAAGTTAGAACAGTCCAAATGTCATGGCCCCCTGAGTCAGCTAAGTTAAGTATGGGTTATAGATTGAGTCAACTGTTTTATCAAATGTCAAAGGCTTTCTCTTGATTTGTGACTATTATTTATTTCATAGCATTTGTGACATGCAAGGATCAATGCGAATTTTCAACAACTTTCAACCCGATTTGATTATACGTAACGACGTGATTGAGCAACAAACATCCAAACATTTGTATTTAGTATTATATTGTAGTTGTAGGACTCTCTTTCCAAAGTTATTATTCCAAAGCTATCTTAATAATAATTCTGAGTAATAAGTTTTCACTTCTATCGGCAGTTCCTATGACTGGCAAATTGTTTTTTTAAATAAAGGGTTGTATGTCATTTTCCTCGTGTAGCATGGTCTGGCTACATAGTAGTATGATTAGCTATTCCAGGCTTAACCTTTGCCGCAAACTATCAAAATGTCAGGGATAATGAGTCAGGTAGGGGTTAATGCTACATATTATTGTACTTATGGTTTACATTTGGTTTTGTAGTGGAAGGACTCTTTGCAGAGTCCCCCTGGGGAAATACCACACCTTTGCCAATTGTTCTACCGACAAGTAATGTACAAACATTACCTACTGTGTTCCGGTTTGTAGGGCAATGTTTCCAATGAAATCACAGGACATAGGAATAAACTATCTTATATCTCTGGGTGACGAGCGCAGTGCAGTGCTAGGTAATGGGTTGGACTCTTCATGTTTCAATAGCTGCGTGTCGCTATGCTGCTATGTGGTAGGCGTGTTGCTTACCATCAGCTACATGTCATGGTCGCCTCGTCACTCACTATAAAAATAATACCATGTTGTAGTTCCATATTGTAGTTTATTTTTTAAGTTTAAAAAACTATAGAGTTCACATAAGAAGAAATGCTATAGAGTAGATCGCTTTAAATAAAAAATAAAAATACGCAACTAACTGCAGTATTTTGTCGAATTTGGCTGTCCGTAGTCCGTATGCGCGCGCGTCGTTGCAAATTCATTTTCATTTTATTTTTCCAAATGCGCCAAATGAAGTCTAACTTCAATAAAGTGAATTTAAAAAAATATTATACCTGAAGGATTCATGAATTTTATCGGGATATAAAGTAGCCTATGTGCTGTATAGTAGTATAGTTGCCGGCAAACAAGTTGACCCAATGAAGTTAGCTGCGCATGGCGCAGAAACGTTTTTAAGGTCGCTTTGGTGGAAGTGCACATGCGCGAATTATTTCTTACTTATTTAGTTGTAAATACATACTTATTATACATTAGAAACCCCCATACTCAGTACAAATATTTGAATTCATCACACAAATATTTGCACTGGGTGGGAATCGAACCCACGCCCTTTGGCTTCGCAGGCATAGTACTACCCACTAAGCCACGAGGCCAGTCAAGATTAATACCATTAATCTATCTGCATCCAAAGTTACGACAAAGTTGGTCTAGTCGGGAGAACAGCAATTGCCGGTCCGGAGACCCCGGGCTCGAATCCCACGCGCACCACTGTATTTTCGAAGTCATGTAATGCTGATAACTTAAACATCGTGGGGAAACTGTTATCTCAACATTTTATTAAAGCACAGAACGGCACGCACAGAATAAACACTTCACAGAGCTAGCCTGCTACCGCACGGCCATCGCGGGTGTCATGGCGGCACCGACGCGGCGGAAGTGTCGATCTGCGACTAGCAAATCTTCGTGCAGCACGTGTGGATGGTGATGCAAGGGCAGCAGCAACCGCCGCATCCACCACAGCATCCTCCACAGCACCCACCGCAGCACATTTTGAAGAAGAGTTTTGAAATTGAAAGAGTACAGAAGTAAATAATGGGTCAAAAGACCTGTAAAATAAAGAGGTTTTTTTGAGAATGTTTTTGAAATTTTTTACGAATTTAAACTTTTTTTAGATCGTTTTTTGATGTGTATACCACAAATGATTTGACTGTACTCGTCCATCAACCTGGACTGGGCCAGCGTGCTGAATCATGGTCTTGGGTCGAGGCCTACTCATGGCTCTCCATGTGAGAGTAGGCCTCGAGTGTCAGCAGTGGGAACATTTATAGGCCGACCGTTTGTCTGAGTCCTCGCCTGCGGGGTACAGGGGCGCGGGGGTATGACGACAAAGGGGACTGAGACAGGTGCGGGCGGCGGAGATTAGTAAGATTGTGTTTCGCACGCCGCCGCCGCCCGCACCTGTCTCAGTCCCCTTTGTCGTCCTACCCCCGCGCCCTTGTACCCCGCAGGCGAGGACTCAGATAAACGGTCGGCCTATAGTAGAGCACAGGCCCGTGAACAAAATTTATGGATCATATGATACAGCAGGTGACCTATGTAGGACGATAGAAAGGTATGAAATAATAATATTCAGCACTATGCCGGTACTTGAAAGCTGTTCAACTAAGTGCAAATTGAAGAGGGGGGGGCCAACTCTAGCTCTTTCCTTTTTGTCGCATGATTTTTGTACGGCATAGCGAAATAATAGATCAAAACCGGTATTGAAACTATAAAAATGATTTTTTTATTATTAGTTTTGTCAGAAAAAGTCATGATTTTCCGACGATGTTTATGGTAAATTTGGCAATTCCGCAATGCCGTACAAAAATCATGCCCCCCCCCCTCTTCAATTTGCTTTCAGTTGGACAGCTTTCAAATGCCGGCATAGTGCTGAATCCTATTACTTTACACCCTTCTATCATTCTACATAGGTCTCCTGCTGTATCAGATGACCCATAAATTTTGTTCACGGGCCTGTAGTCTATAGTGGGCTGTTTATGTTTCCCAAATTTCAATATGATCCGTTTCATCATCCCGACAATTAAAGTACAAACATACAAACTTGTAGTAATATTGGTAACGGTATTAATCTACGTAACTTTTGCGTAGTCTTGAAATCCGGCAGTTGCCAGATCTACCCATAATAAACTATTAAAACAAACAAACCGACTAAATATAGACCGACTTTTTTATATACATTAAACAAACGTTTCCCACGCAAAACATTAATTCTATTCCTGCAACGTGTTATGGGATCATTTTTAAAAATCTGTGTTGCTACTATCGGAATGCGATGGATTTACCTGTGTGTTGTGGAATTTTCAGCGATGTAAATCAAATCATCAGTTCACGCAGATGACGTTCAACCCGATCACTTCCATCCCAGCGCTGGAGTCTGTCAAGGGTGTATCATTTCTCCACTTCTATTTAATGTGTACACAGAGCTCATAATGAGAATTACACTTGAGGATTGGACAGATGGCATCTCAATCGGTGGCTTGAGGATCTCCAACTTGCGATATGCAGACGATACCACTTTGTTTGCCACCAGTACACAGCACATAGGAGAACTTCTGGGCAGGATGGGACGCGTTAGCTTAGACTTTGGACTTAAAATAAACCGGAATAAAAGAAAGGTGATGATTGTCGACCGCATGGATAACAATGCTCCAGAAACTACACAAATTGCTAATTGTGATATTGTACAGTCATACATTTATCTGGGGGCCTTGATAAGTAACAACGGTGGATGTATCGACGAGGTCAAGAGGCGTATGGCAATTTCTAGGTCTGCGATGGACAGGTTGAGGAAAATATGGAGGAACCGCAACATATATAGAGCCACAAAAAATCCGGCTAGTTCGGGCACTTGTATTCCCCATATTTTTGTACGCCGCAGAAACGTGGACCCTGCGGGAAACGGAGAAGAAGAAGATATCTCAAAGCGAAACAATGTAACAAAGAAACCTGGCAATTATAGTTATAAGTGAATTGTATTGATATCTCTTAAAGGAAATAAATGATTATCTTATCTTATCTTAGATAAACGCCCTAGAGATGTGGTGCTGGAGGAAAATGCTCGGAGTCTCGTGGACTGAGTTCCGTACCAATGAGTCTATACTTCGAGAACTCGGCATCAAGCAGCGTTTGTCATCCTTGGTACAATCTCGTATCCTCACCTTGTTTGGGCATGTATGCCGCCGAGGCGAGGTAGCTATTGAGCGACTTGTGGTCCAGGGAAGGGTCCAGACCACGAGGGAGATCGCCTATGAGGTGGAATGACCAGATAAAAGCGGTGGTAACTGGTTCATCATCAGTACATGAATGCACTAGAAAGGCGGCCATCAGAGAGGAGTGGCGCCGTGTTGTGAAGCTTGCTACTAATACCTGAAGTGATGACCACGACCACTCTGTCAAGAGTGATACCGACGAAGAAGAAGAAGAAAAAAAAGAAAGATGTAGTGCACATCTGAGATACCGACCCCATAAAAAGTGCGATGAGGGTAAGCGAATGATGAATGATTCGCAGTCGTTTTAAGGCCGTAGGCCGTACCCCTAGCCAATGACCTTGATTATTTCTTACCTCATCGCACACCGCAAGAAAGAGCAAGAGAGAAACAGTAGGATTTGTCTCTGCGACAAAAACAAAACAGCGACAAATCCTACTGTTTCTCTCTTGCTCTTTGTTGCGGCGTGCGATGAGGTAAGACATACTGAAGGTCATTTGCTCGGGGTACAGCCTTAAGTAAACATTGTAAAACTTTGGTTGAACTTAGATTAATTTCTTAGCACGAGGCGTAAAGAGAAGAACTATTAACTTATTGCGTGCGTACATAGTAGACACACTTTTTTTACTAGATGACCCGGCGAACCTTGTATGACTCGTATCACTTACATGTAGATACACATATCTTCTTAATATAGAATATTACCATTATATAAATTACGTGTAACGTTATTTGTCCGCGATGGACTCCTAGACTACTTGACCGATTTTAATCAAGTTTACCGCCAATTAGAAGCCACACCCGATAGTTCATAATTTGTTTTCTATATTCGTGTGTGGGTTTTTTTTAATAAAGAGTTTATTGTAACGCATGTATGAATAAACAATTTTCGTACAAAAAATTAAACCGACTTCAAAACCACAAATAGGCACTCAAAAGCGAAAAATAAACTAAAATCATTATTATAAGCGCTACTCACTCATCTATTTGAAGTCGGTGCCAGCTAAATCTAACAGGTATAGGGATAGATACTACTTACCTGTGCCTACATAGCATCAATCTACTAACTTTTTGACCTGACTGGCACCGACTTCAAATAGATGAGTGAGTAGCGCTTATAATAATGATTTTAGTTTATTTTTCGCTTTTGAGTGCCTATTTGTGGTTTTGAAGTCGGTTTAATTTTTGTACGAAAATTGTTTATTTTACTCTTTTAGTGTACAAGAACAAAATTAAAAATGTTGATCAAACCCTGACTACCTTGGATTTGTTATCTGTACAACATTCTACTAGTCAAGCCCTTTCATTTGATACCCATATAAAGGAGTTGTGAAAAAGAAATGTATTTCGGCATTTTGTGGAAGCGGCCATTTTGGATTTGAATTTTTCATAGTGAAAAGTATTCTACTAGTCAAGCTCTTTCGTTTGATACCCAAATTGAGGTAGTAATGAAAATATAATATAATTCGCCAGTTTGTCGTGGTGGCCATTTTGGATTTGAAATTTGTTATAGTACATAGTACTCTACTAGTCAAGCCCTTTCATTTGATACCCAAATTGAGGTAGGTTGTGAAAATATTTTGTCCGCCATTTTGTGGAGGCGGCCATCTTGCATCGACATTAACCAGACATAGCTAAGAACATCTGCTATGGTATTAACCTTGAAATAAAAGAAACCGCATCGAAATCGGCCCATCTGTTTGAGTTCTACTACGGTGCCACAGCAGATAGACAGACACACAGACAGACATCGACGTCACTTATAACACCCTTTTTTGACCGGGGTTAAAAACAAGTTTTATTAAAGCATTTACACAATTTTGTATTGACAGGGTCGAGATTCATAACTTTTGTGAAATCTACAACGTCATCCAGATACGCAATTTTTCAGTTTTTGGTTCATATTTCAAAAACTACTTGACCGATTTCAAAAAGATTTATATGGGACCATTCGGGAAACATACCCATCCGAACACAAAAAGAAATTTTAAAATCGGTTCAGAGGTTCTCGAGAAATCAGGTAACATACATAAAAAAAAAAAAAAAAAAAAAAAAAAAACATAGGGGTCGAATTGATAACCTCCTCCTTTTTTTGGAAGTCGGTTAAAAATGGTTAGTTTTTGCATTCGGATGAACCTTCATATGAAGATAGATTAAAGGCTGGATACCTTGTGGCTTTCTAGTAAAGAAGTTTTGCATTGTATTATAAAATTGTAATCCATAAATAACAGCATTAACATGAACAAAATTAAAAATTTTGATTAACCCCCGACTACCTTGGATTTTTTATCTGTACGAAATTATACTAGTCAAGCCTTTTCATTTGACACCCATATTGAGGGAGTTGTGAAAACAGAAATGTAATTCGCCATTTTGTGGTAGCGGCCATCTTGGATTTGAAATTTGTCATAGTGCAAAGTATTCTACTAGTCAAGCCCTTTCATTTGATACCCATATTGAGGTAGGTTGTGAAGAAATATTTTGTCCGCCATTTTGTGGAGGCGGCCATCTTGAATCGATATTAACCAAACATAGCTAAGAACATCCGCATGAATATTAACTTTCAATTTAAAAAAACCGCATCGATATCGGTCCATCCATGGCCCATGAGCTCTACGGTGCCACAGACAGACACACACACAGACAGACAGACATCGACGTCAAACTTATAACACCCCCTTTTTTGGTCGGGGGTTAAAAATAGAAACACACTTGTGGCATCATAAATAAGCTGATGACGATGATGAAAAACAACGCGAGGACATCAATGTCAGTGATCATCAGCTGACACAAGAAAAACTAGGCGTATTCTGTTTCACGCGGTATGACGCAAACATTAGCTAAGAATCATACTGGTATTTTTAACTAGCCGCGCCCACGGTTTTGCCCGTTTAGTTCCTGTTATTTTGCGGGATAAAAAATAGCCTATCTGTTCTTCCGGAATATAATATTTTAATGGACACGTATGAAAGGCACTACAAAATCCCAGAGGATGTGGGTGTTTCGTCATCCAGACCGGACATTTTCCTTTTTTCTAGAGCTACGAAACGCATAGTCCTTGTAGAACTTACCGTACCGTGGGAAACTAATATACCTAAAGACCACGCGATGAAACAAAATAAGTATTACGACCTCCTAAACGAATTAACAAAAAACGGCTATGTAGTTAGTTTATACGCTGTAGAAGTGGGAGCGAGAGGTATACCAGCAAAATCTCTCTATAACCTACTGAAAGACCTTGGCTTATCCAGAAGTGCTGTAAGTTCTATACTAGAACGTGTATCTAAAGCTGCACTAGTAGGCTCATATCAGATTTGGCTGGGCAGGGAGAGAAAACGAGTGGTGAAGGTGAGTGTTGATGTACGTCAGAAAGGGGCCCTTAAACCTACGCCCGAGTCACAAGTCTCGGGAACTACTCGAGTTTTTCTCTCTCTGCCACACGATGGACCCGGCACCCGCACGGTGAATCCATGGAATGCTAAGAAGATCGTCTCTAGCTGTTCCAAATTTCTTCCCGATCCGTTCGTTCATACGTTACGACGTGAGTGAGCAACGAACATCCAAACATTGCCATTTATAATATTAGTAGAACAAGCACCTCGGTGTTACCCGCGTAGCGTAGTTCCCATTTCCGTTACTACCCGGGATAATAAGCAACATATCGATACCTTGATTCGCAAGACGGATAACTCCGTAGTACCAAATTTTATAGTGTTGGTAAATCACTTGGCAGAGTCCGCTTGGGGAAGTACCACACCTTTGCCAGTTATCCTACCGACAAGCAGTAATGTTGTGCAAACATAGTGTTCCGGTTTGAAGGGCAATGTTTCCAGAGAAATTACAGGGCTTAGAGATAAAACATCTGAGATCTCTGGGTGACGAGCGCAGTGCAGTGCTAGGTAATGATTTGGGCTCTTTATGTACCAATAGCTGCGTGTCACTGTGCTGTTATGTAGCAGGCATGTTGCTTAAATGTCCCGCGTATCTCGTCACTAATTATTTTAAAACAGAATTATGTGGACTTAATGAAAAAACATCAAAAGAAAAGACCTAAAAATAGAAGTTGTGTTTCCTATTTTAACTAATAATCGCTTAAAGAAAGGAAATACAAGTTACGCAATAGATACGCAATGGATAGTGGTGATTTTGTGGCCCCTGTAAAATTTGCTACTACGGAGTTATTCGTTTTGTGATTTAAGGTATCGATATGAGTACTTCCAGGCTATAACTGTGTTCCAAATTTTGTCCCGTTCCGTTCATACGTTATAACGTGATTGAGCAACAAACATCAAAATATCCAAACATTGACTTAATTTAATGACAAATTTAATAATAGGATGTACCACGGGCAAAGCCGGGGCGGACTACTAGTAGATTAATATTGCTTTATGGTAGCGTCAGGCGCGGTCCCAGCCTCGAATTTTGGAGGGGGTCACCAGTATGCAGCCTCAGGTTTTGGGGGGGGGTCACAAGTAGAAATACAATAAATCGAGCAAAAAATACTGCACTTGTAGTCCCCCAAGATTTAACCCGCGTGTTCCCGTTCTAATTGTTTTCCCGCGTTAAAAAATAGTCTACGTACTATTAGATATTTTTAATTTTCTTTGATTTTTTTTTTAACTTATACGATTTTGGGGGGGGGGGGTCATGTCCCCTGTGACCCCTCTTTCGGACCGCGCATGGGTAGCGTAGTGGGAAGCTTTCAGTCTACACCCATACTGCGTACCCTAGTTTTCCAGAGCTAATTATACCCTTGGCGTGTGTGAAACAAAATACGCTAACTTTGGTTACGTCACGTTTGGCGGTCATTGTCAAAGCCGTCTTCTCGCCTATCGTTCAGAACGTGAATTGGGAAACATTATTTTTAAAGTGAAAACGCATAAGCGAAGATACGGTCTACGATGGAGCGTGCTCACCTATAAGAAACCAATTCAATCGCGATTTAAGACATCAACATTCTAGCGCGAAAAAGACTTCAAAGTCTTGAACATCGCCACAAGATTGCTAGCTTATCGGTTTTTTATCGGATACACTTCGGGGAGTGTGCAACTGATCTGCATGATCTAATACCTCCTTGCCCTTTTTTCTATCGTACTTCTCGTAACTCAAAGAAGCGGCACCGTTTCACGGTGGATATTCCAAAGACACGGACGAAGAGGTTTGACTCTACGTTTGTGATAAGAACATCTAGGCTGTGGAATGAGCTGCCTGAGTGGGTTTTTCCCGATAGTTATAATCTTGGTGTCGTCAAATCGAGAGTGAATCGGTTTCTTCTAGGTAAACACGCTCCATCGTAGACCGCATCGTCGCTTAACATCAGGCGAGATGGCGGTCAAGTGTAAACCTATAAAATTTTATAAAAAAAAAAATTCATCATCATCATCATTATCAGCCGCAAGACGTCCACTGCTGTTTTTTTTTAACTTTAATAGGTTTACACTTGACCGCCATCTCGCCTGATGTTAAGCGACGATGCGGTCTACGATGGAGCGTGTTTACCTAGAAGAAACCGATTCACTCTCGATTTGAAGACACAAAGATTATAACTGCTGAACATAGGCCTCCCCCCTAGATTTCCACAACGAACGGTCCTGTGCAACCTGCAACCAGCGGTTACCAGCGACCTTTGTGAGGTCATCTGTCCATCTAGTGGGAGGCCGTCCAACACTGCGTCTTCCGGTCCGTGGTCGCCACTCGAGAACCTTTCTTCCCCATCGGTTGTCAGTTCTGCGAGCGATGTGGCCTGCCCATTGCCACTTCAGTTTGCTTATTTTTTCAGCTATGTTGGAAACTTTCGTTCTTTTACGAATATCCTCATTGTAACCATCATTCAAGATTGTAATCATCGGGAAAACCCACTCAGACAACGCATTCCACAGTCTCATTATCATCGTCCGCCCTTGTTCGTCCAGTGCTGGACATAAGGCTGTCCAATATTGTGCCGCCAAATCTGGCCTTCCACTCTCGCGCTTCCCGCCACAGTCCACAGCTCACACATTCCACAATCTAGATCAGCGGCTCCCAAACTTTTGTGTCTACTGCCCACTTTGAGGATAAATTATTCTTTAGCTCCCCTCTTTCACGCACTTAAAAACCACTATAACTTCAAATTAAATTACTAATTTATTATTGTGAGCTATATTAGCGGAAATTGAACATTCATTCTAAACGAGACTTTTACTATAACTCGCAGGAGTTAACTTGAGACCTGAGCTTAGTAGGTAACACACAACGGACTCTAAGGCTTTACACAACGTTTTTTTTCTGAGTCTCATATTGCCCCCCTTTAGATCTGCAGCGCCCACAAAGGGGCGTTATCGCTCACTTTGGGAAAGACTGGTCTAGATGATCTCATCCCAAAATCAGAATCAAACTTTTTCGTTCGAGTCTTTTGAAGATCAACCATGAAACGACGTCACATTTTCGAGCTATGCACAGTCAGATATTTAGACCGTGCAGTTCAGTCGCACACTCTCTGAAATGTATCTGATACAAAAACAAATGAAAAACAGTGGAATCGCTGCTAAAGATTTAGCCCACGCATTTTTCCAGCCGCTAACAAAACATCGATAAAAATGGCGTTTGTTTTGAAGCCATGCTTTGGAGCCACTGTCGTATTACCCAAACAAATTAACTGGTAATCCTACAAAACATTCCATGCTCGTTTTTATCCATCAGCAAACCAATCGATCAACAGTCTAATTTCGACCATGCGCGATGGCGCTACAGTCGCATTCCACAAACGTATTGACAGGTTTCTTTCTATACGTTTAGTTGTTGTATTTAGCCAGCTGTAAACAAATCCATCGACTTCAACAATTCAAACTTTGACTATGCACGATGGCGTTACTGTCGCATTCCCCAAACGTATTGACAGGTTTCGTTCTGTGCGTTTAGTTATTGTGTTTCGCCAACTGTAAACAAATCTATCAACAACAATAGTTCTAATTTGGACCATGCGCGATGGCGCTAGTCGCATTCCACAAACGTATTGACAGGTTTCTCTACTATACGTTTAGTTGTTGTATTTAGCCAGCTGTAAACAAATCCATCAACATCAACAATTCGAACTTTGACTATGCACGATGGCGCTACAGTCGCATTCCACAAACGGATTGACAGGTTTCGTTACTTACCTTTTAGTTATTGTGTTTCGCCAACTGTAAACAGATCTATCGACAACAATAGTTTTAATTTCGACCATGCGCGATGGCGCTACAGTCGCATTCCCCAAATGTATTGACAGGTTTCGTTACTGTGCGTTTAGTTATTGTGTTTCGCCAACTGTGAACAGATCTATCGACAACAAAAGTTTTAATTTCGACCATGCACGATGGCGCTACAGTCGCATTCCACAAACGTATTGACATGTTTCTTTACTGTACGTTTTGTTGTTGTATTTAGCCGGCGGTAAATAAATCGTATTATTGAAAACATCGTGAGGAAACCGACATGTACCTAGAATCATTCGAAGTCACATGTCACACATCAACCAGCACTAGGCCAGCGTGGTGGATTGGTGGACAATTCACACACAACACCATCTGACCCAAAACTAAGCAAAGCTTGTGTGATGGCAGCTAGATAGCTGATATAATACATATATAGTTTGAATTACATACTTATTATAAATAGAAACACCTAGACACAGAGCAAACATTTGAATTCATCACACAAATTTTTGCACTGGGTGGGAATCGAACCGGATTATGGCCTTAACTCTGTCCTTGCGAGAGAAGGCCCGAGTCCCAGCAGTGGGAACATTTAGTGGGCTATTGATGATTGAAATAAATCGTACGGTGATAACATGGACGTATAAAAAAAGTCGGACGTAGTCTCGCTAAAACAAAAACTGTGTCCATCGAATCGGCCACATAATATGCACGTGTGCGCTGTCACATAAAGGCTGACACGCACACATCAGTGGGTCATTACACGCGCTACTTGTGTTCCTGTCAGCCTATCAGTGGACAACGGACACGTGCAAATGTGGCCGACTCGATGGACACAGTTTTTGTTCTAGCGAGACTACGTCCGACTTTTTTATACGTCCATGGGTGGTAAGTGCACAATATTTGGCACTAGTTAGCGCGCGTCGCTGAATGGTGTCCGTATTAATAGACCGGCCTGTGACGTCATCGGCTTCGTAGTCTTCGTACCACATGTTTAACTAGACAGTTACTATTTGGTATGTTGTAGTGGTAGGACTCCTGGCAGAGTCCGCCTGGGGATGTACCACACCTTAGCCAGGTATCCTACCGCGAAGCAGTAATGCGAAAGTCACTGTGTTCCGGTTTGACGGGCTATGTTTCAAGAGAAATTAAAAATCTTATTTGCCACTAAGTGTACGCTTGGCATTACGAAACGCTGTTATTATTACAAAAACTACAAGAAAATTACAAAACATTGAAACAGTAATCCAACTAATATTATAAATATCAATGTTGGATGTTTGTTGCTCAACCACGTCGTAACGTATGAACAGATCGGGCTGAAATTTGGAGCACAGTTAGATTATAGTCTAGAAGAGCATTATAGGTTAGAGGGGCGGGAACGAGACCTACGCGTGCATAACCGCGGGGCGCAGCTAGTACTCACTAAGGCTAAGAACTCGTGGAGCGGTTTCCAACCGCGCCTGCGCGCGACAGGGGCGCGAACCGCGACCAGTGCATCCTCACTCGCTCAAGGTCGCGCGGTTTTAGCCTACAGCTAGACCGTTCCTCGCACGGAACAAGTGCCAGGCGGTTGTCGAACGCACGTCTGAGCGCTCGCGCAACACGTTTCCCGCGCAAAATGACGTCGCGTGCATATATGTGCTGTATATGGATCACAGATTTCTAAACAGATGAAACCTTCGTGAACGACACTGTGAGGCCAGTCATTAGTTATGTATGCGTGACAGCTCTCACCGACGTTGTCAAATTACTCACGTTGGTGTGCGTGTAATGTTCCCAGTCTTAAGAAAAAAATCCCACTATGATGTCTTAGCTTCGGAAATCTTCGCGTTTAATAAACACATATATATTATAATGTTAAAATAATTTATTATAACACCGATTATATATTATGCAAAGTTTTCTTGTTATTACTATTTCCATCCTATGAAGTTAAGAATGTTGATTTTGCATGCAACTAAAAATTCGAATATTCGTACAGAAAATTTTAGAGAAAAAAGACAACGCCGCATAATAGTAAAAGTCATGTGTGTGTTTATTTTGAGTATTCTATCGGAGTGAAATTATGAATATTATGCTTGACAAAAGGTGGTTAAATGAGTAGTTATTTAATATCGGTGAACACAGGAGGCGCAGAGAATTTTTGTCAACTGATTTGATATTGGGGGGGCCAGATCATTCAATTTGTTTACTATCCAATCTTTGTTTAAACGCGTGTCCCAAATGAAAAGTTCATTCACCTTTTCAAAAATGTTGATACAAACCAACGAAAACCGTCTAAGAGTTTTTGTAAATCAGTTGAACATTATTCACATCGCCACCCAAAGTTACGTCGTTGTTTTTTTTTAGCTTTTATAGGTTTACACTTGACCGCCATCACGCCTGATGTTAAGCGACGATGCGGTCTACGATGGAGCGTGTTTACCTAGAAGAAACCGATTCACTCTCGATTTGAAGACACAAAGATGGGGAAAGCCCACTCAGGCAACGTATTCCACAGCCTAAATGTTCTTATCACAAAAGTAGAGTCAAATCTCTTCGTTCGTATCTTTGGAACATCAACCATGAAACGATGTCGCTTTTTCGAGCTACGAGCATTCCGATAGAAAAAAGGGCAAGGTGGTATCAGATCATGCAAATCAGTCGCACACTCTCCAAGTCGTCCGTCAGCACGTCGTCCAAGTACCAAACGTTTAAATTGGACTGGAGACGTTAAATGATAGAGCGAATGGCCAGGGCGAAGGTCGCATGGTCGAAGGTTCACCAAGTTGGTAGCCAACGGAAGATAGCAAAATATTGTTTTGATAATTTTGTGGGTCCGCCATAACATTGCCAAAGAAAATTGTAGAGGTCAAGAATTTTATTCTTCCTTCGGACAACTGGGTTCCACGATCAACCAAATTAAAGGCGTTCTTGACGTTCACCTTTAACAGCTCTCTCCTCAATTTTGGACAAAGAAAGTCAGGACAGAATGAATACATAACAGCTTCACGTCCACCCAGAGAACCAAAATCAAGTTTGTTGGGACAGGGAGCTCGAAAGAGCAACGTTTTATACCTACAACCCACCTTGGCAGCAAGGCCAAGCCATATGTGGTGCCAACAGCGATTGGCCTGATCCCAACATCTTTTTTGGGTAAGTATGTACGCACACATTAGCACCGAATAAAACTTCGACAATGTCACTACTGACTCGACCAGATAGCATGAGGTTAATTAAAATGATTATCCACTATACCTACTTACAAGTACAGTAGAACTCCAATTATCCGAACTCCGACTATCCGAATCGCCGATTATCCGAATCACAAAAAATTGACCAAAAAAGTCTAAGTGCGCTATTATTCTTCCCCCCGCGAAGCCAGTGTTTGCGCGTCAAGTCTTGAAACCACTTTGGCTTCTAAAAGGGAATCTAGTGCCCCTGGACATAAGGTCAGTAAAGATCGTGTTACAGTGCTTAACTGTGCCAACTCCACTGGAAATCATAAACTGCCACTTCTTTTGATAGGAAAATCAAGAAATCCAAGAGCATTTAAAAACGTAAAAAAACTTCCACTCTACTACAAAAGTCAACCCAAGGCCTGGATGACTGCAGCTTTGTTTACCGAATGGTATGATGAAGTGTTTATTCCTGAAGTGAAAAAGCACCAAAAATCGGTGGGAAAAGAAGGCAATAAGGTGCTTTTAATTGTTAATAACGCACCCACTCATCCTACAGCAGAACTGTTGGAAAGAGAGAATGGGCAGTTTAAAACGACGTTTTTGTCTCCCAATGTTACAAGTTTGCTGCAACCCATGGACCAGTCTGTTATTGAAACAATGAAGCGCCATTACAGAAGGCAACTGCTGAGAAAACTGCTGATCGAAGGTGCTGAAGATGAAGAATTGGTTTTGGCAAATCATAATAAATTTAAAGGACTGCTGTTACATGGTAGCGTAAGCTTGGAGTTTGGTTACGTCAGTGACGCTAAGACGTGCGTGGAATAAACTGACAGGCCTACCGTCTGAGAAGAACAAAAAAAAAGAATCTGAAGATAATGAGAAACAAGAATATGGAGAGGATGATGATGATAAAAATGCGTTGTCACTAGAGGAAATAAGAAAAATGATTCTAAAAATTCCTGGTTGTACAGAAGTAAGTGCTGAAGATGTAGGAGAGTGGATGGCTTGTGACACGTCTGACCCTGGTTTTCAAATTCTCAATGACGATTTGACGATGAAATTGTTGTAAGTGTGAGAGAAGATGTTGAAGTGGAAGTGGAAGAAGAACTTTTTGCTGATGTTGAAGTAGACGCTGGACCATCAGCTAGTGAAGCATTTGCCGGCCTCGAGACTGCTTTGAAATGGATGGAGCGTCAGCCCGAGTGTGACCACTTGCAACTGCTCACCGTCAAGCAAATGCGTGACCTGGCTGCCCGAAAACGGTTGAAGACCGCAAAACAGCTTACATTGACGGAGATGTTTAAAAAACAATGATTTTTATTTCTAAACTTGTACATAAGTACATTTTATTTATATTTAAAACATGTGAAAATTTCATGTTTCTTTCATTTAATTCAATAAAAAAATAGTGCAATATTATAACGTAGCTTTTATTCTCTCCAATGGCTTTTTTTTTTTAAATCCGATTATCCGAATTTTTGATTATCCGAATGGGTCCCGGTCCCCATTCGGATAATTGGAGTTCTACTGTATTAAAAACTTGCATCATAACTATAGTTTTCATCAACACTATTAGTATTTTTATAAACACTGGTAATGACGTGGATTAAATTTGTGCTAGGCATCGATACACATTAAATTAAAAAATACGATTATAAAAATAGGGTTTAAAATAGAATAATACAATCTACATAAATAATTTGGTCTACGAGTATCAATCAAGAAATCATAATCTATATTTTACATTAACTTTAGGGAAAATAATTTCAATTTAGTATAGCAACACTAACAAATTTTCGTTGAGGTGTCGTGTTTCTATTCATCAATCGAAATAAAATCGCCTAAATTATATAAAAAGCAGTAAAAATATTCAAACTTTCCTATGAAATGATTTTCCTCTTTCCTTTTCTTATTTTTGGGAACAATGTTTGCAATGTTTGAAGACACAAGACGGCATAATCTTAAACAAAACTTAAAATCACACGGGACTCCCGTACGAGACGGAAGTCCGTTTCGTACTGACTGGAGTTTGTATTTGCTTTGGCGTTTGATATTTGGTACTGGACCTCAGGATCTGTGTTCCGAACGTTCCATCTGCCTTTTGTTTTAGAAATCTGTGATATGGATGCACGAGTCAAAAAACAAACAAAGAATTATCATTTTTTCCTAGTTGTACAAAAAATACCATTATTTTTTATATTTTTCTGCTAACCGTACAAAAAGTACGGGACATTATAAAATAGCTTGTAATCGAAGCTGGTTGTATGTATTAGTGTAGGTACAATAAAATATGTTACATATTTATCAAACAACATTTAGACGATCAAGTAGAATAAAAACAGTCAAAGTATGTATACTTTGATTGTTTTAATTTCAATGTGTCCGACCCTATGTTACGGCCTCTTCTAGCTGTCTTGCGCGTTACGAAGTAAATAACAAGCAAGAGTCGCTATTTATATAAAAAAATTCGCTAAGTGAGGGTTCTGTAGTAATATCTATTCTGTGCCGCGATGGGCGACGGTTTTATTTCAAAACTCACGAAACCGTTGAAGTTCGCGGTTTCGCAGACGCCGCGGGTGAGTTTTTCAGGCGGGCGGCGACTGCGCGGGAGCCGCGTTGCAAGCGCGCGCGCCGCGGGCGTAAACCGCCTCGTGAGTTTTGATTTCAATTTTTACATATAAATCTGCATTCTATAGAAGCTGCGGGCGCGCGCTTCGAAACCGCTCCATGAGTTCTTAGACTAAAATGTTGTCTAGCTAATTTCAGAGTGTCGGTTTTTCACATGTGCCATAACGCAGTTATTTGACTATTTGAAGTTAGCCCAGCATAAGCAGCCCACGACAGAATCCGTAATGAGGATATTCGCAAAAGAACGAAAGTGGCCGACATAGCTCAAAGAGTAAGCAAGCTGAAGTGGCAATGGGCAGGCCACATCGCTCGCAGAACTGACAACCGATGGGGAAGAAAGGTTCTTGAGTGGCGGCCACGAACCGGAAGACGCAGTGTTGGACGGCCTCTCACTAGATGGACAGATGACCTCACAAAGGTCGCTGGAAACCGCTGGTTGCAGGTTGCGCAGGACCGTTCGTTGTGAAAATCTAAGGGGGAGGCCTATGTTCAGCAGTGGACGTCTTGCGGCTGATGATGGAGCAGCCCACTAATTGTTCTTACAGTTGGGACTCGAGGCCTTCTCTCGCAAGGAGAGAGTCAATGCCATAATCCATCACGCTGGTCAAGTGTGGGTTGGTGGATGACACACAACCTCGAAAGATTCTAGGTACATGTCAGTATCCTCAAGATGTTTTCCTTCGCCGTTTCTAAATTAGCGGCATTACGCACATAACTTCGTGGTATCTGAAGCCGAAGAGTCCAAATCGACGACTTAAAATTTTCTCTCGCACAATCGGTTGGCTGATGGATCTGAAAATAATTCCAGACGCCAGTCGAGATCGCAAATAAATAAAAACGTTCAAAGCTCAAGATTTATTGCATCATATAAGTCAAACAGGTATATACACTGAATTTAACGATTCCGGTGATTGATGAGTATCACTCTTTCAAGAGTGTATGATTTCGTATTTAAATGGGATTGGCATGCGTGAATG
Source organism: Ectropis grisescens (assembly GCA_017562165.1). NCBI lineage: Eukaryota > Metazoa > Arthropoda > Insecta > Lepidoptera > Geometridae > Ectropis > Ectropis grisescens. The sequence continues at coordinate 11,217,070 of CM029768.1, forward strand.
CAGTGCAGGAATGTTGTTTGAGGGGGCTATAACCGTTCTACAAGTGAATTATAATAACAATATCTATATTAATAATTTCGTCAAGGGGTACGGGGTACGGTAGACTTGATCGAAACCTTATATGAATAACAAAACATAAAAAATATTGAGTTTGAGTCGTTCGTTAAATTGTGATGGCACTGACAAACAAACCGCTGCCGCTGTCGCCATCTTTGGTGTGAAACACGTTTCGTTCCATCAATCAACACATTGCGTGCGTCCGTCGCGCCAAAAAAGTATCAATCACAAAAAACTGTGACTTATGTGACTACGTAAAACGAAACGTCTTGCCGCCGGACCGGAATTTTATTAGTAGGTACTTATATTTATCAGCATTGCACCCGTGCGAACCCGGGGCGGGTCGGTAGTATATATATAATAGCTAGTTTAAGTGAACCTAAAATGTATCTAAAATGTGCTTGTAATTATGTTATAACTAGCGGCCCGCCCCGGCTTCGCCCGTGGTACATATATATAACCTACATCATTCAAGGATTACGTACATATGAAAGAACGGTGAATGATTTTTAAATCGGTCCGATAGTTCCCGAGATTACCGTGTACTAACTATATATATGCTATAGACTACTTTTGATCCCCAAATTATCGTGCTGTTTACTGGGTCAGAAGTGACACCTGTAGACAACTGGCGGGGATGACTAATTAAATGACGATTGATCAGTTTTCGACCGGAGAGGAAAAATGATTAAATTACTAAAATGGCTATTAAAAAATAAGGGTTGATCGTAGAATGGTAAAATTGAGCATTGTATGTATTTTTTGTATGTTGTATCATAAAATAATAGAAATTAAAAATTTTGTCTAAAAATAAAATAAAAAATTTAGGGGTGGACTACCCCAACATTTAGGGGATGAAAAATAGATGTTGGCCGATTCTCATAGATACCGGATAAGTACAAAAAAATTCATCAAAATCGGTCAAGCCGTTTCGGAGGAGTATGGCAACAAAAACTGTGACACGAGAATTTTATATTATGTTATAATAAATTTTCATTCATTCATTTTCATTTAATTTCGTTTCAATAATGATCACTGGGACCGATCTATCATCACGGACAGGACTATTGTCGCCAATAAGCCTGATATCGTGCTGGTAGCCCGGTCCCACCGCCGGGCTTTGATCGTCGATATCACCGTACCATATATGAGAACCTCGTGAAAGCCGAGAAGGACAAGCTTAGCTTAGCAACCCCATGAGCCAAGTCAAGGTCAGTTAAGGCTCATATTACCACTTCACCCGTATTTTTGCACAAATCTATCAGTTTTAGCGTTCTTGTTCTGAGAAAGTAAACGATTTCGGCTTCTGTTTTTTTTTTCTCTAAATGATGTTTATTTATTATTGCAGAGGATACAGGTTTCCGATAACTAATTTTTGCCTTAATTATTTACACAAAATTAAAATCCTCAAACACGTTTTTCAAAAAATGCTCGATGACTCGTTTTTGAGCTCCTAGATTGAACGATAGTATTGAATAAATGAAATGAAGAACATAATGTACAATAAACACTGATATAATGTATGGCGGCGCCAAAATGTTACTAAATTCTTAGATTATCTTGAGAAAAAAAAACATATTTATAAGCTAATTTAATATTGGCTAATTGGTGGACTATAAGCTAATTGGTGGACTGTTGCTCTGAACAGGGAATATTGGAGGGAGGGGAGAGAGGCCTTTGCTCTGCAATGGGACAATATATAGGCTGAGATAATAATAATAATTTAATAAAATTAAAAAAAAAATATTTTAAATTTTTATATGACGACTGGGACTCTAGATTTTATTTATTTTGACATTTTAATTTTGTGTGACAATTGAATACTATTTATGTTTATTTTTTTTGGATTTCATTTCTTAATTGTATATTATTTATGTGTATAATGGCCTGAAATTAATTAATTTTAATTTAATTTTAATAAGCACAAATTCATTCGTAACGCTCTAAAACACGGCGTATATCTCATTATTACTGTATTAACTATTATATGTGCCTTGACTTGGGTGATGAGGTAACCACCGTAGATTAATAACGCCATGTCGGTTTCCACGCGATGTTTTCCTTCACTGTTTTAAGTTAGCGGCATGACGCACATGACTTCGAAAAGACAGTGGTGTCCGTGGGATTCGAATCCGGATCGACAGTCACCGTCCTCCCGACTACACCAATTTTAAAAATCAATCTTTAAAACTTTTATTTCTTTAAAACGCCATCACTTGCGTTAAACCAAAGAGTTTACATATATTACGCATAGAGTTGGCACCATCGAATTCTTAAAAATGGCAGAAGCGGCAAACGCGCTTCTACTATGGCGATGCAAAATCAGGTGACGTCTCCTGATTTAGTCTCAGTCGCAACAAGGAGTTGTGTACGTTCGCTGACAATTCAATTTTCAAATTTTTCAAACAAACTTTCGCCATGTTATGTTGTCTTTAGGTTATAGCATACCTCATCTTCGTTTCTTTAATTATATCGATGGTTGGCACAAACGCTTTACACAGAAAGCACGGGTAGCATCTGTCTTGTCTTTGTCTGTCGCTCTTGTGGAAGTGTCATACTTTTGTCGCGGCACATCACAGTCACTCTGTTGCCATAGAAAGTATGCGCGTCATCTGCTTACGATTGACACACACAATTGCGTTAAACTCTTTCTACTTCGGTGTTTAGTGAACTAATGACGATCAATGTAAACAAATAAGTCGACGTTGAAATTTTTTCTCTAATATAATAACGTAAGTCGGAAACCGCACATTGTTGATGGGTTCCTGGTATACGCGAGTTCGATCGGCTCGTGGGAGATTCATTCACTGACGTACGTATGTATGTACGTATGTACGCTATACGTACACATACCTATGCTGTCGTGCAGTACGTTAACTCGGGTGCGGTTAAAATGGATGGGTCACAGGAGACATGATCCTCCTCGAAATCGTACATATTAAATTAACAAGAACAAAATTAAAAATTTTGCCAAACATAGCTGGGTGTTAACACGGATATTAACTTTCAAATAAAAAAAACGCATCGAAATCGGCCCATCCGTTTGAGCTCTACGGTGCCACAGACAGACAGACAGACAGACAGACATCGGCGTCAAACTTATAACACCCCTTTTTTTGGTCGGGGGTTACAAAAAACTTTATAAAAAATTACAAAAAAGTAACAATGTTTCCCCTAACCGCGATGCCTTTACATATTCACTAACAGCTTACGAAAAAATCTGTGTGCGGTGCGCCAAGAGTAGGTTTCACTTCAAAATGCATCAGATTTGGTACAGTCGTTATACAGACACGACAGACACATTGTAAACATTTAATAACACCCCTCATTTTAAGTTGGTGGTTAAACCGGAGAGGACGGAGGGACCAACTTAGCTGTTTTGTTAAATTTTGTGAAGATGAGCTAAAAGGTTTTAAAAAGATGAAGGATGAAGGAAGATGAAAACTCAGAAACGGAATAAGTAGAAAGAATTTGGGGAGACCTTTGCCCATAGAATAGAATAGAATTATTTATTGATATGTCAAATACAACAACTTATAATGTCACATAGTAAGGGTGCCTTTGTCAAATCTCGTTAATATCGGAAAAATAGCACACATCTTGTAAAAACACATGAAACCATGATTTATTATTATTACATTTTAAATAGTATAAATTAAAGAATAAATGCTGTAAAGAAAATATTAAATAATTGCTAATATCAATTATTTTAATTTGTATGGTCAGTTTCTAAAATCTATCCAAATTTCATATGGCTATAGTCATTCTCAAAATATTCTTATATTCTATTAATGGATTTATCGAACAGAAGCATCCTGACGCTGTAGATAAACTTTTCATTGCTAGGAACAGGAATGTTTTTAATAACCTCAGGGAGTTTATTGAACAAAATTTTTCATAAGTGTGACAAGTGTGATTGATTGTAAAAAAATGTTAAGGTTTTAGTATTAAAATTAACGTGGTTGTTACACATATTTAATTGGATAACGGGACACTCACGTAGTCACGTATATATGGTCGGTCAATCCGACTCGAGTTTCGGCCGCGTCCGGCGGCCTTTTTCAAGGCGAGTACACACGCGCGGTGGCGCGGTGGCGCGCTGTGGTGGTAGTGCCAAACGGGCAGCCACCGTGTGCGCGTGTGCACTCGCCTTGAAAAAGGCCGCCGGACGCGGCCGAAACTCGAGTCGGATTAACCGACCGTATATACGTGAGTGTCCCGTTATCCAATTAAATAAATGTTAAGGTTCGATGAAGATTCATTTGGAAAATAAAGTTTCGCAAATTTCCCGAGAAGACGTAGCCATTTTTTTTGTTTTACTATATTTATACAAAGTGCCACAGTGGCATAGCTTTCAACAAAACGACGTCTTTTAAAAAAAATAGAGCAACGGGGTAAGCTGATGGTAAGTAACACGACTGCTCATACCGTCATACCAGCACAATGACGTGTCATTGTGCTGGTATGACGCTGGTATGATGGTATTGCGCTATTGAACGCGACTAGTCTAAATCGCTGCAAAAACATTGCATACAGCTCATCTTCCAGACATATAATAACATGCTCTTTAGCCTTTAACTTCACTGGAAACTTTGCCCTTTGGACCGGAATCGCAAAGTCCTACCGCTATAGAACAGTCTATCGGGTGAGCTATTTAGATATGTAAAATTTTGACGAATGCGGTGAGTGGTAAAAACGTGCAATTTTATAATCGAGTTAGGTTCGATTCCCGCCTGCAACTTTTGAGTTATTTTCATCAGCACTGGCTTTAATGTAAATGAAAAAAATTGGTTGCCTGTAAAGTCGGTATACGGGCGAAAGTTTTACGTGACAACGACTTTGAGTGGTAAAATAATTTTACGGAAGGGACGCGTGCCTTTCACTTTTTATGTCTGTCTCTCTCGCTCTTAGGCGGGCTAACCATGCCCGAGTGGAAGGGACGCGTGCCTCTCACTCGCTCTCGTTGTGAGCGCATAACGTGAGCGGAGCGTAACGCAGTTTCTTGAAGTGTCACCCGGCAAACCAATTTATAAGACGTTGTCACGTCAAAATGTTAAGGTTCGATGAAGATTCATTTGGAAAATAAAGTTTGGCAATTTTGACGAATGCGGTGAAGACAATTGGGGTGGAAAAGTGTCACCAGCCAACTTCCACTTTGCCGGCGAGGAGGTCTTGATTCTCTACTTGTGCTAGCGAGCCCAGGATTCCTGCAGTGGGAATAAGTTGGGTTGATAATGAATCAATACGTATGCTGACAAAAAAAACACACGTATTTTTTATTTTGTTTTGCAAACTCAAAATTGAGTAGATACAGTGTTTTTAGAAGTTTCTAGTGATGTTTACGAAGACGTGACGTAACAATCTCCCGGAACTCTGGAAGTTCGATCATCTGTATCTTTGTCGATTTTTATCTATACTAATATTATAAAGCTGAACAGTTTGTTTGTTTGAACGCTAGGATCTCGGGAAGTGCTGGCGGGAAGTGCTGGTCTGAATTGAAAGATTATTTTTCTATTGGATAGTCCATTTATCGAGGAAGGCTATAGACTATAGAAAATAATGCCACTATTAACAAAAGCGGAGCATGAATCAAGAATGTAACAAAATCGGAAAAAAATATTCCTTTTAGAGAGTTTTCGTACGTTTCGTGCTTTGACATGACACATGACAGCATGTGTCTAAGATTGCGTCATTGAATATCACACATTACATACCTCTTGAATTTAAAACCTTTTTGCTTATCTCTGAGTTGGTACGACCAATTTCCGACAGGTGGCGTAGCAGGTAGCTGAAGAGGTGTTTTGTTTGAAAGCGAAATTCTCAGCAATGACTGAACCGATTTCCAAAATTTTTTCACCGTTGGATATGTGCGGGATCTCGATGAGTGCTATATATGTTCCACGGGCGAAGCCGGGGTGGACATCTAGTAATATTATAAAGCTGAAGAGTTTGTTTGTTTGAACGCTAGGATCTCGGGAAGTACTGGTCCGAATTGAAAGATTATTTTTCTATTGGATAGTCCATTTATCGAGGAAGGCTATAGGCATGCCTGTTATGTGGCAGGCATGTTGCTTACCATCAGGCAGATGTCCTGCTCGTCTCGCCACTTCTTATTTAAAAAAAAATATTCATTGGAATTTAGTCGATTTTTTTGTAGGGGATATGTTTTATGCACCGTCACTGTCAAAGGACACGGCCGACCCCACTGGCAGACATTGTGCCCCTACTGACTAAAACCCCTGAGTAACCTTCCCAAGTCCTCCAATCCCTTTCCCCAGCCTCTCCACGCACTGCTCAAGAGGGAGAGGAGCGCGAGTAGCTCTCTCCCCGGGCCGGGATTCGCCATCACACAACAAGATGCCACAGAGGCAAATTGTTGTGTGATGCCCAGGGTTCACCACGTGGAGATTCCAGAGCCACCAACCCTGGTTGATATTCGACTATGTTATTTCCTTAGTATTTAATACTACGTTAAACCAAAGAAGGAAACAACAAAAATCTTCTTTCATTTCGTTTTTGGTTTTTGGATGCATTTAAAAACAATCTGAGCTATGTAACTGCGTGCTGCCTGTATTTATCGCTCGACCTTGTTAGCTCGCGTTTCCTGCGTACGCGCAGGTTCCAATATTATGATGTTTCGAACATATTTACTGTTGCTAACGCTGATTTAGATAGTTTTCAGGTTCATTGACGAAATTATGAACGTTTACATAACCTACTAATATTATAAATGTGAATATTGAGGTTTGAAAAGTGAATGAGAAAAACTGTTGATCAATTGTGTCGTGAGAACTGAAGGGATAAAGAAGTTCACTCTAGATTTGAAATTAAGTCAAGTTATGAAAGCAAGCACAGCATAAGCAGCCCACTAAATGTTCCCACTGCTGGGACTCGGGACCTTCTCTCGCAAGGAGAGAGTTAAGCCCATAATCCACCACGCTGGCCAAGTGCGGGTTGGTGGACGAAAAAAAAACCTAGAAAACAAGCACATCACCAATTAATTAGTATTTTTTACGGTCTACGATGGGGTGTGCTTGCTTACCTAGATACCTAGAAGAAACCGATTCACTGTCGGCTGTAAGACGAGATTGTAATCATCAGATTAAACCCACTCGGGCAACGTATTCCAAGGTTTAGATGTTGTTATTATGAAAGTGGGCTGGCTATACTGATGAAGTATCTATCCCCATATACCTGTCCCGAATACAGGTAATGGAGAATGTTCACTAATTTTGAATGTTATCTTTCTGTACAAGAGTACAGAAACAAACAGTTAAAAATAAATAATAAATACTCGTGACAGAATTATTTCAATACGTCAATTAGTGTCCAAGATATAGAATTTTAAGTCATATCACAACACTCGCTCAGTTCGTTCACAACTGGAAGCGATGAAACACAAGAACAAAATTAAAAATTTTGATTAACCCCCGACTACCTTAGATTTGTTATCTGTACAACATTCTACTAGTCAAGCCCTTTCATTTGATACCCATATTAAGGGAATTGTGAAAAAGGAAATGTAATTCGCCATTTTGTGGTAGCGGCCATCTTGGATTTGAAATTTGTCATAGTGTAAACTATTCTACTAATCAAGCCCTTTCATTTGATACCCATATTGAGGTAGTAGTGAAAAATATTATATAATTCGCCATTTTGTGGTGGCGGCCATCTTGGATTTGAAATTTGTTATAGCGTTTGGTACTCTACTAGTCAAGCCCTTTCATTTGATACCCATATTGAGGTAGGTTGTGAAGAAATATTTTGTCCGCCATTTTGTGGTGGCGGCCATTTTGAATCGATATTAACCAAACATAGCTAAGAACATCCGCACGGATATTAACTTTCAAATAAAAAAAACCGCATCGAAATCGGCCCATCCGTTTGAGCTCTACGGTGCCACAGACAGACACACACACAGACAGACAGACAGACAGACAGACAGACAGACCGACAGACAGACAGACATCGACGTCAAACTTATAACACCCCTTTTTTTTGTCGGGGGTTAAAAAGAAAACATTGCACTAGTAAACTACTGCTCGCTACTACAGCTGCCGACTTGCGCCTAAGCGGACCGTTGTGTAATGACGTTACACGCGGTAGATATTTTTGCGTATTTTGAATGCTTGTTTAATTATAACTACTTGGTATTTTTTAACAAACCAAAAATTAGTGTATATGTATTATAAAGAAGCTTTACTGTAACAAAGTTTCAAGTGATTTTACATTACTTATTAACATTCCCCATTGTCGCTTAGTGGAAGTGAAATGTTATGTGAGGAATGTTCCTTAATATTTATTTATTTTATTAACCAAAAACTAGTGTATCTGTATTATAAAGAAGCTTTACTGTAACAAAGTTTCAAGTGATTTTACATTACTTATTAACATTCCCCATTGTCGCTTAGTGGAAGTGAAATGTTATGTGAGGAATGTTCCTTAATATTTATTTATTTTATTAACCAAAAACTAGTGTATCTGTATTATAAAGAAGCTTTACTGTAACAAAGTTTCAAGTGATTTTACATTACTTATTAACATTCCCCATTGTCGCTTAGTGGAAGTGAAATGTTATGTGAGGAATGTTCCTCAATATTTATTTATTTTATTATTTTTTAAATGTAACTAGCCCACCCTGGGTTACCGTATAACCTTTATTTAAACACGTGACGTACATAAGATATGGTCTGATAACCTATTTATAGTCAAAAGGGCAAGCTTTATTTATAGTGGCTGTGTTCTACGAATGGTCAATAATGACGCTGTTGGCCGTAATACTCGTTTAAGTGAACACGACGAACTTATAGGTTTTTTTAACCCCAACCAAAAAAAGGGGTGTTATAAGTTTGACGTCGATGTCTGTCTGTCTGAGTGTGTGTGAGTGACTGTGTAAGTGTCTCTGTGTGTGTGTGTGTGTCTGTCTGTGGCACCGTAGAGCTCAAACGGATGGACCGATTTTGATGCGGTCTTTTTATTTGAAGGTTAATATCCGTGCGGTGTTTTTTTTGTTATTATTTTGCCGCTCCACATACTCTGGAGTCCGTGACCTTTGTCATTACAATTATCTTTTTTTACAAATATCTTGGAGTAGGAGAAGAAAAGGTGTTGTGAACATTTCATTCTAGTACTAGTCCGATTTCGTCTGTTGAGCCGATCACTGCCGGTTGGGATTCCCATAGTAATCGACTCGACATCGTCTTTTGCTTAAGCCGCCTCCTCCCGACGCAGAGCCTCCACTACTGCCGCGTTTCTGTCCTTTATGGCGATCTGTAGGTTGAACTCTCGGATGGTATTTGGTGATGCAGCTAACGCTCGCCGTACGAACCGACCGATGGCGTCGTCGGTGTCGTCAACGTAGTATGTGAATGTCCCCGTGTGCCGTGAGATTGCAACAACCGCATGGGGCACGCTCTCGTGCAGTGGTTCTTAGCTATGTTTGGTTAATGTTAATATCGATTCAAGATGGCCGCCTCCACAAAATGTCGGACAAAATATTTCTTCAGAACCTACCTCAATGTGGGTATCAAACAAAGGGCATGCCTAGTAGAACACTTTAACAAACTTTAAATCCAAGATGGCCGCTACCACACAAAATGACGAAATACATTTCTTATATGGGTATCAAATGAAAGGGCTTGATTAGTCGAATGTTGTACAGATAACAAATCCGACGTAGTCACGGGTTAGTAATTTTTAAATTTTGTTCTTATTTGTTCATCTTCATCAGCCTATCTTAGTCCACTGCTGGACATAGGTCTCTCCTATGTCTGGCCACTCAGCCCTATCCTCGGCTATACGTCTCCATCCACTGTCTGCTGTCTTCCGTATATCGTCACTCCATCTAGTCTCAGGAGTGTCCTACACTACGTTTGCCGATTCGCGATATCCACTCAAGAACACACCTACTCCATATATTCGGTTCTGGTATATTTTTTTTCATGGTTTATTATTAGGAGAATAAAATTGGAATGCTTCTTAGCCGTATTGGGCATGTTTTGGTAGAATAAAATCTTATAGTTTCGAGTCACCAACATGCTATTCGACGTAGCTTCGCGGTGTAGCAGTCGAGCGGAATCGACTTCATTAAGATGGAAAATGGATTCAAAACTGCGAGGCACTTCTAGTGAAGTTTAAATTTATATTTGAAATGAAAATTCTTTCGCTAGTTTCATATTGTATTTATCTGATTTATGGATTAAAACAGGTTGCTTTTTATCCCAATAAGTTTATGACTTCCAAAAGATAAGCACACGATTGCGTGATCTATAAAACAATTTGACTGTAAGAAACACAATAAAAGGTTCCGTAACCACATACTAAGTAGCATCGTTTTCGCGGTAGGCTGGGAAAATAGGATCTAACCACACTTAGGTCGATAGAAACCGACGGCGCTGTTCAAATATCTTAATAGATAATAAAGATCGCTCTAAGCGATTAAATGTCTAGCATAAGATGTTCTTAAGTTTCTTTTATAAATTTGTGGTTTTTAATACAGAGCTTTCTTATCTTATTTTAATACATAAAAATTCAGCGTCATGATGTTTATTCCCAGTGAATTCCTCACCAAATCAAGAGATATTAGCGAAAGTTGGCATTTATGTGTAATTTAAACCAACTTGAGAGATAAGACACCTTTTGTCTCGATTGATAGTCTTCAAATTACATTATCCGAGCGAAGCCGAAACGGGTCCCTAGTAGTTTTTTTTAACTATTATAGGCATCGAACTCTTAAAAACGACAGAAGCGGCAAACACGCTTCTACTATGGCGATGCAAAATCAGGTGACGTCTCCTGATTTAGTCTCAGTCGCAACAATGAGTTGTGTACGTTCGCTGACAATTCAATTTTCAAATTTTTCAAACAAATTTTCGCCACGTTATGTTGTCTTTATATTATAAGCATACCTCATCTTCGTTTCTTTAATTATATCGATGATTATAGGTTTACACTTAATCGCTACTCGCCTGATGTTAAGTGCAGATGCGGTCTACGATAGAGCGTGCGAGAACAAACAAATTCACTCTCGATTTGAAAATACCAGGATTGTAACCATCAGGAGAAAACTCTCTTGGGCAACGCTTTCCACAGCCCAGACGTTTCTATCATAAAAGTAGAGTCAAACCGCTTCGTTCGAGTCCTTGGATCGTCAACCATGAAACGATAAGCGCCGTTTCCGTCCGTGCAAGTGTGGCGAGACCCTGAGTATCATCGCATAGTTTCCGCCGGCTGGTAGCACGTCGTAAAATAAAGCATGGCACGGCGGGGTCCTTGGTCGCGGTGAATCATGTCGGGGTAGCCTTGCCCTTGTGAGGGGGCGAAGGCCGAACTCTCACACACCATGGCTTTCTCAAACGTTCGAAGCGGTTCGAGTTGAAACTGGGACCGCTCGTTTATGGTTTTCTTTTATTATTCTTTAATTTATTAACAAAAACCTTTTTTTATTGTTTAAAAATTAGTCACTCTTCAAACTCCGGGATAGGATGACCTTTGTCATTTGGATTCTTCTTTTTTGAACATATATCTTGGGATAGGAGCTCCCCGTTTTTACCCGCGTAGTTCTAGTTTCTATAATTTTGTCGAGATAAAAGTAGCCTATGAGGTATTCCAGACTACAAACCTAGCTGTTTTCCAAATTTCAACCCGATACGTTCAGCCGTAATTGAAAACAAAAGTCTTAACTTTCGTATTTGTAAAGTATTGGTAGTATTGGTAGGAAGAGAAAGCTTGGATTTTCGTTGCTCAGTCATGTCTCAATGGTTTTACGGATCGGGTTGAACTTTGGAACATAGTTAAGACTACAGTATCAAATAGCGCAAATATGCTACTTTTATCTCGGAAACGGGAATGGCAGCCACGCGAGTAAACCCGTAGGACGCTGATATTAGTTATAAGCTCTGTATCATTCATCCGTTTCGGCTAAGTTACGGCTGGTGTAGTCGGGAGAACGGCGCCTGCCGATCCGGAAGCCCAGGTTTCAAATTCCACGCGCACCACTGTCTTTTCGAAGTCATGTGCGTTATGCCGCTAACTTAAAAACTGAGGAAACCGAAATGTATGTAGAATCTTTCTAGGGCATGTCTTATCCGCCAACCCTTTGGGCCAGCGTGGTGAACTATGGCCTTGACTCTCTCCTTGCGAGAGAAGACCCCCGAGTCCTAGAAGTGGGAACGTTTTTTAGTGGGTCCGGATGTTTGTGCTTTAACGAGGTCCGTGCAAACATATTGGTTTAATTAGTCATCATCATCATCAACCGCACACTGCTGAACATAGGCCTCCCCGAGATTTCTACGAACGGTCCTGTCAACCTGCAACCAGCGGTTTCTAGCGACCTTGATGAGGTCATCTGTCAATCTAGTGGAGGCCGTCCAACACTGCGTGTTCAAGTGGTCGCCACTCGAGAACCTTTCTTTCCATCGGTTGTCACGTCTGCGAGCGATGTGGCCTCCCATTGCCACTTCAGCTTGCTTATTCTTTGAGCTATGTTGGCCACTTTTGTTCTTTTGCGAATATCCTCATTACGGATTCTGTCGCTCAAAGAGACTCCGAGCATAGCCCTCCATAGCTCGGTGTGTGTGCTTGATCTTCGTTATGAGGCCCACAGTTATAATTAGGTAAGTGCTACTTATTTATTGTACGATTTCAAACTATATAAATAAAACACAAGACCTAAAATCAATGCTTTAAAAAATTATATCGAAGCTTTTTCGTGAGCCAGTTCTTTAAATGTTGAGCCTCGAAAAGAACAGCAAATTCGATGTGTATCTTGTTTCTTTTAGGTGGCGGTCGGCGTCGGTTATTATCGAATATATATTTGTTATTCAAAAATATTTTTGAGAGAGTTTACTCACATACGTAAATCGAACCAAACGTAGTAGACAAGTTGATAGCTAGTTTTTTACATTTTCCATATTTTTCTGAGATGTGTTTGGCCCAAGATTCTTCAGATACAGTTTTATACATTTGCATCTTCTTGAATATCAATTATTTCCATTCGAAGCGAAGCCTTTGACAAATCAAACAATTTAGCTAAGTCCGCCACAATGGCTCCAAAGTAGTTCATGAGAGCTTTGTACACCATGAGACGACTGAAACTCTTTTTTTCCGAAACTAGAGCAATTTACAAGAGCAGTAGCCAAGGCTTGCACTCTGGTTTTGACCAGGTTTCCAAAACGGTGCAACAGCTTTTCTTTTAGATCTTTGCTGCCTTAGTTGTTGTACTGATGATGGCGCCCTTGTACACGTCGAAGTGCCTAATCACCCATGTTGCCTTTCCACATTCTGGAACTCCGTTGACCCACTGTATTCTTGGTGCCTACCAGTTTTTCCAACCCGCTTTGACGTTTGAGTTCTCTTTCGATAGCCTTGGCCATATTTTATAATTCATCATAATCTTGGTGCATCGGGCAGTAACTACCATTGGGTCGTTTGGTGGTGTCGCATAAACATGTCTTCCTGCGCGCTCAGTCTCTTTTTCACTCAGTGTCACAAGCCATTTTCTGTACTATTAAGCTGTCCTGTCATGGTCTCCTTGAAGACCCACTAAAATTCCATATTGTAACTGGCTGCTGTGGAGTTTCCCTTTAAGAGCTTTCACCTATAGGACTGTGTCACACAACTACGCAGGTCTTGAGGTTGACTCGTTATGTCGCTTTCGTGTGGCTACACGTTACGTGAATGTGTGCGGCTAAGCCGTGACATAGGGGGGTTCACTGAATTGGCTTCGTATTGAATATTTGTTGCTGTGTAGCTCACCTTGTGACGTCAAGGGTGATGTCTGATAAAATTCGGAATATACTATCTCCTGCAACGTGGAAGTTACAGTAAATGATCCTCCTCCTGTGGCCAAATTATACTATTATACTCTTTTGGTTTTTGGAGCTGGTTTTTGCACAGATTTCTTAATTGTTTCCCCAAATCTGTGGATGTTATTGGTCGTATCTGTGCTCTGATTGCCAGCGTTTCTCCCTGAAACGAAACCGATGATAGATTAGATCTGGTACCTAGATCCAGCTCTATGTCTGTATTCGATTGCCATCGCATCCACGCTCGCATTTGGGATTTTACACTAACCCATGAAGGAAACTTTATTCTGTCACTATAATTATTCCTCCAGGCTAGTCAAACCTTCCGATTATCAATCCGTGCTTGGGCACGTAAGTTACTGATGTGTAAGTTACGAACTTTGAGTTAAAAATAACTTCGTTATTGTAAACTCCCGTAAATAAATATCGGTGACAATTTTCACAGGCAACACTTTCTTTATCTGATCGCGGATACGGACCTCCCTCCTCGGTCTGCGGGGACCGCATTCCACTAAGCAAAGCTTGTAATATTGTTTAACTAAGCAACGTTATTGAAAAGTTTCGAATCTTACGTTATTTTTATCATTAGGAAATTAAATAAACCTTTTAATCTTGTCCCGTTTTAGTTGATGGACCATCCGCCGTAAACAGCACAATAATCCACCATGATGATATTTCGTTAGGAATTAGACGTTCGATACCAGCCCTTCGTTGAGTGCTCAAGCCTAAAAGGCACAGCGTATCCGAAACGGCCTGAGGGGTGAGGAAGACGCTTGAAAAGCTGGCGGGGGTGGGAGTGTCCGTTCTATCTATATTATCTATTCTATGGTATGGGCGCCAGTTCGCGCCGCGACCCTGACACGTGTCTCGGTCTCTCGGTCTCGTTCGGTCTCGTCGCGTCTCGTGTCGTGTCTGAGACCGAGACAGGAGTCTCGGTCTCAGCACGAACTGGCGCCCATACAATTCTATAATGTCAAGTGCCTGTCCCGGTCTCTGGTCTCGTTTCGCGGTCGCGGCGCGAACCGCATCCTTAAACTCTTACAAGAGTAAAGTCAAAGTTCTTTATTCACAAATGTACAATTCACACGTCAGTTAATGAAAAAGAAATAGCATACAAATAGTAGTAGTGTAAACACTATACAGGACTCGATCACCATCAAAACTATCATTTAATTACCTCGACAGCGTTACAACCGCCGGTGGTCACGAGAAGACTAAATACAAGACTTCAAGATTCTTACAAGAGGCTCATCAGCGATCAGCTGGAGGCTATGGAATCGATCGAGAGACGCGACAAATGCCTCATAGGCAATAACATCCTTGTGAGAAAAATTTCGTCATTATCGGTCCGTATCGCAGACTAGCCGGAACAAACAGGAAAAAATATACGAGTATTTTTAGATGTATTACGCTTTCATTTCCTGTTAGTAAAAACCTGTGGATTTGGTATTACATACAGACACTCCGATTGTATTAACCTAATAACTTGGTATAGATTTGCTGTCAGATTTTCAAAGTCAAGCTTGGTCTGCCATCTGGGGTCGTACTGGGATTTATAGCTACTTGTGTTATGTCGATCAAAGAGGTTACATATTATGCTACGCATAGAGTTGGCACAAACGCTTTACACCGAAAGCGCGTGGAGCATCTTTCTTGCCTTGTCGCTCTTGTGGAAGTGTCATACTTTTGTCCCGGCACATCAGTCTGTTGTCATAGAAAGTATGCACGTCATCTGCCTACGATTGACACAAATGAACCGGGCGGAAAATCTAACTCTATACGTAGTATATGTAAACTGTTTGATGTAGATGCTATCCGTGGGTCGAAGTCATTTGTAATGGTGGTGAAAGTGTTTGTAGTGGTAGGAACTCTTTGCAGAGTCCGTCTGGGAAAGTACCACACCTTTGCCAGCTGATTCTACCGCCAAACAGTAATGGTCAAACATTACTGTGTTCCGGTTTGAAGGGCAATGTTTCCAGTGACGTTACAGGGCATAGAGATAAAACATGTTATTTCTCTGGGTGATGAGCGCAGTGCAGTGATTTGTAGGTAGCTAGGTATTGATTTGGACTCTTCATGTTCCAATAGCCGCGTTTCTCTGTGCTGTTATGTGACGGGCTTGCTACTTATCATCAGGCACGTGCCCTGCTCGTCTGTTACTATAAAAAAATATGTATATTCAAATCGCCGTTAAAAAACAGTATCTGGGTGAACGAGCTTTGCTTGGTTCTTAGATACATGATTTTCACAAAAAAAAACTTGAAAAAAAAAAGATCCGAACCCGGACCTACCATATTATAACCGCCCATCTTCCCGACTGAGCTAATATACTGTCGCGCGGCGTCGCGAAATTTACCGTCGCATTCTAATCTTTATGTAACAGTTTTTCATTGTCCAAAAACGCGCGAAAACGGCATTTTTTTTTAATAAACCTAGCTAGATCGATTTATCGTCCCCGATACCCCCTGTATACATAATTTCATGAAAATCGTTCGAGCCGTTATCGAGATTCAGATTCTATAATATATATATACCTACAAGAATTGCTCGTTTAAAGGTATAATAAGATACTGTGGTGACGTTTGAACGTTTGATTTCACAATGGCTTGGTCGTAGGCTTGAATCCCGCTAAAAGAAAACTTTCGTACAACCTTTTTAATTTTTTAAATCGGTTGTTACGTATTTTCTCTTTCTGTGACGAACTCACCCCTAACTCGTTACGCTCACTCCTGCAACACATTTTATACCCTAAAACCATCAAGATAACGATCAAATTACCTATCCATCTACAGCTCTATCAAAGCACGCCATTCTGTCAATTATTTCCTACGTCATTAGGTGTATTATCCCGTGTTTGGGGGCGACGGTGACGCATAAGGCAAGGTCGGTCGACGTTGCGGACGATGTTTTCTGGGAATGTTGTGAAATTGAACTTTATGAAAAGGATTTTATTAAAGGAATATGTTTTGCTGCTTCTCTTTAAAGGCATTTTGGTAATTGGTCCCATAGTAACGAATACAAATACAAAAATCTTTATTGCTGTTTACAAGTAAGATAGGCAGTATCTTTAAAAATAAGGCCCCGATACTCCCAGACACCTTCCGTCGGCCGTTTTGCTTAAGGTGGTTCGATTTTCATACTAATCTATTTGACCATTCATGGGCGACGAGAGTATAATTTTACACGGAAATGACTATAGTTGGCATTTAAATTGGTCTTTATTTGCGGTATTTCATATTTAGTTGAAGAAAATTGTAGATTAATAGTAGAAATAACATCGAATTTTTTGTTCATTTATTGTTCATTTTTCAGACTCCATTATTTTGGGAGTTTTAAAGCGTCGTCTGTTAATCACAACGGTCGACGAAAAGTGTCTGGGAGTATCGGGGCCTTATTTTTAAAGATACTGCCTGTAACATACGTGAAAATCAGTTATCAGAAAATACGTGAAGTGAGTAATGTATCTTCTGGACCCCATATCTCAAAATTGGCCGTCTAAGCAAGTTAGCGGGTAAGCATCTGTTCTTAGTACGTACTAACTCTACTCAATCGTCCACATTTCATCCATCAGAAAATACGTTACGTCTGGCGGCCTTGGGATCTTACTCTATTTGTCGCGGCATATCGCTCTGTTGCCATAGAAAGTATCACCCGTCATCTGCTTACGATTGACACAAAGGAACCGTGCGGAAAATACGTAGTATATGTAAACTCTTTGAGTGATACTGAATTTAGAGTACCGTCTGTTGAATTATAATTCAAATTGAATCTATACTAATATTATAAAGCTGAAGATTTGTTTGTTTGTTTGAACGCTAGGATCTCGAGGAAGTACTGGACCTATTGAAAGATTCTGTTTCTATTGGATAGTCCATTTATCGAGGAAAGAAATAGGCTATAGAAAATAACGGTACCTATTGACTAGAAGCGGAGCAAAAAGAACAAAAGAAGAGTAACCAACAGGATCGCGATTTTTTTTTCCATTTCTCCGAGGGCGAACGTTTTGTGTCTGAGACATTTAGACTTAAACAACAGTGTCGAAGATTGCGTTATCGAATATCTAATTACATTATATACCTTTTTCAATGTAAAAAACACGCATAAAATCAATGTTTTTAAAAATAAAACCTAGCTAGATCGATTTGGCGTCCAGGTAGCTGAAGAGGTGTTTTGTATAAAGCGATATTCATGAAAATCTGAAACGATTTCAGTCATTCTTTCACCGTTCATATATAGATCCTGATGAGTACTATATAATGTACCACGTTTAAAGGGGCATAATCTATTGCGACTTATAATTGGCCAACTATAAAATGCAGGTGTAGCTACGTACCTCTATTGAACGCCTTACGAGTGTCTGGTTGTGAGTTTCAGTTATTCGCAATTTTATTTTTTGATGTGTAGGGAGGATCAGTTTAAAAACAAGTTTGTAGGGTCAAACCCTGTCCCACGCCGCCATCTTGAAAATAGTTTGAAATGGTTTTTACGATATATCTCTTAACCCACATTTAGTCCTGCACGCCGAGGGTCGTGGGTTCGATTCCACCAGTGCAAATATTTGTGTGATGAAAATGTTTGCACTGTGTTGATGTAAATAAGTATGTATTTAGAACTATATATTATATCTATCTGGCTTAAAAGCTTTTCTTAGTTTGGGGTCAGATGGTGTTGTGTGAATTGTCCACCAATATTTATTTATTTATTTAAAAAAAAATTGTTGACATTTTTTGTTGCAAATTAAATTCGCTACAATTTTGGTCCAGTAACTTTTTGTCGTAGAACTATAAATAAAAAAGTATAAGCGAAAATCTTTAGAAATTCGATTCTCTATAATCTGCTGACAGACCTTGGCTTATCCAGAAGTGCAGTAAGTTCTATACTAGAACGAGTATCTAAAGCTGCACTAGTAGGCTCATATCCGCGACAGATTTGGCTGGGCAGGGAGAGAAAAACGAGTGGTGAAGGTGAGTGTTGATGTACGTCAGAAAGGGGCCCCTTAAACCTGCGCCCGAGTCACAAGTCTCGGGTTCTACTCGGTTTTCTCTCTGCCACACGATGGACCCGGCACCCGCACGGTGAATCCATGGAATGCCAAGAAGATCGTCTCGTGTCTAAAACCATTCGAAATCGTCTTCACAATTAAAAAAATTGGTTGCCTGTAAAGTCGGTATACGGGCGAAAGTTTTACGTGACAACGACTTTGAGTGGTAAAATAATTTTACGGAAGGGAGGCGTGCCTTTCACTTTTTATGTCTGTCTCTCTCGCTCTTAGGCGGGCTAACCATGCCCGAGTGGAAGGGACGCGTGCCTCTCACTCGCTCTCGTTGTGAGCGCATAACGTGAGCGGAGCGTAACGCAGTTTCTTGAAGTGTCACCCGGCAAACCAATTTATAAGACGTTGTCACGTCAAAAACAGAATAAAATACATCCGCACGTTGGCCAACTATAAAATGCAGGTGTAGCTACGTATTGAACGCCTTACGAGTGTCCGGTTGTGAGTTTCAGTTATAGTTAGGTAGGTGTGTGCTGATACAGAGTCCCGGTATTGAGCTCGGTGCAGGGCGCGCCGCATCTAGGTGACCTATTTAATATCGCGTGTGTGCACAGTATGGGCCCTTCCGCCCGCCTCTGCTGCCAGCTTACCTTTATAAACAACTATACACATATTGCTACAAGAACAAAATTAAAAATTTGATTAACCCCCGACTACCTCAGATTTGTTATCTGTACAACATTCTACTAGTCAGGCCTTTTCATTTGATACCCATATTAAGGAAGTTGTGAAAAAATAAATGTATTTCGCCATTTTGTGGAAGCGGCCATCTTGGATTTGAAATTTGTCATAGTGCAATGTATTCTACTAGTCAAGCACTTTCGTTTGATACCCATATTGAGGTAGTAGTGAAACAAATTATATAATTCGCCATTTTGTGGTGGCGGCCATCTTGGGTTTGATTTTTTTTATAGTGTATAGTATTTTACTAGTCAAGCCCTTTCATTTGATACCCATATTGAGGTAGGTTGTAAAGAAATATTTTATCCGCCATTTTGAGGAGGCGGCCATCTTGAATCGATATTAACCAAACATAGCTAAGAACATCCGCACGGATATGAACTATCAAATAAAAAAACTGCATCGAAATCGGCCCATCCGTTTGAGCTCTACGGTGCCACAGACAGACACACACACACACAGACAGATAGACACACATCGACGTCAAACTTATAACACCCCTTTTTGGTCGTGGGTTAAAAAGTACCAAGGTGACCGAGCTTTGCTGGGTACCTTGGATACATACAGATTTTCTCAAAAAAAAGAACTTGATAAAAGAAAGGCCGCCGGCTGGTTCGAACCCGGCCCTACCATGTTATGACCGCCCAACTTCCCGACTGAGCTAACATACTAACGTCGCGAAATTTACAGTCGCATTTTGCTTAAATGAAACCTTTCACCGTCTAAATCGATTTATCGTGTTTTTTAAATAAAACCTGTATACATCGATTTATCGTCCCCGAAACCCCTGTATACATAATTTCAGATGAAAATATATATATAAATCTGTTCTGAACGGCTCGAACAAACGACAAAATCTTGTAGGTATATATATATATATATATATATACCTACAAGAATTTGTCGTTTAAAGGTATAAGATATGCTTTAATTTGTAACGTCATCGGCCAATTTGATAACGCCGATGAAAGTAGACAAAAACAACATCTGCTTTCAGTTCCGCTGCATACGGAAGATGTAGATGTCTGCTTTCATGGAAAGATTAAGTTAGGCGGTAGACCTGCCGGCTCTGAGTTTCCACCGCGGCCGCATTTCAGCCATTGATAAAAATAAGGAAAGGAAGATGGGTACGTTCTAATATCACAACAACATAATGTGGCGAACATTTCACACAAATACACAACGCGCACACAACTACACTTTCATCGTGAGATACGTTGTAATGAATGACAAAGACATCACAGCAAATTAGCAGTAGATGGAAATGAGACAGCTATACATACCACAGACACAAAGTACACGTTTGTTTCAATATTTTTTTCGATAAGAATAGAAAGACATACGAAGACACTGGCGTGAAAGAGAAGGAGTGTTTTACCCGTTATCATTGCAATCAGCATATAGGTCGTGTCCCACTCTTTCACGTCATTTATATTTGTCCCTTTTTACGAATAACAAATTGTATACAACAGAAAATATTATTTTAATTGAAATAAGTAAAGATTTTGTGTAATTGCGTATGAAAAGTGATGCCACGAAATTTTTCTTGGTTTTGAACTTTGTGTGCACTTTGTACACACACAAAATGGCATTGTAACAGCTCAAATCGAATTTCGTGGAATTATTAGCACACAAACATGCGCTCCATTTGTCGCTCACGTTGCGACTGATCGCAATCAGGAGACGTCACCTGATTTTACATCGCCATCGTTGAGGAGCGTGTGCCGCTTCTTCCGTTTTTAAGTTCAATGATTTCAGCCCTTACTGGTAGTACGTGTGCCGTGGGTCCTGGTTGACCCGCCGAGCTCGCTTGCGTGTCAGTGGGGCATAGGACCGGGCGATAGTAGGTTACAGGCTTACGGGATGAATTGGGGCAGAGATTACTTTTTTTATTCTGTGAGGAAACTGCAAGGGAATGTAGTTTTTGACTGGCTGCACATAAGGAGGTTCTCAATTTGGTTGTATGTTTTTCTTTTGTGGATATGTTACGAGATTAGTTCGTTAAATTGTGAATCTATTTTGATGGTTCTTTTTGTTAGGAGATATAGAGATGGGCGCCCATAGAAATTTTATCGAAATTGGTTTGACGGTTTTTGAAATATCAACAATAATTTAAAATTTGTTTATTATTTGCTTAGATGTCGTATTCGTTCGTAGTTTTCACAAAAATTGTGAAGTTTTGTCGAGTGTCTAATATCAATATTAAATTGAACTCTACTTTTGTTCTGTCGGGGAAATTTTAAATTATATATACTTAATCGACTTAAAAAAAACGGAGGAGGTTCTCAATACAGTAGTATGCTTTTTTTAAATATAGGGTGACGAGACGAGCAGGACATTTGCCTGTTGGTAAGCAAAATGCTTGCGACATAACAGCACAGTAACATGCAGCTATTGACACATGGAGAATCCAAATCATTATCTAGCACTGCATTGCGCTCGTCACCCAGAAATCTAAGATGTTATATCTATAAGCCCTGTAATTTCTCTGGAAACTTGCCCTTCAAACCGGAACACCGGAACCGGCGAAAGAATAACTGGCAAAGGTGTGGTGCTTCCCCAGGCGGACTCTGCTAGTAGTCCTACCACTACAAGATGTTCTTGGAATATGCCAGTTCTTGGCCTTACGATGTGAAGGGGTGGGTCAAAGTTAATACAATATGTCGAGTAAAAAGACCCTGCCCGCATAGTTACTATTTCAGTTATTTCAGAACCCGGGGCGGACCGCTAGTGATTTAAGAAAGCTTCATAATTCTATATGTCGCGATTCCAATCAGAAAGGTACGACTGCCACAGAGACTCATGACCTTAACCCGCCTTGGCTCTGCTCTGACTCATGAATACACCCACTCAGGTTAAGGCATAAGGTCAGGCGGGGTGCGTCGTCGAGAACGTATTGTGTGTTGTAGAAAATTACCAAATCAAAGACGACATAGTCCAAGAGCTGCCATCAAACTTTAGGTAGGTATTTGAGGCAAGATGAAAATTTGACACAGCCCTAACACGGAGGTGCAGACCTGGTTGGTGAGATGCGGAGCAAAAGGAAACCATATTTTTTTTTAATAAACGTGTTTCGAGGCAAAATTCAATTGCTGTATGTAGTTTTTTATCGTTCAAAGAATAAGCCAGTCGATTTAACATTGCCAAAACCGTGAAAATTTTTTTTGCAAAAATATATTGAATGTATTTGAGGTACCTAATTTGAAATTTAATTGGGTAAGTAGACTGATAGATAGATAGATAAGCTCTTTATTGCACCTAAATAATTAAAATAAAATACAGAAAGACCTTAAAACAAAGTAGCAATTGGCGATCTTATCGCTGAGATCGATTTATTCCAGGCAACCGGATTATAATTTATGTCTGTTTAGTCATGAGGATAGTTATCAATGGGGATTCTCAATAAGACAAATGATTTTGGTGGGAAATTCCACCTGCCAGGTGATTAGCGGGGCCAATTGAGGGATTAATTTTATCCCGCTAGTCATCACCTCCGGTTGGGGGATAATAGGAGAGGTATGTGACAAGTTTACAGCTTACCTGAAATACCTACTCAAAAATTGGTGACAGCTCTCCGAATATTCTATCTATATAAAGGCGAAAGGTCACTCATCACGAAATCTCAGAAACTACACGTGCTAGGAGTCTCAAATTTTACGCGGAGGTGCCTTTTAGCACGTAGGCGCTCGCAGAGACGGGGTTTTGCGAAATTCAACCCTAAGAGAGAAAAATCCCCTATAGAAGATTTACATTAACGCACAGGGACAGCCCCTAAGGCTAGAAACTTAGAATTTCGCCCACGTGTTTCTCATATTATGTAAGTATCAGATTAATTAATTAATTAATTAAAATCCCAAAAGGGGTGAAATAAAGTTATAAAACAATTTATTAGTTCTACATAAAGGGTTGTACACACTATCAATAAACGCGTATTGGCCTTACGCCAACGACGTACAAAACGCGAGCGAAGCCGCGGACAAAAGCTAGTAGTTAACATAAATATATAACTAGTCGGAACTAGTGTTAGCTATGTGGTTGAAAATAGTCTGGTAGTGGTAGGACTCCTGGCAGAGTCCGCTTGGGGAAGTATCACGCGTTTGCCAGTTATTCAAGCAGTAATGTGCAAACATTACTGTGTTCCGGGTTGAAAGCCAATGTTTCCAGAGACATTACAGGGCTTAGAGATATAATATCTTATCTCTGGGTGACGAGCGCAGTGCAGTGCTAGGTAATGATTTGGACTCTTCCAATAGCTGCGTGTCAATGTGCTGTTATGTGGCAGGCATGTTGCTTACCATCAGGCACATGTCCTGCTCGTCTCATCACTCTATATTTAAAAAAAACACCATAAAACAATATTAATTTACTAGCAGGGCCCCGCGGTTTTACCTACGCAGTTCTTATTCCCGTTATTTTCCAGTGTTAAAAGTAGCATCATTTGCAATTTCGGACAATAATAATCTATGTGATATCTTATGGTATATCTCTTGGTGACTAGCGCAGTGGAGTCCTAGGCAATGATTTGAACTCTTCATATTCCTATAGCTACACGTCACTGTGCTGGTATATTGCTTACCATCAGGCACATGAGCTACTCGTCTCGTCACTCTGTACCAGGGGTCAGCAACCTTTTGGGAGTCGTGGGCAACATGGCGAAAAAAGTAGATAAAAGCACTTCTAAATAAAACATTATAATTAATTTGCACCCCAATCAGTACTATAAAGTATAAGCCACGTAGGTGTGCACCCTTTTTTTTTTTATTTAAATTAGCCACTCCACAGACTATCTTTGTCATTAAATTATCGTTTTGTCATTTAAAATCTAATTCTAGTGCCACGTCACTACCGGTCCGTGACTCGATATCGAGTGTTTGCCTTACCATTTGCAGAGCCTCCACAACGGCCGCATTTCTGTTCCTGAATCATCGCGGATGGTCAAGGCCCCGTGTGCCGTGAGGTTCGCGGTCAAGGCCTTCGTTTCGTTCCGCTACCCGCCACCAGCTGATTACATACTGCCGGTTTCACTGTTACTACAATTTATTTAGGGCTGAACACAAAGCGATGTTAATACAGTTCTAACACCGGCGAAACTAAAAACTTTAACTTACGACAAAAATGTTTCGCGTTCAACCAAAATAGCTTTTAATTTCGAAAAAAAAATTTGATTTAAAAAAATTTAATTCACACGCTCTAGTACATTTTATAATGAGTTTTAAGGAGGTTTACAAAGAGTTTACATATACTATCTCTATCTAAGAGTCATCACTAAGTCGTCAATATAGTAAGCAAATTTTAGTTTTTATTGATATTTAAACCGCCTCAACGATTTAGATACGATGTATTATCTATACTAATATTATAAAGCTGAAGAGTTTGTTTGTTTGAACGCTAGGATCCGAATTGAAAGATTGTTATTCTAATGGATAGTCCATTTATCGAGGAAGGCTATAGAACATAACGCTACTATTAATAGAAGCGGAGCATGAATCAAAATCGGGAAAAAAATCCTTTTTGAGAGTTCTCGTATGTTTCGTGCTTTGACATGACACATGACAGCATGTGTCTAAGATTGCGTCATTGAATATAAACCTTTGCCACAGATTACATACCTTTTCTAATCATTTTTTTTTAATCTGAGTTGGTTCGACCAATTTCCGACAGGTGGCGTAGCAGGTAGCTGTTTTGTTTGAAATCGATATTCTCAGGAATGACTGAACCGATTTCAATCATTCTTTCACCGTTGTATATGTACGGGATCCTGATGAGTGCTATATAATATACCACAGGCGAAGCCGGGGCGGTCATCTAGTATTAAATAAATATATTATAAATATTGGTGGACAATTCACACACAACACCATCTGACCCCAAACTAAGCAAAGCTTGTACTATGGCGGCCAAATTTTTTAAATACATACTTATATAAATAGAAACACCCAGACACAGTGCAAACATTTGAGTTCATCACACAAATATTTGCACTGGGTGGGAATCGAACCCACGACCCTCGGCTTCGCAGGCAGAGTTACTACCCACTAAGACGAGGGCAGTCATATTATATTATGGTTGTACTCGTAATTTATAACCAAATTAAAATTACTTTAAAAATCTAATCGATTTTTTACATATTAAGTACTTTAAAAAATCTAAACTTTGTTATTTTAAATGTCAAAGTCAAAGTCTAGATGCTTGTACTTTTTTTTTTGATAGAGCGACGAGACGAGCCTTTGTAATGATCCATGTGCCTGATGGTAAGCTACATGCCTGCCACATAACAGCACAGTGACACGCAGCTAACGGAACACGAAGAGTCCAAATCATTACCTAGCACTGTACTGCACTCGTCACCCAGAGATAAATAAATGATTTAATCTCTATGCCTCGTCATTTTACTGGAAACATTGCCCTTCAAATCGGAACACAGTAATGTTTGTCAGTTACTGTTTGGCGGAAGAATAACTGGCAAAGGTGTGTTACTTCTCCAGACAAACTGCGAAGAGTCCTACCACTACAAAAACGTCGTGGTTAGGACTCTTATACAGGTATAGGGGTTATAGGTTTATTGCTCAGAAACGTCGGAACAACTGTACGGATCAGCTAGTCATGAAAAAATAAAGGCGGCTAAAACGAATAAATAAATAACTTTAAAAATGGCCACCATGCCCAATCTGGATACCCCGGTGCAACTATGGTTTCACTGTGGCCGACCTTGGTAGCTTTCAGGTAGAGGTAGGTTATTCAGCCACGCTTGTAAATCATGGTCCCCTATCGGAGACTCCATCTGCTGTTGAAATATGAAGTCATTTGTTGATTGGACGTGGTGCACGAGAACCCCACGTTTGACGAGAGATTACCTAATGCAAAAATATACGACAACTTTACTGGGTTCAATTGTAATTAATCAAATAATTCCCACCTAAATAAATAAATAAATATAAATATTGGTGGACAATTCACACACAACACTATCTGACCCCAAACTAAGCAAAGCTTGTGTGATGGCAACCAGATAGCTGATATAATACTTATATAGTTTTAAATACATACTTATTATACATAGAAACACCCAGACACAGTGCAAACATTTGAATTCATCACACAAATATTTGCACTGGGTGGGGATCGAACCCACGACCCTCGGCTTCGCAGTCAGAGCTACTACCAACTAAGCCACTAGGGCAGTAGTAATGAAACGTTTATTTGCCAAAAGGCTCATAGGCAAAGACACTCTAGTGCGAAAAAGACTTCAAAGTCTTGAACATCGCCGCAAGATTGCTGGCTTATCGGTTTTTTATCGGATACACTTCGGAGAGTGTGCAACTGATCTGCATGATCTAATACCACCTTGCCCATTTTTCTATCGTATTTCTCGTAACTCGAAGAGGCGGCACCGTTTCATGGTGGATATTCCAAAGACACGGACGAAGAGGTTTGACTCTACTACGTTTGTGATAAGAACGTCTAGGCTGTGGAATGAGTTGCCTGAGTGGGTTTTTCCCGATAGTTATAATCTTGGTGTCTTCAAATCGAGAGTGAATCGTTTTTTTTTCTAGGTAAACACGCTCCATCGTAGACCGCATCGTCGCTTAACATCAGGTGAGATGGCGGTCAAGAGTAAGCCTATAAAAAAAAGCGAATTAATGAAGTATCTGTTCTATGAATACGATTTTGTTTATTCTGTGTTAGGGTGTTTCTATGTTTTTTTTTATTACGAGACGAGCAGGACATGTGCCTGATGGTAAGCAACATGCGTGCCACGTAACAGCACAGTGACACGCAGCTATTGGAACGTGAAGAGTCCAAATCATAACCTAGCACTGCACTGTGCTCGTCACCCAGAAATCTAAGATGTTATATCTCTAAACCGTGTAATCTCTGGTGACATTGCCCTTCAAACCGGAACACAGTAATGTTTGCGCATTACTGCTTGGCTGTAGAATAACTGGCAAAGGTGTGGTAGATACTTCCCCAAGCGGATTCTCCTAAGAGTCCTACCACTACTAAAGTATGTAACACTACTGTGTATTGTAAGTCATCATTCGTCTACTACCTTTATATCACTTCATGTGGGCTCGATACAATATTGGCAAAAAGTTTTCTGGCGAATAGGCATGACGACTCATTTTTGATTTAACGTGCCATCCAAAGGCTACTCAATAACTGAAACATAGGTGAAAGAATTACTTTGTTATATTAAAAACTTCCCGTAATATCACGAATTTAAAATCACAATTTTGGACTCTCCCAAAAACGCTTCATACAAAAACACTACAGAAGCGTGACGTCACAGTGTCGTATTTTCTATGCGTCGCGCGTAAAGTTTGTATGGTAGCTATATTAAATATTGCGTTTAGGCAACTGGTTTCATAACAAAAGTCTGTTGAAATGGAATGGGTTATCCAATGGTACATAAAATACATTTTCTAATAATTTCGTAATTTTAAAATGTACTTGCCCATCCAGCTTTGAATGATCATTAAGTAAACTAAAATATATCAAAATAAAATTGGTACATATTTTATTCTATTTAAATAAATACTGTCGTTATCTCAAATCTATACTAATATTATAAAGCTGAAGAGTTTGTTTGAACGCTAGGATCTCGGGAAGTGCTGGTCCGAATTGAAAGATTATTTTTCTATTGGATAGTCCATTTATCGAGAAAGGCTATAGGCTATAGAAAATAACGCTACTATTAACAGAAGCGGAGCATGAATCAAGAATGTAACAAAATCGGGGGAAAATATTCCTTTTTGAGAGTTTCGTACGTTTCGTGCTTTGACATGACACATGACAGCATGTGTCTAAGATTGCGTCATTGAATATCACAGATTACATACCTCTTGAATATAAACCTTTGCTAATCTCTGAGTTGGTACGACCAATTTCCGACAGGTGGCGTAGCAGGTAGCTGAAGAGGTGTTTTGTTTGAAAGCGATGTTCTCAGGAATGACAACCGATTTCTAAAATTTTTTCACCGTTGAATATGTGCGTGGTCTCGATGAGTGGTATATATGTTCCATGGGCGAAGCCGGGGCGGACATCTAGTAATTTAATATAATTGCAGGACCTGTCGTCACGCCTATACTGGAGAGTCCTATCGCTTCAACATGTGTGTGACGTATAAATTTCTATTTTTCCTGTTGGCTGTTACCGGCCTGTTATCACCATGTCACCGAGGACGCGGTCCTCATTATGTGTTAATTGACAATTAGCTGGGATTTTCCTTCAGCAACGATCGACACGGTATATCATTATACCATGTCAATCGTTGCTGAGGGTAAATGCTCGACGTCATTTCTTTGTAGAAAACTTAGCCCGAATATTTTTTACAGGCTTTTATTTGATTTCTCCTGGTCCGATATTTTGACAGCTGGCTCCAAACTTGGGGTAGGTATTTGACGAAAGTTGAAAAGTTGTCACGTTAATCTCCTATGTATATCCTAATATGAAGCTGCAGACCTGGTTGATGAGTAGTGGGGCCAAATTAATAGTAAAACGAGTCATACAGTTTTTTGTCCAATAAACACGTTTGAAGCAACGTGTATAATTTTTATACGTTGTAGTTTAGTTTTCAAAGAAAAAAAAGTAAGCTAGATGATTTAGTCGGGGGCTGTATTGGGTACTTGATGCAAATTGAAATTTTAATTGGGTAATGTTTATGACTAATAAAAATAGAGATTCTCAACAAGACAGAAACCTCCCACTGAAATTATCTATCTGCCAGGAGATCTAAATTGAGTTTCATTTTACCCCGCTACGCTACTGCAGCTAGGTCTGCAGCTCCCTGGCTGGATTTAATAGGTGAGGTCACAGATTACAGAAACAAATTTCCTAATCTGTGGTCTAAATTTATTATAATCCATAAAAATTTAAATAAATAAACTTGACATAGGGTGACATAGGTTAGTACAATTGCAATAAAGACATTATACTCGTATAATGCTTGACAGTTTTCTGTACAATAATTATTGTAATACAGTAAAGTAGTCGTTTCAAACTTTGAAAATGTATACAATTTGTATGCTCTTTCTTTTGTTTTTATTTTTTACTAGCGGCTCGCCCCGGCTTCGCCCGTGGTACATTTTTATTTCTGGCAATTACTCGAATTTTGCTCCGTAAAAACCATCCTTGGCATTTAACGAACGTTATAAAAGAAGAATTGGCCAAATCGGTCCAGCCGTTGTTGAGTTATGCGCTTACCAACACATTTTGCGATTCATTTTTATATTATAGATTAATTGACGTGTAAATTGTACATTTATAAATAAAGTACTTACTTTGACTTTGTGTAGAGGTATTGATGTTTTTAGTTTGCCTCAAATACCTAACTTTGGTTAGGTATTAGGGTGCCATCTTTTTTTTTTTTTTTTTTTTTAATTTTATAGGTTTACACTTGACCGCCATCTCGCCTGATGTTAAGCGACGATGCGGTCTACGATGGAGCGTGTTTACCTAGAAGAAACCGATTCACTCTTGATTTGAAGACACAAAGATTGTAACCATCGGGGAAACCCCACTAAGGCAACGTATTCCACAGCCTAGACGTTCTTATCACAAAAGTAGAGTCAAATCTCTTCGTTCGTGTCTTTGGAACATCAACCATGAAACGATGTCGCTTTTTCGAGCTACGAGCATTCCGATAGAAAAAAGGGCAAGGTGGTATCAGATCATGCAAATCAGTCGCACACTCTCCAAAGTGTATCCGATAAAAAACCGATAGGCTGGCAATTTTTCGGCGATGATCAAGACTTTGTAGTCTTTTTCGCAGAAGAGAGTCATTGCCTATGAGCCTTTTGGCACGTCTCTCGATCGATTCCAGGGCCTCCAGCTGATACTTAGCCGATCCATCCCAAAGGTGCGAACAGTACTCCATACAAGAGCGAATCTGTGCTTGATACAATGTGAGCAACTGTTCAGAGTTGAAGTACCTTCGCACCTTTGAGAGGACACCTAGTTTTTTGGCAGCAAATTTAGCCTTGGACTCGATATACGAGCCAAAGTTGAGCGTGGATGTCAAAGTAACGCCCAAAAGCTCAAGACGGTCAGAAACTGGCACGGATACACCACGAAAAGTAGGAGTCAGTTGGAATGGACTCCTTTTTGCGGAGAACAGACACGCCTGCGTCTTACTCTCGTTGAACTTGACCAGATTGGCATCACCCCACTCAGACACCGCCTCAAGGGTCAAGCTCAAACGTTCAATCAAACTCTCTCTCAGTACCTGGGTTTGCTGCCCACTGGCTCTCGCGCTAGATATGTAGCTCTCTACAACGGTGCTATCATCTGCGTACCCAAAGATACCGGGCTTCAACAGATCATTAATATGTAGCAGGAAAAGTGTCGCAGAGAGTACCGACCCTTGAGGGACTCCAGCATTGATAGCCATTTGATCCGACGAGCAGCCATCAATGACGACTCGTATGGATCGAACCCTCAAGAAGTCCGATATCCACGCAATAAACCCAGGAGACAAACCATAACTTGAAAGCTTGCTAATAAGGCCATCATGCCAAACCCTGTCGAAAGCCTTCGAGATATCCAGGAGACTGCAAGTGCTTCCCGTGTTTCTCAATAGCTTCACTCCAGATGTGAGTGACGTACGCTAGAATATCCCCGGTGGACCGGTTTCGGCGAAATCCGTATTGCCGGTCACTGAGGAGGTCGTTTGATTCTAGGTACGTCAGGAGCCTGTGGTTTAAGACACGTTCCATAGTCTTGCAGAGTATGGACGTGACCGAGATTGGCCTGTAGTTGGCAGGGTCAGCACGACTACCCTTTTTGGGCACTGGTTGCACATTGGCAAGCTTCCAAGACTTCGGTACCAGCCCCGTTTGGAGAGAAAGTCTGAATAGGCGCGTCAGTATCGGGGACAACTCAGGCGCACAAGCCTTCAACACTAGGGCAGGAATACCATCTGGGCCACTGGCTTTATTCACGTCTAGATTGCGTAGAGTCTTGCGAACCTCCATTTGGCGAATGTGTATCTCTGACATAAAAGTCGGACAGCCGGATGGAGTAGGAGGTGTCGCGCTACCAGCATCAAGACGCGAAGATTCCGCAAACTGAGATGCAAACATGTTTGCCTTCTCCATTGCAGTGTGAGCCAGTGTCCCATCAGGTTTCAGCATTGGAGGTAGTGAGGGGCGGCAGAAGTTCGATTCGACCGATTTAGCTAGGGTCCAAAACGCTTTGCTGCCCGCAGGGTACGAAGCAAGTTTGTTCCTATTCGACTAATGTGGTCAAAACGAGCCCTCTGAAGAACCTTTTGCATGCCTTAGCAGCCTTGTTGAACGCTTTCTTCTTCTGGTGTACATCCCTTGCCTTACGCTGTCGAGCATCAACCCAGGCTAGGTAGGTCTCATGTTTAAGTGCTTCAGCACCTTTACATTGAGAACCAAACCAAGGGTGAGCTTTGCTGGATAATGGGACGTCGGAGTACGGAATGAAATATTCCATAGCCGTCCGTATTACATTAGTCACAGCATCCGCGCAGACTGAGGGATCACCAGAAGTGAAGCACAATGACTGCCATGGGTAAGAGGCAAAAAAAAGAGCGCATCTCATCCCAATCTGCTGACTTGTATCGCCACAACCGCCGGTTGCCTCTAGGATCAGACGGATGGTAGACGGATACAGATTTCACCAGACAGTGGTCGGAGCTGCCTAATGGCGAAGATACCACCGCGGAATAACGGTCTGGATCTGTTGTCAGCAGAAGGTCTAAACAATAAAGTGTATGCGACTCAATGTCGGGTACTCTTGTGGCCTCTTGGACCAGCTGGGTTAGGTCTAACGTTAAAGCTAACTTTCTCGTTTCCTGCCCAGCATGGTCAGTGTCCCGGTATGGGAACAGCCATTCCTTATGATGGCCGTTAAAATCCCCCCAGTAACACTAGTTGGGCCGAAGGGTACTTCTGTTGAGCCGCGTCCGCCGCCTCACTTAAATATTCCGTGAGCCTAGTCGTCTCCAGGTCCCCGCTGTGCGACCGATACACACAGGCATAGACAATTTTGTCTATGCCTGTGTCTATCAGTACCCAAAGAACAGAAAACCTAGTGTCCTCAAGGTTACGGAGACGCCGACAGCAGATGTCGTCACGGGCGTACAGGCACACTCCAGCACGAGGCCGGAATTTGTGCTCCAGGGTATAACCTGGAAACGATAGGTACGCCACGTCCGACGGACAACCTATCTGCGTCTCCGTCAGAAAAAAGAGTGTCGGCTGCTCAGTCTCGAGGTGGTGATGGACTGCTGAGAGATTAGAGTGCAGACCTCGAATATTTGTGAGGTGCACATTAACCGACAAGGAGTGCGGCCGCTCTTTACACTTGTTTCTGTTTCCAACTTTTTTCATTTTTGTTTTGAGAGGGGGATCGGTGGGAAAACGGCAGTAGAACGAGGCCACACACTACTGACCATTGGTCACAACACACAACACAAACACATCAGTGGGGAGCTAGCCTGGAGACTGCGGGGACGCCCGAGCCCCCCCGGGGATGTCTATCTGGCCTTGTCATCCGGTCGCCAACCGGCAGGATAGCGCATCCCGGGATTTTTCGCTAGATGGCGGGGCAGCCTTTCATGAGTGGCTAGCTCACTACTTGGGCCCCCAACTATCTGCGGTCGGTCGCGGCAACCGTGCCTCGGATCCCGCTACCCTCCATGACTAGCTTCCCGATGTATAGTATTGGTGTGTGACAGACCGGTCTTGTAGTTATGCAGCAACTGTTCTGACCCGTTTTCCCCTAACGGTGTCACTAGACAACACGTCGGAACACGGCTAGGCCGCTTGGCGCCGTGACTTAGTCTAGTGGGTGGTCACCAACCACGGCCGAAGCCTACCACCGGTAATTTGTCACCTGATTAGCACCACCCAGGGACCACGTGTGGGGTTTCAATATACAGGTGCTTCCCCACGGACGAAGGTGACTCGGACCCCAATCCGGAATCTCTCGGAATATGATGTTTGTAATCAAATCTTGCAAGTCGATGGAGCTGGTCGTAGGAACTCAACAATCGAGTCTCCGCCTGTCAGCTAACTCATATGATGGAGCTGAAAGATGGCAATTACTTTTTAATTTTATTTAATTGGTACTTCAACTTCAACAGTCTGAACAGTTGCTCACGTTACACAAAGCACAGATTCGCTCCTGTATGGAGTACTGCTCGCACCTTTGGGATGGATCGGATAAGTATCGGCTGGGGACTCTGGAATCGATTGAGAGACGTGCCAAAAGGCTCATAGGCAATGACATTCTCGTGCGAAAAATACAGCAAAGTCTCGAACATTGTCGGATTTATTTATTTTTTAACTTTTATAGGTTTACACTTGACCGCCATCTCGCTTGATGTTAAGCGACGATGCGGTCTACGATGGAGCGTGTTTACCTAGAAGAAACCGATTCACTCTCGATTTGAAGACACCAAGACACCAAAATTGCTAGCTTATCGGTTTTTTTATCGGATACATTTCGGAGAGTGTGCGACTGATTTGTACGATCTAATACCACCTTGCCCTTTTTTCTATCGGAATGCTCGTAGCTCGAAAAAGCGACATCGTTTCATGGTTGATGTTCCAAAGACACGAACGAAGAGATTTGACTCTACTTTTGTGATAAGAACGTCTAGGCTGTGGAATACGTTGCCTGATAGGGTTTTTCCCGATAGTTACAATCTTTGTGTCTTCAAATCGAGAGTGAATTGGTTTCTTCTAGGTAAACACGCTTCATCGTAGACCGCATCATCGTTTAACATCAGGCGAGATGGTGGTCAAGTGTAAACCTATAAAAGTAAAAAAAAAATCGTTTTTTTCTATTAATAAGTGATGAAAGCTTGTTATAACGAAGTTCCTTACGGCATGCTTGGGAGGGGAAAGGGATTTTGCAGCGCAACCGATCTTAAACACAATCCATACTAATATTATAAATGCGAAAGTAACTCTGTCTGTCTGTCTGTCTGTCTGTCTGTCTGTCCGTCTTTACCGCCTAAACCAACCAACAGATTTTGATGAAATTTGATACATAGATAGAATAGTTCCCGAGAAAGGACATAGGCTACTTTTTGTTCCGAAAAAAGGGTTAAAAGGGTTAAAATAAGGGATGAAAGTTTATATGGAAAACTTCGTCATTGTTGAAGAACTATGAAATTTTACGTCTAGATATTTAACACGAAACCATAAAATGTATGTTTTATTAGTTTTGTAGTTTCGAACTGTACCTACGGGGGTGGAATTGGGGGTGAAAGTCTGGAAGTTCAATATTATTGAAGATAAAACCATGAAACTTTGTATCTAGACACTTGAAATGGAGTCGATAAACGTTTGTTCCAGCAATTTTATAATTACTAACTATACGGGGATACTTATATAACCGCTTGATACACTGGCCGCTTTTCGCGTTTTACAAATTTGGCGGGAAAACGGGTGTCAGGTTACGTAAGTGCGGTGTTTATGTTTCGGCATATGAAGTGCCACCTTACTTTTACCCGTTTGAGCCATTTACTCTCAAGAGCCTTTCAAGACGCTTCTAGCGGTATCATTTATTTATAATTAATGTACTTAAATAAATTCAAGATGGCCGCCGCTACAAAATGGCGGATAATTTATGTTTTATTAATCCCATCAATATGGGTATCAAATGAAAGGGCTCAACAAGCAGAATACAATATACTATAAAAAAAATTAAATCCAAGATGGCGGCCGCTACAAAATGGCGGATAACGTAGGGTTTATCAATCCCATCAACATGGGTATTAAATGAAAGGGCTCAACAAGCAGAATAAAATATACTATAAAAAAATTGAAATCCAAGATGGCGGCCGCTACAAAATGGCGGATAACGTAGGTTTTATCAATCCCATCAATATGGGTATCAAATGAAAGTGCTCAACCAGTAGAATACAACGTACTATATAAAATTAAAATCCAAGATGGCGGCCTCTACACAATGGCGGATAACTTAGGTTTTATCAATCCCATCAACATGGGTATCAAATAAAAGGGCTTGACAAGAAGAATACAGTACACTATACAACCTCAATATTTTAGATGGGCGCAGCCACTAAATGGCGTATCAGGCAGAATTTTTGATAGTCGACGAGATTTCCATGGTGTCTTATCAAATGTTATGCATGATGGACGCTCGATTAAGGCAAATAAAGAACTGAGAAAATGAGTTTTTTGGAGGAGTAAACGTATGACTTTTCGGTAATCTTTTACAACTGCCTCCTATAAAATGATCAGGAACACCTGTTTTCAATTCTAATACGAAATTATATACATGAAAGTAGCTCTCTCTGTCCGTTGCCGTCTAACGCCTAAGCCACATAAAGAGTTTGTTACAATTTGGTGCACAGATAGACTAGACTTAGGAAAGGACAACGGCGACTTTTTATCACAGAAAAAGAGTTGAAAAGAGTGGAAATGAGGAGTAAAAGTGTGCATGGAAGGAGCTTTGCACTCTTTGTATGCTATTTTTAACCGAATTCAAAAAAGGAGGAGGTTATCAATCCAGTTGTATTTCCAATTGTGAATCAATTTAGATGGTTATTTTTTTGTTTGGTAGATTATAGTTCAGAGGTCGTCATATACATTTTATCGAAATCAGTGGGGCGGTTTTTGAAATATGAACAACAAACTAAAATTTGCGTTCATGTAATCAGACGATATATCTACTAATATCTACTAATAGACTAATAAAATTTGGTGGACCGTCCAAATATGATTTTAAATTAAAGTCTGTTTTTGATTAATTTTTTGAGAACATAGTTTTTTTTGTAATTTGTCGTGTAAATTGTACATTTATTAATAAATATAAAACTTTGACTTAGACCGATTTTGATTAGGAAACGTGAATTTGTATGGTAGTAGACATACGGGTAGGTACTGCCTCAATTACTTTAATATGTGGCGCGGACGAAGTCGCGGGTAAAAGCTAGTAAGTAATAAATGGTTTACTTCTTAAATAGTTTCTTCGAGTAATACTTTTGATACTGTAGCGGTCTTTAGGCAGCGGCGACTGGTGACCACTATCCGACAGTTAGCCCACCTGCTTATTTGTTTCATAAAATTATGTTTGCACTTGTTTTTTTAACCCCCGACCAAAAAAAGGGGTGTTATAAGTTTGACGTCGATGTCTGTCTGTCTGTCTGTCTGTCTGTCTGTCTGTCTGTCTGTCTGTCTGTCTGTCTGTCTGTCTGTCTGTCTGTCTGTCTGTCTGTCTGTGTGTGTGTCTGTCTGTGGCACCGTAGAGCTCAAACGGATGGGCCGATTTCAATGCAGTTTTTTTTATTTGAAAGTTAATATCCGTGCGGATGTTCTTAGCTATGTTTGGTTAATATCGATCCAAGATGGCCGCCTCCACAAAATGGCAGACAAAATATTTCTTCACAAGCTACCTCAATATGGGTATCAAATGAAAGGGCTTGACTAGTAGAATACTATACACTATAATAGATATCAAATCCAAGATGGCCGCCATCACAAAATGGCGAATTATACTTTTTTTTTTACTACTACCGCAATATGGGTATCAAACGAAAGGGCTTGCCTAGTAGAATACTTTGCACTTTAAAAAAAAACAAATCCAAGATGGCCGCTACCACAAAATGACGAATTACATTTATTTTTTCACAACTCCCTTAATATGGGTATCAAATGAAAGGGCTTGACTAGTAGAATGTTGTACAGATAACAAATCCAAGGTAGTCGGGGGTTAATATAAATTTTTTAATTTTGTTCTTGTTAAAAACGTTGCCTTGTGTAAAACAAACTAAATCTAAAACTGTCAATTCTGATTTTAGTTCTGTTTAAGTGTTTAACCATGTTTTTGGAAATAAAATGATTATTATTTATCTTATACCTTTAAACGAGCGATTCTTATAGGTATATATATATAGAACCTGAATGTTGGAAACGGCTCGAACGATTTTCATGAAATTATGTATACAGGGGGTTTCGGGGACGATAAATCTAGCTAGGATCTAGCTAGGTTTTATTTTTAAAAACATCATTTTATGCGCGTATTTAGACAATGAAAAACTCCTACAATGTCATTAGAATACGATAACTTATTTCGCCACTGTTCTTTAAGTCTAAGTGGCTCAGACGGAATATGCTCGCCCTCGGAGTCAACAGCCCTCGGTTCGAATCCTGATGGTTTCACTCGGGATTTTCTTTTTGTAATTTTTTTTTCTGAGAAAATCTTATACTTAATAGTCTTGTATAAACGCATTTAATTCGTATCTAAGTAGGTCTAAGTAAGTCATCACTACGTAATTCGTACCTGCCTAAATATCATTTAAAAAACCGAGCAAAGCGAGGTCAACCAGGTACTTCTGTTTAAGTGTTTAACCATGTTTTTGGAAATAAAATGATTATTATTTAATATTAATTAAATCTAAACATCTATTTTATTGTTTCAGATTTATGGCGACCGCAAAGACAGAAGCACAGACCACACGACGCTCCTAAGACGAAACTTCGACCGCATTTCCTAGAAAAAAAAAAACAAGAAAATAGGAAAAAAAATGCACTCCGTCACACACCGTCCACGCACGCAGACGTCTAAACCGATCACAATAAAAAATCTAAAAATTAAAAAGAAAAATATCGAGCTTACCGACATTCAAACGTTGTGTTCTATTATAAACGACAATTAAAAAAATATATATTAAAAAAATTAAAAATAAAAATTTCCGCTGTGAAATTTTAAAGAATTTTTCAAAATTTCTAACGAGGCTTTAATAGTTTTTGGATGAGAGATTATTAAAAAAAAAGAAGTAGTATTATAAATTGATAGTTGCCTTCCCGTTGTTAGTAGTAGAATCGCGATTGGTCCAATCTCCTTTACCTATTGTAAGTTAAATTCGTTTAGCGGTAGAAGAAAGAAACCGGTTTTGGAAGATTTTTCCCTGAGATACGTTAGGTAAGTATACAGTATACATCTACACGTCATGTATATCTTAGTACACTAGTACCCGGCGTATTTTAAACGTTTCAGAAACGCGCGTTTTCGTCGCCTTTGCGTTTGTGTAGATTCAAAAGCGCGTAAAACGTGATACAAACGCGCGTACAAAGGGGTGTACAGCTGACGAGCAGTATTTCATCAAAACGCGAAAGCTACGACCAACTACAGCACATCTGTATTGCTGTGTCTGCGCGTATACGAGCAGTAAACGCGCGGTTCATGATCGCTCTTTTTAGATCGATTTTTGGGTTACAAGATTGCGTTCAAATCTCGTTTAAAGCTAGTATACGCGCGTCATCTGCGCGTTTAAAATACGCCGTGTGCTAGGGGCCTTAACGCGTTTAAAATACGCCGTGTGCTAGGGGCCTTAATGTGTTCAACTGCTACTCTGATACAAATATCCTATAGATATCCCGAATCACGGGAAAGACGATAAGCTGTATTAAAAATCAGCATACGGTCCATGGAAGCTAAAAAGCCCTTGGAATTCGAAATGCTGACTTCGTAAGGAGTTCTGTAAACTGTGTTGTGCCCAAAGAACTTACATATACTCGTACTACGTATAGAGTTGGCACAAACGCTTTACACCGAAAGCACGGGTAGCATCTGTCTTGCCTTATTGTGGAAGTGTCATACTTTTGTCGCGGCACATCATTCTGTTGCCATAGAAAGTAGACACGTCATCTGCTTACGATTTAGACAAAGGAACCGTGCGGAAAATCTAACTTTATACGTAGTATATGTAAACTCTTTGGATGTACTTATAATGGACGAAGTGTCATCACCCGCTATTATAGTATTATGTTTGCCGAATATTAAAATATGCTATGGATATAATTTATATTGTTAATACTTTTCCTGGTAATTTAGCGAATAAAATCACTAGTTAAATAATATACCTATTGTAAACCTTGTTTTGAACAAATATACTTGACCTCACCTCACACATCTATTTGTTTGTTGAATAATTGAACTATGTGTAATCGTTATGTATTTAGAAATAATTGAGGAAACTCAAATAAATGACAACAATGTTTATGATTCCATCAATTATGTAAAACTTATAAAATTTTCAGGCTAACTACTTGAAAATGGAGAACGCGGATGTAGAAAAAACGGTGACTGCAGACGAAGGAAATCAACTCAATAGAAATAGGGTAAAGGAAAAATTAAATATATTTTTTAGATAATATGTTAAAATAAGGGCCTTAAAGGTGTGCCTTGTGGTACTCCGCTAAAATCCATGCGGTTACCATGTATGCGTTTATTTTTAAATTTCGAATTAAATGTTGATTTAATTAATCAAATTATTGTGTTTTTTGAAGAAAAAACAAAGTAAAATGTTTACAAACATTTTTATGACTATCCGTTACACAATCATAGGCTTTACTTGGGCGAAATTTTTAAACACAGAAAGCAGATTATTAGCAGATGCTAATAAAAGTAAAATATTTTTGTACTGTACTCCAAACGTCCAAACAGAATGAAGGTTTTCTAACAAGTTCAATTTCTAGCTACGTAATCGAGAAGTATCATTGATGAAATAAAATCACGGAATTAAATTTGAAGAAGAAATTAGAACTTACTGTAATAATGACAGTTTTCAAAGGAGATCTCTTCAATTTGTATAAAAACAGCTAAGTAAGAGTATTTGTAACGTTCTGTATCCTCGTTATACAAAACAAACATGACCTTGGACCTCTGTCGCGGACAGAGGATTCAAACAGTGTCAAAAAAACAAAAATATTGTTTGAGGACATTTTATTTGGTAGTGTCGATCAATGTAGACCCGGCAAGCTCCTTAAAAATCTCTGCAAATATAAACCTTATCAATTCTATTTCAGAGCTTCAAATCGAAACAACTAGTCCGAAGTCAAGCGATCCGCGAATCGACGTCTCCACCACGTACGGTTTCACCATCTGTGCGGTCCGACGACTCGAACGGTCACGTTACCGTCACTCCAGCGAACCGCGCAGACACGGGCCAGGCGTCCGACTCTAGTCACGACAGCGATGTGTTTAGCTACGACGAAAATAAGTGCGGGCTAGGTGGGAAGCAGCGCGTTGAGATTCAGGTGATGAGATTTACTGTCATTATAGTAGGTACTGTATACTACTTACTCTCTTCACTATTATCATCTACCATACTGTCAATGCTACTATTATTGTATTAATTGTTCTTTAAATTATATTCCGTGGGCCTTATGACTGAAATTATCATTATCATCATTACTGTCTTCACTATTATCATCTACTTTACCATCAATGTTACTATTATTGTATTGGTAGTTATTTCAATTACATTTCGCGGGCCTTATGATCGAAATTATCATTATCATAATTACTGTCTTCACTATTATCATCTATTTTACCATCAATGTTACTATTATTGTATTGGTAGTTATTTCAATTACATTTCGCGGGCCTTATGATCAAAAGTATCATTATCTTCATTACTGCCTTCACTATTATCATCTACTATACTATAAATGCTGCTATTATTGTATTAATAGTTCTTTAAATTACATTTCGCGAGCCTTATGACCGAAAGTATCATTATCATCATTACTCTCTTCACTATTACCATATACCATAGTCAATGTTACTATTATTGTATTAGTTGGCATGTATGAAAAAGGACTTAAACTTAATGATTTGGACTATTCATGTTCCAATAGCTGCGTGTCGCTGTGCTGTTATGTTCCAGGCATTTTGCTTACCATCAGGTTTATATTGTTCTGCTCGTCTCGTCACTCTATAGCTCTATACTATATAAAAAAATATGGACATATTTGTCGGCGACGGAGTCTCGTCATCATCATTATTGATCGCATCCTTCTGCTGTTGGCATAGCGGCGGGTAGTGTTGGATGAAAACACGCTAACACAATGGAATTTATTAAGCACAGCTAACAAAGTTGGTCTTAAGTACGTATCGTAGAACGCGCGAGGGTTCAGCGCCGACCGCACGCGTCGAAAGCCAAGAGAGAACTGACTCAAACGATCCGTACATTCGACAGCGCGCGCCACTAACTCCATCGAACGCCGACAGGTGGCGTTTGCGTTCCGCGTTGATGACGACATATCTATACTAATACTAGCTTTTACCCGCGACTTCGTCCGCGCCACATATTTATTAAAGTAATTGAGGCAGTACCTACTCGTATGTCTACTACCATACAAATTCACGTTTCCTAATCAAAATCAGTCTAAGTCAAAGTTTTATATTTATTAATAAATGTACAATTTACGACAAATTACAAAAAAACTATGTTCTCAAAAAATTAATCAAAAACAGACTTTAATTTAAAATCATATTGGGACGGT
Source organism: Ectropis grisescens (assembly GCA_017562165.1). NCBI lineage: Eukaryota > Metazoa > Arthropoda > Insecta > Lepidoptera > Geometridae > Ectropis > Ectropis grisescens. Next base: position 11,258,961 of record CM029768.1, read on the forward strand.
CCACCAAATTTTATTAGTCTATTAGTAGATATTAGTAGATATATCGTCTGATTACATGAACGCAAATTTTAGTTTGTTGTTCATATTTCAAAAACCTCCCCACTGATTTCGATAAAATTTATATGACCACCTCTGAACTATAATCTACCAACCAAAAAAATAACCATCTAAATTGATTCACAATTGGAAATACAACTGGATTGATAACCTCCTCCTTTTTTGAAGTCGGTTAAAAATAACATACAAAGAGTGCAAAGATCCTTCCATGCACACTTTTACTCCTCATTTCCACTCTTTTCAACTCTTTTCTGTGATAAAAGTCGCCGTTGTCCTTTCCTAAGTCTAGTTCATCTGTGCACCAAATTGTAACAAACTCTTTAAGTGGCTTAGGCGTTAGACGGCAACGGACAGAGAGAGCTACTTTCATATATATAATTTCGTATTAGAATTGAAAACAGGTGTTCCTGATCATTTTATAGGAGGCAGTTGTAAAAGATTACCGAAAAGTAATACGTTTACTCCTCCAAAAAACTCATTTTCGCAGTTCTTAATTTGCCTTAATCGAGCGTCCATCATGCATAACATTTGATAAGACACCATGGAAATCTCGTCGACTATAAAAAATTCTGTCTGATACGCCATTTAGTGGCTGCGCCCATCTTAAATATTGAGGTTGTATAGTGCACTGTATTCTTCTAGTCAAGCCCTTTTATTTGATACCCATATTGATGGGATTGATAAAACCTACGTTATCCGCCATTTAGTAGCGGCCGCCATCTTGGATTTCAATTTTTTATAGTATATTGTATTCTGCTTGTTGAGCCCTTTCATTTGATATCCATGTTGATGGGATTGATAAAACCTACGTTATCCGCCATTTTGTAGCGGCCGCCATCTTGGATTTCAATTTTTTATAGTATATTGTATTCTGCTTGTTGAGCCCTTTCATTTGATACCCATATTGATGGGATTAATAAAACATAAATTATCCGCCATTTTGTAGCGGCGGCCATCTTGAATTTATTTAAGTACATTAATTATAAATAAATGATACCGCTAGAAGCGTCTTGAAACGCTCTGGAGAGTAAATGGCTCAAACGGGTAAAAAAGTAAGGTGGCACTTCATATGCCGAAACATAAACACCGCACTTATGTAACCTGACACCCGTTTTCCCGCCAAATTTGTAAAACGCGAAAAGCGGCCAGTGTATCAACCGGTTATATAAGTATCACCGTATAGTTAGAAATTATAAAATTGCTGGAACAAACGTTTATCGACTCCATTTCAAGTGTCTAGATACAAAGTTTCATGGTTTTATCTTCAATAATATTGAACTTCCAGACTTTCACCCCCAATTCCACCCCCGTAGGTACAGTTCGAAACTACAAAACTGCTAAAACATACATTTTATGGTTTCGTGTTAAATATCTAGACGTCAAGTTTCATAGTTCTTCAACAATGACGAAGTTTTCCATATAAACTTTCATCCCTTATTTTAACCCTTTTAACCCTTTTTTCGGAACAAAAAGTAGCCTATGTCCTTTCTCGGGATCTATTCTATCTATGTATCAAATTTCATCAAAATCTGTTGGTTGGTTTAGGCGGTAAAGACGGACAGACAGACAGACAGACAGAGTTACTTTCGCATTTATAATATTAGTATGGATTATAAAGCTGAAGAGTTTGTTTGTTTGTTTGAACGCTAGAATCTCGGGAAGTACTGGTCCGAATTGAAAGATTATTTTTCTATTGGATAGTCCATTTATCGAGGAAGGCTATAGGCTATAGAACACAACGCTACTATTAATAGAAGCGGAGCATGAATCCAGAATGTAACAAAATCGGGAAAAATATTCCGTTTTGAGAGTTTTCGTACGTTTCGTGCTTTGACATGACACATGACAGCATGTTTGTGTCTAAGATTGCGTCGTTGAATATCACAGATTACAAACCTCTTGAATATAAACCTTTGCTAATGCTTTGTTGGTACGACCAATTTCCGACAGGTGGCGTAGCAGGTAGCTGAAGAGGTGTTTTGTTTGAAAACGATATTCTCAGGAATGACTGAACCGATTTTAGTCATTCTTTCAACGTTGTGTATATGTACGGGATCCTGATGAGTGCTATATAATGTACCACGGGCAACGCCGGGGCGGACATCTAGTATTATATATGTCGTAATTGAATCATAATCGAGTCGCAATCGAATCTCAATAGAGTTGCAATCTAGTAGTGTCTGGAACGCTAGTGCCACCTGGTGGCGCTCGATGGAGTTAGTGGCGCGCGCGCCGTCGAAATGGACGGATTGTTTGAGTCAGTTCTCTCTTGGCTTTCGACGCGTGCGGTCGGCGCTGAACCATCGCGCGTTCTACGATACGTACTTAGCTGAACTACCAACGTTGTTACCTGTGCTTCATAAATTCGATTGTGTTAGCGAGTTTCCAACACTACCCGCCGCTACGCCCACAGCAGAAGGATGCGATGAATAAAGATGATGACGAGACTCTGTGTCGCCGACATATATAACTAGATGCCCGCCCCGGCTTCGCCCGTGGTATATTATATAGCACTCATCGGGATCCCGTACATATCCAACGGCGAAAGAATGACTGAAATCGGTTCACTCATTCCTATTCATATCGATTTCAAACAAAAAACCTCTTCAGCAACCTGCTACGCCACCTGTCGGAAATTGGTCGTACCAACTCAGATTTAGAAAAAAAAAAATTAACTAAGGTTCATATTCAATGCACAGATTACTGAAATTCAATGACGCAATCTTTGACACATGCTGTCATATGTCATGTCAAAGTACGAAACGTACGAAAACTCTCAAAAGGGGAATATTTTTTCCCGATTTTGTTACATTCTTGTTTCATGCTCCGCTTCAATTAATAGTAGCGTTATTTTCTTTAGCCTAAAGCCTTCCTCGATAAATGGACTATCCTATAGAAAAAGAGTCTTTCGATTCGGACCAGTACTTCCCGAGATCCTAGCTTTCAAACAAACTCTTCAGCTTTATAATATTAGTATAGATATATAATATGAGTTGCGTTACCTTTTACAGATAACGTCGGGGTCGTGGAGCAGCGCGGAGCCGGAGCAGGCGTGGTCGTCGCGCCGGTCGCGGCGCTGGCCCGGCCGCGACCTGCTGTCCAACAACCCGCGCGTGGCCTGCGTCTGCGGCGCCTGCGCCGCCTGCGCGCACTGCAGGTGCGTCCCTCGTCACACCATCCGATCGACTTACGAATCCGACTGCGATGGAAACTTAGATAACACCCCGATTTACACTTCAATAAGACACGAGTTAACTGGCGTCATTGCTAATCTACACTTTATTGCTATCTGGGCGCCATAGTTCAAGCTTTGCTTAGCTTGGGGTCAGATAGTATCGTGTGTGAATTGTCCACCAATATTTATTTATTATTATTACTAGCGGCCCGTTCCGGCTTCGCTCGGATATTGTCACATAAAGCCCATTAATCGAAATAAAAACTATCCTATCTTTTAAGTCGGATCAATCTACACACGGTGTCCAAATTTGATTAAAATCGGCTAGGTAGTTTAGGAGTCCATCGCGGACAAACATCGTGACAGGAGATTTATATATATATCAAGATTGGCGAGTTAAGTTGTTCAGGGCGTACCCCGAGCGAGATTTGATATAAATAAATATTGGTGACAATTCACACACAACACCATCTGACCCCAAACTAAGCAAAGCTATGGAAGCCAGATAGCTGATATAATATTCACGTGAGCGATTTTCAAAAAATTTGGCCCGTTACGCAAGCGGAATATCAATAATGAAAGAATTTTTAAAGGATAAAACGTTATGAACATGATGTTACGAAAGCATGTTTTTAAACAACATGACCTATTTAAAACTTAAAATGCCTTACATTCGATGATTTCCATTGTCTAAAGTGTTCATAAAATACTCCGTGCAATGAAAAATAGGTAAAGTTTTCATTTCAAAATAACATTTTAACTTAAAAATACCGTAGTTACGGGAACACAAATTTGGTCCGAGGTCACGTCGCAACAGTAATAGGCTGCAGGCCCGTGAACAAAATTTATGGGTCATATGATACAGCAGGAGACCTATGTAGGATGATAGAAGGGTATAAAGTAATAAGATTGAACACTATGCCGTCACTTGTAAGCTGTCCAACTGAGTGCAGTTGAAGAGGGGGGGTTCTAAACCTCGATCATTTCTCCTTCTCGCATGATTTTTGGACGGCGTTGCGGAATAATAGATTAGAAGAGGTATTGAAACTGTATGGAACCAAAGCCGAACATAATCAAATGACCAAACTTACTCTGTAAATCGTCGGAAAATCATGAATTTTTTTCACAAACTAACAATTAAAATTTTAAAATTTATAATTTTTATAGTTTCAATACCTCTTCTAATCTATTATTCCGCAACGCCGTACAAAAATCATGCGACAAGGAGAAATGATCGAGGTTTAGAACCCCCCCACCCTCTTCAACAGCACTCAGTTGGGCAGCTTACAAGTGACGGCATAGTGCTGAATCTTATTACTTTATACCCTTCTATCATCCTACATAGGTCTCCTGCTGTATCAGATGACCCATACATTTTGTTCACGGGCCTGCAGTCTATAAGTAACAATTCGAACAACCATATATACTTAAAATGTCACCGGAAATGATTTGAATTTGTTAAAAAAGAGTTACTAGACCAAAAAAACGCTCTCAATTTTGTATTTTTTTTTTTTTCGTAAAGTGGCAAAAATTGCCGTTACTTAATGGGAATTCCGGTATACCGGGAATCCATGGACAAACTTTAAATTTAATTATTTATATAATTTTGTTCTAATGTGTAATTAAAACGGTTAATTAGTATATCAACAAACATTTTATAAAATAAATAAAATACTTTATCGGCAATTTCGACGAATACATTTTTGGTGGGCCTCAAAGATACCAAGGAATGCATGGGACATCGTAAAAATGGGGGGTCCCTCGTCACATTTGTTTAAATTATTAAAATCCTGTACATTTTTCGATATATTTATGTATTAGAATTTACTTCTATTTCAATTTTCTATCTTTTGACATAACACATGTTGCATTAACAAATGTAAAAATGTAATTATTGAAATTTGTAATCAAATTTTAATTTGAATAAAATTTCAATTTGTAAGTCAAAAATTTTGAAAACCGCTCACTTAGTTTTAAATACATACATACTTACTAAACACAGAACATAATACATATATTTCCCTAATTATCGCCATTGTGTTTTATATTCTCCCCCAGGGGTAGGAGACGCAGACACAAATGCCCGACGAAACAGGACTCTGGCATCGTGTGTTCAGAAGACTGCCCGGACTGTTCTGATACAGAGCAAAATGGTAAGTAAGCCCATGCACTCAAGAGCAAAATCGTATGTATGCATTTTTTATTGACCGACATCACATAGTAATAATGATACGAGTGAACGTCGCCCATGTATAGCAAATGAGATAAAACCTCACCTCCTCTACGAAGGCGATAGCCTAACTCTGAATCCTTCAGCAGAGTGCTGAGAGGATTCACGCTTAGGCAGAACCACAGCGAACACAGTCTGTCGCCCTGTAAAAACCCTTTTTCAATCTTTATAAGCCCTCCGAATCAAACGAGCTGTCTACGCCACCTGGTTGTCTAAGTACTGTGCCCCACTGTTCCATGCATTTGCTTAGAAAAGATTTTAGAGTTGTAAAAACTTAGACTTAAGGAGAGAAATAAATACGAATTGATTGTCATTGTGTGTAAAATGTGTAATCTATAACGTATTTCGATTTTTCATTAAAAAAAACATGTGTTATGTCTTAGCATGAGCACTGAGCCGCCCATTAAATGTTCTCAAGACTCGGGGCTTTCTCTCGCAAGCAGAGAGTCAAGGCCGTTATCCAGCACGCTTCGAAAGGTTGTAGAGATTTACTACGATAACATGGCCCGCCCCTCCAAATTACTGTTTTAATGTGTGTAGTCACATCCTTACGAAAGAGTTTGTATGTAGGTGTAATTATTCGTCTGCAGTAGCAGTACGCACACATGCGTGGTGGTGCGTTGTATATACTTTCACAAATACTTTCAAACGTTTTGAATTCTGGAGGGGCGGGTCATGTTATCGTAGTAAATCTCTAGTACCATGCCGATTTTTTCACGATATTTTCCTTTGCCGAAAAATCTATTTGGTATCGTCATACTTGTATATCTGCAATTGGAAAAATACAGCGTCTTATCTTAAGTAGCATAGCGTCGTGCGACGGGTTTGCTCGCCCTCACACAGTCGTATTGTATGTGTCGACAGGTTCAACGAATGACATCAAGAAGTCAGCGTCCGGCAGCATCGAGACAGACGAACAGTATTGCAGGTATGTTTCATATTATTTTTAGATATAATAAAATTACTAATTAAATCGATTAATAACGCCTAGATCGATAATCTTCGAACAAACGCTTCATCTTAGTGACACAGTAAGTAAGCAGTATGTACTGAAGCTAGCAAAACAAACATTTCAAGTTGATCTTGTATCGTTGAATGAAATGGGTAATGACGAATTGTATAAAATTTGGTAAAAATATTTTTTTTTTCAATTATAATCATAATCTAATCTATTAATACGTGAGACAAATCGTCTTACTTTTCTTGCGCGGACCCTGGCCTTCTACCGTCTGACTAAATCGGATTTCGCTCTGCTATTGCGGTCTCTATCATTTCAAGCTGAAAGAAAAGAAAGAGTAATGTCAGAGCTAAGACAGTAATCGTTAGGCGGTAGATCCCCCCGGTTTCTAGGCGGTATTATTCTATGGAAATTATATAGTTTAAAGTATAAAACAGTACATATTTGGATAATGCATTTATACACAAGTATTCAAAGAGAGGTTCAAACCTCTCTTTCATCGCAGACATTCAAACGCTTACATTTTGTTAACATTTAAATCTTAATGTATAGAAATCCAGTGCCATTATGTTTGTTCCAGGTGAACTCTTCACCAAATCTAAGATTAAGTCAAGTTAGTCAAAGAGTTTACATATACTACGTATAGAGTTAGATTTTCCGCACGGTTCCTTTGTGTCAGTCGTAAGCAGATGACGTGCATACTTTCTATGGCAACAGAGTGAGCCGCGACAAAAGTATGACTCTTCCACAAGAGCGACAAGGCAAGATAGATGCTACCCGTGCTTTCGGTGTAAAGCGTTTGTGCCAACTCTATACGTAGTATTTGTAAACCCTTTGAGATTAGTCCATTGGCCCAACTTCACGCATAGGATAGTTTTTATTTCGATTAATTAATGGTCTTTATATGACAGCTAGCTGGCCCGCGTTGCTACGCCTGCTATTGAAAATTGATGGTACTCAATTTAGAACAAACTCGGATTTAGAACAAATTTGATTAGCAATGATTTAAAATGACACAATCTCAAAAGATAGACGCACGCTGTCCTGGACTTTAGGGCACGTCAACGCACGCAACGAAACCTCTCAAATAGGAATATTGTTACGTTTTTGTTACATTCTTCATTCGTGTTCCGCTCCTATTGACAGTAGAGTAATGTTATATAACCTTCCTCGATAAATTGACTATCCAACAGAGAAGTAATCTTTCAATTCGGTCCAGCCGTTCTCGAGATCCTAGCGTTCAAATAAACTCTTAAGCTTATTAGTATAGATACACGAGTGAAGTAGGAACAACCCACTAGTAGCTTTTAAATGTTGCAGTAAGGCTACGCCTTGCTCTCATACCTGTATTTCTATATTCCAGGTGTTCGGATCGGAAAGAGAAACCAAAGAATATATCATTAAGTAGAACGGATTCAGGTGAGAATCTTATAGTTTTTAAAACGTTGTAAATTAAAAAATTGAGGATTTAGAAAAAAAAATCCTTTGATACGCTTGGAGAAAATAATGAATTTGTGAGATTGGCATCCAGAAAACGACATGATTATCTATGTTTGAAATGTATCTTCTGGACCCCATATCTCAAAATTGGCCGTCTAAGCAAGTTAGCGGGTAATCATGTGTTCTTAGTACGTACTAACTCTACTCAATCGTCCACATTTCATCCATCAGAAAATACGTGACGTCTGGCGGCTCTGGGGATCTTGCTCTATATATCGTCACTCCATCTCAAGTTTGTTTTGTTCCCAGACGAGAGATCGGAACCGCTGGGTCCGGAGCTCGTGGCCTTCATCAAGGAGACGTTAAACAAGAACGCGCGCGACCGGACCACGCTGCTGCGGATCGAGCGGGAACTGCACGCGTTCATCAACGACCCGGGGTAAGACACTGCGCTCGCCATCATCATCATCATCAGCCTGTATTCGTCCACTGCTTCCATAGGCCTCCCCTATGATACGCCACTCAGCCCGGTCCTCGGTCTTACTTCTCCAACCGCCACCAGCCTTTCGTATATCGTCACTCCATCTAGTCTCAGGACGTCCTACACTACGTTTGCCGATTCGCGGTCTCCACTCCAGAACCCGTCTGCCCCAGCGGCTATCGGGTCTGCGACAGATGTCCAGACCACTGCGGCCCACTGCCACTTCAGTTTGCTAATACGCTGAGCTATGTCGGTGACTCTAGTTCTCTGACGAATTACTTCGTTCCGGATGCAATCCCTCAGAGAAACCCCAGCATAGCCCTTTCCATAGCTCGCTGAGCGACTTTGAGCTTACGGACCATTTTCACAGTCAGTGTCCACGTTTCAGCACCGTAGGTCATAACGGGTAAGACACTGCGCTCGCCATTCATATACTCGTTCGTCAACGACCCGGGGCAAGACACTGCGCTCGCCATTCATATACTCGTTCATCAACGACCCGGGGTAAGCCACTGCGCTCGCCATTCATATACTCGTTCATCAACGATCCGATACTAAGCTTGTCATTAAAATCGGAATAAAGTAATTTTTTATGTGTGTTTAATTTTATATGGTATTTTATATACGTAGACGTAGTCGCAGTAGTCACGGCACTGACAGTGGAGGATCTGGAGAGGAAACTGAACGACTCCGCCGCTCAGCTTTTTACCTGGTTCAACCGGAGCGGCTTGGTCCAGAACCTTACCAAGACTTATTTCATACAATTCAGCCTGTCTGGAAAGCCATCGAGACCGTTAAAAGTGATGGTCAATGGAATAAATATTGATGAGCAGGAATCGACCATATTTCTCGGTTTTGAGTTGGACTATGGTTTAAAGTGGGATCGCCACATCGATAAAGTATGTGGAAAGCTCGGGAGCGCGTGATTTGCACTGAGCAGAGTGGCGAGGCTGGTCCCTAAGGAAGTAGCGCGTGCGTGTTACTTCGCGACGGTTCACTCACAGTTGCAATACGGCGCTGAAATGTGGGCGAGAGCTGCGGACTGGGAGCGCGCCTTCCGTATGCAAAAGCGGGCGGTACGGTGTGTGGCGCGAGTGCCGTGGGATACCCCGACTCGCCCGTATTTCAAAGACTTGGGGATAATGACGTTACCCGCCATTCTAATTTATCAGGTGGCGGTATACGCCAGGATCCATCTCGGTGATTACGAGGAGTGCGGTGCCCGGCACTCGTACCCCACGGGCTGCGCACAAGCTGGCAGCGGTCCCACATTCTCTCACTAAGTCCACTATTTTCTACTCTTTGCCCAACTGTAGTTAAATCGAATATCAATTTGTATGTCTGGATCTAATAATAGGAAATTAAATATCATTTGAAATATTGTTTAATTATTCATTTTAAATTATAAAATTGTTCTAACAACTCTGCGTTATATTATTGTGTACTAAACGGAACGGAACTGCATAAAACGAAATTGGAAACCGATGTAGGGTGCCCAAAATACAGGCCTTGCCTAGTTTGGGGCCCTCTGTACCACAATTTATCTGTATAACTTGTCATGAAATGCAATTTGTAAATGTAACTGTATGTACTTCATTTCGGAACAAAAAAAATTTTTTTATTTTTTTATTTATTTAAGTTGACTCATGTCATGGCTCCGATTGTGTACAATCAGTTGCCCCTTGACGTCACCGCGATCAAGAGCTTAAACCTATTTAAAATAAAACTTAAAAAATGGCTTGTCGAGCAGTCTTTCTATGACTTTAATGAATTTTATAATTTCAATATATAGATTTGACATTGTGAGAAATTTAATGTATGCTAAAAATATGCAACGGCATATTTATTTATTTTAATTATTAAATATAAATTTATTATTTTTAATGACATTATTGTGTGATATTTCTATTTTTTGACATGTAAAATAATATTTTATGAATAAATTATGATTATGATTATAGGAGCAGAGTGTAGTACTAGGTGGTCAAATGAATTAATTATAATAATATCTTATACTGTAACCACAGTCTATTAACTCATACAGTCGTTCAAGAAAGCCGTCTAGACAGGGCAATCATGCGGGGCGCGCGGGGTGAGCAGCGGGAAGCGTGCTCCCGCCATTGCCTACATTACAATGTTAGTATTTCGGGAGCACGCTTCAGTTTGCTGTTTTATCTACCCGTGTATAGACATTATCTTGTTTCTTCCAAGATCAAAGGCGTTAAAGTTCGTATTCTCTGGTAGTATTTGTTTATACGGCTATGTCCGACTTGCGAAGCTATAGTACCTTTGAAGTAAAGTAAGTGCATTAGCACGTGCAGTACCTTAATTTATTTGATTTTCTCTTTTTCAGCCGCTGCATAGTAAAGTTTCCGGTGATGACGTCATACGGCCGGATGTTAGTCCACCGTTGCGCGGCGCTGTTCCAACTGGCCCACCATCTCGACCAGTCTAACAAGACCTGCGTCATCGTGTCTAAGAGCGGTGAGTGAGAGCTCTAGCTAAAGTGGTGGTTTAAATAGACCAGTGTTAACCTGGACTCCGCTCGATTCGAAATTCAAATTTTGATAGATGTGCTCGCTCATCTCACTCCACTCATTTCCCGCCTAGCTCGATCCGCTGGCAATGGTAGCCAAAACCTATTTCTTAATAAAAACGCTTTCTTAATGGAAGGCTAAAATTATTTCTTCATCTCCGCTCAGCTATTTCCCGCTATTAGGGTGGGTTCCCAACGAGTCACACTGTGACTCGATTGCATTTTTTTTTCCCAACCAGTCACACTGTTACTCGTTGCAACTTTCTTTACTAGTTTATATTCCCATCGAGTCATACTGTAACTCGTTGGGAAAAAAATCCCAACGTGTCACAGTGTGACTCGTTGAAAACGCACCCCAACTCTGTTAGAGTGTGGTTCCACTGGCGTAGCGGAGCAGAGCGGTGACGAGCTGTGATGAATGATGATGATGATGAGATGTGATTCACCAATCACATGCTCTGCTCCGCTCCGCCTTAGTGGAACCGCACCCTTACTCTTTCGCAATGGAAGGCGGACATAACAAGGTCTGAGTCGTTGTTCCCAACAGCGGTGAGTGAGAGATCTATCTAACTTGGTTCTAAAGACAGCGTACAGCGGTGAGCGAGAGATCTATCTAACTTGGTTCTAAAGACAGCGTACAGTTTCGACCAGTCTAACAAGACCTGACCAAAAGTGGTGATTGAAAGACCTACCTAATTTTGGGAAGAAGACCGTCCATGAGTTCAAAGTGTTTCAATTTAACCCTGACCAAAAAAATATATGTTATAAGTTTGATAAGTAGAGCTCAAACGGGTGGACCGATTTCGATGCGGTTTTTTTTATTTGAAGGTTAATTTCCGTGCGGTGGTTCTTAGCTATGTTTCGTTAATATCGATTCAAGATGGCCGCAACCACAAAATGGCGGACAAAATGTTTCTTCACAACCTTCCTCAATATGGGTAAAATTAAAAGACATAACTAGTAGAATACTATATATTATGGCAAACTTCAAATACAAGATGGCCGCCACCACAAAATGGCGGCATACATTTCTTTTTTCACTACTCCCTCAATATGGGTATCAAATGAAAGTGCTTGACTAGTAGAATGTACAGATTACAAATCCGAGGTAGTCGGAGGTAAATGAAAATGTTTAATTTCGTTTTGTCCTATCTCCGCAGGCACGAGCGGCGGGCGCGTCCCCTGCACGAGCTTCAAGTCGTGGTGCGTGGCGTCGCTGCCGCCGTCGCCCGCCCGGCACGCCCAGGACCAACACAACGCCAAGTTAGTACTCGTAGCTTCACACCTCCTATATTGTTTTACTAGATGCCCGCCCCGGCTTCGCCCGTGGTATATTATATAGCACTCATCGGGATCTCGTACATATCCAACGGTGAAAGAATGACTGAAATCGGTTCAGTCATTCCTGAGAATATCGCTTTCAAACAAAAAACCTCTTCAGCTACCTGCTACGCCACCTGTCGGAAATTGGTCGTACCAACTCAGATTTAGAAAAAAAAATAGCAAAGGTTTGTATTCAATGCACAGAATACTGAAATTCAATGACGCAATCTTTGACACATGCTGTCATGTGTCATGTCAAAGCACGAAACGTACGAAAACTCTCAAAAGGGTAATATTTTTCCCGATTTTGTTACATTCTTGTTTCATGCTCCGCTTCAATTAATAGTAGCGTTATTATTTTCTATAGCCTAAATAAAGCCTTCCTGGATAAATGTACTATCCAATAGAAAAATAATCTTTCAATTCGGACCGGTACTTCCCGAGATCCTAGCGTTCAAACAAACAAACAAACAAACTCTTCAGCTTTATAATATTAGAATAGATTATATGGAAGTTTCCCTTTCGGCCGCCTTTGTAACTGTGTTTTGTAACCAGTTACAAAAGAAGATTTTTTTTCCCGTTCTTCTTCTCTCGTTACCAGTTACGTGCTAGGACTTTTCTACATAATTCCTATTTACGAATGATATTAATTAGTGCCTACTGGCCATACAGGTTTTTCCTAAGAATAAAACTTCGTTTGGCGCGCCATACACATATTTTTCGTCGGCTGTGTGAATTGAATTCTAGCGTCAATCAACAATTTAGTAGCGGTAGGACTCTCCGCCTGGGGAAGTACAACACTATTGCCAGTCATTCTACCGCCAAGGAGTGATGTGCGGATGTTACTTTGTTCTGGTTTGAAGGGCACTGGTTTTAGAGAAATTACAGGGCTTAGAGATATAACATCTTAGATCTCTGGGTTACGAGCGCAGTGCAGTGCTAAGTAATGATTTTGACGCTTCATGCTCCAATAGCTGCGTGTCACTGTTCTTTTATGTGGCAGGCATGTTGCTTACCCTCAGGCACATGTCCTGCTCGTCTCGTCACTCTTTATTTAATAAAACTCTGGTAAACTCGGGACCATGGCTATTGCCCATGCTGGTTGCCACGCCCTCCGGTTCCCCCGCGTAGTTACCAAAGTAAGCTGTTTCTGAGTTATAAGTTTTCACTTCTATCTTTTTAAATTTGTCAGGCAAGAATAATCACGAACTTACAACTTTTTCCCATTATACTATTTCTGTCTTTAGAAAACCTCCCTTATCTAGTTAATACATCTATATGGTTAGAAGGAGTTTTGTGTGTTATGTTTATTGTTCACAATATATTTATTTGTTCCACAATGGATGTGGGAATCTAATCATCATACATATAACCAATAGTGTGTGGAATGGGTTGATTCTGCTGTTCATTCGCATGGAGTTTCAGTTACCATTTAATTTTAGCATACTTTGTTCTACATTTGATTGTGGTTCTTTTTTTCTGAGGCACTTAGAGGTACCTTGCCCGCGACTTCACGCCACTCTCGGGTGACTCCCCCCGCGGAATTTATACTAATATTATAAAGCTGAAGAGTATGTTTGTTTGAACGCTAGGATCTCGGGAAGTACTGGTCCGAATTGAAAGATTCTTTTTCTATTGGATAGTCCATTTATCGAGGAAGGCTATAGGCTATAGAAAATAACGCTACTATTAATACAAGCGGAGCATGAATCAAGAATGTAACAAAATCGGGAAAAAATATTCCATTTTGAGAGTTTTCGAACGTTTCGTGCTTTGACATGATACATGTGTCTAAGATTGCGTCATTACAGATTACATACCTCTTGAATATATAACCTTTGCTAATCTATTTTTTTTCTAAATCTGTGTTGGTACAACCAATTTCCGACAGGTGGCGTAGCAGGTAGCTGAAGATGTGTTTTGTTTGAAAGCGATATTCTCAAGAATGACTGAACCGATTTCAGTCATTCTTTCACCGTTGTATATGTACGGGATCCTGATGAGTACTATATAATGTATCACGGGCAACGCCGGGGCGGGCATCTAGTAATATATAATCGCCGCCGCGCCGAGGGTGCGGTCACTTTCTCTCTTACATTTCGCATTCGAACATTCGCACTTTCATTACGTCAATTTGGTAGACAGCTGTTCCTAAATAGCTTCGCTTCAATTAGTAAAATTTACTAATTAGCACCGCACCGCACCGCATCAAGATTATTTCAAAAAGCACCAGTCAAAGGCAGCTGCCAAAGAGATACCACAAGTGAAAAGAGCAGAACCGACGCTCCGTCGCGCGGAGGACGCTGGATTCCTAAGGTAGGACCTTTCTTTTGTGTTTCGGGAGAAAGCGCCAAGCCCCAGGGTCTTCCACCCTCCTATTGTTTTTCTTCCTCCTATTGTTTTTCATTTAAATCCCCCCGCTCCGCAGCCACGAAATCTCATAGATATCCAAGAGTACCAGCGCACCGCTGGTGACGAGAATTATTTAAAAATTAATTAATTTTCTTCGCCAGATCGGTTATATGTATAATAATTTACAGCTGCCTAGCTTGGCTTAGTTTGGGGATAGATGTTTTTTTCTGAAAAATCACCAGTATTTTTATTTCGTCCACAGATCAATATTAAAACGAGACACGCATTCCCTGGACGAGCCGTCCTCCGGCCCTAGCGGCATGTCTCGGAGCAAGTCTCTGGAGCAACGCGAGAGGGAGTACGAGCGAGTGAGACGCAGGATATTCAGCGAGGTATGTCTGTCTCGCTCACTCGCAGGACGAACTAGCTAGTCTCTGGAGCGATGTGAGAGGGAGTACGAGCGAGTGAGACGCAGGATATTCAGCGAGGTATGTCTGTCTCGCTCCCTCGCAGGACGAATCAGCTAGTCTCTGGAGCGACGCGAGAGGGAGTACGAGCGAGTGAGACGCAGGATATTCAGCGAGGTATGTCTGTCTCGCTCACTCGTAGAACGAACCAGCTAGTCTCTGGAGCGACGCGAGAGGGAGTACGAGCGAGTGAGACGCAAGATATTCAGCGAGGTATGTCTGTCTCGCTCACTCGTAGGTCGAACCAGCTAGTCTTTGGAGCGACGCGAGAGGGAGGACGAGCGAGTGAGACGCAGGATATTCAGCGAGGTATGTCTGTCTCGCTCACTCGTAGAACGAACCAGCTAGTCTCTGGAGCGACGCGAGAGGGAGTACGAGCGAGTGAGACGCAAGATATTCAGCGAGGTATGTCTGTCTCGCTCACTCGTAGGTCGAACCAGCTAGTCTTTGGAGCGACGCGAGAGAGTACGAGCGAGTGAGACGCAGGATATTCAGCGAGGTATGTCTGTCTCGCTCACTCGTAGAACGAACCAGCTAGTCTCTGGAGCGACGCGAGAGGGAGTACGAGCGAGTGAGACGCAAGATATTCAGCGAGGTATGTCTGTCTCGCTCACTCGTAGGTCGAACCAGCTAGTCTTTGGAGCGACGCGAGAGAGTACGAGCGAGTGAGACGCGGGATATTCAGCGAGGTATGTCTGTCTCGCTCACTCGTAGGAGGAACCCTCCTCCGGTCACAATATGTCTTGCAAAACAATTTGTAGAACTGCTCTGAATTTATACAATTAATAAATAATAGTCGGCTGATAAAAGCCTTCTCCTTCTTTTCATTTCTAGCTTTAAATCGGTTTTGTCGAAAATACTATGTAGCAACTTAAATTCTTAAAATAATATTTAAAAATATGGAGTTCCGCGGTCGCGCTGTCATCGTAAACAGTCGTCTTCGTGTTAAAATCATTAAAAAATAGTAATCTTTCGTTTTAAAGTAATAGTAGTTTGCTAAACGCGTAAAAAAAGTGTTGGTCGCATTGTGATAGTGTTATTTTAATGATTTAATCGCGTAAATACCGTTTTACATGAAAATAATACAAGTGTATGTGATCCCTATTACCGTTGAACAAAGTGCTTATTAGAAGAATTAGACTGGACTGTGGACTGTTTAGTGTTACATATTTAGTGGAATTAAATGAGGGAACAGTGTTAAAGACTCAGATTTGAAACCAAAAGTAGTAAAATCTCTTAAAGAACTTAAATAGTTTGAACATTTGATTTGATAACCCTCATTTATTGTGATTTAATTAAAGTGGACATAACAGTGCTAACAGGATTATAACTCCGTACCTACCTGCAGTTACAACATTCTAAAAAAGTGATCTACTGCAACTAAGCGCTATTTTCGACGCTCTCTGCAAGCGACGTTTAGCGCAACCGCTAACATCTCGGCTGAATATTCGCTTCGTACCGGGTTCGATCCTCATCTTAAGGCCTGTATTTGGAATTTCGTTTTGCTCGTTTTTTTTTTTTTTTTTAAATTTTTTTAACATTTTTTTTGATTAAAATATCTGCTAAACACATTATTCACTATGAATTGTGCTGCGTGCTGCGGTAGGATAGCCGGAGATAATGAAAAGTATTTGTGCTGTACTGCCCTGAACTGCAAAAAGCCCTATCACATTTTGTGTACTGGCGAAAGAAATTTCGATGATATTGATATCGCAAATTACATTTGTCCCGAGTGTAAATGCTTAGCTAAAAAAGGAGGGGACAACACCTTAACCCCAGTTGGGGTTTCTAAGAAACAACGAGATCCCAACGTAACGATCCGAAATAAACAAATACGTGTTCAAAACGTTGCTGAGCATACCACAGCGTGCACGCGAGAGCTGACACTCGAAATACAAAAACTGCGTGATGAAATGACGACCGTGAGGGAACAACTTGCACAGTCAAGTTCCCTTATCGATGTTTACAAAATGAAAATAGAACAATCCGTGTCTGTGATTAACGACTACGACAATAAATTAAACTGTTGTATGACGACCATAACGAACTACGATAAAAAAATGGAATGTTACGCCTCCCGAATGGAACAATTTTTCCAAAAAAATGGGGAATTTCGAGAGAAGAGGAATTTTTGCGAGTGGTGACATGTGCGTGCCATCAACGACGACGGCCGGACTTACGGCACGACAACCAACATCAACGACAGCACAACCTGGAGAAGTACTAACTGCGGCGCTGGCTCCTACACCATATGCGTCAGTGGCACAGCGAGGCCCTGCCCAGGCGCGCGTGCAGCCGCCGGGCCTGCCCGCGCGGCCGCGCAACCCAGCACCACCAGCGGGCCAGCCCACGCCGGCCACCGCTGAGCCGACGCCGAGCAAACTCACGCCGCCGTGCAACCCCCTCCCACCGGCGGGCCAGCCCACGCTAGCCGACACTGCGCCGCCGCCTGGCCAGCTCGCGCGGCCGCGCAACCCCGCACCACCGTCGAGCCAGCCCGCGCTGTCTGTCACTGCGCTGCCACTGAGCCAGTTGGCGCCGCCGTGTGTGCCCACAACAGCACCGACAGCTGCTCCCGCGCCGCCGCGGAAACGCGGGAAACGCGCTCAGACATTAACCACAGTGTCATCTAGCGATAACGTGACGCTAACAACTGCAGGAACGAAAACGACCAAAGAACAAGCATCGGTTCGAGATACATCGTGGCAGACTGTGAAGGGGCGTAAAGACCGCTACTCTTTTACGAGAAAAGTCGTACGCGGAACAGGAACTTCCGACGCAGAGTTAGAAGCAGTTGAACGAGTAAAAAAATTACACGTCTGCTTCTTGAAACCGGCAACGACTCCAGAAACATTAAAAGCATATATGCTCAAGAAAAATCCACGTGCCGAGTAACACGTCAAGAAAATTGTTTTGAAGCATACATATTACGCATCCTTTGCCGTAACCGTGCCTACAAGCAAATACGAATACTTCATGAGCGCTGATAATTGGCCAAGCAGAGTAGAAGTTAGTCCTTGGTTTCGACGCGGCGACTGGCGGGCGGCGCGCTCGTCCTCCAACACTACCGATGCCGAAGAAAACACGAGCAATGCCGGATCAACCGCAAGCACGGGGCAGCGAACGCAACACCGCCCCGCCGCTCCGCCGGCGTCTCAGCTGGCGATCGTAACGCAAAACTCGGTGCTTAGTTTGAACGCGCAATGCTCACCTCCGAGACAGTTGATTATTTGCCACCAAAACATTTGCTCACTTAATGATAAAACTCAACGTATAGAAGTTCTCCTAGAAACTGAACTAAAGTGCGATGTTCTTGCGTTAACAGAACACTGGCTTACTGCCCCGAATCTACAATGTATACATTTAAAAGACTATAAATTAGTGTCTAGTTTTTGTAGAAATAATGTAATTCACGGCGGATCCTGTATCTTTGTAAATGAAGCACTAAGGTGTGTCGAAAACGTTGAGTTATCAACGTTGTCAGAAGAAAGATTTTGCGAAATCTCCGCGATTGACGTTATAGATTTTGACATTACTATCGTTTGCTTTTATCGCACGGGCCTAGCTCATGTCAGAGGTTTCTAAGGTACCTTGGAACGTTTGCTCGATAAGCTCAGCGAAGCTGAAAGAACATTTATGATTCTCGGTGATATAAACATAAATGTCTTAGACAACTCTAGCGCTGATTTTAAAAATCTGTTTGATTTGCTGAACTCCCATAATGTGAGCTCGATTGTAGACTTCCCTACTCGTATAACAGAAAAGTCACAAACTGCGATAGACCTTGTTTTTACAAATGTAGCGCGAGAACTTACTTCCGCAAACTCCATAAATACGCTTCTGTCAGATCATTTAGCCGTCCGCGGAGTAGTGACATTCGCTCAGTCTATGCCAGTACAGCTCACTCGCCTGACGCGTGATTTCTCGCAAAATAACCGCGCAAATTTTATTATATCTGTTGACAGTATAGATTGGTCTGAAGTAAATCAGAGAAACAAGACCGCTCATGCATTTGTGTTGGCACTGATAAATATTTTAGCAAATAAGTATGACACTTGTTTCCCGATAAAACAAAAACCAAATAGTAAACGTGACGCGTCGTGGGTTACACCTCACATACTAAATCTGAAATCGTTGTTATTTGACATTTCTAAATTAGTTGACAAATTTCCTGAGGAAGAGGACTTAATAGCTATATTTGACGATCTCAACAGGAAATACAATTCAACTTTGAAGATGTCTAAAACAAACCATTATAATAGAATTATACACGGAAGTACGAATCCGTCTAAAGCTATGTGGGGCATCGTGAACACAGAGAGGGGGAAAAATAATACACCTAGGTTGAATTTCACCGATATCGTAAAGGATTGCAACGGCAAAAGTTTAGTTCACCAAAAGACGCAGTAAATGCTATGAACGCTCGTTTCTTAAATGCAGCTGCTACCTGTGGGGCTCCTAAAGCTGATGCTGCTACCGTTGGTAAAATTTTAGTGTCAGCGCGTCATCCAACTAACCGCTCTCTCAGACTGACCAGTTTCTCGGCGGATGAAGTATTCCGCATAGTCTCGTCTAGAATACCCCAAAAAGTCAAAAGACATATATGGTGTGTCGATGGAGCTACTAAAACTAGCAATTTTGCCCCTAGCTCCAGTTCTCGCCACACTGTTTAATAAGTGTCTTAGGGAAGGCTCGTACCCGTCACCGCTGAAAATATCAAAAGTGTCCCCGATATTTAAAGGCAAAGGCAAAAGGGATGACATTGATGGATATAGACCGGTATCAATTATACCAGCAATAGCCAAAGTGTTCGAAAATGGCTTGAGTTCGCGATTAGTGGCCTACCTATCGGAAACCGACGCGCTGTGTGAACAACAATACGCATACCGCGAAGGGAGGTCTACAACTTCTCTAACGCGTGAAGTGGTTCGTAATGTGTTGGCTGCTCGTGAACGCAAACAGCAAGTGGCAGTCTTGTGCTGTGACTTATCGAAGGCCTTTGATGTCGCAGACCATGAGACCTTGGCTTTAAAGCTGAAACACTACACAACACTGATCTTGATCTCAGAGCAGATCAGCTAGATAAACTTGAGCGCCTCCAAAATTATTGCATAAGATTTATATTTGGCTTACGCAAATATGATCACGTTTCTCAGTTTCGTATGCAGCTCAAGTGGCTCCCCATTCGCTTTCGTCGGAATGCTCATATTTTGTCCCTTACATATAACGTGTTGTTTAACCCATTGTCTCCGCATTATTTACAAGACCTTTTCACTTTCTGCAGCGATGCGCACTCTCGGCCTCTTAGATCGAAAAACAATTTGTTGCTGCAAATACCATCCGCACGTAGTGAAATGTTCTACGGCAAGTCGTTTGCATTTCAGGCAGCTCAGCTGTGGAACGCTTTGCCTGTGACCATTAGACAAGCTCAATCGCACGTTGTTTTTAAGAACCAAGTAAAAGAAATATACTTATCGCAGTCATCACCCAATTGAAGCTGATATTCTAGTTAAAATCTCAATGTTTAATATATACCCATACATATTATTTATTTATTTTATCATATCTAATTATTTGTATGTATTAGTATATTATTTAATTCGTATTTATGTATTAGGATGTATAATTACTGTGTAAGTATATCAATATATTATTT
Source organism: Ectropis grisescens (assembly GCA_017562165.1). NCBI lineage: Eukaryota > Metazoa > Arthropoda > Insecta > Lepidoptera > Geometridae > Ectropis > Ectropis grisescens. The sequence continues at coordinate 11,279,636 of CM029768.1, forward strand.
GGTATTTTAGTTTTTAAAATCTATTTTATTGTTTAATTGTAGAAGTATTAATCACTCCTTTTTGTACTTCCCCTCCTCCTTATTCTCAAATCTCTCTTTCCATCCTATGGTTGCCTGGAAGAGATCGCTTTTAGTGATAAGGTCGCCAATTGCTACTTTATTTTGTTTGTTGTAAGTAACTTTTGTTTGTTTTTATATTAAGTGCAATAAAGAGTTAATCTATCTATCTATCTATCCACTATGGCATAGCTGGGAAATCATACGCTGTGTTGACTGACATGTTACGAGGCCGCTCTCAACTGGTGGATGCTGGCGATGGCGATAATAAATCAGACCCATTGTCTTCATCTATGGGAGTGCCGCAGGGTTCGTCAGTTTCAAACATCATGTTTTCACTCCTATTGAACGATCTACCTGACGCCGTAAAGGGTGCAGACATATTCATGTATGCAGATGATGTGGCTGCCATAGTAACCGCCCTTTCGATAGAGGAATTAGAAGATCAATTAAATACTGTAATTAACGGTTTAAACACATGGTTTCGTGCTAACGGTTTTATGGTAAACTCCAAAAAGACTCATTTTATTCACTTTTGTCTATCGGGTCACTGTACAAAATCGCTAAAAGTCTTACTTGACGGGGTCCGGATTGAGCAGGTACAAAGCACAACATTTCTGGGGTTCGAGATTTACCGCTGCATGACATGGGAACACCACATCGACAAGATGTGTGCTAAAGTAAGCAGTGCGTGCTTTGCACTAAGACGGGTATCCCGAGTGGTGTCTGCAGATGTATCTCGTTCGTGTTACTTCGCCACGGTGCATTCCCGGTTACAGTACGGAGCCGAACTATACGCACGCGCTGCCGACTGGGAGCGTGCTTTCCGCGCCCAAAACGTGCCATACGCGCCATCGTGGGCGTGTCGCAATGCACATCCGTCAGACCATATTTCAAAGCTTGGCATACTTACGTTGCCTGCAATCTTGATCTACCAAGTAGCTGTGTATGTCAGAAACAACTTAGACTCATACGACACGCGAGGAGAGAGACATTCGCGCAATATACGTAACGCGGACAAGCTGGATAGTATACCTCACTCTCTCGCGAGATCGGAAAAACTGACTCACATTATGGGACCGGAAGTTTATAACACTCTTCCTAAAATAGTTAAATTAGCACAGAGTTCGGGTAGCTTCAAAAACCGATTAAAAAGCTGGCTTATCGATCAAACTTTTTATAGTTACAGCGAGTTTTTATATAGTGATGGCAAACTCACAATAAAATTGTAAAAAATTGACATTGTTCATTACAATTGTAATAAGTACATATATTTTAATTTTTGACACTTATTTGTACGATACCACTATTATCGTACAATATAAAGTTCAATTTAAACTTTAAAAATGTATACTCTTTGTATACTCTTATTTTGTTTTTTTATAAAATTGACGTGTAAATTGTACATTTATCAATAAAGAACTTTGACTTTGACTTTAAATTTTAACGTTTTTACCCTTTGGGTGCGTAACCGTAAAAACAGAGCTTAGTAACACATATATTTTTGTAACAGGACGACCCGCAGTGGCCGTGGCTGAACGCGGGAGCGCCCGTCAAACTCTTGACTCCAGAGCCCGGCCGGAATAAACTGCTCAAGGTTAGTGCTCCAATATGCTGAGTGAGATATTGTAAAATCACGCAAGACCTAATCACGATATAAATTAGACCTGTGTCAATTGATCATTTGTCGAGACCCGGGTCGCTCATGACCCACTCGCATAGTGATCGGGTTATAAAGATTCGATCATTTCGATCTTTCGATCATTTTGGGCAGTTCCTTTGCACGACCTGTGTCGCGTGTGACACAAAGGCAGAGATGAGACATACAAGTCCCACTCGCAAACTGAGTAAGTTGCGGGAAGCCTTATTAGGAAATGAGGAGATCTCCATCTACCCTAATTTGGCCTTCAAAAATCGCAGGGCTTTCATCAAGACACAATGATTGGATGGAAGTCCTGTGTTAAACATAAGACAAAGCAGGAACTAATCTCTAGTCGCCAAATTAAGACAGCTTGATCATACTGGTTCCCTCCCAAAGATTCGGACCTCTGTGGTGATCTTAATTTCGTATATTGCAGGTCCAATCTCTGGAGAATCCGTCCGGCCCCCCCACCAACAGCTGGCGCGGCGCCGGCGCGGTCTCCAAGAGCCACAGCTTCGGGGGGTACGGGGACCAGCAGCCCCGGGCGCTCAGCAGACAAGGTTGGGAACCTGTGTACAACACATTTTTGAAGAGTGTAGGAAAGTTTAAAGAAAAATACGAATTGGAGGATAATAAGAGAGTATAAATAATTAGTAAAGAGCTAAACAACAAATAGACACATACCAACACTCTAGTTCTCGGTGTTCCTGTGACTCAATAGGACAAACCAAGTCCATTAAGGACCTTGGAGTCACAATTGATGACACCCTATCTTTCAAGCAACACATACTCAACGTCTCTTCACGCACTAGAAAATTAATCCATGTCATAAAAAATCTGCGTGATTGCGCTCCTTTGCCCCTGTTACGTCAAATTTACTTTGTACTCTGCCAATCCGTAATGCTGTATTACATTATAGTATGGGGTTGTGCGGGTCGAACTATATTTATGACTGTCGAGAGAGCACAGAGAGCCTTGCTAAAAGTAATGTTTAGAAAACCCTTCCGTTACCCAACAGATTCTCTTTACGCGAATTTAAAGATCATGCGTATCCGCCAACTCTTTGTTTTAGCTGCATTCTCAAAAATATATCCCATTGCAATAAATCAATTAACTTCTACAATTTCAGCTTCAGGAAAGCGGCTAAAACATCTCCCGCTCCCTCGTGCTTGGTCTCTAATGGCGAAACGTAGCCCCGCTTACTCCCTGCCTTGCATCTTCAACAATGTCATTAGAAAGGGTGACTTCACGGGCATCAGTTGGCTTGCACTCAAAAGGGAGTTGAAGTGGTGGCTTCTTGGTCTCAGTCTAGAGGAAACTGAAACCCTAATTCATGGAATCTACCATAAGTTATAATATTAATTTGTGTTCTACTCAACCGTCTGGATTGTCTTCGAATTTTGGATCCTCCGTTTTTGATGGATCACCCAGCTCAGTTTACTAGTTCTCGGCAGACCACTTGCTTCACTAATCTTGTATCACTAATTACCACTTGTTTCACTAATTTTGTATTGTTGTTGTATTGTTGTGTAAGTTTTGTTGAGGCATATTTTATTTTATTGTTCTGTTTAGTTTAGACCTAACTCGCGAGTCCCAAGACACAAGCTTAAGCTTAGTTTGGGGCTCACTAGCAAGCTTTTGTACTTTGGCGTATTTTGGTAAATAAAGTATTTGTATTTGATTTTGTTTAGTCTAGTATAGAATCATAAGGACGTGCAGCGTTCGGCGTTCAGCGTTGTAAATCTAATACCTTTAAACGAGCAATTGTTGTGTATACAGTGCAAGCAAGTTCTATGTAACGACACTCAAGGGACTGTGCATATTTTGACGTTTTATAGACAATTGTTGTTAAATGAAAACTATTTTCGTACAAAAAATTAAACCGACTTCAAAGCCACAAATGAGCACTCAAAGTCGAAAAATAAATTAATATCATTATTACAAGTGCTACTCACTCATCTATTTGAAGTCGGTGCCAGTCAGGCCAAAAATACAATGTAGGCACGAGGTAGGTAGGCGTATCCACACATACGTCACAGGTTTTTTTGTGATGGATACTGTTTTGGCGCGACGGACGCACGCAATGTGTTGATTGATGGAACGAAACGTGCTTCACACCAAAGATGGCGACAACGGTTTGTTTGTCAGTGCCATCCAGAATTTAACGAAATTCTCCATTATCCGAATTTTGTGGACATAAGTTGGCGACTCAAAATCAATATTTTTTCTAAGTTTCGTTATTCATATAAGGTTTCGATCAAGTCTACCGTACCCCTTGACGAAATTATTAATATTGATAGTTTGATGTCCGTTTGTCGCAGGTGACCTGGCTTCGAGTAGTTGGCGGCTCTCCCCCTCGAGTTCTGGGTATAAGACCCTCAGTTTGAGAAGCACCGACTCTGTCACACCCTCGCCTACCGGTAACGTATTATCAAGTAAAATTTTTACAGAAGAATATTTGTTTTACAATGCAATTGAGTGTTGTTATATCGTGCAGGTGGCAAATTTAATTTAGAGTGTCTCCTGCAGGTGGCGGGACGCCCGAGCCGGCGGGGGCGGGCGCGGGGGGTGCGGGCGGCGCGCTCGTGTGGGCGGTCACCGACCTGGCGGCCGTCCCGCGCGGGGTCATCCTCATACACCCACAGGTCAGCTTTTATACGGGATTATTGGTAGCCTACATCATTTTAAGGGCGTGTTAATTACGTTAAATATGTCAACAACTGTTACAATTTTTTTTTTAATATATAGTGACGAGACAAGCAGCACATGTGCCTGATGGTAAGCAACATGCCTGCCACATAACAGCGTAGTGGCACGCAGCTATTTGAATATGAAGAGTCCAAATCATTACCTAGCACTGTACTGCGCTCGTCGCCCAGAGATCTAAGATCTTATCTCTAAGCTCTGAAAATTATCTGGAAACGTTGCCCTTCAAACCGGAACGATCAAACTTATACGATATTTATTAATTATAACTTTTAAAATTCTTGTATTTGTGTTGGATATTCATTTGAACTAATATTATTACATTGCTCATATCTTCTTCACGATCCTACGGTTGCCTGGAAGAAATCGCTCTTAGCGATAAGGTCGCCCATTGTTATTTTGTTTTAAGGTGTTTCTGTATTTTGTTCTATTATTTGAGTGCAATAAAGAGTTGTTTGTTCGAACTTTGTCTTGGATTATTAAACGATTTAAATTAAATTGTAGTTACTTATAGTTGGTTAACATTATTTTATGTAACACTAAAAAAGTCAAGTACCTACTTTTTTCTTTCTCCATTTGAGATTTATTGACACATAACATGACATATTGTATGCCTCTCGCAGAGGCCAGTTCGTAAGGGTCAACTTAAATAAAAAAATACACAGAACAAAAATGCAACAAATTTAAACTATCCACTAAGTACTAGTTTAAATTTAAACCTTAATGCGAAATGTTAAAGATTATAATCGACCAACAGACCGGTCGGCCGCTGACGAACCCCGACGGCAGCGTGTACCACTTCGACCCCGCCAACCCGCCGCTGCTGTACGACCCGGCCGCGCACGACCCGCAACAAGATCAGGTCACAATTTTTAATTTGTAAACCCCTTTTTAACCCCGACCAAAAAAAGGGGTTTTATAAGTTTGACGTCAATGTCTGTCTGTGTGTGTGTCTGTCTGTGGCACCGGAGAGCTCAAACGGATGGGCCGATTTCGATGCGGTTTTTTTATTTGAAGGTGGCGGATGTTCTTAGCTATGTTTAGTTAATATCGATTCAAGATGGCCGCCTCCACAAAATGGCGGACAAAATATTTCTTCACAACCTACCTCAATATGGATATCAAACGAAAGGGCTTGACTAGTAGAATACTATGACAAATTTCAAATCCAAGATGGCCGCCACCACAAAATGGCGAAATACATTTCGTTTTTCACAACTCCCTTAATATCAAATGAAAGGGCTTGACTAGCAGAACGTTATAATAATCCGAAATCCGAGGTAGTCGGGGGTGAATCAACTTTTTTAATTTTGTTCTTGTTTGCCTCTATAATCATATTAAGTATGTTTTATTTTCCGTATAGATTGACCAGAATAATGAGAAGCGTCGCGGTCGGCTCGAGAAACAGGACTCTTTCATGGACAATGGTATGTTAACACCAAAGAGTTTACATATACTACGTATAGAGTTGGCACAAACGCTTTACACCGAAAGCACGGGTAGCATCTTTCTTGCCTTGTCGCTCTTGTGGAAGTGTCACACTTTTGTCGAGGCACATCACTCTTGTTGCCATAGAAAGTATGCACGTCATCTACTTACGATTGACACAAAGAAACCGTGCGGAAAATGTAACTATACGTAGTATTTTTTGAAATGAAATCGTTTATAGTGCCAAATGAAAACAATCATAAAATAAAAACACATGACAAAGGATTTGCGACAAAATATAGTAGGTGGTACAGGTTTAGTATAGTGTGTTAGTGTGCACTGGACGCCACACTAGGGTGACCTGTGTTGTGGGAGTCCAGGCTCTTTCTATTACATTTATTTGACCTAGTATTGTATTATATTTCTGTAGTGGTAGGACTCTTGGCAGAGTCCACCTGGGGAAGTACCACACCTTTGCCAGTTATTCTACCGCCAAGCAGTAATGTGCAAACATTACTGTGTTCCGGTTTGAAGGGCAATGTTTCCAGAGAAATTACAGGGCTTAGAGATATAAGATCTTAGATCTCTCGGTGACGAGCGCAGTGTAGTGCTAGGTAATGATTTGGACTCTTCATGCTCCAATAGCTGCGTGTCACTGTGCTGTTATGTGTCAGGCATGTTGCTTACCATCAGGCACATGTCCTGATCGTCTCGTCACTCTTTATTTAAAAAATAAAAAATAAAAAAAGTATTAAAGAAAGTAAAATGACGACAAAGTTAATTAATTAAAAATAATTTAAATTAATGAGTATATGTAAACTCTTTGCTTATCCCCCGACAAAACTAGCGTTGCGTAGCGTTGTCTACACGAAGCTAGTAAGTACTACCTATCCTAGCTAGTAAAACTTTACTAGCCTCGTGTTGTCGCGCGGGCATTATATATTTTATATAACATGATTTGTTTCTGTAATTTGTCTGGAAACATTGGCATTCGAACCGGAACAGATAATCGCTTTACGCTCATTGTGTAAGTACTCGGATAATGAACGAAGTGAACCAACGAGTAAGAGATACGAAATTGGGAAATCAAATGACGTCACACGAAGATCAAATGGAGATCAATTGAAATTCACGTTTTTATGTAAATAAATTTGATTTGATTTTACTATTTCGAGTAAGACCTTGCCCATTTTTCTATCGAACTGGTTGTAACTCGAAAAAGAGACATCGTTTCATGATTAATACCCCAAAAGGCTAGACTCTAATTTTGTGTTAAAAACATCTAGGCCGTGGAATGAGTTGCTTGATTGGGTTTTTCCCGATGGTTACAGTCTTGGTGTCTTCAAATCGAGAGTGAATCGGTTTTTTCTATATAAGGACGCTCCATCGTAGACGCCTCGTCGCTTTACATCAGGGCAGATGGCGGTCAAGTGTAAACCTGAATTAGGTAAAACCAAAAAGGTATACATATTAAACAATAATTGTCCTATCTTGTTTTATAGATAGTGAATGCCACCAGTCGGATGAGTGCCGCAACAAGAGCTGTTGCGGGTATCGGAAGCAGGAACAACAGTTGCAGCAACAACAGTCGCAGCAACAACAGACGCAGCAACACTGCCAACAACACTTACAACAGACTGAGGCGCCGGTGCAACATGTCGACAGCACTATTGAGAAGGTACATTATTATATTATCGCGCTCGACTTGGAGGGGGCACTGCCGTGCACTGCCTCCAAGTCGAGCGCGAAGCAAACACTGCCGTACCATCCTTTACTGGAACCATTTCGCTGCATTTTCAGGCCCCTATTTGAGAACCTCTGGAATAGACCAGAACGCTGAAATTTTCGTCATCTAGTAAGCTATAATCACATACTTAAAATCCAAAATTTCAAGCCTGTACGTCATTTAGTTCCGAAGTTAAGCGAAGGCAAAGTTTCGCATTTACGACACTTACTCATGATCATCAAAATAGAACTAGTACTTCCCATAAACTCAGAGAGCTGAAATTTGGTACAGACTTACGGTCTTATTCATAATAAATGCTTATAGAAGACTTAAAACACTTATTAGTTAAAACGCTCGATAAGCTTATAAAACCTATAAAATTTCGTATTAATTTGTTCTATAATATGTCACAACGCCATTTTGACACTAATCAGCTGTTAAGAGTCGGCCATATCCTTATCCTTATTGGCCTTACCTTAAAACACCGCTAAAGTAGGGTTCTCGGCTTTAAATAAGGCTTATAGCACGTTTTAGCGCTAAAATGCTGTTATGAATACCATTTTTCCTAAGACGTACTATAGCAAGACTTTAGACATAATGACATGAATAAGACCGTTAGGGTTTAATGGCCACATAAAAGGAAAACTATAAAAACTAGGAATATCGAAAATCTGGAGAATTTAATGGAAAGAAAAATGAAGAATTTCAATAACACTTATGTGTAGGCGAGCCGCTGATACCCTTCGACGGCCAAGTCACACAACATTTACTATAACAATTTTTTTTCATTACATTTTAGAGATAAATATACAGCTCCATCGAGACTTGGCTAGTTTTTTACAGAATTTTTTTGGTGGGATTATTATATTATCGGATACATTTCAGAGAGTGCGCAACTGATCTGTGATCTAATACCACGTTGATTTTTTTTTCTATCGGACTGCTTGTACCTTGAAAATGTGACATCGTTTCATGGGTGACTCTAACGAAGTGTTTTGACCCTACTTTTGGTGATAAGAGCGTCTAGGCTATGGAATGTGTTTTAAAGTGAATACTTCTTGTGGCGCACCACACACTAATTTTCTGTGGGCTGCGAACTGAGATCAAGCGTCACGTTCGTAAATGAAAGAAATATATAGATAGATACACTCCGCGAGGTATAAGCTGAGCATTGCATTAGTGTGAGTGATCACCAATCAGGCAGGAGCTTGAAATTTTGTCCGCGAGGTATAGGCTGAGCTTTGCATTAGTGTGAGTGATCACCAATCAGGCAGGAGCGCGGCGAGACAGAATGGCGCCGCGCCTAAGGCCGGTTGTCACACCTACACTATCCATGTACACTCACACAAATGCAAAGCTCAGCTTATGCCTCGCGGAGTGTACCTACTCTTTATTGTACACACTAAAAACTAAACAAAAAACACTTATACAGGAGAGAAGAACAATAAATACTAGTGTTACAATCGGCGGCCTTATCGCTAAAAGCCATCTCTTCCAGGCAACCTTAGGATGGAAATGGTTAGCAAGAATATATTAAAATGCCAATATATCAAAATGAAATACCGGTAGAAGAGTAATAAAAACGGGTAAACTCGGTTAATCTAGATGACCATGGTCATGGCCTGGCTCTCCGGTTTAACAGGGGATTTTAAAGTAATGTTATGTCAAATAAAGTTTGTGAAACATGAATGAACCATTACATTTATATGTAGGAAACAGCAAAACTTCCGCCGAGCCCGATCAAGACCTACGACAACCCGATACAGAACCACACAGCCGAACCGACCAATCACAGCAAAGCCGCCGACGCGGCGTCCAATCACAGGACTCCGGACGCGCACCAACCGGACGTGACCAATCAGAGATACGAGAGCCAAGCTCTAACGAATAGAAACTACGAACTGGCCAATCAGAGGGAGATTGCCAAGATGATGAGTCAAGATATGGTGCATTATAATACTGCGTATGCGCAACCGTATAACCACGAAGAGGTACCTTCGCTTTCTTTACCTTTTTTTATTATTTTATAATTTACAGTGTTATTGATACTACTCAGCCTGCATCCTTTTAAGGGCATGTTAAGTACAAATGTATGTTTGTTAAATGTGTCAACTTCTGTTCTACAGTTTTTTAATAAATTAATAAATAAATATTGGTGGACAATTCACACACAACACCATCTGACCCCAAACTAAGCAAAGCTTGTGTGATGGCGGCCAGATAGCTGATACAATACTTATATAGTTTTAAATACATACTTCTTATACATAGAAACACCCAGACACAGTGCAAACATTTGAATTCATCACACAAATATTTGCACTGGATGGGGATCGAACCCACGACCCTCGGCTTCGCAGGCAGAGCTACTACCAACTAAGCCACTAGGGCAGTCAATATTTTTTTGTTATAGTATAGAGTGGCTAGACGAGCAGGACATGTGACTGATGGTAAGCAACAAGCCTGCCACATAACAGCACGGTGACGCGCAGCTATTGAAACACCAAGAGTTCAAATCATTACCCAGCACCGCACTGCGCTCGTCGCCCGGAGATATAAGGTGTTTTATCTCTTAGCCCAGTAATTTCTCTGGAAACGTTGCCCTTCAAACCGGAACACATATTTGAATATTTGTGTATTTTTCCCCTATACAAAAATATAAAAAGTGTAAATGCCCGGTCTAAAAACATCGAACTCTTCGTAACAAATGCGCGTGCGCTCTTTAACGCTCGATAAATGAAGTGGCGATGCGAATAGAGCTAAACAGTGACAGATGACAAAAAAAACTGAAAAAAATATTAATTTGGAATATATGCATTGAGTTTTTACAAAAGTTGACAAGTATTGTGTGTTTAAATATACAGAACATGTCCTTAAATGGATGCAGGCTGCTTATGAGTGACTCAACATGTGACTGATGGTAAGAAACACGCCTGCCTATAACGTCACAGTGACACGCAGCTAGCGGAACATGAAGAGCCCAAATCATTATTTATCACTGCACTGCCGTAACTTACTATACCAGCCGTAACTTACTATACCAGCCGTAACTTACTATACCAGCCGAAACTTACTATACCAGCCGTAACTTACTATACCATAACACAGCCGTAACACTATACTATACCTTACTATAACTTACAATACCAGCCGTAACTTACTATACCAGCCGTAACACTATACCAGCCGTAACTTACTATACCAGCCCGTAACACTATACCAGCCGAAACTTACTATGCCAGCCGTAACACTATATACCAGCCGTAACTTACTATACCAGCCGTGTAACTTGACACTATACCAGCCGTAACACTATACCAGCAGCTACCAGCCGTGACACTATACCGGCCGAAACTTACAGTACCAGCCGTAACACTATGCCAGCCGGAACTTACAATATAGCCGTGACACTATAGCCATGCTACACTGACTTACTATACCAGCCGTAACTATGCCAGCCAGACACAGTACCGGCCGTGACACTATACCAGGCCGGGAGACTTACCGGCCGTGCTGGCCGTGACACAGTACCAGCCGTGACACTATACCACTATATACCAGCCGAAATGACACTTACTACAGTACCAGCCGTGACACCGGTACCGGTACTACCGTGACACAGTACCGGCCGTGATACCACTATGCCGTACCACTATACTTGACTATACCAGCCGTGACACTTACCAGCCGTAACACTGTACCAGCCGTAACACTTACCAGCCGTACACATACCAGCCGTGACACAGCCAGCCGTAACTACCAGCCGTAACTTACTATACCAGCCGTGACACTATACTTACACAGCCCAGCCGTGACACTATACCAGCCGTACATACCAGCCGTACCAGCCGTAACTTACTATACCAGCCGTAACACTATACCAGCCGTAACCAATGCCAGCCGTAACACAATACCAGCCGTAACACTTACTATACCAGCTGAAACTTACACCGTAACTTACTACCAGCCGTAACTTACTATACCAGCCGTAACTATACCAGCCGTGAACTATACCAGCCGTGAACTACTACCAGCCGTAACTTACTACCAGCTGTAACTTACTATACCAGCTGTAACTTACTATACCAGCTGCCGTAACACTATACCAGCCGTTACCAGCCGTGACCAGCCGTAACTTACAATACCAGCCGTAACACACTATACCAGCCGTAACTTACATATAGCCGTAACTTACAATACCAGCCGTACACTACCAGCCGTATACCAGCCGTAAGCCGTAACTTACAATACCAGCCGTAACTTACTATACCAGCCGTAACTTACTATACCAGCTGTAACTTACTATACCAGCCGCCGTAACTTACTATACCAGCCGTAACTTACTATACCAGCCGTAACTTACTATACCAGCCGTAACTTACAATACCAGCCGTAACTTACTATACCAGCCGTAACTTACTATACCAGCCGTAACTTACACCATACCAGCTGTACCAGCCGTAATCTTACAGTAACCGTAAGCTTACTATACCAGCTGTAACTTACTATACCAGCAGCTGTAACTTACTATACCAGCCGTAACTTACTTATACCAGCTGTAACTTACCAGCTGTAACTTACAATACCAGCTGTACTATACCAGCTGTAACTTATAATACCAGCTGTAACTTACTACATATACCAGCTGTAACTTACTATACCAGCTGTAACTTACAATACCAGCTGTAACTACCAGCTGTAACTTATAATACCAGCTGTAACTGACACAATACCAGCCGTAACTTACTATACCAGCTGTAACTTACAATACCAGCTGTAACTTACTATACCAGCTGTAACTTACTATACCAGCAGCTGTAACTTACTATACCAGCTGTAACTTACTATACCAGCTGTAACTTACTATACCAGCTGTTACAATACCAGCCGTAACTTACTATACCAGCCGTAACTTACTATACCAGCTGTAATACTTAACTTATACAGCAGTAATCTCATTATACCAGTGAATACCAGCCGTAACTATACCAGCCGTAACTTATTATACCAGCTGTAACTTACTATACCAGCCGTAACTTACTATACCAGCCGTAACTTACTATACCAGCCGTAACTTACTATACCAGCCGTAACTTACAATACCAGCCGTAACTTACTATACCAGCCGTAACTTACAATACCAGCCGTAACCAGCTTATACCAGTAACTTACTATACCAGCTGTAACCTATTATACCAGCTGTAACTTACTATACCAGCTGTAACTACCAGCCGTACTATACCAGCCGTAACTTACAATACCAGCCGTAACTTACAATACCAGCCGTAATACCAGCCGTAACTTACAATACCAGCCGTAACTTACTATACCAGCCGTAACTTACTATACCAGCCGTAACTTACTATACCAGCCGTAACTTACAATACCAGCCGTAACTTACTATACCAGCCGTAACTTACAATACCAGCCGTAACTTACTATACCAGCCGTAACTTACTATACCAGCCGTAATACTACCAGCCGTAACTATACCAGCCGTAACTTACTATACCAGCCGTAACTTACTATACCAGCCGTAACTTACTATACCAGCTGTAACTTACTATACCAGCCGTAACTTACTATACCAGCCGTAACTACATAGCTGTCGTTACTATACCAGCCGTAACTTACTAATACCAGCCGTAACTAATACCAGCCGTAATACCAGCCGTGACTTACTATACCAGTTGTACTTACTATACCAGCCGCCGTAACTTACCCAGCTGTAACTTACTATACCAGCTGTAACTACCCAGCTGTAACTTACTAATGCCATACCAGCTACCAGCCGTAATTATTATACCAGCTGTAACTTACATAATACCAGCTGTAACTTACAATACCAGCTGTAACTTACAATACCAGCTGTAACATTATACCAGCCGTAACTTATATATACCAGCTGTAACTTACTATACCAGCTGTAACTTACAATACCAGCCGTAACTTACAACTAGCCAATTTACTATACCAGTAACTTACTAATACCAGCTGTAACTTAATACCAGCTGTAATACCAGCTGTAACTTACAATACCAGCTGTAACTTATAATACCAGCTGTAATTTACCAGCCGTAACTTATACCAGCTGTAACTTACAATACCAGCTGTAACTTACAATACCAGCTGTAACTTATAGCTGTAATACCTTATAATACCAGCTGTAACTTATAATACCAGCTGTAACTAAATACTGTAACTTAATACCAGCCGTAACTATAATACTTCTGTAATACCAGCTGTAACTTACAATACCAGCTGTAACTTACTATACCAGCCGTAACTTACCAGCTGTAACTTACAATACCAGCTGTAACTTGCATAATACCAGCTGTAACTTACATATACCAGCCGTAACTTACAATACCAGCCGTAACTTACAATACCAGCTGTAACTTACAATACCCAGCCGTAACTTACAATACCAGCCGTAACTTACAATACCAGCCGTAACTTACAATACCAGCCGTAACTTACAATACCAGCCGTAACTTACTATACCAGCCGTAACTTACAATACCAGCCGTAACTTACAATACCAGCCGTAACTTACAATACCAGCCGTAACTTACTATACCAGCCGTAACTTACCAGCCGTAACTTATACCCAGCTGTAACTTACAATACCAGCCGTAACTTACTACCAGCTGTAACTTTATAATACCAGCCGTAACTTACAATACCAGCCGTAACTTACTATACCAGCCGTAACTTACTATACCAGCCGTAACTTACTATACCAGCCGTAACTTACAATACCAGCCGTAACTTACAATACCAGCCGTAACTTACAATACCAGCCGTAACTTACTATACCAGCCGTAACTTACTATACCAGTCGTTACTTACTAGACCAGCCGTAACTTACTATACCAGCCGTAACTTAGATAAATTTATGTAAATAGGCTTACCTGTCACAGATGGCGTCTCAGATGAATCCGTACATACAGCAAGAAATGACGCACATACAGATGGGCGTACCGCAGTCGAAAGTGGCGCCCCTACACGATCCTAACATGCGTAAGTAGTATAAACATTTAACGTATAATATACAAGCAGTGCTTTGCGGTGTGGCCCGCAATAAACCTTGTGGTTTTTCCCGCAAAAAAAATTGAAAAATTTCAAATCCAAGATGGTCGGGGGAGTTTCCAAAAAAATTGACAGTCAAATACAAATACAGAAATCTTTATTGCTGTTTGTAGGTAAGATAAGATATTACAAAACCTTTTAAAAGTTGACCCCTACAAACTGGCCTCTTCGAGAGGCATGCAGTATGTCATAGGGACTGCGGATAGCAGTGAGAACTTATAACTCAGAATTTGATAGCTTACTTTGGAAACTACGCGGGTGAAACCGGAGTGCGATGCTAATCTGCAATAAATCTTCAAAGCCTTGTCGCCTTAATAAGTCTTCTAAGCATGACCATCTAGACTAGACCATCTTTCATTTACGAGCGTGACGCTTGAGCTCAATTCACAGCACACGAAAAATCTGTGTGTGGTGCGCCAAAAGAATTTCAATTAAAAAAATGGATTGTCTGTAAAGTCGGTTGGTTTACGGACGATAGTTTAACGTGACAACGTCATAACAAAACATTGATAGATGCGGCGCAAGCGTACAATGAGCGTAACGGTACAGCGAACGTTACGGAACAATGAGCGTAACGGGACAATGAACGTAACGGGACATAACGAGACACTTTTTCGTGCATGCAGCCGGCGTTCATCGATTTATTAGACGTTGTCACGTCAAAATAATAGTTTTGTTCTTGAACAGATTTTTCTCTATATTTTAAGGTACGGTGTCTCTAACGAACATGATGTACCAAGCCGGAGTGCAGCAAGCGTACTCGACGTATGTGCCCAACCATCGGATGGTAAGTTGCCGAAATAACTTGCTGATAATAATTGACCAAAATGCTGGCGTTTATTTGGCCCAACGCATAAGCATTGCCATTCAGCGTGGTAATGCCGCCAGCATGCTGGGTACGCTTCAGATTGGTAGTGAACTTTAACATCTTGATTATCTGTAGACCTACAGTGGTCTATGGATAATTCAGGTGTGCTTAGTGTAAGTAGTTAGTTAGGTTTGTAGTGTAGTGTATGTAGTTCTCATTGTATTTTAGTTTTGTTAATAAAGGCTCGGCCCGAAATAATAATATTGCTTTTAAATAAATCTCGGTTTCAATGACCTTTTGAAGGTTTTGAGCAAATAATAAATTGGTTTTTCAAGTATTAAAGTACTTTTATTACTGACACAATATATTATCAGCGCGTTACAGAAATCACATAAGGGAAAGATGGACACTTGAATGTAATAATGTGCAACTAGCGCTCCTGAAGGAAGCGGACAAATCTAACAATAATGGGAGTGCGTTCCAATTCTATCACCTTTATCTCGTGTACCTGACGTGCACAATCTCTGAAGTGTATCCGATAAAACAATCGGTTAACTGAAGATGTTTAACAGATAGATACATTTTTTATGCCGTAGGACAAGACAGGACATGTGCCTGATGGTTCAACATGCCAGCCACATAACAGCACAGTGGCACGAAGCTATTGGAACACGAAGAGTCCAAATCATTACCTAGGACTGCACTGCGCTCGTCACCCAGAGATACAAAATGGTTTTATCTCTTGTGCTTGTAACATGGAATACTGATTTGACATCGACGTTTATTGACATCTCTATGCTGTAATCTATTTTTTTAATTATATATTGGAAGACAATTAACACACAACACCATCCGACCCCTAACTAAGCAAAACTTGTACTATGGCGGCCAAATAGCTGAAATAATACTTATATAGTTGTAAATACATACTTATTATATACTAAGAAACACCCAGACATAGTGCAAATATTTGAATTCATCACACAAATATTTGCTGGGTGGCAATCGAACCCACGACCGTCGGCTTCGCAGGCAGAGGTACCACTCACTAAGCCTCGTGGCTTTAATTATTTTGTTTATTGTAATGATAATTCCTGTTGTAGGAGCCGATACCGCAACAGATGTACCAGCCAATGATGCAACAGATGGAGGAACCTAAACAAATCTCATCGCCGCAACAAGACACCACATTTAGAATAGGTACGTAGTTATTGAAAGCCTGAAAATTTGTGAGCCTACAGGATCCCCCTGCGGCACTCCTACTTAGGACAAGGTCGTCAAACAATATGTTACTTGGACAAGAATAACACGAACTGAAACGTAGACATAATCGGAATCATCCGTCCTTCTTTTAAATTCAGCGTTCTTCTCGACATTGTTGATTCATAATCAGATTTCTGACGTGACAACGTCTTATAAATTGGTTTGCCGGGTGACACTTCAAGAAACTGCGTTACGCTCCGCTCACGTTATGCGCTCACAACGAGAGCGAGTGAGAGGCACGCGTCCCTTCCGTAAAATTATTTTACCACTCAAAGTCGTTGTCACGTAAAACTTTCGCCCGTATACCGACTTTACAGGCAATGTTTATATTTATTATTGCGTAAACTGTGTACAAAGACGATACACAAAAGATATATCTTTAGAAACAACAGTCTCTTCCCTTTTCGGGCAAAAATACAGCCTCTTTGATATGAAGGCATTAGATTTGTCTGTACTAGTCAATGATAGAACCGAAGGGAGAACAGAACCAGGTCGCATCGCCGCAACAAGACATCCGCTTTTGAATAGGTTCGTAGTTATTGAAAAACTTGAATATTAATGGGCCTGCAGGGTCCCCCTGCTGGACTCCTACTTAGTTTAAAATGTAGTAAAATAATATGTTAATTAAAGAAGCAAATACTGTGTCAGGGATGTAAAACTAGCCGGAATTGGCGATTTGGCCTTCTTTTCGATTTAGCGTTCTTGTTTATTATGGAAGATATTAGAGATTACGAGGGGTGATCCAAAAGTAATGATAATCAATAATAAACACAATGAATAAAATCAAAAACTAAATTTATTTCTCAACATAGTCTCCTAGCAAGTCTATACATTTAGTCCATCTCTTTTCTAAACCTAAAATTCCCTTAGAAAAAAATCTTTATCTTGACTCTCAAAAGTCCTCAACCGCGGCCATCACGTCGCTATCATCGTCAAATTTCTTGCCCCGGAGGTGTTCCTTGAGTCGTGGAAAGAGATAGAAGTCACTGGGGGCTAGATCTGGTGAATAGGGGGAGTGTTCCACCAGCTCAAAGCCCGCTTCCTGAATGGCAGCCATGGCAATTGCAGCTTTGTGAACCGGTGCGTTGTCTTGATGGAACAGCACTCCAGCCCGCAGTTTGCCTCGCCTTTTCTCCTTAATAGCCTCCCGCAATCTTCTTATTTGTTCTGCATAGTAGGAGCCTGTAATAGTGGCCCCTTTTCCAAGTAGTCCACCATGATTATTCCTTCAGCGTCCCAAAAACAGACGCCATAACCTTCCCTGCTGAGCTTGACACTTTGAATTTCTTCGGCGTCGGTTCATCGGATCGTTTCCATGTCATCGATTGTTGTTTTGTTTCTGGATCAAAATGGTGGATCCAGGTTTCGTCCATGGTCACAAAACGTGACAAAAATTATCCTTGTCTGCCTGGAACTTTTCGAGATTTGCTCTTGACATGTCGACTCGTTTCTTCTTTTGCTCGTCGTTTAACATTTTCGGTACCCAACGCGCGGAGACCTTTCTCATATGCAATTCGTTCACAAGGATTCTTTGAATGCTGCCATATGAGATGCCTGTGACCTCAGCTACATGCCTGATAGTCACTCTTCGATCTTCCAATACAACTTCTTCAACTTTTTCACATTTTCTCCAGTGAGGGACGTCGATGGGCGCCCTTCGCGGTGTTCGTCTTCCGTCGATGTTCTTCCCAGCTTAAACTCCTTAGCCCAGCGTGCAACTGTGGAATATGGAGGAGAACAGTCCCCTAAATGTTTCCACCAAGTCGCTGTGTATGTCTTTGGTGGAAATTTTTTCAAGCAGAGGTATTTAATGACAGCTCTGATTTCGTGTTTTTTCATTTTGATGTTCACTCCTTGACAGTCCGTATTCAAATGAATGTAGCTCCCGGGAATCGTGGCCTATTTATATGATTTTTTTTTCCTGAACTAGTGGGTAATTGAGCAAGTGACTGTAATTTTTTTGTATTTTTGTGTGCACTAGAAATAACTGATTATCATTACTTTTGGATCACCCCTCGTATATTCATGAATTTTCTTATGTATTTTTTATTTATACCAACCCATATCAATGCTGGTTGCCTGGAAGAGATTGCTCTAAGCAATGAGGCCGCCATTTGTGGTGCTAGTTCATAAGTGTTCTACTGTGTTAAACTGTTCTGTTTTTGTGTCACAATAAAGAGTTATCTATCTATCTTTCTATATCTATGCATTGGATAAATGCTAAAAAAAAGTTTGTGAGAATGAGGATGAGTATGGCAACATCTCATGCCAATGATGAGCCCCAATGAAGTCATAGGGGTATACTAATTAAGATATACAGACATAATATATATATTTTCTTTTTTTCGTAATGTCATAATTTCCTTTAATTTAAATGAAGATGTTCAATAAATTACCGTACAGCATAACAAGACTAGATAATAATCACATCTTTACGAGCAATCCATTTTACAAACTTAGTGAATTTATGTCAATGAATCTATCTGAATCTTCATTTTTGTATAAAGGACAAACGAAAAAGTATAGTTAAATTTATATATATATATGTTATTTATTTAAGTTAGCCACTCCACAGACTCCGGGGTCCGCGATCTTTGTCATATCAATAGTCTTTTTTTACATATTTCTTGGATAAGGAGAAGAAGAATAAAATATGGGGAGTTGGGTACATTTAAAATCTAATTCTAGTGCTCGTCTGTAGAGCCGATCACTACCGGTTGGGATTCCGCTAGTAGTCGACTCGACATTGAGTGTTTGCCTAATTGCCTTTTGCCATTTGCCTAAGCTGCCTTCTCCCGGCCCAGAGCCTCCACAACGGCCGCGTTTCTGTCCCTGATGGTCATCTGTAGGTTGAAATCTCGGATGGTCTTCGGTGATGCAGCCCACGCTCGCCGCACGAACCGACCGATGGCGTCGTCGGTGTCGTCAGCGTAGTATGTGAAGGTCCCCGTGAGCCGTGAGATTGCAACTACTAGTTAAAATTATATTGACGAATCAATTATTTTTTTAATAATGTTGACTTAAATTATGATGACTTGCCTGTAATGTATAGTTACTTATGGCCAATAAACGATTTATGATTTGTCGGTAAAAGCGATCTTGTTCAGCAGTCTACCACAGGATGGTTTCGTATCGGGTCCTTTGTATTTGATTCGGGCTAGGTTGTAAGTTGTTCTCGTGTGTCCCAGACCCGTCGTACCCGTTCCCAGCGGTGGACTACGCGTGCTGCGATCCCACGCAGCTACAACACCATCCGCCGCCGCAGAGGAGGTAAATATCTTTTATACTTACGCATATATTATATCGGCTATCTTCTAGCTAGCTTCTGGCTACAAGCTTTTTGTAGCGGTAGGACTCTCGTCAGAGTCCGGCTGAAAAAAGATAAAGATAAAAGATAATTTATTTGTTCAAAACATGAGTAAATTACAAACACACATAATGCATGATATATAAAATAGGTCACAAAAATTTTCAAGTAGCTTGTCGTCAAGTTTTGCCTGATATGCTAGGCATACAAATATTTTTCCAATTCATATAAAATTGATGACACAGTTTACAAGTCAAATCACCCTTCAACCATACAAATACAAAAAAAATTGAAAACTTATGAAGTATCACACCTTGCCAGTAATTCTACCGACAAGAGGTAATTTGCAAACAATCCTGTGTTTCGGTTTGAAGAGCAATATATCTTAATATATATAAATCTCGTGTCACAATGTTTGTCCTCAATGGACTCCTAAACCACTTAACCGATTTTAATCAAATTTGGACACCGTGTGATGGATCCAACTTAAAAGATAGTTTTTATTTCGATTAATGGGCTTTATGTGACAATATCCGAGCGAAGCCGGAACTGGCCGCTAGTATTTATATATATTTTTAACTTTTATAGGTTTACACTTGATCGCGATTAACACTTGACTCTCGCCTGATGTTAAACGATGATGCGGTCTACGATGAAGCGTTTTTACCTAGAAGAAACCGAATCACTCTCGATTTGAAGACAAAGATTGTAATTATCGGGAAAAACCCTCTCAGGCAACGTATTCCACAGCCTAGACGTATTCGTAATATTTCCAGGGCTTAGAGATGTAATAACTTAGATCTCTGGGTGACAAGCGCAGTGAAGTGCAGCACTCTTCATGTTCAACTAGCTGCGTGTCACTGTGCTGCTCTGTGCCAGGCATGTTGCTTACCATTGGCGGTAGGATAACCCTCTTTGTGAATATTTGTCTTAGAAAATCGTTGATCCAGAAGTTTTAATAGTAGGTAAGTATTGTAATAGTAACGCATTGTTTCAGTTACAGCGTGCCGTTCGGGCCGGCGGAGCCTGCGCAGGCGCTGCTCCCCCCCGCCTACCCCGCGCCGCTGCTGCTGCCGCCCGTCACGCACTACCCGGTAAGCTAACTAGCTTTTATCCCTACAATATTGTATATATGCGTATCCCATATAAGAATACTAGCTGTACCCTGCCACGCTTCGCTGTGGCGCATATGTGTCTGATGCAAAAATTAGATAAAAACCATCCTTGATGAGGATTATATATCATTCTAAAATTTCAGCTCGATCGGTGCAGAACTTTTTGAGTTTTTGAAACGTACACAAAGTAACAAAACATTTTTATATATAGAGATGGGATACCTACTTTTTTGTTCTATTATCAAATTGTTAAAAATTTACAAAGATATAGATCATCGTACTGCTGGAGTGGGGTGTTGTGACGTCACGTCTACATAAGAATCGTACAATGAAATGACGTCACTAGAAAGTTCTAAGCACTAATATATTCAATTCAATTCTTTATTGGTCTGTAAAATTGTAATTTTATGTTTGTGCTATTAAAAAATAAGTGTACAATTTTGTTTGGTGATCTAACTGACGGACTAATTAGTTTAGTAGTGGTAGGACTCCTAGCAGAGTCCGCCTGGGGAACTACCACACCTTTGCCAGGTATTCTACCGCCAAGCAGTATTGTGAAAACATTACTGTGTTCCGGTTTGCAGGGCAATGTTTCCAGAGAAATTACTGGGCCTAGAGGTATAACATCTTAGATCTCTGGGTGATAAGCGCAGTGCAGTGCTAGGTAACGATTTGGACTCTTCATGTACCAATAGCTGCGTGTCACTGTGCTGTTATGTGGCAGGCGTGTTGCTTACCATCAGGCACATGTCCTGCTCGTCTCGTCACTATTTATTTAAAAAAATATGTAGCCATCATGTCTATTAGGGCTGCAAACGTGGACGCAGGCGCAGCGACGCGCATCATCACAGTCATAGGAACTGCTGTTAGAAGCGAAAACTCTGATGGTGTTGTGTGTGAATTGTCCACCAATATATATTTATTTAAAAAAATATATATTATAACTGAGAATGTGATATCTTACTTTGGAAACTACGCGGGTGAAACCGGAGGGCGTGGCCAATAGCATGGTCATCTAGAAAGGCGTAAATCCAATGAGAAATGCTGACGCATTTCTAGATGGCCAATGGTCATGGTCCCGTGTTTACCCGAAGATTTCTTTTCCGAGCGTGACGCTAGAATTACATTCACTGTCCACGAAAAACGTGTCTGTGCGGCGCCAAAGGAAGTGTTCACTTCAAAAATGCTATACTATTTCGTAGCAACCGTCATGTGTAACTCGCAGGTGCAGTACCAAGAGCCGGTGCAGTGGGCCCCGGTCCCGAGCCCGGCGGCCCCCAAGCTGTTCGACGTGTGCCCCGTGGTCTACCAGCCGCCCTACACCGCCTACACCGTGCCCTACACCCAGGTAACACCCCCTACGTACGTTTGTTTATGTTTACGCAAAGAGTTATCTAATCATCGGAAACTATAATTAAAAGACCAAGAATAAGTAAAAAAAAGACAGTGACAACAGCTGACTATCTTTCTCACTCTGGGGCACTCAGCGGTCCCGTGTTCACCCGAACATTTCTTTAATTTCCAACCGCGAAATTTTCATTCACAGCCCACGAAAAATCTGTGTGTGGTGCGTAAAAAGAAGTGTTCGCTCCAATAAAACAATCTATACTTATAATAAAACTGTAACGGGTCGAATTCTGTACATTGAAGATATTTTGAAAAATTTTTTTTTGGGGCTCTCCATAGTCGATACTGATGGCGAAACTGCATTTTTTTTCTTTCATGTCTGTCTGTCTGTCTGTCTGTCTGTCTGTCTGTCTGTCTTTCTGTATAGGGATCACGCATCACGCCGAAACTACTGATTCAATTCAGCTGAAACTTGGCATGATTTTAGTTTATACTAAGGACATTGCTGTAGGCTACTTTTGATCCCCAAATTCTGATCGGTTTTCTTGCGGGAGGGGGTGAAAGTCTGAATGTGTATTTGGTTGTAACTCATGTTCGCGTTGTTTAATTTCATTAATTCTTTTTTTGTTAGAAAGAACATATTTTTTATATTGTCCCGTCAAAATTTGAACAATATCGGTCTGTTGGTTCGGAAATTACACCAACATTAAATAATAACGACACGCGCGGCGCGTTCGGTACATACTAACTTCTAAGTATTCTGTGTATCACAGACGATCCACAGAATATCTAGATTCTAGATTTTAGAAAGTGCCCACGTGATCGCGTCGCGTCGTCTTGGATGACAAAATAATTGTCAAAAATTTATTTTGCGTGGAAAAACAAACATCATTCGGTTATAATCGACTTCAAACAAGGAGGATGTTCTCAATCGGGTTGCATGTTTTTTTATTTGGTTTTATTTTACGCGATAACTCTAATAATTGTTAGTTGATTTTGATGATTCCTTTTTTGTTTGGTGGAAAATACTTCAGAGGTTCATCTTAGATATCGAAAACAGGGAGGTAGTTTTTCAAATATCAACAAAAAACTAAAATCAGCTTACATTTATCTGTACGACATAGTTATACCTTCTAATAAAATTTTAGTCGAATTACAGAATTAAATTACCTGTCATTGAAGTAGATTTTTGTATTTTGGAGAAAACATATCAGCATAATAAGTAGCAGCATAAACAACCCATTAAATGTTCCCGTTGCTGGGCGTCGGGGCCTTTTCTCGCAAGGAGAGATACATTTCCATCACGCTGGCCAAGTTGGTGGATGACATATGTCTAAGAACATAGATCATAGGTAGATTTCGGTTTCTTCACGGTGTTTTCCTTCACCGTTTTAATTACCGGCATTACGAACATGACTCTGAAAAGATAGTGGTGCGCGTGGTTTTGAACCCTGGGTCTCCGGATCGACAGTCGCCGTTCTCCCGACTAGGTGAGCTGTAACTTACTAGACCAGACGTAACTTATTAGAAAACGTATTATTTCAATCCAAATACTATTTAAAATTTAAAGGTAGTGTTCTACAAGCTTCGGTGACCGAAGCAGACCGTTGTTAGGGTTCCGTACACAAAGGGTAAAAACAGGACCCTATTACTGAGACTTCGCAGTCCGTCCGTCCGTCCGTCTGTCACCAGGCTGTATCTCAAGAACGGTGATAGCTAGACAGTTGAAATTTTCGCAGATGATGTATTTCTATTGCCGCTTTAATCATGGCGGAACGTATCAAGTGATCGGGTTGAAATTTGAAATAGAATTAGATTACAGTCTGGAAGAACACATAGGCTAATCATTGCCTATGTATAAGTACTCTATGTATTACGTAACAAACATCCAAACAGTGACATTCATAATATTTGCAGGACAACGTTGGAACGGCTGAACATATTTGGATGGAATTCGAAACACACGTAGTTTGAACTCAGAAATAACAAATCGGTTACTTATAGGTTACTGTGGCGTAGGAAAGACTAAGCAAATTTGGTAGAAAATTGAAACAGAAATAACTCATAGTCTGAAATACCACATTTATGTATTTATTACCTATCAACCTGAAAAGAAGCGTGGGCCCTAAGGAAACAAATATTAACTATCACGTCAAAACGGCACAACGATATGGGTTGACATACGAAACACATATAGTTTGGAGTCTAAAATTTCACATGGGCTAATAAGTCTACATTTTCATTTTACTCCATATTAATATAAGCATATATTTTCGTAAGGAACTTGATGTGATGGTAAGGTAAAAGCCAAAAATGAAAAATATATGCACCCGTTTTGGCGTAGATAATATAGGTGATTTGCGTTCACAATCAAAATAACAAGCAACATAATATTCTCATTAGACGGCGCTAATGCCAGTTTAAATCTAAAAGCACTAAAGGCCATTTAAATCGATGTTTTGCTTTTGTGGTATGTATTTTTTATTTCATCACTAGGTGGCGTTACTGGTATTCTAAATTATACTAATAAGTTTTTGCTGCTAAAAGGATTATGATGCCAAATTTGGATTCTTTCGTTCTTGATTTTTTTCTGTGTTACCTACAATTAAATTCATACATTAACACTTCACTAGGACTTTGCTTAGATTTACGGGTTCAACTTGCTTGAATATCATTAAAACTCAAAATTTTAATTATTTTGATTCCACAGGCTTCGTTCAAAATTTTACGCCGGCGAAGTCGCGGGTAACAGCTAGAAAACAGCTTGCGGATAAAAAGAAATAGGTAAATAGGTATCAGATCATGCACATTAGCTTCAGACTTTTCATAATGTATCCTATAAAAATCCTACAAACTTAACACTTGCGGCTATGTTCGATACTACGAAACCTTACTAAGTGTGTTTGATTTTGTTTAAAAAAAGAAAAAAACGATGATAAAATTAAATAAATTTTTGTGTGGAAAAACAAATTCACTCAAACTCAAAGGTTTTTCAATGACTACTTATCCAAATATTTGACGCACGATACTTCCAATTAATGTATAAGTCAGTAACATCTGCTTACGCGAACGAAGTAGCGGGTTCAGCTAGTAATATAATATATTGGTGGACAATTCACACACAACACCATCTGACCCCAAACTAAGCAAAGCTTGTGATATGGCGGCCAGATAGCTGATATAATACTTATATAGTTCTAAAAACATACTTATTATACATAGAAACACCCAGACACAGTGCAAACATTTGAATTCATCACACAAATATTTGCACTGGGTGGGAATCGAACCCACGACCCTCGGCGTTGCAGGCAGAGTTACTACCCACTAAGCCACGAGGCCATATAAATAATCAAAGGTTATTAAGTTTTAAGGTATTAACATTCCAGATGTTACCGCAACCGTATCCCATCTACCAGCCGGTGCAGGTAGAGAAGCCCGAGCCGCAGCCCTACCGGAAGCGGAACTCGCTCCCCCCCACGACGCGGACCACCCCGCTCTCGCACACGCCCGACGACAAGAAACCGGACGAAAAAGAGCCGAACCGGTGAGTTTCAGAACTTAAAAACCAGACCTATCTAACTCATGGTATCAATAACAAACACAAAACTAAAGTGTGTCAGTTTTTTTTTTTTTTTTTTTTTTTACATCAATCAGCCCATGTCAAAAACAAAACATCGTTCGACGGGATGGTCACGTAGTCCGTAATGTCGAAAACGAAAAAGTGTTTGTGGGTCGTACACTCTATCATGTAAAAAAGTGTTTTACGGTCATGAAATCCACGATGTAAAAAGGTAAAAGTGTCTGCGGGTCACCCAGTCCATCATGTTAATAACAAAAAAGTGTTTGCGGGTCACGCAATCCATCATGTTAATAACAAAAAAAGTGTTTGCCGGTCACGCAATCCATCATGTTAATAACAAAAAAGTGTTTGCGGGTCACGCAATCCATCATGTTAATAACAAAAAGGGTTTGTCGGTCACGCAATCCATCATGTTAAAAACAAAAAAGTGTTTGCCTGTCACGCAATCCATCATGTTAATAACAAAAAAGTGTTTGCGGGTCACGCAATCCATCATGTTAATAACAAAAAGGGTTTGTCGGTCACGCAATCCATCATGTTAAAAACAAAAAAGTGTTTGCCTGTCACGCAATCCATCATGTTAAAACCAAAAAAAGAAGTGTGGCACTCGGAGACTGCCGCGGTAAAGCTATTGTATGTTGCATGCATTTTTATCAACATAAGCAATAGGGATATTAACAATTTTTCGGAATTGTTTTTATTTCGAAGAGTGACATTTGTTTACCATAATAAATATCACGGGAAATCCGTTAAGCTGGCAACACTGCTAAGAGCATTTAGTCTGTAAAGCTAATACAAATAAGATTCAAAGTCGAATGACCGAGTGGGGAACACGGCGTTACGGTCTTCCATCTCTCTTTCTTGTGAACATAAGAAAGAGATGCACGATCACTAAAATTCGGTCCCCAGGCCCGCGATAAAAGCTATGCAATAGCTTAAAAGGTTTTTGCCGGTCACGTGGTTATTAGTAATTTCGAATGAATGTACGGGTAACTTACGTATGATGTTATAGTCAGTCCAGTCCGACTTGAGTTTTGGCCGCGTCCGGCGACCCTTATCAAGAAGAGATCACGCACGTGACCGTTGCTCTTTTGACACTGATTATATCAAACGTGACATACCCTTGTATTCACCTATACATAAAAATAAATAAAATTAGAATGTCTGTATGTAATACCAAATTAACTATATCAAATGTGAGTTACCCTTGTATTCACCTATACATAAAATAAATAAAATTAGAATGTCTGTATGTAATATCAAATTAACTATATCAAATGTGAGTTACCCTTGTATTCACCTATACATAAAATAAATAAAATTAGAATGTCTGTATGTAATACCAAATTAACTATATCAAATGTGAGTTACCCTTGTATTCACCTATACATAAAATAAATAAAATTAGAATGTCTGTATGTAATACCAAATTAACTATATCAAATGTGAGTTACCCTTGTATTCACCTATACATAAAATAAATAAAATTAGAATGTCTGTATGTAATATCAAATTAACTATATCAAATGTGAGTTACCCTTGTATTCACCTATACATAAAATAAATAAAATTAGAATGTCTGTATGTAATACCAAATTAACTATATCAAATGTGAGTTACCCTTGTATTCACCTATACATAAAATAAATAAAATTAGAATGTCTGTATGTAATATCAAATTAACTATATCAAATGTGAGTTACCCTTGTATTCACCTATACATAAAATAAATAAAATTAGAATGTCTGTATGTAATATCAAATTAACTATATCAAATGTGAGTTACCCTTGTATTCACCTATACATAAAAATAAATAAAATTAGAATGTCTGTATGTAATATCAAATTAACTATATCAAATGTGAGTTACCCTTGTATTCACCTATACATAAAATAAATAAAATTAGAATGTCTGTATGTAATATCAAATTAACTATATCAAATGTGAGTTACCCTTGTATTCACCTATACATAAAATAAATAAAATTAGAATGTCTGTATGTAATACCAAATTAACTATATCAAACGTGAGTTACCCTTGTATTCACCTATACATAAAAATAAATAAAATTAGAATGTCTGTGTGTAATACCAAATTAACAGCTGTTTACTAAGTTCCAATGAAAGTACATATTATAAGTATAGGAAACCTACCTACATATATCTAAAAAACTATTTGAATTTTTTTGTCAATCTGTATGTTTTATGTCAGTATCAGTTATATAAGTATTATATCAGCTATCTGGCCGCCATAGTACAAGCCTTGCTTAGTTTGGGGTCAGATGGTGTTGTGTGTGAATTGTTCACCAATATTTATTTATTTATTAGATAGCTGAGCTTTTAAGGCACAACCTAGGTTACTCTTACTTAGGAGAAATAATTAGAGCCTCTATAAAAAAAAAACCCGTTAAAATGCGGTCACATCTAGTTGAAAAAAATTGCCAGTCACAGAGACTGCCGATAGAAGTGAAAACTTATAACTCAGAATTTGATAGCTTACTTTGGAAACTACGCGGGTGAAACCGGAGGGCGTGGCCATGACCATGGTCCCGAGTTTACTGAAATATTTCTTTCATTCCCGAACCTGACGCTTGAGCTCAATTCACAACCCACGAAAAATCGTGTCTGCAGTGTGCCTAAAGAAGTTTTTACTTAAAAAAACATACTTAGGTTGTATGAGAAGCTCCTCATTTTTTTTTGAAGTCTGTTAACAAGATTATTCTGCCCTTCCCAGCCAAGAGGCAACGGAGGTAGCGGCAAAGATCCAGCAGATAAAGGAAGCCATGAACGGGGTGAAGCCTCGCGGGGCGGAGACGCGGCGCGGCGGCGGCGCCGGGGCGGAGGCGCGGCGCGACGGCGCGTGGCGCCGGAACAGCGGCCACGGGATCCTGGGGACTTGTCCGCCGCAGTATCAGCCGCAGGGGTCAGTATTGTAAAGCATTTAGTGCACTTCTACATATTCTATACTAGATGTCCGCCCCGCCTTCGCCCGTGGTACATTATATAGCACTCATGAGGATCTCGTACATATACAACGGTGAAAAAATGACTGAACTCGGTTCGGTAATTCCTAACAATATCGCTCAAACGTTTTCAAACAAAACACCTCTTCAGCTACGCCACCTCAGATTTCGTACCAACTCAAGATTTATAAACAAATATGATTAGCAAAAGTTTATATTCAAAAGGTGTTTAATCTGTGATATTCAATGACGCAATCTTAGACACATGCTGTCATGTGTCATGTCAAAGCACGAAACGTACGAAGACTCTCCAAAAGGAATATTTTTTCCCGATTTTGTTACATTCTTGATTCATGCTCCGCTTCTATTAATAGTAGCGTTATGTTCTATAGCCTATAGCCTTCCTCGATAAATGGACCATCCAATACAAAAATAATCTCTCAATTCGGACCAGTACTTCTCGAGATCCTAGCGTTCAAACAAACAAACAAACTCTTCAGCTTTAATATTAGTATAGATTTGTTGCCATACAATGTCCCGGCAATAACGGATACATAAAACAAAGAATCATCTAAGGGGGCGTCCATAAATTACGTGAGGTGTTTTTTTTTAATTTTTTGTCCCTCCCTCTCCCCCTGATGAGATGTCGTGAGATTTTATTCAACCCCTTCCCCCAACCCCCAATCTCACGTGAGATTTTTCAAAATGTGAGTTTCTTACGTAAACACGTTGGATTTTTATTGTCGAAAAAAAAATGCTTTGTGCTTTTATTTAAGACTAGTACCTAACCAATATCGCTGAGAGATTAATTATAAGTGTAATAAAATTTTAACAATAGAAAACTTAAATCGTAACTATTTTGATTAAAAAAAGAATGTCTACTCTAATTCAGTCCATGGAGAGTCATGCACGGTCTCAGGAGAGACCAAATTTTTCATCATTTCATCAGAAAAAATATTGCGTGATATTTGCCGAAACCCCCCTCTCTCCAACGTAAGATTACATGAGATTTGACTCAACCCCTTCCCCCCCTTAAACACCTCACGTAATTTATGGACGCCCCCTAATTTGGTGCAGTCATTCAAAAGTTATAAGCGTATATTTATTTATACATACACGCATACATTTCGAAGATTAATTTCATATATAAGATAAGATAAACAAATGACAATTTTCATGATTTTTTCGATGGTTTGTCGACAGGCATCCTAACGACGAGAGCCAGCTGAGTTCGGCCGCCCGCGCCATCATCAACTCGCTGAGGAACATGCAAGTCAACAATACATGTAAGGAACTACACTTATTTCATCACCTATCATCAATGATCACTTGATCAACATCAATCATATGTTTTTCATCATTCACCATTTCATCACCAATCATCACTTAACATATCGACATCGATCATCGATTCTTAATCATTCACTGTTTTTTAACAACACTCATTTCATTCTCATTAGTAATTTCGTCGCCAATCATTATTTTATCATCACTTATCTTATCGACATCGACCATCGTCTTCATCATTCACCATTTCATCTTCAACAGTCTTTCATCACCTATTATATTTTTAGCATCAATTATCCCTTTATCATATCGACATCGACCATCGTCTTCATCATTCACCATTTCATCTTCAACAGTCTTTCATCACCAATTATATTTTTAGCATCAATTATCCCTTTATCATATCGACATCGACCATCGTCTTCATCATTCACCATTTCATCTTCAACAGTCTTTCATCACCAATCATATTTTTAGCATCAATTATCCCTTTATCATATCGACATCGATAATCGTTTCTTCATTATTCACCATTTAATCCATCATCACTCGTCATATCATCGTCAATAATCATTTAATCACTGATTATCATTTTATCCTCGACCAACTTTGAAACTTTAGTGTATTTCACCAAATTACTTTGCTTCTCCATTATCTTACGTTGACCTACTTTACCTATTACATTACAATACCTTACGTTAACTTCCTCTACCTATACATTACCTTACGTAAGACTACTTTACGTATACATTACGATACCTTACGTTACCTTCCTTTACCTATGCGTTACCTTACCTTACGTTAACTTACTTTACTTATACATTGCTTTACTCAACTTTACCGTACCTTACCTTACCCTAGCGTTAGATTACTTTACCCTGGTGTTAGTTTACCGACACAACCCTGTACTAATGTATATACGGGTTTATGTAGGTAAACTTACATCAGGGTAAAGTAATCTAAAGTTACTTTACCTTACTCTACTTTACCATACGCCAGGGTAAAGTAAGACCCTGGCGTTAGCTTACTTTACCTACATAAATCTGCACATGCATTACCCAACGTTACCTCGCGTCCCCAGATCAGGCCGAGAGGCGTCCGCACGAGAACCAGGGCTACCAGCGGGGCTACGAGCGGGGCGAGGGGTACCGGCACCGGCGCGACCGGGACGCGGACAAACCCGCCGACAGGCACGGGTAAGACGACAGACAGACACCTTTACATATTTAATTTTGTAACTTTTATAGGTTTACACTTGACCGCCATCTCGCCTGATGTTAAGCGACGATGCGGTCTACGATGGAGCGTGTTTACCTAGAAGAAACCGATCCACTGTCGATTTGAAGACACCAAGATTGTAAGATTCTATAGTAGCAGAGTCCGTCTGGGGAAGTACCACACCTTTGCCAGTTATTCTACCGCCAAACAGTAATGTGAAAACATTTGCCAGTTATTATACAGCCAAACAGTAATGTGCAAATATTACTGTGTACCGGTTTGAAGGGCAATGTTTCCAGAGAAATTACAGTGCTTAGAGATATAACATCTTAGATCTCTGGGTGATGAGAGCAGTACAGTGCTAGGTAATAATTTGGATTCTTCATGTTCCAATAGCTGCGTGCCACTGTGCTGTTATGGGCAGGCATGTTGCTTACCATCAGGCACATGTCCTGTTCGTCTCGTCACTTCTTATTAAAAAAAAACAACAGAGAAAACCCACTCAGGTAACGTATTCCACAGCCTAGACGTTCTTATCACAAAAGTAGAGTCGAATCTCTTCGTTCGTGTCTTTGGAACATCAACCATGAAACGATGTCGCTTTTTCGAGCTACGAACATTCCGATAGAAAACATTACATACATGTGTACAGTTTGAAATTATTGTTGAAGTGAAAACTTCTTTTGGCGCACCACATACAGCTTTTTCTTGGGCAGTGAATTGAGCTTAAACATCACCCTCGTAAATTAAACAAATCTTCGGGTGAACTCGGGACATCTAGAAATGCGTTAGCATGTCAGATATCCTGATGGACATGGTTAGAAGCATGGCCGTCTAGTCCAGATGGCCATGATAAGAAGACTTATTTTGATGACAATGCTCTTAAGATTTATTCCAGACTAGCTGCGCCCTCCGGATTCATCCGCGTAGTTTCCAAAGTGACCAATCAAATTCTAAGTTTTTCATTTCAATCGGCAGTTCCTATGACTGCCATTTTTTTAAGTATATTATAAAGATGAATTATTTTCCAGGAACCACCCGATGGAGCGTCAAGACGTGAACGGCGGCGTGAGCGGGCGGGGGGACGGGGACAGGAGGTTCGAGCCGCGGGGGGCGAGGGGGAACCAGGGGGGGCAGGTGAACCAGCCACCCTACCGCCCACCCTACCTGTTCCGACAGGTCAGTATCTATTCACGAACGATTTCACTTTTGGATCGAAGTTCGTGACGGACAGAGATGTGACTTATCTATACTAATATAAGCTGAAGAGATTGTTTGTTTGTTTGAACGCTAGGATCTCGGGTAGTACTGGTCCGAATTGAAAGATTATTATTTTGTCTATTAGATAGTCCATTTATCGAGGAAGGCTATAGAACATAACGCTAATATCAATAAAAGGGGAGCATGAATCAAGAATGTAACACGGGGAAAAATATTTCTTTTTGAGAGTTTTCGTAGCGTGCTTTGACATGACAGTATATGTCTAGAGTACGTCAACTTCAACTTCAAATTTTTATTTTGGCTTCCATTCGGTAATGTCACCGTAATTTCGCCAATGTCCAAGATTGCGTCATTGAATGTAAACCTTTGCTAATCAAATTTGTTTCTAAATCTGAGTTGGTACGACCAATTTCTAATAGGTGGGGTAGCAGGTAGCTGAAGAGGTTTTTTGTTAGAAAGCGATATTCTCAGGAATGACTGAACCGATTTCAGTCATTCTTTCACCGTTGGATATGTACGGGATCCCGATAAAATAAAATATAAAATAATAATGTGATAAAAAATTATATAAAATCAAAGAATATCAACCAGTAGTTCGACTTCGATCTTGACGCGTGTGAGGTTTGACCCCTCCAGGGTATCGCGAAAAAAAATGTTAGTCGATATTTTTTGGAACGAAGTTTTTACGGCATGCTCGGAGTAATAGGAGATTTGGTGAGCAACCGAATTAAAAAAAATGTGTGACTACAACCGTAAGAAAAACATATAACGGAAATGCGAGACCTTGGATTTAAACCACATACTTATCAAAGTCCACAACAGCATCCTGCTGAAGCACAAGACGTTGGTGTAATTGTGCTCACCCAACATATCACACTAACATAGCACAACCGGATAGAATCAGAAATTAATAGACGATGGATCAGATGACATATAACATGATACAACCGATTAAAAGCATAAAATGAAAAAATAAGAAGAAGACTTTATCAGCTGACTATTATTATCACTGTATAAATTCAGACCACTGGAAACTGCGTTGCCAGACATATTGCATGCCTCTAGAAGAAGAGGCCAGTTTGTATGGGTCAACTATTAAAATGTTTTGTATCACCTTATCTTACCTGCAAACAGCAATAAAGATTTTTGTATGTGTAATGACAGCATAAAAGTGTCTGTGATCAGTGTTCCCAACTTTATTTTTCAGATAATCATATACCATCGTCTGTATCTCTGTATAATGTATATGTATGGGACGGTAATGTTGTATGTGTTCCCAGATGTCGCCCGGAACGTGGTGCCGTCGATCGCCCGCGCCCGTTCATCCGAGTAAGTTATTATATATAAGTTAACTAGCTTATTCAGCCGTTCATAACAATTAATTTAATTATTAGGTATTACTTTATATCTATATATTTCAATTTCTATATATATCATCATCATCATCATCAGCCTATCTTAGTCCACTGCTGGACATAGGCCTCTCCCATGGCTCATTTAATTATTATTAATATATATTAATATATAAATTAATTGTTATGAACGGCTGATTAAGCTAGTTAGCTTATATACTCACAGGCAGAATTAACCGCCCACCTATATGTATCTTTCGTTACACAAAAAAAAAAACAGATTTTCTTAACAAAATTTGCCTCATTATTCGTAATAAACCGTTTAGTTTTCAATATCTTTTTTGTTGTTTTTTATTTTGCATTTTTTTGCTTAATGATAATCAACGTATGATATCAACGGATACATCAAATTTGCTTTGAAATTAACGATTTCTGAGGACGTGAAGAAATATAGTGGGCGGTTAATTGTACCTAACCTTATATGTAAACCTTATATTTAATATCTAGTCCTGTCTGCTCGCCATAAATACAAAAACGAAAAAAATAGAAACCTTTCATTGTTAATCAAAATCGGTCCAACCTTTAGGAGTATAACACACGCACAAAAAAAATGTTTTTCTGTTTCAGATATGAATCACCCCCGCCGCCCGCACCCCGACACTCGGCCGCGACGCTAAACAAACAGACAAACACTTTATGTATGTAGCAAACAAACAAACAAATTCACAGACGAACCAACTCTGTATGTCTCTAAATGATAGTACTTGTATGCACAATCTGTATGTAAAATTGAGGTTTTCGTGCATTAGGCCACCTCGACACCAACTGCGCACAAGTTAAATCGTCAATAATTAAGTCTCATAATGTATTCTCAATAATTGACTGCGTGTCTATAAATCGTAACTTAACCTTTGAACGCATCAAATTCTTTACATATGCCATTTTTGATAATTTACTGTGTTCAATAAAACAGTTAAATTAATACAAGTGTCAAGATGTTCGGATCAAGAAAAGCAGCAACTATTGACTATACAAAAATGTAAGATGTTGAGTGAGTATAATGTACGAAGACCTCGATTAATTCAGTTCACAAAACATTAAAACAGTATCATACATTTTTATTTGTAAGATCGTGCCCTCTCGCTTGCACAAACAATACGTGCGAGAAAGAGACGGCGATATAGTTGTTTTAATGGTACATTCACTCAGCCAATGACAATTCACTAATGTAATATTCGACAGGGCCCGCACGGAACCGCGATCTCACGAAAACTGAGCTAGTCATTTTTTTTAAATAAATTATCGATGTTCGCTACAGATGGCACGTTTTATCGACTATCGATGTTTTTTTATCGACTATCGATGTTTTTTTATCGACTATCGATGTTTTTTTATCGACCATCGATATTATTTTTTTCGATCGACCTAGCGCTCGGTAGGTAAGGTTTTTTGAGAATGCTCTAAGCTCCCGTCGTCGTCCAAACATACACATTTGTAATATTAGTAAGATATCTCGGTAACGAGCGCAGTGCAGTGCTAGGCAGTGTATTGGACGGTTTGTGTTCAAATATCTCGATGCCTCTCTACGTGGGAGGCGGTTGTTGTATCTCCTAAATCGTCATTTTTCAGGAGAGCGTTCCAAAGATTCTATTTAAATACATGCGCCAATTTTTACAAAAAACAACAAGAAAAAACGACTTAAATGCAATGTTTTGTCTTTGGGACGTTGTCCTGAAAAATCACAATTTTGGAGATACGACAATTTACGTGAGAGGCGTCGATTCATGTGACACTGTTGTTATGGGCAAGCGTTTTGCTTACTAGGGCAATCCATAAATAACGTCACACGTCAAGGCAGAGGGAAGGGGTCGATGAGGTGTGACAAGGGGCGGGAAGGGGTGTCAAATATTGTGAGGTCACGTTTCTAAAAATTTCGTGTTTCATTTCTAAGGATGACAAAACTAAATTTAAACGAAAAAACAAAATATGTGACGTCACACTAGGTAGAGGTCTTAAAAATGTGACAAGGACAAGGGGGGGGGGATACAAATAATGAAATTCGTGCAACGTAATTTATAGATCAACACAAGAAGTATTAACCTGAAGTCGGTTACAATGTTCACTAAAATGCTGATTAGCTAACTTCAAGGTGTCGGTTTTTCGTGACGGTGCGCGCGCGCATCGAAAAACCCTTTCCCTTATTTCCGAGCCGAAAGCTCTAACGAGCCGAAAGAAGTGTAATTTCGACAAAAAAAATGTTTTAGGTCGTCTAGTCGGATAGTTACCATCTTAATATATAAATATTACCACATTATATTATAAATGTTGGTACATTATGTTATAAATGTTGCCACATTACGACATAAATGTTGCCACATTATGACATAAATGTTGTCACACTATGACATAAATGTTGCCACATTATGACATAAATGTTACCACATTACGACATAAATGTTGCCAGATTATATTATAAATGTTGCTACATTATAATATAAATGTTGCCACATTATAAAATAAATGTTGTCACATTAACGCGTGCCATCCTCAGAGGCGTACGTCGAAATAACGTGGAGTTTATACTGTATAGTGATATGTAATTATAATTAAATTGTTTTATGTTCGTTCTGTGCGGGCTCCGTTTCATTTAATTTAATTTATTTATACATATTCTATTTTGCATTCGAAAATGTTAACATAGTCGGATACATTTCGCTGAGTGTGCGCCTGAGCTGCCACGTCATCTGTCACGAATTTCGACATGGAAAAGTTAACACACGCCATCTGAACGCCCCAAACTAAGCAAAGCTTGTGCTATGGAAGCCAGATAGCTGATATAATACTTACAAATATTTTCCCAGTGTGGCAATTGAACCCATGACCCTCGGCTTCGGAGGCCGACATACTACCAACTAAGCCATTGGGCTAGTCAATTTGTTTATTAACATTTTCGAGTGTAAAATATAGTTACGTTTTAAAGTATTTGGGAGTATGAGATGTGAGTCTATGTGTGTTACATTTTAAGCTGAAGACTTTAGACATCATTCTGTGTCTATTGATGGGACTCGGGTTCTTCTCTCACAAGGAGATAATCAAGGCCATAATGCACCACGCTGGCCCACGTTGTCAGATACCAAAATCTGGTAAATCAACCAACGATATGAAAATTTTATATACTCACATTTTATACTTCAGTTATACTATTGTGTAGTGATATTCAAGGTTTTGCAGTAAGGGTATTCTAAGTGGGAAAGGATGCTATGTACTTATCGTTGTGGACAACTTTTTAACCAACTTTAAAAAGGAGGTTTCTCAATTAGACCGTTTATATATATATTTTTTTATGTGTGTTCGCGGATAACTTCGTCGTTTATGAACCGATTTTGATGTTTTTTTTTTGTTGTAAAGAAGATATTCCAAGGGTGGTACCATGATAAGGAAACCAGGATCTGATGATGACATCCTAGAGAAATCGAGGAAAACTTTTTTACTTTATAAGTTTTCTGTTGAAATTAGTTTTTTTTTTTGTTAAAATTATACATCTTAGTAATGTGGTAGACTCTTAAATGCTATTTAAGAGTCCACCATATTTTAATATTAATCAAATCGAGACAATTTTATTCAGTGAACGTGTTACAAGCACTTTGAAACGTCAATAACAGGTTACAATTCAATAACACTTGACTTGACGGCTCTCGGCGAGCGGTCTGCTAATTTGTGTTGCCAATGAAATATGTATCTTCACATGCATGACATAAAGCCCATATTTTATCAAAAATCTTTATTGCTGTTTGTAGGTAAGATAAGATGATACAAAACATTTAAAAGTTGACCCATACTAACTGATTTCTGTCGAGAGGTATAGAGTATTTCAATATGGTAAAACTATTTGTATTGATCTGAATTTATACAATAATAAAGATAACAGTAAGCTGATGAAAGCCTTCTACTCAGGCTAAGGAAGTTTAAAAAAAAGTTGTCTGTATTGAAAAGTATCTACTTCCTTTCAGCTTAGAATAACGTTTCTGTGTAACCTATATCACTGTACAATGCGTAGTTTTGTTTTAGTTATAAAATAGCCTTTTAAGTTTACGTCTTAAGGTTCATTTTGGCTTGTTAACATTCAGTGAAAATATTTAAGAGTATCTTCTATACACGTCTAAATGAAACTTTATAATTTGCGTTAGTTAAAAATTGCTGTGATGTTTTAAAATTAAATAATTCATGGTTTAAAAAAAATTGTTAATGTTTAATTATTAATTTTTTAAACATCACAGCATTTTTTATTAATTAGCCCTGCAATTCGCTATGGTTTCAAAAATAAAACAAGGTGCACCAGAAAAGGCGTAAGAACATCGGAATACTTAATTTTAGTCTATTTCCTTTAAAAAAGTGTTTTTTAGAATTGCACAGAAATGCTGAGTTACGGCTGGTCTAGTCGGGAGAACGGCGACTGTCTATCCGGAAGCCCTGGGTCGAATCCCACGCGCACCACTATCTTTTCGAAGTCATGTGCGTAATGCCGGTAACTTAAAAACCTTGAAAGAAAACATCGTTAGGAAACCGACATGTACCTAGAATCTTTCTAGGCCATGTTTCATCCACTAATACGCGCTGTGTTAGCGTGGTGGATTATGACCTTAACTCTCTGCGAGAGAAGGCCCCGAGTCCCAGCAGTGGGAATAATTAGTGGGACGGATCTGAGTATATTGTGTAAATAAATGTATTTTGAATATTTTCACTTAATGTACTATTTTATTAGTTATTAAGTTTATCGCCTTGCTTCCACGAACGAACCGACAGAAACAAACAAAATACGAAAACACACAAACAAAGAAATAATTAAAAGAATTTGTAACTGTACTGGAATGAAACCTACATTTTCTCATATAAAATACATAATAATTAGAATATTGAATACAAAATCTATAGCATTTTTCGTCATATGTTACAGTAGCGTTAAAGTTTAAAAAAAACTGCTTAAAAAGAGACAGCCGTTATAGCATCTTCTAAAATATCGAACAATAGGTATGATAACCAAAAAAAATGCCTGTCAGTAACATAAAAAAATATTCTACACTTATTTTTTCTTTATTAACTAACGAAGATGCAGGAAGTTTCGAGTGACGTCATTTCATGGTACGGTTTGTACGATAAAGTGACGTCACAACTCGTCACTCTTTAATGTTTGATCTATACCTTTGTTGATTTTAAATAATGTTTGATAAAACAAAAAAGACGTATCACATAGTTTTCCCATAGTCCACCTGACGGATTATTTTATTATATTTTTGACCCAATCTTCATACCGATAACTGACGCGGTCCTGTCTCTCAATGTCTCTATTAACGCTACTGAAATATACGATTTCAGATTGTAATAGTTATATATGAAGCTAATTTATTTGACAGTTCAACTGTATGTGCGTAAATAAATAATTTTGAGGCGTCAACTTCGCATCTAATTTTTACCATTCGCGTTGCAAAGGCTTGAAGAATATTATATATAAATATATATATATTGTATACACATTTATTGTTACAAAAAAATTTAAATTATTTATTTTATCCAAAAAAGCGACTTCTAAATTTTATTTCATGTTTCACTACAAGTTACCACTAAGTCGTCGAGATAAATGCAAACAATTTTTCGTTTTTTGTTAATGTTTAAAAAACCGTATCTCCGATTTCAATGAAATGTATATGGGACCACCTCTGAACTATGATCTACAAAACAAAAAAGTCCCATCAAAATTGGCGCATCTATCGTGTAACATACCTACAAATATAACACACAATAGAATTTAAACCCTCCTCTTTTTATGAAGGATCTTAGATATTTTTTTTTACATATTTAAATTATATATCTTTAATAACGTGAAGTATGAAGTTAATTAATGGGATTATAAAGAAAGTGAAAAATAAGAATGATTTTCATGTATTTGTCATAACTTTGGTAGAAATGAGGGGCTAAGTTGAAGCCTTAAGATAATATATATATATTATTATAAAACTCGATGTACATGTAGTGCGTTTAATTTATATAAAGTTTATCGTAACGTAGAGTATATCATTGTTAATATTAAAGATTTTAGCGTATACACTGCTGTTTTATTAATAGAAATACCCATCGATATAAACTATTAGATGTGCCCTCTCAAACTTCAAGCGCACGGAATTATGTCATCGTTCGGAAGAGTGAACTCACTCTTTCCGTTCTCGTGGGTAATAGTTGGTTATTTTATTATAATTAGGTCGTTGGTTGGTAGTAAGCAGTGAACGCCGGACGGTTTTACCTATCACTATTCGTTGTCAACAACCAAAATAAGTAGAACCGCAGCATACCTCGCCGTGTCAACTCTAGTGGTCAAGTAAATTGGTGGTGTGTAAACCACTTACGTTACACACACCGATTCAGTTTATTACCAATTTCAAGGTGCTCAGGGCACATCTAATGGTTTATATCGATGGGAAATACCTACTTCCCCTACCTTTCCCTTCTGTGCGGTATGAAATATTATATACCTACTCATAGTAAACTAGCTATGGTTACATCCGCGTTTTAAGGATTTTCTGTTTATTCAAGGAATCCTAATTATAATAATATTTAATATTAATATTTTGGTCAAATAATAGTAGCCTATGTTATGCCTTAGAACATCAGCTATCTAGTAGTGAAAGTCTCGTCATAATCGATCCAGCCGTTTCGGAGATTAGCCGGAACAAACACAGACAAAAAAAATCTCTATATATAAAAATGTTATGTTGGTTTGTGTACGCTTCAAAAACTCAAAAAGTTCTGCACCGATCGAGCTGAAATTTTACAATGATATATAATCCGTATCAAGGATTGTTTTTATCTAATTTTTGCATCACAATGTGCCACAGCGAAGCGTGGCAGGGTAGTAGTGTATAAAGATGTTAGTTTGATGTTACACACAGGCTGGTCTAGTCAGGAGAACGGTGCCTATCCGAGACCCCGGGTTCAAACCCCACACGCACCACTGTCTTTTCGAAGTCATGTGCGTAATGCCGTTAACTGAAAACGGTGAAGGAAAACATCGTGAGGAAACCGACATGTATCTAGAATCTTTCGAAGTCATGTGTCATTCACTAACACACATTGGGCCAGCGTGGTGGATTATGGCCTTAACTCTCTCCTTGCGAGAGAAGGCCCGAGTCCCAGCATTGGGAACATGTAGTGGGATGTTGATGATGACGATGACACACAGACTCCCCAGTTTCATTTATTTGTATAGATTGCGTTTGTCTGGAAGAGATCGCTATTAGCGATAAGTCTGCCAATTGTTACGATATATTAGGGTTTTTCTCAAGAAGTGTATCGTTTAATATCTAGTATTTAACAGTAGTGCAAAAAAGCTTATCATCTTCCATAAAGTAGCTTAGAGATGCAAGTTTGAAATACTAATGCACTTTAAAAAATATTTCCAAGCTACTGAATAGGCGGCGGTAGTGGTTTTTAGTACTACTACGCCACAATAACTTTGATTTGCTCATCAGGTTTGAAGACCAATGTTTCAGAGAAATTACCGGGCTAAGATATAATAAATAAATGAAAAAGCATAAAACATCTTCAATCTCCGGGTGGCGAGCGCAGTGCAGTGCTAGGTAATGATATGAACTCTTCACGTTTCAATATCTGCGTGTCACCGTGCTGTTATGGGCAGGCTAGTTGCTTATCATCAGGCACATGTCCTGCACGTCTTGTCACTCTATAAGTACCATAAAAGATTCAACCTGTATATGTAAATAAGACGATAGTCCAATTCATTACTTAGCACTGCACTGCTCTTCTCACCCAGAGATGTAAAATGATGTATCTATCGCTACCTAACTTAATTTAGCTTAATTTGTTGTTTTCCGACACCAGATGCTCAATTTGGGGAGTTTCAGCACTACCTAGGTGGCAGAAAGTAGAACTAAATTCGTCGTTTCGTCCGTCAAACAATGTTCGGACGAAACGCAGTAGAACCGGAGTAAGAAAGTCGCGAGTTTATTTCGAAATTACGTTTTTTCGTTGAGAGTAGACGTCCAGACCCCGAGTCCCAGCAGTGGTTAACATTCTGGGCTGTGGGTTGCTTAAGCTGAACGGGCAAGGCCGCGTTCGGATACTAATATCCAGAGCAGAGGATGCGATACACTGGGAGGCGATTAAACAATTACGCACAACGGATAACGCTGTGTGGTGCAACACACGAGACCTAGCGAACTAATATTCACACCATCTGACCCCAAACTAAGCAAAGCTTGTACTATGGCAGCCAGATTGCTAATATAATACACTAGATGCCCGCCCCGGCTTCGCCCGTGGTATATTATATAGCACTCATCGGGATCCCGTACATATCCAACGGTGAAAGAATGACTGAAATCGGTTCACTCATTCCTGAGAATATCGATTTCAAACAAAAAAACGTCTTCAGCTACCTACTACGCCACCTGTCGGAAATTGGTCGTACCAACTCAGATTTAGAAAAAAAATAGCAAAGGTTTATATTCAATGCACAGATTACTGAAATTCAATGACGCAATCTTTGACACATGCTGTCATGTGGCATGTCAAAGCACGAAACGTACGAAAACTCTCAAAAGGGGAATATTTTTTCCCGATTTTGTTACATTCTTGATTCATGCTCCGCTTCAATTAATAGTAGCGTTATTTTCTATAGCCTATAGCCTTCCTCGATAAATGGACTATACAATAGAAAAAATAATCTTTCAATTCGGACCAGTACTTCCCGAGAGCCTAGCGTTCAAACAAACAAACTCTTCAGCTTTATAATATTAGTATAGATATGTAGTTGTAAATACATACTTAAAATACATAGAAACACCTGTTACCTACCAGTTCTGACACAATTCAGCAATTTTAACAGAACTCGGCAGTAGCAATGACCTGCCTCGTGTCAGCTACTATTCGCTGATGCTGCCCTCATTAAATTGGAACCCAGATAAACCTTCATCAAAGCTGATTTCAATAAAGAAATCAGCGTTGTTCGATCGTCGAAGGCATTCGCACTTAAGTTAGATAGGCTTAAGATCCTATGATGTGAGTGTCGTTCTCACATCGAACGCATTCGCGTCTAGGTTAAATAGTTTTAATATATTTTAATGTGAGTTTAAGTATAGTAAAGTTCGTTCTAAGCAGTTCTAGTTTCCTTTCGAACCCTCCGTCAGCAGCATTTCGTAATTCACCCAGACATAATAAATAGAAACATTTGAATGCATCACAGAAATATTTGCACTGGGTGGGAATCGAACACACTACCCTCGGCTTCGCAGGCAGAGTAACTACCCACTAAGCCACGAGGTCAGTCAGAAGCGGACTAATATTATAAATGTCAATGTTGAGATGTTTCGATGTTTGTTACTCGATCACGTCTGAAAAGATTAGAATGAAACTTGGGACAGAGCTATTGTTTGTAGTAATCAATATATTTTTATTATTATTGCCGATACTTAACAATGTTGATAAT
Source organism: Ectropis grisescens (assembly GCA_017562165.1). Classification (NCBI taxonomy): domain Eukaryota; kingdom Metazoa; phylum Arthropoda; class Insecta; order Lepidoptera; family Geometridae; genus Ectropis; species Ectropis grisescens. The sequence goes on from CM029768.1 coordinate 11,323,247, forward strand.
GAATGAATAAAACTAAAATTCACTATTAACAATTTTTTTGAAGTAAACTTTTTGTTTGGCGCACCACATACAGATTTTTGTGAGCTGTGAATTGAGCTCAAGCGCTCACGATTCACGCTCGTGATTTAAAGAAAGCTTCGGGTAAACTCGGGACCATATAGAAATGCGTTAGCATCACGACCATGGCGTGTTATCATGGTTGCCATTACACATTTACAAATCTATCTCAGGAGCCCTCCGGTTTCATCCGCGTAGTTTCCAACGTATGCTATCAAATTCTGAGTTATAAGTTTTCACTTCTATCATCAGATCTTCAGTCCCAAAGAAATTGGAAAATTCAGTCCCAAGTCAGTCCCTATGACTGCCATTTGTTTTTCATTTGTCACAGACCTACGCGTCACTGCGTTGTAGGCATCAAAGACGTCTAGCAAAAAAATATCGAAATCAATGGTCGGCATCTATTGTAAGTTCAAAAGCGTCGTCATATTGGTAGTTTTTCTTAGTACTGTGATATAAGTACTTAGATAGGAGTTAAAAATGTTTGAATTGTATTATTTGTTCCCCGCGCTCGCGTTTGATTTGCGGCAACCCCCCACACCAGTAGGGGGTAGGGGGGTAGTGAGCGAGCGGGTAATTTCCCGGGTAATAGCTCCCCCGGCATATCTTTAATCTGATCGCTAATTGGATGGCAACCAGGGACGGACTGGGGGCGAAGCAGTTTATGTTCCTTACAAAAAATAATTTAGTCAAAATTGGGATGACGATTAGCTCAAATATATGTCGTTATCGAATCATTATCGAGTCGCAATCGAATCTCAATAGAGTTGCAATCTAGTAGTGTCTGGAACGGATGGAGTTAGTGGCGCGCGCGCTGTCGAATGGATGGATTGTTCGAGTCAGTTCTCTCTTGGCTTTCGACGCGCGCGGTCGGCGGTCGGCACTGAACCATCGCGCGTTCTACGATACGTACTTCGCTATAAACCCAACTTTGTTACCTGTGCTTCATAAATTCGATTATGTTTGCGAGTTTTCATCCAACACTACCCGCCGCTACGCCCACAGCAGAAGCACGCAATGAATAATGATGATGGCGAGAGGTGGCGAAACATCGTCAATATCATTTTAATAACCAGGATGACCATGGTTACCTACCATTATACATTTACACATTTTTTTTTCATTCATTAGGTAACAGCATTTTTTTTCTTACAAAACAAAAGTTGCCTTAAAATCTAATTGATTTGTCTAATCGAATCTAATTGATATAACCATGGCCATCTTCCTAGTCCTATTTTTTTTATTTAGTTCCTATTTTTTGTAATGGTAGGACTCCTAGCAAAGTCCGCCTGGGGAAGTACCACAACTTTGCCAGTTATTCGGTCAGTTAGGTAGAATAACTGGCTAAGGTGTGGTACTTCCCCAGACGGTCTCTGCCGCGAGTCCTACCACTACTACATTGCCCCGCATACTGGAACACAGTGTTTCCACGATAGCTTGGACCGGTCGTGAAATCGCGCGTGGAGTGCGCGCCTTCCGATTTGTCTGGAAGTATTGGGATGAGCGCCATTTTCACTAATTACTGCAATTAGTCGGAGATAGAACGCGCGAGCGACGTAGGCCGAGAGACGGACGCCATTCTTACAAAAATGTCGTTTTCTAACTATTTTAAGCAGTGGCGTCGCATGGACTATAATATACGTTTGCAAAGTCGCATAGGCAAGGCCTCAATTTCTTTGGTTCCTAAGCACAAACCACCCACTAAATGTTCCCACTGCTGGAACTCAAGGCCTTCTCTTGAAAGGAAAGAGTTAATGTCAATCCACCACGCTGGCCCAGTCCGGGTTGGTGAATGATACACTCAAGATTCTTGGTACATGTCAGTTTCCTCGCGATTTTTTCCTTCACCGTTTTAAGTTATCGCCATTACGCACATGACTACGAAAAGACAGTAGTGCGTGTGGGATTTGATCCCGGAGCTTCCGGATCGGCAGGCGCCGTTCTCCCGACTAGCCCAGCCGTAACTTGTAAAGTTAAAAGTCCTGCACTTTCCAAACGCGCATAGTAGCGACATTGTAGTGTTTCATTTTTGACGATGCTATTGGAGATTTACGTATTGATTTAACTTTATTAATTATTTTACTTCATTACTACAGTAGTATTGTTAAATTAAATTAACAAAAGTTGTAAATCAACAAGTTGAATTGTAACCTGTTTTTGACGTTTCAAAGTGCATGTAACATGTTAACTGAATTAAATTAATTTGAATTGGTTTGGTAAACTAGTTTAGAGCGATAAGTATTTTGAGCCGCCAGCTCTCCTCCTATGGGAGGCGGCGGGAAGCAGATTGTACAAATTAAAGACGAGATGCCACTTCCACTGATCACCTGCCGATGGCACAGCGCGGGAGCGGCCGGCGAGTGTGGGTTCTATTAAAAATGGACAAAAAAATTTGACTATACATAATGGCCGAGAGACACGAGACTGGTTTTTCAAGCTAGGATAGCAAACTAATGCTAGTAAGCTAGTATTTTAGCTTCGTGTAGATAAAATTAGCGTTGTGTAGCGTTGTCTACACGAAGCTACAAGTACTATCTTACTAACACTAGCGTGCTATCCTAGATTGAAAAACTACCCTCGTGTTTCGGGCATCATATTGAACACATCAGGTCCTTATATATGAAATTGGTGTTTCGTAGTACTGGCCACTTTGATCTCAAATATCTCTTCTTTGGTTAGGATAGGTATCCAATTCCAAAATTTTGCGAACAGGTAATGTTCAAAAAGAAAACAGCCGAGCGCGAACAGGAAATTACATCTGATCTTCCTATGCGCCAACACCGTCCTGCGCCGTCCTTCAATCTCCATGAAAAGGTATCTTGGGGGCGGACCTAGGGAGATCCACCACTGCACAAGTATAACCCTTGTGGTGGCGCGTGCAGTGTTTCTGCGCGCCAAACAAAAGAAAGGGAGCTTTTATCCAGGAACGGGTCCTGGAGACTAGCGCCGCCGGGGCCGCGGTAGAGTGCGACAGCGTTCCCGTAGCTCCGGCAAACAGGCGCACGGATGAAACACCACAGGGTTTTTAGTGGACAGGCTGCTAAATAGCAGAGAATGCCACATATCCACCCAGTTAGCCCTGAAGCCGGGTGGAAGTCATAAAGAATTTTCCAACCTTCAATGTTATACTGCTTTTTTTATTTACTTATGCTTTTCTGTTTCGAAAACCGTATTTCATGTGATATATCCTCCATGGGTTTTTTCTTTCGGTCACTCAATTTACAAAATGGAAAATGTGAAAAAACGCATTATTTACGAGTACGAGTTCCATCGTGGCACCAGTGCTGCAGAAACGTCTCAATTAATGATGCGTTTAAATAAAATGTGTTTTTGGTTCCAACGTTTTCATTATGGAAATTTCGACTTTCAGAACAGTGTTTGTTTGAACTGCGTTTGCCAATTTGCTGCACTCAATTCATGAGGTACCCAACTTCCAAGTTTATTCACCTTCCCAATTTGCTTCAAGTGGATTAAAACAGTTTTATCATTAACAGCGCAGCCTACAGCTAACTCGGACGTGGCTTGCGACGGATCCACAATAGCCTTGCAATTCTTCACTTTGGTCTCCGGCCGTCCACGTGTCTGGGTGGTCCGTCGACTGCTGTGTTACTTTACTCAACCGGCACAATAATGTAGGGATTTTAAATCGAATCACCTGTGATGAAAAGTAGATCCTGGATAATAATAGGAAACGCTCATCGCAATGGCTGAACCCTGGCGAACCAGCCAAATCTAGCCCCAAGCGAAAAATGACTCAAAAAAAAATTACTAAACTAAAAAACTTACTAAAAAACAATAGAGGAAATAGCAAATGAAATATGGTTTTAGAATTTAAAAGTATGAGTGAATAGCTGTATGAGGGTGGGTGGTGAGCCAGTAGGCAAACTGTGAGCGGCCGACTCAGTTGGTCTAGTTCCATGTATCTTTGAAGTGAAAACTTCTGTTGGCGCGCCACAGACAGATTTTTCGTGGGCTGTGAATTGAATTCTTGCGTCGCGCTCGGGAATTATAAGTAATCTTAGGATAAGTTTGGGACCAGGGCCATTGACCATCTAGAAATGTAGGAATGCGTCCGCAGCATATCTAGATGGCCACGGTCAAAGCCGCGCCCTCCGGTTTCCGTAGTTTCCAAAGTCAGCTATCAAATTCTGAGTTTATAAGTTTTCACTTCTATCAGCAGTTCCTATGACTGCCAATTTTTTTTTTACTGTAGAGTGACAATACGAGCATGACATGAGGCTGACAGAACAGTGAAACGCAGCTATTGGATCATGAAGAGTCCAAATCATTTCATAACACCGCACTGCGCTCAAAAACTTCAATATTCAGCAGTATTTCAAAGTGAAGCTACGAACACGTTAGAGGGAGAAAGCGCGAGAGCGACAGGGACGGCGTCAGTGGGCGCGTTAATCAACTTCGCTGTTGTTCCAATGAGTGGGGCGGACTCAGGGGGACAGGCCATTGTTCCCATTATTTATTACTATACTCGCGACCTGTTCCGGTTTCACTCGAATATTGTAATATAGCATACATCCCACTAAATTCCCACAGCTGGGACTCCCTTCTCTCGCAAGGAGACAGTCAAGGCCATAATCCACCACGCTGGCCAGTGCAGGTGGGATGACACATAACCTCGAAAGATTCTAGGTACATTTCCTTATGATGTTATCCTTCAGCACTTTACGTTGGACTTTTCAAAGTCATGTGCGTAGAACACATTACTTTGAAACAAGAACAAAATTAAAATTTTGATTAACCCCCGACTACTTTAGATTTGTTATCTGTACCACATTCTACTAGTCAAGCCCTTTCATTTGATACCCATATTAAGGGAGTTGTGAAAAAAGAAATGTAATTCGCCATTTTGTGGTAGCGGCCATCTTGGATTTGAAATTGGTCATAGTGCAAAGTACCTATTCTACTCACAGATATCCGTGATTCTACTAGTCAAGCTCTTTCGTTTGATACCCATATTGCGGTAGTAGTGAAAAATATTATGTAATTCGCCATTTTGTGGTGGCGGCCATCTTGAATATGAAATTTGTTATAGCGTATAGTACTCTGCTAGTCAAGCCCTTTCATTTGATACCCATATTGAGGTAGGTTGTGAAGAAATATTTTGTCCGCCATTTTGTGGAGGCGGCCATTTTGAATCGATATTAACCAAACATAGCTAAGAACACCCGCACGGATATTAACTTTCAAATAAAAAAAAACCGCATTGAAATCGACCCATCCGTTTGAGCTCTACGGGGCCACAGACAGACACACACACAACAGACAGACAGACATCGACGTCAAACTTATTACACCCCTTTTTTTGTCGGGGGTTAAAAACAGTGGTTTGAACAGAATTTGAACCCGAAACTCGGAATCGACATTCGCCGTTCTCCCGACTAGACCAGCTGTAGCTTATATAGGTATATATTCTCATTAAAAAACCATTGATCGAAATAAACACTATCATTTCACTCACATAATATACACACATAAACATCCCACAAAATTTTCCCACAGCTGGGACTCGGGCCTCGTCTAGCAAGGAGACAGTGAAGGCCATAACCCACCACGCTGGCTTGCGCAGGTGGGATGACACTTCACCTCAAAACATTAAAGACCATTAATGTAAATAAAAACTATCCTATTTATCAAGTTGAATCAAATAACGTATAAATTGCAACTTTCGGTTAAAGAGTTTATTGGGAAAAAGCAACGACATTTTGAAAATAGATTGAGAAAGACTAGCTGCTGACTCCGACTTTGTACGGGTTTGAACGGTTCTTAATTAGTGTCCGACCGAAAGTTCGGTTTCGGTTTCGGTTTCGGCCGAGTTTCGGCCAAAAATCAAGTTTCGGCCACAGTTTCGGTTTCGGCCAAAATCGGCCGAAACTTTTGCCGAAACCGAAACTTAACAAGTTCAAGCACGTTCACGATCGCCTAACTTTGTTTTCCGCGGCAACGCTATGACGGACGCTGTCGGCCCTTTTCGGGAATTATCGTGCGCCGTTCGGATAGTTCTGTAGCAACCAGCGATGCCAACCGTACGAGGTTCCTCGTACAAAAACGAGATTTGTAGTCTTTCGTACGAGGACACTATTAATTAACCTCGTACAAATAAGTACGAGATTATAATATTGCTATTATAAAATAGTGAAAACTAGAGCCATCTATCAGAACTCAAAATAAATATCAATAATTAGTATTTAATGAAACAGTAACAATTATTGATTTGATTTAGTTAGATGACTGATTTGACAGAGAACTTAATTTGAAAAATTATTAAAAATGTTATTAATATGTTTTTATTTTATATTCAATAAATGATTTAGTGTCCGACCGAAACTGATTTTCCGGCCGAAACCGAAACCGAAACCGAATGTTCGGCCGTGGCTTTAGTTTCGGCCGAAACCGAAACCGAAACCGAAACTCACGTGGTCAAGTATATAATTTATTAAAATACTGAAATTTGGTGCTTTTTACCTATAATTTTGCCTTAATTAGGGCATGAAATGTAAACACAATATATTAAAATTGTTGTAATTATTAATTGAAAATAAAATAAAAACATTTTAATAACATTTTTAATAATTTTTCAAATTAAGTTCTCTGTCGAATCAGTCATCTTACTAAATCAAATCAAAAATTGTTACTGTTTCATTAAATAATACTTATTGGTATTTATTTTGAGTTCTGATAGATGGCTCTAGTTTTAATTATTTTATAATAGCAATATTATAATCTCGTACTTATTTGTACGAGGTTAATTAATAGTGTCCTAGTACGAAAGACTACAAATCTCGTATTTGTAGGAGGAACCTCGTACGGTTGGCATCGCTGGTTGCTACAGAACTATCCGAACGGCGCACGATAATTCCCGAAAAGGGCCGACAGCGTCCGTCAAAGCGTTGCCGCGGAAAACAAAGTTAGGGATCGTGAACGTACTTGAACTTGTTAAGTTTCGGTTTCGGCAAAAGTTTCGGCCGATTTTGGCCGAAACCGAAACTGTGGCCGAAACTTGATTTTTGGCCGAAACTCGGCCGAAACCGAAACCGAAACCGAACTTTCGGTCGGACACTAAAATGATTACAACAATCTTAATATATTGTGTTTCCATTTTATGCCCTAATTAAGGCAAAATTATAGGTAAAAAGCACCAAATTTCAGTATTTTAATAAATTATATACTTGACCACGTGAGTTTCGGTTTCGGTTTCGGTTTCGGCCGAAACTGAAGCCACGGCCGAACATTCGGTTTCGGTTTCGGTTTCGGCCGGAAAATCAGTTTCGGTCGGACACTAGTTCTTATATCAGTATCCTATACTTCCTAGTAATATTATAAATGCAAAGTTTGTTAGATACTACCTATTTCGCTGTTATTAACTAGGTAGTTGCGTGTATACATAAATAAACGCACGCCTATGATAATTTGTCTTAGCCAGCTTTGACTATTTACAGTATCTACATTGCAACCCGTGCGTTTTGCTTGTACTCGTGTTTATAGTTTGTATCAAATAGCAGCTTTCTCTCACAGGTCCAAAGGCTCATTATTTTCAAGTTTAATAAAAAAAAATTATAAGGAACTCTGTAATACATTTCCGAATAAACGAATGATTAAAAAAACTCGTGTCTATAGTTATTATTATAAACAATAATTGATGTTCTACTACTGCAGATCATCTACTGCAAGACCTGGGATTATACTGCATGCTGATTAAACCAGGCGCGGTCCCAGCTTCGAATTTTGGAGGGGGTCACCAGTACGCAGCCTCAGGTTTTGGGGGGGGTCACAAGTAGAAATACAATAAATCGAGCAAAAAATACTTTACTAGTAGCGCCTCACGATTTTACCCGCGTAGTTCCCATTCTAGTTGTTTTCCCGCGTTAAAAAATAGTCTATGTGCTATTAGATATTTTTAATTTTCTTGGATTTTTTGTTTATCGTATACGATTTTGGGGGAGGTCATGTCCCCTGTGACCCCCCCCCTCGGACCGCGCATGGATTAAACTTCAAAACAACATCCTGCTGAAACACAAGACGTTGGCGTAATTGTGCTCACCAAACATATCTCACTTATAATATAGAATAACCAAATAGAAGCCAAAAACTAATAGAAGATTACGAATCGGAAAGTGAGATACGAGAGGAAGACGAAGCAGAAGACTTTCATCAGCTGACTATTATTTTGATAATTCAGACCAATCAAATTGTTTTGCCAGACATATTGCATGCCTCTCGAAGAGGCCAGTTTGGATGGGTCACCTTTTAAATGTTTTGTTACATCAGTCGTATCTTACCTGCAAACAGCAATAAATTTTTGTATTTTGTATTTGTTTACATTTTCGTATGTAACTGCGGGGATTGACCCCACAGTTATCAAATAACCTTATTAAAAGCTTTGTAAAGTTGTTATCAGTGATGTATTCTGTTAGTTTAGTGGTTTAATGCAATACGGTAGCACTTTCTGTCCATTTTGATAACAATTCATTTGTTTACACTGAGTCTCGGTTTGTCCATGTCGCAGGGAGTAGACTAACATTTGTATTTTCTTCATATGTCTGAAAACTAAACTAATGTTTAACTTTCATACCATTAAAAAATATTGGACCCCACTTGTCGCATAACATAGCATAGTTACATATTTTTTTTACCGATAAAACAGAAGCCGACTTCAATTCAATTCCCACCTAGTCATAGAATACAAATAAATAATGACCCTTATTAATATAAAAAAATAAAACCCTTAATATTTGAATTCATCACACCAATATTTGTACTGTGTGTGGGTGATTCTATGGTAAGTATGTATTTAAAACTATATAAGTATTATATCAGCTATCTGGCTGCCTTAGTACAAGCTTTGCGTAGTTTGGGATCAGATGGTGCTGTGTGTGAATTGCCCCGAAATATTTATATTTTATTTTAATTTGTAATTAAATTCGGACATTTAGACGAATGCCTGAATTTAATTTTAAATTGAAGTCGGTTTTTGTTTTTTCAGAGAAAATAAATTATTAAAAATCAAATCTATTCTATCTCGTCTTTATTTGCTCTATATAAAAAGCTTTTATGAGCCGAAGCAATTCAAAAAAACATCATCATCATACAATACAATACAATACAGTACAATACAGTACAGTACATACAGTACAGTACAGAGTACAGTACAGTACAGTACAGTAAAGTACAGTACAGTACAGTACAATACAAAAACTCTTTATTAAAAAGCCACAACACAAAAAAAATACAGAAATTAAAAAATTATAATATTACATTTAGCGATTTAATAGGCGGCCTTATCGCTTAGAGCGATCTCTACCAGGCAACCGTGTACGGATAGGAGATGGCATACCAAAAATGGCCCTTAATTTACACATAGAAATTAATAACATCATCATCATAAGCCTGTATTCGTCCATTGCTAGACATAGGCCTCTCCTATGATACGCCACTCAGCCCGATCCTAGGTCTTACTTCTCCGACCGCCCCCAGCTGCCTTTCGAATATTGTCACTCCATCTAGTCTCTACTACGTTTGCCGATTCGCGATCTCCACTCCAGAACCCGTCTGCCCCAACGGTTATCGGGACTGCGTTTTTTTTTAAATAAAGAGTGACGAGACGATCAGGACATGTGCCTGATGGTAAGCAACATGCCTGACACATAACATCACAGTGACATGCAGCTATTGGAACATGAAGAGTCCAAATCATTACCTAGCACTGCACTGCGCTCAGATAATACTAAGATTGAACCATGAAAGTGTTTAAATAACACTTATTTTCATGGATACAAAGTTTTGATAGATCGGAAATTAGACATTCTACATTCTGCCAAAGTATTCACTCGTCCCAGCGACACTACATTAAACTTGTGTATGTAACTTGCGTAAAACATTAAATCGGTTGTTTGCAGCGCGTCCCGTCACTTAGCGTCAATTAGTGATATCACTGATACCGAGTGATATCACTAATAGAGTGATAACGGTGAAACAGTGATAATTTCGCTTTTAGCTGATTTTTATGAAGCTACCGTATCAATGAAATAAAAACTACTTCGACTATAGAACAGAGTATCTATTCAGATATATTCTATTCTTTATCATAATAATTTTAACAAAAAAGAACCGACTTTCAACAGAAAACTTATAAAGTAAAAAAGTTTTCCTCGATTTCTCTAGGATGTCATCATCAGATCCTGGTTTCCTTATCATGGTACCACCCTTGGAATATCTTCTTTACAACAAAAAAATAATTATCAAAATCGGTTTATAAACGACGAAGATATCCGCCAACACACATAAAAAAAACATACCTATATACGGTCGAATTGAGAAACCTCCTTTCTTTATGTCGGTTTAAAAGAAAGAAAATCAATAATAACAGGTAGTGTTACAACAAGCGGTCTTAATGGTGAAAACGATTTATTCCAGGAAGTTCCAGGCAACCTTTGTGTGGTATTAGTTTTTGATATATTTAATAGCGGGGTGTGTGTAATTCCAAGTAAGCAACTTTCACAAGCAGAGTTATAACTTATCTGAAATACTTGTATTTAGAATACAAGCATAAAATACGATTTTGTACTTAACTACTTAACTACGACGGCGAACTATATACTAGGCGGCAGTTCGCCGTCAGTTGAAACATTAGGTATTTTAAAATTGAGAATGATTGTGCGGCTACAAAGACGCAATGGAACGCAATTTGAACGCAATTTTTGAGGAAATTGTTATGTTAAAATCTTAGTACCTGGTTGACCGAGCTTTGCTCGGTATAAATGCGTTTATAAAGGGCTCTAAGTAAAAGATTTTCTCAGAAAAAAATAACAAAAGGAAAAAACACGAGTGTAACCTTCAGGATTCGAACCGGGGCCTGTTGACTCCGAGGGCGAGCATATTCCGTCTGAGCCATTTAGACTTAAAGAACAGTGGCGAAATAAGTTATCGTATTCTAATGATATTTTAGGAGTTTTTCATTGTCCAAAAACGCGCATAAAATGATGTTTTAAAAAAATAAAACCTAGCTAGATCGATTTATCGTCCCCGAAACCCCCTGTATACATAATTTCATGAAAATCGTTCGAGTCGTTTCCAAGATTCAGATTCTATATATATACCTATATACCTACAAGAATTGCTCGTTTAAAGGTATAAGATAATATAAAAAATATGTACATAGTATGGAATAACGAGACGAGCAGGAGACGTGCCTGATGGTAAGCGACAAGTCTGCCCTTAATAGCACTGTGCACGCAGGTACATGAGGCGACCAAATCATAACCTAGCATGCACTGCGCTCGTCACCAGAGATATAAGATGATCCATCTCTATGCACTGTAATTTGAAACATTGCTCTTCAAATCAAAATACACTAATGTTTTCACACTACTGCTTGGCGGTAGAATAACTGGCAAAAGTGTGGTGCTTCCCCAGGCGGACTCTGCTAGGAGTCCTACCACTACGCTACTACCAACTATGATATTTTAAATAAATACACGGGTAACTCACATTTGATATAGTCAGTCCAGTCCGATCCAGTGCTAAACCAACTGCAAGCACGCGCGCGCACTCTCCTTGAAAAAGATCGCCGGACGCGATCGAAACTTGAGTCGGACTGGACTGACTATATCAAGCGTGAGTTACCCGTGTATTTATTTAAAATTAGATGTCCGCCCCGGCTTCGCCCGTGGAATATATATAGCACTCATCGAGATCCCGCACATATCCAACGGTGAAAAAATTTTAGAAATCGGTTCAGTCATTCCTGAGAATATCGCTTTCAAACAAAACACCTCTTCAGCTACCCGCTACGCCACCTGTCGGAAATTGGTCGTACCAACTCAGAGATTAGCAAAGGTTTTATATTCAAGAGGTATGTAATCTGTTATATTCAATGACGCAATCTTAGACACATGCTGTCATGTGTCATGTCAAAGCTCGAAACGTACGAAAACTCTCAAAACGGAATATTTTTTCCCGATTTTGTTACATTCTTGATTCATGCTCCGCTTCTGTTAATAGTAGCGTTATTTTCTATAGCCTATAGCCTTCCTCGATAAATGTACTTACTATCCAATAGAAAAATAATCTTTCAATTCGGATCAGCACTTACCGAGATCCTAGCGTTCAAACAAACAAACAAACTCTTCAGCTTTATAATATTAGTATAGATGTGTAACCACGTTCGTTTTCGTACTACTATGATATTATTATTTATTTGTATGAAGAAGTTTACAGTACATCTAGAGATTTTCATACAAAATATCATGTACACGGCACAGATTTCTAAAACAAAAGGCAGATGGAACGTGCAGAACACAGATCCTTAGGTCCAGAAAGCAAATATCAAACGCCAAAGCAAATACAAACTCCAGTCAGTACGAAACTGACTTCCGTCTCGTACGGGAGTCTCGTGTGATTTTAAGTTTTGTACAAGATTATGCCGTCTTGTGGCTTCAAACATTGCAAACATTGTTCCCAAAAATAAGAAAAGGAAAGAAAATATCATTTCATAGGAAAGTCTGAATATTTTACTGCTTTTGTATAATTTAGGCGATTTCATTTTGATTGATGAATAGAAACACAACACCTCAACGAAAATTGGTTAGTGTTCCTGTACTAAACTGAAATTATTTTCCCTAAAGTTAAGGTAAAATTTAGATTATGATTTTTTTGAAGACTCGTAGACCAAATTATTTATGTACTTAAGTAGATTGTATTATTCTATTTTAAACCCTATTTTTATAATCGTAATTTTTTAATTTAATGTCAATCGATGCCTAGCACAAATCCACGTCATTACTAGTGTTTATAAAAATACTAATAATGTTGATGAAAACTATAGTTATGAAGCAAGTTTTAATTCTTGTAAGTACTACTCGCCTACTTTTTTAAGCTCCACTATACCTATATAGTGGAGCTTAAAAAAGTAGGCGAGTTCTTTTGAGATATCTAATGGTTTTAATCAACCTCATGTTATCTGGTCGAGTCAGTAGTGACATTGTCGAAGTTTTATACGGTGCTAATTTGTGCGTACATACTTACCCAAAAAAGATGTTGGGATCAGGCCAATCGCTGTTGGCACCACATTTACTGGCCTTGCTGCTAAGGTGGGTTGTAGGTATAAAGCGTTGCACTTTCGAGCTCCCTGTCCCACAAACTTGATTTTGGTTCTCTGAGTGGACGTGAGGCTGCTGTTCATTCTGTCCTGACTTTCTTTGTCCAAAATTGGGGAGAGGGCTGTTAAATGTGTACGTCAAAACGCTTTAATTTGGTTGATCGTGGAGCCCCGTTGTCCGAAGTGAAGAATAAAATTCTTGACTTCTACAATTTTCTTTGGCAATGTTATCGCAGACCCACAAAATTATCAAAACAATCCTATGCTATCTTCCGTTGGCTATCAACTTGGTGAATCTTTGGCCATGCGACCTTCGCCCTGGCCATTCGCTCTATCATTTAACGTCTCTAGTCCAATGTAAACGTTAGGTATTTGGACGACGTAACTTTGGGTGGCGATGTGAATAATGTTCAACTGATTTACATAAACTCTTAGACGGTTTTCGTTGGTTTGTATCAACATTTTGAAAAGGTGAACTTTTCGTTTGCGACACGCGTCCAGACAAAGATTGGATAATAAACAAATTGAATGATCTGGCCCCCCAACATTAAATCAGTTGACAAAAATTGTCTGCACCTCCTGTGTTCACCGATATTAAATGAGTAGGTAGTTGCCACCTTTGTCAAACATAATATTCAAAATTTCACAAGAAGCTCCGATAGAATACTCAAAATAAACACACACATGACTTTTACTATTATTCGGCGTTGTCTTTTTGACGTGACCACGTCTTATAAATTGGTTTGCCGGGTGACACTTCAAGAAACTGCGTTACGCTCCGCTCACGTTATGCGCTCACAACGAGAGCGAGTGAGAGGCACGCGTCCCTTCCACTCGGGCATGGTTAGCCCGCCTAAGAGCGAGAGAGACAGACATAAAAAGTGAAAGGCACGCGTCCCTTCCGTAAAATTATTTTACCACTCAAAGTCGTTGTCACATAAAACTTTCGCCCGTATACCGACTTTACAGGCAACCAATTTTTATTCCGAATTTTCTGTACGAATATTCGAATTCTTAGTTGCATGCTAAATCAAAATTCTTAACTTCATAGGATGGAAATAGTAATAACAAGAAATCCTTGCATAATATTTAATTGGTGTAATAATAAATTATTTCAACATTATAATATATTATGTGTTTATTATACGCGAAGATTTCCGAAGCTAAGACAACAATAGTGGGATTTTTTTCTTAAGACTGGGAACATTACACGCACACCAACGTGAGTTATTTGACAACGTCGGTGAGAGCTGTCACGCATACATAACTAATTACTGGCCTCACAGTATCGTTCACGAAGGTTTCATCTGTTTAGAAATCTGTGGGCATTTCATGATTTGTAGGCGTCTTAACGAAGGTTTTATAATCTAGAACACAGATAAGGTGATAACCCCGCGACGACGGCGGCCGACATCTCGGAGAGATGATAAATAGTCCGTAAACTGCTGATAGCAGGTATCAGCTAGCGGGCGTTGAATCACTCTAATCTCTCTCTCTGTAATTTACAAATCATTGGCGTTTAGGTAATGTGTAGAGTGGCCATATTACAGTGAATTACAGTGAATTGTTTATAATATCACTGAATGAAAAATCTAAACCAATGTAACAATTTAAGTGATGCTGCCAATTTTTAGAGTACATCCACATGTGCTAGTAGCTACTTCCAAATATTGATGTAGTTATTAAAAAAAAAGTTGGAAGTCACAAGACGTTGGCGTAATTGTACTCATCAAACATATCACACTAACATAACACAACGGGATAGAAGCCAGAAATTAATAGACGATGAATCAGATGACATATATGATACAACCGATTAAAAGCTAAAAATGAAAAAAGAAGAAGAAGACTTTATCAGCTGACTATTATTATCATTGTATAAATTCAGACCCATGGAAACTGCGTTGCCAGACATATTGCATGCCTCTAGAAGAAGAGGCCAGTTTGTATGGGTCAACTATTTAAATGTTTTGTATCATCTTATCTTACCTGCAAACAGCAATAAAGATTTTTGTATTTGTATTTGAAGTCATAGGAACTGCCGATGGCAGTGAAAGCTAATAAATCAGAATTTGATAGCACAGTTAGGGAAATACGCGGGTGAAACCGGCAGGCGTGGTCATGAACATGGCCATGGTCACGAGTTTACTCGAGGATTTCTTTCTTTACGAAATCGACGCTTGAAGTTAATTCACATCCCATGAAAAATCTGTCTGCGATGCGCCAGTAGAAGTTTTCGCTTCAAAAATGCCAAATTTGTCTTTACATCGTCATTAATTTCATCAGCCTATCTTAGTTCTCTGCTGGACATAGGTCTGTCCTCTGTCCCATGACTCGCCATCCAACTTAATCCTTGCTTTACGTTTTTAGGTTTCCGTAGCCAAATGGCAAAATACGGGACCCTTATAGATTCGTCATGTCTGTCTGTCTGTCCGTCCGTATGTCACAGCCACTTTTCTCCGAAACTATAAGAGCTATACTATTGAAACTTGGTAAGTAGATGTAATCTGTGAACCGCATTAAGATTTTGATAAAAAAAAAAGAAAAAACAAATGAACTTAGAACTGAAACTCGTTTTTTTTTTTGAAATGAACTTAGAACTGAAACTCGAAAAACGTGTGGGGGATAGGTCATCAAAAATGATATTGAGGTTCCAAACATTTTTTTTTTCTAAACTGAATAGTTTGCGCGTGGGACTCTTTCAAAGTGGTAAAAAGTGTGCCTTCCCTGTAACTTCTAAAATAAGAGAATGATAAAAATAAAAAAGTGTATGATGTACGTTACTATGTAAACTATCAACGAAAATTGGTTTGAATGATATCCAGTAAGTAGTTTTATTTTAATACGTCATTATTATCACATATTCATTTATTTTCTTATTTTTTAAGTTTTTTATAATAGATATTAAAAATAAACAAAGATCATAAAAAACTTAAAAACTAGAATGCCGCCTGCAGCGGGGCAGAGCCCAAGCTACTGGTGGTTAAGGCTGCAGAGACAGAAACCTCCTGACTATGCGTGCCGTATCCAAAACGACTGCCTTTTGTATCTGAGCTTTGACCCAATCGTCTAACGAAAGCCTCTTAAGATGTTGGTCGAGGCTTTTCGCTATAAGACCGTTTACTGACACGACTATCGGGACTATGCTCGTCGAATCAACATTCCACATGGCAGTAACCTCGTGAGCCAAGTCAAGGTACTTGCTAAGCTTGTCCTTCTCGGCTTTCACGAGGTTATCGTCATGTGGTATGGTGATATCAACGATCACAGCTCGGCGCTGAGACCGGTCTACCAGGACGATATCAGGCTTATTGGCGACAATAGTCCTGTCCGTGATGATAGAGCGGTCCCAGTAGAGTAGCGCACGACCATTTTCAAGAACTGGCACAGGTGCGTACTTGTAGTACGGCACCTCGGACTCGACAAGCCCGTGTTGAAGAGCAAGTTGCTGGTGGATGATTCTGGCTACTAGGTTATGTCTGTGCAAGTACTCGCCGTTAACAAGATGCGAACAACCGGAAATAACATGACGAAGAGATTCGCCTGGACGGCGGCATGCCCGACAAACGTCGACCGTACCGTCCTTCATTATGTATTTCCGGTAATTATTCGTCTTGATAACCTCGTCTGCAATTGCACAGGCAAAACCCTCGGTTTCTCCGAAGAGGTCCCCGAAGCGTAGCCAGTTCACCGACGCGAGCAGATTCACATCGGGTCCCGTTAGGGCCCGATAGAATCGCCCGTGCAGCTCCTTGCTCTTCCACACTTCCTTGCGATCATCAGTGCTGAGCACCGATGGTTTACGCCAGTTCTCATTTGCCAGTGAAAGAGGCGTGAAGCTTCTGTCAACTGCCACAACATCGCGATGCATCCCGAACTCGCTGTTGCGAAAATAATCTCTGAGACTGCATACTTCGCGGTTGTGTAGGTTCTTGGCATTTAAAAGCCTCCTCGACCCCCACTTCCGCGGAATATACAGTCTCATAACAGACGAGCGCGGGTGTAGCATGCGATGAGTTGTGAGCAGTTGACGGACCTTCCTGTCCAGGGCGTCGAGCTCAGTCTGAGTCCATCTCAGTATGTTAAAGGAGTATATCAGCAGAGGCATTACCCAACCGTTGAAGGCTCGCGCTTTGTTACCGCCTGACAGAAGACTTTTAAGTACTTTTGTCAGCCGGCAAAAGAAGCGCTCCTTCACTGATTTCTTAATGTCATCTGCTGATATACCCAATGACTGTGACATACCGAGATATTTGTAGGTCTCGTCTCCGGAGAGAGATCTGAGAGTCATAGTCTCGGAAAGTTGTAAATTCTCTGAATTTACTACTTTCCCTCGCTGTACATGCATGACCGCACATTTGTTCACACCGAACTCCATCTTGATGGCGTTACTAAAACCTCCGTGGTTTTTAATAGCTCCAACAAGTCTTGGCGTTTCGGTGCAAAAGTTTGAGGTCGTCCATGTACAACAAATGAGATATAACCTCACCTCCTCTACGAAGACGATAACCTAACTCTGAATCCTTCA
Source organism: Ectropis grisescens (assembly GCA_017562165.1). Taxonomy (NCBI): domain Eukaryota; kingdom Metazoa; phylum Arthropoda; class Insecta; order Lepidoptera; family Geometridae; genus Ectropis; species Ectropis grisescens. The sequence continues at coordinate 11,340,943 of CM029768.1, forward strand.
GCAGAGTGCTGAGAGGATTCAGACTTAGGCAGAACCATAGGGGACTTAGACTGTCACCCTGAAAATGCCTCTTTCAATTTTTATTAAGTCCTCCGAATCAAACGAGCTGTCTACGCTACCTGGTTGACGAAGGACTGTGACCCACTGTCCCATGCATTTGCTTAGAAAAGATTTTAGAGTTGGATTTATTTTGTACAACTCTAAAACCCTTTCCAGCCATGAATGGGGCACCGCATCATAGGCCTTCTTATAGTCAATCCAAGCAGCGGAGAGGGCCTTTGTTTCGTTTGACTTGTTGGCAAATGGTCATGTCAATGAGGAGCAGCTCCTTAGTACCACGGGATCCCATCTTACATCCATTCTGAGAGGAGGCCAAAATGTTATTTGCAATGATGTGCGCGTAAATTTTTGCTCTCAGAATGGATGTAAGCAGCTTGTAGATGGTAGGCAAGCACGTAATGGGTCTATAGTTTTTAGGATCTGTGGTACTACCGGACTTGTAGAGCAGGAAGGTAACACCGGTGGTCAGGAGCCTAGGAAGAGATCCTGTCTCAATGGCTTCTTGAAATTGCGTTGCCAATCGTTCATGCGAGCACCGAAACCATTTTATCCATAATAAATCGAGAATAATAGAGAATAAATCGGTTTCATCGTAGTAAGTATGCCTATATTATATCAATTTATATTATATATCGATGGGCCGATTTCAATGCTTTTTATTTATTTTGCTTATTTGAAGGTTGATATCCGTGCGGGTGTTCTTAGCTACGTTTAGTTAACATTGATTCAAGATGGCCGCCTCCACAAAATGGCGGACAAAATATTTCTTCACAACCTACCTCAATATGGGTATCAAATGAAAGGGCTTGACCAGTAAAATACAGTACATAATAATAAATTTGTAATCCAAGATGGCCGCCACCACAAAATGGCGAATTAAATTGTTTTTTTTCACTACTACCACAATATGGGTATCAAATGAAAGGCCTTAACTAGTAAAATACTTTGCACTATGACAAATTTCAAATCCCTGATGTCCGCTACCGCAAAATGGCGAAATACATATATTTTTCACAACTCCCTTAATACGGGTATCAAATGAAAGGGCTTGACTAGTAGAATGTTGTACAGATAACAAATTCGGGGTAGTCGGGGGTTAGTCAAAATGTTTAATTTTGTTCTTGTTCTATATTCTCAGCCTCCACACCACGACTCTTTTGTCTTTGATTTTTTTCTATCCCATTACTCTATTATTTAGTTTTATCTACCTCAGTACTCTATAAAGCCATGGCCACCGCGCCGCCTGTCAACATGACAGGTGTCACGATAATGTCACTAAGTATGAATTATTCTCCTTTTAACAACAACCTTATCAGCTTGTATTGATTTGTTGTCGGGAAATTATTTATCGAGGTTGGGTTTTAGACGATTACGAAATAAAATGGTACAGGGAAAACCTGAAGTACTTATGTATAAAAATACATAAGCAGGATACAAAATTTTCCCACTGCCGGGATTCGGGGCCATCTTTCGCTAGGAGAGAGTCGAGGTCATAATCCACCGCGCTGACCTAATGTGGGTTGGCGGATTAATATGTGTGATCTCGAAAGATTCTTTCATAAATCGTCACTCCACCTAGTCTCAGCTGGTTGCAGTTGGAAACGTAGAGCCGAGGATCGGGCTGAGAGTCGTATTATTGTAGAGGCCTATGTCCAGCAGTGGACGAACACGGGCTGATGATGATGATGAAAGATTGGTTTAGTATAGAGTGACGACACGAACAGGACATGTGGCTGATGGTAAGCAACACGCCTGCCCATAACATCACAGTGACACGCAGATAATTACCTTACACTGTAGCACTAGTCCAGTTATACATAGGTTATAAGGGGTTGACTTTGGCAAATTGACATACCCAGTATATTCAAAGCATTGTCTTCTAATGCTTGGCCATTGGCCATGGTCCCGAGTTCATCCGAAGATAAGTCAAAGTCAAGTTCTTTATTGATAAATGTACAATTTACACGTCAATTAATCGTTTCGATTTCTTTTATTTACGAGCGTGACGCTTGAGCTTAATTCACGGCCCACGGAAAATAGGTGTGTGTGTGCCAAAAGAAGTTATCACTTCAAAAATATCTCTATATATGAAAACGTTATGTTGGTTTGTGTACGTTTCAAAAACTCAAAAAGTTCTGCACCGATCAAGCTGAAATTTTAGAATCTTATACCTTTAAACGACCAATTCTTGTAGGTATATAGGAATATTTACATATATAGAATCTGAATCTCGGAAACGGCTCGAACGGTTTTCATGAAATCATGTATACAGGAGGTTTCGGGGACGATAAATCGATCTAGCTATGTTTTGTGTTTTAAAAAACATCATTTTATGCGCGTTTTTAGACAATGAAAAACTCCTACAATGTCATATACATATTAGTATACGATAACTTATTTCGCCACTAAATGGCTCAGTCGGAATATGCTCGCTCTCGGAGTCAACAGGCCCCGGTTCGAATCCTGATGGTTACACTCGGGTCTTTTCTTTTTGTTCTTTTTTTTTTAGAAAATCTTTTACTTAAGAGCCCTTTATAAACGCATTTAATCCACATCAAGGATTGTTTTCATCATGTGCCACAGCGAAGCGTGGGAGGGTACAGCTAGTATTTTAATAATATTTGGTATTTAAATATAGAAGAGCAGTCGCGAGCTGTGGTCAACCGCCCGAGCAAACAGCGCCGAAGCCGCGAGCGCCGCGTGTAAACCACATTCGCGGACAAACAAACACACAGAGTCAACATATTACGGCAGATAGCGCGTGGGAACCGGCGGTGGGAATATTTGGGTAATCACTCGGTTATAGTTATCTATACACCTGATGTGAAATCGATTTTTAATCTACTTCAAATACGGAGAACGCTCTTTTTGTACATAAAAATAAGATTTAAAAATAACGTTTAAACTTTCAAATTTAAAGTCATATACTATATTAAAAATACTGTAACAACTTACTTGGTAACGAAATAAAAGTTATGTTTACGTTTTATACACCATCGATATAAACCATAGGATGTGCCCTGAGCACCTCGAAATAGGTAATAAGCCGCGTGTGTGTGTAGCATAAGTGCACACACCACACACATTCAGCACAGCACACACCACTAATCTACCTGAATATGTAAAACTTAAATTGCACGCCCGAAATGGGTAAACTGTTGTTCCTTTTGTATGTTTAGTACCTTCCATCTTATGTACACAGTTAAGCAATAAAGATTCTGATTCTGACCCCTAGAATCGCTAGCGGCGAGGTATGCTTCTGATCTACTTATTTTGGTTGTTGACAACGAATAGTGATAGGTAAATACGTCCGGTGTTCACCGCTTCCTGCAACGGACGAGAACGGAAAGAGTGAGCTCACTCTTTCCATCGATGACATAATTCCGTGCGCCTGAAGTTTAGGAGGGCACATCCATAGTTTATATCGATGCTATACACTATATAAAACTAATGTTTTCATTACTTTTTTTTTTATAAATCTAGTATTGAGTGACGAGACGAGCAGGACATGTGCCTGATCGTAAGCAACATGCCTGCCCATAACAACACTTTGACACGCAGCTATTGGAACATGATGAGTCTAAATCATAACCTAACACTGCACTGGGTTCACCAAGACATAAGATGATTCATCTCGTCTTCCGGAAACATTGCCCTTCAAATATCCTGATATGAAACAATGACATAATTCCGCGCGCCTGAAGTTTAGGAGGGCACATCTAGTGGTAGATCTAGTGGATGTTTTTAAGCTTCTAAACTGTGACGTTCTTTCCCGCCAAAACGATGAACAACGCTTGCGAGTGGCATTAATTAGTTCCACCCTCGCCAAATGAATCCCCCGACGATTCAGCAGGCATTATAATCATATTTATCTAACGGAGTCTAAATTAACGCGAACTTTCTTAATGTCCGCCATTTTGACGACGGTGAAACAGAGGATTTATGAGGAAGACGCATATTTTAACCGACTTCCAAAATAAGAGAAGGTTATCAATTGGGTTCTGTTTTTTTTGTATGTATGTTACACGATATAGATATAGTCAATCGTGAATTGATTCTAATGGTTCTTTTTCTTTTCGGTAGTGCAAAGTTTAGAGATGATCCCATGACATGACACTAAATATATATAAAATATAATAGTATATTTTGTAGTGGTAGGACTCTTGGCAGAGTCTGCCTGGGCAAGTACCACACCTTTCCTAGTTATTCTACCGCCACGTAGTAATGTGCAAACATTACTGTGTTCCAGTTTGAAAGGCAATGTTTCCAGATAAATTACAGGGCTTAAAGATATAACATCTTAGATCTCTGGGTCACAAGCGCACTGCAGTGGTAGGTAATGATTTGGACTTTTCATGTTCCAATCGCTGCGTGTCACTGTGCTGTTATGTGGCAGGCATGTTGCTTACCATCAGGCACATGTCCTGGTCGTCTCTTCACGCTTTATTATAAAAAAACTTCAATGATACTTTTATTCGTCTATGAAACTAGGTTATTACAAAATTGTGTTGTTGTGTCGGAGAGCAGAGAAACGTTCGCTAGTTTTCACCACAGCTTGGTACACAGCCATTTCGTGTTTTTTGTGTTTTACCAAATATAATATGTCCAAAACAAGTATTCAGATAATCTAAAATGAAATTCTACTAAATAGTTGGTATATAATTACAGGTAGACTATTTATTAACGCGGGAAAACAAATGGAATGGGAACCACGCTCAATAGTGGGGCGCTACTAGTAAAGTATTTTCATCCCACCAGCTCGGAAAGAGTACTTTTGCTCCTCGATATCAGGGCGCAAAAGTCGTTTTTACCCTCTAGAGGTTAAAGTAAATTTGAATTTAGAACATCGTGTGTACTGAGGTTTTGAATTCAAAACATAATTCAACCTATTTATTTCTACCTCCTTGGTGCTGAATGCATCATTAAATTTTTTGTAATATGTTGAAAACTCAGACTCGGAACCTCCTTGGTGTACTTATTTTTTTTTAATTTGCTTAGCGCGAAAACATTCAAAAATTTGCATTTAGTCATTTCCTCGCTGAGGTGGAATGAAAAGTTACGTGTTGCACTCGAGTGCAAAGATTTTTCACCTTGTGCTCTTTTGATTCCCTTGCTACGCTCAGGATTCTAATTTTGAATCACTCGCTGCGCTCGTGATTCAATTTTAGAATCCTTCGCTTGCTCGGTCATCAAAATTGAGCACGCAGTTAAAAATCAACTTTGCACTCTTGTATAACAAATAACTATTTTCTTGATATATTGTATTTCTCTTCTTCACTGTGGGCCTCATAACGAAGCTCAAAGTCACACAGCGAGCTATGGAGAGGGCTATGCTCGGAGTCTCTTTGCGCGACAGAATCCGTAATGAAGGTATTCGCTAAAGAACGAAAGTGGCCGACATAGCTCAAAGAGTAAGCAAGCTGAAGTGGCAATGGGCAGGCCACATCGCTCGCAGAACTGACAACCGATGGGGAAGAAAGGTTCTCGAGTGGCGACCACGAACCGGAAGACGCCGTGTTGGACGGCCTCCCACTAGATGGACAGATGACCCCACAAAGGTCGCTGGAAACCGCTGGTTGCAGGTTGCGCAGGACCGTTCGTTGTGGAAATCTAGGAGGAGGCCTATGTTCAGCAGTGGACGTCTTGCGACTGGTGACCCCAAAATCTGAGGCTGCATACTGGTGAACTACCTCCAAAATTTAAGACTGGGACCGCGTCTACACCAAGATTTTATCCATCGCAAAACAGGTAAAAACAAATTGGCAGTCATAGGAACTGCCGATAGAAGTGAAAACTTATAACTCAGAAATTGATAGCTCACTTTGGAAACTGGGCGAAACCAGAGGGTGTTGCTAGTCTGCAATAAGGCTTGAAAGCAAGGTCACCCTGATTAGTATTAAAGGTAAGCATCGACATCTAGATTAGTCTTCTAAACATGGCCATCCAGAAATGCGTTCGGTCCCGAGTTCACCTGAACATTTCTTTTATTTCCGAGCGTGACGGTGAAATTCATTCTCTTGAAAACTCTGTGTGTGGTCGGCATCAGACATCAGAGCTGAGAACATTTCAAGGCTCAGATAAAAAAACTCTATCTCTCTGAACGGATCGATTAGTATATCTCTGTTAATTTTTGGTTCATTTTATCTTTCCAATTCCTATTTTTTCCCTTTTTTGCTTTACTGACTTCTGTGTTGTTTATTATTGGTCATGTTAATTATTATTGTTTTATTTATTTATGGTACACAAAGCAGGAAATTTACAAAATAATACAAAGAGAAGCATAAAAGTTCTGAGTAGCAGTTCTGTTTTGTATGGTTATTAATATTATTTATATATTTATTGTAACGTATGTATTTTAGCTATAATATATGTGTAATATTGGTGTGTAGTAAATATATGGTGTATTTATTTGAAAGTAGCTTTAGTGACGACTTATTGATTTTTGAATTTTGTTTTCTTCACACCCTATATTTACTCTACTATATTTTTGTTTAATTCCTGCCACTAATGGCTGCCTGTAAGAAATCGCTATTAGTGATAAGGCCGCCATTTATGGCACTAGTTATAATTATTTCATGTTTTCGTATATTTTGATTTATTACTGGTATATAGTGCATAATAAAGCGTTTCTATCTGTCCGTCTGTCTGTCTGTGTGGTGCGCCATAAGAAGATTTACGTCAAAAAAACAATATCATTACTGTTTCCTAAAACAGCACATTCGCATATACCATAATACCTTACAATATTAAATGTCGTAGCATTAACAGCCAAAATTTGTACTAAAGGCACTGATATGTAAATCTACTAAGTCCAAATCCACATAATTGAATTACATCAAGAAATTCCTACTTAAAATAACGTTACGCTCAATTTCTGACTCAACCTGAGCGACAGAGACAACAATATAAAAAAATAACAAGCAGAAGCGAGATAACAACACAAGCTAGTATCCATTTCTTTTGTTTCTATACAAAGGGCGGCGCTTGATGTTTTTCCACCAATAGCATTGTCTGTGTGACAAAGATGGTTGTTAAACTATATGTGGAGTGAAAGAGAGGGGAGATGTAATTTTCTCAGTAGATTTGGAGTTAAGCGGTGGTTTTATGGGGGAAAATTGTTCCTCTTAAGTACGTGTTTTGTGAAATTAGTTCTGATGGAAGTTCGGGACGCGTTTGTTTTGATTAATTTATATAATTCTTGTTTAATTAAATTGAATTTACTTTGTATTTCGTTCGATGGAGGTTTATTTGTCTCTTTATGTTATGTGTGATTATTTAGGACGTACATTTGCTGGTTTATTTTTAATACTTAATATGCACTTGACCGCTATGTCGGCGCAGTAACTTAGAAGAAATATATTATCTCTGTACTTGAAACAACTTAAATTACATCAAGGAATACCCTTAGGCAACGTATTCCACAGTCCCGATGATCTTTTTTTGATAATTTAGAGTCTTAGAGAGCTCTTAAAAATGCGAAATTTTTTATGTTTGACGGTCAATCACGTCGGAACGACTAAACTGGTCTGGTAGTCAGATTATAGTCTGGAATTTTAGAAGGGCTACTTTTTATCACTGATAATTTACGGGAACGAAAATCACGCCTGTAAAATCACGCCTGTAAAATCACGACTGTAAAATCACGCCTGTAAAATCACGCCTGTAAAAACTCGGAGCGGTGCTAGTCCTACTTTCTACTAATAATACCTAAATACCTATTACGTTAGGCTGTTTGGATCTTTATTGACACAGAATACTTTTTATCCCGAAAAAATAATCGAATCGGGAATCACGCTGGTGAAACCACAGGGTGCTGTCATATAATTTTAAATATACTAATGATACATAGAAACTCAATTTGGTGACATTCCCCACCTAAACTTCAAGATAATAGTTTAAACATCTGCCCAGAGTTCCCGCCCGCCTAACACAAACGAACCCCGCCCAAGATCATCGCCCAAAGTGAATATTAACTCGTAACTGACGCCTCAATCAAACCTTTACCTTTCGAGTGTCTGCCTTGACAAATATTGTACTAAGCTACCGTTGTTGTTCACGGTACTAATATATCTAATATTCTAATACATTTAAACGAGATATAGGCATTGTGACTAAAATAAAAACAAATTTAGTCTGTCAGATCGATTATTAAAAAACTAGCGACCCGCCCCGGTTTCGCACGGGTACAATGCTGATACTAAATATAAGTACCTACTAATAAAATTCCGGTCCGGCGGCAAGACGATTCGTTTTACGTAGTCACATAAGTCACAGTTTTTTGTGATGAATACTTTTTTGGCACGACGGACGCACGCAACGTGTTGATTGATGGAACGAAACGCGCTTCACACCAAAGATGGCGACAGCGGTTTGTTTGTCAGTGCCATCAGAATTTAACGAAATTCTCCATAATCCGAATTTTGTGGATATATGTTGTCGACTCAAAATCAATATTTTTTTATGTTTTGTTATTCATACGGTTTAGATCAAGTTTACCGTACCCGTTGACGAAATTATTAATATAGAGATATTGAAGATATATTTTTTCTTTTGTTTCACAAACAAAAACTAATAAGAACTTAAACTCAAAAAAAATCTATGGTGTCTATATGCCTATGAATAGGACGTTAAAAATTATGTGCGAACCCCTCCCCCCCCCTCCTTATTGGAACATGAAGAGACCAAATCATTGCCTAGCACCCATATTCCGTGTTCTAGTTAGCTAGCTCTAAGTGTTTCTTAAGGTTTCTAAGGTTTAGTCTTAGCAATATCTAGTTAGGTATTATTTAAAAAAAAACATCACACTATGTTCAATGTTTGAACTGAGTTTTTGACCAAACAAAAACGTTCTTTAGACACAATAAGTATTTATGTGTAAGGAATTATTTGATAAATCACAATAGTTAGTTTAGATTTTAAATTACTGGATTATTACCTTACCATTATTAATAATATAATTAATTGCCTGGTTTAACAATTTGGTAGAGCGAATCCCTGATTTCAAAAATGATTAATACGAATTTATAATATCTCTGAAAACGTCATTTTCTTATAACATATTAAAGCCGTCTTTAAAAATAATAGAGTATAATAATAGGTACCTACATATGTATAATAATTAATCGATTTAAACTGATATATTTTTAGGTATCTCTATGTTTTAATTTAGCAAAAACCTTTTCTAAAATATTCGTTAACAAATTAAAAGTCCGTCAGTTGTTCTTTCCTTTTTATATTCAAGCTTAGAAAAGTTTGTGATTTCCAAATAAATTGTCTAAAATAAACAGTCATACGAATCAACGTAATCTACAATATCTATAAAAAAAATCTAGAAATAATATGATATAAATCCTAATAATTTTAATGATATATCTGTAATTTTTTTTAATTAAATTTGTAAAAATTTGAGATTTGATGAAATTTGTAGAAAATATATTTTTTTAAATTTTCGGTTATGGCATAGTTAAAATTAAACAATTCACCTTTGTTTTACGCAAAAGATAAAAATAAAATTGCAACCAGAATCAACGAATCAATATACGCAAAGATTCCATAAATTTTCTTTTGGCAATCTATTAAAATAATCTCTCTAAAATCTGTAATATTTAAGGTAAACTCTGTGTTATCGAATATATATCTTGTACCTATATTAATTCTTCTTCCCAAGCTAAGCTTTTCATAAATATGATCGCAATAATCTTTAATATGTCTAATACAAGCTTAGTACTTGGCAAAAACGAGTACCCAAAAACCAATTAAAGAACTAAATATTATCATAATTATAATATTTCATAATTTACATCTAATTTATTAATGTCTCTTCTATCGATAATGTCTCTGCTATTTTTTTTTATTTCGGCATTCGTTCTCTCTATGCTATTTATAAGTACATAATAATCACTTATAATCACTAATATCTGTAATAATATCTCTTAAACTTAAAATTTAACAAAATCCAACCGAATCCACGGTAAATAACAAAAAGAAACCAATTAAGTAAGTAACAACTAATGTACTTCAAGCTTGTTAAACAAAAATAAAATGTTGGAACAAACATGAAAATCCAGTGCCCGGCCGCAACACAACATTTCTCCTTAATTGCTTTAGAAAGAGAAACAATGAGAAGGAGGGGAGATGGAAAAAAGGCGGGACTATTACGTGGCTTTATTGTTGTGTATGGTAGAGCCTTGGTTTGATAGTAAGCGCTCCGTTAGACGGGTCTTGGTTCTGGTCGGTCGGTAACGCCCCTCGAGTTAGCGACATATGGACTCATAATAGCGCGCAGATCGCGTATTTTATAAAAATAATTCAGTTGTGAGATTGTCCGGTTCGCGCGCGATCGGTTCCGAATTTGAATTTGACGTTCCGTTTTTTGTTTGTGGTTCTGTGACGTTGAAGTTTTGGAGTGTTGTTTTGTTTAATTTTTTGGTTTTTTTTGTCGAGGTAAGAGTTTATAAGATTTTTTAAATTTTAGTGTCGTGTATTTTAATTGTTTTGTTAAATAGAAATTGATAACTTTTTGTTAATTTATTTGACGATTGGAGACTATAACAATAAACACATAGTTTTGTTAGTACCAATAACACCAAATTATTTTCGTAACTTACAAAGAGGAGGAGTTACGTTAAAACGAAAAACAGTTTCAATAAGCTCAACATTAATTCTATTATTTTTTAATATATTTGATATAGTTTTTTAGTCCAAACTACACCTTAACTTATACATATTTTAACATAACGCCTAAATTTGTTGCAATGATATAATAATCATTACATTTTTTCAATCACCAATTTATAACTCTACTAAGGTATTAAATATTGGGGTCTCCAAATCGAGAGTGAATCGATTTTTTTAGTTAAGAACGCTCCATTTTAGACCGCATCATCGCTTAACATCAGGCGAGATGGCGGTCAAGTGTAAACCTATAAATCTTAAAGGCAAAAATAAACAATAGACCGGATCTATAGATAGACCTTGTGGACTAACTTTTGTTGAGTTGAATTCGTATAAGTATAATATATATGGAATTAATACTTAAAAACTTTTGAACTTTTATATTTCAAATATTGTATACTATAGATAACCGTTATTTCAAGTATTTAATTGAAATTATGTCGCGACCATTCAAACATATTCTGACAAGCACATATGGCTCAATAAAAGACATCAACGCGTTGCCGCTCTCATTATTTTGAAGCATTGGTGGACAATACACACACAACACCATCTGACCCCAAACTAAGCAAAGCTTATAAAATGGCGGCCAGATAGCTGATATATACTTATATACTTTTAAATACATACTTATTATACATAGAAACACGCACACAGTACAAATATTTGAATTCATCACACAAATGTTTGCACTGGGTGGGAATCGAACCCAATTGAATGAAATCCTAGCAAATTGGTTTTGTTATTGGTCATTTTCTACGTCATTACTTACTACATAAAGTAGATATCTTAGGGTATACATACACTACTAAGAGTATAAACTATTTTCTTACAAAAAATTAAACCGACTTCAAAACCACAAATAGGCACTCAAAAGCGAAAAGAAGTTAAAATAATTATATCATTACCGCTATATTATAAGCGCTACTCACTCATTGATTTCACTCACTCAACTCGCTGCCAGCCAAGTTTTCCAGGTAGTGGATAGGTTCATATTTCAAAAACCACCAGATCCGATTTTGATAAGATTTATAGGGGATAATTCGGGAAGCATACCCATCCGAACAGGGTTCAGGGGTTCTCGAAAAATCAGGTAAGAGTCAAAAAAAATCATTGTGGTCGAATTGATAGCCGCCTCCTTTTTGGGAGTCGGTGAAAAAGCAATTCCTGATAAAGTTTAAAAATTATCAGTCATACTTACTCAAAATTCGTTTATATTGACACAACCAGACACAACCCATAATCAATTACATACAACAATTAGCAGTTATCATTTTCATTAAAATCAATTTTAATAGTACATAATATAATCAAATAAATATATAATTAGCAATAAAGAATATAATAACATGTCGATAGTTAATAATCCGTCCTCTTACAACACAATAATATATTGTATGACCACACAGAAAATAAAAAGTCAATAATAAATCAAGGGACAGTTCACATCAACAAAAGTCAATATAGGAGTGTCAATAAAGGAAGTCGTATGTCAGATTAAATGTTGCCAGAGGTCCCGATTTTGGCGGGACGTCCCGATTTCTATGTGTTGGACGCGATGTCCCGCGCGGGACAAGCTCTGTCCCTCTTTTCCGGGATAACTTGACCTTGCGTACGGCGTGCTGCAAAAGTATCCCAAAATTCCTTCCTCCCAATATACTAATGATAGGGTAAATCTGTTTTAAAATATCGTATTTTTATTCATTAAAATACATGTTCAATGGCTATTTTTGCTATCATGTAAACGTACTTTAAAATTCAGTTACAAAGATACTTACCAGTCGCGGTCCCAGCCTCGAATTTTGGAGGGAGTCACCAGTACGCAGCCTCAGATTTTGGGGTCACCAGTACAAATACAACAAATCGAGTAAAATATACTTTACTAGTAGTGCCCCACGATTTTACCCTCGTAGTTCCCGTTCCTGTTGTTTTCCCGCGTTAAAAAATAGCCTGCATGATGCAATGAATTACAGCGATGCCAAGTCGATTGGCGATACATCGAGGTGATGAGATGTTTGTACGACGCCGCTACGATGACGGTCCAAATTCAAGACCAGCAGTCGAAGCATATTCCTCTGCAGCGAGGCGTGAGACAAGGGGACGTAATTTCCCCGAAATTGTTCTCAAACGCACTAGAGGATATGTTTAAGACTCTGGATTGGGTTGGGCATGGCCTAAACATCAATGGCGAGTACATCTCTCACCTACGATTTGCGGACGACATCGTCATAATGGCAGAGTCGCTGGAGGACTTGCAGTGTATGTTGGACAGCCTGGCTGACGCTTCTCAACGCATCGGCCTCCGGATGAATTTGGATAAAACCAAAGTCATGTGCAACGAGTTTGTTGCTCCGGGACCGATTGCCGTTAGTGGAACCACTCTTGAAATTGTACAGAAATACGTTTACCTAGGGCAGACGCTCGAACTAGGTAGAGGTAATTTTGAGAGTGAGGCTATGAGAAGAATACAGTTGGGCTGGGCAGCATTTGGAAAATAATGTTTATAATGTACAGGACTTAATCACGATTTAATTCATTGTCAATCGCGAAAGCTTAAAAACAGCATTTGGAAAACTTCGTCGGGTCTTCTCGTCACCCATCCCACAAAGTCTCAAGACAAAAATGTATAACCAGTGCGTCTTACCCGTTATGACCTACGGTGCTGAAACGTGGACACTGACAGTGAAAATGGTCCGTAAGCTCAAAGTCGCTCAGCGAGCTATGGAAAGGGCTATGCTTGGGGTTTCTCTGAGGGATTGCATCCGGAACGAAGTAATTCGTCAGAGAACTAGAGTCACCGACATAGCTCAGCGTATTAGCAAACTGAAGTGGCAGTGGGCCGGTCACATCTGTCGCAGACCCGATAGCCGCTGGGGCAGACGGGTTCTGGAGTGGAGACCGCGAATCGGCAAACGTAGTGTAGGACGTCCTGAGACTAGATGGAGTGACGATATTCGAAAGGCAGCTGGTGGCGGTTGGAGAAGTAAGACCGAGGACCGGGCTGAGTGGCGTATCATAGGGGAGGCCTATGTCCAGCAGTGGACGAATACAGGCTGATGATGATGAAAAAATAGCCTATGTTCTATAAGATACTAGCCGTACCCTGCCACGCTTCGCTGTAGCACATTGTGATGCAAAAATTATATAAAAACAATCCTTGATACGGATTATATATCATTGTAAAATTTCAGCTCGATCGGTGCAGAACTTTTTGAGTTTTTGAAGCGTACACAAACCAACATAACGTTTTTATATATAGAGATTTGTAATCGTCTTAGATTTTTAGTTTAACGAATATAAAGATTGGCAGCCATTGGAACTGCCGAGAGAAGTGATAACTTATGACTCAGAATTTGGTACACTCTGCGAGGTATAAGCTGAGCTTTGCATTAGTGTGAGTGATCACCAATCAGGCAGGAGCTTGAAATTTTGTCCGCGAGGTATAGGCTGAGCTTTGCATTAGTGTGAGTGATCACCAATCAGGCAGGAGCTTGAAATTTTGTCCGCGAGGTATAGGCTGAGCTTTGCATTAGTGTGAGTGATCACCAATCAGGCAGGAGCGCGGCGAGATAGAATGGCGCCGCGCCTGAGGCCGGTTGTCACACCTACACTATCCATGTACACTCACACAAATGCAAAGCTCAGCTTATGCCTCGCGGAGTGTAACTTTGGAAACTACGCGTGTGATACCGAAACGCGGATTTTTTCGTGGCGAAAACGAATTTACGCATATCCTGTCGGGTTATGTCGGATTCGACAACATGGACAGACATGGTACAGTGGCGACTAAAAAATCCACTAGGTTCCACCTTTGCCGCTCTCGTGGCAACCTACCGCGGCTTACCTTTACGAAGTACCAGCAATTTTAATTAGTACGATCCGGAGTGGGAATCCCTGAGATCTTTCTAAGCCTCGGGAATCTGTTGTGTTATAATATTCTATGTCTATATCTTATTTATCTACTGTTTTAACGCATGTTTGTTTTTAGTTTTAAGTTCAGATATGTTGGCCTAAGTTTCTTTATGTATTATCACTAATGTAATGTTATTATTATCAAACCACTGAATTTAAATAATTGTTGTTTCTAGGCCCACATAGTTTGGAATGTAATACAGTTCTGTACAGTATACTCTTATGTTATAGTTTATATTTATTACATTCTGTGTTGTGTGCTCATTGAATTAATAAATAAATAAATGATAAGACATCTTCGGATAAACTCGGGACCATGACCATTGACCATCTAGAAGTGCGTCAGCATTTCTAGATGCCCATGCTCATGATCATGCCTTTTTTTTAAATAAAGAGTAACGAGACGATCAGGACATGTGCCTGATAGTAAGCAACATGCCTGACACATAACAGTACAGTGACACGCAGCTATTGGAACATGGAGAGTCCAAATCATTACCTAGCACTGCACTGCGCTCGTCACCCAGAGATCTAAGATCTTATATCTCTAAGCTCTGTAATTTCTCTGGAAACGTTGCCCTTCAAACCGTAACACAGTAATGTTTGCACATTACTGCTTGGCGGTAGAATAACTGGCAAAGGTGTGGTACTTCCCCAGGCGGACTCTGCCAAGAGTCCTACCACTACAGATGCCTTATGTGTTATAATTTTCCCTTCTATCGCCAGTTCCTATGACTGCCAACTTTTTCGTTAGCATCAAGTTAAAACAAAGTGTCACGGGAAAGTAAAATTTCCCATGACTCTACCGGTAGTGCCAAGCGGTAGTGTCGAAGGAAATAAACGGTTTTAAATCATTACAAATGACAGTAAAACACTTACGTTACCATAGAAAGTATTAGTACTTGTGGCGTGACCTCGGCAAATGTTTGGAAAATGTTTCCTGTTACTTTCACCGCTAGAGGCGTTGTTACAATCCTACACAAGCATTAGTAGATAATGTCCCCCACTGCTGGGATTCTAGGCCTTCTCTCGTAAAGAAAGGGTCAAGGTTATAATCCACCACGCTGCCCCAGAGCGAATTGGCAAATGACACAGACATGACCTCAAAATAACACTGCTGGCTGCTTGAAATATGCCCATTTTTTAACCGACTTCAAAAAAGGAGGTGTCTCAATTCGACCATATATATGTTTTTTTTTCACGATGATTTTCGTTCGCCGTTATATTAATCCTTTGGTAATTGGTCTTTTAAAATTTAGGTAAATTTGTCAGGCAGATGAAACAGTTTTCTGAATGTTTTATAATTATAGTTTGATAGCTAGATAGACTTAATTGAAAATAGTTAGGTATCGGTTTCTTCAAAATAAACACGCCTCATCGCAGACCTCCATCGCTTAACATCAGGCGGCCAAGTGTAATCCTATAATTGTGCGAAAAAGACTTCAAAGTCTTGAGCATCGTCGAAAAATCGCTAGCCCATCGGTTTTTTATCGCATACACTTCGGAGAGTGTGCAACTGATCTGCATGATCTAATACCACCTTGCCCTTTTTTCTATCGGAATGCTCGTAGCTCGAAAAAGCGACATCGTTTCATGGTTGATGTTCCAAAGACACGAACAAAGAGACTTGACTCTACGTTTGTGATAAGAACGTCTAGGCTGTGGAATACGTTGCCGGAGTGGGTTTTCCCCGATGGTTATAATCTTTGTATCTTAAAATCGAGAGTGAATCGGTTTCTTCTAGGTAAACACGCTCTATCGTGGACCGCATCGTCGCTTAACATCAGGCGAGATGGCGGTCAAGTGTGAGCCTATAAAAGTAAAAAAAAAAGACTTTACTAGTATCACCCCACAATTTGAACCACGTAGTTGCTGTTTTGCCGGGGTAAAAAATAGGCTGTAAGCCATTACATATATTGTAATTTATTAGATCTTTCATTTAAAGTACGTAAGTACTTTAGGGTCATGTCGCCTGTGAT
The DNA here is from genome assembly GCA_017562165.1 of Ectropis grisescens. Taxonomy (NCBI): domain Eukaryota; kingdom Metazoa; phylum Arthropoda; class Insecta; order Lepidoptera; family Geometridae; genus Ectropis; species Ectropis grisescens. The sequence continues at coordinate 11,357,568 of CM029768.1, forward strand.
CTACCCTTCGGACCACGCCTGTAACTATATGTCACCTTAACATATCAATCACAGTAAGTTTACAATACAACTATAAATAAACTACGAGATAGATTAGCTCAAGCGTCGTCAGATTGTAAAATAACGGTTTTAAAAATTTCCCGGTAATGTAAAATATACATCCATCAATCCAAACAATCGCTCGCATACGAGGGTCAAACTGAAAGTTCTTAGAAAATCAAAAACTGATTACATTAGCCAGTTATTAGTTTTATTATATCTTTTCAAAATATTGTCCATTCACGTCAATACACCGCTGCATGCGATGGAACCACTGGGAAAAGCAAAGCGAAAATTTTCTCGTGTTAAATTCATGTTGACGTGACACAGAAAATTTTCAATTTGCCGCCAAATCGTAAAACAAATGACAAATGAATGAAGTACGAGTATAAACTCAGTAATATTGGCAAAGAGTTCTATTTTAAAATTATAGAATTATTTTTTTATTAGATTGTTTACAAGTGGCCAGTTCTAAGAACTTTCAGTTTGACCCTCGTATTAAACCACATCTTCAAAAGTTTTTTTTTCGGGCAGAGCCTTTATTAACAAAACTAAAACACAATGAGAACTACACTACAAACCTACCTACCTAACTACTTACACTAAGCACACCTGAATTATCCATAGACCACTGTAGGTCTACAGATAATCAAGATGTTCAAGCCCACTACCAATTGGAAGCGTACCCAGCATGCTGGCGGCATTACCACGCTGAATGGCAATGCATATGCGTTGGGCCAAATAAACGCCAGCATTTTGGTCACGCATCGCGTCGACCAAACGCTCGGAAAGGCAAAAGTTATAAGTTATAAGGTAAATAACTGAAATCTGAATACTTCGTAACTTTCACATGTCACTGTAATCACCGTCAGTTTAAAATATTACGCGAGACATTATAAACCCTTATTTTACTACGTATAGAGTTAGATTTTCCGCACGGTTCCTTTGTGCCAATCGTAAGCAGATGACGTGCATACTTACTATAACAACAGAGTGATGTGTCGCGACAAAAGTATGACACTTCCACAAGAGCGACAAGGCAAGAAAGATGCTACCCGTGCTTTCGGTGTAAAGCGTTTGTACCAACTCTATACGTAGTATATGTAAACTGTTTGGTGACATGTATATCCATCGAGCCAAACTAGCGTCCGCGTATTAAACCACCTGTGCATAAATTAGTACCAAATTTATCTAAATATAATTTAATAAACCGATAACCGGTGGTCAATTTAGCGTTATTGAGAGCTGCGATAATGGCCCGATAATGGTAAATAATGATAATATTAAATAATGAACATTATCGTTTTATTAATATCTAGTTATCGGTTCGCGTTTGGCGTGTGACTGACGCTTCTTTATCGTTTGTTATTGATGGGATTACTGAGCTCATACAACGGAGGGAAAATTAGAATTTGATGCCGTACCTACTTTATGAAATATACTATATAAATATAATACTTAGGTATTATGGCTTAGGTATTATACTTGGCTCATTCGCATATATCGCAATATCAGATTTTCATACTTCATTTAAGCTTCTAGACCAAAGAAAGGCCCGTACACAAAATGTCAAGTCAACCACCAGGAGACCTATGTAGGATGATAGAAGGGTATTTTTTTTTTTATTCATTAATTTTATAGGGGGCTTTTAGACTACAAGTCTATGCCAGCCCAATCGTAACCTAATTAACCATATTTACAATATTTTAAATAATTACTAACTATGAGGATATAATAAGCCAATTAGGTAAATTAATTGTCGAGCAGGAATGATTTCGAGCTCGGAGAAAGCAATCCGCCAGTCCATAAATCATTCCTGCTTCTTTAGAATTAGGGTTAGATAACATTGCTTGAATTACGCCTACATTGGACTCGCTGACGTTTAGTTGATAGAAGGGTATAAAGTAATAAGATTCAGCACTATGCCGTCACTTGTAAGCTGTCCAACTGAGTGCAGTTGAAGAGGAGGATTGCAACACTCGATCATTCCTCCTTGTCGCATGATTTTTGTACGGAATTGCGAAATAATGGATTAGAAGAGGTATTGAAACTGTGTGTTACCAATGCCGTATATAATCAAATTACCAAATTTACTATGTAAATCGTGGGAATATCATGAATTTTTCCGCCAAAGTAATGTTAAAAAAATTAAAATTTATAATTTTTAAACTTTCAATCCCTCTTCTAATCTATTATTCTGCAACGCCGTACAAAAATCACGTGACAAGGAGAAATAATCGAGAGTTGCAGCCCCCTGTTCAACTGTTCACAGCTCTTGCACACTTCACAAATATATTTGCTTGCTTATTATAAATGTATTTAGCTCTAATGGTGTTGTGTGTAAATTGTCCACCAATAATATTCTACAGATCGGCTACAAGTCGTTAAGTGCTAGATCCTCCCCACTTGGGCTATAGGGTACCTCCTTCTGTGTAGCCAGGTCGTTTCTTGATCTTCCCTAGCAATGGCCCCAAGCCAAGGTCGTGGTGCCCTTGCGACAGTCGTCTTACAAGATTTAGTAACAAATAGGTCAGTGGGAAGTTTTTACCCGACTGCGCGACGCAAAGGAGTGGTAATGTGTTTATCAGTCTATATATGTATGTATGATACTTTGAAGCACTATACAAACCAAACGCCTGGGCCGATTTTTATGATTCACACGCCCATCGATTCCTCTTAGTCTCGCGAGTGACACTAAAGACATGACATTAGTGTAAATTCAATATGGCGGCTACCGGACGCCATATTGTCCTAATTAAAAGAAAAAATGAACAAACTATGTCAAGAGGGGCATCGCTGAATAGGTAGGTATTTAAAAATAAATGGTAGTTTTCTTTTAGGTAGGACTCTTGGCATAGTCCGCCTGGGGAAGTACCACACCTTTGCCAGTTATTCTACCGCCAAGCAGTAATGTGCAAACATTACTGTGTTCCTGTTAGAAGGGCAATATTTTCAGAGAAATTACAGGGTTTAGAGATGTAACATCTTAAATCTCTGGGTGACGAGCGCAGTGCAGTGCTAGGTAATGATTTGGACTCTTCATGTTCCAATAGCTGGGTGTCACTCTGGTGCTATATGGCAGGCATGCTTCCCATCAGGCACATGTCCTGTTGTCCGCATACCCTACCGCCCGGAGGACACGGCCTGCCTATGTTCCACTCTATACCATGGTTGGATATGGTGCCTCTATCTACTAAAACCTCCATGGGGTTTCAACTCTGCCGCTGATGGTGGGGATGGTGGAATCGCTCTCGGATTACTCCGTATGGATCACCCAGCTCCGACTTCAAACGATTTAGTACTCAACTTCGGTCGAAAATCTATGATTATATAGGTACTTACACAAAACTATAAAAATTACATGCAGTAGAAAAACCTACATCTCAAATTATCAGTAGAAACGAAGACATTTGGTCAAAAACCAATAGATGCATATTATCGAGCGTAATAACATTGTTCAAACTAAAAAGTATAAATAAATAAATAAATATAATTTAAAACTCAAAAAACCCGATTGGATAAAATGTGAACGAAAACTACGTACTTACATACCATAAAAACTGAAAAACATAAAACAAGCCCATAGATTTCTGGTGGTCTAGAATTATATAATATGTTATTGAATTAATACTATTGCAGAAAATAAAATATATTCTAGTAAAGGAACATAACAACTGAACAGTCGGGATCCATTATTATTCTACAGCCAATCTAATTGTTCAATGGATGACGTTTTGTATTTGTATATCTCTGGGTATGGGTCTGGTTTTTGGCCTGCAGCGCCCACAAGGGGGCGTTATCGTCCAATTTGGGAAAGTCTGCTCTAGATAGATAGGTAGTTAATAACAATACATTGTAAAGTAGAGCGACAGAGGGCAGCTTTATCACTGAAAAGTATCTATTCCAGGCAACTTTAGGTGCTTTTTCTATGGTAATCTGAGGTTCTCTGCGCAGGTATGAGATGATGTCAGCGCTGGCAGAGTACCGGCGCGAGGGCCCGGAGGAGGACTCTCCCTCCCGGTCCAGCAGCCCCAACAAGTACTACGAGGAGAAGACGTGCATACGGGAGAGGAACTCTTTCTGCATCGGTGAGACCCAATTTGTTTCAATCTCAACTTTTGATGGATTTGACCGAACTGAAAACTATGTGTGAAAACAAACAAAATAAATAACGATGAATTCTGATCATGATGAACGATGAATTCACCGATGATAGATGATGATTTCAAAGATGTTGAAATACGATTGAAACTTGCTACTTATTTACTTATTCGGGTAACTCGGGAAATCGGCGAATTACCCGAGTAATTCGGGTAACTCGCGTGTGTTACGGTCGATCCAGTCCAACTTAGGTCAAAGTTCTTTATTGATAAATTTACAGTTTCCCGTCAAATTTAAAAAAACAAAAAGGAACATACAATTAGTACGAGTATATCTCTATGTATCAAAATGTTATGTTGGTTTGTATACGTTTTAAAAACTCTAAAAGTTCTGCACCGATCGAGCTGAAATTTTACTAATTTTTAGTCCGCCTGGAGAAGCACTACACCTTTGCCAGTTATTCTACCGTCAAGCAGTAATGTGCAAACATTACTGTGTTCCTGTTTGAAGGGCAATGTTTCCAAAGAAATTACAGGGCTTAGAGACATAACATCTTAGATTTCTGGGTGAAGAGCGCAGTGCAGTGCTAGGTAATGATTTTGATTATTCATGTTCCAGTAGCTGCGTGTCACTGTGCTGTTATGTGGCAGGCATGTTGCTTACCATCAGGCACATGTCCTGCTCTTCTCGGCATTCTTTATTTATAAAAAAAAATATACCAAGTACGAAACCAAGGCGGACTGTTAGTCAGTTAAATATGTGTGACAAACATATTAGTTTTCATACTGATACAAGAACAAAATTAAATTTTTTGATTAACCCCCGACTACCTTAGATTTGTTATGTGTACAACATTCTACTAGTCAAGCCCTTTCATTTGATACCCATATTAAGGGAGTTGTGAAAAAAGAAATGTAATTCGCCATTTTGTGGTAGCCATGTGTGGCCATCTTGGATTTGAATTTTTTTTATAGTGCAAAGTATTCTACTAGTCAAGCCCTTTCGTTTGATACCCATATTGCGGTAGTAGTGAAAACAATTATATAATTCGCCATTTTGTGATGGCGGCCATCTTGGATTTGATATTTGTTATAATGTATAGTATTCTACTAGTCAAGCCCTATCATTTGATACCCATATTGAGGTAGGTTGTGAAGAAATATTTTGTCCGCCTTTTTGTGGAGGCGGCCATCTTGAATCGATATTAACCAAACATAGCTAAGAACATCCGCACGGATATTAACTTTCAAAGAAAAAAAACCGCATTGAAATCGGCCCATCCGTTTGAGCTCTACGGTGCCACAGACAGACACACACACAGACAGACAGACAGACAGACAGACAGACAGACAGACAGACCGACAGACAGACAGACAGACAGACATCGACGTCAAACTTATAACACCCCTTTTTTTGGTCGGGGGTTAAAAACTGTTTTTGCTGCCTGCTGATCTTCAATATTTGTGCACAGATGCGCTGCTGTCCAAGAATGAAGGAACGCTACAGGAGAAGATGAGTCAACACCTAAACATGATGCAAAACAAGAATTATATTACAAGGTGAGTTATTTACCTATATCAAACTTCATTTCAGAGGTTTACGTTCATAGATTTCAATTTTTTTTTTTGCTATTTTTGTCTGCTATATTTGTAATTATTTTTGCTTGCGCTTGATCAAAAAAAAATGAAAAAAGAAGAAAAAGACTCATCAGCTGACTATTATTTAACATTGTATAAATTGACCAATAGGAACTGTATTGCCAGACATATTGCGTGCCTCTGGAAGAAGAGGCCAGTTTGTATGGGTCAACTTTTAAAATGTTAGTAGTTTTGTATCACCTTATCTTACCTACAAATAGCAATAAAGATTTTGTATTTGTCGTTTTCTCGCCTGATGTTAAGCGACGTTGCGGTTTACGAAGGAACGTGCTTACCTAGAAGAAACCGATTCACTCTCTATTTGAAGACAAAGACTGTAATTTTCGGGGGAAAATGCTTTGGTTCGTTCAGATTTCACACGTATTACGATTATTTCAAATACATTTTTATTACAAATCTCATCGAACTCTTAAAAACGGTTATATCGATGACAAATCTAATTAAATTATGCAATTAGTATAGTTGACGTGTACTTTTACAGGACATGTCCCTGACGGTAAGTAACATGGCTGCCTATAACAGACACGCAGCTATTGGAACATGAAGAGCCCAAATCATTACCTAACACTAGACTGCGCTTGTCACCCAAAGATATAGAATGTATTGCCTCTATACAACGTGTGGCGGAAAGGTCCAACAATATTTATTGTAGTTCATCTATACTAGGTATGGAATCGCATATGTGAATATTAGACACGAAAGCACAACAATTTTTTTCCCTACAAAGTTAAAAACTCGTTATTTATTATTTTATTTGACAACCCTAATCACAGGCAGCGCGGCGCGGTCACTGACCGCCGGCCGCCGCGCGCCGCTCCGTCGTCGCACGCCGCGGCGCCGCGCATTAGGGTTGAAGCTGGTCAATTTTACATCAAACTTTGACTCGTATTATCACGCGATCTAAAGTGCTGAGGGAAAAGAGACCTTCGGAGATGAAATCCACATCAGTGTTGGAATGACCTATTCAAATATTGTTGGATCTTTCCGCCACACGTTGTATATGCATATTTACCTATATGACCTGAAATTTCATTAAAAACATTGCAATTCAAACTGGAATAGTGATGTTTTCACATTACTGTTCGGCGATAGAATGACTAAGTTTCAGCCTATTATATACATTGCTACATGGCTAGTCACTATATTATCTTTATAATCAAATAAATAATAAACATCCCCACAATAGTGCGAACATTAAGGAGGATATTTATGCTGATAGAATTCCTAGCAATGATATGATACTTCCCCCGGGTGGACTCTGCAATGAGTTTTACCACTACGAAAACGATGTAGGTATATCCTATCACATTCTAGCTATAAGCTGTATCTTCCCCAGGTATCAAGAGAACTACGACGTGCAGATAGAACCCAACACCATTAGCAAGTTCCGGGAACAGCCCCAGCCGAGCCCCCGGTCTGCCAGCTCGCGCAGCGGGAGCCCTGGGTCTGATGACGGCCAGTCCGGCTACAGCCCGCCCATATCCCCAGGAGTGGAAGGCGGGAGCGAGGAATACGATACTTATACACCTGGTAACTTTGCAAGAAATCAATTTTATACGCAAATCTGGGAAGTGGTTACAGATTTGGAGATTTGAACCCTTTTTCCACACATAAAAAAGGGGCGGGTCAATGAAGCTCCTAAATTTATTATTCTATCCACCTGACATTACGTACTACGCTGACAACACCGATCGCCATCGGTTTCGTACGGCGAGCGTTGGCTGCACCACCGGAGATCATCAGAGACTTCAATTTGCGGACAGAAATGCGGTCGTGGTGGAGGCTCTGGGCCGGAAATAAGCGGCGTAACATCAGAAAATGACGATGTCGAGTCGATTACTAGCGAATTCTCTACAGACGAGCACTATAATTAGATTTTAAATGTACCCAACTCCCCCCTATTTTCCTCTTCTTCTCCTACCCTACCTATTAAATTACCTATGTATGTTAGTAATTATTAGTGTGTTACTTTAACTATATACTATACAGAAGCTTCTATGTACTCCAAATTGTACCCTCGTCTTCCATTACTCATATCTTCTTCACCATCCTACGGTTGCCTGGAAGAAATCGCTCTTAGCGATAAGGTCGCCCATTGTCACTTTGTTTTAAGGTGTTTCTGTATTTTGTTTTATTATTTAAGTGCAATAAAGAGTTTATCTATCTACCCCACGAACTATGTTGAAAAAAAGAACCCAAATGACAAAGGTCACGAACGAGAGTATGTGTCTGTGGAGTGGCAAAATTAAACTAAATAACCCTATCTGACAGAGTTTTGAACTCAAAGGTGTTTTGAACCGAGTCTATGGAGATGTTAATTTATTGAAACAAATTGTGCTTTACTAACTTCCATTTAATTGACCTCAGAGAAATAGCTGTAAGCTGTAGTAACGCTATTATTATTCTGTCTAATTCTCGGAGTAACGTAATCTTTTGTTCGATAGTATAATTCCAAAGTCAGGACTGCTTGTCTATTTCTTGTTTCCTTAAAGTGACGTATCTCTCTCACCACCCCCAGGTATAATCCCGAAGCCAGGACTGCTCCCCCCTAGCCCACTGGTCTCCCAGCCGGTGTTCTACCCCCCGGGCGCGCCGCCCCCCCCCTCTCCGCCTTCCACCACCCGGACCGCGTGCTGCAACACATGCAGCTGGAGTGGCTGGCCAGGAGCGGGATGCTGTACCACAGGATACCTGAGCTGGGAGGTTAGTACCATTTTACAAGGTTCAGTGACAAACCATTTGATGTATTTTGTTGCAGACCAGAGACATTTAGCATTAGGAAAGACCAGAATAATCTGTGCTAGAATATTAAACAGTAAAGAGTTTTCATATACTACGTACCTATAGAGTTAGATTTTCCTAACGGTTCCTTTGTGTCAATCATCAGCAGATGACGCGCATACTTTCTATGCCAACATAGTGATGTGCCGCGACAAAAGTATGACAAGAGCGACAAGGCAAGAAATATGCTACCCGTGCTTTCGGTGTAAAGCGTTTGGATTGTTATTCCGTGCCGGAATCGTTCCGACTGCGTTGTGAATCAGCACACTGATTATTTTTTGTGTAGTCTTTTTTTTATGAGTGTCGAGACATGTGTCTGATGGTAAGTAACATACCTGCCACATAACAGTACAGTGACACGCAGCTATTGGAACATGAAAAGTCAAAATCATTACCTAGCACTGCACTACGCTAAGAGATAATGGAGACGTTTGTAAAACGTGAGATAATGGAGGCAAACATTACTGTGTTCCGGTTTGAAGGGCACTGTTTCCAGTGAAATTACAGGGCATATAGATAAATCATCTTATATCTCTAGGTGATGAGCGCAGTGCAGTGGTTGGTAATGTTTCAGACTCTTCATGTTCCAATGGCAGCGTGCCAATGTGTCGTTATGGACAGGCATGTTGCTTACCATCATTCATATGTCATGTTCGTCTTGTCACTTTACAAATAACAAGGGCTCGTTGATTTGAAACACCAAAATGTCGAAATAAGTGATCTCTCATCCCGTCTCCATTATCTCTTATCGCTCTATAACACTTCTATATATTTGTAACCTTTTTACAAGTTACTTCTACGAATAAGAATGCGATAGAAATATAATACCGTGTCAGAAATGACATCTAGTGATTGTCGCCGCGGTGCAATTACATAACATAAATGTTTGATTGATGAAAATATATAAGTGTAGATATATTATTTTGAATCTTCTACGCTAGATGAAAATAGACCGTGTTAGTTATATAAATTTTATCGAAAAAATGTAACGTTGTTTAAAGTATCAACAAAAATCGAAACTTTATATACCTCGATGACAAGTTAATCTACTCCGAAACGTTGTTGCCTCATTGGAACACAGTGAGTTTAGCTGATTTCACAAAAAATAAGAAATTTAGTCTAGTTTATGAGTCTAATTCTAAATGGAATTCGTTTCCTTATTTTTCGGAGATAATTAAATTATATTGCCCAATCACCAGAAAGGGTTCTTGCCTGGTATTTCTGGATGCCTGGAACACAATACATTACTAGCAGAAAGTTTGAAAGATGCCAGAACACATGAGAGGCAAATAACAGTCTGCTGGATAGACCTAGAGAACGCGTTTGGTTCTGTCCAGCATGAACTTATGATATTTGCCCTAAAATGGTATAACTTTCCTGCTGAAATTATTGACATAATTAATTCTTATTATTGCCACTTAAAATTCGTCATAGCAGTAAACAAGGAATACACAAAACCACTTGAATACAATGTAGGACTATTCCAAGGGTGCTGCTTATCACCAATAGCATTTAATATAGTTATAAATATTTTAGTAGACAAATTAATATCCCGTGAAAAGAAATGGGGCTACCGGTTTAAAATCAACAATAAGTACACTGAGTCAATCTTGGCCTTTGCGGACGACCTTGCAATACTTACACGTAATCCTAAACAGTGTCAAGAATTGTTGAACGAAGTCGATGAGTTCTGTACATGGACGGAGGAATGAGGACAAAACCATCTAAATGTCATTGTCTTTGTCTGGGTAGACGAAATACCAAATATACGTCTTACGATCCGGGACTCTCCATAAGTGGCCAAGGAGTTGCCACAATTGCAGAGGCAGTGCCTTTCAAATTTCTTGGTAGAAAGATAGATCACAAAGGACGTACACCATCATTAGACGTGGTTGTTGAAAATTTCATGAACAACCTCAATAAGGTAGACCAGCAGCCTATCAGCAATATCAAGAAAGCATGGATATATGACAACTACCTCACATCACGTCTCACTTGGCCTTTCCTAGTATATGACATCGGTAAAACTCTCCTGGCAAAGCTAGATGCCAGTGTCATAAAGATATTGAAGTCATGGTTAGGATTGGCACATCCGGCTGATCCTCTACTCTTTTAGGGATCACAATAGTTTTGGGCTGAAACTAAAGAAACCGTCTGAACTTTACAAACACCTAAGAGTTACAAAACGCATGTTTTGGGAAAGTCATAGACGACTTAATTACATCTCTCCAAAAGACAAAACTGCTTCAGACCTGGAATCTAGACTTCAATTCCATAAACAATTTATGGCAGGTGCACAAGTAAATACTGCTGGGTTGGGTGCGAGAAGGAAAAGGGAAGACCGAGACATGGTAAAAACCTTTCTACAACAAGACGAAAATAACGGTTACAAAGTGCACGCTATGAATTTAGAAATGCAAAGTGAGTGGTTAACCATAGGTGAGTTCTGTATCCCATTAGCTCTAAAGTGGCGCACCTTGATCTATGACTGGTCCCCTGCCTTATTAAAATTTTATCTAAATGCATTCCAAATGACCCTCCCTGACCAGAGTAACTTGGTAAGGTGGGGAAAAGCCTCTGAAAAATGTTGCTATACTTGTAGAGGGGCGATATGTACAGCAAGGCACATATTGGTGGGATGCAAGGTGCTCCTTAATGGGGTCATTATTCACGGCGTCATGACAGTGTACTTGAAATCATACGTGAAGCCATGAGCCTTTCAGTGGCTAGAGCCCAAAAGGGATTGACGACAAACAAAGACAAATCAACTTTGTAAAAGCAGGCTCAACTTCAAACTCCAGGAACAAGCCTTACTCAATCCTGGGTACAGCACCTGATTGGACTATTTTAATGGACACGTATGAAAAGCACTACAAAATCCCAGAGGATGTGGGTGTTTCGTCATCCAGACCGGACATTTTCCTTTTTTCTAGAGCTGCGAAACGCATAGTCCTTGTAGAACTTACCGTACCGTGGGAAACTAATATACCTAAAGACCACGCGATGAAACAAAATAAGTATTACGACCTCCTAAACGAATTAACAAAAACGGCTATGTAGTTAGTTTGTATGCTGTAGAAGTGGGAGCGAGAGGTATACCAGCAAAATCTCTCTATAACCTACTGAAAGACCTTGGCTTATCCAGAAGTGCAGTAAGTTCTATACTAGAACGAGTATCTAAAGCTGCACTAGTAGGCTCATATCAGATTTGGATGGGCAGGAGAGAAAACGAGTGGTGAAGGTGAGTGTTGATGTACGTCAGAAAGGGGCCCCTTAAACCTACGCCTGAGTCACAAGTCTCGGGAACTACTCGAGTTTTTCTCTCTCTGCCACACGATGGACCCGGCACCCGCACGGTGAATCCATGGAATGCTAAGAAGATCGTCTCTAAGAACAGTTTGACGAATACGAGTGCGTAGGGAAAACTTCCATAACGGAGGGCCACAAATTTGAAAAAATCGATCGAGGCCAGAATCATAGAATAAATCCAATGTTGATCATACAACAACATTACAGTATTACACATGCGCTCAATTTAAAAAATACAATAAGGTTATTAGGTGTATGAGACAAACGAAAATATAAATAAATATTATATATTAACTAAGTAGAATTTAGATGTACCTAATACTTCTGGTCTCAATATAATTATCGCTGACCATATTTAATCCTTTATGTCAAATGTGTATGTTAAATGCTTTCGCGTGCTGTAGGTACTTTGCTCATCACTGGCGTAGGGCACACACGCAAGGCGCATTTCTTATTCTACTAATATTTGTTCGCAGCGTTACCTAGAGAAAGATAAGTGCAGACATGTCACTCACTGAGATAAAACTTAGATCCATCTTGGGATACGAATAACATCAAGATTTTTCAAACCGATCTAAAACACTTTTGAATTGATAAATAATAGAGTAGGTAACATGAATCATTCTTTGGTGATGTATACGAATATCGTTCGATGGATTATGAGGAAAAAAATACCGTTCCAATTGATAACCTCGTTCTGTTGAACTTAAAAAGATTCTTACACTCTCTTAAATGCAAAGTTCTTTATTTGTAATCCTATTATAAATAATATAAACGCGAAAGTTTGTGAGAATGTATGTATGTGGGTTTTTCACGCAAAAACTAATAAAGTGATTTGATTAAATTTGGTACATAAACACTGCTGGGACTCGGGGCCTTCTCTCACAGGGTGAGAGTTTAAGGTCATAATCCACCACGCTGGCCAAGTGCGGGTTGGTGGATGACACATGACCTCGAAAGATTCTAGGTACATGTCGGTTTCCTCACGATGTTTTCTTTCACCGTTTTTAAGTTAGCGGCATTACGCACATGACTTCGAAAAGACAGTGGTGCGCGTGGTGGAATTCGGACCCGGGGGCTCCGGATAGGCAGTCGCCGTTCTCCCGACTAGACCAGCCGTAACTTAGTTTGTTGATGAACATAGTTTGTTGATTTTCATTTGAAATTTGAAATTTGGTACATATGTATATACAATCGTGGTAGGTACAATAAATTTGAGGAGCTTCCAAACAAAAAGCAATAAACCACATTTTTGTATTAATGATGTCAATTAGTATAAAATTATCATCGATCTAAATCAAAAGATGTGCCCTGAGCACCTTGAAATTGTTAACAAATTGCGTTTCTGTGTGTAGCGTGTGTGGCTTACAACTAGCAATTAGAATTGCTAGCGGCGAGGAATGTTGCGGTGCTACTTATTTTGGTTGTTGACAATGAATAGCGATAGGTATAAACGTCTAGCGTTTCCAATAATCGACTTAAAAAGAACGAGTGAGCTCACTATTCCCAATGATAACATAATTCCGTGCGCGTGAAATTTGGCAAGACACATCCATTGATTTATATCGATACAAATTATTGCTTTCGTCGCACTAAGAAAATTTCTTTCAAATAGAAGTAAGTATGAACTTCTTGAATACAGATAAGGGCAAACACACTTTTTTACTATTTAATCAAAAAATAAACCATTTAGTTATAGCAATCAGTTAATCTGTATCGATCGCCTCAAACGGCGACATATGCGTTAAATATGATTACGCTCGCAAAACTACCCTCAAATAAAATAATTTATTATCTACCCTCCGATAATAGCGGAGGGTGGCAAATGTGGCCAAATAAAATTAGCCAAATTCGCTGGTGTTAAGTATTGGGGGGAAGTTTCACGGTGTTTTTTAGTTAATTGGGGATGAAGGGGAATTTTTGACGTTGATGTTTAAGTAGGTATATTTGAATGTGATCAATGCGCTGTAGTTAACGATATGCTACTAAAATTATAAATGCGGAAAGCTTGAATGTTCGTTGCATGATCTCGTTGACCTAAACGGAACCGGGTTGAAAATTAGAACAATTAATAAGGTCTACCGTAATCTAATCTAATAATCGTTATTTTATATTATCATCATCATCATCAGCCGCAAGACGTCCACTGCTGAACATAGGCCTCCTCCCTAGATTTCCACAACGAACAGTCCTGCGCAACCTGCAACCAGCGGTTTCCAGCGACCTTTGTGAGGTCATCTGTCCATCTAGTGGGAGGCCGTCCAACACCGCGTCTTCCGGTTCGTGGTCACCACTCGAGAACCTTTCTTCCCCATCGGTTGTCAGTTCTGCGAGCGATGTGGCCTGCCCATTGCAACTTCAGCTTGCTTACTCTTTGAGCTATGTCGGCCACTTTCGTTCTTTTGCGAATATCCTCATTACGGATTCTGTCGCGCAAACAGACTCCGAGCATAGCCCTCTCCATAGCTCGCTGTATGACTTTGAGCTTCGTTATGAGGCCCACAGTGAAGCACCACGTCTCAGTTCCATAAGACATCACTGGCAACACGCACTGGTTAAAGACTTTCGTCTTTAGGTTTTTATATTCTGCTGGGGTATAAAGAAATTTACAAACACACATGATACTATGCGCGAAAAACAAAATCCACCTTTTAGTCGGGTAAAAAAGATAAACTACATACATTTAGTTAAAAGTTAAGCATCGTTATGTTAAATTATAATTCGTAAATAGGTAAGTGAAGTTACGTCTGGTGTAGTCGTGAGAACGGCTACAGCGGATCCGGAACCCCGGGTTCAAACCTCACGCGCACCACCGTCTTTTCGAAGTCATCTGCGCAATGCCGCTAACTTAAAACAGTGAAGGAAAACAATGTTAGGAAACCGACATGTACCTAGAATCTTTCGAGGTCATGTGTCATTCACCAACCCGCACTGGGCCAGCGTGGTGGATTATGGCCTTGACTCTCTCCTTCTGAGAGAAGACCCCGAGTCTCAGCAGGAACATTCAGTGGGCTACTTACGTGGACTATTAGGTACTTCTTAATGGGATTAACTTTTGTTAGATTTCGCTGTTTTGGGGTTCCGTGGCTCAAAAAGTGAAACGGAATACTTATAACATCACTCGCGTATCAATCTGTCTATCAAATCATAGTTATTATAGATCGTAAAAATGGTACATTTGTATATACAACGTAATATTCCGAAGTGATCGAGCAACAAATATACAAAACATCTAAACTTTCACACATTTAAATATCAGTTTGATAATTTAGCAACAATTTTATTATACACATAAATATTAGGATGATTTATTGCATAGCCACGTATGTGTATGTGTATGTGTATATATAAAAAACATACAAATTACATCGCCGCCATCTAAAGCTGCCCAAGCTAAAACAAAATCACAATTTTATTGGTGCTGTGTTCGAATACAAATATCTTAATTGCTGTTTCCAGGTAAGATAAGGTGATACAAAACATTTTAAAAGTTGACCCATAACTGTGAACTGGACTCTTCTTCTAGAGGCATGCAATATGTCTGGCAACACAGTTGCTATTGGTCTGAATTTATACAATTATAATAATAGTCAGCTGATAATCTTATGTATTATATATTGAATATGTTGACCCAATCGTCTAGCTAAAACCTTTTTGTAAATAAAAATAATTTACAACTTGAAACAACTAAATACACATAAATCTCTGTTTGCTAATTAACATAATTTACTACGGAACCCTATCCACACGAATCCAATTCGTCCAGTTTTTTTGTCAGTCCCCCAACTAGCCGGCGGCAAGTGTGAAAGTAGTGCCGTGCCATTTAGTGCGTATTTGCTCGGCCCCCTTGTTTGCTCACATGTCATCGAAACAGGTGCCTTGTTTGGGCACAGCTTTAGACAGTATTCACTTGCAATTCGTAGTTGAATGCACCTAAATGCCCGAGAGACACGAGGCTAGATTTTGAAGCTAAAATAGCAAGCTAGCAAGCTAGGTTTTTTATCGGGTACACTTCGGAGAATGTGCGACTGATTTACATGATCTAATACCACCTTGCCCTTTTTTCTATCGGAATGCTCGTAGCTCGAAAAAGCGACATCGTTTCATGGTTGACGTTCCAAAGACACGAACGAAGAGATTTGACTCAACTTTTGTGATAAGAACGTCTAGGCAGTGGAATACGTTGCCTGAGTGGGTTTTCCCTATTGGTTACAATCTTTGTGTCTTCAAATCGAGAGTGTATCGGTTTTTTCTAGGTAAACACGCTCCATCGTAGACCGCATCGTCGCTTAACGTCAGGCGAGATGGCGGCCAAGTGTAGACCTATAAAAGATTAAAAAATAAAAAATAATTACTTCTAGCTTCGTGTAGACGCTACGCAACACTAGTTTTGTCTACACGAAGCTAGAAATAATAGCTTGCTAGCTTACTAACACTATCTTGCTAGCTTACTAACACTATCTTGCTAGCTTACTAACACTATCTTGCTAATATTGTTTTTTAACTTTCGCTATTTTAACACACAATGTTTATATAGGGGGCTTATATATACCTACGGGGCTTAATCACGAATAATTCATTGTTTAAGCACCTTGATATTCTATTAAGTTTTTTTCTTAAACTATAGATAGATAGATAAACTTTTCAAAGTTTTTTTTTTTGAACTATAGATAGATAGATATCTAAACACTGCACTGCATTGCACTTAAGAAGTAAACAAAGTTACAAAAATATATAAAACTTTAAAAAAATGCAACGATTGGCGACCTTATCGCTAAAAGCGATCTCTTCCAGGCAACCGCTATACTACAAAAACAAACTATCTGTTTGCTTATGTTTTTACGCGACGTCACATTTTTGCACTCTATCCTTGCTGTATTCTTGTCGCCTGTGTTGTTGTTACTGGTTGCCTGGAAGAGAGCGCTTTTAGCGATAAGGCCGCCATTTATGGCACTAGATATTAAGTTATTGTATTTTTTTATTGTGTATGTGTTTGTAATTTTCTGGTGTGGATAATAAAGAGTTTCTGTCTGTCTGATGTTTCGGCAGCGTTACTACCGCTCGTGTTCTCGTGACCCAACTCGTAATACATTTGTGTTCTACATTTTAACCCGATCCGTTCGGCCATTACGACGTGATTGAGTAACAAACATTCAAACATTGACATTTAAATTAGGATTACATCATTTTTTTTGTGATAAAAACGGCTAGATCTAGGCTGTGGAATGCGTTGCCTGAGAAGAGTGAATCAGTTTCTTCTAGGTAAGCACGCTCCATCGTAGACCGCATCGTTGCTTAACATCAGGCGAGATGGCGTATATAAACCTATAATAGTTTTAAAGAAACATCAGCTATCTAATGTCTGTAGTATCTACTCTAGGTCAAATTAGAAACGATATTTTTCAATTTTCAACAGAAAAATCGAGAGTAGCGCCACTCTAAAAGGGTCGCTCTATAAACGTAGCATAAGCACAGATTTTATAGTCGGCCCATATGTCGACAGTACCTGTTCACTAAATGTGATTGATTTTATTGATATGGGCGCCGGGTAATCTGGGGTACAGACTATTTGAAACTTTATGGCTTGTAATAGATAGCAGATTGTGACTAATTGATTAGAAAATTTAAATATGTAGCGGGGGTGATGAGAATGCACTATTACAGAAGCGAGAGGTAGGTTTGATCTCGACTACAGATGTAAATATTTTATTTACTATTTAATGTATTTGTGTTCCAAGTGTAAACCCGATTCGTTCACACGTTCCTACGCGACTGAGCAACTAACATCCAAACTTTGACATCTACAATATTAGTGGAATTTACTGATTTGACATATTGAGTATGTTTCAACGTTCGCGATTCAATTTTGTGCAACATTTAAGTAAACATTGTCACTAATGCCCGGGTTACACTAGGCTAGTTTTTCAAGCTAGTGTTTGCAAGGCTTCTAGCTTCGTGTAGACAACGCTACGCAACGCTTTTTTTTAAATAAAGAGCGACGAGACAAGCAGTACATGTGCCTGATGGTGAGAAAAAATGCCTGCCACATAACAGCACAGTGGCATGCAGCTATTGGGATATGAAGAGTCGAAATCATTACCTAGCACTATACTATAAAGCCCTGTATTTCTCTGGAAACATTGCCCTTCAACCCGGAAAACAGTAATGTTTGCATATTTAATTGGATAACGGGACACTCACGTATATACGGTCGGTCAATCCGACTCGAGTTTCGGCCGCGTCCGGCGGCCTTTTTCAAAGCAGTGCACGCGCGGTGGCTGCCGTTTGGCACTGACGCCAAACCAAACTGACGTCAGTGCCAAACGGGCAGCCACCGCGCGTGTGCACTCGCTTGAAAAAGGCCGCCGGACGCGGCCGAAACTCGAGTCGGATTGACCGACCGTATATACGTGAGTGTCCCGTTGTCCAATTAAATATGTGTAACAACCACGTTAATTTTAATAGTAATGTTTGCACATTACTGCTTGGCGGTAGAATAACTGGCAAAGATGTGGTACTTCCCTCTCTCTGTAAAACTCTGTATCTCTGTTTAGTTTTGTCTAAATGAAGCCAGAAGTACTAACCTGCTAGCTTGCTGACACTAGCTTAGTATCCTAGCTTGAAAAACTATAGCCTCGTGTAGCTCTGGCATAATTTCAGGTCAGTACTGGCGTTGTAAATAATATTTATTCTATAGCTGAAGTTAGAAGTCTTTCTTCAGCACGAAGACAAAAGATATATAAATAAATATTGGTGGACAAATCACACACAACACCATCTGACCCCAAACTAAGCAAAGCTTGTAGGTACTATGGCGGCCAGATAGCTGATATAATACGTATATAGTTTTACATAAATACACGGGTAACTCACGTATAATGTAGTCAGTCCAGTCCGACTGAAAAATGCACTGTTTTCCAGTGCTAAACGAGCTGCGAACCCGCGCGCGCACTCTCCTTGAAAAAGATCGCCGGACGCGATCGAAACTTGAGTCGGACTGGACTGACTACATTATACGTGAGTTACCCGTGTATTTATGTAAAATGTGTAATAACCACGTTAGTTTTCATACTTATATAGTTGTAAATACATACTTATTATACATAATAAGTATTTACTTCTTGCGTGAGTACATAAGTACATTCTTTTCATAATTTAAGAGCGACGCTCTTGTCGGAGGAGTTCCTTCCATGTACTTCTACACTCCGCCATCTTAAGTACAAACACACTTTTATTAAACCATAATAGGTTTACACTTGACCGCTATCTTCCCTGGTGTTAAGCGACGATGCGGTCTACGATGTAAAGTGCTTACCTAGAAGATACCGATAATGTGCAGTTTATAAAATACAACTATTAACCCCCATTAGAGAAGCAATCACTTTATTTTATTTCTATCTGTCTTTTTCTACGGACAAGTAAAATATATCCCCATCCTTTTCCCCCTCGTAGTAAATTGCACCCTCTGACAAAGGGGATTCAGCTAATTCGTAAGTGGTGACATATGATTAGCCCGTTACAAATGGATACCAATTCAGTTCAATTGCTCCGAAATCAATTGCATTGGTTTAAGTTAATAAATTAGGGGATTCGTAGGGAAATATTTTGTACGCATTTTGTTAATAATCGTTCAGTTTACTCCCAATGACAGATTTGTGTTTTTTTTTTACATGGAGCTTTGGCATTTGGCTTCAATGCGCCTTTGCCTGCCTGGTTTACAAAACTATTTATTAATTTACCTGCAATAATGATTACTGATAAAAGATGGTACCTTTTTTTAACCCCCGACCAAAAAAAAGGGGTGTTATAAGTTTGACGTCGATGTCTGTCTGTCTGTCTGTCTTTCTGTGTGTGTGTCTGTCTGTGGCACCGTAGAGGTCAAACGGATGGGCCGATTTCGATGCGGTTTTTTTATTTGAAGGTTAATATCCGTGCGGATGTTCTTAGTTATGTTTGGTTAATATAGATTCAATATGGCCGCCGCCACAAAATGGCGGACAAAATATTTCTTCACAACCTACCTCAATATGGGTGTCAAATGAAAGGGCTTGATTAGTAGAATACTATACATTATAAAAAAATCAAATCCAAGATGGCCGCCACCACAAAATGGCGAATTATATTAATTTTTTCACTACTACCTCAATATGGGTATCAAACGAAAGGGCTTGACTAGTAGAATACATTGCACTATGACTAATTTCAAATCCAAGATGGCCGCTTCCACAAAATGGCGAAATACATGTCTTTTTTCACAACTCCCTTAATATGGGTATCAAATGAAAGGGCTTGACTAGTAGAATGTTGTACAGATAACAAATCTGAGGTAGTTGGGGGTTAGTCAAAATTTTTAATTTTGTTCTTGTATAGCATAGAGTGACGAGATGGTCAGGACATGTACCCGCACAGTGACACGCAACTTTGAAATTGCCCCAGTTCATGAGATTTGTGCGTTCAAACAACAAAAATATCGTTCAGACAAACGATAGCTGATATAGGTAATACAAATAATTGTAAAAACTTGTGTACTGGACACCATTTAAAAAAAAAGCTTTAGTGAAAAGGCGTGATATAAATTTCATTTCTTTTTTATTCGATTTCAATCCAAATACGGTTTGTTGTATAAATATACATAAAGCAGTTATATGTTAAAATCTACCGTTTTCTGTATAAATAGATTCCTTACTAAAAACCCACTGAGTCGGCCCTTGTCTGTCCACTGGTTTTTGCCACTCGCTTGCCAGGGATGGGACATTAAAACGTTAACCTAGTATATATCGATAAATTTTAAAGTAAGAATAATTTATTTCTAGCATATGGTTAGGCACTTTAACATGATTAAAAATCAGAATTACCAAATCAATACATTTGTTGATTAAGTAGTTGTAGTTGATGAAGTAAAATCTTTAATAGCTGGACGAGCGTGTATTTGAAGATTTATTCCAGGCTAGGAGTGCCCTCGGTTTCCCCGTTTAGTTTCCAAAATAAACTCTGAGTAAATTCTGAATTATAAGTTTTCACTTCTATCGGCAGTCCTTATGTTTTGTTTAGTTATTGGCAGACGTTGCTCATCATCACATATCTTGCTAGTCCCGTCACTCTCAATTACAAAACAAAAGAAGACACAAACAACACCATCTCAAAGTAAACGCCACCTGAAGAAGCCCTCTAAATAACACAAGATAGTTTTATGTACCTCTATAACAGGTCCGTGGACTGCCAAGATTTAGGCCTAGCCTAGTTTGGGATCCAATGCCACCATGGGATGCCACAATAACGCCTGTTTTGTTTTTATATAAAATGGTATTTGTACTGCGTACTATTTTAAGTTTTGTGTGTAAATAAATAAATATTGGTGGACTTTTCTCACACAACACCATCTGACCCCAAACTAAGCAAAGCTGTACTATGGAAGCCATGTAGCTGATAATAATATTGATATATTTTTAAACACATAGGTACTTATTATTCATAGAAAACACCCAAACACAGTCCAAAGATTTGTATTCATTACACAAATATTTGCACTGGATGAAGATTAAACCCACGGCTTACGGCTTCGCAGGCAGATTTACTACTAACTAAGCTACCAGGCTAGCCAAATAAAGCATGACTTGATTTAAAAATAAAAGCAGACACGACGTATTAACAAACACGTCACCTCAAAGTGACACCGTCTTAATTTCACGAGAAGACAATGATGAACAATTTAAAATCATCGACTCGATAATGTATTCCAACCGACACGTCCCATCCCTATCACGTGGATCTAATTTGGCAAGGGCCGTCCCTTTGTTTGCCGGCGCAAATTGCTGCCGGTAATTGGCTTAAGCTCCCTTAGGGCGGGAATTAGCAAGAGTCGCGGGCCCATCGGTGTTTATACCTATTGTTTGAGGGGCAAGACGAGATGTCGCCTTTGTGGGACTTCGTCTCAATTTCAACACATTTTTTTCATTTCAATTCCAAAAAAATGCGATTGATTCGACTCGATATGTGAAAAAAATGCTAATGTTTGGTAATGTGCTAGCATCATGCGCGGTCCGAAGAGGGGGGTCACAGGGGACCAACCCCCAAAATCGTATACGCTAAACTAAAAATCTAAGAAAATTAAAAATATCTAATAGTACATATACTATTTTTTAACGCGGGAAAACAACTAGAACGGTAGCTACGCGGGTTAAAGCGTGGGGCACTACTAGTAAAGTATTTTATTTTAAAGTATTATTTGTA
This sequence comes from Ectropis grisescens, assembly GCA_017562165.1. Lineage (NCBI taxonomy): Eukaryota > Metazoa > Arthropoda > Insecta > Lepidoptera > Geometridae > Ectropis > Ectropis grisescens. Next base: position 11,379,686 of record CM029768.1, read on the forward strand.
TTATTTCTACTGCTGACCCCCCAAATCTGAGGCTGCGTACTAGTGACACCCTCCAAAATTCGAGGCTGGGACCGCGCCTGGCTAGCATGACTGTGATCCGGACAGAAAGGCAATGTTTCTAGACCAATTACGGGGTATAGATGTGGCTTTTCAGGAATCTAATTCCGAAAAATGATTCGAGGATTGAACAAATCCTGGCGTTTGTGGCAATGTCCACACGCACATACTCGTACATGTGTGGATACTACTCGTCTCGTCATGCTACACTTGAGAAAAAGTTTATTTTACTCAACTTGAAAGCATTGCCACTCAGCGCGGTAATGTCACCAGTATGGTGGGCATGACTTTGACTGGTAGTGCGCTTAAAGCTTAGGGTGAGAATTTGCAGGAGTCGCGGGCCTCGTCGGTGTTTAATACCTATTGTTTGAGAGGCAGGACGAAACGTTGCCTTTTGGGACGTCATCTCAATTTCGATACATTTTTTATTTATTTCAATTCCAAATTATTCAATTTTCATCGAAAAAAAAATCAAACCCCGGCCAGACACTCGACCAAATTTTATAAGAAGCCTATGGCTAAGTCGTCAAGTGGTCAAGTGCGAGTCGGACTCTCCCATGAAGGCTTCCGTAGCAACAAGTAACATAATATTAAAGTGCTTATGAAAACTTATTTTATACAAGAGTAGTTCGTTGTTACTTTTACCAGTGTTTTAACAATAGTGAATTTATGACATATTAAAATAAAACTACTTACTATATAGATCTCATTCAAACCAATTTTCGCTGAAAGTTTACATGGTAATGTACATCATAATTTTTTTTTTAGTTTTGTTATTCTCCTTTTTTAGGAGTTATAGGATTTATTGAGGGGGGGACACATTTTACCACTTTAGAAGAGTCTCTCGCGCAAACTATTCAGTTTAGAAAAAAAAACATGTAAGAAAGTTCAATATAATTTATGAAGACCTATCTATAGATAGCCTTTTTCAGCCTTGATATCATTTTTAAGTATGGGACACCCCCAAAATTTGTTGTTTTTTACTATTTTTTGTATGAAAATCTTAATGGGGTTCACAGAATACATCTACTTACCAAGTTTCAATAGTTTCGGAGAAAAGTGGCTGTAACATGCGGACGGACAGACAGACAGACATGACGAATCTATAAGGGTCCCGTATTTTGCCATTTGGCTACGGAACCCTAAAAATAATTATGAGACCACCTATGAAGTACAAGAATACACCTCAAAATCGGTTCATTCGGCAGGCACGGTAGCTTACATTCAAATGCCCATATATTTTTTATTGTAGTAAAATCTAATAAATAGCTTTGAAATTTTCAACATGTGTGACTTCAAAACAAAGTCAAAGCGATCAAGTTCAAATTAGTAGTTACAAGTTACACGTAAATTTTACTTGGTCAACGGCATTTACGACCTTTAAATCATGGAGGTTAGATATTTAGGGCAGTTTAATATTTATAAGGGTGATTAGTTTTATTGCGAGGGTGGTTCTATTTATTGTTCGTTAATTTGTTTGTTGCCGTGTTTGTGAGGGCGTAAAATTAATACTTTTATTTAGATGACATTTGGCGTCGAGTTTTTAATACAATTGGCAATCAACTGGAGGATAAATTAAATTGATATTAGAAATAAATAAACATTATTATTATTGGAGATTAAAACGCCTATTCAGCGTTTTCTGCACACGTTATTCAGACTGTCTTAGAGTCTAACTTGTCAGCTCGCGATTACACCAGTCTGAAAAACGCGCTTACGCGCAACAACTCTAGGACTTTTAACGTTACTTCTTTTTCTGTACTGCACGCTATTATAGTAGTATTCATTCATTTGAATCAATAAAAAGAGAATTTTAAGTCTATGAGATGGGTATAATAACAGCGACATCAAAATTAAAATTATTGAATTCGAACTCCGAATACCCAAAACACAAAAACAAAAATTACCGCAAATACCAATGAACCAATCACAAACCAATGAAATGATTTTTTCAGACTAAATGTCAGTGTCATGTATTTGTCGGTCTAACTGTTTTTGTCTTATTACATAGGTACTCGTTATTCTGACTGTAAGCCAGTAAGACTCGCCGAACCCGGTCTTGCATTCAGCAGGTCTACTACGAAGTCCGATAAACGATATATCGGCCGAAGTTATGGACGTTTTTATACCACGAAATACAATCGGTCGGGTGATGACGCAAAAACTGTCAAATCAGCGTCGGTCGGGATGAACGAAAGGCCCGACCACATCAACCGATCGATTGTGTTTCGTGGTATGAAACGTCCATAGCTTCGACCGATATATCGTCTATCGGACTTCGTAGTAGACCTGCTGAGTCTAAGTCTGACGCTTATTACACCACGATAACTAAGACTGTCTGAATAGCGAGTGGTCTAATAACGGCTTAACTAGCCCCAAACTAAGAAAAGCAATTATGTATTTTGGTTTACCTTAATTGTAAGCAACGCGCCTATCCATGCTATTGGAACACGAAGAGTCCCAAGAAGTAGAACAACTGGCAAAGGTGTGGTACTTCCCCAGGCGTACTATTTAAAGATCACTGCCACAATATTTTTACTTTATTTTAACTTCTATGGGTGTACACGCGATCTCGTCTGATGTCAAGCGACGATGCGGTCTACGATGGAGCGCGCTTACACAGAAGAAATCGCTTCAGCGTCGATTTGAAGACAAAGATTATTGATTATTTATACTAATATTAGGTATAGTTTGTTTGTTTGAACGCTAGGATCTCGAGAACTACCTACAGGCCCAAATTGAAAGATTATTTTTCTGCTGGATAGTCAATTTATCAAGCAAGGCTATATAACATTACGCTGCTATCAATAAGCGGAACATGAACGAAAAATGTAACAAAAAACGAGAAAAAATCATTTTTGAGAGCTTCCGTTGCGAGCGCTAACGTGCGGCAAAGTCCGTAACAGCATGTTCGTCTGTCTTTTATAGTTGAGCCATTATAACCTAAGCTAACCAAATTTGTTTTAAATCTGAGTTAGTATGAACAATTTTCGATAAGCGGCGTTGCAACGCGTCCGGGTTCAGTAACTTACACAGTAGTTACGGCTATGCTAGCGAACCGTGACGAATCCTCTTTTCCCCTAGATACAAGTCCGCCGTTGGTCGCGGCCAATCACGTAATTCAATAATAAATCCCCACAACGGTATTGTACCTTATTGTACCTTCCACATAAGTGATTTCGTAGTAAAACCGTCTTCTACTCTGACCTACGAAGAAACTTACTACAGAGTATCAAAAGTCATGAACCACAGATATAACAAAAAAAACAACAAATGTATGAAAAACTAGCAGTGGCCGTGCAGTTTAACCTGTGTAGAACTTGATTCCGTTATTTTCTTGAAATAAAAAAGTCTACCTTACTTCTAACAACTCCAAAAATATGTGTACTAAATGTCATGATGATCGGTTTAGTAGTTTTCGCGTGGAAGCGTAACAAACTTTTGTGTTTATAATATTAGTAGCATAACCTCAACTTTGCGGCTGCATTACAACTGTCATGGTTCGTGGTCACTTTTTAACCGAGGACGAGTTTCTTTAGATCGTCAAACGTCTTGTCCTGCCCTGTCCTGGAATATCTGAGTTATGTTTAAAATGTCAGTTCAAATTTTAAAACTATTAAGAACCACAAAAATCGTCGGAGTCGAAAAATAATTTACCTACATTTATTGGTTTATTGCCCGTGTCCCGGTCCGAGTAACACGGGCAAACTACTGGTAGTAAGACGGGTAGTAACACGGGTAATAAAATCGTCGAAGTCGAAAAATATTTACATTTCATTTGCCTCAAAAGATTTTTCAAATTAAAAGTTATTTGGCCGCGTTGAAGTCTTTATCATGCGGAATTATCATATGGGTTTGAGTCGCCGACATGGTCATGTAGCGGCGTAGTGTCGGAGCGGGGACTGAGCAGAATCTTTTTGGATGCGTGATATCTTGTGAATTCGCTTCACTGATTGTGATATATCAATATATCTGTAGGTATAGGTACGAGTATACTCACATATTGTGTAACATTGTTGTTCAATCACTGATGTTGAAACTATTGTGATAGTTTTATCATATGATTGCGTTTTATACTACAACTTTAAGATTTTTGAAGAGAAAACTTCCTTTGGCCCGCCACAGACAGATTTTACGTGGGATGTGTTGTGAATTCTAGCGTCACGCTCGGGAATGATAGAAAATCGGGTAAACTCGGTACCATGGCCATAGGCCATCAAGAAATGCGGCAGCAATTCCCATTGGTCATCTGGAAATGGTGACCAATGGGGATGGTGACGCATTTTCTAGATGGCCATGCTCTTGGCCACGCCCTCCGGATTCACCCACGTAGTTTCTAAAGAAAGCTATGAAATTCTGAATTATAAGTTTTCACTTCTATCGGCAACTCTTATGACTGTTTTTATTTATATAGAGACGATCAGGACATGCGCCTGATGGTAAACAACATGCCTGCCACATAACAGCACAGTGACACGCGGCTATTGGAACATGACGAGTCGAAATCATTACATAGCCGTACTTTCCGCTCGTCACTCGAAGATCTAAGATATTATTACTCTAAGCCCTGTAATTTCTCTGGAATCTGGAAGTTCCCTTTAAACCAAACCACAGTAATGTTTGCACATTAGTTTTTGCCGGTAAAATAACTGGCAAAGGTGTGGTACTTATTTTTTTTTTTAAATAAAGAGTGACGAGACGATCAGGACATGTGCCTGATGGTAAGCAACATGCCTGACACATAACAGCACAGTGACACGCAGCTATTGGAACATGAAGAGTCCAAATCATTACCTAGCACTGCACTGCGCTCGTCACCCAGAGATCTAAGATCTTATATCTCGAAGCCCTGTAATTTCTCTGGAAACATTGCCCTTCAAACCGGAACACAGTAATGTTTGCACATTACTGCTTGGCGGTAGAATAACTGGCAAAGGTGTGGTACTTCCCCAGGCGGGCTCTGCCAAGAGTCCCACCACTACAATCCCTACTTATTCACTTCACTTTTATCGGCATTTCCTATGACTGTATATATACGAGTATATTTATTTAACTTAATAAGCTCACGCAGGTTAAGCTTTTTTGTATATTATCTAATTCTTCAAATTTTCCTTAATTGAAGAAAATAGTTTTAGTTACATTATTAACTTTGCTCTTGTAAGATCTATGTTCCACATACACTTAAAACATGTTTTACACCCACTCTCCCAATCACCTTTTTAGTACCTACCACAAAGTGGGACCCATCAACATACAGCCACCGATTTTGTACATTTCAAAAAATATTTAAAAATACATTAAGAGACGTCGTTTTACCTTCAAAAGTAAACCAAGCTTCGTGCTCAAGGGTTCAAATCGAAATCTCGAAAAATCAATACAAAAATCTTTATTCTGTTTATAGTACGTGACTTTTACTGAGATCTCGGGAGATTCCTGATATGTAAACATTACCCGACAATTTTATCCCTATACACGACATATTCATGCAACTATTTGTTTGCAATGGGAATAATGAGTCGATATTACAGATTAAGATAGTGGCTCCCTATTTAGATGCAGAACAAAATTTGTAAAAATGCAGAGTTGCCAACATGTAAATACGTAAATGGGATCTTTAGTTTAGTAATGTTGGTAATAAACTTTTAACGATGTTTATTGAATGGCTCTGCTCGGAAATCGATCGATTTTTCGAAGAATCGATAAATGGAACGTCATTCAATGGTTTTCATTGAATGCCTCCGATTTCCATTGATGTTTTTCAAGTGGAATTAATGAATTAATGGTGATTAGTTTACTGAGCAATTGATTATTATGTAAAACAAAGAAATAGGTCTAAGTATTTAACCAGTTAAGCTATAATTATTTATCTTCAAACAAAATCATGCTGAGCTAGACTTGAGGGTAATATTTTGTGTGAAACGAAATACAACAATTAGAGAAAGAGAGAGAATCAAATGAAAATATTCGTGAATTCGTGGAATGTCCGGATCGAATTGAAATGTTAAATACAGTTGGAATATAGTCTGGAATAACATTACACAATAGACTAAATTTCGTTGCGGTAACATTACGGGCTTAAGGGGCGAGGAACTGCGTGCGTTTTTTTTAAAACTCGCCGGATGGTAAGCGACGGTAGAAAATATCATTAAAAACCAATTGTATCTCTCAGGGAATAACCATTAAAATACCAATTATCTCATTAAACTATGACGGCCACTTATTCCACTCTAAAGACTTTGAGGGTTGTACGTATAAAGAAATTGGACTCAGACCGTTTGGTACGAATTTTAACTAGGTAAAACCGCGGGCTAATTAATAATATTAGTTTAAAACGCTCCACACACGAGTCCTAAAATCAGAGGAAATGACGTAAAAGTGGTGGGGAGGAGCCTACATCTCACCAAATGATTGGTGGTTTATGGTGCGATGTAGGGTCCTCCCCACTAGTAATTTCCCTTGATTTTAGGGCTCGTGTGTAGAGGGTTTAAGACAAAAAAAATTACGCTTTATTTCGCGAGAAATCCTCGAAATGAAACGGATAATGACAGATGCGTTCGGTGCCAGGTTATCAGTTGTGCAAACAGCGCCAAATGTCACACAATCGCGGCTACAGTAATTGATATAATTATCATTTTTACAGGCTTAGCGGTGCGGTTGATAAATACGGGGTACGACGGATAGGGCGGACGAAATATACGCACTATACGGGTCATTTTGGGACTTTAGACTTTAACTTGCTTTAGCGTAAGCAACCCACTAATTAAATTGGGTGTTTCTATTAAGTATGTATTTAAAACTATATATGTATCATATCAGCTATCTGGCCGCCATAGTACAAGCTTTGCTTAGTTTGGGTTGGGTTGGTCAGATGGTGTTGTGTGTGAATTGTCCACCAATATTTATTATTTATTCAGTTATTTATTCTTTCTTCTTAATTTCTAAGTCTTTTACAATAAGTATAAAAATATAAGCATTATAAAAACTGAAAAACTAGGGTGTCGCGGGCAGGACCCAAGCTACCGGTGGTTAGGGCTGCAGAGAGAGGAACCTCCTGACGATGCGCGCTGTGTCGAGGATGACTGCCTTCTGCATCTTATTATTATTATTATTAAATAAATGAATTTAAAATTAATCAAAAAAAATATTAGGTACTGCCCATAACAGCACAGTGACACGCAGCTATTGGAACATGAAAAGTCCAAATCAATTCAATTTTTCAATATTAAAACATCTTTATTTCATAATAATTATTTTACAAAAGGAAACTAGTGTTAATTTAATCCTAGTATCACATAATCATTCAGTAATTACATTTTACTAACCCGAATAGTCAGCTCGATAGTATAGGAGACTCGCAGCTGCTACCATAAGTTAATAAAAAAAAATTGGTTGCCTGTAAAGTCGGTATACGGGTGAAAGTTTTACGTGACAGCGACTTTGAGTGGTAAAATAATTTTACGGAAGGGGACGCGTGCCTTTCACTTTTTATGTCTGTCTCTCTCGCTCTTAGGCGGGCTAACCATGCCCGAGTGGAAGGGACGCGTGCCTCTCACTCGCTCTCGTTGTGAGCGCATAACGTGAGCGGAGCGTAACGCAGTTTCTTGAAGTGTCACCCGGCAAACCAATTTATAAGACGTTGTCACGTCAAAAAAAACATAATCACGTCAAAAAAGCAAAGTGATTAATTGTATTGTTTCTGTGTAGTCCTGTTTAAGTGTTGTGTATTCGACGAGTGCTCTAACATTGCCTATTTTATTAATTTTCGGTACAAGCCATGATTATTTGCTTTCGGCGTATGTGATTAGAGATTTTTGATGTCCGCAATTAACGTGACTTTTGTTTATAGATATCCCGTTTAGATATCTAAATAGGTGGGGGGTTTTGTGGAAATAATTATTTTAATTGCCTGGTGTTTTAGTCGCTGCCTGTGTTAAATCACCGTATTAAAAACATGAAATGTCTACCACTATTTATTTATTTTTTTATTTGCTGAAAAATTAAAAGGTTTATTACACTTGGCTAAATTTAGTCGACTGAATTCAGAAGCAATTTTACAGGCAAGTTAGTCGACTAAATTTGAAGCATTTTTTTTATTTTGAGACTGGTCGCTGATCGTCATGTCAGTCCCGTTTTACATTATTTTGTATGATTACAAATGGCGTCTTAATGTGTACGTATCTATTTAAGTCTTTTAAAATTATTTCTTACCTACGTCTCTCAAGTAATTTTGAAACATGTTAGAAGTAAGCAATCCTCGTTTCTGAATTTAGCATGCAACTAGCATTAAATGAAACTGAATGTTACACTTATCTGAATTCAGTAGCAACAAAATTCAGTCGACTGTAAATTTAGAAAAAAAAATACGTTAAAAAGGTTTGCCAAGTTTAATTAAGCCCAGGCCTTTACAGGTTTCTGGATTCCCAAGATACAGGGTTAGCCTAGTTTGGGGCCCGCTGAAAGTTCATTTACGACAATAAAACCTACTCTATTTTATGTAAAACTAGCTGTGCCCTGCCACGCTTCGCTGTGGTATATTGTGATGCAAAAATTCGATAAAAACAATCCTTGATGCGGATTATTTATCATTCTAAAATTTCAGCTCGATCGGTGCAGAACTTTTTGAGTTTTTGAACCGTACACAAACCAACATAACGTTTTTATATACAGAGATGGTATGTGTGTGTTATGTAAATGGTGTGTGTTTTAATATGTTAATGCTAATAAATATTCTATTCTATTCTTTAAACCCGTAGCAAAGATAAACAGTTGCTTAATATACATAGAATATCCTACATACTAAGCTAATTTCTGCTTTGCTTTCGATATAGCTTTAAAATCATTATTTTCGCAATATTTAAAATCTATAGGGTACGTCGTTATTATTCAAATTAAACTAATTAATCTCTATAACACAATGATTTTTAAGCAATAATCGTTTAAATCATCCCCTTCGACTGACAATAGGGTGACCATAATGGACCGGCGGGTATCAAATTAGGGTGACACGTAGCACAAATGGCAATGAAAAGGAACATGGCTTACAACTGGCACTTGCAGACAAATGTAGGGTATTTGTATTATCGTTTTTTTATGTTTTAAGTGGATTATTTTATCCGACTTCGAAAGTAAGAGGTTTCAACTTTGACTGTGTTTTTTGTGTATTCAAACTAGCTTGGTCTTGGTAACTAGCAGCATTCCGTGGTTTTATCCGTGTGGTTACTTCACTGCTGGGTTCCAAATTTCAACTCGTTCCGCCGTGATTGAGCGGCAAGCATCGAAACTTTGGCATTTTTGACGTGACAACGTCTTATAAATTGGTTTGCCGGGTGACACTTCAAGAAACTGCGTTACGCTCCGCTCACGTTATGCGCTCACAACGAGAGCGAGTGAGAGGCACGCGTCCCTTCCACTCGGGCATGGTTAGCCCGCCTAAGAGCGAGAGAGACAGACATAAAAAGTGAAAGGCACGCGTCCCTTCCGTAAAATTATTTTACCACTCAAAGTCGTTGTCACGTAAAACTTTCGCCCGTATACCGACTTTACAGGCAACCAATTTTTTTTTTACCTATTATTATAGGTTTACACTTGACCGCCACTTTTGCTTGATTCACTTTCGACTTACAGACACCAAGATTGTAACTTGTAACCATTGGGAAAAATTAATTTAGGCAACTATTTCCATAACCTAGACGTTTTTATCACAAATATCTAATATTAGCAATGGTAGGGCTCCTGGCAGAGTCCGCCTGGGAAAGTACCATGCCTTTGCCAGTTATTCTGCCACCAAGCATTCTGTGTTGTAGTTTTAAGGGCAATGTTTCCAGATATATCTCTAGGCTAAGAGACAAAACACCGTATATCTCCGGGTGCCGAACGCAGTGCGGTACTAGGTAATGATTTGGACTCTTCATATTCCAATGGCTGCAAGGCACCGTGCTACTATGGTCTATTATTTAACGGCATGTTGTGTATCATCAGATCAGTACCTGTCCTGCTCCTCTTGTCACTCTATAGGCACTATAAAATATCTACTACGTATAGAGTTAGATCTGTCTGTTCCTTTGTTTCAATCGTAAGCAGATGACGTCCGTACTTTCTATGCCAACAGAGTGATGTGCCGCGACAAAAGTATGACACTTCCACAAGAGCGACAAGGCAAGAAAGATGCTACCCGTGCTTTCGGTGTAAAGCGTTTGTACCAACTCTGTACGTAGTACCTATATGTAAACTCTTTGGGTAGGACTACCTCTATAAAGCGAGCATTTATTTCCCGGGATTACAGTACCAACATGACCGCATATATCAAGTAAAGCGCCGTCCACACACAGTATAGCTACTGCCAACAGAACAAACGTCCCAGATTAAAGAATCGGTAATGTGCTCACTTGTATTCCGCTGGCGCGCTCTATAACTCTCTAAGGAGGTTGCTCTACTTACGGTATCGATTTAGTTTTGTCTATGACTCGGCGATGAATCGATTATTTTCAATACTATTATATTTCTATTTTCTATATATACATATATATATATTGACTAGCAGTTCACCGTGCTTTTATCCGCATAGTTCCCGATCACGTTTTCTTGATAAAAGCCCAGATCGTTATCTATCTATGTACCAAATTTCATCCAAATCGCTTAAGTAGTTTTTGTGTGAAAGAGTAACAAACATACATTCTTACATGCTTATAAACTTTTGCGTTTATAATATTAGATAGTAGGACTAGCCGCGTCCCACAGTTTTACCCGCATAGTTGCCGTTTCACTTATTTTCCCTCAATATAAAGTGGCCTTTGCGTTATGCGATCCATTTTGCCGTTCCGACGTAATTAAGCCACAAACATCCAAACACCCCAAAATACATAGGTACCTACATTAGTAGTAGATACCTACATGCAGGCTTTTTGAAGTGAAAATTTCTTTTGGCGCAGCACATACAGATTTTTCGTGAGCTACATGTATTCCGGTTTGAAGGGCAATGTTTTCAGAGAAATTACAGGGCTTGGAGATGTAACGCCTGCCCTCACAAAAAAGTCCTATGTATTAGATAGGGGGAAAAAATATATGACACTGGTACTCGTAGCATGCCCTGGTTTACCCACGCAGTTCCGTAATTTTTTACATGATATTCCAGACTAAAATAAAATTGTTCTGTTCCAAATTACAATCCGATTCATTCAGCTGCTCAGATATGTTTGGGCATAAACTCACACACACCACATTTAAATAGTGCCTAAACATTAACACAGTATCTCTCTACTTAGTCTAGTGTATTTTCTACTTAGTCTAGTGTATCTCTCTACTTAGTCTAGTGTATCTCTCTACTTAGTCTGTGATTAACACTAAGCACATCTCCAAAGACAATCAATCGACTTTCTTAAAAAAAATAATAGGTAGAGCATCTTCTCTATCGATTCCATGCAACAGCAAGCAATCTGTTAGAGTTGCCAACTTGCGGTATAAATAACGTCTGTCTACGCTTTATCGGGAGCAGAGGGGACCGGCGGGGGAACAGGGAGGAGATGAAAGATGAAAGTGGGTGGGGTAAATGTTGGATTGGACAAGTTTTAAAGGATTTATGTATATTTTAGAGAGGAAACTAACATGGTTCTTTTACATATTTTATACGCTTAGCTTGTAAATTGTTTACGTGATACTAAGGTTATATGTTTTCGTAAATTGTCTGTACTTATGATTCTTTAGTTGCAAACATAATCATAATCAATTTTATTCATACATTATTTCAAATGACAAAAAATGTCAGAATGAAATAATTGGGATTTCTAAGGTTGTAAGTTATTTACTTTAATCTTCGGAAAATTAGTTAATTAAAAATGGTTCGCAGATATAAACTATCCATACAACATATAATAACAAGTATGTATTTAAAACTATAGGTATTATATCAGCTATCTGGCCGCCATAGCACAAGCTTTGCTTAGTTTGGGGTCAGATGGTGTTGTGGGTCCATGGTTGGTTAGTAGGCATAAATATAAGCAGCCCACTAATGTTCCCACTGCTGGGACTCGGCGCCCTCTCTCGCAAGGAGAGAGTCAAGGCCATCCACCACGATGGCCCAGTGCGGGTTGGTTGATGGCATATGACCTCGAACAATTCTAGGTACCTAAATACCGGTTTCCTCGCGATATTTTCGTTCGCTGTTTCAAGTTAACGACATTATGCTCATGACGAAGAGACGAATATCGAGGTACTATTACTACTACATTAGAAAAATAATTGGCAGTCATACATAGGGAACTGCCGATAAAAGTGAAAACTCAGACTGCGTTAGAACTCGGAATTTGATAGCTCACTTTGGAAACTACGCTGGTGAAACAGGAGGCCATAGGCTGATGCTGACGCATTTCTCGATGATCAATGGCCATGGTCATGGTCATGGCCATGAGTTTACCCGAAGATTTCTGATCATTTTCAAGCGTGACGCTAGATTCAAACGATATTTCACGAAAAGTTTGTCTGTGGCGCACCAAAAGAGGTTTTTCCTTCAAGAACTTACTAGACCAGTCATAATTTTCTAACCTTTTCCTTTCTTCCGCAGGAGCCCCCACGCCCTCCTCGGCAAGACCCGGCGGCCGCGGACCGCCTTCACCTCGCAACAACTCCTGGAGTTGGAGAAGCAGTTCCGCATGAACAAGTACCTCTCCCGGCCGAAGAGGTTCGAGGTCGCCACGGGACTCATGCTTACTGAGACTCAAGTGAGTTCCTCTTCATTCAGATGCAGGTTACCATAGACAAAAACGTTGTAGAAGAGGCTCAATATCACAAACTCCATAACAATGTGTTTTTTTCTTCTAACTTCTTTAGCTGCTTAGATCACAAAATCGTATGGTTTTGCGTCACGGACACCGTTACCGTGTAGCGTTGGAGCGGCGAAACGAGATGTACCCGTTAGATGTTTTGCATGTGTAAAATCTTTTGAGATCACAGATCACAGATGCGTATCACAGATCGCGATGCGTATCAACAACAAATACAGGTGACGTATTGTGCAACAATAGCGAACATTTTAAGTTTTAAACGTTTTCTTCAATCGACGGTCACTATGGCTGTGAGTTTTTGAAGTGAACACTTCTTTTGTCGCGCCACAGACATATTTTTCGTGGCAGTGAATTTAATTCTAGTGTCACACACAGGAATGATAAGAAATCTTCGGGTAATCTCGGGACCATGGTAATTGGCAATCTATAAATGCGTCAGCATTTCCCATGTTCATGGCCACGACCTCCGGTTTCCCCCGCGTAGTTTCTAAAGTGAGCTATCAAATTCTGAATTATAAGATTTCATTTCTATCGGCGCTCTCTAACTGGTATTTTTTATGTACTAACACTAGCGACCCGTTCATGCTTCGCTTGCATATTGTCATATAAACCAAGAAACCTTCCTTGGCTCATGCACAACAACTTTGCGTAAGATCATCACAATGATCAAATACATAGTTTACGATCCACAGGCATACAGACAAACATTTATTTTTATATACCTACATATTTAGAATAGAGACGAGTATGTGCCGCAAGACGGGCGCAAGCCATCATGCTCGTTTAGATTTTTTAGACACGTCTTATACCTTTAAACGACAAATTCTTGTAGGTATATAGGTATATATATATAGAATCTGAAACTCGGAAACGGCTCGAACGATTTTCATAACATTATGTATACAGGGGGTTTCGGGGACGATAAATCGATCTAGCTAGATTTCATTTTTTAAAAACATCATTTTATGCGCGTTTTTAGACAATGAAAAACTCCTACAATGTCATGAGAATACAATAACTTATTTCGCCGCTGTTCTTTAAGTCTAAATGGCTCAGACGGAATATGCTCGCCCTCGGAGTCAACAGGCCCCGGTTCGAATCCTGATGGTTACACTCGGCACTTTTCTTTTTGTTCTTTTTTCTGAGAAAATCTTTTACTTTAAACGCATTTAATTCGTATCTAAGTAAGTCATCACTACGTAATTCGTACCTGCCTAAATATCATTAAAAACACCGAGCAAAGCTCGGTCAACCAGGTACTGACTATTTATTACTCGTGATTGAGTGCCGTTTGCGGAAGTTGAGCAGCTCTTGACATTAAGTGCCACAAGCAGTGTTATATTGAAACTGCTAGACTGAAATTTGAACTTAGGTAGCAATTTGTATTTTCATTTACTTTTATAGGTTTACGCTTGACCGCCGTCTCGCCTGATGTTAAGTGACGATGAGGTCTACGATGGAGCGTGCTTACCTATAAGAAACCGATTCGCTCTCGATTTGAAGACACCAAGTTTATAATTATCGGGAAAAACTCATTCCCACTCAACCCGCTTAGACAATTCATTCCACAGCCTAGGCGTATCACTTTCATGGTATTAAATGTGACTCCTCTGTCATTTGACTTATGACAAAAAGCAACGGAACCTCGTGTTTGTTGAAGCATAAGTTCCTATTAGAAGCATAAGAAGCATAGCGCCAACTATAATATTGCCAACGAGCCAGTAGTCACAATTTACACATAAAACACTGTTTGTACGTAAAAACATTCACACAATCACGTCCCTTCCCGCCTCCAAAAACAACCTCTTTTGACAGTTGCGAAATGGCGGCAAACCACCTGTCAACCTGACTGATCGCCGGATTTCAGCTCACCCCTAACTCATCTCTACCGTCGCCCAAATGAAGGGAACTAAAAGCATAAACCAGTAGGCATCTAAAAAACTTGTCTGAAAATACGACAGTGTCTCCTCTTTATTTCCAAGATAAGTTTGTGTGCAGAACGCCATACAAGATTATATGAGGGTCGGGGTTGTACTCGTAAATGTTATTACTTGGGGCGCAAATGTAGGCTTTTAAGATTAATTCTCTAGTGTTTCAGATCTACGTGGATTCTGTTATTCAGTTTACGACGTGTGATGTGATTTTTTTAGGGGAAATCGGAGCTAGGATGTTTTGCTTGATATTTTTGGCTGTTGCAATTGGTTGTTACTCGAAAATGATTTATTCCAAGATAGAGATAGAGAGTATTGTACGTCTAGTTCTCTTTTCCAACTTCATGTTTTGGAAAAAGTCGCAGTGTGGCTCATAAAACACATTTTGAAATTAATACTAACTTTACTTGTACACAGGTAAAAATCTGGTTCCAAAACAGAAGAATGAAGTGGAAACGATCAAAAAAAGCACAACAAGACTCGAAAAATAAGGATCCCCATCCATCCGAAGAAAAAAGCAAACCCAAAGACCTGCCCTTGCCGCAAGAACCGGAAAAACCAACAATGGCGGCTGATCTGACAGCTGTCAAACCACCCCCCATGCTAGACAGGGACAGAATTATCGCCTTAGAACGAGAGAGGGCGATGGCTGCGGCAAATTTCAATTCTAATTTGGAAAATAGACGCGGAATGGTGGTCATGTCACAAGATGGCAGCCGACCCGTTGATATGTTCAGGCCGTACGTTGTATGAAACTAATGTTATTTTTAATTTGTTTTACGCTTTTTACGTTGATTTATTTCTGAATTTTTAATGTAAATAGGTAACATAAATAAAAGTTTAAGTAGATACGTAATAATATGCAAAGTTAAAACCAAAAATGTAAAAATCACTCTTCATTTTTTAAGGCTTGCGAAAACCATTCTAATATCGTTAACTCAACAGCGTGGCAAAACACAAAAAAAAATTGACAAAAACCGCCATTATCGTTAATATTTTAGACAATTATGTAAGTACCTACTTTATTTTACAATTCGTTGGGATACCTGATGGAAGCTTTGAAGTGACAGATGAGAGTTTACCAAATATTTATCAAACTATTATTGAAATAATCATTAGAACAAAGTTAATTTATAGGTTTGTGTTAGACATTGACGAATAAAACTTTTTAATGGAATCATCTACCTTTCTCTCTTTTAGTATTTACTGCGTATTGATTGACAATTAAGGTTTTAGTACCTTGCCACATTATAAAACACAATCTTGTCTGATTTATAACTATCAATAATAAAATGCAAGTTTTATAAAATAAATCATTCTAGTCGATTTAGGATTTAGTTTTAGACTATATAGAATTGCTTAAGGCCAGGAATTTCCGTAGGGAAAATAACGTAATTGGCAACACTGTAATTTAAATCACCGATTGCATTCAAAAAAATTACTCAAGGTGAATCAAAAAGCTGTAACATTTTTGGTCAAAGTCAAATAGAAGAAATTGTTTGACATTTGTGACATTAAACTAACTGAAGAAGACAAAAAATGTGCTGTGCAAAGCTTTGGAATACGGAGTTAAGCCCTTATTACACTTGGCTAAATTAGTGACTGAATTCAGAATAATGTTTTAAAGTAGATTAAAAAAGCAAGCAATTCTCGCTTCTGAATTTAGTATGCCAGCTTACTGAATGCTATTACATACTACTGAATTCAGTAGCGACTAAATTTAGCCAAATGTAATAAGGCCCAGTGTTTTACTTAAATTATGTTTTTTCATGATGTAAATATACCTGTCTTAGATAGTTTTGGACAGATGACCTCACAAAGGTCGCTGGAAACCGCTGGTTGCAGGTTGCGCAGGACCGTTCGTTGTGGAAATCTAGGGGGGAGGCCTATGTTCAGCAGTGGACGTCTTGCGGCTGATGATGATGAGATAGTTTTCAATTTCACATGGTATGCCGTCAATATTTCTCGTAAAATTTATCCAACAAAATAAAATATTGGCGCCATATACTTAAATTGACAAATATTTTGACAGATCTTTTTGCGTCTCGAAAATGCATCATTTGCCAGTCATTCCACCGAGGTAATCAATGTACTAGCAGTACTGTGTTGCCGTGTGAAATACTATGTTATGTAATAGTAGAAATTACAGAGCAAAGAGATACTTTTAATATGCTTTTAATCCCCTGGGCATCGAAGTTTATAGCCATAAGCATACGCCCACTAAACGTTCTTACTGCTGGAACTTGGGGCCAAGAGTCCATGCCATAATCTAACACCCAGGTTTGACGGGTGACGCATGACTTGAAAGATTATTCTAGAAAGAATATGCCGTTTTCCTAACGATGTTTTCCTTCACCGTTAGTAATTTGACGCTGAGAATACTGCGTGTCACTGTACAGCTATGAAACAGCGTATTGCTTTCCATTACGTTCAGGTCTTGCTCGTATCGACACTATTTAGTAAAAATTAGTCTAAATGTAAGTAATATTTTTAATTCACTGATTTACCCTAAGAATAATGATATCTGTAAAATATTACAAGGACACCTAAAAGTCTTTGAATAAATTGACATTTATTTTTCAGTGAAATTTAGTATTTCTCTAATTTCTCTAGAGGTAAGGTATATTTTCATGACGTGGAAATTGATTATGTAGAATGATAAATATACAATATGAAATCTTCAAAGCTTATGGACGAAAATAAACCTTACCTCAGTTATTTCTAGCCGGTTTTTTTCAGTTTTAAGGTCACTGGCTCATGGACGTTGGACGTAAAAAAAGTCGGACATAGTCTCGCTAAAACCCTCTGCACACAAGCCCTAAAATCAGAGGAAATTACGTAAAAGTAGTAGGGAGGTGAGGAGGGTCCTCCTCACTACTTTTACGTAATTTCTTCTGATTTTAGGACTCATGTGTAGAGGGTTTAAAAAACAAATTGTTTCACATACAGGCGGACACGAAAACATTCCAGTGAATGTGCGCGTGTAACTATGTCAGCGCCTAACTCTATAGACACAATTTGTTTTTTAGCGTGACCATGTCCGACTTTTTTATACGTCCATGATGTAACTGTGAGGGAGAAAAGAAAAGCTGTTTCGAAATTTTCGGAAAGAATTTCTTTACGGCAAGCTTTGAGGAGATTGCCTGGTGTCTCATGACACTTCATCTTTTTATCAAACAGATATTAGCAGAATTATGCAGCTCAGTTTTACAAAACCATAAACCACGCGTTTTTTGTACTTACTTAGTAGGTAATGTCATTATTCCTAGGGTGTATCACCTTAGTTTATAAAAGTGAAGTTCCTAAGATCAACGTCATAAATATAGATTTACTGACTAACAAGCACATCTTTACAGCGACCAGTATTATTAATTTAAGTTAATTAACCTCTTTGTTTAGTGTGTAAGGAAATTGGAGCCAGGTATATTCAATTACAACTCAGACCAACTATTAAATCCGCAAAGAATTACATTTGTAGATAAGAGTAAAGAACTCAGTAGGCAGAATGACGAAGGACTTTCAAATCAAACACTGGATAATGGCGAAATTACGGTGATATACCTAAGTAAGTAACCGAGTGGATGAAAAATGGTTAGGTACTCCATTTGGCTAAATTTTGTCGACTGAATTCAAAAGCAAGTTTAGAAGGAAGCCATCCTCGCTTCTTAATTTAGTATACTAGCTAATAAAGCTTCACTTATTACATTCAGTAGACTAAATTTAGCCAAGTGACATAAGTCATTTAGAAATAGTTGAAGTTGACAGCACGATGTGTTTTCAGAATGCAGAAACCTATCAAAAATAGTTTATAATTGCAACCACATTGCAGTATTAATATTTCATTAATACTTCAACATTGATAAATTGACATAGTTTTTTCACACATTATATCGACATTTCTGTAAGTATAATCTAGGCATCCGTTCATTCTTCTGAGAAGCATCATATGACTCACATTTGTCCTTCTGTTTTTTATGTCATGGCAATGCACTTTTATGTGCTTACTCTTTGCGTCAATTTAACAATTTGACATATTATTTCGTTTCTGTCATTCTAAAAACTTTTCGTTATGTGCAATTTTTTACTCAAAAACCTTCGTTTACATAACTGGAATAGAATTCAATTACATTTTTTTCAATATGTTTGACGTCGAAAGCATCGAAAATTTCTGTACGATTTTAATTTGCCCAAAAATTTTACAGATTTTTAGCTTACCTAAGCTTTGAACATACATATATTTAGAATGATCAAGTAAAACCGTCTAAAACTTATCATCTAGGGTTCTAAGGTAAAGTGAGAATCCTAGCTTTCAGTTTACAAAAGAGTAGCAGTTATTTAAAAGCTGTGTCATTAACTGATATAAAGAGTTTTTTTATTTTGAGTCTGTTGTGAAATTTTTGAGCTCTCTAACGTCAAACATACTAAGAAAAATAAAGGTTTTATTTTTAATTGAAGTTTCGTTTTAACATAAAATAATTAAAACACATTAAAATAAACGTTATGGCTACTAAATCACCAAAGCTTCAAAAACAAATTAAATTGAAATAACTAAGTATTTTCTGTTTTTAACCACTTCTTTAACATAATATAAGATGTATAAATTTATATATAGACAGTAAGTAGGTACCTATACATATTAATATTAATACGTCGGTTAGTATAGAAGTACTTAGGTATGTGAACTGTCCAAAAAGCTTCAACTTTTTACAAACAGCCGGCAATCATCAATTTATTATATTTTTATAAAAACATATTTAGTTCACATTACTTACTTAATTTTCGCAAAACTTATTTTCAATTTACATGTATGTGAAGCTCAATAGCGTAAGAATTAATTGTATACTATTAAATATAATTATACCTATTATTACTGTATGTAAGTTGTAAATTTTATGAAAACCAAAGTGGTTGTAGTACATTTTTAATTAATTTACTGGTGTTTTACGTGTGATGTGGTCTATGGCATAGGTTAAGAACGACCTTCGTTATTAGCTGAGTCGCGTAATAAGATTAAAACACATTTCTTTAAAA
Organism: Ectropis grisescens; assembly: GCA_017562165.1. Taxonomy (NCBI): domain Eukaryota; kingdom Metazoa; phylum Arthropoda; class Insecta; order Lepidoptera; family Geometridae; genus Ectropis; species Ectropis grisescens. The sequence continues at coordinate 11,399,481 of CM029768.1, forward strand.
TTAGTCGTCTTAGGTACTGCCAATAGAATGAAAACTTTTGTAACTTAGAATAACGCGAACTCAGGGCCTGATTAACCCGTAGGCTAATTAGGCTGCAGCCTAGGGCGCAAGCGTCGTAGGGGGCGCTCTGAAATCGTGTCGTCTCATCCACTATAAATATATTATCATCATTGTATCTACCCTACAAATGTCAACTAGACCGAGGCAAAACACTAAAACTAAACGCGCTGTGTACTGAACCAAGCTTGGGAGCCTGATATTAACACATTTGACTGGGGCACGTCCTCAAAATTAGCCTAGGGCGGGCAGAACTCTTGATCAGTCGCTACGAGAACTCATAAACCTTTTGAAAAAACCCTATCACAAATTGTTCAACAAAGGTAAAAAAGCGGCTTTCACTTCAAAAATCTACTAAAATGATCAAGTAATTTGTTTTTTTTTGACGTGACAACGTCTAATAAATAGATGAACGCTGGGTACATGTACGAAAAAGTGTCCCGTTATGTCCCGTTACGCTCATTGTACGCTTGCGCCGCATCTATAAATGTATTGTTATGACGTTATCACGTTAAACTATCGTCCGTAAACCGACCGACTATATAGACAACCATTTTTTTTTCTGAAAAAGTTTTAATACATTAATATTGTTAGAACATGTTTCTTTAGCTCCTGTTTCTCTAATGCAATTATTATAAACAATTGTTTACTAAAACAAAAACACGTTTTGTTGTCCTCGTCGTATTGCTGACATTTTAACCGCAGAATGCGGTTGAAACTTATATCACGCTTGTTCGATCATATCACACATCAACGAAACGTAAATTAATTTTAAATGTTCAAATCTGTAAATGATACATTAGCCATATATCTAGGTATACAATTATTGTGCAAATGAACAATAGAAAATAAAAGTTACTATGTTGAGATAATGTTGTTTTTTTGTGCATTACATTAACTTTCATCCATGTTTTTAGGTTTCCGTAGCCAAATGGCAAAATACGGGACCCTTATAGATTCGTCATGTCTGTCTGTCTGTCTGTCCGTATGTTACAGCCACTTTTCTCGGAAACTATGGAAGCTATACTATTGAAACTTAGTGAGTAGATGTAATCTGTGAACCGTATTAAGATTTTGATACAAAAAATCGAAAAAAACAAAAAAATTTAGGGATGTCTCATATAGGTATAGAACTGAAACTCAAAAAAAAATTTTGATCCATACCATACGTGTGGCGTATCTATGGATACGTCATCTAAAATAATATTGAGGTTTCTAACATATTTTTTTCTAAACTGAATAGTTTGCGCGAGGGACTCTTCCAAAGTGGTAAAAAGTGTGTGCGTGTGTGTCCCTAACTTCTAAAATAAGATAATGAAAAAATGACAAAAATGAAAAAGTATAAGAAGTACGTTGCCATGTAAACTATCAATGAAAATTGGTTGAAATGATATCTAGTAAGTAGTTTTATTTTAATACGTCATAAATTGGCTATTGTTAAAACACTGAAACAGTAACAACGAAGTACAAGAACTTTTGTATTATGTTACTTGGTGCTACGGGAGCCTTCATGGGCGAGCCCGACTCGCACTTGACCACTTTTATTTTAACTGAGTATTACGTACCTATATATATCGTCCTCCTTGACGTGTTCGTCAACAGCGAACCCAGCTAAGAGCGATTATGAGCGCAAACATGGCTCGCAAAACCAAGTTTTGTTTTAAATGTCCTAGCGCATGACGCACAATGCAATAGGCCATTCGAATTGTATGTACCTATATGTGTAGGAAAGCTTAGGGCGGCCCATCTACCGCCTTACTAAATCGGCTATAACTTTGCTATTGTTGTCTCTATCATTACAAGCGAGAAGGAAAGAGAACAAAATCAAAGCTAAGACATTTTTAGTTATGCAGGAGACCCCCGTCTTATTAATGAGATGTTTTGCGTCTAGATCTTCGAATTCTTAGATCTCTTCTTCGATCTTCTTAGAACGCTTCGTTTCAAAATTTTTGATAGCTTGATGGACAGAGCTGCGCCATACCGATCTCTGTATTGCCAGCTCTTCCCAACCATTGCTTGGGATGTTTTATTTTTTTTGTGGGCAGAGCTTTTATTAACAAAACTAAAATACAACGAGAACTACACTACAAACCTACCTAACTATATTATAGAATAGAATATGCTTTATTGAATAAACTTTGTACAGGTATATGATATATCTTATGCTTAAAAGGAGACCCCGATATACCTGTTTCGTAAGTTTACTATTTGAAAGAAATAAACATTTTTGTATTTGTATATGATGTAACAATTTTTAAATACTTAGTTCCAACAGTTTTATCCATTACGAATATACAATGTTTTTGTATATTAAAACACAATAGCTATCAATAATTGTACAATTTCACATTTTTTACATTATATACACAAATTTAAATAGAGTGGCACAAAGAGTGGATGAATAATTACTTACATAATACATTTACATAGATTACATACATCTTATACCTTTAAACGAGCAATTCTTGTAGGTATATACTCGTATGTATATACATATCTTATACCTTTAAACGAGCAATTATTGTAGGTATATATGTATATATATATATAGAATCTGAATCTCGGAAACGGCTCGAACGATTTTCATGAAATTATGTATACAGGGGGTTTCGGGGACGATAAATCGATATAGCCGGGTTTTATTTAAAAAAAACGCCGTTTTATGCGCGTTTTTAACGATGAAAAACTGTTACATAAACATTAGAATGCGACGGTAAATTTCGCGACGTCGCGCGACAGTATATTAGCCCAGTCGGGCGGTTATAACATGGTAGGTCCGGGTTCGGATCCAAACGGCCGCCTTTCTTTTTTAAACTTTTTTTTTTTTTGAGAAAATCAGATGTATCTAAGAACTGAGCAAAGCTCGGTCACCCAGGTACTTACGTACCTATACGAGTAGGTTTACACTTAAAAGATGCGATCTACGATGGAGCGTGCTTACCTAGAAAAACCGCTTCACTCTCGATTTGAAGACACCAAGATTGTAACTATCGGGGAAACCCCGCTCCGGCGGCACAATTCGCATTTCTGTTCTCATCACAAATGTAGAGTCAAATCTCCTTCGAGCCTTTGGAACGTCAACCATGAAACGATGTCGCTTTTTCGAGCTACGAGCAGTCTGGTAGAAAAAAGGTAAGTTGGACAAGATTATTCAGGTCTGTGGCACACTCTTCGAAATGTATCCTATAAAAACGTACCGTGCCCTTACGTCAGTCGGTAGCGGCGAAGGGTAGGATAACTACAAATGTCTTAGCTTATTGCTCTCTCTTTTCTTCTCGCTTGAAATGATAGAGACAAGAGACTAGAGACTAGACTAGAGGTAGGACTCCTAGCAGAGTCCGGGGGAAGTACCACAGCTTTGCCAATTATTCTACCGCCTAGCAGTAATATGAAAACGTGTTCTGTTTTGAAGGGCAATGTTTCCAGAAAAATTACAGGGCTTAGAGATATAACATCTTAGATCTCTGGGTGACGAGCGCAGTGCAGTGATAGGTAATGATTTCGATTCTTCATGTTCCAATAGTTGCGTGTCACTGTGCTGTTATGTGGCAGGCATGTTGCTTACCATCAGGCACATGTCCTGCTCGTCTCGTCAATCTTTATTTAACCCTGAACTACCTAACGGCGGCAGACAGCTGATTATGAGTGACATAGGATACTTTAATAAAAAGGGTGTTATTTTTTTTTCTAGTTATAGAATCTTTTGCTAGCTCGGTTATCAAAATTCAGCACGTGATTAAAAAACAACGTTTAAAAAATAACTATTTTTATCCAACGCACTAAATAAGGTAAATGGCTCCGTCAAGCCAGAAATTAATACATGATGAATCAGATGACATACATATCGCACATCTAGATCTAAAGGGGGTCAACTCAAAAAAACACTTTTTTCAGAAAACGCTAAAAACTGATTACTGTGTCCCTGTGAACTGCAGAAGTATTCTAATAAGAAATTATGATTTTAAACGCGGCTAGACAAAGTATGTTATATGAAACTCGTGTTTTTCTTGTGTATTAGGGCTAAAAATTGGATTTTCTGAGTTGTATCTTTATTGTTAACCAATGTTTGTATATTTTTTTTGTTATTTTGAGTTGAGCCTGTGTTGTTGAATCAAGTTCTTAGTTAGCTCTTTTTTGATGAGTAACCAGAAATTAGGAATGCAATAGAAATCTGAATTATTTATAATTCGTTCGAGCGATATATTGATTTGTGTCCAGCAAGAAGGGGTTTGTGGGATGATTAATTAGCAAAAACACACTAGTAATAATGGAATCAGTCAATATTGTTTATTAACAGTACTCATAAATCAACTCATGACAGTCTCTTAGGTTAGTTATAATTATTAAATATTGAACTTGCTTATAAATATTTAATAAAACATCCTCCAAACAAAACAAACACAATGACTCAAAACAAAAACGAACCTCCGTTCTAAACACAAAAACCAATGAAAAGAAATGCACATTGAAAATCACATTTGGTTTATAGAGATAGAAATCACTTTCTATGTTCTTAGCATTATAATTGAACATCGCTATTATTACTTAAAACTCACATTATTATGACTAAGACTAATTAATAATCAACTTTAAACTTACAAATAGAATAAAAATTTAATAATAAAATGGCTTTTTGGGATATCGTCATTGAAATTACGATTACTTACTAACATTTTGAACTAATGCACAGGTTTGGTAAGTATTTCGCTCAACATAAACTAATAATATTACTGTAGATTATCATAAATAATGGCACTTTGAGATCATCGTTGTTCAAATTACGATTACTAGATAACTAAACTAACAATTATGTAGCTAATCATCAACACTGCTTAGAAGGTTCTTATAGTAAGTATCATAATAAGATTGCGGAATAACCTTCTTATCGACCAATTCTTGTATGTCTTTTTTTTTTGGCCTCCGATAATTTAATTCTTCCATGGTACGCCCGTATTAATCCAACTGAAAACAATGGCTCATCTACGGCTGAGCCAGTTCCTCTTGTGCTGATACCCTTCTTTCGCACACAAGCTTTTCTGTACGTTTCTTCACTAAACGAGTTTTTGTAGAAAAATAATTCGGGGTGTTCTTTTTCAACCCTGAGTACCTTAATGTCATGCCACTTGATTTGGTTTTTCTCTTCATCTATATTAAAATTGGTGCTCCACGATTTCTGCAATGCTTTGACGTCATAAAACATACTATGTTTCATTTCTACAACTTTGTAAGGTTTTCCCGTTTTTTTTTGCTGTAACAATCAAAGTCTTGTATTGTTCTGGTATGTAGATTGGACCCGAATGCAAATATCTTTTGATTTGTTTCTCAATTACACTGTGGACGTTGTCGCCCTCATTTTGGGAATGGCCACGTATAAGAAACTTGTGAGTTATCGACATAACTGGCAATTTGTTTACAGCATAGGCATAGGCAGATAACAGAAATTTATTTTTTTGTTGTCCGCCACAATTGTCGGAGTAAAAAATGAAGTTTATTTCCCTATTTGATTTTGAGTTATCTGTGATTTAATGTATTCGAGTATGCAGCTACCAATTTCAACAGCACCTCGTTTTCCTTCTGTTTCATCCCAAAAGTAGCACATGACATCTTTTTCTTTTAAATCGCTTATAGTAAAATTGAGACAGTTAATTCTGGATTTGTAGAAAAAAAGGGATATTTGCCCTTTGGGAACCTGCAATACAGCTTGTAAGTCGTAAACTGCTACAATTGTACCATCGTTTCTATTCTTATCATACTCTTTTTCCGTTCTTGCTAAAGTTTTTTCTTTAAGATGCACTTCATATTCCTGGATTAACATCCCCTTTCCTTCTTCGTCCGAGTTCTTATACCTTTCACACAGATCACACTGATCTTTTTTCGGTACGAAGAAAGAAATGTTGAATTCTGTGTTAAATATTCTGTTGAATGTAGAAGCCGTGGCCACAGGTAAATCTTGTTGTTCGCGGAGTCGTTTATAATCTCTGTAGATATCTGCTAGTGATTTCTCACTTGATATAAACTCCCTGGAGGTTTGGGCTCTCAGATAGTGCGAGTCAATTCTAGGAATAGAATTTATAAAATTTATAACGCTCTGTTTAATTTGTGGGTCAATAGTTGGATGATGGTTGTGTTTTCCTCTTAAATCGGGTTGAATAACTCCAGCTTCTGTTTTCTTAGAAAGCGCCGTTTGTATCGCTTTATTACTCAAGTCAAGAGTTGATTTAAAAAATGGTTTACATACTCTTGTTAAGGTACCATTAACTTCAAAATGAAATGCGGTGTTAAGGGCTCTTAAATTTTGTGTGCAGGAGTACCGATATTTAGGCTTTATTTGGAGCGAGTGCCGAATTATAAACTCTCTTTGCCTTTCAAGGTCACCGATCTCCCAATATGCCTCAAAAACATGTTGCCTTAACACTTCGTCAAGCTTGTCTTTACATTTTAATCTACATTTTTCTCCACAGGGTGGTCCAACTCTTCTCTCTTTCACATTTTTCTTAGATTTAGATACAGATTGGTACGCTTTGCCTGAATTTCGTAGCTTTTTTGCGACATTAGTCTTCCACTTTGTTGGTTTGCGTACCCTCTTTTTACCCTTTTTTTCAACTCTGGAATTTTTGGTATTCGTTTCATCAACTACAGCACTTTGCTCATTATCATTTTCTGTATCTGATGAACTACTAGAAGAACTTGAACCACTGCTGCTACTACTGCTGGTGTTAGACGAAGACGACGATCTTGATGGAGGTATGATTTTAGGTGGAAGTTTGCGAGCCAATTGAAAATTGGGATCCTCGTCGGAATCATCAATATCACTTTCATTGCTCTGGATTGGTGAAATATAATAATTTGGTGTGCCCGCACTTTGTTGCTTAGATGTGCTGGGGATAGATAATGTATCAGCCATAATGTATGAGATGAGACTACATTACTAGTTGAAGTTGTCTTCAAGTAATCTTCCATGGTTTCATGTCGTGTAGAAGAAGAAGTAGTGATAGAAGGAGTAATGTTTTCTTTATCCATTGTTTCATGTGTATAAATAATGGAAGGAGAGATGATTTCTTTATCCCTTGTGTCATGTGTAGAAATGAGCGGAGAAGTGATGTTTTCTTTATACCTTTCTTCTATCATATTTACTAAGAATCGGCCACGTCTCATTGTTTTCCTAAAAGGGACAATATTTATATTTATTAAACATACAGGTTATCTGTACCACAGTTGTGTAAATGGCATTAAATTTGGTCTTTTTGGCCCCATTAGCGATATTGTAAAGTAAAATTTGGAGAATACCATCTAAAGGGAGCTAACTCAAAAATTTGCATTATAATCAAAACGAACCCATTGAATTCAAAAGTAACAAAAAAATAATAACAATTTGAAGAGATCCTTCTAGCTAATCACAAAATAATCTAATTAAGATAAGTTTTTAAAGAGTTTTAAGCATTTAAAATATGAGTCAGCAAAACAGAGTCAACTCAAAATCAGAAAATGATTCATTAATATGGCAACAACTCAAATTAAAAATAATAAAATTGCTCACCTTGCCAGCAATACGGGTTCAACTCAAAATGTTGTATTAATTTACACAGCACTAACCACCTACAAAGCGTTAAGGCGCTGAATATCGCCAACTAGCACTTTTTAAACACACATTTAACAACATGTATATGGTTTGAGGCTTTTAGTAAAATATATGTTATTCTTGAACATATTTATTAGGTAACCTATTGTATCAAAACACGATTTGGAAAAAAAAACTCGATAAGAAAAATCCTAAACTTACCTCTAAAATAAGTTTTAGATGTAAATATCTGTGTCATTAATAAACATACATTATTCAAATTTTATAGGTAAACGTATCATTTTTTACTAAGGGGGATGGAAGATTTTGTATTTTGGATTATGAAGTTTAATTCGTATTAATTAATTGTCTTTTGAAAAGCTAACTCGACCGAGCCGGCCCATGTCTTGCTTCTCGCTTACTACTATGAAGTCCAGCAGAAAGCGCTGATGCGCCTTGCTAAAAGGACCTGTGTCGCTTTGTCGTCCGACGCTCGCAATTCAAAAAAAAAAATAAACAATTCTCACAAATTCATGCAGCAACATCTATAAAGTTCATGTGGTTTGAAAATTCGACACTACAGACATCTGTAGATTTGGCGCAATGTTTAAAGCGGCAGATGAAGTCTTTACGATCCTGAGTTCGTATCTCAGCACTACGAAATCTTTTTGCGTTTTTTTAATATTGTTTTTGTTAGATATTTTCTCCGTTGTTTTCAAGGTTTTATTTCTTTAGTTCTGTCTGTTCTGAGACACAGATTAGAAAATAGTTCCTAAGTAACCAGAGGCTTTTCATCAAATCTTAAAAATTAAATCTACTTCCCAGTTCCTGATTGAAGTTATAGAAGTTTTACAAACGGTAATAAAGTTCATATGATGTGAAATTTTGGACCCTACTGTAACTTGTCAGTTTGGCTCGGTGGTACAACCGCGTTCAAGTTCTCGAGTTCATATCTCATCACTGTGTAATCTTTTTGCATGTTTTTTGATGTCGTTGTTGTTGGATATTTTGTCCGTTGTTTTCAAGCTTGTATTTAGTTTTCGAGACACAGATTAGAAAATAGTTCCTATAGAACCCGAGGCTTATCATCAAATAATCTACTTCCCAGATAGATTTGTAACTTCGGTCGGTATGGTCGGTAACTTCAGTTACCGACTGAAGTTATAGATACCAGTTGAAATTGTGTTCCGGTTTGAAGGGCAATGTTTCCAGATAAATTACTGCCCTTAGAGATATAACATCTTAGATCTCTGGGTAACGAGCGCAGTGCAGTGCTAGGTAATGATTTGGACTTCTAATATTCTAATAGCTGTGTGTCATTGAGCTGTTATGTGGCAGGCATGTTGCTTACCATCAGGCACATGTCCTGTTCGTCTCGTCACTTTTTATTTTAAAAATAATAATTGTATAGTTGAATATTACGATATTTTAACGTGGAGCAGTAATTGAAACAGCCGAGTGACACAACGACATTTATTGGTTTACCCACAAGTATAGTATTAATCTCTAGCCTACCTACATCACACTACCTACATTGTAAGACAATGCTCAGTAACAGAATAAATATTAGTACCTACAAGGCTCAGTAATTAAACAAACTAGCTTTGAATCACCGAGGTGTTCGGACGTAGGTGTACAAAAGAGTCCTTGCATAAAATCTTAGCTATGTTTGGTTAATATCGACTCAAGATGGCCGCCTCCACAAAATGGTGGACAAAATATTTCTTCACAACCTACCTCAATATGGGTATCAAATGAAAGGGCTTTACTAGTAGAATATTATTATACGTTGTAACAAATTTTAAATCAAGATGGCCGCCACCACAACATGGCGAATCAAATTTTTTTTCACTACTACCCCAATATGTGTATCAAACGAAAGGGCTTGACTAGTGGAATACTATGCAATATGACAAATTTGAAATCCAAGATGGCCGCTACCGCAAAATATCGAAATACATTTCTTTTTTTCGAAACTCTCTCAATATGGGTTTCAAATGAAAGGGCTTGACCAGTAGAATGTTTTATAGAAAACAAATCCGAGGTAGTCGAACCAATGTTTTTAATTTTGTTCTTGTTCGATTGAGCGATGAATTAAAATTACCCAAATCGGTGCTTTAAAACTAAAAAGCCACAACTCAAAATCATTTTATCTTTGTTTTTCAACTATTTTTCTATTTCTGATGTTTTCTATCATTCTCTGTGTATGTTAATTAGCTACAACTTGATTATTTTAGGTATATGATTATTTCAACATTGTGTTAAATATAACCAAAATAATTCAGGACATTTTTTTTTACTTTTAAAGGTTTACACTTGACCGCCATCTCGCCTGATGTTAAACAACAATGTGGTACAAATACAAAAATCTTTATTGCTGTTTGCAGGTAAGATAAGGTGATACAAAACATTTTAATAATTAACCCATACAAACTGGCCTCTTCTTCTAGAGGCATGCAATATGTTATGTTATGTTATGCCTACGATATGGAGCGTGTTTACCTAGAAAAAACCGACTCACTTTGGATTTGAAGACACAAAGATTGTAATTATCGGGGAAAACTCACTCAGGCAACGTATTCCACAGCGTAGACAAAAACAAAAAAAGAGTCAAATCTCTTTGTTCGTGCCTTTGGAACATCCACCATGAAACGATGTCGCTTTTTCGAGATGCGAGCAGTAGCCCTGAGTAGATAGCCAAGCCGAGACCTTTTTCTTGCACTCATAATGTTGACGTATCTATGATGTCCAACTCTTTGTCAATAGGTTGGTAAAGGTATGGTCCAGTAAAGGAAAATGCACCCTGGCCAAAACCGGTTCTTGTTTTAGGTATTGCCCAAGTGTTACGTCTCTTTGACCTTTCCGCCAACACATTTCAAAGTTGTGATGGGAGACTTCAACGCAAAACTGAGCAAACGTAGATGAGTGAGAGTGGGGATTTCGGATATGGGCAGCGGAACCCAAGAGGGCAACGTCAGCGGATTTCTTGGAAAGGAGAGCATCTTTATGATGAACTCCTTTTCAAGAAACAACCACAAAGAAATTGAACCTGGATTAGCCCAGACGATTCCACAAAAATGAGATCGACTTCATTATGACGAGTAAACGGCAAATATTCAGCGATGTCTCTGTGATCAGCAAGGTTAAGACCGGCAGTGATCACCGTATTGTAAGAGGCACGCTGAATCTAAACATTAAGGTCGAAAGATCATGTCTAATGAAGTCCATGCTCCGACCAAATTATGCTCAGATCGAAGATCACTTCGAATCCTTAGATGAATGCGTAACGGCGGACGAAATAAACGATAGGCTAGTGGAAACTGTTCATGCGGTTGGCAGAAAATTTTATAAGAGCCGACGCCAAAACAGAACCGAAAGCTCTCCGATCAAACTCTAGATCTTATGGCGGTCAGACAAGATATGCGACGTATGCTGCTTCAATACTTCGAGTATTGAAGAAGCAATCAAGCAGAACAAAGGCTCGAAAGTGTTCGCAAGAAATCAGTCTCTTGGGCAAACTCAGCTGACCAAACTGAAGACCGATAGTGGTAGCATCGTCTTATCGAAACCCGAGATTTTGGAGGAGATTGAGAGGTTCTATGGACAGTTATACACCTCTACGCAAGCACAACCTGTCGTTAGCATGGCAAAAGACCCCAGAGCCAAGCTGACCTGACACTTTAAGATGTCATATCTCCGAAACTGTTCACTGCCCCGCTGGAAGATGTTTTCAAGCTACTGGACTGGAACGGATATGGCATCAATATCAACGGCGAATGCATCACTCACCTTCGGTTTGCCGACGACATAGTCATTGTGGCGGAGTCGTTGAGGACCTCCGTGCTATGCTCAGGGACCTCAGTAGAGTATCCCACCAGGTAGGTTTGAGGATGAATATGGACAAGACGAAAGTCATATCAAATGTTCATGTCTCACCTGTACCGGTTATTGTTGGGAATACCACACTCGAAGTTGTTGACGAATTATACGTCTACCTGGGTCAAAGATCCAATTAGGTAGATCCAACTTCGACAAAGAGGTCCAGCGAAGGATCCAATTCGGATGGGCAGCGTTCGGGAAACTTCGGCACATCTTTGAGTCCAGAATACCCCAATGCCTAAAGGCGAAAGTCTTTAACTAGTGCGTGTTGCCAGTGATGGCTTATGGAACTGAGACGTGGTCCTTAACTGTGGGCCTCATAACAAAGCTCAAAGTCACACAGCGAGCTATGGAGAGGGCTATGCTCGGAGTCTCTTTGCGCGACAGAATCCGTAATGAGGATAATCGCAAAAGAACGAAAGTATCCGACATAGCTCAAAGAGTAAGCAAGCTGAAGTGGCAATGGGCAGGCCACATCGCTCACAGAACTGACAACCGATGGGAAAAAGATTCTCGAGTGGCGACCACGAACCGGAAGACGCAGTGTTGGACGGCCTCCCACTAGATGGACAGATGACCTCATAAAGGTCGCTAGAAACCGATAGTTGCAGGTTGCGCAGGACCGTTCGTTGTGGAAATCTAGGGGGAGGCCTATGTTCAGCAGTTGACGTCTTGCGGCTGATGGTTATGATGATGTGACATTGTTTAAAATAATAACTAAAATATTTACAAGTTTAATAACTAAAATATTTACAAGTTACGCTCATTTATACTGCTCTACGGGATTATTTATTTTTATTTATTTAGTATTAGTAGATGAATTTGCTTTTCGTGGAGTTGTGAACGAAAGCAGGTGCGATGAAAACCATAACACAAAAAGTCTATCTCCATTGTTGCTGAAAATATAACTTAAAACCGATATTAGTTGTTTACTTCACGCATAAATGTAAAATGTGACTTTTGTATCAATTTAAAGCTTAAATTGAAAAAAAATCGATATTATTTAAAGGTTATAAACTGGCAATAATATAATTGGTTGAGGGGCGGAAATAATGATTCATCATCATGATCATCTTCCTAAACGAACGAGAAGAAACACAGCGCTGCTCTAGTGTCAAGGAAAAACATAGAAATATATTATTGTATGCTGTAGGTACCCCATATGGAACAGTACTGAAAAAATTTATTCCTTTATTATTTTCATTTGTTACTAGATGTCCGCCTCGGTTTCGCCCGTGGTATATTAAATAGCATTCATCAGGATCCCGTACATATCCAACGGTGAAAGAAAAACTGAAATCGGTTCAGTCATTCTTGAGAATATCGCTTTCAAATAAAATACCTCTTCAGCTGCCTGTTACGCCACCTGTCGGAAATTGGTCGTACCAACTCTGAGATTAGCAAAGGTTTTATATTCAAGAGGTATATAATCTGTGATATTCAATGACGCAATCTTAGACACATGCTGTCATGTGTCATGTCACAGCACGAAACGTGCGAAAACGCTCAAAAAGGAATATTTTTTCCTGATTTTGTTACATTCTTGATCAATGCTCCGCTTCTATTAATAGTAGCGTTATGTTTTATGATCTATAGCCTTCCTCGATAAATGGACTACCCAATAGAAAACAATCTTTCAATTCGGACCAGCACTTCCCGAGATACTAGCGTTCAAACAAACAAACAAACAAACTCTTCAGCTTTGTAATATTAGTATAGATTATTTTCACTTATGTCTAGACACTATATAGAACTACATATATTTTTTACTCGATTTAATAAAATCATGTATTGTATTTTAAGACATATTCACTTACGAAATAAAAATAATTAGGAAAATTTGGTTATCCATATCGAGGTAGAAGTGAAAAATATAATTCGGGATTTTATGGTGGCACCCATCTTAAATTTTATATTGGTCATAGTGTGTAATGTTTTACTAGTCAAGTTGCCAGCTATTCCACCGCCAAGCAGTAGTGTGACAAGAACAAAATTAAAATTTTAAGTAACCCCCGACTACCTCGGATTTGCTATCTGTAAAACATTCTACTAGTCAAGCCCTTTCATTTGAAACCCATATTGAGGAGTTGCGAAAAAAGCAATGTAAGTCGCCATTTTGCGGTAGCGGCCATCTTGGATTTTAAATTTGTCATATTGCATAGTATTCTACTAGTCAAGCCCTTTCGTTTAATACCCATATTGGGGTAGTAGTGAAAAAATGTAATTCGCCATTTTGTGGTGGCGGCCATCTTGGATTTGTTATAATGTATAATATTTTACTAGGCAAACCCATATTGTTCTTATTGTTCATTTGATACCCATATTGAGGCAGGTTGTGAATAAATATTTTGTCCGCCAGTTTGTGGAGGCGGCCATCTAGAATCGATATCAACCAACCATAGCTAAGAACAGCACAGATATTTACCTTCAACTAAAAAAACCGCATCGAAATCGGCCCATCCGTTTGAGCTCTACCGTGCCACAGATGGACACACACATAGACTGACAGACATCAATGTCAAACTTATAACACCCTTTTTTGGTCGGGGGTTAAAAACATCACAGTTTTCCGGTTTAAAGGAAAAAATACAGTATGATTACAGGGCTTTGATATGAAATCCTACTAATATTTTAAATGTTCAATATATGGATAGAAATATATTGAAAAATATGGATGTTTGGATACTTGGATGTTTATTGCTTAATCACGTCGTAGCGTTGGGTCGGGCAGAAATTTAGAACACATGTAGATAATAGTCGTGGCGAGCGCAGTATAATGCAACGTAATGATTAGGATTCTTTATTTTCCAATACCTGCGTGTCACTGCGCTATTATAGGCATGTGACTTACCATCAGGCACATATACTTACTGCTCATCCGTCACAACAAAAAATACTTTTATCACTTGTTAATAAAAATAATGCCCTAACTAAAATGATATAAAAGTGATTTTGGTTTTGTTTTGTTTGTGGACCTTTCGTTACAAAGCAGCGAAATGGCGTCGCTGTATTATTATTAAAACTTGTTTTCCGAGTTGTAGTATGCAATAATGGTGGATTATTTACTCGTAGCCTCGTCTAATGATAATGATGATTATATTATGTACTATTAGTATCCAATCCTACTAATATTGTAAATGTCAATGTTTGGATGTTTTTGCTCAGTCACGACAAACATCAAGTCACGTATAAACGGATCGGGCTGATATTTGGAAAACACGTAAGATTATAGTCTGGAATAACACACAGGCTACTTTTATCCTGAAAAATAACGGAACGGGAACAGTGAAGGTAAACTCGCAGGGTGCTGCTAGTCAGCCCCGGACCTTCAATATTTTTTAGGCGGGCAAAATCTGAAAAATGCCGCCGGGCCGCCACTAATATCTAAATATATTCAGTGTTTAAACCGAGCAAAGCTCGGTCACCCAGGTACTTACACATGTACTTCACTAAACAGTGAATGTTTTTCTTCAAAATTCGTACAATAATTTTAAAGAAATGGATTACTTAATATGTAGTGATTCATCTTCCTGGCTTAGCTAATTTATGCAATTTGTTTTTTATTTAATATACAAAAGGACTTTACTTAGTCCGTTAGAAAAAATAAGAGAATCAGACGAAAAAATTTGTAAACAGCAAAAGACGTGCATTTCTAATTAATAAAAATTTTGAAAAGCGCCATCTATGAGCATGAGCATGGAAGCCTTTTGTTTCCATCAATGCAAATAATTTTACTGAGTGCACGCAACTTCGTGTGGCGCTGTCTTATCGGAGTTGTAAAGGGGCGGAGCTTAATTTTGCATTCGTGAATTTCACTCAGGTCTTCCCAGCGCCTTAAGTCAAAATAGATACTATTGAAAATGAACAACAATACAGGTGTAACCTAAAATAACCTTAAATTGTTTCCAACGGGCGCGTGCACTTCCCTCGTATTTTCGATTACAACTAGCAATGTCCTTGTTTTGGCGGGAGGTAAGCGGGGGTGGCTCGTTCAACAAAAGGGAGACTCTGCGCCATCTAGTATCGAGTAGCAGAGATATTTATAAACCTGTTTTGTTGGTCGATAGGTTCTCGGTTCGGGAATGCGATAGTGTGCATAACTCGATTTGGACGATTTTTGAGTTGACCCCCTTTAGATCTAGATGTGCGATATATGATACAACCGATTAAAAGTTAAAAATGAAAATTAAGAAGAAGACTTTATCAGCTGACTATTATTATCATTGTATAAATTCAGACCAATGGAAACTGCGTTGCCAGTCATATTGCATGCCTCTAGAAGAAGAGGCCAGTTTGTATGGGTCAATTATTTAAATGTTTTGTATAATCTTATCTTACCTGCAAACAGCAATAAAGATTTTTGTATTTGTATTTGTATTCGTCAACCGACAGCCTGCACATTATGAGTTCTATAACGTAAAGTTCAATTTAAACTTTAAAAATGTATATACTCTTTGTATGCTCTTATTTTGTTTTTTTATAAAATTGACGTGTAAATTGTACATTTATCAATAAAGAACTTTGACTTTGACTTTATATATTTCTTTAATTTTGTCCCTCTTAGTTTTAAGCTTAAGAAAAGTAAATAACATACTACATATCAATTCTTTGATTTTTCTGCTGTGTATACAGAAAAAAAACACTGACGAACTAACAATTGATAAACGAGGATTTATCGAAAAAATAGAATTGTGGCTATTGTGGCGAATTTACACACACATGTTTTTGTGGCGAAATAACTTTGTGGCGACAATAACCCTCATCCTCCATTAACTAATCTGACGTCAATACTAGAGCATATTCTTAGTAAGAATCGTAAATTACGCTTTTGGCCACTTGTGACGTGGTAGAGGAAAACCAAACTAATCTGACGTCTTTTTTTTATTTATTTTTATTTAAATTAGCCACTCCACAGACTCCGGGGACTAATCTGACGTCGCCACTAACGCTATCAGCTATTGGGATTTAAGCAAGAAACATTGGTTCTACTTTTGTCCAACGTACTAAATAAGTTTGTATCGATTCAAATCGTGGTAGAGGAAAACTTGGCTATTCTGACGTCGCCACTAGAGCGTTCAGCTAACCACAGTTCAGCGAGCATTGTTAGTTCAACTTTGTCCACTGAACAAAATAAGTTTGTAGCCGTCTCAACCACACAACGAAGGCGCCACTAACGTGTTCGGCTTCTGAGAGCTCAGCAGCATTGTTAGTTCAACTTTTGTCCACCTGACAAAACAAGTTTGTGGTGAACGTGGCTGGTTGAACAACTTGACTACTCTAACGTCGCCACTATAGCGTTCGCTAAAGACATTTCAGCGTCCATCGTTAGTTCAACTTTTGTCCACCAGATAAAATAAGTTTGTGGCGTAACAAACCGTGGTAGCGCCAAACTCGACGGTAACGTATCGCTGAACAGTAAATTAAGGGGGATGGAAGGTGACCACGAGTTACGGACGTCGTGGACACGAAAAAAAAAATGGTGGACAATTCACACACAACACCATCTGACCCCAAACTAAGCAAAGCAAGCTTGTACTATGGTGGCCAGATAACTGATATAATACTTATATAGTTGTAAATACATACTTATTATACATAGAAACACCTGGGTGTTTTGTCTGGACATAGTACGAATATTTGAATTCATCACACAAATATTTGCACTGAGTGGGATTAAACCACGACCCTCGGCTTCGGAGGCGAGTACCCACAACGCCACAAGGCCAGTCTGTTCATGGAATAACATTAAAATGTAACACCCTCTATACAGAGTCTACACATTGTTGGAACTGAACATTAAACAACCCACTTAATGTTGCCCATAGTCCCAGCAATGGGTTGTTAACCTATAATCCCTGGGACTCGGGGTTTTCTCTCGCTAGGATAGATTCAAGGCAATACCCCACCTCATTGACCCAATGTGGCGTGTGAAAAATGATCTCAAAAGACTCGAGAAATATGCCGGTTCGTTCACAAAGAGATTACATACATCATTGCTAATATTATAAACGTAAAAATAAATCTCTGCCTCTCTGTCCGTCTGTACTAACTGTAATTCAAGTTTCCATCCAAAACATTCAGCTGCCCAGACGTGATTGAGCATTAAGCATCCAAACTATTAATTATAATATTAGTAGAATTCCATCGCTACTTACTTGTCTTTAATCGCCTTCAATCGAATACAAAAACATATAAATAACTAGCAGTTACCCACGGATTTTCCTGCGCAGTTCCCTTTCCAGTTATTTTTCCGTATTTTTTTAAATACCAGACTATAATGTTTCAAATTTCCACCTGATCCGTTCAGACGTTACGACGTGATTGAGCATCAAACATCAAAACTTTCGCATTTATAAGTAATATTAGTAAGAGCAATGTAACACATGTACAATGTATGGAACAGAAACACAAAGGGTTAGCATTTTTTTTATCTCGTTACAAAAAAATTAAGTACCGAAATTTTCTGCAAATTGTGGTCACCCTGGTATTCAAGTCGTTGCTTGGTTGGAACTCATTTCATATTCCGAAGCTGTCTGCGAGAAAGAAACGGGATACATTCCTTTATCTTCTGTCTCAGTCTAAAAAGAGAACACCCTTATGTATAGTCAGGCTTAAAAATATACTTTTCGCGAACATTTGTAATAATTTTAATAGGAATGTCTGAATTTCACACAGTGGTTTGAAAACTAAGTTTTTTATTGGAGAGTCAATATGATTTATAGAAAAAATAGACGTAAAGTTTTCTTTCAGTTACTAAGTTTCTGCACAATTCTGTAATTTATTAAGTGAAAATTTCGGGGGCTGTGAATTGATCTCAAGCTTCACTTGAAAAAACTCTTCGGGGGAAATTGGGACCATTGGGGAATTGGGGAAACGCTATCCCATGTCTTGATGGCCATTGGCTTGAAGCAGGTTAGAAATGCTGACGCATTTCTTGATGGCCGGTTATGGGCCTTCGAGTCTTATTACCATGATACAAGCAATTGCTTTACCTAAATTCACAGCCTATTATTTTCCATTAACGTTGTAGAAGAGACAAACGGTCTTATTCATAATAAATGCTTATAGAAGACTTAAAACACTCTTTAGTTAAAACGCTCGATAAGCTTATAAAACGTTCAATAAAATTCCGCAGTCATAAACGCTCTATAAGCCTTCTATAACTAAAACATTCCTAATATCAGTTTTAGGATCAAAATGTTGCCATTATAATGAAATCGATCGATTTCATAGTCAAACTGACAGAATCGTCCACAGATACAACGAGTTTGATGGTGGAGCCATAAACAATGTTATTGAATAAAAAAAATGGCATACACTGTGAAGTTATGAAGCGGGGAAATTTAAAGTTATATTATTAAAACGTAGTGGTGTTCGTTCGTTCTCTCATTAATTTCTTGAATTTTATAAGAAAAACTAGCTGACCCGGCAAACGTTGTTTTGCCATATAAATAATTTCCTAATAAAATAAGGGTTGATCGTAGAAGGGTGAAAATTGAGGATTGTATGTATTTTTGTATGTTGTATCATAAAAAAATAGAAATTAAAAATTTTGTCTAAAAAATAAAAAATATAATTTAGGGGTGGACTATCTCTAACATTTAGGGGGATGAAAAATAGATGTTGGCCGATTCTCATAGATAACGGATAAGCACAAAAAAATTTCATCAAAACCGGTCAAGCCGTTTCGGAGGAGTATGGCAACGAAAACTGTGACACGAGAATTTTATATATTAGATTGCTAAAGAAATAAATTCCCTAAATAACGCTGGACATTGGCGAAATTACGGTGACATTACCAAATGCTAAACTAAAAAAAAAGTTGAAGTTGAATATGTCACAACACCATTTTGACACTAATCAGCTGTTAAGAGTCGGCCATATTTGCCTTAAAACACCGCTAAAGTAGGGTTCTCGGCTCTATAACTTATATATATTTTATATAATTATACTTATGTATATAAAATAGAAGACTTATAGCACGTTTTAGCGCTAAAATGCTGTTATGAATACTATTTTACCTAAGACGTACTATAGCAAGTCTTTAGACATGCTATAACATTTTATGAATAAGACCGTTAGCTTATTAGATATAACTAGACGACAATGCTTTAACCATTCATGACTGGAGGGCGCTCCTAGTCTGGAATAAGCGGTTTCACGCGCGTAGATAAAGATAAAGATAAAGAGCGCGTAGTGTCCAAAATGAGCTATCAAATTCTGATTTAAGTATAAGTTTTCACTTCATCCCCTATGACTGCCTTTTTTATGCCTTCTTTCCGTGCCTTCTACGCCTTAAGAAAAAAAACATTTAATAAAAAGATAAGTGAAATCGGTAAAGCCGTTCTCAAGTTATAGCGTGACCAGGAAATTAGAGTATGTACATTTACGTATATAAAAACTAAAGATAAATATATTTGTAGGATACCCTGTTGTTTTTGCGCCAAGGGTTAAAAAAACATCTATGAATAAGGCAGTGGGCGTGTCCGGTGATTGATATCTTTTGTTTAAACAGACCCCGAGAGATGTCGGTAACGAGCTATTATAGGAGCTTCTATTATCTATGGCGTTCGAGTACTTCGAGACGAAATTGTCTCTGGTTTATACTTTTATTTTATAAATTGTTTTCACAATTTCTTGTATTTACATGTTTCCATGTCAGTCTCTTTACGCCAAATCACTTTATTATCTTTATAGTAAAGAGTGACGAGACGAGCAGGACATGTACCTGATGGTAAGCAACATTCCTGCCACATAACAGCACAGTGACACGCAGCTATTGAAAAGTGTTAAGTCCAAATCATTACCTAGCACGATAAATAAATACGAATATAATATAAACTAATATACGAGAAAAGAGATATGGAATGAAATTTTAAATTATTTACGATTAAATCAGAGTAGGTAATGACTTCAACTAAGTAAATTATAACGTAGACAGATAGTTCTGATGGATCAGCTGTTTGAAAACAGCTACTGACGGAGCTTGTCTATGTCTAGTAGTTACAGGCAAAGCGTTCCAAAGCTCAACGGCTCTAAACGCGAACGACTTGCCGTAGAAATTTTCGCTACGTGCTAATGGCGAGTACTGTTTTAATTCTAGAGCTTCCTGTAACATTTTCTTAAATTTCATATTAAAAAAAAAAAAAAAAAAACCTCTTTATTTGAACAGTTTACAAGACATCGTAATACAGTAATTATCATGTTTAGTATAAGCTATTCAGTTACTTAGATGTGAACTCTGTATCCCACACTAGGTTGGTCCTGTGTCGTGGGAGACAGCTACTAATTATATGTATTTTATTTTCAAATTAAATACAAGAATAATATAAACAAACTAAAACTAGAGGTTATTTTTACAATTTGTGGGTAAACACGGCAACTAAGGCCTGTGGTTAAGAAATACGAGTTCATTCCCTCAATTTGTGGGTAGATGCGATATAAGGCGAATAGATATATATAAATTTATAAATGTCAAGTTTAATGTCATATAAATGTTTATTACATTTTATAATTACACCTCTCGGACGAAACTGTGTTGTCGTCCTGCTTTGCAACACCCTAACAGGATCTTTGTACACATAGTTATAGATTTTAGCTATAAGATCTACCTAATATATATATATGTATACTGTGCAAATAAATAAATAAATAAAGAAAGGCTAGAAAGAAGAGTAATTTGAAGCGGAAATCATTACCACATATACCCTACGTCAAGTGATTATCATGAAATAATATGTGTAAATCTACTATTCAATTCACATACCAAAAAAATTGTCTGTGGCGCGCAAAAAGAAGTGTTCACTTCAAAAAAAATCGTGGCAAACAAAAAAAAATATATCAAAATTCGCTCTGTCAACTATTCACAAGAATCAAGAATCAAATCCCGCTGTGACTGAAAACTGAAGCGTAATCCAAGTCGATCCGCAAATAGTATCCGCCACCTCAAATAGAATACAAAATCGTGGAGCGAATATCAATATTTGATATTTGGTTTTGTAACGAAAACCCGCCCGGCGGCCATGTTGCCGTTTCGCGGGGATTTTTGACAACTGACGTTTATATTTTTTTATTTCGCGGGAATTTTTGACAACTGTCGTTGTGTCGTTTATATTTTTTAATTGATTTTTTTAACAGATTAAAATACATTTTTGGATTCAAAGAAGATACGATATCAATAGAAGGAATCTAATAAAAACGTAGGAAATAGAGTTAGGTTTAGATTTTTGTTTTATACAGTGTAACGAGCAAGTCATACGCCTGATAGTAATTAATTATTGCTAATACGAGCACAGTATCACGCAGCTATTTAAACATGAAGAGACCAAATCATTCCCTAGCACTGCACTGCGTTCGTCACCGTCAGAGATATAAGATGATTTATATCTTTTTCCTGTCACCGGAACGCAATAATGTGGTCGATAAAATAACCGGCAAAGGTTTAGTACTTCCCCAGACGGACTTTGTTTAGAGTCTTACCACTACAAGATATATTATTAAACACTTATCTTATACTATCATTGTATAAGATAAGTGTTTAACAATTTATAAATGTAAAATTATAGAATAAAAATCCTTCTCCGTTTACGCCCGCGGTGGGCGCCATTTTCATCCTACTAACAAGAACAAAATAAAAATTTTTGATTAACCCCCGACTGCCTCGGATTTGTTATCTGTACAACATTCAACATGGGTATCATACGAAAGGGCTTGACTAGTAGAATCCTATGCACTATGACAAAATTCTAATTCAAGATAGCCGCTGCCACAAAATGGCGAAATACATTTATTTTTTCACAACTCTCTTAATATGGTAATCAAATGAAAGGGCTTGACTAGTAGAATGTTGTACAGATAACAAATCCGAGGTAGTCGGGGGGATAATCAACATTTTGAATTTTGTTCTTGTCTATACTTAGGACTGGTCGTAGCTCAAAACAGCGATATTGTTTTACGTTACAGGGATGACGGCCCAAAGACTCGAACGTAGGGTGGCTACACTTTTGTGATAAGAACGTCTAGGCCACAGTAAAGAATGTATTTACTGTGTCTAGGCTGTGGAACGGTATCAGTGGGCCTTTATTCCTTATAGTCTTGGTGTTTTCAAATCGAGAGTGAATCGGTTTCTTTTAGGTAAGCACGCTCCATTGTAGACCGCATCGTTGCTCAACATCAGGTTGCGGTCTAATGTAAACCTTACAAGTTAGGTATAAAAAAACTTTATTTTTCCGGTATCAAACATTACTTTTATGTCTCATTCCAAAGTCTATCTACGAGTATTAACAAAATCGAATCCAGATCCTTTTAATAGGTAGGTACCTACTATTCAGGCTTTGTGGCTTAGTGGGTAGTACTCTGCCTGCGAAGCCGAGGGTCGTGGGTTCGATTCCCACCCAGTGTAAATATTTATGTGATGAATTCAAATATTTGTGCTGTGTCTGGGTGTTTCTATGTATAATAAGTACCTATGTATTTACAACGATATACGTATATTATATCAGCTATCTGACCGCCATCAGATGGTGATGTGTGTGAATTGTCCACCAATATTTTTTTTTTAGATTTACAATCATCCCCATACATAGACCTGTACTCACAAACTTTCGCGTTTATAACTTTTATTATTAGGGACCTTAGCTGGTAGGGACCTATACCTTACAGCTTCTTCAATAAGGATTATTCTGTTCCATTCTTCAAAATATTTGCTTCGGCACGGTTTATGTATCACGCTGACAGTAAAGCCGCCATTTTGTGTAATTTTCCCGCCAACGCCGTAGGTCCTCGCTTGGGCGGGCGCAGCTCAGGGTAAACTGTTGGTGGAACGACGCGCGTTGTCGGGACAATGTGTTGGCACGCTACTGCGACCGATTACTATGGATACGACGCTTTATTTTTGAGACAATAATTTCTACTAATATCTATTCTATCCGGTTGAAAATGATGATTGGACGATGGCAGCTCAGGACCGGATAAAGTGGAGGGAATTGGGGGAGACCTTTGCCCAGCCCAGCAGTGGGTGAGTTGAGGTTCAATAAAAAACTATTCTATGCTAATATCCTACTTTGTACTATTGTCGATGCGCAAAGTTCACATGTTTGTTTCTCAATTACATCGGAACGTCTCGTTATATTCGTCAATACTACTGTTTTTCTTTTAGTGTGAACAATAAAGAGTATCTATCTGACCATATCATATAAGTTGCTCCTTGACGTCGCCGCGATCAAGAGCTTAAACCTATTTAAAATAAAACTTAAAAAATGGCTTGTCGAGCAGTCTTTCTATGACTTTAATGAATTTTAAAATTTCAATATATAGATTTGACATTGTAAGAATTTAATGTACTTATGCTAAAATGCAACGGCATATTTATTCATTTTAATTATTCAATATAATATTATTATTTTTAATGACATTGTTGTGTGATATTTTGTTGACATGTAAAATAATATTTTATGAATAAATTATGATTATCAGATGAAATAATAAAGGTAGCTGGCGCAAACTAGGTTGAGAAATCCTTTGCTTTCTTTTCTTGAGAGAAGATTGGAGAAAATGGAGGAGGTCTTTAATCAGTGAGAGGCCCTTGATAAATAGAGAGAAGAAAAAAAGGGAATAAAAATTATTTTAACTGTGTATTTTATATGTTTGTGTTAAATAATTTTAATGTTTTTATTTACTTAATTTTATTATTCTCAACGTTAATGTTTGTTTTATCAAGGAACTAAATGAGGTTTATTATTATATTATTTATCTATCTATCTAAAACATTTGTCTCGGCACGGTTTATCTATTAAAGCTGGCAGTAAAGTCGACACTTTGTGGAATTTTCCTGCCAAATTTTTCACTTCAAAAATGTGTGTGTTTAAGATCCCACTCCAGAAATGTAAGCTACTTACCTACAATAAGAAGTGTAACATGTAAATGAGTAACAACCACGTTAGTTTTAATACTAAAATAAGAAATGTCTGTTAAAAACTATCGAAGTATTGACTAATTGAAAGATACTTATATAGAATAAATAAAAATTATTACATAAAAATCGAATACAGTAAACACAGCGACACGACAGTGAAATCCAGCAGCTGACTGTATCTTTCTCGGCTACACTCAGCGGTCTCAAGTTCACCCGATCGAGCCTTTCACTTCCAAGCGTGACGTTCTCTTGCACAGCCTAGTCTTAGCCTAAATTTTCACTTCAACAAAATTAAAAATTAAAGTCAGGTCCATATTTTCCCATCGTCCCGCAAACTGGCAATCAGCGAGTGATCGCCAACACGACAATACCCCCCTCCCCCGGTCCCCGCGCGCGCTCCTTGATTCCAAATTCAATTTGCACCAATCAACGGGCGTCTTCCCGCCTCGCGTCGCCGCTCGGACGTGACGAATGGCGGCTGCTGTTTTTTTTAATTTTCTTTGTTTTCTTGATTGTGAGCTGATGGCGGGAGTTATGCAATGCAATGTATTTAGGGTCGTATTTTTGTTTGTAATGTATTTTTTCGTAAAAAACTGTGGTGGATAGAATATCTGCATTCGTAATAGTTATGTTGTAGATTCGATTCTTCTAAGATGATTTTTCTAAGTACATAAGTAAATACACCATAGTGGCAATCAAAGATATAAAGGCAGCCGTAGTGGAGGTTCTGAGAAGAGGAATCCTTTGATAATATACCTAATCAAAGTAGTGTATAATCAAATATCAAGATAGCGTATAATCAAAGGAGAAAACTCAGAAAATTACACTAATCACCTAAAGCTAAATTATCTACATTAATTCTCTTTTTGCTGGAAAGAATGAATTTTGTTCCGTAAATATTTCAACTTCATCGGTGCAGTAGTTTTAAAATAAATACATATTGGTGGACAATCCACACACAACACCATCTGACCCCATAGGTCGGTTGTATGAAAAATAAACAAACTCGTAAATCAGTTTTTCCAAGTGGCCACTCCATCCAAATAGTTTTACGTCCTACTAAAATATGTAAGACGAGGTAAGAAAGTTATGTGTATAAACAAGAACAAAATTAAAAATTTTGATTAACCCCCGACTTCCTCAGATTTGTTATCTGTACAACATTCTACTAGTCAAGCCGTCAAGCCCTTTCATTTGATGTGAAAAAATACAATATGTTTTATCATCATATCATCATCGTCATTTTGTGGAAGCGGCCATCTTGGATTTGAAATTTGTCATAGAGCAATGTATTCTACTAGTCAAGCCCTTTCGTTTGATACCCATATTGAGGTAGTAGTGAAAAAATAATATAATTCGCCATTTTGTGGTAGCGGCCATCTTGGATTGGATTTTTTTTATAGTGCATAATGTTCTACCAGTCAAACTCTTTCATTTGATACCCATATTGAGGTAGGTTGTAAAGAAATATTTTGTCCGCCATTTTGTGGCGGCGGCCATGTTAGATCGATATTAACCAAACATAGCTAAGAACATCCGCACGGATATTAACTTTCAAATAAAAAAAACCGCATCGAAATGAGCCCATCCGTTTGAGTTCTACGGTGCCACGGACAGACACACACAGACAGACAGACAGACAGACAGACATCGACGTCAAACTTATAACACCCCTTTTTTGGTCGGGGGTTAAAAACCCTGTTGACATGTCCGGGTTTTTGGCTATATAAGCAGGAAAATCCGGGGTTTTCACGAGTCTTGTCCTGGATCCCAAACTTTAGAGATGGCTACCCTACTTATGCTTAGGTATGCTAGCTCGTGATTAAAACCAAATTTTAAGACAAAGACTGCAGCCTCGAATTTTTTTAAGTTGATAAACCTACACTTACTTAAGATTTGTTTTGCCAAAACTAACCTCAAAATTTTCGAGGGTAGATTAAATTTTTGAAGTGAAAACTTCTTTTGGCGCGAAACAGACAGGTTTTTCGTGGGGTGCGAATTAAATTCTAGCGTCACGCTCGGGAATTATAAGAAATCTTCGAGGAAACTCAGGACCATGGCCATTGACCGTCTAGAAATGCGTCAGTATTTCCCCTTGGACTGACACATTTATAGATGGCCATGGTCATGGCCACACCTTCCGGTTTCACGTTCCGGTTTCCGTAGTTTCCAGAGTAAGCTATCAAATTCTGAATTATAAGTTTTCACTTCTATCGGCAGTAAGTACCTATGACTGACATTTTTTTTTCACATTATGTGTCATATCCGGCTGCGAACTCATATGGGTTTCGCGCAGCTTTACGGGCTAGGCACTGCTGTCCCAAAAATATGCGTAGGTACTTATCGTAATAATCTGGTTAATAACACAATATGGTGTCTTTTCAGTCCTAAAAAGGTCCGAAACGTAATTGCCTTTTCCACAATGCAAACCCGTTCGACCGTATAAGGGAATCATCGAATTAAATCACCACTAACGCCATCTCGCGGACCTCATGAATACTGCATGAGCGGCGGATAGATGGCGTTCGCACAATTTATGGGAGCTCTTGGAGAATAGGGCTGCTTCGGTTTAGTTATTGCAGTACTTAATATTTATTTTTTATTTCAGCATGTAAAGTGTTGTGTAAACGCGGTTAAGTCTGAGTTCGTGGTCCCAGCCTCGAATTTTGGAGGGGGTTCACCAGTACGCAGCCTCAGATTTTGGGGGGTCACCAGTAGAAATGCAATAAATCGAGTAAAAAAATATTGTCCGAAGTTCCAAGTGTTTTCCCGCGTTAAAAAATAGTCTATGTATGTTATATATTCTGATTTCTTTTGGATTTTTTAATTTTTTGAATTGAATTCTCGCGTCACGCTCGGTAATGATAATAAGAAATCTTCGGGTAAACTCGAGACCATGGTCATTGGCCAACTAAAATGCAACATTTCTAGATGCCCATGCTCATGTCCACGCCCTCCGGTTTCACCCGCGTAGTTTCCAAAGTGTGCTATCAAATTCTGAGTTATAAGTTTTCACTTCTATCGGCAGTTCCTATGACTGACAATTTTTAATTTTTCAAGTTATTCAACAGTTCTTAATTACTTATTTTAGTTTTCACTTCTGTCGGTCGGTCTTAAGCCACACATATTTTCGCGGAAAACGGATCATTGAACCTCCTTCTTTTTTGAAGTCGGTCCAAAAGATCAGGGCGTCCACGGTCCACGCGCGGCAACCCTGAGAGCGTGTAATAGTAACATTTCGAGGCATCTCTGCTTTTAGCGAAATTAGGAACATCAGTTACTTGTGAAGTATGTCGGGGCCGGGACGGAGGAATCGCTTAATGCCTTTTAGGTTAAAATGTTTCTTTTGCTTTCGTTTTGTGCAGATAAAACGTTGGAAATGCGTTTGTTTTAGCCCCAGAAGCATCGATATTGCGTCAATGCCCTCAACGACATTTAAACAGATGAAAAGATGTTTTTTTTAATGACATGACGAGCCGGACATACGCCTGATGGTATGCAACATGCCTGCCCATAACAGCATAGTGAGTGACAAGCAGCTATTGAAACATGAAGAGTCCAAATCATTACGTAGAACTGTACCGCACGGAGTAATTTCTCTGGAAACATTAGCCTGCAAACCGAAACACAGTAGGTACTTACCTAATATTTGCACAGTGCTACTTTGCGGTAGAATAACTGACAAAGGTGGTACTTCCCCAGGCGGACTCTGCAAATAGACCTACCACTACTAAAACTTGCGCTTGACTAGACATGCGTTTAGGCCGATTGCACTTGGCTAAAATTAGTCGGTACTGATTTAAGTGAAGTGTAATTTTTAGCATTCAGTAAACCACACTAGGTATATTCAGAGACGAGGATTGTTTGCTTCTAAACTTGCTTCAAAGTTACTAGCCAAGTGACTCGCCTGGTGACTTAGTTGGTAGTAAGTCTGCCTGCGAAGCCGTAGGTCGTGGGTTCGATACCCAGTGCAAATATTTGTGTGATGAATAAAAATACGTGTATTGTGTATTTTCTATGTATAATAAGTATGTAAAATATATGAGTTAGTATATCAGTTATTCGGTACAAGGTTTGCTTGGCTTGGGGATAGATGGTGTAGTATGTGAAATGTCCGCCAATATTTTATTTTACCGAGTCCAAATAGAGATTGTTAGATATATAGATACTCAGATTACAGAACAAAACGCAGATAGAGCGCGCGGAACACAAATACTAAGGCCGAAAAAGCAAATCGATGGCTAACCGCCAAAAAAGGCTAAGCGCCACTTTATCATTTTCACAGGATTAATTTAAAGTTACTGCTGGTCTAGTCGGGAGAACGGCGCCTGCCGATCCGGAGACCCAGGTTCAAGCCCCACACGCACCACTTTTCGAAGTCATGTGTGTAATGCCGCTAATTTAAAACGGTGAAAGAAAACATCGTTAGGAAACCGACATTTACCTAGAACCTTTCGAAGTCATGTGTCATCCACCAACCAGCACTAGGCCAGCGTGGTGGGATATGGCCTTAACTCTCTCCTTGCGAGAGCAAGGTCCGAGTCCCAGTAGTGGGAACATTTAGTGGGATGTTGATGATGATGATGATGAATAGAAAGTTGAAAGAATATGAAAAAACATAAAGTTTAAACTATAGCTCCCGAAAGTCTAGAAGTATGCGAAACATTTAGTTTTTTTTTTTGTAATGAGGCGTTTTCCAGACGCAACAAGCCTTGTCAAAGATAGTTCTAAATATTGCCAAGTGTGGCACCACTGTTGGATTTTGTGAAACTAACAAAATAAATCTCTGAAATTGGGATTGGGAAATGTCTTTGACAGGTATTTTTACGTCTTGTTAGATTCACAGGATTAATTTAATGTTGAAAGAATATAAAAAAAACTACAGCTTTAACTACAGCTCCCGAAAGTCTACAAATTTGAATACGAAACATTTACGTTGTCTTTTTTTTATAATTCAGCCTGTAAACACAATTTTCTGTCGCTTATCCTCAAATCATCTTCTTTTGCAAACAGCCAAAATGTCGTAAGCGGAACTGCTCTAGGTAATTATTTAATTCTACTTAAGTATAGATAAGTATATTTCTAGGTAATGAGCGCAGTGCAGTGCTAGGTAATGATTTGGCCACATTATGCTCAGGTCTTGGCCGTCTAAGTATGATAAGATAAGATAGCATTTATTGACATATTAAAAACATACATTAGAATTAGTAACAAATTTCATTAGAAACCAATTGCTGAACATATCTCGTAGTATTCTCGTATTAATATATCTCGTCATTTGCAAAAAATATAATGTCATTGAAAATAATGTACATCACAAAAGGAGGATATGTGGAGTAAGTATCACATACTAAGACGGCCAAGACCTCAAGAAGCCTCCTTCTCTTCCAAGAGGCTCCTGCCACCTACCACTTTTCGGTTGCAGAGCATGGGAAGAGCGGCGCACCGCTATACCAGCACTCAGAGGAAGAGTCCTCTGAGTAAAGTTTTAAATATGGTGCCAGTCAGCCAGTAGCGGCGATAGGGTAGGACCCTGTAGAGCGGCTGCCCAGGGCGCCGGGTGAAAAAGGGGTGTCGCGTCGCTGACGGAGGTGGAGGCCAATGGGAAATGCTGACGTATTTCTAGATGGCCATGGTTCCGAGTATAACCGAAGATTTCTTTATCATTCCTGAGCGTGATGCTAGGATTCAATTCATAGCACATGAAAAATCTGTATGTGGCGCGCCCAAAAGAAGTTCGTCAGTTCAAAAAATCTCGCCCAGAGCCTTAGTAATGTTGAAACCGGCACAGTATGGGAGCTGCAGTCTCGCTCAAGATATCGATTTGGTCATAATTTTGATGATCTAATTATTACGCTATAACCAGGACTCATCTTACGGCAATCACTATAAAATGGCATCTCGTAAACTTGATAATCCAAATGGTTGCAATAAAATTTAATAGCACCGTTATTTAGCCATAAAACACGGAAGAAATATCAAGATCACGTTAAATATCTGAATTTTCTTCATTTTACTCACTTATAACAGAATGAGTAGGTAGTTTTAAAATAAAAGAAATGAGATCAATTTTTTTTTAAATATTTACCCCTGACCATCCTTTGACTACCTCGGATTTATAATCTGTACGATATTGTACCCATTATACCCATTTTTTTTTTTAAAGTGACGAGACGAGCAGGACATGTGCCTGATGGTAAGCAACATGCCTGCCACATAACAACACAGTGACACGCAGATATTGGAACATGCAGAGTCCAAATCATTACCTTGCACTGCACTACCCTCGTCACCCAGAGATCTAAGATGTTATATCTCTAAGACCTGTAATGTCTCTTGCAACATTGCCCTTGAAACCGGAACACAGTAATGTTTGCCTTTGCACATTACTGCTTGACGATAGAATCTGGCAAAAGTATGGTACTTCCCCAGACGGCGCCTCCAAGCCTTCTGTCTCCTTCTTCTGCCAAGAGTCCTACCACTACTAAATATTGAGGGAGTAGTGAAAAAAGAAATGTATTTGGCTTTTTTTGTGGTGCCAGCCTTCCTGGATTGGAAATTTGTCATAGTGTATTGTAGTCTTCCAGTCAAGCCCTTTCATTTGATACCCATATTGAGGTAGGTTGTAAAGAAATATTTTATCCGCCCGCCATTTTGTGGAGGCGGCCAACTTGAATCCATATCTATTAATCAAACATAGCTAAGAACCAACGCACGGTAATTAACCTTTAAATAAATAAAAAAGCATCGTAATCGGTCCATCCGTTTGAGCTCTACGGTGCCACAAAGGTACACACAGTAGAACTTATAACATTTGAGGGTTAAAAATAGTTCCAAACGACGCGTTAGATGGCGGTAGTTGTTTTAGTACATAGATTATAGTCTGGAAGAACACGTAGGCTACTTTTATCCCGGGAAAATAACGGGAACGGGAACTACGCTGATGAAACCGCGTGGCACTGCTAGTATAATAAATAATATACGGAAGACAGCAGGCAACGGATGGAGACGTTACACCGAGGATAGGGCTGAGTGCCGAACCATGGAAGAGGCGGCCTCTTCCATGTTTTTACTGAATTTTTTCATTCACTGTTGTACATAGGTACAGCAGTGGACTAAGATAGGCTGATGGTGATGATGGGACTAAAAATTTATTAAAAAGGTGCTTATAGACATCTGTGATCGAGTAATTGCACTTCTTTGACTCTGGCTTCTAAAAGGTTTATGATGGTTACTACAGTTTTCCATAGATGTCGCTAATACTGTATAAATTAGGTATTATACGACTAAATAAGTGGCATACAATTTTAATGAAACGTCTTGAGATTTTTGTAATTTGTTGATAATTTTTAAATTGCTCGAGTTACTTCAGTTAATTTTTAGAATCGGAGTGGAGCCGTCATGTTTTCTGTTCATTAATTTTTTTCGGATAATTTATTAATAAAACTATATGTTGTGTAAAGAACAATGTAAATAATTATTAAACGTGTGTGTTCAATTCTAAGTGTTATTACGTGAGGATGAAGGTCATAGAAGCCAAAATCGTAGTTTTGGGATCGCAAGGTAAAATGACTGATGATTTCATAAAACCGAACTTGTTCGCTAAATAGATTAGAAAAACTGGTCTTGCAATCGAATTCACAAGTAGAATAATAGCTACTTTAGTTCTATCGGTTATGCTTCATTAATTCACTGCTTTAAATAGTTTAAAATTAACTTGTTACGTGCCTAAAAACTACAAGACAAATTGGAATGGAGACAGCTGATTATTCTGATAAATATCTCTGTTATCAGGTCTCGTTATTTGTAATTGTTGATATTATCTGCTAATAATTGACATAAAAAGAAAGTAAATCTTCATTGTAGTTGATAATTCAAAGAATTTAATTTGTAAATAGGCATTGTATACTATCTACATATTATGTAGTCTTCACAAATACCTATTTCCCGATATCAATCTAGTCCCGCATATAACTTTCAAGAAGTTTCAATGGGTTAAACAACAGGCTTCGCAACTTGGTAGTTAGTCTGTGGGTGGAGCCACAGGCCTTGGGTTCGGTTCCCCATCCAGGACATACCTATGTTTGATGTCTCTGGGTGCTTCTATGTATTTCCATTTATATACCTAAGCATTATTATGTTACAAACTTTGTTTACTTTCTGGCCAGTAGAGAGAGTTAATTAAAAGTATTTATTACTTGAAATGTGTAGAATTGGCATATATTTGCCTTATGAAGAGTGAGTTTAAAAAACTTTCTTGTATCTCGGTAGCATACTTGGATTCTGCTCACTGCTATAAAGAATATCATTAGAAAACTTGTCATGGCAAGTGTAAAACTTCACACCAGTTTATTATATTACTTACCTAAATCAAATGAAATCTAAACTAATCTAAATGTTGCATAAGCATTGCCATTCAGCATGGTAAGGCCGCCAGCTTACTGGGCATGCTTCAATCTAGCTTGCCGATCCAATTAAGGTGATCAAGCCGATTCTTAGTTTATAGTAAAAAGAGATGTGCAGGTCATGTTCATGGTCCATGTCTATAGAACATGAAGAGTTCAAATCGTTACCTACTTACCTACACTCCCCTCATCACCCAGTGATATGAGATGATTTATCTCTATCCTGCAATATCTCTGGAAACATTGCCTTTCAAACCAGAACACGGTAATGTTTGCACAAAACTTCATCAGTGTATGGATAATTCAGATGTGCTTAGTTTAATAGTTACGTATGTGGTGCAATATAGATAAATGAATAAAATAATATTGGTGAACAATTCACACACAACACCATCGGACCCCAATCCATAGAATAGATAACCAAACTAAGTGCAGCTGCCATATGGATGATATACTTAATACTTATATAGTTGTAAATACATACATATAATACACATAGAACACACCCAGACACAGTACAAACATTTGAATTCATCACACAAATATTTGCACTGGGTGGGGATCGAACCCATCTTGATCTTGATTTTTTCTCAATTGTGATAATAAATTGAAATAATAAACAAAAATCAAATAATAAAAGTTTACTGTAAGTGCTATTTGAGTCGTTACTACAGTCCTAAAAATGTTATAAAACGCGAAAGTTTGTTAGAATGTATGAATTTATATATTTTTACTCTTTCACGCAAAAACTACTGAAGCGATTTGGATGAAATTTGCTAAATAGATAGTGGTCTTTTTTTATAATATAGAGTGATACGACGAGCAGGATATGTGCCTGATGGTAAGCAACATGCCTGCCACGTAACAGCACAGTGACACGCAGCTATTGGAACATGAAGAGTCGAAATCATTACCTAGCACCGCACTGTGCTCGCCACCCAGAGATATAAGTATGTTTTTTCTCTTAGCATAAAATAGATAATATAGATAGATATATTTATGCTCTTAGCCCAGTAATTTATCTGAAAACATTGCCCTTTAAAGCGGAACACAGTAATGTTTGCACACTAATGTTTGGCCGCAAAATAACTGGCAAAGGTGTGGTACTAGATTGAAAAAAAAATATTGTACACGTATTTTTTTTTGTTCTCAAACAAAAAATGACGAAGTGTTTAGAAGTTTCGCGTGACGTCACTTATGGGTACGATTTTTACTCACAAGTGACGTCACGACTCTGGAAGTTTGTTGATATGTATATTTGTCGGATGGACGACTAATTAGGAAGGGTTAAGACAAAAACCCCTGCCAGTAACATACGAAAGGGGATTTGTGGATTTTTTGTCCATAAATCCCGTAAGATAAGATAAGATAGCATTTATTGACATATTAAAAACATACATTAGAATTAGTATATTTGATCCGAGTATTTCCGATATTTCGGAAAGGGATTTGTGGACTTCCGAATATGAAAGGAGATTTTTGGTCTTAAACCATTCTAATTAGTCGTCCGTAGTCCGTAGGGTAAAAATCGTACCCACAAGTGACGTCACGCGAAATTTCTTAGCGCTGTATCTTCGCCATTTCTTGTTTGTGAAACAGACGTGCTAGGTAATGATTTCTTAGGATTTAGGACTTCATGTTCGAATAGCTGCGTGTCACTGTGCTGTTATGTGGCAGGGATGTTCTTACGATCAGGCACATGACCTGCTCGCCTCGTCTCTAGTTATATAAAAAATGACATGCTTTGTGACAGGGGAAAACCTAAAAGCATTTTGGGAATAAGCCTATTTTTGACCCAATCCGATACCCGATACTAGTGTACACGTGACCGCTATTTCGACCTGATGTTAGCGACGACTCTGTCTATGATAGAGTGTACTTATCTAGAAGAAACCGATTCACTCTTGATTTTAAAACACCAGTGATTGTAACCATTGCAAAAAAAAAACTCAGGCAACGCATTCCACAGCCCAAACGTTCTTACCACAAATATCAGTCAAACCTCGTTCGAGCCCATGGAACGTCAACCATGAAATAATATCGCTTTTTCGAGCTGCGACTATTTCGACAGAAAAAAGGGTAAGGTAGTATTAGATCATGCAGATCAGTTGCACACTCTCTGAAATGTATAAATGTAAAATTGGATATGAAAATCAGCAGTGCATTAAGATGGAACCGTGTCAAGGAGTTGTGCAGTAATAGAATACCTATCACCTAGGTATCCAGTAATTCTAGACTCAATATTGCACACATTCACTACATAACGGAATACAACTGAAATCGAGAGTCAGTAGTAGTGGGTAAAGTCGAGGCTCCTTTCCTTACGTTCTCAAGAACTACCCTATAAAAATATCTTAGTAAACAAATGGTGGTGGCTGGTGACTTGGATGATAGATAAAGTCTTTATTGCACTTATTTAGAACACAAAAAAGAAAAATATACAAAACTTAAAAAAATAAAATAGCAATTGGTGTCCTTATCGCTAAGAGCGATCTCTTCCAGGCAACAGGATGGTAGTAACTCTCTCTGCCTGCGGAGCCGTGGGTTAGAACCCCACCCAGTGCAAATGTTTGCGTGATGAATACTACTAGTAATATTTGTACTGGTGTTTTCTATGTTGTAATAAGCATGTATGTATTTAAAAATATTAAGTATATCAGCTAAACTTTGACAAGGAGGTCAGCCGACGAATCCAACTCGGATGGGCAGCGTTTGGGAAATTGCGTCACATCTTCTCGTCAGAAATACCACAAACCCTCAAGACGAAAGTCTATAATCAGTGTGTGTTGCCAGTGATGACATATGGTACTGAGACGTGGTCGCTAACTATTGGCATGATATGCAAGCTCAAAGTTGCGCAACGGGCAATGGAGAGAGCTATGCTCGGAATTTCACTGCGTGACAAAATCCGAAACGAGGAAATCCGCAGAAGAACGAAGGTCACCGACATAGCTCTTAAAATTAGCAAGTTGAAGTGGCAATGGGCAGGCCATATAGCTCGCAGAACCGATAACCGCTGGAGAGCAAAGGTTCTCGAATGGCGACCACGAACCGGCAGACGCAGTGTAGGACGGCCCCCCACACGATGGACCGATGATATTGTCTCGGTCGCGGGAAGTCGGTGGATGGAGGCGGCACAAGATCGGTCATTGTGGAAATCATTGGGGGAGGCCTATGTCCAGCAGTGGACGTCTGCAGGCTGCAGATGAAGTATATCAGGCTTCCATAGTACAAGCTTTGCATAGTTTTGGGCTAGATGGTGTTGTGTGTAAAATGTACATCAATACTTACTTATATACTAAGTGAAAAAGGAGGACTGGGACTCCCAGTCTTGGTAGGTAAGACAAATACGAGTGTGGCAAATATTTTTTAGTTTTTTAAGGAATTTATCTAGTGATTTTATGTGTGGTGGCATCGCATTTGAAGAGGCCGTGCGAGGCCCATTTAAGTTCGTGGCCGTAGGCGAGATGGCGAGGGCCTGCTTCGCCCACGCCTAGCGACGCTAAGCCACTATCGAGAGTGAATCAGTTTCTTCTAGGTAAACACGCTCCATCGTACATCGCATCGTAGCGAGATGGCTTTCAAGTGTCTATATAAAAGTTTGTTTACAATCATCATCAACAACCCACTAAATGTACCCACTGCTGGGACTTGGGCCTTCTCTCGCAAGGAGAGAGTTAAGGCCATAATCCACCACGCTGGCCTAGTTCGGGTTTGTGGATGACTCATGACTTCGAAATATTCTAGATACATGTCCTAGATAGATTCTAGATAGATGTTTTCCTTCACCGTTTTAAGTTAACGGCATTACGCACATGACTTCGAAAAGACAGTGGTTTGAACCCGGGGTCTCCGGATCGGCAGGCGCCGTTCTCACGACTAGACCAGCCGTAACTTCATCCTATAAAAGTATAAAACATTATCCACAACATTAAGTATCCACGCTGTCCATTGGTCACCGCTTCTCAGATTACTTATGAATTCCACTTGCCCGTTACGAGTACCAGCCGAGTAACCTTCCGAAGTATTTCCAGTCCCTTACCACAGATCAGTCGGCTCGTCTAGCACGTCAGCTCGGGCAAGCGGCCTGCGCCCCTGTGATTTTAAAACACCCGGGTGGACCCGAACGAGTAGGTAGGGTAATATCTCGCGCCGTATAGCGAGTGGTGAGGGTGTGCCCTTACCCCGAACTTCTAGACGCGCTATTCGAAGAGCGAGTAGCGCGAATAGAAGTTCCCTCCTCGACTGGGATTAGCCAACACACAACAAGATGCCACCGAGGCAGGTTGTTGAGTGATGCCCAGGGTGCACCACGTGGAGGTTCCCGAACTCCCGAGGTTTTTAAGTTGTAAGGGGACGTCAAGTAGCCTACCGAACTTTGGGCATAGAATAGAAATTTGGGTTAGGGTCAAAAGGAACTAATATTACTAACTGTCCATACGCACGTACTTTGTGATGGTAAGTGGTTTATCATATCTATAAGCTAACACCGCATTATGAGCATTAACACTATCAGTATAGGCCTAGCCATGTATTGAAGAAATTCTTTATCACATGAATGGCTTTACAACTTAGTATGAGTGATAAGGAGTACTTGACCTTGCCTTATCAGCGTAAGACAGGTAGCCAGATCTTGAATTTTAGACCGTATTGCTTACATTATACAGGACTGCGTTGTCTGAGTGGGTTTTTCCCCATGGTTACAATCTCGGTGTCTTCAAATCGATAGTGAATCGGTTTCTTCTAGGTAAGCTCGCTTCGCTTAACATTAGACGAGATGGCCGACAAGTGTAAATAAAAAAAAGTGGTCAAGTGCGAGTCGGACTCGCCCATGAAGGCTTCCGTAGCAGCAAGTCACATAATATAAAAATTCTTGTAGTTCGTTGTTACTCTAATCAGTGTTTTAACAATAGTGAATTTATGACGTATTAAAATAAAACTACTTACTAGATGTCATTCAAACCAATTTTCGTTGATATTTTACATGGTAATGAACACCTTACACTTTTTTACTTTTTTATTTGTCATTCACTTATTTTAGAAGTTACAGGGGGGGAGGAACACACATTTTACCACTTTGGAAGAGTCTCTCGCGCAAACTATTCAGCTCAATATCATTTTTGAAGACCTATCCATAGATAACTCACACGTATGGTTTTGATGTTTTTTTTTTAGTTTCAGTAAGTATAGGACACCCCTAAAATTTATTGTTTTTTTTTCTATTTTTTGTATGAAAATCTTAATGCGGTTCACAGAATACATGTACTTACTAAGTTTCAATAGTATAGCTCTTATAGTTTCGGAGAAAAGTGGTTGTGACATACGGACGGACAGATAACGGTCCCGTTTTTTGCCATTTGGCTACGGAACCCTAAAAATGAAGTGAGCGGTTTGATTTTAAGAGAAAAATAAGTATGTGTACCCACTACTATAGATAAAACTACATTCTAAGAATCCGGTTCATTAAGAAAAATATATTAATAATAGTACCTATACAATCATGAAATGCTGTAAATGTCAATGAATTCAACTTTTATTTATCCTTATTAGAATGTACAAAATATATATTTTACAGCTTAGTATTTGTTTAAAGGAATTAAATTGGATGGAATTAAATTAATCAGGTATTTTTTTCATCCTTTTATTGCCAAACCGAATATTGCTTAAAAATAATGTGTTATCTCTATGCCATGCACCTGATATATGTTCTGTGATGCCATGTAATGTTACTGGAAATATTGCCCTTCAAACTGGAACACAGTAATGTTTGCACATTACTGTTTGGCAGTATAATAAGTAACTGGTAAAGGTGTGGTACTTCCCCAGTCGGACTCTGCAAAGAATCATGCCCAAAGAGCTTAAATATACTAACTACGTATAGAGTTGGCACAAACGCTTTACACCGAAAGCTCGGGTAGCATCTTTCTTGCCTTGTCGCTCTTGTGGAAGTGTCATACTTTTGTCGCGGCTCACTCTGTTGCCATAGAAAGTATGCACGTCATCTGCTTACGATTGACACAAAGGAACCTTGCGAAAAATCTAACTCTATACGTAGTATATGTAAACTCTTTGGTCTTGCCATTATTATAACTAGAATCGTTCGAAGTCGTGTGTCATGCACCAAACCGCACTGAGTCAGCGTGGTGGATTCTGGCCTTGAGTCTCTCCTTACGAGAGATGGCCTCGAGTCCCATCAGTGGGAACGTTTTGTGGGTTGTTTATGTGAATACATGACACAATTGATTGCAGGAGTGGGTAAGACCAGCCTCGTTGTCCGCTACATCGGGAAGATGTTCTCCAAACACATCTCCCCCACCATCGGGGCTTCCTTCTTCACCTGCAACATCAACGTGGACAACGCCAGGGTTAAACTGCAGGTATACACAGGGTTAACAATTAAAATTCGTCACTAAAGACTCATTTTAAGACAAATTCTATTCATTTATTACACTAGGTTATAGTTTTTTTATCGCGAATTTTTTTTGTTTATGACTACTTTGACTTATGATTTGTTTTGTCAAAATTAACCTCAAAATTTTTGAGGGTAGATCCTTTTTTTTTCGTAATTTTTTTCACATGATGTGTTATAGCCGGCGCCAAACTCATATATGTTCCCTGCCAATTGCCGGGAAACCGTGCCTATTGAAAATAGTGTCATAATTTGGATGATGACACGGTCAAAAATGTTTTGTCTAAACCTCAAAATTTTTGAGGGTAGATTAAATTTTTTCCGTAATTTTTCCACATGATGAGTCATAGCCGGCGCTGAACCTATATGGATTCAGTGGGTAATAGGTAGTTTATACAAACATATGGAGCACGTATTTCTTTTTTATCAAATATAAAAAAATTGACAGAGATACTTCATCAAACTTCCGGAGTGGGGGGGTCGTGACGTCACTCTATAGTAAAAATCGTACCATAACGTGACGTCACGCGAAACTTCTAAGCACTGTATCTTCGTCATTTTTCGTTTGTGAAACAAAAGATAAAATCCGTGTACAATATTTGTAAATAATCTACTCGTAACTGACATAATTAGTTTTGTTGACATTGACAGACTAATCAGTCGTCTTGCCTATTCTACTATTCTACTAATATTATAAAAATGTCAATGTTTGGATGTTTGTTGCTCAATCACGCCGTAACGTACGATCGGATCGGGCTGAAACTAGTGACACAGTTAGACTATAACCTGGAAGAACACATAGGCTTACTTAGATATACTTCTAGCCATATTTTGTTGCAGTTTGTACGTTACTTATTGATCTTATTGTCTAGGTACTTTGTGCTGGTCTTGTAAATATGTAATTTTCATAGATCGTAGAACTCAGGGCGCACGGAATCATGTTAACGTTGGGAAGAGTGAGCTCACTCTTTCCGTGCTAGTCGGTTGTAGAAAGCGGGGGACGCCGGTCGTTTATACTTATCACTGATTTTGATCATTTTGAAGATAAATATAAAAAATATGCCTTCCTGTGCATTCAAAAAGTGTTCTAATAATTCTAGAAACTCAAATAAACCTAATAGAATTACATTTCATGCGTAAGTACAGCATTTAAAATTATTTTGAATATTTTCTAATTACATACCCATAAATATTTTAAAATGGCTACCATCACCGTCGCCGGTTACACGTCACCGTGTGATAGAGAGAGAATAATACCAATTATAACTAGCACGAGCGAAATAGATGTCTTAGACAGAGACAGATATGTCTTAGATAGAGACAGATGTCACAGACGCAGTTTGTTACGAATGTCAAGATGTTTAGGGCAAATCTTGAGTTCAACAATCTTTGGTAATTTTGTATGTAATTATTGTAAATATGGCAGCTTGACAGCCAACTAGTTTAATTAGCCGTTCAATTAACAGCGTAGCCTGCTTACTATACAGTACCTTTTAACTACCGGCCTGTGTAATATTCAGCCGTATCGATTGTTACAGCATTTATTAAATTGGCTGGCTAATGCTTAGGCCATTCGTAGTATAGATCCAAGTATTTGCCTAGCTGTTTGATCAAATGGCTGAAAATCTTTCTTGGAATTAAAAAAACGATACAAACAGAATCGTGTCCAATAGAACAAAATGATTTTTATTCATTCTTCACAATTATGTTGAAAAACGTCGTAAGATACACGTGTGTATTTTTGATTACCGTCCTCGGCTCTCTTGAGACCCTCGCCCACCGGCTCGGTCTCAGAACTGTATAGATATATCTTTATGGAAAATAAATTATTCATTATTCACTCAATAACGCCGCAGCGGTAACCATCAACATTACACACTCGTACCATAATGCACTATTGAATTTCACAGGTATGGGACACGGCCGGGCAGGAGAGGTTCCGCTCGATGGCGCCGATGTATTACCGGAACGCGAACGCAGCGCTGCTGGTGTATGACATCACCAGCGTGGCCAGCTTCGTGGCCATCCAGAGCTGGGTCAACGAGCTGCAGAAGTAATACCATGCTTATTATACATCTAATACTTTTATGCATATTTTTCGTCCGTCTATTGCATGTCGCGTGACGCTCGGCCGTGGAGTAGAGGTAAAGTGAAAGGTGTTCGACAGATCAGACCAGGCCAATATGGCGGCGTTAATCGTTAAATTTACTTAACTTACATATTTAGATAAATAAGTAAATAATTGGTGGACATTTCACACACAACACCATCTGACCCCAAACTAAGCATAGCTTGTACTATGGAAGCCAGATAGCTGATATATTTTTAAATACATACTTATTATACATAGAAAACACCCAGGCACAGTACAAATATTTGAATTCATCACACAAACATTTGCACTGGGTGGGGATCCACCCAGATCGGGGATCGAACCCACGACCCTCGGCTTCGCAGGCAGAGCTACTACCAACTAAGCCACTAGGCCAGTCAATCTCTATCATAAAGTGTATTTGTCGTACAGTACTGTAGACTGTGTTGACTCATGCCGTACTTACGTTTCCAGCAACGTATCAGAAGAGATGATCCTGGCCGTCGTGGGTAACAAGTGCGACCTGTCGTCGATGCGAGCCGTGTCCTACAGCGAGGCGACGCAGTACGCCAC
Organism: Ectropis grisescens; assembly: GCA_017562165.1. NCBI lineage: Eukaryota > Metazoa > Arthropoda > Insecta > Lepidoptera > Geometridae > Ectropis > Ectropis grisescens. Next base: position 11,441,367 of record CM029768.1, read on the forward strand.
GTCCATCGGGGCCGCGTACTGCGAGACCTCGGCGTTACACGACCAGGTGTGTGTTCTAGCGACGTGGAAGAAGAGACGACTCTGACCGTGGTAGAACAGATGACTCTGGCCGTGGTAGAACAGATGACCCTGGCCATGGTGTAACGTGTAACAAAATAAATGCGACCTGTCTTCGATTCGAGCCGTGTCATACAGCGTGTCAAAACGTCCATAACTTCGGCCGATATATCGTTTATCGGACTTCGTAGTAGACCTGGTGATTAACCCTTTAGCATCGTAGCTCTCAAACGGATGAACAGATTTCGAGTTATTTTCATTTGAAAGCAGGTGTCCTTGCAGTGGTTCTTAGCTATGTTTGGTTAATATCGAATCAAGATGGCCGCCTCCACAAAATGGCGGATATAATATTTTTTTCACAACCTCCCTCAATATGGGTATCAAATGAATGAACTTGACTAATAGACTATTATAACAAATCTGAAATCTGAGGTAGGTACACTCCGCGAGGTATAAGCTGAGCTTTGCATTAATGTGAGTGATCACCAATCAGGCAGGAGCTTGAAATTTTGTCCGCGAGGTATAGGCTGAGCTTTGCATTAGTGTGAGTGATCACCAATCAGGCAGGAGCGCGGCGAGACAGAATGGCGCCGCGCCTAAGGCCGGTTGTCACACCTACACTATCCATGTACACTCACACAAATGCAAAGCTCAGCTTATGCCTCCCGGAGTGTATAAATCGTTTTTTTTTTGTTCTTGTTAAAATTGTAAAATGATCTAATATCTCGCAGGGAATCGACCAAGTGTTCCTGAACACGGCTTCGTCACTGCTGAAGCTGGCCGAGTCCAACGCGGCCTCGTCCCTACGCTCGTACGACTCGGCGGACGGCGACGGGTTGCCCACAGGTGGGATTGATACCATAAGCATACCATATCGTAGTGGGTTTTTTCAAATATCCGCCTGGAGAAGCAGTATCAAGCCCCTCTGTGCTGAATCCAGACCTTTGGTGGACCATTAATTAAAACACACTCATGTATTTAACGCACAGTCTTGTTACATGACTTTTTTTACTTTTTATAGGTTTACACTTGACCGCCATATCGCCTTCGATTCGATGTCCACGTTAGTTTTCATGCGATTATAATTAAATTATTTAAGTATATACTATGTGAGATTAATTATTAAATTGAACCCGATTATTTCGTTTTACCACATATGAAATCATACAGTCGTTCGACAATCGTGCGGGGCGTGCGGGGTGAGACGCGGGAAGCGCGCTCCCGCCGTTGCCAACATTACAATGTTAGTATTTCGGGAGCACAGCTCAGTTTTCAGTTTTATCTACCCGTGTTTAAACATTATCGGCGTTTCTTCCAAAATCAAAAGCGATTAACTATTTATAGTATTTGTTTATATTGTGGTATCACAGAGAAAAAAAATATTATGACGAAAAAAAAAATATTTTTTAAGGTACTCCGACGGAAGAAGACGCGACTCACACGGGGGTGGTGGAGCTACCCGCGTGGAGCATCGACAACATCGCGCACGGGGAGCTGCAGAAGAACATGTGCTGCTGACCATCGAGCGAGAGTACTGCTCGACTACTCGCTACTCACGGGACTTAAAAAATTGAGCAATTTTGGTAGAAATTTTTTTCGACACTGAAATAGTAATGTAATGGCGTAGTGTCGGAGCGGCGACGGAGCAGCCGAGCGGGACTTTTACCCATAAAAAGTACGGGTGAAATCTTGTGACTTCGTATTAACGACATACATAATAGAAGTATCATTAGCTATAGAAGTGAGGTTTGTGCGACATTGATGCTGTTTAATACTGAAATTCTAAGTTATAAGTTTTCACTTCTATTGCGAGTCGTTATGATTGTAATTTTTTCATCGATATAAACCACTAGATGTGCCCTGACTGTCTTGAAATCGGTAATAAGCTGCGTCTGTGTGTGTAGTGTAAGTGGTGGACACAACACCAATCTACTTGACCCCTAGAATCGCTAGCGGCGCGATATGCTGTGGTTCTACTTATTTTGGTTGTTGACAACGAATAGTGATAGGTAAAAACGTCCGGCGTTCACCGCTTCCTGCAACCGACGAGAACGGAAACCTTACCACTTACGTGTGACATACTTTATGAAATATAGAGAGATAACAAAATAGTGCCGCCACCTACGGCAAAGTTGGGAACTGTCTTTGACGGGTATATTTGCCTCTTAAAAGCGCCTCATTAACATTCAACTTAAATTTTACATAAATACACGGGTAACTCACGTATAATGTAGTCAGTCCAGTCGGACTCAAGTTTCGATCGCGTCCGGCGATCTTTTCAGGAGAGTGCGCGCGCGGGTTCGCAGCTCGTTTAGCACTGAACGAGCTGCGAACCCGCGCGCGCACTCTCTCCTGAAAAGATCGCCGGACGCGATCGAAACTTGAGTCCGACTGGACTGACTATATTATACGTGAGTTACCCGTGTATTTATGTAAAATGTGTAATAACCACGTTAGTTTTCATACTAAAATTTAACTTACATATTATATAAGTAGAGTGGGTATTATCGGGCACGAAGTTTAAAAAACTGTTTTTATAACTACTTTAAGATATTACTTTGTGCCTGTTGTCATTCCTAAATAAATAAATGACGATGATGATGATTAGGAATCTACTTAGTTGTTATACTTATTACTTATACCTCTTATTATACAGATACGCATAATATCTGTCCACGAAATATGTTCCATCCTAAGGTTGTTTGGAAGATATCGCTTTTAGCGATGTCAGTTTAAATTTAAATGTTAGATTTGAGTGTATCTTTAACCGACTTCAAAACAAGAAGGATGTTCTTAATTTATTTGCTTTTTTTTATATAAATGTTATTCGCCTGTGTGAAATTGTCCAAAAGGATTGATTTTCGAAAGGTCCCATATAAATTTTATCGAAATCTGTGCAGCGGATTTTAAATTGAATTCGATTGAAAAGTTTCAGGAAAAAACAATTATTTCATAATTTTTTAAAGGTTCCCGAATTGTCTATTATAAATTTTAACAAAATCGGTCAAGCTTCTTTAATATCAACAAAAATACTTAAAAATGCGTCAATGATATGAAATTGAAGTCGGTTAATTATTTTTCACAAAAAAAAAATGTAATGTTAAGTTTGTGTTAGCTCAACTATTTTTATGTTATTTTTTATCAATATTCGCATTATTAATCGATTTTTTATAATATTGTTTTGTTTTAGAATAACTTTAGAAATGAGATATTTAAAAAAACTGAAACGTATGTAGATGGCGTTTATGGGTTTTTAACGCTACATTACTAACACCATTATTTGCTTATTTCTGGTGATGATGATGATGATGAAGAGCTCTCCTGTCTAATTCGCCCTTCAAAGCAAAAAATAAATAAAAAGTTAAAATCGGTTCATTCGCTTGGGAGCTAAGATGCCACAAACAGGCATATACAGGGGTATGTCAAACTTATAAAACCTCATCGATATTGCGTCAACTTCAACTCTTGGTTTATGGCATTTATTGTGGTTTAGCCTCACAATTTCGCCAATGTCAAGTATAAATATAATATATCATCTTTTTTTTTAATAATAAAAAATACAGATCAATAAGTCCAGTTTGACATTGACAGAAGCTTAGAAGTAATGTTCCAGTAAAACGCCATCTATATGTATTTCTTTTGAATCAATTTTTCTGTCGTATGAAAACGCTTCATTATTTCTTATTACAGGGTTACTACATTCCATAGTTTTATATTAACGACAAAAGAATATTGTTTTATAAAGCTTATTATTAAAACTTATACACTTGAAAACAGAAATTGGGAGAACTCGCAAAATGTTTTCTTATGTGAAGCAATAAAAAAAAAGTTATTATTATGAATAATATACAGGGTTACTGGTAATTTATGCAGCCAGCATCGAAGTAAAGTCATTTTAATTAATTTTTTAACTACATATTTTAGCTCTGTTCGGGTCAGCGCTTCATTGATCGAACGTTAAGTGAGCACGCTCTTGTTACGAAAAGTTCCATGTTCTTTGACGGGCATTTATACTTTTTTATTTTATTATGGGAAACAAGAAAACACAGAATAAACAAAGTTAGAAATTAAAGAAGAGTAAACAAAATTAAAAATTTTGATTAACCCCCGACTACTTTCAATTTGTTATCTGTATAACATTCTATTAGTCAAGCCCATTCATTTGATACCCATAATAAGGGAGGTGTGAAAAAGAAATGTATTTCGCCATTTTGTGGAAGCGGCCATTTTGATTTGAAATTTGTTAAAGTGCAATATATTCTACTAGTCAAGCGCTTTCGTTTGATACCCACATTGATGTAGTAGTGAAAAGATTAATATGATTCGCCATTTTGTGGAGGCGGCCATCTTGAATCGATAATAACCAAACATAGCTAAGAACATCCGCACGGACATTAACTTTCAAATAAAAAAAAAAACGCATCGAAATCGGCCCATCCGTTTGAGCTCTACGGTGTCACAGACAGACAGACATCGACGTCAAACTTATAACACCCCTTTTTTGGTCGGGGGTTAAAAATATATGGAACTTAAAACTGTAGAATATAAAATATTCAATATACTTAACATGCCCTTAAAAGGATGTATACTGATTATCAATGTATAGGTGTATATCAATCTGTATAGGTGGTATTCGACGTGATTGTATAATTTGTAAAAAAAGACTGTAGTCTTTGAAGCTCCATGCAGGACGCCTACTCTCTTTCTACGAAAACGTAATTTCGAAATAAACTCGCGATTCTTACGTTTAAATGCCTACTCTCTATCTCTATCTACTAGCCTACTCTAATTAGTCTTTGTAGCTGGTCAAACAATGTCGCAGAGAAATATGAATTTATTATATGATAGTTATTAATCTTGCCTTATGATGTGATAATAATATTGACTCAATTGATAATAAAACTTTTTTATTAATACATTTTTGTTTTATTTAAATGCGTAAATAATACTTGTCTATTGGAAAAAATTAAAATGTCGCTGTAAAATTGTATCTGCCTAATCCTGCCTGCCGTATTTTTTAATAGGTTTACACTTGACCGCCATCTCGCTTGATGTTGAGAAGAAACCGATTCACTCTCGATTTGAAGATACTAATATTGTAACCATCGGGAAACCCCACTCTGGCAACATATTCCACAGCCTAGACGTTCTAATCACAAAAATAGAATCGAACCGCTTCGTTCGAGTATTTGGTACGTCAACCATGAAACGTCGCAAGCTACGTTCGTAAGTTTCCGAGCTGCGAGCAGTTCGATAGAAAAATAGACATGCAGATCCTTTGCACTCTCCGAAGTGTATCCAATAGGCGAGCAATTATCCAAGATCTATAAATCACACACGCTTTATTATAAACGGACTGTATTTACAATTTTTCTGTGACATAAATAAAATAAACCAGTATAAACAACAATTACCAACGTTTATTGTCATCGTTCTGAATTCACAACACCCTCGCATCTTTACATCCAAGAGGACGGATATTAACAACTATACAGGGTTACACGCAAACTGCGAGCCTTCCAGGCGAGCTATTAAATACCTGAAGAATTTATTTGTCTAATCGGTGTAACGACTGGAACGATTTCAAGAAATAAATAGATGTGTACGTACTAAAACACAATAGTGAATAAACATTTAATTCCTTAGTCATAATCCTAAGTTCCTTATTCATAAACTATGTACGTGATATATATGCTGTATATTATTCCAAACTACATTAACTCTAGACAGTAATAAAATGGAATACTTAAAGTTACAAAAATGGGAAATGTGCTACCTAAATATTAACTTGGACCAGAGCGCCCAAGATACAGGCATAGCCTAGTTTGTGGCTCAACGTTAACTATGTAGCCATTGACAAAATAATTAGCTATAAACTCTTAGTAAAATGTAAACTGTAAAAATGTATGTTTTTAACGAATAAATAATAATAATAATAAATATTGGTGGACAATTCACACACAACACCATCTGACCCCAAACTAAGCAAAGCTTGTGTGATGGCAGCCAGATAGCTGATATAATACTTATATAGTTGTAAATACATACTTATTATACATAGAAACACCCAGACACAGTGCAAACATTTGAATTCATCACACAAATATTTTCACTGGGTGGGGATCGAATTGATTAGATATGTACCACGGGCAAAGCCGGGGCGGACCGCTATTTATAATATTGACATTACAAATTGGCACATTAACGCCACATCAGTTATTATTTATATTGTAAACTCGTGCTAATAAGGACTTATTTTTTCTCGAACATAAAGCGATGCCGTTTTTATAAAATGAAATGGTCCTTTCGGCTCGATTCGTTTGCGTAACCCTGTTATATACACACAACACACCCGGAGCTAACGATGTGAAGAAATACATCGAAGCTTTTACGTAACATTTAACTTATACTCCACTTTTCATAAAATTAAAATGGCGGCATCACTGTTCAGTTTCATGTAAAATAATGATGCACTAAAATAAATAATCATTGGACATTTTTCCTCACCATCACAATACTAAACCTCAACTTACACAAAGCTATCTGGCTACCATAGTCAGTACCGGCGCGGCGTTAGGGTAGGGCGACCGCCCAGGGCGCCGGATGTAAATGGGCGCTGGATGTAAATGGGCGCTGGATGTAAAGGGGCGCCGGATGTAAATGGGCGCTGGATGTAAAGGGGCGCCGCGCCGCAAGCTCAGGCGCCCCTAAGTGTCTAGATACTTAACTAGGGTCTGTAACCAGGCTTCGCTCATTGAGAGGTCAAGTCAAAGAAGAAAGACATCTCGCCCAGGGCGCTGGTAGTGCTAAAACCGGCACTGACCGGTAGTACAAACTTTGCTTAGTTTAAGGTGAGATGGAGTTATGTGAAAAATTACCAATCACATTTAATTTCATTTTTATACAAAACCAGCGAGCAACACGGAAGGGAGTAGGCATACACAGCGTTTCCCCTCTGTCAACGTACAAGTCCGCGTGGACCATGGAGTTTGATAATATACTGTGGCTGAGGGCGGGGCTAGATTTGTGAATGGTGCTTTATTTTTTATGTGTTAGTGATTTGGCTGTGTGAGTATGATCGGCAACGGATCGGTACAGGTATGTTTTGTGTGTAATAGTGCGGCTTTGCGCTAGTGTGCAACTTTCCCCTCCCGCAAGAAATGACAGAAAGATTTGAACAATTTTTTAGCTAAGGCTACTCCCTCCCGTGCTTGCAAGGAAGCTGTTGCTCGATGATATAAACTCACAACAAATTATAATGTGTATTCATCACACAAATGTTTTTCTATAGTGGGAATCGAACCCACAACCTTCGGTTCCGCAGGTAGCCTATATACCAATTTAGCTGCTATTCTAACGTACAATAACATTAAGATATTTACGTAAATAATTTGTGACACATCGTTCAATCAAGGAATTTATTTTTTATATCTAGTTTAAGAGTAAACCTGAAGCGAAATAAACATAAGAAATACAATTATATATATGTAAAAAATATAATATAATATATGTATATATGATCTAATTAATTTTGAAAAAAATAAATATTTTTGGAAATGTTACATTGTTAATAACATCTTTTAAAATATAACCTCTCTCATTAATCTTTTAACTATTTTTATATAGGACAGATCCTCAATAAACTAAAACGTAATGGTAATGCCGCCAGAATTCAGAGCACGCTTCCAACTGGTAGTGGGCTTCATCATCTTAATTATCTGTAAACCTTCATTGGTATATGAATAATTCAGGAGTGCTTAGTGTAAGTAGTTAGGTATGTAGCGTTATGTAGTTCTCCTTGTATTTTAGTTCTGTTAATAAAGGATCTGCCCTTTAAACTTAAAAATAGTTTTAAAACAAGTTTTTCTTAAGTTTTGCGTTTCAAATATAACTTAATTGCAACAAAAATTTAGTGAAAAATTGTGTTTTCAGTTTACACACGGCTTGACCATAGGATATCGCACCCCCGGAACAACAACGCCATTTTCACAAAAATACAACTTTTCAAAAGAAACCTTTTAGAGAAGAACTTTAAAATGCTGATATAATATTGTGATTCGCGCCAGGGCCACCATTAAAAATAATGACTGTATAGTATAATTATACAACCCATATTCAATTACAACTAAACTCATTTTAATTTCAGTTAATGTAATAAATCAACAATAGTTAATAAAGAAAATCACGTTAGAAATCTTGCTAATATTACAAATATTGGAAATTTGTATGTTTGTTGCTCAATTACGTCGTAACATCTGAACAAGTTGAACTTTAAATTAATTCAAAAATTAATTTGACTAAAAATTCTACAAAATTGTCAGTTTCACGGAGGGGGTGCGATGTGTCTTTAAGTAATCTTGGCACGACTTAAAGTAACTTAATCTAAAATAGGACCATTTACGGAAGAACTAGAAGCTACTACACAGGCTTATGCGTAGAAGATGATTTCACATGGGCGCCGCCAAAACTGTTTTCAGATAGATGTTTCTTGACCATTGGTCATATAGTATCGCGTTTAGGTATTAATGGTGTGTAAATTTTTTTTTCTTATTTGAATAATCACTAAATTGTTTTTGTGCATTATAAATTACTTTTACTGTATTATCGATTTTCTTAACATCTGCAATCTAAATTCTGACGTTAAACTATAAAGGTTAACTTCGTTAGATTTTACTGATTATTTTCCAATTTTATATATTTACAATTTTACGTCGCCATATACATACACAACAAAACAACACCTTAATTGATGTAATCGGGTAAAAATGTATTTATTGTATTTTTAACAAACTTCCGAAAATTCTCAATTCAGTCATATGTTTTTTTGTGTGATACTATGTTATAGGTAGTACCTAAACTTTACAAAAAATATGAAACTTAATAAATTTTATCTTGGATATGAATTTGTTTTTTTTTTTCAGAGGACATTAAATGATTTCTTGTAGTCTTTCACTTACACCGTTGTACACTCTGCCGGCGTCCATGTGATTTCAGTAACAAACGACCATCCCTCTGTTCCTCTACAGTTCCTCCCTGGCGTCGACGTCCGGTTCGGCGTCGATGTCGAAGTCGGCCGGTAGCTCGTCCTCTTCTTGTTCCGGCGCCGGCATGGGAGGGAGGCCGCCGAAACCGTACGGGTCCGGACCGTGCACCTGAAGTCAAAATTTAATCGTATTAGCCCCCAGTACAACAAACAAAATTTTTTACACATACATATCTAAAAAAAAGTCCCCCACGAAGGGTCCGTGGTTCTTTGCGATGAGTCCGACAAACGTTTTTTAATGACGTTATATCGACATTTCAAGGTGGTGGACACTCCAAATCCATACGCAGCATGATTTTTGTATACAACCCATACGCACTATGATTTTTGGCGCAGCTATACACCCCATACGCAACATGATTTTTGTATACATCCCATACGCATTATGATTTTTGGCGCAGCTATACACCCCATACGCAGCATGATCTTTGTATACGTCCATTACGCATTATGATTTTTGGCGCAGCTATACACCCCATACGCAGCATGATTTTTGTATACACCCCATACGCACTATGATTTTTGTCGGATGTGGACACCCCATACGCAACATGATGTTTGTCGAACAAGTTGCCAAGAGACTACTCTTAAATTGATTTAATAACTGTGGTCACACTAGTAATGTCTAACACGAGTACCGTTACGGCTCCGTACCTTGACGTACTCTGCTTCCATCGCGGGCGTCCACGTGGTGTCCTCTTCGTTGGGCAGCATCCAGTCCTCGCAGTACGATGTCTGTTTGAAGCAGATCTGTAACACGAGTACGCATTCTATTTAACATTATATAAATAACGCCATCTGGATGGCGACTTAGTCGACAACATGAAATATTTTGATTTACCCCTGACTACCTTAGATTTGAAATATGTTGTAGAATTTACGTTTTTTATGGTTTAGAGTGACGAGACGAGCAGGACATGTGTCTGATGGTAAGCAACACGCCTGCCACATAACAGCACAGTGACACGCAGCTATTGGAACATCTACTAGTTAAGTCCTTTCATTTGTTTTTTTCTTTCAATTGTCTTCTCCCTTCTCAGGGAGTTGTAAGAAAAAAAATTATTCGCCATGCGGTGGCGGCCTTCTTGGATTTGGAATTTATTTGTAGTGTATAAAATATTTTACTCGTCAAGCCCTTTTATTTGATACCCATCAATATGGGTAGGAAAGTGATAAAATATTTAATCCATCATTTTATGGGGTTCAAGGGGGGGAGGCTCGATCGGTTCGTCCTTTCGGGAGCTATAGTCAAACACCTTCCTTCCACTCGACACCACCAAAACGACACCATCGGTGGTGTCGTATGGAATCACTAGTCCATACGACACCACCGACTAATAGTGAGGTTACCTACATACAAAGTTGTTGATATGAAAACGCCAATTAAGTTCAAGCAGTTTCATTAATGAGGTATGTCATTTGATAAAGTTTATATTTATCTGTCACTCAAATGGTCATCTTGACATTGTTCATTGCAATTTGCATATTATTGTCTTTCCGTCCGAATATTTTAATTTTTCACAATGGACATGGATACTAATACTGACGACATAAAATACATAAAAACGAATGGCGGAACAGCACATCACTAGGGTGGTGTCGTATGGACTAGAGATTCCATACGACACCACGGATGGTGTCGTTTTGGTGGTGTCGAGTGGAAGGAACGGTCAAACACACGGACACGTCATAGTTATGACGTATAACCTCGTCTTTTATGCCTGATGGGTTTATTATAAATCATCGTTTCATGGTTGATGTTCCAAAAACACGAACGAAGAGATTTGACTCCACGTTTGTGATAAGAACGTCTAGGTTGTAATAGGTTGTAAAGAAGCCAGAAATTAATAGACGATGAATCAGATGACATATATGATACAACCGATTAAAAGTTAAAAATGAAAAAAGAAGAAGAAGACTTTATCGGCTGACTATTATTATCATTGTATAAATTCAGACCAATGGAAACTGCGTTGCCAGACATATTGCATGCCTCTAGAAGCAGAGGCCAGTTTGTATGGGTCAACTATTTAAATGTTTTTGTATCATCTTATCTTACCTGCAAACAGCAATAAAGATTTTTGTATTTGTATTTGTTGTGGAATGCGTTGCCTGAGTGGGGTTTCTCCGATAGTTGCTAGTCTTCAAATCGAGAATGAATCTTCTAGGTAAGCACGTTCCATCGTAGCGTAAGCGACGATGCGATCATCATCGCTTAATATAAGGCGAGATGGTGGTCAAGTGCGAACCTATAATGGTTAAAAAAAAAAAACGTGACCTCAGTCTCAGCGTCGGGCATAACGTCATCCTCGGGCCGGTTCTTGTACAGTGACGTGATCTCGTCCTCGTTCTCCTCGAACATACGCTCGCACTGGAACACAATGACGTTGCAATTAACAAACGGTACCGAGTGGAGTGACGATATACCGCAGGCTGTGGGCGGGCAGATAAAGTTGCGTGTCGGGTAGGATATTTTAAGTAAAACAAAACACAAAAAACAAAAATATTTATTTTTACACCATAAAAGTTTACAAAATTTTGATATGAACCCATTGGCTCCGAACTAGTTGTAACTGTATTTCGGAAGACAATGGCTTCTCCCATGGCGAATGTGTAAATGTAGTATGTGTAGTATATTTTACCGGGTGTGAGTGTGTGAAGTGTGTGTGTGTGTGTGTGCGCGTGGTGTGAGAATGTTTGTGTGTGAGAGAGAGTGCGTGTGTGTGTGAGAGAGAGAGAGAGAGAGAGAGAGAGTGTGTATTTGAGAGAGAGAGAGTATTTGTGTGTGCATATTTGTGACCATACGATATACGTATATAATTGTATCATTGGATACGTACTTCCATTCTCTTTTTCAGTTAATAAATACGATGTATTAGGTGAAAATTTAATTTTATACTGCAAAATACATATAACATATTAATATCCAAGTATAAATAATATATTATTAATTTTTCGTGTTCATGTTTAATATAATAATATTCAGATACATAATGCTGTTAGGTCTAAAGTTCTCACATGTGTGATTTAACCTTATGAACATTGACACATATACACACATGTATTCCACAACACAAGAATTCCACTTCCTAGAAAAGATCCAAATTATTCAACATATTCTCAAGATTATCATAGTCAAATTCATCTAGCCATTCACGAATTATTTTCTTGCACTTATTATTATTTAATGATTTAATCTTAAATTTAACATCTATTTCATTATAGATACGTGGGACCAAACTTTCATAACTATTTCTTGCAAATTTACTTTTGGTTCCTGGAATAGGACAGCGTCGTTCTCTTTTAGTGTTATTGTCAAGGAGTAGTTCGGGCACAGTTTTTTTGTGATATCTCCTTAGTCCTTCATAAATGAATAGCTTTCTGACACTAAGAACTTTAGCCTTCTTGTAGACTTCAGTGGTTGGATGTCGGGATGGAAGGTAAAGTAGGACTTTCAGTAGAGCCCTTTGAGCACGCTCTACAGATATGATGGTTGATTTAGTAGCTGTTCCCCACACACAAATGCAGTACCGGATTATGCACTCTCCTAAGGCCTTATAAGTTTGTAACACCATGTCAGCATCGGCTACTGTCCTGAGTGTTTTAAATATATATATTAATTTTCTTATTCTAGATACTAACGATTTTGCGTGGATGTTCCAATTAAGATTAGAATCAATATGTACACCAAGATATTTGATACTTGTAACCCTATTTAATTGAAAGCACGAACACTGCGCTAGTTTTGGGCTGCGATTACAAGGATACATGTGGATTCTCACATTCAACTCCGTTTTTGGAGCCCCTGACGAAGTGATACTAAAACATATATACTTTGACTTACTTGCGTTTAAAGTGAGTAAGCTATTTTCGAGCCATTGTGTCACTACAGCTAGGCAATCTTCCGCTAACTTGGCCACTTTAGGCCAGGATTTTTCGTGAACCAAAAGCACCGTATCATCAGCAAACATCAATAGATAAGTAACGTTTCCAGTTTTGAAGTTAACAGTTAACGCCCCGGCTTCGCCCGTGGTATATTATATAGCACTCATCGGGATCCCGTACATATCCAACGGTGAAAGAATGACTGAAATCGGTTCACTCATTCCTGAGAATATCGATTTCAAACAAAAAACCTCTTCAGCTACCTGGTACACCACCTGACGGAAATTGGTCGTACTAACTCAGATTTAGAAAAAAAAATAGCAAAGGTTTATATTCAATGCACAGATTACTGAAATTCAATGACGCAATCTTTGACACATGCTGTCATGTGTCATGCCAAAGCACAAAACGTACGAAAACGCTCAAAAGGGGAATATTTTTTCCCGATTTTGTTACATTCTTGTTTCATGCTCCGCTTCAATTAATAGTAGAGTTATTTTCTATAGCCTAAAGCCTTCCTCGATAAATGGACTATCAATAGAAAAAGAATCTTTCAATTCGGACCAGTACTTCCCGAGATCCTAGCGTTCAAACAAAGAAACAAACTCTTCAGCTTCATAATATTAGTATAGATTTGAGCACTAGCGAAGGGTAGAGGAAAATATTATGTGTTTGGATCACCAACATGTTTGTGTTAGACAAAGCGTCCAACGCGGAAGAGTCTAAATGAAAGGATCAATTCATCTAGAAATAACCTTTCCCAAAGTGGGCGATAACGCCCCTTTTGTGCGCTGCAGGCCTAAAGGGCGGTAAAAGACCCAGAAAAAAAATTGTTGCCTGTAAAGTCGGTACACGGGCGAAAGTTTTACGTGACAACGACTTTGAGTGGTAAAATAATTTTACGGAAGGACGCGTGCCTTTCACTTTTATGTCTGTCTCTCTCGCTCTTAGGCGGGCTAACCATGCCCGAGTGGAAGGACGCGTGCCTCTCACTCGCTCTCGTTGTGAGCGCATAACGTGAGCGGAGCGTAACGCAGTTTCTTGAAGTGTCACCCGGCAAACCAATTTATAAGACGTTGTCACGTCAAAATGGGGCGTCATGTAGAGGGCTTAGGGGGCGTCCATAAATTACGTGAGGTGTTTAAGGGGAGGGGTCGAATCAAATCTCATGTAATCTTACGTTGGAGAGAGGGGGTCTCGGCAAATATCACGCAATACTTTTTTATTCTGACTGAAACAAAAAAAAAAAATGGTCTCTCCTGAGACCGTGCATGACTCTCTGTTTTGGCCATTATTGGGGAAATTAGTCAGGCAACATTTCCGTTCCCTTTTCCTACCCTCTAATATCAATCGTCCTCCCTCATTCAAAAATATTAACATAAAGGTGGTGTCATCCAGTGACGCTTGCCATTCTATTCAGATCAGTAACAGAGTTAACAAGAAACTAAAAGTGTCATCGTATCACTGCCGGCCGGCAGGTATAGAACTCCATCAGCACGTAAGTCCCTCCCTTTCACTTTTGGTTGCCTAATTTTATGTGTACTTCTTGAATTTTATTGAAACAGCGCATACATATATTTTGGTCACTTCGGCGCGGATGCGTAGCAAATTACGTCTAATTTTGTAATTACTTTGTGGCGGATTACGTCTATTGTGGTAATTAATTTCTAACAATTACGGCTATTTTTATAATTAATTTGTAAAAAAGTAACCGCCATTTCATTTAGTCAAAATGACTTCTAGGCAAAAACCTAAAGATGTTGATAGGGAGTTGGATAAATTACAGGACAAATTATCTGTATTGTTCGAGCACGTTCAGTCATTATACGATAAAATGAGGGTAATAAAATCTCAGATTCTAATAGTGTTGAGGATTTCCTAGCAAGCTCGTTCACGATTGACGCGATACATGCAGATTACGTTCGGACCCTCGAACAAAAAATAATTATTTATCTTCAATAACGGACGCACCGTCACCATCGTATAAGGAATTAATGTCGTTCGAACAATTATACTCTCAAATCAAATACCGTGTCAAACAATTGACGAAAGAACAAAATGCATCATTTAGCAATTGCGATAATAAAGCACAGGGTAGAAATTATAAATTACCCAGATTGGAGATGTGTTCTTTTAATGGTGATCATGAGAATTGGCCTGTTTTTTATGAAACATTTCGAACGGTCATTCACGAAAATACCGATTTAACCGATGGCGAAAGAGTACAATACCTAATCGGAAGATTATGTAGGCAGGCTTTGTCAATTTGCAGGGATGTAGTTCCATCTGCAGAGAACTACCCTATTATTTGGAATGCGTTAGTTAATAAATACAACGATAAACGGTTATTGATTGCGGCTTATTTGGATAAATTAATTAGTCTACCCGCAGTCGATTGTTCATCGCCCACTAATTTAGAAGAATTTATTGATAAGTTCTCTGGTATTGTTTCCTCATTAAAACAATTAAATATTTCGAATTTGGATGATTTGATCTTTATTCACATAGGTTGTAAAAAGTCACGGTGGACACGGTCAAATCGTTTGAGATGTCTTTGGGTGATACCAATAAAATGCCTACGTGTTCGGGTTTATAGAATACATTCGTAACTACACACATATATGCAACGAGCGCATTCCGTTACTGTCCCGATGACGACGCCGCGTAAATCGACACCGTCGAATAATAACCCAAGGTTACGATCTAGTAATAACAATGGCCATGTTAAAACGTTTGTTAATGTAGACGATAATACTAAGTGTGTTTCTTGCAATAAACCTGACCATTCTCAATTATGGCGATGTGCGCGATTCTTAGCGATGTCTCCTCGCGAACGTTTTAATCTTATCAAGCGTACAAATGCTTGCGTTAATTGCTTGAATAATAAACATCAGGTAAACGATTGTAAATCTACGAGCAGGTGCAATACTTGTTCCCGTAGTCATCATAGCTTATTACATTTCGGTCACGGTGATACCTCATTAAATAGGTACCCTACCGAGGCAATAAAAAATACGTTGCCGGGTAATTCGAATATTACCGCGCTGACTACCACCGCCGGTGCATTAAATCAGTGCGTGACGTCACCGGGCGAACTTCAACGGACTACTACTTCTAGTGCACACTCCGACGGTTTTAATGGTCACTGCGGTACCGACCGTTCGGTGTCGCTGTGCACTATGGGTGTCTGCACCTCAATACCTACTGATCAGAATACCAAGACCGCGACGTCTGTTTTAATAGGCACCGCACAATGTCATGTGGTCAACGATAGGGGTGATGTTAATGTGGTTCGTGCGATAGTGGACAGCGCATCTCAACGGGACTTCATTACAACCGATTGTTGTAGACGTTTAAAATTACCGATTTACCCTAGTCAACATAAGTGTGTATCGGGTGTCGGTGACGTCACTAATCAATTGAAGGTGTGACTTGCATCACGCTTCATTCACGTCATAACTATGACGTATCAATAACTTTACAGCCATTAGTGGTTAATCGTATTACGGATTTATTGCCGCTTACGGCTATTGACACCGCTCAATTAGACTATCTAGACAAAATACCTCCTAGCGGATAGTCGTTTCTGCCATCCTTCCCCGTCGATTTAATACTCGGTTCTGATCTTTTCGCCCGCATACTACAGCCAAAAAGATCGCGCGCGCCCTTAATGAGCCAGTTGCAATAGAAACGTTATTGGGATACATAGTCGTTGGCATTGCGCCGATGATGATGATTAATTCAGCCGAGGATGTTGTACATTCTTACTGTACGATCGCCGATCCATTAAATAATCGTAAGAGCCATTATTTCGAGCTACAGGAAGTACCAAGCATGTCGTTTTCATTGACGCCTGTAGAACAGGAATGCGAAGTATCTTATAGCAATACGACTAGGCGCGAAGCTCCAGGTATCGTCTCGCTACCGTTCCAAAGGTGTGTTCCTATATAGACGATTACATGCGATCCGTCGAGCGAAGGTACTTAATTCTCGAACGCAAACTATTACGAACCTTCATAATTCAGAAAAAATACGATAATGTATTCAAAGAACATTTAAATAAATGTTATTTACGACCTATAAGAAATTCCATTGCCAAAATAAATAAATGTAAACAATACATAATTCCACATCACGGAGTCGTTCGCACTGATAAATCGACAACTAAACTCCGCGTGGTTTTGAACGCCAGCAATCGGACTACTTCCGGGCTTTCATTAAATGATATCGTATATACGGGAACGAATTTGAAAATAATTTATCAAAATATTACTGCAACACAGACTACTGCCTATAGCGATAAGCGCGGACATTAGGCAAATGCACCTGCGTATTTTATTGAACGAGCGGGACTGGTCTTATCAACGATTGCAGTGTCTATTCGATCATATTAAATTTATTCAACAATTAGCTGTCATCATTATGGACAATATTCCAGAAGCTAAACTGAAATCAATCATTACAGATCGGACGTATCATAATAATTTATACAAACTCGCCACTCGAGTTTTGTTGCTGAATGGATTGCTCCGCATAGTAATTTATTTTATTGGATTTATTAAAAGGGTATCCAAAGTATTTCATAATAATAATTTCGATTATGCGGAACGAGTGGTTATTATCAAGGCTCTTCAAAGCGTACGTTTCAATGTAGGAATCGCAAAAGCCAATGCGGGGACAATGCTTTCGCCGGCTGATAATAACTCAACCTCATTTGTTGTTAATTACATATATTATCGGGTAGGAGACTGTTTGACTAACACCGTGTGTCTGAGCTACGGCATTCAACGCCCGGGTCTCCTGCCGCGTCGCGATCATATGGTCAACATAATTGCCAACTATTATCACCGTAAATATTTACGCAACAACTGTGTTCCACAGTTAATGCATTTGTTACGTCACGGGTATTGGAACTTATCTAGCCGTCATATTGTACGACAGAGAGTGCGGCAATACAAAAATCTTTATAAGACGCGATATAAGATGCGATCTACTAATCAGTTCGTCATGATGATGGCGAGTTCCCCGTCATATCGGGTAACCGAAGTTAAGCCCTTTTGGCACACGGATCTATATTACTCGGCGATCTTAACTTTAATTCGACATCTCGCGCGCGGATTGCATAGAATTAAAGTATATTACATTTGGTTGCTAGTACGCCTCATAACTGTTGTACCCGTGCCATTGGAGTTGTCGTCAAATCCAAATACTGTAATATGCTTAAATGCACCAATGCGTGGCCTAACTAGGCGGGTTCCGAACCCCGAAATTGATTTTATATGTTCTAACCGGAGACCTAATCATATTACCAGTTTGAAATTATATTATTTGAAACAAATGTACAAATTATTAAATATCCAAAATAATATAAATAAACATTCCGTTGAAATTCGCAAAGATTGCCATAAATTCAATCATACAAAGTTTGTAATCGATCATCGAGTCCAATCGTTCTGGAAAAGATGGAAAATTGAATATTCCCATACTATACGAACGCACTTCAAATTGACTATCCCTAGTCCTTCAGTGATAGAGGGAACTATATTACTTCTTGAAACAGCAAATAGTTCTCATTTGGTTTGGCCTCTTGGTATGATTAATCAAACTTTTCCTGAAAACGCCGAAGTAGTTCGTGTTGTGAATGTCTGGACGAAATCTGGCCTCTATCGAAGACCTGTGGTTAAGGTGTATCCCTTACCCCCACAATAATTGTTTTTTTTTATACAGTCCACCTCTCTAATTTCATTATAAATTTAATTAATTAATGATTGTTATGTACTTATTGTTCTTTCTTTATTAATCTTTCTTTATGTCATTTAATACATATTCTAATACCTTACTAAATTAAGTTGCTAATCAAACATATACGTAGGTACGTTGAAGTGACCTTTAAATTGTGTATGCTAGTTTGAAGGCGTTAAGCCTGTCAAGCCGGGGGGGATGTTTTGGCCATTATTGGGGAAATTAGTCAGGCAACATTTCCGTTCCCTTTTCCTACCCTCTAATATCAATCGTCCTCCCCTCATTCAAAAATATTAACATAAAAGGTGGTGTCATCCAGTGACGCTTGCCATTCTATTCAGATCAGTAACAGAGTTAACAAGAAACTAAAAAGTGTCATCGTATCACTGCCGGCCGGCAGGTATAGGAGCTCCATCAGCACGTAAGTCCCTCCCTTTCACTTTTGGTTGCCTAATTTTATGTGTACTTCTTGAATTTTATTGAAACAGCGCATACACTCTCCATGGACTGAATTAGAGTCTTTTGAAAAAATTAAAAAAAAACACGTAATTTATTGACGCCCTCTTAGAGTCCGTTGTGTACTACGTACTAGTACTACCTACTGGGCTCAAGTTAACTATTGCGGTTAACTTTTACTAATAAGTAACAATCTCGTTTAGGATTAATATTGAATCTTCGCTATACTCGCTCACGATAATTAACTAATATATTTTATTTTTATTCATGGATTTTCATTCATCATCGTCACCGAACGCTTCCCGAAAACACTTGTTTTTTTACAGCACCATTTGTCAGAAGACATACATAAGGCAGACATATATATGACAGAAGATAGATAGCAGCAGCTGTCTTTCTCGCTCTGGCACACTCGGCAGTCCCGAGTTCACCCGAACATTCCTTTCACTGACGATGAGCTTCATTCACAGCCCACGAAAAATCTGCGTGTGGTGCGCCAAAAGGAGTTTACACTTCAATTAATCTACAGAGCAGTTAAAGACCATCCATAAATTACGTCACACGTCAAGGGGGAGGCAGGGGTCGACGAAGAGTGACACTGTGTGACAAGGGGCGGGGAGGGGTCTCAAATTTTGTGATGTCACATTTAAAAAACAGTCTTATTTCATATCTAATTATTACAACACTAAATTTAAACGAAAATTGCGATATGTGACGTCACACTAGGTAGACGTCAAAAAATGTGACCAACTGTGACAGGGGTCACAGTCATTAATTGAAGTGTAAACTCCTTTTGCCGCACCACACGCAGATTTTTCGTGGGCTGTGAATGAAGCTCATCGTCAGTGAAAGGAATGTTCGGGCGAAAACGGGACGGCCGAGTGTGACAGAGCCGGAAAGATAGTTTGCAAAACTGACTGAACTGAACTGCCGGGGCGTGACCATGAGCATTTCTAGACGCCAGCATGCTAACTCATAAAGGGGTATAAAAATCATGAAATCCCTGTGACGTAATTAATAAGAAGCCAGAAATGAATAGACGATGAATCAGATGACATATATGATACAACCGATTAAAAGTTAAAAATGAAAAAAGAAGAAGAAGACTTTATCAGCTGACTATTATTATCATTGTATAAATTCAGACCAATGGAAACTGCGTTGCCAGACATATTGCATGCCTCTAGAAGCAGAGGCCAGTTTGTATGGGTCAATTATTAAAATGTTTTGTAATTGTATGATACCTGCAAATAGCTGTAAATATTTATGCAAACAGCAATAAAGATTTTTTCATCCCACCAGCTCGGAAAGAGTAGTTTTGCTCCTCGATATCAGGGCGAAAAGTCGTTTTTACCCTCTAGAGGTTAAAGTAAATTTGAATTTAGAACATCGTGTGTACTGAGGTTTTGAATTCAAAACATAATTCAACTTATTTATTTCTACCTCCTTGGTGCCGAATGCATCATACATTTTTTTTGAATATGTTAAAAACTCAGACTCGGAACCTCCTTGGTGTACTTAATTTTTTTTAATTTGCTTAGAGCGAAAACATTTAAAAATTTGCATTTAGTCATTTCCTCGCTGAGGTGGAATGAAAAGTTACGTGTTGCACTCGAGTGCAAAGATTTTTCACCTTGTGCTCTTTTGATTCCCTTGCTACGCTCAGGATTCTAATTTTAAATCACTCGCTGCGCTCGTGATTCAATTTTAGAATCCTTCGCTTGCTCGGTCATCAAAATTGAGCACGCGGTTAAAAATCAACTTTGCACTCTTGTATAACAAATAACTATTGTATTTGTATTTCTATTTGTAATTTCTGGATGGCCCCTTACTACGTACATAGTACTCCAAGCTCTTGTTGAGGTCATCGTCCGTCACGAACTTGGTCTTGGAGAACTCCGGGTTCATCCCGCCCTCCTTGGTGATCAGCTGCATGATGGCCAGCTTGCCCGTCGACTTGTAGTACACTCGCACGTAGTCGTCCATCTTCTTACCTGGAAATTACAGATGCGAATGGTTGGATGTCTATGCTCTATTGCTCAATCACATCGAAACAACTGGACAGATTAGGTTGAAATATTGAATACAGTTTTAGACCATTTCAGTTTACTGGGCTACGGCGGTTTTACGGTGTTTATTAGGCCACCACCGATTTTTACTAGGCTACTACGGATTTTACTAGGACACCACAGATTTTTATTGCGCTACTGCAGATTGTTACTAGGACACAGCAGACTATTATTAAGCCACTGCAGCTTTTAAGTAGGCCACCACCACATTTTACTAGGCCACTGCAGACTTTTACTAGGCCACTGCAGATTGTTACCAGTGCACTGCAGATTATTTTACGAGGCCACTGCAGATTTTTACTAGGCCACTGCAGATTTTTACTAGGCCACTGCAGATTTTTACTAGGTCATAGGGAATTTTTACTAGCCCACTTGAGATTTTGAATATGCCATTGCAGATTTTTACTAGGACCCTGCAGATTTTTACTAGGACCCTGCAGATTTTTACTAGTCCACTGCAGATTTTACTATGCCACTACGGATTTTTACTAGGCTACTGCAGAATGTAACTTGGCCACTACATACATATTTTTACTAGGCCACTGCAGAGTTTTACCAGGCTACTGCAGATATTTACTATGCCACTACGGATTATTACTAAGCTACCTACG
Source organism: Ectropis grisescens (assembly GCA_017562165.1). NCBI lineage: Eukaryota > Metazoa > Arthropoda > Insecta > Lepidoptera > Geometridae > Ectropis > Ectropis grisescens. The sequence continues at coordinate 11,463,230 of CM029768.1, forward strand.
AATAATATGATTGGGTTACTCACAGATCTCATCGATCATCTCTGATATGTGCACGGCGGAGCGGTGAGCGGGGACCTTGTCTTGCATGGTGTTGCCGCTCGCATCCATCCTGAAGTTTCCTACCTGTAACATACGATACAGACGTGAGCAAGGGCGGATCCAGCTCTGGCGGCTCCAGATTGGGAGGGTCACATAGTCGTGGTCATAAGACCATGTGAAAAGTGGGTTTTAATTATTAGACCACTTAGGCACTGGACCCAGGGTCTATATTTGGTAACATAAATTTAATAAGTATCATCACTTCATAAGTAGGCATAACGTTTTTAGGAATAACAATAATTTACCATAACAACTATTTGCATAACTGTTTTCGTATAATTTTTACTAGCATAATTTTTACCGATGTCATATACTTTCCTAGTATATGACATCGGTAAAACTCTCCTGGCAAAGCTAGATGCCAATGTCATAAAGATATTGAAGTCATGGTTAGGATTGGCACATCCGGCTGATCCTCTACTCTTTTAGGGATCAAAATAGTTTTGGGCTGAAACTAAAGAAACCGTCTGAACTTTACAAACACCTAAGAGTTACAAAAACGCATGTTTTGGGAAAGTCGCAAGACGACTTAATTACATCTCTCCCAAAAGACAAAACTGCTTCAGACCTGGAATCTAGACTTCAATTCCATAAACAATTTATGGCAGGTGCACAAGTAAATACTGCTGGGTTGGGTGCGAGAAGGAAAAGGAAGACCGAGACATGGTAAAACCTTTCTACAACAAGACGAAAATAACGGTTACAAAGTGCACGCTATGAATTTAGAAATGCAAAGTGAGTGGTTAACCATAGGTGAGTTCTGTATCCCATTAGCTCTAAAGTGGCGCACCTTGATCTATGACTGGTCTCCTGCCTTATTAAAATTTTATCTAAATGCATTCCAAATGACCCTCCTGACCAGAGTAACTTGGTAAGGTGGGAAAAGCCTCTGAAAAATGTTGCTATACTTGTGGAGAGGCGATATGTACAGCAAGGCACATATTGGTGGGATGCAAGGTGCTCCTTGATGGGGTCATTACTCACGGCGTCATGACAGAGTACTTGAAATCATACGTGAAGCCATGAGCCTTTCAGTAGCTAGAGCCCAAAAGGGATTGACGACAAACAAAGACAAATTAACTTTGTAAAAGCAGGCTCAACTTCAAACTCCAGGAACAAGCCTTACTCAATCCTGGGTACAGCACCTGATTGGACTATTTTAATGGACACGTATGAAAAGCACTACAAAATCCCAGAGGATGTGGGTGTTTCGTCATCCAGACCGGACATTTTCCTTTTTTCTAGAGCTACGAAACGCATAGTCCTTGTAGAACTTACCGTACCGTGGGAAACTAATATACCTAAAGACCACGCGATGAAACAAAATAAGTATTACGACCTCCTAAACGAATTAACAAAAACGGCTATGTAGTTAGTTTATACGCTGTAGAAGTGGGAGCGAGAGGTATACCAGCAAAATCTCTCTATAACCTACTGAAAGACCTTGGCTTATCCAGAAGTGCAGTAAGTTCTATACTAGAACGAGTATCTAAAGCTGCACTAGTAGGCTCATATCAGATTTGGCTGGGCAGGAGAGAAAAAACGAGTGGTGAAGGTGAATGTTGATGTACGTCAGAAAGGGGCCCTTAAACCTACGCCCGAGTCACAAGTCTCGGGAACTACTCGAGTTTTTCTCTCTCTGCCACACGATGGACCCGGCACCCGCACGGTGAATCCATGGAATGCTAAGAAGATCGTCTTTTAGATAAAAGAAAGATCGTCGTTTAGAAAAAAGGAAAATGTCCGGTCTGGATGACGAAACACCCACATCCTCTGGGATTTTGTAGTGCTTTTCATACGTGTCCATTAAAATAGTCCAATCAGGTGCTGTACCCAGGATTGAGTAAGGCTTGTTCCTGGAGTTTGAAGTTGAGCCTGCTTTTACAAAGTTAATTTGTCTTTTGTTTGTCGTCAATCCTTTTGGGCTCTAGCTACTGAAAGGCTCATGGCTTCACGTATGATTTCAAGTACTCTGTCATGACGCCGTGAGTAATGACCCCATCAAGGAGCACCTTGCATCCCACCAATATGTGCCTTGCTGTACATATCGCCTCTCCACAAGTATAGCAACATTTTTCAGAGGCTTTTCCTCACCTTACCAAGTTACTCTGGTCAGGAGGGTCATTTGGAATGCATTTAGATAAAATTTTAATAAGGCAGGAGACCAGTCATAGATCAAGGTGCGCCACTTTAGAGCTAATGGGATACAGAACTCACCTATGGTTAACCACTCACTTTGCATTTCTAAATTCATAGCGTGCACTTTGTAACCGTCATTTTCGTCTTGTTGTAGAAAGGTTTTTACCATGTCTCGGTCTTCCTTTTTCCTTCTCGCACCCAACCCAGCAGTATTTACTTGTGCACCTGCCATAAATTGTTTATGGAATTGAAGTCTAGATTCCAGGTCTGAAGCAGTTTTGTCTTTTGGGAGAGATGTAATTAAGTCGTCTTGCGACTTTCCCAAAACATGCGTTTTTGTAACTCTTAGGTGTTTGTAAAGTTCAGACGGTTTCTTTAGTTTTAGCCCAAAACTATTTTGATCCCTAAAAGAGTAGAGGATCAGCCGGATGTGCCAATCCTAACCATGACTTCAATATCTTTATGACATTGGCATCTAGCTTTGCCAGGAGAGTTTTACCGATGTCATATACTAGGAAAGGCCAAGTGAGACGTGATGTGAGGTAGTTGTCATATATCCATGCTTTTTTGATATTGCTGATAGGCTGCTGGTCTACCTTATTGAGGTTGTTCATGAAATTTTCAACAACCACCTCTAATGATGGTGTACGTCCTTTGTGATCTATCTTTCTACCAAGAAATTTGAAAGGCACTGCCTCTGCAATTGTGGCAACTCCTTGGCCACTTATGGAGAGTCCCGGATCGTAAGACGTATATTTGGTATTTCGTCTACCCAGACAAAGACAATGACATTTAGATGGTTTTGTCCTCATTCCCTCCGTCCATGTACAGAACTCATCGACTTGATAAATGTACAATTTACACGTCAATTTTATAAAAAAACAAAATAAGAGTATACAAAGAGTTTACATTTTTAAAGTTTAAATTGAACTTTATATTGTACGATAATAGGTATCGTACAAATAAGTGTCAAAAAAATAAAATATATGTACTTATTACAATTGTAATGAACAATGTCAATTTTTACAACTTTATTGTGAGTTTGCCATCACTATATAAAACTCGCTGTAACTATAAAAGTTTGATCGATAAGCCAGCTTTTTAATCGGTTTTGAAACTACCCGAACTCGGTGCTAATTTAAATATTTTAGGAAGAGTGTTATAAACTTCCGGTCCCATAATGTGAGTCAGTTTTTCCGATCTCGCGAGAGAGTGAGGTATACTTTCCAGCTTGTCAGCGTTACGTATATTGCGCGAATATCTCTCTCCTCGCATGTCGTATGAGTCTAAGTTGTTTCTGACATACACAGCTACTTGGTAGATCAAGATTGCAGGCAACGTAAGTATGCCAAGCTCTTTGAAATATGGTCTGACGGATGTGCATTGCGACACGCCCACGATGGCGCGTATGGCACGTTTTTGGGCGCGGAAAGCACGCTCCCAGTCGGCAGCGCGTGCGTATAGTTCGGCTCCGTACTGTAACCGGGAATGCACCGTAGCGAAGTAACACGAACGAGATACATCTGCAGACACCACTCGGGATACCCGTCTTAGTGCAAAGCACGCACTGCTTACTTTAACACACATCTTGTCGATGTGGTGTACCCATGTCATGCAGCGGTCAATCTCGAACCCCAGAAATGTTGTGCTTTGTACCTGCTCAATCCGGACCCCGTCAAGTAAGACTTTTAGCGATTTTGTACAGTGACCCGATAGACAAAAGTGAATAAAATGAGTCTTTTTGGAGTTTACCATAAAACCGTTAGCACGAAACCATGTGTTTAAACCGTTAATTACAGTATTTAATTTATCTTCTAATTCCTCTATCGAAAGGGCGGTTACTATGGCAGCCACATCATCTGCATACATACTAAAGTATTATTTTGTTTTCAAATACAAGGTAACTACTAATAAGCATGTAGAACTGCCAATACAATAGGTACTTCTAACTTATAGTAATGAAGATAAAGTGATAAAGGTAGGATTATGATAGTATTTTCCGTAGATTAGCCAACAATTTAACGAGGGCTGAGAATTGATCAGAAAAATTATACTTAAATTTATGTTTTCTGGCAATTCGCATTCAGTGAAATTGCAAGGCATAGAGATAAAACATCTTATATCTCTGGGTGACGAGCACAGTGTAGTGTTAGGTGATGATTTGGACTCTTCTGATAGCTGTGTGTCGCTGTGCTGTTATGTGGCAGGCATGTTGCTTACCATCACACATGTCCCGTATGTCTCGTCACTTTATAATATAATAAATACATATTGTCATGAATATGAGACACTTAGTGAAGAAAAAATAATTCCTATCTGCTTACTTTAGTTAGTTTTTTAGTATTGCTTACATACAATTACACCAATATTTATATTTTCATTCTATGTAACATATTTTTTTGGAATATCACTTTTATGGTGATGAATGATACAAAAAAATATTCAAAAACATTGTAATTAATATATTTCATCCAAATCTGAACGAAAAAGTTTCTGTCGGTAGCAATAGGGTTTAATACCTATATAGGTAATTTTGTTGTAGTGTGGTCAGCATTGTTTTTATTCTCCATTAGAAGTACACATTTATACATTTTATACGAACTTCCTATAACTATACTGATATAATTTATGTTTCGAGTGCAAAAGTTTTGAAACTTGAGAGGTCTACTTACATCAACTTTTTTCCATTTATCTACTTTCTTTATCGCGTCGTTAAGCTCGTCGAAGGTCGTCCGGCAAACTGAAATTAATAAATCAGAATATTTATCACTGAAAATACAATAATTTAGTGGAAATAATATTTTTTATAACACTAACCGAGACACCTCAAGTTTTTCGGGTCTATTCTCGCTGATACAACGGCGAAAAGAATTGTAAATACTAAGAGATAGCTTTCGGCCCTCATAGTTTCAATATTAAACTGCCTCCGCTAGTTTCAAACAAGTATTACACGTGAAAATTATAATAAAATGCAGGAAATTGAGGAAATTCAAGTCCTACGTGTAGGCTATTTTATCTTTTTTGACAAATCCACGAACTACAAGCCGATTGGTTGATCAACCAATAATATTATTATGGGTAAAGTCTACTATTGGATGAACACTTTTACCACTGCACAAAATTTAGGAAACACTAAATTCTTAGCTTTCAGATAACCATTCATACTATTCTAATTTGGTCATATAACAAAAGTCTTGCTAGATACATAAAATAAATCATCAGAATTTTATTGAACGCAATAAAAATGACATGTACATACCTCCTACCTCCTATCATTAGTAAATAAATACCTATGTAAGGAAAATTCTAGTTTGATGTTTTCATGGTTTACAATATGAAAATATGAAACTCACATTTTGAGCCATTCACAGTACTCGAGTGACATCTTTGGTCTCATGATGAATACTTTATTATAAATTGCGTCGCTAGATGACACTAGACGTTCATAAACCATGGAATTCCTTTGGCAATAAAAAGTAAAGAGGTTGCTGACGAAGCTTAGAAATCATGACAAAACCTTTTTTCATGACACAAGTGTCTTTATGATATAAATTGTCAAAACTGATAAGCGATAATAAGTTTAATAATTTTAAATACTTGCACGCAAATTTGCGTGAGTTGTTTAAGTCATAAGCTAATGTAAATTACGGCCCTTCGCGTTTCCCTCGATCGGCCATTCTCCGGTTTTCCGCTGGCACGTCCCCCTCCCCACCAATCAACGACCCAACCAAACCAAAACCAACAGTTCGCGTTCGGTTTCTATGCGCGCCAGACGTTTGACGAACGTTATGTTTAATTTTCCTATGCACATAAAACTATTTAGAAATTTGAAAATACCCTAAAAGTCATCGTAGTCTCGTCGAATAGTGACGTTCGTGTGAAATTCGTGAAGAAATAACTGCATTCCATAAAAAAATAAAGGTGAGTGACTGGTTGTCAGATTGCGTCTTTTCCTATTTCGTGCCTATTTATCAGCTAATTTATACCACATACCATCGCTTTTCTTTGTAGAACTAGTGTATTTGTGTTAGTTATTGTGTTTTGCAGTGCCATATTGCCATTCGTGGATCATCCACACCTGTCCTATTTCCATACGTAAGGTTCCATTTGAAGTCACTGTGCGTAAAATTTTATGTAACATATTGAAAAGTTGTTATCAGTGCGTGAGCGTCATGTGCAATGAAAAATTCAAATTTCATAATTGACACCGCGCAATCGCCACGGCGGGCAAGGCGACTTGGCAACGCGCTGCCTATTTAAACTTGTTACAAGTCCATCGGGAAGCGAACATGTTATTGTCCTTAGGACCGGCATTTCCCTTTGTTTTCCGTGTGAAATCTTCCCTTTGTCCTTCGGTAGGGAGCGCTGGGCGCGCCGTGGTAGAGGAATTTCGACTCTAGAAAAATGCCATATTACATTGATGATGATATACGTCGGTAGGTTGGGGCTCTCCACCGACCGCTCGCGTCGTTTCCACAACGCCTGTGTTGGTGTGTATCTACGTGGAGGATGTCGATGTGTTCGTGAGGTAGTTTGTTTATAGTAACTGCTCGTGTACTATAGAATCTGTGTCGAGGGACGTAAGGGCGAAATTCGTTTGGCTTTGTGCTGTTTGTCTATCGATCTCTGCGGTGGCCAATGGCACATGTCGGCTCGGTCCTGCGCGGCCGCGCCTCGCTACAGTGAAAGCCGGGCGATCGCCCGATGTACCTATTATGATTCTGTACATCTACCTATGCCTATTATCTTATCGGTTTTACATGTTACTTCCCCCGCACCTCCCCCGCCTCCTTTATAAAGACCTACTAGATCATGCAAAAGATTTTCAAATAAGAACGTATCGTATAGCCGATATAAATTGTTGCATGTTTTGTCGTGTTCTGTTTGCCGACCTCAGGCGTCACGGCTGGCGCGGGGGGGAGGGAGCCAGAAATAGAAGTGCGGATTGGAAACGTGCGACGTGGCAACGTCGCTCGCTCGGCTGCGCTCAGTGTCGGTTCAAAATGGCGTCTGTGCGTGATCGATACTGTGGTATTTTCTTTAAAAATGACCGAATTTGTGATGTATTCGGCTGTGAGTGGGCCCAAGAGTTATCCTGGAACCACGGCGGTTGAACTCCGCACCCGGCTCCAGCTCAAGGCCCGCTCAATATGTGTACGTATCTCAACCACATTGCGCCGACACTGCCCTCCACATAGGTACCTATATTGTTAGGATATACTACCGATCGTGATGATCTAGACATTTGCAACATAACCATACCTGCATCAGTCGATACTTCCTTAGCATTGCGCTAGTTTTAGGCGGTCAAAAGTAAAGTTTGTGGCCATCATCGTCACTTACAGCATTTCAAGCGTTACGTAACAATAGCTGTGCCTGTATCTACATGAATAAATCTTACTATTACATCCTTCAGCATCAATTTTTATCTCCTATCTCATCTGATAGTAGAACAAAAACTTGATTCACTGATCATCGGTGTGTAGTTGCATCTGATAATGGAAAACAAAATGGCGGCGGTACTTGTAAAATTAAGACGCAGTAACGCGGCCTGAAAGTTGGCAACGCCGCATTATAACGTCGGTAATTGCGAGTAGTCAAGTCACTTGTTCGATAAGAGGTTTCAAGGCTACGTTTCGTATCCTCTCTTAATAACAATGGATAAATATAATACGCGTGATAAACGAGTTTAGCTGTGTATTATGATCGCATTGAAGATATAAATACAATAATTTTATCGATGTAAACAACATAAACTTGTTTGATATGTGTGCCGCATGCTAAACTTGGTTAAATGAGGTTAATTTAACATCTTGCTGTCCCCCAACTGGCTATAATAAACACGCGTGATATTATACCTGTTCACGCACACTGGCATACGAATTGTCCGCACAAACGTAAACACCTTTGTAATAATTTATTTACTGGGTCTAGTAATTGTCAAGGGCATTGGTTTTTCAAAGCGATGGTCACACATGGATGGTTGTTAGTTTTGGAGGCTCATTTTTCTGAATACATCTTTGTGTTCTGATTAATATAACAATTTCATATAACTGCTATAAATATTTCTAGAGTACGTTAGTAATTCAAGAAAGAAAGAAAACTTTTTATCGCTCTGTCTCTCTCTTTTTATAATTTAATTTTAAATCAATTCATATTTATTTCTTACAGAAAAATATATTATTATAACCATTAACTCGCCAAAATTAGCAGTTTAAGTGTTATTGCGAATATATTTCAAGTGTCTATAAAATTTATATAAAATAATAGGCCTGAAAAGGTAAAAATATGCTTAGGAAGGTGCTGATTCTGCTCAGTGCTCAGTTTGAATTAATATCATTTAAAATTGAAAGAGGCAGAATCGCAGTCCTGTCCAGATATAATTTTAAATGAGGACCATAATATTTTGACTATCCAAGCTAGTCAATATATTTTATTATTAAAGTGAATGACGTGTTACGTTATGTCTCATTTTAATATTATTATTTAATTTTTCAATAACATACGTTATCACCATCCATCAACGTGGTTTTATGGAATCTTCTGTGACGTTTGCCTTGCCACGTACTTACAATATTGCGATAAATTTTTGTGAATTCTTCCTATAATATTTTAAAATAATAGTTATAATGGCAGCGTCTTAAAGCTATTTATCTTCTCTGTTTGGGATTGCTAAGTATCTTTATTTTAATGGAATACCTATATTTTCTACTTCACTTTTAATTTATTGAAGACTTAATTTTTTATCATTTTACTTTCTCTCACACTTCCCAAATATATGTTTTATACCGGGACTATCTTTTGGTTCAAAATAAAAGGTCTAATGTTTATCTCACTGGAAATAAAATGTATTATTTGAAATATATGTGTTGTTATATAATAAATTTATTTTTATTACACTTTCGTACAAACCTTAGTTTCAAAGCACATTTTTGACAATTATTTTCCTGACATAATATTATGTGGTCGTCTAGATTTTAATATACGAAACCTGAATGATGCATTTATTAAGAACTATATAATAATATTGTGGTTATAGAGATTTTCGTCTCTATAATCTATAGACAAAATCATTTTATAAATAATTTATAATCGTCATCAGCCTAACATATTTCACTGCAGTTTGTCTCCTTGATTCTGTATCAATTGAGTCCAAATTTGACCTGCAATAATGGTGAAGATATGTACTTGTAATAATAGTTGCTGGCTCTGTTTTTTTTAGATTGCTAATATAGTTCTTACGCATGTCACACCAAAATATTCATCAAAATTGAAAATTCTAACTATTTGTTCCTGATATGAAATAAAACATTCTTTTGGTAAAAAAAAAAGCAACCTTTCTGCCTTGTTTCAGTTTCGATTAATGTTTTTAAGATCTTAAAAGCTTAAAACTTTGTAATCCAAATTATCATAAATATATTTGTTGTAAATGGTTGGTTATTTTGTGAGGGAAGATCAATTAGGTTAGGAAGGAAGAAAAGGACCACAAAATAATGTTTTTTCAATTTTAATCAAAATGGCCTGCCTATTTAAAACTTGATTTGTAGTTTAGTATGTAGATTTGGATTTTAGATTAGATTAATACTTATTTAACTACGCTTATTCTTCATATTGCTTAAATTTTGTGTTGACTTTCATATGTTAATTATATACATATTTGTATTGAATTTCACTAAAATTATTACCTAAATAAAGTTATAAGTGTTGAAAAATCAGTGTTTTTTTATGTTCCTTATTTAAAAACTAAAAAGTAATAGTAAATGGTTGGTGATTAGTTCCTTCCTATGGTGACAATGTTGTTCATTAATCACACTGTATCACAAAAATTTTATGATAGGTACATATTTATTTTATTCCATTATCTAAAGTTTTGATGTATACATTATTTTTGAATTGTAATTGTTAGTAAATTAACCATTCAATTATGTCAAAATATAAAATATGACAATTTAATTAGATTAAAAAGATAAAATCTATAATAATATTGCACTTTACAAAACACTAAAGAAAAAAAAAATTACATGCCTAAAATACATTTCGTCAAAATAGTTTAAAATTTCAAAACCGAGAGAAACAGCTCGGTATCTTTCTCTCTCACACCTTTTTTTTATAACTTAAGTTTATAACTTAAATTTTTTCCTTTAAACATACAGGGATTAATGTTAGGTTCAATATGATATGTCAGGAGTTTATTTTAGTGAGTAGTCATGCCTATGAATATGGAGTTTACTACATTTGAAAATAACTTTTTTGGTGTATAATGTTTTCTTTGCGTCTTTACTTAAGTCCAATTGATGTTTTTCTAAATAATCGAAAAATAATCAACGATTCATTTTCATAAATGAAATATTGAGTTTCAAAATTATTTTTCCCAGAAAATCTGAATTCATATGATCGAAACGATTTTCTGGCGTTATTTATGTGCGTATTTTTGCACATTTCCACTGTCTTCTGTTTATGGCCTTCGGTTGATATTACAAGTCACTATTGCCGTGTTGTCAAGGTGACCCAAGTTAGTCATATCGGTTTATAATTTTATATGGGTCAGTTCAAGGCATTCACTTGACCAAACGATTTCATAAAAAACGAATAAAGTTTCACGGCTTTTGTTTACCACAGTTTTGGCGGCAAAGCCGCACGAAGCGTTCGGCTGTGCTCTCGATTGCAACTGTTGTATAATTTTAGAGAAAGGAGATTTGTTTTGGTCCACCTCCGGCGCGGAGGTTGTGGCATTTCATGTAGCGGCACGTCCGTTTCGCTCGCTGTTATCCAAAGGCGACGTTGCCAGACCGCTCCTGGGTACGAGCTCGATTACGCCGCTTCAGTTGCTGCCGTAGCAGAGGCGGCGCTGCGAGCAGTCAGTCGGCCGCGCAGCTTGGTGCGCGACGTTTGTCTGTGGAGGGCTCCGCTCGTCTCCCTCTTGCTATCGTCCGGTTCTGCTACGAGTGTGACAAAGACGCAAGATTGTGCGACAGAGAGGGAAGATGGCGGTGTCGCAACCTCGCCCACCTGACCGTGTTGATGCCGCGCTCGAAAAAGTTGCGCCGTTGCGCTATTTGGAGACGCACGAATGTGCTCGCGCGGAGCGTACCGTGACGCGTTATTATCTCTACTCCTTGTCTCAAAACAGTTTTTTTGAGTTAATACTAAGTAATTTAAACATTAAAACGTGTATTTGAACGTCTGTGAAGCAAGTGTACTAAGGTATGTCATAATATTTTAAGTTGACGCTATCTAAGGCCTGGCTTTATCTCGCCTGCATAGATAAAGGAGTTAGCATCTCATTGGACTTTAAGTAGGTTAATATTACATCCCCTTAGAAAACATTGATTCACGTTGACGACCAGCGAGCCTGCCGATGTAATTGTTGGTATTTAGTCGCCATTTTCTACGTCGGTGACGAATACCGCCGCGCCGTCCTCGTTTTACTCGACCCACTGTAAACCGGACTCTACTGCTCTGTTCTGAAAGATGATTATCCTTAACTGGCTTTAACTTTTTCTTCAAATAAGAACCGCTCGCCATGAATCATTGTGAAAATAATAATAACATTTTCGTGAGTGACTGTACAGTAAACGCCAAGTCTTCAACCAAAGACGTCGATAATTTCAGTACGTAAGCATAAAATGGCGGGAATGTGATTTTGCCGACACTGAGATAGTAGTTTTGCTTTAGAATGTCGACGCCCGTCGGTTTCATGTTGTGCACCTAGCTAAGCCGGGGCGTTATCGATTTGTGTACGTTTTTCGCTATAAATAAGTACGAGTTTGTGTCATCGCTGCCGCTGCCTCTTACCATCGAACCGGTTTATGAACGAAACCAGTGTGGGTGCTGTGACCGGGGATTCGAAATTCCTATTTGAAATGAGTTTTGCTTCGAGCCACCGATTCGAAGTAGTACATAAACGCATATTCGTGTTTTTGATTGCGTAATAAGGTTACAAAAGCCAAACAACGGTCATGCGGTACGTTAGTCACGTTGGTCGAATGGTACTAGAAAATTGTGGTTAATAATCATCAATAGATTATTGTTGACCATCTTTTACTGGAAATTGCTTGGCTGTTTTTGTTTGCCTATTTGTTGGGTCATTTCACATTATGTGATTGCGCTTTAAGATAATAAAGATATAATACAGATGTTCACTATGTGCTGTGTCGCAATGTATCTTTTGTTTTCCCGCACTTACAGTAGGTATGTCCGTTTCCGTCATAATCGGAAAGTCCTGCGTGTGCTTTACTTCCTGTCCTACATACGCACTTTTTTGTCTATGATTTCATTCAAAAAGTATAGAAAGATTGCTTCGTGTTTCCTGTTATACAGTTTACCCATGATTTTACAAAATCCGAAGTCAATTAAAGTTTTGAATTTAGTTTTAGTTACGTCGTGACTCGAGTTTATTTTTACCTGGAGATATTATTCTTAAAATTGCTACCTATATTATAAATTTAATTAGCTTGTTCTGAGTTTCAATCGTCAGCTTTCGTGAAACTAAAAAGTGTAATTATTGATGTTTCGATAAGATACGTAAAACAGCTGACGTAACGCGAAAAACTTGTTCTACGAAACCCGCCAACTTGTTTGTGTAGTGTTACTTTCAGTAGGGAACTTACTTTAATTGTTTTTTAGTGAGTTTTGTAAGTATCAATATTTTTCAACCGTTTATTCGTAAGACGAAAATTATAACATTAAAAAATCTTTCTAATATTTCTGTAGGTACCTAAAAGTACACAGACTTAAAAGTTTATAGTCATGGCGATTGGCGGTTTTATGTGTCCTTCAAACATGTTTTTGTAAGAAAACTGACCTTCAACCATGGAATAATCTGTTCTTGGACCTAATTCACCACGCGCGAATGAGTTAGGCCATGCGGTGCGGTCCTTATGTCATAACCTAACCTCGCTTCCTCATGAGAGCGAGTTTCCTGTTATTTAGACGTGTATGTGGTGAAATTTAGAACTGAATGATTCTGCTATTTGTTACACTACACCACGATTACTGCTATTAGTGCGCTGAGTTTTATCCCCTTAGTGGTTAAATTTTGTCCAAGGTAAAGTGTGTTTGTAATAAAATGTCTTGTAAATTTTCTCTGATCAAATTATAAGTTGGCAAAATTCATCGCAATTATATCACCTTCCAAAATGATAAAAACACCATAACAGGTGATGCATTTATTTAACACAGACTAACAAGTTCAGCTTAAAACACCCATGGTTTACATCTAACTCAAAGAAGCTCAAGATAATAGTTAAGTTAAAGTGATCTCATGTGGGGTAAACCACATAGCCCCATTAATCAAGAGTTGAAGTTACTTCCACTGCCAAATATCATAGGAATCCGAAATATCTTTATCTGTAAATCTGTTTTTTTTTATGTGAACAATAAAGAGTATCAATCTACCAAAAATAAAAATAAAAAGATTAAGCCGATTGGGCGCACTTCAACCACTTCTATTGTTTTATGTTGCAAGTGTGCTGTGTTGGCTTTCATTGGACAATAATCTCCACCCTTGGATTTTCTCTAACCCCATGCAATATCAGTGTGTTAAATGTGAGCTATTACCCGATACAGATTTTTCTATAATACTGCTGAGTAGTAATGTGTAAACATTACAATGATCCAGTTTCAAGGGCAATGTTCCCTAATAATTTACATGGCAAAGAGTCCTACTGGAAAAGTCCTACCTGTACATACATATTTATTCATATTATATCACTGTATCCTTGTGGGATGCTAGGCAAAGTTGACAATGTTTTAAGAATGTATTTGCATTTTCACAATACAAAAGAGCAAACAATGAAATTTAACATTGCTAATATAGTTGAAAGCAATACAGTTTTAAACAGGTAGGTCAATACATCACATTTTTCATTACCATAGTGTACAGAGCCTCTATAATATTGTAAACAGCATTATGAGACAAAATATCATTATAAAGAAGAATGGGCACAAATAGTATTTGTATCAATTACAGTGCAAATACAAAAGCCTAAAGCTGTGGGGGCTTATTGGTTCTTCTTTATTTCTGGCTTCCATTCGGTTGGATGACCATAATTTCACCAATGTCTTGTGTCACAGTCTTTCTTTTGGAATTTGGCTGGTATTCAGATTGAATAATAGTAGCTCTTGCAGTTGGTCGGTGTTTGTTTGCTTAGTGGTTAGACTGTGCGAAACACAACCGTGAGATTAAAGGTTTGAATCCCATCTGCTCCTTGAGAGTTTTTTCCAAATGCATGTGTACCAGCTTATTGTCAGATTGTCACCACTGGCTGGTAGAAAACATTGTGAGAAAATTGGCATGTTCCTAGAATCTTCTGAGGCCATGATGTATCAACTCCCAACCCACTACCCACCACTCTAGCCATGTGTATGGATAGTGTGGTGGATTATGGCCTCGACCTAGACTCTCCTTGCGAGACATTCACTGGAATATTTCATTGGGGTATTTATACTACAGTAAGACTGATTATGGCTGCAGTAGGCATAAATTCTTATAACATCTGCTGTCCATGGAAAATTGTTGATACCATTAATTTTGTGAAATCGTTTAAACATATCCCTTTAACATAGGTTGTCTATGTGGGCTGAAATAAGTTGGAAAACGAAGATAGGAAAAGAGGGAGGGAAGAAGATAGAGAGATATACCCATATATCTTCAAATGAATTACAATTATTATTATTGTGTTGTAAGTAATTATGTGGAATACGGAGGTTTGACGTCATTCAAACAAAAAACTCTTGAATGTAGCAAGTTTTTATTCAAGTGGCTAATTTTAAATTAAATAACGCTGAAAACAAGACGACTGTTACAATTATCTGTACAGTCATAGCTTCTTGTTATATAGAATTGAAAGCAGAGAATCAGTTGTTTAACTAAAACTGACATAATTTTATCTGTCATTGTGTCTGCTTGATGTTAGAGACAGGAATAGCAAAGCCAAAGGCGATTTAGTTAGGCAGTAAAAGAGGGGGTTACTCTTTCTATAGCGGTTGAGTCTTAGTTGTGTCCCCCTGACAGACCTAGTTCCCATCTGCCTATGATGATCTGCCTAGACATAGTTCCATCTGCCTATGATAAGTTAAATAGATTGACGTAGCCTTATTACATTTGACAAAGGAAACGTCTAAGAGATTCTATCGTTATAATGACCTTTCAAAACCCATATTGTGTTTCACTATCCATTTGTCCAGTCTGCGACATAACATCTACAGGCGACCTGTTCCAGTTGTAAACCAGGACTGGTCATTTAATCAAGGTGGCATTTGTCATCCGGGTGCCAACATATGCCATTCTGGCTGGCTGGCATGCGCTAACAAGGGTTTGGTCCCTGGGCCTTGATGCCTTTTGGGCCATTTTTGCCCAGTCTGATCCAGTTGTAAACCAGTTGTCGCTGAGGATGTGCATAACATTGATGGTAATCCTATATTGGCTGATTGCAGGTGGTCGTGTGATGGTGTGCGGCTGACCGCTCACCATGAAGCGCACGGCGGTGTCGCGCCTGCCGCCCGAGGAGTCTCCGCAGCATCACCAGAATGCCCCTCAGGTAACCATCTCACCGATGTACGTTTTTTTTATAGTATAGAGTAAAGAGACTAGCGAGACAAGTGCCTGATGGTAAACAACATGCCTGCCCATAACAGCACAGTGACGCGCATCTGTTGGAACATGAAGAGTCCAAATCATTACTAGCACTGTACTCCGCTTGTCACCCAGAGATGTAAGCTATATTATCTGTATGCCCTGTAATTTCACTGGACACATTACCCGTCAAACCGGAACACAGTGCTGTTTTCACATTACTGCTTGAAGGTAGAATAACTGACAAAGGTGTGGTAGTTTTCAAGGGGGACTCCACAAAGAGTCCTACCACAGCTAACTTATATTGAAAAGGGGCTACACTTTGTATGTTTGCTATTTTGATGGTAAACTACTCCAAAAACGTATATAACCTAAATAAATATATATAACTAATCTGCTAGGAACGGCCAGCGGCTTCACCCGCGTAGTTCTCGGTCCTGTCGTCTCAAGTTAAAAAAGTAAGATAAGATATAAAAAAACACATCAAAACCACATATAGGACAAAAACAATTAACTCTACTAAAGTAGTCTTATGTGTTCTTCCGTACTATAATGTATGTATGTTTCAAATTTGAAAAACTGATCCGTTCTGACGATTCTGTGTGGTTAACCAACATACATATATTTGAACTTTAGCATTTATTACATTAGTGGTATGTATTATTAAAAACTTTAAATGTCCACACACAGATAGGACACAGGTCTCCCTACCTCCTTTGGCTTGCCTCTGTTTTAAGCTGTGTTCCAACAGACAGTGATACTGTTGTTATGGGAAGGCATGTTGCTTACCATCAGGGCACATATCCTGCTCGAACTATAAAAAAAAGAAACCGAAAAAAAAACGTATTTAACTAAAATAAATTGTCATACATTACTGGTATGTTTTGCATAAAAACTAAGTTTTTATGGGCTATCCCACTGTAAGGCAAAGGCCTTTTATTGCATGTTTGATTCACTTAAATTTGCCTACATAATAGTGGATTGCAATTATGATTTTAAACCAGGTATGAGTGGGCAACCTTGGCTAATGCGAGCGAAGTGCGTTGCCCTCGGTTGTTTTGTAGGACAGTGCGGTGCTTGGTGCATATTATTGCAATTGTCAAAGTAAACTGCTACTTATTTACGAGTAAAAACGACATGGACATTAAGCATAAATAAACCTAGCTAATAACAAATCAAAATTAAAAAAAAAATGTTGGATTTTAGTTTTTTTTGGAATGTGGATCCTTTGCAGAGTCCACCTGGAGAACCACACCTTTGTCAGTTATTCTACCGCCAAGTAGTAATGTGCTCATACTGTTGTATTCAGGTTTGAAGGGATATGTTTCCAGAGCAATTAGGGCATGACAATAAATTATGTGTTACCCATCACTGGGTTATGAGCAGAATGCAGTGTTAGGGTATGGTTTGCACTCTTTTATGGAGATATTCTTAACACAGTAATTTCTTTGGAAAAGTTGCCCTTCAAACCGGAACATCGTAATGCTTACTGCTTGGCGGCAAAATGCAAGCTTGGAACATCGTAATGCTTACTGCTTGGCGGCAAAATGCAAGCTTTCATAATTATTATAATATTAGTAAGATTATTATGATTGTATTCAGTTTGTTTTGCCTGTGATTGACTAGGTATATATTCTATCTATCGTCACCGAATCGCACGACGTTTTCGAAGATAAGATAGTAGTGATATAAAACCCACATAACGCGCACTCACTGTGATATAATCTATGACATAAAGCCGGCATTCTATCCGTCTCGTTCTCGCGCCCTCTCGATATATCGCCGTCTCTTTCCGACCGATCAATAGAACCTACAAAGTCGCCCGTTTAGTGCACTCGTAGAGACGCGACTTGCGTAATCTGTGATGGAAGTTTTGGCGGGAAATTGAGTTTTCTTTGTTTTTTTACGATGGTACTACGTGAAAGGTTTTATTTGGATTACTACCTTTTATAAACGCGAAGGGGAAACGTTTATTTACTAGCAGTGCACAGCGGTTTCACTCGTTAGTTCCCGGGATGGCAAGTAGCCTCTATTGGAGCAACGGACAATCGCATTTATAATAACACACACAGTAATGTTTGCACATTACTGGTTGACGGTAGAATAACTGGCAAAGTTGCGGTACTTCCCCAGGCGGGCTCTGCAACGAGTCATATCACTACAAAAATTGTAAACGCGAAAGTTTGTAATAATGTATGGATGTATGTTGAAACATTGCCCTTCAAACCGAATTCAAAATTCTTACACGAAGCGCAAAATGATTTTGTTTATAACAGGTCTCTGGATTCCCAAGATACAGGCTTAGCCTAGTTCGGGGTCCGCTGACAGAAGATCATATGCGACAATAAAACCGACTCTGTTTTATGTGAAATGGTATTTATTGTGATTATTGTTTTAAACATTGTGTGTGTGTAAATCGATCGAGAGGCGTACCAAAAGGCTCATATGCAAAGACATTCTAGTGCGAAAAAGACTACAAAGTCTTGAACATCGCCGCAAAATTGCTAGCTTATCGGTTTTTTATCGGATACACTTCGGAGAGTGTGCAACTGATCTGCATGATTTTATACCACCTTGCCCTTTTTATTATCGTACTTCTCGTTACTCGAAGAAGCAGCACCGTTTCATGGTGGATATTCCAAAGACGCGGACAAAGAGGTTTGACTCTACGTTTGTGATAAGAACGTCTAGGCTGTGGAATGAGTTGCCTGAGTGGGTTTTTCCCGATAGTTATAATCTTGGTGTCTTCAAATCGAGAGTGAATCGGTTTCTTCTAGGTAAACACGCTCCATCGTAAACCGCATCGTCGCTTAACATCAGGCGAGATGGCGGTCAAGAGTAAACCTATTAAAGTTAAAAAAAAATTAGATTTGATTTGTATGATTCATAGCTCTTTTGAAAGTACTGCCATTTCGTTTCAAACGCATTAGTACATGTGACGGTCCACAAATAGCTACATTGTTTGTGACACTGGTAGTGTCGATAACCCGTGTTTACGACGCCGCGGCTGCGCGGGCGCATATCTGCACAGTGCATCGCTTGTCGATGAGTGACGGCTACCCACACACCACCACCGCTCTACAAACCTATTAATATTACGAATGTCAATGCTTGAATGTTGCTCAATTTTGGAGTAAAGGCCGTCACAGACGTAGCTATAATATATATTTTCATATTTTCGTGACGTCAGCAAAATATACCGTAATATATTCATATTATGGCATATTAACATAGCAAGACATATTTTGAGTTTACAGTATGTTTCAACATTGTCTGAGCGCACGTCACGAGTCTTTTGAACTTTTTAACTCCCGAAGCAATATCGACGGGTGTTATAAGTTTGACATAACTGTGTATGTGTTTGTAGCATCGTAGCTCCCAAAAGGAAAAACCGATTACATCAGACCAAGACAACTAAAACGATCCCAGATTTTACGAAGTTTCGTCATTTAATTACAGAGTTCCTTTGACCCACTCCAAGATCCATCATCAGATCTTGGTTAATATCGGGATAGGTGAAACTAATAAATATAAGCTTGTAAAACAACTCGTGATGTTGTGCTCGGACAATGTTGAAACACGCTGTACATTCGAAATATGTCTTGATATACCATAATTTATATTAATATGCCTTAATATATATTACTGTATAGTTGGGTGACGTCACGAAAATATATATTAGTATAGCTGCGTGTGTGGACACTCGAGGATTTGTATAGAAAATATACGGAAATATGTGCAGCTATGAAATATGAAAATATATATTATAGCTACGTCTGTGACGGCCTTAATGTGTGAACGGGTCGGGGGCTAACCTAACCAGAACTGTCTTTTCTTTCTGCTTGAAGTGATAGAGACGGCAATAGCAAATCGAAAGCCGATTTAGTTAGGTGGTAGTACGGCGGGCTGAAATTTGGAACACAGATTACGGTCTGGAATAACAAATAGGCTACTTTTTATACCGAGAAAATAACGGAACTCTGCGGGTGAAATCGCGGTGTACTTAACTGCTATCCTACTTAAAAAAAAGTATCGACACGAGCATGCCATGCGCCTGATGGTAAGCAACATGCTTGCCACATAACAGCACAGTGCCACGCAGCTATTGGAACATGAAGAGTCCAAATCATTACCTAGTACTGCTTTTGCGCTCGTCAACCATAGATCTAAGATGTTACATCTCTAAGCTCTGTAATTTCTCGGGAAACATTGCCCTTCAAACCGGAACACAGTAATGTTTGCACATTACTGGTTGACGGTGAACTGACAAAGTTGCGGTACTTCCCCAGGCGGGCTCTGCAACGTCCATATCACTACAAAAATTGTAAATGCGAAAGTTTGTAATAATGTATGGATGTATGTTTGTTACTCTTTCACGCAAAAACAACTGTAGCGATTTGGATGAAATTTGGTACATAAGAAAGATAATGATCTGGATAACACAGGCTTTTATCCTGGGAAAATAAAGGAATCTGGAATTACGTGGTTGAAACCAGGGGGCTCTGCTAGTATGTCATAAAATAGTAATTACTCATGCATATTGACATCCTATGTAGGTACTATGTAGATTTGCGCCTGCTTTGTCAACCGTAATGCGTAACCCAAAACTACTAAATACACTACAATTGTACTTGTTTTGTTCCGACTCTTTGCGATGTTCGCCTGGGGAAGTATCACACGTTTGCCACTTATTCTACCTCCAAACTGAAAGTGAAATCACCACTGTGTTCCGGTTTGAAGGACAATGTTTCAGAGGAAATTACAGGGCATAGAGATGCAACACCTTATATTATTATGCGCAGGTGGGACTCTTGGCAGAGTCCGCTTGGGGAAGTACCACACCTTTGCCAGTTGTTCTACCGCCATTCAGTAATGTGCAAACATTACAGTGTTCCGATTTGAAGGGAAATGTTTCCAGAGAAATTACAGGGCTTAGAGATATAACATCTTAGATCTCTGGGTTGACGAGCGCAGTGCAGTGCTAGGTAATGATTTTGACTCTTCATGTTCCAATAGCTGCATGTCACTGTGCTGTTATGTGGTAGGCGCGTTGCTTGCCATCAGGCACATGTCCTGCTCGTCATGTCACTCTCTATTTAAAAAAATATTAGTATAGATATCCTTAAAATGGGTGTGACAGTATATTATCCCAATAGACAAATCATTAGAAGGGATATAAATTGTCTACGTCATACCATTATCTAGGTCAAAATCTAGTAGGCTGCAGGCTAGGCGCGGCGGAACAATGACCTTCTATTGTTAATCCGTCTGTGGTGCCACTCAATACTTTTGACGGAAATTATGAACGAGAGACATTGGTAATACTACAGCAGCGCCCTGTAGACAAATTTAATGGCGAAGTAAAGCTTGGAATTAAAAGACAAGAAGTGATTGTGATTATAAATAAAATTATTATATGTTTACACATCTCGCCTGAGTGACGATGCGGTCTACGATGGAGCGTACTTACCTAGAATACACCGATTCACTCTTGAAAACACCAACATTGTAGCCATCAGGAAAACCCCACTCGGGCAACGCATTCCACAACCCAGACGTTCTTATCACAAAAGTACAGGGTCATTTAAAATTCATCATGTCATGTTAACATTATTCATGATAAGGTAAAACCTAGTAATATAAATAAATAAATATTGGTGGACACTTCAGACATACCACCACCATCTAACCCCAAACTAAGCAAAGCTTATACTATAGAAGCCAGATAGATAATATAATACTTATAAAGTTGTAAATACATATTTATTAGTCTTATTACAGTAAAAATAGTTCTTTTGTATTCGTCACACAAATATTTTAGAGTGAGAATCGAACCCATGATAAAAAAATTGATTGTCTGTAAATGTCAGTTGGTTTACGGACGATAGTTTAAGTGTGTTTACAATAAGTAATCTTTTGTTATTTCAAGACTTTGTTGACTGATTTAGACAGTTAGATACTTGTTCCTTGCATTGTAAACGAATATTCGTTTATTTCTTGTCACGTAACCCACAAAATGGGTTTGAAAGTTTACACAACATGTAAACAAATAAAATGATCAATAATGGCTTTATTTCGATTCTTGATAGATAGGACATATATCAAAGAGTAACTCATCGTTTACAGAAACGTAAAATATAGTTTTATTGTCGAGTAATCATTTTTTTTATATGACGTCGCGACGCCCGCGCGACGCCCGCGCGGCGCTCCGGATCTCGGGGGTTAACGTGACAACGTCATAGCAAAACATTGATAGTTGCGGCGCAAGCGTACAACGAGCGTAACGGGACATAACGGGACACATTTTCGTGCCGGCGTTCATCGATTTAATAGACGTCACGTCAAAAAAATAATACAATTCCCAGCAAAATATAGAACGTAAAATAAAACCAAGGACACTTATTCTCAGAATACGCGTAAAAGTCGAAACGCGTGGTGGCCGCTAAAAATAGAAGGATTGATTCATGAGAGGGGGATGAGATCGCGAAATAGTTGATAGGAAGGGATTTCAAACTATTTTGCATTCGTGCATTACCATGGACGTCTAAAAAAAAAAGTGTGGCACTCGGGGACTGCCGCGGTAAAGCTATTGCATGTTGCATGCATTTTTATCAACATTAGCAATAGGGATGTTAACAATTTTTCGGAATTGCTTTCATTTTGAAGAGTGATATATTTGTTTACCATAAAAAATATCACGGGAAATCCGTTAAGTTGGCAACACTGCTAAGAGCATTTAGTCTGTAAATCTAATACAAATAAGATTCAAAGTCGAATGACCGAGTGGGGAGGACGGCGTTACGGTCTTCCATCCCTCTTTCTTGTGAACATAAGAAAGAGATGCATGATCACTAAAATTCGGTCCCCAGGCCCGCGATAAAAGCTATGCAATAGCTTAAAAAGTTGAATAAAGTCGCTGAAACAAAAACTGTGTCTAAGGAGTCGCCCAGTTAGGCCAGGCCTTTATGCATTGCAGAATTAAGAAATTCAATTCTGTCCTATGTATTAAGTATTCCGTAGATTACTTTTCAATGGAACAGTTTTATATTTTCAGAATTTATAGGCTAGATCGCTTAGCGTAACCTTTATTTTTATCATTGTATTGGTGTCACTGCAAATTGTAAATAAAAAAAATTATATTGGTGGACATTTCACACCCCAATTTTCGTCAATTAGAAGTCTAAAACACGTGAGCGTAGAGTTAAGTTACAGTAGTTAGTGTGTTTACGTCACTACATTATAATAAAAATAAATAATCACTTAGAGGATTAACTTGACTCTGCTAGAGATCTACCACTACAATTTCTGTGCGGAATAGTTTCCCAAATATTACTTGTCAAAAGAGATTTTAATTCCAAAGTTAGAGTTTATTTTCTATAAGAGACAATCTTCTTAGCATTCCATGGATTCACCGTGCGGGTGCGGGTCCATCGTGTGGCAGAGAGAGAAATCCCGAGTAGATCCCGAGACTTGCGACTCGGGCGTAGGTTTAAGGGGTCTCTTTCTGACGTACATCAACACTCACCTTCACTACTCGTGTTTCTCTCCCTGCCCAGCCAAATCTGATATGAGCCTACTAGTGCAGCTTTAGATACCCGTACTGCACTTCTGGACAAGCCAAGGTCTTTCAGCAGGTTATAGAGAGAGAGAGATCTTAGATAATAATCTCCATGACTTACCGCAACGTTTAATATGACACCCAGAGTACCCTCCCTCAAATAGCATTACATAATACTTGAATGCCCCCAAAGGTAAAACAAATTATGGTTTCCCACCAAAATGAGTTCACTCAGGGTTAACTTTGTTGTAATTCTATCTACCTGATACGCGTCAATTTACGCAAAAATATGTATTATTCCAATCGACATAAAAACCACTCTGGCATTTACACCTACAAGATATAGCTCAATACATAAACATTTAGTTACCTTGAAACTGCATAAAAAGTAGACTAACACGTGGAAAGGTTATTTTCCGCGTAGTGATAAAAACTGAATTAGTTAAACACCTGGATTTTTATACTAAAAAAAAAACGGGTTAAATGGTTTTTGGGATGACTTATTGTTTGAAGTGGTTTAAGACTATACAACAGAACCTTCCCATTGTGTCTGGGGTGTCCAGTTTTGGCCGGATATCCTGTACATTCAAAGACGAAAAACCTTTCACAAAATATTCCTTTGTATGTGCCTCCTTTCCAGACTATCACACTTGGCTAAATTTAATCGCTACTCAATTCTGTGGATTCAGTAACCTAGAATAGGCATGACAACTCATTTTTTATTTAATGTGCCATCAAAAGGCTACTCAATAACTGAAACAAACATAGGTGAAATAATTATTTTGTTATCTTAAAAACTTCCCGTGATGTCACGATTTTAAAATCACAATTCTGGACTCACCTAAAAATGCTTCATAGAAATCACTACAGAAACGTGACGTCACACTGTCGTATTTTCTATGCGTCGCGCGTAAAGTTTGTATGGTAGCTGTATTAAATATTGCGTTTTGAAACTGGTTTCATAACAAAAGTCACTTGAAATTGAAAGAGTTATCCAATGGTAAATACATTTTCTAATAATTTGGTCGTAAAATATTTTCGACTTTTAAAATGGACTTTCCGTTAAACAAAAAAATATCGAAATTGGTACATATTTTATTTTATTTAAATACTGGCATTATATCAGATAATTTAATATAATTGCAGGACCTGTCGTCACGCCTATACTTATTATGTATTCGGAAGTTAGGATTGCTTGCTTGTAACTTGGTAACTTGCTTCTGGATTCAGTCACAAAAATTTGCCAAGCCTAAAATTCTAACTGTTCCAAATTTCATTTCCATCATTCCTGAGCCGCCCATATGTTCCGATACTGAACAAAAACATCCAAACTTTGACTTGTAGTAGTAGGATAACTGAGGATCTCCTAGACAAAAGAGGTGTTAACAAAACAAAATTATTGATGTGATGTGTTATGTTAGCTTATGATATGACGACATTAGTTAATTTCGTATGAAAATTACAGTTACAGATTACAGTATTCAATTCAGTTACAGATTACAGTATTCAATTCAGTAATTACAGATTACAGTATTCTTGTGTGTATTGACGTGACAACGTCTTATAAATTGGTTTGCCGGGTGACACTTCAAGCTCGTTTTACGCTCCGCTCGTTATGCGCTCACAACGAGAGATCGCCGAGACGCGCGTCCCTTCCACTCGGGCATGGTTAGCCCGCCTAAGAGCGAGAGAGACAGACATAAAAGTGAAACCACGCGTCCCTTCCGTAAAATTATTTAATTTCATCTTAAAGTCGTCTGTCACAGTAAAACTTTACGCCCGTATACCAGACTTACAGGCAACCAATGTTTTTTTGTTTTATTTTTTAATTTCACACAATATATTTATGTAATGTCTTTTTGTTACAGATTCAACAACCTGGTGCAAGTAATATGCATACATTAGCACAGTCAGCACAACAACCGATATTAGGTGAGCACTCAAACATAAATCATCATCATCAGCCCACTCTAGTCCACTACTGGACGTAGACCTTTCCCATGATACGCCACTCAGCCCCATCCTCGGCTTTTCTTCACCAGCCACTGCCTGCAGCCTTACGTATGTCGTCGCTCCATCGAGTTTCAGAGCGTCCTACGCTTCGTTCTCACCATTTTCACTCTAGACCATGTCTACCTCTCAATGGTTATCGGTCCTACATATGTATCACCAGCCCACAGATACTTCAGATTGCTAATGCGTGATGTCGCCAACTTTGGACTCTCTGACTGATGACTTCGTTTCGTATAGCTCTTTCCATAGCATGCTGTGCGACCTTAAAAACTGTGGACGGTCTTAACTGTTAAGTGTTCAACTTTTCGGCACCGTAGGTCATCGGTAGAACGCACTGATCGTAAACTGTGGCCGAAAGACTACAAAGTTTCCCAAAAGCAGCCCAACTGGATTTTTCTCATGCCCTCGCTCTCAATGCTATTTCCACCTAGTTCGGCCGTTTGCCCTAGGTAAACGTATTTCTGGACAATTTCGCGAGTCATTCTATTTCCGGCAATCGGTCCCGGAACAACGAACTCTTTACAGATGACTTAGGTTTTGTCAAAATTCATCTGGAGGTTGATGCGTTGAGAAGTTGCCAAGCTGTCCAGCGTCCACTGCAAGTCCTCCAGCTACATATCCAAGATGACGATGTCGTCGGTAAATCGTAGGTGAAAGATGTACTCGTCATTGGTGTTTAGGCCACGTCTAACCCAATCCAGCGTTAAACCCTCTACACACGAGCCCTAAAATCAGATGAAATTACAAGTAGTGGGGAGGACCCTACATCACCAATCATATGGAGCGATATGGAGTCCTTCCCACTACTTTTACGTAATTTCCTCTGATTTTAGGGCGGTTTTATCCTCTAGTGCAGGGGTTCCCAAACTTATTTTGTCTGCTGCCCACTTAGAGAATAAAATATTTTTCAGCGCCCCCTTTTTTCACATACTTAAAAACCGCTTTAACTTCAAAATAAATAAATTGATTGGAGATAAACATTCATTCTAAACGAGATTTTTAATATAACGTAAACGTTACCTTGAGGCCTGAACCCAGTGCACATTTAACTCCAAACCTCTATACAACGCCCCCATTTTTTTTTCTGGGTCTCTTGCCGCCCCCTATTGGCCTGCAGCGCCCACAAAGGGGGAGTTATCGCCCACTTTGGGAAAGGCTGCTCTAGTGCGTTTGACAACTGCTTCAGGGGGAACAGTTCTGAGGAAATTACATCGCCTTGTCCTCACGCCTCGATGCAGAGAGGAATATGTTTCGTCTGCTGGTCTTGAATGTGGACCTTCATCGTAGCGGCGTCGTATAAACACTTGGTCACCTCGATGTATCGCCGCTCGACTTGAAATAAAATGAAAATGGTTATTAGTTTAGTTAAGTTACAATCACAAACTTAATTAAACATGTAGAATGTAGGGTAGAGACAATAAAAGATTAAGTAAATAAATAAAGTAAAAAAATAAGTTGGTGAACATTGTATCCCACACTAGGGTGACCTGTGACGTGGGTATCCAGGGTCCTTCTTGTGCTGAGGGTATTTAGAAAACAAAGAAAGTTTTGAATAAAAGGACGTAATAACAATGCATGCCAGATAACGAAAAAAAAATTGATAAAAGGTATTTAAATGCAAAGAGTTTACATGTTTCTTCATCTAGTATTTGTTCATTCGCATTTGGCTATTTGTGATTTATGATTTAGTTAGTTTATACGCTGTAGAAGTGGGAGCGAGAGGTATACCAGCAAAATCTCTCTATAACCTGGTGAAAGACCTTGGCTTATCCAGAAGTGCAGTAAGTTCTATACTAGAAGAAGAAGCTGCACTAGTAGGCTCATATCAGATTTGGCTGGGCAGGGAGAGATAAACGAGTAGTGAAGGCGAGTGTTGATGTACGTCAGAAAGGGGCCCCTTAAACCTACGCCCGAGTCACAAGTCTCGGGAACTACTCCGGTTTTCTCTCCCTGCCACACGATGGATCCGGCACCCGCACGGTGAATCCATGGAATGCTAAGAAGATCGTCTCTCTCTGAGAGATAATTGGCAATCGACTTGGCAGCGCTGTGTCTCTTGATAAAAGTGTTAATATAAAGTGTGTCCTCAGCAGGTGCAGCCAGTATGGTCGGCGTGGGAGGCTTCGGGCGCGGAGGCCGCGCGGCCGCCCCCGTCATCAGCTACCTGAAGCCGGCCGGCGTGCAGTACGCGCCTCCCAAACCGCACCAACAGCATCGGATCAAGGTACTGCACGTTTCACACTGCAGACTTTGTAGTGGTAGGACTCTTGGCAGAGTCCGCCTGGGGAAGTACCACACTAGTTATCCTACTGCCAAGCAGCAATCTGTAAACATTACTGTGTTCCGGTTTGAAGGGCAATGTTTCCAGAGAAATTACAGGGCCTAGATATATAATGTCTTAGATCTCTGGGTGACGAGTGCAGTGCAGTGCTTGGTAATGATTTGGACTCGTTTATGTCCCAATAGCTGTGTGCCTCTGCGCTGTTGCAGGCATGTTGCTTACCATCAGCCACAAGTCCAGCTCCTGTACTCTTTAACGACTTTAAAAAATTTTACGGAAGGGACCCGTGCCTTTCACTTTTTATGTCTGTCTCTCTCGCTCTTAGGCGGGCTAACCATGCCCGAGTGGAAGGTACGCGTGCCTCTCACTTGCTCTCGTTGTGATAACGTGAGGGATAGTTTCTTGAGTGTCAAAACGACGTCTTATAACTCTGGGTGATGCTGCAGTGCTGTACTAATTATTGATTTGGACACTTCTAACAATATAATAATTTCTAATAACTTCTGACACTGTTGTTGTGCTGTTATTTGGCCTGGGCAGGCCTATTTTGCTCACCATCAGGCACGTGTCCTGCTCTCATAATGCTATGTACTGCTCTTATGAATAATGTATGTATGTAATGTATGTAAATACCTCTTATGAATATATGTATAAAGTTTCGTGATGATTGGTGTGACAAACAAACTTACATTCGCATTTATAATAATTAACTATCGTATGATACCTGATATATGACTTGACTTAATTAATTGCTGATGCTTAGTCAGAAATTTTCATTGTCTGTGTACAGAAGATGACATTAAACCTAATAAATAAATCCATTTATTTTGTTTAATATCATCCACAACATTTTGGCATAGTGGGTTTCTACTGGTAGTTCTCCACAGTGTCTGACTGGGAAAGTACCACACCATTCCCAGCTATTCTACCGCCAAGTAGTAGTCTGAAAACATCACTGTGTTCCGGCTTGAAGGGCTGTTTCCAGAGAAACTACAGGGTATAGAGAAGAATCACCTTTTGTCTCGTAAAGAGTGCAGTGCTAAGTAATGGTTTGCACTGCATCAGAGGTGTCCTTAATCTTTTCAAACACTGTCCCTTCAAACCGGAATACAGTGATGTTTACACATTACTGCTTGGCGATAGAACAACTGGCTACGGCGTGGTACTTCTCCAGGCAAACTATGCAGACTACTATGCAAAGAGTCCTACCACAAATATACATACTTATCAATATTATATTTTGTTCAGCAGCCCGGCCTCGGTCCCCTCCAAGGCCCGGTCCCCGCGCTGGGCCGCCAGTCGCCCGCGCCGCCGCCCACACCCCCTCAACCCCTCCCCCCGCACTCCCCCGCGGCGCCTGGGCAGTTCCAGCGGCTCAAGGTCGAGGACGCGCTCTCGTACCTCGACCAGGTCAAGTTCAAGTTCAACAACCAGCCCCAAGTGTACAACGACTTTTTGGACATTATGAAGGAGTTTAAAAGTCAGACGTGAGTATATTCACATTTTTCAGTGTAATCATATTTTATTTATAACACTTGTTAAGGTGCATGTTCACCCGGAGACCGTGACAGGAGACCGTGACAGGAGACCGCGACACGAGACCGCGACAGGCACTTGACATTATGGAATTGTGTGTGCGTGTTCGCGCCGAGACACGTGTTGCGAGACATGTGTCGGGGTCTCGGCGCGAACTGGCGCGCATACAATTCTATAGTGTCAAGTGCCTGTCGCGGTCTCAGCGCGAACTTGCACCTTTACACGTCATTAGTTTGTTTGTTAAAACATAATAATTATATCATACTAGCTGTACCCTGCCACGCTTGGCTGTGGCACATTAAGATTAGATAAAAACAATCCTTGATGCGGATCATACATATATTATTCTAAAATTTCAGCTCGATCGGTGCAGAATTGAGTTTTTGAAGCGTACACAAACAAAATAACATTTTTATGTATAGAGATTAATTGATTATTATGTCAGTAAGTTTAAGTAGAATAAAACGTGTACTAACTTTAATTCCATACTGTTACTTTGATAATAATTGTTAAAATTACTTAACAATGTAGGTTAATTTATATCATTAGATTATAATCTTACGGTATTTCCAGTTTTACAGTGACATATGCTACTATACTTTATTTAAATGATGACATCAATTACCGTTTGATACACCAATGATATTACTATTGGCTGCTTTTTTAAAGTTCTGACTTAAAACAACAATTTCTCACACATTGACATCAATACCAGACCGCTAACCTCAAACCTCCATTGCAGGATAGACACCCCAGGTGTTATCACTCGAGTTTCGAACCTCTTCAAAGGACATCCGGAGTTGATTGTGGGCTTCAACACTTTCTTACCACCCGGCTACAAGATAGAAGTACAGCGAGACGGACAGGTCAGAGTTTTGGTATATCCTCATTTCTATACTAATAGTTGAGCGATCGTAGAAGCTTTCAGATAGTTGAGGCTTTTGTTGTGTAATTTTAACTATAGATTTACACCTTAGATAGAGAATAAGTAAATAGATTAGCTTTTTCCGCACGGTTCCGTTGTACCAATCATAAGCAGATGACGTGCATACTAGCTATGGGAACAGAGTGATGTGCTGCTACTTGACCGTGACAAAAGTATGACACTTCCACTAGAGTGACATGGAAAGAGCGATCAGACCTGTGCTTTCGGTGTAAAGTGTTTGTTCCTGCTCTATACATAGTATATGCAAACTCTTTGTCGTAGATGCTTTTAGATAGTTGAGGCTTTTGTAGTGGTATTTTTAACTTTTATAGATTTACACATTTACACTTGACCCTCATCTAGGCTGATGTTAAGCGAAGATGTGGTCTATGATGGAGCAGACCTCCGCCTGTCTACCTAGAGGAAACCGATTCACTTTCGATATGACGACACCAAGATTGTAAGCATTGAAAAAATCCCACTCGGTCAATGCATTCTACAGCCTAGACGTTATCACAGAAGTAGAGTCAAAAGTGGTAGTGGTCTGGGAAACTACCACCTTTGCCAGTTGTTCTAACGCCAAACAGAAATGTGCAAACGTCACCGTGTTCCGGTTAGAAGGACAATGTTTCCAGCAAAAATACAGGGGATGGAGATAAATCAGCTTAAAATGTTTGGGCGATGAGCGCAATGCAGTGCTAGGTAATGATTTGGACTTTTCATGTTCCAATAGTTATGTGACATAGTGCTGTTATGTGCAGGGGTATCGCTTACCATCAGGCATGTGTCCTGCTTGTCCTATCACTCTATACTATAAAAAAAAATGTGGTGAATATGGACATCAGTGACCTATGTCCGAGTGTTTTTGTGTATTTACAATTGTATCAGTATTAGATAGATTATCGGACTCTCTTAGTGCAAGCTTTGCTAAGTTTTTAGCTAGTTTAGTGAGTGAAAAGTTCACCAAAATAATTTAATTTAGTAGTTTGCACTAAAATATTTTTGAATTTTAATTTTTTTTTTACATAAGGCATTGTCTTTTAAACTGACAATAGGCGTGACGACAGGTCCTGCAATTATATTAAATTATTTGATGTAATGGCAGTATTTAAATACACTAAAATATGTACTAATTTTAATTTAGATATTTTTTAGTTTAACTTACTTTAAGATCATTCAAAGCTGGATGGGCAAGTCCATTTTAAAAGTATGAAATTATTAGAAAATGTATTTACTATTGGATAACCCATTCAATTTCAAGTGACTTTTGTTGTGAAACCAGTTTCCTAAACGCAATATTTAATATAGCTCACATACAAACTTTACGCGCGACGCATAGAAAATACGACAGTGTGACGTCACGCTTCTGTAGTGATTTGTATGAAGCGTTTTTGGGAGAGTCCAAAATTGACATTTTAAAATTGTGATATCACGGGATTTTAAGATAACAAAGTAATTCTTTCACCTATGTATCAGTAATTGAGTAGCCTTTTGATGGCACATTAAATCAATAATGAGTCGTCATGCCTATTGTCTTCCACTATGCATTTGTCCAGTTTGTTCATAAAAGAGGTTCTTCATGATTTTACCGAAAT
The DNA here is from genome assembly GCA_017562165.1 of Ectropis grisescens. Taxonomy (NCBI): domain Eukaryota; kingdom Metazoa; phylum Arthropoda; class Insecta; order Lepidoptera; family Geometridae; genus Ectropis; species Ectropis grisescens. Next base: position 11,494,952 of record CM029768.1, read on the forward strand.
GTGTTTTTATTTTTACCCATGTTTTTGCATAATCTAACAGATGGACTGAAATTACAATGGTACATTTTGCCACAATCATCACTCCAAATACTAGAAAGTGTGAATAAACATTTCTTTAAAATGATGATATTAATTACCGTTTGACCGCTGTGATATCACTATTCGGCTGCTCTATTGAGTTCTGAACATACTTATATCATGTTCTATCGTAAATAGTTTAGCAACAGTTGCTATAACAGTACGGATGTTGGCAGGTGTCGGTGTCGATGCCATCCCCCACCGGTATGGGGCAGGGGGTGCTGCTCGGGGTACATCACCCACAGCAGCAGCAGCAGTTGGTTCATCTGCTGCCCGTGCCACAGTGAGTATTTGAATTTTGAAGTTTATTTCTTGCCAGAGTGAATAGTTGATGTTATGTTTCTTGTGAGAGTGAATTTTTGAGGTTACAGTTATTTGAGAGTGAATTTTAAAGTTAGATAGATAATCTTTATATAAGAAATCTTAATAAAAGAAGAAAAAAAACTAGTGTTACAATCGGCCTTCTCCCCAAGAGCGATCTCTTCCAGGCAACCTTAGGATGGAAATGTTTTTTAGAAGTAACAAAAATGGGGTGTGAAGTTAATTCAATTCAATTTATTTATTCGAACCATTATTTCAAAAGAACACTTGGTAACGTTATATAGTACTTAAATAATCTGTACATAATAAAATAATACTAAAGAATAATGTTGTAAAGGGGCTTTCATTTAGTCGCAGCTGGACAAAATGATGAGAGTGAATTAATAAAGTTATACTATTTTCTTGTTTATTTTGGAAATACAATATGTAGCAACTTAATTTGTACAAGCAAAATAAGTAGATGCGTGCGTGCTTGTGTGTGTGCTTGTAAGTGTGTGTGTGTGTATGTAATCTTTATGATGATACTAATTACCGTTTGACACCTATGATATTACCATCCGGCTGCTCTTTTGAGTTCTGACCAAAGACAAAAGACCAGTCTCCCATCCTACTACCCTCGTACCGTGGTCTCACTCTAAGCTTTTCCCCAGGAGTGTACCCAGTAGCGCGATAGTGCACAACCTGTCTCACACGATGGCGCCGGCGCCGACCAACACGCTACACCAGATATCGCAGGCGCATCAACAGATCGAGGCGGCGGCCATACACCATGCTCCCGGTGAGTATAGACCTTAGAGTGGGAACTTGTTTTTAGCGATTTTAGTGTGGGGAAAATGTTATGGATTCGCGTAACCGCTAAGCTATTTTCGTGGTGTAGCGTTGGAGTGGCGTTTTTATGATGGCGGAAATCTTGTGAGTTTCACACATTGTCTAAAATGATAGCTAGCGACCCGGCTATTCTGCTTCGCCTGATGATGTCATAATATAATAAAATAATTAACAGAAAATCGCAAATGAAATTAATTGCCACCATAAATTGAGCCGTTAGCTATCCTATCTCTCATGTGGAACCAAATTACATACAAATAGCGACTTTCAGGAATATCGATAGACTTGGTGAAGAGTTTCAGGAATATCGATAGACTTGGTGAAGAGTTTCAGGAATATTGACAGACTTGGTGAAGAGTTCACTGGGAACAAACACTGAATTTTTGTAAATAAAAATGTAGGCAAACAAAAAATCAAAAATTAAAATTTATTTATTTCAGGTGACAACAATTCTTGTAGGTATATATATATACTAGCGGCCCGCCCCGGCTTCGCCCGTGGTACATATATATAACCTACATCATTCAAGGATTACGTACATATGAAAGAACGGTGAATGATTTTTTTAAATCGGTCCGATAGTTCCCGAGATTACCGTGTACTAACTATATATATGCTATAGACTACTTTTGATCCCCAAATTATCGTGCTGTTTACTGGGTCAGAAGTGACACCTGTAGACAACTGGCGGGGATGACTAATTAAATGACGATTGATCAGTTTTCGACCGGAGAGGAAAAATGATTAAATTACTAAAATGGCTATTAAAAAATAAGGGTTGATCGTAGAATGGTAAAAATTGAGCATTGTATGTATTTTTGTATGTTGTATCATAAAATAATAGAAATTAAAAATTTTGTCTAAAAAATAAAATAAAAAATTTAGGGGTGGACTACCCCTAACATTTAGGGGGATGAAAAATAGATGTTGGCCGATTCTCATAGATACCGGATAAGTACAAAAAAATTCATCAAAATCGGTCAAGCCGTTTCGGAGGAGTATGGCAACAAAAACTGTGACACGAGAATTTTATATATTAGATAGAATCTGAATCTCGAAAACGGCTCAAACGGTTTTCATGAAAATATGTACATGGGGTTTCGGGGACGATAAATCGATCTAAGTAGGTTTTGTTTTTAAAATACGCCGTTTTATGCGCTTTTTTAGACAATGAAAAAACTGTTACATAAATATTAGAATACGACCGCGACGTCGCGCGACAGTATATTAGCTCATTCGGGACGATGGGCGGTCATAATATGGTAGGTCTCCGGACCTACCGCCAACTACGCTAGCCAGCTACGGCGATCCAATAGGTCGCCTTTCTTTTTTCAGGTTTTTTTTTGAGAAAATCAGTTTGTATCTAAGTTACCGAGCAAAGCTCGGTCACCCAGATACTACAATTAATAACATACAACAATTATCAGTCATCGTTTTCATTAAAATCAATTTCAATAGTAATAAAATTAAATAAATCCATAATTAGCAATAATTAAAATACAATTAAAACATGTCAATAGTTAATAATTCATCCTCTTACAACAATCTCTATGTATAAAAATGTTATGTTGGTTTGTGTACGCTTCAAAACTCAAAAAGTTCTGCACCAATCGAGCTGAAATTTTAGAATGATATATAATCCGCATCAACAGCACCAGTAGAAATACAATAAATCGAGTAAATAATACTTTACTAGTGCCCCGCAATTTTGTCCGCATAATTCCCGTTCTAGTTGTTTTCCCGCGTTATAAAACTGGCAACTATTAGATATTAGATTTTTTTTTAGTTTAACGTATACGATTTTGGGGGGGGTCCTGTCCCCTGGGAACCCCATAATACTTGTATTGTTTTTTTAATACATACATAGGATTATACGTATTATACATAGCAATATTTATTTGTTTGTGTCCCCCCAGGGACCGCGACGCCGGGCGCGGCGGGGCACGTGACCCCCGCGTCGGCCGGCCAGCCCGTGGAGTTCAACCACGCCATCGAGTACGTCAACAAGATCAAGGTGAGTCTATCTTCATCTCAACGTCATCAACATTTTCATTAACTGCGTCGACACGGTGGGTTCCCAACGAGTCACACCAAACGAGTCACACTGTGACTCGATGGGATTTTTTTTCCAATGAGTCACACTATCGTAACAGTGTGACTCGATGGGAATTTAAACTATTAAAGAAAGTTGCAACGAGTAACAGTGTGACTGGTTGGGAAAAAAAATCCCATCGAGTCACAGTGTGACTGGTTGGGACATTATCCACCGTTACAGAGTGGGAGAAGTGACGACACGGCCATTTACTCGCCCACGGCACACGCTCTCAATTTACTTACCGCTGTATTTGTTATGAACTACATATATTCAAAAGCACAGCTGTACTGGTAGTACTCTTTGCAGAGTCCAAAGCACCACGCCTTTGCCAGTTATTCTACCGCCAAGCACTGTGTTCATGTTTGAAGGGCAATGTTTCCAGAGGAATTACTGGGCTAGAGAAATCGTCTTAATGTGCTATACCAGACTATCTAATTGTATGACAAATTTCAACCAGTAGTATGAAATTAACGTCAAATTTGTTCGCGAGAACTAAGCCTTGGAGTCGGAGACGAATGATGAGAAACCATGCGATGTGCCTGACAGAGTGTTGGTGGTGATACATGCATGCTGCCTTCCTACTGATGTCTCCGTATGACTCCCTATTGCCCTCGTCACACCATAACTTGAGAATGACTTAGCGAGTTTCATCAATATTTTTTTTACACAAATGCATACATACTCTGTTGTTTATTAAAGTCTGTGATCAAATTGAGAATATCCTTTTACTAATTAAATACACTGCACTGCGCTCGTCACCTAGAAGAAAGCTAAGATGTTTAAGCTAAGTAGTATGTTTTCTCCCGCAGTCTCGCTTCTCTCGCCAGCCGGACAAGTACAAGCGCTTCCTAGAGATCCTGCACGCGTACCAGCGCGGCCACCGCGACCTGAAGGAGCCGCACGCCAAGCAGCAGACCGAGCAGGAGGTCTACTCGCAGGTCAGCAAATTACTCTCTTTTCAATTTGAAAATATTTTTTGTCTTGTATTTTTAATTTTTTTCTTTTTTAATTCATTTTTCTTTTCTTTTAATTTTTTTCTTTTTTAATTAATTTTTCTTTTCTTTTAATTTTTTTCTTTTTTAATTCATTTTTCTTTTTTTTTAATTTTTTTCTATTTTTTTTTAACCGAACTTCAAAAAAGGAGAAGGTTCTCGAATTGGTTGGATGTATTGGTTGAAAAACCAAAATGTACTATCATTTATCTGGGTGACATAGCTTCTTATAAAATTTGGCTGAGTGTCTGAATTTCATTTTAAATTGAAAGTCGTTTTGTTTTGTAAAGAATGAGTAGTAGGACGGGAGATGGATTGGTACATTGGTAGAACAACTGGCAAAGGCTATACTTCTCCAGGTGGATACTGCAAAAAGTCTACCACTGTTGTGGTGGTAGGAGACTTTTTGCATAGACTATAATCTATCTTTTTCCAAATTTCAACCCGATCTGTTGAGCCGTTCCGAGGTCATTGAACAAACATATAAAATTTGTCATTTATAATATTAGTAGGATATGTTTCTGGTGATACTTCCACGATCATAATTGGAGGTGCAAACTATACAAGTAGAACAACACATATCCGAGTCTCTCAATGATGTCGCCACTATAGCATTGTCATATTAAATGTATATATTAGCGTCATTAGTTCCTCTTTATTTATCGGCCACAGTTCTATAAAAAGTGTCTCTTTGGCGCGTGTCCAAAACCAAGTGAATCATAATGTCAACATTGATACGGCATTGAAGCGAATACGCTGATGTATGACGTTTAGTGAATTATTAACTCCCGACGCAAAACGACAGGGTTATAAGTTTCACGTGTCTGTGTGTGTCTGTGGCATCATAGCTCCCAAACGGTTGAACCAATGTAGATTATATTTTTTGTTTGAAAGGTGAATTAGTCTGAAGCGTTTTTAGTTATGTTTGATATAAATCTGTCCAAGATGGCGGCTGCCACAAAATGGCGGATTCCAGACAATCTCATAGTGGCAAAGGATTAAAATAGAAAAAAAGATTCGTACGATCGAATTTAGAAACCTCCTGTTTCGAAGTTAGTTAAACAAGATGGGAGTTCACAAATAACGACTAAATAGTTACAACTAACTTGTAAAAAGTTAAAGAAATATAGACTCTATCCTATTAGAATTTCGGTTCAAACGTGGTCCGAACCCAAATGGGTACGGCGCTTGTGTACGGGATGGTTATTGACTAACAATAATAAACATACACACACACTTAAACAACCCACTGAATGTTCCCACTGCTGGGACTCGGAGCCTTCTCTCGCAAGGAGAGAGTCAAGCCCATAATCCACCACGCTGGCTTAATGCGGGATTATACATGACTTCGAAAGATTCTAGATACATGTCAATTTCCTCGCGATGTATTCCTTCACCGTTTTAAGTTGGCGACAGTACGCACATAACTTCGAAAAGTTTGAACCCGAGGCTCCTGATCGGCAGTCGCCGTTCTCCCGACTAGACCAGCCGTAACATATCGACGCTTGAAAGGGAAAGATTACCAACGCGACACACAACTTTACAGTAGAGCAGTTTTAAGTTATTAAATAAGCGTATTTTCAGAAAAAAATATCGCCCATTACAACTACTTCATTATTTTTATGTTTAATACCAAAACAAATCGGGTCCTGCTAAATAAAAGTCATTCATAAATCGGTAAAATTCTAGTCGCTTGGTCTGCGAAAATATATTTTTTTCGTCAGATTACAAAGTGACATCAAAACTCGTCCTACCGAGACGAGAGTAAGACCGATCGAAGCGGATTTTTATTGATTTCTCAATATTGCTCAACATTTCGCTTCGTCATTTCTGCCTTTCAAGCGTCGACATACATACAAACATACATTAATCACACATTCGAATACTAACAGTCTATATAAAAATGGGATTATTTATGGCATCATTATATTACTGGGGGTTGACTTTCAATGTCAATCCTAGGAGCTAATGGATGCAAAAACAAGAAACTCTAGTGAAAAAACATTCATTTCTATAGTGTTTGTTCATGAAATGGAGATGACACATATCTACCTTTTGTAGTGGCAGGACTCTTTGCAGAGTCCGCCTGTGCAAGTACCACACCTTTGCCAGTTATTATACCGCCAAGCGGTAATGTCTAAATACCAATGTGTTCCGGTTTGAAGGGGAAAGGTTCCTGAGAAAGTGATAAAAGTTTTCCGATCAGTGCAGGCATTCCGACGTCAATGAGCAACAAACATACACCCAAACATAGACACTTATTATATTATAAGGATGTTCCAAAATTATAAGAAACTAGCGGCCCGTTCCGGCTTCGCTCGGATAATAACCTAGATACCAGCTGCAGCGCCATCTGCCGGGGTGATTTGTGAATCTAAACCATCCAGGGCCCTACCCAAACGTTTACAAAAAAATCATTCAATTTGGTCCAGCCGTTTAAGAGGATCAACACTTATAATGAAAAGTGGCATTGATATATATATATATATACAGATTCCAGCTTTCCAAGCCGTTCCAACTGTCTGTATAATGAAATAGTGCATTATCCGTCAGGTGGCGAAACTGTTCGAGAACCAAGAGGACCTATTGACGGAGTTCGGGCAGTTCCTCCCGGACGCTAAGGCGGTGACCAAGCCTCCCGACGCGGATCCACTCTACGCCATACAAGCGGCGCCTGCGCAACAAGTAACTATATATTTAATATCTATACAAATGCCAATTATTAATTTGTGCGTTTTAAAGGCGAGAAGAATCAAATACACACATATTTTTTTATTTTATTGGTACGATAGCAATAAACAAATCAAAACTTAAATAAACTACTTATGATAAACTTAACAATATAAATTTGTTCATCTAAATATTCGTACAGGGTATTGATAACAATTACTACATTAAGACAACGCCAACTTACACAACGAATTTTCAAGAAATGTTTTATGAATATTTTGCGCCAATCTCATTCTAGGACATATCCGAAAGCCATGATATGTTAAATATTCAAAGAGTACTAGTAACTTTTTGAAGCCATTAAGATTCTGATAAAAGATATCGAGTTCATCGCATTTATTTCGCATTTGTATGCAGTTATATCTGAACTAATTGCCTAAAGACGAAAATCTTTAACCAGTGCGTGTTGCCAGTGATGGCTTATGAACTGAGACGTGGTCCGTAAATGTGGGCCTCATAACGAAGCTCAAAGTCACACAGCGAGCTATGGAGAGAGCTATGCTCGGAGTCTCTTTGCGCGACAGAATCCGTAATGAGGATATTCGCAAAAGAACGAAAGTGTACGACATAGCTCAAAGAGTAAGCAAGCTGAAGTGGCAATGGGCAGGCCACATCGCTCGCAGAACTGACAACCGATGGGGAAGAAAGGTTCTCGAGTGGCGACCACGAACCGGAAGACGCAGTGTTGGACGGCCTCCCACTAGATGGACAGATGACCTCACAAAGGTCGCTGGAAACCGCTGGTTGCAGGTTGCGCAGGACCGATCGTTGTGGAAATCTAGGGGGGGGAGGCCTATGTTCAGCAGTGGACGTCTTACAGCTGATGATGATGATATTTGAACTACTAGCAGTATCCCGCGATTTTACCCATATAACCTTTAGTTTTCCGGAATAAAAAGAAGCCTATCGATACCTTAATTTGCAAAACGAATAACTCCATAGTAGCAAATTTCACAGGGGTCACACTAAATCACCACTAAAATCTATTGCGTAACTGGTATTTTCATTATTTTAAGTGTTTAACTAGTTAATAAGAAACACAATTTCCAAAGGGCTGTTTGTTTCTTTCCTTTGATGCTTTAACTTTTTTTATATTAAGTTTTTAGTGGCCCCTGTGAAATTTGCTACTGGAGTTATTCGGTTTGCAAATTGAGGTATCACTATGTGTTCTGTCCGACTAAAATCTATGTTCAAAATTTCAGCCCAATCTGTTTCTAAGCTTCCTATGGGATTGAACAAATAACCTGTAACGTAAACCTTACAAACTTTCGCATTATTAATTTTACTGTAGACTCACTATACCTGAAACCATACGTCGGCTCAAAAAGCGACGGGACATGTATGATTGATGATACAACAATAGCGTAAAAGAAAGGGCAAACTCCACTGGGAGTGGGACCCTCAACGCCACGAAACGGTCACCTCATCTGCTTATAATCGCTTGACTGATTGCATGATTATGTATCACAAAAAAATAAACTAGCACCACTCTTAGTTCTTGTTATTTTCCCGTGATAAAAAGTAGCCTATGCGTTCTTCCAGACTTAATGTGTTTCAAATTTCAGCCCGATCCGTTCCTAAGTTACGGTGTGATTGAACAACGGACTTGTTACAGTCTTTGTGTCTTCAAAATCGAGATTGAATCGGTTTTTCTAGGTAAACACGCGTCATCGCGGACCGCATCATCGCTTAACATCAGGCGAGATGGCTGTCAACTGTAAACCTATAAAAGTTAAAAAAAAAACATTGACATTTATAATATTAATAGAAGTATTTATAAATTTTATTACCAACTGCTGATTTTGTGTTATGTGCAAGTGATTGATGATGAGTACGGGTAAGTCACGGCTGGTCTAGTCGGGAGAACGGCGCCTGCCGATCCGGAGACCCCGGGTTCAAACCCCACACGCGCCACTGTCTTTTCGAAGTCATGTGCCGCCAGTAATGCCGCTAACTTAAAAACGGTGAAGGAAAACATCTTGAGGAAACCGACATGCACCTAGAATCTTTCGAAGTCATGTGTCATCCACCAACTCGCACTGGGCCAGCGTGGTGGATTATGGCCTCAACTCTTTCCTTGCAAGAGAAGGCCCGAGTCCTGGTAGTGGGAACATTTAGTGGGCTGTTGATGATGATGAGGCGAAGATTATCCCTGACCTTCTCCACCCTGTATCTACTCCACTAGACATAGCCTGTGTTAGGTGGTCGCTCTGAGTCCCATGTGCTCTTAAAATGTGATAGACGAATGATGAGAAACCATGCGATGTGCCTGACAGAGTGTCTGTGGTGATACATGCATGCTGCCTTCCACTGACGTCTGTTTTTAACACTACATTTAGAAACTAATTTCACAGAAAGGCTTAACGTTTTTTTCTCCCTTTATATTTACCATAGTCACCTGTACAATAAATAGGACTCTGGAGGTCCGATACGATCTAATTTAATACATTGATGTAATATTTTTTCTATAAAATCCTCCATCATGGACCGCCTGGCGCGCGACCTTTTATTGGTTATCATGATTCGAATTTGTTTGTACCTATAAAATCCTATGACTCAAATATGTAGTCAAAAAACGATCATTTATTGAGAACAGGATGTAAAGTAAGGGAAGCATAATTATATAACACGAGTTGTATAACTGTTGGCCTGTCAGACGTAGCAGAACGTCTCAAATAAAAAAAAACATAATGAATAATAAAAATACACCAAAATCGGAGCTATTTAGAAAGAGTTTAATTACAAACAACGCATAGAAGATTATTTTTAATGTGATTATTAGAATATAAATGATGATGATGTATGTAATGTGTGTGCTAAATGTGTGTTACATGTAATATGTGTGTTACAGCTAATGATCGAGGATTCTCCCGAGCGATTCCCGGCGGCTCCGCACCCGCCACAGCACCAAGCACCGGTATGTACTCGCTTTTTATATATATGCATACTAGCGGCGCGTTCCGGCTTCGCTCGGATATTGCCTTAAAAACTACCCAATCTTTCAAGTTGGATCAAACAGTGAAATTGCAGGGCATACAGATAAAACTTCTTATATCTCTAGGTGACGAGCGCAGTGCAGTGCTAGGTAATGATTTGGACTCTTCGTGTTCCAATAGCTGCGTGTCACTGTGCTGTTATGTGGCAGGCATGTTGCTTACCATCAGACACATGTCCTGCTCGTCTCGCCAGTCTATTCTTCAAATTTGATTAAAATCGGTTAAGTACTTTGGGAGTCCACAGCGGACAAACAACTTTTTCGTAATTTTAATTCAAAACAAACTGTTGAACCTGATTAAACTGTTTACTTTTCTGAATTTTTATTATAGTTTACGATCTTAGCGACGAAAATTTTGATTGTTTGTATTCAAGTAATGATAAGAAAACACATAAACTGGACGGACATACAGTCATGAATCGCGACCAATGTTTTGCGACTAGTGACGTCATGTCAGTCTTTAGTGTTTTAGCGGCAAAATTCAAAATTAGTTTAATATTGAATATTTACTCATTGAAAATACTAATATTTTGAAATAAAATGTTATTTTTTACGGTAAACAAGATCAATCTTCAAAATAAAAGAAAAAGCACTAGTAGTGGGAAACCAATATACCTAAAGACCACGATGAAACAAAATAAGTATTACGACCTCCTAAACGAATTAACGAAAACGGCTCCGAAGCAAAATCTCTATAACCTACTGAAAGACCTTGCTTATCCAGAAGTGCAGTGTTCTTCCGGCTGGGCAGGAGAGAGAAAACGAGTGGTGAAAAACTACTCGAAGTTTTTCTCTCTCTGCCACACGATGTTAACATCCCTATTAATAAAACATAAATACAAAAGAAAAAGAAAGAGCATACAATTTGTATACATTTTCAAAGTACATTTATCAATAACTTTAATTTAGAAAACCCGACCGCAAAATATCAACAGTTAGTAAAATTATGTTATACTGTCTAAGAAAACTTGGAGTACTGTTAAATACTGTCATTGTATCAAATAATTTAAAATAAATTCAGGATCAGTCGTCATGCCTATTGTATGTTCTGTTTTGTTTTTTTTTTATGAATTGACGTGTAAATTTTACGTTTATCAATAAACAATTTTGACTTTGACTTGTATGATTTTTCACGATAATCAATTGTTGTTTGTTTGGCAGCCGGCAGCGAAGCACCCGGCCGCGCCGAGCGCACCCCAACTGCATCACTTGAAGCGCTCGCCGAGCTTCACCTCGGCCACACCTCTCGGTGAGTACTCTGGACTTTGAAGATCTAAACTTACTAAGGCCATTTTGAAATGTCATCTTTTTTTATAATAGTTTATATATAGTTTTAAGTTTATATTGTGGCTTTTAATAAAGAGTTATCTGAACTTCGTAGGATTGTTTCGCGTATACCAAAACCGATTTTGTTTGATGATTGGCGAGTAACTTGGGAATCTACTGGGGAACTACCACATGTTTGCCTGTTATTCAACCGCCGAACAGTTATGTGAAATCATTACTGTGTTCCGGTTTGAAAGTAATGCGTCCAGTGAAATTACAGGGCATAAACAAAAAGTCTGACAGACGCGCGCATTGAAAAAAAAAATAGTCTTGAGAGTCAGGTAGTTTCAATTTTAACATGTGTCCTTCTCCCCAGGCACGGGCCCCCCGCCGGCCAAGAAGGCCCGGCCGTCTTGCATCTCCGGCCCGACGGTCCGCGACGTGTCCTACGCCGAGGCGGCCAAGCTCGCCACCGTGCACGACTTCAGCTTCTTCGACCGCGCCAGGAGGGCGCTGAGGCACCACCACGTGTACGACAACTTCATGAGGTGAGCGGGACGTGTTCGTGCGCCGAGGCTCGTTTAAGACCTCGCCTAACGCCACGGGGCTCAGTGTCGTCTCAGCGGCGATCATAAAATGACGTTTTTCAATCGTTTCTGGTCGCTGTCTTCGCTCAGGCACCATTATGTATATGGCAACTTTATGAGGTGAGACATCGTTGTCATCATCAGAAGCAGCAGCAGCAGACTGCGACGTCTCGTGCGTCTAGGCTCATTTCAGACCTTCGTCTAACGGCTCTGGTCTGAATGGCGCCTTTTTACACTTTATCGTCATATTGCCTGATTCTAAGCTACGATGCGGTTTTCGACACACACACTCAGCCTCTCTCTAACACACTCACACTCATTCACACACACACACTTTTTCATCCACATACATTGTAAAAATTAATAAAAAATATTACGTTTTCTTAACATTACCTTTATTCGGCTACCAGATGCCTGCTCCTGTTCACGAACGAGATAATCTCGTCGTCGGAGCTGCTCTCCCTGACGGCGCCGTTCCTCTGCCGCCACCCGGAGCTGCAGAAGTGGCTGCAGGACTTCGTGGGCCCGCCCTCGCCGCCGCACACCCCCACCAATACCATCTATACCGGTATGAGACTACCCCTGCTACCTATACATAGATAATCACACCCTCGCTAACACCCTCTACTAGTGTAGAGGTATGGGGGAATTACTACCTGTCTTTAATTTTATTGGAAGTGATATTAATTTACTATCGACAAAAATACCTGTACATACTTAGTTTATAGGAATAAATATGATTGAGAGGATACATGGTAGTGGTTAGGACTCTTGGATGGACTATGCCAAGGCATACCTATGAGACCTTTTGTAATGTTATAGACGAATGATGAGAAACCATGCGATGTGCCTGACAGAGTGTCGGTGGTGATACATGCATGCTGCCTTCCTACTGACGTCTACAGATTGTACGGTTGTAACTACAGTCTACAGTACTTTAATTCTACCGCCAAACAGTGTGCAAACATTACTGTGTTCCGGTTTGAAGGGCAATGTTTCCAGAGAAATTACAGGGCTTAGAGATATAAGATCTTAGATCTCTGGGTGACGAGCGCAGTGCAGTGCTAGGTAATGATTTGGACTCTTCATGTTCCAATAGCTGCGTGTCACTGTGTTGTTATGTGTCAGGCATGTTGCTTACCATCAGGCACATGTCCTGATCGTCTCGTCACTCTTTATTTAAAAATAAAATAAATAGCTGTGTACCATGTGCGCCTTGCAACGCCACCTGTCGAAAATTTGTCGTACTTCGGTGGTAAAAAAACTTCGGCGCACAACAAAGTGCGCAACGAAGGTTCTCAAAAAGGAATATTTTTCCCCGTTTTTGTTACGCAGGGTTCAGGGGTAGTTATGAATTAAGGCTTAGACTTACTTTGACATAATTTTGTCCTCTCAGGCTACAACTCGACGTTCAACACGGACCAGCTGTACCCGCGCTCGCGGTCGCACGAGCGCGAGCGCGAACGGGAACGCGAGCGCGAGAAGGAACGTTCGCGCGAACGTTTCGCGTCGCATTCGAGCGCGCGCTACGAGCCGGTGGGGGCACCGCGGCTCGAGCGAGGGCCTGAGCCCACGCCGGCTATGGATATTGGTGAGTCTATAATATAGTCACACTAAATGTTCCCACTGCTGGGAGTCGGGGCCTTCTCTCGCAAGGACAAAATCAAGGGCATAATCCACCATGCTAGATCAGTAGAAAATTCCAGGAACACTTCAGTCGCTGGTAAATGATTATAATTTTGGTAAATTTCTTATTCCTTTCCTAAAATTCCGAGTAAACACACTAATATTAAAAAATATATACATTAGGACAGGAAGATACCAACGACTGAAAAACACGTAAAGAAGAGAAGAGCTGGGGATCCCTACAACCATAGACTGCAACAAGAAATCAAGCTTTTTCATTTTTTTGTACTAAAATATCTAAAGGTGTGACGAACACACCACAATCCATATACTGCTGCTAGTAATTTTGTAATCGTCTTCAGTTTAGACTTGGAAGAATAATTACTCAACACACTTGCTCACAAAGTGGCTCTAATTTCACCGCAATTAAGCACATAACTGTCATGTCTCAATGATAAACACTTAACAATTTGGAACACAGCCAAATTATATAAATAACAAAAAAAAAAAAAAATTACAAACCATCATACTGTGAATTTTTCATTGCATATTATTCACAAGTGAAGTACATGGTTTTTATTTTATTTGTCGAGTTGCTTTGTTCTAAAAGTTTCGATACAAAAAAGATTGTGTTCAAAAATGATGTTTGATTGTTATTTTGTTCACAAGTGTGTTGAAAATTAAAAACTTATGATATGCGTGAGTATTGATAATTACCGTCCTCGTCCCTCAAGAGGTCTCAAGAGGTCTCAATAGCGTCGGCGGTGATCGCCAACATTACACACTTATACCATAGGTGTACTATTTAACATATTTCGTGTAAAGTGCAGGACGTTAACAGTCGCGTTGTTGCCAGACATATTGCATGCCTCTAGAAGAAGAGGCCAGTTTGTATGGGTCAATTATTTAAATGTTTTGTATCATCTTATCTTACCTGCACTCAGCAATAAAGATTTTTTCATCCCACCAGCTCGGAAACAGATGGATAGATAGATAGATAGAAAGATACTCTTTATTGTACGCACCAAAAACATAACAAAAAACACTTATACAGGAGAGAAGAACTTACTTTTAACAAACAGTACTTTTGCTCCTCGATATCAGGGCGCAAAAGTCGTTTTTACCCATCTAGAGGTTAAAGTAAATTTGAATTTAGAACATCGTGTGTACTGAGGTTTTGAATTCAAAACATAATTCAATCTATTTATTTCTACCTCCTTGGTGCCGAATGCATCATACATTTTTTTTAATATGTTAAAAACGCAGACTCGGAATCTCCTTGATGTACTTACTTTTTTTAATTTGCTTAGTGCGAAAACATTTAAAAATTTGCATTTAGTCATTTCCTCGCTGAGGTGGAATGAAAAGCTACGTGTTGCACTCGAGTGCAAATATTTTTCACCTTGCGCTCTTTTGATTCCCTTGCTACGCTCAGGATTCTAATTTTGAACCTTCGCTTGCTCGGTCATCAAAATTGAGCACGCGGTTAAAAATCAACTTTGCACTCTTGTATAACAAATAACTATTGTATTTGTATTTGTTCGCAGACCTGACGACGTGCAAGCGTCTCGGCACGTCGTACTGCGCGCTGCCGCGGGACGCGGCCGCCAGGCGCTGCTCGGGAAGGACGCCGCTCTGCAAGGAGGTACGTGCTGCAATATCTATGTTAATCATTTCGTCAAGGGCTACGGTAGACTTGATCGAAACCTTACATGAATAACAAAACATAAAAAAATATTGATTTTGAGTCGACAACATATGTCCACAAAATTCAAATTTCAAAATACACTAACACAAAATTCAAAATGTAAAAAAAATTATGAAACAAATTTCGTTCAGGTGCTGAACGATACGTGGGTGTCGATCCCGACGTGGAGTGAGGCAGAGATCTATGATGTTATTATCTCTAAGCCCTGTAATTTCTCAGGAAACAAACTTCTGTTCCGGTTTGATTGCCCTTCAAACAGTAATGTTTGCACATTACTGTTTGGCACTAAAATGACTGGCAAAGGCGTGGTACTGCCCCAAGCGGACTCTGCGAAGAGTCCTACCACTATGAAAACTTAACTCAGAATTTGATAGCTCACTTTGGATACTACGGCGGGTGAAACCGGAAGGCGTGGCAATGACCATGGCCATAGTTCCGAAGTTTACTCGAAGATTTCTTTCATTCCCGAGCGCGATGCTTCTGGTCACAATTCACATGTATGTAAAACAAAGAATGATTATTATATGATAGCAAAAAACATAAGGTTCAAAATTGTATGAAATAAACTTGAAAAAATAATGAAACCTGTTTCGTTCAGGTGCTGAACGACACGTGGGTGTCGTTCCCGACGTGGAGCGAGGACTCGACGTTCGTGACGTCACGGAAGACGCAATACGAGGAGTACATCTACCGCTGCGAGGACGAGAGGTTCGAGGTATGACGTCACTACTATGCATAATATACTTTTATTCTTATGTAAGATTTATTTACAGCGTAACTGGCAGTAGCAGGGCTGCGGGATTTTTTTTTTTAATAAATGGTTACGAGACGATCCGGACATGTGCCTGATGGTAAGCAACATGCCTGACACATAACAGCACAGTGACACGCAACTATTGGAACAAAGAGTCCAAATCATTACCTAGCACTGCACTGCGCTCGTCACCCAGAGATCTAAGATCTTATATCTCTAAGCCCTGTAATTTCTCTGGAAACATTGCCCTTCAAACCGGAACACATTGCTTGGCGGTGGTAGTTATCGTTGCCTTTTATTTTCACACGTTAAAATGTAGCATAGTATGTGCTATTCCAGATTTATAAATACGTGTATACCCGTATTTATACATTTATAGTTTATAATAATTTTATTACATTAACTTTATTTTATAGTAGAGAGTGACGAGACGAGCAGCACGTGTGCCTGATGGTAAGCAACAAGCCTGCCCGTAACAGCACAGTGACACGCAGCTATTGAAACGTGAAGAGTCCAAATCATTACCTAAAACTTTGTTTGCCTGCTAATATACTAGAAACAGGGCCTTGAAGAAGTGTTCTATATTTTATGTACCACCCTTGGGAGGTGCAAGTATTACGTAAAGCGATTTGGGGGGAGATGTCTTGTGAAACGTTACGATGCGTCTTGGAGGTATTTTTTACTCGGGCATTTTGTCAAGAAATTAAAATCTGCCTAGTTGGTATCCTATGTGATGACTTTAAAGTAAAATCGATCACTTGCATGTCACTTAATATTTACGGAAAGTAAGAGGAAGGGTGTTAAAAAAAATTGGTTGTCTGTAAAGTCGGTTTACGGACGATAGTTTAACGTGACATCATCATCATCATCAGCCGCAAGACGTCCACTGCTGAACATAGGCCTCCCCCCTAGATTTCCACAACGAACGGTCCTGCGCAACCTGCAACCAGCGGTTTCCAGCGACCTTTGTGAGGTCATCTGTCCATCTAGTGGGAGGCCGTCCAACACTGCGTCTTCCGGTTCGTGGTCGCCACTCGAGAACCTTTCTTCCCCATCGGTTGTCAGTTCTGCGAGCGATGTGGCCTGCCCATTGCCATTTCAGCTTGCTTACTCTTAACGTGACAACGTCATAACAATACAATGATAGATGCTACGCGAACGTGCAATGAGCGTAACAGGGCATAATCGGCGTTCATCGATTTATTAGACGTTGTCTCGTCAAAATGTTAAGGTGGGTTACGAGGGGGATGTAAAATCTTAAAAAATTGCGTTACGTAATATTTGAACCCAGGACCACAAGCTAAATAAATTGATTTGAGTATAATCTCTGTAATAATAATAAATGTATCTGTGGGCCTCATAATGAAGCTCAAAGTCACACAGCGAGCTATGGAGAGGGCTATGCTCGGAGTCTCTTTGCGCGACAGAATCCGTAATGAGGATATTCGCAAAAGAACGAAAGTGGACGACATAGCTCAAAGAGTAAGCAAGCTGAAGTGGCAATGGGCAGGCCACATCGCTCGCAGAACTGACAACCGATGGGGAAGAAAGGTTCTCGAGTGGCGACCACGAACCGGAAGACGCAGTGTTGGACGGCCTCCCACTAGATGGACAGATGACCTCACAAAGGTCGCTGGAAACCGCTGGCTGCAGGTTGCACAGGACCGTTCGTTGTAGAAATCTAGGGGGGAGGCCTATGTTCAGTAGTGGACGTCTTGCGGCTGATGATGATGGTGATAATCTGTGTTCCAAATTTCAACCCGTTGAAGTGTTCCGTCTTGATTGAGCAGCGAACATCGAAACTTTTGGATTTATAAAATATCAGTAGGGTGATTACCCTTTACACGTTTAAAGAAGTCTTACAATAACTTTATATCGTGAACCGAAGACACGGCTTTGCGAAACCCACCTTGAAACGTTTCAATGCCAATTCCGTGACCCGACGAGGCGCGTACGAAACTCGCGAACGTTGCATAATGCCGCGCCGAAAATAGCTCGCAACTTTGTTTAAGGAAATTATGAAGTTTGGCCGATCGTTACTCGGTTTACGCCGGTTACTCATTAAGATCTGGTCAAGAAAGCAAGTCCCAGTAGCATTTGGAAGAGCAATTTTTGTCCTCATCCCTAAAAAGCAGGAAGTAACTCATCCCAAAGACACCAGACCGATAGCCCTAACCAATACAATTTCTAAAATCTTTTTCAGTATTTTGCAAACAAAAATGACCACATTTATGACTAGCAATAGGTATTTCAGGCCCAATCACCAGAAAGGGTTCTTGCCTGGTATTTCTGGATGCCTGGAACACAATACATTACTAGCAGAAAGTTTGAAAGATGCCAGAACACATGAGAGGCAAATTACAGTCTGCTGGATAGACCTAGAGAACGCGTTTGGTTCTGTCCAGCATGAACTTATGATATTTGCCCTAAAATGGTATAACTTTCCTGCTGAAATTATTGACATAATTAATTCTTATTATTGCCACTTAAAATTCGTCATAGCAGTAAACAAGGAATACACAAAACCACTTGAATACAATGTAGGACTATTCCAAGGGTGCTGCTTATCACCAATAGCATTTAATATAGTTATAAATATTTTAGTAGACAAATTAATATCCCGTGAAAAGAAATGGGGCTACCGGTTTAAAATCAACAATAAGTACACTGAGTCAATCTTGGCCTTTGCGGACGACCTTGCAATACTTACACGTAATCCCAAACAGTGTCAAGAATTGTTGAACGAAGTCGATGAGTTCTGTACATGGACGGAGGGAATGAGGACAAAACCATCTAAATGTCATTGTCTTTGTCTGGGTAGAAGAAATACCAAATATACGTCTTACGATCCGGGACTCTCCATAAGTGGCCAAGGAGTTGCCACAATTGCAGAGGCAGTGCCTTTCAAATTTCTTGGTAGAAAGATAGATCACAAAGGACGTACACCATCATTAGAGGTGGTTGTTGAAAATTTCATGAACAACCTCAATAAGGTAGACCAGCAGCCTATCAGCAATATCAAAAAGCATGGATATATGACAACTACCTCACATCACGTCTCACTTGGCCTTTCCTAGTATATGACATCGGTAAAACTCTCCTGGCAAAGCTAGATGCCAATGTCATAAAGATATTGAAGTCATGGTTCGGATTGGCACATCCGCTGATCCTCTACTCTTTTAGGGATCACAATAGTTTTGGGCTGAAACTAAAGAAACCGTCTGAACTTTACAAACACCTAAGAGTTACAAAAACGCATGTTTTGGGAAAGTCGCAAGACGAATTAATTACATCTCTCCCAAAAGACAAAACTGCTTCAGACCTGGAATCTAGACTTCAATTCCATAAACAATTTATGGCAGGTGCACAAGTAAATACTGCTGGGTTGGGTGCGAGAAAAAAAAGGAAGACCGAGACATGGTAAAAACCTTTCTACAACAAGACGAAAATGACGGTTACAAAGTGCACGCTATGAATTTAGAAATGCAAAGTGAGTGGTTAACCATAGGTGAGTTCTGTATCCCATTAGCTCTAAAATGGCGCACCTTGATCTATGACTGGTCCCCTGCCTTATTAAAATTTTATCTAAATGCATTCCAAATGACCCTCCTGACCAGAGTAACTTGGTAAGGTGGGGAAAAGCCTCTGAAAAATGTTGCTATACTTGTGGAGAGGCGATATGTACAGCAAGGCACATATTGGTGGGATGCAAGGTGCTCCTTAATGGGGTCATTACTCACGGCGTCATGACAGAGTACTTGAAATCATACGTGAAGCCATGAGCCTTTCGGTAGCTAGAGCCCAAAAGGGATTGACGACAAACAACAGACAAATTAACTTTGTAAAGAAGGCTCAACTTCAAACTCCAGGAACAAGCCTTACTCAATCCTGGGTACAGCACCTGATTGGACTATTTTAATGGACACGTATGAAAAGCACTACAAAATCCCAGAGGATGTGGGTGTTTCGTCATCCAGACCGGACATTTTCCTTTTTTCTAGAGCTACGAAACGCATAGTCCTTGTAGAACTTACCGTACCGTGGGAAACTAATATACCTAAAGACCACGCGATGAAACAAAATAAGTATTACGACCTCCTAAACGAATTAACAAAAAACGGCTATGTAGTTAGTTTATACGCTGTAGAAGTGGGAGCGAGAGGTATACCAGCAAAATCTCTCTATAACCTACTGAAAGACCTTGGCTTATCCAGAAGTGCTGTAAGTTCTATACTAGAACGTGTATCTAAAGCTGCACTAGTAGGCTCATATCAGATTTGGCTGGGCAGGAGAGAAAACGAGTGGTGAAGGTGAGTGTTGATGTACGTCAGAAAGGGGCCCCTTAAACCTACGCCCGAGTCACAAGTCTCGGGAACTACTCGAGTTTTTCTCTCTCTGCCACACGATGGACCCGGCACCCGCACGGTGAATCCATGGAATGCTAAGAAGATCGTCTCACTTTATATCGTGAACCGAAGACACGGCTTTGCGAAACCCACCTTGAAACGTTTCAATGCCAATTCCGTGACCCGACGAGGCGCGTACGAAACTCGCGAACGTTGCATAATGCCGCGCCGAAAATAGCTCGCAACTTTGTTTAAGGAAATTATGAAGTTTGGCCGATCGTTACTCGGTTTACGCCGGTTATGGAGTAAATGGGGTAACTTGTATGGTATCATACTGGGACATAATAATAAACAGCCCACTGAATGTTCCCACAGCTGGGACTCAAGGCCTTCTTTCACAATGGTCTACTAGTCAGTTTATTATCGGATACCTTTCGTATAGTGTGCAACTGAATTGCATGATCTAATACCACCTTGCCTTTTCCTACATTTACCAAACCAACACTAGCTAAACTTTGAACACTGAAAAGGCTAGCAAAATTACGAAATATTACATAACGATTCCCCAAAACTTCATCCCACACAAGTACGTACTATAAATATAACTCCTGCAAATTTGCCCTAAAGTTTTGAATAAATTTCCTTGTACAAACTTGGGAGGTTACATTAACAAAACTTGGTTTGGATCGTAATGTATAAATGAGAATTACATTTCAATAGGTGTAACACTGGTGTGTTCATAAGTATCATGCTTCATGTTTCCACTGCTGAGACTCCGAGCACTTCTGTCACAAGTAAAGAGTGAAGGTTGCTTATCGGTTTATTATCGCATACATTTCGGAGAGTGTGCAGCTGATCTGCATGAACTACTACCACCTTACCATTATTATTCTACTGGATAGCTCATAGCTCGAAAAAGCGATATCGTTTCATGGTTGACGAGCCAAAGACTAGGCTGTGGAATAGTTTGAGTGTGGTTTTCGCGATGGTGCCTTCAAATCGAGAGTAAATCGTTTCCTTTTCGTACGTAAGAGACGATGCGATTTACGATGGACGTAAACCGCATCGTCATTTAACATCAGGCGAGGTGGCGGTCAAATGTAAACGTGTAAAAAGAAAATTGGCAGTCATAGGGATTGCCGATAGAAGTGAAAACTTATGACGTGTGAGCTCAATTGACATTCCACGAAAATCTGTCTGTGATGTGATAAAAAAAAGCTTTCACTTCAAAAATTGTCAAACGGTTTATACCCAAAGGCTGTGAAAAAAATCTGAATATAAAAATTAAAAATAAAATAAAGCACTAGGTTATCGTGTATTGGGCATGTTATGCGTAGGGATAAAGACCACATAACCAAAAGAGTATTGAGTATAGATGGATGCCATGGGAGAGGTCGACCAAAAGAAGTGTGGATGTATTGTGTGAAAGAAGATATGAGTAGGAAAGGAGTGAGCTTAGATCTGACGAATGACAGGGATGAGTGGAGGAAACGTACATGTTGTACCGACCCCACCTCAAGTGGGATAAGGGTAGGCGTATGTTGATGAATTTATACTAATATTATAAAGCTGATGAGTTTGTTTGTTTGAACGCTAGGATCTCGGGAAGTATTGGTCCGAATTGAAAGATTATTTTTCTATTGGATAGTCCATTTATCGAGGAAAGCTATAGGCTATAGAACATAACGCTACTATCAATAGAAGCGGAGCATGAATCAAGAATGTAACAAAAACGGGAAAAAATAAATCCATTTTGAGTTTTCGTAGCGTGCTTTGACATGACAGCATGTGTCTAAGATTACGTCATTGAATATAAACCTTTGCTAATCAAATTTGTTTCTAAATGTGAGTTGGTACGACCAATTTCCGACAGGTGGCGTAGCAGGTAGCTGAACAGGTTTTTGTTTGAAAGCGATATTCTCAGGAATTACTGAACCGATTTAATTCATTCTTTTACCGTTGGATATGTACGGGATCCAGATGAGTGCTATATACCACGGGCGAAGCCAGGGTGGATATCTAGTATTGAATATAAAATGTCACTGTGAATTAAGCATCGTGTTCTTTGCCCACAGCTGGACGTGGTGATCGAGACCAACGCGTCAACGATCCGCGTGCTAGAAGGGGTCCAAAAGAAAATGTCGCGCATGTCGCCCGACGACGCGGCCAAGTACCGCCTCGACGACTGCCTCGGGGGCCACTCGCCGACCATACACCAGCGCGCTCTCAGGAGGATTTACGGTGATAAGGTGGTACGCATTCAATCGTTCACTAACTGTGTTGTTAACTGGCATCCTCATGGTCGAAAACGGTGTGCGGCGGTCATTTTGTTCATGGGTTTATTATGAGTGACGGTCGTATTGTTCATTGAGTAACGGTCATATTGTTCATTGAATAACGGTCATATTGTTCATTGAATAACGGTCATATTGTTCATTTAGTGACGGTAATTTTGTTTATTGAGTAACGGTCATTTTGTTCATGTATTATTAATAATGAGTAAATTACATTTTCTTCATGTTTAAATTTATAATGAGTAGCGGACATTTTGTTCATGCACCATTGATAAAATGAGTAACTGACGTTTTGTTTGCATATCATTTGATGAGTTAATTTTATTTATATGCCATTCAAGATTATACAGTCATATTGTTCATTTTATATTTGGATGTCATTTTGTTCAATGGGAAATTTTTCATCTCTGGTTTCGGTTTCATGTATCATCAAAACATAAGGAGTCGTAATTTTGTTCATTAGTACCTGAGAGTTGATTTGTTCATATAATGATTTCATTGAACATGTTTAACAGTCATTAGTTAGTGTTTTTTTATCAAAACTGTTTCAATTGTTTTAAATATTCTTTTGTAATATTCAGATTATGAAACAATGTTCTGTGCAGTATCCAGTTCTAACTTTTATTTTACTCTCTCGCTGTTATCTAAATCTACTTGTATATAAATAATGAAAAAAGATTTCACATTGTTCACGATTATATCAAAATAATGAATCATTCATATATCATCATGCCTTGTGTGAATTTGTATCTAACATTAACAACTTTGTTTCAATGTGTCGGGGTGTTTAAATGTTATCGCATTTTCCATGACTATTGTGTGGGTAACTTGTGGTTATTACATAATGGTTTTATTTTTATGTGGTTAATAATATACCTAACTGTATATAGCTTCAATTAAAGCTTGGACTAGTTTATTAAAAATAGGAATGTCACTCGATTGTGCACTTGCTATCTATATGTTCATACTTGCAGCTTAGTTGGTAGCAAGTCTGCTCACGGTGTCAGGGGTTGTGGGTTCGATCCCCACCCAGAACAAATATTTTTGCAATGAAAATAAATATCTGTTCCGTGTCTAGATGTTGCATTTATAGCTTAAACATCCCACTACATGTTCCCACCGCTGGGACTCGGGGCCTTCTCTTGCAAGGAGATAGAAAGCCCATAATCCACCATACTGGCCTAGTGCGGGTTGGTGACTGACCTTGAAAGATTCTAGGTACATGTCGGTTTCCTCACGATGTTTTCCTTCACCGTTTTAAGTTGGCGGCTTTACGCATATAACTTCGAAAATGCAGTGGTGCGCGTGGGATTTGAACGTTACGTCACGTCTACATAGATATCGTTACGTGAAACTCCAAAACAATCTTCGTCATTTTTGGTTTCTGAAACAAAAGAAAAAATATGTGTACATACAATATTTTTGATAGTCTATCTAACGAGTTCGTTAGATAGACTATCAAAAAATATTACGGATTAGTTTTTTTAGTCACTATGCCTATTTAGTGCTAGCGTTTCGCCTCGGCTTCGCCTGCGGTACATATAGCCTATGACGCTTAGGGGTCACGTATACACATACAACGGTGAAAGAATTTTTGAAATCGGTCCATTAGTTCCTGAGATTAGCGCATTCAAACAAAAAACCTCTTCCACTTTATAATATTAGCACATTCCGCTTTATAATACTAGTACAGATTTAGCTCGCGACATGTACTAACGTAACGTATCGTGTGCCCGTCAGGCGGTGGACATCATCGCCGGCCTGAAGAAGAACCCGGTGGTGGCCGTGCCAGTGGTGCTCCGCAGGCTCAAGGCTAAGGAGGAGGAGTGGAGAGAGGCGCAGAAGGTAAACTACTTTATTAGCTACTAGTATCAAATCTAAAGTAATCTACTCGAAATCTAAGTTTCCGTAGAATTTAAATTAATAATTTTAATAAATTTCTTTATTTGTGAAAATGGGTAATTACAATAAGATCTTAAATGCTTACATTGAGAACTCCATAATCAACCTTACCGCATGCAAATATTAGGTATACAATTTTTTTTAAAAAGAAGAGAAACAAAAAGGAAAAGAAACATAAAGAAAGGAAAGAGAAACATAAAGAAAATAAACTAAATAAATTATTCTAGCAACTGAATTAATTTAATAAGCAGTGAATAAAAAAACCCGAAACTTGTACAAAGCCGTTTTATAACTAACTATATTTTATTATTGTTTTGATGTTATAATATGGGGCACATGTAAATTAATTTACGTTGCCTGATCAAACCAATTTGCGTATTTCTATGAATACAAAAAAAATATATAAATACTATATATTTCATTTTCATATATTATATTTGTTTTGATTTTGGTTTGGCCTCCAGTTATATATAGATAGATTAACTCTTTATTGATCTTAATGAAAAAAAAAAACGTTTAAAATTAAATTAAAGCAGTCATGGGGAATCATCCCGCTTAAAGATTGCAATTTTCTATAATAATTTTCTCAATTCTTTCCCAGGGCTTCAACAAGCAGTGGCGCGAACAGAACGAGAAGTACTACCTGAAGTCGCTGGACCACCAGGGGATCAACTTCAAGCAGAACGACCTGAAGGCGATGCGCTCCAAGTCTCTCTTCAACGAGGTGGAGGCTGCGTATGCGGCCAGGCGCCCGGGGCCGCATCTCATCGTGGACTACACCATGCTCAATCGACAGGAAGGTATGGTGACACCGTTTCATTGTTGATTGTACCTAAACTCTCGTTTCATCGGGCAAAGAAAATGACTTCAAGGTCAATATCGTCTTATAGTCCCCCATCCATCTCATCGTGGACTTTAACCCTGCTCAACCGGCAGGAAGTTATGCTATCTTTAACACTGAGAAAATGTGACACCGTTTTATAGTTGCTTGTGTACCTAAATACTCCTTTCGTAGTTGAACTATGAAGAAGACAGACAATGAAACCAAAACATAATTAGGTATCTTTTAGATCAGGCAAAATCACCTAAAAAAAGGAATTTTATATCAAAAAATCAACTTAACATAAAATCTTTTCTAATAAATCCTGATGTCAATGAAATGATCATACCTACACTTTATATATTCAATGATATTAACATATTAATATATCGAACACAGTTTGACACATATCAGGTATACATACATATATCCATTGATAATACATCCTCAAACCCTGGTTGAAAGTATACCTAAATGTAACTCTCGAACTTGAGGATTCTACAGGTAGACTTACTAGTGTGACAATGTTTGTCAGTTTAAATCAGTAGACGAATGATGAGAAACCATGCGATGTGCCTGACAGAGTGTCGGTGGTGATACATGCATGCTGCCTTCCTACTGACGTCTACAGACTATACTGATTTCTGATATGATAGGGCCTCTGCACTCATGTGCCAATCTGCCACTACTATACCTACACGATAGATGTAATTTTTTATTATTAACGTAAAAACATTGTCTACAATAGGCGTGTCGACAGGTCCTGCAATTATATTAAATTATTTGACATAATGACTGTCTTAAAGAATAAAATATGTACCAATTTTAATTTTTATATTTTTTAGTTAAACTTACTCTATGATCATTCAAAGATGGATGGGCAAGGCCATTTTAAAAGTACGAAATTATTAGAAAATGTATTTAGCATTTGATAATGCATTCAATTTCAAGTTACTTTTGTTATGAAACCAGTTTCCTAAACGCAATATTTAATATAGCTACCATACAAACTTTACGCGCGACGTAAAAAAATACGACAGTGTGACGTCACGTTTCTGTAGTGATTTGTATGAAGCGTTTTTGGGAGAGTCCAAAATTGTGGTTTTGAAATCGTGATATCACGGGAAGTTTTTAAGATAACAAAGTGATTCTTTCACCTATGTTTCAGTTATTGAGTAGCCTTTTGATGGCACATTGAGTCGACATGCCTATTGAGATGATGGTTAGGTCTAGATTAATTATACCATTGTAATTAGCCCATCAGGTAGATTATGTAAAAATATGGTCCACATGTTTTTTGTTTTGTCCAATTATTGAAAATCGACACAGGAATACTCATACAATAACACTGTAACTTCGTCATTTGTCTGTCTAACAAAAGAAAAAATACCTTTTTTTTTTGGCGACGTGATCAAACGTACTACTTGGTCAAAATAACTAAGCAAATGCGAAAATGAGATAGCCTCTAATAAACTAATTCATCTTCTTTACAATGCCAACTAGTAGAAAGCGTCAAATCAGGATCAACAATTATATTTACTTACATTAATTATATTACTTAAGTATATTACAGGGCTTAGAGATATAAGATCTTAGATCTCTGGGTGACGAACGCAGTGCAGTGCTAGGTAATGATTTGGACTCTTCATGTTCCAATAGCTGCGTGTCACTGTGCTGTTATGTGTCAGGCATGTTGCTTACCATCAGGCACATGTCCTGATCGTCTCGTCAATCTTTATTTAAAAAAAAATATCTATACCTCAGTAAATACTCATACAACATACAACCAGTGCGTGTTGCCAGTGATGGCTTATGGAACTGAGACATGGTCCTTAACTGTGGGCCTCATAACGAAGCTCAAAGTCACACAGCGAGCTATGGAGAGAGCTATGCTCGGAGTCTCTTTGCGCGACAGAATCCGTAATGAGGATATACGCAAAAGAACGAAAGTGGCCGACATAGCTCAAAGAGTAAGCAAGCTGAAGTGGCAATGGGCAGGCCACATCGCTCGCAGAACTGACAACCGATGGGGAAGAAAGGTTCTCGAGTGGCGACCACGAACCGGAAGACGCAGTGTTGGACGGCCTCCCACTAGATGGACAGATGACCTCACAAAGGTCGCTGGAAACCGCTGGTTGCAGGTTGCGCAGGTCCGGTCGTTGTGGAAGTCTAGGGGGGAGGCCTATGTTCAGCAGTGGACGTCTTGCGGCTGATGATGAAATACTCATATACGCAAATAAAGAATTGAATTAATAATTTTCTTAGGCGAATAATGCGATGAAAAATAAGCTTATTTAATTACCACCCATTTTTAAATAGTTTTACCCACCGACGGACTAATTATTTTTTCTAGTCATCATTCTAATTTAAAGTATTTACTCAGACTTATTCTCCCTAACAATTGCTAAAGCTGTGGCTAAATCATTCAACTATAACCTTTATGTCTCCTCGCAGCGATCAAAATCGTGCGCGACACGGCCGAGCTCCTGATTCATCACGCGCGCCGTCAGACCGGCATCCAGAAGGCGGAAAAGCGGCGGATCAAGCAATTACTACGTCACTTCCTGCCCGATCTGTTCAACCACCCTCGGCAGCCGCTTTCCGACGACGAGCGAGACGAAGGTAACTCACGCTCTTATTCACGATGGAGTGACGATATACGAAAGACACCATGCCTCTAAAGATAAAAGCCGAAGATGGGGCTTTCATAGTAGAGGCCTATGCCTTATAGTAGACTAGGGTAACCTTTTTTGGAATAAAGTAACGTCACTCGAACTTCTAAGGATCTAGAAACAACAAAAAATATATGTAATTTTTTTTTTTAATCAGACAGACTTAATTAGTCTATTTAGTCATCATGCTCACAAACACATATTATTAAGCACAAAAAATCTACATATGCACTCTTTTTTAAGTAACATGTCTGCCCATTACAGCATAGTGACATGCAGCTATGAAGAGTACACATCAGTATTGAAATGAGATAGGATAGACACCCTCTGTAATTTCACTGGAAACGTTGCCTTTCAAACCAGATCACAGATGATTTCACATTGTTTCTTAGTGGTAGCATAACTGGCAAAGGTGTGGTATTTCCCTAAGTGAACTCTTGAGGGCCTTACCACTACAAAACGACTGACTATGACTAATTGCATGATCAACTCTAAAAGCTGACTAACTATAATACATTTGTGTGATATTTCAGAGGAGAAGGACGAGCCGCCAAGTCCGGACAGTCCAACCGCTGAGGCTTCCCTTGAGAACGAGAAGACCAACGCTACAGGGGTCAAAACAGACCTCAAACAAGAGGTAGGCCCACTTATGTTTCTCTGTTTCATACCGATGCAGGCTTTTATATTGCCATTTTCATCACAATTCAAGCGAATCTGATTTTTCTAAGTCTCCTCCTCATGACCCAGAGTCTCCATAACTTCATTTAACATGTAAATGTATTCTATACTTACATATACACCAAAGTGTCTCCCAGTCTTGACCGTTGGTCCCACACTAGGCACCAGAGTCACCACACTGGCCAAGTTACAGGTTAACATACCTTTAGTCTTTTAATAGTTAAATGTTCTCCGACAAGCCGGTTTTGTCGCGATGTATTTCCGTTCGGTTTTAAGTTAGTGGGATTACGCACATGACTTCGAACAGACCTTTGAACCAAGGGCTCTGGATCGGATGTCGCCTAACTCCCAGTAGACCAGCCGTAACTTGCTTGACCAGCCGTAACTTGCTAGACCAGCCGTAACTTGCTAGACCAGCCGTAACTTGCTAGACCAGCCGTAACTTGCTAGACCAGCTGTAACTTGCTAGACCAGCCGTAACTTGCTAGACCAGCCGTAACTTGCTAGATTAGTTGTAATTTCTAGACCAGCCATCAAATTAATACAATTTGTATTTATTTCCAGTCTTCAGAGTCTGACAACGCATCAGACAAGAGCGGGAAACCGAGCAAAAACAACAAGGAGAATAAACCTAAGAACAACAATATGGAAAGTAAAGGTGAGAACAGAGACGCCATTTTCATCCTTTTAGTAAAATCTATTGTCAAAATTCCTTTTTAATTTGTACCGCAAAAATCTCAACCTGTCTTGGTGTTATAAAAAAATTCACTGTTATATACCACTCCCAGTTTCTTTGAAACAAGAGTGAATAGGTGTTTTATTTAGGTGGTTTAACCCGGTTAGCTCTCATTCCTGTTTTCTTTCTGCCATGTAAAGTACCCTGTCTTTGTATGTGCTTTATTCCAAAAGAAGGGACGAGCATGTCGTGCGCCTGATAACAACACAGTGCCTTGCTCTGGAACTCAGTACTGCTTAGCGTTAGAGTCCTACCACTACAAAAAGTCGTTCCCTTTCAAGAAACATGATGAGAAATCATGCGATGTGCCTGACAGAATGTCAGTGGTGATACAAGCATGCTGCCTTCCTACTGATGCATTCACATTAAAACACACACAACCCACCTGCATTCAACACACACTAAAATGCAGTTTTCTTTACAGATCTGTCAAACCCTCCAGCGAATACTGTGAAGAGGAGTAGCAGTAACGAGGACCAGTCCTCGATCAAGTCTGAAGTGAAATCGGAGGCCAATGATATTGAGGATGACTACAGAGACCATCCCGCTAATGTGAGTTATATGTATATTCAATTAATTTATTTGAATAATAAATTTAGAAGAACATTCGATAATGTCGTCTACAACAAGGGAAATAATCTATCCTGAAGATAAAATAAACATTGTCAAATATACAAATATGAATATAGCCACTGTAAAGCAGCTACGTCAATTAGATGCAGGCATTAAAAGACTGTTGTAGTCAAAGTAACAAATAAATTAATAAATACACATACAGTACAAAGATTTGAATTAGTTGATATGTATATCTTATTTTGCCATGTTTTCCAATTCTTATTTTGACATATGGCTTTGTTATAACATATACATTACTGTCTTTGATAAAATCATCAACATAATATTATTTGAACACGCATACTGTACAAATTACTTCTTTAGTTTCTTTAGGTTCAGTTCTAATATTTATGATTGAGATGAATGATGAGAAACCATGCGATGTGCCTGACAGAGTGTCGGTGGTGCATGCATGCTGCCTTCCTACTGATGTCTCAACCTTGTATCTTCTATAAATTATCATTTTTATTTCTGTTTTGTAAATCATAGGTACTAAGTTAGAAATAGTTAGTCAGCAAATGAGTTTTAATTATAAATATGGGGGGGTAGGTTAAGAAACTACACAAGAGTTGACGCTTTAACTATTCACAGAGAAATAAGTTTTGTGTTCTCTTTAATAATATATAATTAAATAAAATAAAATTAAAAATGAAGGGGCTCCCATATAATAAAAGAGGTTTTCGCCGTTTATTTCTAATGGTACAGGAATCCTGCGTGCGCGATTCCCCCCTCGCACCTGGCTCGTTTTTATTTTTCTTAAGTCCTATCCTATACCGTGTTTAATGTTGTCGTGTAACGCGTCACCTAAGTTTTAGTTGTACCGCGTCACCTAAGTTTTAGTTGTACCGCGTCACCTAAGTTTAGTTGTAACGCGTCACCTAAGTTTTAGTTGTACCGCGTCACCTAAGCTTTGTTGTACCGCGTCACCTAAGTTTAGTTGTAACGCATCACCTAAGTTTAGTTGTAACGCGTCACCTAAGTTTTAGTTGTAACGCGTCACCTAAGTTTTAGTTGTACCGCGTCACCTAAGTTTTTGTTGTACCGCGTCACCTAAGTTTTAGTTGTATCGCGTCACCTAAGTGTAGTTGTAACGCGCCACCTGTGTGTGTCGGCAGGAGGCGCGCTTCGTGTGCACGTCGTCGTGGTACCTGTTCCTGCGCGTGCACGCGGCCGCGTGCCAGCGCCTGGCGGCCGCGCGCCGCGCCGCGCTGCAGCTGGCGCGCGACAAGCAGCCCTGCGCCGCGTCCGCGCTGCGCCTCAAACCCAACAGTCAGTGCATCCTGCCTTACCTTACACTACTGCCTTACACCACTGCCTTACACCACTGCCTTACACCACTGCCTTACACCACTGCCTTACACCACTGCCTTACACCACTGCCTTACACCACTGCCTTACACCACTGCCTTACACCAGTGCCTTACACCAGTGCCTTACACTACTGCCTTACACTACTGCCTTACACTACTGCCTTACACTACTGCCTTACACTACTGCCTTACACTACTGCCTTACACTACTACTTTACAATACACTTGATACACTTTGGTAACTATAGTACACCGAATGACGAAAATCGACAAAATTAACTTTGCGGTCGGAAAAATTGCCAGTCAGCACAAAACTAGCATAGAAAGAATACAGTCAAGTTTAGCCGCTTTGATACACGTAACTATATTACACCAAATGACGAAAATCAACAGAATGAATTGTTGGTTGTTTTATTTGGGAAGGTATACCCATTAGTTTAGTTTTAATGAAGTCTACTTGAACCGGTATTTATTTTGAGATAAACCACGTTAAAATTAAAGTTCGCTTATATAGAAAATAGTTAAAAAAATTGGCGGGAAATTAGTTTGAAGTATTAAAAATAATAATTTATACTGTCGAGTGCAGTTTTTTTTTATATTTTCGTGTGTGTCATATCGTATACAATTTACTCATTCAATCATATTCTTACTAATCTCAATCGCTATACCGCGAGCACGCCCGGTTTGCTCGCGGGTTTTTGTATCAGGCATTAGGTTCTCAATCGCTATACCGCGAGCACGCCCGGTTTGCTCGCGGGTTTTTGTATCAGGCATTAGGTTTGTATTAGGCGGCATCGCTCAAAACTATTAGAAAATAATGGTGGCACTGAATTAGTTAATTTAAAATATAAAATCACTGTCTTCCTTATAGTTTAAAATGTTATAGCTCTAGAACACTTGAGAACTCGAAAAAACTACGACACAAGTGTCAAAAAATTGCTAGACATTTCAAGCACACTAATTTACACAAACGATGCCGCCAGAAGCGTCTTGACACGCTCTTGAGAATAATGGGCTTAAACAGGTACAAGTAACGCGGCACTTCATATGCCGAAGCGTCAACAAACGCACTTAGGTAAACTGACACCCGTTTTCCCGCCAAAATTTGTAAACGCGAGTCGCCGTTAGTGAACGAACCGGATAATAGTATATTATACTGATAGTGTAATAGTAATAATATGGGTACAGTGCCACGACTACACAGCTATAATAGTGCTAGGGCTACACAGCCACATACACAGTTGAATATAGACGAATGATGAGAAACCATGCGATGTGCCTGACAGAGTGTCGGTGGTGATACATGCATGCTGCCTTCCACTGACGTCTCACATTATATTACTTGAACTTTATATTATAAAACACCTTTAAAAACGCTTTTTGTGAGCATGTTGATATAACCAAGGATAACTACCTAACGAGTTAGAATTTGTTATCAAAATAAACAATATTTGTTATCATAATTAACATGTTATTGATAACTAAACATACAATTGATGTAAACCTTAAATTCGATTAATTAAAATTTAGTTTGTAAATTGTTAACTCGTGTTTGTTTGCTCTCCATATGTTGTACTTGTTGCAACTTTTGTTCTCTATACAAGGCTACTGGTAAATCAGCCTGGATCCTTTTCAGGGCATTTAGTGTTGAGCACATTAAATTTGTCAGCTTTTATTATACAGTTAAAAAAATCGTACATTTTATTCCCCATACAAAAAAAGTGAATTTGCTCTGTCTATAAGCGCCGAACTCTTCGTAACACGAACTTTTATATGATAAAGAAGTGCCGACGCGAATAATAGAGCTACACAGCAGTGCTAGCGAGGACAACACAAACAAAAAAATAGATATTTGGGATATGTATCGAGTTTTTACAAAAAATAGATTTTTGGGATATGTATCGAGTTTTCACAGAAGTTTTAGAACAAAAGTTGTTTATTAAAATATACAAAACATGGCCTTGAATGGATGCAGACTGATTACCAGTAACCCTGTATACATACATATTAACTTTTTTTTTTTCGTTTGTTTTATCAGTGAATCCTTTGTTTGGCTTTAGTGTTTCTACTCATTAAATTTTTTTTGGTTGTGTAATGCTGTTTGTTTTCCGTTCAGATTAAAATAAAACTTAACGCGTGTTACAATACATCTATTTATCCGTTCCAGATCTACCAGCGGAGGTGTCCTCGCCGTCGGAGTACTACAACGTGCTCCTAGACCTGGTCAAGGGCGTGTTGGACGGCAACATGGACGCTTCATCGTACGAAGACGCGGCGCGGGAGATGCTCGGCATTAAGGCGTATCCGGCGTATACGCTCGACAAACTAGTCTCTATCGCCGTCAGACAGGTAAGATAAGGCAACTGTTTATTAAAATTTAACTTTTGTTACCTACAGACTTGATCTACCAAGTGGCTGTGTATGTCAGAAATAATCTAAGCTCGTACAACACGCGAGGATTGAGACATTCTTGCAACATACGCAACGCTGACAAGCTGGATGATATACCACACTCTCTCACGAAGTCACTGAATCTGAAAGGGACAGGAAGTTTATAACAGTCTTCCTAAAATAGTTAAATTGGCCTCAAGTTTCGGTAACTTCAGAAATAGATTAAAACGCTAGCTTTAGAGAGTGATGGTAGAGTTATGATAAGACAATGAAATATTCAACATAATCAAGAATAGACATTGTTCATTACAAAATTGATAAAGTGACCAAAGTGAGCTATCAAATTCTGAGTTTTCACTTCTATATGCAGTTGTCCTATGACTGCCAATTTTTTCTGTGTTACGCGATATCTATGTTCGATAGATAATAATAGTTCAGAGGTGGTTACATTAAAATTTTATCGAAATCATTTGTAATGGTTTGTAAATATGAACAATTATTTGTTCATATAAGTAAGTAAAGTTGACTTTCGTTACTTCGATGAGTCAGTGATTGCTTCCTATTGAATTTGGTTCAATGAATTGAATGATTGAGTGAGTGATCGTGCGTTCCCTCCACAGCTGCAGCACATCGTGTCGGAGCCGTGGTCGGTGCGCGCGGCGGAGCTGGCGGCGCGCGGCGGGCTGCGCGGCGCGCCCGGCTACGTGCTGCGCGCGCGCCGCTACCTGCGCGCGCACCACACCGCCTTCCTCGTGCGCGCGGTACGTTACACTGTTACATACACTCACAAGCACTCTTCGTTGTCACTCGCGCACACTCACTCACTGTTAGATAAACTAACTTGCACTTCGTTGTCACTCGCTCACCGTTAGATAACCTAATTCACACTCATTCGTTGTCACTTACTCACTGTTAGATAACCTAACTCGCACTCATTCGTTGTCACTCGCTCACACTCACTCACTGTTAGATAACCTAACTCACACTCATTCGTTGTCACTCGCGCACACTCACTCACTGTTAGATAAACTAACTTGCACTTCGTTGTCACTCGCTCACCGTAGATAACCTAATTCACACTCATTCGTTGTCACTCACTCACTGTTAGATAACCTAACTCGCACTCATTCGTTGTCATTCGATTGTCACTCGCTCACTCACTCACTCACTGTTAGATAACCTAACTCACACTCATTCGTTGTTATTTACACTCATTTCAATTATTCAAGGGTGCTGTCTCGCTCACACTCACTGTAAGATACACTTACTTACACTCACTGTTACATCTCTCTCAATTTCATTTTTTGTCACTCATTCACGCTCACTCACTCGTTTGTTGTCGACTCTCACACTCGCGTACTATTAGTTAGACTCATTCATACTCATTGTTACATACATTCATTCGTTGTCACCCATTTACACTCATTTCTTGTCACTCACCTGCTCTACACAAGTCAGTCTCGGACTTTATTTTGTAGTAAAATATCTATGAAAAAGCAATAAATTAGTGTTTGTATTAGCATTGATTAAATATGTACAATAATATTATTTTTTCATTTCTCTATGTGATGATACTAATTACCGTTTGACGCCTGTGATATTACCATCCGGCTGCTCTTTTGAGTTCTGATTACCTATAACAGAGTAAAGATTGCAGTTGTTCCAGCTATATATAATAATATGCTAATCTGTCTGTATGTCCACAGTATGGCGGCGAGGAATGCAAGCTCACGTTCGAGTTGTTGGAGGGAGCGAGCGGGAGGGAGGACGTCTCCCGCCGCCAACAACGACACGCTGTCTCCCACCAATCAGGTATGTTTATTTTAAAAAATGAACAAAAAAAACATTTTTTGGTAGAAGAAAAGTTTGCGTCACTGACATGCGAAATAGTAGTGTCTGCTGTCTATTAAAGGGACTACGCCTTTGACTGACATTTTTTTTTAAATGAATTCAAGGGTACTCCGTGTGATAGATAATACATTATTTTTCCATTTGGAAAAAAAAAAACTTCCTAAATAAAAATTAACAATTGACGGCCTAATCGTTAAAATATCTTCCAGGCAACTGTGAAATGGAAAATTATTACAAAATAGATATAGACATGAAGGTCCAGTCCGAATCAAGTTTCAGCCACATTCTCACCTTATATCCTGTAACCTTTATGAATCTAGACTGATGTGTATAAATTTCATATAAATCGGTTCTGTAGTGTAGGCGAAAAAAGCGTAACAAATAGAATTACTTTCGTAATTATGAGATTACCTTTGACAGCTTCCTACAACATTTTGGGCTAGTTTAGTAAGCGCAAAATTCTGCCTTATTCCTGTCTTGTGAGAGTATATTTTAAGTTACAGGGCTTAGATATATAACATCTTAGATCTCTGGGTGACGAGCGCAGTGCAGTGCTAGGTAATGATTTGGACTCTTCATGTTCCAATAGCTGCGTGTCGCTGTGCTGTTATGTGGCAGGCATGTTGCTTACTATCAGGCACATGACCTGCTCGACTAGTCCCTTTTTCAAAAAAAAAAAATATCAGGGGAAAGATAAAGTAGATTGTTGTGTATTTTATGGAGTGAACATAAGTACGATTTTGTTCACGTTGTCTATAGAAACGCAAGAACGGTTGTCAGAGGCCGCGCCCTGTGCTTGAGATCCGAGTTGGTCGCTCTGGTCGTGGCAACTACATCCTTATTGTAATGATATTGCGGTTGTATGTTGATTACATTTTTGATTGATTTTTGAAACATGGAAGTGTAGTCCTAAAGTGTAGGCTTCGATGTCCAGATGTCTATTTGGGTTGAAGTTTACACATTGAATAGATATATTTTATTAAATACTTTAATTGTCGTTAATTGAAGTGGTGTAATTTATATGTATTATCGCGTCATTTTGATCGGTCAAAACGGGTAGTTTCCGAGCGTCGTCAGCTGTTTTTTTGCGTATTTTTATTTAGTGTTTCCATATTTATTGTTTTTTTTTTTTCGTAGGAATGTTGTATGATTGTGTAGTATATGTGAGTGTTTGCTTGCAGCGCACGGGCGGCCCGTCGAACGGCCGCCTGGCGGAGTGGTCGCTGTACGCCGAGCGGTTCTGCTCCCTCGAGTCATCCGCGCCCGCGCGCTCCAAGCCCGTGTTCTTGTTGCGGAACGCGCGCACACGGGCGGGCGGGTACACGCACAACGCGCACTCGCTGCCGGCGGGCGCGACGCGCCGCGCGCCGCGCCGCCGCAAGCCGCCGCGCCTGCTCGACGCCGAGGAGTGCGCGCTCACCTCCTC
Organism: Ectropis grisescens; assembly: GCA_017562165.1. Classification (NCBI taxonomy): domain Eukaryota; kingdom Metazoa; phylum Arthropoda; class Insecta; order Lepidoptera; family Geometridae; genus Ectropis; species Ectropis grisescens. The sequence continues at coordinate 11,531,973 of CM029768.1, forward strand.
GCTCAGGTACCATCACACTCATATAGTCACACTCACTCGGGTATCGTCGCACTCGCTCAGGTACCGTCACACTCGCTCAGGTACCATCACACTTATATAGTCACACTGGGTTAGGAGCTTTAAGACTAAATCTCGATATGACTACATCGCGTTAGGTCCACATCGCTTTTGAACTAGATCGCGAAATTACCAGATAGTGTAACGACTAAGTTGTCGTTTGTTTTCTAAAGTACAGTTACGTCGATAAATAAGAAAAATAGATAGAGATAGATACTCTTTATTGACACACCAAAAAAAAAAAGATACAAAGCAAAAAAAAAAAAAAAATTGTAAATTAGTGCGACAGTGGGCGGCCTTATCACTAAAAGCGATCTCTTCCAGGCAACCTTAGGATGGAAAACAAAATGTGGACAAGTCAGAAATTGGGGTGCGCAAATAAGAAATACAAAAAAAAACTTACTTATAGCACTTAATAAAAATAAATAATGGAAAGAAAAACATATTTATAATAAAAATAGAACAACCTCATACAATAATACTAATACTTAAATATTAAAGTATCATAAACTAATAAATACTATTAAAATAAATATACACAAATAAAATAAACGAAAGGCGTAATGTCTTGTATCTCGAGCTTAGTTAATTCTGTTTTATAATTGCGAATTTATATAGAAGATATTATGGGGTTACTTTTTCGGTTAACTACAAATTACGCATTTTGGCTTATTTTGCCGTGAATCTGAGCCTCCTTTTTTTAAATTAAACAAAAATAACAGCGTCGTATTTAGTCTTATATCTATTTAGTCAGACCCGCTATCTAGTCATATCGAGATTTAGTCCTAAAGCTCCTAACCCGTCACACTCACTCGGGTATCGTCGCACTCGCTCAGGTACCATCGCACTCGCTCAGGTACCGTCACACTCGCATAGGTACCATCATAGGCACATAGGTACCCTTACACTCGCTCAGGTACCGTCGCACTCACTCGGGGACCGTCACACTTGCATATGTATTCACACTCGCCGCCCGTCCTTAATGGAGCACAGGTCCGAGTATGAAGAAGCAACACTTAAGACTGACCACAGAGCTTTTCCACATGGAGTCAAATCTCAGTTACAGATCCTAATCTGGTGTGTGAAATATCCACCAATATGTATTTATTTATTATTCTAAGACATAGCCTCATATCCAAATAGTTAGCTTTGGAGCCATTAATTAATTCTGACTAAGGATATCAAGTTCATCACATGTGGAAACAGATATTGTTCAAGTATTTTTAAATGTATCTAACGAAGTATTCGTTTGTTTCCCCAGGTGCCGGTTGCTGGCGTTCCGGCCGCTGCAGCTCTACCAGCCGGGAGCCCTGCAGGCGGCGCGAGCCTCGCACGGTCGCTTGCACGCCGCGCGGAGGAATAAGTTCCGAGCGTGGCTGAGGACACAGCCCAGGGACTAAGAGCTCGGTCGCCGGGAAACCGAAGTCGCCAGAAAACCGAGGTCAACGGGAAACCAAAGTCGCCAGGAAACCGAAGTCATCGGAAAGCCGAGGTTAACGGGAAATCGAGTTTAACGTGTAACCGAGGTTACTGGGAAACCGAGGTCATCTGAAAACTGAGGTCAACGTGAAAACGACGTCGCCGAGAAACCGAGGTCACCGGGACACTGACGTCGCCGAGAAACCGAGGTCACCTGGAAACCGAGGTCGCCAAGAAATCGATGTCCGCTGCGCAAACAAGGTCACTGAGGAACCGCGGCGGCACCAAGGACGCTGAAACCAGCTTGGAGACTGATGCGGTACCACGGACTAGCACGGAATATTTGGCATGGAACCGGCCCAGATACTACACCAATACCGCAATAGAAAAACTTTGTGTAGAACTGAAAATCAGCCTGTCTAATGACTAAGAGGATATGTGAAGAACCTTAGTCTCAGTCCAAAATCACTGTCATGTTGGAGGCTGGTGTGGGAACCATACTGAAGATAAGTGCTGAACGAGTCCATTTGACAGTGTTTAGAGTCTCGAGTGAGTGTTGTGGGGTTCTGTGAGCTAATGTGATTGTGTGCTAAGTAAAACTGGCTTCAAAAATTATTAGAATAATTGTAAAAAGTATTTTTTTGCCTTCATTGTGTACATAAATGGTTTAAGTAATAAAAATACGCCTACAGATAGCCTAGTATCATCTAAAAGTAGTTTGTCTTGAATCTCCCCCAAGTTTAACAAAATATTTTTTTGTTTATTTATTTTCTGTTTATTCCTAGTTTGAACGTAATCTGACTATTAGTGCCCCGAGGTTTTAACCTCATAATTCCCTTTGAAATTGAAATGAAAAGTAGCGTATGTGCTACTCCAGACTCTAAGCTTTTGGTGTTTCAAATTTAAACCGGATCCATTCAAACATCTAACATTTTATAATATTAGTAAGGAATTACTGTTGATGACACATTGACAGGCTTTACTATCTACCTACCACCTCTTCTTTGCCTAGAAGCCAATCTAATACACTCTTACACATGGGCATTAGCTCTTGTCGGTCCTTTGCTGGTCGATTCACATTCTGATGACCTTGCCACATGGCGAAGTTCTTTTCACATTCATAGATGACGAGGCTTTCTTTGGACTGTGAGAACTCGAGACTCACTTAGAAAGATGACCAAAGAAAGTACGCTAGATTATCAGTGGCGGATTACCCATAGAGCAAGAGTAGCAAATGCTACGGGCCCCGCGTATACTGGGCTTGATCCGGCACTGTAGATTATGATATGACAGATTTATATTTTCTTTTCTTCTTGAAGATCTGGTTTCCAACAACTTTGCCAAAATTTACAAAACTTTGTTGTGATTATCCACATGAATTTCACATAAAATGTTTCAAACAAGATTCTCCACATGAATGGCACTTGAAGAGTTTAGACCAAACAGGTTTTTGCACATTATCACTTATGAATGTATTTGGTATAATTTTTGTATTATGTCATTAGTGACTTGTTTTACATCTCATGCTGTAAATGATCTGCCATACCTCATTTTTCTTGCACACTTTCCTCAAACTCGTGCATCCTATGACTAGTTTTCGGTCTGTAAAAACCCTGTCATTTTGCCTTTGTAAACTTCACTTCACTGCCCAGTTACGTATTTCACTTAATTTTTAAGAGTAAAAATTTGTTGCACTTTACTGATAATTTCTCTAAATACCTATTTATGTATTCGTGGAAAGCTAGTCTGAGCTTTGATTTCTAAGTCCTTAATTTATTTTAGTGTTCAATCTGTATCAATCATTTGTTAGTTACTTTCTAAGAATTAAACAACTGCATCCATATATTTTGTTTTTGATACATTTTAAGCTCTATTCATACCAAATGATTACGCCTTCATAAATATGCAATATTCACATTAGCTCACATTGAAACTACTGTAGAACTACTGAGAGTTGTGATCTAATTGTACGCCCTAAGTTAAAACTAAAATCCGCCTGAATAAGGTTGAATGTTGCTTGAATGATTGTAACTGCTCATTGAAAATGTTTCAATGTAAAGTGGTTCTTTTAGTACCTCATAAGTTTGTAGTAGGGCCTCCGGTATTCTTAGTACAAGTTGTAATTTAACTATACGAAAACTAGTTTTGTTAAGTTGTATAGGATTTACGACAGTGCTGCTTAAAGTGATAGTAGCAAGTCTCGATATCTATGCAATCTAACGAAATGAATGTCTTGTGTTGTTAACTAACTGAACTTTATCTAAGGATGCAGATCTCAAACCAATGAGCTATTCTGGACACATTGTATGATACTTGCACAGTCACAAGATTTGGTTACACAGATATTGTACATTTTGAAATAACAATTATTTTTTTCAATAGAAAAAAAACATCTGATTTTTACTTAACTAACTCCACTTGGACCCCAATGTGAGAAAATTGCTGTACATTATTTATTGATAGTTTTGGGGTTGACCCCGAGATTGCTGGGGGTGTGTTTTTACCCCGTTTTAAGGGTTCGAAAATAGCAATATTCTCATTGTGAGGGTTGAATAATTTTAAGTGAAAAAAAACCCGAATTCATGTACTGAATTGTTTACAGGAAAGAAAGAATGATTTTTTAGTCATGAATAGTGGTGTGAACGCGTCGTTGTCACTGTGAAGGCCTCCCCCAAAAAAAAAGTCACGGCATCTAATTTTAAAGATTTTAGCTGCCATATAATTTTAAAAGATTCTCTCAACTGATTTATTTTGGTATGAAACGGGGTCTGATCATTGACAGCATCGCGGAATGCATTTCTACATAAGAAATCTCAATTTGTATTTGACGAGCGATCGCAACGTTTTAGTGGCGGCCGCTCAATAGGCGTTCCTTTGTATAAATCACTATGACCCGTTGTGTATAAGATATGTTTATTTCATTGTGATAAAAATAATGTTGATTCTGTCGAAATGAAAAATAGCATCTGCACTTATGTGATGACTAAATCCTACTGGATACTGTTCTAGGATACAGGATGTATTAGAAATGTGTTCTAAATACACTGAACATGTATAGTAAGAATTGGGAGTTCTACTTATCATTATGAAATCACTACTACTACTTACAACATGAAATCCTGTGAATAGAATAGCACTTTAATATGTTTTAAACCCAATTCCGCACGGTTCCTTTGCACTTTGGCAACAGAGTGATGTGCCGTGACAAAATGGATGACATTTCCACAAGAACGACAAGGCAAGAGCGATCACCCTGCTTTCGGTGTTTGTTCTAACTCTATATGTAGTATATGTAAATTCTTTGGAAATAACTGATTTTGTTCTATAGTCCCAGTACATATTGATGGACAGATGACGATGAAATTAGCGTTTAGTATACAATGGATTTTTATGAGAACATTAGTCATTCGAAGTCCAATTATTTTTGTCACAATGAAATAAATGTGAAATAGTACAGATCTCTTGGTATAAAGTACATAGATGTGTCGAGTTGTAAATATTGTGTGTCAGTGATTTTAGAATAGTTGTTGAGGAACCAATCTTGTTAATTTGTAAAAACATGACTTGTCAAAGGAATAAATATTATTATATTTATAATAATTTTGTCGTTTTATTTATTTACCCTATGCTATGAACAAAGATAGTTATAGTTAAGTGATGTATTTTATAAGTGCAGGTCAATGTATCAGTCAATTTTATTAGTGTTTCGGTTTCGGCCGAAACTGAAGCCACGGCCGAACATTCGGTTTCGGTTTCGGCCGGAAAATCAGTTTCGGTCGGACACTAATTTTATGTATTTTACTTTGTATTCTTAGGAAAGTTAAAATTATCATGAATAAGTGTAGGTTGACATAGTTCTCATACAATACTAAGCCTTAAATCGCATCAAAGCATAAGCGGCGTAGCGGCGCGAAGTGAGCAGTTTCTTTGTAAATTTGTAATGCGATTCAAAACCTTATGTTCATTGTTTTAATAGATGGTATCGCTTGAGAAATTTTTAAAGTCGCGACTTTCGGAACACGATTTTAGAAGCGGCAGCGAGGTATTTTTCAAGCCAAACTATCTGTACCAAAATTATGAAGCTGAAGAGGTTTTTTGAAGTGAAAACTTCTTTTGGCGCGCCTAGACAGATTTTTCGTGGTCTGTGAATTGAATTCCAGCGTCACGCTCGGGTATGATAATTGGCCATCTAGAAATGCGTCAGCCAATGGGAAATGCTGAGAGGGCGTAGCCTGGCCATCAGCGCGGAAGCGCAGGATCCTCTAAACCTAAATACGCTGATTTGCATACAACTGATACATGAAAAGAATTTGCACTAAGCCCTATCTAACATCGAACTATCTGACTCATTACATACCTACATACCGAGTGCAAGCACTCTGCCACTCTGTCAAGTGCTATCGATGCGTTTCGCGTTGAAACACCCAACCTTTTTTTTAATATAGAGTTATGAGACGAGCAGGACATGTGCCTGATGGTAAGCAACATGCCTGCCACATAACAGTACAGTGACACGCAGCTATTGGAACGTGAAAGAGTCCAAATCATTATACCCAGCACTGCACTGCGGTCGTCACCCAGAGAGCTAAGATATTAATTTAAGACCTATAATTTCTTTGAAAACATTGCCCTTCAAACCGGAACACAGTAATGTTTGCAAATTACTGCTTGGGGGTAGAATAACTGGCAAAGGTGTGGTACTTCCCCAGGCGGACTCTGCCAAGAATCCTACCACTACAAAACCTTCGACTTCGACCTTCGACTGGCGCTTTATTTCTGGATCGTATTGGTACGATCAAGCATCATACATTTTGTCACATCATCAATACCTACACACTTTGTCATTTTGCACATTCGCATCAAATCCATCAGTTCACGATAAGTAGGCACGCAGGGCGCACAGACACATTAAATTACTAGTAAAATCAAGTTCTCTAGTTTTCTTCCGTGATTCATCAAGCAAATCAACAAAAGTGCACGGCGTTACCAAGGATTCGTAGGTACAGTATTACACTCCGCGAGGCATAAGCTGAGCTTTGCATTTGTGTGAGTGTACATGGATAGTGTAGATGTGACAACCGGCCTTAGGCGCGGCGCCATTCTGTCTCGCCGCGCTCCTGCCTGATTGGTGATCACTCACACTAATGCAAAGCTCAGCTTATACCTCGCGGAGTGTACTCGGGTGCAAAATATAGGTAGGTAGGTATATTTTGGTTCAGACGCACTTTCGCTACGTTCAGGATTCTTCTATCTAAAGAATCCCCCGTATCGCTCTGGATTAAAAAAAAGCGCCCTCGGCGTAAAAATAATATTTTGCTGCCTTATAATCCAATCTACCTACTTACAAAATTATTAAAAAACTAATGGAAAGGAAAGTACAGGTTTGCCCCTTTTTAGAATTACGTGTACCTAATTCTAAGATCAGTCAGATAAGGGGTTCAGTGCTGCTCGTAATATGAGGCTATGTTTTTACGACGGAAACCGATTAATTTAAATTAATTAAAAAGATTCTAGGCTCTCACGAGTATTCTAACCTAAAAGGGATAAACTTGGACTTCTTCCTTCCTTCCCATTATTTCATTTCGAAAGACCTTGACTTGAAAAACCAGCCTTCTTACTTTGGCGTAAGAAAGAATGGAATTTTCCACATTTGATACTGGATATCTATCTTTTAGCTCTGACCATTATTTCTTTCTTGGGTATAAGAGCGTAAATATGATTGGGATCTTGGACGAATAACCAATAGGCCTTTGTTTTTGGATTTTATTCGAGTCATTTAATTATTTTAAAAACACAAAATAGTTTTTAATGTTTGTACAAGGTAGGTAGGTAGTACATAATCGTTTACAGAAAGAAAAAATATGGTGTTGTTCTTGAGTAGGCACCTAATCACTTTTTTGAGATAATAAATTTCAGTTTAGACAGTTTTCATCTGTGGTCAAGTAGTGTCAGGCTGAGACTCTACCAAAGCGCAGTATATTACATTCTCTTTGCCAAAGAGATGTGCGAGCGGAGTCGAGACGTTTTTTTTAACAACAAATAGAATTTCGTTAATCACACATCGCGTCTCCGTGACCGCATAGTGTGCTCCTGTGGAGACCACTAAGCCAGTGCATCCTCACTCGCTCAAGGTCGCGCGGTTTTAGCCTACAGCTAGACCGTTCCTCGCACGGAACAAGTGCCAGGCGGTTGTCGAACGCACGTCTGAGCGCTCGCGCAGCACGTTTCCCGCGCAAAATTACGTTGCCATATATTGTGCTGTATATGGATGCACGAGTCAAAAACAAAGAATTATCATTTTTTCCTAATTGTACAAAAATATACCATTATTTTTTATATTTTTCTGCTAACCGTACAAAAAGTACGGGACATTATAAAATACCTTGTAATCGAAGCTGGTTGTATGTATTAGTGTAGGTAAGTACATTAAAATATGTTACATATTTATCAAACAACATTTAGACGATCAAGTAGAATAAAAACAGTCAAAGCATACTTTTATTGTTTTAATTTCAATGTGTCCGACCCTATGTTACGGCCTCTTCTAGCTGTCTTGCGCGTTACGAAGTAAATAACTAAAATATATAATCTGAGCTACAATGCTGACTACCTACATAACGAAAGGTTAATTTAATTTTTTATTAGATAATATGTCGACAACCCTTTCGATGCGCATCATTCCGCGCCAGACAGCGACAGAGTTACGCGTTAGAAGAGACCGCAAATGTTTAGTTTAAAAATTGCGATAGGCATTGAGCGCTAATGCGAGCTGAATTGCACTTTGTATAACGTCCCAGCAAAGTCGCTATTTATATAACAATTTTCGCTAAGTGAGGGTTCTGTGGTAATATCTATTCTGTGACTAAGCTGAGATTTATTTGTATGGCGCTATGAATGCGGAGATGTGAGCTGTGCCTCGCCGACGCACAGCGGTGACGAGAAACGTGCGCAGGAAATGAGCTTCGGTGGAGTCAGCAGAGAAAAACGTCTCTTCTCGTCTCGGCTTCAAACATCTCCGCTTTGGTGGAGTCTCAGACAATTAATACACTATTAAAAACTAAGGAAAATGATCGAAATCAAACAACTTTTCTCTATAAATACCAGATTTATTATTCAGTATATCGGAAGAGAAGCAACTATTAGAAGACGTGACTAGAAACGAGAGAGACTACATACGGTCCAAAACAAGATCTAAACCTGCCACCTCTATACCATACATATATCTTAATCTACAGGGTAATTATAACCTCCTAGCGACCACGTGACTTAGCCACGACTATAGGCATGATGACTAAAAAAAATAATGAATCCGTCAGTAAGATAATAAAAAAACATTGAATGCGTATTTTTTTCTTTCGTTTCACACAAAAAAAATGACGAAGATGTTTTTTATACAGTGAAGTCAGTGCTAAACGAGATGCGAACACGCGCGCGCACTCTCCTTGAAAAAGATCGCCGGACGCGATCGAAACTTGAGTCGGACTGGACTGACTATTTCAAACATGAGTTACCCGTGTTTTTTTTAATGTAAAAGCACGTTAGTTTTCATACTAAGAAGATACAGTGCTAAAAAGTTTCGAGTGACGTCACTTCACTGTACGATTGTTACGAAGACGTGACGTCATTAGCGCGGTCTCCGGAAGTATGAAGATCTGTCTCTTTGATTTTTAGTAATTTGATAAAGCTAAAAATACATGTCACCACATATTTTTCCATAATACACCTGACGGAATCATTAGAACGGTATATTTTTTGGCCCAGTCATCATCCCAATTCTGGCCATTTTACACAATAAAACAAATAATTTTTAAGTAAAAAGTTCCAAAAACCCTTAATCAATGATAAGCTTAAGCTTATTAACACATATTTATAAACTTTAGTACTTCATAAACAATTCTCTGGACACCAGGAGGTAACATTCAGAGAATGAAAACATCATGAACAGCATCTGGCATCTAAAGTTACACAGGCTACGTCTATACAGGGTTACTGGTAAACAGCCTGCATCCGTTTAGGTCATGTTCTGTATATTTAAACAAACAACTTTTGTTCTAGAACTTTCGTTAAAACTCAATACATATCCCAAAAAAATATGTGTTTGTTGCCTTCTTTAGCACTGTTTATCGGCTGTTGTTTAGTGTTTATTCACTTCGGCACATCATTTATCGAGCATGAAATCGGGTTTAAGATAATTTATTTGTTATAAGAAAATACATTTTCACTTATATAAGAAATAACTATTTAAAAATATAATATTTACATCGTACATGCAGACTAATTACTATAATAATATAATAAGAGGGTATTTGGAAATATTCGGTCGTATGACGACACGGCGGCACTGTGCGAGCGAACGGAGCACGTGCAGTCTTGTTACGAAGTGTTAGATGCTTTTACACCGTGCAAACACACTTTTTTTTTATTTTGTTTGGGAAAATAATATACACATTTTTTAAAACTGTCCAACAAACGCAGACGTATTCAATGAACTGAACTTCCCCTTAAAATTATGCAGGGTGATTACCATTAACCCTGTATACCAGGCAAACTGTTACATAAATACTTTCATATACTCGTAATTTCAAGACAAACCCCTTGAAATGGAACAGATATCTGTCAAACTTAAATCTAATAAAAAAAAATGGTGTAAGTACTTACCATATTTATTATATTCTTTGTGAACAAAACTGCAAAATATGGTCAATTATTAAAAACTATTTGCGATAGTAAAGGTTTTTCTTTTTTTTTTATTAAACTGTATATTATTCGCGTAATTAAGGTTAAGGACATTTCCAAATATTTTATGTGTGTTTCGAAATAACTTATAGAAGAAATATCGAAACAAACAATAATACTATATAACATACTATATTTATATAAACTCTAGAAAGATATTTCAAATCAACCTCTATAGTTTCATATTTGAAACAAAACAATGATTTCGAACTTGACGTTTTCAAAATGACAGATGAATTTAAAACCATTTTATGGTCGATTTGTTAAAGCAAGACGAATATAATCTACGTCATACGTTTGAGGTGATCTCTGGAATTTACCGATTTTTTTTAGATTATGAGTGACGAGACGAGCAGGACATGTGCCTGATGGTAAGCAGGCGCGGTCCCAGCCTCGAATTTTTTTGGGGTCACCAGTAGAAATACAATAAATCGAGTAAAAAATACTTTACTAGTAGCGCCTCAAGATTTTACCCGCGTAATTTCTGTTCCAGTTGTTTTGACGCGTTAAAAATAGTCTATGTACTATTAGATACTTTTTTTTTTTTTTAGTTTAACGTATCCGATTTTGGGGGAGTCATGTCACCTGCGTCCCCTTCGGACCGCGCATGATGGTAAGCAACATGCCTACCACATAACAGCACAGTGACACGCAGCTATTGGAACATGAAGAGACCAAATCATTACCCAGCACTGCACTGCGCTCGTCACCCAGAGATCTAAGATGTTATATCTCTGAGCCCTGTAATTTCTCTGGAAACATTGCCCTTCAAAACGATAACTTTGCAAGACCCTTTCACCGTTTTAAAGACATCTTATTCGAGATTGATATAGCTAGGCTCTATTTTATATCTATTGTTAATATTTTGTAAATCAGTGTCATAGAATCAAACGTTTTCATAACAAATATACCTGTTAAAATAGTTCTCAATTGGGCAAAGACGGGATTTGACTTCAACTCTTGACTAATATTTGTGACAAAGTCAAAGTTATTTATTGATAAATGTACAATTTACGTCAATTTTAAAAAACAAAAACAAAATAAGAACATACAAAGAGTGAGTAAAGGTGATTTAACCTCACAATTCCACCAATGTCTCTTAAAGGAATAACCTGTCAAACAAGTAGATTTGGGGCAATAACTGAAGTAGTGTAGCGTGGGGATTTATAAGGTTTATTTTGTTAGAGATATTTGTTAAGCACAATATTTGTGTCAATGTCAATAATTTTAACTTTTTTTTATTTTTTTTCATTTAGCCGTAACTGTCATTTTAAAAACGTGTCATTGAACTCACAAGAAATTGGAATAAGTACGCTGCAAGTGTAATAAAAAATGACAATACAGTCAATATAGCATAAGTAATAGGATATAATAAAATCTGTGCGTGTTTTTGTAATCAAACTCCTAAACGGCTGGACCGATTTTAATGAGATTTGTTGTGTGTGTTCGTTACGATTCGCGAATGATTTATTTTAATACATTTCTGTATTTAAGATGTGTACAGGAACTATGTTAAGTTCGTTAGTTAACTATAATCATAAATGAAATAATCACTGGTAGCGTATCTGTTTGTTTTAGCTATAACGCTTATTAACGCTTGATTAAATTTTGTCGCCACTGAATTCAGTGATTTGTAATAATAGCATTCACTAAGCTGGGATACTAAATTCTGAAGCGAGGATGGCTTACTTCTTAACTTCAGTCGACTAACCGTGAAGGCTGAATTCAGTCACTAAATTTATCCAAGTTAATAAGACTTTATACGAGCTCCATCGTAGACAGCATTATTGATTGACACCGTACGAGATGGCGGTCAAGTGCGAAATCGTTGTCACAAAACGCAAAAGCATCTACGTGTGCGCAGTACATAACCTTATGTGTTTACTAGCTGACCCTGCCACGCTTCGCACATTATGATATAAAAATTAGATAAAAACAATCCTTGATGCGGATTATATATCATTGTAAAATTTCAGCTCGATCAACGCAGAACTTTTAGAGTTTTTGAAGCGTACACAAACCAACATAACGTTTTTATACATAGAGATAATTCTTTTGTACGTGTGTTGACAGTGAACTCCTTCTAAACGGCTTGACCGGATTTGAATGAATTCTTAAAGTGAAAATTAATTTTGGCGCGCCACAAACAGATTTTTCGTGGCCTGTGAATTGAATTCTAGCGTCACGATCGGGAATGATAAGATATCTTCGGGTAAACTCGGGACCATGGCCATTGGCTATCTAGAATGTAGAAATGCGTCAGCATTTCCCATTGGTGATCTGACAACGCGTCAGTATTTCTAGATGGCCATGCTCATAGCCACGCCTTCCGGCTTCACCCGCAAAAGTTCTAAAGTAAGCTATCAAATCTGAATTTATATGTTTTTGCTTCTATCGGCAGTTCCTATGGCTGCCAATTTTTTTTTGTTGGTGCCCTGGGTGGTGTAGATTCACAAATTAACCCGGCAGATGGCGCTGCAGTTGGTATCGAGCGAAGCCGGAGCGGGCCACTAGTATACATATAAACTTACTAGCGGCCCATTCCGGGTTCGCTTGGGTTTATCACATTAAATAATTACCATTAATTGAATTAAACACTATCCCCATCTCTCAAATTACCTACACACAATTATGTAAATGCAATCTTTCGTGAATTTACGACTATAGACAGACGATCAGGTTATGTGCCTGATAGTAAGCAACATCTTGACACATAACAGCCCAGTGACAAGCAGCTATTGGAACATCGACTTGGTCTAAGATCTTGGTGAAGGGTTCACTGTGATCAAACATCAAGACACTGAATTTGTATACAGGGTTACTCGTAATCAGCCTGCATCCATTTAAGAGCACGTTCTGTATATTTAAACAAACAACTCTTGTTTTATAACATTTGTTGAAACTCAATAAATAACCCAAAAACATATTTTTTTATTTCTTGTTCTCTCCTCTAGTCTCAAGCATGGCTTAGCTCTGTGCGCGTCGGTATTTAGTTTCTCGAGTGTTAAAGAGTTCGCATTATCTTGTTACGAAGAGTTCGATTTTTTTAGATCGGACAATAATAGGGAATATGCATGCATTTTTTAAATATTTTTAATTCACTTTTTACATTATTATCACACAATAAAAAATATAAATACTCTTGTAAATGTACAAATTGATTTTTAAAATAATATTTAAAATATCGATATAATTTGACCAGTTTAAACGCCGCCATCTTTCCCGCGCCTGTGTTTGTTTACTATGGTTTACTACAAGTGTTGCAGTTACTTTGTACCGATTTTTGAGTTGTGCTAGCTAATCAAACGATGGAGAACACGACTTTTCTCTCTAACACTACTAGCTCAGTACGAATATCGACACCGTTAAAGCAGAAAACATGTCATGTGACATCACATTTGGTTTCGACCAATAGTGATGCGTTTCGCAAACTTGAATTTCCCGCGCCTATTTTGCACTTTTTAAATAATATTTTTTATAATTAATAACTAACTAAATAATAAAATAATTGTTTTGGCGTAATGGCGGGACATAGAGGATTCTACGAAAAAAAAAATCAAGCCAATTTAAACTACATGCATATTCCATATTACACTTTTTTATTTTGTACGCGAAGAAATTATACGATTTTCTTAAACCGTAGAACAAAAATGGACATATTTATTGTATTTAACACGCCTTTAAAATAATGCAAGATTATCAATAACCCTGTATATTAAAACAAACTCATTTTTAAAGTAAATAAGCTCATTTTAAATTAATTAATAGGCAATTAAATTAAATTTCAATTATTTAGAACTATTGAATTAATTACTTTTAGACGAAGTACTATACCATAGTCATAGTTAAAATCGCGTAAACATTTGTATTTATTTTCTTGTATTAGGACTGCATTTAAGTGCCATCTCGTCTGATGTAAATCAAGGATGTTTTTAAAGAGTGATGTGACGAGCAGTATATGTGAGTGATGGTAAGCAACACGCCAGTATAACATCACAGTTATTACAATCATGAAGAGTCCAAATCATTACTTAGGACTGCACTGCGCTTCTCACCCAAAAGTACGAAGATGCTCTATGCCCTACTCTACAATGGAGCAATTAACATAATTATAGTCAGGTAAATATGTGAATTTTTACAGCGGTATTTTAGAATCTGTCGTCAGGGCCGGATTTATGGGTCTGTAGGTCTTGGGGCAACGTAGGGAGTGCAAGCACCTTGGCCATAAAGTGTTATCAAAATAATTGCAAATATAAGACGTAAAATACATATTATGTAAGGGCCGCTCCCGAGGTTGTTTCCCCGAATGCCTACCCTTGAATCCGACCCTGTCCGTGGTTTAATAAAGTAATATAAAATAAAGGTGAGTAATTTCGTTATTTTTATATTGAAGTTTAGCCTTTGGGTCTTTTGGCCCAGCATTGTGACAGTAAGTAACAATAATTAAGGTTTAGACACAAACTAATTAAAGAAAATACATTTGGCATATCAAACGTGAAACCCCATCTGAATATATCGATGGTTCCCTCGCAGTTGTATCTCCGTTATCGTGATTTTACAGGAGAGGGACCTTCAGTAAATTACGTCACACGTCAAGGGGGAGGGAGGGGGTCCATGAAGTGTGACAATGTTATGATGATATGACAATCATATTTTGTGAAGTCACATTTTAAAAAATTTCGTATTTTATATCTAAGTATTACACCACTAAATTTAAACGAAAATTGCAAAATATGTGGAAGGTCTAAAAATGTGACCAACTGTGACTGTGACAGGCGAGGGGTACAAAAGTCATGAAACTCGTCTGACGTAATTTATGGATAGCCCCAGAACGTTCCATACCCGGGAGGCATCGATACTTCATTGTCAACATACGTAGAATTGCACCAGGCTACACGAAAACGGCATCCAATGATGAAAGAGGAAAATATATTGCTCAAAATGTATGGAAGCGCCGATTTTAGACTTGGTCCCGTAGTAACGCGCACCCTTTCAATAAAAAACACCGTTTTTTGGGTAAACCAGAAATATTTTCCAACACATAACATACATTAAGTAGCACATATTATTACACAGATTAAAAATGTATACTGATGTTTAGCTGAGGCTAGATCCAAATTGGTGAAACTAAATCAAAAGGAAGATTTACTGAGTGAAGCGATATTTCAGAATTGAATTCAATCAAATTTGATGATACGTAATGTATTATTAACCGAAAATAAAAATGATAACCTTAGAAACTAACGGATGAGACTCTTAATTGGCTGCTTTATTGCTAAAAGCTATTTCTCTCAGGTAAACTTGTACGGAAAAGGATACAAAATACACACAATATCAGATTTGGCTGGGCAGGGAGAGAAACACGAGTAGTGAAGGTGAGTGTTGATGTACGTCAGAAAGGGGCCCCTTAAACCTACGCCCGTGTCACAAGTCTCGGGATCTACTCGGGATTTCTCTCTCTGCCACACGATGGACCCGGCACCCGCACGGTGAATCCATGGAATGTAATAAGATCGTCTCTCCCTATCCCATTCTATTTCAGAATAGTACAAGTTCTGCTCAACCCTTGCTATAGTTTTTCAACCAATTTGAATCGAGCTCCAACGCGTCAAAGGATCGCGTACACCCAAAAAAGGCCACTCAAAAAAGAGATTCCTAATACTTACTATAAAGCAGGCACTTTCAACATGTTCGCTTTGACGTCGACGTGCGCCGTCGTCGTCTGGACGTTGACCGTCGACCGGTTGTGTCTCATATGAGATTTCACCAAATCAGAATTGACTAAGGCCGCCATGAGACTCAGTTCTCCAGCCAAAACCGTTGCGCAGATCAGGGAAGCTAGTCTTGCGGAATTTTCTGCTGGTATTACCCCAGCGCCTTTCACTCCTAGGATATCGAGACAGGCGCCTTGCGCCGTCAATACAGTCCCTCCACCTACTGTGCCGACTTCCAAGGACGGCATGGTACAAGTCACGTACAAGTCTTCGCCGCTTTCGCCACAAACTTCCATGTTTGTCGAACAGTTGCTACTCGTTACGTTCTGCGCGGGATCCTGGCCTGTCGCTATAAATATAGCGGTCACCATGTTGGCAGCGTGCGCGTTGTTCCCTCCTATAGACCCCGCTAACGCCGACCCAGATAAGTTCTTAATCTTGTTGCATCGCGCTAGAGTTTTGGCGTCAGTTTTGAAGACTGTTCGTAGATTTTCGGCCGAAATTGTCGTCTCGCAGACCACTCGCTTCCCGCGACCCTTGACCCAGTTGATCGCGGCCGCTTTCTTGTCGGAGCAGTAGTTCCCTGATAAGCTGATGACCTCCATGTCCGGGAAGTAGTTTTTGAGGAGTTTTAAGGCGTTTTCTGCTCCTTTGGAGACCATGTTCATGCCCATTGCGTCTCCTGTGGTCGCTCTGAACCGGAGGTATAGTGTTGCTCCATCAACGCCTATGTGGACTTCTTGGAGACGGGCGAACCTTGAGGTAGAATCGAAAGCTTCTTTGATCATCGCGTAGTTTTCTGTGTTGTCCATCCATTGTCGACATTCGTGTGCTCTGAGAACGTTTGGAAGTTTAACGGCGGGGGGCTCTGGTCATACCGACGTCTTCGACGACGCTGATGACTCCTTTAGTTCCTATGGCTTTAGCGCCTCGGTTCGTGGACGCCACCAGCGCGCCCTCCGTGGTAGCCATCGGAACCATGTACGGTTTGCCGTCGACAACCAACGGACCGGCATATCCGACCGGCACTCCGATATATCCTATGACGTTTTCACAGCAAGCGTTCAACACTTTGCTGTAGTCGTAATTTAAATAAGGCAGCTGTTTGATGGCCACTTCTGTTTGGAATCTCGCACCGATGACTCTACGCCGCAATCGGACGCCTCGTAAAGGATCTCCTAGGACTATCTCTAATCTATGCAAAGGAATGTGCGATTGTTCGACCAACATTACTACTTCTTCGTCGCTGAGCGAAGTGCAAGCGCCTTCGGATCTGTAAATTTCCAAGCATTCCGCCATTGGCCGTTTCTTAGCGTTTAACTTGGCAACTGATGAACTCGGAGACAGCATAGGCCATTCTACATCTTCGACATTACCGTCTGTCTGCGTCGAAACTTCAGAATTCGAGTCATCACCAACACAAAACTTCGGTTTTTCGCTCTACAATGTCTAAATCATTTTGAATCACCTCTTTGACCCTCATATCGTTCATATCTATAACCCAGTTTCTTTGTTCCTCGAAGAATATGAATTTTATGATCAGAGCGCAGAGCAACGTCGCTATGACGATGTAA
Source organism: Ectropis grisescens (assembly GCA_017562165.1). Taxonomy (NCBI): domain Eukaryota; kingdom Metazoa; phylum Arthropoda; class Insecta; order Lepidoptera; family Geometridae; genus Ectropis; species Ectropis grisescens. The sequence continues at coordinate 11,549,473 of CM029768.1, forward strand.
TCTGCGCTGACTGAGAACCACTTGACATAGGAATGAAGCAGCACATTGTCTTTACTTGTCGGAGTCATATTATCTGACGGTCCTTCTATGATGCTTCCATCAGCGCTCCAAGGCCACCTGCTGGTTAAATGGACGCACAGTAAGCCAGCCGCCATGATCATCTTCACCCTCTGAACAACTGGATTCGGTTTCAAATCCACTTCAGAAAAAGGTCCATCTGGGACTATATCTTTCCGCCCAGAAGCAAAGTCCGCAACCAGCGACAGACAAGCCGGATAAAACGTGACGAAAACTAGGTAATCTACCAGCAACGCCAGGCAGGCGAAAGTGCACATATGTTCTAAACGAGGAACCCCAGTCAAGGCACCTACTCCAACGAGCAACACCGCTAGAAACGTGTCAAGAGTCGCAGTCGGCCCCAACAACGCTAACGCTCTTCCCACCCTTTTCTCTTGGTCTTCTCCTGCAGACCAGCCAGCTTTGGCCATTCTGGCGCCCCTGGCGACATCAGAGACGAGTAAAAACAAGAACGGAGCATCTTTAATGCTGGCTAGTTCGCTCCAGAACATGCTAGCGACTGCTGATGTGAAAATGAAGCTGGCGAATGTTGAAAACAGGCCTGCGATGATGAGGAGGTACTTGGAAGCGATCTTGTGGAGGTTGGAGATCTGGTAGTAGGCGTAGAGGAGGGCGGTGCAGCGGACGAAGGTCATGATGACGGCGTCAGCCGCCTGGTACTCAGCCTCGAGCCCTGGGCAGGCGGACGCCCAGCCGGCGCATCGCTCGGACCTGGAATTGTTTAAACTATTGATCAGGATATTGCTTTTACTTTTCTTTTTAATAAACAGTAACGAGACGAGCAGGACATGTGCCTGATGGTAAGCAACATGCCCGCCACACAACCGCCCAATGACACGCTGCTATTGGAACATGAAGAGTCCAAATCATTACCTACCACTGAACTGCGCTTATCACCCAGAGATCTAAAATGTTATATCTCTAAGCCCTGTAATTTCTCTGGAAACATTGCCCTTCAAACCAAAACACAGCAGGTAATGTTTTCACATTACTGCTTGGCGGTAGAATAACTGGCAAAGGTGTGATACTACTAACGGTAGGATTCTTTCCAGAGACTTTGTATTTTTGTCTTCCTAAAAAACTGTTCCGGTTTGAAAGGAATGAGATAAATAATCTTAAAATAGCTGCGTAGCACTGTGCACTTGTCCTGTGCGCAAGGTATATTGGTATACATATATATTTGACTGGTCTCGTGGCTTAGTGGGTAGCAACTCTGCATGCGAAGCCGAGGGTCATGGGTTCGATTCCCACCGAGTGCAAATATTTATGTGATGAATTCAAATATTTGTACTGTGTCTGGGTGTTTCTATGTGTCATAATGATGTATTTAAAAATATATAAGTATTATATCAGCTATCTGGCCGCCATAGTACAAGCTTTGCTTAGTTTGGGCATAGAATAGATAATATAGATAGAACGGACACTCCCTACCCCCCGCCAATTTCAAGCTTCCTCACCCCTCAGGCCGTTTCGGATACGCTAGGAGCACTCAACGAAGGGCTGGTATCGAACATCTAATTCCTAACGAAATATCATCATGGTGGGTTGTTGTGCTGTTTACGGCTGTCCGTCAACTAAACGGGACAAGATTTATTTAATTTCCCAATGATAAAATAACGTAAGATTAGAAACTTTTCAATAACGTGCTTTATAATATTAGAAGCTTTGCTTAGGTAGTTTGGGGTCAGATGGTGTTGTGTGTCAATTGTCTACTAATATTTATTTATTTATAATAACGAAGTCATTTTTAACTCAAAGTGTGTAACTTACACAGCCAGTAACTTATGTGCCCGAGCACGGATTGATAATGCCTGGAGGAATAATTGTAGTGACAGAATAAAGTTTCCTTCATGGGTAAGTGTAAAATAAAATGCGAATGTGTACCTACTAACAGAAATAGATATCTAGGTGCCTGATCTAATCTATCATCGGTTTCGTTACATTTTACGCGGCAATAGAAACACCCACAGATTTCTGAAACAATTTAGAAATCTGTGCAAACACCCTTTTAATTAGAATAGTATGATTTGGCTCCCTTCTATTTATGTAACTCAACATTATAGCAAGTTTATAGACTACTTTACGTAACCACCAGGTGAAGTCAAGGGGCACAACTACTCAATAAAACAAATCAGTAGCCCTAGCTCTAACGCACACATTCGCGCGTGTGTACGAACGACATCTGCGTAGTTGTGTGAAGAGTAGGTAGCTCCACAGCGGCGTTTGTATGGAATTTTAGTGGAGTGTCCGTGGTGTGGTTTGGGGTCAGATGGCGTTGTGTGTGAATTGTCCACCAATATCTAATTATTATTATTATTATATATTGCATTTTATTATCTTTGCAAATACGTGGGACTTTCGCCCCATCCTTCCTTGTGTGGGGAAGCTAGCTATAAACAAGGACGTCGCGCTATCGAAGACGTAGGGTTCATCGTCTTTATAATGACGATAATAAAGTTACGCTCATAAATTTGTAGTGTTCGATATTAATAGCGGTCGAGCAGATTTAGTGAAGCTACGTACCCTAGTAAGAAATTTTTAGTAGGTATTTGAGATAAGCATCAGAATCAGACGACGTACGAAGCGCGGCGTCCGTCGGACTATTTAAGAATCGTTTAGGACACATTTAATAAAAAACGCCTATCATTCGTTGAAAGAGTTTTTTGGTGACAAATACCACAAGCGATTGTTCTAGACAATAGTGTTGTAATTCCCTTTTTATTTTTATTGAATAACCAGCTGTACCCTGCACGCTTCGCTGTGGCACATTGTGATGCAAAAATTAGATAAAAACAATCCATGATGCGGATTGAATATCATTGTAAAATTTCAGCTCGATCGGTGCAGAACTTTTTGAGTTTTTGAAGCGTATACAAACCAACATAACGTTTTTATATATAGAGATTAATGTATTGTGAGACTTGTAACATAATTGCTTGCCTCAAATACCTACTCTAAATTTACTGTCAGCTCTCGGACTACGTTTTATTGTCAAGAATCCAAGTTATTTAACCCTAATGTCCAAGTTATTTAACCCTAGCCATTTGATCTGTTTGATCAAATGGCTAAATATCATTCAGGCCGCTAGTCAAACGACACTGTTTAGTAAATAGGCTAGGTTAATTGAACGGCCGATTAAGGTAGTTATTTAGATAAGGCAGCCCACTAAATGTTCCCACAGCTGGGATTCGCGCCTTCTCTCGCAAGGAGAAAGTCAAGGCCATAATCCACCATGCTGGCTAAGTGCGGGTTGGTGGATGACACATGACCTCGAAAGATTCTATATCTATTCTGCCAGTTAGGGTGCGGCAAAGTTACCCACCTATTGCCGGTGGCGTGCCGCTCGACGCTGGCCGCGCAGGCGAGGAGTGCCAAGGTGGCCACGATGACCTCCCACTGGTGGCGCGCGCAGAACTCGCCGTGAGCCCCCCACACCCTCATGACTGCGCCCGGTTCACTGGGATCTTCTGAAAAAAAAAACATTTATTTTAAAGCGATTGGCAGTTTTTTTAAATCTTTTATAGGTTTACACTTGACTGCCATCTCGCCTGAGGTTAAGCGACGAGTAAGTAGGCATCTAATGGCAACACTGTGACTGTAACTGGCCAAAATACGGTCGAAACTTTAGGCCGCTTAGAAAACTCGTTATTGTGTTTTGGTTTGAAGGGCAATATTTCCAGTTAAATTACAGGGCATACAGATAAATCATTGGATATCTCTGGGTGATGAGCGCAGTACAATGCTAAATCATAGACTCTTAGGTAGATTCTTCATGTTCCAATAGCTGCGTGTCGCTGTGCTGTTATGGGCAGGCATGTTGCTTACCATCAGGCACATGTCCTGTTTGTCCTGTCACTCTATGCCATATAAAAAATAAAGAGTAAAAAGAGCGACCTAAAGTTCCGGCCATATTTATGCTGAAATTAGATTTTTGACCGAAACGGCCTGAAACCGAAAACAAAATTTCGGTCGGTCATTAAAACCAATATATTTGTCTGCTTAATTAAGACCTAAGTACAAAACAAGCGTCAATAGCCTAACGGTTAAACGAGACACGACGTGGTTCGATAGCCTTTTTTGAGAACTCAGCAAGATGCTACAGGGGGCTTCAATTTATCCTTCCTTCCACTCGACACCACCAAAACGACACCATCGGTGGTGTTGTATGGAATCACTAGTCCATACGACACCACCGACTAATAGTGAGGTTACCTACATACAAAGTTGTTGATATGAAAACTCCAATAATAGATAAAGTTCATATTTATCTGTCACTCAAATGGTCATCTTGACATTGTTCATTGCAGTTTGCATATTATTGTCTTTCCGCCCGAATATTTTAATTTTTCACAATGGACATGGATACTAATACTGACGACATAAAATACATAAAAAACTAATGGCGGAACAGCACATCACTAGGGTGGTGTCGTATGGACTAGAGATTCCATACGACACCACCGATGGTGTCGTTTTGGTGGTGTCGAGTGCAAGGAAGGGAAGCTACAGGGGGCTTCAATTTATGTAGTGTTGTGTCCATTTATTTGGGGACGAGCTTACCGCTTACCCCTATAATAGGGCATAGAATAGATAATTTAGATAGAACGGACACTCCCCACCCCCCGCCAATTTCAAGCTTCCTCACCGCTCAGGCCGTTTCGGATACGCTAGGAGCACTCAACGAAGGGCTGGTATCGAACATTTAATTCCTAACGAAATATCATCATGGTTAGGTGTTGTGCGGTTTACGGCTGTCCGTCAACTAAACGGGACACGATTAAAAGCTTTAATTAATTTCTTAAGGATAAAATAAAGTAAGATTAGAATTTTTTTAAATAACGTTGCTTTATAATAACGTAGTAATTTTTAACTCAAAGTTCGTAACTTACACAGCCACTTTTGGGCATGGATTGATGCCTGGAGGAATAATTATAGTGACAGAATACAGTTTCCTTCTTGGGTAAGTGTAAAATAATATGCGAATGTGTACCTACTAACAAAAATAGATAGGTACCTATCGGTCATCGGTTTCGTTTGATTTTACGCGGCAATACATACACCCTTTTAATTAGAATAGTATAATTTGTGTAAATGTGTAAATTTTATGTAACTCAACATTATAGCAAGTTTATAAACTACTTTACGTCACCAGGTGAACTCAAGGGGCACAACAAACTATTCAATAAAATAATTCAGTAGCCCTAGGGCTAACGCACACATTCACGCGTGTGTACGAACGACATCTGCGTAGTTGTGTGAAGAGTAGGCAGCTCCACAGCGGCGGTTGTATGGAGTTTTAGTGGAGTGTCCGTGGTGTGAATAGGGTCCGCAACCCTTCCATTTTGGAATGACCACCGTTTTTTAAATTTTCTTTTTATGACATTCTCATAAAGATGTAACGATGTTTGTAGAGACCTGTTAATTGTATTGTCTATGAAAGAAAATGACAAGAACAAAATTAAAAATGTTGATTAACCCCCGACTACCTCGGATATCGGATTATCTGTATAACGTTCAACTTTTACAAGTACAAGCCCTTTCATTTGATACCCATATTAAGGGAGTTGTGAAAAAATAAATGTGCCATTTTGTAGTAGCGGCTATCTTGGATTTAAATTTGTCATAGTGCAAAGTATTCTACTAGTCAAGCCCTTTCATTTGATACCCATATTGAGGTAGGTTGTGAAGAAATATTTTGTCCGCCATTTTGTGGAGGCGGCCATCTTGAATCAATATTAACCAAACATACCTAAACAACATCCGCACGAATATTAACCTTCAAATAAAAACAACTGCATCGAAATCGCCACGTCCGTTTGAGCTCTACGGTGCCACAGACAGACACACAGAGAGATAGACAAACATCGACGTCAAACTTATAGCACCCCTTTTTTGGTCGGGGGTTCAAAAAACATCAGTTAGGTATAAGACGAAAAATTTAGGAAAACAAAAAAAACAGAAAAATTATCATATGTAAATACAAAATAAAATAATTAATTAAAAAGCCAATTAATATTTACAATAACAATGTCAACACCAACGTAATTACTAATTACACATGGTAAACACAGAATATGGCGCGAGGGAACCTCCACGTGGTGCACTCTAGGCATCACACAGCAACTTGGCTCGGCGGCATCTGGGGAAAAAAGTACAGATAGCGCGCGAGTTGAATGCAGAGCTCAGGAATGCGATACACATACTATGATAGTTGTCAGCACACCACTACACTGCAGGCGCGCGAGGGGCGGCGTGCGGGCGGCGGGGGGAGATGCTCCCGCTCTTTACCTCAGACCCCGACTGCATTCAACTCGCGCGCTATCTGCACTTCTGGACCTCGGCTTTCGATAAGCACGCGTAGAAGTTAGTTGAGGACGGACTGGCATGATTTGGAATATTGCTGCTATAATGTGGCCGAGCAGAAGTCCTAAGTCATATCTGAATGGCGTTCAGGTTCATGGACCCAAGGTGGAATCGTTTGGCATTAAGTCGACGGCGAAGTGCCCAAGTGAAGAACTGCATCTATTCCTAGCCGTGCGACTGGACGTCGCACTGCCGACCATCTTTATCTTAAATGCTCGACAGTGAGAGGTCGTGTAAAGCGGAGGTGCGAGAGAGGAATAGACTGCAGGCCCGTGAACAAAATTTATGGGTCATCTGATACAGCAGGAGACCTATGTAGGATGATAGAAAGGTATAAAGTAATAAGATTGAGCACTATGCCGTCAATTGTAAGCTGTCCAACTGAGTGCAGTTGAAGAGGGGGTCTCTTCTAATACATTATTTCGCAATGCCGTACAAAAATCATGCGACGAGGAGAAATGATCGAGGTTTAGAACCCCCTCTTCAACTGCACTCAGTTGGACAGCTTACAAGTGACGGCATAGTGCTCAATCTTATTACTTTATACCCTTCTATCATCCTACATAGGTCTCCTGCTGTATCATATGACCCATAAATTTTGTTCACGGGCCTGCGGTCTAGAAACCTCTCGTTCATACGCAGAGACAGAAGCAGACACGGGGGCGAGCCCGAGGGAGGGTAGTTTGGCTTGGACCTCGTTTCCATTTGAGCCCTGAGGCGTCGTTTGTTTAAGGCCATCCGGCACCCCACTTAGGGATTGGCCATCCTTAAGATTTGTAAATCACTGGAACCAAATGCGGAGGCTTTTTTTTTTTTTTTTTTTTTTTTTTATTAAATTTAGCAACTCCACAGACTCCGGGGTCCGTGACCTTTGTCATTTGTTTTCTTTTTTTTTACATGAATCTTGGATTAGGAAGAAAAGGAAATAGGGGGGAGTAGGGAACATTTTCATTCTAATTCTAGGCCTATTTTATTTTCTAAGCCGCCTCCTCCCGGCTCAGCGCCTCCACCACGACTGCATTTCTATCTTTGATGGCCATCTGCAAATTGAACTCTCGGATGGTCTTCAGTGTTGCAGCCAACGCTCGCCGGACGAACCGACCGATGGCGTCGTCGGTGTCGTCAGCGTAGTACGTGAAGTCCCTTGTGTGCCGTGAGATTGCGACGACCGCATGGGGCACGCTCGTGCAGCTTCATGTTTGCCTTAGTTTTGATTACGATTACCGACTCGTATGTCGGTCCCTGAGCTTCATGGATGGTAAGGATGCGTGACCCGGTGCCTGACCCATAACCCTGGTTTATCAGGGTGTCCTTCTCCTCTTGAGTGTGAACTAAAAGAGGGTGTTTGGTTGGGTGTTGGGTATTTGCGCTCCCTTATACCTTCTCTGCTCTAGGGACTTTACACGGGGCACCGAGGAGTACATACCGGAGTATATTTCCCTCAGCGCATATGCGACGTCCATTGGGTTTCGATGTGTGCAGAGCAACTCCTGGCTGATCTTTGCTACCAGGTTCGGGCGGTGATACCTCATTTCGAAGAGATTTTCCCTATCGATATAAGGCAATTGATTGACATCTCCGATGAGGACAATTTCGCCAACACCAGACAGCCGTGAGACCATTACAATGGCTCCAAAATGGTTCATGAGGGCTTCATCCACCATGAGGCGACTGAAACTCTCTTTTCCGAAACCATTTACCAGAGCAGAAGCCATGGTTCGCACCCTGGTTTTGACCAGGTTTCCGATACGGTGCGATAGCTTTTCTCTTAGATCTTTGCTGCCTCAGTTGTTGTGGTGATGATAGCGTCCTTGTCCACGTCGAAGTGCCTAATCACCCATGTTGTCTTTCCACATCCTGGAACTCCATTGACCCATTGTATTCTCGGTACCTCCCAATTTTCCCAACCCGCTGTGACACTTGAGTTCCTTCGATAATCTTGGCCATCTCTAGGATCTTGTCGTCCAGCATAATTTTGGTGGATCGGGCGGTAACTACGATAGGGTCGTTTGGCGGTATCGCATACTTGTAAACAGGCATTCCCGCGCGCTCTGTCTCTTTCTCGTTCAGTGTCACGAAGCCATTTTCTGCACTGTAAGCTGCCATATACTGTCCTGTCATGGTTCCCTTGATGACCCGGGAAGTGACATTATTGTAATTGGCTGCTTCGGCCTCATCGAGTTTCGCCTTTAAGAGGCTTTCACTTCCTAGCCTATATGACTGCATGATGTTTTCGCAGGTCTTGAGGTTGACTTGTCGTGTCGCTCTCAGTGTGGCTATGAATTCGATGAAGGCGTTACGTGCATGACTCCGCGGCTCCGAAGCCGTAACATAGCGGGGCGGTTCAACCTGTCCCATGTCAGCTCTCGTTCGGCTCATTTGTTGCTGTGAAGCTGCTTTGGGGGTTTTTGACGTCAAAAGGGTTGATGAAGGGATGAGATTCGGAGTACGCTCCTTGCTGCTGCGTTGAAGGCAGTCACGAAGGCCGTGATAGTGCCTCGGCTGCCGCTTTGATTGGCTGCAGCTTTCTCCGCGGCTGCCCTCTGCTGTGCTCTTTCGGAGCCGGTTTGGATGGTCGAATTAGGAACAGGATGTCCCCAGCTGTCAGTTGCATTTATTTGGTCGTGCGAAGGGACTCTGAGGTAGCTCAGATTTTCTCCCCTATCTTCGTATACGACAACCTCATGATGTTTAGAGGCCTCAATGCAGCCCAGCCGGTCTGCGACTCTCGCTCTTGAGTATTCGATTGCCATCGCATCCACGCTTATCACCCGGGGTGTGTCACCCGCATTTCTGCTCAGATGTGCGAGCAGCGCACTTGCCTGCGTAAAAGGCGTTCGACCTTCCGAGTACTCTATTAGCGCAATCGTTTTGTTTTTCGATCGCACCAACCGAAATCGGTGGCCGTCTACCTCGCACACTGGCATAGCATCGTAGGTTTTCCGCTTCATTGTGACTTTGGCGGTACTCCCATTGAGCAGGCACGACAATCCCGGTGACAAACGGGCGCATTTCCGTTCCCAAGCGAAGCAAAAGCTTATTCCGAATCTTTCTTTGTTGCTGTCCATGAAGAGAGCCACACCGCGGATACGGATTCCTGCCTTTCCTCGATTTGCGTTCTCCAGTAGTTGTTGGATGGAGATGTTTTTGGAGGAGTTATCTTGAGCGGGGACTGCATCCCGCGCGGCATCCACGGACAGCGAGGTAGTAATGCGGAGGCTACAATTTTTTCCGTGATATTAAGTCTGTAACACAATGATTTTTTTTCCCGGAAAATAATGGTATTGGGAACTACTCAAGTCAAACCGGGGAATGCTACTAGTGCAGTATAAATTATCGAACTCACTGCTGAATAGACCTCTCCTTTATCATATCATCTTCCTAAGTCCTGCATCAATCGAGTCCACGAGAAGGTTTGTGATTCGCTGGAGCCAAATGCGGGGGCTACAATTTTTGCGTGATATTAAGACTGAAATAACACATTTTTTACCCGGGAAAATGGTATTGGGCACTACTCAAGTCAAACCGGGGAATGCTACTAGTACAGAATAAATTACCTACCCCATTCCTGGGCCTATTTTGCATCTTTTATCGTGTAATCTCCCTAAGTCCTGCATCAAACGAGTCCAGGTTCGACTCGCGTTAAAAAAATCAGTGACCCACATCACGGCTGTACCGTCCACTACTCTTTACTCACAAGCATCGTTTAAAAAAGGCAAATAGACTACTTTCTCGACCACATTACCAGATCCAAGACAGGAGCTACCGATGAGTGCGAATCGCGAAAGTTGACAAAGTTACCGCGTCCCGTCAGAGATGTAGAAAGCAACACCGGACGGACGACCTTGACTGATCACATTTGGTGCGCGTGCGCATAAAGGCACGTGCACAGTGACATGTCTACAATACATACGAGTAAATCCTCGTGCGAAAAAGACTGCAAAGTCTCGAACATCGCCGAAAAATCGCTAGCTTATCGGTTTTTAATCGGATACACTTCGGAGAGTGTGCGACTGATTTGCACGATCTAATACCACCTTGCCCTTTTTTCGATCGGTATGTTCGTAGCTCGAAAAAGCGATATCGTTTCATGGTTTATGTTCCAAAGACACGGACGTAGAGATTTGACTCTACATTTGTGATAAGAACGTCTAGGCTGTGGAACGAGTTGCCTGAGTGGGGTTTTCCCGTTAGTTACAATCTTTGTGTCTTCAAATCGAGAGTGAATCGGTTTTTTGTAGGTAAACACGCTCCATCGTAGATCGCATCATCGTTTAACATCAGGCGAGATGGCGGTCAAGTGTAAACCTATAAAATAACAAAAAAAAAAATTAAAACACTAGCACCGCTCCGCGGTTACATCTGCATAGTTTCCGTGAGAAAAACCCTATGTGGTAATCCAGGTTATTATCTATCTGTGTTCCAAATTTCAACTTGATCAGTTTAGACGCTCCGATGTGATAGAGCAACAAACATCGCATTCGCGTACTATTAGTAGGATTACAAAGGATACAATTATTAAGTCCTGTGTAGGTAATGTTTTTAGTACATAGTGGTAGGACTCTTTGAAGAGTCCACCAGTAAATGCCAGGGGGAAGTACCACACTTTTATAGTAGCCGGCAAACAAATTGACCCAAAAGTGACGTGGATGGGGAAAGTTCGCGCATGTGCACTTCCACCAACGATACCTTAAAAACGTTTGAGCGCAGCCATGCGCAGCTAACTTCATTGGATCAAGTTGTTTGCCGGCAACTCTATACCAGTCATTCTATCGCCAAGCAGTAATGAAATTAAATTTATTTTGGTCCAAGAACACAATTACTTAAAAAACAGGTTGGTATCTACGTAAATCTAAAAACAAATATATTGAGACACAAGTACACTGGTACCCACACTAGGGCAACCTGTGTCGTGGGCACCAGGCATAACGTATACATAAACTATTTTTTGAAAACTTATGAAAAACAAACATTTATTCTATTATATAACTATGACGATATCATTCTAAAAGTAAAGTAAGTAAGTATAATGCCTACTAATCTTATGTACGTGCATATATATTTGTAGACATACATATTAATGAAATACAAAGTAATGTGAAAACATCATTGTGTTCCGGTTTGAAGGTTGTTGAATGTTCCTAGAAAAAAATACTGGGCTGAGAGACAAAACAGCTGATTCCTCCGGGTGACGAGCGTAGCTACATACTTTAGTTATACCACTAAATTAATTGATAAATTCGCTATAGTTGCCGGCAAACAAGTTGACCCAATGAAGTTAGCTGCGCATGGCTGCGCAGAAACGTTTTTAAGGTATCTTTGGTGGAAATGCACATGCGCGAACTTTCCCCTTCCACGTCAACTTGTTTGCCGGCCACTATACCTATGTTATCGCAAACTCATTATTATCAAAGAGTTTGGGAGGGTCGAATAAATAATAATTACACACTTAAACTTTTAGAAGTGCGGCCCGCTTATACCTACTTTTCCCACCATGTGGCCCATGGCTCATGGCTCCCAAAAGGAAAAGATTGCCGACCCCTGGTCTATACGATACCTATAAAAAAAATTACTTTCTACATTTTTCCCCGACGAGACAAAAGAGGAATAGGTTTAAAAGGTACCTACTATTTGAAACTCCAGTGTGTCCACGCTCTCAGTTAAAACCAGTTTTGGTTCGAAATCTAAATATTTAACGTTATAATACGGTGACCAACATTTTAAGCAAATGTGTAGCCTGGCCGTAGAATACAGTTAAGTTAATATAAAGCCACAAATAAAGCCTACCAGTTGGCCAAAAGCAGAACTAACGAAGTAAGGAAGGCAAGTTAACGTTGACAATCCAGAATGCGATACTAGCCCCATCCTTCAAGCCAGCGTAAAATACAGTTAGGTATAACCATTCGTCCTACCAGCTGGCGAAAAACGGAACTAAGAGATTTTTTATAGTAAAGAGTGACGAGATGAGCAGGACATGTGTCTGATGGTAAGCACAACATGACACGCAGCTATTGGAACATGAAGAGTCTAAATCATTACCTAGCACTGCACTGCGCTCGTCACTCGGGATATAAGATGTTTTATCTCTATGCACAGTAATTTCCCCGGAAACATTGCCCTTCAAACCGAAACACAGTGATGTTTGCACATTACTGCTTGTCGGTTGAATAACTAGCAAAGGTATGGCACTTCCCAAGGCGGGCTCTGCAAAGAGTCATACCTCTACGAAAAACTTAAGTTAAAACTCATGTTACTCTATATTCAAGACACAGTTCAAAGCCGTGACCGAAACAATAGGCAAGTCGACTCATTTTAGATTTAATGTGCCATCAAAAGGCTACTCAATAACTGAAACATAGGTGAAATAATTACTTTGTTATCTTAAAAAAATCCCGTGATATCACGATTTTAAAATCACAATTTTGGACTCTCCCAAAAACGCTTCATACAAATCACTACAGAAGCGTGACGTCACACTGTCGTATTTTCTATGCGTCGCGCGTGAAGTTTGTATGGTAGCTATATTAAATATTGCGTTTAGGAAACTGGTTTCATAACAAAAGTAATTTGAAATTGAATGGGTTATCCAATGGCAAATACATTTTCTAATAATTTCGTACTTTTAAAATGGCCTTGCCTATCCAGCTTTGAATGATCATAAAGTAAGTTAAACTAAAAGATACTTACCAAAATTAAAATTGGTCCATATTTTATTCTATCTAAATACTGTCATTATATCAAATAATTTAATATAATTGCAGGACCTGTCGTCACGCCTATAGTCGTCTCTTTTGAATACGGCCAATGATACAGACGTGACAAGGATATAATCTCCTCAACCCCGAGGTCCCCGAGCCGAGTCCACAGAATTGGGTCACTGCCTATTTAATTTATACATTTTTGTCTCAATCCGGCCACAGCTTAGCAAGTGCGAGTTTTACGCTCATTTATTTAGATGAGAGTGAAATTTCTGTGCGGAAAGTCTTTTGTTGAACAAAATAGGGACAAAATTTCAAAGATGGCGACGAATTGAATGTCGACGCTGTAAAGATTTTCGCAATTTTTTTTTTAATCGTCTTCAAAACGTAAATCCAAAATGTTTATTTGTGGTTAAGCACATTACAGGGAGCTTAAATTCTGTTTAAGAACTTTGGTACTTGTGTTCGCTTGAAACCAAGAAGGTACTTGGCCGCTGGCCCTTAATGCGGCAATGCGGCTAAGAGGGGGCTTGGGTGGCGTCGCCGCCGGGATCTTGCGATGGGCATAGGAGCACCTGTGGTTATACATACATTGGTGCACCGTATTTCGATCTCTCTGCTGGCCACGGCCTTGCGCGGTCTCCAATGTATGATGACGGACGCGGTGGATGAAGAGCAGTGTCGGTATACCGGTACGCCGCTTTCACTGTCTCCAGTCGGATGGAAAGCGACGAACATCTGGCCTGTCGCGGGGGACCAAGGGTGTCCAGACGTGACGGCGTCTGGTATCCACATTCTGGTTGCTCCCGGCGGTGGTGCCTTGGATTTAAGTGCGACCGTGGCATTGCCCTTGAGGTGGGCCCGGAAACGAGAGGGCGCGGCCGAATTCGCGAAAGTATGCGAGAGCGTCCCACGTTTCCGCCATACATTTTATAATCTGAGAGGTTTTATGGAAATAACTCAATGACATTCACTTAACTGTAACTATACATTTATTAGTGTTTGATTTTGTCTTGACCAATTGTTGTTTTGCTTTTGTGTTTTATTGCTGATATCCTGAATTAATTAATTATAAATTTGACTTGTATTGACAATGTTATATTTTGCATAACTGAATTTTATAACCAATTGTTGACATCTTACTGTGATCATAGTTCCTAATAAACTACATATTTTGTGAAAATAATATGTTAACCACTGACACTAAATTGATTTGAACAATGTATTGTAGAATATAAATTCAATGTGCCATTTATTTATGATTAAGTACTTATAATTATGTATTTGAAAATATATACCCACTGTTATTTGGCCAATAAAGTTCTGAAATCTGAAATCATATGCAGGAAAGGTAGAACCCCCGTGGAGGATTTAGTTGGTAAGGGCACTCGTGGTGTTTAGCCCAACAACTCGACTGTTCTTTAGGCGGAAGGGTTTGCGTAAATGCATTTGCCGCAGGCATCTGACCGATTTATCCAACCGTCAAAATAACGAATTTTCATCATCTTATTTTATGTCCCCGGGGGAATCAATCCTGCGACCTTCAAGTCAATCGGTGAACGGGAATAGTCAGTAGTCTGGTACAACTTTATTAACATACCAATAAAAAATATACACAGAGAAAAGTAACAATCAAGTTCAAACCAGTCGCAGCTGCTTCTGTAAAAAGGGCCTATGTTCAACCGATTTCCCAACGGTTACCTTAAGAAATACAGTTAAAAATTGCATATCATCGAGTATTGCTCAAATGCTCAATTATCACACGAAACCCTATTCACACGACGGACGACCAGTTCGGCGATGGCCTTGGGTATGCGTACATTGTAGAATTCCAGTACATAACTGATATATGTATGTACTAGCCAAGTTAAGTATCACGTACGCTATACGCATATTCGTAAGTATGGGTTAATAGGATCCGACGAGTCTTTTTAGGGTTCCGTAGCCAAATGGCAAAATACGGGACCCTTATAGATTCGTCATGTCTGTCTGTCTGTCCGTCCGTCCGTCCGTCCGTATGTCACAGCCACTTTTCTCCGAAACTATAAGAGCTTATACTATTGAAACTTGGTAAGTAGATGTAATCTGTGAACCGCATTAAGATTTTGATACAAAAAATAGAAAAAACTAAGTTTGTCTTATACTTAGAACTAAAAATAAAATAAAAAATTGATCAAAACCATACGTGTGGGTTATCTATGGATCAAAAAATCAAAAATGATACTGAGGTTTTTAACAATTCTTTTTCTAAACTGAATAGTTTGCGCAAAGTGGTAAAAAGTGTCCCCCCCCCTGTAACTTCTAAAATAAGAGAATGACAAAAATAAAAAAAAAGTGTATGATGTACATTACCATGTAAACTATCAACGAAATTTGGTTTGAATGAGATCTAGTAAGTAGTTCTATTTTAATACGTCATAAATTGACTATCGTTAAAACACTGATTAAAGTAACAACGAACTACAAGAATTTTTTATATTATGTTACTTGCTGCTACGGAAGCCTTCATGGGCGAGTCCAACTCGCACTTGACCACTTTTATTTTGTTTGGGGATAATGTTTTTACGCACCGTCTATCGTGCAGGGACACGACTGATGTGGTTGGAGCTGACACCGCTAATATGGTTGCCTTACCGACTAAACCCCCCACAGGTGTCTCCGGCGTGTCTTGGGATCAGAGTTGCGGGGTTACTTGTCGTATTCGACCACACCCCACACAACACACCCTGACACTGTCGTTGCCAAAGAGTTTACAAATACTACGTATAGTTAGATTTTCCGCACGGTTCCTTTGTGTCAATCGTAAGCAGATGACGTGCATACTTTCTATGGCAACAGAGTGAGCTGCGACAAAAGTATGACACTTCCACAAGAGCGACAAGGCAAGAAAGATGCTACCCGTATTTTCGGAGTAAAGCGTTTGTGTCACCTCTATACGTAGTATATGTAAACTCTTTGGTCGTTGCATTTTGCTCCAGCGATGCACCGGAAACCGCGTCACCGCCTCGGAAGCGCCTATCCGTAGATGGGCACCGGGCGACCCTATACGTGGACTCTGCAAAGAGCCCTACTACAATTTGTTTTTACTTTTATTGGTTTACACTTAACCGCCGCGCCGATTAAAAACCGATTCAATTTCGATTTGAAGACGCCAAGACTGTAACCATCTGGAAAAACCTACACAGGCAACGCATTCCACAGCCTAGACGTTCGTCATATAAGTAGAGTCAAACCTCTTCGTTCGTATCTTTGGAACAATAACCATGAAACGATGTCGCTTTTTCGAGCTACTAGCAGTCCGATAGAAAAAAAGGGCAAGGTGGTATTAAAACATGCAGATCAGTCGCACACTCACCGAAGTGTATCCGATAAAACTCCGAATTCACTCTAGACTTGAAGATAATTTTATATCAATTAGGGAATACCCACTCAAGCAACGTATATTTAGTTCAGTTGTTCTTAATATAACGAAAGAGGAGTAAAGCATCTTCGTTCGAATCTTTGAACACCAACCATGAAACGCTGCCGCTTTTTGCAGCACTCCGATAGAAAAAGAACAAGATGGTATTAGACTATGCAGATCAGAGGCACACTCTCTGAAATGTATCCGTTAAAAAGCTGATAATCTAACAACTTTATGGCCATGTTCACTAGTTTGGAGTCTTTTTCGATGCATGTTCGTTTGGTCCTCTATGCGTTCCGAAATCATGGATCCGTTTGTGATGAAACTTTGATCTGGGGGTCCGGGCAAGGCCGCGAGGGTTCATGGCCCTTATAAATACCAGCGATCCGCGGTTACGTAAACTATTGGAATTTTTATTCTGTATTCCTATTTATTTACGTAATTTATTTTCCCAAACTACATTAGCCCAATTTTAGGTGCATCCGTCCACCTACGGGTTATGTCCCTCTGACCTCTGACTTCCTTTCCTTCGAGTATCTACCTCCCCTAACTTCCCCCACATGAAAGAAGAAGATTGAAGGACCACCACAGGAAGAATTCATGATGATAATGTTGGATCGGATATTGCGACGATAACTTGAAATACATCATGAGTCGCGCTCAATTTGGCGCCCCCTGAGGCGTGCCGCCCGGGGCACGGGCCCCGGCTTGCCCCCCTAGATCCGGGGCTGACAAAACTACGCAGGCGAAACCGCGGGCGCTTCTAGTCCTATTAATAAATGACAATGGTTGGACGTTTGGCTCGTTAGCGTATGAACGGAGCTTCTACCGCCTTTCTTCTAACTTTTTTATACTATAGAGTGACGAGACGAGCAGGGCATGCGCCTGTTTTAACTAAATTAAAACTGTTTTAGCTAAACTAAAACTGTTGTAGCTAAACTAAAACTGTTTTAGCTAAACTTAAACTGTTTTAGCTAAACTAAAACTGTTGTAGCTAAACTAAAACTGTTTTAGCTAAACTAAAACTGTTTTAGCTAAACTAAAACTGTTTTAACTAAACTAAAACTGTTGTAGCTAAACTTAAACTGTTTTAGCTAAACTAAAACTGTATTAACTAAACTTAAACTGTTTTAGCATTGATATTAACCTCTCTCTTTTCTTTTATCTTGAAATAATAAAGACAGCAATAGCAAAGGCAAAGTCGATTTTTTTTAAATAAAGAGTGACGAGACCATCCGGACATGTGCCTGATGGTAAGCAACATGCCTGACACATAACAGCACAGCGACACGCAGCTATTGGAACATGAAGAGTCCAAATTATTACCTAGCACTGCACTGCGCTCGTCACCCAGAGATCTAAGATCTTATATCTCTAAGCCCTGTAATTAGTTAAGTTAATTGCTTTTCTTTTGTATTATGGCTTTTACGAGGGTCAAACTGAAAGTTCTTAGAACTGGCCACTTATAAACAATATAATAAAAAAATAATTCTATAATTTGAAAATAGAACTCTTTGCCAATATTACTGAGTATATACTTCATTCATTTGTCATTTGTTTTACGATTTGGCGGCAAATTGAAAATTGTCTGTGTCACGTCAACATGAATTTAACACGAGAAAATTTTCGTGCAATGATTTTTATGACTTTCGATGTCATTTAAGTCAACAAGAAAGTTATGGTAGACTACGATTGGCCTTTCACGATGAAGCCCCATCTCGTGCGAGTGTTTACAACTGGTTTAATGAGTTTAAACGTGGTCGCACTAATCTCACTGATGATTTACGTGAGGGACGGCCTTCTACGGCGACGACTGAAGATAACATCTGTGTTGTGCGGCGTATGATAGAGATTGACAAAGAGTGACCTATCAGCAGATTCGGACAAGCTTAGGTATCGGTATGAGTCAAGTGCACAAAATCCTACACGAACATTTAGCGGTCAGGAAGCTTTGCGCCCGGTGGATACCCATAATTTGACTGAGGCTCAAAAACTCCATCGTGTGGATTGGTGCCGTAAAATGATTGAAAGATTTAACGGAGGTGACTCAAATGCTGTGTTCGACATACTAACAGGTGACGAAAGCTGGATTTACTGTTATGATCCTGAAACCAAAAGACAATCTGCTCAGTGGGTGTTTCCTTTCGAGGAGTTGCCAACTAAAGTGAAGAGAGATCGAAGTGCGGAGAAAAAATAGTGGCCTCGTTCTTTGGAAGGATAGGTCATTTCGCAACAATTGTATTAGAGGATCAAAAAACAGTTTCTGCAGAATAGTACACTACCAATTGTTTGCCACTTGTCTTGGAAAAAGTTCGAGAGAAACGACCTCGCAGTAGGATCCTCCTTCACCACGACAACGCCTCATCGCACACCGCCAAGCGAACGATCGACTATTTGGCGACATCAAACGTTGAATTACTGGGTCACCCGCCGCATAGCCCCGACCTGGCCTTGTGATTTTTATTTATTTTCAAAAATTAAAGAAAAACTTAAAGGAAAGCGGTTTATGAATGCTGAAGAAGCGGTGGCTGCGTATCGCGATGCCATTGAAGAGACCCCTAAGGACGAGTGGGCAAAGTGCTTTTCCCAGTGGTTCCATCGCATGCAGCGGTGTATTGACGTGAATGGGCAATATTTTGAAAAGATATAATAAAACTAATAACTGGCTAATGTAATCAGTTTTTGATTTTCTAAGAACTTTCAGTTTGACCCTCGTAATATAGAGTTTTCTTATCTTACGCTGGGGAAATCGGGGGCCGCTGGTATTAGGTAGGTAATAAATATGTATGTGGCGTTCAGGCGGCGGCTGTAAGATACGCCATCACAGATAAGGACTAACAATGGAGTGACGATTTAGTTTGACGTCATCGATACTAATATTATAAAGCTGAAGCGGTTTTTTGTTTGATCGCACTAATCTCAGGAGGAATAATGGGCAGGCCACATCGCTCGCAGAACTGACAACCGATGGGGAAGAAAGGTTCTCGAGTCGTGACCACGAACCGGAAGACGCGGTGTTGGACGGCCTCCCACTAGATGGACAGATGACCTCACAAAGGTCGCTAGAAACCGCTAGTTGCAGGTTGCGCAGGACCGTTCGTTGTGGAAATCTAGGGGGGAGGCCTATGTTCAACAGTGGACGTCTTGCGGCTGATGATGATGAATCTCAGGAACTATAGCACTGATTTCAGAAACTCTTTCACCGTTGGATATGTACGTGGTCCCTGAGTGCTACCTTTTTTTTTAACTTTTATAGGTTTACACTTGACCCTCACCTGATGTTAAGCGACGATGCGGAGCGAGTTAACCTCGAAAAAAAAATGTTCACTCTCGATTTGAAGACACAAAGATTGCCATCATCGGGGAATACCCACTCAGGCAACGTATTCCACAGCCTAGACGTTCTTCTCACAAAAGTAGAGTTAATATTTTCGTTCGTGTCTTTCGAACATCAACCATGAAACGATGTCGCTTTTTCGAGCTGCGAGCATTCCGATAGAAAAAAGGGGCAAGGTGGTTTTTGGTGTTGGTTGGTGGTTCATTAGATCGTGCAAATCAGAAGCACACTCTCCGAAGTGTATCCGATAAAAACTCGATAGGCTAGCAATTTACTTAAATAAGAGACTCTCCTCGAGAGCATTCTAAGCCTGAAAGTTAACACGTGCCAGTGACGTCATAACGTTAGGTAAATGTACGGTCGCTTTAATGAAATGATTATTGAAAATAAACCCGACGGCAACACGGTCTACGCGTAATTATCGTCGTGTAAAGGGATAGGTAAATTACATGTACTTACTAGCGGTTAGCCCCGGCTTCGCCCGTGGTACATAATATATAGCCTACAGCATTCAGGGATCACATGCAGTGAAAGAATTTTTGAAATCGACCCCGTAGTTTCTGAGATTAGCGTGTTTAAACAACAAATAAATAAATAAATAAATATTGGTGGACATTTCACACACAACACCATCTGACCCCAAACTAAGCAAAGCTTGTACTATGAAAGCCAGATAGCTGATATAATACTTATATAGTTTTAAATACATACTTATTATACATAGAAAACACCCAGGCTCAGTACAAATATTTGAATTCATCACAAACATTTGCACTGGGTGGGGATCGAACCCTCGACCCACGGCTTCGCAGGCAGACCTACTACCAACTAAGCCACCAGGCCAGCCAATAAACCAATAAACCTCTTCAGCTTTATAATATTATTTAACAAGAAAAAAGTACAAAGTGTTTTTACCCGAATGAAAGAAGGGTTATGTTTTTCGCGCATATCTTGTATGTTTGTAAATTTCTTTATTCCCACGTATCTTCTAAACGGCTGGATGGATTTTGACAATTCAAATATCGTTCGACTCGTCTCAACCACCCAAGTGTCCTTAGATACTATAATATAATGTTTCTTTATCTGTTGATTTGCAGTCGGGTTTTTAAGCTATTGCATAGCTTTTATCGTGGGCCTGGGGACCGAATTTTAGTGATCGTGCATCTCTTTCTTATGTTCACAAGAAAGAGGGATGGAAGACCGTAACGCCGTCCTCCCCACTCGGTCATTCGACTTTGAATCTTATTTGTATTAGCTTTACAGACTAAATGCTCTTAGCAGTGTTGCCAACTTAACGGATTTCCCGTGATATTTTTTATGGTAAACAAATGTCACTCTTCAAAATAAAAGCAATTCAGAAAAATTGTTAACATCCCTATTGCTTATGTTGATAAAATTGCATGCAACATGCAATAGCTTTACCGCGGCGGTCTCCGAGTGCCACACTTCTTTTTTAACCGACTTCCAAAAAAAGGAGGAGGTTATCAATTCGACCCCTATGTTTTTTTTTTTTTTATGTATGTTACCTGATTTCTCGAGAACCTCTGAACCGATTTTAAAATTTCTTTTTGTGTTCGGATGGGTATGCTTCCCGAATGGTCCCATATAAATCTTTTTGAAATCGGTCAAGTAGTTTTTGAAATATGAACCAAAAACTGAAAAATTGCGTATCTGGATGACGTTGTAGATTTCACAAAAGTTATGAATCTCGACCCTGTCAATACAAAATTATGTAAATGCTTTAATAAAACTTGTTTTTAACCCCGACCAAAAAAAAAGGTGTTATAAGTGACGTCGATGTCTGTCTGTGTGTCTGTCTATCTGCTGTGGCACCGTAGTAGAACTCAAACAGAGGGCCGATTTCGATGCGGTTTCTTTTATTTCAAGGTTAATACCATAGCAGATGTTCTTAGCTATGTCTGGTTAATGTCGATTCAAGATGGCCGCCTCCACAAAATGGCGGACAAAATATTTTCACAACCTACCTCAATTTGGGTATCAAATGAAAGGGCTTGACTAGTAGAGTACTATGTACTATAACAAATTTCAAATCCAAAATGGCCACCACGACAAAATGGCGAATTATATTATATTTTTCATTACTATCTCAATTTGGGTATCAAACGAAAGAGCTTGACTAGTAGAATACTTTTCACTGTGAAAAAATTCAAATCCAAGATGGCCGCTTCCACAAAATGCCGAAATACATTTGTTTTTTCACAATTTGGGTATCAAATGAAAGGGCTTGACTAGTAGAATGTTGTACAGATAACAAATCCAAGGTAGTCGGGGTTTAATCAAATTTTTTAATTTTGTTCTTGTACACTAAAAAGAGTAAAATAAACAATTTTCGTACAAAAAATTAAACCGACTTCAAAACCACAAATAGGCACTCAAAAGCGAAAAATAAACTAAAATCATTATTATAAGCGCTACTCACTCATCTATTTGAAGAATAATATCTGCTGAAGCAGTATGATTCGATAAAAATCGAAAATTTTATCAGTTGCGACGAAATGATAGGAATCAAAGTTCAATACTGTTTTTTTTATAATTTAGAGTGACGAGACGAGCTGGACATGTGCCTCATGGGCACACAGCTATTGGAACATGAAGAGTCCAAACCATTACCTAGCACTGCACTGCACTCGTCACCCAGAGATCTAAGATGTTATATCTCTAAGCCCTGTAATTTCTCTGGTAACATTGCCCTTCAAACCGGAACACAGTAATATTCGCACATTACTGCTTGGCGGTAGAATAACTGGCAAAGGTGTGGTACTTCCCCAGGCGGACTCTGCTAAGCGTCCTACCACTACAGAATTCTCATTCTCCTCAGTAGGTAATGAACAGTTTTTTAAAGAAATTGAAATGTTATATGTGTCTATGTATCATTAAAGTCCAAAGGTGGGCATTTTTAACCCCCGACCAAAAAAAGGGGTGTTATAAGTTTGACGTCGATGTCTGTCTGTCTGTCTGTCTGTCTGTCTGTCGGTCTGTCTGTCTGTCTGTCTGTCTGTCTGTCTGTCTGTGTGTGTGTCTGTCTGTGGCACCGTAGAGCTCAAACGGAAGGACCGATTTCAATGCGGTTTTTTTAATTTGAAGGTTGATATCCGTGCGGATGTTCTTAGCTATGTTTGGTTAATATCGATTCAAGATGGCCGCCTCCACAAAATGGCGGACAAAATATTTCTTCACAACTTATCTCAATAAGGGTATCAAATGAAAGGGCTTGACTAGTAGAATACAATACATAATAACAAATTTCAAATCCAAGATGGCCGCCACCACAAAATGGCGAATTACATTATTTTTTTCACTACTACCACAATATGGGTATCAAATGAAAGGGCTTGACTAGCAGAATGTTGTACAGATTACAAATCCGAGATCCGAGGTAGTCGGGGGTTAATCAAAATTTTTAATTTTGTTCTTGTCATATACGTAAAATTATAGGATTTGCTATCAAATTAATTAAAAAACGATCAAAGTTAGATTTATTAACAGATTCGGTTATCTTTTAAACTAATGTTATAAAGAGAAAAGACAAGATTCTGTGTTTGCTTGTTATTCTTTATTTTAGTACTACATCACACCTTTGCCAGTTACTCGACTACCAAATAGCAATGTACATACACATTTGTGTTCCGGTTTGAAGGGCAACATTTCTAAAGAAAATACGGGATAAGGGATAAATCGTGTTTTATCTTCAGATATCGAGATGGTGAACTATAGTTTTAGGGCTTTTTATGGTCTTCCTGGGGAAGTGCCATACTTTTGTTACACTACCGCCAGGAGGTAATGTGCAATCATTGCAGTTTCCCGATTGGAAGAGCAGCGTTTTTAGATAAATTAGAGAGCAAAGAGATAAATCACATATGTCTCAGTGACGAGCGCATTGCAGTGCTAAGTTGGTATAAGTGATCCCTGAGCGGTATAGACTGTTTATTATGTACTACGAGCGAAGCCGGGGCCGACCACTGGTGATACAGAAAAGTAGCTCGACAATATATATCGTCTATAGTCCATCGATTCGATTCCCACCCAGTGTAAATATTTGTGTGATGAATTCAAATATTCGTACTGTGTCCGGGTGTTTCTATGTATAATAAGTATGTATTTACAACTATATAAGTATTATATCAGCTATCTGGCCGCCATAGTACCAGCTTTGCTTAGGTTGGGGTCAGATGGTGTTGTGTGTGAAATGTCCACCCATATTTATGTATTTATTTATCTTTTTTCATCTTGTTTGACGTTAAGCGTCACACAATCGGATACACTTCGGAGAGTGTGCAACTGATTTGCACGATCTAATACCTTGCCCTTTTTTCTATCGGAATGCTCGTAGCTCGAAAAAACGACATCGTTTTATGGTTGATGTTCCAAAGACACGAACGAAGAGATTTGACTCTACTTTTGTGATAAGAACGTCAAGGCTGTGGAATACGTTGCCTGAGAGGGTTTTAACCGATAGTTACAATGTTTGTGTCTTCAAATCGGTTTCTTCTAGGTAAACACGCTCCATCGTAGACCGCATCATCGTTTAACATCAGGCGAGATGGCGGTCAAGTGTAAACCTATAAAAGTTTGAAAAAAAAGCGACGATGAGGTCTACGATGGAGCTAGCTACCTTGGAGGAACCAATTGGGCTGACGACAGGCCCAAAAATATACCATTCTAATTAGTTGATCACGTAGACTATGGAAAAACATGGGACTCGTAGTTTTTGTTTTATCAAATTAACAAAGATATAGAATATAGATCATCACACTAACGAAGTGGGGGTTGTGACGTCACTCTATCGTAAAAATTGTACCAAAACGTGACGTCACTCGCAACTTCTAAGCAGTGTAACTTCGACATTTTTAGTTAAGAAAAAAAACTTGGCAGTCATAGGAACTGCTGATAGAAGTGACAACTTATAAACTCAGAATAGGCATAACGACTCATGTTTGATTTAACGCGCCATCAAAAGGCTACTCAATAACTGAAACATAGGTGAAAGAATTACTTTGTTATCTTAAAAACTTCCCGTGATATCACGATTTTAAAATCACAATTTTACACTCTTCCAAAAACGCTTCATACTTGCAAATCACTACAGAAACGTGACGTCACACTGTCGTATTTTCTATGCGTCGCGCGTAAAGTTTGTATGGTAGCTATATTAAATATTGCGTTTAGGAAACTGGTTTCATAACAAAAGTAACTTGAAATTGAATGGGTTATCCATTGGTAAATACATTTTCTAATAATGTCGTACTTTTAAAATGGACTTGCCCATCCAGCTTTGAATGATCATAAAGTATCTATGATATGATGATATGATCTATATAAATATCAGCACGGTCATCTAGAAATGCGTCAGCATTGGGATGCAGCAATGGAAAATGCTGGCGCATTTCTAGATGGCCAATGGCAATGGTCCCGAGTTTACCCGAAGATTTCTTATCATTCCCGAACGTGACGCTAGAATTAACTTCACAGCCCACGAAAAATCTGTCTGTGGCGCGTCAAAAGAAGTTTCTACTTCAAAAATACGTGTACGATAATTAGTTTTTAACTTATAGTACAGATATAGAGTGACAAGACGAACAGGACATGCGCCTGATAGTAAGCAACATGCCTGCATATAATAACACTAGTAACACGGAGCTATTGGAACACGAAGAATACAAACCTTCACCTAGCACTGCACTGCTCTTCACCTGGAGATATAAGGTGATTTATCTTTTAGCCCAGTATTTTTTCTGGAAACATTGCCTTTCAAACCGGAACACAGTAATGTATGCACGCTGCTGCTTGGCGGCAGCATAACTTTTTTTTAAAATTATAGAGTGACGAGACGAGCTGCACATGTGCCTGATGGTAATGCAACATGTATGTACTGCTGCGTGTCACTGTGCTGTCTGCAACAGCACAGTGACACGCAGCTATTGGAACATGAAGAGTCAAAATCATGACCTAGCACTGCACTGCGCTCGTCACCCAGATATCCATTATATCTCTAAGCCCTGTAATTTCTCTGGAAACATTGCATTTCAAACCGGAATACAGTAACGTTTGCACATCACTGCGTGGTACTCTTGGTACTATCACGGTAGAATAACTTGCAAAGTTGTTATACTTCCCCACAACTATAAAATATGTATAATATTAGATTTGACTGCCCTAGTTGCTTAGTTGGTAGTAACTCTGCCTGCGAAGCCGAGGGTCGTGGGTTCGATCCCCCACCCAGTGCAAATATTTGTGTGATGAATTCAAATGTTTGCACTGTGTCTGGGTGTTTCTATGTACAATAAGTATGTATTTAAAACTATATAAGTATTATATCAGCTATCTGGCTGCCATCACACAAGCTTTGCTTAGTTTGGGGTCAGATGGTGTTGTGTGTGAATTGTCCACCAATATTTATATTTATATTATTATAATATTATAAATGTCAATGTTGGGATATTTGGATGTTTGTTGCTCAATGACACCGTAACGTATGAACGGAATTTAGAACACAATTAGATGTCTGCAAGAACACATAGGCACATTTTTGTCTCGGAAAAATAACGGGAACTACCCGCTTGCTTCACTTACGGCGAATCACGTTTACAATTTTGGCGGGAAAACGGGTGTCAGGTTACCTAAGCGCGTTTGTTTACGCTTCGGCATATGAAGTGCCGCGTTACTTGTACCTGTTTAAGCCCATTATTCTCAAGAGCGTTTCAAGACGCTTCTGGCGGTATCGTTTGTTTAAATTCATGTGTTTGAAATGTAATGTAACAATTTTGACACTTGTGACGGGTTTTTTGGAGTTCTAAAGTGTTCTAGCGCTAATTAGACCTTAAATTATAAGGGAAAACATAGTGATTTCATACTTTAAATTAATTGTATACGATACAACAAACACGGAAAAACAAAAAACTGCACTCTATAGCATAACACAAATTTGTTTTTTTTTTTAATTTTTCAATACTTCGGAACCATTTTCCCGCAAAAAATTGTTTTTTTTTGTTAATTTTATATTTAACGATATTTCTATATGAACGAACTTTAATTTTAACGTGGTTTATCTCAAAATAAAGATAGGTTCCAGCACCTAAGATTAAGACCAAATTAATGGGTATGTATACCTTCTCAAATAAAAATACAAAAAAAAAAATGTTTCCCCCCAAAAACCCGAAAGAAAGGTAATTTTGTAAACTTTCGTCATTAGATGTAATATAGTTCCCAAAGTGTATCAAGCAGCTACGCGGGTAAAACCGGGGGCGCTCCTAGTAATATAAATAATATGCAATATAAATGATGTTTGACATTTCTATTTATATTCACTTTAATTATTTGTATCTTGTTTTTGTCCATTCAATATCTACATTATGACAACACGTCTTTACAACTTATAAATTCCAATTATGATTGACAAGACAGACAACATGCTCAAATTTATTACCAATATGCCTAGCTCCTTTATAAAAGGGTTTAATGACTTTGACGCAACACAAATACAAATCCATTACAATTACAAAAAACAATCAGTTGAGTGGCCTTGCGGCTTAGTTGGTAGTAAGACTCGCTGCGATCCAGAGGGTTGTGGATTACACTTTTATCTAGTGCAAATATTTGTGTGATGTAATATATACAATACAAATATTTGCACTGTGTCTGGGTGTTTCTAGATAAAAATATTTATGGTATGTATTATAATATGTTTTTACAACTATATAAGTATCATCAACAGCCCACTAAATGTTCCCACTGCTGGATGGTGGACACTGGTGGATGGATGACACATGACTTCGAAAAAATCTAGGTACATGTCGGTTTCCTCACGATGTTTTCCTTCACCATTTTTAAGTTAACGGTATTACACACATGACTTCGAAAAGACAGTGGTGCATGTGGGGTTTGAACCCGGGATCTCCGGATTGGCAGCCGCCATTCTCCCAACTAGACCAGCCGTAACTGGCTACAGGCTTGATGCTATCAAGTATCTGGCTCCTGTAGCCTACAAGCTTTCCTTAGTTCGGGGTCAGATAATGTGTGTGAAATATCCACCAATATTATTATCATTTACTGTAACTTCGGCACTAGGCTAGGCCTAGGCCTTGTGTGTGAAATTCATTGGTTAAATAAACTATAAACATAATAACCTTTTACGTAACTTTAGTTTCTGTGTTATT
Organism: Ectropis grisescens; assembly: GCA_017562165.1. Lineage (NCBI taxonomy): Eukaryota > Metazoa > Arthropoda > Insecta > Lepidoptera > Geometridae > Ectropis > Ectropis grisescens. The sequence goes on from CM029768.1 coordinate 11,577,526, forward strand.
TTACTCTTTGCTAAGCATGTTTGGAATAACAGACAATGTTTTGACAGTAAGGGATAGTTTGTGCACCATAAAAAAAATACAAATTTTGTAAATAATATTACTTCCTTTTTTTGTAATTTTTTCAAGTTTTCTAATTTTTGTGTAATGGTCGAGCCTCCTGCGAAGTATTAAAAGATATACAAGAAAAGATTAATTAAATTAGTATGTACAGCCATCACAGTACACAATCATTGTCTGCTTAATTTTAAATTAGATTAACATTTATTATGACATTCGTATAATTACTATTTTTTATTTTACAATATTTATATTACGTACAATGACTGTTATACAATTATGCCTGACTTGTAAAACTTGTTGACTTGACTTGTTGAAATGTATATTTATCAATAAAAAAAATTGACTTTGACTTTGCCTTTCTCAAGTTATTTAATTAAGTACAAGAAAAACAAAAGGTTCTTTTTTACCATTTAAATTATACTTACAGCATAATAAATAAATAGTCTTTGACATCTATGTATCGCAAACAATTCAAACAGGCTGTGGGAACTAAAAGGATGTTAGTTTAATAATAAGCTATAATTAATTAAAACAAAATAAGCTATAATTGTTTTTAATTTTTTTGTTATTTAACATCCTATCATTGAAAATACTAGTGTAGGTTAAAAAATACTAGTGTAGGTTAAAAATACTTTATTTGATGAGTACATAGACCAATATTGGGTCAGCAGACTAACTTTAGTATAGATAACAAGTATCGAGAGAGAAACCGTCGAGGAAGCTACGAATGAAAACAGATAAGCTATGAATTAGAAAGTTAGGTAAAGAGGTCATCAGTACATCAACAGAACGATAAAAATGCCTATTAACCAAATATAAATAACACTACACTTCCATAACCCTGTATCATGAGTTTATGTAATATTAATTCATTAGGTACTTCACATATCACGTAAGGAAGACACGAACGTAAGAAACCTATAATGCTGCAATTCGTGTCCTGATTTTTTATAACTCCACAGAGAGTTGAGCATACGTTCAAGTTAAAATAGCATTAAATAAACGCACAGAAATAACTTCAATCCTATCTAAGCAGAGATCTCGTATTATTATTCAAATATAATGAATAAATTTAATCTTCTCAGTCGAGTGTTTTCACTTTTTTAACAACTTTAATTTAGTATTTGTACTCACCAGTGGTTCACGAAAGTCGTAACGACGAAACTGTGACTATTTTGCTGTTTTCTTGTTGTAATTATTTATTTATCGGATGTGTAGAAACTATGGAATATCCAACTAATAATATAACTCCGATTGGAAATCAGCATGACACACTTCTCGCCATTTTCGGTGTTGACTGATACGAGAAAAAATCAAAAATCTAAAGTGAAGTTTGTAGAAGCTGTCACAATTAAGTATACCATTAGAAATACTACACATTCTACTAATAGCGTAGAAAAAAGTAGCAAAAAGGATGAACGGACGCATGGACAGAGATGTAAAAAGATTTTGGTAAGTTATTTAGGATAAATATTTTTACAGTTAAGCTTTTGATTATGACTCAAAAGCAATTGTCCAATCTTTATTAGAGTTTCTGGATTAATCAACATTATGATATTTGACTTCGAACAATATTCTTTGACATTTATATGTTCGTTACCAAATGTATTAGTCATTTTTCATCTCTTACAGTTATCTTTAATCTATTAAATCTACGCGAACGACCACTACACACTACTAGTATCTAGTAATTTTTACTCGATTTATTATAATTCTACTGGTAAAATTTCTAGCCTATGGGGAACTGTGGGTTGGGTCATGAATCACTGCCTGAATATTAGGATTCTGCTACTGTGGAATGGTTAAAAGCTCTTCCCTTGACCTACCTTGACTTAAAAGATCTTGACCCTTCTAATTCGATTTTAGCTCCCGGAGTCACGCGAAAATTCAACCTGAATTTAAGATTAAGTATGTTTATTCATAAAATCGTTTATTTCAAAACAATAATTAAATCTGTCCAAAATACGCGATTTATTTCAATTAAAATATATCGGTGCTGCAATGAAATTTCAATGGAAAATGCTTATGTACCTAATTTAAAAAAAGTTTAAATCCTTTTTACCTTTCGTTTTCATTCGTATCTCTTTTGACCACTGGTTTAAAATCAGGTAATTTCGAATGCTTGTATCCTAATAATACATGGTAAATATTTTTGTACTATTTTGCTGCCTGAGCTCTTGCCAGATTGTAGTCCTGGTGACTGGAATCTATGGTAGGTACTGGCCTCGGTGTACTAGAGCCAGGCGCATGCGGGAGAGCAGAACCTGTGGTTTTCCACAGGAGGTGGTGCGGTAGTGGTAGGGAAGTCAGTGTTAGTGTTCTAGAGAGGTAGATGAGGTAGTGGGTCTCGAAAGGAACCCAGTCAGAGGTGAGCTGGCGCCTGACTACTCCTCGAGGTGATCCAGCCCATTTTTCCTGATTGGGCCCCGAGAGGGCTTAGTTCGGAAGGTGACGGCTTCATGTATATGAAGCCGTCATCTTCCGAACTAAGTAGATGCTCTTGGACATGGTTGTTTTGGGAAGTATTTGTATCAAGTTGCCGACAGGGAATAAACACCAGTAAGCCACCGGTGTAGTTGCACGGAAGAGACCGCGCAACAAACATTGAAGGCATAATCTGGGGAGGAAGAATCGCGGCCGATCATTTTAATTAAGATGCTCGTCAGTGGAGGTCCGCCCCAGGACCATGACCACAGGCTCCTCAATTTTAGACCATGTCTCTACTTGGAGCGTCTGCAGCGTTGTATGTTTAGGCCCTGGATAGACCCTCCCGAGGTGGCAACACACCACTGGTTTCCAGCACGGCAGCGCTTCACTGAGCCGATGCAGTGGTTGCTCGCCAACCCGGTTCGATTACAGTCAGTTTCGTGTTAATCTTTTATCATCAGCATCATTATCAGTTGTAACAAATTTTGTTTAACACTACTTAGCAAAAATAGTTTACAAAAAGTCAGCCAAGGCTACTTAGATAAATACTCAGCCCAGCAACCCAGCATGGATGTGACGAAGTGAACATTCCAATACAATAATTTTATTATAATTAATATTTATTAGGTACATATTTTGCACGTTATAATATGGGTAAGTACTTAATTTAACAAATTATATATTACTAAGTCTAACATTAGTAAAACACTGTCCACCTTATGTATTCCGCACGAACCGTCCGTTATACTCAGCGACTCTCGAAATAAGTCACTCTTTTTAAAGCAATATCTTCTAAAAGCCAAAGGGGTATTATTTTGCGGTGTTTTAGTAATATTATAATCTGGGTTATCTAGGTTCAACGCGTCAATCCAGGCTTTATAGTATGAAACGAGGACATCTCCTAAAAATAACCAAAGTAAAACAAATACAATAGTCATTAAAATGAGCTGCGAAAGTAAAAAGAAATAGTAAGGACAAAATACGGGGTCTGGGTTCATCATTCGTGACCATCTACATGAGAGCCAGTGAAATATCATGCAGCAAACCAAAAATTGGTTAACTCCCGTACAAGCCGCCAGACATGTGTTCCATATTCTTCGTATAACAATGCAAGGAAAACACCAAATATCCTTGAAACTCCGCTCATGTAATTTAAATGGTTGAACAATATCCAGAGTATTGTATTTTTTGTCTTTGTATTTGCATTTGACATGGAATTCACATGGATCCTGGGTGGTTCCTGTCTTTCGGCTTTTTTTTGATTTTCCATTCGGTGCCATTCTTACACGTGTTAAAGGATACTGTAAGAAATATCACAGATCACTCTAATAATATCTAAAAAAACGATTAAATATTATAAAATAACTGGTCATTGAAAGTAATGTGACAGATTACAATCACAGACTAAGTAGAAAGATGATTAGAATCAAACAGACCACAGATCACTGGTAGACCAAACAGAACAGACGTAGAAAGAAAACAGAGTACGCTATTATCATAGAAAGAGAAATACAGTAATTATTGTAAAAACACAGACTCCAAAGATACTCTCAAGTAGTTTGTAGCAAAGAGTATGGCTATGTTACAACTATGTTGGCTAAGTGGGCTTTAATAAAGTAAATTGTCTTTGATCATTTGTATTGCAATTTTAAACAGGTATTTTTTCTACTTTCGGAAACACATAATATTTTTTCGTAAGTGTTAAATAGTGGCCAAGCAGTGCAAATATAAGTGGTAGGTCCCCAATTAATGGTTGAACGTCAACCGGAAAAAAACGTATAATTGTAATTTTAAGTATGAAAAGATCTGCGGTGCTTTTTCATAACACAATATAAGTGATTAAGACATGGAATGACAATCTTCGTGTCGAGATCAGTACGTGTTCTAGTAAACGCTAAATTTAGAGAAAGATGTAGATAGCACTACAAGGACTTAAATGTTATGACGTCAGTTGCTCTTTACTTATTCGAAACACCTAAGTACAGTACAGAAGAAACAACATAGGTCAATACAAAATTGAAAAAATGAATGAACGACGAATGGGTCTTAGAAATTACGTGTAATTACATGGCTTATAGATACAACATCTTAGATCTCTGGGTGACGAGCGCAGTGCAGTGCTAGGTAATGATTTGGACGCTTCATGTATCAATAGCTGCGTGTCACTGTGCTGTTTTGTGGCAGGCATATTGCTTACTATCAGGCACTTGTCCTGCTCGTCTCATTACTCTTTATTTAAGAAAATAAGAAAGAATCGGTCTAATAAAAACAATCATTCATTTCAACGTATTCCAGACTGTCAATGGCGAAAAGGCTTCCAACTAACATGGGTAGAGTCGTTTACAATAAGTTGCCAGAATAAAATAAGACTCTACCGAGTGAGACAATGTTTTAAATAAACGGAGACAACTTCTTTTGAAGCACACCTTGTATACCGTTAATGAGTATTTAACTTATGACTATGACTCTAGCAACTGACATTAAGTATCAGCAATCTGTAATACGCTTCCCTGTTACCCCAGAACCATATTCTAATTAAGAATTACGATTAGTATTTCGATCCTTTGCAGATATTACAAGCCGTAAGATATGCCCTCAGCTCAAACTCAGCTCAGCTCTAATTTTGAATGTAGTTTTAGAACTTTATTTTGAAGCGCACCTTGTATACCGTTAATGAGTATTTAACTTATGACTATGACTAGCAACTGACATTAAGTATCAGCAATCTGTAATACGCTTCCCTGTTACCCCAGAACCATATTTTAATTAAGAATTACTATTAGTATTTCGATCCTTTGCATATATTACAAGCCGTAAGATATGCCCTCAGCTCAAACTCAGCTTAGCTCTAATTTTGAATGTAGTTTTAGAACTTTATTTTGAATCGCACCTTGTATACCGTTAATGAGTATTTAACTTATGACTATGGCTCTAGCAACTGACATTAAGTATCATCAATCTGTAATACGCTTCCATGTTACCCCAGAACCATATTTTAATACTATTAGTATTTCGATCCTTTGCATATATTACAAGCCCTCAGCTCAAACTCAGCTCAGCTCTACTTTTGAATGTAGTTTTAGAACTTTAGCCATTTGACCTATCGTAACCATATTGTTAACGTAATACAGAAATTGTATTATTTATTTTAAATGTCTTGATAATTATGTACATAAGACTCTGAATTTATTATTATTGATCAGTTGGCGTCTATACAGCAAATTTAGTAACGGTTTTGTAACTATTGTATTGTAATTGACGAGACATACATATTATGATCTTATATTAAGTTTTAGTTGTAAATGTTTATGCAGCTAGGATTAGTGTATGTTATAATGAGTCAATAAATGATTATCTGCTTGTCTATAATCCGATTGCGTTATGGATCGGGGTACTTTTGGGAGTTACCTATTAGCAACGTGCCTGCCTCGGTAATTTCTACCAAAATGTAACCATAAGACATTATTTTGCTGCTAGCAATACATTTATTGATAATTGTCAACGTCAAGCAAGGGAAGTTGTTTTTGGGAAAATTTAGTTAATTTTTCTCTATGGCCAGTTCCGCTTTGATCATGGTGGGGAAGGTTGCGCAGTCTTTCTAAGAAAAATATTGCGTGTTTAACCGCGTAATTACTATGTAAAGACCGTCGAAAGTTTCTCTAACACTGCAAGATTTGCTGTAATCAAAAACAAAACGAAGAATATGGCAGGTAATTGCTTTGTTGTACATTATTTTGTGGTGAAAGTATTCAAGTTTCCTAATAACTATTCGAGGAAATTACTGCTTGATAAAGTTACTAAACAACAATAATTACTATATACAACGGGACATCTTTACTAATTATCACGATTTCGAACATACAAAAAGAATTGCGTGTAAAAAAACAGGTTTTCTGACCTCTATTTAATATTCGGAACTGACTTGGTACAAGAATTCTTGTTCAAGGATTAAAGTTTTTTTGTCGTAGAGTATTGTTATTACTTTACAATATTACTCAACGATGTTTGTCACTTACATCATGTTTATTTACTTGAGTATTTATATCAACTTTCGCTTTAGGCATAACAACTATCTAGGAAGTAATCAAATGAAATTATTATATAGGCGTTGACTGCGTTTAAATCTTGGATTGGAATTATGGTGCTATAAAACTCGTGAATAACCCGTGATATACCCACTTAAATAATATAAAAATAAATGGATTAAAAATAATTACTATATTTATATTGAAAAAACATAGAAATTAAGAATAGAAATAAACAACTGGATAATAAATTTAAAAAATATAAAAGAATGATGAAAACATATAAATTAGTTAGTTATTTTGTTTCAGCTATCAAGTGAATATATATATTACTAGCTGTACACCCTGCCACGCTTCGCTGTGGCACATTGTAGTGCAAAAATTAGATAAAAACAATCCTTGATGCGGATTATATATCATTCTAAAATTTCAGCTCTTTCTCTATATGTAATTAATATCTTTTAAAAACACTTTTATTCTTTGAAAAAGACAATAGGTAAGACATGCTCTCAAATAGATCCCACAACAGTGTCTCGAAAACTGGTTCACTGGTTAATCTGAAACATACAATTTTTTTGAGTAATTTTATTGTTTTCAGTTTTTGTTTGCATAACGGTTCTTAATGCCAGAAATTTAAAAAAAACATTTTGTCTTTAGCTATTTAGTCTTGATTGTAGCTACACAATCATACTGTAGGTTCTTCATTTTGATTTTTATACCTCAATATCTCAATATCTAATTAGATATCTCAGTTTACAAAATGAATAACTTCGTAGTAGCAAATTTCAAAGGGGCCACTAAAATTTATTAAAAAAATTAAAGCATCAGTCGGTTTTGCGAATTAAGGTATGAGTATCAATTTCTAATTTTTAGTCCTAATGAGAGATTTAAGTCGCTTACGTTACTTCAGTTCCTGGATCTTGGAGCTTCTTAATCTTGACATAAGCAAATTAGTCCTGCCTATAGTAACTAAGTTTGGATTCTAACTACTTAATCTTAACTCTAGCCACTTACCACTTAGTCTGCACAGTAGCTACTTACTATTGATTCTAGATACTTAGTTTTGATTCTAGCTACTTAGTCTTGATTCTAGCTACTTAGTCTTGATTCTAGATACTTACTCTCTTGATTCTAGGGACTTAGTCTGGAGGTTAGGTACTCAGTCTTGATTCTAGCTACTTAGTCTTGATTCTAGCTACTTACTCTCCTGATTCTAGGGACTTAGTCTTGAGGTTAGGTGCTCAGTCTTGATTCTCTTATCTTCTTAATCTTGACTCTAACCACTTAGTCAGGAGGTTAAATACTTAGTCTTGATTCTTGCTACTTAGTCTTAAATCGTAACTTCTTTGTTTCAGATCAACGACTTTCCAAAACCATGATCATCATCATCTTCACATTGATATCTCTCACGACCTCCGAGTACATTCCCCCCCGGACCTCGTTACCCATGCCCGAAAGAGAAAGAAAGCAGCCTGCTGTACCCTTGCGTGTGCGAGAAAGGGACGGATGCAGGGCTGTATATAAGATGTGAGAACCAAGGGCTGGCCGTGTTGAGCGTGGGGATTGGGAATATAGCGGGATTGGGGTATCCCGTGGAACAGTTAATAGTTAAGGAGGGAAAGTTCTGTAAGTATACAAATACCAATACTTTACCATTAGCGCACACCAAACGGCGCCCGGGTGTCGCGCTGTACCGTTTGATTTTAGACCTTATTTTCAGATGTTTACAAACTATTTTTGCTTACTTTAAACAGCCGTGCCTGGGTGTCTTGGTATTTTATGGGTGACTAGACGTCCGCCCCAGCTTCGCCCGTGGTACATTATATAGCACTCATCGTGATCCCGTACATATACAACGGTGAAAGAATGACTGAAATCGGTTCAGTCATTCCTGAGAATATCGCTTTCAAACAAAACACCTCTTCAGCTACCTGCTACGCCACCTGTCGGAAATTAGTCGTATCAACTCAGATTTAGAAATAAATTTGATTAGCAAAGGTTTATATTCAACACAGATTACATACCTCATATTCAATGACGCAATCTTTGACACATGCTGTCATGTCAAAGCACGGTATGAAAACACTAAAAAAGGAATATTTTTTCCCGTTTTTGTTACATTCTTGATTCATGCTCCGCTTCTATTGATAGTGGCGTTATGTTCTATAACCTATAGCCTTCCTCGATAAATGGACTATCCAATAGAAAAATAATCTTTCAATTCGGACCAGTACTTCCCGAGATCCTAGCGTTCAAACAAACAAACAAACTCTTCAGCTTTATAATATTAGTATAGATAATGATATTTCTCTTTGCAAATTCTGTTGTTTCAATATTATTCAAAGAAAATTCCTTCCAACCTGATGTCCCGTGATACCATATCTTATTTATTTAAAAATTCATTAATGATTTTAACATTTTTTAACCAACGTTCCAGCACACCTCTTCGGTCCACTACTACACAGGTCAACGATCAGAGTGCTACGTATAGAAGATACGCCAATACAGACGATAGACCAATATGCCTTTGCTGGCGTCAATAAAACTCTGCAAGAAATCTACATGACCAATACTCAGATTGAAGAATTCCCTAAAGAAGCATTTAAGGTACTAGTTATTTTTATTTTTTGACGTCACAACGTCTAATAAATTGACGAACGGCGGCTGCATGCACGAAAATGTGTCCTGTTTTGTCCCGTTACGCTCATTGTACGCTTGCGCCGCATCTATCAATGTTTTGTTATGATGTTGTCACGTTAAACTATCGTCCGTAAACCGACCGAATTAACAAACAACCATTTTTTTTTAATAAAGGGTTACGAGACGATCAGGACATGTGCCTGATGGTAAGCAAAGTGCCTGACACATAACACCACAGTGACACGTAGCTATTGGAACATGAAGAGTCCAAATCATTACTTAGCACTGCACTGCGCTCGTTACCCAGAGATCTAAGATCTTGTATCTCTAAGCCCTGTAATTTCTCTGGAAACATTGCCCTTCAAACCGGAATACAGTAATATTTGCACATTACTGCTTGGCGGTAGAATAACTGGCAAAGGTGTGGTACTTCCCCAGGCAGACTCTGCCAAGAGTCCTACCACTACAAAAATTTACTATTAGATTTAGAAGATTAGATTACAGAACATAGGTTAATCTCCCCCTCTTCAATTGCACTCAGTTGGACAGCTTACAAGTGACGGCATAGTGCTGAATCTTATTACTTTGTACCCTTCTATCATCCTACATAGGTCTCCTGGTGGTTCATATGACCCATACATTTTGTTCAAGGGCCTGCAGTCTATTATGCTTATGCTACTGTGCTTGCAGATCCTGAGCAACCTGACCATCCTCTCCGTCAACGGGCACAGGATGATCAAGCTGGATAAAGATATATTCGCTGGGAGCATGGCGACGGGCCGTCTGGAGAGGCTCTACCTCAGCAACGGGATGATCCAGGATATACCGCCGGAAGCTTTCCAGGTCAGTTTCATTGAAACCAATACATATGACATCAAAGTCAAAATACTTTATTCACAAATGTACAATTTAAGGTAGCGGTTCGCTTGGAGACTGCGACCGGAGACCGCGACAGGCACTTGACAGTATGGAATTGTATGGACGCCAGTTCGCGCCGAGACCGCGACAGGAGACCGAGACACGTGTCGCGAGACATGTGTCGCGGTCTCGGCGCGAACTGGCGCCCATACAATTTTATAGTGTCAAGTGCCTATCGCGGTCTTCGGTCTCGGCGCGAACTGGCGCCCGTACAATTCTATAGTGTCAAGTGCCTATCGCGGTCTCCGGTCTCGGCGCGAACTGGCGCCCATACAATTCTATAGTGTCAAGTGCCTGTCGCGGTCTCCGGTCTCGGCGCGAACTGGCGCCCATACAATTCTATAGTGTCAAGTGCCTATCGCGGTCTCCGGTCTCGGCGCGAACTGGCGCCCTTACAATTCTATAGTGTCAAGTGCCTGTCGCGGTCTCCGGTCTCGGCGCGAACTGGCGCCCATACAATTCTATAGTGTCAAGTGCCTATCGCGGTCTCCGGTCTCGGCGCGAACTGGCGCCCTTACAATTCTATAGTGTCAAGTGCCTGTCGCGGTCTCCGGTCTCGGCGCGAACTGGCGCCCTTACAATTCTATAGTGTCAAGTGCCTGTCGCGGTCTCCGGTCTCGGCGCGAACTGGCGCCCTTACAATTCTATAGTGTCAAGTGCCTGTCGCGGTCTCCGGTCTCGGCGCGAACTGGCGCCCTTACAATTCTCTTAGTAATAAAACACGGTTGCATTGGTGGTAACGAACGAACAAACTTTTTATTTTAAAAGTACAGACAATATAAATTATCAATAGGTACAATATTCTTTCATAGATGGCACCACTCTGTACATATTAACAAGAACTTAAGTGCCATATTTATTTTGTTACATGTATATATATATTTAACACTCCCACATAACAAAATAATTCTAAAAGATTTTATATAACTCATTTATTTAACCCTAGCATTTCTATAAATTTATAATGTTTGACTGTATTCAACCCTTTAGTAAATAAATCTGCCGGCATGTCTGAAGTTGGTAAATATTCTAATTTCATGACATTATTCTTTACATGTTCTCTAAAGAAATGAAAACGTATATCTATATGTTTCGATCTTTTAAACAAACAATGATTACTTGCCAACTTATGTGCAGACTGATTGTCATTGAAAACAGTTATTACATATAACTCATTAGTTAATTCATGCAGTAAATTCCTTAGGTATAAAACTTCTTTACAACAATCAGATATACCCATGTACTCTGCCTCAGTACTGGATAAGGCAACAGAAACTTGCTTCCTGGTTTCCCATGAAACAGCACCACCAGCAAGAGTAAAGAAATAACCTGTATATGAACGTCTATCCAATACATTACTACCCCAGTCAGAATCAACATAAGCTAGTAGTTTAGGGTTTCCATCAGCATAATATTTGAGACAAAAATTTTGGTAGTTTGTAAGTATTTCAAAACTCTCTTTGCATAAGCCCAGTGTATGTCACTATAACAATTATTAAATTGACTTAAATAATTAACTGAAAAAACAATATCAGGTCTGGTGAGTACTGCCAAATACATCATGCTACCAATCAGTTGTTGGTAGGGTAACTGATTATTACAATTATCACTTTTGCATAAATTTAATTTGGGTTCAATAGGTGTATATACTGGTTTACAATTCTCAATATTAAATTTTTTACACAATTTTTCTATGTACTGTTGTTGATCTAGAGTAACACAACCATTTTCTTTGTCCACATGAACCCTCATGCCTAAGCATTGCCTAATACTACCCATATCTTTTATTTTAAAAATAGATGACAAGCTTTTCTTCACTTTTTCAGTTTCTAACACATTATTTGAACAAAGCAAAAAATCATCAACATAAATAGCAATAAATATTCTATCTGATCCATTAATTTTTGTGTAGAGACATGGTTCCAGTTGAGATCTTTTAAAACCAATTGTATTCAAAAAAGTATCAACTCTCTGGTACCAAGCTCTTGAAGATTGCTTTAATCCGTATATAGCTTTCTTTAATTTAAGCACTTCATTTAATTTATCATTACATTTAAATCCTTCTGGAATTTTCATATAAACAGTTTCTTTTAAGAAGCCATTTAAAAAAGCAGTTTTGACATCAAGATGAGTAATGTCAAGCTTCATCTGAGCTGCCAAAGCAAAAAGCAATCTTAAAGATGAATGTCTCAGCACTGGTGAGAAAGTTTGATCAAAGTCTATGCCAGGTTTTTGAACAAAACCTTTTGCAACTAACCTTGCACGATATCTTATATTATTGTCGCTGTCAATTTTACGTTTAAACACCCATCTACAAGGCACGATTGTACTGTTCACTGGCAAGTCCACAATCTCCCAAGCATCATTTTCATCAAATGATTTCAGTTCATTGTCCATAGATTGCGCCCACTGTACACTATCAGCTCCATTTAGAGCTTCTTGGAGTGATATTTCACTGTCATCGAACACTTCACTACACGCACTCACACAAGAAAAGCCAAACCGCTCAGGCTTTCTACGTGTACGACACTGTTTTGGCACATCCTGAACTACTGGTAAATCTGGAGTGACGACCTGTTGCTCTGGAACTGCAGTAGGCACTTCACTTTCCTCGATATCAAGAAATTCATCTACCTCAGAGCTGGAGCTGCCTGGGTCCTGGCTAACTGCATCCACATCTGCCCTGGAACTGGATTCTGACTTGATTTTCTTGTCGGGGACACTCATACTGGGTTGCTCTCCCACTGCCTCTGAAGAAAGTCCTGGTGTCTCCTCCTTGACCACAAAATCATTGCTCGATTCTGTTATTTTACTGGAATCTCAGTAGCACAATTCCCCTCCTCAATCACGACAATATCTCGACTTGTACTTATTGTGTTATTGTTGGGATTGTACACTCTATATCCTTTGACGTGGTCTGGATAACCAACCAAAATACATTGTGTCGCCTTCTTGTCCCATTTGCGCCTTTTTTCCTTAGGAATGTGAACCATCACTTTACTGCCAAATATGCGTAAGTGACTGACATCTGGTTTCTCTCCTGTCCACGCTTCGAATGGTGTCTGATTGTTTAGTCCTGATGCTATTGATCGGTTTCTCAGATACACTGCAGTATGTACTGCTTCTGCCCAATATCTCTTGGTTAGTCCTGCATCAAACAACAAACACTTGGCCTTTTCTACCACTGTGCGGTTCATCCTTTCACAACATCCGTTTTGCTGTGGGGTGTACGGATTGGTTTTCTGGTGCAATATTCCTGCTTCTTCTAAATACCTATCAAAATGCTTATTGCAGAACTCCAAACCATTATCCGTTCTTAAAACCTTTATTCTTTTTCCAGTTTGATTTTCCACCATGTGCTTGAAGGTTTGAAACTTGTCAAGTGCTTGATCTTTGGTCTTTAAAAAATAAACAAAGGCCATTTTACTTTTGTCCTCCACAAATAATAAAAAATATCTGGATCCTCCAATGGACTTGATTTCCATTGGTCCACAAATGTCGGCATGCACTGTATGGAGCAATTCATCACTTCTGTCACCTATATTGGAGAAAGGCAACCGTGCTTGCTTGCCTTCACAGCATACAATACAGTTTTTTAGGTTAACTTGAGACTTATCTGTGTATGTCATACCGACAACTGCACCATCTCGCATTTTTTCCAGATCAGCACTATTAAGATGCGCAAACCTTCGATGCCACACGCGTCCCGAAATTGGTGTAAATAAACAATCCAGTTTCTTCACATTTAACTTGTAAACACCATCCACCAATTCTGCCGTAGCAACGAGTTCGTTTTCTTTGTTAAAAATCATGCAGTGATTATCCGTGAAATTAACTTTATTTCCTTTTGAAATGAGCTGGCTAACTGACAGTAAATTCGCAGCTAAACAGGGCACAAACAATACGTTGGATACAGGAATGTCGTATTCTGTGTTTTTCACCATTGTTGTAATCTCGGTATCACCACAACAATTCACAGAAATCACCGACTTGTCCGCAATAACAATCTCGTCAACAATTGGCTTGATCGACACATTCTTCAACCAATGTTTGTTTGTTGTCATGTGCATGCTGGCTCCTGAATCGATGTACCAGTCCGTAGTATTGAATCTTCCGCTTAGAAAAATAGCACTAAATGCATTGGATGTCCTTTTGTTTTCTGAAAACTTGCATTGATTCTTATAGTGCCCCGGCTTTTTGCATTTATAACAAATTCGGAACAATTATTTTCACGCAGTTTTGATGATCTGACAGTAACATTTAAATGACATTGACAGTGACAGTAAATGGTATTTGACAGTACAGTAATTGTTTTATATTCTGTGGAGTATAAAAGCCGTTTCCTTGAACAGCAAGCTTTATACAATTCTACGTTTTAGGCCCCTATTATATCATTAGATATTCGAACAGTCTTTGTAACCTAAAGTTAAAAATCTAAAGGGACAACAAGGGTACGGCGTCGCTAACATGCTTAATATCTAATAGTGTACCAAAAGTTAGACCGTTCGGGCTGTGTCCGCGTCCGAAGAGAGTAGTCTTCCACGTGCGTCACGTTATTGTGTTGGACTAATCTCAACAGAAAATGTAACTCGACAGCTCCAACTTAAAGGTAGTTTTTGAAATCAAATGGTTCCAAGACATTTTTTCTTGAACTGGGCAGAGCCTTTGCCATTCAAAAAACAATATTATTTGAAAACTTATAAACTATATTATTTGTAATATCTCAATTTGTTTGTGTCGCAATAAAGACTATCTATCTATCTAACTCCGAATTTGATAGCTTACTTCGGAAACTACGGAAACCGGAGGGTGTGGCCATGGTCCCGAGTTTACCCGAAGAATTCTTATCATTCCCGAGCATGACGCTAGAATTTAATTCACAGCCCACGAAAGATCTGTCTGAGCCGCGCCAAATGAATTTTTCACTTCAAAAATTGGCAGTCATAGGAATTGCCGGTAAAAGTGAAAACTTCTTTGGAAATTACGCGGGTGAAACCGGAGAACATGGCTATGGACATCTAGAAATGCGTCAGCATTCATTCAGTCATAACCTCGCCCTCTGGTTTCACCCCCGTAGTTTCCAAAGTGAACTATCTAATTCTGAGTTAAAAGTTTTCACTTATAACCGCATTTCATTATATCCGCAGTTCCTATGACTGCCAATTTTTTAAACATACAGAACATACCCTAAATGGATGTAGGCCGATTACCAGTAACCCTGTATATATTGTTAGCGAATGTTTTTGACTCAACAATTAATTAGGATTTAATGACTTTCGTAAGTTACGTATAAAACATTAAAGAACTGTTGCCCACACTGGCAATCGTTAATATGGAAACTGCGCATGTATGTCAAGAGGATTTGTTCATGGAGGTGTAACCAGACATGATTATGTTTGGTCTCACTCACTCCGCTGGCCACTTCTTCCTAGGTGCGAGTGCTTTTGACAAGTCGCGATCATTATAACCACAAAGATAGGTCAACCTCAATCGGCTTCTTTGTGGCTATTTGCACGCAGTACCACGTCGGGTAGTGCATGCGATTTGACCCTTTTGGTCATGAAATAGAGCACACTTTCCCGTGTATAACTGTAATTGTGCTTGGTAATCCTACTGCGTGAGCACGACATAAACGTTTCTGAGAGCTGCTGTGTAAAGACACATTTAACGTTCCATAATACGCAGAAACTGGCTTTTCGATGCTATGATGTGTACGGTAATAATAGGTTAAAGGACGAGTAGTGAAATCACAAATCAGAAATCATTGAATTCGAACATGAATTAGGTATGTGAAATACCGAAATTTCTCAAGTTGGAAATAAACGCCACTGTGATAACTGTCAGGCTGTTGTATTTCAACAATTGTTTAACAACAATATTGAGGACTGTCCAACTGTCGTGAGGAGCGTGAGGTGCCAATCGCCATTATTGTTAAAATCGCCATGGTTGGAGCAGTTATTTCATATTGGGATTTCAAAAAGCAGTAATTACTCGGAGCCTAACTTTGAATCGTCGTCTTATCAAACAGCACCAACACCGTCGAAATTAAGGATTCCAAGAAATCAACACTGCCGCATCCACAGTGTGAAAAAGGAGTTCTTCCACACGTTACCTACCTCGGCCTTCGCATTCTTCCGCCATACGCTGTGATCGCCGACTGATTTACACGATAGTAATTAAATTAACACTAAGATATTTGCATTTGTGGTAAACAGTTAGTAGTAGTTAGTACTTAGAATAGAATCCGAACCTAAAAGCTTATCGCTCTAGTTAATTGTATGCTTTGTTCCAATGGTACCAAATAATGATTGAAATTAGGGTTTCCTGGTCATTTTCAAGGCGAACATACAAATAATCTAGATATACCTACACAGAATAGTGTTGAAAACTAGCTGCTGCCTTGAATATTGATGATAACCTGATACTTAAAAATTGTACTTACTATCCCAACAAGTACTCAATCATACCAGGAAGTTACGAGCTCATCCAATGAAACAAACACAAAAAAATGTTAAGTAAAGTGGCATTCTATGATTCTAATTATAATCAACGGGAGATCTCTACGAGGACAAAATCCACAGAGACTTCAGAGTTTCTATATTTATATGAACCAATCAATTTGTAAGATAATCTGTTGTCATATTCATATTGTGTCACTACAATCACAATTTAAAATGTTACTATGTAGATACATCACAACTTTTGATGTTAATCATCTAATTAATTATTGAGAAAATGTCTCCAGCAATAATAAGTGTCTGTTAAAATCAGGACATCCCTGTTGACTGTTAACTCAAAACAAGTATTTACATTGTTAGTAACTTACTAGGTAGGTATGTGGTTAGTATCAATTTATTATGTATGTTGACGGTTCCCACATACTACAGTATTTTTGATTTTATATCGCAATGTGTACAGTATTGTCATATTTATGTTATATACTTATATATTATAATACTTTAATAAACAATACTTGTGTTGTATGAGAAAAGTCGAACTATTCTTGCGATACTTGGATGATAAATTGGTTTGTTATTTATTTAATACTAAGATAATGGTTTGGCACATAAGTATGTTGTAGCAAGGTATCAGAATTCAACAAATAAAAATTAAGTTGGTAATAGTAAATAATTGTATTTCATTTTAATTGAATTGAGATCTTACCTAAAAAGTCTAATCATATGAACAGTACAAATATAAAATACTTAATACGAATTGATAAGTACCTACTATATTTACATAACTTCGTTTTGTCACTCATTGTAATTCAAAATGTACATTAAGGTGTTTAATCTGTGTGTACATTGCACACTACCTTCAGAAAACTGTCATTATTAGTCAATAATTAATTAGTTTGCTGTAAATTAAACGGATTTTACAGCTACCTCTCTATGACAACAATCAATCCTCGAGAAATCAGGATGTCAATAAAATACAAATTTGTACTAGTTTAGAGAGAAAGAGTACCTACCTATGATATAAAAGTTAATTAACACTATCTTAAACAAAACATAAATATGTAGTGTACATATTCAAGTTTATGGTTGAGAGGTTTAATTTGGGATGAAGATCATCAAACATAATTGTCTTCTCCTTTCTTGTCTATGTATCCATATTATAATATCAATCCATAATTTCACCAGGAAGCGAGCCTCCCAAGACTACAGTGTAATTAAGATTTTTCAAGTAAACTATGATCTATTTAATCCATACAAAGATTTAAATATCATAGTACTAGCATTCTGTATACTGGATTTAATTAAAGAGTCCTAAGACCAAACATGAGATTTTAAAAGATCAAGTAGGTAAATTACATTACAATTCAGTTTCGTTTAAACGTATGTCATAACATCAGAGAATGGGGTACAAAATAAAAAACACAATTTACGGCTGCATTTAGTATTTATTATTGAAGGAAATAATTTATTTAATCTAGGGGGCGCGGTAGTGCCCGCCAAGTCGAGTACTGAAGCAAACATTAAATTTACACCTTGATTGTGATGTATAGATAGACAATGACTTATGACATTCCGCCAGTTTGCATAATACTTCATATCCATTCTTAAATTACAGGTACAGGTAATAGGTACATATAAAATATATCCTATAGCACTTTCGAGGCGTCTATAAAAACCACTAGATATGCCCTTTAAAATTTCAGGTGCATGGATTTATGTCATCATTGGGAAGAGTGAGCTCACTATTTCCATTCTAGTCGGTTGCAGGAAGCGGTGTACCCTATTTTTACTCATTATTTGTTGTTGTCAACAACCAAAATAAGTAGAATCACAGCATATCTCACCGCTAGCGATTCTAGGGATCAAGTAGATTGGTTGTGTGTAAGCCACTTACGCTACACAAAGAGACAGTTTATTACCAATTCCAAAGTACTCAGGGCACATTGATTGGTTTATATCGATGCTTGGAGACCACATACATTTCCAAAGTTGCAATTTATCTTACTTTGTGATTCCTGAGATAAGTGTTTTCCAATAAATTTTCTTCAATTTTATAATATTAGTCTAGATTCAATGAACTCTGTATCACTTTCAATTACAAAACTTTTGATAGCAGTTATATATTTCATTACTTTCAATTAACCTTTGTATTTAACTATACAGACACTATGTTGGGGCATTACTTTCATGTATTGTATTGTTATGGTCTGAATTATCGTCTTCGTGGTTTGGTCACTTTGTATATCCATCAGTCGTCTTTGCAGTATGACATAATACATCCCAAATCTTACTTTGCTTGCATTGCAAAGAGAATGTCCGTTTCAAATTATATAAGAGGTTCTGTTTTACTGTATTGATTACACGGCTAGAGAGGTTAGTTTTCGCATTGCTATTCTTGAACCTTTCCGGGGTAGGATTCTCATACTTCTTGCCACCGAGCTCGTTCTCTTGTTGAATAATATGACATGTTTCCATTTATTACAAAGTTTACCACTAAAACAGATCTTAAATGTATTTGAAAATTGTAAATGTAAACAAACAAAACAAGAATACAAGACCAGTGCTACCAGTCGGGTCTTGTCAAAAATTTGCTGAAATATAAAAAATGTAAATTTTTTAACCCCCGACCAAAAGTTATAAGTTTGACGTCAATGTCTGTCTGTCTGTCTGTCACCGTAGAGCTCAAACGGATGAGCCGATTTCGATGCGGTTTTTTATATTTGAAAGTTAATATCCGTGCGGATGTTCTTAGCTATGTGTGGTTAACATAGATTCAAGATGGCCGCCACCTCAAAATGGTAGACAAAATATTTCTTCACAACCTACCTCAATATGGGTATCAAATGAAAGGGCTTGACTAATAGAATACTATACACTATAAAAAAAGTCTAATCCAAGATGGCCGCCACTACAAAATGGCGAATTATATTATTTTTTCACTACTACCTCAATATGGGTATCAAACGAAAGGGCTTGACTAGTAGAATACTTTGCACTATGACAAATTTCAAATCCAAGATGGCCGCTTCCACAAAATGGCGAAATACATTTCTTTTTTTCACAACTCCCTTATGGGTATCAAATGAAAGGACTTGACTAGTAGAATGTTGTACGGATAACAAATCTGAGGTAGTCGGGGGCTAGTCAATTTTTTTAATTTTGTTCTTGTTGTTAAGAAATTACCTTTTCATTTTTTTACTGGAAAGGTACAAAAATTTGATAGAATAGAATATTAGTTGTATTGACTTGCAGAAATCGTTGAGTATTTGAGCACTTGCCCGCTATTTGTAAATTATTGTTAATTTACAATAAAATTGATGTATTAAGTCAAACGTATATCGAAATATCGCAAAAATTTGGTCCTGTAAATGCGCGCGTATGTGCGCGTTTTATGAATTTTATATACACTACATACTACATATTTATGAATTTTAATTTCTTTATTAGTTGTCATACTTCCAAAATGTATATTTTGTATAAACAACTAGTGAACCTGAGATATACAAATAATAATAATATATACGAGTACGTACAATATAGTCTACAATTCAAGATTTCTATTTTAAAATTTGTGAATTTGTAGCATCTGCAAATTTTTTTTTACCGAATATTACCTGTATGTTTGTTTGCACCATAGGTATAACTATTAAGTAGGTAGGTATAATAACGGATTTATAGTACAAAGTCCGCTATTCTCTATAGTTTGTCAAATACAAATACAAAAATCTTTATTGCTGTTTGCAGGTAAGATAAGGCCTTCAATAAATAAAACAAAAAGAAAATAATTAAGAAGTGAAAATAAAATGGAAAGAGAAATAAAAACTAATCTCCGAATAACCCACCCTAAAAGTGAGAATAAGATAATAATAATTATTTTATAAAATGAAATTGGTGACCGATGAACATATGAGTGAAGAGAGTGCATCAGCGGCAGCGTCTGAAATTTTAAAATCATATTCTTTTTCTGCATTTCAAATTAAACTTTCGATAATATTCTCTCTCGAAAAAAATTGCCAGTTTGTGAAACAATAAGATCAAGCAGTCAGTACCGGCTTTCACTATCATCATCATCATTATCCTTGCTGTATTTTACTCTAGCATGTATGAATGCTTTCAATGGCTCTAATGTTGGCATTTTGTAATGAAAACTTGTTTTGGCACGCCACAGCCAGAATTTTCGTGGGATGTGGCAGAATTCTACCGTCACGTTCGAGTTTGATTTGAAATCTTCGGGCAATCGCGGGTTTATGGCCATTGGCCATCTGGAAATGCGTCAGAATTTCTAGATGGTCATGCTTATGGTCACGTCCTTCAGTTTCAGCCGAGTAGTTTCCAAAGTAAGCTATCAAATTCTGAATAATAAGTTTTCAGTTCTATCGGGAGTTCCTATGACTGTCCATTTTTTAATAGTCATAATATTTGAAACACCGATTATAGTTTGGAAGAACACATATGCTACATTTTATCCCAGGAAAACAAAGGGAATGTGAACTACGCAGGTAATATAGCAAGGCGGTGCTAGATATATATTGGTTTCCAATTATTTAGCAGCAGTGAAGTCATACCACACGATTTATTTATCAATTTTAGCCACTCCACAGACCGTGACCATTGCCATTACGTTTCAATTTTTTTTACATATTCTTGGATTAGGAGAAGAAGGAGAAAACAGGGGGTGTTGTGAACATTTTAGTCGGATTTCGTCTGTTGAGCCGATCACTACCGGTTGGGATACCAATAGTAATTGACTCGACATCGCCTTTTGCCTAAGCCGCCTCCTACCGGCCCAGAGCCTCCACCACAGCCGCATTTCTATCCTTGATAGCCATCTGCAAGTTGAAATTGTCGAGCCGCGTCTTACGGACGTGACCTTTAACATGGGTGTTAAAATCGCGTGAACAGGCTCCACTGTTTAGCAGTAGTCAGTAGAGGTAAGTCCCACTCATAAATAAAGAAATGTTAGTATGAAAATTAACGTGGTTGTTACATATATTTTATTGGATATCGGGACACTCACGTATAATATGATCGGTCAATCCGACTCGAGTTTCGGCCGCATCTGGCGGCCTTTTTCAGGAGAGTGAACGCGCGCGATGGCTGCCCGTTTGGCCCAAGGCGGGCGCGTGCATACGCAATACATACATACGTGAGTGTCCCGTTATCCAATTAAATAAATGTTTGCGCCTGGACTACAAAAGAAGTCTTTAATCGACGTAGTTATCATAATTTAAAATAATTCGTTCCTATTAGGTACTTACCTACCTTACGGTTTGAAAAACGCAATAAACGCTGATGGATGAAAATGTGTAGTTTTTATTTCCGTTCTACATTTATATCCATAGCCGTTAGAAAGTTATTCGCCCTATCTCAACGTACTCAAATTCGCTAGGTATGACGAAAATTTCGTTCAGTAGGCAACACTGGGAAAACCTCAATAGAACCGTCATCTACTCTGATTTGCTCAATGACATATGACAGTGACATTTCATCCATTAAGATCCTATTCATGACTTTTTCGTTATACACATTAGTGTTGTTTATTGAACGTTTTGCATGGCAACATTGAACGAATGAATGAACGATAAGTTTATTATCTGTATTATTTTTTTATCTGTCTACTGCATACAAATAGCCGCAGCCTAACAAATTACGTTTGACTTTTTTGACGTTTCAGTTGAACTGACATTAGCTGCATTTCGTTCATTCCTATGATGGGGCTGCCATTTTCTAGATACAAATGCACTCTGGCTATTACCGCTGCTAACTTCACTTGAGTCATCCATGTCTATGAGTTTCGATTTTATTGAATCAGCCGTAATTAGCCATGTGTCGTTACGGGTTTTTTCAGATAACGGAACGTAAACGTTACGCATATCCAAATAGACGGTATCAAAACTGTTTATTTTTCATAACCATTTATTTTCGTATTTCATCGTAACGAGATATGATTCAGTTTTCAATAACCGAACGCGTTAAATATATCTATGCGTCTTTCTTCCTCACACTTATACTACTACGTATATATCTCACTCGCTCTAACCGTTGCGATACAGTTATGGGCATAACTTCAAAATCACTACCGATTGCGTTGCACGCAAAGAACTGTAGACTATGTTGCGCGATAAAGCAAGCAATGGTTGTCATGGAATTTTTAAAGTGCATAACGATACTTGAAATATAAATAGTTGTAAGATTTTGATATACCGTGTTTTCGTTATGAAGTCATATAAATAGTTATACAACGCTTTACGATATATAACGACCATGGCTAGCCGTAATATCCATGCCAGAATGTTCTATGGCCATGATCATCGGTGAGAACTTCTCGGGGTAAACCAGCTAAAAGTAGCGATCCAACCCATTCTTCGTCAATCTTGAAACCGGTATTATTTAACCGTTGGCTTGTTTCAACTATTGAAGTCACATATTGCGCCATGGACTCGCAATTTTCACGACGAATCGAGATAAGATTTCGCAATAATCCTATTCTTCTCGTAAAACCGGTATCGTCGAACATCTTTCGTAGCTTCGTCCACAAGCCTAACGCGGTAGCTTCAGTCTTGATATGCACATATAACCCTGGTTCTATTGTCAGAATTATTTTTGCACGTGCTTTAGAGTCGTTTGCTTCGCCTGTCCGCCCGCACAGATTTCTAAAACAAAAGGCAGATGGAACGTTCGGAACACAGATCCTTAGGTCCAGAAAGCAAATATCAAACGCCAAAGCAAATACAAACTCCAGTCAGTACGAAACGGACTTCCGTCTCGTACGGGAGTCCCGTGTGATTTTAAGTTTTGTTTAAGATTATGCCGTCTTGTGTCTTCAAACATTGCAAACAATGTTCCCAAAAATAAGAAAAGGAAAGAGGAATATCATTTCATAGGAAAGTTTGAATATTTTTACTGCTTTTTATATTAATTTAGGCGATTTCATTTCGATTGATGAATAGAAACACAACACCTCAACGAAAATTGGTTGGTGTTGCTATCCTTAATTGAAATTATTTTCCCTAAAGTTAAGGTAAAATATAGATTATGATTTTTTTGAAGATACTCGTAGACCAAACTATTTATGTACTTGAAGTAGATTGTATTATTCTATTTTAAACCCTATTTTTATAATCGTAATTTTTTAATTTAATGTGAATCGATGCCTAGCACTAATCCACGTCATTACTAGTGTTTATAAAAATACTAATGGTGTTGATGAAAACTATGGTTATGAAGCAAGTTTTTAATACTTGTAAGTAGGTATAGTGGAGCTTAACCCTAGATAGCTAACGTTCCTGAACTTCTATGATAAGCTAACCATTCGACTTTTTGACGACCATTTTTTAAACGTGTTTTTTTATTAAAATTGTATATTATTTTAATCAGGTTTACTATATTCCTGGGCTATTGCCCAATATAAATTAATATATATATTAATATAATGGGATATAAATTAAAGATAATTATTACATAAATGAATATTTATTTAACTTTTAGGTACTAAATCACAAATCTTAATGGGAACTTGTTTCTTTGAGATCAATAAGGCACTAAATCTTACAATGACTAAATTAGGAACAATTTGTTAAAACTTTTCTTTTTCTTTTGGTATTATAAAGCTAAAAGCTTAAAATTAACCGTAAGTATAAAATTACTTAGATTTTTTGGCACAAGTTGGGCAAAAGTCGACTGTATGTTCACCACAAATGGAACTATTACAGTGATTTTTCGTCATGCGCCTTTTCTTATAAGAACACAAACTGCAGCTTTTCCTTTTCCTTGTTGGGGCATTTTCAGGTATCAGAGAACTTCCAGGTCCAGATTGCTCAAAAATTTGACCATGACCTTCAGCGCCTTCCTCATGGTTCAAACCCAATACATCTCTTATTTTGTCTTTGATGTTTCGAGGCATTGTTGGTATTTCGAGGCGACGTATTAGCCATGGTTCAACGAGTTGTTCATGCAATTGTTTCATAAAACTTCTTCGTGACAGTGGTTTACCTCCAGACACCAAGACATTATGGCAATATAGGATGTAAGAGTTGATACTCGATATATTGAGCATGCCATAAAACATGCACATGGGCCAACGGTTGGTCTTACGATTACACGACATATTTGAGCACATCTGGTCAAATGTGTCTACGCCGCTTTTTGTGGCATTGTAAAATTCTACAATGTGTGGTTTTTTCGATGTTGGGTTCACAGTTCCTTCTTCGTCACATGAGGACAACAAATACACCATTTTGCTTGGCTTCGGTTTGAATGATAGGAGAGTTAGGGGCCCATCATAGCAAAACATGGAGGTGCCAATCGCTCTACCCCGGCTATTCTTTATTTCTTCCGGTATTTCTCTTTTGTTGGCCCGCAATGTTCCGACTATTGTTAACTTGTAAGGTTGTTGTAGCAGTTGTTTGGCTAATGGAATGGATGTAAACCAATTGTCAGTCGTTACGTTTCTGTTTGAGCCATAAATACTCCGTGTTAGTTCCTTGACAACATATTCACCAAGGGGGCACTCCTCCAGTATTTGTTCCTTTTCCAAGATAAGGCATGGCGTCAATCATGTATCTGGTCCCACTGTCGCACATCATTTCAAGTTTTAGACCGTACTTAGCAGGCTTGTTAGGGATGTACATTTAAATTTACACCGACCACGAAATGCCAGCAATTGCTCATCGATGGTAACGTTAGTTCCAGGAACGTAATTGTTTCGGCATTGAACCATCAGTAAGTCCCATATTTTTCGGATTGGTGTGAGTGGATCAGTCTGCAAAGTTCCTATTCTTATAGCCCTGTCATCAAACCTAAGGCATCTTATGAGGAAATCAAACCTTTCTCGACTCATACACGAAATATATCGGGTTGCGCAGAAAGACGTGTTAAACAATTCATCACTTGTAAGATGGTTATCTTTCAACGCAGCTGCCAATAATAAGACCCCGAAGAGAGCGCTGAGTTCCTCTTTGCATGTTTCATTTTGGGTTGATGTAATAGTCTCATATCTTTGTTTCTTTATGGCTATTTCAGCATTGGTCCACTTCAAAATTTCCTCACATATTTCTTCTGTGATAAAAGAACCAAATAAAACGCAAGGATCTGTTATGTTTCTGATTGAACGGGCTGGTCCTCTAGCCGTGCGTACGATATTTATCACAGAAGTTCGGGAAGAAGTGTGTCTTTATTAGTTGCCCATACGTGACGATTTTGCCTCGAATATTGGCTTGAGTCAAGTGGACAATGTAGTTGGAAGCCAATGAAGAATTGTCACCGAGGGGAAGAGCATCGGAAAGTGAACTTGCTTGTTCCTCTTCAATATCTAAAGGTGGACTTACTTGTGTTTCTTCAGTGTCCGAAAGTTCGTCGTGAAAGTCACTTTCCACGTCATCAACCAACAAACCATCCTCATTTTCACTATCAGAAGAAACGTCATTCGTGTTGACATAATCGTCATCATTTAACGCACGAACTATGTCGTCATCTGTGATAAACTTCGCAGTCATTATTCACCATGAACGATATAACTACAAAAAAAACAAAACAATGATCAACACAAAGTACAGGTTTAAAAGTTACGCATAAGCTAACCATTCGTCAAAATGACGAGTATGCAGTAGGTATCTCAAAAACAAAAGTACTTACCGGCTAAACGCGACCACCACGCGACGTAGTCTAGCCGTCACTAAGTTGGCTCGAATCAGCGAGTATGTAGGTAAAACCATTAGAAAGGGATGGGGAGATATTTATTAGATGCTCGTCATTTTGACGAACGTTAGCTATCTAGGGTTAAAAAGTAGGCGAGTTCTTTTGAGAGATCTAATCGTTTTAATCAACTTCATGTTATCTGGTCGAGTCAGTAGTGACATTGTCAAAGTTTTATACGGTGTTAATTTGTGCAAACATACTTACTCAAAAAGATGTTGGAATCAGGCCAATCGCTGTTGGCACCACATATACTGGCCTTGCTGCCAAGGTGGGTTGTAGGTATAAAACGTTGCACTTTCGAGCTCCCTGTCCCAACAAACTTGATTTTGGTTCTCTGGGTGGACGTGAGGCTGCTGTTCATTCTGTCCTGACTTTCTTTGTCCAAAATTGGGAGAAAGGTTGTTAAAGGTGTACGTCAAAAACGCCTTTAATTTGGTTGATCGAGGAGCCCCGATGTCCGAAGTGAAGAATAAAATTCTTGACTTCTACAATTTTCTTTGGCAATGTTATGGTGGTATACCCACAAAATTATCAAAACAATCCTATGCTATCTTCCGTTGGCTATCAACTTGGTGAATCTTTGGCCATGCGACCTTCGCCCTAGACATTCGCGCTATCATTAACGTCTCCAGTCCAATTTAAACGTTTGGTACTTGGACGATGGAACTTTGGGTGGCGATGTGAATCATGTTCAACTGATTTACAAAAACTCTTAGACGGTTTTCGTTGGTTTGTATCAACATTTTTGAAAAGGTGAACTTTTCGTTTGCGGCACGCGTCCAGACAAAGATTGGATACTAAACAAATTGAATGATCTGGCCCCCCAACATCAAATCAGTTGACAAAAATTCTCTGCACCTCATGTGTTCACCGATATGAAATGAGTAGTTGCCATCTTTTGTCAAGAATAATATTCAAAATTTTACAAGAAGCTCCGATAGAATACTAAAAATAAACACACACATGACTTTTTTACTATTATTGGCGTTGTCTTTTTATCCCGAATTTTCTGTACGAATATTCGAATTTTTAGTTGCATGCAAAATCAAAATTCTTAACTTCATAGGATGGAAATAGTAAGAACAAGAAATCCTTGCATAATATATAATCGGTGTAATAATAAATTATTTTAACATTATAATATATGTGTTTATTATACGCGAAGATTTCCGAAGCTAAGGCAACAATAGTGGAATTTTTTTCTTAAGACTGGGAACATTCCACGCACACCAACGTGAGTAATTTGACAACGTCGGTGAGAGCTGTCACGCATACATAACTAATTACTGGCCTCACAGTGTCGTTCACGAAGGTTTCATCTGTTTAGAAATCTGTGTCCGCCCGATGCACTTTTCCATGCCTTCGAGAATCAAGTAATTTTCGACCGCAAACGCCCATTCTTCATAGTTTTCTCTTCCTTTTAATTTAGTTATACTTGTTATTACACTGCCTGCCATATTGCACTGATAATCACGATTTTATAATTATTGGAAGTCATGTACGCCCATAACCTCTTAGTAATAAAACACGGTTGCATTGGTGGTAACGAACGAACTAACTTTTTATTTTAAAAGTACAGACAATATAAATTATCAATAGGTACAATATTCTTTCATAGATGGCACCACTCTGTACATATTAACAAGAACTTAAGTGCCATATTTATTTTGTTACATGTATATATATATTTAACAAATTCTATAGTGTCAAGTGCCTGTCGCGGTCTCCGGTCGCGGTCTCCGGCCGTATCGCTACCTTTACAATTAATAGAAAACAAAAACTAAAGAAAGAGCATACAAATTGTACACATTTTCAAAGTTTCAAATGACTACGTTACTGTATTTATAATAAGTAGCCAAAAGAAGTTTTCACTTAAAAAAATAGAGAATTAAATAAATAAGGTCAATAACGCACACCCTGTTTTATAACATGCCGTATTTCCCACTCTAAGGTTGTCTGGAAGAGATAGCTGTTAGCGATAACGCCGCCAATCGTCGCACTAACTTTAAGTGTATAAATTGCTTCAAGTTGTAGATTATTTTTATTTGGTGTGTAAAGTTTGTCTATGTATCTATGTGGGCTAAAATGTAATGGAGAATGTTCACTAATTTTGAATGTTAGCTTTCTGTATTCTTCGTTAAAAATCTATACTAATATTATAAAGCTGAAGAGTTTGTTTGTTTGTTTGAACGCTAGGATCTCGGGAAGTACTGGTCCGAATTGAAAGATTATTTTTCTATTGGATAGTCCATTTATCGAGGAAGGCTTTAGGCTATAGAAAATAACTCTACTATTAATTGAAGCGGAGCATGAAACAAGAATGTAACAAAATCGGGAAAAAATATTCCCCTTTTGAGAGTTTTCGTATGTTTCGTGCTTTGACATGACATATGACAGCATGTGTCTAAGATTGCGTCATTGAATTTCAGTAATTTGTGCATTGAATATAAACCTTTGCTATTTTTTTTTAAATCTGAGTTGGTACGACCAATTTCCGTCAGGTGGTGTACCAGGTAGCTGAAGAGGTTTTTTGTTTGAAATGGATATTCTCAGGAATGAGTGAACCGATTTCAGTCATTCTTTCACCGTTGGATATGTACGGGATCCCGATGAGTGCTATATAATATACCACGGGCGAAGCCGGGGCGGGCATCTAGTAATCAATACTCGTGACATAATTACTTCAATACGTCAATGAGCCGTTTTCCGACGAGAAAAAAATAGTTCCAATTTACGCACTAGATGGCGGTGTGGAATTTCAAAAAGATTTGTCTGTACCATAGACTCTCAAAAGTGTAATTACTATGAAGCTCCCCTCCCAATGTTCCGGGAAAAAGTGTAACTAAAAATGTTGGAGGTTTCCCGAACACATCACTTATTTTAGATAAATTTTAATTTTATTCTCAGCTCAGCTGATGTGTTTGGTTTGTTTACCTTCTATAAACCCTAAATACTCGAAGCAAAAAATTTCAAATATTTTTTCTTCTTTTTTTAGTGTTAACATATTGGGAATAAAAATTGTCAATTAAATTGATAATGGAATAATAAATCGTTACTGATCACATTCGATTTTCAATAAAATCTTTAAAACTCTCGATGCAGAGGCACAAACTAAGCACAAGTAAAAGGAAGAATCAAAAATATAAATGGCAACACTGATACGAAAATATTTATCTGTGGCCGAAGGACTAGTATCTATTCTCTCTACTTAAGTCTGTGATATCTATCTAATGTTTTGTGATATCTATGGCCAAGAATAAATAAAAAATTAATAGTGTTGGGACATTAGTTACCAAACGACGAGTATACAGAACAGCTCCTTAAGTTTTAGTGAGCTATACGAATTAGCTCATCGATTATCTGGTTCCGTGACAGTTATTTTTCGGCGATCCGCTATTGTTCAGTAATGCCGCATGGTCAACTGACTGATTTAGTTTGATCTTACCCGAATTGTATGTTATGTATTCAACGATTTTAATATATTTCGAATTTTTGTAGTGAACATTTCTTTAGCAGCGCTGTGATTTGAAAATCAATGAAACGAAAAAGCGACAGTAAAAAGAAAGTTAAGCATTTCTAAAGTATCATTTCGACCACGTATTTTTTTCTAGATACAGATTTTCTAGACATTTTCAAGAGATTAAAACGAAGAAATGATAGATGGCGCTTATATTACGTCTAACATTACTTTACATTTCTGTTTAAATCTAAGGTTTTGACAATATCCGTAAATTGAGATAGATGAAATTTTTAAACCAGACAATTTATAGTTCTCTTGAATTTAAAGCAAGTACACAAAGCGTTTCCGAGTTTGCAGATGTTCATAAGCAATAGCAACCAACAACGCAACTACAATAGCAAATAACAACAATCGTAGACATCTACGGTTAGGTAGCAAAAGCATAAGCAGCCCACTAATGGTTCTTACTGCTGGGACTCAGGGCCTTCTTTTGCAAAGAGAGAGTCAAGACCATAATCCACCACGCTGGCGCAGTGTGGATTGGTGGATGACACAGTCATGACCTCGAAGAATTCTAGGTACATGTCGGTTTCCTCACGAAGTTTTCCTTAACCGTTTTAAGTTAGCGGCATTACGCACATATTATTATCGTCGAAATGATAGGATACCAATCGGCAGTTTCCATTCTCCCGACAAGACCAGCCGGAACTTTTCTCAATTCACGTGACATTTTTATATGTTACATCATATGAAATAGTTAATTGCAATATTGACAACGTGATTATTTGAAAAAGACCGAACGAACGAAAGATAGGAGCGAACTAGTTCGACACAGGTTTGCGAGCTAAGTTCAGCGTTCCCAATGGTCCTCACTATGTGGCTCTGTGGCTTTTGACATTGACATCGCAATCTAAAATCTACAAGCGCCTCCTATCGTCGTTTTTTCGAACCATTTTTTTTTATCTCGTCGGAAAACGCCTCATTAGTTTCCGAGATATAGAATTCTAAAGTGAGCGGTGCGCGTGACGTCATACCACAACACTCGCTCAGTTCGTTCACTACTGGAAGCGATCAAACAAAAGAAAACATTGCACAAGTAAACTACTGCTAGCTACTACAGCTTAGGGATGGGCAAATAAACAAAATATATCGATATTAATAGTATCGATAGTTACCAAATGTATCGATATATATTTTCAAAAAATATCGAAATTTCGATATATCGATTTTTTTTCAGGAGAAGGTTACTTAAATATTAAGCACTTATTAATTAGATAAATGAAAATACATAATATCTGGCATATTATTGACGAGACAACGACTAATAAATCGATGAACGCCGGCTGCGTGCACGAAAAAGTGTCCCATTACGCTCATTGTACGCTTGCACCGCATCTATCAGTGTTTTTTTTAAACGTTGTCGTTCGTAAACTAACCGACTTTACAGACAACCAATTTTATTATTTATTCATAATTCGTACATATTTTAATGTTCAAAATTAACCATCACTGAAACCAGTATTCGTCTGTGTTATGTAGGTGCATGAGTGCGCATTTACCCACCGTGTTGTCACTAGCTCCGCTCCAACCTACATATACAATAGTCTGATATAGACATCAGCAGCAATCTTTCTTTAAAGTGCCTACCTGTCAATCTGCTCCTATTATCCGGCACTGTTAAATTAACGACTGAAGCTACCCTTTCGGATATTAGAGCGATTTCCAAAGAACCGGAGTAAAATTTGGCAATTCACCCAAAATCAATTGGATTTTATTTAACTTTCATAGGTTTACACTTGACCGCCATCTCGCCTGATGTTAAACGATGATGCGGTCTACGATGGAGCGTGTTTATCTACAAGAAACCGATTCACTCTTGATTTGAAGACACAAAGATTGTAACTATCGGGAAAAACTCTCTCAGGCAACGTATTCCACAGCCTTGACGTTCTTATCACAAAAGTAGAGTCAAATCTCTTCGTTCGTGTCTTTGGGACACCAACCATGAAACGATGTCGCTTTTTCGAGCTACGAGCATTACGATAGACAAGAACAAAATTAAAAATTTTGATTAACCCTTGACTACCTCGGATCTCGGATTATCTGTATCAGTTCTACTAGTCAAGCCCTTTCATTTGATACTCATATTAAGGGAGTTGTGAAAAAAGAAATGCATTTCGCCATTTTGTTGTAGCGGCCATCTTGGATTTAAATTTGTCCTAGTGCTCTACTAGTCAAGCCCTTTTATTTGATACCCATATTGAGGTAGTAGTGAAAAAAATAATACAATT
The DNA here is from genome assembly GCA_017562165.1 of Ectropis grisescens. Lineage (NCBI taxonomy): Eukaryota > Metazoa > Arthropoda > Insecta > Lepidoptera > Geometridae > Ectropis > Ectropis grisescens. The sequence continues at coordinate 11,609,501 of CM029768.1, forward strand.
TGGCATTTTGTAGTGGCGGCCATCTTGGATTTGAAATTTGTTATAATGTATAGCATTCTACTAGTCAAGTACTTTCATTTGATACCCATATTGATGTAGGTTGTGAAGAAATATTTTGTCCGCCATTTTGTGGAGGCGGCCATTTTGAATCGATATTAACAAAACAGAGCTAAGAACATCCACACGGATATTAACCTTCAAATAAAAAAAACTGCATCAAAATCGGCCCATTCGTTTGAGCTCTACGGTGCCACAGACAGACAGACAGACAGACATCGACGTCAAACTTATAACACCCCTTTTTTTGGTCGAGGGTTAAAAAAAGGGCAAGGTGGTATTAGATCGTGGAAATTAGTCGCACACTCTCCGATGTGTATCCGATCTGACTTCTTCTCAAAAAGTGGTTGGTCCAGACACTGGTTAAGCTTATTGGGACAGATCCAGAGCTCGGAATCTCTGGCGTAGCTGTTTTCAGATTTAAAAGCTGCTCATGTCTGCACCATATAGACGTTTTATTTATTTTGCTTTTGCTGATGTTGCTCGGTCAGACCTCACATCTGGAGAACGATGTGCTGAATAAATTTGACACTGAAGAATATTCTGAGCGAATATAGTTGCTTGTGTTTCATATAGCATTTAAATACTGCAATTGGAGAATTAAAGTGTATATATGCTTGAAAATTCGAGGCAAAACATATCGTTTTCGATATCCGAAAATAAATATCGAAAATCGATATATCGGAAATAAAAAAATCGACGATAAATATCGATTATTTTCGAAAATAAAATCGATATTTCGATATATCGATTTTTTTTGCCCAAGCCTACTATAGCTGCCGACTTGCGCCTAAGCGGAGCGGACCGTTGTGTAATGACGTCACGCGGTACATATTTTTGCGTATTCTGAATGCTTGTATAATTATAAGTACGTGGTTGAAAGCAGTTTAAATGCGTTTGTAAAGGACTCTAAGTAAAAGAATTTCTCAGAAAAAAAAGAACAAAAAGAAGAGACCCGAGTGTAACCATCAGGATTCGAACCGGGGCCTGTTGACTCTGAGTGCGAGCATATTCCGTCTGAGGCATTTAGAGTTAAAGAACAGTGGCGAAATAAGTTATCGTATTCTAACGACATTGTAGGAGTTTTTCATTGTCTAAAAACGCGCATAAAATGATTAAAAAAGAAACCTAGCTAGATCGATTTATCGTCCCCGAAACCCCCTGTATACATAATTTCATGAAAATCGTTCGAGCCGTTTCCGAGATTCAGATTCTATAGATATATACCTACAAGAATTGCTCGTTTAAAGGTATAAGACTACTTGGTATTATTTAACTAAACAAAAACTAGCGTATCTGTATTATAAATAAGATTTACTGTAACAAAGTTTCAAGTAATTTTACATAGCTATTAACATTCCCCATTATTTGTTTCAGAATTTGAAGAAACTAAAGACTTTGGACTTACACGGCAACAACTTATCCAACTTGAAACGAAATCAATTCAGAGGACTCCGTGACACAGAAGTCTTGGACCTCAGGTAAGTTACAAAAGTCACCAATAACGTTTTTTAGCCCCTGACCAAAAAAGGGGTGTTATAAGTTTGACGTCGATGTATGTCTGTCTGTGTGTCTGTCTTTGGCACCGTAGAGCTCAAACGGATGGGCCGATTTCGATGCGTTTTTTTATTTGAAAGTTAATATCCGTGCGGATGTTCTTAGCTATGTTTGGTTAATATCGATTCAAGATGGCTGAACCCACAAATGAAAGGGCTTGACTAGTAGAATACATTGCACCATGACAAATTTCAAATCCAAGATAGCCGCCTCCACAAAATGGCGAAATACATTTCTTTTTTCACAACTCCCTTAGTATGAGTATCAAATGAAAGGGCTTCACAAGTAGAATGTTGTACAGATAACAAATCCGAGGCGGTCGGGGATAAATTAAAATTTTTAATTTTGTTCTTGTTATCAATTGCAAATAGGCATGACGACAGGTCGTGCAATTACATTTAATTATTTGATGTAATGTCAGTATTTAAATAGATAAAAATATGTATCAACTTTTATTTTGATATCTTTTTGTTTAACTTACTTTATGATCATGCAAAGTTGAATGGGCAAGTCCATTTTTAAAGTACGAAATTATTAGAAAATGTATTCACTATTGAATAACCCTTTCAATTCAAAGTGACTTTTGTTATGAAACTTGTTTCCTAAACGCAATATTTAATATACTCGTAGTTAACATAGAAACTTTACGCGCGACGCATAGAAAATACCCGACAGTGACATCACGCCTTAGTAGTGTTTTTGTATGAAGCGTTTTTGGGAGAGTCCAAAATTGTGATTTTAAAATCACGGGAAGTTTTTAAGATAACAAAGTAATTCTTTCACCTATGTTTCAGTTATTGAGTAGCCTTTTGATGGCATATTAAATAAAAAATGTGTCGTCATGCCTATTGTAAAAAAAAAGGTTTTCTCTGAAATACGAAACATCAAACAGCCTTGAATTTAAAAATTTAATTCTACCAGTTCACTAATTAACATAATACATATAAAATTCAGATAATGAGGTTAACACTTTTAGCGTACCGTCTTAAGCAAACACATTTTTTTTATTGAGGGTATTTTAAATATTAAATATTGGTGGACAGTTCACACACAACACCATCTGACCCCAAACTAAGCAAAGTTTGTAATATGGCGGCCAGATAGCTGATGTAATACTTATATAGTTTTAAATACATACTTATTATACATAGAAACACCCAGGCACAGTGCAAATATTTTGAATTCATCACACAAATATTGGCACTGGGTGGGAATCGAACTCACGACCCTAGGCTTCGCAGGCAGAGCTACTACCCACTAAGCCACGATGCCAGTCTTTTCAAGTCTTTTAAGTTTAAAATAATGATCCAAGCTAAAAGACAGCGTCTTAGAAGTTCATGAATATTATAATAAATATAGTAGTATATTTGTTTATATTTCAGCTACAACAAAATAACGAAACTGGACGGCAGCCATATTGGAGACCTGGCCAAACTTGGCTGGTGTAACGTCAGCCATAACCAGATAGCGGACATACCCAGGTAAAGTCAAAGTACTTTATTCATAAATGTACAATTTACACGTCAATTAATAAAAAATAAAAACAAAAGAAAGAGCATACAATTTGTATACATTTTCAAAGTTTGAAATGACTACTTTACTAAGAGCAGGAAATCTATACTTAATATTATAAAGCTGAAGAGTTTGTTTGTTTGTTTGAACGCTAGGATCTCGGGAAGTACTGGTCCGAATTGAAAGATTCTTTTTCTGTTGGATAGTCCATTTATCGAGGAAGGCTATAGGCTATAGAACATAACGCTACTATTAATAGAAGCGAAGCATGAATCAAGAATGTTACAAAATCGGGAAAAAATATTCCTTTTTTGAGAGTTTTCGTACGTTTCGTGCTTTGACATGACACATGACAGCATGTGTCTAAGATTGCGTCATTGAATATAACAGATTACATACCTCTTGAATATAAATTCTTTGCTAATCTCTAAGATGGTACGATAAATTTCCGACGGGTGGCGTAGCAGGTAGCTGAAGAGGTGTTTTGTTTGAAAGCGAAATTCTAAGGAATTACTGAACCGATTTCACCGTTGTATATGTGCGGGATCTCGATGAGTGCTGTATATGTTCCACGAGCGAAGCCGGGGCGGACATCTAGTCACTTATACTCAAATTAGTAGGGTAGGACTCTTGGCAGAGTCCGCCTGGGGAAGTACCACACCTTTGCCAGTTATTCTACCGCCGAGCAGTCATGTGTAAACATTACTGCTTCCGTTGTTATTATTGTGTTCCGGTTTGAAGGACAATGTTTCGAGTGAAAGTGTTTTTTGTAACTGAGGGACTATTCTAGATAACAGGAGCAAAAAGTGTCTGTATACCATAGTGAGACCAAACTTTGCTCCCTGACAATGTCAACTGTTGTTAGACCTAGTTTCACAGACGATTAAAGTATTTTTTTTTTTCATCGCGTATAGGTCCGCGTTTGACCACCAACTCGCCTGATGGTAAGCGACGGTGTGGTCGAAGATGACGCACGTTGACCTAGAAGGTACCTATTCACTCTGACCTTGAAAAGTTCTAGATTGTATCTCTCAGGGAACAAGGAGTATCATTGAGTATCATTGAAATTACAAGGCTTATAGATATAATACCTTAGATCTCCGGGTGACGAGCGCAGTGCAGTGCTAGGTAATGATTTGGAGTCTTCGTGTATATTGATAGCTGCGTGTCACCGTGCTGTTGTGTGGCAGGCATGTTGCTTACCATCAGGCAAATGTCCTGCTCGTCTCGGTACTCTAGAGACGATTTTCTTAGCATTCCATGGATTCACCGTGCGGGTGCCGGGTCCATCGTGTGGCAGAGAGAGAAAACTCGAGTAGACCCCGAGACTTGGGACTCGGGGTTTAAGGGGCCCCTTTCAAATATACTATACGTATAATACATTTTAATATGATGTTTTTCAGAGCAATGTTTGCAAGGAACGCCCTGTTAAAGGTGCTACATTTGGACAACAACAAACTCAAGAAATTGGACACGAACAGTTTCAAAGGAATGAGATTTCTAAGGTATTTTTTTAAATATTTTAAACTTAAAAAAAATATGTTTGGAAAAAATAAAATTGTAATGCAAAAATTAAATTACAACAATCCTTGATGCGGTGCAGAACTTTTTGAGTTTTTGAAGCGTACACAAACCAACATAACATTTTTATAAATAGAGATAATGAAGTTGAGTAATGTGGCGATGGCCATTTTCTGACTCGGAAACGAGTCAGAGCGGGAGTCAGCCGAGTACTATTATTTAATTTTTGAAGTGAAAGCTTACTTTTGGCGCACCACTCACAGATTATCCGCGGGCTGTGAATTGAGCTCAAGCGTCGCGCTAAGCGCTAATTTTTGACGCGACAACGTCTAATAAATCGATGAATCGCTGGCTGCATGCACGAAAAAAGATGGCTTATTGTCCCGTAACGCTCATTGTCCCGTAACGCTCATCGTAGTGTGATTTGAAGTATTTATTATTTTTAACCCCCGACCAATAAAAGCGGTGTTATAAGTTTGACGTCAATGCTTGTCTGTCTGTTTGTATGTGTGTGTGTCTGTCTGTGGCACCGTAGAGTTCAAACAGATGGGCCGATTTCGATGCGGTTTTTTTTATTTGAAGGTTCATATCCATGCGAATGTTCTTAGCTATGTTTGGTTAATATCGATTCAAGATGGCCGCCTCCACAAAATGGCGCACAAAATATTTCTTCACAACCTACCACTGATATATGGGTATCAAATGAAGGGGGTTTGACTAGTAGAATACTATACACTATAACAAAATTCAAATCCAAGATGGGCGCCACCACAAATTGGCAAATTGCATTGTTTTCACTACTACCTCAACGTGGGTATAATAATAATAATATAAGCCTTTATTACTGTTATAGTACTAATTTAACAATCAATTTAAATAAAACTTGAAAAAAAAACAACTAAAATCTTAAACTTAAAATCTATCGGCATTCTGTTATTCTTCCCTATTAACAGCTTGTCTTTCGACAAAGGCTTCCTCTAAGGCTTTCCACTTGTTCCTATCTTGTGCTGTTCGTATCCATTCTGGACCTGCTGTTTTTTTAATATCGTCTTCCCATCGCTTAGTTTGTCTTCCTCTCTTTCTTGTGCTTTCTCTGGGGTACCATTCTGTTATTATTTTGGTCCATTTTTCTTTCTTTTCTCTTGCCATATGCCCAGTCCAGCGCCACTTCATTTTTCTGCAAATAGATTGGACTTTCCCGAACTTAGTCTTTTCTTTTATTCTTTTTAACTTTCTTTCTTTTTTTCTTTTAACGTGGGTATATTATTATGGAATTCCTCCTCAGACGTCTGTTCCTCCAAGACAATCAGATCGCGGAAGTGGGCCGCGGCACGTTCACCGCGGTGACCCGGATCGGGACCATCGACCTGGCGCGGAACAAGATCACCAAGGTGGACTACCAGATGTTCCAGGCTGTCAAATACGCCGAGGTAATCATATCTAATAGTTTCCTTCCATCTTAAGATCTTAATCTACCTGTATTCCAAATTTCACTCCGTTCCGTTCAGGCGTTGAGGAACAAACATACATACCTACGTTGATTTTTATAATATTAGTGAGTCCGAAGGGGATGGGGGTGTTACAGGGAACAGGAATTTTGTATGAAGTGGATATTTCTGGAATATGACATTACCGTTAGTAAAACCGCCTGGCTTTCCTAGAACTAATATACAGTACCTGGTTGACCGAGCTTTGCTCGGTTTAAATGCGTTTATAAAGGGCTTTAAGTAAAAGATTTTCTCCGAAAAAAAGAATAACCCGAGTGTTCTTCTTCATCAAGATTCGAACCGGGGCCTATTGACTCCGAGGGCGAGCATATTCCGTCTAAGCCATTAAGACTTAAAGAACAGTGGCGAAATAAGTTATCGTTTTCTAATGACATTGTAGGAGTTTTTCATTGTCTAAAAAGGCGCATAAAATGATGTTTTTAAAAAATAAAACCTAGCTAGATCGATTTATCGTCCCCGAAACCCCTTGTATACATAATTTCATGAAAATCGTTCGAGCAGTTTCCGAGATTCAGATTCTATATATATATACCTACAAGAATTGGTCGTTTAAAGGTATAAGATAAGATATACAATATGAATCATTATCTATCTACGTAATTTGTCGGCTTCTTTATATTTATTTGTATTCATCAATTCAGTAAATAACGCATGTGCTCACAAAAACGTGTATAACGTTCATTGACACAAAAAATCTAAATCTAATATTAAAACTGACGGCTCAAGTCTTTAAATTTAGTCCTACGACAGTATTTGCTGCTTTAAGAGTTATTCAAATATTTGTAAACAATGTATTCACTGTGTGTTTTAATATTTTTTAGGTTATAAACTTGGCAGAAAACAAAATAAAATCCATCGAAAGCCAAGCATTCACGGACCTGTACCAGGCCCTAGTGAATATCTCATACAACGAACTCGCGACTATCGACGCCGGGGCCTTCGAGAATTGTAATAACATGACTCTACTGGATCTCAGCCACAATAATCTCACAGACATCACTAAGAAAGCGTTCGATGAGAACAGCTACGCTTATGAGTTCGACGTTTCGTTCAATGGATTCACGGATTTTAGTCAGGTGAGTGGGTTTAGTCAAATGAGCAACTTTAGTTAGATGTGTAATTAGTCAGTACGATGACTTTAAGAATTTAGTCAAGTTAATAACTTTAACTTAAATATTTCACTACTTAGAGTGAAGACTTTACTTATGTGAACCACATCAGTCAGATGCATAAAGTCAGAATGATGACTTTATGATATTACCACACCCCGGACACTCCACTAAAACTCCATACAACCGCCGCTGTGGAGTTGCCTACTCTTCACACAACTACGCAGATGTCATTCGTACACACGCGTGAATGTGTGCGTTAGCGCTAGGGCTACTTAATTGTTTTATTGAATAGTTGTGCCCCTTGAGTTCACCTGGTGACGTAGTCTATAAACTTGCTATAATGTTGAGTTACATAAATAGAATGGAGCCAAGTTATACTAATTTAATTAAAAGGGTGTTTGCACAGATTTCTAAATTGTTTCAGAAATCTGTGGGTGTTTGTATTGCCGCGTAAAATGAAACGAAACCGATGATAGATTAGATCAGGTACCTAGATATCTATTTCTGTTAGTAGGTACACATTCGCACTTTATTTTACACTTACCCATGAAGGAAACTTTACTCTGTCACTATAATTATTCCTAGAGGATTGATAATGATCAATCCGTGCTTGGGCACGTAAGTTACTGGCTGTGTAAGTTACGAACTTTGAGTTAAAAATTATTATTATATATAATAGTTATTATAAATTAATAAATATTGGTAGACAATTCACACACAACACCATCTGACCCCAAACTAAGCAAAGCTTGTAATATTAAAAAGCAACGTTATTGAAAAGTTTCTAATTTTACGTTATTTTATCCTTAGGAAATTAAATAAAGCTTTTATTCTTGTCCCGTTTATTTGACGGACAGCCGTAAACAGCACAACAACCCACCATGATGATATTTCGTTAGGAATTAGATGTTCGATACCAGCCCTTTGTTGAGTGCTCCTAGCGTATCCGAAACGGCCTGAGGGGTGAGGAAGCTTGAAATTGGCGGGGGTTGGGGAGTGTCCGTTCTATCTATATTATCTATTCTATGATATTACTAAAAATCGATGAAAACAGCTACGCTTATGAGTTCGACGTTTCGGGTTCGACGGGTTTAGTGAAATGAGTCACTTTAATTTTGTGTCAGTCGTAGATTTCACTATACAGAAATTCGACTTTACTTATGCGAGTGACTTTAGTCATATAAGCAACTTTAGTTCGATGTGTAATTAGTCAGTACGATGACTTTAAGAATTTAGTCAAGTTAATAACTTTAACTTTGATATTTCACTACTTAGAGTGAAGACTTTACTTATGTGAGCGACTTTAGTCAAGTGACCAACTTTAGTTAGATGTATAAAGTCAGGACGATGACTTTAAACATTTTAGTCTTGTAAATAGATATATTGCACTACTCATAATGAATGATTAATTTATTTTAGTGACTTTAGCTACATGAGTAACTTTAGTTCAATGTGTAACTAGACAAGATGATCACTTCAGTAAATTGATTGTCTTTAGTTAGGTAATCGACTTTACGGCCTTGTACTAAGTTACCTTACTTGTATTTTTTTTATATCTGTTGTAATGAATAAATAAATCGTTTATTTCCAAAAAAACACAATGCAGCATATTTAACATGATAGCGAAATTTCTTGAATTGATATAAATCTACTAGCTGTACTATTGAGCCCCAAACTTGGCTAAGCCTGTATCTTGTGCGCATTTTCCATCTTAGGCGCCCCTTCTACTACATATGCTTTTCTATGATAAACAAAAGTCAATGGTCGGGGATAAATAAATATATGTCATCAACGCGGAAAGCTAGCGCCACCTATCGGTGTTCGATAGAGTTAGTGGCGCGCGCGCTGTCGAATGGACGGATTGTTTGAGTCAGTTCTCTCTTGGCTTTCGACGCGTGCGGTCGGTCCTGAACCCTCGCGCGTTCTACGATACGTACTTAGCTACAAAACCAACTTTGTTACTTGTGCTGAATTAATCAAATTGTGTTTGCGAGTTTTCATCCAACACTACCCGCCGCTATGCCCACAGCAGAAGGATGCGATCAATAATGATGATGGCGAGACTCTGTCGCCGACAAATAAATAAATTAAATATAAATATTGGTGGACAATTCACACACAGCACCATCTTACCCCAAACTAAGCAACAATAATATAACACTAGTTCTTTTTGACAACAGTATTTTTTTCCATTTCAGATTCCCATTTCTAATATGACAGGTATTCGGATCCTGAACGCTTCTTTCAACGAAATCACGATAATACCGAAGCAAGCGTTTCCCAAACTGTACGAACTCCATACAGTGGACGTGTCACACAACCAGATCACGGAAATATTCAACGCGGTGTTTCAGAACTTATTCTCTCTACGGTCAGTTATTAATACAAAAAATACAAAAATATTTATTTATTAATATTGCTGTTTGCAGGTAAGATAAGATGATACAAAACATTTTAATAGTTGACCCATACAAACTGGCCTCTTCTTCTAGAGGCATGCAATATGTCTGGCAACGCAGTTTCCATTGGTCTGAATTTATACAATGATAATAATAGTCAGCTGATAAAGTCTTCTTCTTCTTTTTTTCATTTTATGCTTTTAATCGGTTGTATCATGTTATATGTCATCTGATCCATCGTCTATTCATTTCTGATTCTATCCGGTTGTGCTATGTAAGTGTGATATGTTGGATGAGCACAATTACGCCAACGTCTTGTGCTTCAGCAGGATGCTGTTATGGACTTTGACAAGTATGTAGTTTAAATCCAAGGTTTTGCAGTAGTAACTCCTGCAGTTCTTCAAAAATCTTTATTGCTGTTTGTAGGTAAGATAAGATGATACAAAACATTTTAAAAGTTGACCCATACAAACTGGCCTCTGCGAGAGGCATGCAATATGTCTGGCAAGACAATTTGTTCCAGTCTTAATTAATACTTTTTTTTTTAACTTTTATAGGTTTACACTGGACCGCCATCTCGCCTGATGTTAAGCGACGATGCGGTCTACGATGGAGCGTGTTTACCTAGAAGAAACCGATTCACTCTCGATTTGAAGACACCAAGATTATAACTATCGGGCAAAACCCACTCAGGCAACTCATTCCACGGCCTAGACGTTCTTATCACAAACGAAAATTATACAATGAAAAAAATTCAATAACAGTCAGCTGATTAAAGTTTTCTACTTTACTGCTTTTGAACATTGTTATGTTAAGTTATTTTATTATTAACCAGCGGCCCATTCCGGCTTCGCTCGGATAATATCCTAGATAGCAACTGCAGCGCCATCTGCCGGGGTGATTTGTGAATCTAAACCATCCAGGGCCCTACCCAAACGTATACAAAAAAAATCATTCAAATCGGTCGAGCCGTTTAGGAGGAGTTTACTTACAACGAAAAGTGGCATTTTTATATATATAGATATATATATATGTACTTAATAACTTAATATCCGATGTTTAGGTAGCGTTACAAACACGACACAGCAAAGGATTGGAGTACGCATAAATGTTGAAGATTGTTGCGGATTTTGCTTTTTTCGGAGAAAACAAAATTATGCGAAAAAGTGGGTAATCGATATTTATCTATTTCAGATACCTGAACCTAAGCCACAACTCTCTACCAATCATAAAACCTGCGACATTCGGCGCCGTGCCGACGCTGCTCTCTGTGGATCTCTCCCACAACAAGCTGACGTCTGTGTCTCGCGGGAGTCTAGCCAAGCTGTCCAGCTGTCGGGAGCTGAACTTCGCTCATAATCAGCTCGATACTCTGTTCCAAATACCAGCTGCTCTTGGGTAAGGAATTGATAGAATAATTTTCCTGTGTTTTAACTCATTTTGGCTAAAATAGTGGTCAATAGTTAAAATAATGGTCAAAGATTACATAAATCAGTGGCCACTATGGCTAAAGTAACTGTCAAAGAAAACACTACAGTGGATATTTGTGTGGCTAAAATCCATTTGTCGGGAGATGAAACTCACTCACAACCAGCTCGATACTCTGTTCCAAATACCGGCTGCACTTGGGTAAGTAAAAAACATAATTATTATTATTTTTCTGTATTTAACTAATTATGTCTAAAATAATGAGTTATTATAAAAATTATGACCAATGACTATAATAATAGTCAGTGACTAAAATAATAGTCAATGATTAAAATAATGGCCAATGACTAAAATAATGGCCATGACTAAAATAATGATCAATAACTAAAATAATGGTCTATGACTAAAAGAATGGTCAATGACTAAAACAATGCTAGCCCTAGTTATGCCTAAAGTAATATAACACACAAGTTGGCGTATGCGCTGGGTGACAGCGTCGTTACGCTGTTCAGCTGTCGAGAGATGAACCTCGCTCACAACTCAACCAACTCGATACGCTATAGAATTATTTACCTTTATTTTTGACTAAAATAATGGTCAATCACTAAAATAATGGTCAATGACTAAAATAAATAATGGTCAACGACTAATGTAATGCTCAAGGACTTAAATAATGGTTAGTTACTAAAATAATGGTCAGTGACTAAAGTAATGCCCAATGAATAGTGGCCATTATGGCTAACGTAAGTAACTGCCCAATAAATTTCAACAGTGGATATTTGTGTGGCGAAACTCCATCGGTTGGGATATGGTTCTTAAATGATCCACAAACGAGTCCTAAAATCAGAGGAAATGACGAAAAAGTAGTGGGGAGGAGCTTACATCACACCATATGGTTGGTGATTTATGGTGCGATGTAGAGTGCTCCTCACTAGTTTTACGTAATTTCCTCTGATTTTAGGGCTCGTGTGTAGAGGGTCTTACTCACAATTATTAACTTCACATTCTGTACCAAATACGAGCCGCTGTTGTGTAAGCGAAAAAAAATACACCGCTTCCAATAAATAAATAAGTATGTAAAAACACGTTGCCACAATGTTCATGGGAATGTAAGTTAAAAAATGTTGTAATATTTAAAAAAAAATACACCGCTTCCAATAAATAAATAAGTATGTAAAAACACGTTGCCACAATGTTCATGGGAATGTAAGTTAAAAAATGTTGTAATATTTAAAAAAAAATACACCGCTTCCAATAAATAAATAAGTATGTAAAAAACACGTTGCCACAATGTTCATGGAATGTAAGTTAAAAAATGTTGTAATATTTAAAAAAAAATACACCGCTTCCAATAAATAAATAAGTATGTAAAAAACACGTTGTCACAATGTTCATGGGAATGTAAGTTAAAAAATGTTGTAATATTTAAAAAAAAATACAACGCTTCCAATAAATAAATATAAAATACGTGAAAAATTACGTTGACATACTGTAGGTATAATTTAATAAATAATTCTACTCCATCAATATGAGTGTCAAATGAAAAGGACCATAAATTTTAAAACCAAAATGGCTGCCACGACTGAATGACGAATTACTTTTTTTTGACAACCCCTGGTTTGAAATGAAAGGAATTGACTAGTAGAGAGCTAGAAGAGGGCCACCACTACAAAATATCATTTTTTATTTTATTTTAAATTTAAATAGTTACTAACTATTTGTTTCAGAGAATTGAACTTAGCAAACAACAACATAAAAGAAATAAAATCCAATTCCTGGCCGCAAATGAACGCGTTGCTCCGACTGGACTTGTCGTCGAACCTGCTCGCCGACTTGTCGGGCGATAGTTTCGGCAACTTGTTGACGCTGCAGCGACTGAATCTAGCGAACAACGGGATTACTAGACCGCCGTGGGAGGCCTTGAATGGGCTGAGTAGCTTGCAGTATCTATATCTACAAGTAAGTTGCTTAATTTTATTCAAAGGGTTTTTTAATCAAAAACTAGCCAAAAAATATTATTACTTACTACTAGCTGTACCAGTTATTCTACCGCTTAGCACTTAAGTGAAAACATCATTGTGTTCTGGTTTGAAGGGCAATTTTCCAATGGAATTACAGGGCATAGCGATATAAAAAATCAAAATCGGCAGTCATAGGAACTGCGATAGAAGTTAAAACTTATAACTTTGAATTTGAAAGTTTACTTTGGAAACTACGCGTGGCCATGACCATGTCCATCTAGAAATGCGTCAGTATTCCCCGAGTTCCGAGTTTACCCGAAGATGTCTTATCATTCCCGAGCGTGACGTTAGAATTTAAGACCATCAAAAATCTGTCTGTAGCGCGCCGAAAGAAGTTTTCACTTCAATAACTTCAATGTCTAGGCGACGAGCCCAGTACATTGCCAGGTAATGATTTGGACTCTTCATGTTCCCATAGCTACGTGTCACTGTGCTGTTATGTGGCAGGCATGTTGCTTACCATCAGACACATATCCTGCTCGTTTGGTAACTCTATTTGATAAAAAAAAATGCTATAAAACCACTGCTGCTAACTTTCCTAAACTAATCTATATTTTATTTCAGGATAACAAAATAACAGAGTTGAACAAATCAGCGTTCGGCAACCTCCCGACGTTGTTCGAGCTCGATTTGTCGCGCAACAACCTGACGACTATCGCGCAACTGTCGTTCAACGGGCTGCAACAGTTGCTCAACTTGACGCTACGCGACAATCTGTTGGAGAGGATACCTAATGAGGCGTTTAAAACATTGGTGGCGCTTCGGTGAGTGTATCTAATACCTTTATACGAGGAATTATTGTATACTATATATTGTAGTAGTAAGCCAAGTCAGAAAAGTAGGTTATTTGTCATTTTTTTGTGTAACATTGTATACTTTATTAAAAAAAATGTCAAACAAATGAATATTTAAATGTCAAACATACAATAATGTTTAAAATATCAAGCATATTTAATAATTGTCAAATTGGCATTAATATTGAAATGGTCAAACATAGATTTATATTTAAAATGTCAAACGTCAATTAATATTTAAAATGTCAAACGTCAATTAATATTTCTAATGTCAAACATAAATTAATATTTAAAATATCACACGTAAATTAATATTTTAATTGTCAAACATAAATTGATATTTGACTTTTTAAATTGTAATTATTTAATGACATATTTTTGAATGCTAACTTGATAACCTATGTTGTCTCGCCAGGAATTCATTTAAACTGTGAATTTGGTTTCCAGGAGGCTGGATTTATCTCACAACCAGCTGGAGAAGATCGACAACAAGACTCACGGACTTTTGGACGACTGTCTGTCTTTGGAAATGGTGAGATCTCTCGTTTATTCTGCATCGGCTTTAACTATATATTTTTCTGTTTTAACAAAGATAAATAATAAATCCGGCCACAGAATTTTTTTGGCCACGTGGTCCAACTTCTCATTTATTATCTAAGCATCGGGAAAATGAGATAGCCTCTAATAAACTGATTCATTTTCTTAAGAAACTTTTCAAATACCATTTTCACCCTTTTAACAATTGGCGCAAAAAGAGGTGTTTAAGGTTTTATGTCTGTCTTTGAGCTTGAGTATATGTGTCTTTTTTAACCCCCGAACAAAAAAAGGGGTGTTATAAGTTTGACATCGATGTCTGTCTGACTGTCTGTCTGTGTGTCTGTCTTTGGCACCGTAGACCTCAAACGGATGGACCGATTTCGATGCGGCTTTTTTATTTGTAGTTTAATATCCGTGCGATTGTTCTTACCTATGTTCGGTTAATACCGTTTCAAGATGGCCGCCTCCACAAAATGGCGTACAATATATTTCTTCATAACCTACCTCAATATGGGTATCAAATGAAAGGGCTTCACCAGTAGAATGTTGTACAAATTGCAAATTCGAGGTAGTTGGGGGTAAATCATAATTTTTAACTTTGTTCTTGTAGCATTATAGGTTTACTTGACCGCCATCTCGCCTGATGTTAGGCGACGATGCGGTCTACGATGGAGCGTGTTTACCTAGAAGAAACCGATTCACTCTCGATCTGAAGGCACCAAGATTGCAACCAAAGCGATCAAACCTACTTAGACAACGCATTCCACATCCTATTTCACAAAAGTAGAGTCAAATTTCTTTCGATTCTCTGGAATGAAATGATGATTGAAATGATAAAATGATGATTTATGTCATCATTATCATTATCAACAGCTCACTAAATGTTCCCACCGCTGGGACTCGGGACCTTCTCTCGCAAGAAGAGAGTTAAGGCCAAAATCCACCACGCTGGCCCAGTGCGGGTTGGTGGATGACACATGACTTCGAACGATTCTAGGTACAAGTCGGTTTCCTCACAATGTTTTCCTTCACCGTTTTTAAGTCAGCGGCATTACGCGCATGTCTTCGAAAAGACAGTGGTGCGTGTGGGGTTTGAACCCGGGGTCTCCGGATCCGCAGGCGCCGTTCTCCCGACTAGACCAGCCGTGACTTACTAGACCAGCCGTAACTTACTAGACCAGCCGTAACTTACTAGACCAGCCGTAACTTACTAGACCAGCCGTAACTTACTAGACCAGCCGTGACTTACTAGACCAGCCGTAACTTACTAGACCAGCCGTAACTTACTAGACCAGCCGTAACTTACTAGACCAGCCGTAACTTACTAGACCAGCCGTAACTTACTAGACCAGCCGTAACTTACTAGACCAGCCGTAACTTACTAAACCAGCCGTAACTTACTAGACCAGTCGTAACTTACTAGACCAGCCGTAACTTACTAGACCAACCGTAACTTACTAGACCAGCCGTAACCTACTAGACCAGCCTTAACTTACTAGACCAGCCGTAACTTACTAGACCAGCCGTAACTTACTAGACCAGCCGTAACTTACTAGACCAGCCGTAACTTACTAGACCAGCCGTAACTTACTAGACCAGTCTTAACTTACTAGACCAGCTGTAACTTGATGATTTATGTATCTATTCTTATTTCCAGGTAAACCTAAGTTACAACAACATAGGTTTCCTCACAAAGAAGATGTTCCCCGCAAGTCCGTGGATCCCGTACAGACTGCAGGAAATCGACCTGAGCCACAACTCGATACCGGTGCTCACGTATGACGTCACCGTCGGTACCCGCACCGTCAAGAAGATCGATTTTAGCGGGAACGTCATCAATGACATCAGAAACCGTGAGTTATATTCACTCTTATGTACTAAGCAATAAGGCCGCCAATTGAATTGCTAAGGTATCATTCTTTGTTTTGTATTTACGAAGGGAAAACGTCTTTTGGCACACCATATACAGATTTTCCGTGGCCTGTGAATTGACCTCAAGCGTCGCGCTCTGGAATGAAATAAATTTTCGGGTAAACTCGAATGAATTAGATGGCCATGCTTATGGTCGGATTCCGGTTTCACCCGCGTAGTTTCCAAAGTAAGCTATCAAATTCTGAGTTATAAGTTTTCACTTCTATCGCCAGTTCCTATGACTGACAATTTTTTGTTGGTGTTTATCTATCTATCAGTTGAATAAGTTTTTACTCGAAATTTTGAGTATTTATGTATGTTTTTTTGTTCGCAGATGTATTAGGAAACTTTACGTCTTTGCAAGTATTGGATTTGTCCAACAACGACCTCAGCGAATTGCAGTCTAGATCTTGTGAGTATTTTTATATATTTTAAGTGAAAAGTTCTATTGACGCACCACATACAGGGTTTTCGTGGGCTGTTGATCAAGCTCAGCGTCGCGCTCGGAAGTCAAAGAAATGTTCGGGTGAACTCGGGACCGCCGAGTGTGCCAGTGCGAGAAAGATAGTCAGTTGTTGCTGTCTGTCTGCTGTCACTGTCTTTTTTATTCGTGGCCATGGATACTAGTCTTTCAGCCGTATCTGTCACTGTCGTGTCACTGTGTTTACTATACTTTAATTCATTTATATATATAAATTATAATTTATTTATATATGTATTTTTTTTTTAAACTTTATCGTTTTTATTTTTAATCATTAAAATTATTCCTTAGTTTTTAATAGTCATTTCTTATTTTAGTTTTCACTACCGTGTGGTCTTAAGCGCATACACACTTTTTAGTTTTATTTTATTGTTTAAATATTTTTTTCAGCGGACGCCAAGTTGCGATTCCCTGAGAACATAACCGCTCTCTACCTTCAGAACAATGCACTACGCTCGTTACCGACCGAGAACATAGTGAACGCGACGAAACTAAAGATACTGGATGTTAGGAACAATGACTTGACCACGTTTGATCCTGCCATCGTTAAGAAGATTCTTAATAAGGGACTGGAGTTCTATTATGAAGGTAAATGTGATTTGGACTCTTCATGTTCTTATAGCTGCGTGACACGGCGCTGTTATGTGCAGTCGTGTTGGTCTATCAGGCAAATGTCGTATTTGTACCGTCACTTTATACTTATACAAAAGTAAGATTTCCGATGTCTTCAAAAACACCAATAATTGCAATATTGAAATGAAAAAAATGTTTATTACAAACTAGCTGTACCCTGCCACGCTTCGCTGTGGCACATTGTGATGCAAAAATTAGATGAAAACAATCCTTGAAGCGGATTGTATATCATTGTAAAATTTCAGCTCGATCGGTGCAGAACTTTTCGAGTTTTTGAAGCGTACACAAACCAACATAACGTTTATATAGATTACTAGCTGTACCCTGTCACGCTTCGCTGTAGCACATTGTGAGACAAAAATTAGATAAAAACAATCCTTGATGCGGATTATACATCACTGTAAAATTTCAGCTCGATCGGTGCAGAACTTTTCGAGTTTTTGAAGCGTACACAAACCAACATAACATTTTTATATATAGAGATTTTAAAACATTATCATTTGTTATAATAAACACATTGTCACTAATTCAAATTTCGGGCTTCCTGGAAAGAGGGAAGAGAGGCCTTTGGCCCTGCTTACTTAAATTCGGAGCACTTTAACAACATTGGCTAATTATAAAGAACAATAAAAAATAATTCGAAATAAAATAAAATAATAATCCACCAACCCGCACTTGGCCAGCGTGGTGGATTATGGCCTTAAACTCTCCTTGCGAGAGAAGGCCCCGAGTCCCAGCAGTGGGAACATTTAGTGGGCTGCTTATGCAGTTATGCAGTAAAATAAAAATAGCACTAGAACTAATAGCCTATGAGATTTTCCAGATCATTAAAGTATTTCCTTTCTGACTGGTCCATTTATGTAGTTCCGTTTATTTGTTTGAACGCGCTAATCTCGGGAGCTACTAGACTAATTTCCAAAATGTATTCATAGTTTGACAGGTACGTGATCTGCGAGTGCTATGGGCTATATTTTATACGTACAACGTGCATGCACGCACGAAGCGATAGTGGACAATATAGGTGGAATATAATGCTTAGACACTTTCGTACAATCAAATAAAATCCAAAAAAAAAATATAACAATCATGACTTTTTTCAGGAAATAAACTAAACTGCGACTGCTATGTCCGTCCGTTGAAACACTATCTAAATCGGCTCAGCGCATCTTACCTCCAAACGGACGACAAATACAAAAACATCAACTGTTCAGAACCCTTGCATCTCGCCAACGAAAACATATTTACCCTAAACGAGGACAGATTGTTGTGTAATGACAACACTGAAGACGAAGAAGAGGGCAACACTGGGGAGGTTAAGAAGAAGAAGAAGCCTAGCAGCATTTTGGATGAATTCGATTTGGTCTCGGAACCGGATTTGGCGTTCAGGGATGTGCAATAGTAAGTTTAAATTATTTTTTGTAGTGGTAGGACTTTTACATAGTCCGCCTGGGGAAGTACCACATCTTGGGCAGGTATTCTACCGCCAAGCAGCAATGTGCAAACATCATTGTGTTTCATATTTGAACGGCAACGTATCTAAAGAAATTACTGGGCTGGAGATGAATCATCTTATATCTTCTTGGTGACGGGCGCAGTGCACAGTGTTAGGTAATGATTTGTATTTTACATGTTTCAATAACTGCGTGCATTATGCTGTTATGGGCCGGTGTATTACGTAACGTATTTTTTTTTAGATTTTACACCCCCTCTCCCTTGTAACGCACGGTAACGTTTTTTGCACCCTTCCCCTTACACTCCCTAAATATTACGTACATCCTAAGGATCAATTTTAGCTAAAAGTCACCACACATTTTGCCTACTTAGGAGATTTTAATTTACTAGTTCTTATTTAATGATACAAGATACTCCTACAAATTGCGCTACGTATTACTTGAACGCCCTTTTACCATCTTGTGCCTCTTGTCGCTAATATTGTCACTTTATCACTGTAAAAATACATTTAAAACACAGTTTACCCTATACCCAATAATTTTATTAATCTCCGACATTGAAACATCATCATCATTTTCAGTTCGCAAACATCAATCTACGTCCACTGGTTCGTAGTAACACCCGAAGACATAGCAGACTTCGTGATATACATCAAAGACGGTCAGAACAACATTCCGTACACAATGCAAGTCGCGTACAACCTCCGTTCTCTAACCTTCACCATAGACGAAACTTTAGATAAAGCAATCAGGACTGTCAAAAGTGACCTTGACATTTGCATCACAGGCAAAATGTCAAACGACGCGCCGAGGAACTGGCATCAAAGTCAGTGTCAAAAAATGGAGCGAGATTTCGAATACTGGCCGAAAAAGTTGAACGTCGACAAAAGGAGGTTGACGAAAAAGAAGGTCAGATTCTCTTGGTTTTCCAACAGTTCAAACAGTGTCCTAGGATTGGTCAGCGATTCGATTCTGATTACTCTGTGCATATTTTTGGGCGTGTGTTTGAAGATGACAGATAGGTTGACAGATTAGACATTGACATGTCGGGATTGACATTTGATTTTCTATTTCAAATGGGTCCATTACTATTTGCGCTCTATGGTTTTAAGTCCCATCCCAACGTTTTTTTTTTGGATAAATTGTAGCCATTGATTTCTTATACTAAATTTTATCCAAATCCGTGCAGTATTTAGAGCGTGAAGAAGTAAAAGAAACTTATATTATTAAAACTTTTCGCTTTATAATATAAGTGTGACTTATCACCTTATTTATATGACATACAGGCATGTTGCTTACCATCAGGCACATGTCCTGAGTCTCGTCACTCTTTATTAAAAAAAAACACATACCAACAGCCAAGAATGTTTTTGAGAAAAGTTTGTTGTAGAAATGTTCGACATCTATGTCGTATAACGAAGTCAAAGAAACAAAATTGAGTGTAAGTCATGTTTTATAATGCGGTTATACCCATACGAAAGCCAATCTTGTAGATAAGACGTGAAATGTGTTCCAACTCCCACCATTTGTGGCTAAAAACGTAGTTAGTACAATATTTGGTCTCAAATAAGTGGTCATATCAATACATTTCGCATTGAGCGATTGCGAAATAGAGCTCAATTATTTTTTTACTTAAAAATGTCGCAATTTTTTCACAAGACTTTAAAAACAAAATGTTTTTTGACAAATTTAATTTATCGATGTACTTACCTAAATACCTGTATACTCATGGAAATAACCTAGTGGAGAGAAGCATTGTGTCTCTACTGCGTAACTATTTTTGAGAGGTCACCTTAGTTTTCAATTAAAATACATTAAACATTTTACGGCGCTATGCAATGTACCAATTAGGCAGAGATGTTGATTTCTACATTTATTTCTAAATAATCATTCTACTCTTTTCTGCTGCAGACAAAATACTCATCTTGTTTAAAATTGGCGAAAATATTTGAAACTTTCGTAATTCGAACAGCTTGATTTTTATACCTCTATAGGTGAATAAAACGCATTACTCAATAATATCAGATAAGGTCTTGTATATCTATAATAATTTCAGTGCAAAATTGTGTTAAAAGCCAATTATAATAATTATTATACTTGCGACTGAACTGAATTTTTTCGCGGTGTTACCTAATACGTTACACACAACACGGAAAAAATGTATTTTGACTTTCCTTGTCCATTTCTATTTAGTTAGTCCCACTGTATTTTCAAGGCTTAGATCTTCACATGACATTCTTACTATCAGGCTAAAACTGGCCACGCTGTGCAGTAGGCGGTAACGCTATGATACTCTCTCTCTACCGATCATTATTCCTCTATGATTTTCTCAGAAACTGGATGTTGTATATACACAAAGTGACATTCCGACATGTCAGTTGACATATCATTTGACAGTTCCAAATGGTGCTAGTTTGTGTGATAATTTAGACGTAATACTAATTTGACGTTCCACTCAAATGGAATAAAAAATGAATTGGGTGAATTGTTGGCGTTTTGAAAGGTAACATACATGACATTTATAACGTTTTTTATATACATCTGAATATTTTTTTTTATTTAAAGACGAAATTTTTAGGCACTGCCATCTTTTGTTATAAGTACTACTTTAATGTATAAAATCATCACAATATTTAAGCTTTAAAATGTTACAACGAAGTTCCTTACGCGAGTTATATAATATACTCGAGGGATGGAGGAGCTTGCGTTGGAAGTGTATTAGGAGTTTCTTTTGAGACTTCTTGCTATTTACAACCGTAAATTAATTATGTTCGGAACACACTCCATCGCACCGCACCATCGCTTAACATCAGGTGAGATGACGATGAAGTGTTAACCTATAAAAGTAAAAAAACAAAATACGGAAAATTTTTATCTGTGCGCGTGAGCAGTTTTGTAGAACCTCGATTATTCGAATCAATTGGAACTGCGATTAGTTCGTATAATCAAAACTTCGGTTAATCGAAACGTGTTTTTTTTTGGGACGAGATCATAATCAATATACCTATCAATAGAGTATCAACAAGACATGCAAAAATAGTTTTTATATGTGACACGATTATTAACTTTGAAATATATGTGTCTGTATATTTGTTTTGAATACCTAAAAAAGTCCAATACTCTTTGTTATATATTTCTTGTATAAAATCGATTTTTTCTTTAAAACAATGTATCTTTCGCGGGATTCGGATATAGTCATGGTTCGGATAATTGAGGGTTCGGATAATCGAGGTTCTACTGTAGATGATTTCCGTAGTAAATATAAAGTAAGACTAAACACGTGCCGTCCGAAAACCAACTTCAAAGAGTTTCTTAAAATTGACGAACTGCGAAAAGTCATGTCGATTTAACGAGGTGTTTTCATGATCCAAATAGTTCTAAATTTCGTCAAGTGTGACGCCAATATTTTATTTTGTGAAATTTATCTAACAAAACGAACCATTGGCGCCATCTATGGTGAATTTTAGAAATATATTTGACAAGTCTTATTTGTTATTATTTTTAACCTTTATTTTCATTATATGGAACTTAAACTCGCTCTAAATTATTATTTAATTATGTCGACGTTTCGGCAGCGTTACAACCGCCGTGGCGTCTTAATTAAATTATAATAGGTATGGCGACTGATCCTGTAATTATATTTAATTAGAATATAATTTAATTATAATATCTTTTTGTTTAATGTACTTTATGAACATTCAAAGCTGGATGGGCAAGTCCAGTTTAAGAGTACGAAATTATTAGAAAATGTATTTACCATTGGATAACCCATTCAATTTCAAGTGACTTTTGTTACGAAATCAGTTTACTAAACGAAATATTTAACATAGCTAACATACAAAGTTTTCGCGCGACGCATAGAAAATATCAGACAGTGACGTCACGCCTTTGTAGTGTTTTTGTATGATGCATTTTAGGAGCCCAAAATTGTGATTTTAAAATCGTGATATCACGGGTAGTTTTTAACTTTTTAAGATAACATAGTAATTCTTCCACCTACATATGTTTCAGTTGTTGTAGCCTTTTCGATGGCACATTAAATAAAAAATAAGTCGTCATGCCAATTTGTATAGTGATTATAATTCTGTAATAATCTAAGTCTAGTAATAATGTTTACAATATCAGGTCTATTTATATCTGGAAAACGCCTCATAAAAGGTCGATATTTTTTTTTGCAGTTAGCCCATTTTTAAGAAAAACTCTGCAATTGGGCTTTAGAACTAAACATGGCGTAAATCAAAAATGTCTTCTCGTATTATTCTTATACATATGTAATTATATAGTTATATTTACAATTTTTGTTGTTTCAGTATTGTGTTGTGATAAATGTTTCTCGAAATCCAAATTTTATTTTAAGCTTTAAGGGTAAATGAAATCCGTCCATTTTGTAAATATTTTTTTTATTACATTATTATAATCAATAAAGTTACCTTATAAACTAGTAAATGCCTTTTAATTTATAATAAATACCTTAACCTAAATCGTCTGCAAGACTGTCTAATGTGATGCGGGATAGCTCAATAAATAATTTAGTTCAAAAATTACCTTTAGTTAACAAAATAATACGGTATTTGACAATGTTGAAAATATAGCATAAAATATTGATAATCTTATTAGATAACACATTAAATAAACATATTTCACTCTATTTTGGAAGGTATAGAAGATATTTTTTGTGAAATACGGCAACGAAAATTTAAAAAATACTGAATTTTTATCTTCGTAAACGCACTGTTAAGGATGGCAACGCTGGTGACGTCACACGGCAGTAAATATGCCATATATAGCAAACGATTTCTTTAAGAACAGTAATTTATTTACTGGCGTGTGAAGTCACGCGCGTCACATGACCAGACAAGCGTTTTGGCGGGCTTTTCGAACTTTATACTTTAAACATTTATTTTTAATGTTAAAACAGTGGATCTTGCGGAAATATTCATGTGGTATGTATATTATGTAATCAAAAACAATTTAAACGGTTTTACATATTTAGTCAAATACCGCTGATTCAATTGTCAGTGTCAAAATACAAAATACCTTCCCGAAAAAATAAATACATTACGATTTAGTCAAGTCATTAACCAAGCATTTAAAAACGACGTGTCCGAGAAGTCATTTTAGATATCATGTAAATGTTAGTATTTATTTATATTCTGTAATCTTCTCAGTTAGGTCTTAAATGTGTACACTCCGCGAGGTATAAGCTGAGCTTTGCATTAGCGTGAGTGATCACCAATCAGGCAGGAGCTTGAAATTTTGTCCGCGAGGTATAGGCTGAGCTTTGCATTAGTATGAGTGATCACCAATCAGGCAGGAGCGCGGCGAGACAGAATGGCGCCGCGCCTAAGGCCGGTTGTCACACCTACACTATCCATGTACACTCACACAAATGCAAAGCTCAGCTTATGCCTCGCGGAGTGTAGAAGTGTAGATCTACCGTTAATCTCTATTGAGGTAACGAAAAAGCAAAAATTATATTAAAATTTGTTTTTGTTTCTTAAATAACGTCAAAAATGTTGTCTTCTCGGTTCCACTGCATTTTTTAATTTTTTTTCGAAATGATGAGGTAATTTTCGTATGCAAATATATCTGGCAATTCTCAAACTCAACATATTGGCAGCTTTACAAAAAATTTGACGGGTATATTTTACATTCAGAAAACCGTCACCTGACAGAAAAAGTTGAGAACAATGGCCGCGGTAAAAGTCGACTAAGAAAAAATCAATTTAAAAGTCAATTTAAAGTGACACCATTTCATAGTTGATGTTCGGAAGGATAAAATTTGACATTGATTTACAAATAGCGTAATGTGTTGCCTCAGTGAGCGTTTCCCGATTCTACAATGTTGATGCCATCTATCGCAGTAGAATGCATTATCCTTTTCACAGAAAACAGTCGAGCGTAAAATGTTTGTAACACTTGGCTAAATTTAGTTACAGAATCCAGAAGCAAGGCTAGTCGACTGCATTCAATCGCATTAAGAACAAGCAAACCTCGTTTTTGAATTTAGTATGTTAGTTCACTATATGCTATTTTATTATATTTCACTGAATTCTGTGGACTAAATTTAGCGAACTGTAATGAGCCTATCTTCGTTCGTTTTTTGTTGGTTCAGCAACATTACTACACATCACAATAAACTTTTGAAATTTTTTAATTGTTAGTTTGAAGCCATGTTTGTCAGTTTTTATGCCAGGTAAGGGTGAAGGAAGTTTATATACTATGAACTATGATGTTCCTATGAACTATGACGGTGAACTATATTTATTAACTGAATTTCTTATCAGCTTTGGGCGGCTTACTCTCGTCGTATTCAGCATCTTCATACGGAGCGATGTCGCTTTCTTTGTACGATGGTATTGTTTTATACGCTGAAAATAATATAATAAATATTTCACTACAAAAAACGTGGTTGTTACACATATTTAATTAAATCGCGGGTAAGTCACGCGTGACATAGCCAGTCCAGTCCGACTTAAGTTCGCGTTCAGTCGCGTCCGACGTCCATATTTCACGGAGTGCGCGTGACCACAGCTCCTTTGGCACAAGACTTAAGTCGGACTGGACTGACTATATTAAACGTGAATTACCCGAGAGTTAATAAATATTGTTTTTTACCAAACTAAGCAAAGTTTATGCTGAACAAAAGCGCTTTCCAACGACTAATATTCTGAAGCAGATATTTAGGGTCCTGCGTATTCTAGTTAATTAACAGTAGAGACAATCTAAGGTCATTTGCTATAGGTCCCTTTATAAAGAAAAAAAGCGAATCAGACATTGGGACTCCGACCCTAGGCCATGCCGGAGAAACCCTTCGGGGTGGGTTTTAGTCCGTTAGGGCGCCACTGTTAGTGATGTCGAGACCGACACCCCACAATGACCGACGGTGAGTAAAGTCATTTCTCACACCCAGAAATGTATAGTATTAAAATTAACGTGGTTGTTACACATATTTAATTGGATAACGGGATACTCACGTATATACGGTCGGTCAATCCGACTCGAGTTTCAGCCGCGTCCGGCGGCCTTTTCAAAGCGAGTGCACGCGCGGCGGCTGCTCGTTTGGCACCGTCAAACGAGCCAAACGAGCAGCCGCCGCGCGTGCACTCGCCTTGAAAAAGGCCGCCGGACGCGGCCGAAACTCGAGTCGGATTGACCGACCGTATATACGTGAGTATCCCGTTATCCAATTAAATAGAAATGTATAGGTTTGAAGCCTTGAAGATATTACCTTCTAGTGTGAGAAGACCTCGATTTCCAACTGTTTGAATATAAAGCGAATATCCTTTGTCGTCGGCCCAATCTAACTACCACTACAAAAAGCGGGTACATCTGATAGCAAAGACGTGCCATGTTCATTGAATAATGTTGTAGGTACCTAGTCGGAGTGAGGAATGTCTAGTAACCTGATGGATGGTGGTCGCTGCTGGGGGCCCACTCCGGGTTGTACGACGTCCAGTCGTCGTGGGCTGGGATCTCTGGGGACAGTAAATAATTAATAAATATTGGTGGACGAACCACGTGGCCTGGAGGGACATTTCACACAAAACACCATTTAACCCCAAAATAGTAACGCTTGTACTATGGGAGCCAGATAGCTGATATAATACTTAATATACTATTATAATCTCTATGCATAAAAATGTTATGTTGGTTTGTGTACGCTTCTAAAACTCAAAAAGTTCTGCACCGATCGAGCTGAAATTTCACAATGATATATAATCCGCATCAAGGATTGTTTTTATCTAATTTTTGCATCACAATGTGCCACAGCGCAGCGTGGCAGGGGACAGCTAGTAGATCATAAAAAAAAATGTGTACACGTTTTTTTCTTTTGTTGCACTAACACAGATAGAAATAAATATAAAGATACAGTGCTTAGAACTTAGAAGTTCAATCACGTCACTTCATGCTCCGATTTTACGAAGGCGTGGCCTCTCAACCCCCCGGAAGTTTGTGAATCTATTATCTTTGACGATTTTTAACAATTTGATAAAATGAAAAATATATATGTATAAGAATCTCATATTTCTATAATTTAGCTGACGTACACTCCGCGAGGTATAAGCTGAGCTTTGCATTAGTGTGAGTGATCACCAATCAGGCAGGAGCTCTAAATTTTGTCCGCGAGGTATAGGCTGAGCTTTGCAATAGTGTGAGTGATCACCAATCAGGCAGGAGCGCGGCGAGACAGAATGGCGCCGCGCCTAAGGCCGGTTGTCACACCTACACTATCCATGTACACTCACAAATGCAAAGCTCAGCTTATGCCTCGCGGAGTGTACTAATTATATGATGAAGGTTAGAATGGTATATTTTTGACATTCCCATCATTCTAATTAAGTATAATTCTCAATTTCGCCAAGTTGTCTAAGCAAGTTAGCGGGTAATTTGATCCTAGTACGTACTAACTCTACTCAATCGTCCAGATTTCATCCATCAGAAAATACGTGACGTCTGGCGGCTCTGGGATCTTGGACTATATGATTTAATACACTGTGCTAATACCTAGCAAAAGTTAAATCAGACTAAAAGAAGTGGATGTACCACGGATGGACTCTGTTTGGTTTGGGTAATATTTTTAGAGAGAAATTAATATTTATCTTAATTGGTTTCAGCGATGAGGTTCATATTCGTTTTAAATGAAGAGGATTGACTATAAATACATATCGATAATTACATATATAACAAAATCTTATTTAAAAATAAATGTTAATATACATTTTTAGTTATCTACGCTTACCCTTTCGGGAGAGGCTTCTGTCGTGCCCTGCAACAAAAATTCATAACTGTACCATTTTAAACAAGATTTTGTTATTTTGAAATTGATAGCTTAGCAGTTATTATCGGATACATTTCGGAAAGTGTGTAACTTTTTATGGTAAAGTGACGAGCCGAGCAGGACGTATGCCTGATGTTAAGCAGCATGCCTGCCCATAACAACACAGTGACAGCAGCTATTGGAACAATCGTCTGCAACCGTTACAAAATAAAATGCTTTATATATAAGCTCTTTAATTTAACTGGTAACATTGCCCTTCAAACCGGAACACAGTGATGTTTGGCCATTACTGCTTAGCGGTAGAACTGACAAAGGTGTGGTACATCCCCAAGCGGCTTCTGTATAGAGTCCTAGCACTACAAAACTACATGATCTGCTGAAGCCGGAGGGCGTGCCGATGAACATGGCCATCCAGATCATCCGATTACCCAAAGATTTCTTTCATTTACAGAATCAGAATAATTTATTGTTGAACTGTGTACAAACTAGTTGGTAGGTTACAATATTTCCAGTACTTACAACAGTCTACCCTCTGCGAGTATACAATAATAATTAAAGTTAAATAAAATTTCTACTTAAGAGTACAAATCGTTATAACTGATCAAACTGCTGAATAAACCTAAATAATTTCACCATTCTATATTATTTACTATGTATGCAATTAATAATTATAATACAGTTAAGTACAGCTGTACTGTACGAACGAATCTTGAGCTCAATTCATAGCCCACGGAAAATCTGGATCTGGCACCAAAAGAAGTTCACTTCAAACATCTGTGTGTTGTGCGCTTAAAGAAATGTTCATTTCAAATATATTACGGTGCAGTTTCTTTGTATCAACTTACCATGGTGAGGAGGTGCCCACGCCCAGCCATCGTGGTGATGATGTTCAGAGTGTTTCGATTTAAGTAGAGTGAAAAATGACGCCACCTGGAAGGTAAGAGGAACTCTGTTAATATTGATAGGAAATTATTTATTGATTCACAAGTTGATCATGTGTTATGTTGTCAGTCCAGTCCGACTTAAGTTTCGCCTAGTAATTTATTATAATGAAATATAACGTGGTTATTACAAATTTTAAATAAATACAGGGGTAACTCACGTTTGATATAGTCAGTCCAGTCCGACTCAAGTTTCGATCGCGTCTGGCGATCTTTTTCAAGGAGAGTGCGCGCTCGGTCGCAGCTCGTTTAGAAACTTGAGTCGAATTTAAAGTTTAAAAAATTGGTTGCCTGTAAAGTCGGTATACGGGCGAAAGTTTTACGTGACAACGACTTTGAGTGGTAAAATAATTTTACGGAAGGGACGCGTGCCTTTCACTTTTTATGTCTGTCTCTCTCGCTCTTAGGCGGGCTAACCATGCCCGAGTGGAAGGGACGCGTGCCTCTCACTCGCTCTCGTTGTGAGCGCATAACGTGAGCACATAACGCAGTTTCTTGAAGTGTCACCCGGCAAACCAATTTATAAGACGTTGTCACGTCAAAAGTTTAAAATTAGTATTTTGTTCATAGTTCAAAAAATCGCCTGACCGAATTCGATAAAATTTGTTTGGGACTACCTCTGAATGATCTACCAAACAAATGAAGAACCATCAAAATAGGTTCATTATTGGCGGAGCTAAAGTGTATAACATACATCCAAAAATATTAAGAGTCATAGGAACTGCCGATAGAAGTGAAAACTTATAGCTCCGAATTTGATAGCTTACTTTGGAAACTACGTGGGTGAAACCGGAGGACGTGGCCATGAGCATGGCCAATGGGAAATGCTGACGCATTTCAAGATGGTCAATGGCCATGGTTCGGAGTTTACCCGAAGATTTCTTATCATTCCCGAGCGTGACGCTTATCTACGAGAAATCAATTCACAGCCTACGAAAATACTGCCTGTGGCCCCAAAAGAAGTCGCTCGCTCCTTTTTTGAAGTCGGTTAAAAAGTTCAAAAACCTGAAGTTATTATTTTTCAAATTAGGTACTCAAAAATAGTTACAAAATGGCGGACGGTCGCGTGACCTCTGTTAAATTAAGTCACGCGAACGTTGTGATACAATTATTTCACAGTTATGTAGAATACTGTAATATTACCTAGGTTTTAGATTTGTGGTGATCCGTAAAACGAACGTGGAAAGGAATTTAGTTGCAAGTTACGGCTGGTCTAGTCGGGAGAACGGCGACTGCCGATCCGGAGGCCCTGTGTTCAAATCCTCGCACACTACTGTCTTTTCGAAGTCAAATGCGTAACTTAAAACGGCGTAGGAAAACATTGTGAGGAAACCGAAATGTACCTAGAATATTTCGAGGATTACCTTAGAATATGTGTTTTCGCACGTTGGAGAAGTCAGCCAGGTCGACTCATGTGATGGGGCCTACTGTTTACAATAAACTCTCGGGAACCGTCACCTCTGCGCCCACTATGGGCAGTTTCAAATCGCGACTCAAGCTTTGGCTTATCGAGCAGACGTTTTACAGCTATGATGAATTTACAGAATGGAATTCTTAATGTTGCGAATGACATAAAAATATTAATTTATGTGACATTTATATTTGTTAATTTAGATTACAATTATATTCATACATTATTGTGACGTTTATATTAATTGATTTATATGACATTTATCATTTTAATTGATGTAATGTGTGTTTTACACTACGCTAAGGTAAAGTTTTATTTACCAGAACTTTTTTCTTGTCTTACATGAGTATTTTTGTGAATTGTATGATGGATGACGTGTAACATTGGTTATAAATAAAATGATTATGATTATGATTATCTACCAACCCACACTGGGTCAGCGTGGTGGATTATGGCCTTAACTGCCTCCTTGCGAGAGAAGGCCCCGATTCCCAGCTGTAGGAATATTTAGTGGGCTGCTTATGCTATAATGAATGTGGAACGTTTTTAGCCTTCGACGAACAAAACGACTGGGTGTTATAAGTTTGATCCCAAATTGCGAATACAACCATGTTAGTAGTTTGGGAGGTTGGTTCAGGGCTGACATTTGACGTATGTTTTGATTTTATTTTATTCAAAAGTAATAATTTTTGGTCATAATTTAAATTTGTTTACTCAACGATGTTTATAATAAATGAATAATCATTTATTTTCTCCGAAAAAACCAAAAAAACCGACTTCAATTTTAAAATTAAATTCAGACACTGGACCAAATAATATCTATACGCAGCCATCATTTGAGTATTCTAAGTCTAAGAGTATTTAAGATATATGTATGAAAGTAAATTTAAATTTTTATTCAAATTTCAAAAACTGGCACACCAATGAGGCGTTGTCCAGACGCAAAAATACTTATCAAAGATTGTTCTAAATATTGATAAGTGTGGCACCACTGTTGGTTTTTGTGAAATGTCTCTAACAAAATAAAACAGTGGCGCCACCTACGGTCAAATCGCGAACTGTCTTTGGCCTTTTTGGCCTCTTGAAAACGCCCTATTGCAATAAAATTTATGGTACCATCTCTAAACAATGATCTGCCAAAAAAAAAAAAAAACGAACCATCGCGTAATGTAGATTCCACAAAAAACATACAACTCAATTGATAACTTCCTCCATTTTTGAGTCCATTTTGAGTCGGTTACAAAAACTACATATCAACAAGCCAGGCGCGGTCCCAGCCTCGAATTTTGGAGGGGGTCACCAGTACGCAGCCTCAGGTTTTGGGGGTCACAAGTAGAAATACAATAAATCGAGCAAAAAATGCTTTAATAGTAGCGCCCAAAGATTTTACCCGCATAGTTCCCGTTCTAGTTGTTTTCCCGCGTTAAAAAATAGTCTATGTACTATTAGATATTTTTAATTTTCTTAGATTTTTTGTATAACGTATACGATTTGGGGGAGGGGAGTCATGTCCCCTGTGACCCGCATGTGTGTGTGACACCTCGGACCGCGCATGCTCACTTTGGAAACTACGCGGGTGAACCCGGAAAGCGTAGCCTGAAATAAATCTTCAAATTAAATAAGTCTTCTAACCATGACCATCTATGTAGATTAGTCATATGGCCATCTAAAAGAAATGCGTTGTCATGTCTAGAGCTGAGTTCACCTGAACATTTCTTTTATTTACGAGCGTGACGTG
Source organism: Ectropis grisescens (assembly GCA_017562165.1). Taxonomy (NCBI): domain Eukaryota; kingdom Metazoa; phylum Arthropoda; class Insecta; order Lepidoptera; family Geometridae; genus Ectropis; species Ectropis grisescens. The sequence continues at coordinate 11,641,295 of CM029768.1, forward strand.
GAGCTTCATTCGCAGCCCACGAAAAATCTATGTGGGGGTGCGGCAAAAGAAGTTTTTACTTCAGAAACCTCTTCATCATCATCATCAGCCTGTATTCGTCCACTGCTGGACATAGGCCTCCCCTATGATACGCCACTCAGCCTCAGAAACCTCTTCAGCTTAACAATATTAGGGTAGATAATATTATGCAGAACCCTCAGTAGACGAGTATGACTCACTCTTCAATTACATCAGGATCAAATTCAGTCTGACACGCAATTTCCAAGTTTTTGTAATATGACTCCACGGCTCTGCGTCTAGTCTGATAGTGATTTTTTATTAATCTCTTTACAGTTAGATTTTGTCATCGATATAAATGAATGGATGTGCCCTCCCAAATATCAGGCGCATGAAATTATGTTATCGTTGGAAAGAGTGAGCTCACTCTTTCTGTTCGAGTCGGCTGCAGGAAGCGGTGAACGCTGGACGTTTTTACCTATCACTTTCAGCTGTCATCAACCAAAATAAGTAGAACCACAACATACTTAGCCGCTAGCGATTCTAGGGGGTCAAGTAGATCGGTAGTTTTATACAGACGAAATTTGTTTACAATTTTAACATGGCCAGGGCACATCTATTGATTTATAACGATCGATTTTGTGGTATTTTTGTTACTATAGTTCCCAATAATTTTTCGCTTCATGATTCAGTCGACTAAATTTAGTCAAGTGCAATTAGTCTTATAGGCGGTTGACCCCAGACTTATGTTAGTTTTCAAAAAGTCAAACACATTTCCGATCGCTTAGTCTCCACGAGTGACCAAAATGCTGGCGTAATTGCCAGCATTTTATTAATACAAATGCAAATACGTTGGGCCAAATAATTTTGATCCAACGTTTTTGCATTTGTATTTGCATTGCCATTCAGCGTGGTAATGCCGCCGGCTTGCTCGACTTGTGACAGGTAGCGACTTGATCATTTTGATTATCTTTAGACCCGCATCGGTCTTCGGCTAATTGCTAAGCTGAAGAGGTTTCTGAGGCTGAGTGGCGTATCATAGGGAGGCCTATGTCCAGCAGTGGACGAATACAGGCTGATGATGATGATGAAGAGGTTTCTGAAGTAAAAACTTCTTTTGCCGCACCCCACATAGATTTTTCGTGGGCTGCGAATGAAGCTCAACGTCACGCTCTTCAGTGACAGATTAGGTATCATCAGTTAAAAAAACAAGACATTACTGATAATATATGTCAATGTCAGTTTTTCCTGTGAATATTTCAATGAGGTATTCAATCTGAGATTTCAATAATCGAGTATAGCCAGGGCGTTTTGGCTTATGGTCGAAATGGGAACTAACGCCCCCGTCTAGCCACAAAGGATTGCCAATAACCCATTTCTCGACACCCGCACCCCCCTGACAACGTCAACCAAATCCTAAATAAGCCTTGTACAAAAACAACGGAACGAAAAACACATTCGTTAATTCGTTAAAACCGAATCGTCAACCAAATTACTGCCTAGCAATGAATTGCGCTCGTCATCTAGACAATTTTTTTGTTCCATTACTCCGAAAACATTGCCCTTCAAACCGGAATACAATTACCTACGTCTGCACATTTACGTATCCTATTATTATAATATTAATCACCGAACAAACATAGTTCCAATTAAGCCATACATGTACTACCGACTGCATTAGTTTGAAATCAATTTCGATAGATTGTAAAAAGAGTTACAAAAAGAGAAAGAAAAAAATTGATCATAGAGCGTTGAGACGTATAGAGAGGTTGGTTTATTTTTAGTTAATACCTTCTTATTTTAACTAGTGGTCCAATTGTGTTGCAAATTCGACTTTAATTACTTGTTCATTAAGTTTAAAATGGAAAGTACATTTATACGTGTAATAGTAACATAAATGCGATCCGTGGCTCAAGTTTTCACGATAATTTATTTTTAACCGACTTCTAAAGAGGAGCCATGTTGCATGTCTTCTTTACTCTATGCTATTGATTGTATAAAAAAAACATTCAGGGTAACAAAACCGGTGTTATCTACATGCCTAAAAACTATAAAAAAACTTTTAGGTCTATGGACGTATAACAACTATATAAAAAAGCTGAGGACAATAGAAACAGATAGAAGCGAAACCGCAATAGGTACATAAAATATATTTAAATACCCAACTAAACATTTTTTTAAACGACTTAAAAAACAGGAGATTCTTAATTCGGTTGCATATTTTTTGTACGTGTGTTACGCGATAGCTCCTCTATTTATTAATCAATGTTGATGTTTTTTTCTTTGGTAGAAAATACTTTAAAGTTGCCATATAAATGTCACCGAAATTTGTGAGGTGGTTATTAAAATATCCGCAAAAAATGTTAGTGAGTGTCTAGTATGAGTATCTAAGTTTAATTTTGAATTAAAGTCGGTTTTTTTTCGGAGAAAGTACATATTATGTTTTTTAATCTCCCCAATCAAATTAAAAATCCCCAAAGCGTTTAGAAAGATTTAAGTTCTAAAAACTTTAAGTATACGGTACGCAAAAAAAACTTTACAAAAAATATAACACTCTGATTTTGAAAGTGCCGTCCCCATTGTTACTTTACGTATCAGTAACATATAAAAAGTGATATTATACCTACTTAATAAGATACTGTCGTTACGTACTTATATTTCACTTAGATCTAGGCCTAAATTGAAACAAAAAAAGTAAAAAGACGTCGACTAGCAGTTATCAAATTTCACTTTCTATGCGTACATAGTGCGTACAAAAAATATACTTAGATGAATCAATTTTGTTCAGAAAAGGCTCGCAAACTTTTTTCGTTTGTTACAAAAGTTGCCAACACAAAATTAGGTAGGTACATTCAATTTATTTCCTTTTTTCACATCCCGAATAAAACTCATTAAAATGAGGACCTGTGAAAATTATAATCTATATTCACATAAATAACATTAAACAAATAAATAAAATTGCTAAATTCAAATGAAAGTATAACCTTTACCTATACCATATCTAAAAACCTTTTTAAAATATTTTCGTCGGCCTGTCTGCTTATTCCATAATCTCTGAAACGGCTGTATCGATTTTGACAGGACTTTCACTACCAGGTAGGTGATCTCATAAGGCATAAACATTGGCTAGTCTTATTTGAAGAAAATAATAAGGGTTCCTCGAAAAAAAGGAAAACCCTTAAAACCCGGGTCATACCTAGTGGCTACAATGCACTGTTTTGTACTCACTAGGTCGTTAGTTTGAATCCCACCGACATCTCAGATCTTTCATAAGTGCAGATATACTAGTTTGTCGTAATACTAGTTGTCGTTTAAACGGTGATTTCTTTAAACATCGTGAGGAGTGGTTACCACGCTGCAATATATTGTTACCTAAGGAAGACATCTTTTGAAAATATGTTGTGTCATCCGTCAACCCGCACTTGGCCATTCGTCACCTTGATTCTCTACTTATGAAATAAGGCCCGCATGCTTATTTCATTATGCTTAATGCCCGAGCTATACGAGGCTAGTTTTTCAAGTTGGAATAGCAAGCTAGTACTTCCAGTTTTGTGTAGACAAAAGTGGCGATGCGTTGCGTTGTCTACATGAAGCTAAAAGTATTAGCTTGCTAACACTAGTTTGTTATCCTAGCTTGAAAAACTAGCCTCGTGTAGCTAGGCATAATTATGCATTCGTCACTTTATCGAAGTAACACATGACGCGACGATCGGTTGGGTACTAAATTCAATAAAAAAAGAATGACCGCATAAAATTGGCTACGCACTTGAGTTTTTATTGACCTCAGACTGTCTAAAAAGTGACTAGAATGAGATGGAACGTGATCAATATTTTGATATTATAGCGTTGTTAGTTTGTAAAAAATGGTTTTAATGTAACGCTACATGAGCCAGAAAAACGTCTACGATGGGCCTCGTCTATGGTTTTTTAAATGATGACGCCATGTTTTTTTTCTAGGCTATTCTCATTAGTGAGATCTTCAAAGAAAAATATAAAACAAGAAATCTTACATATCTGATGCGTAAATAAAGTGTAAATTAATAAAAAAAATGTATTATTTCATAATTAAAAAACAACGTTTTAAATACTGCTTAAACAACGAAAAAGTCTAGTAAGTAAGCTAACAAATTATACTTTTTTCGTAATCAAAATAAAACCTAATCCTTGCCACACTTTGCCAACGTGGTGACCTTGACTCTCTCCTTGCACAGACTAAGTAGAGAGAAACCTCCTTGTTAGAGCCCAGAGTCTCAGCTGTAAGAAGATTAAGTGGGCTAATAACAAGTGTACATACTTCTTAGTCTGAATAACACTGACATTTTTTGCATGAAACCTTGCAAACTATTTTGTTAAGTATTTTTTTAACTCTAATTGGCATTTACAACTCTATTTCACGTAAAATGGTAATCGGGTAAAATAGTCGACGAAGAGTACTAACGTAGTAATAGAGCTGTTGCAATAAAAACTCGAAAATTGCAGTCTAATTTTCGCTACCCAAAAAAATATTATAGATTTCCACGGCTCATAGTAACTACATTTTTTGCTACTTAAAAATACCGAGTGTATTTTAAATTTTATTTAACTCAACTGGAAACATGAGAAAAAACAGTTCCACGTAGTCTCCTCAGTCGTTTTATTTTATTGGGTCGTTTTATTTTTTATTTATTTATTCTTTTATTTCAGTCTGTAGAAAATACAAAATACAAGCTTTATTTCGAGGAATGCTCTGATAGGATTATTTGGAATTTCTTTTCGTCGTTATAAAAATATTAAAAAAGGAAAAAGTTAAACATATTTTTTCAATGTTGTAAGAATTAATTCCTAATTGTGTCAAAGTGTAACATTTGTGTCTTGTGTGAATTATTCTGATCATTTTGTAACCTCATTCCTCCGGTCTTATTTGTGCTGCAAGAAACTGTTGTTTCTCTCTCCAATCTTTGACTCTATATTTGTACTGCTCCGTCTTCTTATTATTAATTTCTCCTATTCTATCCCGAATCAAAAAGAAAATAGCTCTTAACGATAATCGCGTCAATTTGTATTTTATTTTAAATATGTATTTTTTTTAGGTTTTTTTTAGAACAAAGTTCCTCATATTGTTGGCCTTCTAAAGAGCAATAAAACGTTTATCTATTTATCTTCATACACAGTTTTGGCTTAGACCAACTATGATAAATCCTTGGAGAGTTTTTGCAATAAATTATTCTGATTCTGACCTTTGCAGAGCTGACAGCTATCTTGAACACGAGCAATAGAAGCCCGATAGCGACCGCCTTGGTAGCCATGATGGATGTGATCAGCATCCACGTAGAAGTCGCTCCTACGTGGAAGATTAGCGGCATCAGACCCATTGACATTTTCTTTAAACCACGGCTTTCTGAAAAAAAAAAAGTGTGTTAAGACCGCATCGTAGAGGTAAAAACTAAAATAATAATTAATCATGAAAAGCAATTGGATAATGTTTAATAATAAAAAATAAAACGATTACATACGAATTGAATTTAGTAAACATAGCGACACGACAGCGACAGATGCGACTGCAGGGCTAGTCCCCATTACCAAGTATTTAAAAAATGGCACTCATAGGAACTGCCGATAGAAGTGAAAACTTATAACTCAGATTTTGATAGCTTAGTTTTGAAACTACGCGGGTGAAACCGGAGGGCGTGGCCATGAGCAAGGCCATCTAGAAATGCGTCAGCATTTTTTTTTTTATAATCTTTATTTATGCGCTTTTTCGCGTTGCGAAAATGTCGCGCTGCGTCAGCATTTATAGTTGGTCCTGAGTTTACACGAAGATTTCTTATCATTCCCGAGCGTGACTCTTGAGTTCAATTCACAGCCCATGAAAAATCTGTGCGTGGTGCGACAAAAGAAGTTTTCACTTATAAAATATACGTGTGTAATTTTTTTTAAGTATTTATAGGTTTACACTTGACTGCCATGTCGCCTGAAGTTGAGTGACGATGCGGTCTACGATGGAGCGTGTTTACCTAGAAGAAACCGATTCACTCTCGATTTGGAGATACATAGATTGTAACTTGTAACTGACGTTCTTATGACAAAAGTAGAGTCAAACCTCATCGTTCGAGTCTTTGGAACGTCAGCCATGAAACGATGACGCTCGAGTTCGAGTTAAGAGCAGTCCAATAGAAAAAATATGTTTCAGATGTGTCAAGACACCAGCCCGTCTACCGCCTCACTAAATCTACCGTCTCTATCATTGCAAGTGAGAAGAAAAGAGAGAGAAGTCAAAGCTAAGAAATTTTTCGTTCGGCGGTAGACCCTCTTCGGGCAGTTTACACACGTCACTTTCGTAATAATTTTTTACGGTTTTAGTCCCAATTTTCTTTTCAGTTCGATCGCGCAGCAAAATCCCTATCTCCAAGCCTGCATTAAGAAATTTCGTTTCAAATTTTTTTTACGCCGATGTTCAAGACTTTGATGTAATTTTTGAACAAGGCCTATGTTCCGTGACGTCACTACGATAGAGAACCTATTTAAGATCAAACTTAAAAAAACTTATCGAGCACTCTTTTTACAACTTCTAGATTACAGGCCCGTGAACAATATTTATGGGTCATAAATATGATACACCAGGAGACCTATGTAGGATGACCGCGAGTTTACCTAGAATTATTTCCTAATGAATGCCTCGCTTTTATTCACGCTGTTTCCGTTTCTATAATAACTTCGCAATCCTACTAATTTTATGAATGTGATGTTTCTTGCTCAATCATGTCGAACCCCTGGGTTAAACGGATGAACGGAGTGGGTTAAAATTTACAACACAGATATAGTGTTGAAAACACATAAAGCTTCTATTCATAACAGGAAAATAACGGTTGAAAGGGCTTTGCTTGTATAAAATTATTTTGTAGTGGTAAGACTCTTTGCAGAATCTCCTTGGAGACAGAGACATAACATTTTAGATCATTATTGGTATTTCGACATTACTTGACAGATTTTAATAAAACTTATCCTATGAATTATTATCAAAAAATCAAAATAGAAACATCCAAATTGATTAACAATTAGCGGAGCTGTCGTGTAACATACAAAAAAATATACAACTGAATTTAGAAACTACTTTTTTAAAGTTTTTTTTTTCATTTCAATAGTCTTCGGTTAAAATGTTTTTTTTTTTCTATTAGAAAACTTTTCATTTTCATTTATATTTATGTTTTGAATTTATTTTAAGTTCATGTACCTACCTTAAATTTATGTTTAAGTCTAAAATAATATATATATGTATAATACATATATATATCTAAAAATACATATATATATATATAAATAATAATAAATGTAACATAACTTAAATTTTCTCCAAAAAAACAAAAATCGATCTCACTTTAAAATTAAACATAGATAAAATTTCATAATTTCTATGATAAAGTCATCCCGCTAAAGAGCATGCAATTGCAATTGCAAAATGCAAGCAGTGCAATGCATTTTAAAAACTGCCACATTGATTTCGATAAAATTATAATATAAGATTATGAGACCACCTCTGAACTATTATATCTACTGAACAAAAAAATGAACCAAATCAATGTCAAAATCAATTCACAATTCACGAAGCTATCGCGTGGCTTACTAAAAAAAACATCCCAGTGAATTGAGAACCTCCTCCTCCTTTTTTGAAATCAGATAATAAATAAATTTCCACTTACTTCTTTTGTCTTCTAATAGCTTCGGTTTCAAGTCATCATACCCTATCATTTTCCCCCATTCGCTACTCCCTAAGTGATTATCATTAAAACTAGCTAACTTTTCAGTTACATATTCGGCAAAATCACTAATTTTATACACTAAATCATTTTCAAAAATTGACAACACTTTTTCTTTCTTTTCATTTTCTGTGGCTACTTGAACGAACAGGCCGAAATTAAAAAATAAAATGGCGCTCTTAATTCTCATTATGGATGCGTACGCAGGCTTCGATTTTCAAAATCAGACTGGCCGCTTTGAAAGTTCGTATATGCATGCAAACTTATCAAGTTCGAATGTTGTGAGAAAGTATTTGATATTTAGTACTCATTGAGATGATTCCGACGAAATTTAATATAAATCCGGATTCGATGTGTATGATGGAGACATATTTTATGTGTCCTAAATATGTAAAATTTAATAAAACTGCCAACCTATCTTATGGCCAATTTAATGTAACTGCTATTCTGAAGACAAACGCATTAGCCTCAGTTCAAGAATTACTGGTTGGTTGGTAAACTTTTTTCCCACCTTTTTCGATGTTTGTTTTTTTTAGCGTAATGGTGGAGGTCGTTAGTTGTACTTGCCTATTGTTGTGCCAGTGTTGGTCAAATATGTTTCTAGAACCAATCTATTCACTTTATAATAACCTTTTGAAAGATTTAAAGAAGTTATTAATAAAGTAATTTGAAAAACGTTTCTATGTACCTGCCTATCTATTTAGAGACCCAAATACTAGGGCCAAATGTAGTAAGTTATAGATTTTTTTTAGATTTTAGATTTTTTTAGATTTTTAAAACAAACCTAAATTTCAGTCAGCTATGTCAGCCATTTATGGAGATGATTGTCGATTTCGTTAATGATTTACAAATCAAAGCTAATGATTGTTTGTGTGTCTTACAGAAATTGACTGCCCTAGTGGCTTAGTTGGTAGTAGCTCTGCCTGCGAAGCCGAGGGTCGTGGGTTCGATCCCCACCCAGTGCAAATATTTGTGTGATGAATTCAAATGTTTGCAGTGCCTGGGTGTTTCTATGTATAATAAGTATGTATTTAAAACTATATAACTATTATATCAGCTATCTGGCTGCCATCACACAAGCTTTGCTTAGTTTGGGGTCAGATGGTGTTGTGTGTGAATTGTCCACCAATATTTATATTATTTTATTTTATTTACTAGAAAACGTAAGTTTTTTATTTTCATAGTAAGTACGTAGTTTATCCATTGAGATAATATTAGTAATAATATTCAAAGAGTTTATCATAAATAACAACATCATAAAAAGTCGGCGATAAAAAACATTATGAAACGACAGACGATTGAAAACGTTAAAGTAACTGTACCTACAGCCATTTTGTCAATAAACAAATACTCGGGACGAAGAGGTTTGCGACGACGAAAACTTTGTGATAAGAACATTCAGATTATGGAATGTGTTGCCCGAGTGGGTTATTCATAATGGTTACGATCTTGGTGTCTTTAAATGGAGAGAGAATCGGGTTTTGAAGTGAAAACTTCTTTAGGCTCACCACATACAGATTTTCCGTGGGCTATGAATTGAACTCAAGCGTCACGCTCGGGAATGAAAGAAATCGGGTAAACTCGGATGATCTAGATGACCATGGTCATGGCCACGCCCTCCGGTATCACCCGCGTAGTTTCCAAAGTAAGCTATGAAATTTTGCGTTATAGACTGCAGGCCCGTGAACAAAATTTATGGGTCATCTGATACAGCAGGAGACCTATGTAGGATGATAGAAGGGTATAAAGTAATAAGATTGAGCACTATGCCGTCACTTGTAAGCTGTCCAACTGAGTGCTCTTGAAGAGGGGGGTTTCTAAACCTCGATCATTTCTCCTTGTCGCATGATTTTTGTACGGCGTTGCGGAATAATAGATTAGAAGAGGTATTGAAACTATAAAAAATATAAATTTTAAAATTCTAATGATTAGTTTGTGAAAAAAAATTCATGATTTTCCGACGATTTACAGAGTAAGTTTGGTCATTTGATTGTGTTCGGCTTTGGTTCCATACAGTTTCAGTACCTCTTCTAATACATTATTTCGCAATGCCGTACAAAAATCATGCGACCTCTCTTCAACTGCACTCAGTTGGACAGCTTACAAGTGACGGCATAGTGCTCAATCTTATTACTTAATACCCTTCTATCATCCTACATAGGTCTCCTGCTGTATCATATGACCCATACATTTTGTTCCCGGGCCTGCAGTCTGTTATTTGTTTTCACTTCTACCGACAGTCCCTACCGCCAATTGTTTTTTCTAGATAAGCACGTATAAAAAGTCAAACGTAATTGAGGTAATTCTCTGAGTGATTGCATCCGCAATGAAGTAATTCGTCAGAGAACTAAAGTCGCCGACATACGCTCAGCGTATTAGCAAACTGAAGTGGCAATGGGCCGGTCACATCTGTCGCAGACCTGATAACCGTTGGGGTAGACGGGTTCTGGAGTGGAGACCGCGAATCGGTAAACGTAGTGTAGGACGCCCTGAGACTAGATGGAGTGACGATATACGAAAGACAGCTGGTGGCGGTTGGAAGCGTAAGACCGAGGATCGGGCTGAGTGGCGTATTATAGGTGAGGCCTATGTCCAGCAGTGGACGGACACGGGCTGATGATGATGAATTGAGGTAATTGGTAAATTAAAAATGTAAACAAAATCACGCCATAAATACACAGGAAATTTAGAAAATTGGGGAATAAAACCTATTATTACAAGAAGTGGTAAGTGGAGTTGAGTATAATTTTCTAATTAAGTGTAATTGTTGTTGGTGTTGTCCAATGTACCTTTCAGATTTTAATGGCGAAGGAAGTCAGGTACTTTGTAGTAACAACTTTTGCTCTGATAATTCTTTTAAGTTTGTATAGTAAATTACGTAATCCACAGGCTGAGGTTTTTATGGAAAGATTGTGTCTATTTTAATATTTTTTTGACAATTCACACAACCCCTTCTGACCCCAAACTAAGCAAAGCTTGTGCTATGGCGGCCAGATAGCTGATATAATACTTATATAGTTGTAAATACATACTTATTATACATAGTAACACCCAGACACAGTACAAAATATGCAAATATGCAAAATTGATGAACCAGTCTTTACCTGGCTTGTTGTCTGTAAATGGAATTTTCAAATTGTTTACATAATGGTCGGGTACGTAAAAGTCAATCATATCTTGGGGCTAGCTTATCGGTTTTTATCGGATACACTTCGGAGAGTGTGCAACTGTTTTGTACGATCTAATACCACCTAACCCTATTCTATTTCTATCGGAATGCTCGTAGCTCGAAAAAGTAACATCGTTTCATGGTTGATGTTCCAAAGACACGAACGAAGAGATTTGACTCTACTTTTGTGAAAAGAACGTCAAGGTTGTGGAATACGTTGCCTGAGAGGGTTTTTCCCGATGGTTACAATCTTTGTGTCTTCAAATTTTTTTTTTTTTTTTTTTTTTTTTTACCTTTTATAGGCTCACACTTGACCGCCATCTCGCCTGATGTTAAGCGACGATGCGGTCTACGATGGAGCGTGTTTACCTAGAAGAAACCGATTCACTCTCGATTTGAAGACACAAAGATTGTAACCATCGGGAAAACCCACTCAGGCAACGTATTCCACAGCCTAGACGTTCTTATCACAAACGTAGAGTCAAATCTCTTCGTTCGTGTCTTTGGAACATCAACCATGAAACGATGTCGCTTTTTCGAGCTACGAGCATTCCGATAGAAAAAGGGCAAGGTGGTATTAGATCATGCAGATCAGCTGCACACTCTCCGAAGTGTATCCGATAAAACCCGATAGGCTAGCAATTTTACGGCGATGCTCAAGACTTTGAAGTCTTTTTCGCACAAGAGTATCATTGCCTATGAGCCTTTTGGCACGTCTCTCGATCGATTCCAGGGCCTCCAGCTGATACTTGGCCGATCCATCCCAAAGATGCGAACAGTACTCCATACAGGAGCGAATCTGTGCTTGATATAATGTGAGCAACTGTTCAGACTTGAAGTACCTTCGCACCTTTGAAAGGACACCCAGTTTTTTGGCAGCTAATTTAGCCTTGGACTCGATATACGAGCCAAAGTTGAGCGTAGATGTCAAAGTGACGCCCAAAAGCTCAAGACGGTCAGAAACCGGCACGGACACACCTCGAAAAGTAGGAGTCAGTTGAAATGGACTCCGTTTTGCGGAGAAAGACACGCCTGCGTCTTACTCTCGTTGAACTTGACCAGATTGGCATCGTCCCATTTAGACACCGCCTCAAGGGTCAAGGTCAAACGCTCGATCAAACTCTCTCTCAATACCTGAGTTTGCTGCCCACTGGCTCTCGCGCTAGATATGTAACTCTCTACGACGGTGCTATCATCTGCGTACCCAAAATACCGGGCTTTAACAGATCATTGATATGTAGCAGGAAGAGCGTCGCAGAAAGTACCGACCCCTGAGGGACTCCGGCATTGATAGCCTTTTGATCCGACGAGCAGCCATCAATGACGACTCGTATGGACCGATCCCTCAAGAAGTCCGATATCCATGCAATAAACCCAGGAGACAAACCATAACTAGAAAGCTTGCTTATAAGGGCATCATGCCAAACCCTGTCGAAAGCCTTCGAGATATCCAGGGAGACTGCAAGTGCTTCCCCGTGTTTCTCAATGGCTTCACTCCAGATGTGAGTGACGTACGCTAGAATATCTCCGGTGGACCGGTTTCGGCGAAATCCGTATTGCCGGTCACTTAGGAGGTCGTTTGATTCTAGGTACGTCAGGAGCCTGTGGTTTAAGACACGTTCCATAGTCTTGCAGAGTATGGACGTGACCGAGATGGGCCTGTAGTTGGCAGGGTCAGCACGACTACCCTTTTTGGGCACTGGTTGCACATTGGCAAGCTTCCAAGACTTCGGTACTAGCCCAGTTTGGAGAGAGAGCTTAAAAAGGCGCGTTAGTATCGGAGACAACTCAGGCGCACAAGCCTTCAACAGTAGGGCAGGAATACCATCTGGGCCACTGGCTTTATTCACGTCCAGATTGCGTAGCACTTTGCGAACCTCCATTTGGCGAATATGTATCTCTGACATAAACGACGGACAGCCAGGTGGAATAGGAGGTGTCGCGCTACCAGCATCTAGACGCGAAGATTCCGCAAACTGAGATGCAAACAAGTTTGCTTTCTCCGTTGCAGTGTGAGCCAGTGTCCCATCAGGTTTCAGCAATGGAGGGAGTGAGGGGCGGCAGAAGTTCGATTCGACCGATTTAGCTAGGGACCAAAACGCTTTGCTGCCCGCAGGGTACGAAGCTAGTTTGTTCCCTATTCGACTAATGTGGTCGAATCGAGAGTGAATCGGTTTCTTCTAGGTAAACAAGCTCCATCGTAGACCGCGTCATCGTTTAACATCAACCGAGATGGCGGTCAAGTGTAAACCTATAAAAATATATATATCCTATAAAAAAAGGCATTTTTTTGTGCCCGAGATATACAATAACGCATCGTCCTCCGTGCAAGAACACAGTGGGGTATGCCATGTTCGACACCACGGAGCATTCGTGCCTTGTTCCGAGAGATCTGCTGGCTGGCATCTTCAAACCAAAGTCCATAGTCCAAAGTCCATCCAATAAGAAGAAGGTAGTGTCAGAGCTGCATCGGGCCCAAATTAAGGCCCCGAACAAGTCCTAGGTCAGTGTGACAAGAAGCCCTACACCGGCAGAGAGCTTCCTCCACAGGGAGTGAGGAAGATCAAATGATGATGAGGTATTCGTGCCTATAACAACTAAAACCTCCACAGGTTCCAGCCGAGGTTTGGCGGAAGAGTCACAGGACTGCTCTCGCATTCGACCGCGCCCCTGCCATTTCCACCGTTATCCTTTGAAGAGGGAGGGACCCCTCTATTTGGGTCCATTGACGAGTATAACATGTTTTTAATATGCTTATTGCTATCCAAACATTAAAAATTCATGTAGTTCAGTGCAAATCCCGCTACGTGTAAAATGACACTAGTTTGTTTTCAAACCCTCTCAAACAATGGTAATAGCAAATTAGCCTACAATATGTTGTATTCGTATCGATATAAATCATTGAATGTGCTTGAGCATCTTGAAATTGGTAACAAACTTACGTAGGAAGGCACAGGAAGGCATATTTTTTATATTTGTGTACCTATATAATGATCAAAACCAGTGATAGGTAAATCGTCCGACGTTCACCGCTTCCTACAACCGACTAGAACGCAAAGAGAGAGCTCATTTTTCCGAACGATGACATAATTCCGTGCGCCTGAAGTTTGGGCACATCTAATGATTTATATCGATGCTTAGACGATAATTTTAATACTTACTAGGAATAGGTACGGTAGGTAGGAATAGGTACCTACGTAAGAAGTTTTGGTTTCGATATTTGGAATAAAATGTTTTAGCGGGTTTTGCAAAAGAAATTAAAATGACGCCACATTATAATGACCAGTCCTATTTGCATTAGGGGATTAAAAACACTAAAAATCATGATTCGTTAACGTTACTCATTCATTCTCTTAACATATCAAACTAATTTTAACGAATTAATTTGAAAGTTTGAAACGAGAGTAAGTTTTCAGGGCAACCTACTTGGATCGGCTTCGCTAGCACAGATAATGTAATAAATCATTAAAAAGTACAAAAACAACGCCACAAATTAGTGTCTTGAAATATAATTACACATTGGATACAGCGGAGCCGTAGACTGAAAAATTGGCTACAATGCGACACGGATTAACATGAATACGGACTGACACAATAAAGAGAATATCAAACTTTCATTATTGGAGGTCTTTAAAAAAATACCGGGATTAATCTCGATCTTTGGATTTAAATTCTTGGATTCTCAATTTTTGGATTCGTTGTTTGGATGAAAATGTTGTGGTGTCAAGGGCCGCCAGCTAGGAACTAAGATTAATAATATCTTGGGATAATAAAGAAGCAATACAATTTGCAAAATAATTTGTTTAGTTTTATTATTTAAGGTACGATCATTTGAAAAATGAAGTTGGTAACACTAGTCGCAGTTAGTTTTCAGGCGTCACTTCGTATATTTTGAAGTTAAATCTTGTTTTGGCGCGCCACAGACAGATTTTTCGTGGGCTGTGAATTGAATTCTATCGTCACGTTTAGGAATGATAAAACTCGGGACCATTGGTTCATTATCAGGAGTTCCTGTGACTGCCATTTTTTTTACTTACGGTTTACAATCTACAGTCTTAATTTTTTTTCAGTTCGGTCACGCAGCAATATCACTCTACAATTTGACTTCCATATATTTCAAATATGTTTTGATGCTATTATCCTACCATTATAAACTCTCTACACGGATCAGCGTCCTCACATGTTCAGTCAAAGCTGTGTCTGACTGTAAGTAACTACATTGTCAGTAATTAATCTCGCTAAATGGAATACTGGTAGGAGGTATCATTAGCGGGATAATACGAGTTCAGTATTTACTTGAATTTTAATGACTGTTATTTAAAAAAAAACTGACTGCGCCACGCGGTGCGCCTCTAGTCTATTTAAAGTTTAGACGAAAAAAATGGGCAGTCATAGGAACTGCCGATAGAAGTGAAAATTTATAATATGATAGCTTACTTTGGAAACTAACGGGTGAAACTGGAGGGTGTGGCTATGTGGATAGCCATCTAGAAATGCGTCAGCATTGGCCAATGGCGAGTTTTCCCGAAGATTTCTTATTATACCCGAGCGTGACGCTAGAATTCAATTCACAACCCACGAAAAATCTGTATGTGCCGCGTCAAACAAACTTTTCACTTCAAAAACGCAATCTCCTTAACAGAGTTGAAAAAAGAAAGAGGTTCTACGTTCGAGATAAGTGTGCAAAACTTCATACTCTACCATCCGCGCCATTTTCTCAAAAAGGGTTACATAGTTTTGGCTTCTGTACACAATATATTATTACATTCCCGATAAATCCATTGTCCATAGACGGTGACCGCTCATTATCTGATGGCCCGTCACTTGATCACTTTCTTCTTCATGTAAAAAATCAAGAAATTTCAAATAGATGTCTGCTTTCAAATCTCTGACAAGATATATCTATATTGATATATCTACCGTGATAAGGTTCGGTTAGAAATGATTTGTAAAGCTAGAAGCTAGAACGAACTATCAGACTATTTTTTGACATCACTTTCGTTATTCCTACAGCTAGATTATGGAATACGTTGTAGGCTCCTCCTAGAGGTTGGTCTTACGGATACCATTTTGTATTTATAAGTCGAATGTGAATCCTAAACACCTCGTTCAGCCTAGTTCGTATTCGTAGCAACAAGTAGCATAATAAAAAAAACTTTAGTTCGTTGTAACTTTGAGAGATGTTTTAATTACACTGGGTATTTATGACGATTACAAAAACAAAAAAAACTGCTTACTAGATCTAGTTCAGGCCTATTTTAGATGGAAGTTTGCATGGTAATTTATATCATACATTTTATTTAGGTTCGAAAAAATATGTAATATTACAAACCTTTTTTTTTTTACTTTTTAGGTTTACATTTGACCGCCCTCTCGCCTGATGTTAAGCGACGATGCGGTCTACGATGGAGCGTGTTTACCTAGAAGAAACTGATTCACTCTCGATTTGAAGACACCAAGATAATAACTATACCTCAATAGTTTGTAAGTGTTTATTATGTTTAGTATTTATCAGTTAAATTTTTAGTGTCATGTTTATAGGTTAATATTTATTATTTTATATAGTTATAGTTATAGATACATATGTAGTAGTATTATTAAATTGATGTCGCTTCCCCCGCCTACGAGTATATGTGGGCTATTTTCCTTTTTGCTGGTTGCCTGGAAGAGATTGCTCTTAGCAATAAGGCCGCCACTTGTGGCACTAGTTCATAAGTGTTTATTTGTAATATTTTAAATTGTTTGTGTTGCAATAAAGAGTTTCTATCTATCTATCTATCTATCATTTTAAAGACCTATCTATAGATATAGATACCCAACACGTAAGGTGATGATGAAAAAAATTTTTTTGAGTGTCGGTTCTAAATATGAAGCTTGGAGGTGCCCCATATTTAGAACTTTTTCCTTTTGTTTATTTTTCTATCTTTGTGTGAAAATTTTAATACATCATATTTTCCAAGTTTCGACAGTATGGCTCTTATAGTTTCGGAAAAAAGTGGCTGTGAAATACGGACGGACAGACAGACAGACAGACATGGCCTATCTATAAGGGTCTAGTTTTTTAAACATCAAAATCAGGTCACTATTGAATCGGTTCACAGTAAAATTGACAAAGCCATCGCGTAACATACTAACGTTAAACCGAATTGAAAACCTTCTCCTATTTTTAAGTCGTAAACAATATTATTAAAGTGCAACTTACCTCAAGAAATAGATCCAAAAAATAACTGTCACAGTCTAAGTATTTTCTAGCCAAATATATTCCTTCCCTCCTCTATGTAAAGGCGTCCACACACTGCACGCACTTTACCGATTCCCGCCTTTTAAGAATACTATATAACAATAACTGGGGTTTCTATTGATTTTTGCGTATTATGCAAACACAATGAACTTTGCTTTGCCAAAGAAAAATGAAAGAAACACCCGTTTATGCATATAAAAGTGAAATTTAAATATATAAAAATGTAATGCTAGAATGTTTGTTTGTAATATACTTTTAAACTTACAAATGTCAACTTCAACTCTTGGTGTATGGCTTTTATTGTGGTTTAGCCTCACAATTTCACCAATGTCAAGTATAAATATAATATATAGGTAATTATGAAATCAAAAACGAAATTATGAAGAAAAAACGGATGATGCGTCGTAAGAAAATTTAAATCACCTTGTTGAATAATTGCTCAAAAAATTAAAAATCCTTACAAATATCAAAGACGTCTTAAAATTTCGTGACAGACGTCCTGTCATATAAAAAAAGTTATATATATTAAAAGAATAATTTGACTGGCCTCAGTCGGTAACTAGTGTATGATTTTTTAAAAATTTAATTCACAACTAAAACGATTTACAAAAAACCAATTACATTAGTTGGCAGGCTTTGATACAATGTGTTATCAAAAAGAGACTTAACAATGTAAGAAAAACTTTTGAACTTTAATTTTCGATTTCTCAATCTCCCGAGCATACAAAGATGTGTTGTGGTTGCAGTTGCCCTAGGATCACCATCCACACTTGGTGCACCAAGATTTGCTGATGGCGTAAGCCACCATGAACCCAAGCTTTCCAACGCTCCTGTGGATGAACGTGTAGTTTCTGTAATAAATATATACAATGTTGAGACTAACATACACGAGTGTCGTGGGTTCAATTCCCACCCAAGTGACATTTGTGAGATGAATAGGAATTCTGTTCACGCCTGGGTGTTTCTATCCTACCAACATTGGATGTTTAGTTCTTGCGATGTGTGCTGCTCCAACCACGTCATAAGCACCAAACTGATAAGTCTGAAATACGGAAATAGATAAATTACTGTCTGGACTTATAGCACATAGGCTACTTTTAATTTGGAAGAATAATGTTCCTTAGTTTTGGTTAAAGAATAGTTTCTATAGAAATAACCTTTTTCTAACTTCTTAGCAAGAAATCTTAATCTATAATACTGAAAAAATATCAGTAGGTTATGGGTAATTATTAATACGTATCTATTCATACCTATTTGCGATAGTCGCGACAATTTTTTTTCTATTCTTTGTTGCCAATTTGTAAATGAACCGTGTCTATTAAAAACTATTTCACTTAATTTAGGTATAAGCCAAGAGTAAAGTTATTCAAATAAAAATAATTATAACAGATACAATTTAATATTGTTGAGGTAAAACCGGGCGCGTAAACATTGGCTAGTAAAATTTCTCACAATGCTTTCTTCAGTTTGAATTTGGAACGTACTTTTAAAATACGATTATAATATTTTAATGTTCGCGCCAAAATATGGTGCCAAATGTAAGATTAGGGGATTAGGGTCAAGCCATTAGCTTCCGAAAAAAAAAGAAAATTGTCTCTTCTCACGATAGCTCTCATAGTCTGTATCACCATTTGGAAATTATGGCGAAAATCTTGCACTGCGCAACTTTGACCTAGACTTACCTAGTTTTAGACGGTAATACGATAGTGACGCCACGCAAATAAAAAAGGCTAATGGCTGGGATTTTGCAAAAACAAATTACATTGGGAATTGCTCATTTGTGGCAACTAAATTTTTTCCTTTAACTTTTTCTGAGGATATACGATTATAGCGACTTCATCAAATTTGTACTAACTATTGTCACTAGAGTTGAAAACCACAAGATTTCGTGCAGTGTTCAGTGTTGTAGTTTTTTATTAACTGCTGAAAATTGTTATTATAATTTCAGCGAAAGTTATTTAAAGTTTTTACAATTCTTTTTTTACGAAAAATACTTTTATACAAATAACTTTAAAACATAGTAAGTACCTAGTATGTAAGAGTAAGGGGCAAACAAAACATGCATCTGATGGCTAGCAACATGCCGGGTTAAACCAAGTCAAACTGAGGAAATATAATTAATTATATAAAGCACATATTGTACTAGTCTAAGGTCTATTTTCCTTTGCCAGTATTGATATTGTGAACTTAATACTTACCTACTTACTTTTATAAAGTGGTTGTGACATTCGTATCTCGACGTTTGAATGATGAGATATTTTACAGAAAAAATTATATGGTCGAATTGAGAAACCTCCTTTTTTGAAGTCGGTTAAAAAAGTGAAGAGATGCGGAAGACATACATTTAAATATGCATGAGCACAGTGTCAGGCAGTTTTTGGATCGTGAAGAGTCCAAATCATTACTAACACTGCACTGCGCTCGGCTCTCGTTATCCTTTTGCCGTGTATTATGTCTGAAAATATGGCCGTTCAAACTGGAGCACAGTAATGTCACGGTAATATTATCTATCAGTAATTTAACTGAGCCGTTTCTTTGAAATTCATACCTACAGTTGCGAGCACGTAAACAAACGATAAGGCTTCTGCGACACACGACTCGGCTACCTTATGTCATGCACGTTAAGATAGAGATTACATTGGGAACACGTACCGAGCGCGCCCCGAGACCGAGGCGCGTAGGTACAGCCCGCGTTTCGTCCGTTTGTATGAAGTCGAAATACTGGTAGTTAATATTACCGTGGTAATGTTGTGTTAATGTTTCATTCGGGTGCTGGTAGAATAACTGTCATAGGTGTGATAAATCCCGAGGCGATAATATTTTTTTTGTTGATATTTAAGCAACCATTACTAAACCGATTTCGATAAAATTTTAATGATATTATACCAAACATAAATACCATCAAATTCGATTTACAATTGACGAAGCTATCGCGTTACACACTTACAAATAAAACATACAATCGAATTGAGAACCTCTTTCTTTTTGAAGTCGGTTAAAAATTTAAAGTTCTTCTCTAAAATCTATGTAGACGAAGCAGCGGGCTGAAATTAGTTTATAATAAGTAAAACAGCAGATAAATACTGCCTGGACGATCACTTGATTAAAAACACATTACCGAGTGTGGGTTGTGAGTTGACGCCAGGGCCGTAGCTAAGGCAGTGTATCGTAGGGTATACGAATACATTGTAAACAAAAATCTACAACAGTGTTGTAGATTTTTGTTATCATGTATTCGTATACCCTACGATACACTGCCTTAGCTACGGCCCTGGCCTAATGATATTAAAAATGAACCCGACCAAAATAGATTTTATAAAAAGTTAAAATCGCTATTAATACAAAAATATTACTGAATACCTAGACTACTAGAATACATAATATTTTAGGCACGTCGCCGATCATAAAACATGTGTAAAAAATCTGTTAAGTTGAGTAAAAATCACAAATCTATTAGTCAAAAAAGCGAAACAGAGCAAAAATAATTAATTGCAAGAGCATTGAATGACAGAAATAAACAGTTAAATTTGTTTGCAAAAATTGCCATACGAGCGCGGCAAGTTACGCGGCTGCAAATGTCATTGCTCGGCATAGTAAACCTCCCCTGGAGCGCTTTAGTATCTAACGTATGATACTAAGCGAGCGCCGTTCATTTGTTCTTTTTTGTCTCGGTCGCCTATAGACAATCCTTTGTTTTCGTTACACGAATCGATTGCCAACATAACAATCTCGATTTCTATTATCTGTTTCCAGTCCAAGTGTACAAACATTACAAAAAAATAATTATCAAAGAAATTTCGTAGCCGGGTAGCGGCATGGCGGACCGTTTTGTTTCGTGATAATTAAATCTTTTTCTTGATTAGATTTTCGTTTTGTGGTGAAAGTGTTACTAAAATGGGTGCATAAAAGGTCCTTCTTTGTCGTGAATGTGTTGTGAGTGTAATAATTACATCGTAACGTGCCATAATCATGCGAATTGTGCGAGGTGAGACCAAAAAATTGTAAACATCATATTCAACACAGAAATACTAGATTCCGGTAAGTGTAATTATCTTTATTAATCGTAAAAATGATAAAGCGGTTCAAGACCATTGCAGTGATGTATATTTTGTACAATATAATTAACGAATACATCAAAATTTATCCAATTTAGAATCTTCCCAACCTCAAAAAAATATTTTTGGCGGGAAGCGTGGCACTTTGGTACATGGCGTTTGTTTACGCGTCGTGCCCTGGACGGGTTAAAGAAAGATAGTTTTTGAAAGAAGCCTGGTAGCATGCACGCCCTCTCTTTTTAATGATTTCGATAATAAAGATAAAATAATTCAGCGCATAAAAGATACTCTTCTATAAAGAAACACAATAAAAGAAAGAACCTTAAAACTGGCCGAAAATATAACAGATAACAGATCAACAAAAACTTGACGAACATGAAACAAAAAACAACAAAACGATGAACAAAAACCGATGTTTCTTTTATATCACTATGTTTTGACGAAAGCACTGACGTCACTAAATCTGCACGTTTAGCTAGTGACGTTTATCTGTATATAGATATTATGTAATATTATCTACTGCAATGCAAATTTATATGCAATAAATGATTGATATACGTATAAGCAGCCCACTATATGTTCCCTTTGCCGGGATATTCGATAAAAAGTGTCAGAGTGGTCGCTAATTCTGCAAATATTATAAATGACAATGTTTAAAAATGGCATGTTTGTTGCTTAACCACATCTGGCTGTAATCTGAAACACAGTTAGATTATAGTCTGAAAGAACAGATAGGCTACCTTTTATCCCGGGAAAATAACGAGAACGGAAATGACGCGGGGGAAACTGCGGGGCGCTGCTAGTTTCATTTTATACTCACTCTAAAATCAAATAATGTAAATAAAACAAATTAAGAGGGGGGGCTCCCAATCAATAAAAGTTTTATGTTTTTGCCGTATTGATAGATTGATTCGCACTCTTATATAATATTATAACAAGAACAAAATTAAATAATTTTGATTAACCCTCGACTACCTCGGATTTGTTATTTGTATAACTCGTATTCATTTGACACCCATATCGACGGAGTTGTGAAAAAAATATTTCGCCATTTTGTGGTAGCGGCCATCTTGGATTTGAAATTTGTCATAATGTATAGTATTCTACTAGTCAAGCCCTTTTATTTGATACCCATATTGAGGTAGGTTGTGAAGAAATATATTGTCCGCCATTTGTGGAGGCGGCCATCTTGAATCGATATTTACCAAAGATAGCTAAGAACATCCGCACGGTAATTAACATTCAAATAAAAAAAACCGCATTGAAATCGGCCCATCCGTTTGAGCTCTACTGTGCCACAGACAGACACACACACAGACAGACAGACAGACAGACATCGACGTCAAACTTATAACACCCCTTTTTTTGGTCGGGGGTTAAAAATGAATCGCCTCAATGTATGTACGCTCATAACTAATGTCTGCCCCAAAATGAATGATTGTTTGTTTTATGTATTCGTTATTGTCAGGACAAGGTTCGTGTAGAAGAAAATTTAGAAAAATTGACGAAAAAAACATATATGACATATTTATGTTGATACGAAGTTGGCCGAGTCAGCTATTTTTATTATAATAACCGCTGCGAAGTAGCCCCTGAACTCAATCCTTGATTCGACCCTGCCTCACTCTGATTTAATTTTAACTAGATACAATTATCATGAAGAAATTCTAGTCGTATCATCTCGATTAAGTTATTTAAGATTTCTAATGGTGTGAATGTGATATTTATGTAGTGTTCTTTAAAAATAAACATGTATTTCTAATCTGTGTATGGTACCGGAAGAGGTCAAATAATGTTCAATCTGTTGTCAAATCATATGTCATCTGTGAGACATTTCATATTGCCAGCGAACGGTCAACCGACGCCAGGGACGGTTGTGTCCCATATCTAAACCAATAAATCAGTTTCAAGTTCATTTCAGTGGTTTTTCATTCATCTCAAAAACCTTCGATCAGTCAGATCGACATAGTCCAGGTCTTAGTTCAGAGATTGCGACATTATAATCAATCATCATAATCAGCTACCACCGCGTGGACCGGACCGTGCACGCTGTCAACCGATAGCAGATCGCCGCTTCGAACCCGCCGGTCATCGCACGGTTGCGCACATGTAGTGTTATTTCTAAGAGGCCCTAGGTGTAGCCCACAGCTTAAAGTCACACTAATTTGAACGGGATGAAAAGTATCCTATTAGTTAAGTTAATACAAGTAGTGTAAAGTACATATTCTCATTTAATTTCACTCAAATCCGTTACAGAATTTCCAAAACCAAACATACAGACTTAGGTACTCGTACATAATTAGTATTTTTAACACAGCAAGCAGCGTGGCGCGGTTTTATCCGCGTAATTCCTGATCCTGCTAATTTCCCGGAAAAATATAAAGCTTACGAGTTATTCCAGACTCTCATCTATATATGTACCAAACTTCATCCAAATCCCTTCAGTAGCTTTGGTGTCTAAGGGTAACAAACATACATTTATACATTGCCAACAGTCAATAATAACATAAGTACAAGTTACAGGTCAATTAAATTTACACTATTAAATTTTAATATAATTAAAATCTCAAAATGTAAAAATTAAAAGAGTCAAGATTAAATGATACTTAAATATATATTTATTATCACTATATACTTATATGTATTATACATTATCCGGGTTGGCGAAGCCCCATATAAACTTTTTTCTACGAACCATTTTTTTCATTCGTAGGTATTTAAAAGATGCCCGAGACTACAATTTCACTAGATTTACTTTACTAAACATTTTTAGAATGTGATTGATCAGTAACACCCACTTTCTCGTAAATATTATTAGTAGTCATAATCAGATTAGGAGCTCTACAATCAGTTGTTCAGTTGCTATAGCAACGCTACCTCATTTGTTTCTATCAAGTAGTACACTTTCGATTTCAGCATTTTTTATATTCCAACAAAAAGTCAGACGCAGGAAATGTACTTTCTACAAATAGTACAAAAAGCTAAGTGGGTGCTTGTGCGTGTGGTCTAAGCGTAAATTAAATAAAACTCAAAAGCTCCGATGGACATCGCGTCGATAGGAGCCAAAAAAAGTTGACTGCAATTATCTCCATAGAAGGCAACAAGAGCGGCCATTTTGATTATGAATTATGGGACGAACATCTAATTTTGAATTTACGAATTTCGAAAATTATATCTTTGAAAATAAAATCGGCCAAGTGTGAGTAGAAATCGTGCACGTAGGGTTTCGCACCAAAAAAAAAACATGTGTGTTTGTATGGGAGCAGGTACTTGTTGTCATAGCGGTAACATGAATACATCATCAGTAAAAATGTTACCTGTCATGGTTCATGAGATACTGCCTGGTGACTTACGGACAGACAGACAGTGGAGTCTAAGTAATAGGACCCTTTGGGTACAGAATCATTCAAAGCTGACAAAAAACAGAGTCCGCCTGGGGAAGTACCACACCTTTGCCAGTTATTCTACCGCCAAGCAGTAATGTGCAAACATTACTGTGTTCCGGTTTGAAGGGCAATGTTTCCAGAGAAATTACAGGGCTTAGAGATATAAGATCTTAGATCTCTGGGTGACGAGCGCAGTGCAGTGCTAGGTAATGATTTGGACTCTTCATGTTCCAATAGCTGCGTGTCACTGTGCTGTTATGTGTCAGGCATGTTGCTTACCATCAGGCACATGTCCTGATCGTCTCATCATTCTTTATTTAAAGAAAAAAAAAGCTGAATGGGCAAGTCCATTTTAAAGTACGTAATTTTTAGAAAATGTATTTACCACTGGATAATCCAATCAATTTTAAGTGACTTTTGTTAAGAAATTAGTTTCCTAAACGCAATATTTAATAAGATAGCTGCCATCCAAACTTTACGCGCGACGCATAGAAAATACGACTCAGTGACGTCACGCTTCTGTAGTGTTTTTGTAAGAAGCGTTTTTAAGGCAGTTCAAAATTGTGATTTTAAAATCGTGATATCACGGGAAGTTTTTAAGATCACAAAGTAATTATTTTAACTATGTTTCAGTTATTCAGTAGTCTTTTGATGGCATATTAAATCAAACATCAGTCGTCATGCCTATTGTAGAAACCATCAGATTATAGTTAATCTGATGGATTCGCTGATAACGCTGTCAAATTACACACTAACTTAAGCTGACCTACCGTAAAATTATAATCTGACGGTGATGTGTATTTATGCCTGCCACATAACAGTACAGTGACACGTAGCTATTGGAACGTCAAAAGTACAAATCATTACCTAGCAGTGCACTGCGCTCGTCACCCAGAGATCTAAGATGTTATATCTCTAAGCCCTGTAATTTCTCTGGAAACATTGCCGTTCAAACCAGAACAGTAATGTTTTCACATAACTGCTTGGCGGTAATAACTGGCAAAGTTGTGGTACGTCCCCAGGCGGACTCTGCAAAGAGTCATACCGCTATATTATTACCAGTTACATCTCTTGTCTCTGTAAATTTGTTATTTAATTAAATCGCGTTAAAATATGCAAGTTACCGTTTGAGAGTTTATCTTTCTGGAGCAATAAAGAGGCTGGCGTAAAAGTTCTGAGCACCTATTCTGGAAAGGACGAATTTGTTTATCTGGGTTTCGTTTCGGTATCGAGTGGTTAGCGTCGGCAGAACGTTATAAACGTTACATAAACAATCTTAGACTAAATTAAACAGCGAGTTAGTACGAGTACAATATATCCAAAACTATTGTACTGTTTTTAATAAAATGTACATGTACATAAAACTATTGTACTGTTTTTAATAAAATGTCCCATATTTAAGTTGGAATCTACTACAAAAACTACGCAGGTGAAACCATGGCGTGGCCTTGACCGTGGCCATCTAGATCATCCGAGTTTGCCGGAGATTTCTTTAATTTACAAACGTAACGTTTAAACTCAATTCACAGCCCATGGAAAATCTGTACTTGATGCGCCAAAAGCGTTTTCACTTCAAATTGATAATCATCAAAATGCGATCCACAATTCGCGAAGTTGTGGTAGGACTTTTAGCAGAGTCCGTGTGGGGAAGTCCACACTTTTGCCAGTTAGTCTACCGCCAAGCAGTAATGTGAAAACATAACTGTTCTAATGTTTCCAGAGAAATTACAGGGCTTAGAGATATAACATCTTAGATCTCTGGGTGACGAGCGCAGTGTAGTGCTAGGTAATGATTTGTACTTCTTCTTCTGATGTTGACTCCATGTTCCAATAGCTGCGTGTTACTGTGTGTCAAGCATGTTGCTTACCACCAGGCACATGTCCTGAGTGTCACATCAATCTTTATTTAAAAACTAGCGGCCCGCCTCGGCTTCGCACGGGTACATACACACACACATACACCCTTTTTTTGTATCGGGTTTCAAAAAAAAAGTAAAATTATAAAGGAAATTTGAATTTTTTTTATGATTTTTTTTTATTAATGCTTTTTTGTATTTTTTTATTTTAAAATTTTATACATATATAATATTATTTACAAAACAAAAGCCATTAGTTTTAGTGAGTCAGAGCTTCCCTGTAAACGATATTTGAAGTAGTTTTATTTTGTGGCAGCAAAATAAATTGATTTTCAGGAGCTCCAACACGTGGTAGGCCAACACGTGATACAGTTGCCATGAGTGAAACATTCTTTTCGTAGGTCGATCCCTAATAATTCGAAGGTTTGGCCCTGGTACTTGTTAATAGTTAACGCGAAAGATGATTTCACCGGAAACTGAAGCCGTTTAAAAGGGATTGGCAGATCAGTTGGAATCATCGGTATCCTCGGTATATGAGCTAGTTGACCAGCTGCTGGGCCAGTGATAAAATTTTGTTCAGCAAGCCGCTGCGAACGCTCGATACTTGACTCTAGCACGCGATTGCGACGCGTATTCTCTCCGACTTGCAAGGCGAATTTCAGTTTCTGATGAAGATTCCTCATTACGCCGTATTCTTATTGCCCTCGCCTGGGAACTATGTTTAGAAAGTTGAGATCTTGATCTTTTGGAATTTTGGGCATTATAAAATGAAAAATAGAAGGAAATAAATAATTAAACAGGCTTTTACTAAATTTTGCTTATTGAACTATATGAAGTACTAAGCGGTTTGAATAATTAAAATATAATATTTATTATCAGGTAAGTAGTAGGTACTTATTGAAAGAAAATTGAAAATATGGGCTTAGAAAACTACCTTTTACTAAATTTTTGCTGAACAGAAATACCCATAAACCTATAAGCAGTTATTACACTTATTTACCTACGAAACGAATTCAAAATTTTTCAAGCTAAAATCATACGATCACGCACACGACCGCTGCGTAGGGAGCCGATCGCGCGAGTGAGCTGCGCGGCACTTTATTTTATTACATTGACTCCCCGTACCCCAGTGACAGTTACATGGAGCCTACATCGCATGCTGGCTAGCTGAGCGCGGTGAGCGACAGCCACGCGACTTTTTTCTAATACTTGCATTTTTAAACTCGTGATATTTTCCGAATGAAATGTAAAAAATTATAAAAAGGTATTAAAGCCGTCTTGAATATAAAGTAATTTATTTTGATAAGGATTAATACCAAGGTACAAATGAAGAGCCTTTTCAAGAGGCGGCATACATAAATTAATATTTTAGAATAAAAAACTGCTTACTGTGACATAATAACTATAATATTTAGACATATGCTGTCGCGACACTTTTTGTAGATAATGATGAGTTCTGCAAAGTCGTAGTAAATGATTTTGTTCTATCATCAATAGTTTTCGCAGCGCACGCGACGTAAGGAATTTTTCAGGTCTTTTTTACACCTTATGTTACATTATTGGAGTTTTAGTAAGGATTCCTAATTTTTTAAATATAATATAGCCTATGTTACTCGGAGATAATGTAGCTTTCAAAGGTGAAAGAATTTTTGAAATCGGTCCAGTAGTTTCGGAGCCTATTCATTACAAATAAACAAACAAACAAACAAATCTTTCCTCTTTATAATATTAGTATAGAAGTATAGATATAGAAAAAGCTATCCCGTGACATACATACAAAAAACCTCCTTTTTGAATTCGGCTAAAAACACAGTCGAAAGAATTATGAATCTCTAACTTTTTGAAGTCAGTTGCAAAACTACCATGACTGCCTAATTAGACATGATTAGTATCCGTCACAGAATAAGGATCCCACTCAATACCTTCGTTTCGAGGAATCAAGTTCTTAAACAAGTGAAAGTTTCCCATTTTTGATCTGGTTTGTTAATGATTGTAATGAAACACAAGATCTTATAAACTAAGATACCGCCTGGTGACCGTACATGCTACCCAGGTAGCACTGCAAACTTGATTGTGTATGAATTTGCGGTCGCCATTTGGTCAAATATCGAGCATAAAGCATTATTAATCTACCCAAACAACCTCATTATGACTTTAACAAATAATCTTCTATATTAATAATTTCGTCAAAGGGTATGATCGTATGATAGACTTGATCGAAACCTTATATGAATAACAAAACATAAAAAATATTGATTTCGAGTCGACAACTTATTTTATATCCACAAAATTCGGATTACCTATAGAGTTTTTTTTAATTCTGATGGCACTGACAAACAAACCGCTGTCGCCATCTTTGGTGTGAAGCACGTTTCGTTCCATCAATCAACACATAGCGTGTGTCCGTCGCGTCAAATGTGACTACGTAAAACGAAACGTCTTGCCGCCGGACTGGAATTTTAATAGTAGGTACTTATATTTAGTATCAGCGTTGCACCCGTGCGAAGCCTGGGCGGGTCGCTGGTCTAGTGGTCTACTATATTCTTAACCAGTGTTGTCAGAAGCCCATCTCAATTTTCCCCCAAAATGTTCTCGATATCCCCCCAAAAAGCGGATTTTCTGGAAAAAGCCCCAAAGTAAATTATACATTCGTTTACCCCTAAAACATAATTTTATGCTGACGACCACTTCAATTTCTCTTCAAAATGTTCTCTAAATCCCCCCAAAAACCGGGTTTCAAGAAAAAATACCCCCAAAATTGATAAACATTTCCTAACTCTTGAAACACGATATAACGCTATTTCAGAAACAGCTTATATTACCCCATAAAGTGTTTCGACAAGTTCCCATAAGAAAAGGCGGTTCAATTTTTGTACTAAGCTCACTTAGGTAAGTGCCGTATTCGCTAAAAAACTGCAAAACTTGGCAATGAAAATCCCCAATTTCCCCCACAAGCAATTTATTCCCCCCGTAAATCCCCCAAACATTTTGTCCCCATGGCTATTAAAACCCCCCAAATTTGGGGGAATCCCTCCAATCTGGCAACAGTCAGTTTTCATATTGAGATTAAGTCTTAATCTCAATATGAAAACTGACTATAGACTATACCAATAAAAAAAAAAACAAGTGTGGCACTCGGGGACTGCCGTGGTATGCTGCATGCATTTTTATCAACATAAGCAATAGGGATGTTAGCAATTTTTCGGAATTGCTTTTATTTTGAAGAGTGACATTAGTTTACCATAAAAAAAAATGCAGAAAAGTATACAATCTAGTCAGTCTTCGACAGCTAAGAGCATTTAGTCTGTAAAGCTAATACAAATAAGATTCAAAGTCGAATGACCGAGTGGGGAGGACGGCGTTACGGTCTTCCATCCCTCTTTCTTGTGAACATAAGAAAGAAATGCACGAACACTAAAATTCGGTCCCCAGGCCCGCGATAAAAGCTGTGCAATAGCCTAAAAATACGTGAATAACAAAATAATATTTATTTATGCATACATATATTATATTATGGCACTTAAGTGTGTTTCATGTTTTTAGGGTTCCGTAGCCAAATGGCAAAATACGGGACCCTTATAGACTCGTCACGTCTGTCAGTCTTTCTCTCTATCCGTCCATATGTCACAGTCACTTTTCTCCGAAACTATAAAAAATTTTAGGGTGAGTTAGTTTCACGGAAAATTATGGCAGTGGGTGCGTGGATAAAACCACGGATAACTAACTAGTTCATTACAAAAATACGTAGGTATATATTCGTATCAAAGGTCATACAGACTATTACAGACGACCCAGGTTTTATTTTTATTTTATATCTAGATATGTGTAACTTGAGAGGAGAAAGTAATGATTCGTCTGCGGTCTACGATTTCAAGTAGGTACCTAGCGTTTTTTGCGATCATATCTAGTGCGTAAAGACATCACTCAATTTTAAACGGCATTTTGTGTTTTTGAGTACTTTGGTTAGGCACTTTTGTTGAGTGTCTTATATTTCACCGTTTTTCTTATTGAGAAATTACTCTTCCTCTGTTCTCTCTTTGTCTGTAATTCCTCTGACTTCTTTTCCCCTCGAGTATCTAGCTCCCCGAACTGCACATGAGGAAGGAAGACTTCATGATGACAATATTGGATCGGATATTACGACGATGATTTGAAATACGTGATGAGTCCCTCAATTTGGCGCCCCCGGCTTGCCCCCCCTAGATCCGGGGCTGGAAATTAAGTAGGTATATGCATAATAATATTATAATGGCGATAGTAGGTGTTCACTAGCCAGATCGCCTCCGTGTAGGCACATGTGACACGGAACTATGTGACAAGTTTCCAATTTGCCTCAAATACCTACCCAAATTTTGGTACCAGCTCTCGGAATATTAAGTTTAAAAATACAAATATAGGTCTCTCAAAGATAGTTCCGACTTTGTCATAGGTGGCTCCAATGTTTCATTTTCTTATGCTGGGGCCACACTAACGGGAAGTGCAAATTATCGTGTATTTTACACCTACGGTTAGCATCCATTATCTCGATAATTAATGGCATTTCCCGTTAGTGTGGCCCCAGTATTAGATATATTTTACAAAATGACACATTTTTTTAATGGAATTTCCACCTATAACCTAAAATCTTTACACTTATTACATTCTATTTAACATTTGCAACATTGGAAGAGGAATATATAGCATTCGTACCTACTTTACTTGCCTTGGGGCCTTCCCTTACAAGGAGAGCGTTATGGGCATAATCTAAGTTGTTGCCCAGTGATAGCGGATAACACGCTCTCAAAATATTTGTCTTTCTTGTAATATAGGCGTACCACGAAATAATGGCACTTGTATGACATTGTCGGGAGAGCGTGAGCTTCGGGAAATCGAGCATCAGCGACCCTGGTTGGCTTCACGACGGCGATAGTTCCTATTTTGGGCCACATGCGATTATTTCCGTGTAAAGGTATACGCTGATTATCTCGCGATGTTTTTCTTAACCATCGAAGCCAGTGGTGATTAAAAACTCGATCTACATTTGCAAAAAACACTCAGAGAGAACACTTAGAAAAGTGTAAATTAAAATTGCGACTCAGACCAACTAATACTCAAAGCATTGGAAGGTCTAGCTACTAGGAAAAGATATATAATAAGGCTAAATTTTCTCTAAAAAATAGGGGAAAAAAGATACTTGGAAAATCATAATTTTTTTCTAACATAGAAGTCTCGACTACACTAGAGATACGAAATAAAACAACGAAAGTTAAATAACTCTTGTATTACGCAAATTCAAAATTACAAAACATAAACGGCCGACAGTGACATCAACAAGCAGGTGACAGTGACAGTGACAGATGACAGCTTCGTGACAGCGGCTCCGCGCTGAGAGAACAGCGCCACGTCGTGGTAGTTTGAGTTCCAGCCAATCAGAGCTTCGTCGCGGTTTTGGACGCGAAGCCATAGTTCTAGCGGACGGAAGTACCTGCAAACAAATACAGAAATCACATTTTTTTTATTAACTTTAGCCACTCCACAGACTTCGGGGTCCGTGATCAGTACAATTACATTTTTTTTACATATTTCTTGGATTAGAAGAAGGCGGAAATCACATTATTAAGTCGTTTGTTTTCTTTAAGTGCAATAAAGAGTTCTATCTATAAAATATGTCATCTGTATATCTAACTACATATATATACACTTCCAAAAAGCGTCTAACGCACAGGATCTGTCCCGCTGCGCCAACGCCGCTCCGACGCTACCTCGCTATAGTACCATGTTGGTGATCGAACCCACAGATACCCTACTAAGAAGAGCTCATAGA
Organism: Ectropis grisescens; assembly: GCA_017562165.1. Classification (NCBI taxonomy): domain Eukaryota; kingdom Metazoa; phylum Arthropoda; class Insecta; order Lepidoptera; family Geometridae; genus Ectropis; species Ectropis grisescens. The sequence goes on from CM029768.1 coordinate 11,673,535, forward strand.
GAAGTATTCAGTTATTACAATAACAGTATATGTTCATTTAAAATTTTGAAAAAACTGCACTCTATGCTACTAGTATTTCTTTTGTTTTTCTTTATTTATTATTGACTTTTAATTTGTATGTTTATAAATAAAGCACTTTGATTTTGTTCAAAATGATATTAATACACACTTGACGAGTGATTCCGGTGATATCCTGTTCGTCTTCCCCTTGGTCATGGTTCTGATGATGTCTGACGCTGACTTCGAGGCTCCTGGCTGCATTATCTCACTGCAAAAAATACGTAGAATATTTAAAATTTCCTACTAGTATAACTCCACTGTGGATGAAAAATGTTTTCTAAAAAAAATTGGCAGTCATAGGAACTGCCGATAGAAGTGAAAACTTATAACTCAGAATGTGATAGCTCACTTTGGAAACTACGCGGGTGAAACCGGGAGCTGTGGCGATGAGTATGACCATCTAGAAATGCGTCAGCTTGTGCTATGTCCAATGGGAAATGCTAACGCGTTTCTAGATGACCAATGGCCATGGTCCCGAGTCTATCTAAAAATTTCTTATCATAGCCGAGCGTAACGCTAGAATTCAATTCACAGCCCCGGAAAAACCTGTTTGTGGCTCGCCAAAATTTATTTTCACTTAAAAAATAGGGACTCTCAAAAAGATAGATAATTTTGGTACACTCACCAGCCAGGTATGCACCTGTCTTAAGGTATAACAGGAGAGGAAAGACACAAATTGTCAGCTTGCTTCAATTCTTTCCCAATTTTTGTTACCAGCTCTCGGAATAGAAGGATTTGTGGGACAAACCTGAGCATCCGGCCGGCGTCTCTGCTCCTGTAGACGTCACACTCGTGTAGGTGACCCACGTGGCCCGCCGCCAAACACAGGTGATCGAAGATTTGGAACTCCAGTATCGTCGCCAGAAAGTACTTTATATATTCCTGTGCAAATAAGACGACGAAGAAGAAGACTTTAATCAGCTGACTATTTTTACATTGCTTTTATTACCTTCACTTGTAACTAACTATTTAACTATGTATGTCAGAAAATCTTAGAATCTTAATTTGACCCACTTCCCGGTCTTCGATTAGGATGAAATTTTGCACACGCTCTGAGTTCTGATGACAATACATGACTAACTAAGAAATGTTATTACAAATCCAAAATGGCGGCCTCCCCAAGATGGCGGACTGGCTGTTTGAAATCCACCCCCATGACATGGGTATCACATGAAAGGATTTGCTGTCAGAATTACGAAAAAAAAAAATTGTCACGTGGCTTAAATCCAACATGGCGGACATCCAAGATGGCAAATTGGAAGCGTGTTTTTAGTTTTTTAAACTATTTAATTTTATTTAAGTACTTATTCTTATTTTCATTGTATAAATTAAGATTAATACAAATTGTTTTGCCAGACATTTTGCATGCCTCTGGAAGAGCCCAGTTTGTATGGGTCAACTTTTAAAAATATTTTGTATCACCTTATTTTACCTGCAAACAGCAATAAAGATTTATGTATTTGTAATAATATTGGAAGTCTGATGTATAAGCCTGTAGTTTTATTAGTTTAAGTCTGTCCTTGCCACAATCTTTGAAAGAAAATATTTAAAAGCATACCTGATCAGAAATGATGTGGTATTTGGAGCCAGGGTCAAAATCTGCTTCCGATCTTGGTATAGGAGGTATTACACCCTGAAAATACAATGAATATCTATCTTAGTTTAGCAATAAATAATAAATTGGCAGCCATAGGAACTGCCGATAGAAGTGAACATTTATAGCTCAGAATTTGATAGCTTACTTTGGAAACTACGCGGATGGAACCGGAAGGCTACAGGAGCATGGCCATATAAATCTAGGCCAAAGGGAAATTCTGACGCATTTCTAGATGACCAATGGCCGTGGTGAGTGGTGACGCTTTTACCCAAAGAACATGGGCAGCTAGAAATGCGTCAGCAATACCAATGGCCATGGTCCCGGATTTACCCGAAGATTTCTTTTCATTCCCGAGCGTGACGCTAGACTTTTTCGATTGCCCCTCCTCTCTTGCCGATACGACACACCACTACGTGAAAATTTTCGAATCACATTTTTTTCTCCATCTCACAGTTTTATCTCTCAATTTGATACCACAGTAATTTTCTTGCGAAAAAAGTGTCTTGTGAAATTGTTGAAATCACCCCTTTAACACCTCACGTAATGAACGCCACCTTACGTATATCGTCACTCCACCGTAAATAGATAGATACTGACTTGATATCTCAGTTTCATCCGCCACCACCTCGTGTTCATGTTGTGGACGCCATCTTCGAACACCGACCAGCGCCACTGCGGGAAGTAAAATCAATTTTAAAATGAATCTATACTAATCTATATTCAGCAGCTTCAAAAAAATTGGTTGCCTGTAAAGTCGGTATACGGGCGAAAGTTTTACGTGACAACGACTTTGAGTGGTAAAATAATTTTACGGAAGGGACGCGTGCCTTTCACTTTTTATGTCTGTCTCTCTCGCTCTTAGGCGGGCTAACCATGCCCGAGTGGAAGGGACGCGTGCCTCTCACTCGCTCTCGTTGTGAGCGCATAACGTGAGCGGAGCGTAACGCAGTTTCTTGAAGTGTCACCCGGCAAACCAATTTATAAGACGTTGTCACGTCAAAACAGATTAAAGTGCTGGCTTATCGATCAAACTTTTTATAGTTACATCGAATTTTTAGAGAGTGATGGCAAAGTTCCTATAAAAATGTAAAAAAAAAATTACATAAGTCAGTACAATTGTATTAAAACATAATTATTATACTTGCATAATGCTTGACAGTTTTCTGTACGATAATTATTATAATACACTAGCTGTACCCGGCCACGCTTCGCTGTGGCACATTGTGATGCAAAAATTAGATAAAAACAATCCTTGATGCGGATTATAATATCATTGTCAAATTTCAGCTCGATTGGTGCAGAACTTTTTGAGTTTTTGAAGCGTACACAAACCAACATAACTTTTTATATATAGAGATTGAAGTAATTATTCTAAGCTTTGAAGACGTATAGAAATTGTGTCCTCTTTCTTTTGTTTTTATTTTTTATTAATTGACGTGTACAACTGTACATTATACATTTATCAATAAATAACTTTGACTTTGCACTGGGTGGGGATCGAACCCAAGACTCTCGGCTTCTCAGGTTACCAAAAAGCAGATTATATTTAAATTATTATTTTAATTTATTCAGTTATCTTGCTCCTATAGTACAAGTTTTGCTTAGTCTGGGGCTAGATGATGTGTGTGAAATATCCACCAATTGCATTGTCTATGAAAATAACCGTCTATGAAAACCGTAACAGCCTTACAAAAATAATAACTATAAAAATAGTTACCTGGTCCACCATGAAGGCGAATGGTAGATATGCGACCTTTTCCAACGCCATGCTCATCAGGAAATTCATGCTCACTTCATACGGATCGTTACTCCTGAAAAAATAGAACAAACAAATTGGCAGTCATGGAACTGCAGATAGAAGTGAAAACTTATATCTCAGAATTTGATAGCTTACTTTGGAAACTACGCGGGTGAAACCGGAGGGCGTGGCCACAAGAACATGGCCAGTGCATCCTCACTCGCTCAAGGTCGCGCGGTTTTACCCTACAGCTAGACCGTTCCTCGCACGGAACAAGTGCCAGGCGGTTGTCGAACGCACGTCTGAGCGCTCGCGCAGCACGTTTCCCGCGTAAAATTACGTCGCCATACATTGTGCTGTATATGGATGCACGAGTCAAAAAACAAAGAATTATAATTTTTTCCTAGTTGTACAAAATATACCATTAATTTTTATATTTTTCTGCAAACCGTACAAAAAGTACGGGACATTATAAAATAGCTTGTAATCGAAGCTGGTTGTATGTATTAGTGTAGGTAAGTACATTAAAATATGTTACATATTTATCAAACAACATTTAGACGATCAAGTACAATAAAAACAGTCAAAGTATACTTTTATTGTTTTAATTTCAATGTGTCCGACCCTATGTTACGGCCTCTTCTAGCTGTCTTGCGCGTTACGAAGTAAATAACTAAAATATATAATCTGAGCTACAATGCTGACTACCTACATAACGAAAGGTTAATTTAATTTTTTATTAGATAATATGTCGACAACCCTTTCGATGCGCATCATTCCGCGCCAGACAGCGACAGAGTTACGCGTTAGAAGAGAGCGCAAATGTTGAGGTTAAAAATTGCGATAGGCATTGAGCGCTAATGCGAGCTGAATTGCACTTAGTTGCGTCCCAGCAACAGTCGCTATTTATATAAAAAAATTCGCTAAGTGAGGGTTCTGTAGTAATATCTATTCTGTAACATGGCCATCAACACGGAAGGGAGTAGGCATACACAGCGTTTCCCCTCTGTCAAAGTACAACTCCGCGTGGACCATGGAGTTTGATAATATACTGTGGCTGAGCGCGGGGCTAGATTTGTGAAAGGTGCTTTATTTTTGATGTGTTAGTGATTTGGCTGTGTGAGTATGATCGGCAATGGATCGGTACAGGTATGTTTTGTATGTAATAGTGCGGCTTTGCGCTAGTGTCCAACTTCTCGCAAGAAATGACAGAAAGATTTGAACAATATTTTTTTGCTAAGGCTAAGGCTAATTTCCGTGCTTGTGCGGAAGATCGAGTTGCTCGATGGGCCGGATTTAGAGGTGTGGAGGCCCCGGTGCCGGGGGCTGATAATCTTGTATTTATTAAGCTCTTACCTTGAAATCCGGGTTTAATTCAGGTTAAGTCTCTATTGTGGAGGCCCCTCGTTTGTGGAGGCCCCGGGGCATGTGCCCCGGTTGCCCTCCCCTAAATCCGGCCCTGTCGATGGGTTTCTACGCACTTGGGGCCATGGTACAACAGGGTCGTACTTGGCCGGGTTTCTTTATCATCGTACTATTTTACAGTGAGATAATTATTATAACTGACTTGTTCTGATAGAGTCCAACACGTTGTAAGTGTTGCAGGTTGTAGACGGACAGAGTAGCCGCGTTTGCGACTGCCTCGTGGAACGCTGAAAAAACAAATAAGTGATTATATTAGCTGGTTCCCTGGAAGGTACTGCTCTCAGCAAAAAGGCACTCAGTGTTCAAATTGGAACCTTATGGGTAAGTAGTTATGGTTGGAATTGCATACCAAATAGTTAAAAGTTATTGTAGTTCGGTAAAATTATACTAGATGGCGTTAGATATGGCGTTAAAACGCGGTAACGATATTTTTCTTGTGCTTACCATTTGTTTTTAAGTTTGTTGAATAAATTGTCTCGGAACAGTAGCACGTTAGGTATTATGTTCTCCCCTCTCTAGTGACACTCTGTACACTCATCAAAAATATTTCATAAGTATTTTACTGTAAACATTTTCTATTTGCTTGTTCCAAAATATAGTTCTATCCATGTATAAAATGTATTGTCTGACAATCTAAATCATTTGCGCCTGGGTTTTTCTATGTATTTCAAGTGTTGGTTTAATAAATATGTAAGTATTTTAAGTATAGTGACTAGTTTTTATTGCCACTCCACATAGTCTGGAGTCCGTTGACTTTTGTCATCACTTTTTTTTTACATAATTATGTATTTTGGATTAGGACAAGAACAAGAATATAAATACTTACTCCCCAATATGGGAACATTTTCAACCATATTCTAATGATATTTTGTCGTTGAGTCGATCACTATCGGTTGGGACTCCGCTAGTCGACTCAACATCATTTTTTTGTTATTTTGTCCATTGTGGAAGAATCAATGCCACAGCCCAGCACAGCAGTGCTGACGGAATGCAGTAGCGCAGCAGATCAATGGGCAGAATTCCTCCAATCTACACCATCTGTCCCGGAAGCATATGGCAACCTAAATAGGCAGTTAGTCGTCTGGGATAGCCTGGGCTGGTTGGAGTAAATAACGTAAGAATGACCCAAGCATAATGGCCCAACTAAGAGGTTAGATGCTGAAACAGCCCAGTTAAGCTAGACTAGTAGAAGACTAGATTGGATTAGACTAGACTGGACTAAATTAGTCTAGACTAAGTCAAACTATGACATAAATATTACCTGGGCTAGCTCCGTCTCTGAATAGCTGCGGTTGTTCCGCGTATTGGAGGTAGTACTGGATGTGAGCCATCTCGTGATGCGTCGAGATGAGGTCTTGCATTGTCACTTCTGTGCATTGTTTTATTCTGAAAAAATCCAGTCATTGAGAATGATGATAGTTATAATCTTTTAAATATTGGTTTCTTCCCGTAAGATCGATACTAAGGGTATTCAAAGCAGCAAGCAAAACCGAATCAGCCGTTGCAGTTATCCTGATTAGACCAGCCGTAACTTTTTACAGGTTACTTTAACTACCTGAACATTTGAGTACCTTTTATTAGTTTTAATGTGAAAACTAATGTGGTTATTACATATTTTAAATGAATACATGGTAAACAACTTGCGTAACTTGCGTTTGATATAGTCAGTCCAGTCCGGCTTAAGTTTCAGCCGCTTTCGGTGGCATGGAGAGTTCACACTTCGTTTCAAAACAAACTCTTAAAAAATTTCAAAAACTAAATAACTCCTTGAAAAAGACCTCTTGACGTGACTTATGTCGGACTGGACTGGCCATATCATACTTAATTTTGCGGTATCACGGACATGACTTCGAAAAGACAGTGGTGCGCGTGGTATTTGAACCCGGGGGTTTCGGATCGGCTGTCACCGTTCTCCCGAGTAGACCAGCCGTAACTTTTATCACGCTACTTTAACTGCCTAAAATTAACAGTACCTATAATCGATCCTATTGCAGAAGTCCCAAGCACTCGCCGTGCACTGCACGCTGCGCTGCGACGGCCGCGCGAGTAGCGAGCCGCGCCAGAACTCAGGGGGAGCGGGTTTGAGGCCCAGCGACGTGTAGAACTCCTCCGCCATTTGGAACATTCTGGAATAAGAGCGATAGGACATAGTTAAGTATTCATTTTGTATTAAATGAAATCGTTATAAAAGCAACTTAGCACCACTTTTCTTTTTAACTTATCTTTGAAATTTTTTAACCGACTTGTTTTTTCATGTTATGCGTTTTTTTACATAGGTATGGCTGCCAAACCTGGGCGCTGAATAAAACTCATATCCATAAACTTGAAACATGCCCGAACGCAATGGAAAAAAGACTGATGGAATAAGAACCACCATCATTAAGAATTGTAAAAGAACAAAAGATGTGACTGTAAATATCAGCAAGCTGAAATGGAGACGGACGGGACACAATCAGAGGAAAAAAGAAATGGTCTAAATCAATAATGAACTGGTTCACAAGGCATATAAAGCGAAAACGAGGAAGGTCACTAAGAAGATGGATGTATGAAATAAAGGTCGTAGCTGGAGGTGGATGGACAACAACAGTTGCTAAAAATAAAAGAAAATTGAAACAGTTGGAGGAGGCCATAAAGGCACACAGACATATGATAAAACATCATAAACCATACAAAAAAAAATCGTCCGTAGCTGAGTGACGTATCATGGGAAAAGCCTATGTCTAGCAGTGAACTAGGATTAGCTGATGATGATAATATCATACTCCAGCGGCGGTTATATCTTATAGAAATTGATTTAGCTCTTTTGGAGAAATTAACGTAACCAAATAAACTGCGCAATGTGTCGGTTTATGTTTTTTTTTATCAGGAAAAATGTTATTTAAACTTTACAATTAACATTTATTTTTAAACGACTCCAAAAAAGAAGGTAGTTCTTAGTTCAGCCGTAAGAAGTTCTTAGATCCGGTGCCTCTGGTTCCGATTCCACGTGCACCACTGTCTTTTCGAAGTCATGTGCGTAATGCCGCTAACTTAAAAAACGGCGAAGGAAAACATTCGAACCATTCAAATCAGGGGATTTGGATCGACAATTACTTTTCTCCTTACCAGCCGTAACTTCTGTATGACATGGTATGGTGCCATAAACCTGAGTTCGGTTTGAGCTTTCTATGACCTGAACAGAAGGATTTTTCTGTGCCAAACCGCCAATTGGGACACGGCACCATGCCTGCACATGTCTTGTGAAAAAGGCTGAATATAGCTAAAAAGAAAGCGGTTGAGATAGTACCTGAGGGGAGTGAACCCCTGTCGGAGCATCTCCTGGGTGACATCAACGTTGGGGGACTGAGGGAACGGCATCACCAGGTCCATTATAGACTTCCAGTTCTGGGCCCACATGTTTCCTGCAAATACAAAAATGTGGGTGTATATTTTTAAAGTATCGAGTGACGAGACGAGCAGGACATGCACCTGATGGTAAGCAACATGGCTGCCCATAACAACACAGTGACATACATCTATTCGAATATGGAGAGTATAAAGCTAGCACTGCACCGCGTTCGTCAACTTGAGATATGAGATGATTTATCTAGAAATTCCTCTGTATTTTTCTGGGAACTTTGCCTTTCAAAAGTGAACAAGTGATGTCTTCCCGGAACTGTTTGGCAGTATAATATCTGGCAAAGGTGTGATACTTCCCCAGGAAAGAGTCCTACCACTACAGTAGAATAACTGGCAAAGGTGTGGTACTATTCCAGGAGGTCTCTGCCAAGAGCCCTACTACGACTGAAGAATAGGTAACCAAAGGTATGGTATTTTCCCAGGAGGTATCTGCAAAGAATCCTACCACTACTGTAAAAAAACTGGCAATGGTCCATACCATACTTTCTCAAGAAGTCTCTACAAAAGGCCCTACCGCATGTCCGTTACACCAAAAAAATTACGTTAAATTACGTGACCAGCCTGGGTCTCCTCCACGATCTGGCCTGTATTGGTTACCGCGACGTAAAAACACTAAATACTAATAAAATCTCTGCTACCACCCAACATTAAAACGATTGGGACGTTATCTTAAAATCTAAAGCAATAATGGCACTGTACCTTGTGCAAACGTAGTCCTGCGTTTATGTAAAAGTGTATATCCAAACCTTCCCACGACGAATTCTCCATGTCAGTTTCTTACCCAGAAGATGAGCAGGAACAGGCCCATCGCTCCTGACGGTGGTCTCCCCGTACCTCTGCACCAGCCTCCGTCTCACGAAGGTGAAGAGCTGCTTGTAGAGAGGAACTATCTGGTTGTACATCTCTTCAATACTGGATCGGAAAGAAGCATCCTCGTAAGGAAGACGCATTTGCTCGCCAGCGTCTCTGTAGCCTGGGAGAGGTAAGTAGTAAGTAAAAACTTCTTTAACTATGTTCGGCAACTTTTGGTTGGAAACTTTTATAGGTTCGCGACACTGACATGCTACTGTTCTTCTTAGTTATATTCCACGGAAATCGGTCCAAGATGGCCACCTCCACGAAATAGCAGATAACACAGTTTTCCACAATTCCCTTAACATGGGAATCAAATTAAAGGGCTGGACTAATAGACTATGATACACCATGCTAAATTTCAAATCCAATAAAGCCAAAAAGGATTTACATATCGGGAGTACCTCAATTTTTCAAGTGGAAACTTCTTCTGACTCACCACACACATACTTTCGTGGGTGAATTAGGCTCAAGCGTCAAGCTCGTGAATGAAAGAAATCTTAGGGTGAACTCGATACCATGGCCGTCTAGAAATGCTTTTTATACGCGTTACCATGGTTACCATTACACATCTAATCATGGCCATCTACTAATAAGTCATTTTTTAATAAGTCATTTATTTATTTCCATGAGAATAGCAGCACATAGGTTAACAAAAGTAAATATTTTAATAGTGTCACATCTGGCTCTGCAGTTGATATGATGGGTCCCAAACTAGGCTACGCCTGTATTTTGGGCACCCCGTGGGTAGAATTTATAACAATTGATTTTGCGCTTAGGCGGATTACACAGGAAGTTTCAATGACTTGATAATAACATAGTGAATTTCAAGATAATGTTATACATTTTATACGATCAATTATTCAATAGTTATTTATTATTTCAAGCTTCTGACTGCTTATCAGGTATCAGAGTTAAATTAATTTAAATTAAGATTAAGTATCAGTTAGAATGAGGGCTTCATTCAAGAAAGAATACAGGAAAGAAAAAAAAAACTAGCCTTTTTGTGATCCAATAGCTATCGCATAGTGTAGAGGCAGGAACAAAAATATGTACTTTGTGTATATCCATCTTTATTATTGCTGTTGCTCGAGAACAACGTTTTTATTTAGGCGTCTTGAATTCCTCCCCTCACTCCGCCCGAAGATAAGCCCTCATCATCACAAAAAGTCGTAATACAATTAAACCAAGACAATAAGAATAAAATATGAATACAGTCATGATAAATTGAATATTTTTAGATTATTACAACGGCACAATTTTACTGGTGAGGATGCTTATGAGTGTGTGTGTGTGTGTGTGTGTGTGTGTGTGTGTGTGTGTGTGTGTGTGTGTGTGTGTGAGGGAGTTTGAGGGTGTGTGTGCTAGATGGCTATGATTAGAAGACTTATTTAGACGATAATGGTTTGAAGATTTGTTCCAGACTAGCTGCGCCTTCCATTTCACCCGCGTTTCGAAACTATGCTATTAAATTCAGAGTTATGAGTTTTCATTTCTAACGCCAGTCCCTATGACCGCCATTTTTTTAAATTTTGTTCGTATGTAATTATTAATCGTTCGCGGAGTGAGTTCGGAGAAGCCTGGTGCTACGGTTAGTGTTGTGTGTCGTGGTGGTAACCCTGCGATTTTCGAAGACCAAATGAGGGTAGATCTAGATCCTCTCATTTCGCAATGAGACTACCCGCAATTTCTTCAGTCTTCTCGTGACCACGGCGGTTGTAACGCTGCCGAAACGTCGAGGTATTTAAACAATGAATTAAATCGTGATTAAGTACTGTACATTATAAACATTATATGATTATTAAGTTATTTATCCATGTAAAACCTACGCCGAAGTTGGGAACTGTGTTTGACGGGTATTTTTGCCTCTTGAAAGCGCCCCATTAACAGTCAACTTACATTATTATAAATATAAGTTGAGTATGGCTATTATTGGGCACGAAGTTTAAAAAAACTATTTTTATAACTACTTTAAGTTTAAGATATGACTTTGTGCCTGTTGTCATTCCTAAATAAATAAATAAATAAAAGTGGACGGCGACTGCCAGCTCTGTGTATTGGGACTTACCAGTTGCCTGTGCGGCTTGATTAGCCAACTGCACGTAACGCATGAAGCGGTTCTTCAGCTTCGGACCGGTCTGGTCTCGAAAACTCTTCCATACGTATAGAAGCTCGCTTTCGATCCGCGAGTGGGCAAGGATCCTGGGAATATATTATATTATTTAAGTAGCTAGATACTGGATCTAATTCAGGTTTTCAGTAAAGTAAGTATAAAGTTTTTTTTTTTATTTAAATTAGCCACTCCACAGACTCTGGGGTCCGTGACCTTTGTCATTACAATTATCTTTTTTTTTTTTACAAATTTCTTGGATTAGGAGAAGAAAAGGAAAATAAGGGGGAGTGTTGTGAACATTTAATTCTAGTACTAGTCCGATTTCGTCTGTTGAGCCGATCACTACCGGCTGGGTTTCCGATAGTAATCGACTCGACATTGTCTTTTGCTTAAGCCGCCTCCTCCCGGTGCAGAGCCTCCACTATTGCCGCGTTTCTGTCTTTTATGGCCATCTGTAGGTTAAACTCTCGGATGGTATTTGGTGATGCAGCTAACGCTCGCCGTACGAACCGACCGATGGCGTCGTCGGTGTCGTCAGCGTAGTATGTGAAGGTCCCCTGTGTGCCGTGAGATTGCCACTACCGCATGGGGCATGCTCTCGTGCAGCTTCATGTTTACCTTAGTTTTAATTACGATGACCGACTCGTATGTCAATCCCTGAGCTTCATGGATGGTAAGGATGCGTGACCCGGTGCCCGACCCGTAACCCTGGTTTGTCAGGGTCTCCTTCTCCTCTTGAGTATACACTAAGAAGAGGGTGTTGGATTGGGTGCCGGGTATTTGCGCTCCCTTAAACCTTCTCTGCTCTAGAGACTTTATACGGGGTGCTGATGAGTACATACCTGAGTATATTTCCCTCAGCGCATATGCGACATCCATCGGATTGCGATGTGTGCAGAGCAACTCCTGGCTGATCTTTGTTACTAGGTTCGGGCGGTGATACCTCATTTCGAAGAGATTTTCCCTATCGATGTAAGGCAACTGATTGACGTCTCCGATGAGGACGATTTTATCTACACCAGACAGCCGTGAGACCATCACAATGGCTCCGAAATGGTTCATGAGAGCCTCATCCACCATGAGGCGGCTGAATTTCTCTTTTCCGAAACCATTTACCAGAGCAGAAGCCATAGTTCGCACCCTGGTTTTGACCAGGTTTCCGATGCAGTGCGATAGCTTCTCTCTTAGATCTTTTGTTGCCTCAGTTGTTGTGGTGATGATAGCGTCCTTGTCCACATCGAAGTGTCTAATCACCCATGTTGTCTTTCCACATCCTGGAACTCCGTTGACCCACTGTATTCTTGGTGCCTCCCAGTTTTCCCAATACGCTTTGACGTTTGAGTTCCCTTCAATGGACTTGGCCATCTCGAGGATCCTGTCGTCCAGCATAATCTTGGTGCATCGGGCGGTAACTACAATTGGGTCGTTTGGTGGTGTCGCATAAACGGGTCTTCCCGCGCGCTCTGTCTCTCTCTCGTTCAGTGTCACGAAGCCATTTTCTGCACTGTAGGCTGCCATATACTGTCCTGTCATGGTTCCCTTGATGACCCGGGAAGTGACATTATTGTAAATGGCTGCTTCGGCCTCATCAAGTTTCGCCTTTAGGAGGCTTTCACTTCCTAGCTTATAGAACTGCATGATGTTTTCGCAGATCTTGAGGTTGACTAGTTTTGTTGCTCTCAGTGTGGCTATGAATTCGATGAAGGCGTTACGTGACTTCGTGGCTCCGAAGCTGTGACATAGCGGGGCGGTTCAACCTGTCCCATGTCGGCTCTCGTTCGGGCTGTTTGTTGCTGTGAAGCTGCTTTGGGGGGTCTTTGACGTTAAGGGGGGGTGATGCATGGGTTGAGATTCGGAGCACGCTTCCTGCTGCAGTGTTGAAGGCAGTTACGAAGGCCGTGATGGTGCCTCGGCTGCCGCTTTGATTGGCTGCGGCTGCCCTCTGCTGCAATCTTTCGGAACCGGTTTGGTTAGTCGAACTAGGAACGGGGTGTCCCCAGCTGTCTGTTGAATTTATTAAGTCGTGCGAAGGGGCTCTGAGGAAGCTTAGATTTTCTCCCCTATCCTCGTATACGACAACCTCATGATGTTTAGAGGCCTCAATGCAACCCAGCTGGTCTGCGACTTTCGCTCTTGAGTATTCGATTGCCATCGCATGCACGCTTATCACCCGGGGGTTTTCACCTGCATTTCTGCTCAGATGTGCAAGCAGCGCACTTGCCTGCGTGAAAGGCGTCCGACCTTCCGAGTATTCTATTAGCGCAATCGTTTTGTTTCTCGATCGCACCAACCGAAATCGGTGGCCGTCTACCTCGCACACTGGCATAGCATCGAAGGTTTTCCGCTTCATTGTGACTTTGGCGGTACTCCCATGGAGCAGGCAAGACAATCCAGGAGACAAACGGACGCGTTTCCGTTCCCAGGCGAAGCAAAAGCCTATTCCGAATCTCTCTTTGTTGCTGTCCATGAAGAGAGCCACTCCGCGGATACGGATCCCTGCCTCTCCTCGGTCTGCGTTCTCCAGTAATTGTTGGGCGGAGATACACTTTGAGAAGTTTTCTTGAGTGGGACTGCGGGGGACTGCACTCGGCGTGGCATCCACGGACAGCGGGGTAGGGTGTGGTGGCAAAGGGGGGCGTGTGTTTGAATGTGTGGAGTTTCTCTTGGCTGCTATGCGGAATGAACTCTCCATGAAGGCCAGGAGCCGTGGTCTGCTATCTGGTTCTGCTAAGACGTTTTAAAGATCCGAGATAACCAGCTTCCTGTCAATCATGGATTCGAGATCATGTCTTGCAGCCATGAATCGGGGACAATCGAATAGCACGTGCCACACAGTCTAGGATGTTTCAGAGTCACACTCGCATACAGGACTGCTCTTGAGCTTAAATCTGTACAGGTATTCTGCTATTCCTCCGTGTCCCGTCAACGCTTGTACAACGGAAAGGAGTCAATTTCGTGGTCCTCGTCAACCGATATGCGTTTGCTATATCGGGAAGGAACGTTTGGGTGACTTTTCCGGTGTCCGAGGTCTCATATCGATCCTGCCACTTCTTGACCGATTCTTCGCGGATTTTGCGTTTGACGTAGGACAAGGGGATACCCTCGTAGTCCCTGGGTGATTCCGTGAGTGCTGCCGATTTGGCTAGTTCGTCGGCTCTTTCGTTGCCAACGGTGCCTGCATGCGCTCTTACCCAGAAAAGACGAAGAGATCTCCCTTCAGCATTTATCTGTCCAATGTTTTCCTTTATGCACTTTACCAAGGGGTGACTCGTTTTTGGGTTATTTAATAGTTCGAGTGAAGATCTGGAGTCACTCAGGACATTGACTTCTGGGTCCTTGCTCTGTAACACCATTTGAGTTGCTCGGTAAAGAGCATAAAGTTCCGATTGAAAGACTGTGCATTCGGAGTGGAGCTTGAACGTCGAGTTCTTGACCTCTCTCCCGTTCTCCCACCATGTTAGAGCACCTCCAACTTTACTCTCAATCTTACTACCATCAGTATAAATTTGAGGTCCTTCTGGAATTTTGGAGGTGTTTTCTAAGAGCTTGTACTCTACGGATACCTGCCTGGACGGATGGGGTAGGTCCAAGTAGTTAACGTTCCGCTCGAGTTCCACTCCTGGTGGGAGATAGTCTTGGGAAAAGTTCTTTTTAACTCTGTACAAATTCGCAGCTTCCTGTATCCTCAGATCCAGGGGGAGCAAACCTGATAGGGCAAGTGCTGATTTAAGGGAAACAGTACGGTTTCAGTGAACTTTTCCAAAAGGTTTTCCAGAAAATCTGTATCTGTATACAAATTTGTACAGAGTTAAAAAGAACTTTTCCCAAGACTATCTCCCACCAGGAGTGGAACTCGAGCGGAACGTTAACTACTTGGACCTACCCCATCCGTCCAGGCAGGTATCCGTAGAGTACAAGCTCTTAGAAAACACCTCCAAAATTCCAGAAGGACCTCAAATTTATACTGATGGTAGTAAGATTGAGAGTAAAGTTGGAGGTGCTCTAACATGGTGGGAGAACGGGAGAGAGGTCAAGAACTCGACGTTCAAGCTCCACTCCGAATGCACAGTCTTTCAATCGGAACTTTATGCTCTTTACCGAGCAACTCAAATGGTGTAACAGAGCAAGGACCCAGAAGTCAATGTCCTGAGTGACTCCAGATCTTCACTTTGGATTGCGTTCAAGTGAGACTTGTTTTCCTCGAAGTCTGCCGCTTGTGCCCATACACTTGAGGCGTACATGATAATAGGTTCCACCACCGCGACGTAGATAGTTCTCGTGATTTCGCCATTTAATCCCCAGGTCACCTTCGCTGCGCATGCTAGCTGTCTATAAATATTCGCCGCTTTTTTACATTGGGCGGTCACATGTGCTTTAAAGTTGAGCCGTCGGTCGATCAGTAGGCCTAGCAGTTTGACTTCATCGACCAGATCGAGCCGGTATAAAGTTTATTACAAATACATTTTTTTTATTGCTGTTTGCATGTAAGGAAAGCTAAGACAAAACAATTTATAAGTTGACCCGTACAAACTGGCCTCTTCGAGAGGCATGCAATATGTCTGACAAAACAATTTGTTTCAGTCTTAAGTTATACAATAAATAAATAAATTCTTGTGTTTCAGGAGGATGTCTAATAAAGTAAAACAAATATATTTTATCTATCTAATGCAGTAAGGTACTGATTGGTAAAATTATTTCTAAAGTTGCGCTACCGAGTCATAACACAAATACCAAAATAAATGTTTGCGTGAGTTAAGTTCCTAGTGGCATCTAGTTACCAACAAGCGACTTACATACATCATCGATATTCAATGTTGGATTGAACTGGTACTCTTTGACGTCTACCACAGGAAGTACACACCTTTACTAGTGACTCTACTCCCAAATAGTATTGCGTTATTAATAAATAGTTTTCTATATCTATACTAATATCTATACTAATATTATAAAGAGGAAAGATTTGTTTGTTTGTTTATTTGTAATGAATAGGCTCCGAAACTACTGGACCGATTTCAAAAATTCTTTCACCTTTGGAAAGCTACATTATCCCCGAGTAACATAGGCTATATTATATTTAAAAAAATTAGAATCCTTACTAAAACTCCAATAATGTAACATAAGGTGTAAAAAAGACCTGAAAAATTCCTTACGTCGCGTGCGCTGCGAAAACTATTGATGATAGAACAAAATCATTTACTACGACTTTGCAGAACTCCTCATTATCTACAAAAAAAGTCGCGACAGCATATGTCTAAATATTATAGTTATTATGTCACAGTAAGCAGTTTTTTATTCTAAAATATTAATTTATATCTGCCGCCTCTTGAAAAGGCTCTTCATTTGTACCTTGGTATTAATCCTTATCAAAATAAATTACTTTATATTCAAGACGGCTTTAATACCTTTTTATATTTTTTTACATTTCATTCGGAAGATATCACGAGTTTAAAAATGCAAGTATTAGAAAAAAGTCGCGTGGTTGTCGCTCACCGCGCTCAGCTAGCCAGCATGCTATGTAGGCTCCATGTAAGCGTCACTGGGGTACGGGGGGAAGTCAATGAGTCAATGTAATAAAATAAAGTGCCGCGCGGCTCACTCGCGCGATCGGCTCCCTACGCAGCGGTCGTGTGCGTAATCGTATGATTTTAGCTTGAAAAAAATTTTGAATTCGTTTCGTAGGTAAATAAGTATATGATAATAAATATTATATTTTAATGTAACTATCCAAACTGCTTATAGTAGTATTTTATGGGTTCAAAATTTCAGCAAAAATTTAGTAAAAGGTAGTTTTCTAAGCCCATATTTTTAATTTTCTTTCAATAAGTACCAACTACTTACCTGATAATAAATATTATATTTTAATTATTCAAACAGCTTAGTACTTCATATAGTTCAATAAGCAAAAATTTAGTAAAAGCCTGTTTAATTATTTATTTCATTTTATAATGCCCAAAAATGTCAAAAAAGATTAAGATCTCAACTTTCTAAACATAGTTCCCAGGCGAGGGCAATAAAAATACGGCGTAATGAGGAATCTTCATCAGAAACTGAAAATCGCCTTGCAAGTCGGAGAGAATACGCGTCGCAATCGCGTGCTAGAGAGTCAAGTATCGAGCGTTCGCAGCGGCTTGCTGAACAAAATTTGTATCACTGGCCCAGCAGCTGGTCAACTAGCTCATATACCGAGGATACCGATGATTCCAACTGATCTGCCAATCCCTTTTAGACGACTTCAGTTTCCGGTGAAATCATCTTTCGCGTTAACTATTAACAAGTCCCAGGGCCAAACCTTCGAATTATTAGGGATCGACCTACGAAAAGAATGTTTCAGTCATGGCCAACTGTATGTTGGCCTATCACGTGTCGGAGCTCCTGAAAATCAATTTATTTTGCTGCCACAAAATAAAACTACTTCAAATATCGTTTACAGGGAAGCTCTGACTAACTAAAACGAATGGCTTTTGTTTTGTAAATAATATTATATATGTATAAAAAATTTAAAATAAAAAAATACAAAAAAACATTAATAAAAAAAATTCATAAAAAAAAATTCAAACTTCCTTTATAATTTTACTTTTTTTTTGAAACCCGATACAAAAAAAGGGTGTATGTGTGTGTGTGTGTGTACCTACCCGTGCGAAGCCGGGGCGGGCCGCTAGTTATTAATAAATAGATCTTGTCTTGTCATTGTATAGATTCTATATTCAATGCCAATAACAATTTGTTAGTCAATTTCTACCTTAAAAACGAATCGCGAATAACCCATCCCGAATTCCCTTCGCGTTCTCCCCGCGTTCCCACGTTGAATGGCAATGGCTAACCTTTGCTCCAGGAACAAGCCAGAGCGGGAGTCACTCGTAGTCTCCCGGAGCCTGCGCCGTAACTCCAAAAGGAACCCTTTCTCTGCCCCCCAACAACCCAAGGTCTCCCAAGGCGACAGGTACCAAATTCTATCTTTAATTTATTGTGTGACATTTGTGTAATTGTATGCAGTATAGGGTGCTATAGGTACCTGGATATTTCGGGATCCAGTTGCATATCACAGTAGTTGGAGTCTGGAGGCTCGGTGTAGGGCTGGTAGTGCTGGTACGGTTGGTTCGTGAGCTGGTAGCTAGGCTGGAGAAAGAAGAAAGAAAGATCCAAATCAGCTATCTTGATCCCATCTCCCATACTGGAAGTCTTTCATTTGTAGTGGTAGGACTCCTAGCAGAGCCGCCTGGGGAAGTACCACACCTTTGCCAGTTCTTCTACCGCCAAGCAGTAATGTGAAAACATTACTGTGTTTCGGTTTGAAGGGCAATGTTTTCAGAGAAATAACAGGGCTTAGAGATATAACATCTTAGATCTCTGTGTGATGCAGTGCAGTGCTAGGTCATGACTTCGACTCTTCATCTTCCAATAGCTGCGTGTCACTGTGCTGTTATATAGCCGCCATATTGTTTACCATTAGGCACATATCATGCTCGTCTCGTCACTCTTTATTAAAAAAAAATAACACAAATTTATGGGAGACGATCTTCTTAGCATTTCATGGACTCACCGTGAGGGTACCGGGTCCATCGTGTGGCAGAGAGAGAAAACTCGAATAGATCCCGAGACTTGTGACTCGGGCGTAGGTTTAAGGGGGCCCTTTCTGACGTACATCACCACTCACCTTCACTACAATTTTTCTACCTACTACCTTCCCAAATAAAAAGACGAAAAAAATTTTTTCCCGCCAAATACCCATCCACAACTTTAAGTTTGTCTGTTTTCGTCATCAACCAAGTTTTTGGGTACTATATTACACACCGGTGTATCAAGCGGCTACCTGATACTGGTTGTTGGTTTCATATTCGAACGGCATCCTCGGTACGTGGGGGTCGTACGTCTTGTGACCATAGGGACAGATCTTTGCTGCGTTGTAGATCTCTTTCATCTCTGATATCAGCTGTTGGAGCTGAAATATAGAAAACATATTTATTATCAAAACAACAAAATACTAAAATTTTAAATTAAACTTAAGCATTCGACTAAAACTCGACTTTAAAAAGGTTCTTAATTCGGTTGTAAGTATTTTTTTTAGGGTTCCGTACCCAAGGGGTAAAAACGGGACTCTATTACTGAGACTTCGCTGTCCGTCCGTCCGTCTGTTACCAGGCTGTATCTCAAGGACGGTAATAGCTAGACGGTTGAAATTTTCACAGATGATGCATTTCTATTGCCGCTGTAATAACAAATACTAAAAATAAAATAAATATTTAAGGTTATCCCATACAACAAACTTAATTTTTTACCGTTTCTGGCTCGATACTAATAACGGTGACAGGTAGAAATATTTAGTTTTACGTTCTCTTTAAATATAATAAATTCTATTAAAATAAAATAAAAAAGTAGTGTGAAAACTTTACTGTGTTCCGATTTGAAGCGCAATGTTTCCAGAGGAATTATAGGGCATAGAGATATAATTTATAGACGCCTACCTGAAGCATATTAGAAGCATACCCGAAGCATGCCAGAAACATACCTGTAGCATACTAGAAGCGTTTTTGAAGCATACTAGAAACATACGCGAAGCATACTTGGAGCATACTCGAAACATACTCGAAGCAATCTCGAAGCATACTCAAAACATTTATGAAAGAAAACTATTTTTCTACTTTTTACATACTTCAGTAAATTTATCGTCAGGTAGCGCTGCTCTGCTCGACTGCACGATTTTCATTAGCTGCCGCCGACCCTGTAGAAATTACAGAGGTTAGTTAGAGAAATTAGTTACATTTTTTAACCCTCGACCAAAATAAGGAATGTTATAAGTCGTCGATGTCTGTCTGCCTACCTATCTGTCTGTCTGTGTGTGTGTATGTCTGTGGCACCGTAGAATGAGTTCTACGGTGCCACAGACAGACAGATGGAACGATGCATTTTTTATTTGAAAGCAAATTTCCGTGCGGTGGTTCTTAGCTATGTTTGGTTAATTTCGATTCAAGATGGCCGCCTCCAAATAGCGGACGAAATATATCTTCACAACCTACCTTAATGTGGGTATCAAATAAAATGGCTTGACTAATAGAATCACAGAACATATATTTTCTGTGAGTAGAATACTATAACAAACAATAACAAGTGTATACACTATACCAAATTTCAAGTCCAAGATGGCCGCCACCACAAAAAGGCAAATTACAATTTTTTTCACAACTACCTCAATATGGGTATCAAATGAAAGGGTTTGACTAGTAGAATGTTATACAGATTACAAATCCGAGATAATCAGGGGTAAAAAAAAAATCTAGTTTTGCTCTTGTTTTTTTTTCTATGTGTTTTAGATTGACGAGACAACCAAGATGTGCGCCTGAAGGTAAGCAACAAGCCTGCCCATAACAGTCAAGTACACGGACCTATTTGAACACGAAGAGAGAAGAGCTGTTAGTTCACCAGGCGGACTCTGCAAAGAGTATTCCTACCACTACTCAATTAGGTATCGACGCTTGATAGGCAAACATTAATAAGCGATATTGAGATATGCATAATTGAAATCAACAAAAATTTCGCGTCGATTGCTCTTACTCTGGCTAACACGACTTTTGATGTCAAAAAACTTATCAGACAAAAAACTTATTTTTGCAGTTTTCAGCAAAAAAGCAACTAGAGTTTTACTTTTTTAGATTTATGAATAACTTTTATTTGGCTGGTTCCCATTTGGTGTGGCAACTCCATTTAAAATCATAAAGAATCAGTTACTTACAGGATTTTTTTTAATGATTTTTATTTGCAAAATAAAAACTTAAAAACTCTCTGGGGTAAGGCTGTAGAGTTGCCAAAGTGTCACTACATTTTTTTTAAATAAAGAGTGACGAGACGAACATATCATGCGCCTGATGGTAAGCTACATGGCTGCCACATAACGGAACAGTGACACGCAGCTATTGGAACATGAAGACCCCAAATCATTACCTAGCACTGCGCTGCGCTCGTAACCCAGAGATCTAAGAGAGATTACTAAGCCCTGTGATTTCTCTGGAAATATTGTCCTTCACACCGGAACACAATAATGTTTGCACATTACTGCTTGGCGGTAGAATAACTGGCAAAGGTGTGGTACAACCCCAGGCGGACTCTGCTATGAGTTAGGACTTCTACAGTGTACTTCTGTAGTGGTGGGCCACAACACGAAATGATTTATGGATTTGGATGAAATTTAGTACATAGATAGATGGAATGACACATATTATGCTTTTTTTATCCCGGGAAATTAATGGGGTCGAAAACTACACGGGTAAAACCACGGCAAGCTAGTAGTCTAGGTACATATCTATATTGATAGTAGACTCCGCGAGGCATAAGCTGCGCTTTGCATTTGTGTGAGTGTACATGGATAGTGTAGGTGTGACAACCGGCCTTAGCCGCGGCGCCATTCTGTCTCGCCGCGCTCCTGCCTGATTGGTGATCACTCACACTAATGCAAAGCTCAGCCTATACCTCGCGGACAAAATTTCAAGCTCCTGCCTGATTGGTGATCACTCACACTAATGCAAAGCTCAGCTTATAGCTCGCGGAGTGTACCTGTGGGTCAGAAAGTCTGGAAGCGTCATAAGCAGCGGCCTTCCTCCACGAGAGACGCTCGAACTTGGAGCTGAGGGTCAGTTCCTCAGACATCCGGCGCCGGTTATTCTCCGTGATGTTGGTCACGAACCTCCACTGCGACATGGTCACCCTGAAACAAATTATTACGGTTACTAAGTTTTGTACATTTTACAAGCCCGGCCGACTTTTTTTTTAACTATATTAGGTTCGCACTTGACCTCCATCTCGCCTGATGTTAAGCGATGATGAATAAGAATATAAGAATAAGAATATTTATTGTCAACAAATTAATGAATACAATCGCACTTAACGTTAAATAGCTTATACAAGTACATTGGTAAATACAAAATAACAACTTATAAACATTGAACATTAAGTTGACGAGCTTCAGACCTCCGAACTAAGCTTGTAGCTTGTACTTCAAAGGTCTGCGCTCTCCCTAAATAAGCTCTGATAACGGTTTAATTCCTAAACAATGTGCTGAATCTAATTGACTATTTACATTAATTTACGTTTTGTAGTTACTTTTAAGCATAACAATCAAATAGAGAAAAAATAATTAAAATAATAAGATAGACGAGAGTGTGTGTGTGTATGTGTGTGCGTGTGAGGGTGTATGTGTGTGTGTGTGTGTGTGTGTGTGTGTGTGCAGTGAGTGGGTGTTGTAAGTGAGGGTGTGTTTGTATGTGCGCGAGTATGCGTTTGTGTGACATTTTACTCTAACTTAGTTTTATGACTGAGAATAGATTCTCAGTTTCGCAGTATGTTAATTTTAGTAGTACATTAGTTACAGTTTTTTTAAGTTCGTGTAGATTAAGTGTGTGCAGTTCCTTGATTTCTGATAGTTTGTTGTACAAATAGTGACTGACAAAGGGGGAAAATCTTTGCCTGAAGTAAGTTTTGCATCGGGGTACTACAAATACTATGTCTCTACGCCGTTTTGTAAGGTTATTGTCGAGGTTCTGCTCATTAATAGGATGAGAGTGCTTGTGTTGTCTTAAAATAATACGGAGTATGAATAGCTGTCTCACTGTAAGTACACTCGTAACCCTGTAGAGCTCTGTGGTTGGATATCTGAAAGGTAAAAGTGGCTGACCTTCAAAATTGCTCGTTGCGCTTTCTCTAAAGTAGCTAAATGAGTTTTGCGGCACCTCCCAAGCTTCGATACAATAAATCAGAAGAGACTGACAGAGAGTTAGGTAAACAGTTTTAAAAGTTTTTATCTGCTACGTGCCTTATGTTCTTAAAAACTGCGATTAGCTTACGAATTCTACCAGACAGTGCACTTATGTGCGCTTGGAAACTAAGATTATTATCGACAATGACACCTAAATACCGAATCCTACTTACTCGTTCTAATTTATTACACCTACAATTGTTTTCTAAACACAGATATGATTCAAAAGAGTGGGCGATCAAACTTAAATGTGCAGGAGGTTGAGTGTGATTTCTTATGGAAAAAGTCATTATGTTAGTTTTTCTGCGTTGAGACTTAATATGTGTTTATGTAACAGTAGGTTTATCTTATTGAACCCTATTTGGGCAAGGTAAAAAACCTCATCCCATGTTTTTCCATGAAATATGACAGCCGTGTCGTCAGCGAACGTAAGTATTTTTCCATTGATAAGTGACAGATTGCAGAGTTCATTTATGTATCCTAGAAACAGAGTAGGTCCAACGATGCTGCCTTGTGGCACACCATAGCTTATGGTTTCTGGGGTACTAAGAGTATCCCCAATTTTGACACACTGAGTTCGGTTGGAAAGATAGTCACTAAATAGCTGTAGCTGCATACCGCGAATGCCGAGGGATTCTAACTTTTTGATAAGAATATCCGACGGTATCGTGTCAAATGCTTTTGCTATATCTAAGTATATGGCAAGGCACTTATCCCCAGAGTCCAACACTTCCGACACATGGCTAGTCAGCTCAAAAACTGCATCACAGGTCGACCTATTTCGAGATCTACGATAGAGCGTGCTTACCTAGAAAAAACCGATTCACTCTCGATTTGAAGACACCAAGATTGTAACCATCAGAGAAAACCAACTCAGGCAACGCATTCCACAACCTAGACGTTCTTATCACAAACGTGGAGCCAAATCTCTTCGTTCGCGTTTTTGGAACATCAACCATGAAACAATGTCACCCTTTTGTGGAACGAGAAGTCCGATAGAAGAAAGGGCAAGGTGGTATTAGATCATGCAGATCAGTTGCACACTCTCCGAAGTGTATCCGACTTCGTATGGGTGCAATGCAGATACTAAATATGAGTACTAATAAAAATGGTTATTGTGGGTTATTTCTAAGAGATAGACATATACTATTGCAGATTTTTTGTACACTGTTTCTGATGTGTTTTGTTTTGATGTTTGGATCTGTGTTTCAAATTGCAACAAAATCTAGTTAGGCGTTCCGATGTTACATTTATACTTGATCCCTAAGGAACCGTGCATGATTTCGGGATAAAATGTAGCCTATGTGTTTTTCCAGACTATAAGCTATCTGTGTACTAAATTTCAGCTCGATCCGTTCTGCCGCTTGGGCGTGATTGAGCAACAAACATCCATACATTGAGATTTATAATATTAGTAGGATATATGGTACGATCATTTGCAAAATAAAGTTGGCAACACTGCTCCCAGCAATTATTATGCGTCACTTCCGTTATATGTTTTTCTTACGGTTTTACTGTCACATTTCTCGCGACTGGCCTCGTGGCTTAGTGGGTAGTAACTCTGCCTGCGAAGCCGTGGGTCGTGGGTTCGATTCCCACCCAGTGCAAATATTTGTGTGATGAATTCAAATATTTGTACTGTATCTGGGTGTTTCTATATATAATGAGTACCTATGTATTTACAACTATATAAGTATTATATCAGCTATCTGGCTGCCATAGTACAAGCTTTGCTTAGTTTGGGGTCAGATGGTGTGGTGTATGTATTGTCTACCGATTATTATTTTTCAGTTCGGTCGCGCCGTAAAATCTATCTCCTCCAAGCCTGGCGTAAGGAATATTGTTTCAAAAATATTTTGGGCTTAGAATAAATAATACCTGTAGCACATTCCGGAAGCTTCTCTGTCATATTCTCGAAGGAACTGAGCCGCTTCCATTGCGTTCGTGTTGGAACCCTGAGAAAAGAAATTATATATTATATGAAATTAAATGTAGCATAATCATCGAGTAATTCGATCTTCCGCGCAAGCACGGAAGGGAGTAGTAGCCTTACGGGAGTAGCCTTAGCTAAAAAAATATTGTTCAAATCTTTCTGTCATTTCTTGCGGGAGGGGAAAGTTGCACACTAGCGCAAAGCCGCACTATTACATACAAAACATACCTGTACTGATCCATTGCCGATCATACTCACACAGCCAAATCACTAACACATAAAAAATAAAGCACCATTCACAAATCTAGCCCCGCCCTCACGCCACAGTATATTATCAAACTCCGTGGTCCACGCGGACTTGTACTTTGACAGAGGGGAAATGCTGTGTATGGTGTATGCATTCTCCCCTTCCGTGTTGCTCGCTGAGTATAATAAATTACTAGTTTGAAAACACTAGAATAAATTGACAGTCTTAGGAACTGCCCAAACTGCCCAACGAAAGCTGTCTTAGCTTTGATGTTTCTATTTTTTTTTTTTACTTTTATAGGTTTACACTTGACCGCCATCTCGCCTGATGTTAAACGATGCGGTCTACGATGGAGCGTGTTTACCTAGAAGAAACCGATTCACTCTCGATTTGAAAACACAAAGATTGTAACTATCGGGAAAAACCCTCTCAGGCAACGTATTCCACAGCCTAGACGTTCTTATCACGAAAGTAGAGTCAAATCTCTTCGTTCGTGTCTTTGGAACATCAACCATGAAACGATGTCGATTTCTCGAGCTACGAGCATTTCGATAGAAAAAGGGCAAGGTGGTATTAGATCGTACAAATCAGTTGCACACTCTCCGAAGTGTAACCGATAAAAAACCGATAAGCGAAAAGCAATTTTCCGGCGATATTCGAGACTTTGCAGTCTTTTTCGCACGAGAATGTCATTGCCTATGAGCCTTTTGGCACGTCTCTCGATCGATTCCAGAGCCTCCAGCTGATACTTAGCCGATCCATCCCAAAAGTGCGAACAGTAGTGCGACAGAAGGAGCGAATCTGTGCTTGGTATAACGTTAGCAACTGTTCAGACTTGAAGTACCTTCGCACCTTTGAGAGGACACGTAGTTTCTTGGCAGCAATTTAGCCTTTGATTCGATATACGAGCCTTTTCTCTCTCTTTCCTTTACGTTTGAAATGATAGTGGTGGCAATAGCAAAGCTAAAGCCGATTTAATTAGGCGGTAGAAGGCCTGACCTGTCACGGGGGACCACAAGTCTTACTAGTTGGACTCCTAAAGTGGTCACTGCGTGCCGGATTAGGTACGCCGGTGACGGGGGTGTGCTCCATAGGAGGATCCTACCCAGTTATTCTACCGCTAAGCAGTAATGTTTGCACATTACTGTGTTCCGGTTTGAAGGACAATGTTTCCAGAGAAATTACAGGACTTATAGATACAACTTCTTTGAGTGACGTGCGCAGTGCAGTGATAGGTAATGATTTGGACTCTTCATGTTCCAATATGTTTGTCATGTGTCACTGTGCTGTTGTAGGCAGGTCTGTTGCGTACGATCAGGCACATGTCCTGCTCGTCTCGTCACGCTGCACTATAAAAACTATAAAAACCAGTCCAACTTAAGTTTCAGGCACATCTGGCGTTCTTTTTCAAGGAGAGTGAATGCCCATGACAGGCGCATCCCATGAATGCTGCTCGTTTAGTGAGTTTTTAAAAACTTACGAAATAAATGATCATTTCACATTATTAAGGAAGAATTTTCATAAAATATGCCAATTTTCAGTTAAAAAGGTACATTGTAAAAAGACGACTAAGTTTTTTTGTCTCCTGTAAAGTATGGGCATTGCTTATACGCCCTTCTGTCTTGAAGCCCGCTATATCTTTTCTTAACTGCTTCAATATGGGCATCAAACGAAAAGGCTTGAAAAATAGAATGCTATACCTATGCCACAATATGTCGGGGGTTTTCAAATTTAATTACTTACATAATAGGTACCGAGTTCAGTCTTTGTGTTTGTAAGTCTATTAAGATTATAACATCGTCATAAAAGTATGTCATGTGTGTCAGAGATGTAGGTAAGATGAAGGTCACAAAACAATTAGGTTGTAACGCTTGTAACTCATTTAATACCCTTGCTTCCTGTCGTTTTTCTTGTTCCTTAAATTAAAATGCTGTCGCGCGTCTTGGCGTGTTTTGTTTTACCTTATTTATGAAAACGAATGTTTGTCTGCAATTCTGTATGTACTTTATATAATCGTCAACTATGCATTTGATCATGTGATGATTCTTAGCATAGTTTAAAATCATCACATAGAATCAAAGATGGTTTCTGAGTTGGTACGACCGATTCTCGACAGGTGGCGTCGCGCTGAGTACAGTTAGTTTTACAATAAAGGGAAGCGTTGGACTGCAAATTGAATTGTACAGTTAGTTTTACAATAAAGGGAAGCGTTGGACTGCAAATTGAATTGTACAGTTAGTTTTACAATAAAGGGAAGCGTTGGACTGCAAATTGAATCGTACAGTTAGTTTTACAATAAAGGGAAGCGTTGGACTGCAAATTGAATTGTACAGCTAGTTTTACAATAAAGGGAGGCGTTGGACTGCAAATTGAATTGTACAGTTAGTTTTACAATAAAAGGAAGCGTTGGACTGCAAATTGAATTGTACAGTTAGTTTTACAATAAAAGGAAGCGTTGGACTGCAAATTGAATTGTACAGTTAGTTTTACAATAAAGGTAAGCGTTGGACTGCAAATTGAATTGGCTGATGTTAGCAATACTGCGGCTTAGGACAGAGTAGGTGAAATGAAATGAAATTTGTTTCTTTGGTTCAGAAAAAACATTACTTAAGAAAACAAGTATAGACTTAATTTGCAATACACAAAAGCATTTAAAATAAATTGTACACTGGTACCCACGCTAGGGCAACCTATGTCGTGGGTACCAAGCTTATCTATTTTACATACAAAGAAAGGGTTTTGTTATTGTTTGTTATTGAGAGACTTTTGAAACAAACCATCCCCCACCTTATCGATTCTTTCACGTGGATGAATTGTATTTAAGCATACCCTTCCGGCTGGAGGAGACGGTTACGTATTGTCGACCCCGACACGGCACCACGAGTGATGGCTATACGGAGTAAAACCTCCACGAGGTTTCACTTGGGACGCTCTCACATTCTTCCGCGAATCTGCCGCGGTTTGCCCATCAAATCATCCTCCCGTGATGGGGCACACCCCGTCACCGGCGTACCTAAGCCGGCGCGCAGTGACCACTTTAGGAGTCCAACTAGTAAGTGGAAGCCAGAAGCCTCCGCATCACATTTGGTCCCCCGTGACAGGTCAAGCCTTCTACCGCCTAACTAAATCGGCTTTAGCTTTGCTATTCTATCTCTATCTCTATTGTTTCAAACGAAAAGACAAGAGAGAGAAACATTAAAGCTAAGACAGTTTTCGTCCGGCGGTAGACCTCTAGGACGTCTACTCTCTTTCTAGGCCAAGCACCGGGGGGTTTTTTGCAACGTACGGGACCTGGTTTTTTTTAATATGTTCAAGGGTGTCCCCTGAATGTAAATCCAAGTTGGCGTGGCGGGAGGGGGTTCGCTTCAACCGCGAAAACACTCTTGGGAAACACGTTTTATTGAATATCTCGCTAACCGCGCATCGTACGATAAAAACTCTAGAGATCATTATTGTAGATAATAATATTTGTCACCTGTTTCATTTGAAACTTTTAGTCTATAACGCATAAGTTTTTAATTATAGCGACAGTAATTATATAGCTTCGAAGTAGAATAAGAGTAGAAAAGTCACGAGTTTATTTCGAAATTACGTTTTTCGTAGAAAGAGACGTCCAGTCTGTGTACTATACCATACCTCTTCTCTTTTATTAGACATTAAAAGTTGTATTTTGTTCTTAAATCGTCTTATTAAAGTATTATATAACTAACAATGTTTGCTGCCCCATTGTTTAATTGTCAGACGTTAACAATAGGTATCACTTTCACTGGTTAACTGGGCAGCCATTAAATGCTATGTAGTTTCTGAGCAAACCTAGTCATGTGGTACAAATGTTCTAGATTATCAGGCGGTTGGAAGTGCGCATTAATTCCAACATTGCTCACTATATTTAAAAGCTTTTGTGATATAAAATGATATCACAAAAGCTTTTCAATATAGTGATATACTTTGATTTTTTATGAAAAAGTACCTGGTTGACCGAATTATGCTCGGTTTTTTAAATTATATTTAGGCAGGTACGAATCACGTAGTGATGACTTACTTAAACCTACTTAGATACAAATTAAATGCGTTTATAAAAGGCTCTAAGTATGAGATTTTCTCAGAAAAAAAACAAAGAGAAAAGTCCCGAGTGCAACCATCAGGATTCGAACCGGGGCCTGTTGACTCCGAGGGCGAGCATATTCCGTCTAAGCCATTTAGACTTAAAAAACAGTGGCGAAATAAGTTATCGTATTCTAATGACATTGTAGGAGCTTTTTATTGTCTAAAAACGCGCATAAAATGATGTTTTCAAAAAATAAAACCTAGCTAGATCGATTTATCGTCCCCGAAACCCCCTGTATACATAATTTCCACAGATTTCTAAACAGATGAAACCTTCGTGAACGACACTGTGAGGCCAGTCATTAGTTATGTATGCGTGACAGCTCTCACCGACGTTGTCAAATTACTCACGTTGGTGTGCGTGTAATGTTCCCAGTCTTAAGAAAAAAGTCCCACTATTGTTGAGACGATTTTCTAAGCATTCCATGGATTCACCGTGCGGGTGCCGGGTCCATCGTGTGGCAGAGAGAGAAAACCCGAGTAGTTCCCGAGACTTGTGACTCGGACGTAGGTTTAAGGGGCCCCTTTCTGACGTACATCAACACTCACCTTCACTACTCGTCTTTCTCTCCCTGCCCAGCCAAATCTGATATGAGCCTACTAGTGCAGCTTTAGATACTCGTTCTAGTATAGAACTTACTGTACTTCTGGATAAGCCAAGGTCTTTCAACAGGTTATAGAGAGATTTTGCTGATATACCTCTCACTCCCACTTCTACAGCGTATAAACTAACTACATAGCCGTTTTTTGTTAATTCGTTTAGGAGGTCGTAATACTTATTTTGTTTCATCGCGTGGTCTTTAGGTATATTAGTTTCCCACGGTACGGTAAGTTCTACAAGGACTATGCGTTTTGTAGCTCTAGAAAAAAGGAAAATGTCCGGTCTGGATGACGAAACACCCACATCCTCTGGGATTTTGTAGTGCTTTTCATACGTGTCCATTAAAATAGTCCAATCAGGTGCTGTACACAGGATTGAGTAAGGCTTGTTCCTGGAGTTTGATGTTGAGCCTTCTTTACAAAGTTAATTTGTCTTTTGTTTGTTGTCAATCCCTTTTGGGCTCTAGCTACTGAAAGGCTCATGGCTTCACGTATGATTTCAAGTACTCTGTCATGGCGCCGTGAGTAATGACCCCCATTAAGGAGCACCTTGCATCCCACCAATATGTGCCTTAATAATTATGTGTTGTCAAGCTTTGGAAATTTTCACGTATAATAAACGCATAAAACATTATTTTAAAATAATTTATTATTACACCGATAATATATAATGCAAGGATTTCTTGTTGATAACTTGCTCCACAAAAAAGGAGACAGAAACGTAATTGAAAATTATAGACCTACTAGCCTCATGTCAAACATTTACAATTTTTTTTCAAAGCTGATCCTAAATAGAATATCAAGGAATAAAGATGAAGAACAGCCTATTGAACAAGCTGGTTTTAGAGCAGGGTTTTCAACTATTGATCATATGCATGTATTAAAACAGTTAATAGAAAAATCTCAAGAGTATGGGAAAGACCTATACATTGCATTTGTCGACTACAATAAAGCTTTCGACTCAATCAAACACAATCTGCTCTGGGAGGCTCTAATTCAACAAGGAGTAAGAAAAAATATGTTCGTATTATTAAAATATATATGCTAACAACACTGCACAGATCAAGTTAGAATCCACAGGTCGTAGACGAGACGTTTGATAACGGCGAGGATTTGTTCTTATCTATTCGTTTCAACTATAGTTTTCATCAACAATATTAGTATTTTTATTAACCCTAGTAACGGCGAGGATTTGTTCTTGGCATCGATTCACATTAAATAAAAAAAATTACGATTATAAAAATAGGGCTTAAAATTTAATTATACAATGTTCATCAATAATTTGGTACGAGTATCTTCAAAACAAAATTAGATCTATATTTTACCTTAACTTCAGGGAAAATAATTACAATTTAGTATAGCAACACTGACCTATTTTCGTTGAGGTGTTGTGTTTTTATTCATCAATCGAAATAAAATCGTCTAAATTATATAAATACCAGTAAAAATATTCAAACTTTCCTATGAAATTTCCTTTTTTTATTTTTGGGAACAATGTTTGCAATGTTTGATGACACAAGATTGCATAATCTTAAACAAAACATAAAATCACACGGGACTCCCATACGAGACGGAAGTCAGTTTCGTACTGACTGGAGTTTGTATTTGCTTTGGCGTTTGATATTTGCTTTCCGGACCTAAGGATCTGTGTTCTGCACGTTCCATCTGCCTTTTGTTTTAGAAATCTGTGATAATTTCATGAAAATCGTTCGAGCCGTTTCCAAGATTCAGATTCTGTATAAATATACCTACAAGAATTGCTCGTTTAAAGGTATAAGATACATTTTATCAAGATTAATCTCAGGAATTAAGGCTTGATTTAAAATAATTCTTACATTTATGAATAAAATACTTTGACTTTGACATAGTTGTTTATATACATGATTCTTGATTGCTATAGGTTAAAGAGCTATATTGTGTAACACGGGCGAAGTTGAGGCGGACCGCTAGTCGTCAAATACCTACTTATAGACTATCGAAATAAAAACTATGATAACATTTAACTTGCATCAAACTGCACACGGTGTGCAAATTTGATGAAAATCGGTTGAGCAGTTTAGGAGTCCATTGTGGACAAAGAACGTGGCACGTAATTTACGTATATAAATCTATACTATCTATACTAATATTATAAAGCTGCAGAGTTTGTTTGTTTGTTTGAACGCTAGGATCTCGGGAAGTACTGGTCTGAATTGAAAGATTTTTATTTTTCTATTGGATAGTCCATTTATCGAGGAAGGCTATAGAACATAACGCTACTATCAATAGAAGCGGAGCATGAATCAAGAATGTAACAAAAACGGGGAAAATATTCCTTTTTGAGAATTTTGTTACCGTGCTTTGACATGACAGCATGTGTCTAAGATTGCGTCATTGAATATAAACCTTTGCTAATCAAATTTGTTTCTAAATCTGAGTTGGCACGACCAATTTCCGACAGGTGGCGTAGCAGGTAGCTGAAGAGGTTTTTTGTTTGAAAGCGATATTATCAGGAATGACTGAACCGATTTCAGTCATTCTTTCACCGTTGGATATGCACGGGATCCCAATGAGTGCTATATAATGTGCCACGGGCGAAGCCGGGGCGGACATCTAGTTTTATAATATAGAGTGACAAGACGCGGAAGACTAGTAGTAAGCAACTCGCCTGTCTATAACAGCATGGTGGTGCGCAGCTAAATGAACTTGACGCATCCAAAATGTCCAGCCATTGTTGTATCTATCAATAATTTATTAGTTTTTTTTATATTATAGACGAGAGTGTGAAGAGATTCGCGGGAAGCGGGTGGATGCGGAGAGCCGAGGACCGGATTTGGGGGCGCAACATTGGAAAGGCTTATGTCCAGCAGTGGACGACCACGGGCTGGTGATGATGATGATGACGATCATAGTATAGAGTGATATGACGCACAGGACATATACCTATATGAAAATAATTATAAAGGAATTTGAAGAGTCGAAGTCATTACTTAGCACTGCACTGCGCTCTTCACCCAGAGATATTAAGTTGATTTACCTCTAGCCCAAACGTTGTCCTTCAAACAGGTACACAGACTTAGCACATTACTGCTTGGCGGTAGAATAACTGGCAAAGGTGTGGTACATCCCCAGGCGGACGCTGCAAAGAGTCCTACCACTAAAAATGAGAACATAAACAAGAATAAAAGGGTTTTTCTACTTGGCTGAATTTAATGACTGAATTCAGAAGAAAATCTACAAGCAAGGTTAGTCGACTGAATTCAAAAGAAAGCTTATAAGCAAGTTTGACGTAATCAATCCTCGCTTTTGAATTTAGTATGCTTAGCTTACTGAATGCTATTAATCTTCACTAAATTCAGTAGTGACTAAATTTAGTCCGCTAAATTTAGACAAGTTTAATAAGCCTTTAACCATGTCAGTGGTCCACAAAGTCGCCCTATTTCGAGCGGTCATGGTGTATAACTAATGTTTTTGTCAACCTTGTGCTCAAGAGGCATGACATACAAATTGTGTGTCGTGAGCAACTTTTGAAAAATTGCCTTTTTTGTTTTCTTTAGCTTATTGTTACATTTGTCATGGATACTGGGCCGTGTCAGTGAGTTCTTGATGACCTAAATTGTCTACTGATGACTTTTGAGACAATGTGGTAGACATATTAAATACATATAAGAAAAATTGGCAGTCATAAGCATTGCCGAGAACTCTCTCGTACATAAAACCTTATCATACGCACGCTGAGGGACGCACCTTAAGGTGCGTCCCCCAGCAAAACAAGTTTTTTGTTCAGCTTTCAGAGCTATCTACGTGTCTGCTCATTAGTCAAAACAAATATCAACTGGTAAAAAATACATTATTTTTCTACAATTTCTTGGCTTTTTATATTAAATTACTCCAAAGACTCCGGGGTCCGTGATCTTTGTCATTTAAATTCTTATTTTTATGTTTTTGGATTAGGAGAAGAAGAGGAAAATAGGGGGGAGTTGGGAACATTTTAAACCTAATTCTAGAGTTCATCTGTTGAGCCGATCACTACCAGTTGGGATTCTGCTAGTAATTGACTCAACATCGTCATTTGTCTAAGCCGCCTCCTCCCAGCCCAGAGCCACCACAACAACCGCACTTATGTCCCTGATGGCCATTTGTAGGTTGAAATCTCGGATGGAGTTTCTTGGCTTCAAAATGGTAGTTTTTTTGTTGATTAATTTATTGTTTATATAATCTCCTCACCTCACGAAACCATAAAAAAAAATAATTTAATTATCATGCATCTACTCGAAAACCGCCATTATTTAGATTTTGTACTTACACCAACGGATAGGTTACGAAGATATTGATAGAAATAGTTTTTTTTAAATGATCAACATTGATTTTATAAGGAATTTATTCTAAAATTTGAGAGTAAAACAACGACAAACTCTTACTGTTTCTCTCTTACTCTTTAGCGGTGTGCGATGAGGTAACAAATACTCAAAGTTTTTGCTTGGGGTACGGCCTTAAATAACAATGACTTTATGCAATATACCAGTATAGTACCTACGTAGAGATATACTGTTATCACGTATGTCGGTGATGCGAGATCACAATGTATACCCATAATAATTATAGTTATTTTCCTAAAACAAACAAAAACCCACTGCAATTTAAAATTAAGTTCAGGCATACCACCATGTTCAATATGAAGCCATCACTAATGCCCGAGCGACACGAGGCTAGTTTTTCAAGCTAGTGCTAAGAAGCTAGCAAGCTAGTAGCTTCGTGTAGACAATCGACTAGCGTTGCGTAGCGTTGTCTATACAAAGCTAGCTAGCTTGCTAACACTAGCTTGGTATCCTATTTATAGCTTGAAAAACTAACCTCGTGTCGCTCGGGCATAAGTCAACGAGGTAACGAAAGTAAATTTTAGTTTTTCTTCATATTTCAAAAACTACGATATCGACAAAAATTATATTTGGACACCTCTAAATTATAATCTACCATATAAAACGAGTGGTTACCTACCATCAAAATCGATGCTTAATAATAGCATAAATCATATAATAATAGTAATCATAATAATAGATTTTAATATGATAGCAGTACATGTTTCCGTTTTTATTCGGGATAAACGTAACTTACAGTAGGTACCTTACAGGCTTTAAATTAACTGTAATCCAAACTTCAACCTCATCCATTTTAGATTTTAAATTTTAGTGTTTCTTTTTATTGTATGAAATACGTATAGCTTATTATTTCAATCTGCACATTAATAAAAAAGTAAAATTATAATTAACAAAATTTATTAGTGTATCTACATGTATATTGTGCTTCAAAGTTAGTTAACTGTACCTATGTTAATTTTGAGTATGGTAAAAAAAGATTGTAATTATGAAATTACGTAAAACATTATTGTTATGTAAAATACCTAAGGAAGTCAGAGACTTAAATGTTGAAAAGTTTACATATACACTTAAAAAGTGGTTAAAAATTAAATGTTACTATGACATTGCTGACTTTCTTAGCGATAATATTCATAATTTTACAGAAAATCACAATGACAATATTTTATGTAGTTAAGTAAGTATTTGACATTTTTATGTATTATGACAATTTTAATTGCTACAATTTATTAATTGATTATGGGTAACATTCTACATCTTATTTGACATTGCTTTTATTATTTACTTTTTTATGCTTAATATGTAAATACTTACTGAAAAAATCCTGTATAATAAAATTTGTACGCCGAAATAGGCAAGAACATGTGATACAAAACTCGAATTACATCTGTACACGGCAGTAAATGTATGTGCTACGACCATGTTTCTAACAAATAAACGATTTGATTTGATTTGATTTGTATGTTCGCGAGGAAAAACTGTTGAAACCATTATTGTATCCACCTAGCATCCATGTACACAGTTTATACAATACAGACATTCTTATTTTTATCGATTCAGTCGTTACGACGTGATGGAGCAACAAACATCCAAAGTTTGACATTTATAATGTTAGTAGATCTACAGATACCTATAACAAAATGTATTTAGAATACGATAACTTTACTTTAGGCATATCGATAAGGCTACATATTATTATTATAACCGCCAATCCACAGTTCCGTGACAAAAGTCACCAATTCACTCGCAAACTTTCTAGTACTGTCCTATTTAAGAAAAAACTCCACTTTCACATCTAGAATCTGATTAGACAGTAATCGTGCCATCTGAAAGTGATTAATTGAAGATTTATCATCACTCACCATCCTGAAGTAGTCTTGGCACCACGCATGCTGAGTTAGAAACGCAAATAATGCAAAATGCACGAACCGTGCAACGTCCATTGTAAAAAAAAAAATACTTTAAATTATCGACGCACTTTCCGATATTCTAATGAGACATAATTACAATACTCGAGAATTTAGAATTGCATTGTTTGTTAATTATTGTTTAACTCATTTTTTTTGCAATGTGTAACACAAACGGATTACATTAGCATATTTCCAATTAATTAAAACACTACTTGAGTCAAATCGTTTTTTGGCGGGAACGTGTTGACGTTTAACTTTTTAAATTTCGCGGTTGCTACCGTGTGTTGTATAACATAGTATTTTTTGTGAATATTTTAATGATATTATTTTATGAATTTTGTGAATATTTTAGTAGCGCGTGGTTTGCTTAGAAAACTGTCTCGCGGCCTTTCGTGTCGTCGACTGGAGTAATGTTTCCGTTGCTTTTGTTTTGTGCATGGTTTGCTGAACACGATGCATAGGTGCGGCACGAACCAAGACGACACTCTACTACTGTAGGTATCTATAATTTCATACAGAATGCTTGTCAATATAGTTCATAGTAAATAATACGAATTACTCATAAAAAATGGAGATAGGTTGATAATCGGTTTAGATACATTTAACGAAACAAGCTTTTAAAAAAGAAATTGTGCCTACTTAAGATCACACGGTAGAAGTGAAAACTAATACTAACAAGAACAAAATTAAAAATTTTGATTAACCCCCGACTACCTTAGATTTGTTATCTGTACAACATTCTACTAGTCAAGCCCTTTCATTTGATACCCATATTAAGGGAATTGTGAAAAAGGAAATGTAATTCGCCATTTTGTGGTAGCGGCCATCTTGGATTTGAAATTTGTCATAGTGCAAAGTATTCTACTAATCAAGCCCTTTCATTTGATATCCATATTGAGGTAGTAGTGAAAAATATTATATAATTCGCCATTTTGTGGTGGCGGCCATCTTGAATTTGAAATTTGTTATAGCGTTTAGTACTCTACTAGTCAAGCCCTTTCATTTGATACCCATATTGAGGTAGGTTGTCAAGAAATATTTTGTCCGCCATTTTGTGGAGGCGGCCATTTTGAATCGATATTAACAAAACATAGCTAAGAACACCCGCACGGATATTAACTTTCAAATAAAAACCGCATCGAAATCGGCCCATCCGTTTGAGCTCTACGGTGCCACAGACAGACACACACACAGACAGACAGACATCGACGTCAAACTTATAACACCCCTTTTTTTTGTCGGGGGTTAAAAACTACGCGAAACCGGCGGGCATGGCTGGTCTGAAATAAATTTTCAAAG
The DNA here is from genome assembly GCA_017562165.1 of Ectropis grisescens. Lineage (NCBI taxonomy): Eukaryota > Metazoa > Arthropoda > Insecta > Lepidoptera > Geometridae > Ectropis > Ectropis grisescens. The sequence goes on from CM029768.1 coordinate 11,710,913, forward strand.
CATTGTCGTCAAAAAGTACTTTTTCGAAACATGGCCATCTAGTAGATGGCCATGGTTAAATTACATTTATGTTATACCTACATATGTAAGTAATAATAACCATGGCCATCTAGAAATGCTTGTTGTGTGTACATAACAAGCATTTCTAGATGGCCGTGGTCCCGAGTCATCCGTAGATTTCTTTCAATTACGAGCGTGACTCTTGAGCTCAACTTTCAATCATCTTTCTGTCTCAGTCACACTCGGCGGTCCCGAGTTCCTTTCAATTAGGTACTTACGAACGACGATGAGCTTCATCCACATCCAATGAAAAATCTGTGTGCTAAACAAGTTTTCACTTAAAAAACTATCTCAAAATTAGTAGCAAATAGCGAACTTACGACCTAAAGCGATCTCTTGCAGATAAACGAGGGAAGGAAAAGGAGGTATGAACGCAAGATCGGTCCAGGCGCGGTCCCAGCTTCGAATTTTGAAGGGGGTCACCAGTACGCAGCCTCAGGTTTTGGGGTCATTCATGTCCCCTGTGACCCCCCTCGGACCGCGCATGGATCGGTACCGTGTTCCCGCCGTAATAGGCATAAAATCTATAAAATCTGAGCCTACGAATGATTTTATTTTTGGCCCATATTGTGCGAATCTTACTGGCCAGTGGGATATGAATGCAAAAGAAGATATTATATCGATTGACGACCATGATTATTTAGACTGTTCTTTTTTTATTATTATGTTGACTCGTTTCATTTGTATACGTTGATTTGATAAAATAATTTAATTGTATTTCTGGTAATGATAATTTAGTATGTAGGAACAATAATTTAATTGTATTCTTTTGATAAATGTTAAAGTTAATAATGTGAGTATTGTGTGAGATAATTAATTGTAAGTGGAAATCCGTTTTTATCTCAATTAAAAAAAAAAAAGATTATGATTCACTACAAAGACGGGTAAGTAATAAGTATGTACGCTAGTATTTGCGTTTGGCCCGCTGGTTTAACTATCTTTTCTGTCATTTCATCACGACACACACAATGGAGTAACTTGAGGCAGAGATACGCTCCGAATAGCATGCATTGTGCACGGCGCGGTTTAGGGACGAAAACGATACTACCTGGTACCTCATAGCTTAATTAACATGGTTACATTTCGTAGAGTGTGCCACTGAACTTATCCAGCATAAGCGGCCACTAAATATTCCCACAGCTGAGACTGGTTGTTCACGTAGGTAGGTACTAAACGCTTTACATGAGCCCTAAAATCAGAGGAAATTACGTAAAACTATAGGGGAGGACCATCATAAATCACCAATCATATGGTGCGATGTAGGCTCCTCCTCACTATTATTACGTCACTTTCTCCGATTTCAGGGCTCGTGTGTGGAGCGTTCTACACCTAATCTGTCATCGGCGAAGTGTGTTCGGCCGACGACGCGACACTCAAGACTTACCTACAGCATTTCATCATTTTGTATGCATCGATATAAACCATTTGATGTGCCCAGAGCAACTTGAAATTGGTAATAACTGCGCTTGTGTGAGTAGCGTAACACAGCACCAATCTACTTGACCCCTAGAATCGCTAGCGGCGACGTGTGCAACGTATATACTTAACTTAATTTATAATGATAGGTAAAAACGTGTGACTTTCACCGCTTCCTGCAACCGATTAGAACGGAAAGAGTGAGCTCACTCTTACCAACGATGACATAATTCCGAAAGCCTGAACTTTGGAGGTCCAATCTAAAGGTTATATCGATGTATGTCTGAGGAAAAAAGCGACACCGATCACCAATTTTATGGTTTGCCGTTTCGAAAACTCGAAGAAAAAAGACAATTTTATTATAGTTAATCATCATCAGCCTGTATTATTATTTTTACTTTTTTTATAGTAGGTAGGTACAGAGTGACGAGACGAGCAGGACATGTGACTGATGGTAAGTAACATGCCTGTCACATAACAACACAGTGACACTCAGCTGTTGGAACACGAAAAGTCCAAAATATTACCGTACACGGCACTGCGCTCGTCACTCAGAGATTATCTCTAAGCACTGTAATTTCACTGGAAACATTTCCCTACAAACCGGAACACATTAATGTTTGCACATTACTGCTTAGCGGTAGAATAACTGTAAAAGGTGTGTAAAACAAACCTACCACTACAGAATAAAGTAACTAAAATGTCAGAAAGTTCTATTCGATCAATATATTCTATGATTCGATGTTAAAGTGTGTATGTATAGTGCGCTACAATTTACGCTGTAAACATTTAACGCAAACAAATACGTCATTCGATTGCTTCGTATGACCATTGTTTTAGCATGATGTCCAGACAAGGATGAGAGGAGAAAAATAGACATGAAAAGGTGTATCTATTTAATACAATCTTGAAGCCACTATCAGTCTTTTAGCCTAAATACTAATTATTATAACAAGTATATGTACTTAAGCTAAATTTACACGGTTAGAAGGAAGCTTAGTTAAGAGGAAAACTGCCGATTTTCAGGCCTGAACTCTGTTGCAAAATATAATAGGTATTTTATAAATGCAACAAGTTTATTGGTTTTAACGATTAAATAACTTCGCCACATCTTTGATTCCAAAATACCACTTTAACCAGTGCGTGTTGCCAGTGATGGAACTGAGACATGGGCCTCATAACGAAGCTGCTCAAAGTCACACAGGGCTATAGCTCGTCATATAGTCATATAGTCTCTTTGCGCGACAGAATCCGTAATGAGGATATTCGCAAAAGAACAAAAGTGGCCGACATAGCTCAGAGTAAGCAAGCTGAAGTGGCAATGGGCTGGCCACATCGCTCGCAGAACTGACAACCGATGGGGAAGAAAGGTTCTCGAGTGGCGACCACGAACCGGAAGACGCAGTGTTGGACGGCCTCCCACTAGATGGACAGATGACCTCACAAAGGTCGCTGGAAACCGCTGGCTGCAGGTTGCACAGGACCATTTGTTGTGGGAATCTAGGGGGGAGGCCTATGTTCAGCTGTGGACGTCTTGCGGCTGATGATGATGATGAATACTTAAAGGGCAGTTCCATGGGGGTCATGACTTCCTCTTGGCGGGACCAGAACCTATGTGGACCACTAAATTAAATCCATGCACTTATCCCACGGTTTTGTGAAGTGTGACCTATCCCCGGAGCCAAAACTGGATTCACTCTTAACAAGAAAGACATTGATGAGCACAACTTTGAGTTGATTTTATCAATTATTATACATATATCTTTAATGTATTAAAAAACCTATTCTGACATTTTGAGTAAGATCCTAAAATGTAATTTGTAACAAAACTAAAAAAAAAATTACATGGTGTTTAAAAAAAACATTTCCTGGTCTGTCAAAAAATACAATATATTGCGAGTATTTCTCAAATACCAGACCAGGCCTCTTATTTTTTAAAGATTATTTATAGTTACAATGATTTAACAAAACCTTTGATTATCTTTAAATACATTTATGTTTTTGTTCTATTTCATTATTTCAATTATATAAATGGTAATAGAGATATACTTTATTTACTTGTTTATTACATTTTTTTTTTAACTTTTATAGGTTTACACTTGACCGTCATCTCGCCTGATGTTAAGCGACGATGCGGTCTACGATGGAGCGTGTTTACTAAGAAGAAACCGATTCACTCTCGATTTGAAGACACTAAGATTATAACTATCGGGGAAAACCCACTCAGGCAACTCATTCCACAGCCTAGATGTTCTTATCACAAATGTCGATTCAAACATCTGCGGGTGATGAGATGAGCACAGCATGAGCACAGCTTAGGATATTAATATAAAGAGCAAATCCCCGCCTTGCACTGCGCTTATTACTCAATGACGTGAATTATATTGCCATACCCCATCAAGGTAATTATAGAAACCTTTTTTGTAAGTTTATAGTGTAGAGTGATAAGATGAGCAGCTCATGTGACTGATGGTAAGCACCATGCTTATAACAGCACAGCGACACACAGCTATTGGAACATGGAGTCAAAATCATTACCTAACACAACACTCGTCACCCAGACATGTAAAATATTTATCACTATGCCCTGTAATTTCACCAGAAACATTGCCCTTCAAACCGGAACACAGGGATGTTTTCACATTAATGCTTGGCAGTAGAATAACTGGCAAAGGTGTGTTACATTCACAGGCGGACTCCTCAAAGGCTACAAGCTATGCAATAAAAAAAAAATAACAATGTATAAGTAAGATCAGCAAATGTACCATAATGTTAGCTGTTCTACTGCAAAGCAGTAATGTGAAAACATTACTGTGTTCCTGTTTGAAGGGCAATGTTTTTGGTGAAATTACAAGAATATTGACCAGAGATAATTTATCCCTATGCCATGTAATTTTTCTAAATATATTACATAATTTTTCTCTTTGTACAGTAAATTCTATAATTCTAGTAATTAATATAGAATGTTTCATAACAGACCTATAATATATCACTTAAAATATAATTTCATAGCTTCTAGTTACATTGAGATGTACAATTTATTATGTATTAATATTTACAAACTAATATTCATACATTCAAGTTTTGAAGTATAAAACAGCTTTTTGATTTATGATGATTTTCCTTCATCCATCAAACATGAACTTAAACCTTTACTTTTTTTTTTAATTGATTGACCTTGGTGACCTAAAAAGTAAATAATTGTTACTTGTAACTAATCTGGTAGTACAGTATTCTCTTCTCTGGCTATGTTGAAAACTTTCTTTTTTGAAGTATCTATATAGTGTCTACGTTTCATATGCTTCTTGTAATTTGAACCGTTTGTGAAGTCTCGCTGACAGTATATACAGTTGTAGGGCTTTGCCCCTGTGTGTTGTCTCAAATGGAGATTGAGACGAGTCTTAAAACGGAACGTTTTGTTGCAGTATTCACAAACGAATGGCATTAAGTCTGTGTGTACGATGTAGTGGGACTTTAGTAGCCGTTTCACTCGAAAACTTTTTCCGCACTGCTCACACACGAATGGCTTCGCTCCAGAATGAAGACTTAGATGGGACTGCAGGTTTCCTCGAGCACGGAACGACATCGAACAGTGCTCACATTTGTACGGTTTAACATCTTCATGAGTCATTATATGTGTACTTAGTGTACCTTTCGTAAAGAACATTTTTCCGCAAACGTGACATGAGAAATCTCTTGTTCGTTCTGTATGTACTAACTTATGTTGTAAAAGGTTACTTCGGGATTTGAATTCTTTTTCACAGATCTCACATTTTAATTCTACAATTTCATCTTTCAATAGCTTTCGCTTATAACCTTTTGCATATATGATTAAATGGTCTTGGAGTTCTTCGGGTGTTTCAAAAGTTGAACCACAGCTTTCACAATATAGATACATGTCATTTTTGTGGCTTGTATAGTGCTTTTTCAGCTGTGAGCTACGGTCAAACCGTTTGTTACAGAATTCACAACAGTATCGGAGTAGTTTTTTGTGCTCTCTCACATGTTTTACAAAGTTTTTGTAATTGTTTATAGTTCTGCTGCAGTCGTTGCATCTAAATGTGCCACAAGTTCTGTGTATTTGGACAGAGTGAAGTCTTAAGGATTGTACATTCTGGAATAGTGCATCACAGTTACCACAACGCCAAGTATAGTCGTCCCATGTAAGTGTTAGTGCAGTTGAGGCTGTATCGTCAGATTTAACCTTTTTTTTGGTCTTTTTCTTCTTTGCTACAACTAGTAACGGCTCATCTTCATCGTCCGACGTCTTAAAGTTATCTGTGTCCATTAAAGCAGTATCTATATCATAACTATCTCGTTCAGCCTTTATTTCAGACCCTATACCTATTTCTATCAATAAATTAGTGTCTGCAGCGGATAATTGCACTTCGCATTCATCATTCTCGCCTTTAATGTTTGGTTTTGCTTCCTGGAATTCTTCCCAGTCTTTATCGACTGGTTTCGCGAGTTCCTCAGACAAATCTATCTTCGGTGCATCGGCGTTGTTCTTTAGATATAGTTCATTTAGTTTCGCCTGAGCTATTCTCACGGTGTTCAAAAAACGGTAAGTCCTTTCCAATTGATCAAAGCATGAGAAGCATATTCCGTTTGGAAGGAAGGAAGACGTTGATACATCAATGTTTATCCAGCGCATTTTGGTCACTACCATGGAAGCTGCAGCGACATCGTCTTCAGGCGATATTAAATTTGATTTCGGCGTTGGCTCAGCGCACAGGCGACAATGGCCTTCTTCGTCTTCTTCCATAGCTGTCTAACAGTTTGTTTTACAATATTGCTACAGAATTTATTATTTAATTGGATTTTTAAGAGTAAAGTTTACGATTTATTTTGCAAAACATCAATTTTGGTTATTGACATTGACAATCTCAGAGACTTTAGACCTAAAATTGTTTAGTTTGATGTATGACGTTGACATTTGAAATTAAATCTGATCTTTTTTTTAAAGTACCACCAATTTGGATGCAGATTACTTCAGACATGTTTACCTAAATATAATTTGAGTGTAATTTTACTTAAAAAATATTTTATATTCCAATTCACGGTTATTTAACAAGAAATGCGTTTATAATGCTAATCCTTGATTAATACTTAGTTTTCTAATATATAGCTGCCGTGATGATCCTGAATTTTAAATCTAGCTGCTGTTCCATTAAATACTAGGCCTTCTTTCAGGCCTGAGAAAATACGCGGAAGTACTATTTTAAAAAAAAAAAAAACTGTTATATTATATTTACCTACTATTATGACGCATCGGTTACAAAATGGTTTTGGCTTCAAGCCTAGATTCAGATCGAAAACTTAACATGTGATCAAGGATTAGCATTTCAAATGTTGCTAAGTAGCAAGAAATATCCAGTGGAACAACAGTGGAATAGATGTCTTGTGTCTCGAAGGTATGCGGAATTCAATGTTGGGGGGATCGTACGATGAATGATTTAATCCAAATCCGACTATACCTACCATGAATATATATTGCCTCTGGAGCAAGCCTACAAGATAAATATATTGTTTAGGTATTGTTGACTTGGTGTTCAGGTAATGTAGTATACACAAATCCGGATAAAAACTAGAAATAAAGAGATGAGGAAGAAAAAGATTTTATTCAGTTGACTTTGTAGAAATAAAGAGATGAGGAAGAAAAAGATTTTATTCAGTTGACTATTTGTTTCATTGTTTATATGAATTCGTTTAAGGTGTTTTATTTTGTTTCATATCATTTTATCTTAGCTTGCTGGTCTGGAAACAGCAATTAAAATAGATTGTATTGAGTAAGGCTTGTTCCTGAGTTTGTGTTGAGTTCTTTACAAAGTTAATTTGCCTGAAGTCAAAAAGGCTCATGGCTTCACGTATTTGAGCAATCACCATCCCACCAATATGTAATATGTATATTGATAATGGTACCTATCCGTAGATGCCACGAAGCGTCAACTATTAAAATCTCAACACGTAATGCTCCTACAACTATATCTGGCTAACAAAAAAAAAAAGGAGAAAACACAACAATTCACTTTTTACATCCGATAAACTTGTCTCACCACCACAATGACGGTTTTGCTCAAGTTCTCTAGCTTGATATTGTTTAAAGCGAACTGGCATTTTACAATTCTGCCATTTCCGTATCTTGGAACGCGGATGTAAATATGGTCGATTCTACGTGACAATGCATCAGCGATGTATCAGCATATGTGCTCCCATTACGTGACGTATATCACTTGCAAATTCACTAATAAACAATAACTGTGGGCACGTCTCGGTACTTCCTTATTCGACTTCATTTTCTAACACATATATATGAGTGGTTTGTGGTCTGTATAAACCGCAAAATCTCTACCTTCAATCAAATTCTAAAATAAATTATATCCGACTAAATCGCCAAAAGTTCCTTTTGTCGTATGTACAGTACTTTTCTGGGATTCCGTGGTTTGCACTAAAACAAATAGTCTTGCCAGACATATTGCATGCCTCTAGATTAGAAGAAGAGAGTAGTTTGTATGGGTCAACTTCTAAAATGTTTGATATCATTTTATCTTACTTGCAAACAGCAATAAAGATTGTATTTGTATTTGTGAGTATTGAAGTCAAAAATATTTGAGCAATCACCAGTAAGTATATTGTAGGTACCTATCCGTAGGCGAAGCGTCAATATTAAAATCTCAACCGGAGCTAACAAAACACAAATTCCTTTTTCATCCCACCACCTCGGAAAGATTACTTTAGCTTCTCGATATCAGGGCGCAGAAACCATTTTTACCCTCTAGATTAGAGAGTAAAATTAATTTAAATTTAAAACATCGTGTGCACTAAGTTTTTGAATTCAAAAATAATTAAACCTATTTACTTCTACCTACTTGGTGTCGAACATAACATATTTTTTTAATTTGTGAAAAACTCGTACTCGTATCCTCTTTACTTTTTTTTTATTAACCTTTCCTTTTTTTTAAAGCATTATTATTAAAGAAAATTTCGCAATTTTCTTTTCACGGTTGGAGGATAGAGGTAAGGAATTTCAAATGGTAGAACGTTTAAAATGCTATGAATAAATCAATTGTAAACGAATTGAAGTATGCCGAGTCAAAGATTATACCATTGTCGACTAAAACTCTCGTAGTTACCTATTAATAAATCATTCCAACTACTTGCGTAGTACAAAATCATGATATTAATATATAACATCACATAATTACTTATTTGAGAAAACATGTACAAGTTGCTAGAATTTTTTTTTTCATGAATTTTAAATAGTACGTACGTTTATTCATCATTTAAAATGTACCAGGGTAAATTAGCATTAGGATGCTAATGTGTCACTCCATAATTTAATGCATTTGGTCGGACACTTTTTCATGTATACAGATGACACTCCTTACCTCATCCGGTCAACCCTCCATATTTTCCCGCCATATTTATTGTTATTGTTAAAACTGTGGCTACAAAACTCAAAGTTAAAACCTTAGGTTAAAAACAGAAAAATTCCATACCTACAAGCGAAAAATAAGTGATTCTGGCGACATAGAAGTTTATTTGACGCCTACAGAATTGACTGAAACTGTTAATAATGCGCAAAGCATTTAGTCATGTCCTCGCTAAGGTGGGATAAAAAACGATACTTTTATATTATTAATTATATTAGAGGGTTGATTACGTGTTGCACTCGAGTGCAAAGTTTTTTGCACCTTGTGCCCTTTTGATTGCCTTGCTACGCTCAGGATTCTAATTTTTAATCACGAGCGCAGAGTAATTCATGACTGCCTTTTTAGGGTTCCATAGCCAAAATACGGAACCCTTATAGATTCGTCATGTCTGTCTGTCTGTCTAATTTTGATGCAAAAGATAGAAAAAAACAAAAATTTGTAGTGGTGTCCCGTACATAAAACTGAAACTCAAAAAAAAATGAGGTAAAGATTTTGATCAAAAAAATTTTGATCAATACCATACGTGTGGGATCTTCCATGGATAGGTCATCAAAAATGATATTGAGGTTTTTAACATACTTTTTTATTTAAACTGAGTTAGTTTAAAGCGAGAAGACTCTTCAAAGTGGTAAAAAGTGACCCCCCTGTAACTTCTACAATAAAAGAATGACGAAAATAAATAAAAAGTGTATGATGTACGTTACCATGTAAACTATCAACGAAAATTGGTTTGAATGATATCTACTCGTAGGAAGTAGTTTTATTTTAATACGTCATAAATTGACTATTGTTAAAACACTGATTAAAGTAACAACGAAGTACAAGAACTTTAGTATTATGTTACTTGCTGCTACGGAAGCCTTCATGGACGAGACCGACTTGCACTTGACCACTTATTTTCTTTAGCAAAAAATATATTGGCTGTCATTGGAACTGCCGGTAGGAGTGAAAACTTATAACTCAGAAGTTGATAGCTTACTTTAGAAACCACGCGGGTGAAACTGGAGAGCGTGGCCATGACCATGGCCATTTATAAATGCTGACGCATTTATAAAATACAACTCACAGCCCATGAATAATCTGTCTGTGGTGCAGCAAAAGTTTTCACTTCAAAAACTCTCATTGGATTATCAGTTGACCAATAAATAAAAGCGTGTTAAAAACGTAAGCGTTCTTTTTAATCACCATATAACATCAGTGGCGCCAATACCATGCTGAATGGAAATTCAAATAATGCAAAACTGTAAATGTTCTCACATATCTCTAGTTGCAAATTTCTTGGAATTTGCACAATTTTAAAATACGTTACAGATGTTTTTGCGCGACAAACGAACATGCACAGAATTATAATTCACTTGTTTCCATTCTACTTATGTCTGGGCTTGATGGCAGAGTGATTAATTTTATAGCCAGGAATGTGTGAAAACAATGGCGATACCATTGATTTAGGGCAGTTATTTTGACGAAATAGGTTACCATTAGACCGCAACTCGACACGCGAGAAGTTGTCATATAACAGTGGAAATATGAGGACCAAACAACAAAATATTTTTTTTTACCGACTCCAAAAAATGAGGTTCAATTCGGTTGTAATTTTTGTCGTTTTTGAAGGGAAAATTGCCTTTTGGCGCAAAAAACGCAGCTAGGTATTTCGTGGGCTGTGAATCAAACGTCACGCGTGGAAATGAAATAAATGTTCGGGTGAACTCGGTACCGCCGAGTGTGACAGAGCGGGAAAGAAACAGCTGTAGCTCTTTACCGCTGTGTTGCTGTTTTAAATTATGGTAGTCGCTGTGTTTACTCAATTAAAACGTTCAGTTTTAATGTCTTTTATTTATTATCTTACACCTATTAACAATTTCTTATCCTATTCCTTTCAAACAAGGTCTTCTAGCTTTGAAAAAGTTAATTTTTTGTTCTATACCTAAGTTCGAGTTATCCGTGCAAAGCCTGGGCGAGCTGCTACTATGGTATAAATTTGACAGGCGAACCATAATATTGAATGTAAAGTATAATTTGATATAAAGGTTTGTTGTTTTTGATTATTTATTTAAGTTCCTCCTATTTTTAACCCCGACCAAAAAAGGGGTGTTATAAGTTTGACGTCGATATCTGTCTGTCTGTCTGTGTGTGTGTCTGTCTGTGGCACTGTAGAGCTCAAACGGAGGGGCCGATTTCAATGCGTTTTTTTATTTGTAGGTTGATATCCGTGCAGATGTTTTTAGCTATGTTTGGTTAATATCGACTCAAGATGGCCGTCTCCACAAAATGGCGGACAAAATATTTCTTCACAGCCTACCTCAATATGGGTATCAAATGAAAAGACTTGACCAGTAGAATACTATACACTATAACAAATTTCAAATGTAAAATGGCCACCACCACAAAATGGCGAATTATATTATTTTCTTCACCACTACCTCAATACGGGTAGGTATCAAATGAAAAGAGCTTGACTAGTAAAATGTTGTACAGATAACAAATCCGAGGTAGTCGGGATTTAATCAAAATTTTTAATTTTGTTCTTGTACTACATTACATAACATGAAACCTGTTGTTAAAATGTAATTTTAGAATGAATATGACACGGGCTGAGTTCATAAAACTATCGCAGCGCTACTCTTATCCAGTGAGTGGAATAATTTCTTTATGGCAGTACATTTTGAGTATTCAATTGAAAATTGAATTGAAATTTAAAAACGAGAAGCACTTAGCATCTTCGAGAAATGTGCTTGTCATTTCTCGAAGTTTCATACTTTATTTAATTCAGCTTACTCTTTCATACTCACACTTTTGTGCGTTCTTCTCTTTCACACTAACTCGTTACATTCATAAGCAATTTAAAAAAAAATGCAACACTTTTAACATGACGCCATGCTAAAGGTACGTATTGCTTACTGACAAAATGAAACTGACTTTGTTATTATTAGATCATGCAGATCAGTAGCGCACTTTCCGAAATATTTCCATGCATATCAGATGCACACTTTCTGAAATGTATCCAATAAATATACATTTTTGTTTAGTTCCATACTTCTTAGTAAATAGAGATAATGGAAACGCACATATCTAAAACCACCCATGCTTTGTAAACATTTTTGCCTAGGCTAGGTCAATGGCACTGATTACTTAGTATTCTACATGGCACTGACTTAAATTGTGGCTATGCAAGTAAACAACTTAGAAATAGATAGATTGTAGGTACCGCCTTGCACTTACAGCTTAGGCTTAGGCAAACTTATCGAACTAGGTATTATAAATAAATAAAAAATCCGAAACACAAAAATGTAGTTAAAAGACTCGACCGAATTTCAAAACTAGCTTTTCTTGAGGAAACCGTACTTAGAAACATGTACTTAGAATATTTTGAGGTAATGCATCATCCACCAACTTGGGCTGGGTCAGTGTGGTGGAATATAGCACGGCGCACGGCGGCGAGGCAGCACTCTCCAATCTTCCGAGCACATACACGTCTCAACGACTTGCTTGGAGTGTCGCACCCAGAATTAGACATTTTTTCAGCGAAAAGGGCAGATATGGAAAGGGCCTTTCTATCCTATTGTGAAGAAGTACCCTAGACAGACTAGAAGTATTGTAAATTTTATTAGACGTAACTTTTGTAATTTATTTTTAAAGGTATCTATCTAACCCTATAAGTGTTTATGTATCTAAAAATACTATATAATTGTGTCGTCGTCCTATTTATTATTATGATAAAATTATCTTGTATATTATGTATGAGCATGTGTAAATAACAGTAATAATTGTAACGCATTGGCGAAACCTGTAATGTTACTTTTATATGAAACAAAATAAATAAATAGCATAGACTCTCTCCTTGCGAGAAAAGGTCCAGTAGAGCATTAATTTAGTGGGCTGTTTATGATATGGTACTACTAGAAGCCTATTCTGAGATTTTATACTGATTCAAGAACTATTGCGACCCACAATTTAACTATGTTCCAAATTTCAACCCGGTGATAGGCCACATGAACCCCAATCAAAATCGTATTTGAAAATCAAAAAATTCACAAAATTTGGTATCGAATAGTAAAAAGGCTTTTTTTACGGCTGGAAACAACTGGAACTTGTAAAATCGCGAGGCGTTATATAATAGTATTCTTTTAACTCGACATACACATTGTGTATTGTATTATAGTATTCTTATTAGTGATTCCCCTCCAAAGAGGTTGCGACCGTTCCAGACCTTCTACCGCCTATCCAAATTGGTTATGGCTTAGATATTTCTCCCTCTATCATTTCAACTGAAATGAAAAGAGAGAGTATCAAAGCTTAGACAGTTTCAGTAAGGCGGTATGCCGTTTGGTCTGTATAAACTACCATACCTAGGTCCCTTAAAAAGAGATACATATTCCGATAGTAACGCCACACGAGAACAGATAAAAATAGTGGCTAGAATTCTAGGATTATCTTTATGACTTAATCTAGAATTTGTCTTTGTCTAGTTCACTTTTTTAATGTTGCCAGAGAGTGTAGAATTTTTATTTGGTAGAAAATTTACATCTATGACGCGTAATGAATTTATTAGGGCGACTAATGTAGCAAAACTGATTTAAATAAAATACTCATTTATAGGTACGTTTGATATAAATTATATTTGGTGATTATTTTTAATATTTTAACTATTATGTTAATTAACTTTCGTACCTACGAAAGAGGTTAGAGGTCATCTGATACCTTGAGATGGCGGCGGTGAGTACTCGGTAACAACATTTACGAAATATATTCAAACCTACCAAATATTAAAAAAGTGAAGATTTCTCTAACGTAAGAATCGTAAGATTACGAAAACCTAGAGACATTGTGATCAATGCAATTATTTTTAGTAAACTAGTTTTTTAGATAATCCTTTCTCGAGAAAAGAATCCTAAATAAGGATGATTTCCAATTGCAAGACATAGGGATACCCTGCAATAGGCATGACGAATCATTTTTGATTTAATATTGCCATCAAAAGGCTACTCAATAAAAGAAACGTCGGTGAAAGAATTACTTTGTTGTCCTGCTGAAGCACAAGACGTTGGCGTAATTGTGCTCACCAAACATATCACACTAACATAGCACAACTGGATAGAAGCCAGAAATTAATAGACGATGAATCAGATGACACATAATATGATCCAACCGATTAAAAGCTAAAATGAAAAAAGGAGAAGAAGACTTTATCAGCTGACTATTACTATCATTGTATAAATTCAGACCAATGGAAACTGTGTTGCCAGCCATATTGCATGCCTCTAGAAAAAGAGGCCAGTTTGTATGGGTCAATTATTGAAATGTTTTGTATCACCTTATCTTACCTGCAAACAGCAATAAAGATTTTTGTATATTTTTTTAATCTTAAAACTTCCCGTGATATATTATCACGAATTTAAAATGACAATTTTGGACTTTCCTAAAAACAAAGAGGGTTGACTCTACTTTTGTATTAAGAACGTCAAGAAATATATTGTTTTTCCCAATTTGATGATTTTGTGTCTTTAAATCGAGATGCATGATCAACATCAGGAGAGATGGCGGTAAAGTGAAAACCTACAATAATAATAATTGTTGATGTGTGTGAATTGTCCACCACCACCAATATTTATAATAACTAAACATAGGTACTTTTTTATATAACTCTATTTTGCCGTAACATAGTTGACGTGTCTACTCTAGAGAATGGAAACTGGCGATCAGTACCCTTGGTTCGTATCCCACTCGCACGTCTTTTCGAAGTTACGTGAGTAGTGCCGCTAACTTAAAAACAGTGAAGGAAAACACAGTGAGGAAATTATCATGCTACAAGAAACTTTAAATTTCATGCGTCACCTACCAACCCGCACTGGGCCAGCGTGGATGGCTTTGACTTTCTGCTTGCGAGAGAAGGCCCCGAGTCCCAACAGTGGGAGCATTTAGTGGGCTACTTATACATATGCAAACACGGGTAGGAAAAATACTCTTTTTGGAATGTTTGAAAAAACATACAAAAATTTCCTACCACCTTTAGAGTGTAAACACCTTTTAAATACATATGAAGTTCAAACCACGTACAAAAGTAGTGTTATTTAGACAGACGATAAATTTAACTCTCCCAACAGTCATTGAACTTAGATAATAAATGACCTTATATGTGGAATGTGCGAATGTAAAATGGACATGGTTCGACTATGAATTAATTTATTAATTATTATTAGTCCACTTTCCTTATAGAACCTTAGAGTAGGATAAATTACCGGCTACATTGTTCTTTGAAAGATAAACTATGCAAGGTAATAGGTTTTTTATGCGCTTACCCACCCTTTATCTGATAGAAACGGCCGGGTTATGGTGAAATATACACCACTGACAGACATGGTATCCCTATCGACTAAAACCTTCACGGCGTTCCACCTTTGACGCTTCCAGCGGGAAGCCGGGAATGATTTTGCATTCTTATGCGAATCTGACGTGGCTTGGCTATCTCTAGCCTCTCTTTTGGGGCAAACCCCCGTCACTGGCACACCAGAATTACAGACGTAGCGATACGCCGTGACCATTTCGGAGTCCGACCAGCAAGTGGATGCTAGATGCCTGTACGCTGGACATCATTAGTCCCCCGCTAATGTTAGGTATATGGTCCCACTGCAGGCGCGGTTTGAATGGAGCAGGGGGCACAGGGGACATAACCCCCAATCCAAATCGTATACGTTAAAATAAAAATCTAAAAATTTCAAAAATTCTTAGACTATTTTTTAACGCGAGAAAACTACTGGAACGGCAACTACGGGTGTGAAGTCGTGGGGGTCTACTAGTAAAGTATTTTTACTTGATTTATTGTCTTTCTACTGGCGACTCCAAAATCTGAGGCTGCGTACTGGTGACCCCCTCCAAAATTCGAGGCTGGGACCGCGACTGACTCGTTGCATACCACTTTTCGGCTGCAGAGGATAGGGAGAGCGGCGTACCGCAATACCAGCACTCAGCACTCCTCTTCCTCGCCGCATTGGTCAGCTAACGGTCAAGGCCGCGGCGGTCAAGGAGAGCGGTACACCATCATACCGCAGTCTATGAAACCATACAGTCGTTCTACGAACCCGTCTAGACGGGGCAATCGCGCGGGAAGCGCGCTCTCCCGCATTGCCTACATTACAATGTTAGTATTGCAGGAGCGCGGCTCAGGGGTCAGGGCTGACGTCGTCCGTATGTTTTAATTTTATTTTGTTGCTACGTTTCTAAAATTGCGACAACCCTACCCGTGTCTAGTCATTATCCGCGTTTCTCCCAAGATCAAAGGCGATGTACTACGGGTAGTATTTCTTTATACTGTGATAATACCAGCGGCAGAAGAAACCGATTCACTCTACATTTGAAGACACAAAGATTGTAACCATCGGGAAAAACCAACTCAGGCAACGTATTCTATAACCTTGACGTTCTTATAACGTAGAGTCAAATCTCTTCGTTCGTGTCTTTGGAACATCAACCATGAAAAGATGTCGTTTTTTTGAGCTGCGAGCATTCCGATAGAAAAAAAGGCAAGGTGGTATTAGATCGTGTAAATCAGTCGCACACTCTCCAAAGTGTATCCGATAAAAAACCGATAAGCTAGCAATTTTTCGGCGATGATCGAGACTTTGCAGTCTTTTTCGCACGAGGGTGTCATTGCCTATGAGTCTAAATATAATATTTAATTAATATAATAGTCTATAATAAACATTTAATGTATCCCTATTTAGTGTGCTGCACAGATTACCCATCTAACTGAAGAACACGATAAACCGGTCAAAGACTGATTTCTTCATTAGGATGCGATAGGCGTTTCACCAAATTTTGGGACGCACACGGTACCGACCTTGTACTGTTAGGCGCTGAAGTGGTATTTGTACCGTGGTTAGGGAATACCCTACAGCTTTAGTAGCCTACTTTTGAAGGACGGAATTTAAATATATTCCATATCAATAAAAAACATTTGAAATGTAATATTAGTGGTGAAAAGTTGAGCACTTTTTGAATTGAACACTTTTTGACGTGACAACGTCTTATAAATTGGTTTGCCGGGTGACACTTCAAGAAACTGCGTTACGCTCCGCTCACGTTATGCGCTCACAACGAGAGCGAGTGAGAGGCACGCGTCCCTTCCACTCGGGCATGGTTAGCCCGCCTAAGAGCGAGAGAGACAGACATAAAAAGTGAAAGGCACGCGTCCCTTCCGTAAAATTATTTTACCACTCAAAGTCGTTGTCACGTAAAACTTTCGCCCGTATACCGACTTTACAGGCAACCAATTTTTTTGGTTCACTACATACCGATTTTCCGTGAATTGAACTCAAGATCAATTTCGTAAATGAAAGAAAACTCGGGTAAACTCGGATGATCTAGATGGCCATGGTCATGGCCACGCCCTCCGGTTTTGCCCGCGTGGTTTCCAAAGTGAGTTATCAAATTCTGAGTTATTAGTCTTCACTCTTGTCGGCAGTTCCTATGACTGCCATTTTTTTCTACAGTTAAGTTACAAAACAAGCAGAACTTGTACCTGATGGTAAACAACATGCCTGTTCATTGCAGCACAGCGTCACGCAGCTATTAACAAGAAGAATCCAAATCATTACTGACTGACTAATGACTGATTAATGACTGCCCTAGTGGCTTAGTTGGTAGTAGCTCTGCCTGCGAAGCCGAGGGTCGTGGGTTCGATCCCCACCCAGTGCAAATATTTGTGTGATGAATTCAAATGTTTGCACTGTGTCTGGGTGTTTCTATGTATAATAAGCATGTATTTAAAACTATATAAGTATTATATCAGCTATCTGGCTGCCATCACACAAGCTTTGCTTAGTTTGGGGTCAGATAGTGTTGTGTGTGAATTGTCCACCAATATTTATTTATTACCTAGCACTGCACTGTGCTCATCACTCAGATATCCAAGATGCTTTATCTGTATGCTTTATAATTTTTCTGGAGACATTGCCCTGCAAACCATAAAATAGTGATGTTTGCAAATTACAACTAGGCGGTAGAATAACTGGAAAAGGTATGGTACTTCTCCAGGCGGACTCTGCAAAGTATCCTACCACTAATGTCATAGGTACAAATGCCAAAGTAATTGTTTTTTCTAAAGCTGGCTTACAAGTTAGGTGTATCACACTGTACTTTGACCTGTAATGGCTAGAGCCTCATAGTATTTTTAGAGTTCCGTAGCCAAATGGCAAAATACGGGACCCTTATAGATTAGTCATGTCTGTCTGTTTGTCTGTATGTATGTCTGTCCATCCGTATGTCACAGCCACTTTTCTCCGAAACTATGAGAGCTATACTATTGAAACTTGGTAAGTAGATGTGAACACTTTAATCTCACCATGCCACAGGGCTACAAACGTTCGTGAAGACAAAGAAGGACAAGCTTAGCAAATACCTTGACTTGACTCAATAAGTCACCGCCATGTGGGATGTTACTTAGACGATCGTCGCTCTGAAAATAAATAATAAAGAAATATTGGTTGAAAATTTGATAGCAGGTCTTGGAGTATATTATTTGAGTAACCCCATATTAAGATATGAGCCTACCTCATCATCTCATCATCCTCTTGAAAGAAGTTCATCTACAGTACATTTTTTTGTATATTATAGAGATGCAACGAGCAGGATATGTAACTGATGGCAAACAACGACGCTGTCCGTAACAGCACAGTATCACGCAGCTATTGGAACATGAAGAGTCCAATCAACTGCACTGCACTGGTCACCAGGAGACACGAAATAATTTAACTGCACGGCCTGTAATTTTTATGAGCTCCTTAAACCGGAACATAGTAATATTTGGTACGTTACTGCATGGTAGTAGAGTAACTGGTGCGTATTCCCCAGTTACTTCTTCATCTTTTAAACTGACTAATTTTAAAATTACAGTTTTTTCAAAGCTACCAGCAAATGTTTCTAACGACTCTGTGTGGTCTGCCTGCTACTACGTAAACTAATCGTGATTTTATGCTACTTGAGATTCATTACCCACAAGTTAAATTAACATAATTTATATATTCAAATCGATTAGGATAATAAATGGTACAACATTAATGTTCTTGTATATTTTCACACGTTTGACTAAATCGGAGTTTAAAATTAATATGTTAGATTAAAAATCAAAGTTCATTAAACTGTATTTACTTTGCGTAAATGTTTTATTAGGATCTTGTGAGTAAAGTTAAGTTTTCCCTAGCACTTGAAAGATTCAAACTTCACGTGCTATTCTAAGCTCTACATGAAATTGCTCACGATGTTTCAACCTTTACAATAATTACTAGACATGAATTGTAGTGGTAGGACTCAGAGTCCGCCTGGGGAAGTACCACACCTTTGCCAGTTATTATACCGCCAAGCAGTAATGTGCAAACATTACTGTGTTCCGGTTTGAAGGGCAATGTTTCCAGAGAAATTACAGGGCTTAAAGATATAAGATTCTAGGTAAACACGCTCTATCGTAGATCGCATTGTCGTTTAACATCAGGCGAGATGGCGGTCAAGTGTATACCTATAAAAGTTAAAAAAACTCTGGGTGACGAGCGCAGTGCAGTGCTAGGTAATGATTTGGACTCTTCATGTTCCAATAGCTGCGTGTCACTGTGCTGTTATGTGTCAGGCATCTTGCTTACCGTCAGGCACATGCCCTGATCGTCTCGTCACTCTTTATAAAAAAAAAAAAAATAATTATTAGCATGTCAGTAACCATAAAACATCATATTTTTTTAAACATTTATAGGGTTAGATAAACAGAAACATAATGCACCCTGATCAGTGGGCCAGAGTGTCTACAGGGTGGACGCTATAGCCCAGGGCTGTCTTCCAACGCGCTGGAAAGACGAGCTCGGAGCGTTCAGAATCAGAATCAGAATCAGAATCAGAATAATTTATTGCGTAAACTGTGTACAAAGATGTTATACAAAATAGACAAACTCAGAAACAACAGTCTTACCCTTTGCGGGCATGCAAAAATAAAGGCTCTTTAGTATGAGGTTACAAAAAAAACAATTAAAATTAAGCATTAATTAATCTAATGAATATAATAATTATACCTATAGTATTACATCTAAACAAAAATAAACAACAGGGAGTCTACAAATAATATAGGTATAGAATTTAGGATTAACTTTTATAATAAAAAAAAACAAAGAAAAAAGCTTATTTATCAGTCCAACGACACAAATTATGGTATTGAGATCACGTAATCATCAGGCTGAGGTTCTTAAGTATCGAGACATTTAAATTTTTCAATTTTACAATTATAATTTACTATTTACGTAAGTAGTACATACTAAAATATTTTAAGATTTACAATATATGTTACATTAGATATGAAATTGTTGTACATAATTATATTGTTCTGTGGTTGTACCTATATAATTTATTATGTTTCGTTGAAATATTCTTGGAGTTTATAATATGTTTTATTTACGAGCCAAGCTTTTAGTTTATGTTTAAATTATTTAAAAAGATTAGAAGGTGGAAGCTCAGGACAGAATTAAGTGGAAGGAATTGGAGACATTTGCCCAGCAGTGAGATAACAGAGGTTATAAAAAAAAAATGGTTTTCTGTAAAGTCGGTTGATTTACGGTCGATAGTGTAACGTGACAACGTCATAACAAATCATTGATAGATGAAGCCGAGGCGTACAATTAGCGTAACGGGACATAACAGGACACTTTTCGTGCATTCTACCGGCGTTTATCGATTTATTAGACGTAGTCACGTCAAAAAGTGTTAAGCGTTAAAATTCGAGAGCCTCCAGCTGGTATCTAGCCGACTCATCCCAAAGGTGCTTAGTATTACATAGACAGCTTATATTGTAGTCTTTTGTATATGCATGTACGTTGTATACGGACTGCATGTAGTTAGAAAAAGCGACATCGTTTCAAAGTTGACGTTCCAAAGACTCAAACGAAAATGTTTGACTCTACGTTTGTGATAAGAACGCCTATTTGGTTGTGGAATCCGTGCTTGAGTGGGGTTTTCCCGATAGTCACAATCTTGATGTCTTTCTGAATCGGTTTCTTCTAGGTAAGCACGCTTTAACGTAGACCGCATTGTCGCTTAGCATCATGCCAGACAGCGGTCTAAAGCAAACCTATAAAAACAAAAAAAAAATATGGCAGCCTTATTAGAATGGCATTTTTCCAAATTCTTTCATAAGGTAGTCGATTTTAAAGTAGAATTGCCAAATTTTCCCAGGAGCTGAGTCATAAGCTATTTAACTGTTTCGTACGTGGTTCATGCGCATGCGCCATTGATCTCTTACGGTACAATATTTTGATAGATTTTAAGGACATTATGATTTCAACTCACATCTGACGAGAGTAAGCGAGCCAAAGCTCTGGGTAGCGTTCGCAAAAAAAGAGCAAAATAATTTGAAATTGTGCGAGTGACCAGCGCTATCAGAATGTGTATGTTTAATTGTGTGTTATGTGTGAGGGTGTGTTTACGTGAGGGTGTATTTGTGTGCGTCAATGTACCATGGGAGGATCATTGTCTTCCGAAATACAGTTACGACTACTTCGGAGCCAATGGGTTCTTATCGAAATTTATGTAAACTTTTTTATATTTTTTACATTATTTTTGTATTTTATAACAGCGTTTCAGAGTATGTACGTTTGAGAGCATATCTGTAGTAAATTACTGAATGTATTTTTTCTAAATAAAAGTATTTTAAGTTACTCCTTGTAACATCAGCTATGTGCTAGTAACGCTCTGCTCGCTCAAAGCCCGGAACTAGACTTATTTTCGGATAAATTTAAGTATGTAATAGATATATGTGTCATTTTTTTTACTTATATAAATGAATGTAATTAATGTATTTAATGTATCTCTGTTATCTGTTCTTAATCTGTTTGTTTATCATATTTCGTGTTTAATTTTTTGTAATTAATGTGTATTATGGCCGTTTGTGCGTGTTGGCTACGCTGTTAGCACATGTCGGCAATTCTTTATAAATAAATAAATAGTGTAATATCCGTTAGAATCGGTCCAATCGTTTTAAAGGTTAGCTGGAATATACACACAGACAAATATTTATTTTAAATGTGTTTTTTTTACATAAGTACCGTTTATATGTATGTACTTTCGTTTCGAGGAGTTACAGGTGTCTACATTTTAATAATAATTTCTTATAATTAATTTAGTTGAAGCTTTTTGGATGTTGTAAAATACAGCTTGGAAAAACAGTTGTAAAATACAGGAAGTTGTGAATTAATAATAAGGTTGCCATTTGTGGCGCTGTTCCTTTGTTTTTTACTGCAACGTTTTCTTATTTATAAATTTTATACATCAATTACTATCATGCGCTTTCATCAACGCTAACAGCATGCAACCATCGACAAGTTTGGTTTATTTCTGTCACAAAAAGTAATTAAGGATCTAATTATATTATTTTTCTAAACTGCGGAATGAGTTGCAATTTTTCTGCGGGCAGTACCTAAATCCTCATTGCGAATTCTCCCTAGCCACTGAACTCGCGATACGTTTATAAAAGAGAGAAATAATCGAGATGTTAGCATTCCGACGTATTTTGTGTAGGATTGAAGTGTTCTTCTTTGTCAGTCTGTAGTGAGTCAAAGAAATTGGATATTTCGGCGCAGTGTATCGTGATTGTGTTTGAAAATTTGTGAAGTGAAGGTACTTTTATGATTTTTTAATTAATTAATTGGACTGTTTGATTTCTTTTTATTTTTAGCTTTCGATGCAAAATTTACGGGGTGATATAAATTTGACTTGAGTAAATGTGTGTGGTTTTTACTTCTGTCTAGCTGTAGGTTTAGCTTCCAAACGGATGAACAGATTATGATTTTGTTTTTTCTTTAAAAGCTAATAGAGAAATAGTCGGAAGTCTTCTGAACTATGTTTCGTCAAATTCGGTTCAGCCGTTTCCAAGTTATCAGCTCTGTTAGCTGCGGTGGGATTACTTTGACACATAATTGGTATTTGCTCTACTTGTGACCCAAAATACCAAACCGTTGCGATAACTATTTTTATACCGTTTGTTTTTTTAAATCTAATGTAAACTTTAAACTCAGTTCAATAAATAGTAATAAAATATTTCGAGATATTGATCTATCCTTTTCTCGAAACATTTGATTACCATTTATTGATAAATAAAGATAAATCAAATAAATCAGCGCAAGGAGATAAATCATGTAAAATCATCGGGTGATCAGAAATTGGCTCGTTAAATCGCTTAAATATTTTCATCTAATAATAATACTTCAACGCTGGACCACTGGACTGGTTGGAAGTTCTGAGTCGGAGGGAGTCGGCGTAGAAAATAGCAAATGACGATGCCACGTCTATTACTAGCGGAATCCCAATCGGTAGTGATCGGTTCGACTATTTCCCTCTTCTTCTCCCAAACCAAGCAATATGTAAAAAAATGGCAGTCATAGGTGTACTGCCGATAGAAGTGAAAACTTATAACTCAGAATTTGATAGCTTACTTTAGAGACCCAAACAGTACCCAAATGACAAAGGTCACGGACCCCCGAGTCTAATGGCTATATTAAATTAAAAAAAAGCTGTATCAAATTACACAATATAAATTCCAAGTTTTTAGAATATTCATTAACTTGATAAAACTCATCGGGAACAAAAGTCAAGATACTGGAATTTGATATAGGTACCTACGAGTACCTACCTACCTACTTATCAAGATTTGTAAATAAAAAAAACATTTGCTATTCTACAGACTCCGGATCCGTTTATTTACATATATATATTGGATTAGGAGAAGAAAAGAGGAGAGAATATTTTGAACCTAATTCCAGTTTAGTATTTTATTAAAGAAAAAAAAAAAAAGAAGAGCAGCAAAAGAACGAAAGTGGCCGACATAGCTCAAAGAGTAAGCAAGCTGAAGTGGCAATGGGCAGGCCACATCGCTCTCAGAACTGACAACCGATGGGGAAGAAAGGTTCTCGAGTGGCGACCACGAACCGGAAGACGCAGTGTTGGACGGCCTCCCACTAGATGGACAACAAAGGTCGCTGGAAACCGCTGGTTGCAGGTAGCGCAGGACCGTTCGTTGTGTAAATCTAGGGAGGACGCCTATGTTCAGCAGGTGGACGTCTTGCGGCTGATGATGATGATTTTATTAAAGATTTATATGTATTTCTATTACAGGTCTCTACAATGCGTCGAATATTACGAAGTATTTCAGTATTTCTACTGTTTGCTGTGTATGGGAACGCAGATGACATTGACCTTGAAGTCCATAATGGATTGATGCTTAAAATGCTTAGAGTAAGTATGTAGTTTTCTAGGATATCTTATGTAATTTATCCTTACTCTGAAATACTAAATATTATTCTTTCTAAGATTATCTAATATGTGTTATTCTTTCTCGGATATAATATTTCATGAATATAGCATTTATAGTCTCTCCCGGCACTGTTAATAATTTTTATTCATAATCGGAATAAAATACCTAATATATTTATTGAATTTATTGAGCTGTGCCCTGCCCCGCTTCACTGTGGCACATTAACTAAAATTAGATAAAATGCTTGAAGCGAATTATATATCACTTTAAAACTTCAGCTCGATTGGTGTAGAACTTTTGAGTTTTTGAAGCGTACACAAACCAACATAACATTTTTATGTATAACCGCTTGCTTGCCCGTGTCAACTAGTAGTTAACAAATCTCAAATGCTAAAATGCCCGTGTCAACTAGTAGTTAACATCGCGATTCAGTCTAAAATGCCCGTGTTAACTAGTAGTTGACATGGCGTCGCACTCCAAAATGCCCGTGTCAACCTGTAGTTAACATGGCTCCCGCGGTCGAAAAAGTTTAATTTACTCGTCTTTATTCCTCTAGGGTTTAGTTTGTATTATTTATCTCGTTCTATGTTAAAGTTCCCGTCATATTAATTCCAGTAGAGTATCTAAGCCATAGAAAAAGAAAAGAAATTAAAAAAAACGTTCCTTGTCAATTTTGTCATTGAGTGTTGATTCAGTGCGGGCTGTGTATGTTAGTTTTTCTGATTTTACTATTAAATTTAGTTTCAACAAACAAGTGACAGATAATACACGTAATCAAAGATTAAAACCCATAGCTTCAATTTTAGAGGTACTTATGAGTTTTTAAAAAGACGAGCTTTAAAACGCGCTATCTCAATTTCAACATACCATAACTCTTCACCAGAATCGTAAACGGAGAAACAAAAGATAACATTGTATAGCTAGTTTCATATTAAATATAAAAAATATAACACTTTATAATCTTTCAAAACAAATTGATCCACAAGGAACGATTGCGTGAATCTCGACTCGCGCGCCGCAACCGTAAAATCCGCGGGGCATAGCGAGGTGCGCAAGTATTTTTTGCCGGGCATTTTGACTAGCAACGCTACAGGGGGCGGGGCATAGTGCGTCGCGCGGTTTGCAGCGACGGGCAAGCGAGCGGATAAAGATATGCTAGTAGCTTTAGCTGATATGCCTATATATCTCAGTGTTGAAATAACAAATTATAGGTAATAGTAATAATAGGTTTTAGTAGTGGTAGGACTCTTGGCAGAGTCCGCCTGGGGAAGTACCACACCTTTGCCAGTTATTCTACCGCCAAGCAGTAATGTGCAAACATTACTGTGTTCCAGGTTTGAAGGGCAATGTTTCCAGAGAAATTACAGGGCTTAGAGATATAAGATCTTAGATCTCTGGGTGACGAGCGCAGTGCAGTGCTAGGTAATGATTTGGACTCTTCATGTTCCAATAGCTGCTTGTCACTGTGCTGTTATGTGTCAGGCATGTTGCTTACCATCAGGCACATGACCTGATCGTCTCGTCACTCTATATTTACAAAAAAAAAAAATAGTCTGTTAAAATGATTTTGTCTTTTACTATCCATTTGTCCAGTTTGTTCTTAAAAGAGTTTAACGATATACTCGTATCCAAGGGGGAATAAAAATACTTGACAACATTTACTAGAATTCACTAAAATATTTAGCATATCCAAGGATATTAAGATATCTAAAGTATTTTTGTTCTTTCTCTCGAATATCTGAAGTAATTTTTTTTTTCGGACGTACCCTACATTGGTAAAATTTCACACACCACACATCCATTAAAATATATTTTTTCTGATTCTCAGGACATGGCGAATAAAACAAACGCATCTGAGAGCCTCAACCTGCCCGCCAATGCGTCCTCTATTAGAGAAAACATTACAGATACTTTCAGGTAAATCTTATTTAAGTAACAAGTAAATATGTAACAAGAACAAAATTTAAAAAAAAGATTTTTCCTCGACTACCTCGGATTTGTAATCTGTACGACATTCTACTTGTCAAGCTTTCTACTTTCATATTGAAGGAGTTGTGAAAAAAAAAATGTATATCACCATTTTGTGGTGGCGGCCATCTTGGATTTGAAATTTGTCATACATAGTTTTCTACTGTTATAGTAGTCTATCAAAAATCAAATCAAACTATCAAATGAATGGTCATTCGATAACCATATTGAGGTAGTAGTGTGAATTTTGTTGTACCGATCTTAGCCAAACATGGCTAAGAAAGTTAACAGAAATTTACCTTAAAAAAACCGCATCGAAATCGCCCCATCAGTTTGAGCTCTATGGTGCCACAGACAGAACACACACACAAATAGAAAGACAGACAGACAACGACGTCAAACTTATAACACTCCTTTTTTTTGGTCGGGGGTTAAAAATTCAGTGTCATTCATACTGTTTCTTTCCAGTGGACTCTTCTCTAAGTCAATCAATTTTCACGAAAGTTGCTATTTATATGCAATTTGGTTAAATTTAAAAGATAGTATGGTTTTTATTTAGAGTAATGGTTTTTTAAATAAAGAGTGACGAGACGAGCAGGACATGTGCCTGATGGTAAGCAACATGCCTGCCACACAATAGCACAGTAACACGCAGCTATTGGAACTTGAGGAGTCCAAGCCATTATACTCCGCGAGGCAGGAGCTTTACCAATCAGGCAGGAGCTTGAAATTTTGTCCGCGAGGTATAGGCTGAGCTTTACATTAGTGTGAGTGATCACCAATCAGGCAGGAGCGCGGCGAGACAGAATGGCGCCGCGCCTAAGGCCGGTTGTCACACCTACACTATCCATGTACACTCACACAAATGCAAAGCTCAGCTTATGCCTCGCGGAGTGTACCTAGCACTGCATTGCGCTCGTCACCCAGAGACCTAAGATGTTATATCTCTAAACCCTGTTATTTATCTGGAAACATTGCCGTTCAAACCGGAAGACAGTAAGTTGTGAGGATGTTTGTTACTCTTTCACGCTAAAACTACTGAAGGGATTTGGACGAAATTTGGCACGTAGATAGATAATGGTCTGGAATAACATAGGCTATTTTTATTTCCAGGAAAATAATGGCGTAAATACTTTGCGGGTAATACAGTGGAGCGATGGTTAAAACAAATTGATAACCTAATAATGTTGATTGTGGTTGTCTCTAGTAGGTATAGGTTTTATAAATATAAATGTAAGTTTGATACGATTTCACGTTAAATCTACTTAAGGTGCGTCCCCCCAGTAAAACGAGTTTCTTGTCCAGTTTTCAGAGCTTTCTACTCATTAGTCAAAACAAATAGCAACTGCTAAAATACATTAAATTTCTACTATTTCTTGTCTTTAAAATGGTAGTTTCTTTTTTTTGTTAATAAATTTATTGATTTTATTGTTTAAATAATCTCCTCACTGCGAAACCATAAAAAATAGAAATAATTGTAATTATCATGCATCTACTCGAAACACCGCCATTATTTTGTTTTGTACTTACACCAACGGATAGGCAATTTCGTTATGAATATTTTGGTAGAACATTTTTCAAAAGACCAAAATCAGATATATATATATTTTATTCTAAAATTCGAGCGTAAAATAACGACAAATCCTATTGTTTCTCTTGCTCTATCTTGCGGTGTGCGATGAGGTAAGAAATACTCAAGGTTATTTGCTCGGGGTAGGGCCTTAACCGGTCATCATGGAACTTTGTACACATATTTTTGGATATATTAGAAGTAGGCTACTTGTGATTACCGGGAACAGAAATAGCGTTTATGCTACTTAAAGTATACATTTATTTATCAAACACGTTATATCTGGTGTCAAGCGCAGTGCGGTGCTAGGTAATGGCTTACTCTTCATGTTCCAATAGCTGCGCGTCACTGTGCTGCTATAGGCAGGCATTTTGCTTGTCTTGTCCCTATACTATAAAAAAATTGTGTACATTCTGTTTCAGTTGTGAGAACCGAACGTATGGCTACTACGCTGATGTGGACAACGACTGCCAGTTGTTCCACGTGTGTCTTCCTTCGCAGACACCCTCGGGCCGTAACGTCACCTATAGGTGGAGCTTCATCTGCCCCAATGAGACTATCTTCAACCAGGTCAGTGTTTCTTTTGCTGCATTCAATGACGTTATGTCTCATGGATACGACATCTCAAACAAAAGTTACATCTATATCATCTATCTTTGATGCTTATAATGTACGAGTATTAATTATTATGATGTGGAAAAGTTTAGACAAGCAAGCAAGCAGTCTAATAACTAGATATTTTTTTAATTAGTCAAGTTTATTTGCGTTTATTTTCAGAATGGTACATGAATTGCTTTTTATAGTAAGTTACGCTTTGAATTGACAAAATGATGATGTACTTACTGCAAATGTGATACAACATAACTTTTTACGGTTTTCTAGATATTGTTGTAAAATGACTATCACGATAATATCCACAAACACTGTTTTAATTCATTTTCATCGCCTATAGACAGAGAGAGATCTTCATTACCTGGATTTGACTGGCGTCGTAGATTAGTTGATAATTCTAGCTTTGTCTAGTTTGTGAAATTACCATCAAATTAAATTTTCCAGGAAGTTTTGACTTGCACGAGACCCCGAGACTCAATCCCCTGCGAAGAATCGCCAAACTTCTACGACGTAAACAACGAAATAGGAAAAGTCCCTCCCAAGAACGATTCCAAGAAAGCAGACGAAAAAGATACAGGGAACCGAATAAACGAAAGAGACAGAAATGCTTCTGACAAAGAAGACCAAGACCAAGTAGAAAGAGAACAAGCGTATATAAGGAATAGGATTAAGAAAAGGAAGCAAGATAACAGAAAGCAGAACATAATCTTAGATAAACTGTTCACAGAAATCGTTGACGAAGAAATGAAAGAAAAACTTCAAACCATAGATCTTGGTGAAAACGTCGAAGAAATATTCCCTGAAATAATCACTGATGAGGTTTCTGAAAATGAACCGGAAGATAATAACAATAAAGAAGACATTGCAATGACAGAGGAAGATGTTAACGGCAGACTAGCGTTGGAAAGAAGTATTGGTGCAAGGAGGTCTTTTAGGTTTAAAGCTGATGTCTAATTTTTAGAATTGTATTTAATTCTCAAGTGGCCAATATTATGAGTAATTAAGTGATATGTAAATATAAATACGATGAAATAAAGAACAATTCAGTTTGAATTATAATTTTAATTGCAGCGAAATCACCGTACCGACTAAAAAAAAAGTGTTCTAAGTTTGACGTAGATGTCTGTCTGTCTAGCACCGTAGAGCTTAAACGGATGAACCGATTTCGATGCGGTTTGTTCCCGTGCGGTTGTTCTTGGCTATGTTTGATTAATATCGTTTCAAGATGGCCGGTTCCACAATATGGCAGCCAAAATATTTCTTCACAATCTGTCTCAATATGGAATCATATGAAAGGGCTTGCCTAGTAAAATGTTAGACAAATTACAAATCCGAGGTAGTCGGGGGTTAATCAAAATTTTTAATTTTGTTCTTGTTTAAATTATTTTTAAACTTGGATTCATTGATGCCTTCCTCTTGTGCAAGGATTGCATTATAAAAGCTTTATTGATTAGCTTTATTTACTAGCTACACCTCGAGTTTCACCCATATTCCTATTACCGTGTTTATATTCCAAATATTAGCGCGATCTGTTTGGACGTTCCGACGCGATTGTCTTACAAACATTCAAATTTTCACACTTATAATATTAGTAGTATGAGATACCAAGAATCTATCTGTGTAGAAATCGAATTGATAACCACGTCATATTTAAGCTTGGATAAAAATACGGTCCCCACTATGTAATACTTCGCTTACCAGTTTTCACGATAATTTATGTATTTTCTCTCAATGAGATTACCTGGTGCAAAGGCTGGCCACAGCAATCCAACGAGGCAATGCGGCCAGTATAATGGGCACTTTTGCACCGGGTGCTGCTCGGGGTGGGTTATTTTAATAGATAAATGAAGTAGGTATACTTTTTGTATTAATTATGACGTACTCGTAATTTTCTTTTAATTGTCAATGAGATTAATAGGTATAAATGTTTATACAATTTTAATGTCATTTATTTCTATCTAATCAAAACCCTATAAAGTAAGTTTCAAGATTCAGTATTCCAAAATGACTACAGGACTACTTCCCATGAACAAAATTTATGGGTCATATGAACCATCAGAACCACCTATGTAGGATAATAGAAGGGTATAAAATAATAAGATTCATCACTATGCTATAAATACAAATACAAAATACTTTATTAAAACAAATACATTTAACAAGATGGTTAAACATAACTTTCATACAAAATTGTTGTTCCGTATCAACCTCTGCTTTTTGTTTCGCAGTAAAATAGATGCCTACAGTCGATAAAGCCTTTTGCAGTATCTATATTATCTCTGTACCGGCTTTCCATTAAATCGGTTTAGTAGTTTAGGCATGAAAGAACAGACAGACATACAAATAGATAGAGTAACATTCGCACTTATAATACTAGCAAAAAAGTAATAAATAGAACAGATGAACGAATGTATATCGTACCATATACCAGGCGCGGTCCGAAGGGGGGGTTCACAGGGGACATGCCCCTTCCCCACCAAAACCGTATACGAAATCGTAGCACATATTGGGCACGATGCCATATTCTATGCCGGGAAAGGCTGATCAAGGGTAGGTAATAATCCCGAATCATTACTGTGTTCCGATTTGAATGGCAACGATTCCAGTGAAGTTACAGGGCAAAGAGATAAAACATTTTATATCTCTGGGTGAAGAACGTAGTGCAGTGCTAGGTACTATTAGGTAAATTTGTACTCTTCCTGTTTCAATAGCTGTATGTTACTGTGCTGTTATGGGCAAGCATGTTGCTTACCATCAAGCACATGCCCTGTTCTTCTCGTCACTCTCTACTATAAAAAAAAAATGTATGTCATCACCATTGCATCCATTGCCCTGGCTGTGAATTAAAATCATTAAGCTCAAATTACTATATGATATTGTGTTGTTATGGAGTTCTCGTTTCACTTTATCTAATAAAAACATGTAGTGATTAGCTCTGTGGTTGAGTGAATCACAATGTTAACAAACCGTAAGTTTCCTTTAACTATCAAATCCAATTAATTTTAGTACGCTTGATCTCATACCGATTTATGACTTTCCAATCAGCACTTCAATTTTACAGCGTTCGCAATTCATATTTGCAAATGCAATAAAATGTCAGGAAAACATTGAAAATGCTCATATTTTTACAATTTATTCTTCTGTTTACAATTATTAATGCAGACAGTAACCCTAAGTATATAGATCTCTTGCCAGAAAAAGAAAAACAGGAATTCTTAGAAAATATTGCTAGAAGAATATTAGCCGAAGTTCAAACGAAAAACGATAAACCCAAAGAAAGTCAAGAGATACCCGAGGAAAAACTAAATGAACATGATGCTTTTATACAAAAAATTATGAAAGAAGAATCGGAGAAACTTAAATTGGAAACTAATGACACTGAAATAGAAACTAATAAACCGAACATAGGCCGAATTTTAAAAAATTACGGTTCGAAACAGCAAATTATGTCGACCTTACTTTACGCGCCGAAAAAAATCGCACTAAGCGAGAGAGTGGACGTAAAGTATTTACTGGATTTTCTGCTGATAACGATAATAGCACAGAACAGAAAAGTAGAGAATCAGATGTAGATATACAAGTTAAAAATTTTAGAAGAAGTGAAAATAATACAGAAGAACCTGTTATAGATCAGGAAGTTCACGAAGTTACATCAATTGATATAAAAACTAATGCAAATACTCTAGAAGAAGGTCAAGAAATTACAACAATTGATACAAACGCTAATACCAACAATTTAGACGAAAGCAAAGATTATACTCAAAAAAGTAAAAGAGAAGTGATAATTCCGAATAATGAAAATAACCAACAAAAAACTACAAAAACTGATGTTATTACCTCACTGACAGAAACTGACAGTACAAGTTCAGTTGATGAGTTCCATAAAACGACTATTAATAGTGAAAACACACAAGAAAATATATTTACAACACATGATGATTTTCATAGTAGTCCTACTGAAGACATAGTTACAGATGCATTAAGACTAGAAAAAATAAAAGAAACATATGAAAATGTATTTAGCGATAAAACTAAAATTTCACCAAAAAATAATACAAATGAAGAGGATGTTTACAACATTCAAATAACGGAGTCACAAAATACTACAGAAGAACCATTAAATATGCCTAAGAATGACTTGATACATCTCAATCTTAATCAAACTTTGCCAAAAGACTTAAAAGATTCCGATATAATAAATATAGAAATTGCAAAAATTCCTGCTTCAGAAAATGCAACTTCAGAGAATAACTACAAAGAAAGTGTAGATGTTACCAATTCCATAATAAATACAACTACGGAAAAAGTCCAAGTTTTAACTCCAAAATTAGACGTTGCAGACCTAAAGTCTACAATGTCGGAACACGAAGAAACACTGAAAACAAAAAACAAGCAAAAAAAGAACAAGAGTAAATCAGGCAAAACCAAAAAGAAATCAAATGGCACAAAGAAATCAAACGGCACAGCATTGCCTACAACTGCTAAAACTTTTGTGAATGAAGTTATCAAAAATCTAAGAATAAAATTACTTGAATCGGATAATGGAATTAAAACGGAAGAGAAAACAGGACAGAACGAGCAAGTTGAAATCAAAGCGCACGACGTTTTTGAAGTTTGTAAGTGACTTTTTACACCAATCCAAAATTTTGTTCATTATCATCCAGATTATTCTTAATTCCACTACTGGATCTTTCTTTTATGAGGCCATGCCTAGTTTTATGCTAATAGAGTCCATTTTGCTGCTAGAAATGAATCAATATAATTTATGTTATACCTATCCTTTTTTAGTACTTATTAAAATTAACGTGGTTGTTACACATATTTAATTGGATAACGGGATTAATCGACCATATATATATATATATATATATTTATATATATAGGTGAGTCTCCCGTTATCCAATTAAATATCTATACTTTTTTGTTTTAAGAAGTGCTTTTAGTTTATCTTTTCTGCTGTCTGGGGTAATTTCCATTCTAGGGGTATTTTCTCGATCCTCATCTGGGGGTTACAACCCTAATCTCTGTTGCTGGTCCTTCAATTATAAATGTGTTATCACCGCGTTTAACATCAAATTTAGCTCAGCCATTTAAATGTACATATGTAAAAACGACTACAGAATCTGGACGTCTACTCTATTACTACGTAAAACGTAATTTCGAAATAAACTCACTACTTTCCTACTCTGTTTCTGATTCGATCCGTCGTTTAATCCGTTAGAATGTTCCGAGTCTATTTTAATTAAAGTTAAAAGAGGTTATTTTATTTTTAAGGTTAAAAGAAGAATAAATGATCTTACAGAAATGAAATACAAATGGTTCTATGCAAATAATCTGGTACTAAATCCCAATAAACTAAATATATGAAGTTCACTTGAACGGTCCTGCGCAACCTGCAACCAGCGCTTTCCAGCGACCTTTGTGAGGTCATCTGCTCATTTAGTGGGAGTCCAACACTGCGTCTTCCGATTCGTGGTCGCCTCTCGAGAACCTTTCTTCCCCATCGGTTGTCAGTTCTGCGAGCGATGTGGCCTGCCCATTCCCACTTCAGCTTGCTTACTTTTTGAACTATGTCGGCCACTTTCGTTCTTTAGCGAATATCCTCATTACGGATTCTGTCGCGCAAAGAAACTCCGAAATAGCTCTCTCCATAGCTTGCTGTGCGATTTTGAGCTTCGTTATGAGGCCCACAGTCAAGGACCACGTCTCAGTTCCATAAGCCATCACTGGCAACACGCACTGGTTAAAGAGATTCTTAGTGGCATAATTCAGCTAAGTAAGTTTTTTTAAAAGCACTTAGGTCCACGTCTGAGACCAACTCGACTAATATGTTTAGCGTCGGTACGATCGATGGAATGCACACTGACCTAGAAAAGTTCCAGATTATATTTCATTGAAAATAAGGAAGAGGGCAGCACTATGAAAGCAAATGCTAATCTCGGATATGTTGTTCTACCTGTCCCCACCTGAAAGGACATGATTTTCTATTGTTACTCTTATGGCAAACGTCCTGAAACATTATAGATACTAATAATCAAAAATAACATATTTTTATGATACGTTTTAGCTCCAGATGAAATACCGTTTGTACGACAAAAAACAGGAGCAACATCATCAGAATTGAAGCAACATGCCGCAAAAGAACCCAACATTTCACGAATAAATATCGCTGATAAAAAACAAAACACCTTCCAAGAACCCGGCATAATAAGGCCAAAGGTCCAACAGCATGTAATGTCAGAAGAGGCATACCAAATTCCAGTTTACAAACATATACCGAAAAACGCTTTTTACAACCCTAAGAATGTGTATGGGCCGAACCCTGACGATACAGATGATGGTGAAGATGTGGGATTTTTTGGGAAAGATGGTGAGTGACTTAAAAATTCCCAGCACAAAATTACTTAAACCCACCTTTATAATGTTGATAACTGCTGTCTACTTGAATTGCTTTCTCTCTCATACTAACAAAACATAATTTCCAGGAAATTCATTTCCGTCCATGATGCCGAAGTCTGCAAAGAAATTAAAGAAAAACTTAAAACAAAAAACAGTCGATCAGCCCCAATATGTACCAGTCTACTACTACTCCCCAAAAAATGCCTTTTACGATCCCACTAATTACTATGGCCCCAATGTGGAAGACAGTAGCAAATCTAATGATTACGACACACGTAGTAAGATTCACGATCATAATATTGAAAATTACGACGAAAAGAATTATGAACATCAAATTGAATGGCAATACTACAACGATCCACATTTTTCAAGAGCGAACGCTGCTGACAGAACGACGAAGAATGCAAATAAAGGTGAGCCTATTGAAATAGATTTACCCAAATCCGTCAAAGATTTTATATTAAAGAATACGAATATAGATTTGGAAAAGTATATAAAAGACAATTATATTAATAGAAAAAATGGAGCGCGTAGATGTTGTGTATATAAAAAGCAATGTAGCAAATGTAAGTTCAAGCCTAAATCTGAAGAGAATAATGAAGAAGACGATGAGGAATTGTTAAATCCGCCTTTATTTGACACGATGTCACAAATTAGACATATGATGCTAGAGGCTAAATACTTTATGCGATATAAGAGCCTTAACACATCAAAAATGGATGCATATTTTGAAGGTGCGTATCATCATTGTCATTTCCAGCCTGTATTGTCATAATGCACAATCCTTAAAGAATCTCATTCACGGGATTTTGGGGATGGGTCAGATGATATTGACCAACCTGGATGTCGTCGGAACATTTATAGACGTTCACGCCCACACCTCCGCCGAAACACAAGTAGCGCAACCGCGTGATGAATTCCGCTATGATCAGGTGTCGCAACACAATGGCGGACACAGAGCGTTAGTGTGACTGGCGTCGGAGCGGAGCAACAAAGCCGCGCGGAGAAAGATGCAGCATTATAGACAACGCCAGTTTCGCTAGTGTTCAACTTTTTACGGACGGTTAAACGGGCAAAACATAGCGAAGTTACTGCGATTCCGCTGTTTCAGTTTCGCAGTGGAGATGTACTATGGGGCTAATTAGCCACTCATACCGACGTCAGTGACTTTCATCTTTTGTATGTCAATATAAAAAATGCGAGAAATAATAATTATTCTAAAAAGTATCTAATTAACATTTTTGTAGGAAAGTTTTTGAGTAGGAACTATTCAATGAAAGACAAGCTACTTAAATATTGAATTTAGTTCAAGTCTTATGAGACCAAGTTTAGTTACCAATGATACATTTGCAAACTAAGATTCATTTACGTGCTTACAATTAAGCCGACTTTGTTGTCTTAATTAAAACCTGATCCATTAAAACATTACAACATGATGGAGCAGCAAACAGCCAAACACTGACTTATAATTTTAACATGATTAACATAATATGTTAGCCTTCATCTGAGTTTTCACTTTGAATTTGTAGGCACAAAAACAACCTCGACGTCGAAAGAATGCAGAAAATGTGTGGAATATTTGAAAAGTGCGCTTGAAGCGCT
The DNA here is from genome assembly GCA_017562165.1 of Ectropis grisescens. Lineage (NCBI taxonomy): Eukaryota > Metazoa > Arthropoda > Insecta > Lepidoptera > Geometridae > Ectropis > Ectropis grisescens. Next base: position 11,747,247 of record CM029768.1, read on the forward strand.
ACGCAAACGACAGGGCGGGGCGGTCTTTTTGGCCACGAAGCAATAAAGACTGCATCTCCCTTCGATGCCCGCGGCTATGCACAAACACAATGCACTTGAGGAACAGAGGCAGTAAATCAACAATGTTCGTTCTAGTGAAAATCACGCAAATTCAGCAAGCCAGAAGCCTGCATACTGCATACAAACTGGTTTGTGTAATCCATGATGAGCAGCCAGGCTTTGGCGGTGGAGACTTTTTGTCCTCCGTGTGCGTTGGCAATACAGGATCCCCACTGCCCATCGTTCACGGTAAAATTTACTGGCCTGACCCGCCCTGTCGTCTGCGTAGCCCTAATGGCCGTCAAACCAAAAATATTTTCTCTACGGCATTGTTGGAGATGTTAGGATTGATTTTTTCTTCGCTTGCAGCATTATGACTTGGAAGAATAATGTTCTTCTGAAGGGTACAGCCAGGGCAATTAATTGATGTAGTTGAGGACAAAATTTATAATGATACTATATTCTTAAGCATAACATATGTTGTCCACTTTAAATTCCGACTTCTGGTGATCAAGGTTTTCTCTCAGAAAGAGAGATTCAACGCCATACATAAGAGTAATAATAGTCTCCCAACTACACTGATCAAGATGAGGTTTATGTATTCAAAAGATATTTTTCTTATTATATGCCAATTTTACTCTTGAAGTTTTCTTTCACTGTTTCTGACGTCCATGCGGGATTCAAACCTACTACTTCGAATCCAATACCTAAGCTATTACTATTTCTATTGTATTCACAAGTTTAACATACTTGTTACAGAGAAACCACCAGTACTGACTCGGAACGTTCTTCGCTCACCACTTCCTACTTTTTATGATGATATTTTATATTACCGCCATAGACCACAAGGAAATAAACAATCAGACGATAACGCAAATTTTTATGACAATACAGACTCAGACTCAGAGAAAAAAATACAAAGAAATAAAGATTCAGAAAGTAAAGATTCATATGTACAAGATGTACATACTAAATACTACGCCCTAAATCCTTTAAAATTAATTTATAATTACAACAAAAATAACAAAATTCATCCAAAACCATACAAAGAAATTAAAACTCTAGAACAAATTCTAGACATCTACAAAAAGCCTGACAAACAGACGGGCAAGAAATATTACAAACCTAGAAAACATTTTACTAGATCGAGAACATCACCAGGAGAACTGCTGAAGGTCGCAAATCATCTCTTCAATTCGAGTAAGCCTGATAAAAAAGCTGAATTTGAAATCGTGAAAAATATGGCGGAATATTTAGAAGATGCTGAAATATTGGAACTTTATCTACACTTGGAACGAATGGACAGAGATAGTAAAAGAGGATCAGTTAGAAATACCAACAATGGTGAATTAGGTGCATATGAAGAGGTTTTAGGAGACATGATACAAGAAAATAATAAAGCGCTTGGAAAGTATGATTGGTTGGGAACGACTGTTGATATCCAATCAGCTATTAAAAAGATGGGTGAGATGGTGTAAGTATTATCGTTTTTAACTTTAACCGCTTACTATGCTTAATTAGTACACTTGTAATTATAATATTATACGCTGTTGTCATCGATATAAACCACTAGATGTGCCCTCGCAAACTTCAGGCGTACGAAATTTTGTCGTTGTTGATAAGAGTGAGCTCACTCTTTTTTCCATTCTAGTCGGTTGTAGGAAGCGGTGAACGGCGGACATTTTTACTTACCACTTTTCGTTGTCAACGACCAAAACATGTAGAACCTTACATTTCCTTACTTAAATTTAATGTCTTCTTTTTGAATCTGTATGTATTTTAACACTAGCAGTCCACCCCGGCTTCACCTGCGCTACGTAGTACATATAGCACTTAGGGATTACGTACATATGAAACGGAGAAATATTTTTTGGAATCGGTTGAGTAGTTAATGAGATGAGATAGATAGATAACTCTTTATTGTGAAACAAAACAGGAAAAAAAAAATACAGTAACACACAACTATGAACTAGCGCCACAAATGGCGGCCTTATTGCTGAGAGCAATCTCTTTCAGGCAACCAACTTAAAGGAAAATCGCCTAGAACAAGGTTAGGCGAGGCGACGTGACATTTTCCTTAATACTATTACTAATATTTAATTATACTATTACTATACTATTATACAAAACAAATTAATATATATATTTACTACAAAAGTGAGTTTAATACAAACAAAATGCTGGAAATTATAAACCTACTAATCAATATAAATTTTTGAACAATTTTTACATGATGAATGCAACATCCAAGATAATGTAATAGAGCCGTACAAATAGCAGTGGACAGCTATACAACCACTTACGATTTACTTGTGACGACAGCCATGCACTGTGCCAAATAAAATTCTTTTACATTGCTTTTAAAGATGCTATAGAGACTGCGAGTTTCTAATAGAGGCCGGTAGAGCATTCCACAAACGGACAGCCTTAACAGAGAAAGAATTTTCATAGAAAGATGTTTTATGTGATGAAGTGACAAGGTTGAGCGCTACTGCCACTCTCAAGGGACGGGGCCGAGAAATTTCATGATAAAAAGTGAAGCGTGTTCAAATAAACAAGTTTCTCAGCTTTATGATGTTAGTACTTATATAGATAAAGCGCACTTAGTTTAAAATTCATTTTCATAGACGGATCGTATAAAAATATACAACCTAATTGATAATCTACTCTTTTTTTCAAATTCAGTTTAAAGTACTATTTATGCAAAGAAGTTTAAAAATTATTTATGCTAGCTGAGTGTCACTGTGCTATTTATTATATGCATGCTTATTCACTATCTCGTTTATGTGTTTATTCCTATCATCAAAGGCTTCATGTGTCTTCACATCACAAAATAAAAAAATAGAATACAATGGCACCCTGGATGGAAAACATTGGCCGTTTCGGCCAATCCAGCACGGTGGATAATGTCCATGACTTTTTCCTTGGGATAGAAATTGCTATGTCACTGATGAAGAGAGCACAAAATATCAGTTTATGTTTTTGGAGTGGTAGAACTCTTCACAGAGACCCTGTGGGAAACTTGCAAGGGTGTGTAGGTACCACCTTTGCAATTTATTTTACCGGCAACTATGATCGGGTGGGTTGGGGAATGTTTCCAGAGAAATAACAGGGCAAAGAGATAAATAATCTTAAATCTTTGAGTGAGGAGTGCAGAGCATTGATAGGTAATGATTTGGTCTCTTCATGTTCAATAGCTGCGTGTCACTGTGCTGTTATGGCCAGGCGTGTTGCTTACTATCAGGCACATGTTCTATGTCAATTTATCTTGCCCAACATTATGAAGCTGAAGAGCATTTTTATTTGAAGCGCCAATCTCAGGAGCTAATGGACCGATTTCAAAAACTCTTTCACTGTTGAATCATCATCATCATCACCATCATCAGCCGCAAGACGTCCACTGCTGAACATAGGCCTCCCCCCTAGATTTCCACAACGAACGGTATCCACAACGTGCAACCAGCGGTTTCCAGCGACCGTTGTGAGGACATCTGTCCATCTAGTGGGAGGCCGTCCAACACTGCGTCTTCCGGTTCGTGGTCGCCACTCGAGAACCTTTCTCCCTCATCGGTTGTCAGTTCTGCGAGCGATGTATCCCGCCCATTGGCACTTCAGCTTGCTTACTCTCTGAGCTATGTCGGCCACTTTCGTTCTTTTGCGAATATCCTGATAAAGAAACTCCGAACATAGTAGCCCTCTCCAGATCTCGGTGTGTGACTTTGAGCTTCGTTATGAGGCCCACAGTTATGAACCACGTCTCAGTTCCATAAGCCATCACTGTTGGATATGTACGTAATTTCTGAGTGTTATATATAGGCTAAAATATATTATGTACCATGGGCAAAGCGAGGGCGGTCCGCTAAAATTTAATAAAAAATAAATGTTTACCTTTTTAAGTATTGCAATTATTTTCAGTGCATCTCTTCAGGAGGAAGAAGACATTCATCCATCAGATATGGAACTGCTAAAGTACATCATATTTCTCCACTCCAATGCTCGAGACCAGCTCCAACAGAGTTTGGGAGATGCACGAAGAGGTAACAGCATAAGCAGTCCACTAAATGTAGTCCACTGCTGGGTCTTTGGGTCTTTTCTCGCAAGGCAAGAGAGTCTAAGCCATAACCCACCATCCACCCAGTGCGGGTTGGTGGGTGACTTATGACTTCGAGAGATTCTAGGAGCATCTTTTGGTAGTGGTAGGACTCTTGGCAGAGTCCGTCTGGGGAAGTACCAACCCTTTGCCAGTTATTCTACCGCCAAGCAGCAATGTGCAAACATTACTGTGTTCCGGTTTGAACTGCAATGTTTCCAAAAAATTACAGGATAGAGATGTAATATCTAAATTATCTGGATGACGAGCGCAGTGCAGTGCTAGATAACGATTTGGACTTTTCATGTTCAAATAGCTGCGTGTCACTGTGCTGTGCCACTGTGCTGTTATGTGTGACTGTAATCTACGTTTGTTTTAATTTTTGCCTGATCTTAATACGATTTGTTCGCTTGACGTTAATATCTATACTAATATTATAAAGCTGAATAGTTTGTTTGTTTGTACGCCAGGATCTCGGGAAGTACTGGTCCGAATTGAAAGATTTTTTTTCTATTGGATAGTCCATATATCGAGGTCGGCTATAGGTTATAGAAAATAACGCTACTATTGACAGAAGCGGAGCATGAATCAAGAATGTAACAAAATCGGGAAAACATATTCCTTTTTGAGAGTTTTCGTACGTTTCGTGGTTTGACATGACACATGACAGCATGTGTCTAAGATTGCGTCATTGAATATTACAGATTACATACCTCTTGAACGTAAACCCTTTTTGCTAAACTCTGAGTTGGTACGAACAATTTCCGATAGGTGGCGTAGCAGGTAGCTGAAGAGATGTTTTGTTTGAAAGCGAAATTCTCAGGAATGAATGAACCGATTTCTAAAATTTTTTCACCGTTGGATATGTGCGGGATCTCGATGAGTGCTATATATGTTCCACGGGCGAAGCCGGGGTGGACATCTAGTCTATTATGAAGCGTTTCAAGTGTAAATCTACAATAGTAAAAAAAATTGGCACTCATAGGAACTGCCGATAGAAGTGATAACATACAACTCAGAATTTGATAGCTCACTTTGGAAACAATGCGGGTGAAACGCGAGGGCATGGCCATGAGCATGGCTATCTAGAAATACTGATACGCATTTCTAGATAGCCAATGGGAAATGCTCACGCATTTCAAAATGACCAATGGGATATGCTGACGCATTTGTTGATGGCCAATAGGAAATACTGACCCATTTCTAGATTGCCAATGGCCATGATCCCGAGCGAATTCCCGAGCGTGACGCTACAATTCAATTCACAGCCCACGAAAAATCTGTTTGTGGCGCGCCAAAAGATGTTTTCACTTCAAACAGTCTGGATTAGCGCAAGACAAATTTTCAGTTATGTAGTTAAACCTATAAAATTAATTTGGTATTCCAGGAATAATCATAGCGAATGGCAAAAAACGCAAGAGACTGATCAAAGAATCGGGGCACAGAATTCGCGCGTGGGATGTCCGGGGCCAGTCCGAAGTCATACCCAAAGAAGAGTTGAATGAATTGTTGGAGTTCTTGGATGACTTGCAGGGCGGTCTATATGATGTGAGTTTGAAGACTACAGCCCCGTGAACAAAATTAATGGGTCATGTAAACCACCAGGAGACCTATGTAGGATGATAGAAGGGTATAAAATAATAAGATTCCGCACTATGCTGTCACTTGAAAGCTGTCCAACTGAGTGCAGCTGAAGATAGCGGGTTGCAGCAACTCTCGATTATTTCTCCTTGTCGCATGATTTTTGGACGGCGTTGCGGAATAATCGCTTAGAAGTGGTATTGACAATTGACACTATAAAAATTGTAAATTTTAATTTTTTTATTGTTATTTTTGTCAGAAAAATTCGTGTTTTCCGACGATTTCAGGGTAAATTTGGTCATTTGATTATGTAGGGCTTTGATTCAATTCCTCTTCTAATCCATTATTCCGCAATGCCGTACAAAAATCATGTGAAAAGGAGAAATGATCGAGAGTTGCAACCCCCTATCTCCACCTGTACTCAGTTGGACAGGTTACAAGTGACAGCATAGTGCTGAATCTTATTATTTTATACCCTTCTATCATCCTACATAGGTCTACTGGTGGTTCATATGACCCATGAATTTTGTTCACGGGCCTGTAGTCATTAGCTTTGTTGATTACTTTTTGTTGTGAAATATTTTTTTTTTTTTAACTATAATAGGTTTGCACTTGACCACCATCTCGCCTGATGTTAAGCGATGATGAGATCTACGATGGAGCGTGCTTACCTAGAAGAAATCGATTCACTCTCGATTTGAAGACACCAAATTTGTAACCATCAGGGAAAACCCACTCAGGCAACGCATTCCACAACCTAGACGTTCTTATCACAAACGTGGAGTCAAACCTCTTCGTTCGCTTTTTTGGAACATCAACCATGAAACGATGTCGCCCTTTTGTGGAACGAAAAGACCACAAAAGGGCGACATCGAGAATCTTATGACCGACATGGTAGTAGTATCGGGCGGCGGCGTTGTGTCAGAGCGATAGCGGTGCAGCATGATTTGCGTGTCAGGGCGTATGTTTGAACCAGCATATAGATATAAGCATTAGTACATTACGGCAATGTTTCTAGAGAAATTACTGGGATAAGAGATAAAACACCTGATATCTCCGGGTGTCGAGCGCAGTGCGGTGCTAGGTAATGATTTGGACTATTCATGTTCCAATAGCTACGTGTCACTGTAATGTTGTGGGTAGGCTTGTTGGCCACAAGGCCTGCTCGTCTCGTTACTCTGTTCTAAAAAAATGCCAGTCATAGGAACTACAATACAATACAATACAACAGCTCTTTATTAAAAGCCACAAAACAGAAAACATAATATAAAAAAACATACTATTAACTTAGCATTTAATTAACTACTGATAGAAGTTAAAAGTTATTGCTCAAAATTTGATAGCTGACTTTGGAAACTACGCGGGTGTAACCGGAGGGCGTGGCCGTGGCTATCTAGGAATGTTGACGCATTTTTAGATAATTTGTTTTAGTAAACATTGTAACTAAGCTTCAGTTTAATCATTCTTGCGTTGACGATTATTATTATCCATTCTGTGGTTGAAGTAATACATTATTTTGGCACGAATAATTATTTTAAAGTAAAAGAGAATAAGTATATATAATATATGAAGAAAAACATGTATACTGAGTTCACAAAGGTTGACTGACAAATTAAATAGACATAAAGCACAGGCCCGTGAACAAATTTATGGGTCATGTGATACAGCAGGAGACCTATCTAGGATGATACTACGCTACTACTACATCTCTTATCTGTTATTTTTATTTCAGCTACACAATGCCTTAAAATACATAGCTATAGTCACCAAATATGACCATCAACATTGGTTCAAGAGTCTCAAAGAACTTTACATCGACTCAACTCGAAAGCCTCTTCTAGAAGTGCTACTACATCTGTCTACAACAAGACTTTTAGGAATGATGGAGGAATCTGCCAAAAACGGTCTAGAAGACGACTTTTGGGATTACGTGAAGAAGAACGAAAAAGAATTTGATAGAACGAGCGAAGAATTTGTATTTGTATTGAAGTTATTAGAAGAAATTAAACTTTTGAAGTAATTGTTTGTTTTTTATTGTTTTAATAACTGCGCCTTGCGTTTTTATCCGCGTCAACACAATCCGTTCAAAAGTTGCGACGTGATTGAGCTAACATCTAAAAAATTACATTTTCAGCAGCGCCCCGCAGCTTTAACCACGTAATTCTCGTTCCCGTTGCTAAAAAGGGGTTTTTAGGTTAAAAAGTAGCCTATCTGTTCTTTCATACTATAATCTGCATGTATTCCTAAATTTCAACCCGATCCAATCATACGTAATGACGTGATTGAGGAACAAACATCCAAACATTGACATTTATTAGGATAATAGGAAGGGCATAAAGAAGGAAATACAAAAGACAGGTATTTTTTTAAAGTATAAAAAACTACATAGTGTGTGATAATTTTATAATATTTTCAAAACAAACTTCTATGAATAACTTAGAAAATAAACATTCATTAATGTTATTATTATGTCTTTTATATTATTACATATATTATCTCAAACTATCCTAGGTACATCACAAGAAAAGTTTGGTACATTCTGCCTCCTAAATAAACATGTTTTTGCAGAAATGGTCCACTTCCTCGAAAGGAGGTTATTGTGTTTTCTAGTTGCAAAAATACCAGTCAAAAATAATTCTAAAATTTACATAAGACGAAACGTTGGGCTATTTGCTTATTTCGTAATATTTTAGTTGATTTCAACAAAGTAGGGATAAAAAAAAGTAGGTATAGGTTACAGAATGTGTCCGCCATCTTGCTTGATTGTAACCTACAATGCTATCGTTGAAAGACACAAATGCAACATTTCTGAAGTAGACCATTTCTGAGTAATCTAGTTTTCATAAACACTAAATATAATCTATACAAACATCTCAAAAATGTACTAAAATATTATAGACTGCAGGCCCGTGAACAAAATTTATGGGTCATCTGATACAGCAGGAGACCTATGTAGGATGATAGAAGGGTATAAAGTAATAAGATTGAGCACTATGCCGTCACTTGTAAGCTGTCCAACTGAGTGCAGTTGAAGAGAGGGGGTTCTAAACCTCGATAATTTCTCCTTGTCGCATGATTTTTGTACGGCATTGCGAAATAATGTATTAGAAGAGGTATTGAAACTGTATGGAACCAAAGCCGAACATAATCAAATGACCAAACTTACTCTGTAAATCGTCGGAAAATCATGAATTTTTTTCACAAACTAACAATAAGAATTTTAAAATATATAATTTTTATAGTTTCAATACCTCTTCTAATCTATTATTCCGCAACGCCGTACAAAAATCATGCGACACGGAGAAATGATCGAAGTTTAGAACCCCCCCTCTTCAACAGCACTCAGTTGGACATCTTACAAGTGACGGCATAGTGCTCAATCTTATTACTTTATACCCTTCTATCATCCTACATAGGTCTCCTGCTGTATCATATGACCCATACATTTTGTTCACGGGCCTGCGGTCTATTATGTATTATATTAATTTGGTTCTGGTTCCCATTTTTAATTCTATAATGAATTGGACCGCGTATTCGGTAAGTTTTTACCTAAAAAATACCTCTGTACATCTTTGAAGCTTTTCGAGAGCCTAGATTGATATTTACTATTAGTTATAACTATTATTACGTATACAGGGTTATTGGTGATCAGCCAGCATTCTTTTCAGGGCATGTACATTAAATTTGTCGACTTTTGTTCTACCGTTTTTAAAAATCGTGTAGGTACGCACGATCTAAAAACATCGAACTTTTCGTAACAAGCGCTTGCGCTTTAGCACTATATAAATAAATTGCTGAGGCGCACAGAGCTAAACAGTGCAATAGAAGACAACAAAAACTAAAATTATTTATTTTTGGACATGTATTGAGTTTTATCAAAACTTGTAGGTACATCACGAGTTGTTTATTTGAATACACAGAACACGCCCCTAAAAGCATGCTGATTACCTGCCTGCCTGCCTGATTACCAGGGTAAGGTTCAAATAGGCTTGTAATAAACTCCTTGCTAAAATATAATTACTGGCTGAATATTTAAATAAAATTTGGAATTCGTTTGGGAGACAGATCTGGATGTCTGAAAAAAGATGGATATTGAAATTAATTATAGATATGTATATATAAGTTTAAATACCGATGTTAAACAGAATGGGTAATTAGTTTAAATACTGATGTAATACAGAATGGTTTAAGCTATTTTTGTTTCACTTTCTGAGTTGTTAGCTTACACCAGTAACCCTGTATATTGTCTCATTGCAAAGAAAAAAACCCTTCCCTCCGTGTTTCTCGGTTCAGAGCCTATATAGAGGACTTTCTATATACCTACTTTAAAACTGTCGACTTCGGTCCGTTTTTCATGTTATTTTGGAATTTATTCTCAAATTTCTTGAGATTAAAGCAATCGGTGACATTTTCATTGCTTTACAGGCCCGGTGCCACTATATGTGGGACGTCGACAACGTATTCACCTCGACGATGTATTATCGTCTTGGAGTAGTACTAATGCCGGTGTCCCTCAAGGCGGCGTGCTATCACCACTTCTATTTGCAATTTTCATTAACTCAATTTCTCAAAATCTTAGTTCTTCCTACCACCTTTATGCAGATGATCTCCAAATTTACTCTCAAGCTCGGCTTTCGGATATTAACGTTGCTATAGCCATGGTTAATGCTGATCTAGAACGTATTGTCCGCTGGAGCAACTCCTTCGGATTAAATGTTAACCCCACCAAAACTCAAGCAATCATAATTGGTAGTTCCTATATGATCTCCAGGGTCGACTGGTCTTCTATTCCACAAGTCGTTTTTAACGGAGTCGTAATACCTTTCAGTGAATCTGTGAAAAATCTTGGCGTGATTTTGATCGCACGTTGTGCTGGGAGCCTCACTTGAAATCTATCAGTTGCAAATTGTTCGCATCTGGGGATCTTTAAGGCGACTCCGCAATTTTACCTACTGCTACTAAAGTTGCGCTTGCGCAATCTCTCCTTCTTCCCATACTGGACTACGCAGACGTTTGCTATCTTGATCTCAGAGCAGATCAGCTAGATAAACTTGAGCGCCTCCAAAATTATTGCATAAGATTTATATTTGGCTTACGCAAATATGATCACGTTTCTCAGTTTCGTATGCAGCTCAAGTGGCTCCCCATTCGCTTTCGTCGGAATGCTCATATTTTGTCCCTTACATATAACGTGTTGTTTAACCCATTGTCTCCGCATTATTTACAAGACCTTTTCACTTTCTGCAGCGATGCGCACTCTCGGCCTCTTAGATCGAAAAACAATTTGTTGCTGCAAATACCATCCGCACGTAGTGAAATGTTCTACGGCAAGTCGTTTGCATTTCAGGCAGCTCAGCTGTGGAACGCTTTGCCTGTGACCATTAGACAAGCTCAATCGCACGTTGTTTTTAAGAACCAAGTAAAAGAAGTATACTTATCGCAGTCATCACCCAATTGAAGCTGATATTCTAGTTAAAATCTCAATGTTTAATATATACCCATACATATTATTTATTTATTTTATCATATCTAATTATTTGTATGTATTAGTATATTATTTAATTCGTATTTATGTATTAGGATGTATAATTACTGTGTAAGTATATCAATATATTATTTGGTATTTTAGTTTTTAAAATCTATTTTATTGTTTAATTGTAGAAGTATTAATCACTCCTTTTTGTACTTCCCCTCCTCCTTATTCTCAAATCTCTTTCCATCCTATGGTTGCCTGGAAGAGATCGCTTTTAGTGATAAGGTCGCCAATTGCTACTTTATTTTGTTTGTTGTAAGTAACTTTTGTTTGTTTTTATATTAAGTGCAATAAAGAGTTAATCTATCTATCTATCTATCTATATAAAACCGGTAGCAAAATATGCGTACCACGTATGACCAACAAAAAATAATAATAAAAAGGGATGCACTGTGAAGCCAAATTAAAAAAAGCGATTAATGCTGCCTAAAGACAATTGGATTAAAAAAATCTTATGTTGCGCTGAGTCATCTTTCTCAAAAAAAACTACTTAATGCAATCCAAGGAGTTATTATGCGTATATATGACTCCTCGTTACAACTCAAGGCCTCTGATAAGTAGCGCCCATTTGTGTTATGATAATTGAAAACATTGTATACAAGCAACGTAGTTCAATAACTTCGGCCCTAAGGCACTGCAATTGGTCGAGCTCTCGAATCGTTATACAAAAAATAACATGAGGCCTTATTGAAAAAACAACTTTTTTTAAGGATTTGTCAGGAATTATATAAATAAAATAATAAGCAAAGCTTACTTTTGTTTGACAAATTCCTTTTATTTTATATATCTTTTTGTCGTTATTAATTTTATAATAAACCAATTTTAAAAACACTTATTTCATAGGCACTCATGTCTACTGTTGATTAATTGAACTACGCGAGCCAAAATTTATAAAAAATGCTATTATTGGCTAAACGCTGAAACCGCAAAAGTCTAAATTCTAAAAAAATATGCGTCTTTTTATTTTCTTTGGCTATGCTTCAGTCTCCAAGTCTGCCTCGATTTCTTCCGGCGTTCGAAGGTCGATAGCGAATTTCTTCTTCATACTCGGCGGTCGTTCGTCTAGCTCTGAAAATACACAAATTGATATTTGTTAGCGCCTTATTTTTCAGCTCAATGTATAAAGGGGTTTTTGAAAGTTAAGAATATAATATTTTTTTAGAATCATCATCATTATCATCAGCCGCAAGACGTCCACTGCTGAACATAGGCCTCCCCCCTAGATTTCCACAACGAACGGTCCTGCGCAACCTGCAACCAGCGGTTTCCAGCGACCTTTGTGAGGTCATCTGTCCATCTAGTGGGAGGCCGTCCTACACCGCGTCTTCCGGTTCGTGGTCGCCACTCGAGAATCTTTTTACCCATCGGTTGTCAGTTCTGCGAGCGATGTGGCCTGCCCATTGCCACTTCAGCTTGCTTACTCTTGGAGCTATGTCGGCCACTTTAGAATATTAGTTTTTTTTTAGAATATTGGTGGACAATTCACACACAACACCATCTGACCCCAAACTAAGCAAAGCTTGAACTATGGCGGCCAGATAGCTTATATAATACATATCTAGTTTTAAATACGTACTTATAATACATAGAAACACTCAGACACAGTGCAAGCATTTGAATTCATCGCACAAATATTTGCACTGGGTGGGAATCGAACCCACAACCCTCGGCTTCGCAGGCAGAGTTACTACCCACTAAGCCACGAGGCCAGTTTGACGCTGTTGTATGTGTATCTCTCTCTTTTCGAGGTTGTATTGGAGTGAGTGTATAAATGTATATACCTACTAGCGATTTCCCGTGATTTCATCAGCGCAGCTCTTTTCCGTCCCCATAATTTTTAACCGACTTCCAAAGAGGAGTAGGCTGTCAATTCGATCACTATGTTTTTTTTATGTATGTTACCTAATTTCTCGAGAACACCCGTACCGATTTAAAAATTTACTCTTGTGTTCAGATAGGTATTCTTTCCCATATAAATCTTAGCGAAATCGGTTTGGTGGTTTTTGAAATATGAACCGAAAACTAAAATTTGCGTACAATTTTCTGGATGCCGTGTAGATTCCACAAAAGTTATGAAACTCGATCCTGTCAATACGAAATTGTGTAAATGCATTAATAAAAACTTGTTTTGCACTAAAAAGGGTAAAATACTTTTTTCGTACATACAATTAAACCGACTTCAAAACCACATATTTTCTTGTGACGATAAGTAACCCGTACTATTCCAGACCATAACTATTTAAATTCAGCCGATCCATTCAGCCATTGCGACATGATTGAGCAACTAATATCCAAACTTTGACATGTTTATTAGTAGGATATAGTATTCAGAGAGCTGACAGAAAATATTGAGTAGATATTTAAAAGGCAAGTTGAAAACTTATTACATTTCTCTCCTATTATTCCACAACACGGAGATGCAGAGCTGGCTGGTCAGTAGCGGGGCAAAATTAATCCGTTGGTATTGCCAACACGAATAAAAATATTCACCTGGCGTCGCCTGCATCTCCTTCACCCTTCTGGAGTAGTCTTGGAAGGCTGCAGCTAAAGAGTACGTTAACCGTCTTGCCGCATTTCTGAAACAGATAGGTACATATACAATTAAATACAAATAAAATAAACTTTATTTGGTATATAAATTACATAATTACAGTATAAATTGTGAACCCATTGGCTTCGAACTAGTATCACATCTCCCATGAATAGATGTTCTTATTCTTATATCTAGAAAATGTTTGCCATATTTATGCGTGTTAATTACACAAAATAGAGATTGGTGGACAGCGTAGCTTATTTGGTAGTTAGATTACAAGGTGTAAATACGTTATTCAGTTAATAGCGCAGATTAAATACCCTGTTGATCGGCGATGAAACGAGTTTCGCCTACTATCACAACTCACCAGCGGGGGCGCAGGACGACGTACGATACCGCGCTTGTGATTAGCAAACATCCGTGTGACGCGCACTACTTTCCACGAATGATCGGACAAAACGAGATAGAGTTATACAAATCAAAGAATAGAGCGGGAAGCAAATAAAGACACGAACGGGATGAACTGAGCAATCCTGCTACTTAACGGCGAAGGAGGGGAAGTCGTATGATCAGTCAAGTGGGTTATTGTCACGGATATTCGGGGGATATGCCTTGATTGTGAATTTAGTTCCTCCTCCTTCCTCCCACCTAAATAATTACTACATAAACAAAAGTTATAATTACGACACACAACCGCATATTTTAGCACGCACACTACAAATTATGATTGTGCTCTTTATGACAACATACATAAAATAGGCGGAACATTTCCGTATAAACAAATAATTTTATGTCTATGTAGAAGGAGTCACTCGCTCACACACGTAACTAGGGATTGAAATGAGTGATTGCAAAATTTATTCGACATTTTATTTTGGGCTGTATTATTATATTTACATTTATTAAGTTTTACTAATATACAAATACGTAAATATATTTATCTATAAAAATTGATACCCTGTACGACATGTATTATACTATAAAGAAATGGATAAAGTTGGAGTAGAAATCAGTTTGCATTTTTCAAATTAACAGTTTTACGTCAAATGTATACAAAAGTACTAGCAGTGCCCCGCGGGTTTACCCGCGTAGTTCTCGTTCCCGTTATTTTATCAAGATAAAAGGAGCCTAAGCCTATGTGTTCTTCCAAAATATAATCTTACTGTATTTCAAATTACAACTTAATCCGTTCATACGTTTCAACGGGATTGAGCAACAAACATCCAAATACCCAAACGTCCAAACATTGGCATTTGTAATATTAGGTAGTAGGATTTACGATACCAATGACAAAAAACATTATTATTTTTTTTGCTTTCCTGCTTGTACTGGGTAATCTCTGAAACGGCTAGACTAATTTTAAGGGACTTTTAATGAAACAGTTTATTAAACCCTATAGCTGATGGCTTAGCTATAGGCTTAAATAAACATCACTTTATCCCGGTTTGAAGGACTATGTTTCCAGAGAAATTACAGGGCATAGAGGTAAAACATTATATCTCAGACCGTCGAACGCCGTAAATCCTAATGCCGTGAATTGGACTATCTGCAAGGAAGGAAGAGAGGCCTTTGCCCAGCAGTGGGACAATGTAGGCTTGTAATAATACTAACATTTTATTTTCATCAAGCACGAGAAAAGTACTTTAAAAAAACGTAAAAAGTTATGCCTTAGACGATTAGCTGTCTGGTAGTGAAAGTCCCGTCATAGTTGGTCCAGCTGTTTGGTAGATTAGTGGAACAAACAAGGTAGACAAAAAGTTTTAAGATTTCGAAGAAATTTCACATCGGCAAACTCCATTACCCCATCACTAACGCGCCAACGTACTGTCTAGGCGCTTCAGAGCGACTGAACGAATGTCAGAGTTATGCGGTCATATTAACCGTATCGAGAAGACACTGCCACGCCCTAAAGGCTATCCCCCGATATCCGTGGTTATTGTCTTTGGTTAATAGTATAGCCTTAGATAATGTAGGTATATGAACCCTCTTTGAGTGTAGCATTACATAACAGCCTACTAAATGTTCCCACTGCTGCGACTCGGGCCCTTCTCTCGCAAGGAGAGAGTCAAGGCTATCCACCACGCTGCCACAGTGCGAGTTGGTAGATAACACATGACATCGAAAGATTCTAGGTACAGTCCGCGAGGTATAAACTGAGATTTGCATTTGTGTGAGTGTACATGGATAGTGTAGGTGTGACAACCAGCCTTAGGCGCGGCGCCATTCTGTCTCGCCGCGCTCCTGCCTGATTGGTGATCACTCACACTAATGCAAAGCTCAGCTTATACCTCGCGGACTGTACGTATCGGTTTTTTCCCGATTTTTTTTCTTCAGCGTTGTAAGTTAGCGGGATTACATGCATGACTTCGAAAAGACAGTGGTGCGCGTGAGACACCAGGGGCTTCGAATCGATAGATGCTGTACTCCTCACTAGCCGTAACTTGATCAGCTTTTCGATAGGCTTCACAGAAAAAAAACACGTTTTTTCCATTATAGTGTGATGAGGCGAGCAAGACATGGTAAGTAACAATCCTGCCTATAACTTATGTATTTACTGTGCTATAACAGTCAAGCACCACACACCATTTTTTTTTTTGTATTTGAACTTGAAGAGTCCAAATCACTGTCTAGCATTGCGCTACGCTCGTCACCTGGAGGTATAAGATGCATCTCTTCGCCCAGTAATTTATATGGGAACATTGCCTTTCTAAACCGAAAACAGTAATGCTTGCACATTCCTGCTAGTTGTTAGAATATCTGGCAATGGTACTTCCCCTGGTAGACTCTATAGAGAGCCCTACCACTGGATACTTTCAAGTAGTGGTAGTGGTAGTAGGTAGTGAAGGTGTAGGTACCTACTATCTAATCCAGCAAAAATCTCAAGAATGTAAACGTTCAATATAAAATTCTCACGGGATTCCTAGATTAGGTTTATCTCAAGAGCGCATTGCGAAATCCTATCCTATGTTGATGTCCTATAAATCATAGATTACCTTTATCAGACCTGTCAAGTGATAAGGACAGATATGAGCGAGACGATCGATGTCCACATCTATTGTTTATGTTACTAGACGAACAACTCTAACTAGGACAAACTAAAGCATGACACTAGAAATGATTAAGACCAATATTTGCAGACACATTCATTCCGCTAACCGGTCGTCATGTAGATGAAATAATACTTTACTCTCACAGACGAACACGTGACACTAGAAATGATTTAAGGCCACTATTTGCTGATACATCCATTCTGCTAACTGGTCGTCATGTAGAAGAAATACTAATAATCTCTTCTCATAGACGAACGCATGGCACTCGAAAGAATTTAAGTCCAATATTTGCATAAACATTTATTCCGCTAACTGGTCGTCATGAAATGCAAACCTCTTTTCATAGACGAACGCATGGCACTCGAAAGGATGTAAGATCACTATTTCCATTAGGCCATTATTATAATTCCGCGAACTGGAGACGAAATACATTCATTTCGCTAACTTGTCGTCATGTAGCAGAATTACTAACCTGCTCTCACAGACGAACGCGTGGCACTCGAAAGGGTTCAACCCCTTCACGTCGGCGTTGTCCTTCACGATGATCATGGAGAACACCCTCGTATAGACCAGGTCCTGGACGCCGTACGATATGGACTCGATGTTGAAGAATACCGCCATGTGTTCGAATTCTTCTCGTTTCGTTCCTGGAAATTAAAAAAAACATGATTTTTATTTCGAGACTCTAAAATAACGTGATATACGTAACGCACATGAAGCAAACACTTCATATCCTTTTTTTGACAGGAAAATTGCGCAGTACTTTTCAAAGAGTACGTATTCCATGCGCAATTTTCCATCTATTCTACCTACTTACTGTGAAATTTTGCTCACTTAAATAGAGAATGAATGCAAAATGTTAACAATTTATTAAATTACGTTATAATGGATGGAAATAAGTAATACATTTTTGACGCTTTATAAAAATGTTTTATTTTATTAATTGGCAATTTATAACCAATTTTAATAGAAAAAAAAACATACGGTCGAATTGAGAAACCTCCTTTTTTTGAAGTCTAAAATTATGATTGACATTATTTTTTTAACGAACTGGTAAGTTCGTAAAAAAAAACCCAACGAGTAATAATTGATGACGTATAACACACCTTGGTTGATAGTTTCGAGGTGGACGCCGTCCACAGTGATGGTGAGTCTGACTATGGGCAGGATTTGACCTGGAATATGAAATAAAATATATCAGAAAAACGATTGGTACCATATAAAAAAAGTAACAAAATTATTTTCTTAGACTTAAATTTAAAAAGTAAACATTGTTTCCATCATCATTCATATTATTTTTAGATAATGATGATGACTGGTTAATTCACCATTTTCACATTCCCGCCATTATCACACTGCTAGTACCAAAGAGTTTACGTATACTACGTATAGAGTTGGCACAAACGCTTTACACCAAAAGCACGGGTAGCATCTTTCTTGCCTTGTCGCTCTTGTGGAAGTGTCATACTTTTGTCGCAGCTCACTCTGTTGCCATAGAAAGTATGCACGTCATCTGCTTACAATTGACACAAAGGAACCGTGCGGAAAATCTAACTCTATACGTACTATAATATGTAAACTCTTTGGCTAGTACATTATGAAGTATGGCTACGGCTGGTCTAGTCGGGAGAACGGCGACTGTCAATCCGGAGCGGATTCGAATCTCACACGTACAGCTGTTTTTTCGTAGTCATGTGCGTAATGCCGCTAACTTAAAAACTGTGAAGTAAAACATCGTGAGGAAACCGAAATGTTCCTAGATTCTTTCGAGGCCATGTGTCAGCGTATCCGCCTAAACCGTCTTAGGTTTGTATTACTCGATTTTCCCTTGAAATTATAGAGACAGTAAAAGAAAAGCCATAACCGTTTTTTTTGTAACAGTTATGAGTAACGAGACAAGTAGTCTACCGCCGAACGAAAACTGTCTTAGCCTTATGATTCTATCTCTTTTCTTTTCGCTTAAAATGATAGAGACGGCAATACCAAAGTTAAAGCCGATTTAGTTAAACGGTAGAAAGCCATGACATGGCAAGCAACATGCCTGCCCATAACGGTTTTTCTACTATTCACATATTTGTTTTTCAAATTATTTAGTTTCTACTATACATTTGCCTACATAAATATAAACATGGGTAGACACTTCACACACAACACCATCTGACCACAAACTAAGCAAAGCTTGTACTATGGAAGCCAGATAGCTGACACAATACTTATATAGTCAAAGTCAAAGTCAAAGTCAAAGTTCTTTATTGATAAATGTACAATTTACACGTCAATTTTATAAAAAAACAAAATAAGAGTATACAAAGAGTATACATATTTAAAGTTTAAATTGAACTTTATATTGTACGATAAAGGTATCGTAAAAATAAGTGTCAAAAATTAAAATATATGTACTTATTACAATTGTAATGAACAATGTCAATTTTTTACAACTTTATTGTGAGTTTGCCATCACTATATAAAAACTCGCTGTAACTATAAAAAGTTTGATCGATAAGCCAGCTTTTTAATCGGTTTTTGAAGCTACCCGAACTCGGTGCTAATTTAATATAGACTATAAATAATACGGTATATTTTTAAATACATACTTATTATGCATAGAAAACACCTGAAACATAACATTTATGTTTCGACTCAGCGGGTGGCTGGTAGAAAATGCGTCCTAGCATTAAGCTTTCCGTTTACACATTATATTTGTCATTGTGCAATAAATCTATACTAATATTATAAAGCTGAAGAGTTTGTTTGTTTGTTTGAACGCTAGAATCTCGGTCAGTACTGGTCCGAATTGAAAGATAATTTTTCTATCGGATAGTCCATTTATCGAGGAAGGCTATAGGCTATAGAACATAACGCTACTATCAATAGAAGCGGAGCATGAATCAAGAATGTTACAAAATCGGGAAAAAATATTTATAAATAATACCTTTTTGAGAGTTTTCGTACGTTTCGTGCTTTGACATGACATATGACAGCATGTGTCTAAGGTGGCGTCATTGAATATAAACCTTTGCTATTCAAATTTGTTTCTAAATCTGAGTTGGTACGACCAATTTCTGACAGGTGGCGTAGCAGGTAGCTGAAGAGGTTTTTGTTTGAAAGCGATATTCTCAGGAATGACTGAACCGATTTCAGTCATTCTTTCACGTTGGAAATGTACGGGATCCCGCTGAGTGCTATATATGTACCATGGGCGAAGCCGGGGCGGACATCTAGTATTAAATAAAATAAATAGCAGTAAAGTGTCACGCTAATGGAACATAAAGAGTCCAAGTCATTACTTAGCACTGCACTCATCACCCATCAATCTAAGATGTTTTATCTCCAAACGTTTTATTTTATTTTCTGTGGAAACATTGTCCTTCGATCCGGAACATAGTGATATTTTACATTACTGCTCGGTAGAATAATTGGCAAAAGTGAGGTACTTTAGGCGGTAGAATGGCAGGATATTATAGATGCATAATAGTCGGCGAAAAAACTAGTACATAATATATCTAAAGAAACAATAATTACCCGGAGGCAACGCCTTGGCGGCAGCCACCATCAGATCCACCGGCTTTCTAGTGTGTTTGATGCCCCATAGCCCACGAGCGTCGCTCTGGCCCAAGTATTTTACCTGCAATGCAAAATATTACAAAACAATATAAACCCTCTTCAGTATACAACAAAAAACTAATTGCGCAGCTGTTTTAGAGCCGAGCGGCTTAGCTCGAAGCGATGGTAAAATACCTGATGGGATGACTTTGATTGGAAAATGGGACGGCCCTTGGTCTGGGATGCAACCTGCGTCGATACTTTGGCGCCGTCTCATCTTTCACGGACACAAGCTAGAGCTGGCGCGTCAGCTGAACAAGCTGAAGACCTCAAGAGGCGCAAATGTAGCTGTATTGATAGCGGATACATGTTTGAGCCTTTTGGGGTCGAAACTTTGGGACCGTGGGGACTGAGTGCCAAAAATATTTACAAAGATTTAGCGAAACGTCTTTGTGATGCAACTCGTGACTAAAATGTTGGCCTTTTTTTGCTCAGCGCATAAGTATCGCTATTCAACGTGGCAATGGGGCTAGCATTTTGGGCACGATTCCTGCTGGCATCGGTCTTATAGACTAATATCGTGTACATCATGTAAATAAATATATCTATATTGTTAATATTTTCCTGAAATAAATGTGACCTTTCATTTTGGCAAAAAAAAAAAGAAAACAAAAAACAGTACTTAAATAAATACCTCCTTATACTCTATTAATTATATTCAAAGCATACATTGATGTACCTATATTCCGTGTGTAGGATATACGCCCCAAATGAATCCGTCACGGCATAGTGCATCCAATCAGACCTAGGTACTTTCCATACAAAGACTGGTCATGGTGTAGAATATGTGTTATTCATGGTGCGTGTTTCTCCCTCCTATTGTTGGGTAATTGGATTAACTGTACTTATTTTAGCAGAGTCACTACTTACTGGCCAAGTGGTAGAATCAGAATGAGGATTTAAATAAATTAATATTGGTGGACAATTCACACACAACACCATCTGACCCCAAACTAAGCAAAGCTTGTGTGATGGCAGCCAGATAGCTGATATAATACTTATATAGTTTTTTAAATACATACTTATCATACATAGAAACACCCAGACACAGTGCAAACATGTAACTGATGTAATTTGCTTTATCCTTGATTATTTAAATCAAACGTATATTTATGTGAAGAGCCATGTCTGTCATAATCAATCCATGCACGGTTGTTGGAAGATATAGCTGCAAACTATAACCGATAAGGCTCCCAATTAATATGTAACTTTTTTGAAGTGAATACTTCTTTAAGCGCGTTGAGACCAAATTTTCGTGGGCTGTGAAATGAAATGAACCGTCACGCTCGGGTATGATAATAATTTCCGGATGAACTCGGGATGCTAGAGCGAACTAGATTGATCTAGTCACGAAATATTAAATTTGCATTTCACATCCTTTGCAAAAAAGTTTTTGCTGTCATATACTCATCGATATGATTAAGGAAAAAGAGTTCAATGCATATACTCGTAATACTGTTTTATCACAGCACTTAGATATATACACTACGTAAACACACAAAATGATACCTATTTTCATCACACCTATAAAATAAATAAATATAGCAAACACTAAAAAATTTGCTAGTCAAACCCTATTTCTGAACCGCGTATTTTTTTTTTAAATTTATTATTTGCCATAAGTACTAATCATTTCGCCTCATGTTATTATCGTGTTGCTGTGCTTACTAGGCTACTACCTACTAATTTTCAATTTCTAAATGTATTTGTAATTATTAAAATTATTTAGTGGTCTTTAAGTATAAGTTCTTATTTTAGTTTTCACTTCTGCCGTGCGGTCTTAGCGCACACATTTTGACGTGACAACGTCTTATAAATTGGTTTGCCGGGTGACACTTCCAGAAACTGCGTTACGCTCCGCTCACGTTATGCGCTCACAACGAGAGCGAGTGAGAGGCACGCGTCCCTTCCACTCGGGCATGGTTAGCCCGCCTAAGAGCGAGAGAGACAGACATAAAAAGTGAAAGGCACGCGTCCCTTCCGTAAAATTATTTTACCACTCAAAGTCGTTGTCACGTAAAACTTTCGCCCGTATACCGACTTTACAGGCAACCAATTTTTTTTAAGCTATTGCATAGCTTTTATCGCGGGCCTGGGGACCGAATTTTAGTGATCGTGCATCTCTTTCTTACGTTCACAAGAAAGAGGGATGGAAGACCGTAACGCCGTCCTCCCCACTCGGTCATTCGACTTTGAATCTTATTTGTATTAGCTTTACAGACTAAATGCTCTTAGCAGTGTTGCCAACTTAACGGATTTCCCATGATATTTTTTATGGTAAACAAATGTCATTCTTCAAAATAAAAGCAATTCCGAAAAATTGTTAACATCCCTATTGCTTATGTTGATAAAAATGCATGCAACATGCAATGCAATAGCTTTACCGCGGCAGTCCCCGAGTGCCACACTTCTTTTTTTTATAACAGTTTGACTTTACTTTGTTCTCCTGTTATTTTGGCTTTTATGTAGTTTTCCTATCTTATCATAACGCGTCACGTTCGCGTGATGCGCGCGTTTTAAAGAGCTGACCATTCAGTACTTCCTGACATTCACACCTAACAAATTTAATCACAGTATTAAAAACCGATTTAGCTATCTACATATCTAATGATAAACAGAATACAAGTAAAGTTTCCCGAAATCTCATTTTTTTGATAAATAACTACAGTAGATATGTATCGAAGTGGTTAATGCAATATATCCAATATAAAATCTAGATTTCTGGCTACTGGGTATGCTATCTGTTCATACATCTTGACTTAAAAAAAAATGGCAGTCTTTGCGACTGCTGATAGAAGTGTAAACTTAGAATTTGATAGCACACTTTGGAAACTACGCAGGCGAAACCTTAGGACGCTCCTAGTTTTAAATATGTTTAAAGTATGGTTATCAAGATAAGTCTTCTTAGCAGGGCCATCAGCAGTAGGATAAGCTTTACCATCCAGTAGTAAGTCTTGTCTTGTAGTGGGGTCTTTGAGTCCGCCTGGGGTAGTACCATACCTTTGCCAGTTATTCTGCCGTCGACCAGTAGTGTTAAAACATTACTGTTTCCAGTTTGAAGGGCAACGTTTACAGTTAAATTACTGGGCTAAGAGATAAAACACTTTTTATCTCCGGGTGACGAGCGCAGTGCGATGCTAGGTAATGATTTGGACTCTTCGTGCTCAAATAGCTGTGTGTCACTGTGCTGTTATGGGCAGGCATGTTGCTTACCACCAGGCATATGTCCTGCTCGTCTCGTCACTCTAACCTATATAAAAAATAAATTATATTTTATATGCATATAAAGCATGGCCATCTAGATTACTAATATAAGTACGGCCATCTAAACGCGTTAAAACACATAAAGTGTTAACGCGCCTAATAAAGGTTTTTAATCCAAAAATGTGTGTATGTACATATGTAGGTATACGCTTGGTCGACGCGACGCGTGACCGAAATGCTGGCGTTTATCGGGCCCAACGCATAAGCATTGCCATTCAGCGTGGTAATGCCGCCGGCATGCTGGGTATGCTTCCGATTGGTAGTGGGCTTGAACATCTTGATTATCTGTAGACCTACAGTGGTCTATAGATAATTCAGGTGTGCTTAGTGTAAGTAGTTAGGTAGGTTTGTAGCGTAGTGTAGTTCTCATTGTATTTTAGTTTTGTTAATAAAGGATCTGCCCTCTAAAAAAAAGGTAGGCACAATTATTTTTTTAAACTTTTATAGGTTTACACTTGACCGCCATCTCGCCTGATGTTAAGCGACGATGCGGTCTACGATGGAGCGTGTTTACCTAGAAGAAACCGATTCACTCTCGATTTGAAGACACATGCGTCTCTTATTGAGGTTAAAAAAATTAACTTTTGCCGTTAAGTGTAGTTAACATGTTTAGTCATGACTCAGTTGGCTGAGTCTATTTACTGAGGCATTTTGGTCGTGGAGTCGATTCTCAATCAGATCAAAATTACATCTTATTATGTATTAAATAAAATTGCATTAAAATGTTTTTCATTCGGGGTCTTCTCTCGCAAAGAGAGGGTCAAATCTATAATCCAAGAATGCCTCAATGTGGTGGATAACGCATGCCCTTGAAAGGTTTTAGGAACATGCCGATTTTCTCATTATGTTTTCATTCACCGTTTTAAGTAAACATAATAAATATTGGTGGACAATTCACACACAACACCATCTGACCCCAAACTAAGCAAAGCTTGTGATATGGCGGCCAGATAGCTGATATAATCTATACTTATAATAAAACTGTAACGGGTCGAATTCTGTACATTGAAGATATTTTGAAAAAAATTTTTTTGGGGCACTCCATAGTCGATACTGATTGCGAAACTGCATTTTTTTTCTTTCATGTCTGTCTGTCTGTCTGTCTGTCTGTCTGTCTGTCTGTCTGTCTTTCTATAGGGATCACGCATCACGCCGAAACTACTGATTCAATTCAGCTGAAACTTGGCATGATTTTAGTTTATACTAAGGACATTGCTGTAGGCTACTTTTGATCCCCAAATTCTAATTGGTTTTCTTGCGGAAGGGTGTGAAAGTCAGAATGTGTATTTGGTTGTAACTCATGTTTGCGTTGTTTAATTTCATTAATTCTTTTTTTGGTAGAAAGAACACATTTTTTGTATTGTCCCGTCAAAATTTGAACAATATCGGTCGGTTGGTTCGAAAATTACATAAACATTAAATAATAACGACACGCGCGGCGCGTTCAGTACATACTAACTACTAAGTATTCTGTGTATCACAGACGATCCACAGAATATCTAGATTCTAGATTCTAGAAAGTGCCCACGTGATCGCGTCGCGTCGTTTTGGACGACAAAATAATTGTCAAAAATATATTTTTTTGTGGAAAAACAAACATCATTCGGTTAGAATCGACTTCAAGCAAGGAGGATATGTTCTCAATCGGGGTGCATGTTTTTTTATTTTACGCGATAACTCCGCTAATTGTTAGTTGATTTTGATAATTTCTTTTTGTTTGGTAGAAAATACTTCAGAGGTGATCTTAGATATCGAAAACAGGGAGTAGTTTTCAAATATCAACAAAAAACTAAAATCAGCTTAGATTTTTTTCTTAACTTTTACAGGTTTACACTTGACCACCATCTCGCCTGATGTTAAACGACAATGCGGTCTACGATGGAGCGTGTTTACCTAGAAATAACCGATTTACTCTCGATTTGAAGACACAAAGATTATAATCATCGGGGAAAACCCACTCAGGCAACGTATTCCACAGCCTAGATGTTCTTATCACAAAATTAGAGTCAAATCTCTTCGTTCGTGTCTTTGGAACATCAACCATGAAACGATGTCGCTTTTTCGAGCTACGAGCATTCCGATAAAAAAAGGGCAAGGTGGTATCAGATCATGCAAATCAGTCGCACACTCTCCGAAGTGTATCCGATAAAAAACCGATAGGCTAGCTAAGATTTATCTGTACGACATAGTAATACCTTCTTATAAAATTTTGTCGAATGACAGAATTAAATTACCTGTCATTGAAGTAGATTTTTATATTTGGAGAAAACATATCAGCATAATAACTAGCAGCATAAACAACCCATTAAATGTTCCCACTGCTGGGCGTCGGGGCCTTCTCTCGCAAGGAGAGAGACCAGTGTCGGTTGGTGGATAACATATGACTTAGAACTTAGATTATAGGTAGATTTCGGTTTCTTCACGGTGTTTTCCTTCACCGTTTTAATTACCGGCATTACGAACATGACTCTGAAAAGATAGTGGTGCGCGTGATTTTGAACCCTGGGTCTCCGGATCGACAGTCGCCGTTCTCCCGACTAGGTCAGCTGTAACTTACTAGACCAGCCGTAACTTATTAGAAAACGTATTATTTCAATCCAAATACTGTTTAAAATTTAAAGGTAGTGTTCAACAAGCTTCGGTGACCGACGCAGACCGTTGTTAGGGTTCCGTACACAAAGGGTAAAAACGGGACCCTATTACTGAGACTTCGCTATCCGTCCGTCCGTCCGTCCGTCCGTCTGTCACCAGGCTGTATCTCAAGAACGGTGATAGCTAGACAGTTGAAATTTTCGCAGATGATGTATTTCTATTGCCGATTTAATCATGGCGGAACGTATCAAGTGATCGGGTTGAAATTTGAAATAGAATTAGTTAACAGTCTGGAAGAACACATAGGCTAAACATTGCCTATGTATAAGTACTCTATGTATTACGTAACAAACATCCAAACAGTGACATTCATAATATTTACAGGACAACGTTGGAACGGCTGAACATATTTGGATGGAATTCGAAACACACGTAGTTTGAACTCAGAAATAACAAATCGGTTACTTATAGGTTACTGTGACGTAGGAAAGACTAAGCAAATTTGGTAGAAAATTGAAACAGAAATAACTCATAGTCTGAAATACCACATTTATGTATTTATTACCTATCAACCTGAAAAGAAGCATGGGCCCTAAGGAAACAAATATTAACTATCACGTCAAAACGTCACAACGATATGGATTGACATACGAAACACATGTAGTTTAGAGTCTAAAATTTCACATGGGCTAATAAGTCTACATTTTCATTTAACTCCATATTAATTTAAGCATACATTTTCGTCAGGAACTTGATGTGGTGGTAAGGTAAAAGCCAAAAATGAAAAAATGTGCACCCGTTATGGCGTAGATAATATAGGTGATTTGCGTTCACAATCAAAATAACAAGCAACATAATATTCTCATTAGACGGCACTAATGCCAGTTTAAATCTAAAAGCACTAAAGGCCATTTAAATCGATGTTTTGCTATTGTGGTATGTATTTTTTCTTTCATCACTAGGTGGCGTTACTGGTATTCTAAATTGTACTAATAAGTTTTTGCTGCTAAAAGGATTATGATGCCAAATTTGGATTCTTTCGTTCTTGATTTTTTTCTGTGTTACCTACAATTAAATTCATACATTAACATTTCACTAGGACTTGGCTTAGATTTACGGGTTCAACTTGCTTGAATATCATTAAAACTCAAAATTTTAATTATTTTGATTCCACACAGGCTTCGTTCAAAATTTTACGCCGGCAAAGTTGCGGGTAACAGCTAGAAAACAGCTTGCGGATAAAAAGAAATAGGTAAGTAGGTATCAGATCATGCACATTAGCTTCAGACTTTTCATAATGTATCCTATAAAAATCCTACAAACTTAACACTTGCGGCTATGTTCGATACTACGAAACCTTACTAAGTAAGTTTGATTTTGTTTAAAAAAAGAAAAATAAAGATGATAAAATTAAATAATTTTTGTGTGGAAAAACAAATTCACTCAAACTCAAAGGTTTTTCAATGACTACTTATCCAAATATTTGACGTACGATAGTTCCAATTAATGTATAAGTCAGTAACATCTGCTTACGCGAACGAAGTAGCGGGTTCAGCTAGTACTTATATATAAATCTAAATACATACTTTTTATACATAGAACCACCCAAACACAGTGCAAACATTTCAATTCATCACACAAATATTTGCACTGGGTGGGAATCGAGCCCACGACCATCGGCGTCGCAAGCAGAGTTACTACCCACTAAGCCACGAGGCCAGTCAATTAAGTAAGCGGCATTACGCACATGACTTTGAAAAGACAGTGGGATTTGAACCACCTAATACCAGTTGCCTTCCTCCCGATTAGACCATCCCTAATGCCCGAGCTACACGAGACTAGTTTCTCATATCAGATAGTAAGCAAGCTAGTGTTAGCAAGCTTCTAGCTTCGTGTAGACAACGCTACGCAACGCTGGTTTTGCCTACACGAAGCCAGAAATACACGCTGGCTAGCTTACGAGCACTAACACTAGCTTGCTATCCTAGATTGAAAAACTAGCTTCGTGTAGCTTGGGCATAATTTCGATGAGTCCCTACAAATATTAAATATTTACATGCCGTAAGGTTGATTATGGATGTCTACATATTGTAATTACCACGGGTAATTACCCATTTTCGCAAATAAAGATTTTTTTTTAATAAATAAAATAAAACAGTGCTTCCCTCATCCAATCCGCAGATAGTTTATTTGAACTAAAACCACGAACGCAGTAAATTGCCGCCCAACTGGAGCGAAACGGCAGACAGGAAGTGACATCACGGATAAATGTGGTGCCTCATACATACTAAACAAGTGGAATGTGGAACATGGACGAATCCGGCCCGTGATTATAACAAAACAATAATATTATCAGACTAATGTGATGTGAAAGTGGACAGGATTAGCTCTGACAAGGCTACGCAGATCGGGTGGTAATGGCTGGAACTTCTTTGTTGTCGGTAGACCTTCATTGGTCTATGAATAGTTAAAATGTGCCGTTGAAGCCAAATGTGATAGACCCTCAAGGACGGCGGCAGAGTGGAGCGGTCAAATGCGACAGTGGTCCCGCGGATCTAACCCCAAGACATATCGGACAAACCTGTGAGAGTTTTAGTCAGTAGGGACACTTATTTTATGACGGGGCCACACTAACGGGAAATGCCATTAATTATCGCGATATTGGACGTTACCCGTAGGAGTAAAATACACTTTTGGTAAACGTCCATTAGGTGTATTTTACGGGAACAGTTAACATCCATTATCGCGATAATTAATGGCATTTCTCGTTAGTGTGGTGTAGTCATTAGTGGTGCCCGACAAACCCAGCATGTTTCTTTATGACACACGGTGCGTAAGATATTACGCCCTTTCAAAAAATAAAGATAATCAACTACCTTCGTTCAAAATTTCAGTGCAAATGTATCAACGAGTGGATAGTTTTAGAAGTTTATTGACGCACACTGTTCACGCCAAAAACAACCCCTAGCGACACCTAGTTTCATTCTAATGTACTTAAACGAAATTTCCTTTATTTTGTAGCACGGCAAATATCGCGTCATCGTCAGCCAATGACATCACAGCTACATGACGTGATATATTCTTCAACCAATAAAATTGTTCCTCGCTCACCCTTTCCACGATTTTTGTATTAGACACGTATTCAATAAAATTCTAGCAATCAATTCACACACAAGCTGGTTTTTATTTATTTTCCAAAATTAATTTATACCAATAATCCACATGATATATAAAAGCGCATACACACACACTCACGAATTTCCACTTTTAATAAAGTGATACGAAGTTCAGATCAGCTAGTATAGATAGATAGATATCACAGAGTAAAAACATATACAATTTTACTTCCTAACCTGAAAAGAGATGGGCAAGTCATCGACGGTGACTGGACCTTCGTTGTCCGCCATTTTGAATGAGTTCTTCTATCGTTTGTAGTTATTCTGCTTCATCGCTGGTTCTGGAAATAAGGAGAAAGTAACCAATTAGTTAATTATAACTATCCATTGTAACTATAACTGTTTATCTGATAGCTCTCTAAAGTTCTCTTAGACTAAATATCCAAGTATGCATGTAGTCCAGTCGGCGTAGACATTTAAATAGAAAAAAATCCGGGCAGCGATTTTTTTTAAACGTCAGGGGTGTTGATTGATAGAATAAATATCGATTTTCTAACTAAATCTGGTAAAGGGTTCACCGCCATCTTGTTTTAAAGTTAAATTTTTTTCGTGTTTCTGAAATAGTTCGTTAATTTTCATCTTTAGAGCAAAAATGGTTGTATCCAAAGTTGTTAGAAATTTAATATCTCACAAGTTTTTATCGTTTTTACGCTAGGATCAATATTTGCAGAGTTATACACTATCAAGTTTATCAAAGACATAATGACTGTCTGCTCCGACTGGACTAATGGGAGCGAAGCAGAGCTTAGCATAGCTTTAAACATACGAGTAGGTAAGTGTGTACCTCCATAGATACCCGCATACAAAAGACAAAGAAAATCTCCCAAAAATGACTGCAAAAAATAAGTTTTTGTTTGTTTGTGGTTTTTGTACTTTGGATACTTTGAGACACGCCGGTGTCTCGAGCGATTAATGTAATTTACCCCTAAAAACAAACATCGACTTTAAATTAAAATTAACACTTGTCAAAATTTCATTAATTTTGCGACAAAAATAAAGACGCTGTTCCAATGAGACAGGTTTTAGCGTAAACAACGGACATATTATTGATGCATGCAAATTTTAGATTTTGATGTCTCAAAGAAAACACTAAGCTGATTTTGGTTAATTTTATATTATGCAACCAAAAACTTGACATTTGATTCAGAGACCACTGAAGTACCTATGATCTATGAAACAATAAAAAAACATTAAAATCGACTCGTTTTTTATTTAATGTGCCATCAAAAGGCTACTCAATAACTGAAACATAGGTGAAAGAATTACTTTGTTATCTTAATAAGTTCCCGTGATATCACGATTTTTAAATCACAATTTTGGACTCTCCCAAAAACGCTTCATACAAAAACACTACTGAAACGTGACGTCACTGTGTCGTATTTTCTATGCGTCGCGCGTAAAGTTTGTATGCTAACTATATTAAATATTGCGTTTATGAAACTGGCTTCATGATAAAACTCACTAGAAATTGAATGGGTTATCCAATGGTAAATACCTTTTCTAATAATTTCGTACTTTTAAAATGGACTTGCTCATCCAGCTTTGAATGATCATAAAGTAAGTTAAACTAAAAGATATCAAAATTAAAATTGGTTCATTTTTTATTCTATTGGAATACTGTCATTGTATCAAATAATTTAATATAATTCCAGGATCAGTCGTTGTGCCTATTAGAACATACAACATACTTACAAAACAAAACAAAAAATACATCCGATTGGAAATGCTCCTTTTTGACAAACTTCGAAAAAGGCAGAGGTTCTCAATTTGGTTCTATATTTTTTCTTGATGTAAGTATTTTACGCAATAGCGCCGCGATTTGTGCTTCAATTTTGATAGTTCTTTTTTGGTTTGGTAGGTTCAGAGGTGGTTCCGTATACATTTTATCGAAATCGGTTTTTGTAATAGGAACAAAAACTAACATTTGCTCTCATGTATTCAGACGACGCAACGTGACGATGGTCATAGATTCTTAAGAAATTTGGTTGTGTGGCCGAATTTAATTTTAAATTAAAGTTAAATTTTGTAAAAAAAAATTTTGCGGTGAAATAATTTATTAAATCGTTAATGTGCAAACATTACTGTGTTCCGATTTGAAGGGCAATGTTTCCTGATAAATTACAGGGCTTAGAGATATAACATCTTAGATCTCTGGGTGACGAGCGCAGTGCAGTGCTAGGTAATGATTTAGACTCATCATGTTCCAATAGCTGCGTGTGTTAAGTGGCAGGCATGCTGCTTACCATCAGGCACATGTCCTGATCGTCTCACCATTCTTTAATAATAAAAAAAGAAGCAATTAACGCAAAGTTAGCTCATTCAGAATACATCGACTGATACGATGTTTTAAATTAACATTTCAACAATTTAAATTAATGCGACTTTAATATGCCATTTGAGTATCTAGATCAATGATATCATTTCGTAACAAAACGTCTGGCGAGAAAATGTTATTCAATTTTATACTGAACTAGATGCCTGCCCCGGCTTCTCCCGTGGTATATTATATAGCACTCATCGGGATCCCGTACATATCCAACGGTGAAAGAATGACTGAAATCGGTTCAGTCATTCCTGAGAATATCGATTTCAAACAAAAAACCTCTTCAGCTACCTGCTACGCCACCTGTCGGAAATTGGTCGTACCAACTCAGATTTAGAAAAAAAAATTAGCAAAGGTTTATATTCAAGGCACAGATTACTGAAATTCAATGACGCAATCTTTGACACATGCTGTCATATGTCATGTCAAAGCACGAAACGTACGAAAACTCTCAAAAGGGGAATATTTTTTCCCGATTTTGTTACATTCTTGTTTCATGCTCCGCTTCAATTAATAGTAGAGTTATTTTCTATAGCCTAAAGCCTTCCTCGATAAATGGACTATCCAATAGAAAAAGAATCTTTCAATTCGGACCAGTACTTCCCGTGATCCTAGCGTTCAAACAAACAAACAAACAAACTCTTCAGCTTTATAATATTAGTATAGATATTGATTTACAAAGTAAAAGTGTCAGTCAATCTAAAGCTCAAAGTCCCCGAGATATAAAAAAAAACATTTTTCTATTAGAATCTCGGAGGCTACCGCTACGATTATAATTATTATTTCTACACTAGCAGCGCCCTACGGATTTACTCGCTTAGCTCTCATTCACATTATTTTTTCGGTATAAAAAAGTATCCCATCCGCTCTTCCGAACTGTAAACTGTGTTCCAAATATCAACCAGATCCGTACAAACGTTCCGTAATTGAGAAACAAACATCCAAAAATTAACAACTTTTTTTTATTCATTAATTTTATAGGGACTTTTAGACTACAAGTCTATGCCAGCCCCATCGTAACCTAATAAACCATATTTACAATATTTTAAATAATTACTAACCATAAGGATATAATAAGCCAACTAGGTAAATTAATTGTCGAGCAGGAATGATTTCGAGCTCGGAGAAAACAATCCGCCAGTCCATAAATCATTTCTGCTTCTTTAGAATTAGGGTTAGATAACATTTCTTGAATTACGCCAAAGTCAAAGTCAAAGTACTTTATTCATAAATATACAATTTACACGTCAATTAGTAAAAAATAAAAACAAAAGAAAGAGCATACAAATTGTATACATTTTCAAAGTTTGAAACTACTACTTTACTGTATTACAATAATTATTGTACAGAAAACTGTCAAGCATTATACGAGTATAATGTCTTTATTGCAATTGTACTCACCTATGTCAAATTTATTTATTTACATTTTTATGGGAACTTTGCCATCACTCTCTAAAAATTCGCTGACGCCTACATTGGACTCGCTGACGTTTAGTTCCAGAAAAAAAAATTAACATTTATTGTATAAGATCTTAGATTGTAGCATTTGGCACCTGTCTCATTTCTACTGATTCACAAAAAGAGGGGTCGGAAACAGCTGATGTCAGCTGGGGTGCACCTGTCGATCCACGAAATTGTATTATCAGTTCGTGAACATTGAATTGGTTACCCATAATATTTTTTTTCCGAATAAACAAAGCATAAACAGGCCACTAAAGGTTCCCACTGCTGGGACTCGGGCACTTATCTCGCAAGGAGAGAGTTAAGGCCATAATCCAGCTGACCCAGTGTGGGTTAGTGGATGACACATGATCTCGAAAGATTCTAGGTATACGGTTTCCTCACGATGTTTTCTTTTACCGTATTAGTTAGCGGCTTCGAAAAGACAGTGGTGCGCGTGGAGGTTGAATGTCGCAGCTTAGCGTTGGATATGAAAAAAATATTAATTGTAATTTGCCCGGAATCATTACCTTTAAAATAGGAACAGTAATTGTCTAAATTACTAATTGACAACAGAATATCTAATTCCGCTAATTAATTTCGATGACATTTATTATATTATATCTAATCAAACCATCTAATGAGCAATTCTTGTAAAAATACTTTGATAGAATCAGATAACTGTTTTATGACCCAAATGCCTATTTTAAGGGCGCTAAGGACATTCTAAATATTCTACGCTTACATTTTATTACCAAACTGAAAAGGTTTCTTGTTTGAACTCTCTAATCTCAGGACTATAGACCGATTTGAAAAAAAATTCACCGTTGGTTATGTACGAGATTGAGTGCTATATAATATGTATCACGGGCGAAGCCGGAGTAAACCGCTAGTCTTACTAATGTTATAAAAGCAATAATTTAAATTTTTGTAATATTTTCTAGCAAAAAATTTACAGAAAGAATGTGGATAACATTCGGAAAAAATTATAACAACGCGTAAAAACTGCCTGCAACCAGTTTTGCCTACTTTAGTTTTTCAGATGATCGTACCATAAATAATAAAATTAAGTATTTTTTTGTTGTAAATTGTGATGTTTCTACATTATCCAAAGGAACTCCGTTCCTACCAGGTGTCCCGTGATACCACATCATCATCATCAACAGCCTACTAAATGTTCCCACTGCTAAGACTCGGGGCCTTCTCTCGCAAGAGAGGTGACACCACATATATTTATATGTTTTTTAAAGCACAGAATAACAAGACGAGAAGTACATTGTGCCTGATGGTAAGCAAAATACCTGCCATATAACAACACAGTGACACGCAACTATTGGAACATGAAAAGTCCAAATCATTACCTAGCACTCCACTGCGGCGCTTGTCACCCAGACATCTATGTTATATCTCTAAGCCCTGTAATTTCTCTGGAAACGTTGCCCTTCAAACCAGAACACAGTAATGTTTGAACATTGCTGCTTGGCAGTAGAATAACTGGCAAAAGTGTGGTACTTCCCCAGGTGGACTCTTCCAATAGTCCTACCACTACACTACACTACACTATTATGTATTTATTCGCAAGTTTTGTTCAAGGCTCAGCGAATTTAGATATGAAAATAATAGCGATGATTTTATCCAATTATTTATATCTAATCAACCTATCTAATGCGCGATTCTTGTAAATACTATAATAGAATCAGATAATTATTTTGGCCGTAGCATACCCCCTTGACTTTCCTTCCAGCGGCCCCAAGCCGAGGTCGTACCAACGAATGCGATTTTTTAGAGATTTCGAAAGTTGCTAGTCGTAGTTAATGCACAAACAAGAACTAAATTTAAACATTTTAGTTTACCCCCGACTACCTCGGTTCATTCAAACGCATTGAAATCGGTCCATCCGCTTAGGCTCTACGGTGCCACAGATATACACACACACAGACAGACACACAGACGCACATGCAGACAGACATCAAACTTATAACACTCCTTTTTTGATCGGGGGTTAAAAAGGATAATTGTTTATTGACCAAAATATGATTCCTTTTACTACCGATCTAGAGTGTGATTGGACAAATGGATGCCCAATTTGGGTTCAGCGGGTCGAAATATATGCCCTTAGGTGGGTCCCGTTCGGTCCAAAGTACAGACACCTTTTTTTATGTGCCGGTGTTTTCGATACAATTGCTAGCGTTCATGTGAAGTTAAAGAGAATGAGATGTACTTCGTGCACTCAAGAATGTATTTTGCGTGCCTGTTATCTATAAAACGCAATGGATGCGATCATTTGACGTAATGTCACTACGTGTACTTGTCTCAGATGTAAACCTACTTGGTCTGCTGAGATGTTGGACACCAAATCACTTTTATTTCATCGCAGATGGAGTAATATTATTATTACTTCTTTTTTTTAAATAAAGAGTGACGAGACGAGCAGGACATGTGCCTGATGGTAAGCATGCCTGCCACACAACAACACAGTGACACGCAGCTATTGGAACATGAAGACTCCAAATCATTGCATAGCACTGCCCTGCGCGCGTCACCCAGAGATCTAAGATGTTATATCTCTAAGCCCTGTAATTTCTCGCATCGCTTTGTGGTTTTCTGTTTCTATAATTTTCTCGTAATAAAAAGCAGCCTAGGTATGTGTTACTTGGTCGCGTTACAACACTTTCCTATTGAGACGATCCGCATTTTCTTTAATTTTCTGGTCACCACAGCCGTTAAAAATAATCATACTAAAAATATTATAAATACGAAAGTTTGCATGTTTGTATGCTTGTTGCTCGATCACGTCGGAAATTCGGAACCAATTAGGTTGAAATTCAGAATACGATTAAATTATAGTCTGCAATACCCAAAGAGTTTACATATACTACGTATAGAGTTGGCACAAACGCTTTACACCGAAAGCACGGGTAGCATCTTTCTTACCTTGTCGCTCTTATGGAAGAGTCATACTTTTGTCGCGGTACATCACTCTGCTGCCATAGAAAGTATGCACGTCATCTGCTTACGATTGACACAAAGGAACCGTGCGGAAAATCTAACTCTATACGTAGTATATGTAAACTCTTTGGGAAAATCTAATTCTATACATAGTATATGTAAACTCTTGGCAGTAACACATAGGTTATATTTATTTCGGCAAAATAATAAGAACGGGAACTATGCAGATAAAACCGTGCGGTGCTACTAGTCTAAACTTATATATATAAAGCTGAAAAGTGTATTTGTTTGAGCGCGATAATCTCAGGAACTACTCGATCGATTTCAAAAATTCTTTCACCGTTGGATATGTAGTGGTAGGGCTTCTAGCAGAGTCCGCCTGGGGAAGGCTTTTGCCAGTTATTCTACCCCCAAGCAGTGATGTGAAACATTACTGTATTCCGGTTTGAAGGACAATATTTCCAGAGAATGAAATTACAGGGCTTAGATCTCTGGGTGATGAGCGCAGTGCAGTGCTAGGTAATAATTTGGACTCTTCATGGTCCAATAGCTGCGTGTCACTGTGCTGTTATGTGGCAGGCATGTTGCTTACCACCAGGCACATGTCCTACTCGTCTCGTCACTCTTTATTAAAAAAAATGTGCGTGATTCCTGAGCGCTACAGACTATATATGTACCACGAGCAAAGCCGGGACAGCTCGCAATATTAAAATCGCTAGACATTCTTGCCACTAAGGTTCACCAGCTTGGTTGTATAATATCGGTTCTGAATTGAGACAAATGGCCGTAATCGTGAGTTGATAAAATACCCGTCGTGAAATCGTGACAAACACAAAATATCCATAATAGTTGTACTTTCTTTTTTTATCAATAAAATACTACGTAGAAAACGATAGGAGACGTTAGATATTTTCTATCAGTCAAATACATTCAACGATATTATTTGACAAAGTGAATTTTGAAATATAAAAATTCATCATCTTAAAAATTTAGTGTCATGATGTTTGTTCCAATGAAATTGATCATCGCCGAAAAATTGCCAGCCTATCAGTTTTTTATCGGATACACTTTGGAGAGTGTGCGACTGATTTGCATGATCTGATACCACTTTACCCTTTTTTCTATCGGAATGCTCGTAGTTCGAAAAAGCGATATCGTTTCATGGTTGGTGTTCCAAAGACACGAACGAAGAGATTTGACTACTTTTGTGATAAGAACGTCTAGACTGTGGAATACGTTGCCTGAGTGGGTTTTCCCCGATGGTTACAATCTTTGTGTCTTTAAATCGAGAGTGAATCGGTTTCTTCTAGGTAAGCACGCTCCATCGTAAATCGCATCATCGCTTAACATAAGGCGAGATGGCGGTCAAGTGCGAACTTATTACGATTAAAAAAAAGTCTTGAAGTTCTTTAAATAATAACAAAAAAGTAAAATTTATCTAGACGACGACACGCGTGACGCTTCTCAAGAATTTTGGTCGAGAGAAATTTGGTTTGAAATTGAAGTGGGTATTAGTTTTCTGAAAAAAAAAAAAATACATTCTTTATGAATAAAGAGTAGATAGATTTAAAATCTGAAGGAAAAATAACTAACGCGGCATTTTGCACGGGGACGCGCCTTAAATCAACGTTAGGTACTATGACAACCTTGCTCCTGTGCTGATAAGACCTTATCAGTGAGCGATAAGGTGATAAAGACGGCAAAATTGCTTCGGTTCCTTTATTCAACTAATACAATAAGTAATTAAATAATTGGTAAAAGAACGCCGTTTTTATGAACTTTTTAATTGCTGCTATATAATGGCATTGATTTTAATTGCACGACAATCGTCGAAAGTGGAGCGTTCCTTTTGAACTTAAGTTTGTGGTTACTTGTACTATGATGGTAGGAGCCTTTGAAAAGTCCGCCTGAGAAAAAAATAGCAGTCATAGGAACTGCCGATAGAAGTGAAAACTTATAACTCGGAATTTATAGCTCAGTTTGGAAACTACGCGGGGGAAACCGGAGGGCATAAGCATGGCTAGATAGCCAATGGGAAATAATGCTAACGGATTTCTAAATGACCAATGGGAAATGGGAAATTAACTGTGGGCCTCATAACGAAGTTCAAATTCACACAGCGAGCTATGGAGAGAGCTATGCTCGGAGTCTCTTTGCGCGACAGAATCCGTAATTAGGATATTTGCAAAAGAACGAAAGTGGCCGACATAGCTCAAAGAGTAAGCAAGCTGAAGTGGCAATGGGCAGGCCACATCGCTCGCAGAACTGACAACCGATGGGGAAGAAAGGTTCTCGAGTGGCGACCACGGACCGGAAGACGCAGTGTTGGACCTCCAACTAGATGGACAGATGACCTCACAAAGGTTGCTGGAAACCGCTGGTTGCAGGTTGCGCAGGACCGTTTGTTGTGGAAATCTAGGGGGGAGGCCTATGTTCAGCAGTGGACGTCTTGCGGCTGATGATGATGATGATGAAGGGGAAATGCGGAGGCATTTCTAGATGAGCAATGGCCATGGTTTCGAGTTCACCAGAAAATTTATTATCATTCCCAAACGTGATGCTAGAATTCTGGTGCGCTAAAAGAAGTTTTTCCTTCAAAAACCACACCTTTGTCAGTTAGTCTATAGCTATGCAGTAAAGTGCAAGAATAAAATAAATAAATATTGGTGGACAATTCACACACAACACCATCTGACCCCAAACTAAGCAAAGCTTGTAATATGGCGGCCAGATAGCTGATAGAATACTTTAGTTCTAAATACATACTTATTATGTTTAGATTTGATGAGCAATATTTGTAGAGATATTACTTGATTATTTTATAATGATTTATAGCATTACCCATAGCTATAAATACATTTTTATGATGACAGCAGTGTGGTTCTATTTTTTAAGATTGATAAGTTTACAATTGATCACCATCTCGCCTGATGTTGACAAACTGTGTGCTTATCTAAAAGTGATTCACTCTGAATTTGAAGCTACCAAGATTTTAACCATCAAGAAAAACCCAATCAGCCAATGCATTCCACAGTCCACATTATTATGAAATTAGAGTCAATCTTCTACGTTCTGCGTTCGAGTTTTTGGAACGCCAACCACGAATCGATGTCACTTTGTTTACGAAGGGGTCCGATGGAAAAAAGGGGTATTTGATCTTGTTGATCAGAGCTTCTTCCTCTATTTATTATATTAACACGTGAAACAAAAACGTTGCACCACTTTTTGCTAAAATTTCGAGAACGGATGTTTGTGTATGAAATAAAACACAATCACTTTTAACTTTTCCACTCCACAGACTCTGGGGTCCGTGACCTTTATCATTACATTTATCTTTTTTTTTTACATATTTTTTGGATTAGGAGAAGAAAATATAAATAGGGTGTTGTGAACATTTTAAACCTTGATGGCCATCTGCAGGTTGAAATATTGCACACTTATATCTCTACTTTGAAAGAAGGAGTGTAGAATGCTAATTCTAATTCGGACTTCTCGTAGCTCGAAGAAGCGGCATTGTTTCATGGTTGATGCTCCAAAGAAACTGACGAAAAGGTTCGACTCTACTTTTGTGATAAGAACGTTTGTTGTGGCCTGAGTGGGGTTTTCTCGATAGTTATAATCTTGGTGTCTTCAAATCGAGT
This sequence comes from Ectropis grisescens, assembly GCA_017562165.1. NCBI lineage: Eukaryota > Metazoa > Arthropoda > Insecta > Lepidoptera > Geometridae > Ectropis > Ectropis grisescens. Next base: position 11,787,061 of record CM029768.1, read on the forward strand.
GTGAATCGGTTTCTTCTAGGTAAACATGCCACATTGTAGACTGCCGTTGGTTAGTATATAGTGAGATGGCGATCGCATCGCATGCTCCTCATCTCCCACAAAACAAGGACAAAAGAGCCAATCTGACTCGCCACTATACCGAAGAACTGCCGGAAATAAGTCTTGACGAAATCGTGATGGCTCTTGGGCAACTTAGACTAGATGGAGTGACGATATACGAAAGACGGCTGGTGGCGGTTGGAAGCGTAACACCAAAGATCGGACTGAGTGGCGTATTATAGGAGAGGCCTATGTCCAGCAGTGGACGAACACGGGCTGATGATGATGATGATGATGAGATGGCGATCAAGTGTAAATTTATAAAAGTTAAAAAAACTGTACAAATACAAAATCTTTATTGCTGTTTGCAGGTAAAATAAGGTGATACAAAACATTTTAAAAGTTGACTCATACAAACTGGTCTCTTCTAGAGAAACTGCATTGCCAGACATCGCATAATATGTCTGGCAATACAGTTTCCATTGGTCTGTATTTATACAATGATAACAATAGTCAGCTGATAAAGTCTTCTTCTTCTTTGTGTGAAAATACATTCCATAAAATAAAAAACATTACACATTCTAACATACTATACCGTATTTGAGGAATAGGCACAAAACTCATTTGTTTATAGTTAATGACTGTGATCATATTGAGAATAGGATATTGCTTTATGGGCCAGCGTGGTGTATTATGGCCTTGACTCTTTCCTTGCGAGAGAAACCCCTGAGTCCCAGCAGTGGGAACATTTACTGGGCTGTTTGTGGATAAAAAAATAGTAATGAAATTCGAATACAATGCCGATTCATTTTTGATTTAATATGCCATCAAAAGGCTACTCAATAATTGAAACATAGGTGAAATAATTACTTTGTTATCTTAAAAACTTCCCGTGATATCACGATTTTAATATCACAATTTTGGACTCTCCCAAAAACGCTTCATACAAATCACTACAGGAACGTGACGTCACACTGTCGTATTTTCTATGCGTCGCGCGTGAAGTTTGTATGGTAGCTATATTAAATATTGCGTTTCGGAATCTGGTTTCATAACAAAAGTCACTTGAAATTAAATGGGTTATACAGTGGTTAATACATTTTCTATTAATTTCGCACTTTTAAAATGGACTCGCTCTTTCAGCTTTGAATGATCACAAAGCACATTAAACTAAAAAGTATCAAAATTAAAATTGGTATATATTTTATTCTATCTAAATACTGTCATTATATCAATACATTGAATATAATTGCAGGACCTGTCCTATTGGCGGCACTATCACATAACGTAACAAATTAAACATGCAACAGAATTGAGAACCTCGTTCTTTTTTTAAATCGGTTAAAGATAACATAAAACCTCGGAATCGTTCGCATTCTGCTAACTCCATTACGAAAGACGAACAATAGGCAGCATACCGTATTTACGCAAGTGTTATAATTACCTTTAACAATATATTGCCAAGGTTTTTCGTGGAAAACAGATGTTGTGATACGATTATGGAACGCAAAAATTCACATACCGAAACACTGAGGGTGTATTCATTATCATCATCAGCTTATCTTTGTCCACTACTGGGTATAGTCCTCTCCCATTGCTCACTACCCAGCCTTATAGCGATGATTTTAGCATTAAGGTAGGTAACTTGACGCACTGTTTTTGAGGTTCATTGTAAATTGTGTATTCTATTCTTTTGATGTGACAATAAAGTGTAAATCTATCATCTTATCCTCAGTTTTACGGCTCCATCTCCTGCCTCTCGTCTTTCGTATATCGTCACTCCATCTAGTCTCAGGGTGTCCGTTTGCCGATCCACGGTCACTACTTTTTTTTTTATTTAGCAACTCCACAGACTCCGGGGTCCGTGACCTTTGTCATTTGTTTTCTTTTTTTTACATAAATATTGGATTAGGAAGAAAAGGAAATAGGGGGGAGTAGGGAACATTTTCATTCTAATTCTAGGCCTATTTTATTTTCTAAGCCGTATCCTCCCGGCTCAGCGCCTCCACCACGACTGCATTTCTGTCTTTGATGGCCATCTGCAAATTGAACTCTCGGATGGTCTTCGGTGTTGCAGCCAACGCTCGTCGAACGAACCGACCGATGGCCGGTTCGTGACGCGACGGTGACACCGTCGTCGGTGTCGTCAGCGTAGTACGTGAAGTCCCTTGTGTGCCGTGAGATTGCGACGACCGCATGGGGCACGCTCTCGTGCAGCTTCATGTTTGCCTTAGTTTTGATTACGATTACCGACTCGTACGAGTATGTCAGTCCCTGAGCTTCATGGATGGTAAGGATGCGTGATTGCCTGACCCATAACCCTGGTTTATCAGGGTGTCCTTCTCCTCTTGAGTGTGAACTAAAAAGAGGGTGTTTGGTTGGGTGTTGGGTATTTGCGCTCCCTTATACCTTCTCTGCTCTAGGGACTTTACACGGGGCACGGAGGAGTACATACCGGAGTATATTTCCCTCAGTCAGTACGCGGTCACTACTCAAGAGCACATCTAATCCGGTTATTGGTTTTGCGATATATATGACTTACTCATTGCCACTTCAGTTTGCAAATGCGTTGAGCTATGTCGGTTACCTTGGTCCTCTGACGGATCACTTCGGTCCGACTACGATTCTAAAGAGAAACTCAGGGCATATAACTCGCTGTGCTAATTTGAATTTCTAGACAACCTTAATGCTCGAACTACGAGGCTTTTTTAGTTTTCAAGCTAGTGTTAGTAAGCTAGCAAGATAGTACTGCTAGCTTCGTGTAGACAAAACTAGCCTTGCGTAGAGTCTGGCTAACGAAAGTTGATACTGAAAAAGCGCGGCAAATTTAAAATATTTCAGCATGGCATCCCTAAACTGAAAATCTCGCCAAAAATAAACACATGCCAGGTACTACGAAACCTCAAAAACACGCCATTTTGTTGCGTCAGATAGGGGATACCATGCACTGATTCTGATTCTACCAAATCTTTCGAATAATCGCCAAAAATAATTTCTTAAAAATGAAATTGCATAAGCTTTTCTCTATTAAATAGCGTAATTAATGAATCTATTTATGAGGGCAACTAAAGGCTTAGTGTTGCTCTTGAAATAATCGCCAACACGCACATACGTCGTACTTATTTTTGATGAATACAATTTTAGAACCCGTACGAATTTTTTTTTAAAACTTATTTCATATACTGTTTATATCTGTTTGTTTTAAAAATGCATTTTTGGAATCAAGTGTCAAGTTGGTATTTTCTGTTTAAAATATCCCAATTCGTAAGGTAAATACCCGTTGGTAGGAACACTTAAGTGTTGTCATGTAAAAAGTTTGCAAAAAAATCCAGTATCTACTTTCGTTGGCCAGACTCTAGCGTTGTTACAAATCCAAGATGGCCGCCACCACAAAATGGCGCCGTACATTTCTTTTTTCACTACTCCCTCAATATGGGCTTGACTAGTAGAATCTTGTACAGATTACAAATCCGAGGTAGTCGGGGGTAAATCATAATTTTTAATTTTATGCTTGTTTAAGTTTTTCTTGTATGTATACTATGAAGTTTTACCTTGTATATATCTACGTCCCTGTATAACTGTTGTTTTAGTGCTACGGTTATCACAGATAACACGCTATTGTTATCTCCCAAAGTGACTGATAAAACCATTTATAAAAATACCAAAATAAATCTTTGGCTGAACAACAGCGTGTACGTAACGAAATGAAAAGATAAATTGATAAAATTTGGGGTTACACAGTCCTTCGTTTCTGAGATAATGTGCCACCCATAAACAAAAGCCACATTTAAAAAAAAACTAATATTTAATATTTAAGTAAATAATATTTTTTTCATTTGCAGTTACGGTAATTAATGCAGTTTCGCATTACTTGCAAGCGAATTCATGAATCTTAACCGGCTATTGGTATGTTATTTACTACCTACTTACATAAAATGATTTTAATGTTCAAATTAAACATCACTTTGTTTAGTACGTCATACTTATAATATATGAATAATAATATAGCAAATTTGAAAGTTTGCGTGTTTGTTGCTCAATAACATCGGAGAGACTAAACGGATAGAGTTGAAATTTGGAACACAATAAAATCATAGCCACGCCCTTTTTATTCCGAGAAAATAACGGATGCGGGAACTACACCGGTGAAACCGCGGGGCGCTCCTAGTTTATCAATATAAATAAATACAAAATTTAAAAATGTAGACGATATACAGAAGGCAGCTGGTGGCGGTTGGAGATGGAAGACCGAGGATCGGGCTGAGTTATTTTTTTAAATAAAGTGTGATGAGACGAGCAGTACATGTGCCTGATGGTAAGCAACATGCCTGCCACATAACAGCACAATGATATGCAGCTATTGGAACATAAAGAATCCAAGAATCCAAATCATTACCTAACACTACACTGCGCTCGTCACCCAGATATCTAAGATGTTATATCTGTAAGCCCTGTAATTTCTCTGGAAACATTGCCCTTCAAACCGGAACACAGTAATGTTAGGGCAGTAGAATAACTGGCAAAGGTGTGGTACTTCCCCAGGCGGACTCTACCAAAAGTCCTACCACTGTGTGGCGTTATATGGGCCTATGTCCAGCAGTGGACGAATACACGCTGATGATGACGATGACATACCTAGAGTTAGAGCTAAGAGTACAAATCAGAGATAACGAGAAAACCCGCGGGAAATAGTAACCACACGTAATAGTATCATAACACTTTCGCTGTATCTAATGGAGTATGGAGGAACACGCAATTCTGTTATGTGACTATTTGAGAGTTACCAGTCAATGATAGCTAGATAGATGATTATGGCAATAACTAGATAACTAGTTAGCTAGATAACAGCTTTTTAAAAATAGTAGACTGTCTAGGTAAGCACGCTCCATCGTAGATCACATCGTTGTTTATCATCAGGCGAGATGGTGGTCAAGTACGAACCTATTGTAGTATGTATAATAAATAAAATAAAAATTATTTTATTACTGCTTGGATGTGGAATGACTGGCATAGGTGTGGTAGTTCCCCAATCGTAATCCACAGAGTCTTAACTCTACAATTAATCATTCCTACTGGCGCAAACTTGTTATCATTCGGAGATAGCGAAATAAATTTGTATAAAAAATGCTTTTATCAACAACAGGTAAACGCTAGATCTCGCCTGATGTTAAGCGATGATGTGGTCTACAAAGAAACGCAATCATATAAAAACAATTTACTGTAGTCCTAAAGATATCACGATAATAGGGAATACCCATCCAAACAACGCATTCCAATGTTTAGACGTTCACATTGCGGACGTAGTGCCGAAACTCGATGATTTTTAGAGGTTCCTATATTCCAGGTTTTTGGCAAAAAAAGAACGGTCTGGGCCAAAATCATAGAGCACAGCTGGACAAGACAATATGTGTGTGTAATATTGTTATATTACGGACTTTGAAAACATGTTTTTCCATATATTTTCCACATAGTAAAACCTTATCAATCTGACGTAATCTAATTATCGAATACTCACCAAATAAACAGAAAATAATTCACTTCACAATTCACAGAAAATACACTAAAAACTTTTTTGACACCACAAAGTTTACACTAAAAAGAAAAAAAGGAAACAAAATTTTAAAAGTAAAAAACAATATGGCGACGTCCGAACCGGGGCAAAGCGCAAATGTGAATACTTAATTCGCTTTTCAAAATCGGAACGCGTGTAGGCCAAATAAAGAAGACCCTTGACCGGTGATACAAAAACTCTTCGCTTCTTACAACGTTATTTAGTGGTGAGGGGAGGCAAGGGTCAGACTTTATTGGTCGTCATGCGTGTCCATGCTAAGGCTCTCGGTTGTTAATAATTACACAAGTGACTCTTATCAATCTACACATAAGGTTGTTTTTGTATTTCTTGGTATGTTAAAATAAGTTTGTAGATTGCACACACAATGAGGTGAGGTAAAGTGATAAGAAATACAGCCTGAGTTTTAATTTCCAATGTTATAATAATGGGTCTGTTTTTACCCGCAATAGAAATGCATTTTCATTTGGTTGACTAAAAAATGGGTTGTTTTATTGGGTTTTATGTTATATGTTTTACGGGTTGCTTCATAATCGAATAAATCCTCCTACTCTCCGCATACAACACAAAACTAGTTTTGTTGGCATTTTTTCTTTAATAAAATGTGGTACCTATGTGTGGTAATCTAGGAAAAAAATATTTAATTTATCTAATTATGTAATTATTATTTATTTCTAATTCTTTAGCTTCTTTGGTTCATCTGATGAACGGAAAATGTTGTAAATTAAATAAATAAGTAAATAAATAAATTAAATAAGTAAAATAAATAAACAACAAGATCATCAATTAAATTACGCACCGTTAACAATAAATTAAATTTGAATAATTAAATAATATATATTAAACACACTTGTACGCAGTAATAAGGCCTTTTTCAATTATCTTTACTTTTACTCTTTACAATGTCCGGCTGAAGAAGTACCATTGTGCCTTTGTTAGTTACTCTATCGCCAAGCTGTAACGTGCATACATTTATTTAATTGGATAACGGGACACTCACGTATATACGGTCGGTCAATCCGACTCGAGTTTCGGCCGCGTCCGGCGGCCTTTTTCAAGGCGAGTGCACACGCGCGGTGGCTGCCCGTTTGGCACTGCGGGCTGCCGCACGTCGCGCACGCAAGCTCAACGGCTGTTGCGGGGGTGCAGGTGAGGGGGTGCGAGAGGGTTGCGCAGGTATACACTCGAACTCTTCATCACTGGTAAGCTGCGAGTCGGGAACATTGCAGCACACTGAGCTCACTGTGTCTTCCCTCATATCGCGAACACCATACCGAGCACTATGGAGGCACGGCTTCCAAGCGGGCGGCAAATGCCATCCTCCATCTCTATTAAAGGTTGGACGCTTACCGATTTCGATGGCCTCCCTGACCTTACGGGGTACAAAGAACTTCTCCCGTGCCGTGCGTCTCGAATAAAATGTTGGGCGTCCGACCTAAGAGCATGTTCCGCCACCGCAGAGCCTCTTTTTTCATGGCGCGTATATGCGCATATGTTAACATCTACATTTTTCATGGCGCGTATGTGCTCCGTGAGTCTTGTGGACACATTTCTCCGTGTTTCCCCTACGTAACTTATGCCACAATCGCAAGGAATCATGTACACTCCCGGAACACCCAAAGGGTCTTTGTCTTCATGCACTGCGTAACAGCACTGTGCTGTTATGGGCAGGCATGTTTCTTCCCATTAGACGCTTATCTCGCTATTTCCATAATTCCTTAATTTATATTACAAAAAAATCCTAATCTAAACGTACCACATTCTACAATTCAGACATAGTTTTTTTTTTCCTTTTATAGGCTCACACTTGACCACCATCTCGCCTGATGTTAAGCGACGATGCGGTCCACAATGGAGCGTGTTTACCTAGAAGAAACCGATTCACTCTCGATTTGAAGACACAAAGATTGTAACCATCGGGGAGAACCCACTCAGGCCACGTATTCCACAGCATACACGTTCTTATCATGGAATCGAACATAATGAAACTTTAAAATCTCACAAGTAACCTAATTCTATTTCTGGATGTAAACCTAATTCCGGTTCAAAAAGTTATACAAAACAAACACGCAAATCAATCATTTATTTTTATTATCAGCCTGTATATCGAAATGGCTGCATGTGTGCCGATTCACCTGTAAAAATTCTTCGATGTGTGCGTGACCACATAATTGGGATACGCAGGAACGGACTAATGAATCGAAAGGGGCGTCGGTTCCGGTCTCTTACACGCTTTTTTAAAGTCATGGCTGGTCTAGTACGGCGTAAGGCGTTTGCTTAAAAGGTGAATTATTCATAACTACTTTTTTATAAAAAATAGTCTAATTAACGGATATATAGATAGACATATCTATATACAATATTTTTCAAAATCATAGTGCACACTATGATGCATTTTAAATCCACGATAACCGCCATCTGGCAAATGAATTTTTTTTAGAGCCATATTGGGGGACCAATATGTACCTACATTTTTTTAATTCGCCAAAAATATTAGTATAAGTAAAATAGTTTTATAAATTAATTAGATATATTCTATATTATTTAGTTTTCAACTAACTTTAAAAAGGAGGTTTTTGAAATATGAACAAAAACTAAAATTCGCTTTCATGTACACGAGACGTAATTATAGATTCTTATGAAATTTGGACGAGTGTCTCAATTTAATTTTAAATTGGAATCGGCTTTTGGTTTTCGGAGAATATAATTATATTAATAAAGATTTAACCCATCAAAAAATGAGCGAACGCATCCCTTTCGGTTTAGCTCAGACTTTCTGTGTACCCTTCTCAATTATATCGAAGTGACGTATCACACAGTTTGTTTATCAGTTTGTAGTACAAGTCGGATATCAGGTGACACATGACTCATACAAATATTAGTATGTCTCTTCTCTGTCTCTCTTAACCGACTGCTCGAGAAAGAGGATCGTTACCGCTGTGTTACAAACTCTGACTTATTACTGGATGTTTTTAAAATAATTTAATATTCTTCGAAAAAACCAAAAACAGTCAATATTACATCACTGTGTACAATGTACAATATATACGGTTTGAAGGGAAATGTTTTCCGTGAAATTATTGGGCTTTGAGATAAACCATCTTAAATAACTCTGGGTGTACTAATACTGTAATGATAATGATAGTATGAAAAGTGTGTGTTTGTGTGTCCCCTGTAACTTCTAAAATAAGAGAATGACAAAATTAAAAAAAGTGTATGATGTACGTTACCATGTAAACTATCAACGAAAATTGGTTTGAATGATACCTATCTAGTAAGTAGTTTTATTTTAATACGTCATAAATTGACTATTGTTAAAACACTGATTAAAGTAATAACAAAGAACAAGAACTTTTGTATTATGTTACTTGCTGCTACGGAAGCCTTCATGGGTGAGCCCGACTCGCACTTGACCACTTTTATTTAAAAATAGAACAAACATGAGAATCACCTCCTTTTTGAAGTCGGTTACAAATAAGCTATTAGTAAAAGAAAACAAACAAGTTTTATCTAATTTACAATTTTGAAATCGATGTAGTTAGTTGCTACATAGGAATTTCGTAAATGTATTAGTGAACAATTAGATTAAACACGTTTTTATCGGGAACAAATGTCAATGTCTACTTCCGACTACTAAAAATTTTTCAGTTTGTACGTCGGTTGCTCAATCAGGTCGGAATGCATATTAATAAAATAAAAATAATTCATTTCAATTCTTGAATTTAAAATTATATAAATTCATACACCCACAGGACTACGTCGCGTCGTCTAGCTAAATGACAGCAAATTATAGTTTTTTGATGATATTTAAAAAAACACAAATTTCAGAAAAAAAATGTGGGACTACCTATATCTGAAGTATATTCTACTTAAGAGCCGGCTCACGTCGTCGCACGAAATTCAAAAAGTTTGTGTTCCGAATTTTCCATCTTTAGTATTATCTAGAAAAAGATAATTACGTTCAAAAAATAGGCCGATCTTTCTTGTTGACGTTTCCTTGTTTCAATTTTACTAATAATAAAGCCTTTAGTCGTAGGGAACGATCTCCCATGACCATTTGGCCGAAAAGTCGCCGCCGTGTCAGTTTCAGACTTCTAAATCTACAAGTGATACTCAAAATGTATACTTAAAAAATATGGGAATATCATACACATATTTTATTAATTCATTCAAGTTACATATATCTGAATTTTGGTCCCATTTATTAGTAAAAAAAAAAATCATAGGCCAATTTTAAGTTTTATATTGCAGTTTTAGCGTTGTCTCTGTGTAAAATACACAATAACTCCAAAATAAAATTAGACACGATAATACTTTGTTCTTTGTAGAATCCAATTCTATAGTTACTTTTCAAATCATAGTTGTCAATTTTTCAAAAAATATAAATTACCAGCAGTCGAAATTACAATAAATTACGCTGCGCAATTTAGTATGCCGCGAGCGGCCGTCGGGGGAGTACCTGCGTCAGTTAGCGTGGGAGTCGGTTACGTAATATTTCGCGCGTTTATGACATAAACTAGAATAATTATAGTGCGACCACAAAATTTTAATTCGTTTGGCGTTTTATAACGTTTCATTCTGATTTTTCGCATCGGACCATCACATTTGATCTTGTTTACTTCTTGAAAAAGCAGAATCTGTCAATTTTTTTGACGTGACAACGTCTAATAAGTCGATGAACGCTGGCCGCATGCACGAAAATGGGATGACTCGTTAAGCCCATTGTCCCGTTACGCTCGATGTCCCGTTGCGTTACGGTAAATTATTCTTGCATTTCCAAACTCTGATTACTAGTATAATTTCAAGAATTTATACTTTTAATTGAAAGTTAATTTTCATGCGGTGGATCTTAGCTTTGTTGAGATAATATTGATTAAAGATGGCAAAACTCTGAACGATGGCCTCTACAAAACGGTGGAATAAATATTTCTTCATTTTCATTCATCTACCTCAATATGGGTATCAAATGAAAGGTCATGACTAGTAGAATACTGTGCACTATGATACATTTCAAATCCAAGATGGCAGCTACCATGAAATGGCCAATGACATTACCAATTTTTTCACTACTACCTCAATATGGGTATCAAATGAAAGGCCTTCCCTAGTAGAATACTACACGCTATGACAAATTTCAAATCCAAAATGGCCGCCACCACAAAATGTTGAATGTCATTATTTTTTACTACTACTTCAATATGGGTAACAAATGAAAGGACTTGACTAATAAAATACTATGCACTATGACAAAATTCAAATGCAAGATGGCCGCCACCACAAAATGGCGAATGTCATTATTTTTACTACTACCTCAATATGGGTATCAAATGAAAGGACTTGACTAGTAGAATACTATGCACTGTCACAAATTTCAAATCCAAGATGGCCGCCACCACAAAATGGCGACTGACATTATTTTTCCCTACTACTTCAATATGGGTAACAAATGAAAGGGCTTGACTAGTAGAATACAACGCACTATGATAAATTTAAAATCCAAGATGGCCGCCACCACAAAATTGCGAATGTCATTATTTTTTACTACCACCTCAATATGGGTAACAAATGAAAGGGCTTGACTAGTAGAATACAACGCACTATGATAAATTTAAAATCCAAGATGGCCGCCACCACAAAATTGCGAATGTCATTATTTTTTACTACCACCTCAATATGGGTAACAAATGAAAGGGCTTGACTAGTAGAATACTATGCACTGTCACAAATTTGAAATCAAGATGGCCGCCACCACAAAATTGCGAATGTCATAATTTTCACTACTACCTCTATACCATGACCAATGACTATGACCATGACCAATTACAATTACCATGAGGAACGGATATGACCAATGACTACGACCAATGACCATGAGCAATGGCCATGACAAATGACTGTTCCGACGTGTTTGAGCAACGAACTTCCATATTAATTAATCATCATTAATGTTTACTACTACCTAAATGAAGGTATCAATTTAAAGGGCTTGACTATGCACTATGACAAATTTCAAATCCAAGATGGCCGCCACCACAAAATGGCGACTGTCATTATTTTTTGCTAACACCTCAATATGGGTAATAAATGAAAGGGCTTGACCAGTAGAATAATACGCACATGATAAATTTGAAATCCAAGATGGCCGCCACCACAAAATAGCGAATGTCATTATTTTCACTACTTCACAATATAGGTATCAATGCAAGGGCTTGACTAGTAAAATACTACGCACTATGACAAATTTCAAATCCAAGATGGCCGCTACCACAAAATGGCTACTGACATTATTTTTTACTACCAACTCAATATGGGTAACAAATGAAAGGGCTTGACTAGTAAAATACTATGCACTGCCACAAATTTGACATGCCCTTGCATTTGAGACCTATGTTGAGAAATAGTGAAAATAATGACATTCGTCATTTTGTGGTGGCGGCCATCTTGGATTTGAAATTTCATAGTGCATAGTATGCTACTAGTCAAGTACTATCATTTGTTATTCATATTGAGGTCGTAGTAAAAATAATGGCATTCGCTATTTTGTTGCGGCGGCCATATTTGATTTGAAATTTGTCATAGTGCGTAGTTTTTTACTAGTCAAGCCCTTTCATTTGATACCCATATTGAAAAGTAGTGAAAATAATGTCAGTCGCCATTTTTTGGTGGCGGCCATCTTGGATTTGAAATTTGTCATAGTGCATAGTATTTTATTAGTCAAGTCCTTTCATCTGTTATCCATATTGTAGTAATATTAAAAAATAATGACTTCCGCCATTTTGTGGTGGCGGCCATTTTGGATTTGAAATTTGTCATTGCGCGTAGTATTCTACTAGTCAAGCCCTTTCATTTGTTACCCATATTGAGGCAGTAGTAAAAAATAATGACATTCGCAATTTTGTGGTGGCGGCCATCTTGGATTTGAAATTTGTCATAGTGCATAGTATTCTACTAGTCAAGCCCTTTCATTTGTTACCCATATTGAGGTTGTAGTTAAAATTAATGACATTCGCAATTTAGTGGTGGCGGCCATCTTGGATTTGAAATTTGTGACAGTGCATAGTATTCTACTAGGCAAGCCCTTTCATTTGATACCCATATTGAAAAGTAGTGAAAAATAATGTCAGTCGCCGTTTTGTGGTGGCGGCCATCTTGGATTTGAAATTTGTCATAGTGCATAGTATTTTATTAGTCAAGCCCTTTCATTTGTTACCCATATTGAGGTAGAGTAGTAAAAAATAATAACAATCACCATTTTGTGGTGGCGGCCATCTTGAATTTGAAATTTGTCATTGTGCATAGTATTTTACTCGTCAAGTCTTTTTATTTGATACCCATATTGAGGAAGTAGGGATAAAAGAAATGTATTTCGCCATTTTCTGGTGGTGGCCATATTGGATTTGAAATTTGACATTGTGCATAGTATTTTACTCGTCAAGTCCTTTCATTTGACACCCATATTGAGGGAGTAGTGAAAAATTAAATGTATTTCGCCATTTTGTGGTGGCCACCTTGGATTTGAAATTTGTCATAGTGCATAGTATTCTACTGGTCAAGCTCTTTCATTAAATTTGATACCCATATTGAGGTAGATTATGAAGAAAAATTTAGTCCACCATTTTGTGGAGGCGGCCATCTTGAATCGATATTAACCAAATATAGCTAAGAACAACTGCACAAAAAATTAACCTTTAAATAAAAATGAAATTTTACTAGTAATCAGATATTTGTAATGCAAGAATAATTTATCGTAACGTAACGGGACAACGAACGTAACGGGACAATAAGTCATCAATTTTCGTGCACGCAGCCAGCGTTCATCGATTAAGTAGACGTTGTTACGTCAGAAAATCTCATCAAAATTTTTAGTACACTGCCGTTACGGCTCAAGATCGTTCTGTCCGCCTAAACGCTCGAGCTGAATCGAACGGACGCACGCTGACAATGTTGCAGGATTTTACCTAAAGTTGAGTTCTGTCGTTTTGTGAGAGGGCTCTTAACAAAAAAAACGAGCTACCAGAATCGATTCAAATTTATGGAGGTATAACGTAACATACACAAAAAATTGTTATTAAAAACTATTGCATAATTTTGTAGTACTTAAAAATAAAAATGATTACATACACATAGAATTTAGTAAACATAGCGACACGACAGTGACAGCATACAGACAGCAGCAGGTATCTTTCTCGCTCAGGCACACTCGGCGGCCCCGAGTTTACCCGAACCAATATTTCACTTCCGAACGTGAGCCTCATTCATAGACTACGAAAAAAATCTGTGTGTACAATGTACATGCATAAAAACATGCAACCAAATTGAGAACCTCGACCTTTTATGATGTCTCCTACAAAACCTATGGCATTCGGCTCCAACTACATAATACAGACATACTTTATAATATAGGTAGGTATGTCACCAAAGAGTTTACATATAGTACGTATAGAGTTAGATTTTCCGCACGGTTCCTTTGTGTCAATCGTAAGCAGATGACGTGCGTACTTTCTATGGCAACTGAGTGATGTGTCGCGACAAAAATATGACACTTCCACAAGAGCGACAAGGCATGAAAGATGCTACCAGTGCATTCGGTGTAAAGCGTATGTGCCAACTCTATACGTAGTATATGTAAACTCTTTGTACGCTATGCTTCACCTCCTACTGACTCTTAACTGTTTTGTGTGGCACGGTTCGGAAACTATGGAGTATGGTTCACTGATCGTGCTCTACAGGTTGTGGGTTCGATGCCCTGCGGTTTGGATGTATTCGACAATTTATTTTACTGCTTAAATGTGTCTTTTAAGGGTTATTGACGGATTGATAGGGTAAGACAGATTAAGTAAGAACAAACTAAAGCAACAGTGATTCTTGGAAAGTGCAAACAAAATGGCATTTCATAAATTATTATCGTAGAGACGTTTTAAAAAATTATGTAATGTTATTTCATTTATTATTTTGATAAATGGAGCCAAAACTTTTTTTACAAAGATTGCTGGAACGTAGGAATATGAAACTGTAGGAATATGCACTTATTGTCAATAAACAAAGAAGGACAGACAGACTACTTACAATTTTTTTAATATGCATTAAAATACATTAAATCACTTAAAAAAACATAAAAATCACATGTGTATCTTTGTTTATTATAGTTGGTCTGTGGTCAAATCGGGAACATATTTATTAATATTAATTACTATTGTTTTATGGTGGAATTTCGATCAAAATGCCGTATTTTTAACCGACTTCCAAAAAAAGGAAGAGGTTATCAATTCGACCCCTATGTTTTTTTTTTAATGTATGTTACCTGATTTCTCGAGAACCTCTACACCGATTTTAAAATTTATTTTTGTGTTCGGATGGGTATGTTTCCCGAATGGTCCCATATAAATCTTTTCGAAATCGGTCAAGTAGTTTTTGAAATATGAACCAAAAACTGAAAATTTGCGTACAATTATCTGGATGACGTAGTTGTAGGTTTCACAAAAGTTATGAATCTCGACCCTGTCAATACAAAATTGCGTAAATGCTTTAATAAAACTGGACTTCAAATAGATGAGTGAGTACCGCTTATAATAATGATTTTAGTTTATTTTTCGCTTTTGAGTGCCTATTTGTGGTTTTGAAGTCGGTTTAATTTTTTGTACGAAAATAGTTTATTTTACTCTTTTTAGTGTACAAGAACAAAATCAAAAGTTTTTTACGATACAATATATGTACTTAAATTGACACACAGAATTGCGCTCCATATCGTTACTTTGCAAATGGCGAAATGGTGATTTTGCTTGCAAATATTTTACAATACAAGGATAAAAGCATGTTCCCTACGAAAAAAGGCGACATGTTTTTTAATAGTTAGTTTAGAGTGACGAGACGAGCAGGGCATGAGCCTGATGGTAAGCAACACGCCTGCCACATAACAGCACAGTGACACGCAGCTAATGGAACATGAAGAGTCCAAATCATTACCTAGCACTGCACTGCGCTCGTCACCCAGATATCTAAGATTTTATAATTATCTTTAAGACCTGTAATTTCACTGGAAACATTTCCCTTCAAACCGGAACACAATAATGTTTGCACATTACTTCTTGGCGGTAGATTAACTGGTGTGGTACTTTCCCAGGCGGACTCTGCCAATAGTCCTACTACTACAATAAATCAGGCGATCTGATGATTATGTATGGAAATATTTATAATACAAGAAGAAAAGCATTTTTCCTACGAAAAAAGGCGACATGATAGTTACGTGCAAGTACTTATATATCTCCTTTTTATATATAAAAACGTTATGTTGGTTTGTGTACGCTTCAAAAACTCAAAAAGTTCTGCACCGATCGAGCTGACATTTTTTAGTTTTTATCTAATTTTTGTATCACAATGTGCCACAGCGAAGCGTGGCGGGGTACAGCTAGTTTTTGTATTTAAAAAGTTAATTCATAAAGTCATTAGACAGTAACGCTCCAACACTAATTTATGTGAGACCCGAGTAAAATGTCATCTGCCACCCTTTACGGCGGATGCGGCCATTTCTTGGGGTGTGTCGCTTGACTGGGCGTCTGACGTCATGGTGGCTATGGGGTTGTGGGTTTATGGGATTACGAGTTCATTACCCTGCAACTCAGGCCAACGACGAAAGACGAGCCTAGTTATAACATACCCCTCTCGTGCCCATACAACCCATATGAGTGTCAAATGAGATATACCTACTGTGAACAAGAACAAAAAATTAAAATTTTTGTTAGCCCCGACTACCTCGGATTTGTAATCTGTACAACATTCTACTAGTCAAGCCTTTCCATTTGTGATACCCATGTTAAGGGAGTTGTGAAAAAAGAAATGTATCTTGCCATTTTGTGATAGCGACCATCTTGGATATGAACTGCTACTTCATGTAAAATTGTAAAATGCCTTACTAAGATATTATTGTATGTTTGACGTTTTTAAGTGCACTGTAGTGTCGACAGAACAAAATGAATTTTGATTTGATTTTTGAAATTTGTTATAGTGTTTACTGTTATTCTAATAGATATTTCTTTCATTTGATACCCATATTGAGGTAGCAGTGATTTTTATGTAATTCGCCATTTTGTGGTGGCGGCCATTTTGGATTTGAAATTTGTTATAGTGTATGGTATTTTACTAGTCAATCCCTTTTTCATTTGATACCCATATTGAGGTAGGTTGTGAAAAAATATTTTGTCCGCCATCTTGAATCGATATTAACCAAACATAGCTAAGAACATCCACCCGGATATTAACCTTCAAATAAAAAATCCGCATTGAAATCGGCCCATCCGTTTGAACTCTACGGCGCCACAAACAGACAGACATCGACGTCAAACTTATAACACCCCTTTTTTTGGTCGGGGGTTAAAAAACGGCCAACCGCGTTTTATAAAGCGTTTCGTATATGTGTGGATATTTTGTTTAGGTGTGTAGCATTTGTCTTAGTTTGTGTTTATACAAACAGATCTGTTGGTTTTGTGTGAGTTCAAGTTTACAAATGTGTCAAATATACGTACCCCTCGCGCCCCCCAAAAAATGTGAAAAAGTTTGTTGGCAACCCAAATGTCTTGCATCCTTCTATGGTTAAATCCTCAAAGCCCTGCAAACATAGTATCAAAACAGGCATGGGGAAAAAGCACTAATTAGTCCGTGAGTCAGATTTTCAAAACATATAAAGTCCAGTCGGGGAGCAGGAAGAATTTCGTACAATGACCTGTTATTACCTGTCTGTGTCACTCCCGCGTAAATATAAATAGTCTCGCTCGCACAGATGCAATGGCCGCCGTCCTCGGAGATTGTAAACCTTTTACCTGAGACTGTAAAGTATGTTCTTGCTCGCATGTGGTTTTGGTTGGCCTTGAGTCACGACAAAAATCCTTGGCTTGCTTGACATAATTCATAATTTTTAAATGATGAACGATCGACATTCAATCTTGGCATGCGTTAGTGATCGCTCAGTTTTCGGACACAGTTATTTATCTATTCTTAGTTTGTTATTTTTGTTATCTTGTTTTAATTGTTATAAGTGGTTTTGTTAATTTGTTATGTTTAATTTTCTGTATTAAATTCTGATTTTTTAATTATACTTTTTTAATTTCTGCCGAATTAGTACTTGTCTCGATTTTATAACTTACTAGATGCCCGCACTCATCGGGATCCCGTACATATCCAACGGTGAAAGAATGACTGAAATCGGTTTACTCATTCCTGAGAATATCGTTTTCAAACAAAAAACCTCTTCAGCTACCTGCTACGCCACCTGTTGGAAATTGGTCGTACCAACTCAGATTTAGAAAAAAAAATAGCAAAGGTTTATATTCAATGCACAGATTACTGAAATTCCATAACGCAATCGTTGACACATGCTGTCATGTGTCATGTCAAAGCATGAAACGTACGAAAACTCTCAAAAGGGGAATATTTTTTCCCGATTTTGTTACATTCTTGTTTCATGCTCCGCTTCAATTAATAGTAGAGTTATTTTCTATAGCCTAAAGCCTTCCTCGATAAATGGACTATCCAATAGAAAAATAATCTTTCAATTCGGACCAGTACTTCCCGAGATCCTAGCGTTCAAACAAACAAACAAACAAACTCTTCAGCTTTATAATATTAGTATAGATACCTAATATAAAATCTATTTGTTTAGATTTAGATGATAATAATAATTTATTTAATAAGTTGGTGAATTTTCTTTTTTCTTCAAATATTTCATGTAAACAGCACTAAATAAAAAATGTTTATGACCACTGTCAGTAGGTAAAGAGGTCATTGTACGAAATTCTTCCTGCTCCGCGACTGAACTTTAGTACCTACACGTATTTTTTAAGTGAACACTTATTTTGGCACACCTCACACATACTTTTCGTGGGCTGTGAATGAAGCTCATCGCCACGTTTGTAAGTGAAAGATCGTCATCATCATCATAATCAGCCCACATTCGTCCACTGCTGGACATAGGCCTCTCCAATAATACACCACTCAGCCCGATCCTCGGCTAATGAGAGATAAGTGAAAGATACATCCATGAATTTTTTGAAATCGGTCCAGTAGTTCTTTTGATTAAATTGTTCAAATAACTTCTTCAGCTTTACCTATATATATACTTAGTATATCTAATGTTAAAAAGCTATATTACGTAAAACTGTACAAACGCTGAAGGAGTATTCCAAAGGGAATACTCCTTCAGCCGCATCTGTCACTGTCGTGTCGCGGCACTGTCGCTGTGTTAACTATTGGCGTACACTCCGCGAGGCATAAGCTGAGCTTTGCATTTGTGTGAGTGTACATGGATAGTGTAGGTGTGACAACCGGCCTTAGGCGCGGCGCCATTCTGTCTCGCCGCGCTCCTGCCTGATTGGTGATCACTCACACTAATGCAAAGCTCAGCCTATACCTCGCGGAGTGTACCACCAAAGAAATTGGAAAATTAACATACCACGAAGTAATGACACATAAATGACGTTGTCAGAAGGACGTGGGCATCGGGAAATCGGACATCGTCAACCCTGGTTGGCTTGCCGACGGCGTTAGTTCCCATTTTGGCCACGTGCCATTATATCGATGTAAGGGTATATCATCTATTCTATGGGTATAGGTATATTCAATTTATGATATGTACATCATCGACATAAAACATCACATGTTTTCTTCTTGGTGTAATACAACAGCTGGTGTTCCTCAAGGCGGTGTCTTATCTCCTCTTCTCTTTGCCATTTTCATAAATACTATTTCTAAACACATTACTTCATCCTACCACCTTTATGCAGACGATCTCCAAATTTATACACAAGCTTCATTTCATGAACTTGCATTAGCCATTTCAAGATCAAATGCCGATTTATTTTCCATTCACAAATGGAGCAAGTCTTTTGGCCTGAATGTCAATCCCGCAAAATCACAGGCTATAGTAGTGGGTAGTTCATACTGGGTATCTAGAATTGATTGGTCTACGATTCCCAACGTTATGTTTAACGGCATTGTGATACCATTTAGTGACTCAGTTAGGAATCTTGGTGTTACATTGGATCGAACTCTATCTTGGGATACTCACATCAAGTCGATCAGCAGCAAGATTTTTGCATCAGGTGGCTCACTTAGGCGTCTACGTAACTTCTTACCCACTGCCACTAAAGTTGCACTCGCACAGTCTCTCCTGCTACCCATCTTGGACTATGCTGACGTCTGTTTTCTTGATCTGAGAGAGACCAGCTAGATAAGCTTGAGCGCCTTCAAAACTATTGCATTAGGTTCATATTTGGCTTACGCAAGTATGACCACATTTCTCAATTTCGCGCTAAACTCAAGTGGTTACCGATTCGCCAACGTCGTAGTGCACATATTCTTTCCTTCTGTACAACGTTTTATTTAACCCCTGTACACCGCATTACCTTAAAGAGCGGTTCACTTTACTGCAAGATTGTCATTCTCTTCCACTAAGGTCTAAAACCAACCTGACACTAATGATCCCTTCCGCTCGCTCTGAAACTTTTTATGGCAAATCCTTCGCTTTTCAGGCTGTTCAGTTGTGGAATGAACTACCAGTCTGTATTCGGAAATTGCAATCGTTACCTGTCTTTAAAGATCACGTAAAACAGTTCTATTTGTCGAAGCTGTGATTTTCTTAATGTATTAAAAATTGCTTGTTATATGTACATACGTTATTTTGATTGCGTTGATCACTTTTACATTTTAGATTCTTATTCTTTACTGTTCATTCCTATTTATCTGTTACCGGTTAGTTATTTGTCTTTTAAGAATATGTATATTATCTTCTTATCAAGTAGTAGTACGTATGTTTATGATTAGTTTTATTTATTAGTGTATTATGATTTTGTATAGCTTAAGTATCTGTATGTAATATTATTGGAATGTACGTTTATCTCGTAGTAATAGTCTTTGTTGCGCACCACGATTTAAGTTCTCCTAGTTTTTTTTGTCCACCCCAAGGTTGCCTGGAAGAAATCGCTTTCAGCGATAAGGCCGCCAGTTGTTTCACTAGTTTTATTGTGTACATATTTATTTTCTGTACTATTTTAAGGTGTGAACAATAAAGAGTTTTCATTCATTCATTCATTCATTCACATGTGCCCTCTCGAACTACAGGCGCACGGAATTATGTCATCGTTGGAAAGAGTGAGCTCATTCTTTCCGTTCTAATCGGTTGCAAGAAGCGGTAGACGCCGGACGTTTTACTTATCACTATTCGTTGTCAACAACCAAAATAAGTAGAACCACAACATACCTCGCCGCTAGCGATTCTATGGGTCAAGTACATTGGGGTGTAAACCACTTACGCCACACACATCGACTCAGTTTATTACCAATTTCAAGGTGCTCAGGGCACATCCAATGGTGTATATCGATTATGTTTTCTATCGCGGGTCGAACCTGGACTCGATTGGCACAGAACCGAGGAACATGGCATGGGAAAAGAGAGAGAGCCCTATACCCAGCAGTGGGATAGAGAAGGTTGTGGATGATGATGATGTACATAATCGTTTAATTTTTAATTATTAAAATTATTCGGTAGTTTTAATAGTTATTTCCTATTTAAGTTTTCACCTCTATTAAGCAAATACATTTTTCATTTATTTTGTTGTATTTAATTCAATTCAATTCATTTATTCGAACCATAAATTCATAAGAACACTTGGTAACGTCATTTACAAAAAGGCGAAGAATCTGTGTACATAATAAGATAAAATAACAATGTCAAAAAAGCATAAAGCAGCTGTAAAGGGGCCTTCACAATTACATGCTGCTGTAAAAAGGCTTTGTCGAATTTAATGTGCGTAATGCCACTAAATTACCTAGATTACAACGGTGAAGAAATACATTGTGAGGAAACCGACATGTACATATAATCTTTGGAGTCATGTTTGTGTCATCTACCAACCCGCAATGGGCCAGCGTGGTGATCGATCCTCTTCTTGCTAGAGAAGGTTCCCAGCAGTGAAAACATTTAGTGGGCTGTTTTAGTATTAAAATTAACGTGGTTGTTACACATATTTAATTAGATAACGGGACACTCACGTATATACGGTCGGTCAATCCGACTCGAGTTTCGGCCGCGTCCGGCGGCCTTTTCAAACGAGTGCACACGCGCGGTGGCTGCCCGTTTGGCACTGCGGGCTGCCGCACGTCGCGCACGCAAGCTCAACGGCTGTTGCGGGGGTGCAGGTGAGGGGGTGCGAGAGGGTTGCGCAGGTATACACTCGAACTCTTCATCACTGGTAAGCTGCGAGTCGGGAACATTGCAGCACACTGAGCTCACTGTGTCTTCACTCATATCGCGAACACCATACCGAGCACTATGGAGGCACGGCTTCCAAGCGGGCGGCACATGCCATCCTCCATCTCTATTTAGTGGGCTGCTTATGAGTAGTTGTTATGCTGGGGTACATCGCAAGGTGCTGTTGAAACGCCTGATTCATTTGAAAAAATAACTTTCAAGTGATTGCTTCCATTTTAATATCAGGCGCTACAGGCCATTAAACAGCAACATCGGAAGGGCTAAACGTTTTAGACTCTATTATCACACAGTACAAGGACTATTAGTTCATGTTTAAGTATTCTACTTTCAATTATGAGTAAAAAATTTACAATAATGGGTTTTCGAAAAAAAAAAATTGCTGGTGCCTGAAACTGCACAGAAATTTAATTTAATATAACTTTGCTTTTGCTTTATCAAGAAGCAAGAAAACGTCATTATTACTAAAAGAAAGTAGTAAAAATAATAAAATTTCTTATCTGACTTACAAAGGATACGAGATTCTCAGTTCGGTGGGATGTATTTTTAACCCCCGACCAAAAAAAGGGGTGTTATAAGTTTGACGTCGATGTTTGTCTGTCTGTCTGTCTATCTGCCTGTCTGTCTGTCTGTCTGTCTGTCTGACTGTCTGTCTGTCTGTCTGTGTGTGTGTCTGTCTGTGGCACCGTAGAGCTCAAACGGATGGGTCGATTTCGATGCGTTTTTTTTATTTGAAAGTTAATATCCGTGCGGATGTTCTTAGCTACGTTTGGTTAATATCGATTCAAGATGGCCGCCGCCACAAAATGGCGGACAAAATATTTCTTTACAACCTGACTCAATATGGGTATCAAACGAAAGGGCTTGATTAGTAGAATACATTGCACAATGACAAATTTCAAATCCAAGATGGCCGCTTCTACAAAATGGCGAAATACATGTCTATTTTCACAACTCCCTCAATATGGGTATCAAATGAAAGGGCTTAACTAGTAGAATGTTGTACAGATAACAAATCTGAGGTAGTCGGGGGTTAATCAAAATTTTTAATTTTGTTCTTGTTTCTGGATGCATGTTACGAGATAGCTCCGCCAATGATGTACCAATTTTGATGGTTCTTTTTTGTTTGGTAGATCATAGTTTAGAGGTGGTCCTTGACAAATTTTATTGAAATCGGTGCGACGTTGTTTTTGAAAATAAATTATAAGCAAGAGAGTTTTTCCCGACGTGTGAGCTTGTCAGTGTGTCTACACGTTTTTTCGGGAGCACGCTTCATTGTAGACCGCATAGACGAGGCGGCGGTCAAGTGTACACCTGTAAATGATAAATGAATAAAGAACAAGAACAAAATTAAAAATTTTGATTAACCCCCGACTACCTAAGATTTGTTAAATGTACAACATTCTACCAGTCAAGCCCTTTCATTTGATACCCATATTGAGGTA
Source organism: Ectropis grisescens (assembly GCA_017562165.1). Classification (NCBI taxonomy): domain Eukaryota; kingdom Metazoa; phylum Arthropoda; class Insecta; order Lepidoptera; family Geometridae; genus Ectropis; species Ectropis grisescens. The sequence continues at coordinate 11,810,369 of CM029768.1, forward strand.
GTAGTGAAAAAAAAATTATAATTCGCCGTTTTGTGGTGGCGGCCATCTTGAATTTGAATTTTTTTATAGCGTTTAGTACTCTACTAGTTAAGCCCTTTGTTTGATACCCATATTGAGGTAGGTTGTGAAGAAATATTTTATCCGCCATTTTGTGGAGGCGGCCATTTTGAATCGATATTAACCAAACATAACTAAGAACACCCGCACGGTAATTAACTTTCAAATAAAAAAAACCGCATCGAAATCGGCCCATCCGTTTGAGCTCTACGGTGCCACAGACAGACACACACACAGACAGACAGACAGACAGACAGGCAGACATCGACGTCAAACTTATAACACCCCTTTTTTTGGTCGGGGGTTAAAAAGAGCTAAGGTTTATGCTAAGCGGCGAGGCAAGGATAGGTTAATAATGATAATTTTTTTTTTAATAATGATCTTATTTTACTAATTTTTTAACCAAATTCAAAAAGTACAAGTTCTCAATTCAACTGGTATTTTTACAGTATTCAATTCTCTATTTTTCTTTCTTACCTTTCCCCTAACCTTTAACCGCTAACAATTACTAAAAAACAATTGTCTATGGCAACTTCTATGTAGAGCAAGAAGTCAAACCCTCAGAGAAAAAACTCCGTTTAAAAGAGGTCTAATTCAAATTAACAGATGAGCAAATTACTTTCAAACACTCAATCTTTAATAAAACAAAAAAACTTGACAGTCCTGGTCACGTGACTTTTATCTGCGAAGGCAGTTATTAAAACATCTAATTAAACAATTAATATCCACGTGAGAACATAACAATGGTATTATTAGAATGTCTTAATTAATGGCGGTTTTTTTACAAAAACCTACTGTACATACAAGGGAGACAAACGTCAACCTAGCACGAACGCTATCGGTCTATCCGCTTGAGGTAGATACTACGTCTGGTCCTTAACTGTGGGCCTCATAACGAAGCTCAAAGTCACACAGAGAGCTATGGAGAGGGCTATGCTCGGAGTCTCTTTGCGCAACAGAATCCGTAATGAAGATATTCGCAAAACTACGAAAGTGGCCGACATAGCTCAAAGATTAAGGAAGTTGAATTAGCAATGGGCAGGCCACATCGCTCGCAGAACTTATAACCGATGGGGAAGAAAGGTTCTCGAGTGGCGACCACGAACCGGAAGACGCAGTGTTGGACGGCCTCCCACTAGATGGACAGATGACCTCATTAAGGTCGCTGGAAACCGCTGGTTGCAGGTTGCGCAGGACCGTTCGTTGTGGAAATCTAGGGGGGAGGCCTATGTTCAGCAGTGGTCGTCTTGCAGCTGATGTCGATGATGAGTACTACGTTTAATCTTTTTTGATGCGAAAACGTCTATTTGCGCACCACAGACAGATTTTTCGTGAGCTGTCGAGCGTGCCATCCCCGATCATTCCCGAGCGTGACGCTAGAATGGGGCATTTTACAGACGTAAATTTACTTGTCAAAAAATAGTTCTAAATTTTGCCAAGTGTGGCACCACTGTTTGGTTTGTGAAATTTCGCTAACAAAATAAAACATTGGCGCCATCGATGGTGAAATTGGGAACTTTCTTTGACAAATCTTTATGTATCTTGAAACGCCTCATTAAATTGTGGGTAAACTCGGGACCATGGCCATCATATCAAGAAATGCCTATCAGCATTTCCCATTGGCCATCTAGAAATTCTAGTTCTATTCTAGTTAGAAATTCTAGGTGACCGATGGGAAACGCTGGCGCATTTTTAATTTCTAGGAATATATTTCCAAAGTAAGCTATTAAATTCTGAGTTATAAGTTTTCACTTCTATCTGCAGTTCCTATTACTACCATTTTTTTAGGTAATTTTGGCGCACCACACACAGATATTACGTTGATTGTGAATCGAGCTCAAGCTTCACGTTCGTAAATGAAAGAAATCTTCGGGTGTACTCGGGATCATGGCCATCTAAAAATGCGTTAACATCATAGATTTAGTACAAGTAATATGCCAACTCTTTGGTTAAAATGGTGAAGTATGACCATTGACCATCTAGTCAACATGGCCAGCATTTATTTATTTATTTATTTATTTCACAACTAAAACGATATACAAAAAACCAATTACATTAGTTGACAGTCTTTGATACAATATGTTTTCAAAAAGACTTTACAATATACAATGTTGAGACTAACATACACATTTATTGAATAAATTAATGTCAAGTGATTCTGAATTGTTTGGTCCAGTCAAAATTATAGTAAAAAATAAAATAATATAAAATTAATTAGATTAATAATATGTCAAAGATACAATAATGTAAAAAATAATTACAATAATAGTTAAATAATGTCAATATTTAGATATGTACATAATATCTAAGCTAGAAAGCTTGTCATCGTTCATCGTCCTCACTAATCTAGCGCGCCCTCATCTCACAGTACTGCAAACACTCTGACAATACACTCTTCCAATCATCCGCAAACACGTCACACTCCGGTGCCCCGACCAGGAGACCATTGAAGCTAGTAAGGGTGCAATGAATGGGGGACTGGCCGTGCGCTATGGTTCTTGCAGGAGGGACAGAGAATAGCGGGTGCTGCCCGCGACGAGGAAAACTACCCGGATCCGGAACGAACAGTCGAGAAAACTTATTCAGCAGGCTCGGTGCATCAATCCTACCATGAAGAATCTTACACATCATTACCATCTGGTTACGTTGCCGTCGGACTTCTAAAGAGTTGTACCCCAAACAGCCTAGGAGAAAGTCAGCTGGGTACATATAGGGGTAGTAACCAAATCATAGATCATAGCATAGATGACTTATTGCGACGAAAATGGATTGAAGATTTATTCCACACTAGCATCGCCCTCCGGTTTCACCGCGTAGTTTCCAAAGTAAGCTATCAAATTCTGAGTTATAAGTTTTCACTTTTATCACCGGCCCCTATGACTGCCATTTTTTAAATAATATTGTAATATACGTAGATACGGAACGAGCAGCATATGTGCCTGATGGTAAGAAATTCACCTGCTCATAACAGGACAGTGACACGCAGCTATTGGAACATGAAGAACCCAAATCATACATAAGCTTACTCTTGACCGCTATCCCTCTAAAAATCTAGATCCGAATAAAGTACTTTCACCCAGATATATCAAAAATTAGATCATGTAAATCGATTGCCATAAAAAAAAAAAATGTGTGCGTGTACTAGTGTACACACGTAAGAAGTGAAACTTCTTTGTGGCCTTATTTTTCGAAAAATGATCTACATGCAACTTTCTAGAAATTGGTTAAATAAAGTTAAATTAGATAAAGTTTAAACAATAGTTATTTGTTATACAAGAGTGCAAAGTTGATTTTTAACCGCGTGCTCAATTTTGATGACCGAGCAAGCGAAGGATTCTAAAATTGAATCACGAGCGCAGCGAGTGATTCAAAATTAGAATCCTGAGCGTAGCAAGGAAATCAAAAGAGCACAAGGTGAAAATCTTGCACTCGAGTGCAACACGTAACTTTTCATTCCACCTCAGCGAGGAAATGACTAAATGCAAATTTTAAATGTTTTCGCGCTAAGCAAATTAAAAAGTAAGTACACCAAGGAGGTTCCGAGTCTGAGTTTTTAACATATTAAAAAAAATGTATGATGCATTCGGCACCAAGAAGGTAGAAATAAATAGGTTGAATTATGTTTTGAATTCAAAACCTCAGTACACACGATGTTCTAAATTCAAATTTACTTTAACCTCTAGAGAGTAAAACGACTTTTGCGCCCTAATATCGAGGAGCAAAAGTGCTCTTTCCGAGCTGGTGGGATGAAAAAGGATTTTATTATCATAGACATGAATACAAATAATACAATTATTTCACTTTACCTTTTTGCTACTAAGATTATTACAGCATTTCATTCATTGTAATAGAATTATTACTATCATTGTCATCGTCATTATATATTTTTGTAATTAATGGCTTATGGTAACTGAAATATGAAATATATGGTTTACATTCCACGAAATTTAGTGACCGAGTAAAAACTCCATCAATTGTAATGCCAGATCTTGTTGTTGACGTTTGAGGACTGTTTTTCATGGATAAATTCAATTTATCTTTCAGAAATTCAACTAGCTTCAAAGATTTTTCCGATGCAAAATTGACATTAAAATCTCCACTTAAAATCATCGGTATTTTATAATTATTGTTACCGAGTAAAGAGGCACCTTCACTTGTATACGGCAACAATGAATGGTGAAGAAAATTAATAATATCGTCCAACTTCTGATTAGGAGATATGTACAGTGCAACAATCAAAATTTTATCATCAGATAGAACTTTTCACAACAAACATTTGAATTTTTCACAATTGAATCATCCAGGTCATCTATATGAGGTCTAAGACTTTGATATTTGATAAAGATGGCGCGTAACGGAAAAATGTGACGCGTAACCGAAAAATGTGACGGATTTTTTTTTCCAACGCTGATAAAGAAGTTTCACTTCAAAAACTGTGAAATAATTTGTGAGTAGATACGTTGATTATTTGGCACAAAATTGGCAGTCTTGGCAGTAGAACAACTAGTAAATAGTAAAGGTACCATTACCCTCGGCTTCCCTTTCAATTTCGCGTTGCCTGAAAGAGATTGCTTTTAGCGATAAGATTTACTGCTATATTTTTTATCTTTTAAAGATCAATCTATCGATCTATCTCTCTGTTTCTCCTGAAACTTTTCCACGATGCAATTACCAATCAGAAGTCACAGTGACCAGTTATTATACCTACGATACCTTCTGCTGGAACTTCCCACGGTGATAAACAAATCAATACATGTAATTACAATAATCATGATGACTCATTGGATTTTTCATAAACTTTGTAAGGAATTGACAAAACAGCACAGTTTTTAGAGATCCGTAAAACATAAAAACGGAACCCTTATGATTCGTCATATCTGTCTGTTTATCCGTCTGTAAGGTGGCACAGCCACTTTTTTCCTTCTTGATTAATGGCTTTTATTGTGGTTTAGCCTCACAACTCCGCTAATGTCACGTAGAAAGATAAACCGTGACTATAAGAACTATAGCGTTGAAACTTGGTAAGATGCATTCTGTGAACCGCATTAATTACTCAAAAATATACAAAAAAACAATACATTTTTGGGGGTGCCCCATACTTTGAACTGAAAATAAAAATTTCCAGTAAAGCCTTTTTAGCTGCATCTATGGATAGGTCTTCAAAAATGATGTTGAGGTTTCTAAGGTATTTTTTTTCTACACTTAATAAGTGGTAATATGTGTTTTTTTTTTTTAAACTTTTATAGGTTTACACTTGACCGCCATCGCGCCTGATGTTAAGTGACGATGCGGTCTACGATGGAGCGTGTTTACCTAGAAGAAACCGATTCACTCTCGATTTGAAGACACAAAGATTGTAACCATCGGGGAAAACCCACTCAGGCAACGTATTCCACAGCCTAGACGTTCTTATCACAAAAGTAGAGTCAAATCTCTTCGTTCGTGTCTTTGGAACTTCAACCATGAAACGATGTCGCTTTTTCGAGCTACGAGCATTCCGATAGAAAAAAGGGCAAGGTGGTATCAGATCATGCAAATCAGTCGCACACTCACACACTCGCACACTCGCACACAGTGTGTGTGTGTGTGTGCCCTTTTACATATAAACTAAGAGAATGATACAACTATTAAAATACTACAATACAAACAACGATGGCTTTATATAACTTGTTCAATGTTTATTTCTGCTCCTTTCCATTTACAAAAATATATCGTCTCAACGACATTCCACCGAGAATAATAATCGTCATTTCTTTTTCTTGTTTCATACCAAAGACAAAATCCGTGTTGCCATTCATATTCAACACCAAGTTACCACAGATATTGCCAGAAGTACAAATACTTTATTCTATACATATCTTAAAACTATCTGGTACTGTTCTATTTCATAGAACAGTGCCTTACATAATTAGGAATTCTTAACACAACTGCAAAAAAAAAAATATGTACATTAACCACTCAAATTTCTACTGAAAATTGATTTGAACTGGATCTAGTAAGTAGTTTATTTTCAACATCATCATCAGACTGTATTCGTCCACTGTTGCTGGACAAAGACCTTTCCTATGGTACGCCACTCAGCCCGATCCTCGGTGTAAGTTTTTTTTAGTACGTCATAAATACACTATTATTAAATAACATCGATCAAAGTAACAATGAGTCACAAAAACTTATGTATTATGCTACTTGCAGCTACTATATATACTACGTTAATATAAGATAAGAAAACTCTTTATTAAAAGCCACTACAGAAAAGAAAAAAAATACAAAAGAGACTTAGAACTATTACACAAGCATGACATTTAAATTGGCGGCCTTATTGCTCAGAGCAATCTCTTCCAGGCAACCGTGCATGGATAGGATTTTAAACAACGCGGCCCTTAACATGTTTGTAAATGAATATAAATAAGACAACAAATTATAACAGCAAGTAACTAATACATTAAGAATGCATACAAAATACATATACATACATACATATCAATATAAATACGTTTTTACCCATAAATATGATAGTTGTACAATCTACTCGTAGTAGCATACACTAAGAAAAGAATATGTATCAGAAGTGAACGATAAAGGATTGGCAATGAAAAATTATGAAAACGCAATCACCAGTCAGAAATTTTACAAAATAAAAGCGGTAAAGTGCGAGTCGCACTCGCCCATGAAGGCTTCCGTAGCAGCAAGTAACATAATATAAAAGTTCTTGTAGTTCGTTGTTACTTTAATCAGTGTTGTAACAATAGTGAATTTATGACGTATTAAAATAAAACTACTAACTAGATCTTATTCAAAACAATTTTCGTTGATAGTTTACATAGTAATAATGTACATCACACCCTTTTTTTTATTTTTGTCATTCTCTTATTTTAGAAGTTACAGGGAGGACACACACACACACACACACACATTAATACCACTTTGTAAGAGTCAATTCAATTCAATTCAATTCAATTCATTTATTCATACCATAAATTCATAAGAACACTTGGTAACGTCATTTACAAAAAGGCAAAGAATCTGTGTACATAATATGATAAAATAACAACGTCAAAATGAATAAAGCAGCTGTAAAGGGGCCTAGTCAATTACATGCAGCTGTAAAAGGCTTTGTCGAAGACAATATAACAAATAATCAATACACACAGTATACAGATACTACATTAGTACAAACAATGTAACATCAAAAGTCTTAAAAATCTATTATTTTACCTTATTACAAGATTCTAATTTCGACACATTTCTCTTCCATACGTTACTATCTTTAACAAAGTCGTCTATATTATAATATGCCTTGCTCAATAGGTAGCTTTTTATTTCATTTTTAAACTTGGTTTCATTGAGGCCTTCCACTTGTACAGGGATTGCATTATAGAAGCGAATACCATTACATTTGAAAGAGTTATTTGTTTTCTGAAGTCTGCACTTAGGAAATACAATTTTGTGTTTATGGTGCGCTTTTGATTCAGATCAGTTAATTTCTGCAGACGACTTCGATTTTTCTTACATACATTATACATTCATAAATATACAATGAAGGGACTGTTAATATGTTAATAGTTTTGAACATCTCCCGTACTGATTCTCTAGGTGATAAATTATATAGACCACGGATTGCTCTTTTTGCAATACGAAAACAGAGTTTCTGTCCGCAGCCGAACCCCATAATAAGATCCCGTAGGACATAATACTGTGAAAGTAGCCAAAATAAACAAGCCTAGCTGTTGCAACGTCTGATATTTTTTAATTTGACGAACTGCGTGGGCAGCTGAACTGAGTCGATCAGCTAGTCTCTCTATGTGAGGACCCCATTGAAGCTTTGAATCTACTGAAATACCCAGAAAACAAGTAGATTGTACAGGTTCGATAAGTTCATCCTTCAGTCTTATATCAAGTTTACCGCACATTACATTGCAGAGTGTGAACTTTATACATTTCGTTTTAGTTGGATTAAGTACTAGATTATTTGCATCAAACCATTTGTACGCAATGTCCAAAAGTACGTTTATTTCAGTGAAATCGTTTATTCCTCTCTTAATTTTGTCTCTCGCGCAAACTATTAAGTTTAGAAGAAAAGTATGTGAAAAACAAACAAAAAGCAATATCATTTTTGAAGACTTATCCATAGATAGATAAAGCCACACGGATGATTTTGATGGAAAACAAAAATGAGTTTCAGTTCTAAGTATGGGACACCCATGGACGTATGAAAATAACGGACGTAGTCTCGCTAACAAAAGCACTGTGTCAAGTCAAGTCGGCCAGTTCCCTGTCACATACAGGTTGACACTCATACATACTCACAAAAGTCGGCCATTACGCGCGCAAACCTCAGCCAGCCGACACGTTTTGGGTTAAAGAAAAATCTCAACACACAGGATGTCTTGTGTAGTGAAATGCTGTAAAAGCCGTAGTAACTAACGCAAAAAACATCCAGGAATCACGTTTCACAGGTAGATACATAATTCAGTAACCAATTTCCACATTTTAAATATTAAAACCAATCTTCATTTGCTTAAACAATATTGCGCATTACAAGTCCAGTGTTGCCAAAGTTAGCGTGTGATAATTACCGAAAATATATGGGACATTGATTATTTATGATTGTTTAGTAGGTATTAGTTTATTAATTGTAGTAAAATTAGTGAACTGTGTGAATAAAAAATTATGTCACATTATATTAATACATTTATATTGTTTATTAGTTGCCACTAGGTATTTGTTTTATTATTTTGTTTGCTAGATTTCCTAAACAAAATCTAGCTTGGCGAAATGACTAGATCCAAATAATTAGAAATAGTAACTGTGAAAACGTATGGATCCCAAACAAATACAGTGTCATTTGTAGTAAACATTTCGAAGTCGATAATATATATGTAACGAAAGAAGGGCTCGGGCGTATTGTTACATAAACATGCAATACCTCAAAAGATAAATTAACAATCTAAGCTAATACTCGTACTGTATTTTATAACTCGTGATTTAGTTGGTAGTAAGTCTGCTTGCGAAGCCGAGAGTCGTGGATTCGATTCCCACCCGGTGCAAACATTTGTGCGATGAAAATTATTTGTTTTATGTCTGGTGGTTTTTAAGTAGGTATATAAGTAGGTATATAATAAGTAGGTATATATTAAATAAATATATTGATAAGTATTAAATCAAAGCTATCTGGCTCCCACAGTAGCTTGTACCTACTGTTGCTTAGTTTGTGATGGGCGAAATGTCCGGCAATATGAATTTATTATGGATGTTATAACATTTTTACATATTTTCTAGCAGCATAAGAAACCCTATAAGTGTTCCTACTGCTGGGACTCGGTGTCTTCTCTCACAAGGAGGTACTTAAGTCCATAATCCACCACACTGGCCCAGTGCGGGTTGGTGGATAACACATGACCTCGAAAGGTTCTAGGTACATGTCGTCTTCCTCACGATGTTTACCTTCACCCTTTTAAGTTAGCAGCGTTATGCGCATGACTTCGTAAAGGTAGTGGTGCGCGTGTGATTTAAACCCGGGGTCTTCGGATCGGTAGGCACCATTCTCCCGAATAGAACAGAACCTTACATTTCCTAGTAAATTTTACGATATCAACAAATACCTTTTAGGTGCAACAACCAATAGAATCGATCCAAATTGACTACTAATCTCAAGTATGCTGTTTGTTTTTAGTATTGTTAATAGTTAATATTGTTACTAATAATATTAGGTACCTACTATAAGTATCAAATAGAGATTTGTTGATTTTGTGCGAGCTTAAGTTAAAATTGTGTGATTTATACGTTTACCTCGCGCCCTGCAAAAAATGTGATAAAGTTTTTAAGGAAGAAAAATATCTAACTTCCAATTTACCTTTCCAATGGCTAAATGTTCTATCTAAGGTTAAGCAGTAAGAAGAATAAAATATTGATTACATGTTTGTGTTTTTTTTGTGGTGTTAATTTGGCTAACATGGCAACTCAGAATTCCTTCACACATTAAAAAGCCGCCGCCATTTTGGGATCTTTGGGTGCCTCAAGTTTGTCTTTGGATGGTTCTGTCCGTGTTATTCATACGTCCATGGGGACACCCCTAAAATTTATAGTTTTTTTCTATTTTGTGTACCAAAATCTTAATGCGGTTCACAGAATACATCTACTTACCAAGTTTCACCAGCCCTAACTAACCTCGTGTGCCCATGTAGCTCGGTCATAAGGGCTATTTTATTTTAATACCTTCCTTATATCCAAAACTGACCTCCACACAGTAAAAGTAACGAACAGTAGGTCCGAGCTGACCTTTCGGTCGATAATCGTTTAAACCCGCGGCTATTTGGAGATCACGAGAAACAATTAGGATGATTCTGATCTATTATGTTTTCTGTGGGGTCATCGGATGTTCCCACGCAGAGGTTTTATATTTTATGGGCTGTCAATTTTGAAATCAATTCGCCAATTGTATGGGACTTGGACTTGGTTTTGTATGCAGTGAAAACTTTTATTTATAATAATATTTTAGTAAAAAGATTTAGCCGTGAATAGCATTTTCTGCGGCTTGAACGAGCTTTTATAGCTCGCCCTTGTTATTTAGATATTACTAGCAGTGACCTGCAGTTTTATCCGCGTGGTTCTTGTTTCCGTTATTTAAATATATTATTCATCATCATCAGCCGCAAGACGTCCACTGCTGAACATAGGCCTCCCCCCTAGATTTCCACAACGAACGGTCCTGCGCAACCTGCAACCAGCGGTTTCCAGCTACCTTTGTGAGGTCATCTAGTGGGAGGCTGTCCAATACTGCGTCTTCTGTAATATAAATATATTTTTTTATATTAATATCATTTTTAACTATTCCGGGATAAAAATACTTCCAAACTATAATCTCATTATCATTATTATCTTGTATTTTATATTTAACTAGATGTCCGCCCCGGTTTCGCCCGTGGTACATATATAGCACTCGTCGGGATCCCGTACATATCCAACGGCAAAAGAATTACTGAAATCGTCATTCAGTCATTCCTGAGAATATCGCTTTCAAACAAAAAACCTCTTCAGCTACCTGCTACGCCACCTGTCGGAAATTGGTCGTACCATCTCAGATTTAGAAACAAATTTGATTAACAAAGGTTTATATTCAAGAGGTATGTAATATGTGATATTCAATGACGCAATCTTAGACATATGCTGTCATGTGTCATGTCAAAGCACGAAACGTACGAAAACTCTCAAATAGATTCCGATTTTGTTACATTCTTAATTCATGCTCCGCTTCTATTAATAGTAGCGTTATGTTCTATAGCCTAAAATCTTCCTCGATAAATGGAATAGAAAAATAATCGTTCAATCCGGACCAGTATTTCTCGAGATCTTAGCGTTCAAACAAACAAACTCTTCAGCTTTATAATATTAGTATAGATTTTATCAAGGCATACAGTCAACAGCGTTATTTTAATCTGGGAATTGGTCTTGAAATCTATGGGCGCCAAAGACACAACCATAGCCTAGTTAGTAGTAGGGCCCTCCGATACATCTATAAGATTATCAGAAATAGCAAATTTGTGAAGAAAAAAATATATACATGTGTTCCAAATTTCAACCCGATCGGTTCACACGTTACGACGTGATGGCACAGCAAACATCCAAACATCAAAATATACAGCCATTCAACATTCCAATCAATAAATAACATATATAATATTAGTAAGTTAATATTGCGCTTGTCACCCAGAGATCTAAGATGTTATATCTCTAAGCCCTGTAATTTTTCTTGAAACATTACCCTTCAAACCGGAACACAACAATGTTAGGACATTACTGCTTGGCGGTAGAATAATTGGCAAAGGTGTGGTACTTCCCTAGGTGGACTCTGCCAAGAGACCTACCACTACAAGGATTCTAGGTACAGGTCGGTTTCCTCACGTTTTCCTTCACCATTGTGAAGTTAGCGGCGTTCCGCATATGTCTTCAGAAAGACAGAGTTGCGCGTTGGATTTGAATACGGGGTTTTCGGATCGACTGTCGCCGTTCTCCCGATTAGAACAGCCGTAACTATGTAGATCACCGTCGGCACCGTCCTATCAACTACCTGCCTGCCCTGCCTTCGCTTTTCTAGTTATTTTTTTACACTTCAATAGGTTTACACCTGACTGCCATGTCGTCTGATGTTAAGTGACATTGTCGTCTATGTTGGAGCGTATTTACCGAGAAAAAACCGATTCACTCTCGATTTGAAGACATTAAGATTATAAACAATTTTTAGAAATTGAATCATCAATCAATCCATCAATCCAAATTTATTGAATGTATAAGCAGTCTGAGTTTTCGTGAAGTATACAATAATCGAGACCCGAATGAAGCATTTCGTATCTTCAATGAGAACTTTCTTCTTTTTTATAATTTATGCTTCCCCGAAATTAGAATTAAAAGATCTCATCTTCAAAAGCCAAAATGGGTTTCGAAGGGTATTAAAAAATGCGCTAAGAAAAAAATTCAGCTTCTCTGGAAATACAGGTCAAGTAAAACTATGGAAGCTAAAGATGCTTTAATAAATTATTCGAAGAGGTTCAAAAAAATTATAAAATTAACTCAAAAATCACAAAACGAATACTATATTAAAATGCGAACAACAAATCCAAAGCCACATGGGAAATTATTAACAAGCAAAAGGCTCATATCCTACTAGCTCTATTTCACATATTGTAACGTCCCATGGTAAAACAATAAATGAACCTAGAGAAATTGCAAGTTATTTTAACAATTACTTTATCAACGAACCACAGAATAACAAAAACGTAATAGTAATAGTAAAAAAAATTAAAAAAAACAATAGGAGATTCACAATTGGAATCTTTGTTTTAGCTCCCACAATTCAACTGACATTATGAAAATTATTAGCACACTGAAAATACTAATAGTGTTGGAATAGACAATGTAGCAACAAATGTGGTAAAAGACGTAGCTATAGCTGTAGCTCCCGTACTCAGTTATTTGGTTAATATCTGTATGGAAACTGGTATGTTCCCAGATGATCTAAAAGTATCAGTAGTCAAACCTATGTTCAAAAAAGGGAATAGATGTCAAGTAGAAAATTATCGTCCGGTAGTACTAGTACCAATATTTTCCAAAATTTTCGAAAAGGTGATCTATAACGCGATGTACAATTTCTTTGAGCGACGTAATATATTCGCAAGTGAACAGTACGGTTTCAGAAAGGGTAAAACTATCAACATGGCGATATTTAACTTCCTTAATAAAGTAATGACGAAAATGGACAAAATATATGTCAGCTCTATATATGGATATGTCTAAGGCCTTCGATAATGTGGATCATGACCAACTGCTGGCCAAACTGTATACGCTTGGGGTTAGGGGAAATTCGTACAAACTAATCGAATCATATCTGAAAAATAGAGTACAGATTACTCAAATAGATAAAATATGTCCAACCACAACCACAATGAAGACTTATAGATCGGATAAAATGTTGGTTAAATTTGGAGTGCCACAAGGCAGCGTTTTGGGACCATTACTATTTTTATTATATATTAACGACTTTCCAAGTATCTCCAATCATCACATGACATTGTTTGCAGACGATAGCACTATTTTATTCGTAAATGACAATCATGAAGAGCTACAATTTGACATACAAAATCATTGACATCTTTCATTAGTTGGTTAAATGACATTAATTTGAACATAAATATTGATAAAACACACTTAATGAATTTCAGAATGAAACATAATGACATATTAAATTTTGACATTAAATATGGAGGGAAGCTTGTATCTGAGGTGCAAGTCACGCGGTTTCTGGGATTGACAATAGATAATAAGCTGACATGGAAATCTCATATAGAAGGATTATCAAAAAGACTAAATCAATTTGCATATGCACTCTTTCAGTTACGTAAAGTCGTGAACGAGCCCACGCTTTTGACATCATACCATGGACATGTTGCATCAATACTGAGATACGGAGTAATGTTTTGGGGTAATTCTACAGATCGTCTCCGAGTATTTAGAGCTCAAAAGCGTTGTGTACGAGCAATCTGCGGACTAAAAAATAGGAACTCATGTAAAAAACATTTTGTTCGACTCAATATCCTGACCCTGTCTTGTTTGTACATTGTTGAAATTGCAGTCTTTGTCAAATCCAATCCTGAGCTCTTTAAAGCGTGGCCTGTCGGAAGTAGACGTGAGGGTTTGTTGCAAATCGTTCCTTCACGAACAGCGTTGTTGAATAAAAGTGTGTTCTGTATGGCCCCAATTATTTACAACAAAATACCACACGCCATTAGATGTAAACAGGACATTAATGTCTTCAAAATCTACTAAACAAATTATTAATACAAAAGCATACTACACTGTCGATACATTTTTGATGGACAAATTTGACGAATATGATAAACACTCAATGGTTTAATAAGTTTAATTTTTCCGATATACAATAACTTAATTTTAGTAATGTAAATAAAAATAATAGTAATAAATAGCTACGGACCTCTTGTATTGTTGACATTGTATAATTTCACATATTTTTTCTTTTTTTAAACAAAATCATTGACATGTACCTACTGAATTTTAGATATAAGTATTTTTTTAAGTACTCGTATTTTGTCTGTATACCTTACCTGGTGAAAATTAGAGATCATTTATTTATTCAAGACCTATATTGTACAATTTTACCTAATTTTACAGACCAATAAAGAATTGAATTGAATTGAATTGAATTAAACATCGGGAAAAATCCACTCAGGCAACTCATTCCACAACCTAAACGTTCTTAAGTTTTTATCACAAAAGTAAAGTCGAACTTCTCCGTTCGTGTCTTTGGAACACCAACCATGAAACGATTTCTGTAGCTAATTTGCATTTCCCAACTCCCATTTCTCCTATCTCCTATCCTATTAGACTGCAGGCCCGTGAACATAATTTATGGGTCATATGATACAGCAGGAGACCTATGTAGGATGATAGAAGGGTATGAAGTAATAAGATTGAGCACTATGCCGTCACTTGTAAGCTGTCCAACTGAGTGCAGTTGAAGAGGGGGGGTTCTAAACCTCGATCATTTCTCCTTGCCGCATGATTTTTGTACGGTGTTGCGGAATAATAGATTAGAAGAGGTATTGAAATTATAAAAATTATAAATTTTACAATTCTTATTGTTAGTTTGTGAAAAAAAATCATGATTTTCCGACGATTTACAGAGTATTGGTCATTTGATTATGTTCCATACAGTTTCAATACCTCTTCTAATACATTATTTCGCAATGCCGTACAAAAATCATGCGACAAGGAGAAATGATCGAGGTTAAGAACCCTCCCTCTTCATCTGCACTCAGTTGGACAGCTTACAAGTGACGGCATAGTGCTGAATCTTATTACTTTATACCCTTCTATCATCCTACATAGGTCTCCTGCTGTATCAGATGACCCATAAATTTTGTTCATGGGCCTGCAGTCTATATTGCGTTAGGACGTTACGAGTCATCAGATACGCAACAGTGTATAGGTCACAGTAACACTGGTAGCAACAAATCACTCGCATTATTCACACTAGTTATTAATACAGTACATTATGTTGTAACGAAGAAACAAAGTAATCTTACTGTTGCGATACTGTAATTGTGCGTGCGCGTAATATTATATTGAAGATCGACTCGGTTTGATACTTTTGGTATCTTACTAATATTCTCATCATCAAGCACCCACTAAATGTTCCCACTGCTGGGACTCGGCTGCTTTCTCTCGCAAATACTACTTTTCTGCTAATCCTACTAATACTTTTTTTTTTTTAAACGTGAAAGTTTGTTGTAGTGTATTAAATGTATGTTACTCTTTGACGCAAAAACTACTGAAGAGATTTGGATGAAATTTTGTACATAGGTAGATAATAATTTGGGTTAACACAAAGGTTAGCGTTTTTATACCGCAAGAATAAAGGTATCGGGAACTGTGCGCCGAGTGAAACCGCGAGGGGCTAGTATAAATTATTTTATAAAGTACTTAAAATTAAGCTATTTGGCTGCGACAGGATCACATAAAAGTGGTCAAGTGCGAGTTGGACTCGCCCATGAAGGCTTCCGTAGCAGCAAGTAACATAATATAAAAGCTCTTGTTGTTCGTTGTTACTTTAATGACTGTTTTAACAATAGTGAATTTATGACGTATAAATATAAAACTACTTCCTAGATCTCATTTTCGGAGAAAAGTGGCTGTGACACACGGGCGGACAGACAGACAAACATGACGAATCTATAAGGGTCCCGTATTTTGCCATTTGTCTACGGAACCCAACAATGGGTTGCTTGTGTAGAATTAAGCATATGCGAACCAAATGCCACCAAATTTTTGAGCTGAATATAATTAAACTGTGTTTCAATCCGGTACTTTTAGACGTTCCGATGTGGTAGAGCAACAAACATCCAAATACCCAAGCATTCAACCATTCAACCCAATTCAAAAGACCCAAACACTCAAATATTAAATAATACATAAATTGAAGCATCCATTCGTCCAAAAATCCAAATATCCAGCCATCCAAACATTAACATTAGTAGAATCAAATTCAAAAAAGTCTGAAAGTATCAAAACGCTCGGTCGCAGTATTCGCCCATCGTTAAATGTTGCAGTGCGCTGTGAGAACCAAATAAGAGTACGTTTTGGCAACGCGACCTTGTGTTTGGGAAGCTAGATGCGACCTTTCCGGTCACAGACCAACTTCTCAACTTTTACTGCAAAGCGGATCATTTTTTTAAACCACTTCAAAAATTTGAAAGTTCTCAATACAATTGTATGTTCCAGTATCATATTCAGTTCTGTTATTGTATCCAGCGGGGGAATGCGGCCAGTATTATGGGGGCCTTTGAGCGACGCTTGGCGCGTGGGGGTGTTTTTATTTGAGCAGTAATTGAAAACTATTTTTGGAGCACCACATACAGATATATCGTGGGCTGCGAATGACTCATTGTCACGTTCGTAAATGACAGAAATGTTCGGGTGAACACGGGAGCTACTCGGGATGCATTCGCATCTAGATAAAGGCCGTCACAGACGTAGCTATAATATATATTTTCATATTTCGTAGCTGGACATATTTCCGTATATTTTTTATACAAAACCTCTAGTGTCCACACACGCAGCTATAATATATATTTTTGTGACGTCACTCAACTATACCGTAATATTTATTAAGGCATATTAATATAAATTATGGTACACGCTGTACATTCGAAATACGAGTATGTCTTGCTATGTTAATATGCCATAATATGAATATATTACGGTTTATTTTGCTGACGTCACGAAAATATGAAAATATATATTATAGCTACGTCTGTGATGGCCTTAAATGACCATGCTTACAATACTATTCGAGATGACTAATAGAATACTTATCTCGACAACCATGCTTTTCTTTAATTTCCAAAGCGAGCTATCAAATTCTGAGTTATGAGGGTTCACTTCTATCGGTAGTCCCCGATTATCAATGTTTTGTAATAGACTACAGGCCCGTGAACAATATTTATGGGTCCTATGATAAACCAGGATACCTATATAGGATGATATAAGAGTACCTATAAAATAATAAGATTCAGCATTATACCTCTTCGAATCCATTATTCC
Organism: Ectropis grisescens; assembly: GCA_017562165.1. Classification (NCBI taxonomy): domain Eukaryota; kingdom Metazoa; phylum Arthropoda; class Insecta; order Lepidoptera; family Geometridae; genus Ectropis; species Ectropis grisescens. Next base: position 11,828,039 of record CM029768.1, read on the forward strand.
GCAACGCCGCGCCGTACAAAAATCATGCGACAAAGAAAAATTACCGAGGGATGCAACCTCCCCTCTTTGACTTGCACTCAGTACACTGGACAGCTTACAAATGACGACATGGTGCTGAATCTTATTATTTTTATATCCTTCTATCTTCCTACATTGGTCTCCTGGTGTATCATATGCCCCATAAATTTTGTTCCCGGGGCCTGTACCGCAGATCAGAAAATAGTTACTTCGCCTGTACTGTAGTCTATAATTACGAATATGTTAGTGTGGCAGACGAAAGAATTTTGAAATATGAACAAAAAAGTAAAATTTGCTTTCATTTATTTAGACGACGCGACGTGGTGATAGATTCAATGAAATTTTGTTGAGTGTCTGAATAAAATTTTAAATTGAAGTCAGTTTTTATTTTAATACTAGATGTCCGCCCCGGCTTCGCCCGTGGTACATTATATAGCACTCATCGGGATCCCGTACATATCCAACGGTGAAAGAATGACTGAAATCGGTTCACTCATTTCTGATAATATCGCTTTCAAACAAAACATCTCTTCAGCTACCTGCTACGCCACCTGTCGGAAATTGGTCGTACCAACTCAGATTTAGACTAGCAAAAGGAGGTGTTTAATTAATCTGTGAGCAAAAGTGAGGTATGTAATCTATGGCAAAGGTTTATATTCAATGACGCAATCTTAGACATATGCTGTCATGTGTCATGTCAAAGCACGAACCGTACGAAATCTCTCAAAAAGGAATATTTTTTTCCCGATTTTGTTACATTCTTCATTCATGCTCCGCTTCTATTAATAGTAGCGTTATGTTCTATAGCCTAAAGCCTTCCTCGATAAATGAACTATGCAATAGAAAAATAACCTTTCAATTCAGACTAGTACTTCCCGAGATCCTAGCGTTCAAACAAACAAACAAACTCTTCAGCTTCACAATATTATTAGTGTATATTAGACTGCAGGCCCGAGAACAAAATTTAACAAACAAAAGAAGGCCAAAATTTTATTTTTATATTGATTATAGGCTATAGAAAATAACGCTACTATTAACAGAAGCGGAGCATGAATCAAGAATGTAACAAAATCGGGAAAAAATATTCCTTTTTGAGAATGTTTTTGAGAGTTTTCGTACGTTTCGTGCTTTGACATGACACATGACAGCATTTGTCAAGATTGCGTCATTGAATATCACAGATTACATACTTCTTGAATATAAAACCTTTGCTAATCTCTGAGTTGGTAAGTTGGTATGACCAATTTCCGACGGGTGGCGTAGCAGGTAGCTGAAGAGGTGTTTTGTTTGAAAGCGATATTCTCAGGAATGACTGAACCGATTTCAGCCATTCTTTCACCGTTATATATGTACGGGATCCTGATGAGTGCTATATAGTGTACCACGGACAACGCCGGGGCGGACATCTAGTATTAATATACATAATTTGATACATTTACAATGAAACAAAAAATAAGGACCAATTAGAATCCAGAGTAGACTGTATCTACTTCGTGCAGACTGCTTTCTAGAATTTTTCCGAAAAATTTCCCATGATGTCTTCGTTTCGTATATGAGCCCAAAGAGATCCACCGAGGTGTAAGAGGATTTATCTCAACGCCTTGTAATTTCTGGAAATGTTGTTGGGAATTGTAGAATAGTGTGCCATTTAACCGACTCCGGTTCCGGTTTGAAGGCAATGTTACCAGACAAATTACAGGGCTTAGAGATATAACATCTTAGATATCTGGGTGACGAGCGCAATGCAGTGCTAGGTAATGATTTGGACTCTTCATGTTCCAATAGCTGCATGTCACTGTGCTGTTAAGTGGCAGGGATGTTGCTTACCATCAGGCACATGTCCTGCTCGTCTCGTCACTCTTTATGCAAAAAAAACCTTTTTTTTTATAATTTGTCAGTGACAGTGCGCAGTGACACGCAACTATTGGAACATGAAGAGTCCAAATAATTACCTAGCACTGCTCTGCGCTCGTCGCCCAGAGATCTAAGATATTATATCGCTAAGCCCTGTAATTTCTCTGGTAACATTGCCCTTCAAACCGGAACAAAGTAATGTTTGAACACATTACTGCTTGGCGGTAGAATAACTGGCAAAGGTATGGTACTTCCCCAGGCGGACTCAGCTAAGAGTCCTACCACTACACAACGACCTACGACTTCAAAGAAAGGACAATATTCGCCTGTTATTTAGTGGTAACGGATCCTGTGCCCTTGTGATCTAGATTAGATAAAGGTCCCAGTCCGCGACCCGATCAGGTATGGAGATGCGAGGTAAATGTCGCAGTGAACGGACATTCGGTTTTGTATTTCGGCCATTCTCTTTTACGAGTTCAAAACAAAGACGATTTCCTCGTCGGTTTGTGTTTTGCACAATCGTTGCTGCCGTGATACGTAAATTGAGTGTGTTGTACCAAAAGGTTGATTCCACTAACATTAACTAATATTATAAACTAGATGTCCGCCCCGGCTTCGCCCGTGGAACATATATAGCACTCATCGAGATCCCGCACATATCCAACGGGGAATTTTTTTTAGATATTGTGTCAGTTATTCCTGAGAATATCGCTTTCAAACAAAACACCTCTTCAGCTACCTGCTACGCCACCTGTCGGAAATTGGTCGTACCAACTCAGAGATTAGCAAAGGTTTTATATTCAAGAGGTATGTAATCTGTGATATTCAATGACGCAATCTTGACACATGCTGTCATGTGTCATGTCAAAGCACGAAACGTACGAAAACTCTCAAAAAGGAATATTTTTTCCCGATTTTGTTACATTCTTGATTCATGCTCTGCTTCTGTTAATAGTAGCGTTATTTTCTATAGCCTATAGCCTTCCTCGATAAATGGACTATCCAATAGAAAAAGAATCTTTCAATTCGGACCAGCACTTCCCGAGATCCTAGCGTTCAAACAAACAAACAAACAAACTCTTCAGCTTTATAAAATTAGTATAGATGAGAAGAAAGTGTGTATGTATATTTTTCACCCTTTCAAGCACTGCTTAAGGGTTGGATGCAAATTAGTACATACACAAATAACACCAGTTTAGAAAATTTAACTTTTCGTCTGATTGAGCGAATTTTGTGGTTAGCAAGTTTAATGTTCATTATGACTTGTTTTGTCAAATCTATTCTCAAACATTTTTAAGCAGCTCAAGTTACTTTGTTTGGCTTAGTGTCGATTCGCCACAAAGTTAATTCGCCACAAAAACAAGTGTGTAAATTCGCCACAATTAAATTTTTTCGATAAATTCTCGTTTATCAATTGTAAGTTCGTCACAGTGTTTTTTTTTCTGTATAGACAGCAGAAAAATCAAAGAATAAATATTTAGTATATTAAATATATTTATTGTTCTTAAACTTAAAACTAAGAGGCACAAAATTAAAGAAATATAAATAAATAACATAGTAACAATTGTCGTTCTATGATATCCACTTATAGCAATGAGGATATTCGCAAATGAACGAATGTGGCCGACATAGCTCAAAGAGTAAGCAAGCTGAAGTGGCAATGGGCAGGCCACATCGCTCGCAGAACTGACAACCGATGGGGAAGAAAGGTTCTCGAGTGGCGACCACGAACCGGAAGACGCAGTGTTGGACGGCCTCCCACTAGGTGGACAGAAAACCTCACAAAGGTCGCTGGAAACCGCTGGTTGCAGGTTGCGCAGGACCGTTCGTTGTGGAAATCTAGGGGGGGGAGGCCTATGTTCAGCAGTGGACGTCTTGCGGCTGATGATGATGATAGTCACTTGAAAAACACAACATAGTAAATAATACGTCTAATTGATTTGTATCATTTAGGTATCATCACTACATAGTACAGAACAAAGTCACTCCCCACATCTGTCTGTCCGTCCCAAAGAGTTTACATAACATACTTCCGTCCCTATAATATATGCTTAGATCTTTAAAACCACGAAACAGATTTTGATGCGGATTTTAAAATAGTGATTCAAAAGGAATATTTTAATGTACAATACAAGTAAATAAAATAAGAGAAAACACTCAGATATTTTAAAGGTTTCTAATGTAATGATACAAAATTAATTAAGACTTTTTTTGCGCTTACATTCCAAATGCTGACGGAACCCTCCGAGGTAGATCAAAATAATGTACAGCAGTACTTATTGGACCTCTTTCATATATCTACGAAAAAAAATCTAAAAGTATTTTTTTTTAAATAATTTAGAGTGACAAGACGAGCTGGACATGTGCCTGATGGTAAGCAAAATGACAGCCACATAACATTACAGTGACACGCAGCTATTGGAACACGAAGAGTCCTAATCATTACCTAGCACTGCACTGCGCTCGTCACCCAGAGATCTAAGATATTATATCTCTAAGCCCTGTAATTTCTCTGGTAACATTGCCCTTCAAACCGGAACACAGTAATGTTTGCACGTTACAGCTTGGCGGTGGAATAACTGACCAAGGTGTGGTACTTCCCCAGGCGGGGAAAGTATATGTCTATCTATGGGCAATAACCCACAATAACCATTTTTATTAGTATGTTTAGTATAAGCATTGCCCCCCGTGCGAAGCCGGGCGGATCGCTAGTATATATTAATCGATAAACCAAAATTGGGTACATGAGTACAAAACTTCACTTCCAACACCAGGTCTCGGAAAATTTAGAAAATACGAGCGAAGAGCAGGGAGAGAGTACCTAAGTATCACTAGTTTACATATACTACGTATAGAGTTAGATTTTCCGCACGGTTCCTTTGTGTCAATCGTAAGCAGATGACGTGCATACTTTCAATGGCAACAGAGTGATGTGCCGCGACAAAAGTATGACACTTCCACAAGAGCGACAAGGCAAGAAAGATGCTACCCGTGCTTTCGGTTAAATCTTTGTGCCAACTCTATACGTAGTATGTGTAAACTCTTTCATCAGGACTTAGGCGTCATGGAAGAGTGCTAGGTAGTACTACTACCTATTCCCAGAAACCCAGAAATACTAAGGTAGTGTAGTGCCGGGGTATCTGGGGTACGAATACGATGACTGACTGTTGTTCTATAATACGTCATTGTCTATAGTATAGTCTACACATTAGAGAAGGGTTTTAAAATGAATATTTTAGGACTCAATGACTAAAATTAAGTTTTTCTTAGTAAAAACTTGTTGTTTTTCGTTTCATACCCACATATGTTGCTGAAACTCAGAAACAAAATCTTCTAACTATATTTTTGAAAATACCATATTACGAGTGCTAAACAGGTGAAATTTTTTTGGCCAACAGATGTACTATAAACTAGTGTCAAAGTCTGTGATATTAAGTGTATACATAGTTTCAGTTCTAAGTATGGGGCACACCCAATTTTTTTATTTTTGGGTAAATCTTAATGCGGTTCACAGAATACATCAACTTACCAAGTTTCAACAGTGTAGTTCTCATAGGTGCGGCAAAAAATGGCTGTGACTTACGGGCGGACAGACACACAGACAGACATGATGAATCTTTGGCAGAGCTATTGCGTAATATATATACAAATATAAAACATGCAATAATTAAGAATCTCCTCCTTTTTTGAAGTCGGATAATAATATAATCGGTCGTCGGTAAGTCGGATATAAGTGTCGCCTTGTGAGACATGGTCTGAAGTCCCAACAGTGGGACATGATTTGGGCGGTTTGCGCGAAGGGTGGGCAGTGGTCCGTCCTTGCAGATTAGTGTATTTGTCACATTCTCCGAGCCACGTGTTGTAAGCTTCATTATGTACAAGCTTACCTGTGACCGCTCCGTGGGAAACCGGACAGACTAGCGTGGCTGCGACGGACAATTAACGTACATCAGACATGAATAAAAAAAGATAATAATTGTTCTAAAATAATTATAATGCATGTTGCATTATAATTATGAATTAAAAAACAATGATGCATGCTTTTAATTCATCGCCAACACCAATCACAGAAAGAAAAGTAATATGTAGATAAAAAAGTAAATCAAAACATAGAGGTCGAATTGATAACCTCCTCCTTTTTTGGAAGTCGGTTAAAAACTAAAATGTTTATTAGGTTATTAATATTAATTAAAACTAATGTCTGAATAGCCCAAATAGAATAAACAATGAGGCAGTTCAGTAATTCATTAAATTCATGATATTAGAGAAGATTATTTAGACTAATCAATCAATTGACTTGCGTGTTTTCTTGACTCATGTATCGCTTTTGTATCTGTTATTTTTGTTTGATTTGTTATTTTTGTTTGGTTTTATTTTTACATCATTATTTAATTTTTGACATCTTAAAGAATTTTTATCAATTTAATTTAATTAACATTTGAATTATTTTCTGTTTGCCTAATATATGAATGTGCGTAATTATCATAACATGACATAATTATTGTATCATGACTCATGACATAAATTGATTACATTTTTTGTTTACTTTTTTCACAATATTTTGTTAGTAAATTAATGTATATATCATTAGTATAATTGGCGTTAAGCCGTTCTAATTGATTAATAAATAAATAAATAAATAAATAAATTCAAAAAATTGTTTAAGTTCTTTGGTGTTATATTAATTGTAATAATACTATAATCACATTTTTTACACAATCACAAAAATAGAGACACAAATCATCAAACACATATTTTGGCATGTAAGCTACATGTTACTTACTGTTGTTTTTTACTTATATCTTTTAACTTTATGTCTTTTACTATTGCGTAATAATAAATTATTATATTCACTAAAAATAACGGCGAATTTTAATTTATATTTCTAATAAAACGAAAAATCGTAGAAAATACTATACTGGATACAAAGTTAATACCTTATTTATTCGTACCGAGTGAAAACATATTAATTCATATAATTTTGACCAACTTTTTGTGATTCCTTTGATTGATTGTCATGGTCAGATGGGGAAATGGGAAACTTCTTCTTATATGATTGATCCTATTGCAAAGAGGAAGTTGTCGCGTGTAAAATGCTAAAAAATTGCATTACGTTGCATACCGCCGCATCGCATCTAAGTAATTAACTGGAATGCAAGCAGAGGCAGTTGCTCGAAAAAACCCATCATGCATACTGGCATAGCATATGTTCAATGGCATTACTTGTTTTTGACGTGACAACGTCTTATAAATTGGTTTGCCGGGTGACACTTCAAGAAACTGCGTTACGCTCCGCTCACGTTATGCGCTCACAACGAGAGCGAGTGAGAGGCACGCGTCCCTTCCACTCGGGCATGGTTAGCCCGCCTAAGAGCGAGAAAGACAGACATAAAAAGTGAAAGGCACGCGTCCCTTCCGTAAAAATATTTTACCACTTAAAGTCGTTGTCACGTAAAACTTTCGCCCGTATACCGACTTTACAGGCAACCAATTTTTTTAATATTACCATCAACACAAATTGAAGCTTGCGCCAGTTTTACAGACATGGAAAATAATTTTTCTTACCTTATAGTTGACCAAAATAACTAACGTAAGCTAACGACCAGAATAAAGCAACATAATAATAATAATAATAATAAGCCTTTATTATTCTGAACTTCACATTGGAATATAATTATTTGTACTGGTTGATTACAGTATGTCCCGAAGCTCAGTTTGCCTTTTGGCATAGGCCTCCTCTAACATTTTCCATTGGAAACGGTCACGTGCTACCCTTCTCCAATGATGTCCAGCCGTTAATTTTAGGTCATCTTCCCATCTTGTTTGTTGGCGACCTCTTTTTCGCTTACCATCTCTGGGATACCACTCTGTAACAATTTGGCACCATTTGTCTTGTGGGTCCCGTATCATGTGGCCTGTCCACCTCCACTTTTGTTGGTCTATTCGCGTTAGTAAGTCCACAACTTTGGTTTTTTCCCTTATTACATTGCATCTCACTCTATCCTGTTTCTTTATACCTATCAAGCTTCTCTCCATAGCTCTTTGACAACGTTCTAACTTGTCTCTGTGGTGCTTAGTAAGTGCCCAGGTTTCACACCCATAAGTGATGACTGGGAGTACACATGTGTTGAAGATTTTACTCTTTATTCGCATACCTAACTCGTTAGATTTAAATATCTCTTTCAAAGACCAGTATCTATTCCAACCGTTTCCAAGTCTTCGCTCGATTTCTTTGGTAGTTTGATCTTTGTGAGATATTATCTGGCCTAGATATATGTACTCCGTCACATATTCGAGCGTTTGGTTGTTAATTTTTATTGTAACTGGTACCGAATTTGTAAGCAGTTTTGTTTTGTCTTTGTTCATGCAAAGGCCCATCTTCATACTTTCTTTGTTTAGTGAGTCTATCATTACATTTAAGTGCGATGGATTTTCCTCGAATAAAATTATATCGTCTGCAAACCTTAGGTGGTTCAGTTTTACGCCCTGTATGTTGAGGCCATATTCTTTCCAATCAAGTTTGCGAAAGATACTCTCTAGGGCAGCTGAGAACAATTTTATGGAAAGAGGGTCTCCTGTCTTACTCCCTTTCGATCTTGAACTTCTTTCCTAGGGTTTCTAGTTGGATCCTCGCTTCGCCATTCAAGTAGATGTTCTGTATGATACTTATATATTTTTGAGGAATCCCCTGCTGCTCTAGGCTGTCCCATATGGCTGAGTGTTTTAAGCTGTCAAACGCCTTGGAGTAATCTATGAATGCCATATAAAGTTTCTTATTGAACTCGTTATATTTCTCTACTATTTGCTTCACTGTATGTATGTGATCCAGAGTAGAATATTTTTGTCTAAAACCAGCTTGTTCAATTGGTTGATTTTCGTCTAGTTTTTTGCTTATCCTTTCTAGTATAACTTTGGAAAATACCTTGTAGATATTTGACATAAGGCTTATAGGTCTGTAATTCCCAATATCTTCTTTTTGACCTTTTTTAAATATAAGAATAATGTTTGATGTTTTCCATTGTGCAGGAATTATACCAGTTGCCAGAATTTCATTGAATAGTGTAGTCAGTATTGGTAGGAGTTCTTCGAGGGTGCCTTTAAGAAGTTCGTTTGACACTTTGTCTGGACCTGAAGCCTTTTCCATCTTCTGACTACATATAGCTTTTTCTATTTCTCTAGGAAGTATTTTTGGTTCGGGTATCACTGTTTCCTGCTCTTTGTTAATAACTGTCCCTGCGCCATGTGATTGATTGTTGTCAAAATTTGAATAAAGATCCTGGTAATATTTTGTAGCTATTTCATTGATGTTTTGTCTATTGGATGTGGTAAGGTTTCTTTTGTTTAGTTTTGGTATCCATTCATTCTTTGATCCTCTCAGCTCCTTAAGCGCCTTTTTCACTCCTCCTGTTTTTACGATATGTTTTTCTAAAGTTTCCAGCCTCTTGGTTTTCCTATCTTTTCTTATACTCTCTTTGATTTCCTTACTTATTTTCGATATAGTTTTAAAGTTATCTTTCCTAGGTTGTTTTGAGAAGAGGTTTTTTCTTTCTTCTATGAGTTGTAGTGTGGTATCACTTAGATTGTACTTCCTTTTTCGGCTGTTTTCAGCTTTTCCTTGAGTTAGTAGGTCTTGTAGTTTTCCATATTTTGTATGAGTATCCATGTTACTCATAGCAAACTCTGTGGCTAATCCAGCTAGTGATTGTTTTATTTTCGTTAGGGTTTCTTCGCTGTGTTGTACTGTAGTGTGTGGCACAAAATATTTTCTAGATTTTTTTGGTGGTATTATTTTCATGTTGCTGCGTACCATTCGATGGTTTGTATTGAAATTGAATCTACTTAAAACCGATGTATCAGTGAAAGCTTTTGGATAGTTTGTTGTAATGTAGTCAATCTCGTTTTTGGTGTTGCCGTCGGGAGAGATCCATGTCCATTTATTCTTTTGGTTTTTCATATACCAGCTGTTCAAGAGCGTTAGGTTATGTTGTAGTAGGAATTCAACTAGCAGTTCGCCATGTGGACTTCTTCTTCCTTGTCCGAAGTTTCCCAAAACATATTCCTCCTTGCATTGTTTCATTCCAACTTGAGCATTGAAATCACCCATTATGATCAAATGGTTGTTTGTATACCTTGTCAGCGTTTCTGATAATTCTTTATAGAAAGAGGTAATGTCTGTTTTTGATGCTTGTTCAGTGGGGGCATAAATTTGTATGATTGTCCATAGTTTTTTGTATCCTGGAATACTCATGTTAAGGACAGCTGTTCGATCTGAGATTCCAATAAGATCCTGTATGTGTTGTTTCATTTTCTGTTTGACAATAAATCCTACTCCTCTTTGGCCAGCTATTTCGCCTTTGTGGAAAAGTATATAGTCAGTGCGTTCCTCAATTTTCTCTCCTAATCTGCGCATCTCGCTTATTCCTAAGATGTCCCATTTGATATCTTCTAGAGCTTTTTCTAGTTCCTGTAAGCTTTCTTCTGTTCTAAGGGTTCTTGTATTTAAGGTTGCGATGTTGAGTGTTCTGTTTCTTTTTTGTTGTTAGAGGGTGGTGGTCAATAGCTCCCGCGGGGACCAACCGTGGTGGGAGACTTTCTGTTATTAAGTTTTGATTATTGTTTGTAGTTGTTATTGTTAGGTTCCGGTTTTCCGAGTCAATTATTAGTTTTTTGATGAAACATTTAGTTGTGGATCGGAACTTGCTCGATTGACATAGTTTAATAAGTTAGGTCTGATGATATCTTTTTTATTAGTTTTGGGCGGCAAATCTGAAGGATTGTTCAAACTTTGGTTACTATTTATTTTCTTCTGAACGGATGACTTAGGAGAAGTATCTGAAGTTTCCCTCTTACGCTTTTCTCTATTGCTGTGTTTTGGTTTAATCACTACCAGTTTGTCATATTTTATAAAAGCAATGTTCCCCTTCTTTTTCTCTTCTTCTACTTGAGGTTGTAGCAATTTACGTTTTTCCAGGATTTCCTTAGAGTAATCTTCTTTTACCTTAATGTCTGATGGAAGGTTTGTCTTGTTTTTTAGTATTAGGTGTTTTTTCCACAGAGTTGTGATAGAGGCTACAACTGGGCGAATCTTGTTTTCACTTTGTTTCCCAATTCTATACACATTGTTAATTTCGTGGCTATCCAAGTGAACTCCGATATCCAGTATGAGACCTTTGATATATTCTACCATTTCCCATTCAGTTTTTCTATTTTCTTCTACTCCAAAGAATACTAAGTTGTTTTTACGTTTTTCTCTATCAACTGATTTAAGTTTTTCTTCCAGTTCTGATACTTTATTTTTCAGTATATTATTTTCCTCCATAATAGTTTTCATCTTCTCTTCCAGCGCTTCCATCACATTTTTGGTGACCGAATGAGTTATTTTGTCAGCTTGTTTCTCTAATTTTTCTTCAAGTTTGTGGAGAAGTAATTCCATACTTTTATCCATACTGATCAGATGGGTTAGTTAAAATTAAGATGTGGTTTCTCGAATGAATGTGGGGAATTTATTTTAGCTTGTGGCAACACTGTAAATGACACTGTCACTGTTTGGTCATGTCATGAGGTTGTCACTTGACACTAAATTTTTCAGGTTATAATGTCGATCAACAAGTATTAGGTAATTATGATTTTCGTGGCAAAGTTTATTCACTAGCACTTAAAATACACTTTTGATGTGATAGTTCGTGTTTATTACGATGTTTTAGTCCTTGCGCACTGGTTTAACACTAATTAGCACAATTTTTGGATATATTTTGATCGAGACAAGTGACGGTATGTGTTTACTTATGGAACGTCGGAACCGGAAAAAAAGCAACATTTTTCCGGTTCCGAATAAAGCAACAAATCGACCGTAAATGGAACGTAAAATTTACATGTAAAACTCCTAGGATGTAACTATACAGCTTCTTGAGTGGTTACAAGTAGAGCAGAGTATCTTCTTTATTCATCTATGTGTGTTTTTACCTTTTTGGACAATATATTCTACTGCGTGACTGAACGTATAACTAAAGGGAAATTATATTTTTTCGTTCAAATTATGCATAATAATTAAAGTAACTGAATGACCGAGTGTTGCTCGCTTTAAGCACTGAAACGTTTCCTAAAAATTAAACCTAGATTGACCAATTTGCCGTCCCCGAAATTTTTATTATGATAGATTTTTATGCATGAATGTACTTATAACCATGTATTATTATGTATTTATTAGTTTATCTGTTCTCGCAGAATGTTATTTTAAAACTGTGGTTGCAGGTAGCTAAGGACCGTTTGTTGTGGTAATCTAGGGGAGGCATATGCTCAGCAGTGGTCATCTTCCGGCTGATGATGACAATGATGTATTTATCCTACTACCTAGTGTTATAAACGCAAAAGTGTGTAGGAATATATCGATGTATGTTTGTTACTCTTTCACGCAAAAATACTTAAGGGATTTGGATGAAATTTGGTACGCAGATAGATCAACCTATAAACTATTTTATGTACCGGGAAAACAACTTATAAATTATAAGTTTACAATTTGTAATGCTATTCTGCCGGATCCAATCAAAGCGGAGTGTCCACACTAAGGCTACCGCTCCATATTATAAAACCACGCTGCTCTAGCGTTCACATTTCAGTTGTGTTTGACGTGCCGCTGTGTTTGTGTGTGTTTGTGTGTAATTAGGTATGTACACTTAATTACCTATTATTATAGTTTTTCAGATAAAATTTGCATTAAAATACAATTTTTACTATTAAAATGGATTGTAATGGAAACGAAGTATAATGTGTGACTTTATTTTTATTAAATTACTTGTTTACTAAAGTTTTTTCGATATAATTTGTATGAAAACGCAATTTTTACTATTTTAAATAGATTGTTATGGAGTCGAGGTATGATGTTATGTGAATTTATTATTTAGTTAATTGTGGTTTAGCCCGCTTTCAAAATGATCTGAAAAGATCAGTTGGCATAATCTGGTGCTCCACCATAGCACAAGATTGACAAAAATAGGCATCTTTGGAGAAGGCCTTTCTACCCTAACCGGGGTTCCTGTATAATTTATAAATATTTTAAAACAAATCAAATTTTTGATTTGTTTAATATTATAACTACCAATTATTCGTGTTAAAGGTCGTATTATTTACTCATTTATTAATGTTCTTGTATACATTTTTTACAATTGTTTAAAACATATAAACATTAAATAAAACTTACAAACTAGAGTGCCGCCAGCAGCGGGGCAGGGCCCAAGCTCCCGATGGTTAGGGCTGCAGACTGAGGAACCTCCTGACGATGCGCGCTGTGTCGAGGATGACCGCCGCGTGGATCTGACCCTTAATCTATTATATGCCTTAATTCAACCGTTCAACGAAAGTCTCTTAAAAAGGCTTATTATTATTAATTACTTATGCCATAGTTTTTAATGTGATAGGTCCTAACCTTCCCTGTAGATTGAGCTAACTTTTGCAAAAAAAAAATGAATCGAAATTTTTTTTTCAAAAAAACTAGCTGAAAGTTTTATCTCGAGATTCGCACATTGAAATCCATTAAAAAATAATCAACGGTAAAAAATATATTCACTAGCAGTTCGCCCCGGATTCGCCCGTGGTACATAATATATAGCCTATAGGACTTACGGATAACATACAGATCCAACGACAAATACAAATACATATCTTTTTATCAAGAAACATCAATCGGAACAGATAATAAAAATGCTTAATTTTATTTACAAAAAATACATAATACAATGTGAATTTACGGCTGGTCTAGTCGGGAGAACGGCGACAGCTAATCAGGAGCCCCCGGGTTCGAATCCCATTACGCGCGCCACTATCTTTTCGAAGTCATGTGCGTAATGCCGCTAACTTAAAAACGGTGAAGGAAAACATCGTGAGGAAACCGACATGTACCTAGAATCTTTCGGGGTCATGTGTCATCTAGGGAATGTGGAATCATGTGGAAATCTAGGGGGGAGGCCTATGTTCAGCAGTGCACGTCTTGCGGCTGATGATGATGATGTGTCATCCACCAACCCGCACTTGGCTAGCTTGGTGGATTATGGCCTTAAACTCTCTCCCTGCGAGAGAAGGCCTCGAGTCCCAGCAGTGGGAACATTTAGAGGGCTGCTTATATATAATATGTTCCCAGACTTAGCCTTCGGCCTCACACTAGGCTTGGTGGCCCGTACTGTGAAAGCCAGAGAACGAAAGTAAAAACGCAGTAGGGGTATTAACATTGTTATTTTGGTCTATTCCCAGTCCCAAAGTAGATGTAGCGAGAGGGAGGGTGTGTGTGTGAATTCGTAGTAAGTGCAGAAAGATAGACGATGGAAAAGTACGGTGAAAGAAGTTTTGAAATCGGTCCAATAGTTTCTGAAATTAGCGCGTTCAAACAAAAGATTCTTCGGCTTTATAATGTTACTCGTAGTATAGATCCGTATCTTTAGATCGAGATCGAAAATCTTGAATCGTAGACTTGAATCCCGCGTTCTCAACTGAGTATATCCAAACCAAAGGTACAGGTTGTATCACAACTGGCTTTCAAAATTTGAGCGTAAAATAGCAAAAAATCGTACAGTTTCTCTCTTGCTCTTTCTTGCGGTGTACGATGAGGTAAGAAATACTCAAGGTAATTTGCCCGGGGTATGCCCTTAATGAGAAATGTTTCCAGAAAAATTACAGATCAAAATCACCTTATACCCAATAGTAGCCCATGTACTATTTGAGATTACCTATATTAGCGTATATTATATTGTTTTTAATTCTGAAATTTTATTGACTGTAATCGTATTTTCGTGTTATGGGTCCATAGCAACCTGAAATAAATTGATTTTATTATTTATTTTATACCATCTCTGTTTCAAAGTTCCTGATCCATTCAGCCATTCCGGCGTGATTGAGCAACAAAGATCAAATATTTCACATTTACAATATAAGTTTGATGAAAAAGACATGGTATCATGGTACACCAGTGAAATCAAATAAAGAACTTCGTTCCAATTCTGAAAATTGGTTCTATTCTTAAATAGCGAATAAGTAAAAAGATCAGGTTTTCCCGCACGGTTCCTTTATACCAATCGTAAGCAGATGAGGTGTATGTTAGCTATGGCGACAGAGTGATGTATCGAGACAAAAGTATGACACTTCCACAAGAGCGACAAGACAAGAGCGATCAGACCCGTGCTTTCGGTGTAAAGCGTTTGTTCCAACTCTATACGTAGTTTGTAAACTCTTTGGTTAATACCAAAGAGTTTACATAAGAGTACTTCGTTAACGATGTTGATTTACTCCTTGCAAGAGAATGTATTTAGTCAAGGTAGTTGGAAAATTAATATCTAATCATAACAGTGTGAACATATTAATATTGGACATATAGTCGAGATGTGCCGCTAATGTGTTAGTTTCAGTGAAAATACTAATTTAACAAAGCAAGTGTTACATAAAGATGTGCTCTTAAAATAAACAAGGTGAAACAAAATGGTTATAAAAATCAAAGTGACGAGACCAGCAGGACATGTGCCTGATAGTAAACAAGTCAAAAAACATTCAAATACAAAGTTCAAAAAGACATCAACAAACATTCTTATAACTAGTGAAACAGATCATCGTAAAGATATCGATCGACATAAAAATCTTTCAATGACAGGTTTGTCATATACTTTACAAAACTTTGACAAAGACTTGTCTTTGCCAAAGTTAAACCTTTTGATTTACCCCCGACTACCTCAGACTTGTTATCTGTATAAAATTCTACTAGTCAAGCCCTTTCATTTGATACCCATATTGAGGAAGTTGTGAAAAAAAATAATGTAATTCGCCATTTTGTGGTGGCGGCCATCTTGGATTTGAAATTTATTGTAGTTATAAAATTATACCAGTCAAGTCCTTTCATTTTATACCCATATTGAGATAGGTTGTGAAGAAATATTTTGTCCATCATTTTGTGGAAGCGGTCATCTTGAATCGATAATAACCAAACATAGCGAAAAACATCTGCACGGAAATTAACCTTTCAATATCATTTTCAAAGACCTATCCACAGATAACCCACACGTATGGTTTTGATAGAAAAATTATTTCTTCAGTTCTAAGTATGGGACACTCCCAAAATGTATTGTTTTTTTCTATTTTATGTATGAAAATCTTAATGCAGTTCACAGAATACATCTACTTACCTAGTTTCAATAGTATAGCTCATATAGGAAAGTGGAAAAAAGTGGCTGTGACATACGGACGGACAGACAGACAGACATGACGAATCTATAATAAGGGTCCCGTATTTTGCCATTTGGCTACGGAACCCTAAAAAGAAAGTTAGTCGGGGCCACGAACGTATAGGTACTACGTTACGAAGTATCCAGATTCATGGTCGGGGCCTAAAACATTTTAGTCAGAAATACTCACTATTTCAGCATTTCATACCCATTCTGCTTAGTCTAGTTCTATTATGTATCTCAAATGGTTTCCTCAATTTAGCTTAGAATCGTAATTAATATCAGGTGCATTAGAAGTAAAATTATGAATAATAAAATTTGTGAAGTGTTAAAGATTACTTTTTTGAACCGTGTGTTCAGAGTGGGGTCCAACATTCGTTTAAAAGTTAGGCTACGTTTTATCAAAATAAACGTATTCTCAATTGTCATAATGAAAAGCCAGACAGTAAGATCAGTGCCTGATAGTAAGCGGTAATCTGTAAAGGCACGGCACCACGAATGATTTAGTAGTGGTATTAGTAACTACTTACTACTAGTAACTTACCAGTATTTTAGTAGTGGTAGGACTCTTAGCAGGGTCCACCTGGGGAAGTACCACATCACCTATGCCAGTTATTCTAATCCGCACGAATATTAACCTTCAAATAAAAAAAACTGCATCGAAATCGGCCCATCCGTTTGAGCTCTACGGTGCCACAGACAGATACACAGACAGACATCAACGTTAAACTTATAACACCCCTTTTTTTCAATTAATTTACAACGGAGGTTAATATACATACAAATTGAAGTCGTATATTTGGCGATTAAGTTACGGCTGTTCTAGTTGGGAGAACGGACCCCGCCGGTCTGGTAACCCTGGTTATAATCCCACATGCACCACTGTCTTTTGGAAATCATGTTGCTACCTTCAGAGCCGAAGGAATAAATCGTAAGGTAGGTTCCAATAATCTTTTGAGGTCATGTGTCATCCACCAACCCCCACAGACCAAGCGTGGTTAAGCCTTGACTCAATCTTTGCGAGAAAAGGCCCCTAGCTCCTGTAGTAGGAACGTTTCATGGGCTGTTTATTATTTGGCGTTTCAGCGAAAAACAATTACCAGAGACGATTTTCTTAGCATTCCATGGATTCACCGTGCGGGTGCCGGGTCCATCGTGTGGCAGAGAGAGAAAACCCGAGTAGACCCGAGACTTGTGACTCGGGCGTAGGTTTAAGGGGCCCCTTTCTGACGTACATCAACACTCACCTTCACTACTCGTCTTTCTCTCCCTGCCCAGCCAAATCTGATATGAGCCTACTAGTGCAGCTTTAGATACTCGTTCTAGTATAGAACTTACTGCACTTCTGGATAAGCCAAGGTCTTTCAGTAGGTTATAGAGAGATTTTGCTGGTATACCTCTCGCTCCCACTTCTACAGCGTATATACGAGTACTAACTACATAGTGTCCGTTAAAATACTTCGTATTACGGATATGATAGCATCAATTGCGTCACAACAATTTCTAATGATTACCATAAGCGTGAAGCGAAGATGTAGTAATACGTAATGTAACACCTAAGTTTTTTATGAATTTGCTGAGTAACACTCAAATATTGGAAGAAATCTAGATTTTGTTACGATTTGTCATGTCATCGGAGTTATGTGATGAAGTTTAGGTGAAAGTGCGTGCATCGCCGAATAAAATGGTCTTTGGTTTAATGGATACTAGCGACCCGCCCCGGCATCGCACGGGTGCAATACTGATACTACAAATAAGTACTAATAAAAATGGTTATTGTGGTTTATTCCCAAGATATAGAGTTACACCATGGAGGAGTTTTCTGTAGACCTTTTCAATGTGTATAATTCGCACATTACTTGACAGTATGGAATTGTATGGGCGCCAGTTTGCGCCGAGACCGCGACAGGAGACCGAGACACGTGTCGCGAGACATGTGTCGCGGTCTCGGCGCGAACTGGCGCCCATACAATTCTATAGAGTCAAGTGCCTGTATCGGTCTCCTGTCGCGGTCTCGGCGCGAACTGGCGCCCATACAATTCTATAGAGTCAAGTGCCTGTCTCGGTCTCCTGTCGCGGTCTCGGCGCGAACTGGCGCCCATACAATTCTATAGAGTCAAGTGCCTGTCTCGGTCTCCTGTCGCGGTCTCGGCGCGAACTGGCGCCCATACAATTCTATAGAGCCAAGTGCCTGTCGCGGTCTCGTGTCGCGGTCTCAGCGCGAACTTGTACCTTTAGTGGAAAAATGTAATTATTTACGACATCACATTAGAAACCTAAAAATTATCAGTATTTCCCACTATTTAATCAATGTTATTATACATATAAACCTTCCACTTCAATATAGGGACAGAGAAAGCGACTTTGTTTTATACTATGTAGTGATGTCATCTGTATTTGCAAACATCTTTTTTGTTTAGATTTCAAAAAAATATAAGTGTCTCAGTTCAGTTCTGTATTCCTATATCATATTTGTTCTTTGTCTGGTTGTTTTCTATGTATAATAAGTATGTACTTAAAAATATATAAGTGTTATACTAGCTATCTGGCTTCCACAGTATAAGCTTTACTTAGTTTGGGGTCAGGTGGTGTTGTGTGTGAAATGTCCACCAATTTTTTTTTTGTTTAGTTTTGAGTAACAAAATGAACATCACATTTATCTGATGGTAAGCAACATGCCTAGCCATAACAGCAAAGTGACAGTCAGCTATTGGAACATGAAGAGTCCAAATCATTACCTAACACTGCGCTCGTCACCCGGAGATTTAAGGTGTTAAGGTGTTCTTGTTAAGGTTCTTAGCCCAGTAATTTCTCTGGAAACATTGCTCTTTAATCCGGAACACAGTAATGTTTGCAAACTAATGCTTGGCGGCAGTATAACTGGCATAGGTGGTGGTACGTCCATACGTACGCAGATAATTTCATATTACATGTATTTTTTTAAGTGTTTAGCTCTACCAATTTGTGAATCAATTTTGATGTTTTTCTGCTTGGTAGATCATATTGGATGTTTTTTTCTCAATAAACGTTGTTGCGTAAGAAAACCTTGCTCAAGTAGGAATTATGAATGGATCGGGCTGAAATTCGGAACATGGATTATAGTTGATTTCACAAAAAAAAACATATTAGTTTATTGAAGTAAAAACTTTTTTCGGCACATCACATATAGATTTTCCGTGGGCTGTGAATTGACTTCAAGCATCACGTTTGTAAATAAAAAAATGTTCGGGTAAAATCGGATAATCTAGATGACCATGGCCATCCGGTATCACCCGCGTAGTTTACAAAGTGAGATATCAAAGGAGTTTTTAGTAGTCACTTCTATCGGAACCATTGAGCAACTCGATCTTCCGCACAAGCACGGAAGGGAGTAAGCCTTTGCTAAAAAATACTGTTCAAATCTTTCTTTCATTTCTTGCGGGAGGGGAAAGTTGCTCACTAGCGCAAAGCTGCACTATTACATACAAACATACCTGTACCGATCCATTGCCGATCATACTCACACAGCCAAATCACTAACACATAAAAAATAGAGCACCATTCACAAATCTAGCCCCGCCCTCACGCCACGGTATATTATCAAGCTTCTTGGTCCACGCGGACTTGTACTTTGACAGAGGGGAAACGCTCCCTCCGTGTTGCTAGCTGATCGGGACAGCCGATGACTTTTATATTGAAGTTGGTTTTTATTTTTTTCGGGAAAAACATCTATCAGACTCAAAACATGCTCACTTTTCTTTACAAGGCTATAAAGTAGATAGGTTTTACATCATGTGTGTTTTAAACGAATTACATCGCGTGATCGTGCCTTCCTAATGCGTAACTTCCTATTTTCCGATTGCAAATATAAATAACTGAATGCTTAATACCTTTCAAATCTGAGTTGCTAAATAATTTTTATCGGGGTATGCTTGTAATCGACAGCAAAGTTACGGCTGGTCAAGTCGGGAGAGCGGTGAATCCCCGGGTTCAAATCCCACGCGTACCACTGTATTTCCGAAGTCATGTGCGTAATGCCGCTAACTTAAAACCAGCGAAGCAAATACATCGTGAGGAAATCGACATTTGCCTGAGTGGGTTTTCCCCGATGGTTACAGTCTTTGCTAAAGCTAAAAATGAAAAAAGAAGAAGAAGACTTTATCAGCTGACTATTATTATCATTGCATAAATTCAGACCAATGGAAACTGTGTTGCCAGACATATTACATGCCTCTAGAAAAAGAGGCCAGTTTGTATGGGTCAACTATTAAAATGTTTTGTATCACCTTATCTTACCTGCAAACAGCAATAACGATTTTTGTATTTGTATTTGTGTGTTCAAATTGAGAGTGAATCGGTTTCTTCTAGGTAAATACGCTCCATCGTTGACCGCATCGTCGCTTAACATCAGGCGAGACGGCGGTCAAGTGTAAAGATATAAAAGTAAAAATAAAAACATGGACCTAGAATCTTTCGAGGTCACGCGCCATCCACAAACCCGCTCTGAGTCAGCCTGGTGGATTATGACCTAGACTCCTTGCAAGAAAGCCCCAAGTCTCAGCAGTACGAACATTTAGTTTGGTGGCAAGTTTGTGTGTTTGTTGCTCAATCACATCGGAACGTTTAAACGGATCAGGTTGAAATTGAAAATGTAGTTGAGAACGATCAGATGGTAGTCTGAAATAGTACATGGGATATTTTTTATCACGAGAAAAAAACGCAACGCAAAACCGCGGGTCAGTGCTAGTATAAAATATAAGTGTGCGAAATTGCATAGGTACTCCTCTACCACAATTTTTGTAATAACTTTAAGTCATCGATATAAACCAAGGGATGTGCCCTAAGCACCTTGAAATTGGTAATAACAGTGCCACTGTGTCTATCGCAAGTGGCTTACACACAACCAATCTATGTGACCCCTAGAATCGTCAGCAGCGAGATATGCTGCGGTTCTACTTATTTTGGTTGTTGACAACGAATAGCTATTATTAATAGGGTTAGCTAAGAACGTCCGGCGTTTACCGCTTCCTGCAACCAACTAGAACGGAAAGAGTACGAAAACATGATTCCGTCCGCCTGAAGGTAGGGCACATCTAGCGATTTACATCGATGCTTTAAGTTAAAAAACCCGTCTGCAAAAAATCATTTAAGAACACTTGGGTAATTGAAACTAAACTAACGATATCTTGAATGTCAAAATCCATCCAGACGTTTGGAAGATACAATAAATAAAGAATAGAAAATAGAAGAACCCCTTCTACTATTTTCTTCCAGTCGGGTAAACAAGGGTACAAAGTTTTTTGATTCACGTTTTAATTTACAAATACCTATTTAAAAATCTGTGATTTTACGTAAAATAAGTTAATTTTTATTTTATCACGCGCAGTTAAAATTAACTGGGCCACAATAAAAAGCGTTAATCCGTAAGGTCGGTAGAAAGGACAATACACCAACAATGATGCGGTGTGACCTTTGTGCTCTAATGAGCAAAATGAATGATAGTATCTTCCAACGCATTTAAATGAGGTTTGGGCACGCCTATTAAAACCTGTGATTGCATAGAATATGATACAGGCCTGCTATATTATATGATATATTTTCCCACTGCTGGGATTCAGAACTATAGATTGACGGAACGAGCAGGACATGTGGCGGAAGGTAAGCACCACGACTGCCTATAACAGCACAGTGGCACGCAGATATTGGAACATGAAGAGTCCCAATCATTACCTAGTACACTCCGCGAGGTATAAGCTGTGCTTTGCATTAGTGTGAGTGATCACCAATCAGGCAGGAGCTTGAAATTTTGTACGCGAGGTATAGGCTGAGCTTTGCATTAGTATGAGTGATCACCAATCAGGCAGGAGCGCGGCGAGACAGAATGGCGCCGCGCCTAAGGCCGGTTGTCACACCTACACTATCCATGTACACTCACACAAATGCAAAGTTCAGCTTATGCCTCGCGGAGTGTACTGCACTGCGGTTATCACTAACACACATAAAATGATTTATCTCAATACCCTTTATTTTTTCATTAAACATTGCCCTTCAAACTGAGACACAGTAGCGTTTGCACTTTACTATTTGTCAGTAGAACAACTATCAAAAGTGTGGTACTTCTCAAGGTGGGATTCGAAACTCTCGACTAGATAAAATAATAAGGGGCCCTTTTAATCTACACCGGTGTCACAAGTCTCGGGATCTATTCGGGATTTCTCTCTCTGCCACACGATGGACCATGTGAACGTGAACCGCACAGTGAATCCATGGAATGCTAAGAAGATCGTCTTGTCTCTAACTTTTGCATAATTATGTTTGATTCCTTCACAACTTTTGACCACCTGATGAAGCAATACTGGATAGTAAATAATTTCTCAATCCTGACACCAGGAACTGAGCTAAAACCGCAGATAATGTATGTCAGTGCAAGGGAGATATCAAGTTCCTATCAAGACAATAAATTGTACTTCGAAACAAGTGTGAGAATAGATGAATTTGTAAGTTTGATCTAGTTTTTATCCACATCATTACCTAGAATTACCTACAATACTGGAACATCAAAAATCCAAATAATAGGCGTGACGACAGGCGCTGCAAATATATTAAATTATTTGATATAATTACAGTATTTAGATAGAATAAAATATGTACCAATTTTAATTTTGATATTTTAAAAAATATTAAAAATATATATATTGTTTAACTTGGGTATGGACAAGTCCATTTTCAAAGTACGAAATTATTAGAAAATGTATTTACCATTGGATAACCCATTCCATTTCAAGTGACTTTTGTTATGAAACCAGTTTCCTAAACGCAATATTTAATATAGCTACCATACAAACTTTACGCGCGACGCGTAGAAAATACGGCGCAGTGACGTCACGCTTCTGTAATGTTCTTGTATGAAGCGTTTTTGGGAGAGTCCAAAATTGTGATTGTAAAATCTTGATATCACGGGAAGTTTTTTAAGATAACAAAGTAATTCTTTCACCTGTTTCAGTTATTGAGTAGCCTTTTGATGGCACAGTAAATCAAAAATGAGTCGACATGTATAACCTAGCACTGCACTGCGCTCATCTCCCAGCTCCCAGACATATGAGATGTTTTATCTCTATTCCCCTGTAATTTCACTTGAAACATTGCCCTTCAAACCGGAACACAGTCATGTTTACACTTTGCTGCTTGACGGTAGAATAATTGGCAAAGGTGTGGTACTTCCCTAGATAGACGTTGCAAAGAGTCCTACCATTGCGATCATTATCATCAGCCTTCTAGTACTACTAGACGTAGGTATCTCTGTTATGATGAAACGTCAGCCCTATCCACGGATTTTGTTCTCAAGACACGGTTCATGCACTTTGGTAACTGACTGATTCGTAACCAGATACGTAAAAAGAACTTTCTTCACTGAAGACACTTACTGTTTGTTCCCTCATTTTGTCAGTCCTTAGAAATCAGGGGGATCTTAATTCTACGGTTGCCTATTCACGGCCTCCACTTTTGGACACGTCTTCCACAAACATTATCGGCCCTTCAATGTAGAGGAAATGTATTTATGCATACAGTCTTACGCTTCTGACTGAGAGAGACGGTCGAGTTATGTCGGATTCAATACCACGATCAGACATGCCTTTACTTTGCCACATACCATAACAGCACAGTGACACGCAGCTATTGGAACATGGAGAGTTAAAATCATTACCTAGCACTGCACTGCGCTCACAGCGCACCCAGAGATCTAAGATGTTATATTTCTAATTATAATTTCTCTGGCAACATTGCCTTTCAAACCGAAACACAGTAATGTTTGCACATCGAATTAATGTAGAATAACATGCAACGGTAATCACCCCAAGCAGACTCTGCCAAGAGTCCTACCACTAAATAATGTCTGGCAAAACAATTTCTTTAATCTTAATTTATACAATGAAAAAAGAATAAGTAAATAAAACAATAGTCAGCAGATTAAGGTACTCTTCTTCGTCTTCTTTTCATTCTAGCTTTTATTCCGTTGTGTTATATTTTTACTATCATCATTTATTTCCAGTGAGCCAAAAAAGCACTTCAAACATTCAGAGGTTACTATTCATCTACGTACTTTATAAGTGTACAAAATAATTGGCGTTGAAGCTACGAGTATATACCTAGCAAGCTTCTATCGCTACTAGATTCCCTAGTGACCAGATTAGCTAACCACTAAATAGATGCGTAGATAAAAACTACACAATTTCGCATGCCACTATAAACACAACAATATTTCTACACTAACTGTAATATAAACGAGGGCGTCACCATTGAAATTTCCTGACAAAACGAAAACTCCCACAAACAACAAAATTGTACGATAATTCATTCAAACTTTAATACGAATTGGTTTGTCGATGCGTGGGAAAGTGACACAATTTAAACTAACTCAAACGTGCGGAGCCACTACAGGATTTAGTTCAAAACAAAAGCAGCCTATACATAATTGTTAGTTCTTTCATTTGATAATCGCATGTTACAGAGATACCATCTAAACCATCTTAAAAAAGATGGAGCCACTATACCATTCTGCTACAAAAACAAAAGAATCACAATGTATTATTAAGTTGTATGATTTTGTAATAAGTATATTGGTTCGTGGGAAAATTATCCCATCTCGGGAAGACAATGG
Source organism: Ectropis grisescens (assembly GCA_017562165.1). NCBI lineage: Eukaryota > Metazoa > Arthropoda > Insecta > Lepidoptera > Geometridae > Ectropis > Ectropis grisescens. The sequence continues at coordinate 11,852,747 of CM029768.1, forward strand.
GCCATGGTTGCCAATATTATTCGGGAAGGTTGTATTGCATTACAATACATTATTAATGGTTTAAGTTGTTTGAAAGGCTTTTAAGATATTGTCCCACGGTTGGACTTGAGTTCTTTTTAACCCCCCGACCCAAAAAAAGGGGTGTTATAAGTTTGACGTCGATGTCTGTCTGTCTGTCTGTCTGTCTGTGTGTGTCTGTCTGTGGCACCGTAGTGCTCAAACGGATGAACCGATTTCAATGCGGTTTTTTTAATTTGAAGGTTAATATCCGTGCGGGTGTTCTTAGCTATGCTTGGTTAGTACTGATTCAAGCATGATCCAAGCAACGGCAATCGATTTCTGCTGCAGACATATTGTCGGACCCTACTACGACACTCACAAATGACGTATCCTGTATGATAGGCCCCGATCATGCTACATCATTATCATCAGTGAACAACAACAGGAAATCGAACATAAATTCATCAACTGATACGATTGCTAATGCTAGCGTGTTTCAAGATGTTTTTAATCAACAAACTGTACAAGATGTTAGTGGAGTCGAAAAAACCGGCAAGGTTGAACTTTTCTGCGACGGGATTGGCGTTGGGTTGGGAAATGTTTTCAATCATGTACATACTAATAACCAACTGACCAACACGTGTATACCAAATATAAATTTTCAGCAGCTAATAGACAAAGTTGTGGTCAGTAAGTTTAAACAAAAGTCAGATGTTGTAATAATGATGGGTAACTCATTGAGTACCACAAAAAAGAGATCTTATAAATTGTATAGAATCATTAGTGGATTTTCACAGTTCCGGTAAAGTTGGCAAAATTGTATTATGTACATTTCCTTATTCAACATCTTTGAGTGATAGACAAAACCAAAAATATATTCTTTGAATGTTATTTTACACAACCTTATTTCAAACAAAGGCGGTGACTTTATATTATTTGATATTAATAATTTTATACACAATTTTGTATTGTCTAATGGAAAACAGTTCTTAGCCCGACACTTAAAAGTTAAAATTGCTAAACTGATTGTTTTTACATTGTCAAACGAGCGAACAAGGAAATTTCAAAACTTGACAAATATTGTGACAACCAACAGTGTCTGTTTAAACTGAAATCCTTGACAACAGAGAGGCCTCATTATGTTACAACAAAGCGTCGTAACAAACTAGGCCCCCCTTGCAATAAACGAACAAATAATGTTATTCAGATGGTTCAAAAGAACACCGTTTATATTTTATACCAGAATATAAACAGGCTGTTAGGTAAACTAGAAGAAATAGAGCTATTCTTGGAAAGCTCACACAAATACGATGTAATTTGTTTCACTGAGACGTGGCTATCGAAATGTGAATTGAACTTTAGCCTAAATAATTATTCAATAGGTAGTATATACTGTAGGAAATGGGCAATAGGAGGTGGTTGCATAATTTTTGTTAGCAATAATGTGAAATACAAGTCTCGAAAAGATGTAGAAAATATAACTGTTGAACGACATTGTGAACTAGCTTGCGTAGAATTGGATCGATATGTTGTTTTATGTGTTTATAAACCACCTAGTGCCGAAATTGAGATCTTCTTAACTACTTTAGAAGAAGCATTGAGTAGAATATCTGAGAAAAGTAAACAGATTGTGATGTGTGGAGACTTCAACACAGATATACTTTCGGAATCTCGTAACAAGAGCAACATATTAATGTTATGTCAATCTTTTAATTTGACAAAAGTGTTCACTGAACCCACTAGGGTCGCAGTAACTAAGAAAGGTTGTTCTGCAACCTGCATTGATAATGTTTTTGTAAACTGTGAATACTTTCATTCTGAGGTCCTGGATTGTTTGCGTTCGGACCATAGGGGCTTGAGCATTTCTCTTCCTGCCTGTATGAAAAGGGCGGAAGAGAAAGTTCTTGTTAGACCCATTACATTGTCCCGCATGTCAGCTTTAAATACCGCGATAACTAATCATTTTTCCAACAAATTTTGCATTATGACAATTGATGATCCTAATCATAATTATTCTGAGTTTTTAAAATGCTGAGTACACAATTTAATAATATTTTCCATACCAAATTTGTTAATATTAACGCAAAACCGAAGTTTGCCGAATGGGCAACACCAGGTCTTATTAAAAGTCGAAGCAATCTTTACAATTTATACAAACTAAAGACATACTGCAACGATGATGCCACAAAACTATATGTTAAGAGATATTCAAGTATTTTTAGAAATGTATGTATTCGAGCAAAAGCAATATTTATACGGGATCAAATTAAAACTCCAATAATATGATAAAAAGCACGTGGAAGATAATAAACAATGAGTCTGGAAAAATTAAAAGTCGTGAAATGATGAGCGCACTTCGGATTGGCGAAAAAGTCACTACGAAAAATCGGACATGCCTTCAAGGTTTATTTTGCTGATATTCCATTAGAGACAACTAAACATCTAACTTCGTCTCCCTCTCTTGCAGAAAAATTGTTGACAGAAAATGTTGATTGTCCTTCATCTACATTTGAATTTCATCATGTTACTGCCACTGCAATACTAAAAACGTTCAAAGATATTAAAGTTAAGAATACAGAGGACTTATGGGGATTATCTGTTAAGGTACTTGAGGGATTATTAATAACATTGCCCATATTTAGCAGAATTATTTAACGAATGTATAAAAATGGTACATTTCCTGACATGATGAAATATAGTAAAGTGATACCTCTGTTTAAATCTGGAGACAAAACGAACTTGAAACTACAGACCCATCTCGGTTTTGCCTTGCATCAGCAAAATATTCGAGAAACTTGTTCTCCAGCAACTTTTATCTTACTTTAATATTAATAATCTATTACATAGTAACCAATTTGGATTCACAAAAGGACGTTCCACTACCGATGCAGGTATTGAACTAACTAATTATATATTGAAAGCCTGGGAAGATCATCATGACGTTCTGGGAGTATTTTGTGACTTATCAAAAGCTTTCGACTGTGTTCATCATGACACTCTTTTAAAGAAACTGCAGTTTTATGGGTTTCGAAACCAGCTCTAAATTTCATTTCTTCATATCTTAAAGACCGTGTACAAATAGTCGATGTTGACGGTGTGCAATCAAATGAGTCGCCTATAAGAATGGGTGTACCACAAGGTTCCATACTTGGACCTTTCTTGTTTCTTATATACGTTAATGATCTACCTTTTATGATAAAGAAACATACAAATATAGAAATAGTTATGTTCGCCGATGATACATCACTTCTATTCAAAATTAAGAGAGGAATAAACGATTTCACTGAAATAAACGTACTTTTGGACATTGCGTACAAATGGTTTGATGCAAATAATCTAGTACTTAATCCAACTAAAACGAAATGTATAAAGTTCACACTCTGCAATGTAATGTGCGGTAAACTTGATATAAGACTGAAGGATGAACTTATCGAACCTGTACAATCTACTTGTTTTCTGGGTATTTCAGTAGATTCAAAGCTTCAATGGGGTCCTCACATAGAGAGACTAGCTGATCGACTCAGTTCAGCTGCCCACGCAGTTCGTCAAATAAAAAAAAAAAACATCAGACGTTGCAACAGCTAGGCTTGTTTATTTTGGCTACTTTCACAGTATTATGTCCTACGGGATCTTATTATGGGGTTCGGCTGCGGACAGAAACTCTGTTTTCGTATTGCAAAAAGAGCAATCCGTGGTCTATATAATTTATCACCTAGAGAATCAGTACGGGAGATGTTCAAAACTATTAACATATTAACAGTCCCTTCATTGTATATTTATGAATGTATAATGTATGTAAGAAAAATCGAAGTCGTCTGCAGAAATTAACTGATCTGAATCCAAAAGCGCACCATAAACACAAAATTGTATTTCCTAAGTGCAGACTTCAGAAAACAAATAACTCTTTCAAATGTAATGGTATTCGCTTCTATAATGCAATCCCTGTACAAGTGGAAGGCCTCAATGAAACCAAGTTTAAAATGAAATAAAAGCTACCTATTGAGCAAGGCATATTATAATATAGACGACTTTGTTAAAGATAGTAACGTATGGAAGAGAAATGTGTCGAAATTAGAATCTTGTAATAAGGTAAAATAATAGATTTTAAGACTTTTGATGTTACATTGTTTGTACTAATGTAGTATCTGTATACTGTGTGTATTGATTATTTGTTATATTGTCTTCGACAAAGCCTTTTTACAGCTGCATGTAATTGACTAGGCCCCTTTACAGCTGCTTTATTCATTTTGACGTTGTTATTTTATCATATTATGTACACAGATTCTTTGCCTTTTTGTAAATGACGTTACCAAGTGTTCTTATGAATTTATGGTATGAATAAATGTATTGAATTGAATTGAATTGAATTCAAGATGGCCGCTTCCACAAAATGGCGGACAAAATATTTCTTCACAACCTACCTCAATATGGGTATCAAATGAAAGGGCTTGATTAGTAGAATACTATACACTATAACAAATTTCAAATTCAAGATGGCCGCCACCACAAAATGGCGAATTATATTTTTTTTTTCACTATTACCTCAATATGGGGATCAAAAGAAAGGGCTTGACTAGTAGAATACTTTGCACTGTGACAAATTTCAAATCCAAGATGGTCGCTACCACAAAATGGCGAAATACATTTCTTTTTTCACAACTTTCTTAATATGGGTATCAAATGAAAGGGCTTGACTAGTAGAATGTTGTACAGATAACAAATCTGAGTTAGTCGGGGGTTAATCAAAATTTTTAATTTTGTTCGTTTTAAACATCTATTAGGATGATAAGGATGCGCTATTAGGTTTTTGTCGGACTTGTGTTAGTTATTTTATTTATTTTCAATATTTAAGTAACAGCATTAGTACTAGTAACATTATAATCACATTTCATCACATTACACTTGGAAAAGTATTCAGATTTTTTCATTGTGTTTTTCATTGTGCCTGATGGCATAGAATAGATAATATAGATGATGATGAGCAATACGCCTAGCTGTGTTGCATAAAACACAGTTATTGGAACATGAAGAGTCTAAATCATTCTTTAATACTGCACTTCACTCGTCAACCAGACATATTTATAAGATGACTAGCCGTACCCTGCCACGCTTCGCTGTGGTGCAAAAATTAGATAAAAACAATCCTTGATGCGGATTATATATCATTCTAAAATTTCAGCACGATCGGTGCAGATCTTTTTGAGTTTTTAAAGCTTACACAAACCAACATAACATTTTTATTTATAAAGATTCATCGCTATAGTCAGTACTTTCTTTGGAAACATTGCCTTTTATAATCAACCCGGATCTTTCAATCATCTAATCATCGTCGCTTAACATCAGGCGAGATGGCGGTCAAGTGTAAACCTATAAAAGTAAAAAAAAAAACTTTCAAATGGTGTTTGTATTACTGCATTATTTGAATATTTGCCTTCGGCGGAATAGAACCCACAACCCACGGCCTCACAGGCTTACTACCAACTAAGCCATCAAAGTAAAAGTCGTAAACTCAACAGATAATAACAAAAAGCAATTTCATTTGCAAACGACTTTAGCTCTTATAATTACGAACTTAATTTACATTTTAAACACAAAATTGCAAAAACTCTCGCGGCGGTCCTTGTAGACTAGGTTTAATCTCATGCTCCGAATTAAAATTTAATTACCCTGATTATTCTCACAGATTATTTAATTTTAATGTTTTGAAATGATAATTACTCGGACGTACATACTCGTATACTCTTATTCCATTTTAGGGAAGGTAAAGAGCGCAGTGCATTGCTAGGTAATCATTTGGACTCTTCATGTTCCAATAGCTGCGTGTCACTGTACAGTTATGTGGCAAGCATGTTGCTTACCATCAGGCACATGTGCGGCTCGTTACGTCACTCTGTGCCTACTATAAAGAAAAATATTAATGGAAAATTCACACACAACACCATTTGACCCCAAACTAAGCAAAGCTGTAATATGGCGGCCAGATAGCTGATATAATATTTATACTATAGCTGTAAATATATACTCTTTATACATAGAAACACATAATGATGATGCCATAGGGTACATTTATTTGTCGAAGTTATAAAACAATAACATATACACATAAGATTAAAAAGTATCAATTATATAAATACAAAATGTAAATGCATTTAGTCTAGAAGACCGGTGCCAGCAGGAATCCTGCCCAAAATGCTAGCTCCATTGCCACGTTGAATGGCGATACTTATTCGCTGATCAAAAAAAGGCCAGCATTTTGGTCACGAGTTGCATCACAAAGACGTTTCAATACATCTTTGTAAATATTTTATGCACTCTGTCCCCACGGTCCAAAAGTTTCGACCCCAAAAGGCTCAAACATGTATCCGCTATCAATGCAGCTATATTTGCCTTTTGAGGTCTTCAGCTTGTTCAGCTGCCGCGCCAGCTCTAACTTGTATATTTAAAAAAATATACAATATATTCTGACATAGGTATATTTCAAAAAATGTTTGTAACAATAGTACAAGATCAAGCTGCAAAATCTCTACGTTCATCGCGCAATTAATCAAATTTACTTTTGAACATACATTTATGATTAGGAGAATACATTGGTAATATTATCAATATAATTCTATTCTCAGGTCAGGTTGCCAGTCAATAAGTGGCCGCAAGTTATTTTAATTAAATTAATGTTAATTCTTTAATAAAATAATTATTTAACTTGTTTTTTGAATATCATCCACATTCATGGATGTATAAAAAAAGTCGAACGTAGTCTCGCTAAAGCAATAACTGTGTCACTAGAGTCGGCCAAATTTGCACGAGTGCGTTGTCAGGTTGTCACTGACAGACTGAAACGCACACATATACACAAGTTCGCGTGTGTGCATGACCACTGATGTGTGCGTGTCAGCTTGTATGTGATAGCGCACACTTGCATATTATGTGGCCGACTCTATGGACACAGTTTTTGTTTTAGCGAGACTACGATTTTTTTATACGTCCATGTCCACATCATAGCAATGCATGTAAAGAATTCGAAAATCGATGGGTGCCATTGCACAGTCGGCCGCAACTACTTCGCAGCCACCAGCCAAAATATTACCTTTTTACACCTGGCTTTCAGTACGTAGCATGTATAAACCGATTATAGCTCAAGAATTCCATCAATACAGCAAATGCAATAGTACAGACAGACAAAACCTGATCAAATGTGGAAGTATAGTAAAAACGAACAAGCACCGTTAAAACTTCCGTCTGTGCACAGGAGTTCCAATTTTGAACTCCTTCGAAATTTGAATTTTCGTTCGATTTTATTTTATTTTAAATAAAGTGTGACGAGACGAGCAGGACATGTGCCTGATGGTAAGCAACATGCCTGTTATCTAACAGAACAGTAACATGCAACTAATGGAACATGAAGAGTCAAAATCATTACCTAGCACTGCACTGCGCTTGTCACCCAGAGATCTAAGATGTTATAATCTTGTAATTTCACTGGAAATTTCTCTGTTTGCACATTACTGTTTGGCGGTAGAATAACTGGCAAAGGTGTGGTAACTAATTTAATTCCATAACTGAGTAACCTCGACCTAGTAGGTACGTATGCTATACAGTATATAGTCGTGAGTTTGGTTCACACGTATGATGCAATTATATTTAAATCAAAATAAGTAAAGATTGGTAGACATTCTACATACAACATCATCTGACCCCAAACTAAGAAAAGTTCGTTCTATGGAGGCAGATCGCTCATTATAATACTTATATAGTTCTTAATACATACTTATCACACATAGAATATACCCAGAGGACGAGGACATAAGGACAGTGCAAGTATTTATAATAATCACTCAAATATTTGCACTGAGTCGGAGTTGAACCTACAACAAATCAAAAAACATATGAAGCTAGCTTCATAGCTTAGCTAGTTTCCCTCGCATAGCTCCCGTTCCTGATAGTTATACAGGATTCATCCTGAATAACTCATTTCAATGTGTTATTGTGTATATTATTCTAAACTATAAGGCTTATTAAATTTGGCTAAATTCAAAAGCAGGTTTAGAAGCATGCTAGAAAAAAGCAATAATTGCTTCTGAATTTAGGACACTAGCTTACTGAATGCTATTACACTTCACTGAATTCAGTACCAACTAAATTCAGTTGAATAAATGCAGTTGATTAAATTAAGCCACATGTAATAAAGCTTTTATAATCTGACTGTGTTCCAAGTTTCTATCTGATTCGTTCAGGCGTTCTGATGTGATCGAGTCACTAACATCAAAATACCCAATTCCTATTTTTAATGTTAGTAGGATTAGACGATTCAAATGTACTACAAAAACAAAACTGAACTGAACAAACCTGTTAAACAATGTTCGAGTGATTTCGTTCGCTTGAAGTAGATTCGTATGATTTTCTCGCCATCAATAAAAGAATAACACGAACGATTTTAAAAATGGTTCTTAGTCGTGAGAGAGAAATTATTAGTGTTTTACATTTAATTTACTTAGATCGTACCTACGTTACGGCGAAACAGAAACACCGTTTCATGGTTGATGTACCAAAGAAATGAATGTAGAGACGAGATTTGATTCCACTTTAAGTTTACGAACCACTTATTTTTTTAATTGTAACCTTAGTATTTATTTATCTTTCAGGCGTATTATAAAACTTGGTTACCATTTCTGACTATCAGAATATAATATTTAAGTATCAACATATCAGACTGCTCGTATCGTGAAAATGCGACATCGTTTCATGGCTGATTTTTCAATGACACGAGCGTAGAGGTTCTCAAACCTCTTCGTTCTACTTTTGTGAAAGGAACGTCTAGGCTGTGGCATACGTTGCCTGAGTGAGTTTTTCTCGGTAGCTAAAATCTTGGTGTCAAATCAAGAGTGAATCGGTTTCTTCTAGGTAAGCACGCTCCATCGTAGACCGCATCGTCGCTTAACGTCAGGCGAGATGGCGGTCAAGTGTAAACCTATAGTATAATACAAAACTAGCGTTGTGTTAAGTTGTCTACATGAAGCTAGAATTATTAGCTTGCTAGCTTGAAAAACTAGCCTCGTGTCGCTCGGGGCATCGGACTGTGTTTTTGCTCTTTATTCTTTACATTTCCCTCATTAGGTATTTGCTTACGCGGAATCTTCAAAGTAATGTTACAAGTCTTTTTACTAACATAGACGTATGTAGTTTACACAAACTTAACAGTTATCTCTAATACCCATTCATCCTGATATTTCCTGTTTGTTTTCCAATAACTTGTGAGGTAAAAAATTGTTAATGGATGAGTATAATAAATACTGTATGTTGTGTTATGTTGTAACTGGTTCTGTAAACTGTAAATCATATCAGCACATTTTTCTAAAAAATGTGTTTCGTAATAAGATTGATCGAAATCTTACTACGAAACACATTTTTTTAGAAAAAAAATGTGCTGATATAATTTACAGTTTACAGAACCAGTAAGATTTCGATACTAAGATTGATCGAAATCTTACTATCTACATCCCTAATCAAAGATAGTATGTTTGTACAGTATTTACAAACATATAAAAAGCCGAATAAGACTATTATATCCATCACACATATGTAGTGACTCTATCACACATATGTAGTGACTCTATGCCGAGTCCACCTTCGCCAGTTATTATACAATCAAACTATGTGCTTATTGTGGATTTAAACTACATACTACTTATCAAAGTCCACAACAGCATCCCGCCGAAGTACAAGACGTTGGCGTAATTGTGCTCACCAAACATATCACACTAACATAGCACAACCGGATAGAAGCCAGAAATTAATAGACGATGAATCAGATGATGTATAATATATGATACAACGATTAAAAGCTAAAAAAAGAATAAGAAGACTTTATCAGCTGACTATTATTATCATTGTATAAATTCAGACCAATGGAAACTGCGTTGCCAGAAATATTGCAAGCGTCTAGAAGAAGAGGCCAGTTTGTATGGGTCAAATTTTAAAATGTTTTGTATTACCTTATCTTACCTGCAAACAGCAATAAATATTTTGTATTAGTACATATTATTATTGTGTTCCTATGTGCTTATTATTACTGTGCTTAAAGGGCAATCTGTAAGAAAACTACGATTAAAAGAAATAGTGACTTTACCTAGAACACATGGCTTCGAAAAGACAGTGGTGCGCGTGGGATTCCATCCAAGATCTCCGGATCGGTAGTCCCCGTTCTCCTGACTAGACCAGCCGTAACTTTGTAATTAATAACAAATCAGCAATGTCAGACAGACATCTGAATTACTTCACACGTCAATATTTGCATGAGCACAATTGTAACTTAATTACATTTGCAACAGTAATTGGTGAGTTTTTGTCAGGCGCAGTTCCTTTGTCTGTCTGGCGTAACGTTCGAGTTTTTTAGGGGTTCTCATGGGCAGCATACTGGGTACTGTTTCCTATCATGTCCGGAAGTCACATTCTTGTACCGTGTCATATGATTGACTTAGAATTACAATTTAGAAGACCCGAAGAACAATTAATGAGGAGAGCTCAAAATTGGTTGCCTGTAAAGTCGGTATACGGGCGAAAGTTTTACGTGACAACGACTTTGAGTGGTAAAATAATTTTACGGAAGGGACGCGTGCCTTTCACTTTTTATGTCTGTCTCTCTCGCTCTTAGGCGGGCTAACCATGCCCGAGTGGAAGGGATGCATGCCTCTCACTCGCTCTTGTTGTGAGCGCATAACGTGAGCGGAGCGTAACGCAGTTTCTTGAAGTGTCACCCGGCAAACCAATTTATAAGACGTTGTCACGTCAAAATCGTTAGAGTCCGAGGGCCACTTCAAAAATCTTTACCTTAAGGCATAAGATTTGTGCTCTGCAATTTTAGCTGAAGAGTGAAGTTTTTTTTCATTTATTCATAAAAAACCGCGAGCACGCCAGGCGTGGCGATTGACATTACTAGAACATGCTAGGCGTTTCGACGGCGTTGTTTAGCTTAAGCTACCAGCATTATGCACATGACTCCGGGAAGACATTGGTGCGCGTGGGATTTGAACCCGGGGGCTCCGGATCGGCAGTCGCCTTCTCCCGACAAGACCAGTCGGAACTTACATCTCATACATCGTCACACAACCTATAAGGCCGGCTCCACACGTTGGTCCCAACGCTTGTACCAACGTTGGACTGCAAATTCGCTGAGGCGTACACACGTTGGCTAATAAACTAGTTGTGTCCCGTCAGGGCCAATGTGAAGATGTCCGATACAGAAATCGAAACTGCTCTTAGCGCGGTTATAGTACTGAGTGCACATTTATATTTGTTACTGCGAAAAAATAAAAAGCGTCGTCAAAGAAGATGGTGGATGACGACACATCATAAAACACGGAATCAGGGAGTAAAGATCTACTTATACACTCTATTTTAAATTAACACAACAAAAAACAACAGAACTGAGCAAAGCGCCAAAGTGTGGACAGATCGCGAGCGTTGGCGCAGATTCCTTTGATGAAACCGACACGAGCCGGCCAACTACCAACGCTCGCCCCAACGTTGGCACCAATGCCATTTTCTAGATCCACACGTTGGACGAGTAGCGTTGGGGCCTATATTGGGGCCAACGTGTGGAGCCGGCGTAAAATGTAAATAGTTTTTACTTTTGTTACAGACAGAACAGTCCTACGGATTAGGGTTCCGTAATGTCGCAACACAGACGCCTATGTGGCGTGCCGGTGGGTTCCGTAGGCCTCATAGCAGTGTTCCTTTACATTCTGGATAGAACTCTAGCGGTGAGTAACATTTATACTACTACCTACTTTTATATTAGGCATATGATGACTAAAAAAAAACGAATATGGCCTTTCTTGGATTATTGAAATAAATTGTACACATTTTTTCTTTTGCTATACAAACAAAAAATAAAGAAGATAGCGCTTAGGAGCTTTAAGGCAGCCTTTCCCAAAGTGGGCGATAACGCCCCCTTGTCGACGCTGTAGGCCTAAAAGTCAGAGACACAGAAAAAATAATTGGGGCGTTGTGTAGAAATTTGGAGTCTGTTGTTTACTACCTACTGGGTTCATGTCTCAAGTAAACTCTTGCGGGTTATAGTAAAAGTCTCGTTTGATTCCGACTAATTTAGCGCACAATAATTAATTTAATTTGATGTTAAATAAATAATTTAATTAAATAAAAAATATTTTTTGATCAAATACTCTAGTACTTATCATACTCTTGTTGCCTACGTTTCAGCAACTAGAGAGCTACGTACCAGACCAAGACTACCCTGTGTACACGGAGGTCCCTCTCGGCCTGTCCTTCAGATGCGACGACAAGATCCCCGGATACTACGCGGACCCTGAGACCAGGTGTCAAGTAAGTAACCTTCCTACCTTTTTTTTTTAAATAAAGAGTGACTAGACGATCAGGACATGTGCCTGATAGTAAACAACATGCCTGACACATAACAGCACAGTGACACGCAGCTATTGGAACATGAAGAGTCCAAATCATTACCTAGCACTACACTGCGCTCGTCACCCAGAGATCTAAGATCTTATATCTCTAAGCCCTGTAATTTCTCTGGAAACATTGCCCTTCATACCGGAACACAGTAATGTTTGCACATTACTGCTTGGCGGTAGAATAGCTGGCAAAGGTGTGGTACTTCCCCAGGCGGACTCTGCCAAGTGTCCTACCACTACAAAAAAACATACATTACAGTCTTAGCCAGTTATTCCACCGCCATGCTGTAGTGGTAGGATCAGCCAGGGGGAGTATCACTTCTTTGCCAGTTATCTAGTAGTTTCTGCCGTCAAGCAGTCACGTGAAAATATTTAACATTTGGATGTAGAATAACTTGCAAAGACGTGGTAGTTTGCCAAGCGGACTCTACAAAGAGTTCTACCACTGAGAAAACGCCATTATTGAAATATTTGCTTCATTAGACGAAAAGCTATATAAACATTGTTATCTTTAGGCATATTTATTCTGAGATTTCAATCAATTGAACGACGGTAACGCTTCATTATCTCCTTTTTGACGCGCTATTGCAGTTTTATATTATCCTGAGAAAAACAAATAGCAAACTGTTACCTTACTTTTGCTATGATGAAATTCACGAAACATTAGTTCTAACTAATAGTTTTACCCGTATGGCGCCACTGTCGTAGTGTTGCGCCCAAATGATACGAAAAACTATGGTAGCCCACTGATGAACGCGGGACCTCTCTCGGAAAACCCAAGATACGTCGTGACGTGACCACCTCAGAATGTACTCGTAACTTAGGATAGTGCAGAAGCTACAAAATTATGATTTTGACGTGACAACGTCTTATAAATTGGTTTGCCGGGTGACACTTCAAGAAACTGCGTTACGCTCCGCTCACGTTATGCGCTCACAACGAGAGCGAGTGAGAGGCACGCGTCCCTTCCACTCGGGCATGGTTAGCCCGCCTAAGAGCGAGAGAGACAGACATAAAAAGTGAAAGGCACGTGTTAGATTAGGGGTTCCAAGGAACCCCTAACCTAACGTTAAAAGTGAATAAATGTGTGTTTATTATCGATCACCCTAATCTAACACACGCGTCCCTTCCGTAAAATTATTTTACCACTCAAAGTCGTTGTCACGTAAAACTTTCGCCCGTATACCGACTTTACAGGCAACCAATTTTTTTACTACATGGTTACTTAGTACTTTAGTAAAAAATGTTCTTGTTAACAGACATCCCAAAAAGGAGGTATGGACTAAATTGGGGCTTATTATGCTTTTTTCAATATGCTTGCTTATAAAGTGACTCTAATTTCATTGAAATCAGACATTTAATGACACCTATTATCAAACAGTGACTTTTCAGTACTCTCAATTTCACTACTCAGTTTCAGTACTTACAATCTAATATATAAAATTCTCGTGTCACAGTTTTCGTTGCCATACTCCTCCGAAACGGCTTTACTGATTTTGATGAATTTTTTTGTGCTTATCCGGTATCTATGAGAATCGGCCAACATCTATTTTTCATCCCCCTAAATGTTAGGGGTAGTCCACCCCTAAATTTATTTTTTTATTTTTTAGACAACAATATTTAATTTCTATTTTTTATGACACAACATACGAAAATACATACAATCCTCAATTTTCAGCTTTCTACGATCACCCCTTATTTTATTAGGAAATTATTTATATGGCAAAACAACATTTGCCGGGTCAGCTAGTAATAGAGATTTTTAAGGGTTAAGTTGCTTTGTTCTAAAAAAGTTTCAAAACAAAAAAGATCGTGTTCAAAATAGAACAAACGAATTAATGTAGCTATTGCTTGCTCACTTCATGCAACTTCGTATTTAAATAGATAAAGTCAACTTGTACGTAATTAAAAGTATAACTTTCACTCAAATATTAAATTTTATTTTCTTTGATAAAGAAAACTTAAGATTGTTCATTACGGTTTTAGTACAATATAGCATTCAGTTCAAACAGACCGCAACCAAAAAAACGCTATCCACAGAGAGCATAAAAAGGCAAACTATTTTTTTGTCTGTGGCTTAGTTGCGCGCGCAAAAGATGACAATTGATTTTTTTTTGTTATTTTATTCGCAAGTTTGTTGAAAAACATCGTATGATACACGCGTGTGTTGATGATTACCGTTTACGCCTCTCTTAAGGCCCCTGCCTTCGGCTCAGCCCGTAATGGCGCCTCAGCGGTAATTACCAACTTTACACACTTGTAGCATAATCTACTATTATAAGTACAAATATTACGCGATACTCCGCTAATTGTGAGTTGATTTTGGTGATGCTTTTCTGTTACGTAGAAAATACTTCAGAGATAGTCTCAAATAAATTATATCGAAATCGGCGGTTTTTGAAATACCATATATGTAATATTAAGAAAATACTGAAATTTCCTCACATTAAACATTTATATGGACGACATAGTAATAGCTTCTTATGTCGTGCGTCTGAATTCAATTTTAAATTGCAATTGGAATTGATATTATGCTTTACTACATTTTTAACCCCCGACCAAAAAAGGGGTGTTATAAGTTTGACGTCGATGTCTGTCTTTCTGCCTGTCTGTGTGTTGTCTGTGGCGCCGTAGAGCTCAAACGGATGGGCCGATTTGGATGCAGTTTTTTTTAAATTAAAGGGTTATTATATCCGTGGAGATGTTCTAATGCTATGTTTGGTTAATTGGCCGCCTCCACAAAATGGCGGAAAAAATATTTCTTCACAACCTACCTCAATATGGGTATCAAATGAAAGGGCTTTACTAGTTAAATACTATACACAATAATAAATTTCAAATCCAAGATGGCCGCCACCACAAAATGGCGAATTATATATTTTTTCACTACTACCACAATATCGGTGTCAAATGAAAGGGCTTGACCAGTAGACTGTTATACAGATAACAAATCCGAGGTAGTCGAGGGTTAATCAAATTTTTTACTAATTTTTATTATTAATATATCCTTGTTTGTTGTTTAGGTGTGGCATTGGTGCGTGCCTGGTATCGGCGGCAATGAGAAGTATTCCTTCATCTGCGCGCCGGGGACCGTGTTCAACCAGAGGACACGCGTCTGCGACTACTTTTACAAGGTATATTTTTTTAAGTCTTAACTAGACATATTGCATGCCTCTCGCAGAGGCCAGTTTGTATAGGTCAACTTTTACACTGCCTGCTTTACCTGCAAACAGCAATAGAGATTTGTATTTGTAACTTTTTTTGACGCACCATACACAGAATTTTCATGGGCTGTGAATTGAACTCAAACGTCATGCTCGTAATTGAAAGAAATCTTCGGGTGAACTTGATATATTATGCTATCGCATTTCTAGATGGTCATGGTTAGAAGTACAAGTACCTATAGCTATCTTGTCTATACAGCCATGCTTAGAAGACTTATCTAGACGAGAATGCTTTTGAAGACTTATTCCAGACTACCAGAGCCCTCCGATTTCACCCGCGTAGTTTCCAAAGTAAGCTATCAAATTCTGAGTTATAAGTTTTCACTTCTATCGGCAGTCCCTATGACTGACAATTTTTTAAAATATGTCTTCATTAAAGTTATTTCTCTCTGTAAAACTAAATCGATGACTTTACTACACCTAATGCCAAATAAATCAATATTGGTGAAAAATTTTCACACAACACCACCTAGGTTTTATAATACTTATGAGTTATGGGAGCTCATTTATCATGTTTACGTAGAAGTAAATACACACTTATTGTACATTGAAACACTTACACATTTAATTTAAAAATAAAACGCAAAAAGATTTTTTAAATACCGCTCAATAGATTATGACAAAACTTAATTGGGAAGATATAACAAGATACTTAGTACTTTTCAAGTTGCCTCTTCCAAAAAAAACTCCTGCTGCAATTTTGAAATCCGAAAATTCGATTTAAATATTTTTATTTATAAGAATAGGAAAAAGTTGGTATGATTTTTTTTTAGTCTTCCAAAATCGCAGGGTTGTTACCACAGGACCTAATGAAATACCGGGAGGTAAATAAATGAATTTATGTATGAATTTGGAGTGACAACTAACGTGGTTATTACACATCTTAAGCAAATACACGGGTAACTCACGTTTGATATAGTCAGTCCAGCTCGACTCAAGTTTAGGTTGCGTCAAGCGATAAATAAAGAGCCAAGTTTAGAGGGAGCTGCGATCACGCGCGCGTGATCGCAGCTCACTCTATATACTCCTTGAAAAAGGTCGCCGGACGCCGAAACTTAAGTCGGACTGGACTGACTATATTAAACGTGAGTTACCTGTGTATTTATTTAGAAAGGCAAATTAAATAATATCCCGACTAAGTATTGTGAATAGTTTCAGTAATAACACTCAACTTTTTCTCTACTGTGTCTCGTGTACCTCTAATGGCTTCAGTAACAGCACCGCCATTTTTTTTTTCAGGTGGACTGCGCAAACGCACCAGCTTACTACAGCATCAATGAAGACTTATACAAGGACGAAGCTGGGAACTACATTAACGGCAAAAAGTAGATATTATTAAGTCATTTATCTGTACTGTCCTTCTTTCGGTATTTAGCATATGAGGGATTTTTTAAAACATAGAGAAAACAATTCTCCAGGTTTCCCCGAAAATGGCAATTTAACAAAAAAAAAAACACATAAGTCACTGTCAAGTTAATGTGATTGTTTTACTAAATTAGTAAAGCTACGTTGAGGTCCACGCGACATTATAAACATTATTAGTGAAACCAATTTTCCTGAATTAGTAAAACCACTTTTACTAAATTAGTATAACTACTCTTACTAAATTAGTACTTCATTAAAAGAATAAAAATATTTTTTTGTGCAGCAGTTATCATTTAATCAAAAGAGTTGACCGACTATTTGTTTTTTTTTGTAATAAAAATTAAAATAATGAAATTTGCCTTAAGCTATATTCTCAGCGCCATTATCTTGGGAATTTTAGCTTTTTCCATAAGTTTTCACTAAAATAATACTATACAAAGCTAAGTTTGTAATTTAGTATGTTGTATTTATTTAAAAAGATCCCTCACGCGCAATATTTTCTTGTAGCTCTTGAAAATGGCCGCTCTAAGATAGACACTTAAAAATCTAACCGCTGCGTTACTAAACAAGATTTAAACTCGATTCTTCACGTTGAGTGTGTTTGACCTCACAAATGTAAAAAAAACTGATCGAAAAAAATGACAGGTTTGAGTAAATGAGTTCAGCTTTGAGTAAATATTTGATAAATGGCGGTAAATGATTCGAGCTGCTTTCACGCTTGAGTGTTTTAACATTGTTTCAAATATAGAGGTAGATTTACTGCGAAAGCGTGAAAAATTCACAGCGAGAAAGTCGCGTTTCATATCCTTAAGTATCTAATCATCTTTTACACATTTTTATAATACAGTACTCTATTTACTTCTAATAATTGTACTAAGCCAAAAGAGACGTACTGTGCTTACTCGAAAAGATATATTTTTCAAGATAATCTTAAAAATAGATATGTACTTAACATGTTTTAAAATTTAGTTTATCAAAAAATGTTTTATTATTATTTATGTCTCAACGTATTACGAAACTTTACTCAAAACTCTCAGGAGTTGTCAACTTTTTGAGTAAAGTCATATTTCATGGATATTATTTAAATTTTAAACGTGTGTGACGTCAAATTAATACAAAAACACTTACTCAATTCATTAAATATACAAAAATAATGTATGATTTGTTTTGTAATTTGAGATTACCTATCTATGTCTTTGAATGCGGGGGTTAGACTATTATAAAATTTATGTATTACTTTCAGGTTTAGTACACTTGTTCTATGGAACCCTGAGGTGATCAAAACTGTTTCTTTTGTAAATTAGTTTAAATTATGTAAATTTTTATTAAGCATGCCATAACTATTAAGCAAAATTGTATTTTTTCTCTGCCTATATTAATGTAGATTACTTTACTTCATCACTACTTTATACTTTACTTATATACTATTATTATTATTTTAAACACCAGAAATCTACTGCAAGTAGCTAGAAAATCAAAAGATACACCAGTATCATTAATTTCGGGATATTTACCGTGTTTATACGGAAGAACAAGTCTCCGTGTCACGGTAAATATACCGTTCCCTGTGCCTATCTATTTTTATCATGATGTTTGAAACTGTATTGAACATCGATATAAACCATTAGATGTGCCCTCCCAAACTTAAAGCGAACAAAGATAATTCTGTCATCGTTGGGAAGAGTGAGCTCATTCTTTCCGTTCTAGTTGGTTGCAGGAAGCGTATTCGTTTTGTCTTCAACCAAAATAAGTAGAACCGAGTAGTAGAACTCGGCGCTAACGATTCTAGGGGTTAAGTAGGGATTGGTGGTGTGTAAGCCACTTACGCTACATAGAGACGCCGTTTATGACCAATTTCAAGGTGCTCAGGGCACATCCAATGGTTTATATCGATGGTATTGGAGACCTGTTTTACCATACAGTCACAGTCAATGTCCCGTAATTAATGATACTAGTGAAACCTGATAACTTAAAGTATATAATGCACTGTGAATGAAAAATTAGATGGTGTTATGATTATTGGTGTTGATGACGTTACTTTATTTCTGTACTTATCGTAGCGTTTTCGATCTGTATCACCTACATTTACTATTTAATATGATTGTTTACTTTCGTTATTTTAATTTCATTTTGTGTTTGTATACATTTTTTAAACATTAAAAAAAAAATCCATTCAAATTTATTTTAACGTAATAGCTCCGTATTCCAAAACATTTCTCAAGCACATAAAACTCTTTGGTTTGTTTTGACGTCAGAATAGTTGATTAATTAATTTCCAATTTGACATATCTGAAAAATTTTATACGTTCTTGGTTTGTGTAATCCTTTAGTAACTGTTAGAAGTGTGGCGATGTAGCCTAGTCTACTATAGGCTGATCGTTTATCTGAGTCCTCGCCTGCGGGGTGCAGGGGCGCGGGAGTATGACGACAAAGGGGACTGAGACAGGTGCGGGCGGCGGGGGCGCTTAGTGAGATTGTGTTTCGCCCGCCCCCGCACCTGTCTCAGTCCCCTTTGTCGTCATACCCCCCGCGCCCCTCTACCGCGCAGGCGAGGACTCACATAAACGGTCGGCCTATAGCCTAGTCATGTCTTTTTGGGCAATTTTGTTGGGACAAAAATATCTGTACAGATTTGATTTTACACTGTAAATTTGACACTTAATCATCAAGAAACCTTGAGTACCTTACTACGGCGATATAGTTCTTTCAGTTATGTCGACATCGTCGTCAACATTAAAAATGTCTTTTTTATTTGAATTTACTTAGAAATTTGACAGTTAATTGGGTTACGGAAGTATTGAGTAAATTATTAGTTCTTGGAAACGGCGGCGGTTGATAGTATTTTTACGCTTCTTTATTTCTTCAACTTTCTGCACTTTCAGTCATTTGCTTTTTATTTTCAAATTCTAAAGTGATTTTGTCTTGTTTTGTGTTACAAATTTGAAACCTTGCCATTCCATTTGACTTTATTAGAAGAGTTTGGTCGATTTTTGTGTAGCCTTGACTCTTGAGTTTTGGAATACGGATTAAACGAAATTCTTTTTATGGTTACCATTACTAATAATAATTACTGTTTAAGTTACTTAAAGTTTTATATTTTAGATAAATAAAGAGTAAGTTAAATATAGTACAAAATAATATACTTAGTTTTTCAGTTTATTTTATTAATAATTCTATCTTTATTGATTTTTATCCCGAGGTAATCAGAGAGAATTACAAACACTATCATCTGCGAAGGTAGTAAACTAAAGATAGAGTCTATGAATTTTTTTAGGTCGTTTAAACGAAAACACAATCAGTCCAAGATTTTTTTTTAATTTTAATAATAGGTTTACACTTGACCGCAATCTCGCCTGATGCACCTAAAAAACCGAAATACTCTCGATTTGAAGACACCAATACTGTAGCCATTGGGAAAAATGCACTCAGTCAACGCATTCCACAGCCTAGAAATTCTTATCACAAAAGTAAAGTCAAGTCAAGTCCTCTTCGTATGCGTCTTTGGAACGTCGTTTTGTAGCGGTAGGACTTCCGCCTGGGGAAGTACTACACCTTTGCCAGTTATTCTACCGCCAAGCAGTAATGTACAAACATTACTATGTTCCGGTTTTGAAGGGCAATGTTTCCAGAGAAATCACAGGGCTTAGATATATAACATCTTAGATCTCCGGGTGACGAACGCAGTGCAGTGCAGTGCTAGGTAATGATTTGGACTCTTCATGTCCCAATAGCTGCGTGTCACTGTGCTGTTATATGGCAGGCATGTTGCTTATCACATAGGCACATGTCCGGCTCGTCTCGTCACTATTTATATAAAAAAAAAAGAAAAGAAGTGTGGCACTCGGGGACTGCCGCGGTAAAGCTATTGCATGTTGCATGCATTTTTATCAACATAAGCAATAGGGATCAGGGTTGTTGCGAATATTCGCATCCGCATCCGCAAATGCGGAACATTCGCATTAATTCAGACATCTGCATCCGCATTCACATCCGCATCAATCAATGCGGAGTTTTTACGGATGCAGATTCACATCAACAAGTAACTACATGTAAAGAAAGTGGGCGGAGCCAGAGTGGCACGTGCTTCGCGTTTGTTTTGGTAATTACTAACTTCATTCAGTAACTGTCGAATAGAAAGGCGCACATTGGTAACAAGATCCTACAGGTTTGTTTGTTGTGTTTTTTCTCATTGTCAATAAATTATAGTTACAGTGAGTGTTTACTGTGTACTTCATAGTTTTTTGTGTGTTTAATGAATATTTTGATATAAATATTAGGTGAAATGTCGCCACCAATAAAAAGCAATATCTGGACTTATTTTACACTTAAAATTTAAATAATTATCCTTTCAAAATCCCAAAATCCGCATCTGCATCGCATCCGCATCCGCTTCGAATCCGCATCCGCGGATGTGAACTTCTAATAATCCGCATCCGCATCTGCATCCACGGATGTCTAAATTTTTTGCATCCGTAACAACCCTGTTACGGATGCTAACAATTTTTCGGAATTGCTTTTATTTTGTAGAGTGACATTTGTTTACCTTAAAAAATATCACGGGAAATCCGTTAAGAGGGCAAAACTGCTAAGAGCATTTAGTCTGTAAAGCTAATACAAATAAGATTCAAAGTTGAATGACCGAGTGGGGAGGACGGCGTTACGGTCTTCCATCCCTCTTTCTTGCGAACATAAGAAAGAGATGCACGATCACTAAAATTCGGTCCCCAGGCCCGCGATAAAAGCTATGCAATAGCTTAAAAACAACCATGACACGATAATAGCTTAAAAATCGTCGAACAGAACGAATATATCCTTACATGGAAATAATGGCACGTGGCCCAAACTGGGAACTATCGCCGTCGTAAGGCCAACCAGGGTCGCCGATGCCCGATTTCCCGATGGCCACGTCCACCTGACCATGTCATCCAAGTGCCATCATTTCGTGGTACGCCTGTAGCTAACAAATAATTCGTGTAGTTTTGAAAATTGGTCTAATTATATCATAAAGTGTCTAGATGGACACAATAAAAGTCTCCAAAAGTGAGACGGCGTTGGAGGAGGAAAAGTCTCTTATTTTAGTCTCTTGCATGTATAAACTAATAATAAAATGCCTTTAGTCTCATCTACATTGATTGTCTATGTACATTAAATTTCTTATAAATTATGGTCACACATTTTTATTGGCTTGCTTGTCATGTAACTCAATGTTTTGAAATAATTAATTTTTATCGAAAATCAAAAACCTTTGAAAAAAAAAAAAAAAAAAAAAAATTTATTTAATTAATAATAAATACATGTTGGTGGACAACTCAACCACAACACCATCAGACCCTAAAAGACACAAAGCTTGTAATATGCCTGATATTAATACTTATATAGTTGTTAATACATACGTATTATACATAGAAACACCCAGACAGAGTACAAATATTTGAATTCATCACACTAATATTTGCACTGGGTGGGAATTAAACCCACGACCCTCGACTTTGCAGGCAGGGTTACTACCCACTAAGCCACGATGCCAGTCTTAAGTCAGTCAGAACTAATTAAATTATTTTAATTATATAGGAAGCAATCACTAAGTCATCGAGGTAATGAAAGTAGATCTCAGTTGTTTTTTGTTCATATATCCAAAATCACTGCACCGATTTCGATACAATTTATATTTATTTATAAAACCACCTCTGAACTATGACCTACCAAACAAAAAAGCCATCAAAATTGATTCACAATTAGCGGCACTATCCCCTAACATACATGCAAAAAAACAACCGAATCGAAAACCTAATCTTTTTTGGAAGTCGGTTAAAAAAAACGAATCACTTTTTACATTGGGACTTTAAATGGAGTCTGTGTGTGTGTAATTAATGAGTTAGGTATGCGTGTATTACGTAGTAGATCAATCGGTTTGACAGATTAATTAATTTACCATACTCTGCTGTTATGTGTTGATTAACATCAAGTCTTGCTTGTCTCGTCGCCCCACATTAAAAAAGACTTTAACATTTACATTCTTAAAATATTTATAGGATTGGGTTCCAAAGGTATGTGATAGCAAAAGAGGTGCACTATAATAAGATTTTATTTATACACTGCATAAAATAAGCGACCCGTTAAATAAATACATGTTATTGGCCACTCCTCACAGAACACTAACTTGGCCCAAACTAAGCAATTTTAGTATTATGGGAACCAGACAGCTGATTACATAAAATTTGTGTAATGCTAAGTATCTCCATTATGATACATGCCAACACCCAAAGTCACAAAACAATCCATATTTATCACACCAATGTGTGTTTTTGTCCTGGATGGGAATCAAACCTACTATATACGGTTAGTGGGCAGATTTACTAAAGAAAACTAAAGTTTCCAACCCGGTGGACCCCTTGGTGGTCTCGGTGACACCATTTTAGTTCGCTCGGAAACAGAAGAAGAGAAAGACGCCGGCGCCCGCGCCGCATTTCATCTGCATTCATAATCGTAATAAATGGATGAACCCGAAATCTTCATTTTCTTTCCTACCTACAGCAATGCAACAATCATTTTTGCGATCCATGTACGCTAAAAACATCCAAAACACGTCTACCACCGCTGACTACCGTTGAAGGTATGGTACACTAGCCAACGGTTTGCCGCACAAAATCGTATCGCAGCAATGAGCCGTTTTCCAGACGCAAAAAGACTTGTCAAAGTTTTAGATATTTCAAGTGTGGCACTACTGTTGGTTTTTGTGAAATTGCTTTAACAAAATAAAACAGTGGTGCCACCTACGGTGAAATTGGGAACTGTATTTGACAGGTATTTTTACGTCTTGAAACGCCCCGTTCGCATCGCACGTTCCTGCGATGCCACGTCGTATCGCATCGCATCGCAGTTTTGTGTGGGAGCCCTAAAGGCTTGTTCGCATTACGCTAGCAAATTAGTCTAGTAGAGAGTAATTTAGTAGCTAAAATACTCGCTACTATTCAAAAATCGTTCGCACCGTGCTTCGCATCGTTCACAAGTGAGTAGCGTTTCGCAACATGAAGATCCTACAACGCAATAAAATAAATGAATGAATAAGCTAATCTTATCGAATCGTAATGGCTATTTTAGAAGAGGTGAATGAGGAAATTTGTGTGATCAATAAAACAAGTTATTCCACAGACCATTTCGTATTTGGAAAATTGTTTGAAGTTATTTTTCTCTCCAGACTAATTCGACAAGTTCGAACCTGTTTAATCCGCGCACCGCTCGCAACGAACGCGTGGTGGGGGGTGCTACTCGCCCGTTGAAAATAGAACAAAATGGATTGACTCGACTAAATCACTTCCTAAACTACTCGACTAAATTTTCACTGTTCATACACGTTTATTTGCTAAATTACTCGCCACTAGGCTAAATTACTAGCCTAATGCGAACAAGCCTTTAGCTATCTTATTAGTACTTTAAACTCGAAAGTTTGTAAGTATTGATGGATAGATGTTTGTTACTCTTTCACGTAAAAACTACTGAAGAGATTTGGATGTAATTTGGTTCATAGATAGATAATAGTCTGGAATAACACATAGGCTACTTTATATTCCGGAGAAATAACGGGAATGGGAACTAAATCTACTACTAGGCGCTGGTAATAACCGATAAAAAAAGACTCAATACTACAGAAAATCAAACAAACTTGTAAAATTTATCAGATCCCTATAACAGGAAGTTGAAAAAGATTTTAACATACAATTTGCAAGTGTGTCATGTAAAATGTATGTAGAGGTACGTTATCCACCAGAATATCACAGCACTCCAAATTACAAAATAATCAGTACGCAGAAGTTAAACCTGTGAAGTATGTACCTCATATACAACACAGATCAACCGACCGATTGTGTTTTGTGGTATAAAACGTCCATAACTTCGGCCGATATATCATTTTTCGGACTTCGTAAAAGACCTGCTGGTTATCGCAAAATCGCGATGCAGCATCGATGCAGTAGCAAAAAATGCGCGTTTCTGATGCTGCTACTGAACGCAAAGAGTCGATCGATGCTAAAATTAGTACGTCTGCTGTGGCTCTTACTCTTAACGAATACTGCTTACATCTCGTTCGATAACTAGCGCTAGGACTTAGGTAAAACGTATGGAAAAAATATTTAGTTTTCTAGAAATCTGGTCTGATTTTAGGCTTCCTGCATCTAACAAAGGAAAAATATCAAAAACAAATTAATATAATAATAATAAAAATTTATTTGTAACAAAAGAAATTACATTTGACAAAATTACATGAAATGTTACATCAACTAAATTAAATAATAATACATAAGCAATTTATCATTATTTGTGAAGTTTCTAGATGTTTCATTGACTAAAATCTATGTACATTCAGACACTAGTCATCGCTGCAGGATACCCTGTGTTGCAATGACTAGTGCTCTTCTAGTGCTATCATCATAGTTTCATAACTTTAATTTAAAAACTAAACTGGAAAAATTAACAGATAAAACACTACGTAATACTATATACTATCTAAGGACATTTGGGGATTAAGACGAATCTAACGATATCTTAATTGTCGAAAACCATCAAGCTGTGTGGAGATACTTGGGAATAAAGAAATTTTCAAACATACAAGATACACGAGAAAAACATGACACATTCTTTCAGTCAGGTAAAAAAGACCTGAACCTAGAAGTCTGTGGAGATAATTTTTATTAATAAAGAAAAAAAAATTGGTTGCCTGTAAAGTCGGTATACGGGCGAAAGTTTTACGTGACAACGACTTTGAGTGGTAAAATAATTTTACGGAAGGGACGCGTGCCTTTCACTTTTTAAGGCTGTCTCTCTCGCTCTTAGGCGGGCTAACCATGCCCGAGTGGAAGGGACGCGTGCCTCTCACTCGCTCTCGTTGTGAGCGCATAACGTGAGCGGAGCGTAACGCTGTTTCTTGAAGTGTCACCCGGCAAACCAATTTATAAGACGTTGTCACGTCAAAAAACTAATTGTGGGCTGTCGCCGGTACACTGTATGTGCATTTTCTGTAGCTTGACTTCTGTGTGCCGAATATTTTAAGGTAAAACGTTACGTCACATCACATGTTACATCGTTACGATGGAGCGCACATATTCACGATAACAAAAGCTTTATACTCCAACAGACGCCATTATACGTTGACCTACAATGAGGCGTTTTTAAAAAAAAAACAAAATACTCGTAGTACCAATCAACACACTAGATGGCGGTAGTAAATTTAGTTCTAAATTACAACCAACAATAGGGATGTTTACAATTTTTCGGAACAGCTTTTATTTTGAAGATTGACGCATGTTTACCTTATTAAATAACATTTTATTTCTAAATACTTGTATTTCCGATGAGTAAATATACAATATTAGACTAATTTTGAATATTGCCGCTAAAACACTAACAACTGACATGACATCAGTAGTCGCAAAACATTGGTCGCGATTTATGACTGTATGTCCAGTTTATGTGTTTTCTTATCATTACTTGAATACAAACAATCAAAATCGTCGTCGCTAAGATCGCAAACTATAATAAAAAAGCAGAAAAGTAAACAGTTTAGTCAGTTTTCGATAGCTTGTTTTGCGACTAGTGACGTAATAATTCATATTGGTGTTTCTAGTCACGTGACAACAGATAAAATATTTAGCATTATAATAATTTATAATAAATTTATTACGTGATATTAAATAATAATAATGTATTTTTCAATATTCTATTAATACAAACTATCATAAAATCAACATTAAACATTAATTTGTGATAAGTGTTAACCTGTTAACATATCTAAACCATGGACGTATAAAAAAAGTCGGACGTAGTCTCGCTAAAACAAAAACTGTGTCCACGTGTGCACGTGTGCGCTGTCACATACAGGCTGACACGCACGCATCAGTGGGTCATTCCACGTGCTATTTGTGTATATGTGTGCGTGTCAGCCTATCAGTGATAACCTGACAACGCACACGTGAAAATGTTGCCGACTCTAGTGACACAGTTTTTTTTAGCCAGACTACGTCCGACTTTTTTATACGTCCATGATTGGAACTAAGTAACTTACGGCATGTTTGGAGATTTGGATTTTACAGCGCAACCAAACTGAAAGAAATTTAAGATTAGTCTTGTATTTTCTTACGGTTTTAGAACCGATAAAATTCGTATTTTGTATTAGTAGGAAAAGTATGAACACTAACGTGGTTATTACATATTTTAAATAAATACACGGGTAACTCAAGTTTGGTATAGTCAGTCCAGTCCGACTCAAGTTTCGATCGCGTCTGGCGATCTTTTTCAAGGAGAGTGGCGCGTGTTCGATGCTTGTTACTCGCCGACTATACCAAACGTGAGTTACCCGTGTATTTATTTTAAAATAGTAGAAATGGATTCATACATTTCATGGGACGAATGGTGATGATGTTCTTTGATTGAGATAGAATATCTGACAAAAGTATGATATTTTCTTTCCCAGGCGGACTCTGCAAAGAGTTCTACCAAAAAAGTTTACATATACTACGTATAGTTAGATTTTCCTCACGGTTTCTTTGTGTCAATCGTAAGCAGATGACGTAGATACTTTCTATGGCGACAGAGTTATGTGCCGTGACAAAAGTATGACACTTCCACAAGAGCTTGAGACGTGTAAATTGTACCTACATTTTTCAATAAAGAACTTTGACTTTGAGCGAAAGACAAGAAAGATGCTACCCGTACTTTCGCTGTAAAGCGTTTGTGCCAACGCTATACGTAGTGATCCTACCACTACCAAAAAAATCCGGTAACTTAAAAACGGTCAGGGTAGGTAAAGATACCTGCTGTCCTAGTAGATTTTACTCTTCACAGACAACCCTCAAGGTGGCCCACATGGTGGACTATGGCCTAAACCTTCCTACTTGTGTAGGGGGGGGGGGGACCCGTGCTCAGCGGTGGGGACTGTGTGATACGATTTATCTTTCATTTCGTAAGTACTGTGGGTTCGATCCCCCCAGTGTGTGATGAATACAAATAATTGTTCTGAGCCTGGGTGTTTTCTGTGTATACTCGTAATAAGTAGTACCTGGGTGACCGAGCTTTGCTAGGTTAATTATTAGATACATGCTGATTTTCCCAACAAAAAAAAATACTTGAAAAAAGAAAGGCGGCCGGTTGGATTCGAATTCGGACCTACCATATTATGACCGCCCATCTTACCGACTGAGCTAATATATTATCGCTCGACGTCGCGAAATTTACTGTAACATTCTAATCTTTATGTATCAGATATTTCATTGTCTAAAAACGCGCATAAAACGGCGTTTTTTAAAAATAAAACCTGGTTGGATCAATTTCTCGTCCTCGAAACCACCTGTATACAAACATACATGTCATGAAAATCGTTGGAGCCGTTTCCGAGATTCAGATTCTATATATATATATATACCTACAAGAATTGCTCGTTTAAAGGTATAAGATGTTTTTAAAAATATATAAAAGTATTATTTTAGCTCTCCATGGTACAAGCTATCAATATCTGGCTTCCATAGTACAAGCTTTGCTTAGTTTGTGGCTAGGTGGTGTTTTGTGTGAAATGTCCACCAATATCTATTTTTGGGTCGACTTTCTTAACGAATTGAAAAGGAGATGATGATTTTGCTGCGTGATCCAAATGAAAAAAATGTGACCATACCACATCTTTTTTTATTTAGAAATACTCACTGTAGAGAACTACGGTCTATAGATCAAGTTATACTGGTTCTCATGTTACGTGTTTTAGTGATTGACTAAGAGAATCATGCTTCTGACCCTTTAACATCCTTTCTCTCGCTTTAAAGTGTTTCGTTTATTTCGGTCCTTTTTGCATTTTATTCTTCGTCTTATAGGATGTACTTTATCAAACCAAAAAAGGCTTGAAAATAATTTTGGATAATTTTAAGCGTAGGTATGTTTTTGGTATATCTTCCAATTATTTATGAAACCTACAAATATTACAAACTAGTGATCCGCCCGACTTCACACGTGGTACATAATATATAGCCTGTAGTATTCAGGAAACATATCATAGCGAAAAAAAATTGAAATCGGTCTAGTAGTTCCTGAGAATAGCGCGTTCAAACAAACAACCTCTTGAGTAATATAATTGCAGTGCAGTGCAGATGTATAATTTTGGATGTATTTGCTTTACTACGTTGTAAAAACTGAATGTTCAAAAAGCGACACCGTTTCGTGATAGACTTCCCTAAACGTTGAACTTGGTTTGTCTTCACCTTTGTGCCAAAACGTTTGAGCTGTGGAATGCGTTGCCCGAGTAGGTTTAAAACCTTATCGGCTTTGCTGCACAGTGTGAAATGGGATTAGGTTAATCGTTTTAAAAAAATTATGATGTGTTTTCCAGAAATATTTACAAATTATATTCCAAATTGAAGTGCAATGTTCACAGATAAAATTACTGGACGCCTAATGGCCACAAGACGTTAGCGTAATTGTACTCATCAAACATATCACACTAACATAACACAACGGGATAGAAGCCAGAAATTAATAGACGATGAATCAGATGACATATATGATACAACCGATTAAAATTTAAAAATAAAAAAAGAAGAAGAAGACTTTATCAGCCGACTATTATTATCATTGTATAAATTCAGACCAATGGAGACTGCGTTGCCAGACATATTGCATGCCTCTAGAAGAAGAGGCCAGTTTGTATGGGTCAATTATTTAAATGATTTGTATCATCTTATCTTACCTGCAAACAGCAATAAAGATTTTTGTATTTGTATGGTAATAGAACGTTAATAGGTAGGCGCTACCGATAACATCACAGTGAAACATGTATGGAACAGGAAGAGTTGCTTGGTTTATTATATAGCGCTTTGCTATATAATAACCAAGCAACTCTTGCTTGCTTGCAACTCCAAGCTATTCTTATAATTTCTAGGAAACATTGCTTTTCAAACTGGAACATTAAAAAAAAATGACACTGTATTGTTTGACAGACTTTCCCAGGGAGACTCTATGTAGAGTCCTATCACTTAAAAATTAATTGTTGCTCTTATTTGTTATACTTATACAATTCCTAGCGTTACGTGACGCTTACAAAGATACTGCTAATTAATTTGTATTTTGTCCTATATTTGGAAAATATTACTAAATCTTATTTTTTCAGGAGTAATTCTTACCACAAGAATTTTGACGAACGCCGACTGACCGCGAGACGACTGCGTCAGGAAAACGTCAGGAAATATCGACCGATGACTGACAGGGCTGACAGGACCTTGCGATACTGACAAGACTGGACTGATGAACCACGTTTATTAGATACGAAATAAATATATGATCAACTTATTTGTAAAATATAGCCGTTTCGCGCACGCGTTTAAAAATGGCGGGAAAACTCCTAATGTGTTAAGTAAGGGCCTTGTTTACGCTTCTGCTAATGAAGTGTGACCTTATTTCAACCCATTGAAACCTATTAATCTCAAAGATGTTTCAAGATAATAGGGATGTTACACTGGGAACTGCTTTTATTTTGAAACGTAAAAAATAGCATTTTATTGTATAATACAATATTAGACTAATTTTGCCGCTAAATCTAACGACTGACATGACGTCACTAGTCGCAAAATATAGGTCGCATTTCATGACTTTATGTCCAGTTTATGTGCTTTCTAATCATTTCTTGAATACAAAGAATCAAAATAGTCGTCGCTAAGAACGCAAACTATAATAAAAATGTTGAAAAGTAAACAGTTTAGTCAGATTTCGACAGCTTGTTTTGCGACTAGTGACGTAATAAGTCATATGGGTATTTCCAGTCACGTAACAACAGATTAAAAATATAGCATTTAAAATCATTTTCTAATAAATTTACTAGGTACGTAATATTATATTATAATAGGTAATTGTCGTGATTTTCGATATTCTATTAATACAAACTATCATAAAATTAACATTAAACATTAATTTGTGATTAGTGTTAACATCCCTATTTTAACAGTAAATAACACTAACGCACTAATGTTTCCCGCGCTGAACTAAAGAGGTCTTTGATTTCATATTAGTCTTTCTTCCTTTTCGATATTAAAAAAAAGAGCAATAGTAACGTCATAATAGTTATAATTGGGTGGTCGTATAGTCGACCAAACGCTTGCAATATTGTATTGCCAACAATTAACAAATTATTAATTTATTAATAACTATCGACCTGACATAGAGTATCTGGCCTGATATAGAGTAGGCCGGTATCATCGCCAGCAGGGACGTAGCTTCCCTGCATTTTAAATCTGTAATATCTTCGAACATATCCATTTAAATTACAAACTGTAAAAGCTGTAATAATCTATGTTAAATATGTATGTGTTTTTAATTTAGATTACTGTTATATATAGTCTGGCTAACGAAAGTTGATACTGAAAAAGCGCGGCAAATTTAAAATATATCAGCATGGCATCCCTAAACTGAAAATCTCGCCAAAAATAAACACCTGCCAGGTACTACGAAACCTCAAAAACACGCCCTTTTGTTGCGTCAGAGATAGGGGATACCATACACTGATTCTGATTCTACGAAATCTTTCGTATAATCGCCGAAAATTAATTTATTAAATTACGTAACGTAATTAATGAATCTATTTATGAGGGCAACTAAAGGCTTAGTGTTGGTCTTGAAATAATCGCCAACACGTACAAACGTCGTACTTATTTTTGATGAATACAATTTTAGAACACGTATGAATTTTAAAAACTTATTTCATATAATGTTTAAATCAATTTGTTTTAAAAATGCATTTTTGGAATCAAGTGTCCCTAAGTATTTTCTTTTTAAAATATCCCAATTCGTAGGGTAAATACCCGTTGGTAGGAACACTTAAGTGTTGTCATGTAAAATGTTTGCAAAAAAATCCAGTATCTACTTTCGTTGGCCAGACTCTAGATTTAAATTACTTAAGTGGATAAGGATTAAATTGCTTAAAATCGCTTCGTAATAAGGCTATTATTTCTCGTAAAAATAAAGAACGAAAAATCCATTTCGTTGTTTTAAAGATCTAAGCATACATAGGGACAGACAGACATCGGGAAGCCACTTTGTTTTATACTATGTAGTGATGATATCCAAATATTTATAACTTTTTTCATTTGTAAGTTGGATGACGGCAGTGGCTTCTGAAACAGTTTTTGTATAGCTTCATTTTCCATGTTCCAAATAAATTTACAATTTTTTATTTGATTTCATGTTTAACGTGGCAACGAGACCAAGTAAAATAGAATTTGTATCAGTTGGATTGTTTTTGATATATCTGTCTCTATTTTCACTTGATATTAACGATATAGCAATAGCAGCTATAGTATAGTAAGCCATAACCATTTTACTTGAACGGTTAAATGCCCTGTACATATCTGTTTGGGTAATACGATAATTAACAAGTACTTTTCTATGTCGAAATACAATAATGTTTTGTATGTATGTTTGTGTATAATTATTTATTATATTTATTGTGTATAGTGTACGTGTTATAGATATATATTATTTTTATTTTTATTTTTTTTATCTGGGCAGAGCCTTTATTAACAAAACTAAAATACAATGAGAACTACATACACTACACTACAAACCTAACTAACTACTTACACTAAGCACACCTGAATTATCTATAGACCACTGTAGGTCTATAGATAATCAAGATGTTCAAGCCCACTACCAATCGGAAGCGTACCCAGCATGCTGGCGGCATTACCACGCTGAATGGCAATTAGATATATTTATGTGAATGTGAATTGGAATGTAATAACTTACTTAGGAAACTCGCACTTGAGCCCCAAGATACAGGCTTTGCCTAGTTTGGGGTTCACAGAGTAATAGCTGTTCTGTACAGAGTAATTTAAATTGTACCTATTATTACCTATTATAAGCATCGTTTTATACCTAAGTACTTAATTGGATTACTTTCCTGTATTTGTACAATGTTTTTGGTAAATAAATATTTCTATTTCTATTTATGTGACGTGTAACAGCTATTCTTAAATGAGGGATTTTTAAACGCTATTTTATTATGTAACATAAAATAATGTTACATAATAAAATAGCAATACAATATCCTGATGAAACACAAGATGTTGGCGAAATTGTGCTCACCAAACATTTATCTCACACAAATATATATCACAACCAAATAGAAGCCAGAAATTAATCTAAGATGAAGAATCAGATGACATAAATAAAAACCAGAAATTAATAGAAGATGAGGAAGAAGAAGACTTTAATCAGCTGACTATTATTTAATTAATTTTTTATTTATAAATTACTAACAAATTGTCTTGCCAGACATATTGCATGCCTCTCGCAGAGGCCAGTTTGTATGGGGCAACTTTTAAAATGTTTTGTATCATCTTATCTCACCTACAAACAGCAATAAAGATTTTTGTATTTGTATTTTTGTATTTGTAATGTACTAAAAATATTTGCCATAAGATAAAGTTACCACAAGTCAAACTGTAAATATTTTGTTTGATATATTATTTTACTTAGAAATAAAAGTTGAGTGGGATTTAATGTTTTATTTAGTTGTGCCCCTTTACCCGAGTGATTTAATTTAAGGATTTTTGCTGCAATAGACTCTGTTTCCTATCTGTTTTTTCCAGAATATGATCTATCTTTGGAGCAAATTTCAACTAAACCGTTTCCGTTTAGTAATTTTATTATCAAAATGTAACTGATGCCCGTACAAGCATACACATAAGACATAAGCAGTCCACTGATTGTTCCCACTTCTGGGATTGGGGGTTTGCTCTTGCAAGGATAGATTCAAAGCCATAATCTACCACGATGGCCCAGTACGGCTTGATGCATGACCTTGAAAGATTCTTGGAACAAACCAATTTCTGGCGTTATAATTTTAGAATAGATTTTACCCAAAGAGGATACAGGCGCGGTCGCAAACTCGAATTTTGGAGGGGGTCGCCAGTACGCAGTCTCAGATTTTGGGGGGTTACAAGTAGAAATACAATAAATCGAGTAAAAACTACTTTACTAGTAGCGCCTCACGGTTTTACCCGCGTAATTCCCGTTCCAATTGTTTCCACGCGTTAAAAATAGTTAATAGTAATACTATTGACTGTGGAATGAGTTGCCTGAGTGGGTTTTCCCCGATAGTTATAATCTTGGTGTATTCAAATCGAGAGTGAATCGGTTTTTTCTAGGTAAACACGCTCCATCGTAGACCGCATCGTCATAACATCAGGCGAGTTGGCGGTCAAGTGTAAACCTATAAAAGTTAAAAAATTAAAAAAATATTTGCCATTTTAATTTTTTTTTTAGATTTTTAGTTTAACGTATACGATTTTGGGGGGTCATGCCCCCCCCCTTAGGACGGATGATAGGATACATATACTTTATCAAAGATTTTACCGTTTTGTTTTGAAAAGATTCAGAACTCTTGAACATCGCCACATAGTTTTTTGCACTTGACCGCCATCTCAGCTGATGTTAAGCGATGATGCTGTTTTTAATGGAGCGTGCTTCATCATCATCAACAGCCCACTAAATATTCCCACTGCTGGGACTCGGGCCTTCTCTCGCAAGGCTCCACCACACTGGGCCGGTGCGGGTTGGTGGATGACACATGACTTCGAAAGATTCTAGGAAGATGTCGGTTTTCTCACGATGATTTCTTTCACCGTTTTAAGTTAGCGGCTTTACGTACATGACTTCGAAAAGACAGTGGTGTGCGTGGGGTTTGAATCCGGGATCTCCGGATTCGGCAGACGCCGTTCTCCCGACTAGACCAGCCGTAACTAAATACGAGCGTGCTTACTTATAAGAAATTATGGACTTGAAGATGTCGTAAAATCGTCGGGAAAACACCACTCAGGCAACTCATTCCACAGCTTCGACGTTCGACTTTTCACAAAAGTGTAGCGAAACTTTCTCGTTCGAGTCGTCAGCCAAACTATGCTTTTACAAGCTACAACCAAATCCTATAGATCAACCAGAGACGTGCAGACGTTACGACGTGATTGAGCTACAAACATCAAAAACATCCATATATCCAAACATTGACATTTATAATAATAAGTAGGCCCAACGCATAAGCATTGCTATTCAGCGTGGTAATGCCGCCGCGCCGCTTCCGATTGATAGTGGGCTTGAACATCTTGATTATCTGTAGACCTACAGTGGTCTATGGATAATTCAGGTGTGCTTAGTGTAAGTAGTTAGGTAGGTTTGTAGTGTAGTGTAGTTCTCATTGTATTTTAGTTTTGTTAATAAAGGCTCAGCCGTTAAAAAAAGGCCTACTGTTGTGTTTTAAATGTCAAAACAGACCATTTATTGTTCGAAAACTTTAAGTGCGTTTAATACACTTATTGCTTACGTGAATACAACTAAAAATAACATAATAACATAAGCAAAAGCTATAGTTACATAGTCATGTCGACACCAAAACTTTATACAGCTAAGTACATTAGTATGGTCACTGCATTCTAGCACGCACACACGCGCACGTTGCACTGGTTTGTGTGTGTGAGTGTGCATAATTAGTGTAAAGGTGCGTCTGATTTGTTAAAATTTGTGGACATTTTTTTATTCAGAAAAAATATGGTACTAATTTAACAGTAATGGTTGGCTGGGTTGATAGTAAGTTTACTTAGTAAGTGAGCTGTAGATAGTGGGTTCGATCACCATCCAGAATAATGTTTGTGTTATGAGTGTTTCTTTGTGTCGTCTTGTTTATGGAAGTATCTCAATATGCAAAAATTTATTATATCAAAATCATCTACCTATCTAATTCATCATCTATGTTAAGTGTTTGGTTGCGGGTTAAATTATGTTAAGAGAAAATTGGCCGCCATTTTTTTTAACAAGTTTTGTTAAAAAAAAAAGATAAAATTACACAGCCTTGTAATATTGCTTGAAATATTAAAAATAGCTTAAAGATTAAGTGGTACGCGCTTTTTTCGCCTGAAACCTTTGAAGGCGCATTGTAAATGAGGTCAAATTTAATTATAGGGTAAGGTAATGAAACATAATTTTAATTTTATGGAGAATGTATTTTTGAAACATATTTACAGCCCCATTTGTACATTGAAAAGTCACTATTGAAAGTCAATATTTTCTCACTTAAGGATAGAATAAAGATCATATACCAACCACCACGCTGGCAAATGAGGGTGGATGGAATCCCCAGGCAGACACTTCACACAGTCCATCACTCCTTTGCAAGATATTATAGTTTCAAGCAGTAATGCGGAATCTTGACCGTGCATCGGTTAGACGGGCAATGTTTCCAAAATAATTACAAGGCCAATGGATAAATTATCAAGTTATATTTTCAACTGACGAACATAATGGAGAGTAAGGAGTCTAAAGATAAAGTAAAAAACATTTGCGATTTGAATACATAATATAAACGTACATTACGTATTCAAATCGCGAAAGCTTAAACACAATAATGAAGTGCTTCTAACTCTTCGTGTTCAATTTAATGGAGTGTCACTATACTGTCACGGGTATTGTAGTTTACCATTAGCACGTCTTGCTTCTCTCTACAATTTTATAAAAAGCATTACCAAATAGTTACAGTAACTAAACGTTTAAAATTAATCGATTTCTCATTATTCTGAAAGATCACAAAGCTTACATAACTAACCAGCTGACAGGAAACAGAAAATATGTCAAAATGAACCGTTGTAAAACAAAATTGCATCGCTAAAGCCATGACAAATTTGAAACCGATTGAAAATATTTCAACAAACAATCTGACCTCACCTTTACTTCAGAACAAGCGTCAAGCAAAAGCGATTGGATCCAGTTTGCTACCACAGCTGGCAACGAACGCACGCGCGTCTCTTGCCATAAAAAAAAACAAAAGTATAAAAAATAGCGCGAGTGACAGCTGT
Organism: Ectropis grisescens; assembly: GCA_017562165.1. NCBI lineage: Eukaryota > Metazoa > Arthropoda > Insecta > Lepidoptera > Geometridae > Ectropis > Ectropis grisescens. The sequence continues at coordinate 11,889,632 of CM029768.1, forward strand.
CAAAAGTTTCCCAAAAGTGCCAGTGTTAAAAAAAGTGATACATTTTGGCGGGTACGGTTTGACAGTTCTATTTTTATTTTTTCTGGCACAATACCGTATTGCATAACAGTTTTCGTAACTTTTTAGGGTTCCTTGTGCATAATTTATGTCGTTTCAAAACTGCTTTCAAGTTTGCAAACTCTGTAATGAAATGAGTACTTGTATATGTGAAACTGATATGCCCGTCTCTTTTTAGCGCCTGCTTTTCCAAGGTTGCCTATCGCTACTAATATTGAAGCCATTTCTAGGTAAAAGCTATCATCTTGTAATAACAATTGTATCAGTATACTTTTGCGTACCTGCGCATACAAATACCACTTACCATAAAAATGGAATTTTAACATTTTTGAGTTTTATATAACTTATTTACATTTATAGTTTATTTATTTGTAATACTTAGTAAAAACATTTACTTATTTGCTTTGCAAATGATCTTGCTCTATCTATGCTTGTATGTCGGCGATTTTTCTTTGTCAGGTGGAATGGAAGAGATTGCTCTCAGCTATAAGGACGTCTTTTGTTGTGCTAATACTTTACAGTTTTTCTTATATGTTTGTTTGTGTGTTTTGTAGTGAAGGATTCTCTAAACTGAATATGAAATACTTTGTAAGTATATTAGGATAATAAGAAACAAAACAAGACTTGAGACTTAAGAGAAGGCCCCGTGTCCCAGCAGTGGGAATATTTAGTGGGCTGCTTGTGTTTATAATTTATCATGTGATCTAAACAGCAATAATGAAATGAAACAGTAGCGCCGTATTGCGTGAGTGTATACGAGCAAGTAATAAATAAAAATAAAATGATAGATAATCAAAGATGAGTAGGTACATATATTTTCATATATATATATATATATACATCAGCTTATTAAAACAAAAGCAAGCAAAATTTGAAAAGTAAACATAATATTACGCGATAAACATTAAATGTATAGAAAGTAGTAAGGTAAGAAATAATTATTAAAGAAGATATTTGGTAACACCTTTCCTTCCCAGAGATACTCCAGAAAATCAAGACTTGAAAATGATATTTCGAAAATGGCAATAAACCACTGACAATCATGATCGTTAGGGCAAAAGCGAAAAAAACAAAAAAGAAGTGTGGCACTCGGGGACTGCCGCGGTAAAGCTATTGCATGTTGCATGCATTTTTATCAACATAAGTGACATTTGTTTACCATATTATAAAATATCACGGGAAATCCGTTAAGTTGGCAACACTGCTAAGAGCATTTAGTCTGTAAAGCTAATACAAATAAGATTCAAAGTCGAATGATCGAGTGGGGAGGACGGCGTTACGGTCTTCCATCCCTCTTTCTTGTGAACATAAGAAAGAGATGCACGATCACTAAAATTCGGTCCCCAGGCCCGCGATAAAAGCTATGCAATAGCTTATCGTGGTATCAGATCATGAAAATCAGCAATAGTTAATCTGCTTTTTCGTTGTGACGTGGATAAGATTGATTTCATTACACATTCACTTATTTCCACCATTACACATAAACAAAATTAATGGTACGATCTATTGGCCGAACGGACGGACGAACGGAATCGTGATGAAATTTGGAATTGTAAAGGAACGTAAAGTAATAATTTATTTGCGTAGCATGGGTACATTTATAAATAAATAAATATTGGTGGACAATTCACACACAACACCATCTGACCCCAAACTAAGCAAAGCTTGTGTGATGGCAGCCAGATAGCTGATATAATACTTATATAGTTTTAAATACATACTTATTATACATAGAAACACCCAGACACAGTGCAAACACTTTGAATTCATCACACAAATATTTGCACTGGGTTGGGATCGAACCCACGACCCTCGGCTTCGCAGGCAGAGCTACTACCAACTAAGCCACTAAGGCAGTCAATTTATAGGTGAAATGGTTACAAGAAATAGTTCGCGATACATAGTACTATGTAATGCACATATAATATGCAATAACACATACTTTTTATCACCAGAAAATTAAGGAAACAGGATATACACGAATAAAATGAATTAATAAAATAGTACATTTTGTAAAATTGGTAGTAAGTTACTGCTAAAGTACCGTTATTGCCATCTAATATGTATGTTGAAGAAACTTTAGGTTTTCTTCAAAGAAAATCTTGTTTTTAATCATCTATACTAATATTATAAAGCTGAAGAGTTTGTTTGTTTGAACGCTAGGATCTCGGGAAGTACTGGTCCGAATTGAAAGATTCTTTTTCTATTGGATAGTCCATTTATCGAGGAAGGCTTTAGGCTATAGAAAATAACTCTACTATTAATTGAAGCGGATCATGAAACAAGAATGTAACAAAATCGGGAAAAAATATTCCCCTTTTAAGAGTTTTCGTACGTTTCGTGCTTTGACATGACACATGACAGCATGTGTCAAAGATTGCGTCATTGAATTTCAGTAATCTGTACCTTGAATATAAACCTTTGCAAATTTTTTTCTAAATCTGAGTTGGTACAACCAATTTCCGACAGGTGGCGTAGCAGGTTGCTGAAGAGGTTTTTTGTTTGAAATCGATATTCTCAGGAATGAGTGAACCGATTTCAGTCATTCTTTCACCGTTGGATATGTACGGGATCCCGATGAGTGCTATATAATATACCACGGGCGAAGCCGGGGCGGGCATCTAGTCTAAAAATAAACTGTCATAAATAGTTTTTATGTCGCTGAAACAAAAGTTTCAACTTCAACTCGTGTGCAATGGCTACGAGTATTGTTTATTTGTGGTTTAGCCTCTATAACGTCGCCAATATCACAAAGAAAGATAAACTGTCAAACTAAAAAACTGTAAAACATTAGGAGTTGAACACATCGTTTCATAATTGTAGTTCGTATGAGAGGAGGAATTTAACTATTTATTTTAAATTTTAAGTAATTATATTTAAAAAGAACATGAAACTAAATATTCTGTGAATAGTTGAACAGGCTTATTGAATCAAAAAATCAAGTTTGTTGTATGGGAGCCCTTAAATATTTATTTTATTTTTAGTATTAATTATTATAGCGGTAATAGAAATACATCATCTGTGAAAATTTTATCTGTCTAGCTATCGCCGTTCTTGAGATACCGCCTGGTGACACAGGGACGGACGGACGGACAGCGAAGTCTCAGTAATAGGATCCCGTTTTACCCTTTGGGTACGGAACCCTAAAACAGACACTATGAATGTAACAATCGAAAACCCACTCAGGCTGTACATTCCACAGATTAGATGTTGTCACAAAACTAGAGTCAAACTCAACTCAAGTTTAAATTCAATATTCTTCTCTTCGTTCGGGTCTTTGAAACACCAACCATGAAACGATCTACTTTCGTAATAAGAACGTCTAGGCTGTGAAATGCTTTGTCGCTGTGGTTTTTGCCGGTGCCTACAATGTTGTCTTCAAATCGAGAGTGAATCAGTTTCTTCTAGGCGAGCACGCTCCATCGTGGACTGCATCGTTCTTTTAAATGACCAAATATGGTGCATAAGTGCGAACATAATCTTTATCCAATCTAATTTTGTAGTGGTAGGACTCTTGGCAGAGTCCGCCTGGGGAAGTACCACACCTTTGCCAGTTATTCTACCGCCAAGCAGTAATGTGTAAACATTGCTGTGTTCCGGTTTGAAGGAGATGTTTCCAGAAAAATTATCGAGCTTAGAGATATAGTATCTTAGATCTCTTGGTGAGGAGCGCAGTGCAGTGCTAGGTAATGATTTGGACTTTTCATGTCCCAATAACTGCGTGTCACTGTGCTGTTATGAGGCAGGGATGTTGCTTACCATCAGGCACATGTCCTTCTCGGCTCGCTACTCACGCTGTAAAAATGATAGGAATAATCGACGGCCTTATTGCTAATAACGATTTTTACCAGGCAACTAGTAGTGATATAAAACGTACGAAAAGACACAGAGCGAGAATAGAGTGTAAAGTAGTAACATAATCGGCGGTATCGTTTTTTTTTAATCGATTCGTTAAATTCGATCCAAGAAATATTTACTCGATCTGTATTTAGAGACTCCAGTTTACGGCTGTTCTAAGTCAATTTATAGCACTTTCGATATTTTATGCGCCACCTATTTAGTTTTTTTAAGTGATGATAAAATGTTCTAGAAGATAAAAAGTGTTTGACATAATTATGTGTTTATCTACCTACGCACATCGATATAAACCATTATATGTGACCTCCCACACTTCAGGCGCACAGAATTATGTCATTGTTAAGAAGAGTGAGCTCACTTTTTCCGTTCTAGTCGATTGTAGAAAGCGGTGAACATCGGACGTTTTTACCTATCACTATTTGTTGTCAACATCCAAAATAAGTAGAACCGCAGTATAACCGGCCGCTAACGATACTAGGGGTCAAGTAGATTGGTGATGTGTAAGCAATTTACACTAAAAACACATAAGGTACAAGTTCACATGGAGACCGGGACAGGAGACCGCGACCGGAGACCGCGACAGGCACTTGACATTATGAAATTGTATGGATGCCAGTTCGCGCGGTGACCGCGACAGGAGACCGAGACAGGCACTTGGTATTATGAAATTGTATGGATGCCAGTTCGCGCGGTGACCGCGACAGGAGACCGAGACAGGCACTTGGTATTATGAAATTGTATGGATGCCAGTTCGCGCGGTGACCGCGACAGGAGACCGAGACAGGCACTTGGTATTATGAAATTGTATGGATGCCAGTTCGCGCGGTGACCGCGACAGGAGACCGAGACAGGCACTTGGTATTATGAAATTGTATGGATGCCAGTTGGCGCGGTGACCGCGACAGGAGAGCGAGACACGCACGTGTCGCGGTCGCGGCGCGAACTGGCGCCCATACAATTCCATAATGTCAAGTACCTGTCGCGGTCTCCGGTCGCGATCTCCTGTAACGGTCTCCGGTCGCGGTCTCAGCGCGAACTTGAACCTATACACAGCTCGCCAAAAGAAGTGCAATATCACAAAACAATTAAAAGTATAAACGTATTATAATCTAGTATCTATATTTATAAAATGATTGTTTGTCTATGTTTTCACTTCTATTGGCAGTCTCTAACGCTGCAATTTTATCCGGAAAAAGATGTTTTTCTATACTTACGGAAATAAGTCATCATTAAATTTTGTTCGTAAAACTTGATTGATGAGCTGTAAAGAAGAAGTAATTGCGGATCTTAAGCTAACTACAAGTATAAACAAAAATACAAGGGAGCGCAGATCGTACGTTGTTGAAAGAGTTGTGTTTACTTATGCCTGACTTTACATAATGTACAAAAATATCGTGAAAAACAACTATTAATTGTTATATGTCTATTTGGAGACTGCACCTGAGGAAGTACATCACCTTTTCCAGTTATTTTACGTTGCTTCTTTTTATTTACTATGTTCCCGTTTAAAAGGCTGTATTTTTAGAAAAATTACAAACCAAAAAGGCATATCATATTTATTTTTATCTTTGGATGAGACCACGCAGTGCAGTGGTAGATGATGAAGTGGACTCTACATGTTGGAAAAGTTGATGTTACCATCAGGCACATATCCTGCTTGGGATCAAATCAAATCAAAATCAAAAAATAATTTACTCTGTCGATACATACAATGCACTTAGACACGTCATACATATAGTAAACAATATGTTACCATGGACGTATAAAAAAGTCGGACGTAGTCACGGTAAAACAAAAACTGTGTCACTAGAGTCGGCCACATTTGCACGTGTGCGTTGTCAGGTTGTCACTAATGGGCTGACACGCACACATATGCACAAGTACCGCGTGTAATGACCCACTGATGTGTGCGTGTCAGCCTGTATGCGACAGCGCAAACGTACATATTATGTGGCCGACTCGATGGACATAGTTGTTGTTTAGCGAGACTACGTATGTTTTTTTTTTATACGTCCATGTATGTTACATACAGTTTATTTTACACTGAGCTGGTGTTAATCGAGATAATTTGCAGTCAATATAATATTATAATTACAAAAATGAAGAAACAAAAACAATATTGGCAAGTGATATTATCACAAAATCAGACTCAGATCAGTAATTTTCCCATATTACAGTACCTAGTGTTGAGAGTCACATTACGTTACAATAGTTAAATTATAAGTCAGCAATAGCATCGTTATAAATAAAATGTCATCAATTGTTAAAATAGCATTGACATAATACAATAATAATACTATTTAGTTTAAATTTATACTTTTTGGACGCGTTAGGAAAATAATAAAAAGAGTAAACTAAACCATTACGATACCCGTACACACCGTAACGAAAAACTGACACCTAGTTTAGTTAATAGCTAGCTAAAGTCTTGACAATAGGCATGTCGACTGATTTTTTATTTAATGTGCCACCAAAAGGCTACTCAATAACTGAAACAGGTGAAAGAATTACTTTGTTATCTTAAAAACTTCCCGTGATATCACGATTTTAAAATCACAATTTTGAACTCTCCCAAAAACGCTTCATACAAATCACTACAGAAACGTGACGTCACAATGTCGTATTTTCTATGCGTCGCGCGTAAAGTTTGTATGGTAGCTATATTAAATATTGCATTTATGAAATTGGTTTCATGACAAAAGAAATTTGAAGTAGAGTGTGTTATTCAATGGTAAATACATTTTCTAATAGTTTCGTACTTTTTAAAATGGACTTGCCCATCCAGTTTTGAACGATCATAAAATGAACTAAACTAAACAATATCAAAATTAAAATTGGTACTTACATATTTTATTCTACTTATATACTGTCATTATATCAAATAATTTAATATAATTGCAGGACCTGTCGTCACGCCTATTGTAAATAACTTCAGATTAATTAATAATTGTGGCGTTGAAGATATTTTATGTGTAAGTACACAATTTTTTCTTTAAATAGACTGTTTACACTTGACCCTCTATAAAAATGTCGTGGGGAACTTAGTTCTGAGATGGCTAAGACAATTTGGAACCCACATGGTTTATTATTTGAAATAACGTATCGGCTTCTTTTTATTGCGAAAATTACGGAAATAGGAACTACAAGATTAAAATCGAAGGTGGAACAAGTTTTGTATAAGGAAGTATATCACTTGTATAACTAACTGCGCGTTAAAATTACTACTAGTAATAATAGGTTATTATCAGCTATGGATATCCAACTAAAACTCTACCATTACAGAACCAGGTACATTGACTGGTCGTGTAGCTCCATCGGTTGTAAGTCTCCATACTGAGCTGTAGGTTGAGGGTTCGGTACTCATAAGGGACAAAAGAAATGCGTGAATTAAAAAAATCACTAGCTGTGCTTCGCTGTTATATATATATTTTGTTTCTATTATATTATCGATATAAACGATATAAACCAATGGATGTGCCCTGAGTAACTGGAAACTAGTAATAAACTGCGTCTCTATGTGTGTCGTAAATAGTTTACACATAACCAATCTACTTGACCCTTAAAATCGCTAGCGGCGCAATTTGCTGTGGTTCTACTTTGGTTGTTGACAACGAATAGTGATAAGTAAAAACGTCCGGCGTTCATCGCTTCCTGCAACCGACTGGACCGGAATGAGTGAGCTCACTCTTCCCAATTCCGTGTTTCCGATTCCGTGCGCCCTGAAGTTTGGGGACATCTGGATATTGAGATCTTTGATATTATGTACATATTCCACCAGCAGCGCCCTGGGGTTTCCCACTCTCGTGGTTCCCGTTTCTATTCTTCTAATCCATTAATAAATCGTTCTATAGTATTAAGTCAAGAGTAAACATGTACATAATAATTAAACAATACGTCACTAAAAGTTTGTAATACAGTCCTTCCATTGTCCTTAAAATTTAAATCCTGTTAAGTTGATCTTTCTTCCACAATTTTTCCCAAAAAAATAATTATGGAAGCCTCAGCAAAACATCACGAAAATGTCAGACCAAAAACATACGGAACCAAACAAGGCATTCCCGTTCTTGACCGTCTATATTTGGTAACAAGCCTGTTTTGAAATGAGGCCGTACGGTGCATGTTCTTAAAAGCCTTATTGTTTTATTGTACTGATATAACTGCATTTTGAAACGGTAAGTGACCGGTGCATTTAAATGACATTGAAAAATTAAGAATATTTTTTTTTAATAAATTAACTTCACAAATATAATGCTTACATTTAAATTATTTTCTCCAAAAAAAAAAACAAATGCAGACTTTTAATAAATTATAAAAAATTATAAGTAGTTTATAAGTTTTTTTTTTAATAAAGAGTGACGAGACGAGTAGGACATGTGCCTGATGGTAAACAACATGCCTGCCACATAGCATAGTGACACGCAGCTATTGGAACACGAAGAGTCCAAATCATTATCTAGCACTGCACTGCGTTAGTCACCTAGAGATCTAAGATTATATCTCTGTAATTTCTCTGAAAACATAGCCTCGCCTTTTGTGCTCATTGTGTTTTTTTTATTTATTTATTTATTTATTTGAAGTATACGTCGCCACATAATATGTATATGAGTAGGAAACATTTAGTAAAATGCACTACAAATAATGTTACAAATTATACCCTGTAGTTAGGGTGTTGCGATTAGTATTGTACACTAGCTTTTACCCGCGACTTCGTCCGCGCCACATATTTATTAAAGTAATTGAGGCAGTACCTACTCGTACTACCATACAAATTCACGTTTCTAATCAAAATCGGTCTAAGTCAAAGTTTTATATTTATTAATAAATGTACAATTTACACGACAAATTACAAAAACTATGTTCTCAAAAATTTATCAAAACAGACTTTAATTTAAAATCTTATTGGGACGGTCCACCAAATTTTATTAGAGTCTATTAGTAGATATTAGTAGATATATCGTCTGATTACATGAACGCAAATTTTAGTTTGTTGCTCATATTTCAAAAACCACCCACTGATTTCGATAAAATTTATATGACCACCTCTGAACTATAATCTACCAAGCAAAAAATAACCATCTAAATTGATTCACAATTGGAAATACAACTGGATTGATAACCTCCTCCTTTTTAGAAGTCGGTTAAAATAGCATACAACGAGTGCAAAGATCCTTCCATGCACACTTTTACTCCTCATTCCACTTTTTCAACTCTTTTCTGTGATAAAAAGTCGCCGTTGTCCTTTCCTAAGTCTAGTCTATCTGTGCACCAAATTGTAACAAACTCTTTAAGTGGCTTAAGAGTTAGACGGTAACGGACAGAGAGTTACTTTCATATAAATTGAAAACAGGTGTTCCTGATCATTTTATAGGAGGCAGTTGTAAAGATTACCGAAAAGTAATACGTTTACTCCTCCAAAAACTCATTTTCGCAGTTCTTAATTTGCCTTAATCGAGCGTCCATCATGCATAACATTTGATAAGACACCATGGAAATCTCGTCGACTATCAAAAATTCTGTCAGATACGCCATTTAGTGGCTGCGTCCATCTTAAATATTGAGGTTGTGTAGTGCACTGTATTCTTCTTGTCAAGCCCTTTTATTTGATACCCATGTTGATGGGATTGATAAAACCTAAGTTATCCGCCATTGTGTAGAGGCCGCCATCTTGGATTTTAATTTTATATAGTACATTGTATTCTACTGGTTGAGCACTTTCATTTGATACCCATATTGATGGGATTGATAAAACCTACGTTATCCGCCATTTTGTAGCGGCCGCCATCTTGGATTTAAATTTTTTATAGTATATTGTATTCTGCTTGTTGAGCCCTTTCATTTGATACCCATGTTGATGGGATTGATAAAACCTACGTTATCCGCCATTTTGTAGCGGCCGCCATCTTGGTTTCAATTTTATAGTATATTGTATTCTGCTTGTTGAGCCCTTTCATTTGATACCCATATTGATGGGATTAATAAAACATAAATTATCCGCCATTTTGTAGCGGCGGCCATCTTGAATTTATTTAAGTACATTAATTATAAATAAATGATACCGCCAGAAGCGTCTTGAAACGCTCTTGAGAGTAAATGGCTCAAACGGGTAAAAGTAAGGTGGCACTTCATATGCCGAAACATAAACACCGCACTTATGTAACCTGACACCCGTTTTCCCGCCAAATTTGTAAAACGCGAAAAGCGGCCAGTGTATCAAGCGGTTATATAAGTATCCTGTATAATTAGAAATTATAAAATTGCTGGAACAAACGTTTATCGACTCCATTTCAAGTGTCTAGATACAAAGTTTCATGGTTTTATCTTCAATAATATTGAACTTCAGACTTTCACCCCAATTCCACCTCCGTAGGTACAGTTCGAAACTACAAAACTGCTTAAATATACATTTTATGGTTTCGTGTTAAATATCTAGACGTAAAGTTTCATAGTTCTTCAACAATGACGAAGTTTTCCATATAAACTTTCATCCCTTATTTTAACCCTTTTAACCCTTTTTTTGGAACAAAAAGTAGCCTATGTCCTTTCTCGGGATCTATTCTATCTATGTATCAAATTTCATCAAAATCTGTTGGTTGGTTTAGGCGGTAAAGACGGACAGACAGACAGACAGACAGACAGACAGACAGACAGAGTTACTTTCGCATTTATAATATTAGTATGGATAGTAGGTATTTATATAATATTAAGTGTTTATTAATTAAATATGTAAAACTACACAATTCATGATATTGAAACGTTTTTATCTTCTAGGTATTCTTCTATTTTATAATAGCACTTGGAATTGAGTATTTGTTTGATGTTATTTTTAATTTTTTTTATGTCTGATTCGTCTCTCACACTTTTAGGTAAGTGGTTAAATATTTTATGTAACATGTATTGAGGCCCTTTTCGTATTATCTCAAGTTTAGGTTCTGGAGCTGTAATCTATGTTTGTGTTATTTTATATGTTACTTATTGTCAACTTTGTTTGTAGTGCCAGTAAAGTGTTTCATATTGTATAGCCCTTTAAACCGGAACACAGTAATGATTGTACATTACTGCTTGGGAGTAGAATAACTGGCGTTTAAACACACCAAAGTATATTTTAGTTTTTTGTTCATATTTTAAAATCCGAACCACTGATTTTGTAAAAATTGAGCGATTTTTGAAATATCAGCAAATAACTAATAATTTGATGACCTAGGTGACATATAGGTCCTACCTTGCTGTTGCATTGGAACAGAGTGTTTAAATGACTTCACGAAAATTATGAAAATAGCCTAATTTCTGAATATAGCAGGGATGATGTCTCGGTTAAAAAATTACCATTCTAATTTGGTCGTTAGGTAGATTATGAAAAAAATGGGATATGTATTTTTTGTTTTATCAAATTACTAAAAATCGACAGTAAAAATAAGATAACCAAACTTCTGGAGTGGGGGTTGTGACGTCATGTCTATATAAAATCGTATAATGACGTGACGTTAGTCGAAACTTCTAATCACTGTATCTTCGTAATTTTTTTTGACAAAAAATGTGTCTAGATTTTTTTTAAATTGAACTGGCGGAGTAATTACTTTTAACAGTTACCATTCTTATTATAAATTGAATTCTTTTGGTTTTTTTCGAAAAACAAAACATTTATGTATTTGTAAAATGTCATAAGGTTTTTTAATGGGTTAACTTCAGTAACTATTAGATTGATATGAAAAAAATGGACAATAAACCACATTTTACAAGAAAGAGTACTATTGGAATCACGGGGGACAGATAAATACAAATAGTATCGGTTACTATGCAAAGAACTATAAGCTTATTAATGCGGTTCAAATCGTTAATATAAAAGACATCAACGAGTGCAGAGAGCAACATTTCCTACCGAAGTAAGATAGGAAGGCTATTATTGCGAGACCATGTATATGATACATTTTAGAGAAGGTTTCAATGCTTGTGACGTTCATTAAACCCAGAGAGATAAAATTGAGTTTTAATCAGATTTAGCACAACAGTTGTTATTTTATTAGGAATAATGGGTAGTCCGATAGAATGGGCAAGGTATCGTGCAGACCAGTTGCACACTCTCCGAAGTGTATCGGTTAAAACATTAACAACGTTAATGAGTCTGATACTAGGATTGTTCTCTCGGTCCGAGAGTAAGCAAGAGGTCTCACGATGACGTCACTCCGTCAATGGCAAGTTACGTCACTCAAAGAAAGTACTTAGAAACCGCGCGGCCGTTCCGTGTAATCTCTAGGTGAGATAATTTACTTGTAACTACATTGTTCATTAAGATATTTGGGAAACAAAGACGTGTCTTTCTTTTTCTGGCTGATCTTGTGGCTTAGTTGGTTGTTAAGTCTGCCTGCGAACCGAAAGTCAGGGGTTCGATTCCCAACCAGTGTAAATATTTGTGAGAAAAATACAAGCATTTGATCTGTCTCTGGATATTTCTATGTATTATTAGTGTGTATTTAGAACTATATAAGTATTATATCAGCTATATGGCTTTCATAGTGCAAGCTTTGCTTAGTTTGGGGTCAGATAGGGTTGTGTGTGAAATGTCCACCCACCAAGCTTATTTGTTTTTTTTACATTAAATAGTGACGAGACGAGCATGAAATGCACCTTTTTTTTTTTTTTTTTTTTTTTTAAAGAAAGAGTGACGAGACGATCAGGACATGTGCCTGATGGTAAGCAACATGCCTGACACATAACACACAGTGACACGCAGCTATTGGAACATGAAGAGTCCAAATCATTACCTAGCACTGCACTGCGCTCGTCACCCAGAGATCTAAGATCTTATATCTCTAAGCCCTGTAATTTCTCTGGAAACATTTCCCTTCAAACCGGAACACAGTAATGTTTGCACATTACTACTTGGCGGTAGAATAACTGTGCAAAGGTGTGGTACTCCCAGGTGGACTCTGCCAAGAGTCCTGCCACTACTGAATTCAGTGCTAGGGAATGATTTAGACTCTTCATGTTCCAATAACAGCGTAACACAGTGTCGTTGTGAGCAGGCGTATTGCTTACCATCTACACGTTTTGCTTGTCCCATCCTCTATACTTAAAAATAAAAAGATTTTATATTATACGGTCTTGAAAAACCTCCTCCTTTTTCCTGAATTCAAGTTAATTCAAGTGAAATATATAAAATCAAAATAAATATTTTATCTATAATCAATATTTGCCCTTGATAGGAATCCACGACCTACAGTTTTGCACGCGAACTTATTACCAACTAAGCCACTAGGTTTGCAAGTTAAAATAAATGAATAAAATATTATAAAATATTGGTGGACAATTCACACACAACACCATCTGACCCCAAACTAAGCAAAGCTTGTACTATGGCGGCCAGATAGCTGATAGAATACACATATAGTTTTAAATACCTACATATTACACATAGAAACACCCAGACACAGTACAAGTATTCGAATTAATTCCACAAATATTTGCACTGGGTGGGAATTGAACCCACGACCCTCGGCTTCGCAGGCAGAGTTACTACCCACTAAGCCACGAGGTCAGTCAGTAAGTTATAGCTCACATATTCATATTCATCATGAATGAATGAAAGAAAACTCTTTATTGTTCTCTTAAATAACATAAAATATGGAAAAACAGTATAACTAGTGAAACAGCTGGCGGCCTTATCGCTGAAAGCGATTTCTTCAAACAACCTTGGGTTGGAGAAAAGCAAAGGAAAATTAGAAACGTAGTGCACAATGAAGACTACGAGATAAACGTGCATTCTAATAGCATTACACACAAATACTTAAGCTACTAAAACATAATATATTAATAGATAAAACTAATCGTGTATAATCGTAATGGTTGTGAACAACGAATATTGATAGGTAAAAACGTCCAGCGTTCACCACTTCCTGCAATCGACTAGAACGGAAAGAGTGAGCTCCCTCTTCCCAATGATGACATAATTCTGTGGGCCAGAAGTGTAGGAGAGCACATCCATTGGTTTATATCGATGCTTATAGTGCTTATTGTCTCATAGTTTTATTTTGTAATTTCTCTTCAGTCCTTTTACTACTGTATAAAATTAGGAGAAGCCTGGATCCCACAACACAGGTAGCCCTAGTGTGGGGTTCAGTGCACACTAACACAACATGTATTTGTTTTTTGTATGTTCTTCTTGTTAGAAACGTATGCCATATATTGTATTTTTGTTTATGTCTCTCGTTATTGCCACAATAAACATTTTTTCATTATTAATTTCAATCATAATATATACCTACATAAACATACACACTAATTGACAAGAAGATAAATATCCCCATAAGACAAATAACTATATGGAGTGGACACCAATATGGAGTTGCAGAGCTAGATGTTGAGTAGCGGGGTAAAAACGAAATATCAGTCAACATCGTCTACGATCACCCATCCAGCCAGTTATCCAAACATTGCTCCACAACCACGCAAGCGACCTTGAGTTATCGACCAGTATGCTGTCATGTCGCCACGCCTTACGCAATGGTTACCTAACCGATTTACTGATAACATATTGCACTAATAGAACCTTACTGGGCACTTTAAACTCAATTTCTTTAGCTAATTTAAACTTGATTTTATTTATTTATCACACAATACAAGCCACAAACATAAACACAATATGAAACTTAGGCAGAACTTAAGACTAGGATGCAGCTCAAAAATAAGTGTGTACATACTTAAATAGCGAAAAGAACAGACATAAAAAAAGGACTAAAGGCACAAAATTGGACTAATACAATAAAGACATAAATAAAATAATGAAGACATAATTACGGAAGGAATACAGACATATAGAGTGCGAGGACATTTATAACATGCTTAATTATTAATTAATTAACAGACATAAAAAAAGACTAAAGGCACAAAATTGGACTAATACAATAAAGACATAAATAAAAATTTATAAATAATTGTCTAAGACATGATTTCGGAACGATTTTGTAGCAGGACTCTATTCAACAGCAATTCCATCAAACCAGAACACGTTATTTGGGTGTTTTCTATGTATAATGAGTATGTATTTAAAAATATATAAGTATCATATCAGCTATATGGCTTCCATAATACAAGCTTTGCTTATTTTGGGGTCAGAAGGTGTTGTATGTGAAATGTCCACCATTTTTATTTTTTATTTATTTATTTAATATTTGGACATTACTACTTAGTGGTAAAATAAAACTGGTAAAGGTGTAGTTTTTCCCTGAACGAAATCAAAGAATCCTTTTAACATAAACATTTCGGAAAGTATACAGCTGATATGTTCCACCTTCTCGTCGTTGTAGTGTTTTACGTACATTTTGTTTATTACACCAAAAAAATAACAAGTTTAAACAATACATACACATAAAGCAAGTGTGACAAATGGCGGATGTGTCGCTGGTAGCAATGTCTTCGAAACAACCTTAACCTTTTTTTTAAAGATTAAAAACAAAATGCTTAAAAATTGGGCACGATTCCTGCTGGCACCGGTCTTCTTGACTAAATGCATGTACATGTAAATAAATATATATAATTGATACTTTTTAATCTTACTAGTGGTATGTATAAAGTATGTATTTACATTTATTATTATTCTACAAATACAAATACAAAAATCTTTATTGCTGTATGCAGGTAAGATAAGGTGATACAAAACATTTTAATAATTGACCCATACAAACTGGCCCTTCTTCTAGAGGCATGCAATATGTCTGGCAACGCAGTTTCCATTGGTCTAAATTTATACAATGATAATAATAGTCAGCTGATAAAGTCTTCTTCTTTTTTCATGTTTAACTTTTAGTCGGTTGTATCATAATATATATTATGTCAACTCTGAAAAAACCCTTAATTTCGCTATTTTATTCAATGTAATAATGCATTTCAATTGTAGAAATAGTAAATTTACCTACATAGGCGCATTTATACCCGCATGGTACGAAATAATTGTCTGCTTTCACATGTTACGCAAAAGTAAGTCAACAGACACCGTTGTGTGAATTTAAAGCATGGAACTGCGCCGGAATACCGGATTAGACTAAATATATTGGTTTCTATGTGTCTATTACATCGCGTGATACATTATTACGCAAAACGCTAAAACCGATAACAATAACTTTTAAACGTATACTTGTAGAAATCTGAGTGATTCCAAGTTGATTGATAAAAAAAAAGTCATGTTACTTATTTAGTTTGTTGGTTTTTTTATTCATTGGTAGCTCAAATTATTTTGCGTCAAAGTTTGTACTCGTATTAAAAGTAATAATTTATTTATGAAACACAAACATTACTTCGTTCCTTCCTCAATTGACAAATAGCTAATAATATTTAATTCCATCGCTATTCAGGGGGTAATGATGCCAGTGTAGGTAATGGGCACCTTTGTGCCGGGTACCGTTAGGGGTGGATTATGTAACTGATGAATTTATTGTTGATGTTATTTTTAATTATGTGATTTAGTAGCTTATATCTTTATTTAATTTTAAACTTTGTCCATTTAGTCAGTATCTATGATATTTTAATTAATAAAATTATTCAGAGACATTATTTTCTTAACCTATATATTTCTTAACTTTATTTTAGGGTTTTTTTAATTATTTTCTTAACCTCTAAGATTTAGGGCGCAGGCTCAGGAAGAATACGGGTGACTTCCGGTCCGGCGCGTTCCTAGCAAAGGATGGCCATTGGCATTCAGCGTAGGAACGTGGCGAGCGTCATGAGCACTTTGCGCCGGGAGGAGTTAGGGGTGGGTTATTCGGAGAGTTTTTAATTTTTACTACATATATACAAATTTAATTTTTAATTTAAGTGAAACCTTCTCTAACATTAAAATATAATTAAGTATAGGTAATATGTACATAAAGACAATTCTACTAAATGTCTTTTAGTGAATGAAAAGTAGGTCGAAATAGCGTTGGATACCAGCGGCGTCCCAATCCCCCGTTGATTTTCCGTGTGCTATTCCAGACTATACCAGATTAATCTGTCCATTCATTGTGTGCGACATAATTAGTGGTTCCCAATTCATAATTAAAATTATAAATTGAGATAATTGAATTGAAATGTCATACTTAATTGAATTGAAATATCATAATTAAAAAACAAATTAGCATTTTGCACTCCTCTATTTAAATTACAATTGTAAGATATTCATACTTCTCCATTCACGCAATTTTCGTAAAAAGGGATAAGTATACAATTTTTACATATCGTGTCAATAATACATTCATTCATAATTCTTGGTTCATGTAACTTCTCCTAGGTCTACCTCTCTTCCTCCTCCCTTCTATTTTACCTTCCATTATTGTTCTAATGAAGTTGTCGTGTCATATCAGATGTCCCAACATCTTCCCTCTTCTGTTTTCTATTGTTTCCATTACATAGATTCCAATAGATTCCATAGCTTCCAATACATAGATTATTGTAATTTTAGATTGAGAAAAAACTTTTTATTGTTAGAAAATTGATTTGTCTAAAACAGACCATTTAAAAATGATCTTTCTCATCAAAACGTATGAAAAGGACCTGAGGTCAGAATTATTTAGACCATCCATTACATGATGACCTTTAACAACAAACTTTTTTCACTACAATAGAGGTCAAGATATAATACACATTTGATTATGCAACAATTTAAGTCTGAGCTCTAGTTTCTAGGAAGTGTAT